>OX411757.1:6089530-8803452 GCA_948252205.1 Orthosia incerta | reverse complement strand
TTGACTGGCAACTCCTGCCGCCCAGGGCGTCACCTGCGGTGGCTAGGGGCGTGAGGGCGTCTCCGTTGCATCTTCCTTACGCGTTCCGCATCCTCCTGCGAGAATTACTGCTTCGCAGAAGAAAGAGACAGCTTCCCATGCCCTCTCGCTTCGTACCATGGCCTAGACCAGGGCTGGTCGCGAGAAGACGCCACCGCCAATCGCAGTCATGAGGACACGGTGGTGCTCCGCCCAAGCGGGGCAGACCGTATGCTCCACCGTGACCTGCGGTTGTCTACACAATGGTGACACCCGGGCGTTTCCGCCCGCCTTATCCTGAATAGGAACCTCCCGAAACAGCAGTGTCCGATGAGGACCTGCGTCAGGCGGAAGGTGAGGACGCCGTGACGATTCCACATCTACTATCCCTATAACACGTCTACACATTTCCCAATAAATTCATCAATTTGATTGATATAAATTTTTAGTATACCTACTTACGCCCCAAAATGAGAAAAGGACCATTCCTCTTCATTTCCCAATGGGCCGCCGGAATTTCTTGGCCTTGATTGCAATATATACTTTTTATACCGCGCCATCGCCAAAACAAATGATAGGAACTTTTCTATATAGGGTGAACAGTGGGTAAAAACGGAACCAAACTTTGTAACACAGCTTTCAGCTAGTCAGTGAGATTATCTGAACTAATTCATACAGGGAGAGATAAAAATAAATGAGATCCTTCAATGATGACGACACTG
Source organism: Orthosia incerta (assembly GCA_948252205.1). Taxonomy (NCBI): domain Eukaryota; kingdom Metazoa; phylum Arthropoda; class Insecta; order Lepidoptera; family Noctuidae; genus Orthosia; species Orthosia incerta. The sequence continues at coordinate 8,802,712 of OX411757.1, read as the reverse complement.
TAACGGGACGATGACGAAAAGTACGTACTGTCATCACCATTTCTATCATAAAAAGGGTAATTTTTTTTTTGTTGTCTTTTCGTTTGGTCGTAGTTTTTTTTTTTTTTTTTTTTTTTTATAGTCTATAGGCTCGCGTTTGACCACTATCTCGCCTGATGTTAAGCGATGACGTGGTCTACGGTGAAGCACGCTTGCCTAGAAGAAACCTATTCACTCTTGACTTAAAGACCCCAAGGTTGTAGCTATCAGGGAACAAAGACCCCGGAAGGGAATTCCACTCCTTAGCTGTACGCACAATGAAAGTATTAGCAAAACGCTTTGTGCGTATGGGAGGGATGTCCACCATGTACCGATGGCTCATGGCCGTACGTCTTGTAGTCCGATGATGGAAAGGGCTAGGTGGAATCAAATTGTGCAGTTCCGTCGCGCACTCCCCGAAATGTAACCGATAAAAAACCGACAGGCTGGCAACTCGGCGTCGATGTTCGAGGCTCTGGAGCTTTGAGGCGACCAGTGCATCGTTGCCAATAAGCCTTTTGGCCCGTCTGTCGATCGACTCAAGTGCATCAAGCTGGTATTTGGCAGATCCATCCCAGAGGTGAGAGCAGTACTCCATGCATGACCGAACTTGCGCTTTATACAAGTTGAGCAGCTGTTCAGGCGTGAAGTACCGTCTCACCTTAGCAAGAATCTCCAACTTTTTTGCAGCTACCTGAGCTTTCGCCTCAATAAATGGACCGAAGTTGAGGGTTGATGTCAACGTAACACCGAGAAGTTCGAGATGGTCCGTTATCGGCACGGTTACACCACGGAAAGAAGGAGCCGGGTGAAATTGGCTCTTTTTAGCGGAAAAAAGACACGCCTGGGTCTTCGCAGCATTGAAACTGACCAAATTGGCATCACCCCATTCGGAGACCGCCTTCAAGGACAGGTTCAAGCGTTCAACCATGGCCTCCCGGAGAGACCGAATCTGAGGCCCAGTAGCTCGTGCGCTGGAAACGTATCTCTCAGCAACAGTGCTGTCGTCTGCGTACCCAAAGGTGCCGGGTTTTAGCAAATCATTAATGTGCAGCAAGAATAATGTTGCCGAGAGCACTGACCCCTGAGGGACTCCGGCGTTGATATCTAACTGACCGGACGAGCAGCCGTCGATAACCACTCGGATGGAGCGATCCCTCAGGAAGTCCCCTATCCAATCACACAGACCACTAGGCAGACCGAAGGAAGGAAGCTTACCAATGAGGCTTTCGTGCCAGACCCTGTCGAAAGCCTTCGAGATGTCGAGGGAGACGGCTAGCGCTTCCCCGTGTCTCTCGATGGCCTCACTCCAGATGTGAATGGCATACGCTAGAAGATCCCCAGTGGACCGATTTCGGCGGAAGCCGTATTGGCGGTCACTGAGGATGTCGTTCGCTTCTAGGTATGCCAGGAGCTTACCGTTGAGTACACGTTCCATACTCTTACAGAGGATGGACGTTACAGATATGGGTCTGTAGTTGGCCGGGTCAGCTCGACTGCCCCACTTGGGCACGGGCTGTACGTTGGCTTGCCTCCAAGCCTTCGGCACTTTTCCAGTCCCTATCGAAAGGCGATACAGGCGTGTCAAGATCGGAGACAATTCAGGCGCACAAGTTTTAAGTACAATTGCTGGTATCCCGTCGGGGCCACTCGCTTTGTTCACATCGAGGCTACGCAGAACCCTACGGACGTCCTTTTGATGGATGCGGATGTCTGACATACTCGTCACACATCCATCAGGAGAGGGAGGAGGCTGCGCGCCATCAGAATTCAGATGCGAAGATTCCGCAAAAAGGGAGGCAAACAAGTTTTCCTTCTCCTCAGCGGAGTGGGCCAGTGACCCGTCAGGTTTCAGCAGTGGTGGTAGTGAGGGGCGACAGAAATTTGATTCAACCGACTTAGCCAGGGACCAAAACGCTTTGCTACCCGCTGGATATGAAGCAAGTTTGTTCCCGATTCTGCTAATGTGGTCAAACCGTGCTCTTCGCATCACCTTTTTGCAGGACTTGGCAGCCGTGTTGAAGGCTCTCTTCTTCTGACTCACGTCATTTGCCTTGCACGTTCGAGCGACGACCCATGCTTGGTAGGCCTTGTGTTTAACCGCGTTGGCGTGGTGACACTCGGCCCCAAACCATGGTCGGTTGTCGTTAGATATTGCTACGTCAGAGAATGGAATATAGTACTCCATCCCCCGACGCAACACATCAGTTACAGCGTCAGCGCATGACGATGGATCGTCCGAAGAGAAGCAAGTGGGCTGCCAAGGATAGCATGCGAAAAAAGATCGCATCCCATCCCAATCTGCTGACCTGTACCGCCATACCCGCCGGGTGCCTCTTAGGCTGGGATCGGGCGGGGAGTAGACGGACACAGACTTCACCAGACAGTGGTCGGAACTACCCAACGGTGAAGATATCGACACTGAGTATCGGTCTGGATCTGTTGTCAGCAGAAGGTCCAAGCAATTGGCTGTGTGCGAATCAACATCTGGCACCCTCGTTGCCCCCTGGACCAGCTGGGTGAGATTTAACGCTAGCGCAAGTTTGCGCGTCTCTCGTCCAGCATAGTAGACACAGGCGTAGATAATCTTATCCAGCCCTGTGTCCACCAGAGCCCACAGCACTGAGAACCTGGAGTCTTCAAGATTACGGAGACGCCGATAGCAAGTGTCGTCTCGGGCATACATGCATACACCCGCGCGTGGTTTGAAATTGTGCTCCAGAGTAAACCCTGGGTAAGATAAGTACGACACGTCAGACGGACTTCCTATCTGCGTCTCCGTAAGGAAAAACAGTGCTGGCTTTTCAGTCTCCAGGTGATGGTGGACTGAGGTGAGATTGGAGTGCAGACCTCTATTATTGGTGAGGTGCACTTTGTGTGGGAGGGGGTGCAGCCGCTGTTTTACTCCAGTTTTCTTTTTATTACCTGCCATTCAAAGATTCAAAAGAGTGAAAGGAGAGGAGAAAGAAGTGAGATGAGGTTCCACGCTACTAACCTACAGACACGCACTGAAAGGACGCCATCATTGGGGCACTAGTCCGGAGACTGCGGGGACGCCCGAGCCCCCCCGGAGATGTCCATCGGGCCCTCCCAACTGGTCGCCAACCAGCACGATGGCGCATTCCGGGATTTTTCGACAGTTGGCGGGGCAGCCTTTCGTGTGTGGCTGGCACACTACTTGGGCCCCCAACTACCTGCGGTCGGCCAGCGGCGCACCGTGCCTCGGATCCCGCTACCCTCCGCAACTAGTCTCCCGATACGCCCAAAACAGCGCAAATCAGACTGGTCAGCATGCAGTGGAACAACTATCTCGACCCAACTCCTCTAGTGGCTACACCGAGCATCGTACCGGAACACGGCTAGGCCGCTTGGCGGTACGTCTTTGCCCGGTGGGTGGTCACAAGCCTTCGGCCGAAGCCTACCACCAGTCAGTGTCACCTGATTAGCACCACCCGGGGACCACGTGTAGGGTAACAACAATAGGGGTAACTCTCCTACGGACGCGGGTGACTCAGCCCCCAAGAGACTCAGCCCCCGTTTGAGTCGTTTATATATGTAAGATCAGGAGGGCCTATCGGGTACATTCGTCAGGATTTTGGCGTTCCTATCTTATTGGGATAAACAAGACTGTGCAAACAATAACAAGGTTTTTATTACAGTTTCACTAATAAACAATACAAATGGTAACAAGAAAGTAGTATAAAAGGTATAGTTACAACAATACAGTTAAACGAACAAACCCTTAGGCGGTTATGCCACGGATCACCTGCATGTTGCATGTTGCGTGAAAACGCATGAAAACGCACCTACGCGCATACTTGCGTGTCTCCATTTGAAGTATGACGTCATTAAATCGTGAATTTTCATTTTTCAAGTCACAATGGTTTGCTAGATAATACATACCTGTCATATTTATTAAGCGCCTACCGACAAATGTTTAAGTACCGAAAATGTAATAATATGTATTTAATGTTTATTATTGTGTTGTCAACTACCTAAAAATGTAGAGTACCAACTTAAGTAAATATTGTTGCAGGAAATAACTCTTAAACTTGTATTAAGCCACATTGATGATATTCCTATAAATTATTACGTAAATATTGATAATTGTGATGTATCCTGGACTTTATATGGCTATATTAGTATTATAATTCCTTTCTGTCTGTTAGTATCAATAATCGATCAATAATCGAAAGAATATTGATTAAGAACCACGAAAGATGTGTTATTAAATTCCTTAATTGTCTTGTTACGTTTTAAAATGGATTCATTACATGATAATTTATTATTGTTCACCTAATTGTAAGATTATTTTAAGCAATATAGAAAATGGCGGGATACCGCGCCATTTTCTCATATTGGACGTATTGAGACACTTATACACCCGAGATTATAAAATATTGTGTAATGGATAAGCTGATTTACTTTTCTGTGAACTACAAGCCAGTATTATTATATTTCCTTTATCATTAATAATTGGTGTAAGATCGACTACACAAGGCTTAAAGTTATTTGATATTACAACTTTATTATTGCTACTGGTTGTGTTAAAACTGTATTTATTTCATATTCTGGCCTTTATTCCTAATATGTAATATTGATTTAAGGGCTAGTCTATGTCCTTTGCCTTACCCTTGTTATTTTGATTCTATAATATTGTAAACACTTTGTGGTTGTAAAAGATATGAAAGAGCTTCCGTGGGGTTTGTTGCCCTTCTTCCCCACGAAAACTAGGTCTAGAAAATGGGCAGTAAGCTCGATGAGCCTTCTAAATATGAATTAATTGACAAGCCTTATTTAAATAAATACCTAGTCTTGTCTTTCTGTGCTTTTATTCATAAAACCCTTCATTGGAATTACACACCACATACATTGGAACTCAGATACACAGTAAATAACCAACAACCATCTTGACATTCAAAGCTTGCTAACTTTGTAGATATCAATACTTTTATATAGAGTATAATTCATGATTCTAACACACGCAAGTACGCACGTAGGTGCGTTTTCACGCAACATGCAGCGTGATCCGTGGGAGTGTGATAACCTTCATAAGCCACCCAAATACAAAGTGTATCGTTCGCCATCAGCAAACCAATACAGCTATGTGAATAGACAGCAGCGCTGTCCCAAATAAACCGACAGTTTTGTCGGGAGCAGGGGAGCTCTTTATTGAGTCTAATTCGAAAATAGACTGACTTGCGTACCGATGCATGCTCTTTTATACCTAGAAATCCCTCCACAACAACTCTGTCCGATGACAGACGGAAGTACGTCAACAAAAAACTAAAATGTGCTAAATCTAATAAGATTTACATTCTAAAATAGTCAAATAATACAAGAACAATTGTCGTAAGTAAACAATGTTGATTACACAAAGAATTTTCAAATTAACACCAACAACCATCGCTTAAAATTATCGAAATAAGTTGCCAAAAACAATCGGTGCGTACACTGAGTACTCAATAAATAAATTTCCGATTTATTAGGCAATAATTGGTAGTAGTAAAATCACTTAAATGAGTAATAGTAAAACAAAGCATTACAAATTCTGTTGACTACCCGCAATCTTGATTGATAACCAACTCCGACATAATATATAAGGTAAGCATTAATTAGTTGATTTAATTGGTAGATAACAACGTTGTTCTTCTATGGTAACGGAGTCGTTTTTTAATACTTGCCGATAGTCCCTCCAAAAGTCGAAGCCCTTTTGCAAATCTTATTTAAAATTTCATATAGTTAAAACAAATTCTCAGAATCTTCGAGAATGCCAAATCATATTAAATCAATCAATATTCAATTCAGTGTCAATATGACACTTAAATGTGTGTTTCTGAATTAATGTCTACATTTTATTGCAGATAACGCTAAAAAGAAAAGCAGAATCATAACTACAGGCAACGTTTGATTTTATTTGACTTTAATTGTTATGGATTAAAGTGATAAAATTTTACCTTCACTATCTTGATAGTGTAGGTAAAATTTTATCACTGGTGATTCTGTGCATTAAAACTACAAAGTAAACTTTCAGAGATAAGACAAATTATTAAGTGACAAAATTTTAATAAAAGTTAATGCTGAACTTAACGAGACCACTGAATATACGACAATGTAACTCTTTTATGTGTATTTTAAAGATCAAGCTACTAAAATGTTACCTTGTACAGACGAGAAAATTTAGTTTCGAAAAACTTGTTCAATGAAATGTTAATCTTGGTAATCTTATCTGGATTTAGGATAGAAATAAACCTTTAGATGGTGCTCAAACTTTATATTATTACTTATTCATACGTAAAAGGAAGGAAAAAATTCTATGAATATGCCTTATCCATAGCGTAATATGTTTGAAAAAATTGTCTCGTCCACAACGTAAGTAACGCAATGAATTGTTATTATTATTATTTGGTTAGACACACTAGCAGCTAATTAGCTGATGCGTGTGTATCAAATAGCTTGGAGATACTTCGAAAAAAATAAAATAAAATTGCCTTTCATTGTGTGTGACGCCACAACCCCGCCGAATTATACAAAAAATCTCATCTATATCATAGTTTCAAAATAAGTCTCGTAATTAGAATCGTCTAAAAATTTTTTTTTAAAGTTTTTCTTTATAACTGTACGAAAAAAACATTGTATGTCTAATAATAGTGAAAATACAGACATTTCGGCTTAGCACATATGTTTCCCTTATGGCAAATACATGCGATGTAGGATGGATATAAATGTGTTATTTCCTTCGGTACAATAATAAAGTGACGGTCATAACCGTTGACTGTTCGTTTTACATATAACCAATATAATAAGGATGGTTATAACTAATGTGAATGATATTTTGATATACAAAGGTATTACATATCACACACACACTACTGGAAGTAATCTTCCAGTAGTGTGTGTGTGTGGTATGTAATTTCTGAACTTAACCTTGAAATATAGAAAACAACGCAGAACGGTTGGTCGATGGACGGAAGATGGAAGACGCTGCGTTGGAAGTCCTCCCACTAGGTGGGACAGTGACCTAGTTAAGCTTTCGGGAATCCGCTGGATGCGAGACGCACGGGATCGGTTAATATGGTGACACTTAGCGGAGGCCTATGTTCAGCAATGTACTTTGAGCTAAAATGATGATGATGAAAGAAAACAAAAGTTTTTCCCGCGGCTTGCCTCCCATGACAAATACCCTGAATTTCCCTGGGATTACTCAAAGTCAAAGTCAAAGTCAAAGCACTTTATTTCAAGTAGGCCAGTTACAGGCACTTTTGAATTGTCAAAAGACAAAATAAAATATTACAAAATTATGGTGCTACAGTCCCAGTCACAAGACATAATAACTGTGAAAGTACCGTAGATGCCCATTCCAAGGCGTAGATCTCTATGGAGAAGAACGGGCAAGAAACTCCATGGACACTCTTTTTCAATTAGGTAATTATTACAAAGCATTTGTTACATCATTCATGTTGAGATTACATATTATGTGAGAACGATGTAGAAAGTTAAAAGTGTCCATAGTAAATATAAAAAGACAATTCAGAAATAAAATTAGAATCAATTAAAATAAACCATGGCAGCTAAGAGATGACCAGTCCCAACCGACAGCGCCCGTTCACGAACATGACACATGTATCAGCACCATTCAGCTCAACCATTTTGAAGGGAGCTAAATGATCCGATACACGCGCCACCATCGGCGAGACATTTGAGTGGGCATGACATACTCTCAACCACCGGAGTCATTCAAGTCAATAGAAGACGTACTAAAATAATTTACATGATTGAATTGAACTTTAAGAGATTATGTTTTACAAACATCAGTGAACAATACCAAATGTACCTATAAGTGTAGGGTAAAGTTAAAAAAATAAAAAATAACATAAAACTGTTTGCGGTCTGAGGCTCTAGACAAGTGGCATTCGATGTTAGCGAAGGCGATAGTCGAAATGTCAAAATATAATGGATTGATCACGTGATTTTTCGATATCGCTTACACATACAACATACAATTTTGACTTTTGTCAATAACTATCGCCACGCTTTCGATAATAGAATGTCACTTGTCTAGGGCCTCTCATATTGTAATTTCAATATTGTGGTGTGTGTGTGAGTTTATATGTTTGTAAACGCACCCACGATACAGGAAGAAATTCCTAGTGTGCAACGTTTTTTTATTAAAAAAACTAATTAATGTTGCTACCACAGCTTAATCGTCTTCATAAAATCAGACACGGCGCAACTCTGATAGGAAAATTGGTAAACCAAAACCAGCAATTACAGCAGCTCGATGGCACAATTCGAAGCGCGGTAATCAGGTTGGCACTACATCAGTATAATCTCGTCTAGAACGTTTGGTACTGCGATGCTGCGGCGTCCTATATCTGTGGACAAAGTATACCTATGGGCTAATGACTTTATTGTGTGTGTGTGTGTGTGAAGGAACATATCGGGGGTAATTGTTTTGTGTGATCTAGAAACAAAAGATATGATTAATACCATAAATGTGTCAGGGATCGGAATAGGTTGTGATAGGGAGTGGAACTAGTATGGATAGTTCCACTCTGTGCTGTCGTGTTACTTACTTTGTTTAAGTTAAGAAATTTCAGAGAAAGTATTCACTAATATACCTGCTCTGCAATATCGAAATTAAAACTTAATTCGCTTGGTTATAATAGGTATTCAAAGTCGAATAACAGTACGTCATTGTTAAATCCCATCGAATAAAAATACGTGACGATTATTACTTACGGGTTTTTGAACAGGTATTATTCACTCTGTTACTTACGTTGTTAACAATTTATGTAGGTATTTACCTAAACTCTACCTATTCTGATCCCTCATTGAACTGCGGCCGTTTTTACCTCTAACGTGTTATCATTTTTCCAGAGTAATTAAGAGTGAGTGAATGAGTGAGAGTTAGTATACTCGACTTCAAATATCATATTTCTGGCAAAAGCGTAGTTTGTCGGCTATTTAGCATTACATCAGCTAGTTCTTCGATAGTTACGTCCACGTGGATTTGAATTTACCAAATTTGAATTAACAGTATGATTTCAAATTCATTACAATGATTTGGATTGAGCAGTGGTGGCCCAGTGGTATCGGCTACGACTTACAGGTTTTAGGTCGTGGGTTCGAGCCCAGGCAGTCGGTTTACTTTGTGTAAATTATTTCATCACCACTGCTCTCAAAACGGTGAAGGAAAACATCGCGAGGAAACCGGCATGTCCTAGAACCAAAAATTCGAAGACATGTGACATGCACCAACACGCACTGGGCCCGCGTGGTGGATTACGGCCCATTCCCTCTCACAGAGAGGAGGCCTGTGTCCCAGCAGTGGGAACATTAATAGGCTGATGATGTGATGTGATTTGGATTTAGTGCCCATTTAATTTAACATTCAAAGTTTGTATAACACTAACGAAGAGAGACTTCAGAATACTAATTCTGTTAAAAATTTAAATACTTTTATCTTTAAGTCCATAAAATCTTTATTTTAAAATTAAGTTAATTTCGAAAATACTTCTCTCATACTAATTTAGGGTCCAACTAAGAAAATTAATGACAAAAGGCCTTAGTATGTTCAATTTTCAGATAAATATCGCCCAGGCCTTACACGATGAAATATTCATGAAGACAATGTAATTTGTTACCGATATTGCTGCCTGTGTTTGGTTCAGGCCATAATTTTACTCTGAAAATACAACGGTGACAAGCAAATGTGTCTTTTTTATGTGGCTTTGTCCTGGATGAGGTTCCCATCACTACACATTTTCGAAAAAGCTGTTTTTGTAAAATAAAATATGAGTTTTTTGTAGTAGTACTAATTATGTGTAACTGTAACCTTGTGTGAATCTGTTGTTCTATGGTTGAGGAAGACTATCCGCTCGTGATACAGTTTTATACTAGTACGAGAGGATAGGGCGAATCACTCCAAAGACAACCAAACCAGTTTTACAATCTACCTTTTCACATTCTCCAACTGTCGACCTGGCTAAATTTTATTGTCAAAATTACTTTAAACGATTTTTGTATATTATTTGTTATTATTAAATTGCTCTGTATGGTTGTCTCTTATTCATGAATAAATAAAAACCAATGGAACACGACTAGTCAGAAGGCAGTATACAAACATGCTACGTATTACTGGTCATAACACTGCATTATTAAGGAAAAGTGTGTATTTATGTGCCCAATTATCTTTAACAAAATACCCGATGGAATAAAAAACGAATCGATTCCACTTTTTTAAAAGAAATTGTCAGTCTTAATAATTGATAAATGTTATTACTCCATTTGTGAATTTCTGAATGATAAAACTTTAGAGTTACCTAATTATTTCTGACAACTTTAATTCTTTATTTTATTTAATGGACCATATTATAAGAAATTTTATATTGACGGTATTTTAAACTATTAAGCACTTGTACTTGTGCATGCCTAATTTTGGGGAAGGATGTATAAGGATCCCTAATTTATTTATTTATATGTACTTTATTGTAAACCACGATAAAAATAATTCAAACAACAAAAACAAACATACAACAGGCGGTCTCCCTCCGCGATCACTTCCAGGCAACCTAGAATGGAAATAGACAGCCACTTTTTTTTTGTTTAGGAAATCATCCAATGACTTCGCCCGCTCTGGGTGAAGCGGGAGGGTGTGTCAGACTTTTACTGACTAAAACCCATCCGTGTTCCTTCAGTTGCTTGTGCCAGGGCCGCGGTAACTCTCTTTCAAATTTATCCGCGACCGAAATAGACAGCCTGGACATAATATGGGGTTGCGCTTGGTGCAAATTAACTATTAAACATCTGAATTTTTTTGTACCTTTTCTGTGCAAATAAATAATTATTCTATTCTATTCCTATCAAGAGATTATATTAATAGAAACGAATCCTTGGGCTTGTAGCTTTATCCTCTTTTTATTACCGGTGATGTTTTTTTTTTATAAATAACCACTTAAGTAATAACTTTTTATGTAATTTTAAGTAAAACTTACACAAACTAATCAGACATCAATTTAGTTAACGGACGACTTCTGGGCACAATTTTACCATCTTAGACTACATCCATATCTTCTTATCAGGCAATCGAGGATTGAGGTTAAGAGCGGGGTCATTGATTACAAACAATTAAGAGAAAACATTGAACAATAAAAGATAAGAATCGATTTATTTATTTAATAACAAAGCACACCAGCGACTTATTTACAAATTAACATGTATAAAAATCCTGTGTAAGCACACACATTGCTCGCAGAACGGATGGCCCATGGGGCGACAAATTCTGGAATGGAAGATGCGTTGGAAGGCCTCCCACTAGGTGGAAAAATGACCTGGTTAAGGTTGCGGGAATGCGATGGATGAGAGACGCATGTGATCGGTCAATGTGGCGACGCATAGGGGAGGCCTATGTCCAGCAGTGGACGTCCTTCGGCTGAAATGATGATGATAATGAAGCAAGTCACTTACAGGCATGCACATCATTTAGCTACAGAGCAAGTCGCAAAAAAAATATTAAGGATTTAAAACAAACATAAAATCACAGGCCAAAAGGAGAGAATTAAAATATGTATATGAACCCATGTCATCGATTAAATTAAAATTTAACGATTATTTACACTAAAAATTATATAATTAAATGTAAATAATTATTAAAGTATCATTCATCCAATACGATTAAAAAAGGGCAATATTATCAAATTACATTATTTAAATAATTATTGAGACATTAATTAAAATTACAATGATTACAAAATCAAATTATATGATATTATTAGTAAAAAAAAATTGTAGGGTTATAGAATAGAATGTGTTTTCGGCACTTAGTTATTACAAAATAAACAATAACAAGTATTGAAAAATAAAATCCCCAGCACAAACTCCTATTAGAAAGCGCTTTACTATATCTATTAAGCGCAGATCGATTTTGAACCGAAAATTGTTTACACAAGTCAGAATCTGTTATCCATCATTTTTAACCGAAAACCCTTCGGTAACTCAATAAGTACTGGACTAGGGGAAAAAACCAATAATATTGAAACTGGTGAAAATGCCTGCGTGTTGGCTACATTTAACAACCTGCTAGTTCCATTCAAGGTTCCTGTTATAATAGATAAAGCTTAATACATGAAAGGGATTGTCAATTTATGTTTTTAAAGTCAAACTTAAAGATAATAAAAGCCTTTTAAAAACTTGGTGTATAATAAAGTACCCTCACCTATGGAGCGCAAACGTGGTGGTTAACGAAACGTCAAAAGTCCGCACTCGGGGTCTGCCAGCGAGCGATGGAACGAAGTATTCTCGGAGTTCATAGATCGCACAGTATACTTCGTTCCAAAACACAAATCGCAGACGTAGGCAAAACAGCCGCCAAACTAAAGTGGAATTGGGCAGGCCACATCTGCCGCATGTCGCAACAGAATTGGGCAAAAGTAACCACTGACTGGATTCCGAATAACAGGAACCGGCGACGCGGTAGGCCCAGAAAGAGATGGCGTGACGAATTAGACGTTTATCTGAAGGATTGGCCAGATGTAGCAAGAGACAGGGAAAAATGGAAAGACGGAAGGGAGGCCTTTGCCCTGCAGTGGGACGTAACGGGCTCATATTAAATAAATAATAAAGTAAATAAATCCAAAAACAAGTAAATAAATGAATCCTACTAATATTGGTTACGCTTCCTAATTTATAGTTCTTATATTTTATTACATCACCATAGGGCGATTGAGAGGCATTGGTTTAATAGTTCCAATTTATTAAATAAGTGTCACATATCGTTGATTTGGTGATATCCCGCGCGGTGGCGCCACCGTCAATACGCCGCCGCCGGCTTTTCTTCTTCTCGTTTTAACCACGGTTGGGTGCGCGCACGTCCATCATCGCGCATCATCTCGCCCAATGTTCCCTATTGAACCTACATGAAAGTGTTATCTGCATTACCTAGACCTTCTGTGTTGTGTACCGCTGGCCAGCATAGTGTATCTAGTCTGTGAGCTGAACTTCCCGAACGTGACATCCATCTGCATCTGCATGGGAATCGCTGTTTCAAAGGTATGTGGCATAATTAATAAATTGAACTTTATCCATTGCCTTTCGTCTCATCTGCGTATTTTTGTCCTTCAAATTAGCACTGCTGAATCAGCAATTATAGCCTAGATTACTCTAATAATTTAGGTTCAAGCGCGTGTGATTTTACTAGTAATCTTCTAGAGGTTATACGCACCATTTTGGTCCTTCGAGCCGGATACATTAAATTTGGGCCTATTTACAGCCTATTTTTTAAGTTCTAAAAGTCTAATTTTATGCAAAAAGTTTGGGAAATTTCCATATTAATTGCAGATCATCACACAATTCTCGCCTCTATTGCGTTGGGAATAAGGCTGGCTGCCTTGCATATAGTAGTTTCTACCGGCAAATTAATTGTTATCTTTAATTTCACTAGTTAAGACTCCGAAAAATACATTTAATTGAATATCAACGTTGATTCATAACGCTAAATAAGTTTATTTAATAAATCAATTAATTTTCGGCGTAATTACATATTTTTTGTACGTGTATGAAAATTGTGGGTAGTCTGGTAAAACATTCGTCAAGTTGGCCTTCGGGACTGTGGAATATTCCAGTTCTTTGTTATCGCACGGCTAATTTTTATTTACGTATTAGAAACTTTTATATATTTTTTCTAATCGAGATTTGCTGAATGAATGACATTGATTGTTATCGTTGATACACTACAATTGTTGGTTCGTTAGGTAAATGCCTACTATACTCGTATTGCACGAGTAGGTATTTTTATAATTCGAGAATCAACCGCATTTGATTAATTATTGCAATTAACCAGATTATCATTGCGTCGCTTGTTATTTTATTTTGTAAGGTAACTTGATCTTTTGATAGGAACCTTCAGGTAAAATAACAGATTTGTATAAACTTTACGCGTTTAGTTCTCCTCATAGGAAACAGCCGTATATTTATACATATCACCCCCGCACCTAACTTTGTAAACGTAGTACTTACTAGATAACTTACTTCGAACGGTCATCTGCGTATTTACTTGTTAGGAATTTTATTGTTTTTTACGAAGGTATTTCGTTACGAACACAATCGCATCGCTTACGGAAATAAGTACTATACTTGTTTCTAAGTTGCACACTTAACTTATTGTTGGTTAAGAATCTGTACATATTCTATTTATTGAGTAAGTTAATCTCTTAAAAATAGAAGTAGTACAAAAGAAAAAAAATGTTATCGCGTCGCATCCGACATAAATGCTAATTATCGGGTTGTAGGTATCTATAAGCTAATCATAAATATGTCGCATCAAGGCTGGCCGATAGATGTAAACCATCGGGAAGTCAGGACGCATTCCCTTAGGTCAAGACATCGTGTGTGGGCAGGTCGGTGGGTATAATCGTGCAAATGAAATCACATAAGTTATTCGATACACTGGGTTTATTCAAATAGACACAAGTTACATTCTTGCTAACCAATATTACGGATCGACACTGATTCTACGACGTCTTAGCTCTACGGCTGTCAGTACTCAACTGACCCAACTGCCATATTCCGCACCTCGCAAGTGCTTATAAAAGCGCGCCAATGCGTAGTTGCTATTGACTGCCGCTAGGGGCTTGCTTGTGATTTGTTTTGACGTCCGTACTATTGACTAAACCCGACACGGCCATCCTGCGAGACAGGCGTCCTCGTCTGTTTCTCATTGTCAGGTTTTAACAGTGTATCGAATCATGTGGAAATCCTCAATGGATGTCCTCAGCCCTTGGGGAAAGCTGAGGGGTCTGTCAGACTCCTACTGACTAAAACCACATGGTGTTCTCTAGGCCGTAATTCCTCTTGAGAGGCGAACGTGGAACACACACGTCGCCTTCTCGGGCCTCTCTCAGGTGACAGATCCCCAAATCTATCACCCGCAGGCATCATCTTCTTGTCCTTGCTCCATGCCATCTCATGGTCACCTCGTGTTGCACCACACGTCGTCTTAGTCCACTCCATCCTGGCAATCTCCCATCATACCAGGAATGCTTTTCTGAAAAATACAAAATTTTCAAACAGTATCTGCTCGTCCAATCCTGACTCATACACTAGAGTGAGGAAACATTTTGAAACAATCAAACATGATCATTTAAATCTCTCTGTTCACTATTGCAAGGAACGAGTAATTCTATTTCCAATTTAAAGAAAATAGCAACCTCATCGATTTGGTACCTAAAAGCACCCAATCTTCGTGATTATAAAGTTCAAGTACCACTGATAGTCATTACTCTAACATTAAATCAAACAAAAGAAACAATAAACCAGGTTTCTTAATCACGATCTTTAGCCATCACATAGCTCTACTAGCTATCTCATAGCTCTCTTAGCTATCTCAATTGCTCTACTCGCACATCTCCATGATGTCGAGTCAACTCGACTCTCTGAACTCAGAACTTGTTCACACAGAGATTTAGTACTTACTACTTTATCTACAATCTCAATTGGTACTTGAGCTTTGTGTGTCTTACCAACACGATCTACGCATAGTAATCAAAATTTGAAAACCAAAACTGTTTCAATTTTCGTTATGAGGGCTTGACGATTCGAACGTCATCAACGTTAACATGGTGTCCTTACCACACGCGTGACTGCGAGTTTACTTTCTTTTAACCTCATAACTCAATAGGAACTTTCTGTAAGGTTCCTAACACAAACATGAATTTTCACACCAGACATAGTGTCACACAGACTTCCAGTTGCCACACAGACCTTTTGTTGCCGTTAAAGAACTACAGTTGTCATACAGGCCTATAGTTTCTATAAAGACCTTCACTTGCCATACAGGCCAACAGTTGCCATACAGGCCAACAGTTGCCACACAGGCCAACATTTGCCACACAGGCCAACAGTTGCCACACAGGCCAACAGTTGCCACACAGGATAACAGTTGCCACACAGGCCAACAGTTGCCACACAGGCCAACAGTTGCCACACAGCGCTCGGCTACTCCTGACCGAACTAGATTATTGGGTTCGTGAAAATAGGGAAATTTAAGAACCCTACTCTTTAACTAAATCATTACCCTGGGCCATGTACCACTAGTCGCTCCAAACAAAGTTTAAAACTTATTCTGCAGCAAAAACTGCCAAGCTTATAGAAACCCTCGAGTAAAACCTCCAACGCCATGGCTCTCTAGCCGACCAGCAACTATATTGCTCTCACAACGGTCTCTCGGTCTCTCTCTAGACCCCGACCTCCACCAGAATCCACTGGTACGGTCAAACGTAAAACGTTCGATAGACTGAATTACTCGACACCTTAAGCTTGCTCATTATCATCAAATCCTTTTGACATCAACATCGACTGGTACATGACCCGCTGGCATCTGCCCTAACCTACCTTGTGCATACTTGTAGGTTCCAAGCGTACCTATTTAAAGCTTTCGTTGTATAACGATCACCGTCCTGTCATAATCACCTATCGTGGACTTAATTCAGGTCCTATTTAGTTTTCGAACCAGAGATTCCCACACAATATTTCATTAGAAAAAGGTCCAACGATCAAAAAGTTCAACAACTAAACAAAGTTATTGTAAAAATTCTCTTACTCTTTACCATAATTCTTGCAATGCATACTCAACTCAAACCTCTTCGTAAACCCATCGCCACATGTTACTCATGAGGTGCGGTCCGGAGAATCGAGTATGAGTAGACATGTCAATCATATTTGGTCTCACTACCAATGTCATCAACTATGACATCCAATTCCCGAGGAACTTGGTGATCCGGGATCCTTCTCACAAGATTCACGCTTTCTACTCAAAGATCTCGGAATATACCGACCGTTCATATCAGGGGAACAATTAAGCCCGATATTATTTGCGTCTTAATAGCTCGTGTGAAGGAGCTTTACGAATTAATTCGGATCAATACTCTTAAAATCTCATCATTAACAGTAACCCTTTACTATCGTTCTCTAACTCAGTCTTTATGTAATGAAAACGATCGCGATATCTACCACTATAATAATATTACTTTGAAAGTAAGCAAGTGCATTCAGATCTAAAGACGGTGGTTGTAAATCGTTACGCAACATAAGATCTGTTCCGAATACACGCAAATGACCAGTACCGTTACTAACTCGATACAATTGCCTTCGCCCAACGACTTTACTAACTCGCTTTGCCACTGAAAATTACTAGTTGTTAAGTCACTTTGGATAGATCATCTTCTTCATCATCTGCCTAGCCTTTTCCAAACTATATTGAGGTCGGCTTCCAGTCTTACCGGATTCAGCTAAGTGCCAGTGTTTTACATGGAGCGACTGCCTATCTGACCTCCACAACCCAGTAACTGGGTAACACGGTACCCCTTGGCAAGACTGCTGTCAGATCTCAAGCTTCTGACCACCCGTAACGACTGTCAAAGATCTTTAAATGACAGCCGGGACCAACGGCTTAACGTGCTTTCCGAGGCACGGAGGAAACTCGGTATGTTGAAATCGTCACCCATCCACGGACCGACTTCGTCAAGCGTTGCTTAACCTGGATGATCGACCCGTGCGGCTGTTATTATTTAGCCACGAGCTCATCTTCTTATGGGATATTTAATCCTAAAGTACGTACTGAATCAAATGTTGAAACTATTCCGCCAATAGGAAACTCATTAACTACTTGCTTTTTAGTAAGTGTGTCTTAATTACCTAGTGATAGTGCTAGGCATAACCACTACCAATTCAGTGGTCAAACATGAACACTCTTAAAGTTCTAACCAGCATCTCTTCACTAGAGAACATTCGACCTCACTGTCGAAATAACATGGTAGCGACTCACCGAGTATTCCATTCCAAACTTGCGAGCTCCCGACTTCATAGCTGTGGTCGTAATATTCGGCTACCACCTGCGAACTGCTAGCGAGCCGTCGGTCTCAACCTCTCAAATGTTGACAGTCCACCTTCGCATTCAGCATTTGAACCGCTAGCCTGCAGCAGAGGTTCCACTTCGACGCAATATGGTATTAGATTGCCATACAGATCCATGTGTATGGATCTTTCCACACGTCCACATGCTCTTCCTTGACCTGTCCAGCTCCTTGGTTGTTATTGTTTTCATTATTTTGTTTTCGAGGGTAGTCACAACTGACAGCGCGATATTTTTTTTGCAAGAATGTAACCGTTATCACTAGCATTGTTTTTACGTGTGATCTCATTAGCACGATCGAATCCCAATTCTGATGTCGCATCAAGGCTGGCCGATAGATGTAAACCATCGGGAAGTCAGGACGCATTCCCTTAGGTCAAGACATCGTGTGTGGGCAGGTCGGTGGGTATAATCGTGCAAATGAAATCACATAAGTTATTCGATACACTGGGTTTATTCAAATAGACACAAGTTACATTCTTGCTAACCAATATTACGGATCGACACTGATTCTACGACGTCTTAGCTCTACGGCTGTCAGTACTCAACTGACCCAACTGCCATATTCCGCACCTCGCAAGTGCTTATAAAAGCGCGCCAATGCGTAGTTGCTATTGACTGCCGCTAGGGGCTTGCTTGTGATTTGTTTTGACGTCCGTACTATTGACTAAACCCGACAAATATATGTTATAGATGGGTACGTTCACGTGCTTACTATTTTATTTGTATTAGACTTTGTTACTTGCACGCGGTTCAAACTTTGTACGCTTTATATATTTTTTTTCACCTTACAATTTATTATTGTTAGGGTTCGCGTGTACGGATCGTTCCGTACTGTTATTTACTTAAGTTATAAATCTTTCGTTGAGTAATCGGCTTGTTTGGATCAATAATTTCACTTACGCGGGTTCCGTATAAGATAAAGATTTGTTGTTTGTTTTTGTTTCCATATTTTAACTTCTGTTCACAATGACTGACAAGATTAAACTTAGATTGTTGGAAAGTAAACGCGACGCGTATTTCGCGCGAGTTCAAAGGATTTTGGATTCAACAGAATCTTTAACAACCGAAAGATTACGTAAGTCTTTTATTGCTCAGGCTAAACAAATTGACGGATTACGTAGCGAATTTAATGAGATAGTGGACGAGATAAATATGTTAAACTTGACAATTGATCCAAAGTGCGAAGTAAGCTATAGTGCCTTCCATTCATTTGATGAGTTGGTCGGCGAGATAAAAATTACTTTAGCTTCATTAACTGAATCGAATGTTTCCAAGGAACCTAGCCCGACGGCGAGCCCTAATGCTCATCATATAAAGGTACCTAAAATTGAGCTGCCTACCTTTGACGGTGATATTCAGAGCTTTCCGTTCTTTTATGAGACTTTCAAACGTATTATACATACAAACGCAGATTTATCTGATTCTGATCGCATTCATTATCTGTTGAGTTGTTTAAAAGGAAAGGCTAGGAATGTGGCAGTAGGTATTGTACCTACTGGCGATAATTACCGCGTTGTCTGGGATGCGCTTATCGCAAAGTACCTGGATACTCGCGCGCTCGCCACTAATTATCTAAATCAGCTGTTCTCATTGAAGTCGTTCGGACCGACACCCGCTAATATTGAACAAGGTTTCGATAAATTAACTTCTACGGTTGCGGGACTCAAACAATTGAAAATACATAACTTGGATGATTTTATATTTATTCATTGGGGTCTTAAATTAATAGACTCAGATACAGCAAAACATTTTGAAATGTCGCTTCGTAATCAACAAGAGTTGGATTATGATTATTTCGTAAAGTTTGTTCGTGAACAAGTAAAAATCTTATATCGCTCCTCTTCTGTGGCAACTAAGCCCGCCCCTGCAGTTAGACCCAGCACCTCATCTAAGGTCTCGCAGGTGTTTGTGGCTACTGAATCTAAATGTTCGCTTTGTCAATCCACGCATAAAAACTTGTTTACGTGCAAAACGTTTCAAAAATTGAGCGCGTTTAATCGATTTAAGTTTGTAAAAGACAACAACAGATGTGGTAACTGCCTAAGTAGCCAACATACCGTCTCTAAGTGCCTATCTAAGTCAACATGTAGGAAATGCAACGGTAAGCATCATTCTTTATTGCATTTTGAGCAATCGACGCAAGCCCCTGCGCTGGCGCCCGCTAGCGAACCAGCCTCCGTTACTGCGGCCGACCCAGCTACTTCTGATCGTGTGGCGTTGTGTACGCATTCTTCTGCTCCAATCCAGGCCACACGTAGTACCGAAGTGCTGGCCACTGCCAAGGTGTTAGTGGCGGGTCGGCAGGGTAAGGGCGTGGTGGTTAGATGTCTTTTGGACCCTGGGTCGCAAAAGAATTATATGACGTCGCGTTGCTGCCGTATGCTCGGTCTAACTATACATACGGACTCAATAACTACCGTTCGTGGTATTGGTGGCACATCGCAGCCCGTTCGCGGCTCGGTGAATCTTACGTTCAGCTCACGGTTTTGCTCGCAGCCTAGGTATGAAATCGACGCTTTAGTCTTGGATCAGATAACCGGGCAGCTTCCTCTGGGTGCTATAGATACTGCCGAATTGAAGCATATTGATCCTAAACTACTCGCTGATGACAGCTGGGGAGTGCCAGGTAATATTGACATGTTACTTGGGGTCAGGTTGTTCGCTAAGTTATTGCGACCCGGTCACATGACCAGCGCATCCGGTTGCCCCGATGCATTGGAGACTACGCTCGGCTACATACTTCTAGGAGAAGCACCTATTATCGAACCTCCAACTGACACTCTGTCTTTCTTTGCGAGTTCTTTCGATAACTTCGATCTTCGTAAGTTTTGGGAGATTGAAGATGTTACTGCTTCGTCCATTGGGAGTGTGGATGATAAATTCTGTGAAGAGTTTTACTGTAGCACAATTAGCCGCGCTCCAAATGGCAAGTATGTTGCAGCTTTACCACTGAAAACAGACGCGTCAGCGTTAGGAAAATCTTTTGATATAGCTCGCAAGAGATTCCATAGCCTCGAACGTAAACTTAAATCGCTTCCTAACGTCAAGCTTCTTTATGATGACGTTATACGGGATTATCTACAGAACAATTATATTTCTTTGGTGCAGAATATCGTACCTGAATGTGGGTTGCCCAAACGAAATTGTAAGGAGCGAGAAATGGAATACTATATTCCTCACCATGCTGTTATTCGAGAGGATAAAGTGACCACTAAGCTGCGCGTGGTCCTAGATGCCAGTGCATGTACAGATAACGGTACCTCGCTCAATGATATCCTGTACGCAGGTCCAGTCCTTCAGTCTGACCTTTTTAACATCTTGTTAAATTTTAGGCTTTTTAGTGTCGCTATTTCCGCAGATGTCAAATCTATGTGCCTACGTATAGGTATACGCCCACAAGATCGTTCGCTTCAACGTATCTTATATCGGTTTAATGAGGAAGAAGAACTTCATATTTATCAGTTTTCAGTGCTTCCCTTTGGATTAAAGTGTAGTCCTTTTATAGCTATCCGCACTATCCAACAGTTATGTCAGGATGAAGGAACGCAGTTACCTCTCGCTAGGGACATTTTGCAGCGAGATATTTACATGGATGACATAGTTAGTTCGATACCTAGCACTGCGCTGGCTATAGACTCGGCTCGTGAACTAATAAAAATATTCTCTCTCGGTGATTTTCAGCTGACGAAGTGGTCTAGCAATAGTGTCGATGTTCTTCGGAATATACCAGAGTCATTACGACTTTCTCAGAGCGTGGATCTAAGTAAAGATCCGACACAGAAAATACTGGGACTTCGTTGGTTTCCTGATGAGGATTGTTTCGTATTCCAGGTTAACCCTAATGTTCGCCCTTGCACGAAACGGAATATTCTTTCTTCCATTGCACGTCTTTTCGACGTTTTAGGCCTCGTGGCACCGATAATTTTATACGCCAAGCTTCTTATCAAAGAGCTTTGGCTTGTCAAACTTGGATGGGATGACGTCCCACCACTTCGCATTGTTCGTCTGTGGGAACAATTTAACGCTGAACTGCCAATTATCTCTGAATTGAGATTTTTGCGACATGTTGGCGCCGTAGAACGCTGTAGGCTCTCACTCGTCGGTTTTGCCGACGCTAGTGAGAAAGCTTACGGTGGTTCGGTTTACGCCCACGTTGTTAAACCCGACGGTAGTATCGTCGTTTCGCTGGTGTGTGCGAAATCTAAAGTCCCGCCACTGAAAATAGTTTCGCTAGCTCGTCTCGAGCTATGCGCCGCATTCCTCTTATCAACTGTGATAAAGCGAGTATATAATCTTTTCGCAGCTCGGCACGCCATTGAGGCAGTCGTAGCTTTCTCGGATTCAACTGTAACTTTGAGTTGGATTCATTCCGCACCGCATCGATGGCACACCTTCGTAGCCAATCGTATCGCTAAGATTCATGAGAATCTTTCGGCAGATCACTTCTTCCATGTGAAAGGGTCTGAAAATCCTAGTGATTGCCTCTCTCGTGGTTTAACGCCTGTTCAATTAGTTCATCATCCGTTGTGGCTAAATGGACCGCCGTGGCTTAAACTTCCGCGCGCTGAATGGCCGATAAAACCATTCGTTTCAGGCGAGTCGCAAGAGCTTCCCGAAATGAAGCCCGTGGCTTTACCAGTGCTCTCGCACGAATGCTCGGACAGAAGTCCTCCTTCCGACAACATTCTATACGCTCGCTCTACTAGATTCTCGTCCTGGTTGAAATATTTAAAAACCATTTGCTTCGTTTATAAGTTTATCAAACGACTCCCTAGAGGGCCCGTTACCGCGTCTGAACTAGAGTTCGCTGAATTTATTGTGTGGCGATCTGTGCAGAGGATTCATTTTGAAGCTGATCTCGATCGCTTAGCCCGCAATGAGTTGTGTTCTAAGTCAGTACAACGGCTAAGTCCCTTCCTCCACGAAGGACTTATCCACGTTGGAGGTCGCCTAGCAAACTCTGAGCTAGATTTTGACTCGCGTCATCAGATCCTTCTTCCGCGTCAAGATCATATAGTGGAACTTTTAGTTTCCCACTATCATGTGAAAAATTTCCACACAGGACCAACCTTGCTCGTATCTCTCTTACGACAGAAGTATTGGATCCTGTCCGCGCGACGTATTGCACGTCACATTACCTTTAATTGTAACCTTTGCTTTCGGGCAAAGCCGCGACCTACCTTTCCTATAATGGCGGATTTGCCACGTTTTCGCGTTGAGTCGGCTCCTAAGGCTTTCTCTCAAACAGGTTGCGACTACGCGGGACCTTTCTTGATCACGTCGATACGTGCTAGAGGCCAAAAATCGAGGAAAGCGTATATCTGCCTTTTTACATGCCTGACAACTCGTGCTCTGCATCTTGAGATTGCCTCAGATCTTAGCACTGCGAGCTTTCTGTTCGCTTTTAAACGCTTCTTGGCGCGAGGGCCGGTTCAGTGTCTTTACACAGATAACGCTACCAATTTTATTGGAGCCAAATCCTATCTACGGGA
The DNA here is from genome assembly GCA_948252205.1 of Orthosia incerta. Classification (NCBI taxonomy): domain Eukaryota; kingdom Metazoa; phylum Arthropoda; class Insecta; order Lepidoptera; family Noctuidae; genus Orthosia; species Orthosia incerta. The sequence continues at coordinate 8,779,291 of OX411757.1, read as the reverse complement.
TCTCTACCAATTCCTGGCTAAAGAGTATCACCCTTTATGGGAAAGAGAACTTGCAGAGCATCGAATAACACTTAAAAACATCCCCTGTAGAGCTCCACATTTTGGTGGTTGTTGGGAAAGTGAAGTAAAGAGTGTCAAAACGCATCTCCGCAAAGTCATCGGTCAGCAAATTCTTAGTTTTGATGAATTTAACACTATACTAACTCAAATAGAAGCTTTATTAAACTCGAGGCCTCTGTATGCGATCAGCTCGGATCCGTCAGAGCCCACTTCATTATCGCCGGCGCACTTCTTGCATACGAAACCTCTTTTTTTTTTTCCCGCCCGCGAAGTCAATGAAACGCGATTACATCTTATTTCGCGTTATGAATTAACTGACAAAATGGTCCAATCTTTTTGGAAGCGGTGGCGCCAAGAGTACCTGCACACCCTACAATCCAAACAGAAATGGAACACCCCTGCCAATCCAATACGGGTCGGTATGGTTGTCGTCTCCATGCAGGACAATGTGATGCCTCTGCATTGGCCGTTAGGAGTAATCACAGAAACATTTCCAGATAAAAACGGAGTTTGTAGAGTCGCATCCGTAAAGACAAAAGGCGGGATCCTTCAGAGTCGCCCGGTAGTAAAGTTGTGCCCTTTGCCAACGCAATAAGTTTCGTTACATTAATATTAAATTTTACATTGCACCAATGTGCAGTATTAGATTTAGTTACCGCGTAGAATAGTTAGTTAAATATTCTTATTTGTAATAGAGAGTCGCAACTTTAGAGTTCTCATAACCTTTGGTAGAGTTGTGATGATCTGCAACCTTATTTATTTCTCCTTTGTGTTTCGAAAGTGGGAACTTTCAAGCCGGGGAAAATGGTTACGCTTCCTAATTTATAGTTCTTATATTTTATTACATCACCATAGGGCGATTGAGAGGCATTGGTTTAATAGTTCCAATTTATTAAATAAGTGTCACATATCGTTGATTTGGTGATATCCCGCGCGGTGGCGCCACCGTCAATACGCCGCCGCCGGCTTTTCTTCTTCTCGTTTTAACCACGGTTGGGTGCGCGCACGTCCATCATCGCGCATCATCTCGCCTAATGTTCCCTATTGAACCTACATGAAAGTGTTATCTGCATTACCTAGACCTTCTGTGTTGTGTACCGCTGGCCAGCATAGTGTATCTAGTCTGTGAGCTGAACTTCCCGAACGTGACATCCATCTGCATCTGCATGGGAATCGCTGTTTCAAAGGTATGTGGCATAATTAATAAATTGAACTTTATCCATTGCCTTTCGTCTCATCTGCGTATTTTTCTCCTTCAAATTAGCACTGCTGAATCAGCAATTATAGCCTAGATTACTCTAATAATTTAGGTTCAAGCGCGTGTGATTTTACTAGTAATCTTCTAGAGGTTATACGCACCAAATATTATAAATAGAAAGAGAAAAAGCCTTACTTACGCCAGGTGTGACGTATACCAAAAACAGAAAAGAATAACTTAAATACAAATAGGGTAAGCAATATATATAATCTACTCGTACGTCTACTTTATAATATTTCATATGAAAGCTAAGAGATCTTATTCGTTAATTTTTAGGGTTCCGTACCCAAAGGGTTAAAACGGGACCCTATTACTAAGACTCACCGGTACGTCTGTCTGTCTCGCCAGGCTGTATCTGATGAACCGTGAAAGCTAGACAGTTGAAATTTTCACAAATTATGTATTTGCCGCTATAACAACAAATACAAAAAACCAAATAAAATAAATATTTAAGTGGGGCTCCCATACAACAAACGTGGTTTTGTAGCCGTTTTTTGCTTTGATGGTACGAAACCCTTCTTGCGCGAGTCCGACTCGCACTTGGCCGGTTTTTTTCTTAATTAAATTAAACTGATAATCGAACTTTACGTCTAGACCATGTAGGTAGAGTCGGCTACAGAATCCATAGCAAAAGTTTTCGATACGATATCCATTCCTCCGATAGCTACTTTCTACGGATAAATAGATGATAGAAGTGATTTAGGTCCAATACCTGTACCACGAATGTGTGACCATTAATCGTGTGCTCGATCAAGGAGAACTCAATCAATAGCCACTAACATGAAGTGGGATACTAGGTACTAGGTAGGTACTAGGTAGAAATATTATAACAGGTATTTTTTTCATTGTTTATCTATCTATTGATCCGAATACGAAAATACTGTGTCTGTTTAATAAAAGTACCAGGGCGACCGAGCTCTGCTCGGGTGAAAATAGACAAAACGACGTTTTCTGAAAATGAAACCTAGCAAGATCGATTTATCGCCCCTGCATACAAAATTTCATGAAAATCGTTGTAGCCGTTTCCGAGATTCAGATTATATTAGTTTTTTTTTTTTATAATTGCTCGTTTAAAGGTATTAGATTTGATATAGGGTGTCTGTATTTGACATGATTTCAGTACATGATTCTGACTTTGGAATTCCACGGTGGTAATTGTCAGTTTTTTTAAAAAAAAACTGTTCAAAATCGTTATTCGTATCTAACCCAATTAGATTTTCTTAATTATTCGCCTTTGTTGACTCGCCAACGTCAACAAAGAGAAAAAGCGTGCGTGCTCTTCTGAGCTAGATGACCTTAACTAATAGTTATCCAAAACATTTATCATCATTACAGCAAAAAGACGTGTACTACTAAACCGTCCCTAAGCGTCGCTACATCGACCGTTTCTGTGTTTCTGGCTTCCAGAAAATGCTCGCTGCCTACACTAGGCCATCAATCCACCTTTTGAGAGGCCTTGTAACCAAAAACCTCTTAGGCATCTCCTTGTCTCTAATGGCTCATTTACATTAGGTCGTTTTTACCGATTCGGCTGCAGCCCGTATTCGGTCACCGACTAGTGCAAACAGATTTTCGGTTACCCATATTTGACCGCAGACCGTTTTCGGTGACCGAACATGGCTGACTTGTTTAAATGCGCCATTAATTGTGAATAAATGAATGGCTGAATGTGGTCACCGAATCCGGTATATCGACAACTTAAACGACGTGTTCGGTGACCGACTTAATGTAAATAGCCCAATTCGGTTATCCGATCCGGTTCAACCGAAAGCAGTTGCCGTATACGGTGGCCGACCTAATGTAAACATGAATAATTTCATACAATTTCTTAAAAAAAAACCCTTTGGCATGGAAACTGACCCGAAGGATTAAACTCAAAATATTTGGGTCCAATGTCAAATTCGTGCTACTCAATTGGTGCGAAACGTAGATGTTCTCACGCCAAATCCAAGTCTTCGTCTACCGTTGACTTCGAGGCATTCACGGTATTTGCTGGCTATAGACCATCTCCAACGTAGACCTGTTGAAGAAATGCCCGATCGACCGTCAGAGCAAAAGTTACAAGTGGAGATAGGTTGGCCACACGCTCCGGAGGGTTCAGATCACATTTCCAAGCAAAGATTGAACTGGAAGCCCAAAGAAAAAAAAAGCGTTGCAGTCCCGTCAAACCTGGCGTCGCACCGTACTGGCAGAAGTGGCGAGCATTGGAATGCCGTGGAGCGACGTGAATCGTGAAGTTCAAGATCGATCGCGATGGAAGATTTCTGTATGTGTGCCCTTTGCCCCATCTAGGGGACATAGGGGACTATTAAGTCCAGTTAGTTAATTACCCCTACGAAGGTAAAGACAGTGTTTATAAACTAAATTACACGCGAACAAAGTCGCGGGCAACGGCTAGTTAAGAATATGTTTTTAAGTTAAAAGTATAAGCCAAAACTAATTTGGGAGCCCCGATATTTCATTGAACCTACTGTGACCTATCATAAAAATAGCGGATTTGCAATTAAAGCTTTAAAAAAAAACTTATATTGCCAAAATATCACTAATCGACATTTCAATTGTTTTATCAACCTTTACGTCTCAACTTGACATTTCAGTTACACGAGTACCGGGAATAATATTTCAAGGCGACCACAAAATTTCAATCGAGTTCCCATAATACGCCCCTTAGGCCCCGGAATATCCCTGTTACCGACATTCGGGTAATGGGACGCCAAGAGTTGTCACGTGACTTTGAATCCAAATCAGATATTCGACTGGAGAAAATTTATTTACAAAAAGTGTTTATTGAGTGGAACAAATTGACAAAAAAGAATTTCTTTAGATTGTTTGTATGTAAATCTGGTTTAGAATGGCGAAAATATTTTTGTTGAAGAATTTTTTAATTCAAGATAAATAAAAAGTGGACTAATAGCCTAGACTCCTATTAATATAATTGCGCACCTGGTAGAATATTTTAGAAATTAATTTTCTTTATAACTGTCGCATGAATACAAAATATAGTCTAGTAAATAAATGAGAGTACCTACTTCATTAGCAACAATGAAAATTGCAGATATTTTATTCAGCTTAGCGTGTACTCATAAGTTCGTTCAAATCCGGACAAGTACCAATGTGACTTTTTCAATTCGTTGTACTTTCTAAGTATATCTACATCTCTGACATCGGTTAAAGAAAAAATCGATAGGACATCTTAACAAAACAAAGGTTCAAGGTACAGTAATATGATACAACATAATGTGCATAAACTATTATCTCCTGGTTCCCAAACTAGGTTTATAGCCTGTGACTTGGGGACCAGTGATTCTATACGGGTACATAGAATCTGGACTTATAGCTTATATAAGTTTGAAATAGCCAACCCGTCTTGAGCATGCGTAGTGATTGGGTAATACTCGTGCCTTCTCTGTATGAGAAGAGGCATTTGCCCTGCAGTGGGACAATAACCGGCTGGTATTATTAGACCCTAACTATTTAATTTGAGTCGCATTATTTACGTGACTCATCTCATGTCACAAAACACTTTCCCATCTCTAAAAGACTGACACTAAAGCCACTTACCGATTCCGTATCAGCAATTTACTTTGAAACGCCACTGTTCCCTGTAAAGCACTAACTGTACTACCGTCATGCAATCACCGGTGGTATCTGCTTTGTTTAACGCCAATGGACTGATGGATCGAGACAAATTGGCCCTTTGGGTCTTTACCCGTGTTGAATTAACCTTGGAATTCAGTTGTAATTTTAGCATGTATTTTGGCTAATAGATTACCTTTAATCATTGGTACGTAGTACTGAGAAATGATTATTTAATTAATTAGTACCACATCATCATCATCGTCATTTCAGCCAAAAGATGTTCACTGCTGGTCATAGGCCTCACCCAGGCGTAGCCATTTTGACCGGTCCCGTTTGTCTCGCATCCAGCGGATTCCTGCAACCTTAACCCAGTCATCGGTCCACCTGGTTTGCGGTCGCCATTCCCGAAGTTTTCGGCCAATGTGCCCTGCCCACTGCCACTTAAGTTTCGCAATTCTTCGGGCTATGTCTGTAACTTTGGTTCTACTGTGGATATCCTCATTTTTGATGCGATCACGCAAGGAAACTCCGAATTAGTAACTATCCAAACTAATGTTTTCTAATATTATAAATTCAACGGTATATCCGTCTGTTATGTATTCGCTGCTGAATGGTATGATGAAACTTGGCACACGGATAGAATTTAATCTAGATTCGTCATAATCGCCATCATTTTTGCCGAAAGACTTCTACTGCTGAACTTAGGCATCTACCAAGTGTCTTCTTAGTCTACTAGGTCTTCGGACCATCTAGCTTCTATTTAATCTCGACATTAAGTTCTCTTGCGATGGCAAAACACTTTTAACACATGAGAAGCCATGGAAGAAAATTATATCTTATTATATTGCGAGCCTTTTTCGCTGATCAGTCACATTCCAGGCATGCCGAATTAACTATTAATAAAATTACAATAAAAAAATTAGTCCGATATGCTTTTATAGATGACAGATGGATTAATTAAAGCGTAAATGCAGAAAATAAGTATGTTAAGTTTTAATGAAGATATATTTGGCAAGTAAAGTAGCCATGTGGAAAAAGATACTTGTTAATAATTGTTATATTTTAATTCGTAATAAGTAGACACAAATATGGATACATAATTTTAAGTAGAAATGAGGAAAGTAATTAAAAATAATTTATTATGAATCTGTTATATTATATTCGATAAACTATAACAAGAAACTACTTTATAAAAAAAAGATTTCCTTTTCAATTAATTGTAGGGGAAAGCGGGGCTAAAAGTGCTGGGGTGAGTTGTTCCGATGAGAATAGGAACGCAAGTAACAAACGGAGCGATTCATATGATGTTTATCGCAAAACGTTATGATACGATACCGTTGTAGGAGCTGTTTTAGTTGCTTCCATTATGGTAGAATAGTAGTTATGGAATAAAACTCTAAATCGACGGAACTATCTAACCCCACGGAATAATATATTTTTGACTTGTACCTGCTGGTAGTACACAAAAAATAATCACATATTTTGCCGAACTACAAAACACTCTTTCAACGTGTGTGAACTGAGATTTAATTTTTAAAGGATAATTTTGTATTTGAAACGACGGAACAACCAGCCCCATAGCGGGGTTAATTGTTCCGTTCCGATCGATCACATAAAAAATGGTTTTGGTAAGAAAACTGTTTAACGATGCACAAAACAATATCACTGTTCAGAAACGCCAATATTCATTCTTTAAAAATGTGCGTAAGCCACTCAATACACAGTTCAGAAACGCCAATTATTCACTATTTTCAAAGCTCAATTTTGTATGTTATGAAAATCGGCACGTTTAGCCCTATCTCCCCTATAAGCATTGTCAGCCTTTTATATCTCCAGTGCTGAGACACAGCCCTCCTCTCTGTTGAAAGGTGAGGGCCGTAATGTTCCGCGTGAGCTTACTGCGTGTTGGTGGATGACATCCATCATCTTATCGAAATTTTGATTCTAAGGTATCTTTTGATGTTTTCCTTAACAATTTTGAGAGCACTGGTGATTAAATAAATTATACAAAGATTCCAGTCAGTCACTTTACTACAACTTAGAATTCACTGGACAACCGCAGCTTGAAGTTTAATCAATAGTTGGCTTAATTATTATACCGTCGACTACATTGCATTATTTTGACAGGTTAATAGCTAACGCCACTTTTAAAGCTATTAGTCTGAACGCGTAAAACCGCCATGATTTAAATGGTCTATTAAAACTTTACGCCAATGCCATTTGCCGGTATTATTCCATCATTAAATCAGAATGTTTATTCTAGTACCTACTTATCAGTCTGCACAGTTCCCATTAAACTTAAACCTTGGAACATACTAAAGTTAATGACTAACTTAAAATAACGTTCTTCGTCCAAAGGTTAAATTGCACTTCTGGAGAACAAAAGTGGTAAATTTTTAACATTGTTGTTAGTTGAAATATCTCTGTTTAAAAAAGTCTAGTGCCGGAATTAAGCTTGACCTAGGAATCTGCCGAAGCTAGCCAATTGACTGCCTTAGTATTGCATCCGAACTACTGAACAATCAGTTGTCAATTTTGAAGCATCTATTTAGGCACATTTTTCAGTCTTAATTGTTTAAACAATACACCTGCCATGTAATCTCTTCACCACCCTTGGTTGACTGGTAGAGAATGGTTAAGGCATTAAGTCCGCCTTTGTACCTTTTTGTGCATGAAGTCTAAATAAATAATAACTTTAAATTGGCGACTAAAATTTACAGTTTGACAGCTTTGATAGAGAAAATATGTCAAACCATTGTTCAGTATTTTCTTTTATTATTTACTATTGAGAAATCTGACCTAAATCATCTGCCTTAGAACTGCACGAGCGCACGCAGACTACGTAGTTCTACGTAGGCCCCAAACTGCACTTTTGCAGTAGTCGTGCAGTCCTTAAATGCAATCCAGCTATTAAGAAACTTTATCAGTAATTAAAACTGTTATAAAAATTAAATAAAACTTTGATAATCATCGTAAAACTGCTGTGAATATGACAGTCTTTTCACAGCTCAAAAAATGTACTGCCCTGATAAGCGGCTATTTCATGTCTGTCGCCTCAGCTTTAGCGCTTAAAGCGACGTAATAATTCGCTTCCTTCGGTCCACTTTTACGATTTTTACTCGAAGAAAATCTAGATTATTCTAGATATCTTGAACCGTGTTTTTCTTTTGTTCTCGGGTTAGTGAGGGTTTTAGAGTGACAAGGGGATAATGTTGTGAGTGCGGCAAAATATTTAGCTAAACTTCCGCAAATTTTGTCAACTGTTTGTGTCTGTCTGCTATTTGATCATTGTTGTTGATATAAGAACAACGACACCCTTAATGAGCCATCGCTATAAGTCATCGCTAAAAGACTATCGTATAATTCGTCATACCACACTTTTACGTAATGACTGGCCCACGATGGCAACCACATCGTTTACCCATCTCACATCCTTGGATGCCAATCTAACACTGCTCTAGGAATAATTTTCCTGTTAAGGCGCAGATACACCCTCATTAGCTGATTTTAAAATGAGAATCTCGTCTAAACGGCTAGTTATATTTTTTTCTTGTAAAATATGTTACATTAGAACATTTTCTTAAAAATTTGATTTATGAATATCTTCAGTATTATTCGTATAACATTATGTAATTGATTTGTAAAGTTATGTCTATGCAGGACAAAAAAACGACAATTACCGGCCGGGCATATATTAATGCAATTTTCACTATCTCAAGGACAAATAATTATCCACATTTTGATCTAAGGCTTTTTTTTGTAGCCATAGGATAATAAGGAAAGTACAAAAAACTACTGAATTTTGGGTCGCGCGGGTATTTAACGAGTGCGTGGTCGTTGGCGATTGTCCTTGTCTTCACATCATCAGCCTATTAATGTTTCCACTGCAGGGATACAGGCCTCCTCTCTGTGAGAGGGCATGGGCCGTAATCCACCACGCGGGCCCAGTGCGGGTTGATGGATGTCACATCTCTTCGAATTTTTGGTTCTAGGACATGCCGGTTTCCTCATGATGTTTTCCTTCACCGTTTTGAGAGCAGTGGTGATGAAATAATTTACACAAAGTAAAGCGCCTGACTGGGCTTGAACCCACGACCTACAACTTGTAAGTCGCGGCCGATACCACTGGGCCACCACTGCTCTGTCCTCGTCTTAATCTGATACAATTAAACGATATGCACGGGTATTGTACTTGCTCTTTACTAAAATCAGCCTTGATTCCATGATCCAAGTTAAAAACGAAAACAACTCAGTATTTTAGTGACTACAGCACTATAACTTATCGGTTTAGTTTTATCCGCTCAGTTTTGACGTCTTATCTAATATAAGATGGTCCTAAGGGAAATCATGAGGGCTTCAATATAGATAGTATAAAGTAAGTGAGGTATGATTACCTACTATGGATTAAATCTCCGAAAATCTTATTACCTACAGGGAGGTAATACAGTAACGAACAGAGCGTGGGGTCTTGGGAGGTACAGAGAAAGCACCTGTGTTTGCGCACACACTTTGCGCAATGACATCTCTTGCGTACTTGGCTAATAATGTTCATAGAGTTAGCAAAACTGCACTGAGTGATATGCGAATAAAATACAACAACGCGTGGCGCGCGATGTTCCTGCCTCGGTGGTACAGCGCGAGCGCCAAGTTCTGCACGGATCACACAAACAGCTAGCCGGCGCTGCTGATGAGCCGCTCGGCCGCCGTACGCGCCGCCATACATCGCTCCGCTGACTCCTTGATGGCAGCGGTGCAAGACTGGGTTCACAGCCCCCTACATCAAGGGTGGCAGACCTACCATACGAAGATAACCTGATTCGCAGCGTAAAATCTTACATCAGTCTTATATGTAATTTAAAATCGGTCCGCAATTGGCAGAGAAATCGCGTAACAAACATACAAAAATAACATACAGTCGAATTGAGAACCACCTCCTTTTTAGGGTTCTGTACCAAAATGGTAAAAAGGTGCCCTTATGGTGCGACTCAGTCTGTATCTCCGTCTGTCACAGCTGGATATCTCAAGTACTACTAATGCTATCAACTTGAAATTGGAATAGTTTTAGATGACGTTTTTCAACTATTTATATCTTTTGCGTCGTTTGAAAACTGGCAACAACTTTATTGTAAGTCATTTCTTCCACTTGACTCAATTATTGATTAACTTAAATACATAAATACATAAATGACCTAAATACATATATTATTTATTGACACTAATCGAGGCGTTTTTCTATTCTCCTGGCAACTGAAGCCATTGGAGTGAAGAAAGTTTCCTTCAAAATAAATAATAAGTAGGTACCTATGTTCTATTTACTCGATAGTACCTACCGTCTACTAACAAATATATTGTAATCTATCAGATTGATTAACAAACATCCGAAACCCAGCAGACAACAATTGGCACTGACTGATTGAATCCGATAAATATCTACAAACGAACCTATTGCTAGTTTCGATACAATACTGACTATTGTAACAAAATCCCTCGAACGAGTATTATAACAGTAAGAAGAGTACATAATACCTAATAAATTATATATTTTCCACATAAACCAACTGATTATCATCTGGAAATAGAACCTTTGTATTCTTATAGAGTCAAAAGGTTATGATTGATAAAGATTCTTATAAATTTCCTCAAGGAAATACCATTAAAAACTCATCAATACTCATAATTCACAAAATATTAGTACCTACTGAATGTATTCCATAGGGATTCCTTGTCGATTTTATATCTGTTCTGTTTCATCGAATATAGATTAGAATATTATACATATAACGCAGAATATATTCAATATATAGCCGATACTTCCAAGAAACCACTATACGTGTCCCAGCATTCAATTCTGTTGATGCACATGCAAATAGACTACAACCCTAACATTTAGCCATATCAACCAATGTTTACAACCAAATTACATTTGATGTCCACCAGCCTTGACCCAAATTTCTCAACGTATATTTTTTTCTGCAGAATAAGGTCAGTTTTACTACATAGCTCAGAAAATGCGATAAATATTTCCGCTTCTGATTCAAATAAATAATTCTTCCTTTGCGAACGGAATTATGATTGAACAGTAATTCATTTGCTCCGTGTTCTTCGGTACCAAGGAATGGGACTGGAATGTGTATCTTGAATACCTTTTTCCAATTGTTTTCTGGGAAGGCTGTAATTGGGGAAGAAGATGAAATTGCGGCAGGTAGATAGGTACCGATGATTATGTGACCAGGTAATGTGATTGAATTTGGAGACCACGAGTAGTTCACAAACTCGAGGAAAACCATGGCGTAACCAATTTGATAAGTCCTTGAATAGATGACCACTGTTTGCAAACAGCCAATGTGGTCCTATTACTACTATCAACTAATTTAATTGGTTTGTCTGTTAGCAAGAATAGGAAGGTACATATTTCACAGCCATTTCCTCTCATGTCGAATGCAACCAATATTTGAGCATCAGTTTGTAATGTAATTTTAGTTGGTTCGTAATTTGATCAACGTGAAATTAGAGTAGATAAACACTGAACAATATGATTTATTTGATCAATAAAATCAAAAGTGTTTGCTAAAATGTTTACATATTTCTAATGAATATAATCAAAAAAAAAATTACCAAAAAAAATACCACCGACTTCTAAATAAGAAAACTACAAAGTGGAAAATAACTTTTTTTTGGAAGTCGGTGTCTTTCGTAGGTATATTTTTTTTGCGTTATGGACACCGACTTCCAAAAATAAAGTTATTTTCACTTTGTAGTTTTCTTATTTGGATGTCGGTGGTATTTTTTTGTAAAAAGATTTTAATTTTTGACTTTTTGGTTGTACCTACCTAATAGGCAAGTTGTTTAGTAAGTTTCCTATAACGCCAGAATAGATTACCCGAATATCATGAAACTTGAACAAAACCGATCAAATGAGAGATCTGCTTACCCCTTAAAACCGTATTGGCGTGATGTTATGTTATGAAATGGTAAAAACAATAAACAGACATGCGATTGCAGCAGTCCCGAGAGATTTGCTGTTATTTATTGAAGAGTTCTGTTGTATATCAACGAAGTTCTTCATTAGATCTCCACCAAATTAAAATGGGACCAATTTTGAAACATACTCTTTCAAACAAAAAGAATATTTTCAAAATTGGTCCACAATTGACGGAGATATCGATGAAAATACATAAAAAAACACAAGAACTCGAACATAGAACCTCCTCCTTTTTCGAAAGTCGGTTAAAAAGCGCTAACATTAACAAAGTAAGATAATTACGTTAGTGAAATCTAAAATTCGGTCCCTAAAAAGGTAACACAAACACGATCAAAAAACCCATAAAAAATAATTACCCCAATTCAAACTACAGTTTTATTGCGTCCCAACGGAGTTTACAATATATTCAAATATTATATAGGAGAAAATAATGTTAATCAATAACAATATGAATAATACTCGAAACATTTCAGTATTTCAGGACTAGCATAACAGTAACGGTCGACAAGGGAACAGAGATACAACTTTCATTTACGATAAGATAACGTAGGAAATATACGTTGTAAATATAAAATTTATGATACTATTAATACAGGTCGGATGAAGTAAAATCTACTTTATGCCTTTTTTTCTGGTGGAGGCTGTGAGCCAATTCCTTTGACAGCAATTGTAGCGAAATATCCACAGGGCACAGAGTACACAGATGCCTCAACTGGCTGATGGAGGTATCTCGTCACTCTATGGGTATTTCTCGCTTCTTGTCAAAACAATCCATAAAAACCAAGCGTGTTCAATGACACTTTGATGTTCATGAAATTGGCCTAAATTGGGCTTAAAACATAGCCTTATTTTTTTAAGATCCGTGACAGTCCTGACTATGGCTATGACAAAGAGCAACGAGTTTTTCCCATGGCTTCGTTTCCATAACCTATCATGCAGGGAACAGTGTTTCCGCCGGGATAAAAGTCACATCTGTCAGCGTAACAGTCTATCAGTGAAAGAATTTCCGTACATCATAGGCTCAGCATTTCCAAAGATCATCTTTTACAAACATATAAACACATAAAGATTTAATTTTTTTATGACAAATTTCAGCCAAAAACGTCCATTGCTGGACATAGGCCTCCCCCAAGCGTCGCCGCATAGATCGCGCCGGTGCGTCTCGCATCTATCGGCAGGCTTATTACGTATCTTTTGCAAGAGCTTGCAGAGATTTTTGCGCAATAATTGCTCTTCCATACAGAAGCTTTTGACAAACAGCGAACGATTAGCAAACGATTTTGTAGGACCTACCATACCTACACTGCAGGCAATTCCGACTTTTATGACATAAAGCGTTTGATCGCTATCGTTTTGCTCTTGCAAAAGATACGTAATAAGCCTGCGGATTCCCGCAGCCATGACCAGGTCGTCGCTCCATTTAGAGGGAGACTTAAACGTATGCCTTTAGTTTAGATGTCATCTCTAGTCGCTGTTGGACGCCGCGCATCCGTTCCGCGCTCTATGGAAATACCTGTACTTAATCGGCGTAAGAAAATGGCGCTATTGGATCTAGACTATACTCCTCTTATGCCTGGTATAATCTGTCCGTTGCTAACACTCTTGTTCTTCAAAAAGAGAAAAAGTCTATTTAATCTAACAACATAACATCACGCTTATATTCCCCAAAGGGGTAAGCAGCAGCGGATACCGTGTGTCGAGTCTTATTTTCCTTAAAATCTGCCTCCCATAAGATCGCTGTTTTGGGAATCTGATTCTTTGTTACTGCGTTTCGCTCAGCATTTTTTCTTTTGTAATCTTTTTCGGGTTTTAAAGGCACTTTCAAAAAAGGCTCATTGTTCGTCTTTGCCATATTCTAACAAAACAAGCGTAAGGAACACATACACCCCTTTTACTTGAACACGTAAAAACATTATAACGCGCTTCTTCTATGTATAAAATATGAACGTAAATGGAACTTGCAGTTTCACTCACCTCAAAGACATCGGTGACTCGTCGTTTTAACCTTTTGGTACAGTCACCTACACCTATAGAAGTTATGTCCTGAAGTGAATTGCGGACGTGTTCCTAGAAATTCGAGAATTATCTATCGGTATAGAAATTCTGGATGTTATGGTGCTGGCAATGTTTTCTAAGAAAATTTTGCGGAATCCATTTGTTAGAATAGTAATCTGATCTCGGTAACGATGAAAATATAATGATGTGTAAAACACATCATGTACTTGCTGCTATTGTATATGCGCGTCAATGGTGTACGCTAAGCAGTAAGCATCTAAGCGGCAAGCCCGATATTTTTCACTCTCAATATCTCTAAATTACATCTGACTTTACCTTTTAATTGACAAGTTCTTTAAATTGCCGTCGCTGTGTTGACTTGAATTTGGAGGTTTCTTAAGATTTGGTCTTCAGATCAATTTAAAAACAATCGATTGGCAAAATCATTTATAATTATATCGAAGGAAAACGTATTAACTGGCAGCTGCATCTTCCTGTAGCTCCCGGCAGTACTCTAACTTATCTCCAAGAGTGACGTAACATCCCATGTTTTTAGAAAACGCGTTGTCTAACGCTTTTCGCGAAAATATTCGGTTCACATTGGATGAACGAAATATTCTGGGATACAGGAAGCATGTTCTCAACTTACGGCGTTGTCTTTTTACTACGGTGGTGTTCATGGCTTTGTGAATTTTGAGTAGGTAAATCTTTTTATGTTTGCAGAATTGACCCTTTTCGTCTTTTGAGGGACACCCAAGAGTCTACATAATCATGATGGATGTAGACTTAGGCAGTGTACAAATAAGTACGTATACCGGACCAATAATAAAATATATCATTGTACATCGAGAATTAGAAAACGATCGACTTTGCTTCACCATCAACCTTCCTATAGTTTGCAGCTCATTAAGGGACATTTAGGATTCATCTCGCCTTTCAAAATTACCCAAAGATCGTCGCTCAACTCAAGAACATGCCAGCCTTGCTTTTTAAGTACGAATTACCTAATTATGTGTTTCTTTTGCATGTTACCTATGTTAAAATTAGCCAGTAATATGATTCTGACGCTATTTTCCAAATAATATAAATCCAAGCAGCCACGTGTTTTCAAATATCCCAAGAATGTGGGCCTATAATAAACCCGTCAAATATGTTGAAATTTTCAGCCAGGTAATTAATTAGAAACGTGTCTTCAAAATGACGGAAGTTATGATGTTATATTTAATTAAATAAGGAAAATGTGTTAAGTCGTGTTAAATAACCTTATTTTCATAAATTTCCGGAAACAAGACATCCCTTAAAATATTTTGAAAATAAACGTAAAAAATACTGTTTTTCATCCTTATTTTTATTGCAACAGGGACATACTACACAGAATCACGTGTTCAGAAGCGTAACTATGACTATGAGTAAATGCGCCTTCCTTGAGTTCAAGATAAAGAAATTGTTAGTTTGCTTGACATTAAACCAAACAAAGCTCTCTCATCTCTTTGTTCTTAACAGCTTGAGAACGATAAAATAGTCCATTTTTCTTAAGAAGACACGTTCAGCTATTCAGGAAAATGTAATAAAAGCTGACTGCTACTCGTACATAAGACTTTAAGTACATATCGTTATCTGTATAAATATAATGTCAATTAGAATTCAAAAGAAAAAGAACTGCTGACTTATTAAAATAGCAAAACAATTGGATAAATAATAATGTGGCAATTATGAATAATTTTGAATTGCCATAAAATATGGTTTAGTTTTCTTACGAATGGCACAAACATGTATATTATCATTATCATTATATTATTCTGTAGTCAAAAAATCTTTTTTTCAAAAATTAAAACCGACTTCCAAGCAAAAACACTACAAAGTGAAAAATAACTTCAATTTCGGAAGTCGGTGTTCCTGTTTTTATTTCTTCGTTTTTTGACACCGACTTCCGAAATTGAAGTTATTTTTCAGTTTGTAGTGTTTTTGTTTGGAAGTCGGTATTAATTTTTGTAAAAATGAAACTTAAATAAATAACCTCCTCCTTTTTGCGAAGTCGGTTAACAAAGCCGGTGGAATGACAGTATACCAGGGTGAACTGTTCACACTTGTGTACCCCTTTAAAGCGTAACAGTGTGATGTTATGTTATAAAATGGTGTAAACAATAAACAGACATGCGATTGCAGCTATCCCGAGTGATTTGCCGTCATTTATTTAAGAGTTCTGATGTATATCTCCGAAGTTCTTCATCAAACATTGATGAAAATTAAATGGGACCACATGACAAACACCAGCTTTTGAATAAAAAAAGAATCATTAAAATCGGTTCTTCCAATAAAAAGTTCTGAGGTAACACACATAAAAAAAAATACAATCGAATTGATAACCTCCTCCTTTTTGCGAAGTCGGTTAAAAACAGGCAAGCTTGCTTGTAAATAGAGAAGTTTTAAAAGGAGGAGAAAGGAACCCTGTATCACCCGTACCTTTTACAGTTAAAGCTCTAGTATGATTATATTATTATGGTAATTTACATAAATGTAGTTACACATCACAAGCCTTACCTTTACGGATCAAAGTCGACGTCACACGTCAGACGTCAGCTTGATTTTCTATTTAAAGTTGAATTTTTGCCGCTGTACGAACTTATTACGTATGAAACAGTAATCAGCAATAATTGAGCAGCAATCGCGTAGTCATCGCGAGATCGATCGCTATATGTCATAAATATCGGGATTACGTAACCAATTATTTGCTAATCGCACGCTGTTTGTCAAAAGCAATTATTTTGATAAATATCTGCCAAAGACCTCTACTACTTAGTACTTAGCAATTTCGGAGTGGTTGGCAATCGAACAACAACAAGAGAAAAATTTATCACAATTTGACACATCATCACATCACATCATCAGCCTATTAATGTTCCCACTGCTGGGACACAGGCCTCCTCTCTGTGAGAGGGAATGGGCCGTTATCCACCACGCGGGCCCAGTGCGGGTTGGTGGATGTCACATGTCTTCGAATTTCACAATTTGACGTTCGCGTTAAAATAAACATATGTAGTTAGTAACTAATTGTTCCATAGAGGCAGCCCTGTCGAAAAATTGCTATGACGTGGATATCGCTGATGCATAATGCGGATTCGCGATTGAAGAGCAATCATTGCGCAATAATTGCTATCGTTTTGCTCTTGCAAGATACGTAATAAGCCTGCCGGACGTCCGTGTGGATAAAAAGAATGCAGTTTTTTTTGGGTAGGCTAGTTGTTTTTTTAAATACTAAGCTTTATGCAGATTATACATTACGTAATTGATATAAAAATATAATTATATCAGCTTTAAATGAAGGCCTTAAATTGATATAAAAAAGTTCAAACTTAAAAAAAAATGCAGCCTTTTTCATAGTTACTGGTCTTTGGAAACAGGTACATATCGTTTTTACTCCACGATTTTATGCATATTTCTATCAATCTCAAGTTGTTTTACCTTCATTTAAATATGATTTCATTCAACTATAACTCTCGAGTGTCAGCTCCATTACAGTACTAATTATGTTCTTATCTATTATAGAACTAAAATGAAATCATTCGAAAGCCGGTTTACCATAAATTACGTAAAAGTCAAAATAAAATTCATAGGACCTACCGTTTTCAGATACTCCCAAAAAAAAGTTGAATGAGGGTCATGGGGATAAGTGGCGAAATATATTTTTTCTTCTCTGTTCGCAAGATTAAATGTTGCGTGTAATGTAACGACTTCGCCATGGGGGCCAACATTTTCTTTAAGAGCAACATTTATTTTACACATTATTTATAGATTATTTGTAACATTTATACCGGTATTTTACCAAATTGCTTTGGTGTTTTCCAAAGTTGTTTCAGGTAGGTTGTTTATATTTGGTTCATCTTTATCACTAGTTTGTACTTACGTCAATATTATGTACATAAGTAGTAAGTTTAAGCGATAGAACTTATCTTATATTATTATCATCAAATTTAAAAGTCACAGTACTCCCTAAATTGACTCCTAAATTGAAAGTGCCTTTTGGACAGTAATTTAATTATTACCATGTTTAAAACTTAAAAATTATGCCATTAAAAAGTGCTATTTAGAAGCTAATTGAAATAAATGATTTGACTTTGACTTTTAAAAATAATACTAATTGATATACTAAATCTAAAAACACAAATGTGGATAGAAAGGATAAAACACATTTTACTTTTCCTAATTTAAAAAAAAAGACGAGCTTTAAGAAACTAGTCTGAAAATCAGTTCAGCTATTAGGTACTTCAAACAAAATCTTAATTGTAAGCTGACAAAAAACTAAGTAATCGAATTGTTAAGATGCACTAAAAAACAAGAAACACAAATGAGAACCACAATAATTTTTCTTTACCACATTTTTCTACTATTATACTTTTAAATTACTAGGTACTGCAAACGAAACTCTTAATAAGCCTTGGTGACAAATTC
The DNA here is from genome assembly GCA_948252205.1 of Orthosia incerta. NCBI lineage: Eukaryota > Metazoa > Arthropoda > Insecta > Lepidoptera > Noctuidae > Orthosia > Orthosia incerta. The sequence goes on along the minus strand of OX411757.1, from coordinate 8,760,968 downwards.
TTCACGTTGTATAATTTATTTTAAAAAGCACAGAAAATATCTAGCTATCAACACAGTTGGCTTCCTTCCTCCTAGACGTCAAAACGGTGTTAAGACCCAGTCAACTTGGCACCGAATCGTAGTCGGCAAATATACGGCAGAATTCTTCTGAATGGTCAACAGATATAAATTGAGAGGGCCGTCACATAACAAAAGAAACTGATGTGTTTGTAAGGAAATGCATTCACAATACGTTAGTCGTGACTCGTGAGAGGGGAAAATATTCATAAAGAAGTTTATCATCCTGCTGGAGATCAATTTGTTATCTGCGAGTCGGAGGGTGATGATTATATTAATGTGTTGTAAATCAGACAATAAAGTAAGATGTTTTTTTTTTACTCCTGAGCATTTACTTGACGGTTGGTCGATGGGCGACGGTTGGTTTTGGAGTGGCAACCACGAGTCGGAAGACGCTGCTTTGGGAGGCCTCTCATTAGTTGGGCCGATGACTTGGTTAAGGCGCCGATTCCCTTGAGTAGCTGATTTTAAAATGAGAATCACGTCTAAATGGCTAGTCATAATTTATTGAAAAAAATATATGTTATATTTGACTATTTTCTTAATAATTTGATTTGAGCAAATTTTGAGTTTTATTCGTATAACATAGTGTAATTAATTTGTAAAGTTATGTCTAAAACGGACAAAAACACGACAATCACACCAAAACCGCTGGGCGTATTTTAATGAAATCGACACCATCTCAAACACAATTTAATTATCTACATTTTGATCTGAGGCTTTTTTTTAAGTCATAGAATAATAAGGAAAGTACAAAAAACTACTAAATTTTGGGTCGCGCGGGTGTGAAACGAGTACGCGTTTTGTTCCCTCAAGGTCGTTGGCGTTAGTCGTCGTCTTAAGGTTGCGGGAATCCGGTGGACGAGACAGGCGAGATCACAGGACTGCACAGGACCGGTCGATGATGACGGACGACATCTGTCGTCTACAATGATGATGATAATTACCAACACTGTTAACAAATTTTCTTGTTATAAGGTCTACAAAGTCAAAATGAAAAGTAAACTTGTAAATAAAAAAATAAAATAAAAATAAAATTAACTAATAGCTGTTCTATCGGAACAAAAGATCAGCAGGAACCATTCAGAATAAAATAAGATTATTACAAATACAAAGCCATCGTACCATTAAAAAGGTCCCGTAGTTCGCCAATTAAAACTCCTTGCACATAACAGAGTAATGACCGGTTTATATTCAGGTCAGTCCGTAAATATTCAGGGAGAGGGATCAAAAACAGGCAATGTTTGTATTTTCAGAACGTGACTTGTCTGCTACATAGGAAAGTCAACATTGCACGGAACAATAGTTCATTGATTCACTTTTCCTATACAAAGGTTAAGTAAACGAGATATTTTCTCTTTTTTTGAAACGGCCATGTGCTGTGTATTAAATTGGTGAAATAACGACATTTTCACGTATGTCTGGTGTATTTTATGAGTAAAACATTTGCAAACGTAAATTGAGTGAAAACATGGGCAACGGAAACAACTTTTTTTAAATTAGGGCTGATTTCACCAATTATATTAATCGCAATTAGTTCAACTAAACGTAGTTTACGCGTTTGCGTAAACTAAGTATTGAACGCTGTCGTTCTGATTGGTTGAGACCGCCGAGAAACTACCAATCAGAACGATGTATTTGCGTAAACTGAGTTTAGTTAAACTGATCGCGATTAATTTCATTGGTGAAATCGGCCCTTAGTGTTCAAGACATCCCAAAAAAACTGAATGACCAATATAGTTAAGGTGTGTTAGATTCCTGACAAAATAATGGCTTAGAAAGAACAAGTAAAACCGATATTCCACTTAATATTTATTAATAGGGTAGTTTACAAAAAAAAATATGTTTTTTGTCCGTCAGGTAGATTAATAAAAAATATTGGACACGTATTTTTTCTCGTAACACGTAAACATAAAGTGTCGACAACATAATGCGTTGATTCTCTGGGACGGATCTGCCAGGTACCAACTAGATGCACTTGATTCGATTGACAGACGGGCCAAGAGACTTATCAGCAACGATGCGCTGGTCAACTCATAGCTCCAGAGCCTTGAACACCGACGACGAGTTGCCAGCCTGTCGGTTTTCTATCGGTTACATTTCGGAGAGTGTGCGATGGAACTGCACAATTTGATTCCGTCTAGCTATTTCCATCATCGGACTAGAAGACGTACGGCAATGCGCCATCAGCACATGGTGGATATCCCATCCATACGCACAAAGCGTTTTGAAAATACATTCATTGTGCGTACAGCTAAGGAGTGGAATTTCCTACCGGCGTCTTTGTTTCCTGATAGCTACAACCTAGGGGTCTTCAAGTCAAGAGTGAATAGGTTGCTTCTAGGCAAGCGTGCTTTACCTTCGACCACATCATCACTTAACATCAGGCGAGATAGTGGTCAAATGCGAGCCTACAACAAAAAAAAAAAAAAAAAAGGCGTGTTACGTCACGTTGCTAGTACACTTTATACTGCCTTAGTGACGTCTCCACACCTGAACTTTGATGTACTTTAACTTTGTAAATTTTAGGGTTCCGTACCCAAAGGGTAAAAACGGGACCCTATTACTAAGACTTCACGATCCGTCTGTCTGTCTGTCCGTCTGTCACCAGGCTGTATCTCATGAACCGTGATAGCTAGACAGTTGACATTTTCACAGATGATGTATTTCTATTGCCGCTACAACAACAAAAGCTAAAAACAGAATAAAATTAATAATTAAGGGGGGCTCCCCTACAACAAACGTGATTTTTTTGCCGTTTTTTGCTCGATATTAACAACGGCAACAGATAGACGCTTGAAATATTCACAGAATATTTAGTTGTATATTCACTTCAAAAAATAATAATTATTAAATTAAAATAAAATAAATTAAGGGGGGCTCCCATACAACAAACGTGATTTTTTTGCCGTTTTTTGCGATAATGGTACGGAACCCTTCGTGCGCGAGTCCGACTCGCACTTGGCCAGTTTTTATTGATTTGGTAAAGCATAAAATTACGTGTCCAATATTATTTGATAATCTCACTGACGGACTAATAGAATTATCAATTTCCTACGCAGGAAACATCCCTATTATTTGATCGACGCAAGATATCAAAATCGTCTTTAAAGTGTCAATCTGCGCAAGTTCCCAATTAAACTGAAAACCGGTGTTGACAAACCAAAACGGATGAACAATCTTGTCTTAGACGAAGCGAAAACCAAACCTCCGCATTTCGAATTGTGGTTGTTACCAATATTCTAAAGTTAGTTTTGGCCTACTATACCCACAGTGTTGTCATAAGAAAATTGTAACAAAAATATTTTTTCAAGACTCATAACAAAAAAAATACGTTTTCTGCTACATTCGTTCTTTTTGTATTTTCATTATGTAAATCTTTAATAATATAGGACTTTGAACCAAAAGCTACAATTTTATTTGGATTTAGCAAACATTGTCTGAACAAGACTTTTAAGAAAATCCTCGTTTATGTAAAGATTTTCGGTCTTCTTATAAACAGAGCAAGTTCGAAACTTTGAATAAATTATTGTGTTTGAAAGTATCACCATACTCACATACTCACACCATGCTAACATAATTATGGCATAATCATAATTACTCTTGGCGTTGTTAATTAATATTAATATATACCTACTCAGTTACTGACATTTATATCAAACTTTATATCATCATAGAATAGGCAGATGAAAGAAAAGGGAGTCAGTGATAGCGTGACGGGGGACAGGACGGTATGGAAGAAGAAAACGTGTTGCGCCGACCCCAAGTAACATGGGACAAGGGCAAGAAGACGATGATGATGAGAATAGGCCCAGTGGTAATGGCTTTGATTTATGTGTCTCAGGTCGTGGGTTCAAACCCAGGCAGGTGTTTTACTTTGTGTAAATTATTTCATCACCACTGCTCTAAAACGGTGAAGCAAAACATTGTGAGGAAACCGGCATATCCTAGAACCAACAATTCGAAGACATGAGACATCCACCAACCCGCACTAGCCCCGCGTGGCGGATTAAGGCCCATTTCTTCTCTCACAGAGAGGAGGTCTGTGTCCCAGTGGGAACATTAAAATGCTGATAATGATATCTTCATACAGGCGAATTTGTAAATCCTTGGCTTATATTGGGAGGGTTAATATAATTGAGATCAACTCTCAAACATATATTTTTTCAGTAAGCACATTTGTGTTCACATCAGTCGACCCCATAGATTTAGAATTTTTTTTGCTAGTCGACCCAATGTAAGGACAACAGATTTATTTTCATATAACAGTTTAAAAGTTGTCAATTATGTAAACCTTCACCCCTCCCCCTCCAAACAGTTAATGAATATAAAATTATCCTTTAGCAATCGTTCAATCTAGCTTCTGATCAATATCAATGCACATAATAGACGGGCGGCGACTCAACTAAAACTGCATTATTATGCCTTGAATATTTCACACCGTAGTTGTCCCAGACGATATAAGTTCAAAGTTCGTTGGCCGGCATTGTCACGCTCATGAATTCTGAATCTTTATAGCTCTCCTAGAATGTCATGAAAGCCTTGTACTGTCTTATTAAAAGGATTGAATATTTAGGTCACGCTCCCTGATGTGACTGTAACGTAATTAGCAAATGGATTTGTCATAGATTACATTACGTTGATTAGAGTTGCTCATTACGGGAAAGAGGATTTATTTACGAAATGCTTTTGACTTTTATCCGTGTTTTGTAAATTGGAAATGTAATCTCTCACAGCAAGAGTCTCGCTGTTTCAATTTTGGCATGGTTTTTGGTTCAATTCGACTGTCTCTTTAGTCTAGTGGGTGACATTTGAGCCGGGTGGCCTGGGTATGATCTTCAGGTCGAGATTTGGAGTCTAGATTTGTATCTGGTTAATGTCAATAAGCTTTTCTAATTTTTGGGTGCTTTCCTCTAGGAAAATAGACACTAACGGCGTCACTTTTATTTCCTAGCCTGGCTGAGCACAGATTTGGTAGAAAAGGACTACCTAGAATGGCTAGGTATTACATGTAAAATTGCGAAAGATATGTGGAAAGGATGCAGGCGGCGTACGTGGAGAGTGAGTGTTTCACAGCATCGCTACGCATCCTCGCACCGTGCAAACTTTGGTGTAAACAACAAACAATCACACATTTTCACAGCGCTGGTATTATATTATCTGTGGCGCCGCTACACAATCTCGTACAGTACTGGTGTAAAAGCCCCCTTAAGAATAAACATAACTGACAAAATGTGAGAACAGTGGTGGCCCAGTCGTAACGGCCGTGACTTACAAGTTGTAGGTGTAGGTCATGAGATTGAATCTTGCAGGCGCTTTACTTTGTGTGAATTATTTCATCACTACTGCTCTCAAAACGGTGAAGGGAAACATCGTGAGGAAACGGCATGTCCTAGAACCAATTACTCGAAGACATGTAGCATCTACTAACCCGCTTTGGGCCCGCGTGGTGGATTATTGTCCAATCCCTCTCAAAGAGAGGAGTCATGTGTCTCAGCAGTGGGAAAATTAATAGGCCGATAATGATGTATGGTGTACCACCACACCATACATCATTATCGGCACAATACAGTTTACTCTTATCTAGCTATCCAACTTTGCCTACCCCTTTAGTAAATACAAGAGAGATGTTTTGTAAGATTTGTTTCTTACTAAGATTTCTTTATACAGAAGTCAATTAGTCTTAATTCTAAGTCCTAGTTTTATTCGTAATAGACTAACGTCTGTTCCATGTCTGGCCTTTTAAATCGCCAGCTGTAGAACAAATAAAACACGCTTGACGCGACGTTGTCTGTTTAATAGTAGGTCTTTGTTTGTTACATAACTCTGGTACATAATTATACCTATATGAAGGTTTCTTTTTATGGTAAAAATCTACCTCAATAATACACAATATTTAAGTATTTTGCTGTTGAGTGAAAGTGGGAAAACATTGTGCATACTGAAGTTTTTACTAAATAAAATATTAAAAGATATTCTACATAATTATAATCTTACTAGCTTCTCCCAGCGATTTCGCCTGCGTGAATGTCTTAAATTATCCTATGGTTAAATATTCCTGGGATAAAAATTATACATGCACACACACACATTACAATCTCTGTGCCAAATTTCATCCAGATCCGCAGCCTAATTGCGTAAGTGAAATCGGCAAGGCAAAGGGTTTTCACGCGATCAATCGACCAATCACATGCGGGATGAAAAGCGCGATGTGAATTTCCGTCTATGTGTTTATTGAGTCCATTTAATCTTATGCGACATCGAAAGAAAGAAAAAAGAAAAATATTTATTTAGGACCGCATAAGAAATAATTGTTTTTCACAAATAAATAAAACAAAAATAAAAAATAAAACTCCGTACGCGACCAAAAAGGCAGACAAAGTCACGGAGATCAACTTGGCTCTTGTTACTACTCCGGTCGCATGAAAACTGGCCCGCAGTGTTAAAGGACAGATATGTATGAAAAAGGTGGTCTTATAATGGGATATAATGGGCTAGTTAGCTTTAAAAAATTCAATTTAAAAAAAAACCATAGTAAATAAAACAAAATCTTAAATCAAACCACACTACGTAAACAAAATTAACACTATTCTTAAAGAAGTTTGCAAAGCGGTTCAAGGAACATAAATTATATTTTACGACTGTGGACACACGCTTGGCTGTAATTTAATCTTTAATGTTTTGGGACCACTTGGGATTACGGCCGAGATTTGAGATATTCACTTCATTATACATTCATTTACTAACATGCCTTGTTTCATAAATCATTCGTCATATTTATTAAGCACAGGAAATGGTATTAAAAGATTTCATTTGGGAATATCACTACCACCATACTTTCTATGTATTTTTGCCGCCACGCAACTACTTGTGGAGAAAATATTAACCCATGATTTATTGGCGCTTAAGATACAAAAAACACACACTTCTTCTTGAAACCCTTCAACGTTCACTCGGGGACCTACCCGTAGATCTTTTTTCCAATTTTAATGTCTCAAGAGACACTAAAAATTTAAAAAAAGACACAATGCTGATCAAAATCACTTATTTTTTTATATTTGGAAAGACGGCAGAATAGGTCTTGAATACATTAACCAACCGTTGCAAGTAGTAAATATTAATGAAGATAATGAATGAATCATGTTTAAGAAAAAAATCTAATAAAAATGAAAACAAGTTTGTTCTCTGAAAGTCAGTGGGTTCACTCAACACCGCTGTTTCATTCATTTTCTCTACGTTACTTATTAATTCAATGGAAGACACTAAAAGGTCATCAAAATAGTACGTGGCTGTTACGAGACTTATGATGTTACTTCAGTCAAGAGCTTAACGCTTATTAACTTTTCAAAAGTAGCAGAGATTTATTAAACTCACACAGTTAACATTTACTTGTATAAACAAAATATTGTAATGATAAAATTTGGTTAATTATCATGGTTAATTAATTATTAACAAATATCACTTTTTAAAATACTTTGATTAACATAGATAATTCCAATGGTGAGAAGGTCCGTGGCTAATACCAACAGCATGGGTAAACCTTCAAATAAAGCAAAGCTGCCCGAGTTCGGTCTGGGGATGGGTGATCATCCACTACATAATAAATACTCCTCCATGCCTCGGCAAGCACTTTACGGCCGTTGGTTCCGGGTTTCATATGTAGATCTTTGACAGTAGTAAATGTAGTCAAGGAGTGCGTAAGTTTATTGTTAGGAACCTAGTCGATCCCCCTCGGTGGGTTCCCGCATTGTCTAGGCGGTGGAACCGCAGGGGAGGACCTTTGCGGCCGAAAAGAGGGCCACTGACCTGACCCGTCACAGGGGGACCAAGGGTGTCATACACGGGGTCGTCTGGCGCCCATGTGCTGGTTTGCTCCCTGGGGTGGTCACGGCGTGCAATGTGTTCTGGTGCGCTGGTGATGGGGGTTACACCCCAGAGGAAGGTCCGGTGATGCAAAGCCGCGGCGGGTTCGCGGTGACTGCTAACACGTGCCCGTGTTCCCGCCATAAGTGGTACAGGAGGACACCGTGGAGTTTTAGTGGTTTGGAGTCCCACATAACTGCGTTATATCTCAGTGGTAGCGCATTATGCATGAGCAATACTTCAAGCTAAAAAAATAATAATAATATGGTACCTAGTCACTAAGTTATGCAGGTCAGTTAGTCAGACACTCCATTAAAATAATGGTACCCAGCTGTTCCAGTTTAGATTGGAAGTCGATCTCAATATAGAAGGAGAAACGCTAGGTAGATTGATTGATCGCCTTTGAAAAGCAATTAGCATTTTTTTACTTACAATAAATAAAGAATTTTCAACTAAATTATTCCTTTGTCAGAGAAAGTATCGACTCGTTAATAAAACTTCAGACAGCAACTTACATCTCCCATATTTCAGTTCTTATAAATATTTAGCGGCGCTAGCACGCGATGCATCCTATCACAATATTTTGTATCTACTCACTTTGTTCAAAGTTATTCTAGGGTAAGTTTTCATCAGTTTAATATGCTAACCAGAAAGTATCTTTTATAATGTTAGGTTGTATTTTGTTTACGATGATCACCCGGAAAACTTTGAATTGCCATAAAAACACCAAACATTCATCTACCCTACTCTACCTACCCTACCCTACCTATCTAGCCTACCCTACCTACCTACCCTATCCTACCTATCTACCCTACTCTACCTACCCTACCCTACCTATCTACCCTACCCTACCTACCTACCCTATCCTACCTATCTACCCTACCTATATTACACTACCTACCCAAGCCTACCTACCCTACTCTACATACCTACCCTATCCTATCCTATCTACCCTACCCTACCCTACATATTCTACGTAAAAAAAAAAAAACTTCATATAAATAGTCCGAACAAAGCCTATAAAATAACATGGCATTGATTTTTATATATATATAGATATGTACATAATAAGGGTCTTATAACATTCGAAACAGGAACAAGTAAAAAATGTTATGTTAAAGTACATACAGGATGTGTCTGACACCGACACGAAAAAAGTTACCATGGTTTCAGTACATAATTCTGGACTAAGGTTGGAATATATCGTCAGTATTTTCCTAATTTTTGAAAAATATATCTCGTTTTTTTTGTGGCTGTAATCAGCTCAAAATCATTATTCCTATCTAGCTCATAATTTTTAATTATTTAGTTCTCAGTCAAATTAGGGATCAACCTCAGTATGAGAGATAATAAGCTGAAAATTCGTATGCATCTTTATTATGGCGTTCTTAAAGTTGTCTCAAAAGTCTCATAATTGAAAAACAATACATCAGGGGAATTTAACGCGATGATTTCGATTATTTATTTACATATTTAACCCGACGTTTCGGCCGTGTTGCAACGACAGTGGTCTCGGGTAGACTGCAATCATCGCGTTAAATTCCCGTGATAAATTGTTTTTCAATTATAAAACGCGAAAGTTTTAAAGTTAATAAGTCTCATAATATCTCGTGTCTGCGTCGTCATAAGTTATTCAAGGTCCCAAAATCAGTTTTATTGCAATTTATGCTAAGGCAAGTTTATTCCTAGTTAAACTATGTTTTTATGCTTACAAGAGACGTTAAACATTCAAATTGAAGTTTTCAGGCATATTTTCATGTTTTGACGGCAATATTATCTATTTTCGCTACTTAAAATACAGAAAAAGAGAAACTTATCGGTACTGAAATATACCACATAGTAGTATTTTTCACTGACGGTACTAAAGGTAAACCGAAACGTTTTCGAACACAGTGAAATGTGAGAAATAATAATGAAAAAGTGCGGGCGGCGCAGCGCGTGTAGGTACTAGCCGGCGGCGTTGATCTCGATCGTGAACTTCAGGAAATCATCTGCTAGCGCTTTTGAGTTTTATTTTCGTTTTTGTTTCTTGTGAAAAAATTAATGAATGATTTTTAAGTAAGATTTTTTTTTCCTGAATAGGAAAAAGCCGACGAAAAATCCAAACACTAGGGGGTCAAGCAGGCTTATTACGTAAGAATCAGCAGCAATAATCGCGCAATCAAACGCTTTATGTCAAACATTTCGGAATTACTTACAGTGTATGTATGGTAGGTCCTACGCAATCGTTTGCTAATCGTGCAAATTTCAACTGCCTAGCTATCACGGTTCATGAGATAAAGTCTGGTGACAGACGGACAGACAGACAGACGGACCGCGGAGTCTTAGTCCCGTTTTTACCCTAAAAAACCGCCAAAATCTCTAAAACTTCTATAAGAGCAATTCTTGCGCAAAAATCGCTATCGTTTTGTTCTTGCAAGATACATAATAAAACTGCGGGATCATGTCACATCACATCATCATCAGCTTTTTAATGTTCCCACTGCTGAGACACAGGCCTCCTCTCTGTGAGAGGGGATGGGCCGTAATCCCCCACGCGGGCCCAGTGCGGGTTGGTAGATGACACATGTCTTCGAATTTTTGATTCTAGGACATGCCGGTTTCCTCACGATGTTTTCCTTCACCGTTTTTGAGAGCAGTGGTGATGAAATAATTTACACAAAGTAAAGCACCTGCCTGGGTTCGAACTCACGACCTACAACTTGTAAGTCGCGGCCGATACCATTGGGCCACCACTGCTCTTATAACATATGCGGGATCATGTACTGATTTATTATGAAGTATTTTTTTTCGCGTCGGTTTCAGAAACAGTCTGTATTTTCAAGAATCTCCGTAATAGAAAGTGGGCCGACCAGACTGGTTGATGGAAGTCATCTCTTCGATGTTTCGAATCAGGTCATGCTGGTTTTCCCATGATGTTTTTTTTCACCGTTTTAAGAGCCGTAGTGATTAAATAATTTACACGATGTAAATTGCTTTACTTCGAACCCACAACCCTACAATTCGTACGTCGCATCTATTACAACATGTCATGATCACAGTAATGTTTTAAAATGCCAAAAAACACATAGATTTCAATCAGTATCGAAAATTCATACCCAAACATTTATTTCCTTTAACGGAGTAAGCGGTACCATGACCCGCTATCACCATTACATGTGTTTATCGCTCAAAGTCACGTAGAACAATAATGTCTCGGGTTTAAGCGGCAAAGTAACCACGACACGTATTGTGGAAGAATCAACGTGATACAGGAAAAACTCCCCCTTAATTCTTAATACCTGTGATAATCGTTTGATTATTGATATTCCTATGGTAATAGTTTACAATGGGCTTCGTGCGAGTTTTGTCTCACAATGGATAGCGGTCAATTTGTATTGAAACTGTATAAGCGCCGTCTGGTCACAGTACCGAGAAGTCTTCATTTTTATATAGAAATTGACGTCACACACATCACATCACACATCATCAGACTATTAATGTTCCCACTGCTGGAACACAGGCCTCCTCTCTGTGGGAGGGAAATTGACGTAAACGGGCGCAATCACTGCCAGTTTTTAAGATACTTGTAAAAGAGCACTAATTGACACTGTGATAATATTCTTGTATAAACTGCATTGTTTTCTTGCCTGTATATTTAGGTGTATTTATGTATCTATTTTAGTATTTTGTATGTAGTAACTATTCTGTACAACTAATTGTTTGTTGATAAATTTGCACTAACCCGCAACTCCATATCGTGTTCAGGCTGTCTCTTTCCATTGCTGCTTATTGTATGTTTGTTTTGTTTTTAAGTTTCTGTATTGTATATGTTTTGGTGTACAATAAAAATTATATAAATAAATCACACTAATATTATAAAGGCGAAAGTTTGTGAGTGTGTTTGTTACTTCTTCACACTCCAACGGCTGGACGGATTTGGATAAAATGTGGTACAGAGATAGATTATACTCTGTAATAGCATTCCCAGAAGATAATTTTTGACATACACACGGATGAAGCCGCTGGCAGAAGCTAGAAATAAATAAATAAGAGATTGTTTACGTTAATGCCATCGAGCATGAGTAAAAACTCGCCATCAACCAATTTCATTAATAAATGCACGCCTTTTTCTTATGGGGACGGACAAAAACTGCATCTGTTACAATCCTTACATCTCTTTTTGCTACACACTGATTGTGACTGCTGTACACATGACCTTTCTGAAGATATTTCCAAAGATTTAGTTACGTGTTTCTAGGCCGTCTCCTTCCGGCGTTTCTATCTTCTAAATACATTTTCTTAGATATATAGACGGATTTGCAAAAATCTTTTTTGTTTGATTGGGTATACTCTCAAGGTGGTCCCATTGTCACCAAATCAGAATCTGATGATGAAATAGAGTGAACTCCTCAAATATTATAGGCAGATATATAGCGATTCTGGTATTTTAAATAACATGGCAAACATTTGCAGTCAGAAAGTATAATTTGGTGAAGTGAAACTGATGAAGAAGACCACAGATGACCCGTGTTCCTTCACTTGTTTGCGCCAGTGCCGTGATAACGCTCTTTCAAATTTATCCGTGACCCAAACAGGCATCGGCCCTAGAAAACTCCGTCAGGTCCTTGTCGGATGGCGAGCTACCCGTTACTCGCCGTCCGCAAGCCTGGCGGGCCTACGGTGGCTGGGGATCGGTTTGCGACTTCTGACGCTCAAGGCGTCTCCTGCGCTGGCTAGGGGCGTAAGGGCGTCTCCCTCACGCATTCCGCCTCCTCCTTTGCGAGCATTACTGCTTTGCAGAAGGAGGTGGCAGCTTCCCATGCCCTATCGCTCCGTACCATGGACTGGACCAGGGCCGGACGTAAGAGTTCTGAAAGACCTTTACAAAGCAAATGCTAACACACACCAACGATCTTGTAAGTAAGTAAGTAATCATTTATTTGCACAAACATGAGTACAGTACACACAACAAATAATTGTCAATATGTAAGGCATGTTAAAAATTATAAAAATACAGCGCGTCATGTGTCTTGCGGGATCAAAACGCGCACACATTTCACACATGCGTGACGCACAATTTTGTAGATTTTTGTACTTTCCTTATTATTCTATAAATTAAAAAAAAATATCTTTAGATCGAAATGTAGATAAAAATACGCCCGGCGGTTTTAGTGCGATTGTCGCTTTTTTGTCCGTATTAGTCATGACTACTACTACTTCTTCATATTTGAATAAATATTAATATATTCTAGTCTGTACGAATAAAACTCAAACAGTCTTATTACAAAAAAACAATAAACCTTGGTTTAAATCTGTCCTATCAAGTCGAGCCTTATCTGCAGACCCATGATCTAAATTTGTCCGTATTACAAAACTTAAAAAAAAAAGAAAATAAAACATTTTGATAATACGATAAAGATTAAATGATGATTAGGAGTTAAAAATTTTGAGATTTTGTTATTTTGCATGGACATAAACATTAGTTATTTATCGATTGCAGTTTTGTTTAGGTTTAAGCACATTACTTAAAATCGTATTAATTACTAATAACACATCTACGTACGAACAAAGTTCACTAAGCTTTGGAATTTTATTAAGTTATCCAAGTCTCTAATAAAAGAATTACCTCTTTGTTAATAATATATTGCGATGGACCAACAAAAAAAAACCATCTGAGAATTGGAGTACCGAGGAAAAATTTATGTCCTCAATATCAATTAAAGCCACCATTTTCGAGAAAAAACAACACAAAAAAAATGAAAGAGTTGTTATAACCTAAAAGAGAAACTTTGACATATACGATTTAGACCATCGATCGTTAAATCAGGGGCCCGCCGAGGTTTGACGTTGGTCCATGATTATGGTGGTTTACCGCTAAACCACGAATTGAAATATGATTTTTGTTTAAACCGTAGTTTATAGAGATTTAAACCTGGGTTTTTTATATAAGCCGCTTTTTGTAATAAGACTGCATATGTTCACAGATCTAATTGTTAAGAAAATGGTTTAATGTCACATATATGTTTTTTCAAAAAAATACTACTAGCTGTTTAGTACGTGATTCTTAATTTTAAAATTAGCTATTGAGAGATATCTGCGCCTTAAGACCACGAATCCACGAATTAACAGTCGCGGTAGCAGTGTTGCCGGAGCCGCTCTGCTTCAAAGTAAAGTGCTTATAATGACAGTCTCCCAGTATTTTATTCACAACAGATGTCATCTTGAATAATGAATGATAGTATCACAAAATTCCCCTGAAGAACTACTTTCGGCGACTATTCAAACAATGGAAGAATGGGACTATACATTTCATATTTTCAACGCCTACCTATTTCTGTTACTAATGAGCCTACAGGGACTCATGATTTTAATTATAACAGATGAATATCTTTGGTCTTGGTCCAAAACGTGTCAAGGATTTTCTCTTGCTTTTCCGCAACATGGAAGATTATTTTTTATTAAAATTAACGGTAAGCTTCACTTTCCTTGATACCGTTTTATTTTAAATACGTGTGGTAAGGAGATTAAAAACATAATTATTTATTTCGTCATCCCGCGCAGAAATTATTAAATATTTTATTTAGGTACTTTTCTCTTTCTTTTCTGGGCAACTATCACAATAGCAAGTATGGCAACAACTTCATGTTTAGTTTTTTCGAAACAAAATAATAAAATTACGAATTGTTTTCGTAACTCAAAATCCAACCTACCAAGTTTCATACAATTGTATTCAGTTTATAGGGCAATTCATAATTCAACTACAATTAGAAAGGACATGTAATTTTCTACGTTATGAAAACAGAAGGGCAGAGCCAGCTCACGAAACTGAAGACTGATGATGGCAGGATCGTTGCCGCCAAACCGGAGCTTCTGAGGGAGATCGAGAGATTCTATGGGCAGTTGTACACGTCAACCAGTAAACCCGTCGCCAATCTAGCGAATGTCTCTAGAGCTAGATTGACCCGACGCTATACCGAAGACATTCCCGACGTCAGCCTGTATGAGATTAGGATGGCTCTGAAACAGCTTAAGAACAACAAGGCATCGGGTGACGACGAATTTACGACCGAACTCCTGAAGGCGGGTGGAAAACCAATACTTAAGGTCCTTCAGAAACTGTTTAATTCCGTCATACTCGAAGGGAAAACGCCACAGGCATGGTGCAGGGGTGTGGTGGTACTCTTCTTCAAGAAGGGTGACAATACCCTACTGAAGAACTATAGGCCCATCACACTTCTTAACCATGTCTACAAGCTGTTTTCAAGAGTCATCACGAATCGTCTCGCGCGCAGGTTTGACGATTTCCAGCCACCCCAAGAAGCCGGCTTTCGTAAAGGCTCCAGCAGCGTAGACCACATACATACGCTGCGGCAGGTTATACAGAACACAACAACAAAAGGCAACCTGCCTCTCTGGCAGCGTTTGTGGACTACGAGAAAGCCTTCGATTCGTTCGAGACTTGGGCTGTACTACAGTCTCTACAACGGTGCCAAATTGACTACAGGTACATCGAAGTGTTGAAGTGTTTGTACAAAAACGCCACCATGTACAGTTCGACTTCAGGATCAGACCTCGGAACCAGTACTTCTGCCGCGAGGTGTGAGACAGGGAGACGTCATATCTCCGAAGCTGTTTATCGCTGCACTGGATGTCTTTAAGGTTCTGGACTGGAGAGGGCTAGGCATCAACGTCAATGGCGAGTACATCATTCAACTTCGGTTTGCCGACGATATAGTGGTTATGGCTGAGACCATGGAGGACCTCAGTACAATGCTCGATGACCTCAGTAGAGCTTCCGAAAGAGTGGGTCTTAGGATGAACATGGACAAAACCAAGGTGATGTTGAATGCCCATGTACACCCACTCCTATCAAGGTCGGAGACTCTACACTCGAAGTTGTGGACGACTATGTGGGACTACCTGGGACAAACGATCCAGTTGGGTAGGGCCAACTTCGAGAAAGAAGTCAACCGTCGAATCCGACTCGGCTGGGCAACGTTCGGGAAGTTACGCGGTATCTTCTCGTCCAACTTACCCCAGTGTCTCAAGACGAAAGTCTATGACCTGTGATGACATATGGCTCTGAGACGTGGTCGCTTACAATGGGCTTCATCAGAAAGCTTAAAGTCACCAAAAAGGCAATGGAAAGGGCTATGCTCGGAGTTTCCTTGCGTTATCGGATCAGAAATTTAGAGATCCACAAGAGAACTAGGCTTACCGACATAGCCCAAAGAATTGCCAAATACATTGCTCGCAGAACGGATGGCCGATGGGGCAGAAAGGTTCTGGAGTGGCGACCGCGAACCGGAAGACGTTGCGTTGGAAGGCCTCCCACCAGCTGGACCGATGACCTGGTGAAGGTTGCGGGGATCCGCTGGTTGCGGGACGCACGAGACCGGTCAATATGGCGATGCTTGGGGGAGGCCTATGTCCAGCAGTGGGCGTCTTTCGGCTGATATGATGATGATGAAAAAAGACATCTTTACGGAGTCGTCATCACCATGTCAATCTAAAGACGTCCAATGCTAGACACAAGCCTCCCCTGTTTAGGGGAGGCTTGTGTCTAGATTAGGTACGATTCTGAGTGCGGGTTGGTGGATGTCACATCATGTCTTCGAAATTTTGGTTCTAAGTTTCCTCACGTTTACCGTCATCGTTATTTTTTATATTGAAGAGTTTAAAATAAGACTTTACAGCCGTCACTTTACACATGTGTTTCATGAAATTAAGTACTTACTAGAATTTTATGTTAGTCCTTAAATTTAATTCTATAAGTTTAATGTTCGTGTTTATTGTTAACGGCCGATTCATTGGCTTAGTATTTCTTCTTATTAGGTTTTCAAATTCAGAGTAGTCATAGAGTAAGCTTGGTTTGTAAACCAAACTAAAGCTAGTTTGAATTTTAAATCAAGCTCTGAATGAACAGAAGAGTCAAAACTGATCATTAGGTCCATATGAAACGTTGTTTTTTTAATCTAAAAATAAATTGTCACACATCACATCATCACATCATCAGCCTGTTAATGTTTCCACTGCTGGGATACAGGCCTCCTCTCTGTGTGAGGGGAATTGTCACTACCTGTCTATTATTCAATACAAATTAACAAAGAAGTAACATCGTTTTTATTCCATAAATCTTATTTACAAACATTGCCATATGCCTGGTTACTTTGTAACTTTGTATTTACTTCTTAAGCTTTTTATTATTCCTAAATCTAAGGTATTTGTAAAATCTTATTCGTTAATATTCTATTAAAAGCTTTAAAAATATATTTATAAACTTGCAATACGAGTACATGTCGTCTACCTACTTATCTTCCAAGAAATTTGATTTTAATATTTCAACGAATTGAAAGCTTTCAAGTTTTCTTTTTACTAAATCGTTTCGGCGTCGTGGAATATTTGATTCAATATTTTTCAATAATATGATTTTAGGCTCCTTAAACGCATTTAAAAAGGTAAAGAAAGCATAATGCAATAAAGTTTTAAGTCAATCTTTTTTTTGTATCTTCTTTTTTTTCATATCAATGTTTAAGATACTATGATTACTGATTCTGTTTTATGTATGTTAAACGATTAAAATAAAAGAAGACTATAAACTAGACTAAGTCTAGACTAGTATATCTCAATAAAAATATAAAAATAACCTTATTTTATTATAGTTTGATGACTTATTTAGGCACTAAAAATGAAACGAGGTGTGACTTTTTATTTTAATGGTTCCATAAATTTTATTTTATTTACTCGTACTTAAATTAAGAATCATGCGTCTGAAGGATAATAGTATTATTATTAAAATAAAATTATAGCAATTACAATTTGTGGGCCACTGCTTATCGCTCTTTTGTTGTATCTTGATTCATTTTGATGCTAGGCATCTTCTTATATCAACATCCACAGCCCGACTTCAACCAATGCTAGGCGTCTCTTTTTTGCCCACACGTTCCTGTGTGAGCCTCATTCATGTTCTATCCGCGATGGCAACATCTCGTCAGACTACTGAACGACCATCTAAACTTCTTATTCCAGTCCCTGGGCGTCACTCAGTTACCACCTTACTCCACCTAACATCACCGCATCTTGCCAGGTATCCCGCCTAGTGTGTCGAAACGCAACAAGACGTAATCTTGCCATCATAGACCAGGAAGCTGAAGCCTTTGAAAATGGTAAAAAGTGAAAAAAAATTGTAGGATGAAACCCATTGGATAAGGATGAGAATATAACAAAAATTAATGGAAAAATAATTTACGGGCGACCTGAGGTCGGAAAGTGGCAGGCATATGACTTGTAGTTTTGCCGGAAATCGAGATAAACCATTTTCACCCTTAAAAACTCATCCCTTTCCACTTCCTGACCTCAGATCACCCTTAAATTATTTTTCCTTTAATTTTTGTTTATCCTATTATATTTTTTTTCTTTTCAAATATTATTCGACCCTGGTCTATCACGCTTTTTTTATTTGTCTGACTGGCCGGGTACGTTCATCTAATTTTAAAATTTCGATTGACGAGAACACATAGTCAAAATGTTTGATGTAAAAACGTCAATTTACAAAAAAAAACATGCCATAGAAATCTCAGCCAAATTTTTGGTATTTTTATAGCAGCTGTTAAAAGTGTCGATATTATTAGAAATGGCGAGCAAAAATGGTCAGGCAGGTTCTAGATATAACACTATTTTCAGAGCTAAGAGGGCTAAATGGCAACGTTAAACTGGCGGATGCCAAGCCCTTTTTAGGGTATATAAGTTCTGTGATGCCAAGTTTCAAAGCTTGGCTCATCGCCGCAAGGTTGCCTGCTTGTCTTTTGTAATTCTTTGGAGTTTCGCTTTCTTTGATATCTCAGACTCTTTTTTTTTCATAATTTTGATTGTTTATTTCTTTGTCTATAGATATCAGTTACTAGAAGCCATACTCCGGCTTTCCCGTACGGGCAGAGTGCGTGATCCCTTGTAAGCCTGCAGTTTCGGGTTCCGTAATTTTTTTTCAACGACCTGATTTTTGCTACGAGAACTGCGGTGCTGTTTCAGCCCGTAATCCAGTAATGGAGTGTTACGAAAACCGGACTTTTTGTCAGGCCCAGCGCCGAAGAGCGGCTGACGCATAATTTTTTTATTATATTTATTTTTGTGATAGAATTACGTGTTATTTTGATCTTTTACTAAATTCCACGGAATAAAACTTACTTTAATGTCGTTAAGATTTGGTTTACACCTGGACGCAAAAGCCACAATCGAACACAGTTGCAACTGTGTTTAGCATAGGTACGTGTGTTCAGCGTAATATTTTCAAATCTTGTCAAAATTTCATTCCAAAGTTTTTTTTTATTCAACATTTAATCGATAACTGCGGTTTATCTGTATTTTAATAATCAAGTGTTTTACATTTTTGTATTCTTTTAGTTATATATTTTCGGTGTATTTTATTTTAAAACAAAATTATACCTATTAATGCGGCGTTAAGTGTTTTTTTCCTTTTTTATAACGCCACACAAGCTATTGTTTATAAGCCAGGGTTTTCATATTTCTGTATTATTTTTCCGGTTCTCAACGTTATTATACCTTGAAAATTAGACAAAAGGAACTCAGTACGGCCAACGGCTAATTATAAGAGAACTGGGCAACTAGCCAAATGTCTATTCTTTTCTACAGACTTTTTCTTTTAGGTTTTTAGAGCGACACTTTTGCCCAGTCACGAGCTAAGATCTATGATGTTAAAGGCAGTTTAATTCAACTAGTAGACAGGTACGTACTATTTGAACAGGCGAAAAAACCGAATATTTTTTTTTACCTTGTTAATTTACTTAAATCACATATCACTTTGTTACACTCCTGTAATATGCAAATAAATGATTTGCAAAGCTAAAAAATTACAACGAAACAAATTATGAATTATTATCAAAACTTTTATTTCCTTAACACACATAGAGTTTCTTAACATTAGGTACACAAATGTTCAGCCTCCTCCAACAGTTTCCAGGTTTTTCTTGTCTTCGATAGTTTTTTCAGTTCTCTCCAGCATTTTTTTTATTTCATCTATCCAACGTTCTCTAGGGCGTCCTCAGGCTCTCTTGCCTCTTGGGCCTGCCAATTAGTGACTAGTTCTGTCCACCTTCCATCTGTCAATCTTGCCACGTGACCTGCCAACTTCCACTTCAGTCGTTTCATATGCTGGAGAACATCTATAACTTTGGTTTTTACTAGCTGAAAATTCGCAGAGTTTGGAGTATGTGGAGAGCTATATCATCATCATCATCAAATCAGCTGATAGACGTCCACTGCTGGATATAGGCCTCCCCTAACCGTCGCCACATTGACCGCTCCCGTGCGTCTCGCAACAAGCGGATCCCCGCAACCTTCACCAGGTCATCGGTCCACCTGGTGGGAGGCCTTCCAACGAGAGTTATATATACATAGGGAAATGCATTAATTCAGCAACTCCAGAAACAAAGATGAAATTGATAGGAGAATAAACATGACATGGAGTAAGTTCTGGAGCTTAAAAGAAATAATGAAATCAAAACTGCCCTTGAAACTGAAAAAGAAAGTTATGGATGGGTGTCTGCTACCCTGCATGTCATACGGATCACAAACTTGGATATACAACAAATATGCAAGGGACAGAATACAGAAGACCCAGAGCGCTATGGAAAGGAGTATCCTGAATAGTAGGCTGAAGGATAAGCAAAAGTCAGAAAAGATAAGAACTATATAGTACTTGAAGAAGAAGAACTAGAAGAAGTAGACGTTTACTGGTATATTTGCTATAACAAGTCGACTATTTTAGTATCGCTGTCTTCGTTAACGATTTGACAAATATTGTGGTTAATTTCTTTCCAGATTTTTGTCTAGATACTGCGTTGCGCCTGTCGGTGGGAGACTTAAAACTTACCCGGCATGAGTTCTAAAATACCGCGGAAAGCATCGTTTTGCACTCGCTGTCCACAGGCTACGTTTAAAGTTCATTTTTAATTTGGAAACTATTCTATGGTTAGAAGTTGGTTTTCAATACGTCATCAGAGTTTTCGAATACCGGCCGTTTTCTTTTACAAATAATAATTTCCAAGTCAACTTTAGTTAAAAACAGAAAACCAAAAACAAAAATGCGTAATTGCTGTTATCGACGGGAAGATGAACACTGGATTTTTTAAGACAATTAATGTCTGTTATTTCAACTTTTAACATTGTTGTTGCCCTATCCGGTTATTTGTGAGATAGTGGTCAAGCGCGAGCCTATCAATAATAAAAAAAAAAAAAAAAAAAAAAAATTTTAATTGGATCGCCTTGTATGTTTTTTGAAACAAGAGATATGCACTTTTTAAATTGACCATAACAAAAACAGTTGGTAATAGTGGTACTGGTAATATTAATTACACACTAATTATAATACTAGCATAGATGCCTCATCCCATACAAAGAAACTCGGTTCGTGAATATTTTTCTTTAAATACAGTGACAATTTGTTTTAAAGTATTTTTTGCACGTTTTAACAGTTTCATTGTACCAAAATTTGTTACACACACAAATTAAAAAGCCTGCCAAGTGCGACTCAGTCTCGCGCACGAAGGGTTCCGTATCATTATCGCAAACAATGGCAAAAACATCACGTTTGCTGTATGGGAGCCCACTTAAATATTTATTTTATTCTGTTTTTAGTATTTTTTGCTATAGCGGCAACATAAATACATTATCTGTGATAATTACAACTGTCTAGCTACCACGGTTCATGAGATAAAGCCTGGTGACAGACGGACAGACAGACAGACAGACGGAACCTGAAGTCTTAGTAATAGGGTCCCTTTTTTTCTCTTTTGGTACGGAACCCTAAAAAACACAAAAAATATAATGATGATAACCCCGTGCGAGACCAAAAAGGCTCCATCTCAGTATGGTGATATTTAAAATAAAAAAAAGCTGCGCTGATATTCTTATAGGGCAGAATATCAGAACATTAAAATTCGCCCTCTGTTGATGTACGGACATTTTCACGGAAACGGAACTTACGATATCTAAAGAATAAAATAAATAATAACACATTAAATATACTACCAACACCCCGAAAACCGCGCCTTCTATTGGAATCAATTATAAATGATCCATTCAAATAATCTTTGAAATTTGAATTAAGAACCTTTACCATTTGATTAAACAAGTTTTTTTTTTTATGATCATCTAGAAAATGTTAATTTGACACACAATATTATTTACTATTTATTTGAACTAAATTTTCTTTCTTAGCGTCGGGTCCCCGTGCTAATACATACAATATTCTCTAGATCTATATTGTAATTCGCCTAGCTTTTGCCTAACCATGTTGGAATTGGCTACCTGTATTTTACATGGAGCGACTGCTTACCTGATACTCCTTGGCAAAACCAGCGTCACGTTTTCTGGCTTCAAAGTACCCGTATTCCATACCCGACTTTCAAATACCTACAAATGACAGCCTGGACCAATCGCAAGTGCTTGCCGAGGCACGGAGGTATCTCGGTTTATAATGCACGGTCACCCGGATGGTTAAGCAACACTCGCTGAGGTCAGCCCGTGGATACGGGCTGACCTCAGCGAGTGTTGCTTAACCTTTAAGATCGAACCTTGCGGTTGTTTATACTTAGGCACGGGCTCTTCTCTCTAGAAAATATACCATACGAATACGAAATCTGAAGACCTCGGCATAAATAACTTTATAAACTTTATCTTACCCTAATTCAATTTCAATATCTTAAACACGAATTAATGATGAAAGAATTGGAAGTTTTCCAAGTAATACTTTGGGCAAAGTTTAATTAACGCTAATGTCAAGTGTATCGTCGAGATAATTATCAAGGACGCTTATGTAATTAGGAAAATGTTAGCCTTCGTGTTTTGTTTTTTTTTAAACAAATACGTAAGTTAATGGTATAATAATTATAATATTTTAAATATCAATTGGAAAATCCAGGTGAAAAACAGGTCTATAAAAAAGCTGTATTGTGAACAGGAAAAGGTGTACGAGGAAAAATTATCGTCTTACTTCATTTATGTAAAGATTTTTAAAACTTCCATTATGTACCGATACACTTCGAAACATGCAACAGTAGATACTAAGTACTTAGTCTATTTTTGGACTAATATAGTTGTGACTAAGTTAAAATAAAACTAATAAAAACTAAAAAAAAAATAAGTAAAAAATTCGGCCAAGTGCGAGTGACTCGCGCACAGAGGGTTCCGTGTAAACAGCTACATTCGCCACAATAAATAGGTAACATTACTAACATTGATCTAACTATACTGAACATATTGCTCTAACGAAGGGACAAAATTAACTTTGCCGTTCGAAAACTGTTAATAAACTGCAATATACAAAGTTTTTACTTTTCCAAGTACATTTTATAAGTTGGTCAGCTATTATTCGTAAACCTGTAAAGCCTACTGAGCTATGATAGTTTTCCTTTTAACTTCGTGATATATACTACCGCCGTTAATTTTTTGACATATATTCAAAAACAACCATTTAGCTGGCAGGGAGGGAACACTGGACTCTTAACAAAAAATTGCCATTTAAAGCTTAATTTTACGCAAACAAATCCCTGAATCGAGAAATGCTTTTCACAGACCCGTAAAATTGTAATGTTCTATCCAACGCCATGGAATAGCCGAGAAAAGAAAAACATCCCCAATTTACGAATACAGAAAGTACACAAAATTTATTTTTTCGTCGTTTTGGTTTACCACTTTATATGCGTGATTGTATATCAGTGCTAAATTATAGCTTTCTAGTACTAAGAGTCTCTGAGCTAAGCTGGGGACGGACGGATGGAAGGACAGGTGGACATGGCGAATCTATAAGGGTACCTTGTTGACTACGGAACTCTAAAAAATATAAGCAGAAAAAAAATAAAAGCTAAAATCTATCTCTACTCCACACCTAAACGTCCCACACATTTGATCTGCACCCTTCACCACTTATCCAAATTCAGTTTCACCTGTCTCCTGATAGCCTAGGATACGCTCAACTCCGTACCAATCCCCTAATTCTATTTCCGTCGATGACTTTCAGCCCACCGCATTTCGATATTTGGAACCTCGATCCGTAATTTAATTTGGTACACGGCACGTCGTTGCTCTTTGTGCTACGAACTTCGGAGACTGAACCATTATGAGGTGAGGTTTCTTAGAATCATATGCTATGGTTGGTAAACCGTGACGAATAGTGCTGGGTGTGGAGAGAGTCATTTCATTTTCAAATAACTTTATTTTAATTAAGATATAACAAAGCCTAGTATATATACCCCAAACTAAAATATAGTCTATTGTGTAGATGTATCTTAGGGCAGGTGCCCTAAGATACATCTACACAATAGACACAGAAAACACTTTAAGAGGCTACTTTTGCCTTTCAAAATTTATCACAATATGAATTTAATGAGCTGATAATGTCTTAAACTTTTAACGACAATAACTTGGTAACTTTATAACATTTTTTGCAAATTATTTAGGGAAAACTTATCATTTTACTGCGGTAGGTATGGCAACATAAATAAAAATAGTTTAAGTAAAATATTAACTGATCGCACGGTATACTGCAGAAATAACAGCCGTGCGACCAGTCATGATCAGCGGACGGAGGCTCCCCGCCACCCACGCTCCCATGCTACAGCGGCCGGAGCCGGGGCTGTGGAGGAAGTGTTATTGGTAGAAATACTAAATAATAGGTTACTTCTAGACAAACATGACAAACTCGATGACATCATCGCTTACCATCAGATGAGATAGTGGCCAAACGCGAGCCTAAACCAAATTAAAGTATCTGTATGTTACATCAAAATAACAACGTTTTATTGAATGCAGATAAAAGTATATACGGTACTAATAACAAATATGCAATTTTTTTGATATTTGTCTGTCTGTTTGTTCTGGGTAATCTCCGAAATGGCTGGACCGATTTTGACGGCAGTTTCACTAGTAGATAGCTTTTACTCGGGCAAAATTCACAGTTCCTGTGGGCAATTTTAATTAATTAAATTAAAAATATATACGAGTTTGACGCGGGCGAAGTCGCACTAGTCAACAGTTAGTCTTTAATAAGAAAAACATACTTTTGAGGAATTGTCATGAGGCTTTAGACAAAGACAAGTCATTCTATCAGCGATGGCAATGGGCGAAATACCAAAAATGTAAAGGATTGATCACGTCGCATTTCGAATGCGCTGGATATACCAATACAAACTTTTTCCAATTGTCTATATGTTTTTTTCAAAATCATGCAAAAAAAAAGGATAAAATTTGGCACCGACGTTTTTTTCTACATTTGGTTTTTGTTTCAGGAAAATTGAAACACTAAATTTGGTTGTTTTGTTTTAATTAAAGTCAAATTATGTCAAATCAATGAGTACCTATTATGAACTTAGAAAATACTTGATTTGTTACAGTCAGAATCATCTTTTCTTTGTAAATAGGATAATCTCCGTCCGTAAATGGTAATCTTTAAGACATGCTAATTATTTTAAGACATTTATATACTATTTAACAAAAAACCAATGGTATTTTCTTATTAACAAAAAAAACAATGTAAAATCAACTCATGTACAATAGTCACCTTACCATATTTCTATTTTCGTACTCTTGAAAAAAAACCTACTCCAGAAAAAAAAACTGTTTTTATTTCATGTTTTTTTAAACGTCAATAGTAGTAGTCGCTCAATAGTACAAATAAATTAATTTGCTTGCTCATTTCATGCAACTTCGTATTTAAATAGATAATTTCAACTTGTACGTGCTTAATTAATAAAACTTTAACTTACTAACTTTAACAATACTATGCAGAGCTTCTTAATGAGGAATTCCCAAGCCAGCAACAACCTATTATAAAATCTTCTGCTGGACCAATCCTGGAAATCCAGGTTGCAGAGGTGAAAACCGCAGTCTCGGCAATGAAAAACCATAAAGCTGTCGGCCCCGACGAAATACCCTCTGATATCTGGAAACAGATAGGACCTGTAGGATTACAATGGCTCACAGGACTCTTCAATGCTGTCCTCAACTCCAATATTATCCCGGAATCATGGCGTCAAAGTTATTTGGTGCCCTTTTATAAGAACAAAGGTGACGTTAGCGCCTGCGGGAATTATAGGGCTATAAAACTCACTTCTCATGCCCTCAAAATATGGGAAAGAATATTAAACGACCGCTTCTTGAACCATGTTGTCATCTCCGAAAACCAATACGGTTTTATGCCATCAAAATCCACAACCGATGCCATCCAAACAGTCTGAATCATAATGGAAAAGCATAGGGCCAACAGTGAAAATTTACACCTTATCTTCATAGACCTTGAGAAGGCGTTTGACCGGGTGCCACGAAACTTGGTATGGCAAGCGATGAGAGCACAAGGTCTACCGGAATATTACGTGGCTCTAGTCCAGGACATGTACCACAGGAGTAGCACAAAAGTGAGAAGTTTGGCGGGAATGAGCGAAACCTTTGAGGTTAAAGTTGGCGTTCATCAAGGTTCTGCGTTGAGCCCACTACTCTTCAATCTGGTAATGGACTATCTTACCAAAGATATCCAGGCCCCCCTACCATGGTGTATGTTGTACGCAGACGACATCGTGCTCATTGATAAAAATGCGCAACAACTGCAAATGTCTCTCGAGCAATGGAGGCGCGCCCTGGAAAGCAATGGACTCCGTATCAGTAGAAGCAAGACCGAACATCTGGAATGCAACTTTAGTGGTGATACCACCATAGCAAACACGATTTATATCGAAGGAGATCCACTTCCAAAGGTAGCTCAGTTTAAATATCTCGGAGCGATGCTGACGGCTGATGGTAACATTGAAACCGACGTTACCCACAGAGTTAACGTGGCCTGGCAAAGATGGAGAGCTCTCTCGGGCGTCCTCTGCGACACAAGAATGCCGATCAAAGTTAAGGGCAAAATCTATAAAACAGCTGTAAGACCCGCAATGATGTACGGTGCCGAATGCTGGGCCATAAAAAAGGTGCATGAACAGAGGCTGCATGTGGCTGAGATGAAGATGCTGAGATGGGCAGCGGGCGTAACTAGACTTGATAAAGTGCGAAATGAACACATCAGAGGCAGTTACAAAGTTGCGGCCATCACAGACAAACTAACTGAAAGTAGGCTCCGTTGGTATGGCCACGTGATGAGACGGCCTGAAAATTACGTGGTTTGGCAAGCCCTGGCACTACCGAACACAAGGAAGAAAAGAGGAAGACCTCAAGCCACATGGTGGTCTACAGTAACCCGCGACTTGGAACGCGCCCAACTTACAGAACAGACAACCCAGGACAGACCATCCTGGCGCATCAGAACGAGGAGAGCCGACCCCAAATAATGGGATGAGGCAAAGAGAAAGAAGAAGAACTCAAATATAAATTTTATTTGCTCTGTAATAAAAAAAAATTGAAATACCCTTTTTTGTATGAAAAGCCAAAAAAAAAGAAACCTCATTATTTTATAAGTCTATGGCCGATCGTCATTGTTAAAAGCGCGCGCATAGGAAAACTTATTAAAAGATTTGGCGGGCAACCATTGAGAAAAAAATTCATAACTCGTTTTTACTGTTGAAAAAGATTTTTTTGTATTTTTTTATTCACAAGTGTGTTGAAGAACGTTGTATGATACACGTGTGTATTGATGATTACCGTCCTCGGCTCTCTCAAGACCCTCACCTAACGAGCCTCGAGGGTCTCAATGACGCCTCAGCGGTAATCACCAACATTGCACATTTGTACCATAATGTACTATTATACATTGTTACAATAATTGCATTTTTATTAACTTAGCTAAGTGTACTGTATATACATATGTTTGTAACGGTTAGCCCACGTCTTTTAGTCAATACTATACGGTGTCGGTTACAATTAAGTTTAATTAAATCAGGATACAACATAGGAATTAATAATTTAAAAAAAATTCAAAAACCCGACTGCTTAAGAAACGAACTAAAAAGTTGTAAACATGAAGAAAATCATGCTGTGCAGTCGGAGGATACATATTCGCGAGCTGGCTGACCAAAACCAGATGCATCCTCCGACTGCACAACATGATTTTCTTCTTGTTTACATATTTTTAGTTCTCTTTTTAAGCAGTCGGGTTTTCTGATTATTTTAATTATCTTTTTTTATTTATAACTTTTCAGTTATCATTTTTTGTTTCGTATTTGGTATATTTAAACAGATACGTGTTATATATTTTTGAAATCGACATTTAGAACCCTTTATTTTGATAACCCACAAATAGGGTATATGGAAGAAAAAAATAATTGGGCGCCCAAAAGCCGCCATTGTTCTATTTTCCAAATTTAATGTAGTCAGTGACACTCGCAAGGTTAAGACGAATCGATTGACGTAGGAATCATCAAAATAGGCCATCGTGTTTGGTCTCTAGAACGCCACATAGGAACAAACATACAAACACATAGACTGATAAACACATCACCCTCCTTCGACTGCCGAGTAAATATACAAACACGCTTCAGAGCACAAAAAAAAACATTTTGAGCAGGCGAAATTGCTAATTTTGCGTTTTGAGAAAAACGAAATGTACCACAAGATAAAATAAATTGTAATTCTAAAAACTAAAAAACACGCTTTAATGGTAAATTGAACTAAAAAGTCGCTAATCCTGAAGATCTTGGTAAGGCAAAACAAGCAACAAACACACAAACAAACTATTTAAACGCGCCCGGTAGAATCAACTTTCATTATTTGTAAATTTTAATTTTTGTTTGTCGTTCAAAAGTGCCGCTTATTGGCCTAGTTGAATAAAAATATTTGACTTTGACTTTGACTTTGACTAAATTATTGCATTGTCATCGGTCCTTGATAAGTGTGCAAAGTTTCAAATCAAGCCCACGTTTTGAAGTGGGTGAAAATCACGTTCAAAGATTCCGTTACATAGATACATAGCTACATACCAAGCTAATAAAAGCGTGTTAATTAATTTAGCCACTCTTATTTAAATGTGAGCAATGAGCATCGTGTTTCATTAATGTGCAGTTTTTAAGTACAACCCTAGCTTTTAGTAGACTTGATATGTGGTAGAATCCACTTTCATATTTTAATTAGCCGTAATGCCACTTTTCAGGCTAATGCTTTAATTTAACACGTCACTGACTGAATTATATAAAAAAAATACTTTAGTCTCTTATGCAAAATAAATGGGCAAAGTTTGTCCCTGTCAATGAGCTGACAATAAGTATTTTCATAAATAATTTTAGTAACTTAATAAAATACATATATTATGAACTGTCACTAACTTATGGATCTCTACAGGATATGCCCGTTAAAAATCTTTTTTTATATTATTACTTCTTTTTTAGGGTTCCGTACCCAAAGGGTAAAAACGAGACCCTATTACTAAGACTCCGCGATCCGTCTGTATGCCTGTCCGTCTGTCTGTCTGTCTGTCTGTCTGTCCGTCTGTCACCAGGCTGTAACTCATGAATCGTGATAGCTAGACAGTTGAAATTTTCACAGATGATGTATTTCTGTTGCCGCTATAACAACAAATACTAAAAACAGAATAAAAAATATTTAAGTGGGGCTCCCATAAACGAACGTGCTTTTTTACGTTTTTGCGATAATGGCACGGAACCCTTCATGCGCGAGTCCAACTCGCACTTGGCCGGTTTTTTATTAATAATAGATAAACTTAAAACAACTTTATATAAGTATTTCATTACCATCATCATTATAGCCGAAAGACGCCCGCCATTGGACACAGGCGTCTACTAAGCATCGCCACATAAAACAGCCCTGTATTTCTCGCATCACCAAATCATCAATCCACCTACAAAACTAGGTCCAAGGAAAGCATCTATGGCAAATTGTTGTGTATGTAACCATACATTCAACAACATTATTTGCCCTAAGAAAAAAATTTTAAGAAAAAAAAAAATTGATTTGCGTGCTTCACCGTCGACCACATCATCGCTTGCCATCAGTTGACAAAGTGGTCAAGCGCGAACCTATCTATAATAATAAAAAAAGACTCGTGGGAAGGCTTTCAAGTTTTCCTTGATCTAAATAAATAAGATAAAGGTTTTACAGTGATATTAAAACATATCAACTTATAGATAAAACAATCCCCAGCTCTAGTTTACGAGTACAATCTACAAAAGTCTTTACCCTCACCTACCCATAGAACTTCAAAACGCAAAATATGATAGGTATATAACATAATCATTACTCACAAACTCACAGTTCCGTTCCAGTTTTCGGAACAAAAAAATACATTTATCAAGGGATTGATTGCGACCTCACCGTTCCCTCGCGGCCTGTTCATATTTGTACTCTGTGTGAAATTGGAACTAAAATAACAACAAAATGTGTGGATGTGCTCTTTTCACAAGTCGAGTATTTGTTCAGATAAGATTTGAGAAAGGTGCGCTCGGGTTTTTTAAGTTTTTGTCATGATATTTCAGGTGGTGTGTAGGTATGTAGTAAATTGTTCGTTGCTTTCTGGTAAATTCACGGTATACGAAAAAGAAATCAGTAATAGTACATTACTGCAGAATCCAGTAAGTAAGCCTTCCTGGCCAAGTATGAGTTAACCGGACCGAATCGCAGGTGAGGTCCGGTTATATACGAGGCCAGGATGGCTTTCTTACTGGTTGAGGCTTGTATAGTGCTTTTCTCAAAAATGAAAGAAACTTTTCTTTTTTTTTTTTTGTGGTACATCTTGATTAACGGACTCAAAATTATATGTATCTCATAAAATGTCATACCAAAAAGAGAGATAGATATATATTTGGAGCCTCCCTCCTATAACCATGTTATAATGGCTAAACTGTAATCTGTGTCTGGCTGGTACTATTTTTTTTTTCTAAGCAGATCTAAAGAGGATGACCTAATGTCTAGAAATGGGCGTTTTCGGTTTTTTGCACAAACGGTTATGTAACCGATATACGGTTTTCATATCGATATCGGTTTTCAGATATTGATATCATTTAGTACAGTTTGTATAAGTTAAAATGTTATTTAGATAGGCAAACTAACAAAGAACGCGAAATAATACTTAGAAAGAGAGGTAGCGCATATGGTTCCTATCGTTTGTGAAGTTTGCGTTTTGTTAGTAGTTCGTACGTTTCCGCATTGTTACGGTTTTAAGTTTTGACTTATTCGTTCTCGCACGCTAGTAAGGTTTTTATTAGATACAGTTTTTGTAATATCGGTTTTTTCAGTATACCTAGATATCGATATGATATGATATCTAGCACATATCCGATATAAGTTACCTTTTGATATATCGGTCCAATCCCTACTACTGTCCAGTAAGTAAATTACATACTTACTTACTGGACAGTAGGAGATTCCAAATTTAAAATCTCGCTTCTTACTGGACAGTTGTGAATAAGTCTCCGGTAGAGTTCACTTTCTGGATACTTTTTAGAGATGTTATGACAACATTACATACCATTTTTGAGAAAAAATGTATAACCTGCTTATCAGCACTAGCGAAATGTCACTTGACCAATCTCAAACATCTAAGACTTTTGACAATCATTATTATCATTGATAGAAAGTGCCTTTTTGAATAGCCACAAGAATATACAGTCGTTAGTTTTACAATCTATCTATATAAAAGAGAAAGTATGTATGTATGTTCCCTATAGACTCCGAAACAGCTGGACCGATTTTAATGACATTTTCAGACAATCTTTAGATTGACCCAGCGGATATATATATATATATATTTATTGAACACGGGCGAAGCCGCGGGCAGAAGCTATATAGTCATGTAATAAATATAAATTTGTTTGGTTTTACCTTAAAGAGGTTAATAAAAACTGTCTCCTGTGGTAACATACAAAAAACAACGACCCCGTATCAAAATGTTCTACTGACAAAGTACAAGTATACTTAAAAAATACTATAGATCTTTCGTCATGGCTAATTATATAATTTATTTTAAAAGTAAAAGTTTAACAAAAAAATAATTAAGTATTATTGCATTATGGCAAGTCAACCGATGATGGTGTTAAGACTTCTATCGATACAATGAAAATAATCGTTGGGTCCTCGCCAAACTTCTTGGCCGCCCTGAAGTTGGTTTACCGGATGCGCGAGTTACGAAACGGTGCTGTTTTTGTATGAGATTTACTACTGCGCAGCCATTGTAGCCAACTTCAGGGCGGCC
The DNA here is from genome assembly GCA_948252205.1 of Orthosia incerta. NCBI lineage: Eukaryota > Metazoa > Arthropoda > Insecta > Lepidoptera > Noctuidae > Orthosia > Orthosia incerta. The sequence goes on along the minus strand of OX411757.1, from coordinate 8,728,921 downwards.
AAGAAGTTTGGCGAGAACTATACATAACTTAGTGAGATCGTTTAGGTGGCTATTTTCTGTTCATTTCCGTCACCCTGGTACTTTTCAAAACAACAAATGATTCAATTTCAAAACCTGTATTATCACCATTATTGAGCTAAAGTAGCAAGTGGCTTAAGCACCTAGTTCCAGTTAATTTCTGCTTTCCTGGTAGTTTTAATAAATAAACAATTATAACGGTTGAATTTTAGAACGTCTATCGATATCTATTATAACGAATCCTTCATGCTCTTTGCTATGTTTCATCGTAGGTGCGCTTCGAGGAATACCCAAACTGTACCATTCCCATTCTTTTGTTTATAGGGCGTTTTGCTACTAGGTAATTTTGAGAATTAGGCGATCTGCTCATAAATATTATGTCGTTTTGAGAGTCAAAACAACCAATACGATGTCCCTACGGTATGTTGCCGGGAATACTGCTGACATTATACAGGTCGAATAAAATGTTTTTTGATTTCGATATTCTGATTTATGACATACCAAATTCAGGATTATTTTCGGGCTTAACAATTTTATCAATTTCATCTAAGTAACAACAGTTTGTACTGGTTATGTTCAAATTACAGTAGGTAGGTCGATATTTACATATAAATATCTAATATATACTGTGACGACCGGAAACATAGGTATAAGCATAGTAATATTACACTCGTATACAGTGCCGGGTACTGTGCCCCGAATAAACAGTTTGTCGCTAACCACCGCCTTTTATTGACGTTCCATTGGCGACGAGTACGGATTAATATATATTTTTTTGGCTTTAGTATTGTGCGTGGTATTTTTAGATGACATATGTGTGACAGGCTCAAACAAGTTAGAACATATAAAAAATCTGCGAGCTGTACTCGAAAGATTACGTAAGGCGGGTCTTACTGTCAAGCTAAGTAAATGTCGATTTTTACAGGACAGTGTAAAATATTTAGGCTTCATAATTAATAAAGATGGTTTACGGCCAGATCCAGAGAAAATAGAGGCCATTTCCAGCGCACCGAGACCTAAAAACGTAACTCAACTTAAAAGTTTCCTGGGTATGCTTAATTATTATGGGCGATTCATACCGCATTTAAGCACTTTATTACAGCCAATGCATAATTTGCTAAAAAAAGAGGTCTGCTGGAATTGGGACTCTAAGTGTGAAAAGGCTTTTTCGGAAGCAAAGCGAAACCTCCTGAGTGAACGTGTACTGGCACACTACGAGGAGGGACGCGAGCTAGTGTTATCGGTAGATAGCAGCGCGTACGGCCTGGGCGCAGTGCTCGCTCATCGGTACGAGGACGGCAGCGAGCGGCCCGTCAGCTGTGTGTCGCGAACGCTTAGTGCGCCCGAGCGCAACTACAGTCAATTAGACAAGGAGGCACTGGCTATTTTGTTTGGGGTCACAAAACACCACCAATATTTGTTTGGTAGGCGATTTATACTGCGTACTGATCATCAACCACTGACGCATATTTTTGGGGAAAAGGGCGGCATTCCGCAAACCGCAGCCAGTCGTTTACAAAGATGGGCGGCACGCCTGGCCGCGTATGATTTCCGTATAGAATTCGTGCGATCGGTGAACAACGGTCCGGCTGATGCTTTGTCCAGATTACCGCTACCTCAGGAGGGTCACTCTGCGGACACAAACACCGTGGATTATTTAAATCTAGTTGAGGCGTCACTGCCTGTTTGTTATAAGGATATTGCAAAAGAGACGGAACGCGATGTGTTTCTAAGTAAGATTAAAGGTTATGTGCTGTTTGGGTGGCCGACGGCCCCGAGCTGCGATGCGGAAAAACCTTATTTTTCCAGGAAACAAGATTTTGTGGTAAACCAGGGCTGTATTATTTACAAATATAGAATAGTAGTGCCTGCTGCCTTACAAAAGAAAATTTTGGAGGAAATGCATGAAGGTCATTTAGGCATAAGTAAAATGAAAAGTTTATCGCGAAACTATATCTATTGGGCGAATTTAGATAAGGATATAGAGGACTTATGTAAATCGTGCGCCGCGTGCCGCATAGTTCGCGATGCGCCACCGCACGCGCAGTTACATCCTTGGGAGTTCCCGCTGCATCCGTGGCAGCGCGTACATGCCGATTTCGCGGATTGTGGAGGCATTCGTTATTTAGTGATGGTGGACGCGCATTCTAAGTGGATTGAGGCGTTACCAATGAAATATACAAATGCAGCCGCAACAATTAAAGTCTTGAGAAGTGTTTTCGCGCGTTTCGGATTACCATCGCAGCTCGTGACCGATAACGGACCACCATTTACGTCTCAAGAATTTAAAATATTCTGTCAAAAAAATTGTATAAAACATACAACGTCGGCTCCTTACAGGCCGCAGGGAAATGGCGCGGCGGAAAACGCAGTTAAAACTGTAAAAAGGCGACCAAGAGAGCGTTGTACGAAAATGACGACGTAAATGCGGCTCTCTGTAAATTTCTATTACAATATCGCAACTGTGAACACGCGACGACCGGGGTATCACCCGCAGTGGCGCTGCAGGGGCGGCGACTGCGCAGCCGGCTGGACGCACTGCGACCGGACGTGGCGGCCACTGTGCGCGCCAAGCAAGAGCGACAAGTCGCCCGCATCTCAGGCACTGATAGGAATTTTGATGTGGGAGACTCGGTTTTAGCCCGCGATTATACGACAAGGGGGGACAAATGGACCGAAGCTACAGTGGTTAAAAAGACCGGCCCCGTATCGTACAAAGTTAATGTTGGGGGTGAGGTAGAATGGCGGCGTCATGCCGATCAAATTATCCCAATAAATAGTAAAAAAGGTAGGTACTCTCTATCCCGAATGAGTGGGGTAGCCATGGACGAACAAACCCAGAATCTTTCTTCTGGAGGAATGGTCGATAAGGGAGCCGACGATGATATGTTCAAGGATGCAACAGGTGGTGACGGGGAGGTGGCGAAGGCGCCACTAACAGAAACACGACCAGCACCAGAGGCTGAATCAGAAAAGCGTTCACCTCGTACACCACAACCGACACCACCTGGTGAATCTGCCCGAGCACTGCGTGCGTTCAATCGGGCTAAACGTTTTAATGATTAAGTAACATAAGTTTGTTAATTTGTTTAAGTTACAGTTAAATTAGTTAGTTATTTGTAACGGTCTTGGCGAGGAGAGATGTGACGACCGGAAACATAGGTATAAGCATAGTAATATTACACTCGTATACAGTGCCGGGTACTGTGCCCCGAATAAACAGTTTGTCGCTAACCACCGCCTTTTATTGACGTTCCATATACTAATATATCTACTGCGGAACATTTAAGGAAAAATTTGCACATGGAATTGCCTTTATTTAGGGTATATGTCAGGCAATTATGATAGTTCAACTGCGATGTTTTTATCGTTTAGGTACTTAATAAATTAACCCCTTTAGTAGCCGAAACGTAGATCTACGCGAGACATATGGCCTTTTAATGGTTTCGGTAATTACGGCATTCAACCGGTTAATTTATCGATAAATAAATCTCGATCAACAGATATTTAAATATAAAAATTTTCACTTGACAACATCGAAAAAAGACCCAACTATTCATACACTTCCGTGAAATGATTTCCAAAACGTTTTATAAGTCAGAATGGATACGTTTATGTGAAGAAATCTTCACACAATAGAAGGGAATCAGTTATGAATTCACCTGTCAACTTGAATGGAGTGCTCAGAAAGGCCCCTTTGTCGCGAACAAACGGATTTATTATATTTAGATGTTGCAGCCAAAATGGCGTTTGAATAAAATAACGAAATACTTTTTTAACCTTTTGTTGGTTTGGATCTGGAAATAGGTGATTGCTTTGCGAGAATATAATGAAAAGGTTTTTCTGTGTTTGTGTGAAATTGTATTTTTTGAGATGAAAATTACAGGGTCAAATAAATACGTTGGCGAAACTGCCGAGATATGATGAAGGTGGATATGATGGATATCTAGAGACGAAAGTAAACAATGTTTTTATTATAAGTTTTTAAACTGTCATGGTCACTAATACTAACATCCAATGTCCCATTCACCGCACTGACTTCATACACTGTTCTTTCTTCGTTCAGTCTATTTCTCTGTGGAATGCGCTCCCTCAAGAAATCAGGATGGCAACCAACCAATTGGCATTCAAAGTGAAAGCTCGCGAGCATGTTCGTAAGAAGTTGGCAGTAGTATCGTCACAGCGATAATTTTCTCCAATTATCTGCTACCACTAATTGTTTAAGTATATTCGTGTATTTTTATATGTTTGAGTATCTATTGTATGTATTTATAGTATGTATGTATAGCTTTGTATTTGAATAAACCTACCTTAGGTATAGTGTTTAACTTTAAATATTGCACCTACCAGTATTTGTCTCTGCATCACCCAAAGGTAGACTGGTAGAAAATGCCTAAGGCATTAAGTCCACCTCTGTACGTTTCTGTGCATGAAGTATTAAATAAATAAATAAATAACATTAACATTAAAAGCGGGATATTTACCATGTTTACTGTTTGTTTCGAGTTCCCGATGTTTCGGTGCTGTTGCAAGCACCATGATCATGGATAAACTGAAGTCATTGCGGGTGGGTGTTGATGAGGAGACAAAACGGTTTACCCTCTTTCTTGTTCGTTTTTTGCACTCAGCACTGCTACCATTGTCACACACAACTCGATTCTGTTCCCGACTGTGTGGTAATGTGTGGTAGCGGTACTGAGTGCAAAAAACGAACAAGAAAGAGGGTAGACCGTTTTGTCTCCTCATAAACACCCACCCGCAATGACTTCATGATCATGGTGCTTGCAACAGCACCGAAATATCGGGAACTCAAAACAAACAGTAAACATGGCAAATGTCCCGCTTTTAATGTTAATGTTTTTATTGTAACGTAGCTATTGCTGTCCCACTTCTGGACAAAGGACTACCCCCAGTTTTAGAGACCCCCAGAAATTCTTCCCCTGCGCCGTCTAGAACCAGCCCTCATGGAGTCTCATCCTTTACGCCATAAAATTATTTATTATAGCCATTGATTATCGCAAATGAAAAACTAACGCGCCCGAAAATAAATTCAAGCGCGGGTGACGGGACTTGCTTGGTCAGATGTATTTGTTTTCTTTTTATGTGTCGTTGGAAGATTGCAATTGCATTGTTTTTGTTTAATATTCTAGAAAAATAAGAAAATGATCAAAAAAGCATCGTTTTAGAGTCCTTATATATTTTTTTTTGATGGAGTGAAGTTTTCGATATCATGTTTTGAATCTCAGAAATGAAATGTACATTTAGTAAACTACAATATATATATATTTTTTGCATTTAAATTTTGGGGGTATGTGTAACAGGATGTAAAGTCCCACAAACCTCCATAGAAAAGGGAGGATCCTCCGACCAGACGGGTGTTATGTCTGGTACGGGCAACTGCCGTATTGTCGGACTGTTGTATGTGTTCAAATCGCGCCGAAAACTTGCGCGATGCAGGATTTGTGTGACGTCATGTCATTAGTTCGTAAGTGGCGGCTTCGGTGCCGCTACAAAACTATGAATCAAAGAGATGTAAAGTCAGACTACCTGCCCTTAAGTTATTATTGGAACTACTCTACCAGGGGCCACTGGTCTTGCAATCTTGTAGTTGAAATAAAAAGTTTGGATTATACTTACGACGTTACATCCTCAAGATTTAATGATTACTATGTAGTTTCACTTCTCAATGTACTAGGCGTCGCACATAATTTTTAGAGCTGTGGAAATAAAAATCAAATTATAAAATTCAAACTCGTTCTACATCCGCCGACTGCAGCGCCATCTTCACCTAACTTCATTCCTTTTTTATGTGCGGGCGTCGTAACATAGTGCGATTTGAAAAAATATAATTTTAGCTTAAAATAGTGTGTTTAGTGGAAAAGTTTAGTGTAAAAACGTGTTATAATGGGAAAACGAAAGAGGGAACGTAGTAATTCAAAAATTCGTCGAAAGATAAAGCGTTTGGAGCGAAAACTACGTGTCTCATCGTCAACAAGTAAGGATGAGGAAGGTTAGTATTACACATCTTTTGTGGTTCCTAATTTGAATATCGTAGCCAAATATTAGTGCTTCTATAAGAAACTATGAACGAATTTGTTTAAATATTATGCTTTTTATTCGTCTATCGTTTTGCGATATTTTTTACTATCTACCTTCATTTAAGGTAACTTTTTTATTTTTTTCTTTTGTTGAAAAATGGACTTTATCGTGATCATAATAAGGATTAGGTGTTACTTTTTGGTACATTCGACATGTAAGTTTAATATAGGTCCTAACTACGATTGTAAATTAATAGTCATTTATTAAATTCTTGCATCTACATAGTTATACTCCGTGACGTGAGCACGGCTGATAACGAATTAGTCTAGTGGCGTATCGTGAATACGTACAATGACTTTAAAATGTATACACACTGCATACAGCAGCTTGTCAAATAAGTCGAATGACGTACCGAGAGTACGTACAAAGACTAAAAGACAACACTGTCAATTACAACGGTTGTTCTGCTTCTTTTGACTTACAGAATATGACCGTTATCACTCAAGAACGCCAACACCAGACTCACTGCGGCTGTCTTTGTATTCAGATGAATCAGAAGATAATATTCCAATCAGATCTGGCGTTGTAATCCCCGCTTATCTACCGCGTACAGTTGATACTACAGATAATGCAGATGCATCTAATATGCTCCTTCAAGACCCTGGTCCTAGTTCAAATGAGGTCCCAACAGTTGATGCCGAGGATTTACCGCCTGAAATATTAGAGGCGCTTGGAGATTCAACAGGCAAAGAAGAAGTCTTAGGCCCGATTATAAACGAGGAGATCTCTAAACGTTGGGGTAGGATCCTAGTAGAAGGGTTGACTAAAGAGCTAAAGGAAACCTCTTTTAAGAAAACTTTAACGCCCGAGAACTTCACTTTATCGAAAGCGCCAAAGCTTAATTTAGAAATTTCTGCCATCATAAGCGACAACATTAAGCACCGGGATAAACTGCTCGAAAGGGCTCAGAACCAACTTGGGTTGGGCATTGCTGGTCTTAGCAATCTGGCTTCGTCTTTGATTAAAGAAGACCACCCAAAGGTAGAAATCTTGAAAAAGTTGTCAGAAGTCAGCAAGATTTTTCTAGATTTACACTACGAGAACTCACAACATAGAAGAAAGTTGATAACTTCTTCACTGGATAAAAAAATTACCACTGCGATAACTGATATAAAACGAGACACATTTCTGTTCGGAGTTGACCTTGGAGAAAAGATTAAGGCCACCAAAACAGCAGAAAAATCAGGTTTTCAAATAAAGCGCAATAATGATAGCGTTCCTTCCACATCCAGACAACAGGGAAACTGGAGGGGCCCACCCAGGTTTCAATCAACGAGGAGTACCAAACCGGGTGGGCAGAGGCCGAGGTACACAGCCAATCAAGGACACTCGATACAGCAAGGTCGGAGGCAGCCAGCTGCGAATCGAGTCCCTCCTGCCCGGAAGATGAACTACAGAACTCGCAGGAACCAGTAGAGGTAAGAGTTCATGCTGGTAGATTACGCCACTATGTTAGCTACTGGCAAGCAATAACCAAAGACCCAATAGTCTTAAACTATGTTAGGGGCTTAAAAATTCCTTTTGATGAGCTTCCTTTTCAAACATTTGAGCCATATAACCCAAGGTTTAGTAAAACAGAGCTTGAACATTTAAAGCTGTCTATTTCAAAATTATTGTCTTCAGGGGCTATTAAAGAATGCTGTCACGTACCTGACCAGTTTATTTCTAATATCTTTTTGATTCCTAAAAGCGATGGGTCGTTTAGGTTCATTTTAAATTTAAAATGTCTGAATAAATTTATAAGTCCAGGCCACTTTAAAATGGAAGACATTCGTACGGCTACTAAATTAATCAGTAAAGATTGTTTCATGACAACTATGGATCTACAGGAGGCTTATTTTTTAGTGCCCATTCATAAATCTAGTAGAAAATATCTGCGATTTAAATTTCAAGGTTCTACTTTTGAATTTCAGTGCCTCCCTTTTGGCTTGTCTATAGCACCTTACGTTTTTACGAAATTAATGAAGCCAGTAGTAGCTCATCTTAGAAATCAAGGGTTACTCCTAGTTGTTTACTTAGATGATTTGTTATGTATAAATAACTCTATTAATAGTTGCCTAGAAAGTACAGCAGCAACAGTACACGTTCTTGAGAGATTAGGCTTTATCATTAATAATGAAAAAAGTAGCTTGATACCAAAACAAATTCAAAAGTTTCTAGGTTTCGAAATAAATTCTCAAGATATGTGTTTAATGCTGCCAGATATGAAACGTCAAAAAATACTCGACCAAACAAAACGAATAGCTAAAAAAAAGGGCTTTAACAATAAGGGATTTCGCAAAATATTTAGGTTTACTCTGCTCGGTTTGCCCAGCAATTTCATATGGTTGGTTATATACGAAACGTTTCGAACGCGAAAAATTTCTAGCTTTAGTTAATTCTAAAGACAATTATGATTGTGTCATGAACCTTTCGCCCAATCTTAAGTCAGATTTTTCCTGGTGGCAAAATAATATTTTAACTTTTAAAAATCCAATACGTAGTGGTAGATACGATCTGGAAATCTTCTCAGATGCATCCCTTACAGGATGGGGTATATATTGTAATGAAGTACGTGCTCATGGTTTTTGGAGCGACACAGAATCTAAAGAGCAAATAAATGCTTTAGAATTAAAGGCAGCTCTTATTGGCTTACAGTGCTTCACTAAAGATCTTTATAATAAAGAGGTTTTACTTAGGATCGATAATACTACAGCTATAGCTTATGTAAATAAGTACGGGGGAATCCAGTTTACACACCTTAATGATATAGCTAGAGAAATCTGGCAATGGTGTGAGCAAAGGAAACTCTTTGTTTTTGCTTCTTACATCAAGTCTAAAGAGAATACAGAAGCAGATCACGAATCTAGACGATTAAATATTGACATTGAATGGGACTTAGATTTGTCTGCTTTTGATAAAATCTCAAATACTTTTGGAAACCCTGAAATAGATCTGTTTGCCACACGATTGAACGCAAAATGTAAAAAATACATATCGTGGAAACGAGATCCATCAGCGTATAACATAGATGCGTTTACAATAGACTGGTCGCCTTATTTTTTCTACGCGTTTCCCCCGTTCTCACTGATACTTAAATGCTTAAGAAAAATAATTACAGATGGAGCCACTGGGATTGTAGTTGTACCTTATTGGCCTAGCCAGCCATGGTACCCACTTTTTTTATCTCTGTCTCAAAAACAGGTTGTTTATTTGGAACCGAGGCCCTCATTGCTTTTATCACCTTTCAGAACTCCACATCCACTTTGGAAAGGACTTACCCTGGTGTCGTCACTATTATCAAGCAAGCGTACGTAAAACAATCGTTACCAGATAATGCTATTAAAATAATGATATCATCGTTAGCTTGAGCTCTCTTAAACAATATAATGTAGTCTTAAAAAAATGGTGGATTTTTTGTACTAAAAAGCAGATAAATATTTTTGATAACAATATTCAAAATATTCTTGACTTTTTGGTTACTGAATATCATTTAGGCGCAAATTATTCAACCCTCAACACCTGTCGTTCTGCACTTGCATTAATACTGGGTAAATGTATAAGTCAAGACGATCGAGTTATAAGGTTTATGAAAGGAGTCTATAAGACCAAACCTTCCTTCCCTAGATATAAATCTACATGGGATCCTAATCTTGTATTAGATCACCTTTCAAATTATTATCCAAATGAAGACCAAACCTTGGCTTCTCTATCCAAAAAATTAGTAGCTCTGCTCGCATTGTCAACTGCACAACGTGTGCAGACGCTATCGCTTATACGTTTGTCTAGTGTTGAAATAAATAGCACGAGAATAGTTATTAATATAAATGATGTTATCAAAACTTCGGCTCCTAACAGATCGGCGCCTCGTTTAGTTATACCCTTTTTCTCTAATAGAGAACAAATCTGTCCAGCCAAAACATTGTCCGCATATATTGAAGCCACCAAAAGTTATAGAAGTTTACCACTAACTGATAGACTTATTCTTACTGCCAAGAAACCAATCCATAACGCCAGTGCAGCAACTATTAGTAGATGGATTAGAAATGTGTTGACTGAAAGTGGTATTGATACAGAGATTTTTACGGCTCATAGCACCCGCCACGCGTCAACCTCGGCGGCTAGTCGTAAGGGGGTTTCAGTAGACATAATCAAAAGAACCGCAGGTTGGTCAGGGAACTCTATAACCTTCGCAAAATTTTATAATCGTCCGATTACAGTGGATGAGGATAACGCATTTGCGGAGGCAATATATAATTGTTAATTTATGATTAAAATAATTATTGTTTAATACTTACCTAAGATTAGACAAGTCACATTATGCAGAGGATGCAATTTTTTGTTATAATGATTCATGTTTTGTTTATATATCTACTGTTTAAGTATGTACGCAATAAATGTTATTTGAATGTTATAATTTCATATTATTGTGTTTGTTCTTCGTAAAAACCCTTATCAATCTCGTTTGAATGAAAGCGCTAAACATCTACATAGTAATCATTAAATCTTGAGGATGTAACGTCGTAAGTATAATTAATGGTTAAACGAACTTACCTTAAGTGATGTTCGACCATAATTATACGAGACGTTCCATCCGAAGAGATTTAATGTCCCTCCCGAACCCATAAACTAAAGCCCGTCAAATAATTCATCAAACGAGAGTAGCGTCTCTAAAAATGAATGAAGTTAGGTGAAGATGGCGCTGCAGTCGGCGGATGTAGAACGAGTTTGAATTTTATAATTTGATTTTTATTTCCACAGCTCTAAAAATTATGTGCGACGCCTAGTACATTGAGAAGTGAAACTACATAGTAATCATTAAATCTCTTCGGATGTAACGTCTCGTATAATTATGGTCGAACATCACTTAAGGTAAGTTCGTTTAACCATTAATTATGATGTTGTTTTTTTTTTTCGTCATTAATTATTTATACCCATATTACCCATCATATCTACGGCGTTGTCCTAATTCATTTAAAATTACCCTATAATATTTCAAACATTTATCGTATTTTAACTTTCTCTTGCACATACAGTTCGGATTGTAATTCATCTACGAATGTGGGTACCTACATGACTATATGATAAGGCACTAAGTATGGAACACGCAGTGCGATATATCAAATGCAAGCGCGGATTCAACATGGCGCGAACTGTCCGCATATCCACCGCAAACATTTAGTGTCCCTAAAACTTTAGCGAATTCAAACGCAGAGTATTCTCCTGTTTTACAACACAATTTACTAGTTTGGGAGTTCGCCATTGTTCTTTATTTTATCCAAATGAGAAATGAGTATAAAAAGGAGGTATGAAGTTGCACAAGTAACTGAAAAGTTGAGATGCGGACGAATAAGAAAATTGTCCTAAGAAAAGTTTTGAGTATGAAATAATGTGAATGTGGATAGCTAGAAAAATATAAGGACGACCAACGAAACTATGAATGGACTGTGTGAAAAGTTATACGGCTAGAAAGAGGCTCCATACTGATTATGACAAATCTTACTAATATTATACGAAATTTCACTAATATTATACAAAAGTTTGGATGTGTTTATGTTTTTCTCAATCACGCCAGCAAGGCTAAACAGATCTGGATGAAAATTGGCACAGAGATAGATTATAGCCAGGAATACCACATAGGACTTTTTATCCCGGCAACATCCTCGGGATAATTTCCGAGATTTACACAGGTGAAGCCACTGGCAGAAGCTAGTATTATTATAAAGAATGTAGTTTAGAAGTCAAACTCATGTTACGTCGACCCGAAATAAATTGAGATAAGGACAAGATAATGTTCATTCTAGTAACTAATTTATCATAAATAATAAAATAAATATATTTATTTTCTGTTTATGAAAATTCAAATTCTAAATTCATCCACTAAAAGCTTTTAAGATAGCTCCAAGAAAGCCACTCAATTTTTTCTTTAATCTTAAACAAATTTAAGCACTTAGGCAAAAACGTTTGAAGACTATTTCCAGCTAAACAACTAATTTAAAAGGCAGAAGTCCTGAGTGTCTCCACTAGAAAATGTAATAGGCGTAATTACATCGTTTTCATAGCCGGGCGACTTCAACTTCTAAAATCCAAATAAGCCAGGCTTCAAAGACACTTAGCTAACGAGACAGCAAACTTTGATTATGAAGATACCAATAACTAGTTAAAGTTTTCGTATAAAAACTGAGATGAGATGAATACAAAGGAGGAAAATAGAGTCGTTAATTTCGTATAATAGTTGATGTCGTATTAACTGCAGAAGTTTATTTTTCGGCTTCGTAGCTTTAGATTTAAGTGCATGTGTTTGTAGTTTATAACTACAAACATATGCACTTAAAATTAAGTATTTTAAACGCTGAATATATTTTTGTATATATAAAGGCAAGTAACACAATTTGATTCCGCCTAGCCCATTCCATCATCGGACTACAAGCGATGCGTCATCGGTATATGGTGGACATCTCACCCGTACGCACAAAGCGTTTTGGGAATACTTTAATTGTGCGTACAGCTAAAGGAGTAGAATTCCCTGCCGGAGTCTGTTTTTCCTGATAGCTACAACCTGGGAGTATTTAAGTCAAGAGTGGATAGGTTACTTCTAAGCAAGCGTGCCCCATCGTCGACCACATTATCGCTTACCACCAGGTGAGATAGTAGTCAAACGCGAGCCTAACAATAATAAAAAAAAAACTGATTTTTAAATTTCGGAGTACATGAAAGTTATAAAAAAACATATTAGGTGTTAGTGAAAACTTAGGAAGGTATAATTGTGCTTTATGATATACGAGTACTACCATTTTTTGTTCTGTTATTCATATTTCCCTTTGCTTATTTTACTGAAAAAGATAATTTCATTATTTACTTTGATATTGTAATAAAATGCAAATACTTCACGTTATTTGATTTCTAGTACAAGTTAAGGTAGGTATTTAAGAACTTGCAAGAAATGTAGGTACTTCAAAGACAAAGACAAAGATATTTTATTTCAAGTAGGCCACCAAGCGGTACTTTTGAACGTTACATTAAAGTTTACAAATAATAATAGTTGATTCTACCGTGCATTCGGAAAGTAGCTTGTAATGGAGAAGAATGCACAAGGAACTCCATATTTATTCTTTAAAAAAAAAAATATGTTTTACAATATTTAGGTACATAAGTACATACCTTGAATGAAATTGAGTTTATAGAATACAAATATATTTATACAGTCTTCAGAAGGACCAACAATACTTCAAAACAATAATGTTCTGCATATCACTTGTTTTTGCGCTCTAGTGGATGTGGAGCAGGACTAGCATTTAGCCAAGCATTTTTATCAGTGATGTAATCCCCCAACTTATAATATGCCAGCCTGCATAGTGTGCGTTTTATACAAGTTTTAAATTTCGTCTCATTCAGTTCAAGAATGTGGGGAGGAATTTTATTGTAACATTTTGTACAGTACCCCATGAAAGATGAGGCTACTTTAGCCAGTCTGAAACCTGGTTGAACTAATTGGTCCCTATTTCTAGTAACATAATTATGACTGTCGCCGTTTTTACTAAAAAGATGTAAATTCTTTCTCACGTACATGATGTTTTCATAAATATATTGACAAGGAACCGTCATGATGTTAATGTCCTTAAACGAAGATTGTATATCGCTCTGATGGCTCGTTTTTGCAGAATAAAAATTGACTCAATGTCTGCAGCCCTTCCCCATAGTAAGATACCGTAAGACATTATACTATGAAAATAACTAAAATAGACTAGTCTGGCGGTATCCACATCCGTTAACCGACGAATCTTTCCAACAGCATAAGCCGCCGAACTTAGCCGCCCCGCAAGGGATACCAAATGAGGACCCCATTGCAACCTTGAGTCTAGCGTGATCCACAGGAAAACCGTATCGATGCATTCTAGCTTCTTCTTGTTTAACATAATGTCACAATCAGTACTTTTGACATTCGGCAATGAAAATTTTATGCACTTGGTTTTTTTACCATTTAAAACTAAATTATTGGCAGTGAACCAATCCTGAACCTGCCGTAGCGCGTTATTTACGTCATTAACCTGACAAGTACGTCTATTTATTTAAAAAATTAAAGATGTGTCATCAGCAAATAACACCATGTTTAGTTTGTTTTCCACTAAACGGGGTAAATCGTTTATGTATACTAAAAATAAAAAAGGACCTAATATTGAGCCCTGGGGTACCCCCATTTAAACGTTTAACCCGGACGAATTCACACCGTTTATCTGAACTAATTGCTGTCTATCATTCAAATAAGATTTAACCAAACTTAACGCTGATTGACCTAGCCCGTAATGCTCAAGTTTCAGAAGTAATGTTTCATGATTAACGCAATCAAACGCCTTCGACAGGTCGCAGAAGATACCTATGGCATCCTGCGACTCTTCCCACGCATCAAAGATGTGTTTTAATAGAGTGACACCAGCGTCAGTTGTACAACGTCGTCTGGTGAAAACATACTGTCTATCATGCAAGATGTTATTCGTATTTAAATGAATGAGCATTTGATTTAGCATAATCCTCTCAAATACCTTGCTGAAAACCGGCAACACGGATACTGGTCTATAATTATTTGCGTCTTTACTGTCCCCGGATTTAAAAAGTAGTATAACCTTACTATATTTCATTAGATCCGGAAAGACTCCTTGATCCACACACAAATTGAAAATCAAAGCTAAGTACGGCGCTATAGTCTGAATAATGAAGGTACAAGCTTTGATGGACATTCCCCACAGATCTTCAGTCGGTTTGATTTTGATTTGCTTAAGAGCTTTTATTACTGTCATGGGGTTTATATGTGAAAAGTTAAATACAATCGGGCAGGCTGAAACGTTCGCGTTTAATAATCCAAAAGCAAGCGAGGGCGAAGAATTTAAGGTTTCAGTAGTTTTAATTGGGATGATGGTAAAGAAATTTACAAATTCTTGCGCAACTTTTTTGTTATTTCTAATAAGTCCGTGTGTGGTCTCAAGCGTGTAATCACTACTATTTCTTTTATTCCTATTCGTTTCATTGTATATAATTTTCCAAACCGTCTTGATTTTATTTTCTGCTAATTTAACCTTATTGCTTATGTACAAGACCTTAGCTGCCTTGCAAGTATTTAAAAAAATTCTTGAGTAAGTAGCAACATACTTATTAAACTTCAACAGAATTCTAACCTTGCCTATGCTAATCACACTAAAATTATAAAGACGAAAGTCTGTGAATGTCTATGTTTGTTACTTCTTCAAGCTCAAACGGCTGGACGGATCTAGATGAAAGGGGAATGCCCATTTTGTAAGGGAACTTGGGCCCGTTTGAAAAAATGGTTGTATCTTGATGAATTTGTTTGTATATTGTAGAAAAAACATGTTATATTCATAGTTAGAAAACATTTTATTTTTATTTTGCGGGGTTCACGAGAGATAACGATGTTTCTGTTCTTGAAATGAACCCTTATTACAATGCAATAAGGTGCATACAAATGTCCAAATGAAGAAACCTGATCTGTTGTTGTCTGTACATAAAAATAAAGGACACGGATGGAAAAACAACGCAAAATATAAGGCTCAATCTCAGAATACCAGATTCTCAAAATAACAGATTATCTAAACACCAGATTCTCAATATATCAGAAATACAGTTAAATATCCTATTATTGGATAATATTGAAATCGCAGACACGATACGGGCCCTGGGTATGGACAATCTCCTTTGGCACAGAGATAAATTATAGTCTGGAATAGCACATAGGATACTTTTCATCCCGGGAGAATGTTCCGTCAGGATAATTATCGACTTTCACGCGGGCGAAGCCGCTGGCAGAAGCTAGTATGCCTATATATAGCAGACAAGCGAACAATTAAATCACATAGGTCACAGGACACTCTCCAGTCAGCGCCAAAAAAAGGACAAATGCCTTCTCTTCCATTACTTCCATACCTATGGCACACAATTAAGTGGACCGTTTTCTACGAAATTGAGCGGCAAATGGTTCTTAAAATCGTAATACCAACTTATTTAGAAGATCACCTTTTAGTTTGTTTGTCTGAGTTTGCTATTGAGATGGGTGCACGATTGGCGCAGTGGTTGAGCGATTGACTGCTGCGCTGCGTGTCGCGGGTTCGATTCCCGCACGGAACAACTATTTGTATGATCTACAAATAGTTGTTCCGGCTCTGGGCGTTTGTGTATGTGAGTTTATATGTTTGTAAACGCACCCACGATACAGGAGAAATTCCTAGTGTGGGGCAACGTTTAAAAAAAAAAAAAAAAATATTGAGCTATTATCGCCTACTTACTACATTATTTATATAATAGGATTAAAGCAAAGTTTTATATAAATATCAAAACATCATGGTTGTATGTTTGTATAAAGGCTGTCAAATGTATCCAACGATAGATGTCTATAGACGAATCAGAGAGGTATATTTATAATTAATTCAACAATATTTCGCCGGTAATATGTATTTAAATCCCATGTAATAGGGGGCGAATCAAACGTCATCAATCAGGCTCAAATTCAGATTATGTTTTTCCGCTGAGAAGAAGTTCCAGATGGAAAAAACTAGTAACACTTTTCCATACCCGGGACCGGACACAGGAACCAAACATCACATCACATCATCATACTAATATTATACACGCGAAAGTTTTTGTATGTGTGTTTGTATGTTTGTTACTCTTTCACGCAAAAACTACTAAACGGATCTGAATGAAATTTGACACTGACAATTTTTATCCCGCGACAATTTTTATTTTCTACATTCATGCGGGTGAAACCGCTGGTAGAAGCTAGTTCACTTCATAAAAATACTAACAAATTGAAATTGAACGTTTGTCAATCTCTATTTTAGCTAGCCAAACCGTGGCAGTAAAGTAGGGTTTAACACGTTCGTAACTCCAAATACCCAATTCATAAACCGACCCTAAATCTACTAGACCAGAGTTCGCTATCTAAATTCCTTATAGAAACTTTCGTACAATAAAAAAGAACACAATAACAATTTTTAAATAGTTATAGTCCTTTTAACATTTAAAAATCTCTCAGTTCGAGAATAAAGACCATTTTCTTCCAAACAAAAACTCTCAGTCCGATCTAATCTAGAAACCATTTCGCACAGTTATGTTAAAAGTGGTCCATGCAGCATGAAATACAGAGTTTAAAAATAGGGTTGATGACTAAAATTTATTTTATTTAGTCCATCAGGATTTATAAAAAAATTGTACACGGAATTTTTCTTTTGTCACGTATACAAAAAAAAGACACTATAAAGTGAAAAATAACTTCAATTTCGGAAGTCGGTGTTCCTGTTTTCGTTGCCTCGTTTTTTGACACCGACTTCCGAAATTATTTTTCAATTTATAGTGTCTTTTTTTGGCAGTCGGTAGTATTTTCTTGCAAAAAAGTTTTTTTTTTTAACCTAACTAACATTATAACATTTTCCCCAGGAATCATCCCTATTGTGAAGGCTCTCCTTACGGTGGAATTTACTGCATAATAGACCCTTGTTGACTGCTAAACTGAACTGTGAATGCTGTGTTGTTTAGTGACAATTGAAAACGGTAGAAGAATTGTTATGAGTTAATTTTGAATTGAATTTGTTAAGTTACTTGTTTTTATTTTTGTAGGGTTTTATAGTTTTGTTCAGAACTAATCGATTTGGCTGCTGATAGACAATATCTTAACCGACTTCCAAAAAAGAGGAGGTTCTCAATTCGGATGTTGTCATTTTTTTATCATCATTTCAGCCGAAAGACGTCCACTGCTGGACATGAGTCTTCCCCAAACGTCGCCACATAGACGGTTTTGTATGTTTACTGCTAATATTATGAATGTGAAAGTTTGTATTGTTTGTGTTTCAATCAAGCAAAAGCGGCTGAACGGATTTGCATGAAATTTTGCACACATAGAGATTATACATATAATCTAGATTAACATTTAGGACACTTTTATCCCGATAAACTCAGTGTAATGAACTCTTGGGATAGTAACAAACATTTCACTTGAGCGAAGGCGCGGGTAAAAGCTGGTTATATTAAAAGGCTCTTTAATCTTATAAATGTTTAAAACTAAAAGAGTTCTGAGAACGCACAGTACTGCGAACCATTTTTTCTCGGTACTGTGTGTTCTAAACTTAAGCTGTCTTAAACTCTTTGCTGTAAAAAATACTAAAATAAATTTGGTTAATTCAGAGAACTTCACAACTAATTTATTATAGAACCATAAAGAGCAGTATGAAAAGAATGTGTGGCAGGACCTGGGGGCGGTATTTGCCCAGCAGTGGGACAGCAATGGCTGGACAAAAAACAGAGCAGTGAAACGAACAACTTATATACCTATAGGATTTAAAATAAAAGTATATTTGATCAGATTTTTGAATAGACAGGTAACTTTTACTTGAGGACTAAAAATAGTGTCAAATTTTGTATAGAATATTTGTCAAACAACCTTTTTATTCTACATTGTACAAATGACTATTGAAAAAGTCCTAAAAGATTTAAACAAATCTAATCAAGTTTTCAGTAATGATAAGCTTATTCTTTTTCTTTTCGAATTCCGCTCCAAACTTTTATGAATGAAATTAACGAAAAGTTGAATATTAATTTAATTAATTTTATGTAAGTTACTTTAACTTGGCAACCTTGTTGACTTAGTTACAATCTTATTATTAAATGCGTTGCGACGAACTTTATACTGGCCGTGATGAACATTACTGAACTTTGTGATGAATCGAGTAATCTAGAAAGCTGATTTTAATGAGCAGTCAGAAATATACTGTTAAGTAGAATATTGATAAAAAACGTTGCAGAGTTATTGCAATTATTTTTATTAGACTTACAAATGACAATAAATAGTGATTTAATTTTTATATAAAAAAATACTAACGTAAACTTACGAACGTAATTTTTTAACGTAGGTACAGTGCGACATAAAAGAGTAGAAATTAAATATTTGGGAACTAAAAGTTTTCATTTTTTGGCAACATCTAAAATGAGTACTTGAGCTGTCAATTTCTCTCGATCGGTTTCGATTTTCGTAAGAATTTTGGTTTTTGTGAGATATTTCTGAGTGTGGACCGAAAAACAGTGGCGATTTGCCACTGTTTTTCGGTCCACATGAATAAGGTAATTCGTGGAGGTGCCCGTGATATAGTTTACAAAGTTTATATGCGGCGTATAGCCGAATTCCAAGCTGGGAAGTTTCTATCAAACTTAGAAGATGTTTACCATCGTACAGAAGATTTTACTGGTAAGTAAAGTGAAAGTTACACTAAACGTTAATTACAAACGATTAATACATTCAGGGAGCTAAATTTTCGAACCATATATCATTTACAAATTATTTGTCTACCATTTTTGAGGTTATGCTAAGATAAACAAATACCGTGTAGTTATAGCGCGACTTAACAAAGTTGATCGTAAGGCAATAACAATTAATGTAATTTATTTCGGATACCAAATTATTTTTTGCTATACCATATTTGTTGATGCAATCGACTAAATGGAAAGAAACCATTTTAAAATATATTTACGTTTATTTACCACGGAACTTCTTTCGTCTGACTGACAGTGATTCTTTTATTTGCTTGTTTTAGGTGTTTCTGTAAGCACAGTGAGCAGAATCGTGCAAAACGGCATTGAAAACGGTGGGAAATTCTCAACACCAGCTAAACACAGGAAGGGTCGTCAGTGACGATTTGACGAATCAATGCCAGAGCTTTTAGATTTTGATTTATTAGATTAGTTTATTTTATTAATTTTAGTTTATATTTGAGTTTATATTGAAAGCACTTGATTATTAAAAATACTTATTTTTTGTGAAGTTGTTGTTTTATTACTACTACTCGTACATATTAAATATTTAATAAACATATTTATTTAATATATTTACTCATTATTTATACCCAATAAATAAATAATAATATTCAAGTATCAAGATCAGCTGGGTCGTACTAACTGGGTTGCTATCTGAGCGATTGTGGCGCCCTCATTTAATTTCTACTCTTTTATGTCGCACTGTACGGTCGATTCATGACCCATGCTAAGCGTATTTTACTAAAGACATTCTAATACTCTTAGGTTGAATTTTGCTTAAATATATATTTCCTTAGCAACATACTTGTAATCGATTAAATAAGACAGCGACAATTAGTTTACCTATCTCGTTATCATTTCAATGACATGCCACTATTTTAATATCTACTTGACGTTTTATCATTTGGCATTTTTCTTATAATTTAAAAACAAATAGTAGTAACAAATGTTAAGTAAATTATTAAAAGTTTAGTAAGTGAAAAAGTTCATATATGAGTAGTGATTTATTGGGCATTCTATTCCACCTGTCGCTTCCTACGGCTCACTTCGTTCGCCTTCGTCGCGGTGGAATAGAATGCCCAATAATATAAATGAAATACTCATTTGGTTACGATTGGAACGAAAAGTTTATCGATGGCTTAAATGTAAATGAAATCTTACAGAGTGTATTAAAATAGTGGTTCGGCGCCTATTCCACAATTTTTTAGTTCTCAAACTCAATATGTTCAATAATATTTTTCAGTGTATGGTTTGGGCGCTATTCCAGTTTTTGAATCTCGTGTGGTTTCGATTGGAATGGAATGTTTTCTAGAATACCCAATAACATATTCTAATTTTATAATCTCGTTTGGTTGCGATTCGGTCGACTCTGCAAACCTACCGTTTACCGTTATATAACTAAAGGATAAACCCTTTTCTGTACTTCGTTTACAAAGTACGGTACGGTACGATATTTATGAGGTTTGTGGTTTCAGTCTTATTCCGCTTTTAAAATTTCGTTTGGTTACAAATGGAACGGAAAATGGTTTAGAATGTTCAATAACATTAATGGATCTACAAAGTTTGTGGTTTGGGCGCTATTCCACTTTTTAAATCTCGTTTAGTTTTATCGGAACGAAATGTTTTCTAGAATTCTCAATTACATAAATGAATCTACAAAGTATGTGGTTGAAGTCCTATTCTACTTTTATAATCTCATTTGGTTGCGATTCGGTCGACTCTGCAAACCTACCATTTACCGTTATGTAACTAAAGGTTAAACCCTTTTACTGTACTGTGTTTTACAAAGTACGGTACGGTACGATATTTCAAAGGTTGACTGGTAGAGAATGCCTTGTGGCATTAAGTCCGCCTATATACCACTATTGTACATGAAGTTTAAATATGCAGGTGCATTGTCCTCACATATATGAATTTATTAATGTATGTACTTATGTAACTAAATATTGTAAAAAAAACATTTTTTTTAAAAGAGTAAGTTTGGAGTTTCTTGTGCATTCATGGAGACATAACAAGCTACTTTCCGAATGCGTGGTAGAATCAACTTTTATAACTTGTAAATTTTAATGTACCTCACGTTCAAAAGTGCCGCTTGGTGGCCTACTTGAAATAAAATATCTTTGTCTTTGAATAAATAAATATTTAGGAGGTTTGCGGTTTGAGTCTTATTCCACTTTTAAAATCGTTTGGTTGCAAATGGAACGGAAAATGGTTTAGAATGTTCAATATCATAAACGGATTTACACAGTTAGTTGTTTAAGCTCTATGCTAATTTTAAAATCTCGTTTGGTTGCGATTGAATCGTCCCTACAAACCTACCGTTTATTGTTATATAACTAAAGGTTAAAACCTTTTACTATACTGTGTTTTACAAAGAACGGTACAGTAGGATATTAATGAGGTTTGTGGTTTGAATCTCATTACGCTTTGAAAATTTCGTTTGATTGCAAATGGAATGGCAAACGGTTAGAATGTCCAATAATATAAATTGATCTAAAAAGTTTGTGGTTTGGGCGCTACTTTAACTTTTAAATCTCATTTTCGCAACTAAACATAACGGAAAATGGTCTAGTATTTATAATAGGTAACATAAATGGATCTACAAAGTTTGTGGTTTGGATGCTACTCCACTTTTTGAAACTCTTTTGGTTGTGCAGTAAAATACTGGTTCGACACCTGTTCGACTATTTTTTAGTTCTTAGATTCAATATTACCAAGTTAAAGGATTAGTCAGCCTAGACACTGCGATACCGTGTCTAGCTGCTTCCAGGGTGCGCCACGAGGAGGCTCCTTTCATGCACCCCGCTAACCTAAAATTCAGGACAGATTGTCTCATGCATATCCACAAAAGTTAGAGAAAGTGCATTACCACATAGGCTAAACACGAACTCCGTTTTCTGTGACCCTAGATTGGGCACTGATTGCATCTGAACGTTAGGATACCGTAAACATTAAACTAAAATTTGGGACAGATTGTCTCATAACACTTCACAGAGCAGGAAATGGCATGCACCTAGAGGCACACCACACCCACATTCAATTTCTATGACCCTAGATTGGGCACCAAGGTTATCCAAATTTTAATTTAATTATTCATAAACTAGCTTCCATGTTAACAAATAAGACGCTTGCTGTTTGAACCACTAACCAAAAATTCAGGACAGTTTGTCTCATGCATATCCACAAAAGTTAGAGAAACTGCATTACCACATAGGCTAAACACGAACTCCGTTTTCTGTGACCCTAGATTGGGCACCGATTGCATCTGAACGTTAGGATACTGTAAACATTAAACTAAAATTTGGGACAGATTGTCTCATAACACTTCACAGAGCAGGAAATGGCATGCACCTAGAGGCACACCCACATTCAATTTCTATGACCCTAGATTGGGCACCAAGGTTATCCAAATTTTAATTTAATTATTCATAAACTAGCTTCCGTGTTAACAAATAAGACGCTTGCTGTTTGAACCACTAACCTAAAATTCAGGACAGTTTGTCTCATGCATATCCACAAAAGTTAGAGAAAGTGCATAACCACATAGGATAAACACGAACTCCGTTTTCCGTGACCCTAGATTGGGCACCGATTGCATCTGAACGTTAGGATACCGTAAACATTAAACTAAAATTTGGGACAGTTTGTCTCAAGCATATCCACAAAAGTTAGAGAAAGTGCATTACCACATAGGCTAAACACGAACTCCGTTTTCTGTGACCCTAGATTGGGCACCGATTGCATCTGAACGTTAGGATACCGTAAACATTAAACTAAATTTGGGACAGATTGTCTCATAACACTTCACAGAGCAGGAAATGGCATGCACCTAGAGGCACACACACATTCAATTTCTATGACCCTAGATTGGGAACCAAGGTTATCCAAATTTTAATTTAATTATTCATACATTAGCTTCCATGTTAACAATAAGACGCTTGCTGTTTGAACCACTAACCTATAATTCAGGACAGTTTGTCTCATGCATATCCACAAAAGTTAGAGAAAGTGCATTACCACATAGGCTAAACACGAACTCCGTTTTCCGTGACCCTAGATTGGGCACCGATTGTATCTGAACGTTAGGATACCGTAAACATTAAACTAAAATTTGGGACAGATTGTCTCATAACACTTCACAGAGCAGGAAATGGCATGCACCTAGAGGCACACACACATTCAATTTCTATGACCCTAGATTGGGCACCAAGGTTATCCAAATTTTAATTTAATTATTCATACACTAGCTTCCATGTTAACAAATAAGACGCTTGCTGTTTGAACCACTAACCTAAAATTCAGGACAGATTGTCTCATGCATATCCACAAAAGTTAGAGAAAGTGCATTACCACATGGGCTAAACACGAACTTCGTTTTCTGTGACCCCAGATTGGGCACCGATTGCATCTGAACATTAGGTTATCGTAAACATTAAACTAAATTTGGGACAGATTGTCTCATAACACTTCACACAGCAGGAAATGGCATGCACCTAGAGGCACACACACATTCAATTTCTATGACCCTAGATTGGGCACCAAGGTTATCCAAATTTTAATTTAATTATTCATACATTAGCTTCCATGTTAACAATAAGACGCTTGCTGTTTGAACCACTAACCTAAATTCAGGACAGTTTGTCTCATGCATATCCACAAAAGTTAGAGAAAGTGCATTACCACATAGGCTAAACACGAACTCCGTTTTCTGTGACCCTAGATTGGGCACCGATTGCATCTGAACGTTAGGATACCGTAAACATTAAACTAAAATTTGGGACAGATTGTCTCATAACACTTCACAGAGCAGGAAATGGCATGCACCTGGAGGCACACACATTCAATTTCTATGACCCTAGATTGGGCACCAAGGTTATCCAAATTTTAATTTAATTATTCATACACTAGCTTCCATGTTAACAAATAAGACGCTTGCTGTTTGAACCACTAACCTAAAATTCAGGACAGATTGTCTCATGCATATCCACAAAAGTTAGAGAAAGTGCATTACCACATGAGCTAAACACGAACTCCGTTTTCTGTGACCCCAGATTGGGCACCGATTGCATCTGAACGTTAGGTTATCGTAAACATTAAAACTAAAATTTGGGACAGATTGTCTCATGTCTCTCCACGAAAGTAAGAAATAGCATACATGCACACATTCTATTTTTAGTGACCAGATTGGCTCGAGGACATCCAAATTTTAATTTAATTAATTCAAACAGATGACACTACTTTTCATGTTAACGTACAAGTAATGTGTTGTGTAGTTGTCACTTCTCTCTTTTTATAAGTATTCTGTTGGTTTTGCATGCTTACTGCACACTTGCCGTCCTGCCGTCTAGTCCGCCCGTATAATCACCGTCAAAACGGAGCATGTGTCGTTCAACGGTTGGACTCGCCGCGCCGTACTCATTCGCGAATCACCTGACGATAAGCGTCTGGAAACGTAACAGGTAGCCGCCTTGTATGTATAAATGCTCCTTTACAATATCAAAGACAGCAAAATTGCATCATGCATTAATTTGCTTATTCGAACTTTATTGTATTGTAAGACGATCGCCATACATGTTGTAGTCCGTAATTAAAATTTGAGTCTAAGGGATCTGTCTACAACCATCTCCATCAACCGGGGAGGGGTGTTCTTTAAATAACGATACCAATTGCTTTAACTTATTATAAATTAGTGATTCTTGCCTTGACATAACTTTACATTTTTTTTGTAATAATATGCTGGTTTTAGTTTCAGAAAAAAAAATGTGATACCTTAATATCAATCTGGGAATTGTTTGAAATTGAAATCTTAATATCAATGCCTACTGAATGATTATAAAAAAGTTCGTTTTAGTCGTTAGATGATATTAGTTATTTATACTAATTTAAAGTTTTACTGCAGCATACGTCAAAGATAGCAAAATTGCGAATTGTATTAATTTGCTTATTCGAACTTTATTGCAAAACAATCGCTGTACATGTTGTAGTCCGTAATTAAAATTTGAGTTTGAGGGATCTGTCTATAATCATCTCCATCAACTGGAGAGAGGTGTTCTTTAAATAAAAACGATACCTATTCCATCGACTGAAATAAATGAGTTCGACGATCGACAGATATTAGTAAAGTTATGTCAACTTTACTTATTTTTTGTAGCTGGTTTTAGTCTAGGAATTCATTGAATGGTAATCGCTTAATTCCATTGCTGAATTTAGAAACCGACTTTATTTACATGTTTTTTTTATAAATATTTGTTAGTTTTAGTAGTTAGATGATTTTACACCAGCTTTGAGTTTAACTGCAACATAAATTAACCAAGTTTTTAACGCGGTTTGTGCACATGGTTTTTTGATCACAACAATTCCTAGATTAATAGAACTAAAAAAATATTCTGACCATTATAAAATAATAAGCAAAGTAATCAAAACTTAGTTAATTTAGTTTTTTTTTGTGCTATATACATCCTCTATTTAAATAAATTGCATTGGTTAGGAAATTCTATAAAACACAAATTTTAATCAGAGACTGCAACATGCACGGCGATCATTTTACCGTGTGATTGTTGAATACATGGAAATTACTCATACACGTGTAACAAAGTTTGAACACTGCAAATTTACATTATGCAATTTTGCAATCTTTGAGATTCTAAAGAATTACTTACACCTAAACCGTGAAAGCTTAACACGATCATTTCCGACGCCGGACGTCAGGCGGTTTACAACGAGTATGACACTCACAATAGATAACCACGGGACGGCGTACGTACCGTTTAGAAGGCGATTGTACGAGTGTGAAAGCATCTTAATCAAGCGCAACGCAGAGTAACAGCTGAGCAACTAAGCAACTAGTAGATGTTTGTTAACGTGTAAGGTAGTGTTATCTGTATGAATTAATTAAATTATCATTCGGATGTCCTTGGTGCTCAATCTGGGGCCATAGAAATAGAATGTGTGTGTGCCTGTAGGTGCATGCTATTTCTTGCTTTGTGAAGAGACATGAGACAATCTGTCCTGAATTTTAGTTTAATGTTTACGGTATCCTAAAGTTCAGATGTCCCTGGTGTCCCAATCTGGGGTCATAGAAATAGATTGTGTGTGTGCCTGTAGGCGCATGCTATTTCTTGCTTTATGAAGAGACATGAGACAATCTGTCCTGAATTTTAGATTACTATGTTCGTATAGTTCGATTAGTAAACGAAATATTGCGAAACTTGCTGTTATAAAAATAAAGAAGTGGTTTAGTGCTCAATTCGAGAATCTGCGGTAGTTGATTGAGGTAAGTCATTCGTAATAATATGCTTAGTCCTTTTAGCTTATACTTGGTGTCCTGAAACACAGGTCACGAGCCTAGCACACATATATAACACAGGCACCAGTCTCCCACAATATATACTTACCTATGTTGTGTATCATTGTCGAATCTGACCAATGTAAGATAATTTATGTATATTGTGGTGAGAAATTGAATAAAGTTATTATATTCATTAGTGATTGGTCGATTGATGACGGTCAAACCATTTGCCTTGCCGAATTCACTTTAGCAATAAGGTTGCCGATTTCGGCCTGCCTGCTGGTGTGAGCTATATTCCATTGAAACGCCATAATTATTGAGGTTGTTTATAGTCACAAAATTAATCTTAGTTTGTTCTATTTCAGATCCAACTCGGAACCAAAATACCACAGCTCACAGCTGCAGTAGTCGAGGTGTTGAAAATGCAGCATAAGAAAAAGGCGGTAAAGCGACAAGCACCTGAAAGCACTGCCCACCCCATCAGACTCTAAGTTAAGGTAATTTATTTTACTGTTAATATGTTAAGTCTCAGATTAGAGAATAGTAAGTTTATTAGTGGTTAGAATATAAGTATACTAGCGACCCGCCCCGGCTTCGCACTGGTAGTAGATCATATTATGCCTACATGTTTTTTTTCTTAAAATACGTGGTTTCGTAAATTTTACTTTAAAATAAATTACTATGTAAAACAAAACCAATGCAATTGCAACCTTCCAACAACACCGAAAAAGAAAAAAAATACATAAGCCTCCAGTCTCTAAATTGCAAAACTGTCAAATGATATGATAAGGTTACGTGCGCGTTATCGCTATAGCAACAGTTGGCGACAGCGGTTTGTTTTCACGCGCCTTATTTTTTATTTGCAATAAATCCTAAGATATTGTTTTAAATTGTATGGTGTAACGCATTATCATAATTTGCATGAAATGTTTAAGGTAACTAACGTATTTAACTTGATAAGGATTAATACTGGATCCGTCTAAATAGCTTTCCAATTACCGTATTGTACGTAGCAATCTTTAGAAGTTACAATGGGTATACTAAGCTATCATTAAAAGATAGACATGTCATCGCGGACTATTTTGTACACCTATAGAAGAGGAAAAATTCCACCATACATTGTTTTGTTCTATCTCAAAGGCATTTGGCAGCGATTTCATTTTCAATAATTATCGTCATATTTTTACCGATTTATACAAAACCTAAACAAATTGTATAGTGCTCGCCAAACTTCTGGACTGCCCTGAAGTTATTTTTCCGATGCGCAAGGCACGAAACGGTGCTATTTTTGTATGAGATTTACTACTCTGCAGCCATTGTATCCAACTATAGGGCGGCCAAGAAGTTTGGCGAGAACTATACACCTAAAACCTTCCACATGAACCACTCCGTCTATTAGTAAAAACTGCATGCAAATCAGTTCAGTACTTTTTCTGTTTATCGCGAACAGAAAGACAGACGCGACGAGGGATAATATGTAGTTATATTAATATTGATAGTGATGTGTCTCACTCGCACACAACCACCAACCGATCCTACTGTAACCATAAATGGTCGGTGTTATATTAATTTTTTGTGTTTTTCTTTTCAGATATGTGTCTCCCTCGCCGCCATATTCCCCCAGAGATCTACGTCGAGACTTTTCTTTCTTCCCGTTGCTGATTTCTTCGTGTTGTGACATAAACTCCATACCATATCACACAAACGTCGAGGTCATCGACTTGCCCTTATGAATTGGTGATAAAGCGCTTAACAATAAAATTTTGTGTTGCCTTCGTAGGTTCTGACAAATATTTAATAACACGTGGCCCGCGCATCCAGCTCATTACTCAAAACCACTTATACCTAAAATGAAAAAACAAGACTTCAAGCTAAAATCTTATTTCCTAATAAAACAAACACAATTTTAGCTCATTGATTAATGTGTTAATTACTGACGGAGACGATGTACACGTTTATTCCGTTTGGTCGGTATTTAATATTCGAAACATGAGTATGATGTACACCAATTTATATCTCAAAACAGACGTTCTGTTGCGAACTGTATTTGAAAATTTTCAAAGAACTTGTAAACGACATTACAATGTTGATCCTGCGTTCTATCTTACAGCACCAAGTCTCACATGCTTTTAAAAACATTTAAAAAATATCCTCTAATAAATTATGTTCTACAATATTTATTGTTTTATTTACACAACATACCTCGATTCGGTGTGCATTGTAGGTTCATGATCTTAATATAACATAGATACCTACCTACATTATAACTTTTGTTCCGTAATTCAACTTGAACCTGTGTTTAAATTAAATTGAATGGATCTCTAAATCTTAAACTATTCTCGTGTCTATGAAGACCAATTAATAAATTATTTTTGCTATAATTTGACCGTTCGCAAAAAAAATTATCGTACCTACTGATTTAGGTAATAATTACCATGGCGAAAACCAGTCTCCTGAAAATGAACACAAAGTTTGTTTACATATGTATAACGATTGTGGCTGTTTTACAAATTCCATGATGACGGCTTGAAACGGTATCAAAACTTAACGTTCTCACAACATTAGTATTATCACAAATATAGCGTTAAATTACTGCGAACAATTATTAATAAGATATTCACCTTCTCTGCTAAAAGAGTTTAACCTTTAGTTACACAACAGTAAAACGTAGGTTTGCAGGGACGATCCAATCGCAACCAAACAAGATTTTAAAAGTAGAATAGAGCTTGAATCACAAACTGTGATGTAGATACGTTTATGTTATTGAACATTCTAATCCATTTTCCGTTCCATTTTCAACAAAACGAGATTTTAAAAGTGGAATAAGATTCAAACTACAAACCTCGTAAATATCGTACTGTACCGTACTTTGTAAAACACAGTACAGTAAAAGGGTTTAACCTTTAGTTATATAACGGTAAACGGTAGGTTTGAAGGGACAATCCAATCGCAACCAAACAAGATTTTAAAAGTTGAATAGAGCTTGAATCACAAACTGTGTAGATACGTTTGTGATATTGAACGTTCTAAACCATTTTCCGTTCCATTTGCAACCAAACGAGATTTTAAAAGTGGAATAAGATTCAAACTACAAACCTCGTCAATATCGTACTGTACCGTACTTTGTAAAACACAGTACAGTAAAAGGGTTTAACCTTTAGTTACATAACGGTAAACGGTAGGTTTGCAGGGACGATCCAATCGCAACCAAACAAGATTTTAAAAGTAGAATAGAGCTTAAATCACAAACTGTGTAGATCCGTTTATGTTATCGAACATTCTAAACCATTTTCCGTTCCATTTGCAACCAAATAAGATTTTAAAAGTGTAATAAGATTCAAACCACAAACCTCGTAAATATCGTACCGTACCGTACTTTGTAAAACACAGTACAGTAAAAGGGTTTATCCTTTAGTTATATAACGATAAACGGTAGGTTTTTCAGAGTCCATCGAATCGCAACCAAACGAGATTATAAAAGTAGAATAGGACTTCAACCACAAGCTTTGTAGATCCAATTATTTTATTGGGTATTCCAGAAAACATTCCGTTCCAATCGAAAGCACACGAGATTCAAAAACTGGAATACCGCCCAAACCACACATTGAAAAATATTATTGAACATATTGAGTTTTAGAACTAAAATTGTGGAATAGGCGCCGAATCACTATTTTACTGCACTCTGTTAGATCTCATTTATATTATTGGGCATTCTATTCCACCGAAAGCGACGAAGGCGAACGAAGTGAGCCGTAGGAAGCGACAGGTGGAATAGAATGCCCAATAAATCACTACTTATATGTTTTTGAAATAAAATATTGTTATATCCCGTTTTTCTTTAAGTAAAAATAGCTGGATGACGTTAATTCAAAATTCAAAACACAATTCCTGCTTTGTCAAAAAAATACATTTTATATCAATTGCACAATGCTTAAAATTGCAAGACCCTATTGTCACATTCACACAGTTTTATTATTATTTAAAACATCTTAAGTGCACCATGAGCGGTAGAACAAGAAAACATTAATGTTTTGAAGTTTTCAAATGAATTATCCGCCGAATGGGTCATGAATACACGTGATTGACTGTACCTACTACCGAAATAAAAAGTATCTTTTGTCCTAATCCAGGATATAATCAGGTACTCATGAGCCAAATTTCATGCAAATCCATGCAGTTGTTGAGGCGTGATTGATCCACCTTCGTACATTAGCAACAACCTATAAATAAGGGAAAAGATTCTATTCTATTCAGCCATTACAAGGATTTTAATGATGGTAGCGTACAATTGGGTTTTTAAATTATACCTCCTGATAATTTTATCCCATTTGTTGAATTGCTTGAGCAAAAGTTTCGCGAATATTTAGATCTTGAAATAAATTTTGTAAATTTTGGCAACGAAATACTTAAACGTATTAAAGATTGTAAATTTGATATGTCATGTGAGTGTTTCCCGTTAGATTACTTGATAAAACTTTATGTTAGATTCAGAATTTATCACACCATTAAAAGAAACAATAAATTATTAAAAAACCAAAATTATAAAAAGATAATTAGGATAAAATTTCCTTTATGGGCCGCTGATTTTTGGTGCAAGGAGGGTGGGGGGGCAAGGGGGAGTG
Source organism: Orthosia incerta (assembly GCA_948252205.1). Lineage (NCBI taxonomy): Eukaryota > Metazoa > Arthropoda > Insecta > Lepidoptera > Noctuidae > Orthosia > Orthosia incerta. The sequence continues at coordinate 8,697,607 of OX411757.1, read as the reverse complement.
GTTTGGCTACCCCCCTGTACGATCCCCACCACTCGGAGCCCCATGGTTATGGAGATATCCATGGTTAAAGTTTTCAGGTTAGACTAAAAATTTCCACAAATCTCCAATCTTTTTATGGGGTGGGGAGGGAGAGAGGGCAAGGGGGGTAGGGGGGCTACCCCACTATACTATCCCCACCCCACGGAACCCCATGGTAATGGAGATATTAGATACATTTTTTACTTAAATATAATTAGCGAGGTGAAAAAATGTGAATTAGTCCAAGAGCGAGCGAAGCGAGCTCGGGAGCTTAGGGCACCTCGACACGGACAGGTTAGGTTCGAAGAGATGACGGGAGCTGAAGTGAACGAGCAAAGCGAACGAACTCAGCTCCCGTCATCTCCTTCGTGTTAGGTTACTTTAGACCCTTCAGACAGAAATAGGAGCCCCGCGCAGCGGGGCTCCGTCGACTTTGTTGCTTAAAGAGTAATCGTAAAAACTTTAACCATGGATATCTCCATATACATGGGGTTCCGTGGGGTGGGGATGGTGCAGGGGGGTAGCCCCCCAACCCTCCTTGCCCTCCCTCCCTCCCCGCGTCTCAAAACAATGGACATTTATGGAAATTTTTATTCTAACCTGAAAACTTCAACTATGGATATCTCCATAACCATAGGGCTCCGAGTGGTGGGGATGGTACAGGGGGGTAGCCAAACCTCCTCCCTCCTCCCCCCCACCCTCCCCGCGCCAAAAATCAGCGGCCCATAAAGGAAATTTTAACCGAAAATTATTTGAGTAAGTAATTTGTAAAGTATTCTATCATACAGTATAAATAATAAAACTATTTAACAAATGTTTTGTTTTCACCTATTGTGACAACCCTACCAAAATAGGTAACAATTTTGCACGTTCTTAGGAAGCTTTGTCTCTATTCCGTTTATCTACTCATGTGATCCCACTCTTCGAAATAGATATACCCTTCGATTATTTAGTAAATAATCTAAAGGTATACCTACCAACTTCGTTCATCGATAGATTAGTCCTTTCACCTACATCTCACATTTCCATACGTCACGAGAAGCCATGACACCCGTTGCGAGCCGCCATTAGAAGTGATTTGATTGATGTTTCGACTCTGAATCCGTAATGGTTTATTGATTGATAGAACCTTGAAGAAGTTATTGGAGTTTCAAGGTGTATTAAATTACATAGGCTTGATGTTGATGTTATTTTCTGAAACGACAAGTTTTGTGATTCTGTGTAATTTAATAGTAGTCGTGCTTTGTAAGTTTATCGATTAAGATTGTGGTGGTTATTGTTTTAATTGGTTTGATTTTGTTTCTGGGCTGTTTTGGATACTATTTCTACCAAAAACATAAGCAGTCTTATTAATAAAAATTACGTATTACCAGCTTACTCCGAAGTTACTCTTGGACTAGCTAATCCCGGAGTAAGTAAGGACTTAAGAAGAAGACATAGGCTTAGCAATGTTATTAATAAACATGGAATAACCTCGGAATAACTATTCATTTGTTACTCTTGGATTTACGCGTAAGCTATGGCAACCCAGTTCAATTTAAAAGTAAAAAGAGTGAACCAGTGAATGAAACCAAGAAATTTGATGACATAAAGTAGAAAAAGAAAGAAAAATAGCTGACAAAGTGACATCTGTCATACTTAAATCGCATATAATAAAATATTATAAATGCGAAAGGAACTCTGTCTGTCTGTCTATCACCATTTCACGCTTAAACCGCTGAACTGATTTTGGATGGAGTAGTCATTGAGATATTATGTATTACATAATTACCTCAATGGAGTTAGTTTGGGACCCTGGGAAGGACATACGATAGTTTTTATCCAATGTAATGGTGGCAAGAAAGGTAGAAATTTGTATGGTGAACTAATAATTTCTCAAGTAAGGCGACCCTCACAATATAATTAGTGCGAAATTAAAAATAGGCTATTAGGAGTACTAATGCTACGCAGACGAAGTCACGGGCAACAGCTAGTATTTAATATTCGTAGTGGTTTGATAAATCTGATGACGAGTGTATCTCTCATACTAATCTTAGTAAAATACCTAAGTATTAAACACATCTTCATGCCAATTCCTGAAATAGTGTTTCCTGTCTAGTACAATATATTTATAAAAAATTTCATCATCAAATCACAACGAACGAAATGTCAATCAAAAATAATAAATGTAGTCGCCATGGATACACTCTTAATCCAACCTTACTCCGACCTTAAACTAGCTAGCACCATGGAATAACTTTTAGTCCAAGACTAGAGTCAGATTAGTATAATCTCTCCTTATTCCGTGTTTATTTATACGGAAATTTGTTAGTACCAACCTAATGCTTGGAATAAAGTTAATCCTACCTTAGTCCACGTTTATTAATAAGACGGTTGATGTTTGTATCGGAACTTATCGATCTTCGTTACCTCGGCAATTTGCTGGTGATCACCACTTTTTCTTGCAGGAGGTGCAATTGCTGGGAATTGTATTGGGGACAGAATTCAAAGTTAAGGTTAAGGGCCTACATCCGCTTTAGTGCCGTAAGTTAACTTTCTAAAGCATACTCCTTAGTAACGGCTAAGTTAAAAGGTTTGAAAAAAAAAAATATTTATGTTTGATTCATGTACATTATTTTTGAAACAGGGTTTTTTCGTGTAACTAGTATACTTGCTTTATAAAAATAATTAACAACACGATATTTTTTCGCAACTTTTGGATACTACTCCAAAACGACTTGGATCTTTAAAAATATTTTACACAGTAAAATTGATGGCTGGGATTTCTTCATAACTGAAACAGCATATGTAAATCAAATAATATTTTGCAAACAAAACTGTTCAAAAGGAGGTTCAATATTGATATTTTTGCTCAGAGCGGGCGCACGGCCAGTACTGCGTTAACATTGGGGCGTACATATCGCCTTAAAGACGGAACCACACTTACGTGTCGTGGCGTGGCTTGGCGCCTTATGACGCAGTTGATTGGCTACAAAACCTGTTGTATAATGACGTAGGCTGGAACAGAGTCGTTGGATTGGTGGATCCCACGCCACGCAACGCCACGACACGTAAGAGTGGTTCCGTCTTAATTCAAATTTAAGACCATCCGCAATCATTTTTCTCAAAAAGCCGATTATAGATAGTTTTGACTCACGTCTGCACCCAGCTTTAACCTTATTTAATGTGTATTTAAACACGTCCGAAAACAGCCAAACATCGCATCACTGCCATTAAACAAATATCCAATGACAGGGGACGAATAAAATGTAAACTGCCGGACAGCGGCGCACGTATTCCAATAATTCGATTACGTATCTCGAATGCATTCGATTGTTTTCTCCCATATTCGAATAGACAGAATCGGATACCGCTGCGAACGAATGTGGATCGTGGTATGAATTATATTTAAATGATGAATGGTTGATTGGAACAAATCAAATCGGATTTTCCGTACTCAGACTGTATATTATGTATTAGGCTTATATCTTTATTTATTTATTTATAACATAAAACATGTGCCTGATTTTATGAATTTTTCATCTACCGATGCCGAATTTATTTCCATTAAACTCCTAGGTAGACCCAAAGGTTAAGGCGCTGTCTGCGCGTTCAGTAAATAAATGAATTTATATATTTTATTTAGTTATGGAATAGTTAAAATAAAGAATTTTGGTCTTAAGTTTATTAATAGTTATTTAATGCAGTAAGTATATTCCACGTAAGTAAATTAATTATTGCAGAGAGAGTTAATACACCGGAAGATCCTGTTTATCATTGGCATTCAATTTACTCCATAATTCAAAGAATTTCACACTCGTAATAATTTAAGTTTCAAAATAAAAACCGTTTTAAATTTGATCCTGAATTAATATTGAATGAAGGTTGTTAATTAAATTATTGAAGCTAAATAGATAAATTTATAATGTAATAACAACGAAGAATTAGATTAACTCTCGATTTCTGATTATTAAGTATATGCAATCTTGTATTTATCAAATCAAATCAAAAATATTTATTTGCTAGAATATGGTACATAAGGTGTTACAGTAAATTTATTTCAGCATATCCTGCCATAACATGGCGTGCAAATATATTGACAATCAGTGATGTCACTTAATCTAACTTAAAAATTACAGACTCTATTGACTTGTCTTCCAAATAGTCCCTAATGCTATAATATCTTTTATATAATAATAGTTTGAAAAGATTTTTTTTTAAATATGGTCAGCGGTAGGTCTTGAAAACTATTAGGTAAATGATTGTAAATAATAATCGACATACAGTAATTTTTTTTCTTAAATTATTCTAGTATTATTCATGGCATCCGACAAACTCTACTTCAGCCTGTAAACCTGTTGAAATTTGGCATTAAATTAGGGACCGACACGTTTTTTAACTCTAAATACTCAATTCAGAAACCCGCCATTAGCCTTTGGTGTATAAAAATATTCATGTCAAAATGTCTTGTAAGGCTAGTAGGTAAAATACCATTATATCTATGTAAAATACCATAGATATAGTAAAACTCTAGATGTAGCCCTAAAATGAGCTTGATTGATAGAGCGAGATAGCTAATTGGCAGCCCCATGTCAATAATAAGGACAAAAGATTATTTTTTGTCTTTGTCACCATGGCCGGGTTTTGTTGCTTGGCACACTCTAATGTCATGACCTGTGTGCCAAACTTACTCGGTCGTGTTTGATTTTTTTGTGAAATCGTGGTATAAAGTGTTTATTGAGACAAGAAATTGGATTATTTATAGATAATAAGTGTCAGTGCGATGGTGGGTTGTAGTGTTCTAGGCTGTAAAAGCCGAAGTGAGCGAAAACTTGATGGAATAACATTTCACTCGTAAGTTGACGAAATTATCTTTCCTTTAGTTTTAAATCGCTATATGATGATCAGTTATGATGTTTTATAGTGATATTCAATGATTCAAGCTTAGATAATTTAGATTTAATACGTGTTTTCAATAACTTAAAATAAAATAACCTTAAATTATGAAAGGTTCAGTGTTGCTATTGTATGAATTTAATTTTACCCACAACTAGACATATTTATTTTTCGTCATACATACATAGGTCTGTTAACTTCATTAAGTACCTTTCTTTACTAAGCTGTAGCTTATTTTGTTTATTACCCAATAAAGATATCTAGTGTAGTATGCTAATAAACTGTATTTTACATTTTAGGTTTCCGACTAATAATGAAATAATAAAGAAATGGCTGGATGCTACTGGAAGAGAAAATTGGAACCAAACAAAAAATTGTAGAATTTGTTCAATTCATTTTGATGACGATTCATTTCTCTTTAAAAAGAAATGTGTACAATTAAAACCACATTCAGTGCCGTTACAATTAAAACCACATTCATATTTCGACTCCTAGGAAGGAAAAACAACTTCAAAATCTATTGCAGAAAGAGAAGATAAAATCTTCTAATCGGCTTAAAAAATTACGTGCTGTGCGTGAATGTAAACGAAGATTATTAAAAAAAACAGCTCGATTAGAAAACATTATAACGGAATTAAAATGTAAAATGCAGATGAAATCTGAAGAATTAGATTTATTACAGAATATAGAAACTGAAAATGCAGATTTTCTTAAACGATTCCTCGAAAAAGCGAACTGCCCGCGAAAATATTCGGCATCTTTAAGAAAGTTTGCATTATGTTTGCATTTTTTAAGCCCAAAGGCCTATGTATTTGTTAGGAATCAATTTGACACGTGCTTGCCCCATCCTAAAACGTGATATATAAAAATAGGTGAAACAGGTATAAATGCGTTGATTGTGAACCAGGCTTCACAAATGAAGCTTTTGAGGCTATCAAATTATGTACTAGTAAATCGTCTGAAAAATTACTCTTATTAGTTTTTAAGCGTTACAGAACATAATATAAGTTACATACAAAAATACATTCGTTCTTTATAATATTATAGTATAGAAGTATAGATAACGTTAATAGTTAGATATAATCGATTAGATATAAGTGATTATTGTCGTCATCAAGTAGTATGTATATTATTTTAGAGCCCGCCAGGTCGGCGGAGGTCGTGATGTTTTAAATTTATGATGAACAAAGCAAATAAAAATTGTTTTATTTTTTTCAAGTGTCGTATTTATTTCATCACCTGCATCATGCTAGTCGATGAATGTTCACTCGGTAAAACTATACAAATGCCATCGTGAAAAAAGAGACAAAACATATTTTAACTAAAATAGGTATAATATACCCTCTTGTGTTTATTCGTAAATCGTAATCATACATTTATTCAATATATTTTTACCTTTGTTTGGGGAAAATTTCCAACACGGCAACACCAGACATAACTATTGCTGTTTCATGTGCGGCCACGCCATGGCCCAATCTAGAGTTTTCCTATATCTATGTAAAATACAGTTCCGTTCCGACACATTGACACATTTACTCTCATTCTAATAAAACTCCAAAACATTCGAAAATCCCCCAAATAAACATCGACCAATTTTCTCTAGACACAAAACATAACCAACATCATAAAACAGAGACTGCAATTTTTTTTTTGTCAAATCCCAAAAGTGATGTGAGTGAACGAACCGAGCCAAAGTCGTGCCTACATGAAGTCCGTCACGATTGTTCCGTCACATAAAAATGTTGTGTACCCCAGTTACTCGTTCCGCTACGTTGTTCGCTATATTTCTTCATTGGTTACGGGATTTATTCATTTGTATGCTGTATTTTTTTCGGATACTTTTCATATTCATTCATATTCTTTATTGTACACAAAACAAACATATTATACAAATACAGAAAGACAACTTATGTACAAAGGCGAGCTTAACCCATAATTGGGTACTTTTGTGAAAATATGTATGGGAACTTTCTTTTTTAATGCTCAGTGATGATATTATTGAGGATATTTAGTAAGGGTACACTAGTCGACGGCACGAACTATTTTGTGCGCGGGGTTAAAATGCATTTTATATCAACCGACAACACGTGCGGAATAGATAGATGCTGTGATGAGCAGTAGGAAGCTAGTTTGCGTACGAATACACACTTTTGCAAATTTGTAGCGAAATGGATAAATGATTTAGGACGAAACCGAGCGCGCGAAATTTTAGAAACACACCTTTGGCAGTCTAGATATCATGAAAAAACGACTTAACCTATCTGTTCATAATAAAATTATTTGCATTGTTGAACTACTAATCTATCACTGTATGGAGGCCGTTTTGCAATTCCGTTTTCTTGTGGTATCTATTCGCGCCCAAAAATGCATTAAAATTAATGTCGAAATGTGGAACTTTCGACGCTCATAACTTTCAAATATTTTCTTTTTTACTTTTTTGCTTCCATACAGGGCTAGATAATGTTGAGACAAACTGATATCACTTTTTATTTTGAACGTACATCGTCAAACAGTGGAATAATCCCTAGACTACGTTTGTATGGAAGAATTTTCAACTAGTGTAACCTTAAAGGCAGAATATGGTTATATTGTCCAAGTCATCAGCCATCGCCACATTGTTTTTCAAAATTGTAGAGCCCAATGACACTGCCATGTGTAGTTAGTAGCCCGTTTTCAAGGTAAATAAATCATATTTAAGAACTGTGTATCTATATATCTTGGCAATACCACACTTTGGGCACCATATCTTAATACCTACTGTTTCTGTTGAAAAAAGTTCGATCAAATTACATTAAGTCATACGACATTTTATCATTTCGGAATAATTTGAAATACTATACTTATTACCGATACAAATTGTATGAAACTATCTAACAGTCATGGACCGTCATCAAAGCTCTCGGTGCGGTCTGCATTTGTGTTGATTGTGAATATCATGTGCCTATAATTTGTATGAAACATCGTGAAAGGGGCTAATCAATGCTATCATTGCTTATGAAAGCATCATGTTTTAAGAACTGACCGATGGAAAGTTCAAAAACTACATCAAACGTGTCCTTATTAAAAAAGCATATTATAAAATCAAGGACTACGTTGAAGATAAAAATTTTGGCTTTAGCTCATTCTGCGCATATTTTTTTTCTTTTAATTAGACTTTACAATGTTTTTCAATCATAATTATAGCCCTTTGCTAAGAATAGTTACAGAACTGATAACAGTATTTGTGCCACATGTTAAATTTAGTGTAGTATTTTTTAATTTGTTTTTTTTTTACCTTTGTTAATTGTATAGATTCTTTTACCGATTGTGAATGTGTGAACATTGTAGGCTTTCTCGATTTCTAGATGATTGTTAACAATTGTTAATTTTTTTTTTTTTTTTTTTTAATTTCGTACCACTTATTGTCGGGCCTACGTTGTCCCCCCATATCCAAGTACTAATGCTGTAACGTGGAAATATTGTAAACACAAAATTTTTAAAAGAGTAACCATGGAGTTTCTTGCCGGTTCTTCTCCATAGGAAACGACTAACCCGAACCGTGCACCTTTTGCCGACGTTTTATAAGTGCCCATGTAGGCCTATGTAAAATAAAAAAAATGATTTTGATTTTGATGTCTACATCTGAATACATTGTCGTCGATCTTGTGTGAATTGGGTGTATCATGTACAGTACGGTGAGGCGAGCTGTACATGATAACCTGCCAATCCATATGGAATAGAAAATAGTGCCAGATTATTTATAAGCAGACACCTCGATTTTTAACCGACTTTCCAAAAAGGACGAGGTTCTATGTGCGTCTGTATATCTGTTTTTTCCGTCAATTGTGGACCGATTTAAAAAAATATTTTTGTTTGGATAAGTATGTTCTCGAATTGGTCCCATTTAAACTAGGTGCAGAACTGATGAATAACTTTGGAGATATACAACAGAACTCTTCAAAAAACAACGGCAAATCTCTCGGGATTGCTGCAATCGCATGTCTGTTTATTGTCATTTCATATCATAATATCACGCGGCAGATGTGTACAGTTCACCCTGGTACACTCTCATTTCACCGGTTAGGTTCTAGGAACGTCAGTAGTAAATTTGTATGAATTAGTATGGAGACTGAATTATATTAAGCTACTTTTCACCGTTTTCTATTTTTATAAGACTAATCTTAAAATAAAGGGAACAAAGGTTTTTTAATTACTTTTAAAGGCTATGCCAAAGAAGAGAATAAATTTGAGTAGGTACCTGAAAAACACACGAGTTTTGTTTTTTTTTAAATAAGAATATTTAAATGCTTATTCTATTTTATTGATTTGTGTTTTTTTATTAAAAAACAAATAAAAAATACTATTCACTCAAAAAACAAAGATATAATTGAAATCCACACATACTATTCCTCGATAATAATCGGGATCCAGAAAACCCCGCGTGGTGCATGACGTAACTTTTATCCACGTGGCTCACGGAGTATAACATTTATAAATATTGCAAATGCATATATAAACTACGCCTTTTTTCCCTTGGGGCTGATAGAAACAGATCCTTACAAACTACTTTTGCTTCATTTATGTTCACATAGTCATACACAGACCGGTTATTCGAGGGTACTCTAAAGCACGTTCGTTGACCCCTCGTATTTATTTGAAATCACAATTATATACCTCTAAAATTCATAGCCTGCTAAAACATTTGCTGACTAAAAAATCTTTAACAAAACTGACCTCTTTTTAAGCCAGGGTCATGCCTACGTTCCACAAAAGCAGAACTATGATTTGCAAACACAGCAGAAAGTTTAACAACGGCCAATACAAGGGTTCCAACTAAAAGCGGCGAGTCGGCCATTGGGGAGTGACCGCGCGTGCTCAAGCACTCGTCTTAGGTTGAGTCAAAGCACGCGATTGTAACGAAGTATAAAGTTAAAAGGGGAATGCTGTTGTTCTAATTGGGCCAGTCGAAAATGTCGTAGTTTCAAATAATGACTATTTTTGAAGAAGTTGACTCATACTATGCCTATGGTTACGTCAAAGTGGCCATATTATTATATTGACTCAAAGTCAAAGAATATCCCAAGGGAAAAAAACTACCAGGATTAAAATACCCTAATCTAGGACATGTCCTAACAATTTTTCAATATCATTTAAGGCGCAGATACCCTTGAGTAGCTGAATGAGAATCACGTCTAAACGGCGAGTCGTAATTTTTTGGAAAAAATATATGTTACATTAGACCATTTACTTAACAATTTGATCTGTGAAAATTTTGAGTTTTATTTGTATACCATGGTGTAATTAATTTGTAAAGTTATGTCTAAAACGGACAAAAACACGACAATCGCACCAAAACCACTGGGCGTATTTGAATGAAATTGACACCATCTCATAGACAATTTAATTATTTACAATTTGATATCAAGCTTTTTTTTAATGTCATAGAATAATAAGGAAAGTACAAAAAACTACTAAATTTTGTCGACGTCTTAAGACGACGACTAACGCCAACGACCTTGAGGGAACAAAACGCGCACTCGTTTCACACCCGCGCGACCCGAAATTAAGTAGTTTTTTGTACTTTCCTTATTACTCTATGACTTAAAAAAAAAAGCTCAGATCAAAATGTAGATAATTAAATTGTCTTTGAGATGGTGTCGATTTCATTAAAATACGCCCAGCGGTTTTGGTGTGATTGTCGTGTTTTTGTCCGTTTTAGACATAACTTTACAAATTAATTACACTATGTTATACGAAGAAAACCCAAAATTTGCTCAGATCAAATTATTAAGAAAATAGTCTAATATAACATATGATTTTTTCAAAAAACTACGACTTGCCATTTAGACGTGATTCTCATTTTAAAATCAGCTACTCAAGGGAATCGGCGCCTTAAATATTTCAAGACGTGTAAAGGTAACAGACACAGAGATTTGAATATAGTATGGGTTCGGAACTAGCTTGTGCCAGCGGCTTTACCCGGGTATAAGTCGAAAACAGTCTCAAGGGGACATTTTACATATGAAAAATGTATTATATTCTTACCATAATCTGCTGATGAAACGTGATGGAAAACATCTTTATAATATTAGTACAGTACGACCGATGAGTCGTGGCCCGTCTGAAGTTAGCGCCAAGTGGTTGCGCAGAACGTACTTTACGAACCAAATGGCGGTATGAAGCGGTGTGCGACACGGGTGTACAAACGCGAAAGTTCGCAAAGCCTATGTTCAGACCGGCCACGACTCGTTCGTACTGTAGGATAGTTGGAAGTATGATTAATTGCGTAGACCTTTTGGCGACTATATATGTCTGTTACTTGCATAAAAGTGTGCATTCCATTGTGCATTAACTTTTCTGATTGGTGAATGTCGCAAAGGCATGCGAGCTACTTGCACACTTTTGTACAGTACTGGTAGGTAGATGCGTTTGTATTTGTATCCTTATTGTGAATTTACAAGTAAAACGGGTAAATAACCTAATATTCTTTGCTTACATATGTTTTTTTCACTACTTTTCTACACTTGAAATGCCTGCTTTTAAATGTAATTGTCATACTTTTTATGTAAACATTCCACAACCTTCGTATTGCACGAAACCCATACTGCAGCGTGAAACGAGATATTACGGACAGAACTAGGAATATGGATCGCATTGTCTTGTGCGCCTCGCTATTCGTGGAACTCAGATCAATTAGGGGCAATATGTAGGTAGATACCAACATATATGACGATGTATCGTACAAGATAGGACATAGCCACATATTCTAAACTATGTTATGAGGAAGTAGAACAGTTTGTTGAAATTATCATCATTTCAGCCAAAAGAGGTCCACTACTAAATAAAGGTTTCCCTCTAGTGTCACCACATTGAACAGTGCCCCCAAAAACTTGTGAATGTTTTTTGCAGACTTTGCGACATTATTTCTAAGAAAGACTGATCGATCAAATAAAATTTATTGTACTCTAACTAAAAACTTAATCTACGTAATTAATGACGTGTGCAAGTAGTTTTTTTGTTGTTTTATTTGCATAAAAATGTCGTGAAGCTATAGCTAATAGAAAACCGGCCAAGTGCGTCTCGGAATTTGCACATTTAGGATTCCGTACCAAACCGCAAAATTAAGTTGGTTGAAATAAGAAAAATTATCGATTTCAAAGAAAAAAACTGATTTATCAGTATGTATATATTATTGGTATTTGTTAGTAAAATTTACGTAATTATAAACATTATCACCAAATTTCGAGTTCATAGGTTAAAATATTTACGTAACCAATTTTTTTTTTAAATACGCTGACTTTGGTGGCTTCTCATTCCATTGTTTTGCAATATTTAAAAAAATATATACAGTATTTATGTAATAAAGAGCTCTAAACATCGATAGCCCACTCGATGGGGTAGAACAAAAGTATTTTTCACGCCCCCCCCCCCTTTTGTCCGTGGGATCCCACTTAAAAACAAAAAAATATATTTTAAAAGTTGTATATGGTGTACAATAAAGTATATAATAAATAATAATAAATTAATGATTTAAAAATAGTTAGTCTAGCATTTGCTGATTTGCTAAACTGTATAAAACCGAAAGAAAATCTTAACACTGTAATCAATAAAAATACGTTCATCAGTCCCCTTAAAAGTTTTTAAAGTCTCCATAATCTTTTAACTTAGCTACACTTTAACTGACTTTTAAAGCGAAAAACTTGTTTTCTAAATGAGATAATATTATAAGGTACAAACATTGGAAAATTTTCTCCAACTGAAAATTATAATTGCAAATTGTAAAAAGTTTTACTCCGTTCGGAACATCAAATGGAATGGAGTAGTCTTTGATCTAGACATTTTTGTTCGGCACTAGAAAAATACTGTTTATTTCAATATGTCTGGGGTCATAATATGTTAGGTTGTGAACAATCTTCTGTTCTGTCAACAAGACGTAACATTGTTTTGGAGCAGTTCAAGACAGTTGACATCTATAGTGGACACACTAGGAACAAAACAGCTTACTCGTAGACTACCGCAGACAGAACCGTTTTGGCATGTGTCCGGTTCTGCCAATATGAGCGTCACCATGTTTGTTTAAAACATTGTATTTTGTCCGTTTCTAATAGACAGTTGGGACAGACCGGGCTATTATAGTCCAGAAATTTTATTAAGACGTGAGTTTATGTGTGTATGTAAATTATATTAAGGTAAAAGAGTGTTCATCATCATCATTTCAGCCGAAAGATGTCCACTGCTGAACATAGGCCTAAGTGTCACCACATTGACCGGTCCCGTGCGTATCGCATCCAGCGGGCTTCCGCCAACCTCACCAGGTCATCGGTCACCTAGTAGGAGGCCTTCCAACGGTACGCGGTCGCCACTCCAGAACTTTTCAGCCCCATCGACCATCCGTTCTGCGAGTAATGTGCACTGCCACTTTAGCTTCTCAAAAGAGTTACAAAGTATTAATAGTATATAATTACAAAACCACGAGATGAACGCTATCCTGTCTGGTATACCCGAGCTTTGATGAAAGTCATTAAGGAGAAAGCTAAATATCACAATTTATATAAAAAATACGGGAACCCTAGAGATAAAATAACGTTTGAATGCCTACGAACGCGTTGCAGTAGAATGACACAAGACTGTTATGCAAACTTTAAGAAGAACATAGCTGAACATCTGCGTACGAATCCTAAGTATGTCTGGAAGTACTTAAAAAGTAAGAGGATAGGTGACAATTGCATTCCCAACAAATTAACTCTAAACAACACTAAGTTTGCCAGGGGTGGTCAGGAAATTTGTGATTTGTTCTCCGAAAATTTTCAATCCATATATGAGGTAGGCAATAACATTCACTCTCTAGCGCCAGTTGAACCCATTCCCAGTAACAATAACACTTTTAGTCACTGTCAACTCAAAGTTAAAGAAGTTTATGATTGCTTGTCTAACTTGGACTGTGATAAAGGTCCAGGGCCTGATTCAATCCCTCCTCTCTTCCTTAGAAAGTGTGCAGCAAACCTGGCTGATCCTCTGACTACAATTTTTAACCACTCTTTGTCACAGGGGATTTTCCCTGATCAATGGAAAGTAGCGCACATCACGCCGATTTTCAAATCCGGTAGTGTCGATGATGTTGCAAATTACAGACCCGTTTCAATTCTTTCCGCATGTGGTAAAATTATTGAGTCTCTTGTTCAGAAAAAAATGTTTAGTCATTTTAAAAATGTTCTAGATGATAACCAGCACGGCTTTCGCCCCAAAAAATCTACACTAACTAATTTGGTGGAGTATGTTACATACATATCATCGGCATTAGATAATGGTAGCGAAGTTCATGCAATATACACTGATTTTAAAAAGGCTTTTGATTTAGTAGATCACGACTTACTTATTGCTAAATTGGAAAGCATGGGTGTTCATGGATCGTTGCTGCGTTGGTGCGAATCGTACCTGAGAAATCGCTCACAACTGGTGTACGTTAAGGGTTTTAAATCCAAACAGTGTTATATACCATCGGGCGTGCCTCAAGGGTCACACTTAGGGCCTTTATTTTTCTTAGTTTTTATCAATGATTTGGGCCGCAGAATTGACTCGGAATACAAACTTTTTGCTGATGACTTAAAACTGTATCGAACTATACACAATGAATCCGATATTGCTCAGCTTCAACAAGACCTAAATAAAGTTCACAACTGGTGCTTACAAAATAAAATGTCTCTAAATAAAGATAAATGTTATTTCATTAAATTTAGCAGGAAAAAGAAAACATCTGTAACTTTTTATTCAATTAATAACAGCCCTCTCCAAGAGGTGCATATTATTAGGGACCTTGGAGTTTTAGTAGATAGTAGTTTAAGTTTTAGAAATCATTATGACCAAATGATAAGTCGGGCATCCAAATTATCGGGTTTCATCGTCAGAGAGATGAAAGTTTTTAGAGAACCAATTCTGACAATTACCATTTACAACAGTGTTATTCGCAGTATTCTGGAGTATTGTAGTACGGTGTGGAACCCGTTCTATCAGGTACACTCAGATCGGATTGAACGCGTCGAAAAAAGGTTTCTGTATCACCTATGTTACTCAGATAACAAATGTCGTAGTCTGAACTCATATAAAACTAGGTTGAGTCATTATAAGGTCAAATCTTTGAGTGCACGTAGGAAATCATTAGATTTCATGTTTGTTTATAAATTAATTAATGGCCTAATCGATTCGCCCGAGCTCTTGGAGAAAGTGACAATAAGTATCCCACGTAGTGGTAGCCGGCTAATTAACCGTAGAACTTTCATCCTGCCTCATAGTCGAACTAACATAGGTAATTTTTCACCCTTAAGCCGAATGCTTTCTCTTGCCAACTCCATTCGTGGCGAAATAGATGTCTTTGCCGGTTCAGTAGCTTCATTGAGATGCAAACTCAGAAATTTAATTGTGTAACTACTTGTTCGAAGTTAGTTTTTATTTTGAATTTGTTTTATTTAATTTAAAGTTGTTTTATGTAATTTAATTGATTGTATATCTAATTTTGGTTTACTTTGGTTTAATTTGATTGTTAGTTTAATTTAATGTTTTATTTAATTATATACCTATATTTTTATTTTATGACTTGCCTTAACTTGAATTTATTATTGATTATTTAACGTTATGGTTGATTTATTATTTTTTATCTTAATTTTCATAATTACCTACTAATGTTAATTCAATTTACTTTTTACATTTTAATTCTATTGTAATGTTGATTTAATTTTTGTTTATTTTAATTTAATTTTGATTTAATTTTATGGTTGGTTAATTTTAATTTAATTTTGTTCTAATTTTGATTTGATTTGTTTTAATTTATTTAATAGTAAGTGTTTTATATGTGCATGTAATATTCACATCGAGTAGAGGTCAATCAGATTTTTTTTGTTGTTCATAATTTTTTTGCACGTGTGATTGTACATCAGTTTTGTGAATTATAATAAAAAAAAAAAAAAAAGTACACAAGTAAAAATTAAGAATTTCCAAAACCCCCGACATTTTTTTTTGTTTCATTCTTTTTGAACTACATAATTTATCTAGTAGTAGATACGCTTCGATCCGCAATCTACGAGTATATTGATCACGTAATTATGACACGTTATCTTGTGAAAACAGTCCGCTTCAAACAGTAAAACGTATACCATACCTTTTAAACGGCGGAACCGATTTTAATCAAACATAGCTAAGAACACTTTCAATAAAGTCACCTTTTAACGAAATCAAAATGCATTTAGGAGCAATGATGCCACAGACAGATACACAAATACACAGGTACACACATAGAACTTATAACACCTCTCTTTTTTCGTCGGGGATTAAAAATGCAGGGGATTGACAAGGATAATCCAGTAGTAGTTAACGTATCATTTATTTGACATGTATCTCCTAAATTTTTAATTTTGACAATCGATTTTTCTAACAGAATGTTACTTTGTCTTGCCCTCTTGAATTAAATCTGTGCACAGCTTTAGAACTAAAATTTTAGCGGCTCAACTTAGAATAATAGCTGGAAAAGTAATATCGGGTATACGACAACTGTGTACCGAATAGGAATTGCGTATTTGCGAATATTGTATTTTTTGCACTTATATCTTTGGTCGGAATCAAATGTGTGAAGTTGAAAGCTTGTTTTGTTTGTAAGTCGAAACGGAATAGAAATAATGGTTGTGCCTTTGTTCCTAAGTCTTTGGAGTTTTCTTTTTGCAGGCTTAGCGAAACTTGTTACCGGAGATAATTGTTTTACCAAAGCTATTGAATTGGTATTTCGGGATTCGTTTTTGTAAAAATGAATCTTCCTAACATTTGCCTAAGTTGGGGTTGGCTCCCAGTCTAGCTAAATGCGGCTGAGCACCATTATTTAACATAGTGTGCTTCGTATCTGATCTCCACATACTATTAAATAAATGGGCAACACGCAATCCATCACGCGGGCACAGTGCGGGTCGGTGGATGTCACAAATACCTTCGAATATTTTGTTAAAGGACATGCCATTTTCCTACTATCATATTACAAAGGCGAAAGTTTGTGCAAGTGTATTTGTAAATTTGGCACAGAGATAGGTAATAGTCTGGAATAGCACATAGGATACTTTTTAAGCCCGGAAATATGCACCCTTGGGATAATTTTCGACATTCACGCGGGCGAAGCCGCTAGCAGAAGCCAGTTATCAATATGTAGGTATATGTCATGGACCAAGTGATTAAATATGTGCACTATGTATAACGGCTTGCTATGCCTTAAGAACTCTAAGGGATGAAGTGAGCATAAAACATTTAAAAATGGTCTACTATGCGCTGATTGAGTCCAAACTGAGGTATAGCATACAGTTTTGGGGTAATAGCTACCATTACAACTGGCAAAGGGCATTCATTCTCCAAAAAAGAGCGATCCGAACCATTGTCCGCATCTCTCAACAAGACACCTGTCGACCATATTTTAAAGAACTTGGGATTCTCACAGTACCTAGCCTTTATGTAGTAGTACTGTTAAACACTTTAAAAAAATACATCTATGACTACGAAACAGACGAGGGCAGGCTAAAGAAAAAACGCGTAAAAAGTTTTTGCAAACAAAATCACCCCGGCTCTTGAAATAGTCAAACACAGTACACAGTATCAGGCAGTTAAAATCTTTAATAAATTACCGCTGGAGTTAAAAAGCATACTGTACACAGGCTCATTCAAGACAAGGCTCAAGGCATATCTGTTGGAAAGATGTCTCTACTCAATAGATGAATTGTAATGTGCTTAAAACTGACATGTTATTTTTGAGTAAGGTGGTATAATTTGTGTTGGACTTTTATTATATATTTTTGATTTTTGTTTTCTATTTGAATTGCTATTAATTTATTGACATTGTCATATTTGATTATTGTTTTCGTTTTAAATTGCGAATAATTGAATGACATTGTTATATTTGATTATTGTTTTTAGTTTTAAATTGCTATTATGTTATTGACATTGTTATTTTAAATTATGTGTGCATGGTATTTTATATTTTTTAATTTAATTAATCTAACATATTACTCTTATTTAAATTGAATTCTCTTATTCATTAATTGTACATCCAATACCTACTGTTTTATGCTGATTATTTCGAACGCAATGTAAATTGTTACTGAATAAATAAATGCCCGGGCATTATGAATCTAATCAAGTCAAACCGGGCAATGTACTGAATAGATACTGATTTAAACTTCTATATTATCTGGTCATTATGAATATTGCTACGTAACAGTTGGGCAATTTGATAATCATTCTCAATGAATAAGTCCAAGAGCGAGCGAAGCGAGCTCGGGAGCTTAGGGCACCCCGACACGGATTGGTTAGGTTCGAAGGAACTCCTTTATGTTAGGTTACTTTAGATCCTGCAGACAGAAATAGGAGGCCCGCGCGGGGCTTCGTCGACTTTGTAGCTTAAGGCGCCGATTCCCTTGAGTAGCTGAT
Source organism: Orthosia incerta (assembly GCA_948252205.1). Classification (NCBI taxonomy): domain Eukaryota; kingdom Metazoa; phylum Arthropoda; class Insecta; order Lepidoptera; family Noctuidae; genus Orthosia; species Orthosia incerta. The sequence goes on along the minus strand of OX411757.1, from coordinate 8,679,283 downwards.
TTTAAAATGAGAATCACGTCTAAACGGCTAGTCGTCATTTTTTGGAAAATATATATGTTACATATTATCTTAGATCAAATTAATAATTATATAAAAAATCTCAGATCAAATTATTAAGAAAATGGTCTACCATTTTCTTAATAATTTGATCTAAGATTTTTTTTCGTATAACATAGTGTAATTATTGCAAAGTTATGTCTAAAACGGACAAAACACGACAATCGCACAAAAACCGCTTGGCGTATTTTAATGAAATTGACACCATCTCAAAGACAATTTAATTATCTACATTTTGATCTGAGGCTTTTGTTTTAAGTCATAGAATAATAAGTAAAGTACAAAAATCTACAAAATTTTGGATCACGCGGGTGTCAAACGAGTGTGCGTTTTGTTCCCTCAAGGTCGTTGGCGTTAGTCGTCGTCTTAAATAGTAATCGTACTTACCTATTCTAGGGGCTGGGCTGTTTTAACAAACTTGCGCTTTGAGCCCTCAGCGACAAGCCCTATGGGGCTTGGCTTTGTCGATGCAGTCCTACCTTGTCTAACTCCTTCAGAGACGGCAAGGTGGCGTGGTCTTGAGGGAGAGCGCACGGTCGTGATGATCCTCAAGGCAAGTTCGGTGATTTTCCTTCTCGTGGTTGCCGCCCTGTTTTTGGTCTAATTCCCTATGAAATAGACGTAACAGAAATCACCGGGCGCCCTATCACAGGGGTGGCGAGGTCATGCCCCTGGGTGTCCACCATCAAAAAAAATCAGATGATGGATAGTAATGACCTCCTGCGTGTTTGTGCCGTGCGAAGGGACCCTTACGGAAGGATGATGGGATCCTGGTGGCTGAGCCGATGAGCGTAGGCGGTTTAACGTCTCTGAGGCAACACTCCACTTTGGCCCGGATTTCTTCTCACACGGGTGGCCGTAGCCTAGCCAGCTACGGTCAATCGGCTGCGGGGTCCGGTCAGACGGCCCCCAGGCGAGTTCACTCCCATTAGGGGCTTGCAGACGGCGGCCCTCGCTCGCATCGCTAGTGGTAGCGGTGTGAGTTGGTGTCGTGCAGTCTCGTGGGCAACTAATGGGGGGGGGCTATATCCCTCGACTAATCCCTGGTGCTATCGTAGCATCGCCACTTGAGCACTCCATGGCGGGTGGGGATAGTCGAGGGATGAAATTTAAAATCGGGATTTTAAATGGATAACATATCTAAAAAAAACCACAAGGCGAAAGGACCGGCGAAAGCTGGGACTGCGCACCAAAAGGCGGGACCGGCGAAAGCTGGGACTGCACACCAGACGGCGGGACCGGCGCAAGCCGGGACTGCATCTTCCGCAGGAACGTCCAGAGGTGATACTGCAGTGGGATCGTCTCAAGGCGGGGCTGTGGCGGGACTGTCAAATGACGGGACTGTCGCGGCACTGTCGGGGGCCGGCACTGCTGCGGGACCACCGAAGGGCGGAACTGCAAACCAGCCCACCGGGCATAAGGGTACTGCCAAAGCTGGCGCGATACGGGACGCTTGCGTTAGAGATCGTATGACCTCGGACCTTGCGGCCCCGGACGCGACCGGCAAAGACAGCACCTCGTCGTCTCCCGGCGGCCAGCATGAATCAGGCTGGCTTCCGGTTGGACGATCTGGGGCGCGCAGAAAAAGGCGCCAAAAGCTGAGACAGCAGGCGGCTCTGGAGGGGACTCCTACGGAGGGCCCATCAAAGAGACCGCGTGCTGCTCTCAGCGGGGACAGCGGGGACATGCCGGCCAAGAGGATGAAGACCCAAGGGCAATCATCCTCAACCGGATCCTTTAGGGATGCGGTGGCGGGTGTGAAACTCGCTGTCGTGACAGTCAAGTACCCGGAGGAGTACTTGAAGGCGGAGGACTAGGTGCCAATCCAGGAGCTCATAATTGAGAAACTGGAAGTGGCGCCGGATCCTCTGCCTGTCCTAACGGTTGCTCCCGGAGTCGTCGCAGGTGCAGTTCATGTATCCTGCGACGACTCTGATGCAGCCAACTGGTTTCGGAGTGCCATCCACAATGTGGAACTTGGTGCCCTGAAACTCAAGGTTGTTGACGCCAGGGACCTTCCAAAGCCAGTCAAAATGGCATGGAAGAGTCGCAACTTGGCGTTGCAAGACTCTGCCCGGGCCATTCGATTGCTCCAGCGACTCAACCCTACCTTGAGGACGAACGACTGGAAGGTCGTGAATACGCTCACTGAGCAGATCCGTCGTATCGTCCTCATGGACGGGGTGTACGCTGGGGTCATCAAGGCAAATTGGAATGTGTCGGACGAAATCTCTTTGTCTGACCATAATTATATATGCTTTAGGTTTAGGACGGCGAAAGAAGCCGAAACTAGACGAAGGAGAAACCCAAGGTATACAAATTGGGACTCATACAGGAGGGACCTCAAAGTAAATTTAGGGAGCCCTAAAGGTAAGCTCAATTCCATACTGGATATAGAATTTGAAGCGGACAGAATCAAGGCAGGCATCATCGGTGCATGGGAAGATAACTGCCCAGAGAAGAAGGCCTTTGGCAAAAAGGTACCATGGTGGACTCCTGAAATAGCCAAAATACGTCAGGAAACACGACAGGCCTTTAATGATGCAAAAGCCAGGAAGGATTTTTCTGGCTATCATAGCATGCTAACAAGGTATAACACGGCGGTACGCAAGGCCAGAAGAACTAATTGGCGGCAGCATTGCACTTCCATCGAAACTCTGCCAAATGGGATGAGGTTGTGCAAAGCAATGTCCATGACCAAGACAAACCCACTAGCATCTGTAAGGGATGAGAATGGGCAACTCACGGAAACTGGACAGGACACTCTGGGCGTGATGTTTAGGACCCACTTCCCAGAATGTATACTGCGCGATAGCGATGAAGAGGAACCAGTCACAAGGGACGAGCTTACAAGGCACACGTCCAAAAATAACTGGCTCACGGCAAAGAAAGTGGTAGATGAAAATAAATTGAAACTGGCCATAGCGGGCTTCCAACCACTCAAATCCCCTGGACCTGATGGCATCTACCCAATACTATTGCAAGAAGGGGCATCTGTTTTGATACCCCATTTGAGTAAGCTCTACAGAGCCTGCATAGCCTTAGCCTGCGTACCCAAAGCATGGAGGGAGGTCAAAGTCACCTTTATACCGAAGGTGGGCAGACCGACTTATGAAGAAGCTAAAGCTTACAGGCCCATTAGTCTATCATCCTTTCTCTTGAAAACTCTGGAGAAAATGGTAGACAGGTACTTAAGAGAGGGTCCTCTGAAAGTATTTCCTCTACATAAACTACAATGCGCCTACAGCCCCGGCAAATCTACGGAAACGGCATTGCACTATGTTGCGAGTCGAGCCGAGGCTGCGCTAGAGGGACAAGAAATATGTGTCGGGGCTTTCCTCGACATAGAGGGAGCCTTTGACAAGACAACATTTGAGTCCATACGCACTGCTGCAAAGGAACATGGCATCAATGATACCACGTGCAATTGGATTGACTATATGCTGAGAAGCAGAACAGTCAGATCGGAACTAATGGGAGACAGACTTAGTGCAAAAACAACAAGAGGTTGTCCGCAAGGCGGAGTGCTGTCACCATTATTGTGGTGCTTGGTAGTAGACTCGCTACTAACCAAACTCAATACCGGACCATTCTACACAGTAGGCTATGCGGATGACATAGCTATAATGGTCAATGGTAAATTCCCGAACATAGTGTCTGGATTATTACAACAGGCATTGAGGATGACAGAGGAATGGTGTACAGTGAACCACCTCTCTATCAACCCAAGCAAAGCAGTCATTATTCCCTTCAAGAGGAAGAGACAACTAGGAAACCTAGGAGAGCTCTCCCTCAATGGAATAAAACTACCCTGGTCCACCGAAGTAAAATATCTGGGTGTAACGCTTGATAAAGAACTCAGGTGGAAAACTCATGTGGAAAATATTACGACAAAGGCCTTACGAGTGTTCGGCATGTGTCGTTCTACCTACGGTAAAACTTGGGGGCTAAAGCCCAAAGTGATACGATGGGTGTTCCGGACAATGATAAAACCTATTATCACATACGGCAGCATAGTGTGGTGGCCAAGAACAAAGCTTGCCTCGTGCAAAGCGGCACTCACCAGGTTACAAAGAACAGTGTGTCTCGGCATCACGGGTGCTTTCAGGACAACACCTACGGCAGCGATTGAGAGATACCTCAATATCCCTCCTCTGCATATGATGGTTGAATTCGAGGCAAGGAAGACATTACATCGTCTCGCTGTCGCTGGACTATGGGATGCCTCTAAGCCAAAGACTAACCATACAAAGTTCGATGAGAATGAAAACCTGGATCGGGTAACAAGCATGTTATCCGATAAAATGCAAACTATGTTTGTGTTTGAGAGGTCTTTCAAGGTCCAAATCCCTACAATAGAGGACTGGACGAAGGGACTTGATCCACCAGAACAAGACAGTCTGATGTGGTACACTGATGGATCCAAAATGGAATCAGGTACAGGAGCGGGAATATACGCAAAAGGCTACAAATGTAGCAAAAGCTTAGGGAAGATGGCAACTGTATTCCAAGCGGAAACATACGCCATTATAACCTGTGCTCAAGAGAATATAGATAGAGGGACCAAAGGTAAATCCATATATATTCTTAGTGACAGTCAGGCTGCAATCAAAGCCATGGCATCCTACAAAGTGGACTCCGGACTTATTCTGGATGCTATCCAGGCCCTAAACAGGCTTGGGAAGCACAACAGGGTAAGACTGATGTGGGTCCCTGGGCATAAAGGATTCCATGGCAACGAAGTGGCTGATGAACTGGCAAGGGAGGGCTCAGCGAATGATTTTGTGGGTCCAGGACCATGTGTAGGCATATCGACGTGTCTCGTAAAAGCCGCATTTAGGGAGTTTGCAGATCACAGACAACGAACTTGTTGGCTGTCTACTACCGGTCTACAACACTCCAAGAGATTCCTGGGCTCCACTTTCAAAGCCCGGGATTGCATTTGGAACATGAGCAGGGGGCAAATCCGCTACCTGCTTGGGGCCTTTACTGGGCACTTTGGAACCAACGACATGCTCATGAAGATGGGTCTAACCGCGACACCCATGTGCAGGTTGTGTGGGGAACATACGGAACGCATGGAGCACCTACTGTGCACATGCGATGCACTGGCTGGTAAGCGAATGAGTCTCCTAGGGGTTGGATACCCAAAACCAGAAGATTATAGGCTCATATCTCCTAGTCTCGTTGTAAAACTCATGAAAACGGTTTTCAACGAGAATGAGGAGGAGTAAGTTATCTAGGGGACCACAAAAGATCCCAATGGGTCGAAGTGTCCGAGTTATTTCTCGGCCCCTCCATAAGATAAGATAAGATACCTATTCTATATTAAAATCAATGAAAACATTAAAATAATTTAATACAACACATATTTTTATTATCCTGCCCAATACGTGATGAGCATTATTCAGAAAGCCCGGTCAATTTAATTATTTCAATAGTTTTTATCATATTGCCTACTCATATTGAGCATTTTTCAAATTGCCCAGGCTTTATGAATAATGCCGTATACTAATACGGCATTGATTACGACATTGATTACGGCAGTGTTTAATCACTGCCGTAATCAATGTCAAATACACAGGTACACACATAGAACTTATAACACCCCTCTTTTTCCGTCGGGGATTATAAATGCAGGGGATTGACAAGGATAATCCAGTAGTAGTTAACGTATCATTTAGAACGCCGGAATTTACGTGGCCCGTTCTTCTAACTTCACAGTAACGTCTTTGCGTAACCTTATGACACCCCATTGTGCCGTTGCGGAGGTCTCATCGTCTTCTTTTAAAGTTTACGTTGTGAGCTGCTACTTTCAATATTCAGACCCTGTTGGTCCTCATATACATAATCTCCGTCACGTCTTGCAGTCGCTCGCGGGCTGCAAAGTTATCGTTGGCGCTGATGTTAATGCGTCTTCGATTTTATGGTATGGCAAAGTTCGGTCTACGGATTATGAACGACGCTGCGCTGTTGAAGATTTCATTGCTGAAATGAATCTGACTATTCATAATACCCCTGACGCACCACCAACTTTTTGCAGCCAAATGGGCGAATCTTGTATTGACGTCACACTGTCTAGTGCAGACGTACGCTTGGATAGGTGGCGTGTCCTACCGGACGCGTCTTGTAGTGATCATCGCTTGATCGTGTACGAATTTGTTCCGGTTTTTACTCAGGGTACGACACATGCAATTGGTAACTTTAGGTATAAATGTAAGGGTGCGAATTGGGAATTCTTTAGCTCGCTTCTTGCGTCTCACGCCAAAGATTTCACTCGTGATGGGCTGTCAGCTGAGGAAAGTGCTGAAATTATGTCAGACACCTTTACTTACTGTGCTGACATTGCCATTGGTCGTGGATCTATGACCAATGTACGTAGATGCGATTGGTGGTGTGACTACCTAACTGAACAGCGTAAGGGTTATCGCCGAGCGCGTAAACATCTTAACAAGCTTAAAAAACGTAAGGTCACCGGTGACCCTCTTTCCATTGCGTTGAATGCTTTTAGAGTTGCCAGGTCCCGCTACAGAGCATCGGTGGAAAAATCTAAGGGTAATTTATTACGTAAAATAGTAGAAAAATTAGATAAGGAGGGTCCGTGGTCTCCTTTATATCATGAGTTTAAAGCCAATCGATCAGTCGACCTCGCGTTTGTTCAGAACATTAAAGTAAATAATAAACACACCGCCGGTATTGAGGAGACAACTGAAGCTTTGCTGAACACTCTTATACCTGATGACTTACTTTCTAATGACAACGACTACCATCAACAGATCAGAGCGTGGGCAGCTGTACCACCTGAATCACCAGCGTCAGACCTTCCATCCACTAACGAATTTATTAACGTTGTCAAGAGGTTACCACTCAACAAGTCGTCAGGTGAAGATAAAATATCTAATCGGATGATTATAGAAGCGTGTAAAACAGCCGGTGATGCGATTTTAACCGTTTACAACCGTTGTATTGCAGAGGGCGTATTTCCTCGTATTTGGCGACGTGGATTTATACGAATCATCCCGAAAAGTGGCGACAAACCCCCGGACGACCCAAAGTCATACCGGCCCATAACATTACTTCCATCTTTGGGCAAACTCCTGGAGCGCCTTATCGTTCCACGTTTGCTACCGGACGGACCAAAGTTTCATAACAATCAATTCGGTTTCACTATGGGAAAATCTACCGTAGACGCGGCCCTTACTGTTAGGAAAATTGTTAATACATCTGAACATAAGTACGTAATTGGGATTTTTCTAGATATTTCTGGGGCCTTTGATAACGCATGGTGGCCAATGCTATTACTTAAAATGAAAACTCGGGGCTGCTATAGAAATATATACAATTTAGTTTACTCTTACTTTTTAAATGGTTCCGCGAAACTTAAACTCGGTCATCATTCCATGTCGAAGTCTCTCACCATGGGATGTCCTCAGGGTTCGGTTATTGGTCCACCTTTATGGAACTTAGGCTTTGATGATTTCCTCGCGATTCCGCTTCCAAGCGGCTGTTCATTAACCGGTTACGCGGACGACGGTCTTCTGCTCATTCAATCAAGTACTCGAGCTGGACTCGAGAACTTGGCTGACACTTGCCTACGATTAATATCTCAGTGGGGTGATCGAAACCGCCTGACCTTTGCTCCGCACAAAACTTATCAACTCATTTTGAAAGGTAATCTCAAATCGTGTCCTACTATAAAATTTAATAACGTTCCCGTAAAAAGGAAGCAGTCCGTGTGCTATCTTGGTCTAGTGTTAGAGAGGAATTTTGCATTTATAGATCATATTAAAATAGTCGGTGAAAAAGCAAAAAAGAACTTCTATGCCTTAACGAGAATATCTAAATCTACGTGGGGTCTGTCTTTTTTAACCTTAAAGACTATTTATGGGGCTACTTACTTGGGTTGTATGTGCTATGGTGCGCCTGTTTGGGCTGATAGGGCCACAATAGGGGCGGTACGACGTAAATTACTTCAAAGCCAGCGTTTGGCTTTGATATTCTTATGCAAAGCATACAGGACGGTTAGTACTGAAGCCTTACCGGTACTTGCTGGCGTACTTCCGGTCGACCTTGAAGTGCAGCGACGCGCTGCAATGTACTATTCCGCACGAGAGACCATGGACGCGGACTTTTTAACTCGGTGTGACCGTGAGAAAATCTCTAGGTTATTTAAACCACATATTGACGTCTGGGAGGAACTTTTATCCGAATGGCAATGTAGGTGGGATAATTCCATCAAGGGCCGACACCTCCACCAATTCTTTCCATCCGTTCGCGTGCGGCTCGCCAGAACGTGGCTGGAGGTGGATCACTGTGTTGCCCAATTTCTCACAGGGCATGGTAACTTTAAAAGTAAATTATTTTCCTTCAAGCTCGTTGCCTCACCTTTATGTCAGTGTTCTACATCTGACTGCGAATATGTACAATCTGCACATCATATCTTATGGGAGTGTATTCTTTGGCAGAATGAGCGCAATTTTATGTTAAATAATGTACAGGCTGCATCTGGAGTTGTTTACTATACGGACCTTGTGGAAACTAGAACAAATTTCCGTGCGTTCAAGCATTTTTGTCATACCTATTATTGGAAACAAATATAGCAGCTCACAATGTAGGACCCCTTAATATTAATGCAAATTTTTATCCGTGGTGCTAGGCAACTGGGCTTATCCCAGTTGTAAACGACCCTTTGTGCCTATTGGCCTTGCTTGTTCTGTCTCCTGCTTGATATGGAGGGAAGTGGAAATTTGAACTTTTTCCTACTCCTCCGTTATTATTTTCTGATTAATTTCGTTGCGGGATCCAAGACAGTTAAATTCATTCTCCGGGACTTCGTCGAGCTTCATTGCCTCGGCGCTTTTCTGGTGGTCGCCACTGTTGATTCTGGCTTTCAGGAGTTGCAGTGGTTTGGGAATAGTGCGGTGGGATTGTCCCAAAAAAAAAAAAAAAATAACGTATCATTTATTTGTCATGTATCTCTAATAATAATGCCGTATACTAATACGGCATTGATTACGGCAGTGATTAAACTAGGTCCATAACATACATAACGACTCCACGAAAGCTCGGTTGAACGGAAATTGGAATAAACGAACCGTGGGCTCTATTTGGTAATTAGTATACAATTTCAATGTTGTCTCACTAATTTGTTTGAAACTATTCACGGTATGTGATTCTTGTTACGAATACAGCTTTTGCCTATATGAATAATTTTGTTGTTATTGGCTATCGAAGGTTATTGGCATATTTTGCTGTGTAATTTGTAGGGGAATTATATATCAATGAATATCTTTGCAAACCGGTGAATGCAAAATTGCCACATAATAAGTGTATTTAGTACCAACTGCGCCTTTTAGCTTAAGGCGCAGATACCCCTGAGTAGCTGATTTTAAAATGAGAATCACGTCTAAACGGCTAGTCGTAAATTTTTGGAAAAAATATATGTTACATTAGACCATTTTCTTAATAATTTTATCTAAGTAAATTTTGAGTTTTATTCGTAAAACATAGTGTAATAAATTTGTAAAGTTATGTCTAACACGGACATAAAAACGACAATCTTACCAAAACCGTCGGGCGTATTTTAATGAATTTAACACCATCTCAAACATAATTTAATAACTACATTTGATATTTTAAGGTTTTTTTAAAGTCATACAATATTAAGGAAAGTAAAACAAACTACAGATTTTTGGTTCTTGCCAGCGTGAAACGAGTGCGCGTTTTGTCCCAAGACGCTTGTCGTGTCTAATGGCTTAGTAATAGTGTTGGAAAGTGTACCTAGAAGTAGGTGACAGCCCTGCGTACAAAAAACACATGCTCGTGCTCGTGCTCATGCTATATTAAAAAAGGTGTACAGTAGTCTACTCTACATTTTGTGTTTATTTGTCTGGTCGAAAAAACAATGAACTGAATTCTAAATTATTATAGGTAAAAAAATAAAAAGTGGTAAGTACTAATATTAATTAACGAACGAAGTGTCTTTTGTAAATTTACCACAAATATTATACTATAAGCAGAACTTATTGTTGGTAGTGGTGGTACCTACCGATTAATATAAAAGCGTGCGCTCGAGCGAGTATCGCCCCTTTTTCTCCTAAGTCGTCGCACGGTAATGTTATCGGTACCTTCGCTACTTTGCAGTAAGTTCGTTCCATATTGTGCTATTCGGGTTTTTGTGTTATTGGTACTCGTTTTGAATATAAACGGTTGTTTGTGATTGCTCGAATTTTAATGATTACTTGAACTATTGTTAAAATTAAGTCTATCCTGAAATAAATTCGTTTTAGTTTGTTCAAATTGTTATTTTTATTTGTTCTTCCATCCTGGTCGCTAAAATCAGAAGTTGGATTCAGCTCATTTGCTCATAATTATTAGCCTTGTTACACAAACAGCCGTTGATTTCAAATAAAAATGCCACTTGAAGAGCTAGTTAGAACGAGACTTCGCTTTGAGGGTAGGCGTAGCCGTCGCAGTGAATCGCGAGACCATAAGCATGGTTCACGATCACCACACTGTAGGACTCGTTCGCACCGTGATAGGACTCAATCACGGTCACGCCATAGTAGAAATCGTTCGCATTCGCGTCGTGACAGGACTCACTCGCGTTCACTTAATGACATAACTCTTTTACGATCACATCGCAGTCGCTCACGTAATGGTGTTAAGCGAAGAACTTATGGTTCAAATAGTGGTTCACGGTATCAGTGATGTACAGGTACGTGCAGCCGCTATCAATGCTGACCTAACGTCAGAATGCCTAGTTTCCTTCTTAGCTAATTGTGTAAAGCCTATTCGTAAGTCTGATAATCGTAACCCAGAAAAATCGGGCGTAAAAGGCATAATTCTAACGGCCCTAGTAAATCTGAAAACAAATGTTTTAATTGCGGCTAAACAGGGCATTATAAAGAGCAGTGCACCAAGAGGCGTAATATCAATGATAAAGACGGTAGAAGTAATAATGCTAGACAGATTGATTCTTTCTGTAAGAAGGTAGGGCTAATAAAGATTTGAATTTTGAATTTGAATCGGCGGTAGTAAATTACTTTTCCGGTTCGCGTAAACAAATCGAGTGTTCTTTGAAAGGTTTAAGTGATTAAAGAGTTTGTTGCTCGCGGATACGTCAGTTTGAGTCTAAGAGTTAGTAATATCGCGCTTGAAATAGATTTTGTCATAGTACCCGCGTCGTGTATGAATAAACCCATTATCATGGGGACTGCCGTACTAAATCGCGATGGTGTCACGTTTATTCGCACAAAACATGGACAGTACTTGACTCATGTATCGGATAAGGTAATAAAAGTAAACGCTGTGAATGTTGTGTTGTTGTGTTGTGTGTGTGAACCTTACAATAATAAATACACCTCACATAGTAATATTAGTCGTGGTCAGGTAAGACAGAGCTGTAATAAAGAAAGTGTTACTTGATCCTCTATCTATGAGATGAGTCGACAAAGAGCTTCGGGGTGGCGGTAAGCCTCCTCGTACTTTTAACCTTGATCTAAGTTTTTGCAGAAAACAAGCCCAGTCGACAGGCAAGTTCTAGCTTGCGGGGCCCGCCCGTATGGCTCCTTCACTACGCATTGAAGAGATGTGCTGCGTATGAACTGCTGCCGCACCTGGTCGGTGCCTGTGCACTGCCGCACCTGGTCGGTGCCTGTGCACTGCCGCACCTGGTTGGTGCCGTGCACTGTTGCGCCTGGTCGGTGCCGTGCACTGTTACGCCTGGTCGGTGCCGTGCACTGTTGCGCCTGGTCGGTGCCGTGCACTGTTGCGTCTGGTCGGTACGTGTGCGCTGTTGCACCTGGTTGGTGCCTGTGCACGGTTGGTGCCTGTGCGCTGGTGCACCTGGTCGGTGCTTGTGCGCTGCCGCACCGGATCAGTGCTTGTGAGCTGCCGCACCGGATCAGTGCTTGTGAGCTGCCGCACCGGGTCAGTGCCTGTGCGCTGTTGCACCTGGTCGGTGCCAGTGCGCTGTTGCACCTGATCGGTGCCTGTGCGCTGTTGCGCCTGATCGGTGCCTGTGCGCTGTTGCGCCTGATCGGTGCCAGTGCGCTGCCGCACCTGGTCGGTGCGTGTGCGCTATTGCACCTGGTCGGTGCGTGTGCGCTGTTGCACCTGGTCAGTGCGTGTGCGCTGTTGCACCTGGTCGGTGCGTGTGCGCTGTTGCACCTGGTCGGTGCCTGTGCGCTGTTGCACCTGATCGGTGCCTGTGCGCTGTTGCACCTGATCGGTGCCTGTGCGCTGCCGCACCTGGTCGGTGCCTATACACTGCCGCACCTGGTCGGTGCCTGTGCACTGCCGCACCTGGTCGGTGCCTGTGCGCTGTTGTATCTGGTCGGTGCCTGTGCACTGTTGCACCTGATCGGAGCTTGTGCACTGTTGCACCTGGTTGGTGCCGTGCACTGTTGCACCTGGTTGGTGCCTGTGTGCAAGTGTAAGTGCTAGTCGCTGTGGTACTAGTCACTCAGGCGTTCGTCGCTTGGCGTTTGTCGCTACACTTGATCCTTTTGTCCTTTTGTCATGTATGGACATGGCCTGCATGTTGGACAGGCTTGCACGTATGAATACGGTCTGCGTGTCAGGCATTTGCTTTAAGTGTAAGTGCTAGTCGCTGTGGTACTAGTCACTCGGGCGTTCGTCGCTTGGCGTTTATCGCTGCACTTGATCAAAGTTGTCCTTTTGTCATGTATGGACCATGGCCTGCATGTTGGACAGGCTTGCACGTGTGAATACGGTCTGCGTGTCAAGCAGCTTGACGTATGAATACGGTCTGCGTCAAGCATGTTTTACCTTTTGCTTAAGTGTAAGTGCTAGTCGCTGTGGTACTAGTCACTCAGGCGTTCGTCGCTTGGCGTTTGTCGCTACACTTGATCCTTTTGTCCTTTTGTCATGTATGGACATGGCCTGCATGTTGGACAGGCTTGCACGTATGAATATGGTCTGCGTGTCAGGCATTTGCTTAAGTGTAAGTGCTAGTCGCTGTGGTACTAGTCACTCGGGCGTTCGTCACTTGGCGTTTATCGCTGCACTTGATCAAAGTTGTCCTTTTGTCATGTATGGACCATGGCCTGCATGTTGGACAGGCTTGCACGTATGAATACGGTCTGCGTCAAGCATTGTTTCAGATAACTAAGACTGGTCGTCAAGGACAGTCGGCACGAGGTACAAGGAGCTGCCCCGAGGACAACTGAGACCTTCAAAATAAAGGGCTCAGTCGGGTTTGAATTTTTAAGAGATGAATGTGAGGTTGCTGTGTGAATCTTTTGATAGATGTTATGTGAATTAATTGAAAGATGACGTAGAGAAAGTTGTGAATGGTGAAATGTGTTCATTTAGTCTTGTTGAATTGTCTTCTTAATGTAATTTTGTATCCAGGTGAGCATGCGGAATCTGATGAGACGGTGCCTGCAGCCGGATCACAGCGTGTGGCGTGGCTGACCCGTCTATGCCTCTGCTGGATGACGACTCTGGACGATGTGGGTGAGCCTTCAGGTGCATCTGCTGGTTCTACTGGTGCTTCGACAACGGACGGGACAAAGTCTGACGAAAGCGGCGATCAAGCTCTCGCTGTACCTGGCAGTGCTTCCGAAGAAGTACATGGTGCAGCCGAGGACGGTGCAAGATCAGGAGAGGCCGTATAAGCAGAACTTATTGTTGGTAGTGGTGGTACCTACCGATTAATATAAAAGCGTGCGCTCGAGCGAGTATCGCCCCTTTTTCTCCTAAGTCGTCGCACGGTAATGTTATCGGTACCTTCGCTACTTTGCAGTAAGTTCGTTCCATATTGTGCTATTCGGGTTTTTGTGTTATTGGTACTCGTTTTGAATATAAACGGTTGTTTGTGATTGCTCGAATTTTAATGATTACTTGAACTATTGTTAAAATTAAGTCTATCCTGAAATAAATTCGTTTTAGTTTGTTCAAATTGTTATTTTTATTTGTTCTTCCATCCTGGTCGCTAAAAATACAACCATAATGGTCATGTATGCTGAAGTATACGCACGTTTACTCCAGCAATTTTACCCTCGTTTTTGCACCATTACCAATTTTAAGCACCCCATAATTGCCACTTTAACATGGTGTTCGGAGCTGTTATACTAATTAACAGCGTATTACAGAACATTGCTACTTCCATTGCATTGTACGGTCACATGGAAAAGTGCTCTAAAGTACGGCAAATGTGAAAAGTTACCTGAATGGTTCAGTAAAAAAACTAGTCTGAGGGATGATTTTTAGTTTAATTGGTTTGTTTTGAATTTGTGTGGTTACGTTTCATAAGAAAACCTCAAAAATGTTTAGCACCTGTCTTAATTCAAATGGTGTGTAGAGAATTGGTTATTAAGGAATTAACACCTGTGCCAAACAATTCAGAGAGTTTTATGAATAAGACTAGAAGGGTAATTGTATCTGTCATAATTAAAATTATTTTTGCTAAATCTGCTAGTACATGAAAGTATGCATACGTTTGTAACGTCCTAAGGTCTTCCCTCTCAAAGGTACACTCGTCACTCACTCATCACTACTAGAAAAGAGGTATTAGACATAGTTACATTCTGATACTCTAGCGATGGTGATTGTCGAAATACTAAAATGTACGGGATTTCTCAAATGACATTTCGATAGCTTTTGTCATTCCCATAAATTTTTGACGTTTTTCTAATCGTTATTGCCTTGCTTCCGATGATAGAATGTCACTTGTCTAAGACCTTTGGTTGTTAAAAAGTCATGGACGTTTTCACAATTGTTGTTGCTGACAAAATTTAACTTTGTATAGAGCTTGGAAAATTCGTACGTGACACTCCATGGCCATGGGCGAAGTAAGGCAGCGGGGCTGATAAAACGTGCGCGCGGGACAGGTTCACCTGCCGGGAGCGTCTCGTTGCGTCATTGCGCCGTCACGTCATTGGGTAGTATAGTTCTCGGTAAACTTCTTGGCACCCCGAAGCTGCGATCACACTCTGCACCAAACCAAGGTCGGTCCACGCTGGACACCGTTACGACAGAGAATGGAATGTACACCAGCCCCTAGCGCAACACATCCGTCACTGCGTCAGCGCATTAGGATGGAAGATCCGGAGAGAAGCAAGTGGGCCGCCAAGGATAGCATTCAAAGAAAGATCGCATACTATCCCAATCTGCTGACTTGTACCGCCAAACCCGCCGGGTGCCTCTTGGGCTGGGATCGAGCCAACTTGATTGTTATTTCAATGCATTAAAAATAAATATTTATGATTCGACTTTCAATGGATTTTTGACCCCTTGATGTCTATTACCTTAATTCACTTAACTAACAATAGATGATCGATGTTTAAGTAAAATATTTACACCCAAGTCATATCAGTTCTGACAGGATGATGTATATTTCTGAAATAAAATAAAAGTTAGATCAATCATATTCTTTCTACGTTTGCAGCAGACTTTAATGTGTTCATGTTAAAAGTATTAGCCCTTATAGATAAAGATTTATATAAAATATATTTACATAACATAAAATCATACGTTTATATTGCCCGAAAGGATAGGAAGCGATGCACCATAGTCCACCCACATATACTCGTTCACACAGAACATTCGTATTTCCAGGATCGTTTTAACGGATCCGTCGCTACTGGAGGTGATGTTCACACCGCATTTACAATACCGTTTAAACGGATCCATCGCTACTGTGGGTAATGTTCACACCAACCAACTTTCTACAAGTATGGACGTCCGATAAAACGGATCAGTATATTGATACTATTGTGTGTGTGAACTCGCTCATACAACTACCTAAGCCATTTCTGATTAAAAACGTAGTTATACGATAAAGCGGACCTGTGTAAGTTAAGCACCTACATATTCACGTTATGACATTATTTTAAATATCTATTTTATTTACCCACGTCCGTGTGTCACTAGCGGGGTGCCAACTGAAAATCAGCGCTGGGTGTCTGGTGCCCAGCAAATGCTGAGTTGGTAACCCTTTCGGTGTGGGCACGCTCGGCGCAATCATTCTATAACCTTGTTTGTACTTTTTTTACTGTTCTTCTCTGTTACTTTGTGATTGTTGTTGTTGTGTTGTGTCTATGTCGAATAAATGTTTTCTATTCTATTCTATTCTATTCTATTCTATTCTATTCTAAAACGGACTGCTTTATGATTTGTCGTATCGGTGTATTCGGCATAGTTATGTGTGTGAACTCGCTCATTCAACAGCATACGTCAGCGCCGAACAATAACGTATACGATAAAGCGGAGCTGTAAAACGCACCTCTGTGTGAACGAGCTCTTAAGCTTTAGACAAAATGTAACTCTAAAAGCGATGGCGACGGTCAAAATGCCAAAAGAAAAGGATTGATCACGTGACATGTCGATAGCGCTTGGAAACGCCCTATTTTTTTTATAATTTTGTCAATCGTGACGCTTTCCTTGATAAAGTGTCACTTATCTAGAGCCTTAGGCCGGTTACGCACTGCACGTCCGTGTCCGTGATTTAAGTTCCATGTTCAAAATGTTCTGAATTATGACGGATAGAGTTCGGATGTAGTGCGTAAGCTTCCCTGCAAGAAGTACTACGGCTACTTCGGAACCGAAATTCCACGGACACGAATCGGATGTAGTGCGTAACCACCCTTAGAGTGTTAGTGTTCATCTTGATAACATTCAATTTACTTCTTACCTATTCAAAGAAACTGGTTGGCCACCTCCGCACCGACCCAAGTGCACCATAAATTCCGAACAATTAAATTATAAACTGAAAATTCGTCCTTTTAAACAATCCTAAAATGCGGCAGCGCAAAATTAAATAAGACTTCTATTTGATTCGTATTATTTTAAGCACAAATAACACACCTGAAGTGGCCACGTGAAACGAAAAACTTTCCTGCCTCAAACCGTCGATTCAATTTAACTTGGAATAATATTTTTCGTTTAGCTTTTAACAAAAGTAATATTCGTTCCGTTTTCACAATGTTCCCTTAATTCTCCCATCTTTGTTTGATCTGAGTCGTAATGGAGATTGTAAAAGGAAGAAAAAGCCGAGGGATAATACGCGATTTTAGGCAATACGCTCTTTGATATTCAAAGCTGCGTAATGTTTTGTAGCTTTCAATGTTTATGTGTAGTGGGTAGTAAGTAATTTTTATGTTATGTGTACAATGTGATTTTTATGTAAATCCGTAATTTTTTAGCGCTGATGCCGTTGACTTTAGGTACTTTTGTTATGAGTAAAACATTGTCTTTATAATCAACTAGCTGACCCGGCAAACTTTGTTTTGCCATAAAAACACCAAACATTAATCTACCCTACCTACCATACCCTACCTACCCACCCTACCCTACACTACCTACCCTACCCTACCTACCTTACCTACCCTACCCTACCCTACCTGCCCTACCCTACCCTACCCTACCCTACCCTACCTACCCTACCCTACCTACCCTACCCTACCTACCCTACCCTACCCTTCATACCCTTCCCTACCCTACCTACCCTACCCTACCCTACCCTACCTACCCTACCCTACCTGCCCTACCCTACCTGCCCTACCCTGCCCTACCTACCCTACCCTACCTACCCTACCCTACCCTACCCTACCTACCCTACCCTGCCCTACCTACCCTACCCTACCTACCCTGCTTACGAATCGTTTGTATGGGAGTATAGAAAAGTGTTGTTTCGAGATTTGCGCTTAGCAACACATTTAGCCATTCATTTTTATATTATAGATAGGTTTATGTTTATAAAGTATTTCACGGTACGCGCAGTTGGTCTTTATGAAAGCTTCTTTGGATACCATATCGAGTACCTTCAACGGTCGTTTACTAGGCATCTTGCGTTTTTTACCACTGGTGTCAGCATGAGATGTTCGTACGAGGAGAGACTTACTCGTTTCAGACTAAGCACCCTAAAGCATCGCAGATGCATGCTAGACTTGCTATTTCTTCAATTCATGACTTGAGACTTGATATTTCTTTTGCGGAGTTCCACGTCATGCGACGGACTTTTGGAACGTATCGCGATATGTGTTCCTAAAATAAATGCGCGGAGAAAATGTAGTGACTTGTTTAGTATCCCTCGATACAAATGGAATCTCGGGTTGAATTTCCCAATAGCAAGGCTGCCTGCAACATACAATGCTTGGTGTGAGCTTTTAGACCTAGACTTTTTTCATGACCATTTTCCACTCAACTCGAACGGTAGTTGTTGCAAATGATTTTTGTTGAAAAGACTATTGTTTTGTTTTTAATTGATCTAAATAATTACAATTTTATTCATTTTAAATCTTATTAATTTGACAGCTATTTATATTATATTGTAATTTTGCCTATTATTCATTCATTCTCTGTGTAAATCAGATTTGTATTGAATTATTGTATTATGTGAGATTATTTTTGTGAATGTTGTGCACGTTTGTTATTGACAAAAATACCAGTATAAGACCTCATGAAATTTAATAAGTCCATGTTTGTTTTTGTGTTGTTGAAGTGCCTGAAATAAATGTGCTGCACACTATTTTGATGCGATCGTACCTACTGTAGCGTTATAAAATGAAAATAAATAAAACGTTTTTAACGCAACGATAACGTATAATTTTGAATTAAAATAAAATACAACGAAAATATAAAAATATAGAAAAAAGTAAAACATATTATTAAAAAAAAATAATGACGCAATAGTCAATGTCGTATAAATTATTTTAAGTATTTAGTGAAATAAACATTAACAGTCTTATTTATAAAAAAGGCGTATTACCAGCTTACTCCGAAGATACTCTTGGACTAGCTAATCCCGGAGTAAGTAAGGATTAACATAGGCTTAGCAATGTTATTAATAAACATGGAATAACCTCGGACTAACTATCCAGTTGTTACTATTGGATTTACGCGTAAGCTATGGCAACCCAGTTCAATTTAAAAGTAAAAAGAGTGAACCAGTGAATGAAACCAAGAAATTTGATGACATAAAGTAAAAAAAGAAAGAAAAATAGCGGACAAAGTGACATCTGTCATACTTATAACAAGATATTATGTATTACATAATTACCTCAATGGAGTTAGTTTGAGACCCTGGGAAGGATATACGATAGATTTTATCCAGAAAACCATCCTTATGGGGGTGGCAAGGAAGGTAGAAATTTGTATGGTGAACTAATAATTTCTCAAGTAAGGCAGCCCTCACATCCACAGTATAATTAGTGCGGCATTATAAATAGGCTATTAGGAGTACTAATGCTACGCAGACGAAGTCACGGGCAACAGCTAGTATTTAATATTCGTAGTGCTTTGATACATCTGATGACGAGTGTATCTCTCATACTAATGTTAGTAGAATACCTAAGTATTAAACACATTTTCATGCCAATTATTGAAATAGTGTTTCCTGTCTAGTACAATATATTTATTTATATTAAACTAAAAATTTTCATCATCAAATCACAACGAACAAAATGTCAATCAAAAATAATAAATGTAGTCGCCATGGATACACTCTTAATCCAACCTTACTCCATTAAAGTAGCTAGCACCATGGAATAACTTTTAGTCCAAGACTAGAGTCATATAATTATAATCTCTCCTTATTCCGTGTTTATTAATACGGAAATTTGTTAGTACCAACCTAATGCTTGGAATAAAGTTAATCTTACCTTAGTCCACGTTTATTAATAAGACGGATAGAGTGAAATTATGGCAAGGCATAAAAGAATAAAGCGGAAATCACGTGCCTAATCTTTAAACGCGGTTGCAACCGGTTCAATGATGGCATACAATTAAAGTACGATACCGTAACATGACACAAGTAAGGTAATAAAAGTTTTAACTACGGTAACTAAAAATAAACAAAAAATTTAAAAAATATTATTTGTACGTTATTGGATGCCTTCCGTAGAACTTCTTCAAACGATCACGATTTTTTAATAAAAATATATACAAAACCCGTTGAAAGATGTTTGGAACCCCGAAGACTGCAGGTACTCCTGAGGTCATTCGTTCTGTCCCGGGGTAAAGAGCCGAAAGTCGGCTCAACTGATATCAGTTTTGATACATGATGCATAAACTCTTGTCAGCGACATGGTTATTTTAAGATAAACTTGTCATCATAGTCTTGGCAGGACCGTCTGTCGAACGACAACTATGAGGCATGCCCTGGTAGCGAAACGATAGTTGGTGTCTCTGACAGAGCTCATTTGCAGAAACATGCGGTCAGCGAGCTCCGGCACGCCCGTGGACCCGAATATCACGTACCCTTGGACTAACGACAAGGAATGGTTTCCTGCCATTTCCGTACAAGAATTGACATAGCTATGGTCATATTGTCGCTGGCAATTTAAAACAAACTTTTAAACAGTTACTTTAAAAAATACCAATAAGACATTTAGTAGAGGATAACAGAGCCAAACATTTTTTATCAAAATTCTTTGTGTCAGTCCTAGAAAAACAGTCTTCTGTTTTCTTGACAAACGAAATATGAAAATTTGAAAAATTATAACCGGCCTGCTTTGACAAATTAAAAAAAAAGGCTAAAGAAAAGCGTCTTGTAGCGATCACGCTACACTACTCCTAAAAGTCCAATGTTAATCACCAAAAACCGGATACAGGTTCAGATTTTGGGCTTTTACCGAGAAATTCCAGGTGATAAAACCCAACAACACTTTTTCCGATCCGGACAGAACCCAGAGCCTTACGCGGAGCAGAAGCGCTAGCGCTCGTTAGAGCAAAAAGGCAATCAAAAGGTTAAATTTAATTTAGTTAGTTTTAGAGTATTAAGTTAGTTTTTTATTATTATTTTTTATAAATTTTTATAGCAAATAAATACATAAAAATAAAATGTTTATTTCATCAACTTATGTAAATTACATTGTCAACTTTGAAGTCACCTTTTAAGCAAAGATTTGCTTGCATTAGGTGGCTTCGCTCCTCCAGTTTACATTAACCATACATATGTGAGAGAAAAATAATAATAAAAACAGTAAATAATTTTGCAAAAATTCCAGAAGACTAACAATACAAATATACTAAAAACAGAATAATAATAGAAGAAATAGAAGTAATCTATTAGGTTGTAGCTATCGGGAAACAGACTCTGGCAGGGAATGCCACTCCTTAGTTATACGCACAGAACAAGGCACGAGAAAATACCAATTCTCTCTCGTAAGAATTAATGTAAGAAGATTTTAAAAAACTGTGTTAAGGTATTCGTAAAGTCACAAAGTATGTCTACGGTGTCTCACTTTGAGTTATTTGCTTCAGAAGATAATGCCGTCTCGTCTTTCTGATAATCTATCCCTGAGACTACAGATTTTTTTGCTATATCTTTCTTACTCCTCCTCAAACAAAACCCCTATATAATTTTACATAGTTGTCTTTAATTACTTTAACATTTTTTTATATACTAAAACTATTTTTTTTATAACCCTCTGACAATTTGTTTATTTTATACTTTTGTGACATTTTTGCTGACATGATTAATATTATTATGACAGTGATGCTGTCAATTAAATGTTAGAATGGATGGATTAAATTTTAATGATTTCTGTATTTTTTATCATCATCATCATCATCATATCAGCCGAAAGACGTCCACTGCTGGACATAGGCCTCCCCCAAGCGTCGCCACATTGACCGGTCTCGTGCGTCCCGCAACCAGCGGATCCCCGCAACCTTCACCAGGTCATCGGACCACCTGGTGGGAGGCCTTCCAACGCAACGTCTTCCGGTTCGCGGTCGCCACTCCAGAACCTTTCTGCCCCATCGGCCATCCGTTCTGCGAGCAATGTGCCCTGCCCACTGCCACTTTAGTTTGGCAATTCTTCGGGCTATGTCGGTTACCCTGGTTCTCTTGCGGATCTCTAAATATCTGATTCGATCACGCAAGGAAACGCCGAGCATAGCCCTCTCCATTGCCCTTTGGGTGACTTTGAGCTTTCTGATGAGGCCCATTGTAAGCGACCACGTCTCAGAGCCATATGTCATCACTGGCAACACACACTGGTCATAGACTTTCGTCTTGAGACACTGTGGTAAGTTGGACGAGAAGATACCGTGCAACTTCCCGAACGCTGCCCAGCCGAGTCGGATTCGACGGTTGACCTCTTTCTCGAAGTTGGCCCTACCCAACTGGATCGTTTGTCCCAGGTAGACATAGTCGTCCACAACTTCGAGTGTAGAGTCTCCGACCTTGATAGGAGTGGGTGTAACATGGGCATTCAACATCACCTTGGTTTTGTCCATGTTCATCCTAAGACCCACTCTTTCGGAAGCTCTACTGAGGTCATCGAGCATTGTACTGAGGTTCTCCATGGTCTCAGCCATAACCACTATATCGTCGGCAAACCGAAGGTGAGTGATGTACTCGCCATCATATGTGTATTTTTTATAGTCTAATGCTAATGAATGACATTTTATTTTAATTTCGAATGGATACATTTTTATGTAATGCTTATGAATAATATTACTATTATGGACTACTGTAAATAAATGAATTATACATATATATAAATAAAGAAGAATATTTTGAATCACCATAAAATACCGATATCTAAGACCCCTTAATTCCTTCGTATCAGCAATAATGACAATCTACGGGGTTTCGGGTAGCCCGCATACCAGGAAAATCCGTACCATACGACTCTATTGCCATATAAAAACATGTTATACAGAATTGCTTACAAAGAGGAATACTATTTTGCTTACAAAAACACTCGTGCCTTTTTGCCACGGTCTTACGTACAGCGGTATTACAGCTGCTTATCGCAAGAAAAGTCTAAATTTCACCAGAAAGAATTAGTTTTTTTTTTGGGTTGTACTACATGAATATTGAATATGGATGGGTGAACGATGATTTGGAATAGTTCACAAAATGTCTCAGTTATTGACAACAAAGGTTTTTTCTTTTATTACAAAAACAGTTTGAGTTAAAAAGTATTTTTTCGACAAATAGCAAACCGAAATTGTCTTACTTGTTAGTTAATTGTTACCTTGTGCAGCCGCAACCGGCAAGGAAAGGATTATGTTTTTTGCGCGTATCTTATATGTTTGTAATTTTCTTTATTACCAATCATTTCACGGATTTTTATATTTAAGACATCGTTAAATAGGTCTTGACCACCCAAGTGTTCTAGATAAATTACGTTAAAAAAAGGAATATGGCGGATTTTGGGTGTCATACTCGTATTGTGGAGGTCACATTTTTTTTTCTTCCAATCCCAAAGAAGTGATTACAATAATATATACCACTTATATGTTTAAAAGTCATTGGAAAAAAAAGTGTAGGTAACTAAAAAGTTGTAAATAAAAAATATATGAGTGTGCTTAATAGGATAATGTTTATGAGGATATTCAGCTAGCTCGCGAATATGTATCTACCGACTACACAGCATGATTTTCGTCTCGTTTACATCTTTGCAGTCGGGTTTTTTGATTTTATTCACTTTTTTTATTTATTTATTTAAGGATCACCAACGAGTAACATGACAAAAACTTAAGAAAATATATAAATTGATAAACATTATCCTGTTATGCACACTCAATAAAAGGTTACCATAGCTTACACATTATTTAGTATACATGCTCTACTTAATAACTAATACATATTCAATTAAAATCAAAATAACATTGAAATTCAGATTAAATTAATATTTTATTCAGGTTTCAAATTAACTCTAAATATAGATGATGTCAAATCAGATCTAAGCAATTAAAATACAGTATTTTTAATGGTATACTGTTTTTACAATCGTACACAATTTAAAGAAAAATGGACTGCTTGAGATTTCAAATATATTGTTTAAATTATGTAGAACAATAAAGGTTGTATTTATGACCGTTGGTCAGTAAGTCCTTCATAAATATCACTTTTTCCTCCTTAAATCATTCTTCCTTACGTTGAGGGTTGTCATCTTTATGATACTCTTTCCCATAAAAATATTCCGCCAAATAATCCATTATTAATAAATGTATGTAACAAATATAACACCCGAATGATGTCGTCTGGTAAATATATAGTACCAAGAGTAAATAATGTTTATGGAGACCGAACATTAGAAAAGCGTTTCACTTACATACTCAACAGCTTACCAGATGAAATCAGAGACGAAAAGAAGAAAAATAAATTTAAGATAAAACTAAAAAAATACCTACTTAGTACACTGCCTTAACTTTATATTGTTTTGCATAACTACTGTACCGAAACTACTGTTTTACATACCTAAGCTATATACTCTTAATATCTATACTTATATTTAATCTACGATATTCATACTTGCGTACTTATTATATAATTAAGTAAATAAGTAAAGATCCAACAGACAAACTATGTCTATAGTTTTGTTGGACGTTATGTACTTTATATAACTTACAATGTACCGTTTTTATCAATCAATAAATAAATAATAAATAATAAATATTTCACACACTTTTCAACTCGCGTATATCTCACAAAATTATACCACTGTGATCAACTTCTTCTTATTTTCGTTTTGACATTAGTACATTTATTAAAACTGTTTCCGCCAGTTGATGGCCACGTTAATTGCAGCATGAGAAACGCTGCACAAGTCATCTATGGTGCAAGTGAACGAACAGTACGTATAAATATGTAATTCGCTGTATCCAAAATCAGTCCTTGGTTTACCTATGGTCCAAATCCATCCAGCCGTTGAGATGAAATTGCTTTACAAACATATTACAGATTTTCACATTCACTATATCAATAGGATATTAACTGCAAACCATAATATATTGCCACAGTACTCAATGTATCTTCGGGTTCGACAAACTCATTATAGTGATGTTAAACCCAATGTAGGGCATAATGTTACCGAAATGCGTTATGTTATCTACCGCCGTAACTTACCATTTTGCATGACTGCTATCTATTGTGATTCAAGCTTTATGATTCTCTCCTTCACTATGATAGTTGAGCAGTTTGTTATGTTTTGTATAAAGGTGAGTATAGACTAGAGCATTTACTTATAACAGCACATCGATCATTCGCTGTTTTGTATTTACTCGAACGACACTTCGAACATGACGCTTGATGTTTTGTTACAACCTGATTTTAAAATCCAATGAGCTTTTTGGTGTAACATTTTGAAATGAAATGGTTTAGGGAACTGAGCATTTGTCTGTATTGTACCATTCGTAAGAACATTACATTAAATTGTAATGCTCGCAAAAGTGTCTAGTGTATACTGACCTTAAAGAATTGTTTGATGAGACTGGAAAATATTGATATGCTTTGTTTTACTATGTCTTTTGGATGACAGTCTATCTGTTGGTAGAGGTCACTGATCTATTGAATTATGAAATCCGTGTATTTATTTAAACTTCATAACTTCATGCACAAGGGTACAATGGTGGACTTAATATATTAGCCTTAACATATTTTTGTGAAGTCTATATATAACTTCCATCTCTGTCAAAATTATGAAAATATACTAAAACGTACGAAATAAAACAAAATAAAGCCACTCAGCCCATTCTCACACGCAAACACATACACACCACACACACACACACCACAATCACACACACACATATATTCATACTCACATTCGCACTCACGCATGATAATAATGAATACATTCGTAATATTCTAATATTTACAGTAATACTTATGGTAGTACTTACAGTAATACTTACTTTCGCACCGCACCACACTTGTAATGGCAGCTCTAACTTGGTGTTGACGGAAGCAACTGGTGCTTATAGCACAAGAATCCTCCTAGTTTAAGCCCAGTTGCACTAATCTTGTATCTTTCCACTAACTTAAGTTTAAGGTACAATTATTGTAAATAGGTTTAAGTCTTGAACAAAAAAATATTATCATGTTATAAATCTTTGAGATTCTTGGGACCTAGGATCCCGGACCTTTGAAAAACGTACCAGGGGCCGAAACCAACTCGTAGAGGCCTTGTAAGACATGTAGCTTGTAATGTGACACCAACCGACAAATATCCCTGTATGCACTACGCAAGTGCACCCAAGGATAATCCCCGGCTGGTGCAGGACTATTGTAAAATATGGAGACAAACTTATAGGGTTTCGGAGGTTTCATAGATTGATTACCTAAAACTAAAGAGGGACTATAGCCCCTGCCTGACCACTGTTGGTCTACACGGCTATAAAACGGCAGGGAATACTTTCACACTCAATTAATGGGCCTCCCCATAAATAGTCGCGAGCACTTTAGCGACGTAGCGCCAAGGGGGCACGCGGCGCACCCTGGGCAACGTCGGCTCCAACTGCCCACCCACGTTGGGCGGACAGTTGGGGCGGGCGGCTAATTTCAACACACGAGGTAAGGTCACGGTTCCAAACACAGATCATCAGCCATGATGGTCTGTGAAGGGAACCGGGCTAGTGAGGTGGCATTTTAACGCCTACTCCCCCCTCTGCTTACAGAGGGTAGGACGAGTTGGCGTAGAGTAGGAGGATAAGAAATAGGGACCTCACCCTTTAAAGAGGAAAACAATAACCAATGGAAAAAGACACTTGCGAAAAAGGTCCCCAGGTGGGTCCCGACTGCTCAGCGGTCGGGGAATCCCACCCCGCTTCGGCGGGCAGCCCTCCGTACTCTGGGGTGGGCAACAACTGTCTTGCTTCTGTGTCTTCGGACAAAAATGACGACCACACGCATGCTAAACGGACAATTACGATGATAACACTACATGATGACCAAGAACCACTTGCCGTCGCCGTCGGCAACAAAAGCCGAGGAGACTCAAGACCTGTGGACAACTTGTCCGACCAGGACTCGCGCGGGTGCACCTCCAAATCTTGGCGGAAGCGTCTGCGCAGCAAGGACTCGGGCACGCTGGGTCTCTCCTCGAGTGAGGAGAACCTGTCGGCCCCGAAGGTGTCAACGGGAAGGAGAGGGCGGGGTCGTGCGGTGGGAGGTATAGCCACCACTCGGTTACAGGAGCGAGACGTGCGGGGTCGCTTCGTGCCTCGGCCCGATACGCCTGCTCCTGCGGAGTTCGTGGAGAGTGACCCTGGGCACATGAGTGCGGACCAGAGCGGTGGCTCCACTAGGTCCCTACTGGGAAGTAATAAGGCGGAGGCGAATGCTGCAAAGCGGGCGCAGCGACGGGCTGTCGCGGCTGACGAGGTCAGCGAGCTGGCCCGACAAGTCCGAGAGCGGCGCTCTGCTCTGACGGCCGATGCATCGGCGGTGGCGCTCAGCCGCCAAGTGACGGACGGCCTGGATGTCGTTCTGAAGGTTGCCACCAAATCGGGCAACCTGAAGGGCACGTTCACGCGTGCCTTGAAGGAGGCGGTGGACAGCATCCAGGAGGCCGTTGAGGTGCTCAGTAGCCGCACAACCACGGAGGAGACGGCGAAGTTGTGGGAGGAGAACAGCCGTCTCCGATCCGAGTTGGAGGACCTCAAGCAGCAGTTTGCTGCCCAGAAGACAGCTGCCGGTTCGTCCGTCACGGCTCCATCGCTGGCCCCCTCGTCGGTTCAATCTCCGGCCCCATCGTCAGTTCAATCTCCGGCCCCATCGTCGGCCTCAGCACTTGCGGATGCAGAGGTCGAAAAGATCGTACGCATCTGCATGATGCAGTGCGGTCAAATGGTGGGTGCCCGGTTGGAGGCGATAGAGGCGAGACTGCCGGCCGAAACCCTCCGCCCACCGCTCGCTGGGGATAAGCGGAGAAAGGAGGCACCCGAAAAGCCGGGCCCGGTGGCCGCAGCGGTTGAGCCAAGAAGGGCCGGGCAGGAAACTGGTAAGTCCGCGGAGGATAGGTCCAAGCCCACCTCCCAGTCGGGGGCTGTGACCCCGCCGACACCACCTGGCCACCTCACGGAGGCCTGGACGACGGTGGTCAAGAAGGGCCGCCGCCGAAAAAAAAAAAAAAGAAAAAAGAGGACGGCACCGTCGGCAACCGCTGGAACACCCACATCGAATAAGGCCGCGGGACCGCCTAAGGTCAGAGCCCCACGCTCCGCGGCTGTAGTGATCACGCTGCAGCCCGGAGCCGTCGAAAGAGGCGTCTCTTACAAGGCGGTCTTGACAGAGGCGAGGGCCAAAGTCGCGTTCCCCGACCTTGGAACACCGTCCGGCTTCAAAATGAGGCCGGCGATTACGGGGGCGCGGCTGCTCGAGGTGTCGGGTGCCTCTAGCGCCGAAAAAGCGGACATTTTGGCCGCCAAGCTGAGGGAGGTCCTCAACCCTGAGGACGTCCGGGTGTCCAGGCCGATGAAGACGTCTGAGTTACGTGTCGACGGTCTGGACGACTCGACGACCCCAGCTGAGGTCGTTGCGGCCATTGCCCGAGCCGGCAGATGTCCATCCGAAGACGTGCGGACGGGCGAGATCCGCGCCGACGCTACCGGGCTCGGCATGATTTGGGTGCGGTGTCCGGTGGCGGCGGCGCAAAAAGTCGCTAACGGTGGACGACTGCTGGTGGGTTGGGTTGCAGCGAGGGTCAAGCTGCTGCAACCCAGGGCATTGCGGTGCTATCGTTGCCTGGACATTGGGCATGTCAGGGCACGATGCACCGCCGAAACAGACCGCAGCGAGCAGTGCTATCGTTGCGGTCAGCCCGGCCACAAGGCGGCCCAGTGCTCCGCGGCGCCAAACTGCAGCCTCTGTACAGCTGCAGGGAGGCCCGCTGGGCACAGAGCGGGCGGAAAGGCCTGTGGCGTACCCGCGCAGCAGAAGAGGAGAAGGAGGGCCAAGGTTGCTGGGGGCTCTTTACCCCCCCGTCAATCTGGCTGCTCATCGGCCGACTCCCGGCCTAGGAATGGAGTGGAGGGAATGGATTGTGCCTAATGGCGCTCTACCATTTCCTCCAGGGCAATATCAACCACTCTGCCAGAGCTCAGGATCTCTTGCTCCAGAGCATGGCAGAGTGGTCGATTCACGTGGCTGTGGTCGCCGAGCCGTATTTCGTCCCAACCAGAGAAAACTGGGTTGGAGACCTCGACGGTTTGGTGGCCATCATTGGCGGGGCTCTTGCCAGCCCGTCCCGAGGTCACGGCTGGGTGGCCGCCCTCGCGGACGGCGTTGGCATAGTGGGTACGTATTTTTCGCCCAACAAGAGTCTCGCCGACTTCGAGAGTTTCCTTGTCGAGTTGGGCGCCGTCGTAGGCCGACTCCACCCTCGCCCTGTGCTGTTGTTGGGGGATCTCAACGCCAAGTCTTCGGCGTGGGGATCTCCGGTAACCGATGCTAGGGGTGAGGTGCTGGAAGAGTGGGCAGTCACCACTGGCCTGGTCGTCCTAAACCGGGGTTCGGTCCACACGTGCGTGCGGCAGCGGGGCGGTTCAATAGTGGACGTCTCGTTCGCTAGCCCTGCTGTCGCGAGCCGTGTCCGCGACTGGCGTGTCGCCGTGGAGGTGGAGACGTTATCGGATCACAAATATATCCGTTTTGACGTCTCCACCCAGACCGCCGGCGGCCGCGGTTCGCCAGCCCCGCAAACGGCCGGTCCGCGCTGGGCGCGCAAGCGCATCGACAGGGAACTTCTCGAGGAGGCCACCATTGTCCAGGCCTGGATCCGGGAGTCGGCAACGACCGGACCCGTCGACGTCGAACAGGAGGCGCTGTGGTTCCGCGGGGCGATGACGCAAATCAGCGACGCGTCCATGCCCCGGGTCCACTCACAGTCAGCTAGGCGCCAGGTGTACTGGTGGTCCGCCGAGATCGCACAGTTGCGTGTCGCGTGCGTAGCGGCCAGACGCCAGTACACCCGATACCGGAGGAGACGTCGTCGGGTCCCTGACGAAGAAGCCGCGCGGTATGAGGTGTACCGCGCGGCGACAGAGACTCTGCGGTTGGCCATCGGCGAGGCGAAGAAGCGAGCCAGGGAGGAGATGTTGGAGACTCTAGACGGGGATCCGTGGGGGCGCCCTTATCGAGCGGTTCGAGGGAAACTTCGAGCCGCCGCGCCTCCGCTTACGGAGAGTCTCCAACCCGAGCTGCTGGAGGAGGTAGTCGCAGCCCTCTTCCCGGCAAGAGCGGAGCATATCCCGCCGCCGATGGCTTTGCCCACGGCCGCAGAGTCTACAGAGGAGGACGCCATCAGCGTCCCAGAGGTGACACAGGCAGAGATGGGGGCGGCCGTGATGCGGCTCCGGGCCAAAAACGTGGCTCCGGGGCCCGACGGGATCCACGGTCACGTATTAGCCATCGCTCTGAAGGAGCTAGAGCCCTGGCTGAGAGGACTCTTCACAGCGTGCCTTGAGCGGGGCCAGTTTCCCACTTTATGGAAAACTGGTCGTCTGGTCCTGCTCAGGAAGGCGGAGCGCCCTGCGGACTCGCCGTCCGCGTACCGGCCCATAGTGCTGCTTGACGAGGTGGGTAAGCTGTTCGAGCGGATAATCGCTGCCCGCCTCGTCAGCCACTTGTACAGAGAGGGGCCGGACCTGGACGAAAGCCAGTTCGGCTTTCGGCATGGGCGCTCCACCATCCACGCAATATCGCAGGTGAGAGTCCTGGCGGAGGAAGCTGTGTCCCGTGGTGGGGTGATGTTGGCGGTGTCTTTGGACATTTCCAACGCCTTCAACACCCTGCCCTGGAGTTGTGTTCGGGAGGCACTTCGGTATCACCGAGTGCCTCCCTACCTCCGCCGCATCGTCGGGGCTTACTTGGCGGAGAGGTGTGTCACCTACGTGGGACGTGATGGCGTCGGAAACCAGCACCGCATGTCGTGCGGTGTTCCGCAGGGCTCGGTCTTGGGCCCGCCCCTGTGGAACATCGGCTACGACTGGGTGCTGAGGGGCGAACTCCAACCGGGCGTAGACCTGACGTGTTACGCGGACGATACACTGGTCACCGCCCGGGGGAGTTCGTACATGGAGGCAGCGTTGCTGGCGACGGCTGCGGTCTCACAGGTGGTGAGCCGCATACGGCGCCTTGGCTTGGAGGTGGCCCTCAACAAGTCGGAGGCCATGGTCTTTCATGGCCCCCGGCGGGCGCCACCGCCCGATTCCCACATCGTCGTCGGGGGGGCTCGAATCGCTGTCGAGTCTACCATGAAGTACCTAGGATTGGTGCTCGACAGCCGATGGGATTTCGGCCCCCACTTCCGGCGGCTGGCGCCCAAGTTGTTGGGCGCGGCTGGGGCGCTGTCAACGCTGCTTCCCAATCTGGGGGGCCCGAGCGCCGCCTGTAGGCGGCTCTACGTGGGGATCGTGCGATCGATGACCCTGTATGGGGCCCCGATCTGGGCGAATGACCTGACGGCCGGCAGCATCGCTGTTTTGCGGAAGCCGCAGAGAGCGATGGCCGTCAGAGTCATCAGGGGGTATCGCACGATCTCCTACGAGGTGGCTTGTGTACTGGCCGGATCCCCGCCCTGGGACCTGGAGGCGAAGGTACTCGCGTCACTGTATCGGTGGCGCGAGGAAGTGCGGGCGCGGGGCGAAGGGCTGATGCAGCGACATATGGAGTTGCGTCAGTCCCAGCTTCGCGAGGTCCTGGTGGCGGAATGGCGGGACAGGCTTTCACACCCTAACGCCGGCCTCAATACCATCGAGGCGGTCCGGCCAGTGCTCGAGCGCTGGCTCGGGAGGAGGCACGGCTCCCTGTCGTTTCGGGTGACGCAGGTGCTCTCGGGGCATGGTTGCTTCGGGAAGTACCTGTGTCGCATAAACAG
Source organism: Orthosia incerta (assembly GCA_948252205.1). Taxonomy (NCBI): domain Eukaryota; kingdom Metazoa; phylum Arthropoda; class Insecta; order Lepidoptera; family Noctuidae; genus Orthosia; species Orthosia incerta. The sequence goes on along the minus strand of OX411757.1, from coordinate 8,647,640 downwards.
GGAGCCGGACGCCCGGTGTCACCACTGCGTCGACTGCCGGGAGGACACGGCGCGGCATACGCTGGCAGAGTGTGCCGCTTGGGAGGAGCCACGCCGTGCCCTCATCTCTGAAGTGGGCAGTGACCTGTCGCTTCCGGCCGTAGTCGAATCTATGGTCGGCAGCGAGGAGTCCTGGGACGCGGTGGTATCCTTCTGCGAAACAGTCGTCTCGCAGAAGGAGGCTGCGGAGAGGGAGAGGGAGATTTCATCCGCTAACCCGATCCGCAGCAGACGCGCTGGGCGTCGGCGGAGGGCAGACAACGCCCTCTTCCGGCCCCCCTAAATGGGTCCTAGGGCGACGGACTCGGGGACGTCCGTCGCCCCCCACACATCTGGACCCGAGGTGGTGGCGCGTAGTGTTCCACGCGCGCCCCTCTTAGTCGTTGCGGGGGGTGCAAACACCTCACTCCCCCCCAACCCGAGATCGAGGCCCGCAGCGGCGGGCCGGCACTAGCTGGGGGTTGCGGAAGTATCGTTGTTCCCGCGACCCCCAGCGTAGGTGTGAGATGGAACACCGGGGTGGTTTTTAGTCAGTACGAATCTGACAGACCCCTCCGCCCTCCCCAGGGCGGAGGACATCCAATGAGGATTTTCCACCCCGAAAAAAAAAAAAAAAAAAAAAAAAAAAAAAAAAGTTGGCCACATTTATAACAGCATTGGAGGTTGTATTTAGGTTGTGGAGGGCAAAGACTAGCTGACAAATCTTTGACCCATCTTCTATGTTTATTATATTTTGTTTGTTATTATACATTTTATTTTATTATTTAAGTATTTTACGTTTCCGTGTGTCCGTGGCATCAACAGTGGGCCCTATAAGAATATCAGCGCAGTGTTTTATTTTTGTTTAATTTTATGCATATTTTCGGTGCGTGTCACAAATAAATATTTTCCTTTCCAAATCTAGTGGTTTCATAAAATCACTAAACCAATCGAACTGCTAAGCAAAGAGTAACCTACATTTTTTTTTACAAAATAAATCTAAAAGATCTAAAAGGTCATGAAGCAATCAAATTTGCAAAATCTCGCAAGAAAAATAAAAAGATTTTAATTACAGCGAAGTTTTAGTTTTAATCAACTTATGATTATTATATTTTAATTTTAAGCTTTGCTTAAAGGTGTTTGCAGAAAACTCAAGGGATTTCTTTATCAGATTTTTTTGCATAAATAAAATTCAACAGAAAGTTACATTACTTAGAACCATTTCTTGGACGTATCCCCGGATTCCCTACATTTCAAGCCATGCCCTCTACGACGATTCGAGATTAGCTAGTTGTTTATCGACAATAATTGAGACTGTTTCCGTTGGCATGACAACTGAGTGGATGTCTTTCAAACTGACTCAAAATATAGGCCTTACGTTTTCAGTACTGTAGTGTCTAACTAACTATACAATAAAATAAACAACAGCAAAACCACCAGAAAACCCTCACTTCAAATTAGTTCTGCATCCAATTTCCTAATTTATTTCTGGAAGCAATCGTGTTAAATTAAATTGAGATCGCACGCAATGTCCAAAACTTGTTGAGTTAAGACCACATTGCCCCCAACATTAATTGGAGTTCTAAGCCAGGGCATTAAGAGACAAGCCTGAAATCTACTTAACCAGCCAACCCGATGCGAAGGGAAGTTATAATAAAGCAATTTCTATACAAAAACGGCAAAATTGTAGCTTAAAACTGGTTATTTATGTGTTCGAATATATAATTTATTCCAATCGCATAAGGCATAAATGAATCCGAAAAGTTTATTAATGGGCATTTTGAAGGTGGACCGTTGCTCTCCTGGATAACGTGTACTGAATTTATAATAATACTAGCTTGTGCTCGCGTTGTTGTTAGTGCTTTTGATGCTGAAATGATAAATTATTATCATTTCAGCCGAAAGATGTCCACTACTGAACATAGGCCTTCCCCAGGTTTCGCCACATCGACCGTTCACATGCGTCTCGCATCTTTTGGACATAAATTATCGTCTAGTCATAATTAAACGTACATCAAATGTTGCGAATGGCTTTGCAACAAATTTATTCAACCAATCAATCAATCTGCCTAGCCTTTTCCCAACTATATTGGGAGTCGGCTTCCAGTCTTACCGGATTCAGCTGAGTACCAGTGTTTTACATGGAGTGACTGCCTATCTGACTCCACAACCCAGTAACTGGGTAAAATGATACTTCTTGGCAAGACTGGTGTCAGATCTTAAGCTTCTGACTATCCGTAACGACTGTCAAAGATCTTTAAATGACAGCTGGGACCAACGGCTTAACGTGCTTGCCGAGGCACGGAGGAATCTCGGTATGTTGTAATGGTCACACATCCACGGACCGACCTCGTTAAGCGTTGCTTAACCTTAAAGATCGACCCGTGCGGCTCTAATTATTTAGCCATAAGCTCCTCATCAAATTTATTCAACCAACCATTAACAATTTTGTCATAATTTGTGATTCAAAAACTGACTCTTGTTGTATGGTTTAATGGGTTACTCGTATATGTCTAGCTATGAAGAGTAAGGTCTCCTAAGTGCTTGATGGGAAATCGATTTATTCATCGAGATCAATAAAGATTTAGGCCCCCCGTAGTAGGCCTTATTTCTTACTTATTGGAAACCAAGAAACAAAACAGGACAAAAATAACCTACTTGATTGTATAGAGTTAAGTTCGGGATTTTCTAGTCTATTATACTATTTATAAAATACTAGCTGTTGCCCGCGGCTTCGCTCCCGTTGACCACCCCACAGGACCCGTTACCGGGATTGAAAAATAGCCTATGTCACTCAAGAATAATGTAGCTTTCTATTTGGAGAAAGAATTTTTTAAATCGGTCCAGTAGTTTCGGAGCCTATTCGGTACATACAAACAAACAAAAAAATCTTTCCTTTTTGTAATATTAAGTATAGATATTATTAGTATAGATTAGCTTCTGCCCGCGGCTTCGCCCGCGTTCAGAGTTAAAAAAAATGCTCCGATCGCCACCAAACTTTACAGGATTATCCACAGGGTCAATCAAAATATGGTCTGAAAATTTGATTACATTAGGTCCAGCCGTTTCGTAGCCTATAAGGAACATACATACATACTTTCAGATAGATTAATTAATTAGATACGTCATACGAACGGTACCGAAATCAATGACGTTAACGGAAATCTCTTAATCTCATTCTTGTCATGTATGAGCTAGCTATGATCAAATAGCTCTCCAATCTCATATTTTCTGGAAAAATTAACTACAAGAGAAGAAAGTTATAATATTTTTTACTTCAATCTATGTAGTTTTTTTTTCATGAATTAGGTCTTCTTTTTCATTTAGGTACTCAAACGAAGATCAAACCAGCTAAATGAATTGCATTAGCTTTTTATTGCCATCTTTTACTGTAGTGACTTTTTTCAAGTCATTCTGTATATGCACAACACTATATACTATATATGGCGCTGCGTCTAGCCAAACGTTGAAACAATCGCTCTGTTATTAAATATCAGTTAAAAATACTATTTGTGCTTTTATGTGAATTAAAATAAGTGAACTAATAAAACATCACCTAATACTTAAGTGACAGTGTTATCCATGGATTTTTTACATAAACTGTGAAGTTAATACAAATTATACTGTGAACAATAAACTGTGCTTTAAAATAACAAATACGGCCATAAAATCAACAATACCAATTTAAATAAACTAAAGATTGCAAAATGTATAATATTCTGTGACTTAATTCAATGAAAAAAAGTGTGGGGAAAAAATAACAACAAAGACCAAGTGAAAAAGTGACTCACACAGTGATTTGAATTTAAACTGTCACGCTGACCTGCCTATTCAAAATAAAAAAAACATCTGCTGCAATAGGTTGCCAAATTTAGCAAGCCTTAGTAACGTTCAGTTGGCGTAATAGCTAACACCACTAATTTTGCAGCGTCACACGAGTGGCCGTGGGTTCAAACCTCAGTGACTACATCACTTTTCGTAAGTTCCAAAATTCATATTTGGAATTTATAAAGAGACTAGTACAACAATTATTGCAAGATGGCAGCACTAGTAACATGTTATATATGCAAAAAATTAGTAAACATAAAAAGCACTGCTTTGTGTTCTGCCTGTGATAACCGGTATGAATTGGATTGCAATGGTTATCCAGAACATACGTATCGCCTCAAAGACGCGGCATCCAGAAAAAAGTGGAGATGTAAGGTATGCATTAGAGGCAAAAATACGCTAACACTGACTGTACACCCAATATTACCGTGAGGAAAAAAGTAACACCGATGGAAACACCCTCACCAACGAAACAACCACAAAGCACTAAGGAGGTAGTACGTGATGATTCGTTTAAACGTCAATCTACGGTTCAAAATACTGCAGATTTACTTGATTCCCACGTATTGACTGAGTGCGAAACATTTATTGAATCGCATAGTACTCCCAACAAATTGTCAATGAGTGTTGACGGTACTGTGTCTGACTTAGTATCAGCCTCAGAAATGAAGGAGATAATTGCACAACTCTCATTAAAACTCGAAATTACCGAAAATGAACTAGGAAATATACTGTTGGAAAACACCGATCTACACAAGCAAATAAACAAGTTAACTTCAGAAAACAAAACATTAAAATCTTTATGCCAGTCGCCCTCCATATTTTCAAGTCCTGGTCCAAACACTAAGAAAAAGAGGCCAGCTCTGTCAACTCCATGCAACATACTTTCTACACCATCCTCTTTACCATCATCATCCAGAAAGTTGAAATCCAAACCCAATGACAATGTCAATGTGTCATCCCTGGAACAAGAAATTGTAACCTTACAGCAGCAATTAAAGGTTGCACAGCAGGAGATTGCAGCTCTCCAAGAACGCATTGCAATCATAATGCAAAGTAGTTACAATGTCTGTGAACCTGCCGTAAGTCAAAAACAGAAGCAAGAGACTGCGGCCACCGCCAGCGCTCAGACATATGTTGCCATAGACGGGAATAATAGCCCAGAAAGGAAGATATTTATCTTCGGTACTCAGCGTTGCGTCGGATTAGCAGCAGCCATCTCACACTCAAGGACTAATACGCAGTATGAAAAATACAGGCTCGTTACTGAAACAAAGCCAAATGCGCCTAGCAAGGAAATTATAGCAAACTGCAGAAATACTAAATTGACCACTGAAGACAAACTTGTAATATGCATAGGTGAAAATGACAACAACCCTAACCTTTTGTTGTCTCAATTGCATATTGTTTTAAATACATTTATAAATAACACTATTATTGTGTTAAATGTCGTCAATAACATGCACCTCAATGTACGTAAGTTAAACTACTCAATGAAAAATGTTTGTAATAGTTATAAAAATTGTCACTTCGTAAATCAAACATCCACGGATCTATCCAGTATTTGTAAGTCGATAAATTATCTTATAGATTGTTGCGATTATAGTGATAAGTATTTAAATCCGAGCGAAATACGAAAAATAATAGCGAGTAACAAATCAAGTTCCAAATTAAACGTTCCTACTGATAAACCCAAAAAAGGGACAATCCCTTACTACTTTGGTCGTATTGAGTGTACAACGCCCTACGAACATAGTTCCTCTTTGCAACACAACTCAAAAGGTCAAATAGGGGACTATACCTTATTACTTTCCTGTGTTAAACAAGCGTGACTCTTTTTTTCGTATCTCAAACTAATAAAACACACCAGTTTAGAATACTCCATCAAAATATAGCGAGTTTATTATCTAAACAAGAACTACTAGAAATTACAATTCAGGAGTTAAAAGAAGCGAATAATGATCCAGATGTTATATGTCTCTCGGAAACCTTTGTAAAAAAAGGTTATGAAAATTATGTGAAAATCTGCAACTATCAGTTGGCTACCAACTACTGTAGAGAGAAGCAAAGAGGTGGCACATGCATATTAGTGAAAATGGGTTTACTTTATAAAGAGCTGTCATTTGTGAAAAACTATGCAACTCAAAACACCTTTGAAGTTTGTGGCATAGAAATTATAAATAATAAATTAATAGTAATATGTGTTTATAGAACACCACAATCTGATCCAAATCTGTTTTTGACAAAATTACACAATCTTTTGCATGATATGTCAAATAAATACAAGTCCAAAATAAATATAGTTGCTGCCGGTGATTTCAACATAAATACTCTTAAAAAAGGTAACATCACAAATGGATTGCAAGATTTATCTAACAATCATAATTTAAAAATCCACATCAATGTACCTACTCGCAAATTGACTTGTATTGACCATATTTTAAGCAACATTGCCAACGCAACTGCCACTGTACTGCCCCTGTATCTGTCTGATCACGACACAGCACAAATGTTAAGCTTTCCAATCAAAAACAAACCGCAGAAATCAACAATATACTATATTTATAAAAGAGACTATAACGTCGACAACATCCGAAAATTTAAAGAACGTCTAAAAAATCTTTCTTGGTCCGATATATATCTCAAAACTGACACTAACTGTGCATTCAATGATTTTCATGAGCAATGTGTCTGTTGTATGGTCTCTGTTTTCCTAAAGTAAGAGTTAAAATCAATAGTAATAAGGAAAACAAACAAAAGTGGATAAGCAAAGGTTTGAGACAAAGTTGTAAAACTAAACGGTACGGATATTATAAAAATAAAAATTTAATTAATAAAACTAAATATAAAAACTACTCCAGTCTACTAAATAAATGCATTTATTATTAAAAAAAAGAGTGCAAATATAAAATATATTCATAATCATGATAACAAGTGTAAAGCCACATGGAATGTCATTAAAACCGAAATAAACAGTAACACTCACAAAGACAACATAGAAAGTATTAAATTCAATGAAACAATAACTACAGACCCTGTACAAATGGCTACTATATTTAATAACAATTATGTTAATTTAACGCATGTGCAAGGGGAAAGAAGCACAAATCAAAACCGCTTCAAAAGTACGAGTGTCAACTCTATGTTTCTTAGGCCAATGGAAGCTAATGAGGTAAGACAGGAAATAATGTATCTGTCCAAGACTAGGTCGGAGGGCTATGATGAGATCAATACAAAAATCGTCAAAGTCTGTTGCAACGAACTGACTGGTATTCTGACGCATTTAATAAACATGTCATTTTCACAAGGCACCTTTCCTGAAAAATTAAAACTATCTTTAATAAAGCCCTTATTCAAGAAGGGAGGTTAATGTGACATCAACAATACCGACCTATAACTCTTATACCCATATTGTTTTAAATTTTTTGAAAAATGTATGCTAAAATGGTTAACTGACTTTTGCAATAAATTTCATATTATAAGTGACCAGCAGTTTGGATTCCACAAGAACAAGTCCACATCGTTAGCTATTTTTTCCCTCATGCAAGCTATACTTTCAAATATAAATAATAATTATGTAACTACAATTAATTGGACGTCCTGTCCTGTCAGGGATTTTACACTGGTAACTCGGTGCTACAAGTGCCAACAGTATGGTCATGCAGCAAAAACGTGCAGAGAGGTCAACTCGACGTGTGGGCATTGTGGTGAAACAGGGCACTCGATGACAGAATGCGCGAAGAAACCTGATGTACCAAAATGTGCAACTTGCTCACGATTTAAAAAGCCCAGCAATCATAAAACAGGAGATCCTGATTGCCCTGCAAGGAAGATAGCGGAAATCAGATACATCAACTCTGTCGATTACGAGGGCGCCTAGAGCGTCACACTTAAGGCCAGACTTCCGTGTTTAACACGTGATGCCGACTCAACAAAAACAAGCCACTGCACTGACCTACTTCGCCTGGATTTGTTGCTGTCTTAGGAAATTTGCCGCCGTGCGTACTTTAGCAAAATGGTTTGAAAACATTTTACAATAGTGATTAACCCAGCTCAAATATCTGCTGACGCTCAAAGTTCGTTGTCCGTGTGTAAATAATTAAGTGCAATCAATTTAACGTTATCTAAGCTAAGTTAGAAATCATATAATGTTTATGTTTTTTTCTATCATTATTAATAGAATTTAATTTTTAATCTGTTTTAGTAATTAAGATTAACAATAATCAATATATCTCTGTCACTATTCTAATGTTAAGAAAATATTGTAAAAATTCCTTGTCCTTCCAATTACATTGTTTGAGCCCCTGCCGCCTGTGGTACAGGATTACCTAGTACAGGCACCTAACATTGTTGTACCCACTTTATATATAAGACCTATTAGTATATTTTACCAATTTGAAGTTTGAATAAAGATTATTATTATTATTTCTTTATTCATTAGATTACTTATTAATTACATTTTTAAATATTTTTATAAAATAAATTAAAAAACAAAAACATTTAAAAATATAAAAAATAGAGGCCCACCGGTATCGGGAACAGGGTCCAAGCTACCGGCGGTCAGGGCTCCAGAGAGAGGAACCTCCTAACAATGCGAGCCGTGTCCAGCAATACTGCTTTCTGGATCAGGCCCTTGATCCAGCCGCCTAACGAGAGCCTCCTAAGGTGTTGGTCGAGGCTCGTGGCTATTAAGCCATTGGCTGACACGACTATCGGTACAATGATCGCTGTGTCCACATCCCACATGTCGACAACCTCGCGAGCCAAGTCAAGATACTTGATTTGCTTATCTTTCTCGGCTTTCACGAGGTTCCCGTCATGCGGAACAGTTATGTCAACAATCATTGCACGCCTCACGATTCGATCCACCACCACTATATCAGGCTTATTAGCGATAATAGTCCTGTCAGTGATGATGGATCGATCCCAGTACAATGTGATATTGCCATTTTCGAGAACTGGGTCGGGCACATACCTGTAGTACGGTACTTCCGATGCCACAAGAGTGTATTTCAGAGCAAGTTGCTGGTGGATGATCCTGGCTACAAGGTTGTGCCTATGCAAGTACTCTTCGTTAGCTAGACGAGAACATCCAGAGATAATGTGACGGATCGATTCACCCGGGCGGTGACATGCCCGACAGATGTCAACCGTGCCATCCTTCACAATAAATCTCCGGTAGTTATTCGTCATGATAACTTCGTCGATAATTGCACAGACAAAACCTTCGGTTTCCCCAAACAGGTCACCGAAACGCAGCCAGGCTACAGACGCTGCTTGGTCTACATCGGACCCATGCAGGGCCCGGAAAAAGCGTCCGTGAAGCTCCTTACTCTGCCATACTTCCCTGCGGTCGTTAGTGTCAAACACTACAGGCTTGCGCCAGTTCTCATTCGCCAAGGAGAGCGGGGTGAGTCCCTTGTCCACTGCTACTACATCTCGATGCATACCCACGTCGGTGTGTAGAAAATATTCCCTGAGATTGCATATCTCGCGGTTGTGGAGGTTTTTAGCATTTAAAAAGCCTCGGCCTCCACACTTCCGCGGGATATACAATCTCATGACCGACGATCGTGGGTGATGCATTCGATATGCAGTCAGCAGTGTACGGACCCGCCTATCCAGGGCGTCGAGTTCCGTTTGAGTCCATTTGAGTATGCCGAAAGAGTACATCAATACCGGCATGACCCAACCGTTGAAGGCGCGCACCTTGTTTCCGCCCGAAAGAAGGCTATTGAATACCTTCTTCAGGCGGCCAAAGAAGCGTTCCCTCAACGATTGCTTCATGTCAGTAGTGCTGATACCTAACGCTTCCGACATAGCCAAATACTTATAGGTTTCGTTTGGAGAAAGGGATCTCAGGTTTATGGAATCCGCGAGTTGAATTCCTACGGATTCCACAATCTCCCCTCGCTTTACATGCATGACTGCACATTTGTCCATACCAAACTCCATCCTGATGGCGTTACTAAAAGTTTCAGTTACCTTCAGTAGCTCCATCAGCTGAAGATTGCTGGGGGAAAAGAGCTTCAGGTCATCCATGTAAAGGAGGTGAGATATAACCTGACCACCTCTCTTCAACCGATAGCCTAGCCCTGAACCGTGCTCTATCGTCGACCACATCATCGCTTACCATCAGGTGAGATAGTGGTCAAGCGCAAGCCTATAGATAATAAAAAAAAAAAAAAAAAAAAGAATTCTCCAGCAGCATGCTTAGAGGATTCAGGGCTAGGCAAAACCAAAGTGGACTCAAACTATCGCCCTGGAATATACCTCGCTCGATCCTTACAGGTTCGCTATTCTTCTGGATATTTCGACATCCTGGATAGCGAAGGACTGTGCTCCATTGCCCCATACACGACATCAGGAAGGTGCGTAGAGTTGTATCTATTTTATACAATTCCAACACCCTCATGAGCCAAGTATGAGGCACCGAGTCATAGGCCTTCTTATAATCTATCCAACATGTCGACAGATCCTTTCGTGAACGCCGAACCTGTTGGCTAATGGCCATATCAATGAGGAGTAGCTCCTTAGTACCGCGGGACCCGTTCCTACATCCATTCTGAGAGACCGACATGATCGAGTTATCGTCGACGTGTTTATTAATTTTAACTCTCAAAATGGATGTAAGAACCTTATAGACCGTTGGTAAACATGTAATAGGTCTATAATTTTTGGGTTCCGCGGTGCTACCAGACTTGTGGAGCAGGTGGGTTATTCCTGTTGTAAGGAACTTGGGTAGCGAACCAGACTCTAAGGCTGCCTGGTACTGAGATGCCAAACGAGCGTGCGATCTTTGTAGCCACTTGATCCAGAAGTTATGCAGCCCGTCCGGCCCTGGAGATTTCCAGTTCGGCAACGGACGGACTGCACGGGCTACATCTTGGGGGCTGATCGTAATAGCCCCCATTTCTTGTATGTCTCATGACATATTGCTACAACAATTGGAAGCTGTTGGTATTAGAGGATCGGCACTTCAGTGGTTGTCGTCCTATTTAAGCAATAGAAAACAATGTGTTATTATCAATAAAAAAAATGAAAATAATGTAATAATATCCTATTCATCGGAATATAAACATAATAAATATGGCGTTCCACAGGGAAGTGTGCTAGGCCCAATATTATTCCTCATTTATATAAATGACATCATAAAAATAACTAACCATAAATGCGTATTATTTGCTGACGATATTTCTATTATAGTGACATCTAATAAAAAAATAAATACCATTTCAGAACATGAACTCGACATTAATAATACAATTGACAAATTATTGCATTGGCTTGACATTAACCATTTGATGATAAATTTAGATAAATCCGTTTACATCCAATTTAATCGATCAAATAATTCCAAAAATGACATTAAACTCAATATTAATAAAATCAATGAAGTAACGCGTACCAGATTTTTAGGTGTAATAATAGATAAAGACATAAACTGGAAAGAGCACATAGACAATGTTAGCACTAAAATTAATAAATTTGTTTATGCATTAAAAATAGTAAAAAATGTAACTAATATAAAAACTGCTGTAATGTCATACCACGCATACGTCGAATCGTTGTTACGTTATGGACTAATAATGTGGGGTAACAGCACTGACTTCCAAAGAGCATTCATCGCTCAAAAAAAGTGCATGAGAGCAATTTGTGGACTTAAGCCCGACGACTCATGTCGACAAATATTTAAAAAACTTGGTTTGTTACCGTTACCGTCGCTTTACATTTACGAAATATGTGTTTTTGTTATGAAAAATAAGCAACTATTTAAGACTGCAAATGATGTATATCCTCGGAATCGACGAGATCCATATAAACTAGTGTTAAATGATTTGCCTAGACTGTCTAAATACAATAGTAGCTGCTTGGCAATGTGTGTGAGCATTTATTATAAAATACTAAGGCATTTCAAAGCTTTAAACACAAAATTATTTACAATAAAATTTCATAAGTGGTTAATCGAGTTTAGTTTTTATAGTTTAAAAGAATTTATAGCTAAAAAATGTTGATGTTTTAAAAAAAGGAAACTGTTGTTGTTGCTTAACTTGTTTTTTTAAATTTTGCATGCTATGTTTTATCCTAGCTAAACATGCTTGTGCCTCAATTTGTATTTAACACCCTTGTATACCATGTTTTACGCAAATAAATATTCTATTCTATTCTATAAAAACAAGCATTTCGTGGCAATATTCATCATATGTTAAAGTACTATACGTAAGTTCATGTTTAAAACATTGGAAGAAAGTGAAATAGTTCCAAGTGAGTATTAACCACAGAGTAACAAACCCATATTATTACTAATGTCTATACCAATATTCCCTTGTTGAATAAGCAAAGATATTTATTCGTGTGTAAATATCCAATGTTAAGATCCAGAGCTCTGAATTTTACGGAAATTATCCATTAATTGTCTCAACTAATATTATAGTTGTAATAGAATGTTGTTACAGTTACCGTTCAGTGCCTGTTTTACTTTCTTGGCTATTTCTGCTTTCTGCATTTACTTAAGGACATATTGTTGCTTCCTACATGAGATCAAACTAACATTTTAGTTTTCAAAAAGAGACAATACATCAATCAGTATTGATACCTAATGACGATTAAGCAAAATAGAAACTAAAAAGGCCTCATATTTATAAAAATCCTTTCGCATAATATCCTCTCGTTCGACTTGTATTTTTGGCTAAGCACATTTTTTGCGATTTTAATGATACTGCGATGAAAATGTGAAAGTTTTATAATTAGAATAGTTGGCCTTCTTTTTACCGACTGATCAGCAGATTCTTAATTTACGAGTAAACACCCTATGGGAAATTTAAATTAAGAACGGCTAATAATTCGCTAAGCAGCGCTCAGATTTTTAATGTTTAATTTGACAAGTATGCTTTAGGTTGAACAAGTTGAGGAGCTCGTGGCTAAATAATAACAGCCACACGGGTCGATCTTCAAGGTTAAGCAACGCTTGACGAGGTCGGTTCGTGGATGGGTGACCATTTCAACATACCGAGTTTTCTCCGTGCCTCGGAAAGCACGTTAAGCCGTTGGTCCCGGCTGTCATTTGAAGATCTTTGACAGTCTTTACGGGTAGACAGAAGCCTGAAATCTGACACCAGTCTTGCCAAGGGGTATCGTGGTACCCAGTTACTGGGTTGTGGAGGTCAGATAGGCAGTCGCTCCATGTAAAACACTGGTACTCGGCTGAATCCGGTAAGACTGGAAGCCAACCTAACAATAATTGGGAAAAAATCTAGGTAGATGCTTCAGGTTGAACGAAAGTTTCGTATGGGCATGGAGGTGCACACAGTTTTTCCCCTTTTTTCTATCTTGAAACACTGCCAGAGCCCGGATAAAAGTTTAGACTAAGATGTTCATGTAACATTTCCCACTTGTCAAACCAGCTGTACCATCTTCTAGAGTGAAACCATACATACAGAAAACCATAGAGCACGCGATTAATGAACATAATAATAATAGTCTTCGTACAAATTGCGTCGGATGTAATTTTGCTGACATTGACATTTTTTGAATATTGTTGTGGGTGATATTTTCTATTTACGTAATCGGTTTACTCATGCTCGGTTTAAAAGCCGGACGCAGAAAGTTTGCCGATGAATACACTCCAACCTACCCGCAGCGGCGCCCCGCATTTGCCTCGTTTGTTCGCCGAACGTCAGCGTGACGTCATGACGCCATCGGCAAACTTTCTGCGCCCGGCTTATAATATATGGAAAGTGTTGTAGCAGTGGCCGCCGGTTTCCTTGCCCTGTGTACAAAGGAATTGTCATTTACCAAGATTCGGATAAATAGGTACTTATCTTAAAGGCATAAGAGCATAAGCATATTCAGCCTTTAATATTTCCACTGCTGGGCACAAGGCTGCTCTCTGTGAGAGGGAATGGGCCATAACACGCGGGTCCAGTGCGGGTTGGTAGATGTGACATCCCTAAATTTTTAATGCTAGGACATGTCAATTTCCTCAGGTTGTTTTCCTTCACCGTTTTGAAAGCAGTGATTGTGAAATAAATTACACAAAGTAACGCGCCTGCCTGGTATTTAATCCACCGGTGGCCGCTAACCACTGGGATATCAATAATTCACGAAAATCTGGATCCCGGTCATGAGGAGAACCTTATTGGTTCCCATGGGTGTCGTATACATGACAAACTGATTAAACAAGAAGAAATCTTTGTTAACATCTGCATACTCATAACCTACGATGATCTCTTGACCAACAATTCGTCTCCAGGTTGTAATTAGGGTATATTCTCTGGAGAATTGTGGTTCAAGAAGTCTTACTGGTAAGCCTTTTGTTTTGAATGGGGGCTCCCGCATTTAAGGGATGTGCCTAATGGTAGATTATGTTCTTAAAAACAACTAAAAATCTAGAAAACGTTTAATTACGTTGTTGCGAAATAAAATTTTACTCTGCTTGGTTTTCAGATTTCAAACTAGTCAGCAGATCGAATTTGCGTTACTTTAAAAATAATTAATATTTTGAGGATACTTTTAATTTTATTCGTCAAAGAAATTAAAAGACTTGAGAGGTATCCATATCAAGTTAAACTTTTTTTGAAACTAGCTGATTCCCGCGGCTTTGCTTCCACCAAAATAATAGCCTATGTTACTCGGGAATGATGTAGCTTTCCATAGGTGAAAGAATTTTTAAAATCGGTTCAGTAGTTTCGGAGCCTATTCGGTACAAATAAACAAAAAAATCTGTACGAAAACGTACTGTACGGTGGTAGGACCGTACAGTACGTTTTCCTGGGTCATCATTATTGCGCCACCCGCTCAGTATGTTTCCATCATTTACATCATTGCACATACACAGCAATAGTTCAGTACGTAATTCGGCGGCATACCGTGCGCGTGACTCATAATCCCATATCGTTCACCTCATTAGTTTTAATTGTTATCCCATTTGACTCACTGAAATATATTTATCTTTTTAATCTTGAATCCCAGTTTATCTTAATCTTACCCCAACCCCGAACACTGGTCGTTCGAGCACTTAGCGAGGCCGAAACGCGTGTGCAAAACTTTGTGCTTTGTTCTTTTGTGTGTGCGTTTTACCGGTTTCGTTACACGCAATTAGAAACCTTGGTAAATACAGTGTGTGATATCTCGTGATCCTGCTCAATCCCGGTGCCTAGGAAGGCGCCGCGATTGAAAACCCTACAAGTAAGGTATCTTTCTTCTTACTTTTACTATGGCTACAATGGAAGGCATTTTCGCTACTCAACAGCAAGTCATTGAAGACATAGATAGACTTTACTCCAACTTCAAGAAAGATGGAGCAGAGCGGAAGAACCCCGACTACCTACGTCGACGATTAGAAAGCCTAGAGCAATATTTTACGGTGTTTCATAACAATCATATGAATTTGTTATCCTTTGGTGATCGATCTCATGCGTATTTCAATACCGATCAGTATGACCAAATGAAGGTGAAATACAGCAATATTAAAACAGCCCTGATGGGTGCGAGACGAGTATGTCGGACATTCGCATCCATCAAAAGGACGTCCGTAGGGTGCTGCGCAACCTCGACGTGAACAAGGCTAGCGGCCCTGACGGCATACCAGCTATAGTTCTTAGAACCTGTGCGCCTGAAAAGTCTCCGATCTTGACACGCCTATTCCGCCTTTCATATGAGACTGGAACAGGCACTGTTGTAATACTTGGAAGCAAGCCAACGTACAGCCCGTGCCCAAGAAGGGCAGTAGAGCTGACCCGGCCAACTACAGACCCAACTCTGTAACGTCCATACTCTGTAAGAGTATGGAGCGCGTACTCAACACTAAGCTCCTGGCATACCTAGAAACTAACGATATCCTTAGCGACCGCCAATACGGCTTTCGCCGAAATCGGTCTACTGGGGATCTTCTAGCGTATGCCATTCACATATGGAGTGAGGCCATCGAGAGGCATGGGGAAGCGCTTGCCGTCTCCCTCGACATCTCGAAGGCTTTCGATAGGGTCTGGCACGAAAGCCTTATTGGTAAGCTTCCTTCATTCGGTTTGCCCGGTGGTCTGTGTGATTGGATTGCAGACTTCCTGAGAGATCGGTCCATTCGAGTGGTTATCGATGGCTGCTCGTCGGACCAATTGGATATTAATGCCGGGGTCCCTCAGGGGTCCGTACTCTCAGCAACATTGTTCTTGTTGCACATTAACGATCTGCTAAAGCCCGGCACCTTTGGGTATGCAGACGACAGCACTGTTGCTGAGAGATACTTGTCCAACGCGCGTGCTACCGGGCCTCAGGTCCGGTCTCTCCGGGAGGCCATGGTGGAGTGCTTGAACTTGTCCTTGCAGGCAGTTTCCGAATGGGGCGATGCCAATCTGGTCAGGTTTAATGCTGCTAAAACCCAGGCGTGTCTTTTTTCCGCTAAAAGGAGCCAATTCCACCCGGCTCCTACTTTCCGTGATGTAACCGTGCCAATAACGAACCATCTTGAGCATCTTGGCGTTACGTTGACATCGACTCTCAATTTTGGGCCATACATTGAGGCAAAGGCTCAGCTGGCTGCCAAAAAGTTGGGGATCCTTGCGAAGGTGAGAAGGTACTTCACGCCGGAACAGCTGCTCAACTTGTATCAAGCGCAAGTTCGATCGTGCATGGAGTACTGTTCTCATCTCTGGGATGGATCTGCCAAATACCAGCTTGATGCACTAGAGTCGATCGAAAAGCGGGCCAAGAAACTCATCGGTAATGAGGCACTGGTCAAGTCAAAGCTCCAGAGCCTTGAACATCGTCGCCGAGTTGCCAGTTTGTCGGTATTTTATCGGTTATATTTCGGGGAGTGTGCGATGGAATTACATGATTTAATTCCGCCCAGCCCGTTCCATCACCGGACTACCAGACGTACGGCGATGCGTCATCGGTACATGGTGGACATCCCACCCATACGCACAAAACGTTTTGGGGACACTTTTATTATGCGTACAGCTAAAGAGTGGAATTCCCTGCCGGAATCTGTGTTTCCCGATAGCTACAATCTAGGGGTCTTTAAGTCAAGAGTGAATAGGTTTCTTCTAGGCAAGCGTGCTCTATCGTCGACCACATCATCGCTTACCATCAGGTGAGATAGTGGTCAAGCGCAAGCCTATAGATAATAAAAACAAAAAAAAAAAAAAAAAAGCCCTTCAGAATTATAAGCCTTCCACAGACAGACCTCAAACCCCTGTTTTGAAACCCCCCTACTTTTCAACCATCTTCAATATCTCAAACCTCGGACCTCTCATCTCAAAATAATCCTCCTAAGGATAGCATAAATATAGAAGACCTCTTGAAGAAACAAGCCACTAATTTTAGGGCATTTTCAAGAGAAGCTGCTGACATTGATCTCAATCTTATCTCTGAAAAGTGGGAGTTTGAAGACATCCTAAAAACTTTAAAAACTCGTTGGGCAGCTATTGACACCCTACACTGGGTATTAATCATATATTTAACATATCTATCCCTGAATCTCCTGAAATTAATCCTAATAATTCTGAAATATTGCGACAATTTGAAGATATACAGAAAAAGATTGAGATCATGAAACAAACTGAACCATGGAGTGATAAAAAATCCTATCACGACGTACATCTTTATAGCGTCTTGTATGCTCTAATCTTTGGAATCCTAATAACTACGGTGGTATACTGTTGGCGGCGTCACAGGCGGTCAACACGTCGAGAACCCTCGGTGCCTGATGGAGAGGCACCTACTGCTACTGCGATCTCTTCACATCCCGGCAATGAGAGTGTTATAAGTGAGTGTAGTGCGGTTAGGGAAAAAAGGCAATCTTTAATCAAAGTGAAAAGTGCAGTGAGTGAGTGTTGTGATCGTAGGGAAAAAGGTCAATTTAGTCAATCTGTGAAAAGCGTTCCCAAAAATCTTATTAAATCTAGCGAGTGTTTACAAACAGAAGATAGGGCCTCGTCCCCTGTTTTTCGCGTATTTTCCCTTCCCGATCTAAGATAATTAGTTACTAGACTACTTGTATTTGTTCGAAATATTGTTAATCACTCACTACTAATCCTTATCCCTGTCATATAGTTGATAAGTTGAAAATTGTTTATCATCTTGTAAATCTCATCTCCATCTTTATCCTACTAACCCCTATCTTTGCCCCCGGGAGCATGTACGGGCCTACCACCGTACAGTACGTTTTCCTGGGTCATCATTATTGCGCCACCCGCTCAGTATGTTTCCATCATTTACATCATTGCACATACACAGCAATAGTTCAGTACGTAATTCGGCGGCATACCGTGCGCGTGACTCATAATCCCATATCGTTCACCTCATTAGTTTTAATTGTTATCCCATTTGACTCACTGAAATATATTTATCTTTTTAATCTTGAATCCCAGTTTATCTTAATCTTACCCCAACCCCGAACAAAATCTTTCGTCTTTATAATATTTATTATTATTTGAAATAAGTTTTTTGGGCCAACAGCAAATAGTTAATCAACTCTTCACGTGAGCAGAGAGCTGCCAAATAATCAGCATTGCCATTCAACGAGGCAATTCGAACCCTTTCCTCTTTTACAGAAATGCCAGTTCCCATTAAATAAAGATCTTAGAATATATATCAAGCACGTACCGATAGCGCTTGACTTATGAGACAAACATAAATTAAATGCTTAAACGTTATTAATTTCTAGTTATTTCTCGTTATGTCAAGAGATTGCGATAAACTACAGCTGGTATATTTTCCAGAATTTCAATTGTTAAACCCCAATGCATAATGAACAAAGTCTAGAAGTCAAATGGCCTGTTTCACCGATTTGTACTCAGTCCAGTCAACTTATCTTAACGTGAACAGAGGACTGGCCTTTTCTTCGGTCAAGAATCAGCATTGCTATTCAACGTGGTGATGGTGCCAGCGTTCCGGGCAAATTTCAATCAAGCTGGATATTTTTGAGAGTTTTCCAAGAAGAAACTACAATAGTCTATTCTATTGTATACTAGCTGTGCCCACGGCTTCGCTCCCGTCATCTGCCCACCCTACCCTACTCACCTTTCATCATCATCATCATCATCATCATCATTTCAGCCGAAAGACGTCCACTGCTGGACATAGGCCTCCCCCAGGCGTCGCCACATTGACCGATCCCGTGCGTCTCGCATCCAGCGCCTTCCCGCAACCTTAACCAGGTCATCGGTCCACCTAGTGGGAGGCCTTCCAACGTATCGTCTTCCGGTTCGCGGTCGCCATTCCAGAACTTTTCGGCCCCAACGGCCATATGTTCTGCGATCAATGTGCCCTGCCCACTGCCACTTAAGTTTGGCACTTCTTCGGGCTATGTCGGTAACCCTGGTTCTCTTGCGAATCTCCACATTTCTGATTCGATCATGCAAGGAAACTCCGAGCATAGCCCTCTCCATTGCCCTTTGAGTGACTGTAAGCTTCCTGATAAGGCCCATTGTAAGCGACCACGTCTCAGAGCCATATGTCATCACTGGCAACACACACTGGTCATAGACTTTCGTCTTGAGACACTGTGGTAAGTTGGACGAGAAGATACCGCGCAACTTCCCGAACGCTGCCCAGCCGAGTCGGTTTCGACGGTTGACCTCTTTCTCGAAGTTGGCCCTACCCAATTGGATCATTTGTCCCAGGTAGCCATAGTCGCCCACAACTTCGAGTGTAGAGTCTCCGACCTTGATAGGAGTGGGTGTAACATGGGCATTCACCATGACCTTGGTTTTGTCCATGTTCATTTTAAGACCCACTCTTTCGGAAGCTCTACTGAGGTCATCGAGCATTTTACTGAGGCTCTCCATGGTCTCAGCCATGACCACTATGTCGTCGGCAAACCGAAGGTGATTGATGTACTCGCCATTAACGTTGATGCCAAGCCCTTTCCAATCCAGAACCTTGAAGACATCCTCCAGCACAGCAGTGAACAGTTTCGGAGAAATGACGTCTCCCTGTCTCACGCCGCGCCGGAAAAGAATTGGTTTCGAGGTCTGATCCTGAAGACGGACTGACATAGTGGCGTTCTTGTACAAACACTTCAACACTTAAATGTACCGGTAGTCGATCTGGCACCGTTGGAGAGACTGCAGTACAGCCCAAGTCTCGATCGAATCGAAGGCTTTCTCGTAGTCCACAAACGCTAAACAGAGAGGCAGGTTATACTCTTCGGTCTTCTGTATAACCTGCCGCAGCGTATGTATGTGGTCTACCGTGCTAAAGCCTTTTCGGAATCCGGCTTGTTCGGGAGGCTGGAAATCGTCAAACCTGCGCGCGAGACGATTCGTGATGACTCTTGAAAACAACTTGTAGACATGGCTAAGAAGTGAGATGGGCCTATAGTTCTTCAGTCGGGCATTGTCGCCCTTCTTGAAGAAGAGTACCACCACACCCCTGCACCATGCCTGTGGCGTTTTGCCCTCGAGTATGACGGAATCAAACAGCTTCTGAAGGGCCTTAAGGACCGGTTTTCCACCCGCCTTCAGGAGTTCAGCCGTGATTCCGTCATCACCCGGTGCCTTGTTGTTTTTAAGCTGTTTCAGAGCCATCCTAATCTCGTACAGGCTGACGTCCGGAATATCTTCGGTATAGTGTCGGGTCAATCTAGCTCTTGGGTCGTTTGCTAGACTCGCAACGGGCTTGCTGATTGATATGTACAACTGCCCATAGAATGTCTCGATCTCCCGCAGAATCTCCGGTTTCTCACCTTTCTGCCTATCCTATATACCTACATACTACATACCAATTTTTTTTCTAGTGTCATTCTTCCGCGTAGAATCTTAACACCACGATTCAGAAAATGACTTTAAATGCACAACGCCATCTATCGAATAGCGAGTTCAACTGTCCGAGTAACTGGATTGCGTGTGCTGTGATAATTTTACTTCTTGAACACTTTAAATTCATCTAACTTTTGATTGAGTGAACCGATTGCGATGAAACAAAAACTAGTTACGTTTCTTCAAGTTACGCACAATTTTTATGTATAAAAGTTATCTACATTGGTTTCGTACATTTCACGTGATGCGTGCACAAATAAACAGACAAACAGACAAAAATACCAAAAATGCCGGAAATGGGTTCTATTGGTTATCCTTTAACACCCTGGCTATTTTTTTTGGAAATTTTTTCGATGTACAAAAATTATTTTTCTACAGATTTATTATATGTATTGATGATTATTTTTCTACATATTTATTATATGTATTGATGATGATGATGATAAAGATTCTACTTTATAACAACCTTCTGTTTTTTCGAATCACACGCTCCGAAGGGGTCCCGGTCACATAACCAAGCAAGCTTTGGACTGGAATCCCCAAGGGAAAAGAAAGCGTGGTCGTCCCCATCAAACCTGGCATCGCGCCGTGTTGGCAGAAGTGGCGAGCATCATACCGCCTCCACACGCTTGGCGAACAATGGCGAACAGCAAACAACAAACACGAACGTGTGGATGGGTGTTTGATTGTGTTCGCCTGTTTTTGTTTGTGTTCGCCCGTGTTCGGCATTGGTGTCGGTTTTTATGCACAAATCAAAGGTTGTTCGACAAACGTGTTTGCGATGTATCCACACGCTTGTTCAGTTTAATAGTACGCGCGAGCTTGCTGGCGGCGGATGGAGTTAATAGTGGTGGTCAAATTTACGAATCGTGACATTTTGTGTATCCTAAGCTAAATTGTAAGGAAAAATGAGGAGTTCAACCCGAAAATAATCGCTGCCACAACAAGCTCGTCGTCCACCATGTTTTCCAATCCAGAATAGATTGGCATGTTCGCCAAGCGTGTGGATGCCATGTTTATGTTGGGTGTTTGTGGTCAGTGTTCGCCACATATTTGCTGTTCGCCCTGTTTGTGGCAAACAGCAAGCGTGTGGAGGCGGCATCAGAACGACATGGAGCGAGGTGAAGCGTGCTCAAGACCGATCGCAATGGAGGACATCTGTGGACGCCCTCTGCTCCATCTAGGGGACATAGGACATTAAGTCAAAGTAAGTCTGTTTTATGGGGGTTGGCAAAGCACTTGTGGTACTTATGGTATTATGGTATTGCAGACTAATAGATGGCGGTGACTACGTCCATCTGTTGGGCCGTTTGCCACTCTATTTTTTTTGTGATTATATGCAAATTCCAAAGACATGTGAATCTTCTTAAAAAAAATTAAAATATAAAATAAATAAACTCAAACAATCACGAATCACATTCTCATTTCAGCTCTAAATTCCTTGTAAGTTAAATGGGATGTAAAAGTTTAGAATTTGAAGTTATTTTACAAAAATGTTACTCCGCTAACATTTAAAACTTCATTTAAGTTCCAACGCGCTCAGTGGTTTCGTTTATTTACTGACAAGGCAAAATAAAATAGTATCAAGAAAAGTTGAGCTTAAAGCTTTTTATGCTGTCGCCTGTGAACACTCAGTTTGTGAGGATAGCAAATACGATACAGAAGGTTGACTTTATAAATTCGAAGGAATCAAAATCTAAAGCTCAATGATTTGGTAAGTAAATCGAATTTAAGTCAAACATTAGGTCAAGAAAATATAAATGTTATCAAAAAAACTTGAATTTATTGACATATTATTGAAATGATGGCTTCTGAGAGTCCTAAGGGTCTGGACAAGTGACATTAAAATGAAAGCGTCACGATAGCTGTTGTAAAAAAAATGGGATTGCTAAGCGCTTTCGAAATGTCACTTGATCAACCCCTTAGTGCTCGTTTATACAGAGGTCCGGTTTACAGATCCGCTTTAAGGTCGTGTCTAACCTTTACGACAGCGCTCCCACCCGGCAAAATAATCTTCATTGAAATGTGAGCTTCAGGGTGTCCTCTTTAGACATACTTTACATTGACAACACAAATTAGCAGACAGCTCACTATAAGCGTGATTACTGCCTTCGTAGCACTCGACAGCTGATGTCTCGCTTACCGCATGCTTACCACGCGCTTCAAGCGGGCGGCCCGAGAGCTGTACGCACGCTGACTGCTCGCTTGGAACAGATTGCTAGCTTGTTGAAAAAGGGAAAGGCGAAAGCGGTCGGCGCGTGGACAGGTTGACTGTTAACTGTAAGCGCGTGGACAGCTGGTTGCTTGCTAGCTGTCGGCGCGTGGACAACGAGCAATCATCTCCGTTTAAGGCAGTGTTGGAGCAGGGTCGTGTAAGTGACTAACGGTGGACGACTGCTAGCGGGTTGGGTTGCAGCGAGGGTCAAGCTGCTGCAACCCAGGGCATTGCGGTGCTGTCGCTGCCTGGACATTGGGCATGTCAGGGCACGATGCACCGCCGAAAAAGACCGCAGCGAGCAGTGCTATCGTTGCGGTCAGCCCGGCCACAAGGCGGCCCAGTGCTCCGCGGCGCAAAACTGCAGCCTCTGTACAGCTGCAGGGAGGCCCGCTGGGCACAGAGTGGGCGGAAAGGCCTGTGGCGTACTCACGCAGCAGAAGAGAAGAAGGAGGGCCAAGGTTGCTGGGGGCTCTTTACCCCCCCGTCAATCTGGCTGCTCTTCGGCCGACTCCCGGCCTAGGAATGGAGTGGAGGGAATGGATTGTGCATAATGGCGCTCTACCATTTCCTCCAAGGCAATATCAACCACTCTGCCAGAGCTCAGGATCTCTTGCTCCAGAGCATGGCAGAGTGGTCGATTCACGTGGCTGTGGTCGCCGAGCCGTATTTCGTCCCACCCAGAGACAACTGGGTTGGAGACCTCGACGGTTTGGTGGCCATCATTGGCGGGACTCTTGCCAGCCCGTCCCGAGGTCACGGCTGGGTGGCCGCCCTCGCGGACGGCGTTGGCATAGTTGGTACGTATTTTTCGCCCAACAAGACTCTCGCCGACTTCGAGAGTTTCCTTGTCGAGTTGGGCGCCGTCGTAGGCCGACTCCACCCTCACCCTGTGTTGTTGCTAGGGGATCTCAACGCCAAGTCTTCGGCGTGGGGATCTCCGGTAACCGATGCTAGGGGTGAGGTGCTGGAAGAGTGGGCAGTAACCACTGGCCTGGTCGTCCTAAACCGGGGTTCGGTCCACACGTGCGTGCGGCAGCGGGGCGGTTCAATAGTGGACGTCTCGTTCGCTAGCCCTGCTGTCGCGAGCCGTGTCCGCGACTGGCGTGTCGCCGTGGAGGTGGAGACGTTATCGGATCACAGATATATCCGTTTCGACGTCTCCACCTAGACCGCCGGCAGCCGTGGTTCGCCAGCCCCACGAACGGACGGTCCGCGCTGGGCGCACAAGCGCATCGACAGGGAACTTCTCGAGGAGGCCACCATTGTCCAGGCCTGGATCCGGGAGTCGGCAACGACCGGACCCGTCGACGTCGAACAGGAGGCGCTGTGGTTCCACGGGGCGATGACGCAAATCAGCGACGCGCCAATGCCCCGGGTCCACGCACAGTCAGCTAGGCGCCAGGTGTACTGGTGGTCCGCCGAGATTGCACAGTTGCGTGTCTTGTGCGTAGCGGCCAGACGCCAGTACACTCGATACCGGAGGAGACGTCGTCGGGTCCCTGACGAAGAAGCCGCGCATTATGAGGTGTACCGCGCGGCGACAGAGACTCTGCGGTTGGCCATCGGCGAGGCGAAGAAGCGAGCCAGGGAGGAGATGTTGGAGACTCTAGACAGGGATCCGTGGGGGCGCCCTTATCGAGCGGTTCGAGGGAAACTTCGAGCCGCCGCGCGTCCGCTTACGGAGAGTCTCCAACCCGAGCTGCTGGAGGAGGTAGTCGCAGCCCTCTTCCCGGCGAGAGCGGAGCATATCCCGCCGCCGATGGTTTTGCCCACGGCCGCAGAGTCTACAGAAGAGGACGCCATCAGCGTCCCAGAGGTGACACAGGCAGAGATGGGGGCGGCCGTGATGCGGCTCCGGGCTAAGAACGTGGCTCCGGGGCCCGACGGGATCCACGGTCACGTATTAGCCCTCGCTCTGAAGGAGCTTGAGCCCTGGCTGAGAGGACTCTTCACAGCGTGCCTTGAGCGGGGCCAGTTTCCGACTTTATGGAAATCTGGTCGTCTGGTCCTGCTCAGGAAGGCGGGGCGCCCTGTGGACTCACCGTCCGCGTACCGGCCCATAGTGTTGCTAGACGAGGTGGGTAAGCTGTTCGAGCGGATTATCGTTGCCCGCCTCGTCGGCCACTTGTACAGGGAAGGGCCGGACCTGGACGAAAGCCAGTTCGGCTTTCGGCATAGGCGCTCCACCATCCACGCAATATCGCAGGTGAGAGTCCTGGCGGAGGAAGCGGTGTCCCGGGGTGGGGTGATGTTGGCGGTGTCCTTGGACATTTCCAACGCCTTCAACACCCTGCCCTGGAGTTGTGTTCGGGAGGCACTGCGGTATCATCGAGTGCCTCCCTACCTCCGCCGCATCGTCGGGGCTTATTTGGCAGAGAGATGTGTCACCTACGTGGGACGTGATGGCGTCGAAAACCAGCACTGCATGTCGTGCGGTGTTCCACAGGGCTCGGTCTTGGGCCCGCCCCTGTGGAACATCGGGTACGACTGGGTGCTGAGGGGCGAACTCCAACCGGGCGTAGACCTGACGTGTTACGCGGACGATACGCTGGTCACCGCCCGGGGGAGTTCATACAGGGAGGCAGCGTTGCTGGCGACGGCTGCGGTCTCACAGGTGGTGAGCCGCATACGGCGCCTTGGCCTGGAGGTGGCCCTCAACAAGTCGGAGGCCATAGTCTTTCATGGCCCCCGGCGGGCGCCACCGCCCGATGCCCACATCGTCGTCGGAGGGGCTCGAATCGCTGTCGAGTCAACCATGAAATACCTGGGATTGGTGCTAGACAGCCGGTGGGATTTCGGCCCCCACTTCCGGCGGCTGGCGCCCAAGTTGTTGGGCGCGGCTGGGGCGCTGTCAACGTTGCTTCCCAATCTGGGGGGCCCGAGCGCTGCCTGCGGCTCTACGTGGGGATCGTGCGATCGATGGCCCTTTATGGGGCCCCGATCTGGGCGGCTAACCTGACGGCCGGCAGCATCGCTGTTCTGCGAATGCCGCAGAGAGCGATGGCCGTCAGAGTCATCAGGGGGTATCGCACGATCTCCTACGAGGCGGCTTGTGCACTGGCCGGATCCCCGCCCTGGGACCTTGAGGCGAAGGTACTCGCGTCACTGTATCGGTGGCGCGAGGAAGCGCGGGCGCGGGGCGAAGGGCTGATGCAGCGACATATGGAGTTGCGTCAGTCTCAGCTTCGCGAGGTCCTGGTGGCGGAATGGCGGGACAGGCTTTCACGCCCTACCGCCGGCCTCGTTACCATCGAGGCGGTCCGGCCAGTGCTCGAGCGCTGGCTCGGGAGGAGGCACGGCTCCCTGTCGTTTCGGGTGACGCAGGTGCTCTCGGGGCATGGTTGCTTCGGGAAGTACCTGTGTCGCATAAACAGGGAGCCAGACGCCCGGTGTCACCACTGCGTCGACTGCCGGGAGGACACGGCGCAGTATACGCTGGCAGAGTGTGCCGCTTGGGAGGAGCCACGCCGTGCCCTCATCTCTGAAGTAGGCAGTGACCTGTCGCTGCCGGCCGTAGTCGAGTCTATGGCCGGCAGCGAGGAGTCCTGGGACGCGGTGGTATCCTTCTGCGAAACAGTTGTCTCGCAGAAGGAGGCTGCGGAGAGGGAGAGGGAGATTTCATCCGCTAACCCGATCCGCAGCAGACGCGCCGGGCGTCGGCGGAGGGCAGACAACGCCCTCTTCCAGCCCCCCTAAATGGGTCCAGGGGCGACGGACTCGGGGACGTCCGTCGCCCCCCACACATCAGGACCCGAGGTGGAGGCGCGTAGTGTTCCACACGCGCTCCTCTTAGACGTCGCGGGGGGAGTCCAACACCTCACTCCCCCAAACCCGAGGTCGTGGCCCGCAAAGGCGGGCCGGCACTAGCTGGGGGTTGCGGAAGTATCGTTGTTCCCGCGACCCCCAGCGTAGGTGTGAGATGGAACACAGGGGTGGTTTTTAGTCAGTACGTGTCTGACAGACCTCTCCGCCCGCCCCAGGGCGGAGGACATCCAATGAGGATTTTCCACCCCGGAAAAAAAAAAAGAAAAGGTTCGTGTAATTGAGCTACGACCTTTATCCTATACGTTTGTATTCGACGTTGATGTATGTAGTTAATGAGCGAGTTCACACACACGACAGTATTCCAGATCCAGTAAAAATACATATCCGAGAAAATATACAGCAATCCGTTTTACAGGTCCACTTTATCGTATACGTTTTTATTCGGCAATGGCGTAGGTAGTTGTATGAGCGAGAACACACACATCACATTATTAAAATACTGATCTGTTTTGTTTGAAAGTTGGTGATACACTGACTAAATGTGGTGTTAACATCACTTCCAGTAGCGACGGATCCGTTAAAAACGATCCTGAAAATGCGGATGATCTGTGTCATCGTATCCTTATATTTTGGCTTTCCGATCATCGCCATCCATCGCCATCAATCATCATCAATCATCATCATCAATATTACATATAATAAATCTACAGAAAAGTAATTTTTGTACATAGAAAATATTTCGAAAAAAAAATAGCCAGGGTGTTAAAGGATAACCAACAGAACCTATTGCCGGCATTTTTGGAATTTTTGTCTGTTTATCTGTTTATTTGTGCAAGCATCACGTGATATGTACGAAACCAATATAAATTACTTATATACCTTAAAATTGTGCGTAACTTGAAGAATTACTTAGTTTTTGTTTCATCGCAATCGGTTAACTCTATCAAAAGTTAGATGAATTTAAAGTGTTCAAGAAGAAAAATTATTTTATTATCACAACACACGCAATTCAACTCTAATATCGAGTTCAACTGGACAGTTGAGTTCGATATTCGATAGATGGCGTTGTGAATTTGAAGTCATTTTCTGATAGTGGTGTTATTATTCTCCGCGAAGGAATGATGACTATAGATAGAAACAAAAATGGAAGGTAGGTAAGTAGGGTAGGGTCGGCAGTCAGATGACGGAAGCGAAGCCGCGGGCACAGCTAGTCGCTAATATAATTGCACCGTCTAGTGCCTCTGTGTGCCTTAAATCTTCGTGTGGCTGTGTTACTAGTTGAAAGACCAGCATTTCTGCACCTTTTTATTCTACGTTTAAAATGTTAGTGACATGCAACGGCTATAACAACAGTCGCGGTGCGGATATGAAGTTTTGTCCAGCAAGAGATATTTTTAGAACACTCGGCTTCAAATAGTGTTTTAGAATGTAGTGCTTGGCTATCTCGTTGCTTAGTAAAGTTTAAGTAGCTTTGAACGCTAACATTTTGAGAGTATGAATTTATTTTGCGGACAAGAATTTTCCTTAATGCTGTGTCCATAATTTCTCGTTTATATAAACTTAAAGAGAAGGAATTTTTTAATGTTCTTTGAATCGTTTCGTTTGTCGTCCTTTGAGGTAAATTATAGTGTGGAGCCGAGTTCCGCAAACTGTTAGTAATTTTAATGTCTCATTATCATGTCGAGTGGACGAGAGAAGGAAGATAAGTCAAATGAATAAAAAAAATTGGGGTACAGTTTGAATAGTTCTTGCAGTAACAAATTCATGTAATCGCGGGGTTTGTATAGGATAGCTGGAACCCTTCTCCGCACTTAGAATCGCATTTGGTCCGTTGTGCGTGCAGGCCTAGGACTCTCTGAGAGGGAATGTGCCGTAATCCACCACGCGGGCCCAGTGCATATTGGTGGATGTCACATGTCTTCGAATTTTTGGTTCTAAGACATGCCGGTTTCCTCACGATGTTTTCCTTCACCGTTTTGAGAACAGTGGTGATAAAATAATTTATACAAAGTAAAGCCTGCCTGGGTTCGAACCCACGACCTACAACTAGTAAGTCGCGGCCGTTACCTCTGCGCCACCACCGCTCTTGTGATCGCGGGGTTGTGGCAAAAAATACGGCGGTGGCGCGCTTTGCGGCTTTGAGGGTTGGGTTACGGCGCAGCGAATAACCCGACACACAGCTGCCAATAAGTTTGAATCTTCCAGTAGTGATTCACAAAGTATTTAATGACAAAATAAATCGTAACCAAACTAGCAATAATCAAGAAAGTTTATATATACGTATTCACTTGTTATGAGCAACTAGCTTTAAGGCTTCACTCTCGTGACCTTTTACAGTGGAAGTCGGATTCATTATTTCAGGATAAAATTGCCGATGATACTGAGCGATACTGAGACTTTCTAAATTAGTGACATAATTTTCGTAATCGAGTCAGGAATACCAGAGATTGCCTTTTACAAACATATAAACAAAATACCGGTGTGAGTATATGACAAGACTAGCCGCCACCCGCAGGTCTGCCCGCGGTACTACTCCCAATATCTTAATATATTTTAGCTTTTGTGTTATTCTGATCTATTCGCTATATTTCTGTAAAGATTCATCAAAATCTGTTCAGTAGTTTTTGCGTGAAAGAATAACAAACATCCATCTATCCATCAATCCTCACAAACTTTCACGTTTATAATAATATGTGTATTATTCTGATCTATAAACTATATTTCTGTAAAGTTTCATCAAAATCTGTTCAGTAGTTTTTGCGTGAAAGAGTTACAAACATCCATTCATACATCCATCCATCCATCCTCACAAACTTTCACGTTTATAATAGTAGTAAAATGTAGCAACGTTAATGAAGCAAAAGGAGTATGTAAGAATCGTAGCAGGTGGCGTTCTGTATTTTCTGCCTACGCCCATAGAAAAAAAGCGTGAGTATGTAAGTATTATAAACAAACAGTTTCACCTCTGTATAATATTAGTTCCGACTTAGGCACTTGTCCCACCGCTGACAATCAGCGAGAAGCGAGTAGAGCTAGAAACTAGATATGAGTTGGCGAGCAGCGAGAAGCGAGTATGTAATTCCGACAGTTTTGTAGCTAGGCTATAAGCGAGTGTTCTTGTGCGACGGGCGCTTACTCGCACCACTCGCTCGGGAGGGCCAGTCCTGCGCAAACCTGCACCTGCACTCAGATCCACTCTGTAGGCAGAAATGATCGCTGGTTGGTCTCTCGGCTTGAGTTCAGAGGCCTTAGTGCGAGTTTTTACTCACGCTTAATTGCGTTAACGTTAACGCCAATTTGTATTGAAACTGGATAAGCGCGGTCTGGTGACGGCAAGGCAAAACCTCTTTTTTTGTATACATTTTGACATAAGAGGCCTTAGTGCGAGTTTTTACTCACGCTCAACCGCGTAAACGTTAACGCCAATTTGTATTGAAACTGGATAAGCGCCGTCTGGTGACGGCAAGGCAAAACCTGTTTTTTTGTATACATTTTGACATAAGAGATCGTTTACGTTATCACGAGTGAGTACTTAAAAAAACTCGCACTAAGCACACAGAGATCGTTTACGTTATCACGAGTGAGTACGTTAAAAAACTCGCACTAAGCACACTGACCGCTAAGCGAGCATCGCTGTGCGAGTTAGAACTAGTGGTGAGAGAGTTCTAGCGGCAATGTGAACAGCCAGCGATCAACTTTTGATATAATTGTGTCTCTTTTATTGTGACAAGATCTTATCTTTTGGCCGTTTCTTCAGCGATAAAATAGTCGATAGCTAATCGTTTCCTCCTCGGCGGTAAATATGTACTTGTCAGCACCATTATTTGCCAGTCGACCTTTGAATTACACAGCAACAAAACACGATCATGTACATCATTACGTTCGTATTTAACGTCAACTAAGCGTAAGGTCGCAAACAGAGGCTGCGTACGTCATCCAAGACCTAATTGGAGGCTCATTGATTGAGCACTAACCGAAACAATGAGTCTGGTATAGTCACAGTAAAACTAGGTTTGCCAACCTAAGGTCTATTGTTGTTTACTCAATGCATGATATAATCTGTTTTACTTTTATGAATTAGGTATTGCCATAATGTTTTAGGTTTCCGTATCCAAAGGGTAAAAACGGGACCCTAATACCAGGACTCCACGATCCGTCTGTCTGTCTGTCTGTCACCAGGCTGTATCTCATGAACAGTGATAGCTAGACAGTTGAAATGTTCACAGATGATGTATTTCTGTTCCCGCTATAACAACAAATATAAAAACAGAATAAAATAAATATTTGAAAGGGAAAAAAAAAGTTATTTTTTTCGTTTTTTGTGATAATGGTACGGAACGCTTCGTGCGCGAGTCCGACTCGCACTTGGCCGGTTTTTTATCTTGTGCAAAATGTTACAATGAAATAAAACAGATTCATTTGGTTTATAAACCAAGTTTTTGAGAATTATTAAAATTCATCATCATCAGCGCATTTGGCGGGAAACGCCACAATTTATTTCATACTAGCTTTTGCCAGCTGCTTTGACCGCATTATACGGGGATAAAAAGTATGCGCTATACCAGACTATAATCTATTTCTTTGCCAAATTTTATACAGATCCGTTCAGCCGTTCTGTAGTGATTGAGTAACAAACATAAATCCATCCTTCCATCCAAACTTTTACATTTATAATATTAGTAAGATTCATATTCAGTATTGTACATAAAACATACATATTTATACAAATATAGATTATTTTGTATCATTTTCCGTCAATTCCCGCCCGATCAAATGAAAATGAAAGACGACAAGATAGAGTGTCATTTTTGGAAATCTGGCCAAAGGGGTTATCTGAAACTTGTCAGTTATATTCTCGGTATTCTCTCAGCAAGCCATACAAATACAACATACAAATACAAAATATTTATTTCTGAACCAAAAAGTTTTACATTCATACCTTTATACCAAGTGGTGTGCCTATTTCTAGAAAATGAGTCGGGAAGAGGTTGGCTGGATGTGATAGCCCGGTAGTCTATGCCACACTGTCGTTTGGGGTTTTTTGAAAAAAAAATTAACCATCATGTTGTATCACTTTTTAACACGCTTTTATTAGCTTGGTATGTATCTATGTAACTATGTATCTAATTATCAATGTAACGGAATCTTTGAACGTGATTTTCACCCACTTCAAAACGTCGGGTTGATTTGAAACTTTGCACACCTATCAAGGACCGATAACAATGCAATAATTTAGTCAAAGTCGGGTACTTTTGAAAGTCAAACAATAATTAAAATTTACAACTAATAAAAGTTGATTCTACCGTGCGCGTTTAAATTGTTTGTCCCATTAGCCTTACCAAGATCTTCAGGATTAGCGACTTTTTAGTTCAATTTACCATTAAAGCGTGTTTTTTTAGTTCTTAGAACTATAATTTACTATTATTATACTTTATATTATAATACATTATATATTTTAACATTTTTTTTTGTATCTATTTTACAATTTTTTAAGTTTATAAGTTAAGCACCTGCATATTCACATTATGACATTATTTTAAGTATCTATTTTATTTACCCACGTCCGTGTGTCACTAGCGGAGTGCCAACTGAAAATCAGCGCTGGATGTCTGACGCCCAGCAAATGCTGAGTTGGTAACCCTTTCGGTGTGGGCACGCTCGGCGCAATCATTCTTAAACCTTGTTTGTACTTTTTTTACTATTCTTCTCTGTTACTTTGTGATTGTTGTTGTAGTGTCTATGTCGAATAAATGTTTTATATTCTATTCTATTCTAAACAGCTATCAAATTTTCGTTAAGAATATGCTTGCTCAAAAACCCTGCCAGCTCGTTTCATGTTGCGAGTTTCGTGTTCTTTCGTTTAGTATGCTCAGTGCTTCAAAAGTCATTTTACGACAAACAAACCCGAAAAAACAAAGATATAAAGTATTACATACACTAACAGGTAAATTACCAAACATTAATTCATATACGTGAGGAAGATGCACCCAGACTAACACTACTATACTACGTATAGATATAAAGTATTACAAACACTAACAGGTAAATTACCGAACATTAATTCATATACGTGAGGAAGATGCACCCAGACTAACACTACTATACTACGTATAGATATAAAGTATTACAAACACTAACAGGTAAATTACCGAACATTAATTCATATACGTGAGGAAGATGCACCCAGACTAACACTACTATACTACGTGTAGATATAAAGTATTACAAACACTAACAGGTAAATTACCGAACATTAATTCATATACGTGAGGAAGATGCAGTACCCAGACTAACACTACTATACTACGTATAGATATAAAGTATTACAAACACTAAGAGGTAAATACCGAACATTAATTCATATACGTGAGGAAGATGCACCCAGACTAACACTACTATACTACGTATAGATATAAAGTATTACAAACACTAACAGGTAAATTACCGAACATTAATTCATATACGTGAGGAAGATGCACCCAGACTAACACTACTATACTACGTATAGATATAAAGTATTACAAACACTAACAGGTAAATTACCGAACATTAATTCATATACGTGAGGAAGATGCACCCAGACTAACACTACTATACTACGTATAGATATAAAGTATTACAAACACTAACAGGTAAATTACCGAACATTAATTCATATACGTGAGGAAGATGCACCCAGACTAACACTAATATACTACGTATAGATATAAAGTATTACAAACACTAACAGGTAAATTACCGAACATTAATTCATATACGTGAGGAAGATGCACCCAGACTAACACTACTATACTACGTATAGATATAAAGTATTACAAACACTAACAGGTAAATTACCGAACATTAATTCATATACGTGAGGAAGATGCACCCAGACTAACACTAATATACTACGTATAGATATAAAGTATTACAAACACTAACAGGTAAATTACCGAACATTAATTCATATACGTGAGGAAGATGCACCCAGACTAACACTACTATACTACATATAGATATAAAGTATTACAAACACTAACAGGTAAATTACCGAACATTAATTCATATACGTGAGGAAGATGCACCCAGACTAACACTACTATACTACGTATAGATATAAAGTATTACAAACACTAACAGGTAAATTACCGAACATTCATATACGTGAGGAAGATGCACCCAGACTAACACTACTATACTACGTGTAGATATAAAGTATTACAAACACTAACAGGTAAATTACCGAACATTAATTCATATACGTGAGGAAGATGCACCCAGACTAACCCTACTATACTACGTATAGTAGTTAAATTAACAAACACTAGCAGTTAAATTACCGAATGCAACAACAACGGAACAGAGTGCGAGTCAATTTCTTAAACAAAAAGGAGAGAAAAGAAATAAAATAAAACAGTAATAATATTATTATAATAATATTAATATGAATATAAAGATTATCCAGTTTGATTTAGTCTACACTAAAGATTTGCCCTATGGAGCAGGACCAGCATATTTTCAAGCATTCATAAGAATAAATAAAAATAAATAAAAAATAAAATAAAAAAGCCTTTTATTTCATGCATTGAATAAAGTTTACATCTGACAAGTGTAGTTTTAAATACAATGACAATTAGATTTCTAGACTTATAATTCAATTCACAAACTTAAAATTTAATTCAATTCATAATTCAACACAATTCACTGATTCATTCCGCTAATCCAGTACTAAATTAAGATTAAAGAATACTAATATAACTTGTATAAGTATGTGATCATTAAAATCAATTAAAACATAATAACAAAACCAATCAAAACAAATCAAACCAAATTAAAAAGTTTAAATAAAATAGAATCAATTAGAATCAATTAGAACAAAATCATCCAAAATAAAATGTTAAAATCAATTCAAATAAAATAAATTAAAACAAAATAACAAAATCAATCAAAATAAAGTAGTAAAATAAATCAAAACAAAATCAAACCAAATTCAAATAAGTTAAAATAAAATCAAATAGAATCAATTAAAACAAGATTATCCAAAATAACATGTCAAAATCAATTTAAATAAAATAAATTAAAACAAAATCATTCAAAATAAAATACCAAGATCAATTCAGATAAAATAAATAAAATTAATCAAAACAAAATCAATAAAATGAATTTCGTATTTAAAATAAAATAACATGGCATGCATGAACCTCTCACATGGTGAGAGTGAAGGCCTCCTCCAGGGATGCCCAGTGATCGCGGTCGCTGGCTTCTGACATCCAATTATTTCCTGCTACTCGTTTGATGTCGTCAGCCCATCTAGTGATTGGTCTTCCTCGTTTTCTATTGCCTGTAGGGCCAGGCCATGACGTCATCCGAATAGTCCAACGGTCATCACTCATTCTCGCTACGTGTCCTGCCCATCTCCATTTAAGCGTTAGAGCATAGGTGACAGCATCTGTTACTTTAGTTTTTTGTCTGATAAGGGAGTGCCGAATTTTTTGAATTTTTCTGATTTTTGTGATACTTCTCTCCATGCTTCGCTGGCAGGACGTAATTTTTTGCTTTACTCGATGTGTGAACTTCCATGTTTGACACGCGTATGTAAGTGAAGGTAGCAAACACGAGTTCATGACTTTACTCTTGATTTTCAT
This sequence comes from Orthosia incerta, assembly GCA_948252205.1. NCBI lineage: Eukaryota > Metazoa > Arthropoda > Insecta > Lepidoptera > Noctuidae > Orthosia > Orthosia incerta. The sequence goes on along the minus strand of OX411757.1, from coordinate 8,612,424 downwards.
CGGCATTTGGCTTTTTAATATTTCCTTTACGCTCCAAAATTTTTTCCACGTCGTTATTATTCGTCTATCTACTTCTGCGTCGTTGTTATTTTTATCAAAAGATATTTGTTTTCCCAAGTAGATATAGCTATCAACGTACTCCATTGGTGTGTCATTAAGAAGTATTGAGTTTTGTAAGGAATTAGTCATAACCTTGGTTTTACACAGATTTATTTCCAGTCCGGCCTCTCTGCTTGCTTCTTGTAGCGTGTTTAGCATTAACTCCAGCTCTGAGCTATTTTCTGATAGTAGGATAATGTCATCGGCGAACCTCAAGTGACTTATATATTTTCCTTTCACACGTATGCCCACTTTTTCCCAATTTAATTTGCCAATTATAGATTCTAGGACCGCTATAAAAATTCTAGGTGATAGAGGGTCACCTTGCCGTACTCCTCTTTTGATGGGAATTGGCGGTCCTCTGGTCTCGAGTTTCACTCTACTTGTAGTGTTCTCGTAAAGGTATTTCAAGACCTGTACGTATTTGTTTTTCACGTTTTGTGTTTGTAGAGCTTTCCATATAGAGGTATGTAAGAGTGAATCGAAAGCCTTCTGGTAATCAATAAACACTATGTAAAGAGGACGTTGATATTCTTGATATTTTTCAATAAGCATCTCCAGAGAATGGATGTGATCCACCGTTGAATATCCTCTTCGAAATCCCGCTTGTTCGATTGGTTGGCTTTCCTCCAGTGTATCACTGATTCGCTTCTCTATGGTTGATGAAAATAATTTATACAGTGATGGAAGGAGGCTAATTGGTCTATAATTGCCTATGTTTTTTGGGTCACCTTTTTTAAATAACAGTATAATATCAGACTCTGACCATTGTGAAGGTGTAGTGGATGAGCTTAGAATCAAATCGAATAAGTATGTCAGTGGAGTTACAAGATGAGCACAAGCTAGTTTTATGGCCTCATTTGTAATCTTGTCTGGTCCTGGACTCTTCTCTGCTTTGAGGTTTTTTATTCCTATGAAAATTTCAAGTTCATCCACTGGTGGTATGTCTTCGTCGACGCTAGTATTTTCTGGCTCATTTTGGCCCATATCTTGTAGTATCGGGGCACTATACAGGTGTTTGTAAAAGTTAGTAGCTATGTGAAGGATATCCTTTCGATCGTGTGTTATTTTTTGTGGTCCTTGTAGTCCTTCTATCCAAGTTCTATGAGATTGCAGTTCTTTATAAGCTTTCTTAAGGCTGCCTGTAGAATCAAGATGTCTTTCAATAGTAAGCTTCCGATGGTTGGCGTAGTCTCTTTGAACACATTTGCTTCCTAGTTTGTAGAGAGCCTTCAACTCGTTTTTCATAGCTCGCGTTTTTGGTTTTATTTTCTGAAGCTCACTTCTTCGTTGTATTAGCTTTATAGTATGGGTTGATATTGCACCACTTCTTGTTTTATCTCGATTTGGTATGAGAGCCTTCTTCAAACTAGTGTCTAGTACGTTTATTAATTGGTCGTAGCAGTCCTGTACTGAGTCGGTTTCAAGGCAATTCATAAGTTCTTGTTTGTGTTCGTTGATTGATTGTTTGTATCTTGAAACCTCTTCTTCGTTTTTTAGGAAACTTCTTGAGTTGTTAGTATACTTGATTCTAGATACCTTTGATTTTTGTATGAGAAAAGTTGCTCTAACAAGTCTATGGTCCGTTGGAAAATTTAGATTGATGACTTCCATATTCTGTACGTTGTTTGGGAAAGTTGTCATAATGTAGTCCAGTTCATTTTTAGTGGCGCCGCCAGGAGATCTCCAGGTCCATCGTTGTTTACTTTTCTTTTTGTAAAAAGTATTTAAAATAGAACATTTGTTTTCGTGTGCGAATTCTATTAGTCTTTCGCCTCTGTTATTTCTTGTACCATATTCATAAGAATATAATCATCTAATTTATAATATTATCAAGCTTGTTTACACAGTGTGGTTTAAACAAAAGTTTGAAATTTTCTTTCATTTAGTTTTAATATATCACAAGGTAATTAGGTTATAGAATTTAACACCGTACCCCATGAAAGAAGTGTGTACTTTAGCTAATCTGTAAGATGGTTGATCTAACTTATATTTATTTCTAGTATTATAATTGTGTACTTTAATAAAGAGATCTGTGTAGACTGAGGTGTCTTCTCAGGGTAAAACGCTAGCAAAGTTGCTCTGTCACGTCCCGCTAGGCGCCCATCATAGTTACTTCAGTATGAACGGAAATGTGCGGTGGTTTCATACGTTTGATATTTCGCCGTAGCACCCGCGTAAGCTCCTCACCCTGTAGGGAGCTTAACAATAACCTAAAACAATGTAGGATCGGTCTAGTTTGGGTGGCTGACCGTTCTTGACATTATCGATGCGGTGTTTAGAAAAAGATCTTGATGTATGATTTTGTAAAGTAATTCCAAAGCTTGAACGTTTTCAGTAACTCTTTTTGGGTTATAGTAGCATTATTGTCGCAATCCCACCGCACCGTTCCCAAACCACTGCAACTACTGAAAGCCAGAATCAACAGTGTCGACCACCAGAAAAGCGCCGAGCCAGCGAAGCTCGACGAAGTCCTGATGAAGATTGAATTTAACTATATTGGATTCCGCAACGAATTTAATAAGAAAAGAATAACGGAGGAGTAGGAAAAAAAAAAGTGCCACTTCCCTCGACACAGAATAATCAAGCCCAATACGCACAAAGAGTCGTTTACAAATGGGATAAGCCCAGCTGCCTTGCACCACGGATAAAAAATATCATTAATATTAATGGGTTCTAACATTATGAAATAATTCATTCCCAAAAAAAATTGCAAAAACGCTTGAAATTTGTTCTAGTTCCCATAAGGTCCGTTGATTAATTATTAATTAACTCTAGATACAGCCTGTACATTATCTAACATAAAATTGCGTTCATTCTGCCAAAGATTACACTCCCATAAGATATGATATGATATCCCAGTAGCGTAGTTTTTACTTCTAGTACCCAGGCTTCATTTCGATGAGAAGGATCGAGCCGTAACGTGGGCCCAGTGCGAGATTGTGGATGTGACATGTCTTCGTATTACTCCGACTACTATTCTTAGGGGAGGAAAAATTTCAAAAAGTTCCCGATATATTAGAAAAATCTGGAAAACGTTTAGTGCTAGCCCCGCTGGAATTTTTTCTAATTAATTTTAAAAAAATATATGTCGTCCAATCTGTCAGTCAGCAAGTGACTTATTATGTCATCGGTTGGTTATGAATCCGCTAGGTCTTCATAAAAACTGGGCACTGGTTATAAAACTAGCTCGCAGTGATTCGCTGACTCTGTAGTCACGGTACTCATAAATAAAGTGCCCCGTAAAACTGCTGCTGTTTTTATATCAGAACTCAATTGAAATAACAGGTGCTTCTAAAAGATAATTTAAGAGCACAAAGGCTGATGTTGATTCAATACCTGACTGCGATAATAATTCGATAACTCGTCGCGTAGAAAGTGCACTAGTGTCTTTATTTAATTTTTTTCTTTCTTGTTTATAATACTTTAAGCTGTTTTTTTTTATAGTAAACACCGTCTGCTTAAGAGGTTGCTAGAATTTTTCATAGCGCTTTTAAAATCTTATGATCTGATATTTTATGATATAGGAAAGCTTGTCTAGATACAACATTAGGTTATAAGAAAGAAAATCATTTATTGCCAACATTGTACAAACTCAATGTTAGTAACAGTCAAAGACTGACTCTTTTCTTGAGCCAAGTAGGTATATTTAACCCGTTGAGGGCACGAAACGTGTATCTACGCGAGACACAATGGCTGTGCTATTGTTTCGGTAATCACGGGCATTAAACCGGTATTGAAATTGATTTTTCGGATTTTTCAAAGCAATTTTGATTAAACAATGCCAAATTCATAACTGGCAAAACTCCGAAGTCTTGATATGTATTGAAATTAAATGGTTTTTCTAAACTAAACGGTGAAAAGTAATTCGTTAGAATACATATTATAAGGGTGGTTAAGCACTACACGTTCGTGTCTGTAATTTGAGTTCCGATTTCAAAATGTTCTGAATTATGACAGATTATGACTGATAGAGTTCGGATGTAACGCGTAAGCTTCCTTACAAGATGTACTGCGGCTACTTCTGAACAGAAATTTCACGGACACAGATCGGATGTAGAACGTAACCGCCCTAATTGATCGCAATTAGGTAATGCAAAAAACATGTTGCCATGGTAAATTATAGCCTATGAGTTATTCTGAGTTTTCATCCATCCATTCGCACAAACATTTACATTTTATAATATATATAATACTAGGATACTCATTGCAGTGTGACCTCACAGCTCATGATGGCAAAACAATCGCGTATGAACCTGTCAGTAGCCACTATGGTGAAAGCTCAAAAAAAACTCTGAAAAAAAAGAATGAAGAAAGAAGCTCAAAAGAAAATATTATGGAACCGTCACGCTTGACAGATTAATGATGACAGCTCTCTTGCCATAGACATAAGGTACAAACTTAATAAACACAAAAAACGTACGATGAAAACAGTAATAGAGTCATTTCATCTAAGTGTCGACCTCTTAAAAAGATAAATGTGGTAGCTATTGCCAACAATGTCTGTAGATTTTTCCTTCTTGTAAGGGTTGGGCCGTCGGCTTTAAAAAATATTTCTTACAGACTTTAGTTTTTTAGCTTTAGAAGTTGAGGCTACTAAATATTTCAAAATTGTAAATATTAATAAAGCCGTTATGAATCTGATTTTATCGCTATCTACAACATTTTTCACAATTGTGTGAATTACCTAATTTTCGATTACAAATCATTTCAATGTCACGGAGCTAATTAAAACTTTTGAAATAATAATCTATTTCACTGTAAAGTGGAAAGAGCAATAAATAAACAACCAACACGTTGCAAAGTTATAACGAAATGTTGATTTTGAACCTAATTTAAACTGTGACTCTATTATCGAAAATATATTAATTCGCTTAAATCGATGTATTCTCGATCATTATCATTATTTCAGCCGAAAGACGTCTACTGCTGAACATAGGTTTTCCCCAAGTGTCGTCATATCGACCGGTCCCGTGCGTCTCGCACACACCACTCCACAACTTTTTGGCGTCAACGACAATCCGTTCTGCGAGCGATGTGCCCTGCCCACTGTCACTTAAGTTTGGATATTATTCAGGCTATGTCGGTATCCTTGGTCCTCCTGCGGATAACTTCATTTCTGATTTTATCACGCAAGGAAACTCCGAACATATCCCAGTATCCTTTGGGTGACTTTAACCATTCTGAAGAAGCCCATTGTGAGCGACCACGTTTCAGTTCAATATGTCATCAATCATCATTCATTAGAGTTTAAAAGAAGCAGGATTTTTTTCTTTTCTTTAGGCTCGCGTTTCACCACTATCCCACCTGATGGTAAGCATTGATGTGGTCGATTTAAGCTAAATTTTTAGCACCAGTTGTTTTGGGGCGGGCAATGTTATGGTAACAATTATGTAAACTACCTATTACGATTAGAATTAAAAAAATACATCCCCACTTTACGTCTATGGGAGGTACACAAAAAAAAAAAAAATATTTTACTTCTTTGTCGGAATTATTAATATGTATATACATGCCAAATTATAGCTTTCTGTACTTAGATTCTCTGAGCTAAGCTGCGGACGGACAGAGCGAAACTATAAGGGTTACTTGTTGATTTCGGAACCCTAAAAATTGCAACAAATTATGTAAGACAGCAGTTGCCTGCGATTTTGTCTGCGTAGTATTAGTAAGTATTATAGCCTATTTTTAGGGTGCCGTACCTGTAGGTTCCAGACGGAACCCTATTGCTGTCACTCACGTGTCTGTCTGTCCGTCTGTCTGTCACACAATTTTGTTCCGAAGATTTTTTAACTTCCCACTGACGTACGAACTTGAAATTTGGTAGTAATGTTTATTATTACGTATACTTTACTAACAAAAACCGATATATTGATAAATCAGGTTTTATTCTTTGGTACAGAACTTTAAATTTGTGATGTCCGACACGCACTATGTAGGTGTGTGGGCCGCCTTACTTGAGAAAGTATTAATTCATCATACAAGCATCCAGCCTCCTTTCCACCCCCTTATAGATAATTTCCAGGATTAAAACTATCACATGTCCTTCATAACAAATTTCCTCTTAATCGGTTCAGCGGTTTGAGTTTGAAAATGTAACAGATAGACAGACTTACTTTCGCATATATAATAATCACACTCTATATAATCACACTAATATTATAAAGGCGAAAGTCTGTGAGTGTGTATGTTTGTTTGTTTGTCACTTCATCCTGCTGAAACGGCTGGACGCATCTGGATGAAACTTGGCACAGATGTAGATTATAGTCTGGAATGGCACATAGGATACTTTTTATCCCGGGAATATGTTCCCTCGGGATAATTTTCGACTTTCACGCGGGCGAAGCCGCTGGTAGAACCTAGTTATATATAAAAAGAATGGATTAGCAATGATAAATTAATTGACGGAATATAGCGGCTACCGTTTTGCAAGAGCTTAAAGAAAATTACTCCATAATCCTTTAACAAGGTTTTCTACTAGACACCGTTCTAGTAATGTCAATATTTCTATTTCACCGAAGGAAGGCATTCCTTTATAGAAAGTAAGCGGCCCATATAATACAATGAGGTGTGGGTCCATTTTCTTGGTCTCAAGTGTAACACTACAGAATTGGGGTTGAAGGGATCAAAGTGTTATCGTTGTGTTGGTGACACGACTTTATTTGAATGTGTGGGAATTACCGTGTATTTTGTGATCAAGGTTCAGTTTAACTATAATATAATAGGTTTGGCAGGTTCACGAAAGTATGTTTTAGTAGTCATCTGGCTAAGAAATTGGTCATTGGTTTTAGGGTTCCGTACCCAAAGGGTTAAAACGGGACCCTATTACTAAGACTTCACGATCCGTCTGTCTGTCTGTCTGTCTGTCTGTCCGTCCGTCTGTCACCAGGCTGTATCTCATGAACCGTGATAGCTAGACAGTTGAAATTTTCACAGATGATGTATTTCTATTGCCGCTATAAAAAAAAATACTAAAAAACGGAATAAAATTAATATTTAAGGGGGGCTCCCATACAACAAACGTGATTTTTTTTGCCGTTTTTTGCTCGATATTAATAACGGCAACAGGTAGACGCTTGAAATATTCACAGAATATTTTGTTGTACATTCACTTCAAAAATAATAATTATTAAATTAAAATAAAATAAATTAAGGGGGGCTCCCATACAACAAACGTGTTTTTTTTTGCCGTTTTTTATTTTTCGGTTCTCCCGATTCGAAGCGTAAATATGGGCATCGAGTTAGATGAATACTGGGTAGGTACTGAATGTTCCTGTGATTTATGACACAATGAGTGAGAACAATATCAACACAACCAATAGATCAATTTGATTCAATATAATAGAACGTGATTATAGTATCAATCATTTAATTAAGACCATGATCCATAATTTGTTAGTAATAGACTATGTCAGTAAATTTACTTAATTTAGCAATGTTATCCTCATAAAAGAACTGAAATCCATACACACAATGTTTTTTTTTTTTTTTTTTTTAAATCATTTATTTAATGAGGCTTTTTGCGCTGATGCGCCAAGCCAGCCTCGTAAGATTATACATTATGTGTATTGTACAACAAATAATTAAATTTTAAAAAAACCTATAAAATAAACCTACCTAACATTTAGATGAAATGCAGCGCTCCCAACAATCCAAAGCCACAGAAAAAAAAAAAAAAAAAAAAAAAAAAAAAAATACACACAATGTAAATGTTATTTATTTACATTGTGTGTATTTTTTTTTTTAATAATTATAGTTGTACTTCTGCGTTTTACCCAAAAATACATAAAATTAAATTTAAAAAAGTGTTCTATTGATCATCAACAGCCTGGCGGTTGACCACTACCATACCTGATGGTAAGCGATACCTTTCCACTCAACTTAAACACCCCCAGGTTGTAGCTATTAGGAAAAAATAAAATAATAACATATTCGGTAGCTGGCTGACCAAAACCAGATGTATCCTCCGACTGCACAGCATGATTTTCTTCTTGTTCTTGGTCTTTTTAGTTCGCTTTTTAAGCAGTCGGGTTTTTTTTGATTTTTGAATTAATTTTATGTATTTATAACTCTTTTGTTATTTTTTTATAGATTTATTTACATTTAAACATATAAGTGTTGCATGTTTTTTAAATCACCTCTTAAAACCCTTTATTTTGATACCACACGATGGGTTTGGAAGAAAAAAAAAATTTGGGCCCCTACAACATGGCGCCCAAACTCCGCATTTTTTATATTTTCCAATTTTAATGTAGCCAGTGACACTCGCTGGGTTAAGACGAGTCGTGTAAAAAATGACGTAAGAATCATCAAAATCGGCCAACGCGTTTGGTCTCTGGAACGCCACATAGGAACAAACGATTCGAGTCGATCCATTTTGACGGCAAAATGGATTCGACTCGAATGGCTTCGAATAGATGGATTCACTATAGAGTCATGGTGTTTTTTTCACCAGAGATGCGCTATGTAAAGTTGCACGAGGATGCGAAGTGAAGCTGTGAGAATTTATGACTCAAATCAATCTGCCTAACCTTTTCCCAACTAAGTTCGGCTTCCAGTCTAACCGGTTTCAGCTAAGTACCAGTGTTTTACATGGAGCGACTGCCTATCTGAACTCCACAACCCAGTAACCGGGTAACACGATACCCCTTGGCAAGACTGGTGTCAGGTTTCGGGCTTCTAAATAGAAGGGCACACGTAACGACTGTCAAATATCTTCAAATGATAGCCGGGACCAAAGGCTTAACAAGTGAGGCACGGAGGAATCTCGCTATGTAAAGATGATCACCCATCCACGGACTCATATCAGTAAGCGTTGCTTAACCTTATATACCGACCCGTGCGGCTGTTATTATTTAGCCACGTCACGGTAAAGATATCTATTACCTTTCACGCGATTGTTTTAACTTTAGTCGAACTTACAACATTTTGAGAGAATTTCGTTTATTGCCACCATATGTTTAAAAATTTCGAAAAAAATTCATTAACATACCAAATTATTTGTTTTATTTTTAACATTTAGATCTTTTTCGATGTTGAGTACGATATTGTGGCCAACAAAATGCAAACTGAGAGGGCCAGGGCACTTGAGATGAGGAGAAAACCTACAGATGATGTGCATCGTTTACTTGTTTCAAGCATTTATTACAGTTTTCAATGATTCAGAGAGACTAATGTCTTTGTGTGAAAATCAGGACAAGGCAGAAAACCCGTATTTCTAACAGGAATAATCGTTTCATTCGCTTCGCGTTTGTAAAAACCCGCGTTTAAAGGCCGTTTAATCCAGAAATTTGCTAAAGGAAGTTCGAGGTGCAACAGTAAGTGAGCTTACGGTACGAAGGAGGTTGAAGGAAGCTGGTTTTGGTTCATTCGTGCCCGGCAAAGGACCATAACATGAGGCACCCTCCTTAGAAACAGTATAAATTTTGCTAGAAAACATCGACTTTGGCCAACGGACTTATGGAGTAAAATATTAGTCGCATCAAGGCTGGCCGATAGATGTAAACCATTGGGAAGTCAGGATGTATTATTCCCTTAGGTTAAGACATCATGTAAGGGCAGGTCGGTGGGTATAATCGTGCAAATGAAATCACACAAGTTATTCGATACACTGGGTTTATTAAAATAGACACAGTTACAATCCTGCTTACTAATATAACGGATCGACACTGATTCTACAACGTCTCAGCTCTACGGCTGTCAGTACTCAACCGCTCTATTTCGCACCACGCAAGTGCTTATAAAAGCGCGCCAATGCGTATTTACTCTTGATTGCCGCTAGGGGCGTGCTTGTGATTTGTTTTGACGTCCGTACTATTGTTTAAACCCGACATATTTATAATTGACGGACTGCATTAAATGTTTTATCATGAACAAGAACAACATAATCTGTAAAAAAAATAACTACTGTTGCATATGGTAAAGGAACAATATTGGATTCCGGTAGGATATCTTTTGGAGCTCGTACGGACTTGGTGCTAATCTATAGAGGAGATCTTATTAAAGATCGTTGTAGAAGTGTTATCATCATCAATACATATAATAAATCTGTAGAAAATCATTTTTTGTACATCGAAAAAATTACAAAAAAAAAATAGCCAGGGTGTTAAAGGATAACCAACAGAACCCATTTCCAGCATTTTTGGAATTTTTGTCTGTTTGTCTGTCTATTTGTGCACGCATCACGTGTAAGTTACGAAACCAATGTATATACCTTTTATACATAAAAATTGTGCGTAACTTGAAGAATTACTCAGTTTTTGTTTCATCGCTATCGGTTCACTCAATAAACAGTTAGATGTATTTAAAGTGTTCAACAAGTAAAATTATCACAGCACACGCAATTTAGTTACTCGGACAGTTGAACTCAATATTCGATAGATGGCGTTGTGCATTTGAAGTCATTTTCTGAATGGCGGTATTAAGATTATACGCGAAAGACTGACCCTAGGAAAAAATTGGTATGTAGGTATAGGGTAGGCAGGAAGGTAAGTAGGGTAGGGTTAGCTTGGCAGGCAGATGACGGGAGCGAAGCCGCGGGCACAGCTAGTTAGAGAATAAAATGAATATTTGCCCTTTCATTTATCCTAAATTATGTACCTGAGCCATGGAAGGTCGCTGATGTCATTATAATTGCGAAGCCTGGTAAACCAACCCATGAAGCATCATCATAAAGACCTATTTCTCTGTTGCCCGTGTTATCAAAGCTATTCGAAAAACTGTTATTGAAACGGTTAAAACCAATAATAGAGGATAAAGACCTTATTCCAAATCATCAATTTGACTTCAGGGAAAAACACTCAACAGTAGACCAGGTACATAGAATAACCCACATTATTGAAAATAAACTTGAAAATAAGGAAGTCTGGGCCACCATGTTTTTAGATGTCGCACAAGCCTTTGACAAAGTTTGGCATCAGGGCCTAATATTCAAGCTCAGACGCATGCTACCAGAATTTACAGATATTCTAGTGTCGTATATAACTAATAGAATGTGTAAAATACGGCAAGAAGACGCATATTCCGAGCTAAAAGCTATAAAAGCTGAGATACCTCAAGGAAGTGTGCTAGGCCCAATTTTGTACTTGTTATACACATGCGACATCCCAGAACTGAAAAATAACACCATTGCGACCTTTGCAGCTGATACTGCAATTTTGGCTACCGGATCAAGCCACAGAGAAGCAGTAGAAAAGTTCAACTAGCTGTGAACAAAGTTTGTGACTGGACACAAAAATGGAAGATCAAACTGAATGAGTCAAAGTCAATTCATATTGACTTCACAAATAAACACTTGGACTATGACCCAATCTACATAAATGGCATCCAAGTGCCTTATGCTAATACAGCCTTGGAAAGCTCATGTCAAAAATAAAAGACAGAAACTCGACATACGTAATAAAAGTATGTATTGGTTACTCGGAAGGAAATCCTGTCTCCTGTCTATCAATACATAATAAAATAACCATATACAAGCATATACTGATGCCAATTTGGACGTATGGTATCCAACTTTGGGGCTGTACTAAACAAAGCAACGTCAAAATAATTCAACAATTCCAAAATAAAGTGCTCCGGGATGCTGTAAATGCAACCTGGTACATAAGAAATGACGATCTTCACCGTGACCTTAAAACGGAATTCGTCACCACCATCATCCAAAAATTTGCTGAAGCCCATGAACACAGACTTCATCGACACGTGAATGTTGAGGCTATCCAGCTGCTAGACAATACAGACTTAGTGCGTAGACTTAAAAGAAGTAAACCTTTTGAATTAGTGAAGTGTAAAGTGAATGAATAATAGTGACAACGCTGTGCTATACATATCTAGAAATTTCTTAAGAAATAAACAGTGCCTTTGTAGTTTATTGTCCTGATGTACTTTCTGTGTGTACATTAATTATTAAATAAATAAGTTTGCCAGGCGTTACTTATTACAAAGTCACTAAATACATTCTGTATTTTATGAGCTTCTCAAAGCTTTCTTATAATGCAACGGAAAATTTAAGTTTAGAAGGTAGAAAGAACTAACTTCCTTTGCTGACAACAACTAATTTTGTAGTAAATTGTTTAAGCTTGTTTTTCTTTTAGCGCTACGCTTCTCTGCTATTTTATGCTGCTTCTATTTTTTTTTATTCGGCAATATAAAACAATTCGATAAAACGAAATACAAAACGAAAAAAAAATACTTATAGGCACATTACTGATATCTTTAAGATAAAAACCACAAAAAAATAAAAAATAAACCGACTTCCAAAAAAAACACTACAAAGCGTAAAATAAGTTTCTTTTCCGAAGTCGGTGTCTTTGGTTGGTTTTTCGTTTAAAGGTAAAAAGCAATCAGGATCCATTAAATTGGAGTAACCTTAACATAGGATCTTATTAAATAAATTAACAAAACTCCATGGGATAAAAAAACTATCTCAATTATTAGTTTCAATTAAGTACACTACCAGTCAAGTGGTCCATTGCCGTTTATACATATTTTGTTTTGTTTCATCCTCATCGATAAATCAGACAGTGGTGTTTCCCCACATAATTTTATTTGAGTCGGTATATTAAAATACATGAAACATGACATGAAGAACAGCGTACTATTGACGATACTTACCAGGAAATCCAACCCCGAGTAACGAAGTGACGTGTAAGGAAAAAGGAGACCCTGTATTTTAAAATAAATCAATCAATCATTAATTATTTAAAACAAAATTACTTCATCCCATTACTAAGTATAAGGTTCATGATCTATTTCAGTACTTAAGCACTGAACGAAGACAGAAATAGTTTTCTATCAAAAACAAACAAAGCTTTCTGTCCTTTAAGTTCCACCTCTACATATAAGATCCTTCTAAATATTTTTAAAGCTGACCCATGTTACGTCCAAAGGTTAAAAGGGTATCCATAAATATTTCGTAAGAATCCTGCCAGGGTTCTGGAGAAACAAACGCTCAAACTAACGTTACTTATTATTGTTTCTGACGCTGATTCCCCTACTAAACTAAAATTTGAGAATTGACATTCCTAAGTCCTAACTGGTAGTCACCTCTAGAAAAATACGGTTCAGTTACATACTAAATTTATAATGGCGAAAATAACACTACTTGTTATGTTTTCACCCCTAAACCACTGAACCAATTTTGCTGAACTTTGATATGGAGATACATTGGCTCTTGGAGAAGAATAGGTACATTTTCTCTAGGGACTAGCTACGTTCCCTCAGGACGGTTTTCAAATTTTACACGGGCGAAGCCTCTAGCAGAAACTTGTAAGTACTAATTTAGAGATGACCAATGATTTTGAAAAACCTTGAATTTTTCCGTGCTTTGAGTCCATTCGTTCTGAGCTGACAACTATACACTTAGTATACAGCGGAATTCCGACCAGAAAATACTAAACTTTCCTGAAGGCTTCACAGGCTTCGCGGAGCGACGTCACTGTCCTCAGGCTTTGCATCAATAACAAGCCAAACTTTTTTTTTTTTAATCTTTTTTGTTTAACTTTCATTGCCATCCAAAACAAATGTGAAAGCAAAATTTCAGTTCAATTGAATCGGGACAACTGTTGTAAAATTGAGTTGCAAGACTTTACCCAAACAACAAGGAAAGTTAAATAAAATCTCTTAAAAAACATACACCCCGAACTGTTAAGAGGCGTACTTGTAGTAAGACGTTATAAGAGGCGAGTCTATTACCGTCATCCAGGTAATAAATCAATCTTCATCTTGGTTCTGCTCTCATATAAACCCTACCTACCCTCTTTTTAATACACCAATGCTACCTACAATAAATATCTATCCACTTAAATCCCTGTAAAATTGTTTACTTCACAATCAAATTCAAAGAAATCCATAACACAATCCTTTCTATTTCCTTCACTAGGATTCCCCTTTCGATTTCTGCCTCCATTTTTATTTATATTCATGTCCCGTCTCCTACAAATAATATCGTATGTTTTATTTACTCTACTGGGTTCCGCTGACGAACCCTTTCGTGAACGAGGCAGGATTTCCAAATATTGTTGGTTCATAATATAGTTACATTGACGAAAACATTTCGATTGGGATGAGGAAGTAACGTGATAGAATTGATTTAAATAGTAAAGAAACGACCGTTAGCCGTACACGAAACACGAAAAAGAGGTGGACGTCCTATGTTCGTTGTAGGTATTTATGTTCGATCGCGGATAAATTTGAAAGAGAGTTACCGCGGCCCTGGCTCAAGCAACTGAAGAAACACCGGTAGGTTTTAGTCAGTAAAAGTCTGACACGCCCTCCCGCTTCACCCAGAGTGGGAGAAGTCATTAGTTCATTTCCTACGAAAAATATGTACCTATGTAGGTATGTTCACCGAATTCTCTGTAAATTCTGGACCAATTTTGAAAATTCTTTTACAATGCATGTCCTCGAAAAGAGCGTTTTCCAAGCAGCCAAACTGTGCGGAAAGTGTCACTTTTTTTTACTAGTGCTTTTTACTTTCCTGTACTTTTTTAATTTTTAACTCCAACGTCAGCCCGTCGCATAGAGTTTTTATTATTTGAGAAAAGTTTTAAAATTAGTTAAGTACAGATTATCATTCATATAAAAAGTAAAACAAAACTAATACGTCATTTAAGGCGTTTTTAATTACTCTAGATTTAGATTTTGATCAATAAATTAATTTTAATTATTCATTAAATATGTTTGGCAGAATTAATATTTTGCTCGTGCCTTTTTGCGTTATGACGTGACAGCTATTGCACATGCGCAGTAGAACTATGAACTATTAGTTAATCTGTGGATATGCTGAGCGCCCTTGAATAAGCGCCATTTTATTAATTTCTTGCTTGGTTCAGATATATTTTTTTATTTCCTCGCACAATGCATAGTAAAATGTTGTATGATACACGTGCGTAAGATGATTTCCGACTCGTGTCGATTTATCCACTCACTCGCTTCGCTCGCTCGTGAATAAAAATGCCACTCATCGAAAATCACCTACTTCCCGCACTTGTAGCATAAATAACTATTTGTTTTTGAAATGGTACTTTTCCGAGGTGGTCCTATATTTTGATGAAGATCTGATCAACAACTTTGGACACATACAAAAGAACTCTTCAATTAATGGTGGCAAATCTCTCGGGATTGCTGTTTCATGTCTGTTTATCTATACTAATATTATAAAGAGGGAATATTTTTTGTTTGTTTGTTTATTGTACCGAATAGGCTCCGAAACTACTGTACCGATTTAAAAAAATATTTCACCAATAGAAAGCTACATTATTCTTGAGTAACATAGGCTATTATTTAATACCGAAAACGGGTCCTGTTGGGTGGTCCACGGGAGCTAAGCCGCGGGGAACAGCTATCTATACTAATATTATAAAGAGGAAAGATTTTTGGAACGAAGTTCCTTATCGCGCGTTGTGAAAGGGGGCTAGACGGAAAAAATTCTTACGAAAAGTTGGTTGTCACGACACTTTTTGCTATAGTTGTAAGCCGTGCGGCGTGCGCGTGTTTCGTGCTTGTTCTAGCCTATACGCTGTTGTGTCATACATATATATATGTGTACATGTATATATGTGTGTGTATGTATGTTTAAATATATATGTGTATATGTATGTATATATTTAGTTCCTTAACGCCAGACGTACAAAACCCTCCACCACAGGCCGACTCGAGTCGACACTACTCGAAAACCGACCCCGAGCCGCCACTAATAACGAACCGGCGATCTAATCAGAAAACCTAAAAACCTCCATATCTCGGAAACGGTTGGAGCTAGCTCAATTCTGAGTAAAAATTTGCCCCGCTGCCCGCTGTGGCTTCAGGCCGGAGAACAAGATAGGATAACCCCCCCCTCCTTAACTGTTCACCTTCCCCCCCGCAATTTATTTTTACCCCATTCTAAAATATCAATATGAAAAGTCTATAAAATCGTGCAACAACCTCACTCCGCTCCCGCTCTCCTTTTTCTTCGCTCTCAGTTTTTCCCAACCAAATTGAGGATAGCTTCCAGTGTGGTGGATTTCTTTCAGGGATGCGGATGACATCTGGAACCCAGTGAGTCGGTCTTGGTAATACTAGTTGTCGGCTTCGGGGAGATACCCACTTAAACTCCACGGTGTCCTCCTGAAGGTAAAAAGAGCGGCGCACCGCAATAGCCTCAGCCGCGATATCGTATGGGAAGCTCCATACAACATCGCGGCCCGCCTCTGTTACCAAGCGACACTGCAACCTACTTGTTGGCCGCTTCGTCGTCGGCTTAATCGGCACGCCCCTCCCCCCACCCCCCCCTCACTCCTCACCCGCTCTCATTTACTCGAAATCCTTTTCGTTAAATAATTTTAAAACATTTTTAGGTGAGATTGAAAATATACGAACGACCGAACCAACTATTCAAATTGTAAAATCCACATTTGTTAACCGTCACCTAGCGCCATCTGTTGCCATCAGATGGAATTAAAAAACATTAATTTAAGAAATAAAATTGTTTCTAGGCAACGGGAGGAGATAGGCCAAATCTGACAACAGATTAGAATATACTATAAATATGTTATAAATTGTAATAAATATAGTATATTATAATATATATATATGTGTATACATAATTATATTTATATATACTAAAGGAACTTCGTTCCATCCGGGTGTCCCTTGACACCTCTCAAGTTTTTGTTTGTTTGTATATGTCAACAAATTGTTGGGCCCCCACAATATAGCGCCCATAATCTGCCATTTTCTATTTGCCAATTTTGATGTAGCCAATGACACTCGCAAGGTTAAGGGGCTGAAGTGGAACAGTTGACAATCGACATCTAATGGCGCATCCACACATGCCGCCGGCTTGCTTGAGAGCTTGAGCTAAGATGCGCCATAAGGTTCTAAGCCACGCCCACTGTCATCGATAGCTTAGGGGCAAATTTTAAATTGGAGTGAAAAGTATTTGAATATTAAATACACAAGGCCGACCACAGAGGCCAACATCATAAAAGGACTCTTCCGATGATTTTTACAAAAATATTACCGCGCAAGTTCTTATTTCAAACTGGCGGCTAGCATCTGACATCAGATCGTTCACTGTTATTTCGCTTATGAATGCAACCTTATTGCTACAAAAATAAATATCACTAAAATAGGTAATCTGGCTAGTTATACATAAATATATGTTTTAAATATAAAAACTATTTTCAAAAATTACAACGGATACGGTGTCAAAAAACAAAGAAACACCGACTCCGAAATTAAAGTAATTTTTTTACTTTGTATTGTTTTTATTATTTGCAAGTCGGTTATTTTTTTTTGTAAAATAGTTTTTAATGCCTCGCGCACATAACCGTTACTGAATACCTAAAGCGCGTGGTTTTTGAGTTCGAACTCATAGAGGCTTATTGGCTGAAATGAAACAATTTGTGTGCACGGTTGGCGCAGTGGTTGAGCGATTGACTGCTGCGCTGCGTGTTGAGGGTTCGATAATGTTTTATGTAACAAATATTGGTATGATCTACAGATAGTTGTTCCAGATCTGGGTGTTTTTATGTGAGTTTATATGTCTGTAAATGCACCCACGTTACAGGAGAAATCCCCAGTGTGGAGCAAAGTATATAAATTAAAAAAAAGAATTGTTTCACAGAATTCCATTCAAAATGTTTACTTCTGCCACGATTCTTGAACAAATTAGAGCTCAATTCCATTATCACTAATACGAGTAGTTACTGACAAACATAATAGTAGGTGTATCAACTAAATAACATGACATAATATCACGCCTACGGTAGTCCCAAAAGGTTAGATATAAGTGTACAGTACAACTATTTTCTTAATGTCCCTCGGCAATCATCGCATTTCCGAATACAAACGAATGCTAATTTCCATTTCCATCAATTATTTATTTACATATGTACATTATTATTTACAAACTAATATTAGAACTAAAATAAGAATAAACATAAATATGTACAATTACGAAGCGTCAAAAAATTCTTCCACATCGCTGTCAACAGGAAAAGTGCCAATATATATATACCAATTATTAGATTTATCGTGTATAATAATTTAAATTCAGAACTAGAAGAATTTTTTATTTTTGTTTTGTTTTGATTTCCGTGTGAAATATATAGAGCTGTAAAAATAGCAGCTCAACAGCTTTCCTCCCATTTTTAAAATAAATTACATTATGTTAAAAGAGTAATAACAATTCTTCATACTTACAAGTAGATTTAGAGCGTCCGGTCTGCACCAAGTGCAAAGGAAAGGACAAATGATAGAATAGAAAGCCGACGACTGACGAAACACGAAGTTCGCCGAGGACATTAAAAAAATGCTTGTACTGTACCTATTTAAACTACACCCACATTATGCCAGATATTTTAAGACCAATGTAATGAGCGTAGGCGTATTTTTATCAAGTAGGTATAAATCTAGAGACCAGATAGAAGAGATTTCAGTGAAAAAAACCTAATAACACGTTGCCTGACCCGAGAACCAAAACCAAGATCTCACGCTCAGCAGCGCTTGAAACTACACCAACAAAGACAGTACTTACGTAAACTCATCCCTATGGCAGCATGCCTAATCGGCATTTAGGCGCCCTTTACAATCTTTCGGCAGGCTTATTTTGTATCTTTTGCAAGAGCAAAACGATAGTGATCAAACGCTTTATGTCATAAAAGTCGGAATTACATGCAGTAAAGGTATTGTAGGTCCTACACAATCGTTTGCTAATCGCTCGCTGTTTGCCAAATGCACTTATTTAAAAAAAAAACGCAAACAACACTAAAACTTATGTATGGAAGAGCAATTATTGCGCAAAAATCGCTAACGTTTTGCTCTTGCAAAAGATACGTAATAAGCCTGCGGGACTTGTAGTGATAAAACTTTAAGGCCGTAAAATACACTTAATTTTATTGCTAACATGTCATTTTTTATTTCATGTTACATAATTTATCTATTAGTAGACACGCTTCGATCAACAATCTATTGAACACGTAATTATGATCTTGCGAAAACAGCCCGATTCAAACAGCACAAATATATGGATGTCTCTAACTATTCTCAATCTCATTATTTTTCTCTTTTAATTAGCTAAGAATAGTTACAGCACTGTACAGTATTTGTGCCACATGTTAAATTTAGTGTTGCATTTTTTAATTTGTTTTTTTTTACCTTTGTATAGATTATTTTACCGATTGTGAATGTGTGAACATAGGCTTTCTAGATTTCTAGATGATTGTTAACATTTGTTAACTTTTTATTTTGTTTTTTTTTTAATTTCGTGCGACTTATTGTCGGGCCTACGTTGTCCTCCCATATCCAAGTACTAATGCTGTAACATGGAAATATAGTAAACACAAAATTTTTAAAAGAGTAACCATGGAGTTTCTTGCCGGTTCTTCTCCATAGGAAACGACTAACCCGAACCGTGCACCTTTTGTCGACGTTTTATAAGTGGGCACTTATATGTAGGCCTATGTATTTTTTTTATTTTTGATTTTTTTGATTTTTATACTGTAAAACACCTATAACTTTTTAACGAATAAACCGATTTTCATTACACATAGCTAAGAACACTCGATAAAATCACAAATACGCAGGTACATACGTCAAACTTATAAAACTCCCTCTTTTTCCGTCGGGAGTTTAAAACAACACACGTAAGGACCTCACTCAAAAATTTGTAAAGCAATTTTACTACCATTTTATTTTCTTTATCCCCGTAGTCTTACAACCATAACTTAAGACCTAGTTCTCACAGAGGCGTAGATTTAATGTTATTTTTACGGCCATGGCATAGAAAATCTAAAAAAATATTCTTCTAACACTCAAAAAATAAGATATTTTTGTATTGAGCCATAAAAGACTTTTTTTTGACAAAGATTTTAATGTAATTTCACAATTTTTTTATTGCATTTCATAAAACTTATTTTTTTTATCTATTATAGGCTCGCGTTTGACCACCATCTCACCTGATGGTAAGCGATGATGTGGTCGACGATGGAGCACGCTTGCCTAGAAGTAACCTATTCACTCTTGTTTTATAGACCCCCAGATTGTAGGTATCGGGAAACACAGACTCCGGTAGGGAATTCCACTCCTTAGCTGTACGCATAATGAAAGTATTCTCAAAACGTTTAGTGCGTATGGGCGGGATGTCCACCATGCACCGATAGCGCATCGCCGTACGTCTCAACTATGCAAATTTCTTAGCGATTAACACATACCTTTAATGGATTTATTTGTATGTATTTGAGTTTGTCTAAACACTGGTAAAAGAATCACAGGTCTAAGATATTTTTTCTTTTTATTATGTAATTAGTTTTAATTTTATTATATAAACTTAGTTTTAATTGTATTATTGCCTGCGCATTTTTTTCTTTAAACTTGTTTTTTTTCAATGCTATAAAAATGTGGGGATTTAAACCCTTATATGGGGGTGTTATTATCGATAAATTTAAGTGTATTTTACGGCCTTGAAGTTTTGTATATAAACTGCTATGTTTTTGTTTTTGTCACAAAATCTTCTTTTAAAATAGTTGTCTTATCAAAACCATTTCTCAAACTATAATTCAAAGTTACATCACACATACGCTGCGACTAACTAAATGATCTACAATACCGTCACAACCGTGTTTATTCGTCATAAATATCACATCACATCATGTGTAGACTAAACTGCCAACCAACAAGCCAAGGAACACATAACTGAACCCATGAACAGTACGTTATCGTACATTAACTGCTAGTTACTTGTGTATAGACCATTAAAGTGGATCAGCGGTATGAATAAGACAAGCTGTTCGACGTTCTAAGGCAACAACACCTTCTTCCCTGGAAAAGTCACGGATATAATGTATTGTGAACCATCAAATTTTGATGTGAGTGAACCATCAAATTTTGATGTGATATACACTATTTGAAATAATCTATTAACATCATTCACATCATTGGGTGCACGGATTGGCGCAGTGGTTGAGCGATTGACTGCTGCGATGCGTGTCGCGGGTTTCATTCCCGCACGGAACAAATATTTATATGAGCTACAGATAGTGGTTCCTGCTCTGGGTGTTGTCTATGTGAGTTTATATGTTAGTAAACGCACCCACGACACAGCACGAAATTCCTAGTGTGGGCAACGTTTTTTTTTAAAAAAAAAAGAATATTTCGAGAATTTATAATTTATTATAAACTAACGGTGTCTGCAATGATCCAATTATAAAAACATAATCGAGATACATGTACGAGGTGCATGCAACGCGACAGGTATTTCAAGTCAAATTTTTGTTTCACTGCTGCGTCAAGGCCCCTCTATTTAAAAATAACGCAGGTCTGAAAATAAGGTATTAAAGCTGAATGGCTAATTATATACCAATTATTTGTGTAAAAAAATAGTCGTGGATTGAAACGCAAATTGACGTCGCAAAATTTCTTTTAATTGTTTTATTCTGCATATTGCTGCATTTGTCTAGAGACAAAAGTTATTAACAACACACTTTGTTATTAATAGATAACTACATTGATTGGCAGCTGCTACTGCTCAAAGATCTTCCACGCATAAAGAGGCATTCGACATCTTGTCTTATCCATACTCTAAGGTACAAACCATTAAAGAGGTCCATTGAATAGCTCACGGAAATGGTTTCTTTCATTTTACGACATTAGTTGTCGGGTAAATGGCCAACATATTTCGTATTACCCGGATTACTTATGTTACATATTGTGGTGGAAAAAATACTCTTCGATATTGTTGCTGCTTTTTTAAGTAAATAAAACTATTTATCTAGTTTTCTATAGGAGACAGAAAGATACGTACAGTGCGACATAAAATAATAGAAATTAAATGAGGGCGCCACAATCGCTCAGATAGCAACCCAGTTAGTTCGACCCAGCTGATCTTAATACTTGAATAGTATTAGGTATTTATTTATTGGGTGTAAAAAATGAGTGAATATATTAAATAAGTATACTTATTAAATATTTAATATGTAGTAGTAATAAAACAACAATTTCACAAAAAATAAGTATTTTTAATAATCAATTGCTTTCCATATAAACTCAGATATAAACTAAAATTAATAAAATGAACTAATCTAATAAATTAAAATCTAAATACTCTACACCTTCCATGGGATCACTTAAGTTTGTGTAGTCTATTTTAAGCTCTGGCATTGATTCGTCACTGATTTCTGAACCAGTCTCATCGTCACTGCTTTCTGCACCACGGGACGACCCTTCATGTGTTTAGCTGGTGTTGAGAAATTCCCACCGTTTTCAATGCCGTGTTGCAGGATTCTGCGCACTGTGCTTACAGAAACACCTAAAACAAGCAAATAAAAGAATCACTGTCAGTCTGACGAAAGTAGTTCCTCGGTAAATAAACGTGAACATATTTTAAAATTGTTTCTTTCCATTTAGTCGATTGCATCAACAAATACGGCATAGGATAGAAAATATATCGTATCCACAATAAATTACATTAATTGTTTTTGCCTTACTATCAACGTTGTTGAGTCACGCTATAACTACAACGGTATTTGTTTACCTTAGCATAACCTCAAAAATGGTGAACAAATAATTTGTAAATGATATGTGGTTCGAAAATTTAGCTCCTAAATGTATTAATCGATTGTAATTAACGTTTAGCGTAATTTTCAATAGTTACTTACCAGTAAAATCTGCTGTACGATGGTTTCTTCTATGTTGGATAGAAGCGGGAAGCTTGGCATTCGGCTTTACACCACATATAAACTTTGTAAACTATATCACGGGCACCTCCACAAATTACCTTATTCATGATTTGCCACTGTTTTTCTGTCCACACTCAGAAATATCACACAAAAACCAAAATTTTTACGAAAATCGAAACCGATCGAGAAGAATTGACAGCTCAAGTACTCATTTTAGATGTTGCCAGAAGATGAAAACTTTTAGTTCCCAAATATTTAATTTCTACTCTTTTATGTCGCACTGTACTATGATTATATAGGCGCGCAAAACTTTTGGAAAATTGTGAAAAGAATGTAGAAGATTACAATTGTCATTCGTTTTGGCTGTCAATGATTAGAACAATATCACATAATAAAAACAAATATCCTTTTGTATCACTGAGTTTTTTTGTTGTATTTGTGTAAGTCCTTTGTTGGAGATCCAAATAAACAAATGGCAATTTCATGAATGAACAGCGATAACGGAGAGTTCCATTTTTGAAAAGTTTATTTTTCATTTTCAAAACATACACTGGCCAGTTTTACATCATTTCCTGAAATTCAAATGACGAACGAATTCCGTATTTGGCTATTCCGCTGAATTTATGAACACTAATTTACATTATAAATTAAGAATACTCTCTTGCTAATGTATTCTAGTACGATTCAGTATAATTGTCTAAATGTTAGTCTAACTATTACTTGCGGCAGTTAAGATACCAGCGCTCCTGTAATTAGAGAACGAATTCGTAATGGGTGTCTCGCAGATTAAGTTATGTAATTAGGTTTGATTTAGACTTTTGGGTTGGGTACAGGGCTTTTAAGCTGCATTTTTTTAATCATGACATATTTGCCATTTCATGGTGAATTTTTCCCTTTTTAGTGGATCATTATTTTTCTGGTCTGAGCCTGATGAATTAAAAAGTATTAGATATTATTATAATGCTTTAGCATAGCTATTATACCTACAGGCTCCAACTCGACTTGATCTAGTGATTTTTGAAAACATTCATTTGTTTTAATAAAGGCGTGTTTGATACAGCCATTTCTCATTATCTACACCTAACCGTTACAGAATTTAAATGTGACATTGCAAATTATCAAAAACGGATCGATACTGGGATTATATATCAAAAACCAGTAAACATTTAACAGTCACACAGTTGAAAAAATCCTTCCAGATGTCTATAAAATGGTTTAGTAATGAAAACGTAGATGTTAACCAAATAGAGGTCGACCTTAATAATATTAGAGAGTGTCCAGATTTGCTCTCACACTCAAATCCCTGATATAAAGCACAATCACAATTTTCATTATTAAACCTCACTCATAACAAAGGTCAACCAGCACTAAAAGGAGGATTCATAAAACACTAAACTTGATGTCTCGAGCCAAATGAAAGTGGTATAAACCAACTGAGGAGGCGTTATGCCAGTTTCGTGACAAGACTCCCTCGTGGCTTCCAAGCCAAGGCAATGTTACCAATGTTTGCACACAAATAAATATAAAAGTGAATATGGGCAATAAAATGCAGTTCTTATTGTTTAGCAGGTATTTTTGCCTAGAGGTATTCGTTGAAAGAAACTTTTGTGGAAGAAAATAATTTGATGACTTTAAATCTTGTAATGTGATTATACTTACGGTATTGGGGGTATGTATAACCTTTTTTACCTGAATGCCGATGGAGGGTATTGTGTTTATCAGTCTTTGTATGTATGTATGTTTGTTCTGATGTGACGTTCCAAACGCGTTGACCGATTTTGATGATTCTTACGTCAATAGATTTGTCTTAACCTTGCGAGTGTCGCTGGCTACATTAAAATAGTAAAATAGAAAAATGGCGGTTTTTGGACGCCATGTTGTAGGGTCCGATTTTTATTAATACTAGGGTATCAAAATAACTTATATGTTTAAATGTACCTAATTCGAAATAAAAATGCTAACTAAAAAGTTATACTAACTATAAAATCATGCTGTGCATCTGGTTTTGGTCAGCCAGCTCGCGAGTGTGTATCCTCCGACTGCACAGCATGATTTTTTTCTTGTTTACGTCTTTTAGTTCGCTTTTTAAGCAGTCGGGTTTTTGAATTAACTTTTTTTATGGAGACGAAGGAAATGAAAACCAATCGAAAACGGGTCTCACGAGCAGTGGAGGCCCAGTGGTAACGGCCGCTAATTACAAGGTCGTGGGTTCGAACCCAGGCAGGCGCTTTACTTTGTGAAAATATTATTTCATCAACACTGCTCTCAAAACGGTGAAGGTAAACATCGTGAAGAAACCGGCATGCCTTAGAACCAAAAATTAGAAGACAAGTGACTTCCACCAACCTACACTGGGCATTCCCTCTCACAGAGAGGAGGCCTGCACGTACAACGGACTAAATGGGAGTCTATGTCAGGAAAAAGGGGTCTATCTATCCTATCGCGGGTCTAGGAAGAAGAATAAGATTGTATAATTTGGCTCTATTCTTAATTTGACTCATCTTATGTCTTAATCATAACATAAATATGACTACCACAAATCGCGCGTCCCTCTGGAGCGCGTCAACGTAATCAAGGACTTGGGACTGACATTGGACGTAAATATATTTGATCGGCACATCAATAACTTCTGTGCCAAGGCCTTCAAATCACACAATGGGTTTAAGGATGTCAAGGCTGTTTGCTCCAGAACGAGTACGGGAGTCGCGCGCCTGTGCCCCGCGGTGCCAGTTCGCGGCTCCTCCCTCGCGTACCCTGACAGCGCGATATGCCCCTACAACCCAGGCTCTCAATCTGCTGAACGCGCTTATTGATCAGGAACCTTGCGTCGACATATTTATGTACAAGGATAAATCATTGTAAAGTTTTTTAGTCTATAAGTGTTCATGTTTTTGGCTTGCTGTACGCTTTGGTGCAAACTGTTAGTACAGCAAGCAATTGCTATTAAATAAACATAATTGAAATTCAATGGTTGTGGGTCTTCATTACTCCATCAAGAATAATGTCTACTAACTGAAGCCCGTGGATCCACTCGTGTCGAATTAGTAGTTACTCAATCATCATCATCTGCCGAGCCTTTTCCCAAATATATTGGGGTCAGCTTCCAGTCTTACCGGATTCAGCTAAGTACCAGTGTTTTACATGGAGCGACTGTCTATCTGACCTCCACAACTCAGTAACTGGGTAACACGGTAGCCCGGTAACACGATAGCACGGTGGCTACCGTGCTACCGTGTTACCGGGCTACCTTGGCAAGACTGGAGTTAGATCTCAAGCTTCTGACCACCCGTAACGACTGACAAAGATTTTCAAATGACAGCCGGGACCAACGGCTTAACGTGCTTTCCGAGGCACGGAAGAAACTCGGTATGTTGAAATGGTCACCCATCCACGGACCGACCTCGTCAAGCGTTGCTTAACCTTGATGATCGACCCGTGCGGCTGTTATTATTTAGCCACGAGCTCCTCCTAGTAGTTACTTTGTTAGCGACGAGACACAAGTATCATAAGAGGTCAATCATATTTTTAAGCGTAGATACATAAGTTGTATAAAATAAAGAGTAAGTTTAAGCGTAGATGTCATTTAAGTGTAGGTTCGTATCTTTAAATTGTATAATGATTAAGTAGACATCTAAGTTTAGGCTAGGAATAATGAATTGCTGTATTCAGCAAGGCATAGTAGCATAGAATTAATAATAGTTTCACCATAAGATTGGAATGCGACCCGCCTCCCGACGTACACTCGGTTTCAGGTAGAGAAATTCGGCCAATCGCGTTGGCGAAACGATAGCCACCATAGATTTCAGTATTTCGGTGTTTTTAGTGTTTAAATTAAGGTTTATCGTTGAAATGTATTGTAATTAGATAGAATAAGTGTTTCAACATGTATTAGTCATAAGTTCAACATTGTAAGGGATGTTTTACCGCAGAAAAGAGGCAGAGACAGTTCCCAATACCACGCTGCACGGGATACGCGCGAACATGTAAGAGCGCCCTGATTGGTCAACGGTCTTAAAGTCAGATGCTCGCGCGTGTTGTGGTTGTTTAGGTCAGTAGAGACCACGCTTCCCCGCTCAAGCGGGGGATGCGTCTGTTTTTATAGAGGGCCCACATGTGCGGTCGGGCATTCCGAATCAGTAGCGTCACCAGTGTACATTCTAAGAAAATAAACAACGAGTAATAATCAATCCAACAAGGCTTTCTTTTGTGTCTATAACGCCGCTCAAGTACTCCCGCCAGCGAACCCTATCAAGTCAACAGTAACATCCAGACAAACAGTCATCAACATACTTACCAACTTTTTTAAATTATAACCTGTGTTATTCTGATGTATAAGCTACGAGTATATTACTGTAGTTCATTACAATAGTTTTAGTGTAAATGAGTAACATCCAAACACGTGTAAAATCTTATTTTGATTCCGATAAACAAATACATGTTGTTTATTTATTAAAAATAAACATTGGTCCTTTCGCCACAGTTAGCCTAGGATCCGTGCAGGCCACGTGTACCGCATTAAAGGGTGTTAGGGTGGTTACGCACTACACGTCCGTGTCCGTGATCTATGTCCGTTATTTGAGTGCCGAGTTCAAAATGTTCTGAATTACGACAGTTTATGACGGATAGAGTTCAGATGTAGTACATAAGCTTCTAGGGCTACTTCGGCACCGAAATTTCACGGACACGGACGTGTAATGCATAACCGCCATTACGGTCACAAATAAAATATATGTCCCCATAAACTATATGTATCCTTGCGTATATTCCTGAAATCTTCAAAAGGACACATAATTGTATAAAAAAACGTCTAGAGTGGTCTACTGTTCCGTCGCAGCGGTGAGGACGATTATGTGTCTGACTCCACATAGCACATACCGCTGCTTTTTGCGTTCCTATCAAGAGACCAAAGCTAAAGCAAGATTGAAATAACATGAAATGACTGGGTATGGTCGTTCCATAGTAGACATTTCATGTGACACTTCTCCAATCGAGCTCGAGGTATAAGTTTGGCCCTAATATTTTTATTTTATATCTGCTTTATTCGCTTCCGTCAACTGCCTACCCTACCCTACCTACCAACCCTACTTACCTAGCATTGTTTTTTCTAGCGTCATTCTTCCGCGGAGAATCTTAACACAGCCATTCAGTAAATGACGTCAAATGCACAACGCCATCTATCGAGTATGTTCATGTTCGCAAGCTGGCTGACCAAAACCAGATGTATCCTCCGACTGCACAGCATGATTTTCTTCTTGTTTACATATTTTTGGTTCGCTTTTTAAGCAGTCGGGTTTTTTGATTTCTACTTTTTTTATTTTTCTAACTAAATAGTTATAAATAAGTAAAAAGTTATTTAACTTTTTACTTATTTATAACTTTTTAGTTAGTTTTTTTTAGAATTAGGTACATTTAGACATATAAGAGTTATATATTTTTGAAATCTCCTCTAAAAATCCTTTATTTTGATACCTCACACGATGGGGTTGGAAGAAAAATAAATTTGGGCCTTTTTTTTTTTTTTTTATATTCTATAGGCTCGCGTTTGACCACTATCTCGCCTGATGTTAAGCGATGACGTGGTCTACGGTGAAGCACGCTTGCCTAGAAGAAACCTATTCACTCTTGACTTAAAGACCCCAAGGTTGTAGCTATCAGGGAACAAAGACCCCGGAAGGGAATTCCACTCCTTAGCTGTACGCACAATGAAAGTATTAGCAAAACGCTTTGTGCGTATGGGAGGGATGTCCACCATGTACCGATGGCGCATGGCCGTACGTCTTGTAGTCCGATGATGGAAAGGGCTAGGTGGAATCAAATTGTGCAGTTCCGTCGCGCACTCCCCGAAATGTAACCGATAAAAAACCGACAGGCTGGCAACTCGGCGTCGATATTCGAGGCTCTGGAGCTTTGAGGCGACCAGTGCATCGTTGCCAATAAGCCATTTGGCCCGTCTGTCGACGCCCCAAGCCTCCACAATATGGCGTCCAAAAACCGCCATTTTTATATTTTTCAATTTTAGCCAGTGACACTCGCAGGGTTAAGACGAATCGATTGACGTAAGAATCATCAAAATCGGCCAACGCGTTTGGTCTCTAGAACGTCACATAGGCATAAACATACACACATACATATATACATAGACTGATAAACACATTACCCTCCTTCGGCAGTCGGGTAAAAATAGTATCCTTGGCATAAATATTAATCTCACTTAAATCTTCTGAAACTATTTCTATAATGATGTGGAAGGAGAAACCATTTATTTACGATCGTTTTGCGTGGGTAGTCATCGTCGAATCTTATATACTTGTAGGCGATAATATCCATTTACATTGATGAGAAACAACAAATTAGTTAGAGTAGCCTTTGGCTCGTTTTCTTTGAACTCATAAAGAAAAGTAAAGAAAATATACACCTAAAGTATGTTTTTCCTTACATGACTTCTGTGATAAAAGAATAATAATAATAATTCAGTTATTTTCAGACACGGATGACTAATGATATAATTACAACATCTTTTATATTTACAAGATATAACAACTGAATCTATAATTTATTTGATATAATTGTGATCAGTTAATATAATAAACGATTGATATAGTTTTAAAGTAACTAATTTTAATAAGCATAACATTCATTGAATATAAAATTGCTTGATATACCACTCAAAAGACAGAAAACCCTATTTAGTCTAATATGATAAAACGCCTAGTACAAAACACAAAGCAAAATTTCAGTTTGTTTGTTATTTGATAGTCAATCAATCGAAGCATGAATCATTATAAAACAGTTGATTGTGGACATATGTGGTTTTTATTCACCTGTAAAAAACATGCAAACGAGCATACACCATGCATGCAGCAGGCATGCAAGCAAGCATGCAGCATGCATGATTTCTGTCACGGCTGCGGCGCTGCGGGGCTCCGGCGGTCCCATGCGAACTTATCGTCGCAGATGTGTTTCATGCTCACAACCGCGGCTTCGGCTTGCTGGCCGGCTTCGCCAGCCTGACTCAGCCGCAGCGGCGAGTTTTAGAACCACCTGCTCCTCAGCTCGCGGGCCACCTTGCCCCTCCGCGCCTACGCGATTTTAAATAATATTCTAGGGGTAGGGCAGACAAGATTATATGGAGTCGGTTTTGCAGCGATTCGTTTCTGTTAAGCCGCTCCCGCAGCACGCTCGCTTCCCTCGTTCGCCTTCGCGCGTCACCAACATAGAGGGGACCTGGCACTCCGCTCCGCTCCCGCCTTAACCTTCTAACCTAATATAACCCATCCGTGTCGGATTGCTTGGAATCGGAGTGTTAACTATAAAGATGGTATCATTTTTATAGTTAACACCCCGTTATATTTTTACAAACGATAGGCCTAATGATTTTCGATTAAGAGTATATAAATGTTATATCTAAAGAAATTATGTCAACAGTTGGTATAACTCACGTTTATTATATCTTGTGAACGTTATTGAAATGAAAATATACGCACCCCTCCAAGCCACCTTGAGATAGCTTGGTTCTCTGCATGAGAAGAGGTCTTTTCCCTGCAGTGGGTAAGTAACAGGCAAAATTATAAAAAAAAAGTGTTTATTCACAGAAAAAAAAATTGTTACAATTTAAATATTAGCTCTGCCAAACTGCAAAGCAGTTTGTTGGCAGACGTAGCTCTTTGTTTTTGTATATAATATTAACATATATTGTTATATGAGCAGGAGTTTCTTTATTTTCGTTTTACCAAAAATAGACAACGTTATTTTGTCACAAAGTAATAAGAATCATTATCGAAAATAATAATAATATTATAAGCAGAATCATATTTTCGTACCTACACCCACAGCAACACATGTCAATAACAGTATGAAATCCCCTTGTGGTTATATCGTTATTTTGGTAAACAGCTAATTATTGTGGTCCGATTGAGTCCGAAAATAATCTTCAATCCCGATGAAATATACGACCCAGTTGCGCCAACTTCGGAAAATATTGAAAACGTATTTTATCCTATAATGTTTCCATTAGCCTACCGTTTGGGCATGCTCAACAAAATCAAAGGGCGTCCCAGGACCCAAAACCTAGTCTATAGGTAATTTTTCGGAATCGACAAATGCAACTTACAAAGATTCCGAGGAATAGATCGAATCATATCATTATTTTGTTACATTACAACGTATTTTACATAACATAACTTCATGCCGGTTTTTTTTAAAGGGCTAGGGCAGTGTTCCCCCCAGTGGGTTCCCACATTGTCGAGGCGGGGGGCTCATTAGCCGTGGCTTGGTCACCCAAGGTGAAGCGAAGAGGAACTCGAGGAGGGTTCGCTCATCAGGACTTTTGCCGATTGGTAACAGGTGACATCGCAACTGAGGCGGGCCGCGATGTAATAATAATAATAATAATATCGTTTATTTATAACATAAGGCACATTTTACAATAAAAATATCTTAAAAATATAAAAGAAGACAGTTGCTTATTTGCCTGAACTAGGTTGAACCTGTGTTTCAGACTATGAAGTGCTTAAAACTAATAATAATAATAAATTAACAATGACATAGCTTATATATGAATACTTAAATTAAAGACAAAGCAAAATTATTATTTTGTTACAGCCAGGAGATCTTCTGTCTCTCCGTAAGAGATGCGAAGCAGATGTTCAATAATAGTCTTTTTACAGCTAAAATAATTTAAGTTATAGATACTTAATTTTCTATTTAATCTATTGTACAGAAATGGTCCTAAGAATGTAAAGAATCTATTTACAAATACATATTTTGAGGATGGATTAGAATCGCAGACAATATCATTTCGTCTCTTATTATTTATGTATTCGGCGTTATAGGAAAGCATG
This sequence comes from Orthosia incerta, assembly GCA_948252205.1. Lineage (NCBI taxonomy): Eukaryota > Metazoa > Arthropoda > Insecta > Lepidoptera > Noctuidae > Orthosia > Orthosia incerta. Next base: position 8,580,827 of record OX411757.1, on the reverse strand, counting down.
GTGTGTTGTTTTAATACTAAATGCATAATGAAAAGCTGGCGAACAGTCAGCACGTTGCAGGATTTGTAAAGAAGATCAGTAGGGTAGAGAAAAGGGTGGAAATAGGCTACTTTTAAAATTGCTCTCTGAGCCCTTTCAAGAGGCAGTAGATTCGTTTTTGGTGCCCCACCCCATGAGGTGATACAGTAATTGATTACAGATTGACCTAGGGCCAAATAGACTTGTTTGATCAATTTTGAATCTGCAATCGTTCTCAACTTTTTAAAAACATAAATTAATTTGCGCACTCTATTAACTAAGCTATCAATATGAGGTCTAAATGAGAGTGTTTCATCTATAATAACCCCGAGATATTTTATGTTGCCTGTTTTGAGGATAAATGGACAATTACACATGCTGACTGGGTGGGATCCACATTTATGGGCATACAGATGAGAGTTAGCAATGTTAAATTGAGGCTTGCGCATGGAGAAGTGAATATATTTTGTCTTGTCAGCATTTAGTGTTAGTAAATTGTTTTGTAGCCAATTTGTCACAGTATTGAAACCTTGTTGAGCATATTCGTACAATTCATTATTGGTTTTCGCGGTAAAGATTAACGCCGTGTCGTCGGCATATGATATGAGTTTGCCTTGTTTAATATCTAAATTACACAGATCGTTAATGTAAATCAGGAATAGGGTTGGGCCCAGAATGCTTCCCTGGGGAACACCATAACCAGTATTTTTTTGCTCATCGCTAATAATGTCGTCTATTTTAACACATTGAGATCGTTCATCTAAGTAGCCAGCAAAAAGTTTCAGCGGTGTTCCCCTTATTCCTAAAGCCTCTATTTTTTTTAGAAGCATAGGAACGGACACCGTATCAAAGGCTTTTGCTAGATCAAGGAAAACCCCCAGGGTCTGGTTTCCTTTGCCAAGTTCTTCTGCGATATAATCTGTCAGACTATGCACCGCATCGGCTGTGGATAGTTTGGCTCTGAACCCAAATTGCGCAGATGATAATAGTTTGTTTTTTTCTAGATAATTAACTAGTCTACTGTTAACAATTTTCTCTAGTATTTTAGATATTGAAGGGAGTAAAGATATTGGTCTATAATTATTTACTAAGTTTTTGTTTCCAGATTTAAAGATAGGGATTACAACTGCTTTTTTCAGACATCTAGGGAAAATACCTTCAGATAAACAAATACGAAATATATGCGTTAAGGGAGGTACTAGGATATGCTTAAAGGTTTTAAGGATCTTATTGCTTATATTATCCCATCCAACTGCACAGTCATCCTTTAGTCCAGATATGATTCGAGTTATTTCATCTTCGTCAGTATCCAGCAATCCAAAAGATTTTAAAGGACATCTATTATTTTGGGAAGATGGTAGAACACAGTAATGTTTTGGAATCTGTTCGGCAAGAGTCTTCCCAACATTTGCAAAAAAGTTATTAACGTGGTTGGCTGACAAGAGAGGTGATGGATTAGAAAGCAGCAAGCTCGAATTTGATTCACGCTGTTTCGTCCTATAGGTGACGTTCTTAATATGTTTCCAAAGTTGCTTGCTATTGTTTCCTGCTCTATTTAATTCATTTTTATCGTAATTAATTTTTAAGTTCTTTAGGAGGTTGTTGCAAAAATTTCTGTATCTCTTATAGGTTATTTTAATGATTAGATTATCAGGGTTACTCCTAGATCTCTGATGAAGTTTATCTCTGTGTCTTATACACCGAATTAGGCCAGGAGTCATCCAAGGCTTGATGTTACGAAGTTTTTTGTTTACTATAATAGAAGTCGTATTACGTAATATTGCTAATTGAACATGTTTTATTAAGTACGATAAAGCAAAATTAGCGTCAGCAGTATTGTAAACTGGGTTAAAGTCAAGATTGCATAAATCACATTCGAGTTTGTTTATGTTTAATTGCGTTTTCGTCTGGGGACGATTTAGCTTAGGCAGCGTTAAGTTTAGGGTTAGTAGAACAGCGTGATGGTCTGTAATAGTTGAGTTAGTAACAAGCGTAACATATGAAAAGTTAGATTTGATCATCATATGATCCAGACAGGAACCACTCTGATGAGTAGGCAAAGTATGTGCGGGGAGAAAACCATGGTATGAGCAGATATTAAGGTAATCTTGGGCCCCAGGGTCGCAGTTTTCCGAGTTAATGTTTATATTTATATCACCTGTTAATATAACATTCTTAAATGAACTTAGTGCTTCAAAGATCTGGTTTAAGGATGCGTGAAAAGAGTCTAAATTTCTTGCAGAAGGGGACCTATAAACAGTGATTATTGCTGTACTTGTACCAATTTTGATGACCAAACAATTACACACACAGTCTTGAAGTATTGGTTCTTCGATTGTGACCATTAATGATTCCCTACAATAAACAACCACACCATCGTTTTGATTGTTGTTCACTGTAGTATACAATAAGTTGTATCCCGGCATTACTGGAAGGTGTTCCTGTCGGTTAGATAGCCAGCACTCGGTTAGTACCATTATGTCACAATCAAAGTTAAGTCTGTGAAGAAAAACGTTAAAGCTATCTATGTTCTTATAAATACTGCGAATGTTTTGAGTCAGTATGGTTAGTGAGTTTTGATATTCAGAAAGATATTGCCTGCAGTCCTCAACCTCACATGACTTTGCATCGGTACGAAATGTATTATCTATATCGGTCAATAAGGTATTATCCATAGTATAAGAAAAATATAAACAATAAAATTAAGTCTTAAAAATATTCGAATATGTGGCGCTCTTAGGCGCCTTCATAATCAATCGAGTTAATGTACCTGTTTTCGGCAGATTTTTTTGCAGGACACTCTTGTTCTCCCGTTTTATGGCTGGCTGGTTTTTTGAAGCGCAGACATGTTGCACATTTTGGCGCTTCGGATTTCTTTGTGCAGTCGGAGATAGTGTGTCCTTCTTCACCGCAATGTGGCAAGCCGTAATATGGGCGGCTAAGGGTTGGAGGCCGGTATTGCGGTGCGACGCTCTCCCTGCCTTCCGTGGCCTTTACGGGGTCGCCACCACCTGATGGGTGGGGTCGCAAGGGAGGTCCCTATCCCCTGCGGCCGAAAAGTGTTAGGTGGCGGGGCCACTGAACTAACTCGTTACAGGGCCACAAAGGGTGCCATACAGAGGGTCGTCTGGCGCCCATGTGCTGGTTTGGTCCCTGGAGTGATCACGTTGTGCAATATGTTCTGGTGCGCCGGTGATAAGGGATTATCCCCAGAGGAGGGTCCGGTGGACGGAAAACCGCGAGGGGTTTACGGACGAGTGCTATCGCGTGATCGTGTTCAAAATCAAAATCAAAATCATTTTATTTTATTTTACATAGGCACTTATAAAACGTCGACAAAAGGTGCACGGTTCGGGTTAGTCGTTTCCTATGGAGAAGAACCCGCAAGAAACTCCATGGTTACTCTTTTAAAAAATTGTTTGGTTTTACAATATTTCCATGTTACAGCATTAGTACTTGGATATGGGAGGACAACGTAGGCCCGACAATAAGTCGTACGAAATTAAAAAAACAAAAAAAAATGTAAAACGAAATAAAAAGTTAACAAATGTTAACAATCATCTAGAAATCTAGAAGGCCTACAATGTTCACACATTCACAAAACAATCAGCAAAAGAATCTATACAAAGGTAAAAAAAAAAACAAATGAATAAAAAAAAATATGTCTAACAACACTAAATTTAACATGTGGCACAAATGTTGTTATCAGTGCTGTAACTATTCTTAGCAAAGGGCTATAAAGATGATTGAAAAACATTGTAAAAAGTCTAATTAAAAGAGAAAAAAAAATGAGATTGAGAATAGTTAGAGATATCCACATATTTCTGCCCTTTAGGGAAGCCGCATGCGCAGAAGGAGCTAAAGCCAAAATGTTTATCTTCAACGTAGTCCTTGATTTTATAATATGCTTTTTTAATAAGGACACGTTTGATGTAGTTTTTGAACTTTCCATCGGTCAGTTCTATAACTGACTTTGGCAACTTGTTATTAAAGCGTATACTGTTTATAAAAAAAGACTTGCTAGTTTTCGTTAATCTGAATTTGGGTTTTACAATATCGTGCTTACTGCGTGTATTTAAATTATGGAAGTCACTTCTAGGTTTGAAAAGCCCTCGATTTTTGCGGACATACAAAATACATTCCAAAATATAAAGTGAAGGTAGAGTCAGTATATCGATCTCTTTAATTTTTTCTCTGATGGTCTCGCGAGGATCCATTTTATAGATCGCGCGGATTGCCCTCTTTTGTAAGATAAAAATTGAGTCAACGTCTGCTGCTGATCCCCACAGCATAATGCCATAAGACATATACTGTGGAAATAAGCATAGTATACTAGTCTAGCTGTGGCTACATCGGTTAACTGCCTTATCTTCCTTACTGCATAGGCAGCCGAACTTAACCTACCCGAAAGAGTTCTAATGTGCGCGCCCCACTGCAATTTTGAATCGATAGTAATCCCCAAGAATACAGTTTCCGTTATAATTTCAAGATTTTTTCCGTCATGATTTAGATTTAGGTCATGTTGAGGTACATTTGGTAAAGTGAACTTTAGACATTTTGTTTTTTTCGCATTCAGTAAAAGATTGTTAGCTGCGAACCATTCTGAGAGAACAATTAGACTTTCGTTGACATGTAAGACATCCGTATCTTTCCTATCTATTTTAAAAATTAGCGAAGTTTCATCAGCAAATAGAATTATATCCGATATATTTTTTTTTTTTTACTTTATTAGTAAGAACAAAATTCTTGATAATTAATTACGATCTAGCCTAAAAGACTAATAAGCAATTTAACTCTAACTTAATATGTTACGTGATAGATTATGTTAAAACTAAGAATAGTGTCCATTTGCACTTTTACACAAGTCCGCAGCACTTTCTTAGAGTCTGATATAATTTAAAAACACTATGTTCATGTGTTATATGTATAGCACAGCGTTGTCACTATTATTCATTCACTTTACACTACACTAATTCAAAAGGTTTAGTTCTTTTTAGTCTACGCACTAAGTCTGTATTGTCTAGCAGCTGGATAGCCTCAACATTCACGTGTCGATGAAGTCTGTGTTCGTGGGCTTCAGCAAATTTTTGGATGATGGTGGTGACGAATTCCGTTTTAAGGTCACGGTGAAGATCGTCATTCCTTATGTACCAGGGTGCATTTACAGCATCCCTGAGCACTTTATTTTGAAATTGTTGGATTACTTTGACGTTGCTTTGTTTAGTACAGCCCCAAAGTTGGATACCATGCGTCCAAATTGGCATCAGTAAATGCTTATATTTGGTTATTTTATTATGTATTGATAGACAGGATTTCCTTCCGAGTAACCAATACATACTTTTATAACGTATGTCGAGTTCCTGTCTTTTCTTTTTGACATGAGCTTTCCAACGCAACTTGGCGTCGAGAGTTATGCCAAGGTATTTAGCTGTATTAGCATAAGGCACTTGCATGCCATTTATGTAGATTGGATGATAGTCCAAGTGTTTGTTTGTGAAGTCAATGTGAATTGATTTTGACTCATTCAGTTTGATCTTCCATTTTTGTGTCCAGTCATAAACTTTATTCACAGCTAGTTGAACTTTTTCTACTGCTTCTCTGTGGCTTGATCCAGTAGCCATAATTGCAGTATCATCTGCAAAGGTCGCAATGGTGTTATTTTCCAGTTCTGGGATGTCGCATGTGTATAACAAGTACAAAATTGGGCCTAGCACACTTCCTTGAGGTACCCCAGCTTTTATAGCCTTTAGCTCTGAGTATGCGTCTTCTTGCCGTATTCTAAACATTCTATTAGTTATATACGACTCTAGAATATCTGCAAATTCTGGTAGCATGCGTCTGAGCTTGAATATTAGACCCTTATGCCAAACTTTGTCAAAAGCTTGCGCGACATCTAAAAACACGGTGGCACAGACTTCCTTATTTTCAAGCGTTTTTTCAATAATTTTTGTTATTCTATGTACCTGGTCTATTGTTGAGTGTTTTTCCCTGAAGCCAAATTGATGATTTGGAATAAGGTCTTTATTTTCTATTATTGGTTTTAACCGTTTTAATAACAGTTTTTCTAAAAGCTTTGATAACACGGGCAACAGAGAAATAGGTCTATATGATGATGCTTCATGGGGTGGTTTCCCTGGTTTCGCAATCATAATGACTTCAGCGACCTTCCATGGCTCAGGTACATATTTTAGGATAAATGCAGCATTGATAAGCTTGGTCAGCTTTACTATGGCTTTGCGTGGGAGATGTTTAAGAGTTTCCCCTGTAATGAGGTCGTAACCCGGAGACTTTTTCGAGCTAATGTTATTTTGAATTTCTCTCATTACTTCTTTAGGAGTCACAAGCTTAATTCTTTGGTTTTGTGACAATCTTTCACTCTCAAGTATTTCTATCGAGCTTTCATTGGGTTGAAAAGTTTCTTCTAAGTGTTGAGCAAACCTTAATGCTTTTTGGTCATTGCTTATGGCCCATTTTCCGTCGCTATCTCTGATGGATGGTATTTGTTTAATTGTTTTTTTCAGATTTCTTGTAGCTTTCCAAAGAGAGTAATCCGTTGATTTGTCATTGGTTAGCTGCAAAAGTTTGGTATTCAGAGATTCCTCCTCAAACTGTAGAATTTTCCTCTTTAATCGTTTAGTTAGGTTATTTAGTGTTGTTTTATTTCCCGGGCACCTTGTTTGCTGCCACAGCTTCCTTTGTTTCCTTTTCTCAGATAGTAAATCTACAATTGCCTTAGGATAGTTAAATCCCTTATATTTAAGTTTTAATTGCGGTGTGTTGTTCCATGCACATTGTTGGATATTAACAATATATTTGTTTACTTCTAAGTCAAGATGATCTTGCTTTTTTATCGGCGTTTTAAGGTCTATAATATTATCTAGATCAAGGGCAAAACTTTCCCAATCTGTAAACTTATTAACCAGGGTTAAGTGGCTTTCTTTGAGTAGGATTTTTTGACTAAGCATTAATATAATCGAGGAGTTGTCCGAGTTCATATGAAAACCTTCCTCCAAATGGATGTAGTTGGCAGATATATTTTTGCATATGAAAAAATCTATAAGATCCGGTATTTTCTGGTGGTCACTGGGCCAGTACGTTGGTTTACCCGTGCTCATAACTTCTGAATTTATTTCTTTAACTGCACTTAAGAGCTGCCTTCCCTTAGTTGTAGTAAGTCTTGAACCCCAATGCGTGTTTTTAGCATTAAAATCGCCGCCTAGGATAAATCTCTGGCCTAATATTTCAAAGAGATGTAAATATCGTTCTTTTCTTATCATATGCCGTGGAGGACAGTTTATGGCTGCAATAGACACGTGACAGTATTTGGTTTTAACAGATACTGCCACAGCTTGAATGTCTTGTTCTTCATATTTACACTGCAAGTAGTGACTAATGTTGTCTTTGATTATAACCGCGCTACCTCCTCTGGCAGAGTTGTCAGGGTGGAGCGAATTATATACCATGTATCCTCTAAATTTGACAAAAGATTGCTTAGTGAAGTGCGTTTCGGAGACCAAACACACGTCTATATTTTCTGTGTCTAGGACCACCTGCAACTCATTTTGATGTTTGAGGAGTCCATTGGAGTTCCACGCCATTACTTTGAGAGTGTTATTCATTTTGGATGATTTAAAACAGCTGTTTTAGCGCTGGATTCTAGCTTCTCTAATCTCTTGTCAAATGAGGTAATATACTTTAAGATTTGATTAATCTTATCATCTAAATTCAAAGGCTGTGACCTTTGTTTTGCAGCTTCCGCGTAGGAAACAGTAATTGTTACTTGCATGGGTTTTGCAGTTGACTGAACACTTGCTTTCTGTGCCTGTCTATCACGATTTTGTGGGGGAAGAGACTGCTGGGTAGTTGTTACCACAAGTTTCTTTTTAATATTTTTATTTTTCAGAATTTGTATCTGTTTAGCTACTTCACACCCTCTATAGTTGGCAGGGTGAGGAAGACCACAGTGAACACATTTTGGCTTCTCTTGCGGAGATTTGGTACAGTTGGCTGTAAGATGCTTGCCAGTACATTTTACACACCTTGGCTCTTTTCTGCAGTATTTATGAGTATGCCCATATGCCTGGCATCTCTTGCATTGGGGAATGAGTTTAGGATTTTTGAGTGGGTGTATTTCAATTTTACACCCTAAAATGTACTTTATGCCATAGATTTTGTTGACATCTTCGTCATTATTGAATGATAAAACGAACATATTGAGTGGTTCTTTACTCTTCCAGCTCAATTTGTTGTCTACGTTTTCTATTTTCAGTCCTTGTGATGTTAGATCGTCTTTGATACGATCAGATTGGCAAGAGGAATGTAATTTCTTCACAACAACTCTAATTGGTCTAGCCTGCTTATTTTCGTACGAATGCCAATGGTATTCTTTTTCTGTCAAAAGCCTGGAAATTACTCTATAAGAGTCTTCTGTTTTGGCGTTCACCTTCACACAATCCCCATTCATCATTTTAGCGGTAAATGATTCGGCTGGTATGGTTTCAGTTAGCGAGTCGTAGAATGATTGGTAGTTCTTAACTCCGTCTATTATGATTGGCGGTGGTGGGGGCACTTTTTTGACGGACGTCTCTTTCGCATTTTTTTGTTTTTCTTCTTGTTGGGCACTTGATCCGGGTTGTTGTTTTGGAGAAAGCTCTTGGCCCTTATCCACTCAGTCTCTTTAGCGAGTTCATCCTCGTCTGTGCAATATTCAACGTCACTTTTAGTACGCTGGGAAAATATTGTTGTCTCGCTTTCCTGTTTTTTTAAGGGTTCTTCAGTTTCTTTTTTTTCCTTCAAGCAATTTAATTCTCCATGAAGGGCTTGTACTTGGTCCTGTAAGCTATTAATGTGATCATTCAGTTTACGTACCATAAGTTGCGGGTTTTCTCTATCCGTTTTCTCCTGGATGTAACAGTCATACAACCGCTTTTCCAGGTCAGTTTTTATCTTAAATGACTGTGCAGCCATTATTTAGTTGTCAGGGCGAGTTAAACACCTAAACAATAAATTATTGTAAACACTTCATGATTGCCGCACTTGTAACTAGGTCATGGCAATGACCCCGATAGATCGACGTATGTACACCGCGGTGACGCGACGGTGTTGTGCTGCGTCTGCAGAAAACTCTTAACTAGAGCACGCGCGCGCGATCGTACGTCCGTTCACTATTGTAATTAAACAACAACTCCTATCCGATAAATTGGCCATCATAAACGGGAAATCATTAATGTAAACAAGAAAAAGGAAAGGGCGGAGAATTGAACCTTGGGGCACGCCCATTTTGACTAAAGACCCGCAGGACGTCACCCCATTAACATTTACTTTTTGCTGTCTGTTTGATAAATAGGAAAGCACAAGATCAGCAGCTTGTCCTCGAATTCCGTAGTGTGTTATGGTCAACGCAGTCGAACGCTTTTGACAGATCACAGAAAATGCCTGATTCCAAGATGTGGCTGATGAGTTTTACTCCCGCGTCCGTTGTCGACCTACCTTTCGCGAAACCAAACTGCTGACTATGCAGGATCCCATTTGAATTGAAGTGAGACAACATCTGGTCCAGCATGATTTTTTCATAGATTTTACTCAATGCTGGTAGCACGGATATAGGTCTATTATTAGAGGGATCGCTCTTACAGCCTGATTTGAAAATTGGTACTACTTTACTGTGTTTCATTAAGTCAGGAAACGTGCCGCTGTCCAAACATTGATTGAATACGCCTGTTAGGACAGGAGCAATTGAGTCAATAATATCTCCAAGAACCCTAACGGATATCCCCCATAAGTCTTCAGTGATTATTATATTGAGACTTTTGAACGGTTTTTAATTGTATCAATACATATTGGTTTAAATTTAAAGGTATGTCTTTAGTAAAGTATTCTTTAAGAAGAGCTGCAGCTAATTTAGATGAGGAGGGAAGTGACTTCGTAACCTCTAACGGAATGTTGGTAAAGAAATTTTTTAATGTCTCAGAAATGGTTTGATTAGATATTTTCAAAGACAACTCATTCTGATCGCGTTGTTGTGTCTTTCCAGTTTCTCTATTAATTACTTGCCACACAGTTTTTATTTTATTATTAGAAACACCAGTTTTATTAATTATTATTTGAGATTTTGCTTAAGCGCAGACTCTTTTGAATATTTTGGAGTAGTTTCTAACATATGTGTGGAAAACTTGATCGGACGTCAAACATTTTTCGTAATAAAAATTATATAAAATTATCTCGGCTTTTTCTTATGCCCACAGTGGCCCATGTTCCCGCCATAAGTGGCACAGGAGGATACCGTGGCATTTTAGTGGGTTGGAATCCCACATAATATGCTCATGCTTACTGCGCTATCCCCGTGGTAGCGCAGTAAGCATGAGCATATTACTGCAAGCTAAAATAAAAAAGTAAAATAAAAATCTTGCCATTTATTTTAAAAGCCGTATTATTGTAGGTAATCACAATTTACCATACCCAGTAATTTACCTTCCAGGTTGCCATGGTAACGCATGAAAACATGATTACCTCTTAAAACGTTAATTATGGTGTTCTGTGGGGGAGCGATAATAATATTCTGAGGCTCCCGGATGTAGAAGATAATGATGACGAATTACAGTTTTAAACGTTTATACTACGTTTACGTAAGGCAGTGGTAATTTTATGACCCAGAGCGTTTAATTAGTCATTTGGCTTTTTTTTTGTTTTAGCTAGTTATTTTTATATCAATAGTTTTATTTACTGCCAGCTTTTGTATGTGGCTTCAATAGAAAATGATATTGATGATGTTTCTATAAGTGAAATAATTTAAGTATTCAAATCAGTACTTCCAGAGATTATTTTACCATTTCATCATCATCATCATTTCAGCCGAAAGACGTCCATTGCTGGACATAGGCTTTTTCCAAACATCGCCACACTGATCAGTCCTGTGCGTTTCGCATCCACCAGATTCCCGTAGCCTTGACCAGGTCGTCGCTCCACCTAGACGGAGGCCTTATACCATTTACAAACAAACAATTTTAGCTTCTATTAGACTATAGACTCAATTTGTATTTTCAAAGTTTTCTTGACAGACGAAGCGTTTCTTTAGAAAATATAAGTTGCCTAGATAATAATGTGCAAACTATGTATCACAGTCATCATTTGTATTTTTAACATTGCGTACTTACCACTGTAAATAAAAGAAAAGAAACATATTTATTTGTGACCCACACAGGAGACACGAGATATTAACAAAAACATAACAAATAAAATAAAAAGCCCCGTGCGAGACCAAAAAGACTCCTAAATCAGCACGTACAGCGACACCCAAAAAGAAAATAACGCTGCGCTGGTATTCTAAATACGCACGGTTAAATATCCAACAAGAATCAAAAACAAAATTCGTCAGCAATTAAATGCCCCGTTAAATCCGTTTTCTTAATTGTAACTAGTTAAATCTTTGAAAAGTTAATTCAATCCGCATCGCCCCATTGGTTTTAAGTTATTCGCTTTGGGATTAAGCGATAGATCTCTATTAGCACCGTTCCCTTTTGTTTTCCTAAATGTTATTGTTGTTGAAGTCAGTTTATATAAATAAGATAAGCTTATATTTGTCAAAAAATAAAAAAGTATTATTGCATCTGACGTAAATTTTTATTCTAAGTGGCATATTAATTTGTTTGTTAAAGTCAATCTCTGAAATTGGGTCAGTACATCAGATCAAAAATATCTAAACTGATAGACTTGCTGCACTATCACGGCAGATCATAGGACACTTTTTATCCTTGAAAAATTTTCTGTTCCTATGTGATGAGGATAGGGTAGATGTATCCCCTTTTCCGCACTTATGACTCCCGATTGTTTGGTCCATTGTGCGTGCAAGCCTCCTCACTATGAGAGGCATGCCGTAATCCAGCAAGCGGGCCCAGTGTGGGTTGGTGGATGTTACATGTCTTCGAACTTAGTTACTTGGGTACAAAACATTTTAGTAGAATATATAAAGCTGCTGCGCTGGCGAAAATGTGTTATTTTTCTGTATAGAGTAGCGTCAAATAACTGCCTCACATCTGTAACTAAACCATACAATATGCTCTCTTAACCATTTAGGAATTCGAAAGGCTCTGGAGTAACAACCGCGTACTGGAAGAAAGCGTCTCTGGTGAACAACGCAGAGGCATCCGCCGAAATGCGAAAAACACAGGACAGGTCAATGTGATGACTCTCGGCGGAGGCCTATTTCAGACTATGAGTGATTTTTGGCTGTAATTATAATGATGTGGGGAAAATCGAAATCCGGCACGTCTCAACCACCAATCATCATTTCAGCCGAAAGACGTCCACTGCTGGACATAGGCCTCCCCCAGGCGTCGCCACATTGACTGATCCCGTGCGTCTCGCATCCAGCCACCAATGCACCTCCCATAATAATTCCTGCTGCATCACGCCGCCAAAGTCCCCAAACTAATTCGATTGTCTTTGTTAAAGGGGCACGAACTTTCCGGACATTATATTACTCCCGACCATTCAATATTAATAAGCGTCCATAGTTCAAAGGCGTGTTGCAAAGCCCTGATGGAAAAGTCAAACTGGGTTGAGTTACTTGGATTCAGAGCAAACTTGAGAGGGTTATTTACAGGGTTGAAATGTTTTTAACGTGATTTTAACCCTCTTTGTTTTTCATGTCTTTGATTTAAATTGTACGTAGACGGTTCCCAATAATTTTACATTTTTTTTTTACTTAACCGTTTTTGCAATGCCAGTTCATTTTTATTAGCAAATAACTTTTGCAAGTAGCCTGCGTGTAAGTCGAAAATGATCCCACGGAAACATACTTGCGAGATTAAAAGTAAGGGAACTAAATCCAGGCACGCAAAAATATTTCATGACAAAATCAGTTCAGCCGTAGAGGTTTGATTGAATAATAAAATACCAAAACCTTCACAGTAAAAATAATATAATACAAGTAATTTTTTGGCGTACGTTAATGGCGAGTACATCACTCACCTTCGGTTTGCCGACGACATAGTGGTCATGGCTGAGACCATGGAGAGCCTCAGTACAATGCTCGATGACCTCAGTAGAGCTTCCGAAAGAGTGGGTCTGAAAATGAACATGGACAAAACCAAGGTGATGTTGAATGCCCATGTTACACCCATTCCTATCAAGGTTGGAGACTCTACACTCGAAGTTGTGGACAACTATGTCTACCTGGGACAAACGATCCAGTTGGGTAGGGCCAACTTCGAGAAAGAGGTCAACCGTCGAATCCGACTCGGCTGGGCAGCGTTCGGGAAGTTGCGCGGTGTCTTCTCGTCCAACTTACCACAGTGTCTCAAGACAAAAGTCTATGACCAGTGTGTGTTGCCAGTGATGACATATGGCTCTGAGACGTGGTCGCTAACAATGGGCCTTATCAGAAAGCTTACAGTCACTCAAAGGGCAATGGAGAGGGCTATGCTCGGCGTTTCCTTGCGTGATCGAATCAGAAATGTTGAGATCCGTAAGAGAACCAGGGTTACCGACATAGCCCGAAGAATTGCCAAACTTAAGTGGCTGTGGGCAGGGCACATTGCTCGCAGAACGGATGGCCGATGGGGCAGAAAGGTTCTGGAGTGGCGACCGCGAACCGGAAGACGTTGCGTTGGAAGGCCTCCCACCAGGTGGACCGATGACCTGGTGAAGGTTGCAGGAATCCGCTGGTTGCGGGACGCACGGGACCGGTCAATGTGGCGACGCTTGGGGGAGGCCTATGTCCAGCAGTGGACGGCTTTCGGCTGATATGATGATGATGATGATTAATTTTTTGGCCAAAGAATCAGCATTGCCATCCAACGTGGCAATGCTGCCAGCCTTCTAGGCACTTTTCCTATTGACAGCGTTGTGGACGGATTTTTTGACGCCCCTTAATTGTACATATGCTTATTCTTATTTTAGTTCTAATATTAGTTTGTAAATAATAATGTACATATGTAAATAAATAAAGTATACAAGTAATTTCAGTACAACTTATTTTAGATTTTATTTTACCATCGATAAACTTTACAGACATGAAACAACCATTATTGGAGTAAATACTTGCCTTTCATTCGCAGTTATTAGATATTAAAATATTCATCAAATTAGTGACCTCAGAACTTTCTAGATTCAAAAACCGAAACTTTAAATCGAATCTTGGAACCAAAACAAGTTCTGATTCACGTAGATTACTGACCTAATAGCTAACTTTGTTTCGTCAAATAGAGCCAGAATTATTATAATACTGATACTCGTTTAACAAAATAAGTAGAAACAGAAGGTTAACTCCATACATATCACTAAACAGGTTCGCGTATCCATAGACGCGTATGAACGGCTATCCAGCGTTTCTCTGTGACCTGTACTTTATAATTAATCATTAAACCTTTTATTTCCTTAACATACATAGAGTTTCTTAACATTAGGTGCACAAAGGTGAACGGCAGATAATGTAACCCCTTATTTTTTTTGTTCGGTTATAGAATTTGTACCACTTATTAAGGCAACTAAACCATTTATTTTCATGTTAGTTTACTATTTTAGAACTTCGGAATAATTAATACTATCAATAAAAAGATTTTAATAAACAAACTTAATGAAATCGTAAACCAAACGTAGATGTTTTTAAAAGTTGCCTTATGTAAAAGAACACAAATATTGAAATGATAAATAATTATTAATTAAAAAGCATTAAATATAATCAAACTCATCATTATCAAACTGTTGCAGTCTGCTGCTGGACATAGGTATGTCCTAATGCCCTAAGTAGCTACAATCCTCATCTCAATCTACCTACCTAAAGGTAAGTAAAACACTACAAATATAGCAAAAAACAATTTACTTTACACATTATGTAACAATATGTAACATTCACCTATATGTTACAATCTGCATTGGTTCACTAGTACATAACCTTAAATATAAAACTGGTTATAACTTTTACGTCCCAAGTTCTAAAAATCTAAGAATTTAAAAAGGGATTATCTATCACATTAACTACCAATTAAAACAAAAAATATCCCAAAACACGAAATTTTATAAGTGGTACGTTATTCCCATACAAGCCTGCCGTTCGCCTTTCCTTTTTAAGGGTTCCGTACCCAAAGGGTAAAAACGGAACCCTATTACTAAGAATCCTCGGTCCATCTGTCTGTCTATCACCAGGCTGTATCTCATGAACCGTAATAGCTAAAAAAATGTCATTTTCACATATGATGTATTTCCGTTGCCGCTATAACAACAAATACTAAAAACAATATAAAATAATTATTAAGTGTGGCTCCCATACAACAAACGTCATTTTTTGGCGTTTTTTGCGATAATGGTACGGAACCCTTCATGCGCGAGTCCGACTCGCACTTGACCGGTTTTTTTTAGCTAAGGCCCCTGGCGGTACTAATACCGCCAGGGGCCTTAGCTAAAAAAAACCTAAGCTCTCCAACAATTTACAGGTTTTTCTTGACTTCGCTATCTGTCTCCAGTCTTCTCCGGCATTGTTTTTATTTCATTTTACTACCCAGCGTTTTCTAGGGCGTCCTCTGGCTCTCTTGCCTCCTGGGCAACCGTACATTAGCTGTTTGTATATACCAAAGATTTGGGCAGGCATTCTGGTAAGACTGGAAGCCAACCCCAATATAGTTGGGCAAAGGCTAGGCAGATTGATTGTTCCTACTCCTCCGTTATTCTTCTCTGAATAATTTCGTTGGGATCCAAGACAGTTATATTTATTTATTTATTTAAACTTTATGTACAATGGTGATACATAGGCGGTGCAATGCAGCAAGGCATTCTCTACCAGTCAACCTTTGGATAAAAAAATAACACAACAGTGGTAGGGGTACAAAAAATATATATATGAACAATAATTAAGGCGGATATTAATAAACTAACTAATAAAATACATAAATAATTTTTAAAACAATAGACTAATAAATATTATAATAAATATCCTATTCTAAATGAAACAGAAATTTAAATATAATAACTATGACGAAGACCGAGCTGGATTGGAGATTTATTCTCCAGAACTTCGTCGAGCTTCATTGCCTCGGCGCTTTTCTGGTGGTCGCCACTGTTGATTCTGGTTTTCAGGAGTTGCAGTGATTTGGGAATAGTGCGGTGGGTTTGTTACTCAGTTACTGGGTTGTGGAAGACATAGGCAGTCTCTCTATGTAAAATACCGGCAATCAATGCATTCGGTTAGATTAAAAGCTGACCTCAACATAGTGCGCATTTCATACCACCAAATGACGATCAAGCGCAAGCTTATTAAAAAAAAAGTGTTACAAAGGCTAGCCTAAATGATGCCTTTTAATGATCTACCTATGTAGATCATGGTAGTACCAGACCTTCTGTGCTTATCCATTTTGGTCTGCTACTGATATTCCCTTGGTTCCCAGGTAAAACTTATCGGATTATGAAAATTCTCCAATGATTGTTGTTCGGCGAAGCGAGATGCGATTTCACACTGACCGACTTCCAACTGCCAAAGATTCCAGAACTTTCCCGTTTAAATGACCCACGTTTTGGTCGGGATATCATTACAATGGCACAGCGGGTGGTCAAAGTTTGACCACCCGCTGTCTCTGTTTGGTCAAGTTGGGTTGGGGACCGCACATCACACCGTTATGAGGATATAGTACGGGATGACAGCATGCAGAATTCGATTTGTATTATCTCATGCCGTAGGAGTATGATTTTGTTTTGAAAATATTTATCATACAATTTATATTTATGTTTTTAGGATGATTTGATAATCCATTTTTTTTGCGAACACACTGGGGATATTGCGAAAAAACGGATCATTAGACAATAGTGAAAACGTTTCTCAATCTTACTGGAAAAAGATAGGGTTTTTGCAAAAACGCGAGTCGCTCTAGTAACATTGAATGAATATCCTTAACTCCGATTAGCCAGAGTTTTGCTTACTTACCAAATCTTATTCTGTTTGGTTCCTAATTTTACCCAGTGAACTTTGAAGTATTATATCATAGAGTTATGAAGGATTAAAAATAACAATATCGGATCTTTACTTTTTATTGAACATTTTAGTTACCTAATCTACAAATAGGTATGTAAATATCTCGTAATTTTTTACTTGAAGATCACATCTCTGTAGAACTATGTACAAATTTACAAGCCCAACCACACTATTAACCCCATTTAAAACAAAAGACTGCTGAGTCACACTCAAAAACACAAAATATATAAACAAAACAACGTGCGTGTTGCAATTTAGAACGACAACCTCGCGTTTTTGCAAAAAACCCTATCTTTTCCAGTAAGGTTGATAAAAGTTTTCACCATTGTCTATTATCGCGAAATTCGATGGGTTTTCGCGAAAATTCGAATTATCAAATAATCCTACGACATATAGGTACACACAGTAGGTATAACACAGAGATGTCTCATCATGTCAATTGAGTACAAAGGTGCTTATTTCTTAAGATATTAAATTCAAATTCAATTTATAGCATCAATAATGTACATCATCATCTTCATCAACCTATTAATGTTCCCACTGCTGGGAAAGGGGCCTCCTGTCTGTGAGAGGGGATGGGCCGTAATCCACCACGCAGGCCCAGTGCGGGTTGGTAGATGTCACAAGTCTTAGAAATGCTGGTTCTAGAACATACCGGTTACCTCACGATGATTTTCTACACCGTTTTTTAAGGCAATGAAATAATTTACACAAAGTAAGCGGCCCACTACCACTGGACCTGGTGGGCAAGTGGTATTGGCCGCGACTTGCAAGCCACCTGTATTTACTTTAATGGAGAGTAGTGGTCTACTCTCCATTTAAGTTCATACAGGTGGTAAATATAAGTTACAGAAACAATTATGGAATTGTTTCTGTCAACATTCTAGATACAGTCAGTGTCTAGGAGAGAAGAGTGACGCTCAATATTTTTCTTATCTATTAACTTTTTAGGTATCTATTACCTTTCCATCTGTTTTTATTTGGTTTATTGTACCAGCAGACTAAAATGAAAGAATTTAAAACAATGCTGAGTATAAACAGGAATATATTTAAGAAAAAGAAGAAGTGGACGTTTTAAAATAAGATAGTTATAAAAAATATAGGTAGCTAACACTTAAAATGTAAAGATGATTGACACCTATATTTAGGTTTCTTTGTTTTGGTTAGTCCAAAATTAATTCATCGGTACTAATCTAATGAAGGATTAAGTCGGTCTGTCTGTTTGCTAATCTCGGCTAAACTTTCAGCCCAATTTCGGTGAACTTCGACGAAGAGCTAACTTTATTCCTGAAACAGAATATAACTTGTCATCTTACAACGAGGAAGGGTTCAATAATTTGAGTTGAATTGCTTTTTATGAATTATGTTAACATTAAGGCTATTATTTTCCAATTTTCTTTGTGATTCAATATAATCCATAGTATTATAAATGCGAAATGCTGTCTGACCATTACTTGGATGAAATTATGTATCAAGATAATTTGAGACTCTGAGAAGGAATAGGATAGTTTTTTACACGGAAATCATCCTTCAAAGGCGGCAAGGGCAACCTACCATATTATTGGGCAATATGATTATTAAAATAGTATGGATTAATGAAAGCTCGGTGAAAAAAAAGTCAGAGATAAGCTAGTATAAATGAAAAAGAAAAGATAATAAAATCAAATAACCCGAATGCCTAAGAATCGCGACTGGGTAAGCCACGAGCTGGCTTACCAAAACCATTTATATATCCTCCGACTGCACAGCATGATTTTCTTTATTTACAGCTTTTTAATGGCTTATGTTTAACTTACCACCAGATATAGTAACATATAACAGACAAAAATAGTAAATGATCACCAAAATTAAACCCGCATCTTATTGTAAAATTATAACCAAAGTTTTAACATCTCGCTATCCTGTTTAGGCAAAATGACTCCAAATAAATCATTGTTAACCCAAAAGTAGTAAATGATCACCAAAAGTAGTAAATGATCACCAAAATTAAACCAATGACCAAAAAGATTATAAAATTTCTGGGAGCAACTTGGAAGTAGCGCTCGCCGGCCGCTGCCGCGGCACCGCTCGCTTTGCTCGCTCGGCTCGCGCGCGGTTGGTCACAGTTCTAACCTAACCTAACCTATTTTACAACATTAAATAGCGCAATAATTTGCTATTAAAATTTGGTGATCAATTTACTAAATTTGGTGATCAATTTACTAAATTTGGGTTTCATAGTACAATTTTAGGTAATAGAGGTCATGGTCACAAAGTAATTTTAGGTGGTCATTATATTTATCCCCCTTTTTAATTATATTTTTTTTCGACTTACTTTTCAACATATTTTATAATTAATATATATTTTTTATAACTATCTTATTTTAAAACGTCCACTTCTTCTTTTTCTTAAATATATTCCTGTTTATACTCAGCATTGTTTTAAATTCGATACGTTGGAAGGCCTCCCACCAGGTGGACCGATGACCTGGTTAAGGTTGCGGGCAGGCGCTGGATGCGAGACGCACGGGATCGGTCAATGTGGCGACGCCTGGGGGAGGCCTATGTCCAGCAGTGGACGTCTTTCGGCTGAAATGATGATGATGATGATGATATATTTTTGCAAACACTATTAAAAACCTTTTATTTTGATACCCCACTCGATGAGTACGAAAGAAAAAAAAATTGGAACTACCACAATAATTATGGCGCCCAAAATATGCCATATTTTTAAGGCCCCATTTAGGACACTTGGGTTTTAAAGACGAATATAATGATACCTTAACTGTCGAAATTCATCCAGCCGTTTGGAAGATACGAGGTAATAAAAAAATTACAAACATACAAGATACCCGCACGCGCGAAAAACATAACCCTTCCTTGGCAGTCGGGTAAAAAGTAAACGGATATAAAAGGGTATTGTAAACTACTAACGGTTGAAAGTCGTAATATTTGAAAAGGTTTCCTTATAAATCTTACTTACCCAGTGACCCACTCGAATAAATTGAATGCTACAGTTTTACCGCGGTTTGTATGCCACATTATTGTTCCGACTTACTTACAAAATGCTCACTTATAAACTCAACGGGATATAATATTATTTAGGCTTATAAGCCAACATTTGTATTATTTTCCTATTATATAGGAATTTTTAAATATTTCATAATTAGGATTTTTTTATGAACAGTCTTTTTTATTTATACTCGTATTATTGTTAGGTTCACGTATGGTCACCATTTCATCTAGACTTATTATAAGCTAAATGTGGTCTAAGATGGAGAACTCTTGCCTCGGTGTTACCTATTCACTCTTGACTTAAATGTTTGGAAGCTATTAGGAAACATAGACTCAGGCAGGAAATTCCACGCCTCAGCTGTAGGCACAATGAAAGTATTGCCGAGATGATTTCAAATCAAACTTCCATTCCGAAATACTAGATGATTAAAATAAACAATTTAATTGACTTAAAATCACTTTTTATTAAGGTAAAAAAACAAATTGTTCATAATTATACGCTAAATGGTGCTACGCCGTAGCTGCGTAGCGTGCGCGTAGCAAACTATGTAAACCGTGCGAATGGTTACCGTCGAACGCTTAGATGAAATAAAAATATAGCATTGTTTCACAGGTGATGCTTGTAAACCATGAATGGTTACGTAATAGTATATCATCATCTGCCTAGCCTTTTCCCAACTATATTGGGGTCGGCTTCCAGTCTTACCGGATTCAGCTAAGTACCAGTGTTTTACATGGAGCGACTGCCTATCTGACCTCCACAACCCAGTAACTGGGTAACACTGGCTGACACCAGGTACCCTCTTGGCAAGAGTGGTGTCAGATCTCAAGCTTCTGATTACCCGTAACGACTGCCAAAGATCTTCAAATGACAGCTGGGACCAACGGCTTAACGTGCTTTCCGAGGCACGGAGGAAACTCGGTATGCTGAAATGGTCACCCATCCACGGACCGACCTCGTCAAGCGTTGCTTAACCTTGATGATCGACCTGGCGGCTGTTATTATTTACCCACGAGCTCCTCAGTTACGTAATAGTATATATTACTATATAAGTACACCTGATATTTCGTCACTTATTTCACATTCATTGTTTTTACAGTCAAAGTGTAGAACTTTTTGGCAGCGTCTGGCACACTGGTTATTTATTTAGTGGTAGCGAAAACACTACCACGCTTTGCCTGTTTTTAAAGCACGGGTGAACAAGCATTTTCTGTGATCACTCCTTTCACCATAGAATTATTCTATCACATACAAAAAACCGAATTCTAAATGCTACCGAAGTATTCTAGAGCGGTATCTTTTACAGAAAGTTGCATCATAATATATACAAATAACTTCTAATACTCTTAAGTGAACGCAAGTAATTTCAAAGTAGCGTTAGTTTAATTAGTGAGCATAGAATAAACAAGCTTAACTAAGTTAAGGGAAGCAGGATAATCATACGAGTAGGTTATGAAGACATGCAGATTAAATTTACTTGATAGTGGCACGAGGTCTCAGCACTAACAAAGAAAATTTGGTTCAAAAGACTGTCACTAGATGGCGCGGTATGCATTGATTTGTTATTAAATTGTGTGTAAAATTAACATTTTCTAGAATTGATCATAAAAAGTGTATGTGTGGTTTAATCACCTCTCCTAAGCACAAAATTAAGGAATATTGAGCTTTTAATTCACATTTCAAAGATTATTCGAACGGATCATTTAAAATTGATTCCAATAGATGGCGCCGTTTTAAATTTCCCCTCGATTTTTTTAATATGTAGTGTAACACATTTCGGTACAGTGAAATTGTAAAAAAGTGCAATAAAATAACATAAAACAAATCGTCACTGTATTTAAAGCAAAAACTGTCACGAACTGAGAAAACCCTTTTACTTGCAAGTCGCTGCTAACACCATCTAAAGCCATGGAACGGAAACGGACGGGAACGGACGGAAACGTGCAACGGGTTAAATAATCAGCATACTCAGACGAAAAACGCTAGTTACGTCGGCACGGTTTCTTTGTATGGGATGAGGCATCTGTATGTAAGTAATATACATGGTAAATATCCCGAAACAAATATTATAAAAATAATAGTTCACCGGTATCGGGAACACTGTTTACTTTTACTAAAATTTCGAACAGTGTCCAGCTTTCTGAATCACGCCCTTGGTCCAGCTGCCTATGGAGGGTGTTGGTCAAGGGTTTATTGGCTGACACTTTGCTATATTTGTTTAAGAGCCTGAACTGTTCCAATACAAAGGAAACCTCCTCCCTTTCCTCTTTCTCTTACCCGGTATTTTGTGATTGTATCCTTTCAGGCCGTACCCTGACCAAAAAATCTGTATGAGATATGAGCATTCCTATTGGCCTAGCGGCACTGGTGGCGCATGAATTACGGTAGTGAATACGCCCAGATTTTAGAATAAAATCGCTCAGATTTGAAAAAAATAAAGCTTACAAAATGTTCGTTATCAAATTGTCTATCCATTAGTGTTAGTATAAAAATAATTAATGAACACTTTACGAGGATATGCATGCTATCAATAATTATTTCACATTTTGATGGTTTTGTTGTAAGGAGATTAGTGACACATATACATCTTTAAAAAAAAGTGTACTAGCATTTGTAGAATCAACATTATGTAGAAATTTTATGTATTTTATTAATTAATATTTCTTTTTAAGTAAAGAGTAGATAGCTCTAGTCAAAACGCCGCACTTGTCCAATTTGGTGCAGTTTGCACAAAATTCGACTAGCGCGGCGTTTTGCTCGGGGAGGCGCCTTAAGATTTAAATAAAAAGGAAAAATGTCAATTGAAAGAACTTTCTGGTTAACTTTTACCGGGTTTCTCTATGTCTTGAAGCGCTTAGTATAGTTTAATAACATACAACTCAATATTAAAGTATTAAATTGCAAAAAATATTTTATTCTAATTTCCTGGGCTAACTAACATGAGGATCTAGACAACGACTAGTGACATTCTATCAACGAAAGCGTGGCGATAGCGATTGTAAAAATGTCGGTAATGTATGGGCATGACAAACGTTATCGAAATGTCACCTGATCAATCCCTTTAATTTGGCATTTCGACCGTACCCATCGCCGACGTCGAATGAAACTTGTCTCATGCCTCTAGCGTAGCCACACAACGACGCTTCGATCAACAACAACCCAATTTATTTTAACTATTTAATTACATTGTGTGCATTATTAGGGTTCCGTACCCAAAGGGTAAAAATTTATTACTATTACTAAGACTCCACTGTCTACCGGTTTGTATGTCTGTCACCAGACTGTATCTCATGAACCGTGATAGCAAGACAGTTGAAATTTTCACAGATGTACTTCTGTTGCCACTATACACCGATATACAAATACTAAAAACAGAATAAAATAAATATTTAAGTGGCCCCATTTAATCCCATCTAACAAATGTGAATTGTTTGCCGTTTTTTGCGACAATGGTATGGAACTTTTCGTGTGCGAGTCCGACTCACACTTGGCCGGCTTTTAGTAGTTACTGTTCACAAGTCAATAAATTATGCCCATAAAAAACGAAAATCTTTATTCCAGTTATTCAAAAGGACGTGTGATGAATTCATGATATTTAAGAATTCCAAAATATACAAATGTTTAGTAGATTTCAACTAAAATATTTTTATTTAATTTTATTGTTAGGCTCGCGCTTGAGCTTCGTCTCACCTGATGGTAAGCGATGATGTGGTCGACGATGGAGCACGCTTGCCAAGAAGTAACTTATTTTCTCTTAACTTAAAGGTGCACCTTAATTTGTGGTACGTGCCAATAAACGATTTTTCTTTCTTTCACCTTCCTTTTATTCATTAAAATTATCGTTTTTAAAGATTTAGGTACGTTCGTTGCCTCTGGTATTGAAGACGTTCACAAGTGTTAAGGCGAGCTTAACCCAATTATGGGTTAAGCTCGCCTTTGTACATAAGTTTTCCTTTTGTATTTGAAATGTTTTATTTGTGTACAATAAAGAATATATAGGTGTTGGTAAAAATCAGAGGGACCTGTCTGCCGTATTAAAAAAAAAACATATGGACATTATTTTTACCATAATTGCCTATAAATTCAATGAGATTGCATCGCACGTTTCACCTTTAATTCACAATGAATTTTCAGAGTGCCCCCACCCGCAATGGAATTTCGCGACACACAAAATTTAAATTAACATTATTATAGCTACTTTAATTACCTAGCGTACGACAATGGGTGTAGAAATTACGCAATTACGAAACAGAATAGGAACGTCAAACCAGTGGTTTGGTAGATATGCCGCTCGTATTGTGTTTGCCAAATATTGTGGTCTCTTTCATGTGATATAATTGCATGGACTTAATATTATAACATCCTATGTATTTGACGATATGTAGGTATTACCACCTCGTTCTTCTATATAGAGACCTAACGACGCTATCAAATGTGCAACTAGCTCTAGCATCTTTTATTTGACAATTCAATAGTATCTTTAAATGGTTTAATTAAAATTATTGATTTTAAGTTTTGAGTTGGATAAAGTTGAAGATACCGATACCCCTTAAAATAAAAAGAAACAAATAATTTCTCATATTGTTACCATAACCACATCCACAAAGAGTGAAATGTAACATTTATAATACTCTGTTCATAAAAAAGGTAGCTATTGTAACCCCAAATTTTTCGGGTTAAAATACCGCTATGTTTATTTTTACCTCGAGATAAGCCTGACAAGTGTTACGATCCCGGATATTGTAGAGAGACAGTTATCAATAAATAAATTCAGTAAAGAACGCGGACCTTTTTTGTCTATACCAGTGAATAATATTTTGTGCTAGCTTCTTCTTTTCGAGTCAAAACAACTCTTTAAATATTTTGGGCCTTTTCTTTCTTTTTCGTTTCGATGGTACATTTGATCAAACTATTTGGGCCCAGTAGGTGGCCACGTTTATCGCAGCGTCAGAGGCATTATACAGGTCATCCAAGGTGCAAGTGAATGGATAGTCGGGACATTTGGGCCTAATAGGTGACCACGTTCATTGTGGCCGCACACAAATGCTAGAGTGCCCCATATGTCCACACACCTGCACTTTAGGGGAGCTAATGAGCGCCACTGACGCTGTTCGTTAACTTGTTCTTAAATTATGGGTCGTGAGGCTAAATTGACGACATTATTGCCGCCACTAAGAATCTGGATGTTGGTTGTACTTGGGGCGACAAAAGCTTTGGGATTAATACGAGAAAAAGAAGCCTAAAATGCCCAGCAGTGCGTAAGGTTGGGATGTTGACGATGATGATGAAGCTACATTATAATAAAAACAAAATGTATTTGACCTATATAAATTTAATGATAAAATTTATCAGTAAAGGCGTACTTATTGATATGATTACAATAATGTAAAATCAGCATTTTTTTCAAAATCGTTTGGTAATTGTACACAAATGACGGAAGCTGAACACAAGCTCACTAAAGTTAAGCCTCTACTTATTACTATTACTACACCTCGTCCCATCCACCTGTGGCATGCCCACAGTTCAATTTCATTGCAATCCTCGCCCGGCGAAAACGAAGTAAAGGCTCCCCCTAAATGGGCACTATTCACGCCGAAATCCGTCAAGGCTACTCAACTATAGTTGTTTCTTTTTATTTTAGCATGGCAATAGCAGTCATTGCCTTCCTAAACATGTCTTTGCAGTATAGATATAATTCCGAGGAATAATAATAAATGTTTGTATCGTTAAAAAAATTCTGATTAGTGAACATTTTTAAGGAACACAATAGATGTCGGTTCAGGATGGCGTCATGTCCATTGTTAAAATTAAGAATACAAAATAAAACCGGTTAAGTGCGAGTTGGACTCGTGCACCAAGGGTTCCGTACAAATAGCCACATTCACCAACATAATAAGGTAAACATACTGGAGTTCATAAACAATGAAAGTACCAAACATTGCTCTAAGAAAAATAAAGTACAATTATAAGTTCAAGTTCCAAATACATTTTATAAGTTGGTCGACTATTACTCGGAAACGTGCATTATGAATCTAGTCAAGTCAAATCGGGCAATGTAATGAATACTGATTTAAACTTCTATATTTATCACATTGCCTGGTCATTATGAATATTTCTTAACTGTTGGGCAATTCGATAATTATGGTCAATGAATTAGTATCAGAGCGAGCGAAGCGAGCTCGGGAGCTTGGATAGGTTTTTTTTTTTTGTGATATGCCCACCGCACTATTCCCAAACCACTGCAACTCCTGAAAGCCAGAATCAACAGTGGCGACCACCATAAAAGCGCCGAGGCAATGAAGCTCGATGAAGTCCCGGTGAATTAATTTAACTGTCTTGGATACCGCAACGAAATTAATCAGAAAAGAATAACGGAGGAGTAGGAAAAAGCATAAATTTCCACTTCCCTCCATCACAAGCAGGAGACAGAACAAACAAGGCCAATAGGCACTAAGGGTCGTTTACAACTGGGATAAGCCAAGTTGCCTAGCACCACGGATAAAAATTTGCATTAATATTAATGGGTCCTACATTGTGGGCTGCTATATTTGTTTCCAATAATAGGTATGGCAAAAACGCTTGAACGCACGGAAATTTGTTCTAGTTTCCACAATGTCCGTATAGTAAACAACTCCTGATGCAGCCTGTACATTATTCAACATAATATTGCGTTCATTCTGCCAAAGAATACACTCTCATAAGATATCATGTGCAGATTTTACATATTCGCAGTCAGGCGTAGAACACTGACATAAAGGTGAGGCAACGAGCTTGAAGGAAAATAATTTACTTTTAAAGTTACCATGCCCTGTGAGAAATTGGGCAACACAGTGATCCACCTCCAGCCACGTTCTGGCTAGCCGCACGCGAACGGATGGAAAGAATTGGTGGAGAGGTCGGCCCTTGATGGAATTATCCCACCTACATTGCCATTCAGATAAAAGTTCCTCCCACACGTCAATATAATATAGCTTGGATAGGTTATGGCACCCCGACATGGATAGGTTAGGTTCGTTCGAAGGAGTTGACGGCAGCTGAAATGAGCGAGTAAAGCTAGCAAACTCAGCTCCCGTCATCTCCTTCATGTAAGGTTACTTTAGACTCTGCATAAAAAAATAGGAGACATTGTTGATTCAAAAAATAATAAATAAATAAATTGTTAATTAGCTTCAAAAATTAAAAAAATTATATAAAACCCTGACCCCTGAGCTAGGTAACAGCACCTGTGTTTCAGGAGCCAGTAACCTTCTCCGTTATATGTAATGGAGGAGGTTACTGGTGGCTACTGTAATTAAATTAACACCAATGCAATTAATGTTAGAATTACAATCCAAATAAGTATTCACTCAATAAGTATTCCAAAAAAAATAAATGAATAAATACGGGTGCTGGTATATATATATGTCGCATCAAGGCTGGCCGATAGATGCAAACCATCGGGAAGTCAGGATATATTCCCTTAGGTTAAGACATCGTGTGTGCAGGTCGGTGGGTATAATCGTGCAAATGAAATCACATAAGTTATTCGATACACTGGGTTTATTCAAATAGACACAAGTTACATTCCTGCTTACTAATATTACGGATCGACACTGATTCTACGACATCTTAGCTCTACGGCTGTCAGTACTCAACTGTCATATTCCGCACCTCGCAAGTGCTTATAAAAGCGCGCCAATGCGTAGTTGCTATTGACTGCGGTGCCGCTAGGGGCTTGCTTGTGATTTGTTTTGACGTCCGTACTATTGACTAAACCTGACATATTTATAACTCCTGTGTGGGGAATAACCAGTAGTATTATGTTCATGTTAATTTGATTGCAATACGTTTTCGGTTTCGAAGTAGTCCAAGGACAGTGGCCAATTCTTTACCCACCTCTTTGTTGCCCGAGCCGTGAGGGGATTATTATTGAGGTATACCTGTTGTCTCCTAGCAGACGCCGTGTGGCAGTGCTCTGTTAAGTAAACGTTTGGAACGGTGCGCTTCCTATATAGCTGAACATCATAAGGCGTAACAATATGCTGCTTGGTGACAACGTACAGAATAAAATTCTGTCTCACTGTAAGTACGCCGCACTTTTCGTATAAGGCCTTGGCAGGAAATCTAAACGGTCTGAAAGTCATGACTTTAAGTAGAGATGTTTGGGCCCGTTCGAGGAGTGTCATGAATGTCTTGCATCCACCACCTCATACAGCATTACAATATCCCAGGACTGACACTGTGCGAAGGAGTTCGAATTTGGCCACGTGCCTTAGATTTTTAAATACCCAAATAAGTTTCCTTACACGCATTGTGGTGACATCTATATGCTGCTGCCAGCCAGGCCTTTCAACTAATATCACACCAACGTATTTAACATGCATAGACTTAGAGATTGCTGTGCATGAGTGTTCCACAGTAGATGTCAAATTGCAAACATTTAGTTTAATATCCAAGTTTATTGGTTTTATTTTACAGAAAGTGAATTGGAGAAATGTTGACTTATAAAGGTTCAGGGTGAGACAGTTGGATTTTAGCCAATGGCCTACTGTATGCAGTCCCAACTCAGCAGTTATTCAACTTCGTCTCAGGTCGCACCATGAAACTCTAATGTCGTATCGTATGTAAATATGTTACCGTTTGTTAGTGGCAGCTGACATAGGTCAGTTATATAAATCAAGAAGAGACTCGGGCCCATTGTGCTGCCTTGTGGGACGCCAAACGTACCCAGGCATCGAAGCTAACATGTTCTTTGATTTTTACTCTTTCAGTGCGGTCGGTAACAAAATCTTTTAAAATAGTAAGAGCAGTGCCGCGTATATCAATCTTCTCCAACTAGCACACTAGAAAGGGAATCATGACGATGTCGAAGGCCTTAGCCAGGTCCAGAAAACTACCACACATTTCTCTTTTTGATCTAGCTTAAGGGTGACGTGATCTACCAGTTAACTTACGGCATCTTTAGTGCTTTTTCCAGACCTTAAGCCAAACTGGGAATTAGCAAGTACAACACCTTTTCTAATATTTTCCACATTGTCGTAAGGACTGAAACGGGCCTATACTTTCCAGCATCATCCTTCTTCCCTCCCTTGTGGACAGGAGTAGTAAGCGACTTTTTAAATACATTTGACAAATCTCCCTGAGCAAGGCAAATTTCAATTGATTTAATCAGATGGGGGACTAGGATTGGTGCGTCTCATATCATATAAAGTTATTTGGTATATTTTAATTTCAATAACATTCACAAGATATAATAAACGTGAGTTATACCAACTGTTGATATAATTTCTTTAGATATAGCATTCATATACTCTAAAAGTTATTTCGTATAACGTTAGTGGATATAACGTTTATTTAATCGAAAATCATTAGGCCTATCGTTTAAAATATATAATATTGATACCATATTTATGGTTAACACCCCGATTCAATCAGACTCGGATAGGTTATATTAGGTAAGAAGGTTAAGGCGGGTGCGGAGTGGAGTGCCAGGTTCCCTCTATATTGTTGAATCAATTGGGTTAGGTTTGGTTAGAAAAGTGACCAGTAACGCGCAAAGG
The DNA here is from genome assembly GCA_948252205.1 of Orthosia incerta. NCBI lineage: Eukaryota > Metazoa > Arthropoda > Insecta > Lepidoptera > Noctuidae > Orthosia > Orthosia incerta. Next base: position 8,551,315 of record OX411757.1, on the reverse strand, counting down.
CGAACGAGTAAAGCGAGCGAAACCCGACTCCACGTAGTCTTGTCTGCCCTATCCCTAGAGTGTTATTTAAAATCGCGCAGGTGCGGAGGGGCGAGGCGGCCCGCGAGCTGAGGAGTAGGTGGTTTTAACACTCGCCGCCGCGGCTGAAGCTAGCCGGTGAAGCCGGCTAGTAAGCCGAAGCCTCGGTGGTGAGTGTGAAAGACATCTGCGATGATAAGGTCGCATGGGTGCTCCGGCACCCCACCGCGCCGGAGCCGTGACAGAAACCATGCCTGCTACATGTTGCATGCTTTCTGGATGCTTGCTTGCATGCTGCATGTATGGTGTATGCTTGTTTGCATGCCTGCTGCATGCATGGTGTATGCTTGCTTGCATGCCTGCTGCATGCATGGTGTATGCTTGTTTGCATGCTTTTTACAGAGAAATAAAAACCATATTAGACTTAATAGGTTTTATATCTTTTGAGTGTATATCAAACGATTTTATATTCAATGTATATTATGCTTATAAAAATTAGTTACTTTTAAATTGTATCAATCGTTTATTAGATTAATTGATTATTATGTCAAATAAAATTATAGATTAATTTGTTAAATCTCGTAAATATTAGAGATTTTGTAATTATATCATATATTACTTACCCGACTAGGATATGCCTAGCAATTTTGAGAAATTTTGCTGGAATAGAATCCAAACCAGTAGCGCAGTCATTTCTGAGATCCATAAATAATGTATCAATTTCAGCTACATCAGGCGACGCGAATCTGGGACTTATCTCAAAATAACTTTATGGTGGTGTAATTTCATCTGCAAGCAGTTTACCAACATTAGAGAAGTAAACCAGTTAAATGCCTACCTAGGATAAGACTGCGACGTTAATTTACTGAGAAGCGTATTACTCGCCATACTGTACTTACTAGTTCTTAAGAGTCCCTACAAGTTTCACGAGCCAAAAACAGAAAACAGCTACTTTTTGAGCGAAAATTTCTCAATAACTACAAGATATATGATAAAAAATATAATGACAAAAAAACGACACAGGTCCGTCGTCTACAAGCCCATGAGCAAAATTGAATGTCTCGCGCGTGCGCAACGGTTTATAAAGCAATATTCAGACAATTTATTAAAATAAAATAAGTACTCAAAAATTAAATATAAAAATTGGATTCGATTGATAAACACCTCAAATTTCAAATTATTTATCAGTTATTTTTATATTCAACATATTCTTACACGTAGCCGACGCTTTCGCACATAATAAAATTGCCTTTTTTCCGCGTGGACAATATTTTTTTTAAGTACAAATACAATAAATAAATTTAAAAAACAAAATTGGTGGCTTACTAGTATACTATATGCCCAGTCCACACAATTTTTTGCAGATTGTTATTCGCCATCAGTAAGCTGAAAAAGCAATTGAAAACCTGGTGTTTCGGGATTACGTAAAAACGTGTGTTAGGAATTTATTTTTTCTAATTTTAATTGAGCAGTTATCAAAAATATGTAATGTCTATTTCCTAGATAACTATGTGACGCAAAAAGTTGTTAAAAGATTTATCATATATCTTGTAGTTATTGAGAAATTTGCCCTGAAAAAGTAGCTTTTTTCTGTTTTTAGCTCGTGAAACTTGTAGGGGCTCTTAAAGGTCAAAGTTAAATTAAACTCCATCCAGTAAAAATAATTGCGGAAAAAGAAAAAAAGTGTATTTTACTATCGTCAAAGACTAAATAGATGCCTACCTGGGATAAGACTGCGACGTTAATTTACTTAGAAGCTTTAAAAGATTCATTCAGGACGCGAACTGACACAGCTACTTTCAGATTTCTTGGATAATTAAATACATATCCGAAGATGAATCGTAGGTACTTGCCTAGTTTTAAATAAACATTGCCCCAGGCGACTTTCAACAGCGTCAGGATGCTTTCCGATGAGGAAAATCTGGCGAAGTGTTTTTTTTTTGCTTTAAAAATAGCTTTGTTGTGTATTGCTATTTTGTATGGCTGCCTCATTTCTGAATAAACACGGCAGTGTAAATAAAAATAAATATCTGTTAAGCTGTAGAAAATTCTGAGAATCGATGTTCTGGTGTAATTTCAATTAGGTCGCGATTTTCTTTTCTCGGCACTTTGAAATTTGATTACCATGAAATGACCTACAAAGGTAATTGTAATTCAACATTATCATCAGTAGGCGAAACGAGTCCACTGTTGGAAATATGCCTCTCCCATCCGTCGCCATCTCGGTTAGTACTGTGATTATCACATCCAGCGTACTCACCAGGTCGACCTGGTAGGAGGCTTTCAAACTATAATTAATTAATTACTATTACTATACCTATTATTTATTTAGCACTATAAGTCATGCTTACATTGTGTGCATTAATTTAATACCCATCGCTAACGTTTGTACATACTCATGAAAGCTATGCGATGCACCCTGACGTACATTTTCTGAATTCCGACAGTCAGGATTATTATTCAGTTGAAAACTCGCTTTAAAACGCAGCTGCACTGGCTGGGCAACAGCGCGGATTAAATGGTCTATAGGCAAATCGACATAGGTACTGTATGATAAAAATTTAGCTGTCTGTTTGTAGAGATGTGTGTGTATAAGATAGAATAAGAGGAATTTGACAAAATGACGGATTTTTCTATTTAGGACAGATTCTGGTTTGGGCAGATTATTTTTTTGGCAGATTCGTTATACGGCAGAAGTAACATGACCAACATTAACCATACAATTTATGTAATGGTATATTTAAAGTCAATTTCAAACTAAAAACCTTATTAACGCAAAGGTAACAAAATTACAGCAATAAAAACTTAACCACCGCACATAACACTGCTTAGTGAATGTTTTACTAAATTATTTTTTTAGCGTCGCCAAAGGTTCAAGACATTCTAGTATCGTGATTTCATTTGATTCTCAAATTCAAATTCAAATTCATTTATTGCTCAACACAGTAAATAAAATTACACTTCCAGATGTCAGGTGAATGCGCAGTCAACCGTGTTCCACCAATTTAGGCATTAAAATAATACAATGTTACAAATTAAATTAAAATTAAAAACTGGTATAAAATGTCATAAATTAAAAAATGGTATAAAATGTCGTAAAATTAAAACGCGTTCAATGTCACAACTTAAAACGCTTGCAATGTCAAAAATTAAAACATATCCAATATCATAAATAAAAATACTATACAATGTCATAAATTAAAAATTCTAATGTATGCTATGTTATAAATAAAATTTAAACGAATACAATGTCATAAATTAATATTAAAACGTAAACAATGCCATAAATTAATAAGTATTTATACGTAATGTCAGATTATACAAATGTCTTGGTAATTAACAAAATAGTAAGTAAACAAATCGGATCTAAGTATCCACCCCAATCACACCACTTATAAAGAAAAATTTCTGTCTGACAGGTACTCATGTATTGTGTAGTATGTCTTTCCTAATAGTAAATTATTCAATTGTTTTTTAAATATATTGATGTCATTAATATTTAACAAAGAATTTGGTAGTTTATTATAAATTTGTGGTGCCATTCCTGTGAAGTTTTTGTGAAACACTGCTTTTTTGTGCTGTCTACCGCTTGTTTTATTTCTGTGTCTTGCGCTAAAAAGTTTTTCAAACAAGTGAAAGTTTGTTTTAACAAAGACTGCTACTTCGTATATGTACAGACATGGTACTGTTAAAATGCGAAAATAAGCAAAGAACGGTTTACAGCTGTCCGTGTTTTGAATTCTGCATATCGCCCTAACACATCTTTTTTGCGATATAAATACCGTCTCCATATTCGTGGAGTTACCCCAATATATGATCCCGTATCGTAACGTAGATCATATAGACATGACCAACACTTTTTGATTTACCTCCTTTGCGAGATTGCGTAAAGCATATGAATGCTGGCTCAGGCGTTTACACACACTGTCAGTGTGAGTTTTCCACGACATATCTCTGTCTAGCTCTAGTCCTAAAAAATTTGTAGTGTTAGTCTCTGAGATTATTTTGTCTTTATATTTTATGTCCGGTTTTTTATGATTTGTCTTTTTTTTTTATTTGTAATGGGTTTGCTCTTGACTCTAGTCTAGGTCATAGGTGACAGAGACAGAGTCATTTGCTCAAAAGTCATTATTTTGGTTTTCTCAATATTTATTTTCAAATTATTCGCGCCCATCCATTCTACTAGTACTTGGAGACAGTGGTTTATCTCTCTCTCAAGTGTCATCGCATCATTGTTGCCACTAAAGACGACTGTGCTATCGTCAGCAAACAAGACCATAGGGTGATGTGTTTCTCTGGGCATGTCGTTTATGTATATAATAAATAATAAAGATCCCAAAATACAACCTTGGGGTACACCATAGTTATTGGGTCTCTGACTCGACACATACGTACACTCGGTTTTTGAAGCAAAACAAACTTTATCTATCCTCGTAATTTGACTTCTGTCTGACAAGTACGATTCTAAAAGTTTCAGAGCATTGCCCCTGACTCCATATCTTTCCAACTTCTTTAACAACATAGTTCGATCAACAAAATCAAATGCCTTGCTCATGTCCATGAATAAAGCAGCTACCGGACTTCTATTATCAATACTAGTAATAATTTTATCAAATAGATTATAAATCGCCATGTTAATATTCTTTATTCTCCTAAAACCGTACTGCTCATCCGCAAAAAGATTTTTCCGTTCAAAAAAAGAGTACAAAGTGTTGTATATTACTTTTTCTATTATTTTGGAGAATATGGGGAGTAAGGCAATAGGTCTATAATTGGCTGGATCATGTTTGCTACCTTTCTTATGTAGCGGTTTTATTACGGCCAATTTCAGACGATCCGGAAACACACCCGATTCTAAACACATATTTATTATGTAACTAAGTACTGGTGCTATGATAGTTGATACATATTTAATGAAATTTTTTGTGATGTCATCATATCCAGAGCTATGTGTATTATTTGACGAGTTTATTATAATGTCAGAGGGAATTGTGGGAATTAAAAATAAAGAGTCAAGATGCATGTCAAATTTTAAATTTTGATTACAGATGTTCATGTCAGATGCGGATTCAATTTCATTAATAAAATAGTTTCTAATAATTCTGCTTTTACTATAATATTATTTACAATTATTTTAAGTTCTACAAATAACTTCATTTAGGTAATTGTCATTGTAGTAAAATTTGTCAGTATCGCTTTCATTTCAGGCACAAGGTTCAAAATTGAAGCAATTCTCACTTATTAATTAACAATCTTAATTATTAATTTATCTAACTAAAAAAATACCCAGCCTTTCCAATCAGCTTTCTCATTAACCCAAATGTTCTGCTACACTTGGCCAATGTTTTCTTGTTTCGATACAAAAACGCGAAAAAAAAGGATTCAAACGAGGGTAGGAAAAATTGGAACAAGAGTTACTACCATGTTTTCGCATTGGCAACACCAACTTTTTTAATAACGCGCCATTATGCGAGTTGGGTATCACTTTCGATACCATATCAGACCACTCTCGTACTTTTGTAAGTTTTTAGTTTTTTCGACGAAATTACTCAACGATTTAGTTTTGGTTGACTGTATTTTTGTTAGATCATGTGTTTTGATAAGGATTTTAATTAAGTACATGACTCGATACTGAATTTTTGTTATTCTTTTATATCTATGCTGAAAACTGAGGGAATTAAACCACAACTTGATAGGCATTATCAGATTATTTCAGACTCAACATTCTTCGCTTTATTTAGGTATACACATATACAAAAATTGCAGATTTGGAAGGCCTCACACGAGTTGGTAAAGAGCCGCAGGAGTGGTTGATGTGAGGAGCATACGGACCAGTCTTTCTACTGAAATGATGATAGTGAAACATGTATCCAGACTAATGTTATAAATGCAAAAGTAATTCTGTCTGTCTGTCTGTTACATTTCCACGCCTGAACTGAACGGATTTCAATGAAATTTGGTAAGGAGATAGATGACATCCTGGGGAAGGATATAGGATACTGTCTTCCAAAAAAAAAGGTAGTAGGGTAGGTAAGTAAGTAGGGTAGGGTAGGAAATGTAGGGTAGGGAGGGTAGGTAGGTGGTTGGGTAGGGTAGTTAGGGTTTGTATGGTCATCATCATCAACATCAGCCTATAGCAGCCCACTGCTGGACATAGGCCTCTCCAATTACACGCCATTTGCTTCGATTTTCGGCAACTCTTATCCAGCTGCTACCAGCCTTCCCGCGAATATCGTCACTCCACCTAGCCTGAGGACGTCCCACCTTACGTTTTCCAATTCGCGGTCTCCACTCAAGAACACGTCTACTCCAACGGTCATCGATTCTACGACTTATATGGCCGGTCCATTGTCACTTCAGCTTGCTTATTCTGTGAGCGACAACTTTGGTTCTCTGCCGGATCACCTCGATTCGGATTCGATTCCTTAGAGAGACGCCGAGCATAGCCCTTTTCATAGCTCGCTGAGCAACTTTGAACCGATGAACCAGCCGTATTGTGAGTGTCCACGTCTCGACGCCGTAGGTCATAACAGGTAGGACGCACTGGAAGACTTTGGTCTTCAGGCTCTGTGGAATATGTGACGAGAAGACTCGACGAAGTTTTCCAAACGCCGCCCAGCCCAGCTGTATTCTTCTATTAGCCTCCTTCTCAAAGTTGTTCTTACCAAACTGCAGAGTTTGCCCGAGGTAAACGTATTCTCGAACAGCTTTGAGAGCACCGCCATTGACCACAATCGTTCCCGGAGTGACGTGTGAATTGAATATAACCTGGGTTTTGTAAGTTCATCCGGAGACCGATGGGTGCAGAAGAACCAGCTAGGCCGTCCAGCATCAGCTGCAAGTCATGCAGTGACTCTGCCATTGTGACGATGTCATCCGCAAACCGCATCTGTGAAATGTACTTGCCGTTTACATTAATGCCGCGTCCTTCCCAGTCCAACGTCTTAAACATATCCTCCACCGCGTTGCTAAATAATTTCGGGGAAATAACGTCCCTTAGTCTAACCCCTCGACGCAGTGAGATATGCTTAGTTTGCCAGTCCTGACTTTGGACGGTCATTGTTGCGTTTGCATAAAGACATCTAAGCACTTGGATGTATCACCAATCCACTTGGCATCGCTGCATAGACTTCCAAAACAGACCAGGTTTCGATAGAGTCAAAAGCCTTCTCATAGTCCACAAAAGCAAAACACAGGGGCCGATTATATTCTTCGGACTTCTGTATAATATGTAGGGTAGGGTAAGGTAATTAGGTATGTAGGGTAGGGTAGGGTAAGGTAGGTAGGTGGGTAGGTATGTAGAAAAGGGAAGAGTAGGGTAGGTAGGGTATGTAGGTTATGGTAAGTAGGTATGTAGGGTAGGGTAGGGTAAGGTAGGTAGGCGGGTAGGTATTTAGGGAAGGGTAGAGTAAGGTAGGTAGGTAGGTAGCTAAATGACGGGAGTAAAGACGCGGGGGATAGCTAGTTTATTATAATGCACCATGAGATATTGTAATAAAACTGGTGAAATCTTGAATAAGCTTACACTACTGCTTCTGCCTCTGGAAAATTAAGGCGTGATATTAATGTATTGATAGTTCTGCCATCACATTGTCTATAAATTTGTTTTTCTCTATCTTACTAAAATGCGCAAATAGAACGACGGACCGTAGTACAGGCCCGTGTTTGATTAATAACACCACTCTTGAATGAACTCGACACCTTCCCAACTCTTGTTTTTAAAATCCCTCATTATTCTCTTTTTACTGAAATGCGAAGCAAACAAAAATAAAAGTTTTTTGCGCAATAGCGGAAATCATTTTCGGGCATTCAAAAAGTGTTGCTGTGAATTGTTTTCTCCTTTCAACATGTCAATGGATAAGGAAATGTGTCAGTCAATGGAAACATTTTGTAACTTTTTTAATGCACTTTTTTAATGTCAGCCGAAAGACCTGATGTTGAACATGGCCTCTCCCAGACGTCACCACTTTAACTGATCCTGTGCGTTTTTAATTTGTCGTGTTATATTCCCGGTCGATATGGTGATAAAAAAAAATATGTTTAGCCCAAGAATACCGAAAACGTGGATCCACGCGAGAACGGCACACAACCGGTTAGTAATTAACGAACTTATCTAAGATGACGATGACAACGGAAGACGTTAACTTTATCTCAAAAGCGAATTAGGTTGGTTTGTAAAATCAACATCACGTTCGTTGGGTAAAAACCTAAAACTTATTTTAAAAAAAGCACGATTTCTTGAAAAAACATTAAACATTCTAGCTTACAGGATGTTACGTGACCTGAAAGTAAATTTAACTTGTACAGATTTATAAAACGTTTCCAAAGTTTCTAACTCCGAGGTCACATTAATGATAACATAAATACTTTTGGGAAGTGCCTGAGGTTGTTCCACTGAACATTATAATTACATCACATTGAGATAATAAAGTAGAAAAGAACACCATTCTATTTTTAAGGCTAGTTACGATAAGAACAGTAGAACAAAAGAGGACGTATTCCACATTGGGCACCCGTTTTGACGGCACCTGAGTTAATGGCGGTAGAGACTAACGAAGAACCAGGAGGTCAGAATCTGAAATCTCCCGGTACTCTTTTTACATCTTATGATTCCAGGCTCGGTAATACTTCCTCATGACTATAATCTCATTATCGGAAATGATATCCAGCCCCGCAAACACTAAGACTTCATGATTCTAGCCTGCTGGTAGTTTGAGTATATAAACGAATTTTTGATTTTAACGTCCTAAAAAACTAAAAGTCCCAACACTAGTACCTATTAATCCGTAGGTGCCAAGTGTGGAATAAAATTTTAAATAATAAAATTTCGCCACTAATGGCACCTGCGAAAAATATCGATAGGTGCCGTATGTGTAATACCTCAGGTGCCATTCACTCAGATGCCGTTACAGCGGGTGCCCAATGTGGAATACGTTCAAGAAAGTACACTCAGAAAATGAAAAACAGTTTTAAGCGCAAGAAAACAATTTAATTTTATACGGTTGCTTTTCTGCAATAATTAATTGTTTTGAAGTGTGATTATTTTATTCTTTGTTTTCTTCGTCGGGTTTTAAGAGTATTACTGTCGTTTATTGTTCACTGCATAATGCAATTCTTTAAAAGGTAACGAGGCTTTTCTTCAATTCGTTATTCGTGCATTTTTCTGTGCATTAATGAATAAACAAAACATAAATACTGAAAAGAAAAGAAGAAAAACTTTTGTTCGCTTAGACATTTTTCACTTCATTCATCTACTAGTACCTAATTGTGTTTAAATAAAATGAGCCCAAGAATAGCCATGTTAATAGCAGCATCGGGGGTGTAGAAAAATACACAAAACTTGTGCTTGTATTAAACGGATATCTAGTAGGTTACAACACCAATAAAGATCCTGTAATAACGGGGATACAATGGAGCTTATACCTACTAGCTATACCTACTAATTTACAATCGAAATACATAAATTGTCGAGAAGACATTTTAAAATGAATTATGGAAGACGATAATTGCACTCATAGTAGTCTTGCGGAGAAAAGTGCTAAGTTGATTTCGATGCAACAATGTTTCAAGGGACTGACCTAGATGTAAATGCAATGCAAAATAATAAAACGGTTATGATAACCATGTACGTGAGGTTTGATAAATGGGATATTAAGACTTTATTTCGTGTGTTTCATTATAAAATACTACTAGCTATTTCCGCGGCTTCGCTCCTTTGATCTATAAGATCACAGGAACCGTGCATTTTTCGGTATAAAAGTGACATTTGATACTCAGCTTTATATATATAGCCAGGGGCGGCTGTACTTTAAGTTCACTCGTGCGCTGAATTGTCAGATTTTAATAGGTTTAGTAAAAAAAATAAAAATTATGACAACAGCAAACACGACAAACCAATGTAAGCTCTTTGCTAAAGTAATAAGACGTATATTGCTGTAAAAAATATTCCCAGTGCGGTAGGCTAAAGCGCACGGCGAGAGTTCATACAACTTCTACGAAAAATAAGCGAGAGACAGAGACATATTTTTTTTTTTCTATGTGGCGTCTCGTAGTTCGGCCAAATTGACTGACAACTACTTAACCGGGCTTCCCTGTGGAGACTAAGCTATATAGCCGCCAGCCAGGCACAAATTTCTAATCCTAAGCGACAACGCTGAGGGCTACCCCCTGTGGGGTCGAACCTCGGCTCACGGCGTCGCTGGGGTGACAACTATGGCTGGATCTTAATAAAGTGATTCTACCATCCGTTCGGAATAAGCCTACGTGGAGAAGAACGGACAAGAAACTCCAATTAACTAACTAGAATTTAACTACGGCACAGCATTGCGCGGGCTGGCTTGTATGTCTTGGCGGGGAAGACAGAGATAGTTCAATAGAAAATGTACGGCAAAATATGACCACCCTCGTGCGCCGCCCCAGCGAACCGAAGATTACCGAGAGCGGGCGAGGTTTGACGAACGAAATTTATCTTCGGGTCGAGTACCAATTTTTTTTTTATTTTTTTTTTTTTTATTTGGGACAATCCCACCGCACTATTCCAAAACCACTGCAACTCCTGAAAGCCAGAATCAACGAGTACCAAAATTACAAGTTGTACAACGACGTAACTAGATGGCGTTGGCGTCGAATTAGAAGTCGCTAGCGAGATGGTTTGCCGATTTACATAGGCTCCTGTAAATTTTAGTAAATCTAACGCAATTATCCAGTGAAACGGCAAAGTGCACTACTACTTCTATGATCCACCAGCTGCCACTGTATACAGCTATACAATAATTAATAACAATAATATATTTATATATATGTATTTCAAGAAATCATCTCCAACTAACAACTTTACCTCTAATATCAGGCGAGCTTTTGATCATCATCATCATCATCATTTCAGCCGAAAGACGTCCACTGCTGGACATAGGCCTCCCCCAGGCGTCGCCACATTGACCGATCCCGTGCGTCTCGCATCCAGCGCCTTCCCGCAACCTTAACCAGGTTGTGCTGGACGTAGCGTGTTCATTGGCCCCGAGAAAAGAAGGGCGTAAACCTTCTGGCCATTGCCGCTGAACGCCCCTATCACACCACGAAAACAAGGTTCTTGGATGCCTGGCTGCAGCAGCGACGTAAGGTTGCAAATCGACTCTAACGATTCAACTATGTGTTGGCTGTACTCGAGTTATTTCCAGGTTCTGGGTTGCCTACTTCTGGATCAGCACTCCTGGTGTCCAGGTCCCGAGGTTCAGCTCGACAGGATCGAAAAGGGGTGTCTTCATAAGGGTTGAAGTTGATGAATTGAATGAAACACTAATTTATTCAGTACACGGCACGATTCTAGGGCTCTCAACAATTTCTGAGACTTGATTCTATATAAGAATTACTTCTTATTTACTAAGACAAGTACAAGCGACTAGCTTTGGATGACTACAAATTCTATTTGGGCCCGGGGGGTGTATATACCCTCGGACCGTGCCATTATTGAGAGCCCCGCAAATTCTCGCCGAAAATAATTTTTATTTCTGTAAAAAACCCTTATCAACATTTGGTAAATAGGGTTACCGCACCCCTTCCACGGTGCTATCAATAGCTGGATTTCTTCGTACTGTAACACAGTAACGCCCCCTATCTCTGTATCTAATCCATATACCTAATTTCCAGGTATTGATAGCTTCCCTAGACTAATTCCATGAAATAAAGGAACAATTTCCTTTATTTCTCGGTTAAAACCTTAATAGCTTTTAACCTAGCCTAAGGATATCTATAGGTTGGGTTGACCTGCTGGTGCCAATAGCAGGCTGTCTGTTGACGTCTAGAAAAATCTTATTTTCGGGAATCTTCTATGGGATATCATCCCTTATGTAATGAATCTACAAATTCCCAAGTCATTTCACCGACTTTAGGACTTCCCACTTAGGCTAATCAGACAATCACCGCCTATTATGGGGATTCTGGTAGCCGATAGACCACACTTTACATTTCTAGTGTTCATATAAGTCTATCTAGGCTATATGCACATAAGGTGCCTCGATATGTACAAATTCGATAGCTGGTCACTTTCTTTGCGCCCAGCTATCAGAGAAACTATTCATAAAACCCTAACAAGATTGGAACGACACGATGGTGCGTTTATCGGGCCATCGGGAGGTCCCCAAAAATTCCTTATTTTCGGAATTCCCAGGGGTGTATAGTCCCGGGGAATGCCAAAAACTGACTAAAAATTACATTTCCAGAAACCTATTTTCTGGAATTGTACTTAAACAACTTGAGCGATTTTCGCTCCAAAGTGATGGCTTGGTAGCTAGTCCAGCAAGCCATCAGAAAGTACTTACACCATGAGTACATCTATTCCCTTCATGGAGTTATTCCACCTGAAGGGTCTACAAATTTCAACGTTTTACGTTGTTTACATTTTTCACGACTGTTTATCTCGCTGACTATCCAAGCGATTCTTCCCATCTAGAAACCGCCTGGAAGCCCTTTTAGCAAGCTTTCCAATGGTAGTACTTTTACCAGTACACCTATATGTTTTCTAGGTACTTAGGGCACCTAAACCCGTAAGCATTTGCCGAAAACCAGATAAACAGCAGTTTTCTATTATATACCGACTTGATATCTCAAGTAAATGGGCTTTATATAAAAGACTACGCTAACTATGAGGTGTATATAGGTTTCCTGTCTCGGTCTAGGTCTCCCATATACCCTAAAATGACCTAAAACCATATATTCGGTGTTTGAGATATCAAGTCAATATTCATATTTACATAGCAGAAACTATGTGGTTTTCACATAGTTTCATCATTATGTACTGATTTCATGTCCAGTACATAGGATAAGCCCTTAAAAACATGATTTTAATTACTATAATTTTTCCAAAAAACTCCAAAAGTATATATATCGGGTGGGGCCACCGCGCGGGCCATTCGGAACTAATCCGTCGTCGAGCAATGACGTATCGTACCACAGAAATTTATGTTTTTTGCTATGATAACTCTTATCAGTATGCTTTCTAATGCTTTTACTCTATTAAGGGTGAACTATTGAACCCTATAACATACTGACAAATACTAAAAACATCATACTACTATCTCAAAAAATGTAGGTAAAATTTTAGTATAAATATGAAAGTGCCTCTAAAATCATTTCAGTATTAGATGGCGCGCCGTGGTGAGCAGACATGTCTACACATACAAACTTTAACTTTTATGAACCAATTAGTATGGTTGATGACGCTTCGTCGCGAACACAGGTCATCGGTCCACCTGGTGGGAGGCCTTCCAACGTATCGTCTTCCGGTTCGCGGTCGCCATGCCAGAACTTTTCGACCCCATCGGCCATCCGTTCTTCGAGCAATGTGCCCTGCCCACTGCCACTTTAGTTTGGCAATTCTTCGGGCTATGTCGGTAACCCTGGTTCTCTTGCAGATCTCCACATTTCTGATTCGATTACGCAAGGAAACTCCGAGCATAGCCCTCTCCATTGCCCTTTGAGTGACTGCAAGCTTCCTGATAAGGCCCATTGTAAGCGACCACGTCTCAGAGCCATATGTCATCACTGGCAACACACACTGGTCATAGACTTTCGTCTTGAGACACTGTGGTAAGTTGGACGAGAAGATACCGCGCAACTTCCCGAACGCTGCCCAGCCGAGTCGGATTCGACGGTTGACCTCTTTCTCGAAATTGGCCCTACCCAATTGGATCGTTTGGCCCAGGTAGACATAATCGTCCACAACTTCGAGTGTAGAGTCCCCGACCTTGATAGGAGTGGGTGCAACATGGCCATTCAACTTTTGAGCTTTTGATGTCCTCAAAGATTTCGCCGAATAGAATGCAAAAAAATGAAAAAAAAAAACATGAATGCATCCTGCATTAATGTTTTTTTTTGTTTCATATTTTTAAACGCGGTAATGCCCGAAGCTCGATTTATCTGACTTTCTTCTACAATGTTCATACAAACAGTTTAGTCTTTCTAGTTTTCTTACTTTCTAGTTTGTTCAGCAACAAACTTTTATTGACCATTTCAACTTGATACACTGAACAGTGTTTTCTAGGCAAGAAAGAGTTGGTATTACTTGAGAACTGAGCCTTGGTAAATTAGCTTTCGTGTTGTGAAAGTTATTGTCTACGAATTTAGTTGTGATGCTTACTTTTTTATAGCTCTGTGTTTTTTGATGTTCTGAAAGGAATATAAGAATCAGGGGTAAGGTCTTTTTTCTCTTGTTAGTAATTTCAGTTTTTGCAAATTGAATCAGGGACATTTCTTTTTTACTCGTTTGGATATCCATTGTCTTAATCCGTGGCACGTTCATAGTCTTATATGTAGCTGGCTTTATCTTAACGAATGTTATAATCGGTTTATAAAAATTGTATTGATTAGTACTTTTTATAAGGGTAGTATTTAAATGCAAATCAAAAAATATCCTTTTTCTATGCAATAAAATGCCGAATTCTCATCAAAATTACTGATTGCGCAGCAAAATATTCAACGCAAAATATCACTAAACACACTTCAATTTATTTTCGCAGCGTACAGCGATTTTTCCTAAAGCAAAAGCTTTTTTATTAATGCACAGCTAATAATCTTAATGCACATCATACATGTTAACTCTTTTTCTTTTAAATCCATGGTTAAAGTTTTTACAATTACTATTTAACGACAATGTCGACGGAGCCCCGCTGCGCGGGGCTCCTATTTCTGTCTAAAGGGTCTAAAGTAACCTAACACGGAGAAGATGACGGGAGCTGAGTTCGCTCGCTTTGCTCGCTCACTTCAGCTGCCGTCATCTTTTCGAACCTAACCTGTCCGTGTCGGGGTGCCCTAAGTTCCCGAGGTCGCTTCGCTCGCTCTTGGACTAATGACTTCTTGAAAATTAGGACAAATGTGATGAACAGGTTTTGTTGTACTTACTGGTTAATATGCGACTGAGATAGTTATTTTGCTACGAAATATGGAAAATTTTCTGTGCAGTTAGTATTTCTGCTATGTATGTAGTATTTTTGTACAAAAATAAATTTAACTGTATTGCATTATGAGGAAAAAAGTAATGTCATATTGATGTATAATTTCGAATTATCTGCAGTTTGAGTTTTGCTAAACATTTAGTAAGTTATTTGATGTAAAAAAGAATATAAATGATGAGTATGTATTGATAGACGATTATTTTATTTGATATGCAATTTATAATATCCCTTTTTATAAAACAGTAACGAACATCCTTTTACAAGGTAAACACTTTTACTATATTTTTAAGGCAAGATTCAGCCCGAAAAATGCACTGTTCCTTTGGAAAAGAACGGGGACGCCATAAAAGCTAGTTTTATACGAGTGTAATTTAGTTTGCTCTAAGAATCTGTACCCTTTTAAATTTAAGTAAGTCTTGTATCACATTGCCTATTTCTTAATTAACTCCATCAATTTACAAACTAACTCGTTTATAGAATAACCAGAGTAACTGACAGTACCAATTAAAAGTTCTCACACTCTGATAAACTTTAATTAATGTGTTGTCACTTTCACTACTGTTCTTAAAGGTCAGTTTGGTCTTCCCTTTTACTCTTGTGTATCTATCATAGGTTAGAAAGAGAGGTCGTACGGAGTGGTTAAGAGCAATAAATATGTCTTATCTGCATTAGGTTTGTTTATGCGAAATTGGTGTCAGTTCTGGTTGGAATTTTCGGAGCTCGAGATCGTTGTTTGAGATTTAGTGCATTCCATGTTTGAATTCAATTTTCGAACACAAGCGCCATTATTTTGAACAATCTATATTCTATCATGGGCAATTATGTGTGTGTAAGGAATACAATCAAATGCTATCAATATATCTACAACAATCACTCCCAAAGATTTCACTATGACACAAACGTAA
Source organism: Orthosia incerta (assembly GCA_948252205.1). Classification (NCBI taxonomy): domain Eukaryota; kingdom Metazoa; phylum Arthropoda; class Insecta; order Lepidoptera; family Noctuidae; genus Orthosia; species Orthosia incerta. The sequence continues at coordinate 8,535,444 of OX411757.1, read as the reverse complement.
GAAACTATTAAGATGATGAGAAGAATTCTTCTGGTTTGAGAGAATAACTGAAAAAGATTGTTTCACGTAACGTTAGAACGCTGGAGAAAGCACACGAATATGCACACACAATATATCCACTCGATCTAAAAGAAAATAAAATGTGTGGGTTTTACTGAATAAAACGGTCTAAAAATACAGACATTTCTACAAAAACATTTGAAGCCCTCAGTATTCGTTTTAATCCCCACACAGTATCATGGACGCTTTATTTTATTTCTCCATAAAATAATCTCTCTGGGTAATATTTAATGAATTAATATGCTGTGTCATGTTCTTTTAATTTTCCTCTTCCCGCGGGTCTCATCAATGCATTCAGAAATAGAATATTTAGGTAACCTCGATTTGTATACGTTCGACTTTTGAATTTTGTCAATATTCAAATCAAGTTATTTGTTGAATTGTCGTCTTTTCGGTCAATAGTGACAGCATTTAACATGAAAATTGGTAAGCCTTTCGGAAACCGTATGCGAATATATTACTGTTTATCTGTCCGTGTGTCTGTTTGTCTGATTATGTTATCTCATTGCAGGAACCAAAACTCTTGAATCATTTCTCTCTTGGCGCTGTTTTTCTGGTGATTCGGGCTTAGAAGTGGCAGTGTTTGGACATAGAGTAGTGGGCTGGTCGAAAAAAATAGCTAGGTATAAGCAGAACTTACATTTCTAGGCTAAACACTTTTAAGAGAAAATTGGATATACCCGAGTTTGACTACTATATCACCGGTAAGGCTATGATGAGTTCGACAATGATGCAAGTTTGTTTTCAAGCTTATCTGGAGAATCAGTAGCCTGTTTTGTCGGTGTAATGTATGGTATAATAACAGAGAGTATATATATCAATTGAAATAACGTTAACATCATATAATTTTCATATACTAAAAACAAATAATCTAATTTCATATGATCTAATATTATGTTTAATGTAACCTTCATTTTGTCTGATACCATTTTCTAAAACGTTCAATTCATATAGTTTTTAATTTGTATAATGCTCTTTTACCTAATTTTCATATTAACTAATTTTCTAAGGTAAAGTGCCGTTTTTGAGAAAAATACTATTGTAAACGAACCTCAAAACACTAAAATTAATAATTAATTAATTAATTATGCTTCAGCATCGTTGCTGGCGCTGCGGGCAGTCCAACCCCTTTGCTCTTACGTAACGAAGGATAAGCTCACCTCCGCAGCTTCGGCTTGTTGGTCGCCTCCGGCGCCCAGCCTTAGCTGCTACTGCTCGCACGGGAGCCTATCCTTTGTTACAGCGAGCGGGGGTTGCTCTCCCTTAACAACTCAGGTTTTTATATTCACTCTAGAGATAGCAGCCTAAAAGAAAATGTGAAGTCGGGGTGCCACAATTCGGTTTTGGAACAGATTCGACCTATTTAACTACAAGCCGGTGTACAATTCATGTGGTGCTAGTTTTTGCTAGCACGAAAATGGCAGGCTTATAAATCTAATCAGTTTTTGCAAAAAATATACAAAACAAAGTAGACGATTCTAAATTATATTAAACGTTACTTATAGATTTTGAATATTATAGAAAATAAATGTTCATTATGGGTGTCTCTCATATCATATAAAGTTATTTGGTATATTTTCATTCCAATAACGTTCACAAAATATAGTAAACGTGAGTTATACCAAGTGTTGATATAATTTCTTTAGATATAACATTTATATACTCTAAAACTTATTTCGTATAACGTAATGGGATATAAGGTTTATTTAATCGAATATCATTAGGCCTATCGTTTATATTAGATTAGAAGGCAAAGGCGGGCGTGGAGCGGAGTGCCAGGTCCCCTCTATGTTGGTGAATCATTTGGGTAAGGTTTGGTTAAAACAGTGACCATTAACGCGCGAAGGCGAACGAGTGAAGCGAGCGTGCTGCGGAAGCGGCATGACAGAAACGAATCACTGCAAAACCGACTCTACGTAGTCTTGTCTGCCCTACACCTAGAGTGTTATTTAAAATCGCGTAGGCGCGGAGGGGCGAAGCGGCCCGCGAGCTGAGGAGCAGGTGGTTTTAAGATTCAAGCCGAAGCCGCGGTGGTGAGCGTGAAACATATCTGCGGCGATAAACTCGCATGGGATCGCCGGAGCTCCGAAGCGCCGCCGGAGTCGTGACAGAAACCATGCCTGCTGCATGTATATTAATACATGCAGCAGCCATGCAAACAAGCATACACCATTAAACTTAATAGGTTTTATGTCGTTTGAGTGGTATATCAAACGTTTTTATATTCAATGTATATTATGCTTATAAAAAATTGTTACTTTAAAATTATATCAATCATTTAGTATATAACTGATCATTATATCAAATAAAATTCAGTTGTGACATCATGTAAATATTAGAGATTTTGAAATTATACCATATATTACTTACCCGTTCATTATACCACACCATTCGTTAGCGCAAGCCTATCTACATTAAAAAAAACTAGCTTAAATGAAATGATTTCAATAATTCATTTGATTGTTATACATAGTACAAAAAAGTATATTAAATGAAAATAGGTCATATGATCATTAGTACTTTTGTTATTAATTAATACTTTTTTTACAAATATTTTTGCCCATGTATTCGCTTTCCTGCCGAGAGTAAATGGAAAAGGCTGCCTACATATTTTTAATATGAGCAGTACTGAATACATACCTATTAAGTACCTAATCACACGGAAAAATTCTAAACATTACCTGTATTTTACGGACAACCTTTTCAGTATTAGGTACCCACTTTAAAATTTCGGGGCGCGTAAAAACTCCTTTATTATTAAAATAATCCATGACAACCTTTTATATTTTTGCTGAAATTAATTACAGACTTTAGGGTTTTAATATGAGCATAAAATTGAAACCCGAAATAACCTTTATCCTAATTAAGCATACCTTCATTAAATTTTAGGAAAACAAAATGACACCTGCAAATAAGATTATCTAATGAAGTCAAACAGATGGAACGCTAGGGCAAAGGGTAAGCTCACACTGAGACGCAACACGAAGTGACACTGCGCGCACTTTTTAAGATTGCTATACAATGTGGAACTCTCTTTAGATATAAGGTATGACACAAAAAGATACACCTCTCAGTGAAAGAAATAAAACAAAAGAATCAAAGAAGGTCGTGTGCTGGTTGTGGTCGCAGCGCAAAGTGAAGCAGTGTGACGCAGCGATGCTTCTCCATAGCTGCGTCTCGCGAATTCGAAAAAGCCTCTCGGTTTTGCGATACGGTTCGCAGCGGAGCTCGGAACAACTGAACCCTAACATCGTCGTATCGCGTCGCACCTCGGTGTGAGCTGATCATAAGGCCAATTCACGAAGACTCATCCAATATGTGGCGGGAACGCACTTGGATAATTTTTTTTAGACGATTTACTTATCTCTGTTTTTTGATGCGAGGGATGTTCACCATGTATATGAGCCACAAAATTTTAATAAACTGTAGGATGTGAAATTTCGATGTAACATTTTATAGACACTGAAACGCAAAGGAACAGCATGGAAGAATCTGTAGATTTCCCCTTTGCAAGCACATTAATTATCTCCATGGAACCAAGACGAATAAACCATTACGTAACTTATGACTCATTTAAGACCAAGCTTTATAATACGACAAAATTATAAACCTTGTGCTCTTGTACTTATCCAAATTTAGGATCTCAAATTAAATCTAATTTTGGGATCGACATAACATGTTTTCTTCTTCTATTCTTTCTATTGGTGTTGTTCTCAATAATCACTTCATTTCTAGTCTCATCATTCACACATTCATCCATCCATATTTTCTTAGGTTTCTCAGTCCTGCCAGCTACATTCATACTTCTTTCCGAGTTCTTCAACTTGCAATTCTTCTTAAAAAATCCTTACAATTATAACCTATGATATCATAAAGTAAAGTAATAAATTGAAACTGTGGAGTTACCGACTTCGCCAGATGTTGCATAGCTATTATACTTTGATTAATTGTATTCTTAACAAATGTTTCGAGTTAATATAACTTAAAAATGAATAGGGATGCTGTATCATGTGGTGGAGTTCAGAAATATCTTTTGTAGCATTCGTAAATTTGTTTCGAAGTATTTTCGACTCGTTAATTTTAGATGACAGACTAATTACTTATTATGAGTGAGGTGTTTATTTAACTTAATAACGTCAATTGTTTCGTTTGACATGACACTTAAGAAATGTTTTATATTTGAAATGTCAGCTTCCTGTCTAACCCGAAACAGCTGAGTGCCAGTTTTTTACATGGAGTCGAGCGACTGCCTATCTGACCTCCACAACCCAGTAACTGGGTAACAAGTTACCCCTTGTTAAGACTGGTATCAGATATCCTAGCTTCTGATTGGGTATCTGTACTGATTGCTAAAGGTCTAAAAATAACAGTCCGGAGCTTCAAGTTCTTTCCGAGGCACGGCGGAATGCAATGGTATATTAAGATGGTCACCCATCCACGGACCGATCTCGGCATTCGTTGCTTGAAGATCGATTCAATTTTGTAATATTAAAAATTAAGCGAATATTTCCGCTCCTTTTTCATCGATATCTATAATATTAGCTACACAATGTCGAACTAATGCAAATATTCCATCAACGGACATAACTTTTATACTATCCGCGAAATTGATGGCTTCAAGTTGCAAACGCAGTTAGTTTCTTTTTTCGAGCAAACTTTATCATTAAGTAAACAAAAATGTTGGCCTACTTTTGCGGTATATAGTTTGTGGATAAACAAATGGAATCAAGTGCTTTGACCTTGATCTGATTTAAGAAAAGACTAGCTTCTGCCAGTGGCTTCGCCCGCGTGACAAGAGTTTTATCATCGCAAGGGAACATTATACTGGGATAATAATTAATAGACTATGTGCTATTCTAGACCATAATCTATCTCTGTGCCAAATTTCATCCAGATCCATTCTGTCTTTCTGGCGTGATTTAGTAATAAACTTACATCCACACACACATCCATCTAAACTTTCACATGTATAGCTTTTCACCAAACGAACTGAACGTAATCAGCATAATCTACCAAATGCAAACGCTTTAAGTGTCAAAATGCTATAAAAACACCCAAAAAAAGGCAGATTATCATAATCTAGATTAGCATCGGTAATGTCCCGCAATGGATCCACGTGGTGGATTATGGCCCACTCCCTCTCACCGAGAAAAGGATTGTGTTCTAGCAATGGTAATTATCTAGGCTGAATATTTTATGATACATAACAAAATCGGCCAAACAGCAATAGTTTATCCGGATGTACATTACTTATGAATATCCAAATTAACTATTGTTTTCAGCTGATTGTTTTGGTTTTTGATAGCACTGGGTTCCAAAAAATAATAATTACAGTTCAAAGTAATTATATAAAGCACAGTTTCGGCTTTTTATCGTAAAAGTTATATAAATGTAAAAATGCTGGTGGTGGTGGCTCGTGGGCTGCAGCTGAAAATCTGCGTCAGTTGGTATACCCTGTATTACCATTATGCTGAGCTGAGGCCCTTTTGGCATTAAACATTTTAATTATTTTTACGACATAGTTTTAGTTTTTTTTCTAATTATTATTATTTTATTGGTATTGCGTTTTTCCATGTTGTTGACAATAGGCTCGCTTACTATAATATGTGACTAAATCATAGATGACGAAATGTGGCTGCACCTCTGCCCAACCCTCCGGGGATTACAAGCCTGGTGTTATGAACAAGAATGAAATATCCAAACTTAAGACGTATATTTATATTCCCCAATGTTACACGCCCGCTCGGAGCCAGAATATCAATATTGAAACTCCTTTTGGGCTGTTTTGTTTGCAAAATATTCTTTGATTTACATATGCTATTTCAGTTATGAATAAATTCTAGCCATCAATGTTTCTGTGTAAAAGTATGTTTAAACATTCAAGTCGTTTTGGAGGAATGTCCAAAGGTAGCGAAAAGATATCGTGTTTTAAATAATTTTTTAAAGCAAAACTATTAGTTACTCGAAAATACTATATTTCACAAAAAATTTACATAAATCAATTATATTTTTTTAGGGTTCCGTAACCAAAGGGTAAAAACGGGACCCTATTACTAAAACTCCGCGGTCCGTCTGTCTGTCTGTCTGTCACCAGGCTGTATCTCATGAACCGTGATAGCTATACAGTTGATATTTTCACGGGTGATGTATTTCTGTTACCGCTATAACAAAAAAATACTAAAAACAGAATAAAATAATTATTTAATGATTATTATTTTAATAATTATTATTTAATCATTTATTTTAATAATTATTTTATTTATTTATTATTTCCCATGCAACAAACTTGATTCTTGTGCTGTTTTTTGCGATAATGGTACGGAACCCCTTCGTGCGCGAGTCCGACTCGCACTTAATCGCTTTATTCAAACCTACCCGTTACTAAGGAGTAAGCTTTAGAAAGTTACCATTTAACGACACTAAAGAGGTGGAAGGCCCTTAAACAATCCTATACCGTGTTGTAATCAACGATTCGCCACGTTGACAAAAAAGGATAATGTAACAAGATATAATAACTTTTCGGCCCTATATCCCATATTGTGTGTCAGCAAAAACATTTGTGGACCTTTCTACACTGGTAGATACTAATGACGCATGCTTTAATCCAATCTGAACTTTCTTTTGAATTCAGATTTGCCTGAACTCAGTTTTAAATTAAAGCCCCAGAAGTGGAGAAAGGCACTGTTAGCCTTATTAAAATTGGGAGTAGGTATCTAATCTAATAAATTTTAGAAAAAGAAATTTCTTTTTTTAATTTTAAACTAAGTAAAATACCTTTTGTAATCCAAGTTTAGTTTAGTATAAATAGTTGAAATAAACTATCTTCGCTTTATTACGATACATTAGTTTGTTCACATAATACTAGCTACTTACCTTTATCTTACCTTTTAAGCTAGATAAAAATCTTTTATAATCCATGTTTAGATTTCTCTAGCTAGTATTTTATTTGAAAACTCTTCGAAAATATCTTCACTTTATACGGACATAAAGTTTGTTGACAAAATACTAGTTAAGTACTAAGCGAAATGCGATAATATTTCAAAGAGTATCCACTCGTAACCAAAATAGACCATTCCATTCCATTCTACCATCACCATTCGATACACATACATACATTGTAATATTTTTTTCATTTCTTTTGGTTTATAGTACAGCATTAAAAAGATACGTATCTACTTTTATGAGAAAACTAATAGCCGTGTTAAAACTGTAAAGAGTATGCCTTTTAGTATCTCACCTAATCCTTCACTAAAAGTCTTTAAAACATTTACTGTGCATCTGTGTATTGATCACGTTTTACTGAAAACCCAATACTCTGCAAGCACACTTGTCATCCAGGCCTGTCTCACGGACCATAAACTAGTTTTACTTTGCTTGCATAAAAAACAGTCAATATGCCATTCAAACTATGACAATAGAATAAAATATAATAACCAACTTAAAATTGCTCCTGATACTATAGCACAAACATTCAACAACTTTTTTATTGATGACATTTCAAAATTAACGAATAAAACAACAAACTACGCTAATTTTCTAACCTATAACAAACCAAACTCCTGTTTCTTAAAACCAGTTACCCCCTACGATGTTGTCAAAATAATTATGACACTAAAAAACACTAACAGTACAGGATGTGATGGAATTTCAACAAAAATTATAAAACGCGTAGTGTACGAAATTGCTCCAATTATCACCTACCTAATAAATCAGTATCTTGAAGAAGGAATATTCCCGACATATTTGAAAACTACTGTAGTTACACCAATATTCAAGAAAGGAAACACGGAAGATGTACGATGTTATAGACCTATCGCTCTCATTCCAATAATGGCTAAAATATTTGAAAGAGTACTATATAATAATCTTAGTGAATATTTCGAAAAAAATGAAATAATAATAAACAACCAAGTTGGATTCCGAAAAGGGAAGTCGGTCAATACAGCAATGTATCAGTTTTTACAAAAAAAAAATTACGGAACTAGATAAAAAAAATCAGATCACAGCCCTATACATGGATATGACAAAGGCTTTTGATTGTGTTGACCATGAACTACTACTACATAAACTAAAAATATATGGCGTTCGAGGGAAAGCACTTGATATAATTAAATCCTATCTCAGTAATAGAATACAGTTTACTGAAATAACACAATTATGTCCATTCACAAAAACAGAAATTAAATATAAATCGAGCCCAAGATCAATAAAATATGGTGTACCTCAAGGGTCGATACTAGGACCATTACTATTTCTCATTTATATAAATGATTTACCTAACGCTATTCAGCACCCTATGATTTTATTTGCGGATGTACGGCTCTTTTCACAAATAACAAAAATAAAAATCATGAACAAGAAATAAATGATGCCCTATCTAAATTAATAAATTGGCTAACAATAAATAATCTAAAAATAAATCTTGCAAAAACCCATTACATGAATTTCAAAAATAAAAACGCGAAATCAGTTCCATTATCTATTCAGTACAATAATGCAACTGTATCTGAGGTTACAAGTACAACATTTCTAGGTTTCTATATAGATTCTAATATGTCATGGAAATCACATGTTAATAGTGTATGTAGCAAATTGAATAAATTCTCTTATGCCCTCTACATGCTCAAAAAAGTATCTAACCAAACCACAGTACTTAATGCTTATCATGCCTATGTGGGGTCCACTCTATCTTATGGGATACTATATTTGGGATACTTAACTGATAAAGAAATTGCGTTCAAGGCACAAAAAAAGTGTATTAGATCAATATGTGGGATACACCAAACTGATTCATGCAAACCTCATTTTATAAACCTCAAGATATTAACCCTCCCTGCTCTATATATCTATGTGGCCTCAATTCTAGTTAAATCAAACATCAGTAGCTATGACACATTGACAAGCATTAGACTTAAAAATATAGTACGCAATGAAACATCTCACACTAAAGTGTATAGCAATAGTATTTTTTGTATGAGCATAAAAGTATATAATAAGTTACCCGTAGATATTAAGAACCTAAATTCAATTTGTATCTTTAAAAGGAAGCTAAAAGACTTCCTTGAAGAAAAATAATTATTTAATATATTAAAATGATTGTGATACTTAATATAATGTGATTTAAATTAGTATTATAGCGTGCCTAGAGAAAACAACATCGGCTCGCGCCACCGCTCATACCCCTCACTCCCCGCAACCATGTCGGCGATCGGCCCGCCTCCGTGCAGCGGGGGGGGACCGCGCATACGCCGCGCGCTAGCCAGAACATATCAAATAGTCCGAGACGTGCCCCCAACCCAAAAGCACATGCGCGCGCGAGCCGCGCGCCGACTTGATCGCGGATCGATAATTAGTTTAAACTCTATTGATTTCCTTTACCGGTGTACCTAAGTCGTTTACGTTAATTAAACGTTTTTGAAGTATTATAAGTGAGTTTTGCTTACACACACATCCCCTATAACTGGCAGCCTAACGTGGAGCAGAACAAAACATTCCAAGAAAATAAGTGTGCGTGTGTGTGTAAGCGCGCAGGTTCGTCTGGTACAGGCGTCACTCGCCTCGTATTCCGGTTTATGTACCTAATACCTGAACCTAGATTACTACGACCTTTGGTACTATCGTGACAACGTAGTGTTTTTTGTGATTTGTGGCGATGTGCTTCGCGCTAATAAGTAACTTTATTGGTGAACTTTTATTCAAACTCTTATCGCGTACGTAGTGCTAGGATTAATCCTAGAATACCTGTGTGGGTTTCACTTTTGTTTCGTGTCGCGAACTATTCTGAGGAGTGACTATTGTATTGTGTGATTACATGGGTGCCTAGGTTACCGCGTTTTTGGTTTTATCGCGAATTGTGGACTATTTTACGATGGTGTTAACAAGATCGCGTACCGCGAGCCCGGCTTCATCGGGCGCCCCGTCCATGGACGTGGCGCCGCCCCAAGTGCCCGCGCCGGACCTGTCTCCGGACGGCGCTGACACATGTGCTGCGGAGGCGGTAAGGGTGCATCCGCTGCCTGCTGCTGGTGCTGCAGCCGCTCCGATCACGATGTCGACCGACCAGCTACTGTTGCTGATAAACAGGTTAAGTCGCAGCGATCCTGTAAGTACGCCACTACCATCTTTTCATGGCCACTTTGCCAAATGTACGGCGCGTTTTGACGGCGAGAAATCTAGCAACGTCCTCGCCTTTATCGACGCCGTAGAAACGTACAAAGAATGTGTTCGAGTCGACGATAATAATGCGCTTCGTGGACTCCCGATGTTATTGACGGGTCTTGCAGCCACCTGGTGGCAAGGTGTAAAAGATACCACCACCACCTGGCAAGCCGCTATAGAGTCGCTGAAACAGACGTTTGGACCTCGATTACCGCCGCACAAGATATATAGGACTATGTTCACGCGGGAACAAAGAGAAGACGAACCAACGGACTTGTTCGTCTGTCATGTTAGAGCGTTAATCGCCCAGCTTCCACCTTGTTCTCTAAAAGAAGCTGTGCAACTAGACATGACATATGGATTGCTGCACCGACGTATTCGTGAGAAGGTTCCGCGCTCTGTGTTTGATACCTTCGAGGAACTTCTGACGCAAGCACGTCGCGTCGAAGAGATTATAGACGAAAGTAATCCACGGGCCACAGCAGACACTAAACCTGTTGGCAAACATACGCCAACAACGACGTCCACTGCTGCACTGCTTCCGCGCTCGCCGACCGTGCCTGCTGCAACTAAGGCGCGAGCCCATTGTAATTATTGCAAACGGTTTGGACACCTGAAAGAGGAATGCCAGCGACTGGCCAAACAGAAGGCTGCTACGTCTACCACCAAGGATACTGCGACGCCGCGAGAGCCGCTCGCGTCTGCGGTCACGTGCTTCGGGTGCGGAGCGCCCGGAGTGATCCGCTCCAACTGTCCTACGTGCAAAGAAAAGAAAACTGTAGTGTCTTCTGTGTTCCAATCTGTGTCCGCGAGTGTCGATACGATTGATTCGCGTGTGCGTCCCATAATAAATATCGGAATTTATGGTGAAGTAGGTAAAGTGCTTATAGACACTGGTGCTAAACATTGTATCGGTAGTATGTCATTACGATCTCATTTAGTAAAGCACGGACATGTGTTTGATAGGGTATTTACAGAATTAAAGTATGCGGACGGACGAATGTGTGCGCAAAATGTTGAAATAGCGCACGTTAATGTAACGGTACGAGCGGTGACACTAGCTGTTAGTTTCATTATGTTACCGAACGCTACAGAGAGTTTATTAGGCATGAACTTTATACAGGACGTTGGCATGGTATTGGATTTCGACCGTTGTATATGGTTTGTGAGACGGGATAGGACGCCTATGCCCCTTCTTTTCGAATCCAGTGCAGTAAGCTCCCTTGCTTGTTCGTCTGTGGGTCTTCGTGAGGACGAGGGATCCCATTTTGTTTCGGACGAACGAGAGCGACTGTCCAACCTCTTGAATGTCCACCAGGATATTTTTGCGCCAGGGGGAGGACCTACTCAGTTTGCTCTCCACCGCATCGATACAGGAGATGCTGCACCTATTGCAAGTCCGCCATATAGAGTTTCGCCCGCCAAGAAAGAAATAATCAAGAAAGAGATTGAGAAAATGCTTGAAGATGATATCATTGAAGATGCTGAGTCGGAATGGGCCTCGCCTGTGGTGTTGATACCAAAGAAGAACGGCGAGATCAGATTCTGTGTCGATTACCGCAAGCTTAATAGCGTCACACGGACTGATAAGTATCCGCTGCCGGTGATTGACGAGCTGCTGCAGAGTACAAAGCCTGATTGTGTTATGTCCACAATTGATCTAAAAGCAGGCTATTGGCAAACGACCGTAGCACCAGAAGACCGTCACAAAACTGCGTTCACCACTCCATTTGGAACGTTCCAATTCCGTCGTATGCCGTTCGGTTTGAAGAACGCCCCGGCTACATTCCAGCGTCTAATTGATCGGATGAGGTCTGGTCTTAAGGACATCTGCGTTCTAGCGTATCTCTACGATATTCTCGTGATATCTCCAAATCTAGATCAGCACCTGAAAGATCTTCAGCTAGTCTTTGAACGCCTTCGTCTGTTCAGCCTGAGGGCAAATAGAAATAAGTGTGTCTTTGCTAGAGATAAGGTTGCTTACCTAGGACATGTAGTCTCTTCGCGCGGCATAGAGCCTGATCCCACAAAGGTCGAGTCGGTGATAAACATGAAGCCGCCAACGAATCTAAAAGAGCTTAAGACGTTTCTGCAAACCTGCTCCTGGTTTCGTAAGTTCATTCCGCACTTTTCGGAAGTTGCTCGGCCTTTAACTAATATGACGAAAAAGGACCGACGCTGGCAATGGGGGGAGAGTGAGCACGGTGCATTCGAAGAACTCAAGTTACGGCTCTCAACTACCCCTATCCTTCGACAGCCCGATTTTGATAAGCCATTCATTTTGCGAACTGACGCTAGCGCGTACGCCCTAGGAGCAGTGCTAATGCAAGGGGAGACTCATAATGAAGAGAGGCCTATAGAGTACGCTAGCAGGTTACTGACACCTGCAGAGCGCAACTATCATACCACTGAGCGTGAAGCTTTGGCGGTGGTTTGGGCGTTAGACAAATTTAGAGGATACATCGAAGGAGCTCAAGTTCGTGTGTCAACTGATCACCAGCCATTGAAATGGCTCTTGTCACTTAAAACTCCTAGTGGTCGGTTAGCCCGTTGGGCAATGAAAATTCAGTCGTACAATTTGGATATCGAATATACACCGGGGAGAGTTAATGTCGTCGCGGATACTCTCAGCCGCCCAGTGGTTCCTGGTCCTGAAGAACCCAACTCAAGCCCTTGTAGCATCTGTCCAGTTGTCGTTGACTTACCCCAACGAAAGCCAGAAGACATTCGCAAAGCACAAATTGACGATCCTGATATTAGTAAAATCATTTCGGATTTTGAAGATTCTAATAAACCAGAAGCAGCCATGCGCTGGACTGATAGAGGATATTATCTTTCGCAAGGTGTGCTGTATCGCTGTGATCCGGATGGAGTTTCCGAAGAACCGCAGTTAGTCGTCCCAGAGTCTCTACAGGCAGAGCTCATGAAAGAGCTTCACGATGCGCCTACTGCTGGACACTTGGGTTTGGAGCGGACCTTGAGGAAGATCAAGGAAAGATACTATTTTAAGAACATGAAAACTTTCGTGGCCCAATACCTCAAGTCGTGCGATCTTTGCCAGAAGTATAAATCTACCAATATGAAACCTGCAGGTCTGCTTCAGACCCCAGTTCCTCAGCAAAGATTTGAAGTGCTCGCAATGGACTTATTCGGACCACTACCCGAAGGAGACAATGGGGAGAAGTGGATTCTTCTAGTGGAAGACACAGCCAGTAGATGGGTCGAGCTGTTTGCACTCCATGATGCGACTGCTGAGTCGTGTGCAAAAGCTCTCATTGAAGAAGTTTTCTTGCGATATGGGTTACCACGTCGCGTTATCTCTGACAATGGAAGTCAGTTCGTTTCGGCCGTAATGCAGAAAACCATGTTGGTGCTTGGCGTGCATCAAAGCTTAATCCCGGTATATCATCCGGAGGCGAATCCAGCGGAACGCAAAAACCGTGAATTGAAGAAGCAACTGGCTATTCTAGTGGGACCAGAGCATCGCCGATGGCCATTCGCTCTCCCAATGGTGCGGTTCGCTCTCAATAGCGCGTACAATCAAGGTACGGGCCAATCAGCATCATATCTCACTTTCGCACGAGAGATGCGTTCGCCGTTGGCCGTGCAGACCGACCTCCGAGCTATTGTCTCACAGCAGAATTTCGTGCCCCAAATCACACCGTATTTAGAGGGATTTGCACGCGTCCTTCATGACGTGAAACAGCGAGTGGAGGACCAACAAGATGCTCGAAAGTCTACCGAGGATCAGCACAGACGGGACGTTCGTCCTTATAAGATGGGAGATCTGGTCCTCGTGGAGACCCACTTTGCTAGCAACGCAGCCAAGGGTTTCACAGGCAAGTTTGCGCCCAAACGGGAGGGCCCGTATCGCGTCTCACAAGTCATAAGTCCCGCGTCATTTGTAGTCTCTGATAGCGAGGGGAAGATAAAAGGAAAATACCATGCCAGCGCTCTGTTTCCTTATGTAGGGTCAAAGCCAGTGATTGTTCATCAGCGTCGACGTGGTAGGCCAGCCAAGTCACAGACGGGACGCTCTTGTGACTTGGAGGGGGAGGATATAGCGTGCCTAGAGAAAACAACATCGGCTCGCGCCACCGCTCATACCCCTCACTCCCCGCAACCATGTCGGCGATCGGCCCGCCTCCGTGCAGCGGGGGGGGACCGCGCATACGCCGCGCGCTAGCCAGAACATATCAAATAGTCCGAGACGTGCCCCCAACCCAAAAGCACATGCGCGCGCGAGCCGCGCGCCGACTTGATCGCGGATCGATAATTAGTTTAAACTCTATTGATTTCCTTTACCGGTGTACCTAAGTCGTTTACGTTAATTAAACGTTTTTGAAGTATTATAAGTGAGTTTTGCTTACACACACATCCCCTATAGTATAAGAATTGTATGATATAAAATAAAATGTATGAATAATGATAATTAATATAATGTAAACTATATACGTAACTGTAATATTGATTATAAACCATTTAATTTGCAATGCCTTAACAGGCAACTAAGTTCTAAGAACCTACCTTATGTTAACATCTACAAAATTTTTGTACACTTAGTTCGCAATAAAGAATTTGAATTTGACAAAAACCAATTCCGACCAACTTAAATTAGATATAGCAAACATTAATTTTGGCCCAATATACGCATCTCAGGACCCTGACTTTTCGATGAATTATTTTATAGTCGCCGACTTCAGCTATAACTAAAACTACTAAAACTGTACGATTGACAAAACGTAAAAAAAAAATTAAGCCTTGGATAACCCCGGGTCTTCTGCGTAACATGCGAAACAGAGACAAATTACACAGCAAAGTTCGGAAGTCTCCCAATAATAACATTCTAAAGACAACATACAACAGCTACAGAAATAGCTATTGAGAAAAGTTAAAGCAGCTTATGAAAAGGATCAAATAACGAATGCCGGAAATGACAGTAGAAAGTTATGGCAATCAATCAAAAATATAACGCACACAGCTAAAACTACACTACTTAATTTAGCCCCAACCCCAAATGCATCGGTTAGTAAAATAAATAAATATTTTTTAAATGTTGGCAAGACTTTAGAAGAGAATATTCTAAAGAATAATGCTGGAAACATGAACAATATCAGCACTAATGACCAATGTTCTCATTCTATGAACTCTTTTGTACTGTTTGATACTGATCCTCAGGAACTGAGTGGTGTAATTATGACTCTTAAAAACAACTGCGCAGTTAGCTGGGATAAGCTATTGTATAAGTTCCTTAAAGGACTTCAAGGACATCTTGGTACCTCCGCTGACATTTTTATTCAATCACTGCATACAGGTCGGAGTCTTTCCAACAGCCTTGAAGAAGTCGATTGTTGTCCCGATCTATAAGGGTGGCGGCAGAGATCGTGTCTCAAATTACAGGACAATTTCTTTGATGTCACCTATTTCCATTTTTTTTTATTGTTACATGTTAGACTGGTAATACTAACTTTATAGCAACTAATTTGGATGGTCGTAAGAAATGCTTAACAGTTTTTCTGGACCTGGCGAAGGCATTTGATACTGTTTCTGTCGCTATACCGCTTCGAAAGCTGGAAGCCATGGGTATTCGTGGTACTCAGTTAGACCTTTTTAGGAGCTATTTATCTGATCGATGTCAAGCCACGTCTGTTGATGGCTACTTGAGCGCTGACCTGCCGCTAACCAACGGAGTCCCTCAGGGTAGCGTACTTGGGACTACCCTATTCTTGATCTATCTAAATGATCAGAGCTCTTTCAAGCCACTAAATGGCACTCTGGTGTCATATGCAAATGACACTGTTATTTTGATTCCCGCAAAACCTTGCATGAGGTCTTTAATGCTGCCCAAAATGCACTTAATTTTGTCTCCAAGTGGTTAGTCGACAATGAATTGACACTTAACGCCGATAAACCGAAATACATGACCTTTTCAATCCGTGATGTAGGTAACCCGCCAGATTACCTCTACTTAGTTGCTCATAACTGCGGAGTCTACGATTCCAATGGGTGCGTTTGCAGACGACTAGATAAAACTGATCACATCAAATACCTTGGTGTAAATCTGGATTCGCACTTAGACTTTGCGGAGCATTTTGCGCTTCTTAGCGGAAGGGTCCGACTTATTACATTCTTTAAAACTCTCAGACCTGTCGCCGAACCCCGACTAGTGAAGCAAATTTATTACAAATTGTGTCAGAGCTTAATCTCGTTCAGCATAACTTCATGGGGGGCGCTACAGCCACGAATATTAAATGTGTAGAAATTGCTCAACGAGCTATTCTCAAAGTGAGCACTTATAGAACATTTTTGTTCCCCACAAAATCTCTATTACCTGAATGAGAAGTCCTTACAGTTAGACAACTGTTTCTATTGGGCTATTTACAATCTCAACACAAATCAGTGCAAAAATTCAGCTACAGCCTGGTTACTAACCCTAGGATATGATGAATTCGAAAAACTTCTTGTCGTCCCATCTTAGTTTTATTTTCACCTCCACACCACATCATTACTTCACAACTCATAACAATTTAGTTTAATTATTTTATGAATTTAAACATTTTGTAATAATTTCATGATAATGAATAATAATCTTATAAAATAAAAATAATAAGGTAGAAATAATTAATCTAAGAATATTTGAATTTAATAATACTTGGATTATAAAATTTGTGATAACTTAAAAACAATATGTATTCCATTCTTATCCATGTACTTTATAATAATCACATTTCTGTTGGGGGGCCTGGTAATCTGTGTTACAGGCTATCCTAGTACAGATGCCAGTCTCCCACAAAGGATTTACCAGGTAATATGGCACCAATAGGTAACAGTTGATAAGAAACCTTTGTGAAAGTTTTTTTTTATGTCTCTTTGAGAACATTATTTCTGATATTATGAATGCGAAAGTTATCTATTATATTTTTACGTCTAAACGTCGTTTTACGTTTATCTGATTTTGATGAAACTTGGCATACAATACATTAGGTATGACTTGGATTAGGATATTTTGATACTTTTTATGCCTGTAAAACGTTCTCTTGGGATAGTAAAACACCTTATAAGGCGGCAATACAGTCGGCTGAAGCTATAAGAGTGATAAATAAACTATAGGTTTTCCTCAAGGTAGCTTAATTCCTCGTCATAGGCACTAATGTTTAGTAAATAGATACGAAGGTTTAAGTTAAGTAGGTAAGGTTATGACATTTTTGTGTATAAGCATTTTGTAAATAGGTACTAGTCATCATCATCTTCCTGCCCTTGTCCCATCTTACATGGGGTCGGCGCAACACGTTTTCTTCTTCCATACCGTCCTGTCACGCAATCACTGACTCCCTTTTCTTTCATATCACTCCTCACACAGTCCATCCATTTCTTGGGCCGTCCCCTATAAATAGGTACTAGTATCATTCAAAATGAGGTATCTGTAAATGAGGCTATTTAGTTAGTAAGAATTGAAATGTTCAAATTTATTCAAGTTTTTCTTGTGCGCTTTTGTTAACTGTCCTAATTTAGTAAATTTCTTTATAACACTGAGGTTTGCTGTCCGAGTACTCAATTATGGGTTAAACTCGCCTTTGCACATAAGTTGTGAAAAAACTTTTGGCATTAAAAGTTTTTTTTTTTTTATATGTTTTCGTTTTAAATGACATTAAACACATTTTTCCTTATTTCCTTCTTTATTTTCTTTCTGCTAAAATGATTGTCACTTTATTGTACACAAAACAAACATATACAAATACAAAAGGACAACTTATGTGCAAAGGAGAGCTTAACCCATAATTGGGTTCTCGGACAGCAAACCTCAGTGTTACTCTTTGAAATATTATCGGATGTTTTACGTTTATTTAACTAGTATTTTGTAAACAAACTTTGCGTTCGTATAAAGTGAAGATATGTTCGAAGAGCTTTCAAATAAAATACCTACTAGAGAAATCTAAACTTGGATTATAAAAAGCTTTTTATTTAACTTAAAAGGAAACAAGCTAGTATTATGTGAACAAACTAATGTATCGGAATAAAGCGAAGTTAGTTTATTTCAACTATGTATACTAAATTAAACTTGGATTACAAAAGGTATTTTACTTAGTTTAAAATTACCAAAAAGAAAAACTTCTTTATCTAAAATGTATTGGATTAGATACCTACTGCGAATTTTAATAAGGCTAACAGTGCCCTTTTTCACTTTTGGGGCTTTAATTTAAAACTAAGGTCAGGCAAATCTGAATTCAAAAGAAAGTTCAGATTGGATTAAAGCATGCGTCATTAGTACCTACTAGTGGAGAAAGGTTCACAAATGTAATACTTTTCAGCCCTAGGGAGAATCGCTTTCAACTGACAGCTGTCAAATTATTTAAAAAAAAAACTAGTTCCTTTTCACATATCTATTGAACCATGTTCCAACTTTCTATACAACCACGAAGTAAAATTGAAATAACTTAAAGTTAAGTATTGATTAAAGAATATATATTTTTTAAATAACTTTATTATAATTTAGTTTCAACAATTTCTTTAAAATAACTTAGATTTGGGCAAAATATTTACCATTTTTTCAATGATGAAAATAAAAAAATATTTATGAAATAATTAATTCATGTTTTTATTTTTATTTCCTTGTATTTGTAATGAAAAGCACAGTGTTTACCTCGGGTTAAAGACTTATTTAGTCCCTCGAACTATTGGCGCCCTCACTACGTTCCGGGCGCCAAACCCCGTCTCGGGACTAAATAAGTTACTTTCACCCCTAGGATAACAATGTACTATTGCTGACACACAATCTGGGATATAGGGCCGAAAAGTTATTAAACCTTGTTACATTATTCCTTTTTTGTCAATCGTTGATTACGACACGATATAGGATTTTTTAAGAGCCTGCCACCTCTTTAGTGTCGTAATGGTTACTTTCTATAGCATACTCCTTAGTAACGGCTAGGTATAAAGGTTTGAAAAAAAAAAAATATATTATTCATTCATGTAAGTTTACGTAACTAATAGTATTGTTTAAAAAAAAAACACGATTTTTTTCGCTACCTTTGGATATTCCTCCAAAACGACTTGAATGTTTAAACATATTTTTACAAAACTGTCCAAAAGGAGTTTCAATATTGATATTCTGGCTCCGAGCGGGCGTGTAACATTGGGGAATATAACTATACCTACGTCTTAAGTTTGGGAGCAAATATTTCATTCTTGTTAATAACCCAGGCACAAATCCAGAATCCGGGCTGGTACTGAGAAATACCAGTTGGAAAATCGCAATACCAATAAAAATAATAATAATTAGAAAAAAAAAATGTACTAATACAATAATTACTAATTTTTTTTTGGTGTACAAAAAAGTATATTCTATTTTATTCTGTACCACCGACCTGGGAACTCCTGAACCTCATGCTCAGTCAGTAGCGCTTGCGACCTCTAGATCAACAAAGCAGTCATTTTTGTTAATTTGGTTGATTAATTAATTAACATGTTGACTGTGTGTTCATTTAAGTCATAGGGTTTAATTTTTTTAATAAAAATATAATGTTTGAGGAATAAAATAAAGAATGATGTACAAAAATGATAAAAAGTCCCTGAGTTTTTTTTATGAAAATAGCGGTGAGTTTAATTAATTACACATCATGCTATTTTAGTATTCTGCAATATATTTCCGGATTCACTGTTGGTATTTTTTTATCGTTCATTTTAAGTAGCGAACACAAAAAACTAGTAAGTAATTACACCTCTCTTTTGATGTTGACTACTGATTAATTTACTACCAACTTGCCCGCGACTTTGCCGCCGAGAAAACTGTATTATTAACCCATAAGAACTTACTACTTGAATAAAAACTATCAATATACCAAACCAAGTCATAGTCTATCCGTGTGCGAGATTCATCGAAATCTGTACAGCTGTTTAGTCGTAATCACAGACAGGCAGACACATTAGCGCATTTACAGGCGGATAAAGACATTGCAACTTGCGAGGCATGCGCAGCGCACGGCGCTCATCGCATGCTTTGCAATATGTGGACGTTCATGTTCGTGGGGAGGCTTGTGCTACGACAACTCAAATCAAAGCAAAATGCGTGCGTTGCGAGGCGTGCGCGGCGCATGCCTTGCAATGTCTGTATCCACCGCCTTATAAGGTTAACATGGATTTGAAAGTACCGAAGGAGTTTTAATACATGAGATTTGAACATAACTGGCGAAATATAAATAATAAATTTAATTGAAATGTGAGTGTTCCATAGTTGCACCCGTCTAACCCTTGAAAGAATATAATCGTGATATTATATTATGAGTTTTATAATCTCCATTAATATCGAGTTATTTCGGTAAAGCCTTAGCTCGTCACACAAATGACAGTTCTTTATAACCCTTTCCTTTCATAACAAAACATAATAAAATAAAAAAACGGGCGCCCTTAACGATCACGCATAAGGATATGAGATAAATCTCTATACACAAACATGTCCTAGAATAACAAACACTTAAATTATTCCTTGATGGCAACATCCAATGATTTTTAGTAGCACCGAAATAAATTAGAGGAGTCTTTAGGTCTATTTTCAGGGTTACCGGAATTATTTTATTGCTTTGGAGCTGTTGTTTATCGATTTTGTTGTAAAAAGTTATAGCGGGAGTTAATATCGATAGAAAAGACGTTTTAATCTTAGATAGGTCTTAGTTCTATTGATTGATTGTCACGTAATAAATACTACGAGTAGCGCTGTGGTATTTGTTAACCGAATTCAAAAAGGAGTATTTTTAGGGTTTTGTATCCAAAGGGTAAAAACGGGACCCTATTACTAAGACTCCGCGATCCGTCTGTCTGTCTGTCTGTTTATCTGTCTATCTGTCCGTCTGTCACCGGGCTGTATCTCATGAACCGTGATAGCTAGACAGTTGAAATTTTCACAGATGATATATTTCTGTTGCCGCTATAACAACAAATACTAAAAACAGAATAAAATAAATATTTAAGTGGGGCTCCCATACAACAAACGTGATTTTTTGCGATAATGGTACGGGACCCTTCGTGCGCGAGTGTGACTCGCACTTGGCCGGTTTTTTTTGTTTGTTATCTCATAACTTTTTACTAGGTGAACCGATTTTGGTTATCTTTTTTTATTTTAAAGGTGACGCTTGAAATGTGGTTGTGCCTATTGCACTAAAATTTAATCAAGATCTGATGAAGAACTTCGGCGATATACATCAGAACTCTTCAATAAATGGCAGCAAATCACTCGGGATGGCTGCAATCGCATGTCTGTTAATTTTTTATACCATTTCATAACATAACATCACACTGGTACGCTCTAAAGGGGTACGCAGGTGTGAACAGTTCAACCTGGTATACCCTCATTCCACCGGTTTTATTTAAGGCGATATATACGCCCCAATGTTAACGCAGTACTGGCCGTGCGCCCGCTCGATGCCAAAATATCAAATTGAACCTCCTTTTGAACAGTTTTGTTTGCAAAGTATTATTTGATTTACATATGCTATGTTAGTTATGAAGAAATGCCAGCCATCAATTTTTCTGTGTAAAAATATTTTAAACATCCAAGTCGTTTTGGAGGAGTATCCAAAAGTAGCGAAAAACTAGCGGGTCGTTAATTATTTTTTTTAAATCAAAACTATTTGTTTTACAAAAAACCCTAATGTCAAAAATAATATACATGAAACAATAATAAATATATAAAATATAAAAAATATAGAAAGTTACCGTTTTAGGGCACTAAAGCGGATGTGGGCCCTTAAGTTTCATGTTATTGCGTTAATCTATTCTGGCATCACTTTAGGCATTATAAGTACCTAACCGATAGAACTGGCCCATTATTACCATTTTACAAAAAATACAACAGACTTCTAAGTAAAAACACTAGTGAAAAACAACCTCAATTTCGGAAACCGGTGTCAAAAATCTAAGAAACGAAAATAGGAACACCGACTTCCGAAATTGAAGTTATTTTTAACTTTGTAGTGTTTTATTTGGAAGTCGGTAGTATTTTTTGTAAGAAAAAATTTTTGGGTATAATATCAGAGCTTCATGCTGGGATAGGAGCCTGTTTCAGCTTATTTTGCTTTTCATATTTGTTTGTTAAGTTTTTTTGCTTGTATCTGTCGATCTTTCTAAAAGGAAACAACTAAGTTTTAATATTATTTATCTATGTTCTAACAGCACCTAAAGAGGGCCATATTCTTAACATTTCATCGCTCTCTATAAATTTCAAAAAAAGAAAACTAACCTAGAAAACAAAAGAAAGCATTAAATAAGGTCCATTAGGAAAATATACAGCACTCTGGGTAAAGTTTTCGGACATAAACCCAAACCTTTTTAGAAACACATTGCGATCGGATTGTTTGATTTTAGATTATGGAAATACTAACACACTGTGCAGTGATTTGTGGTCGGACACAGTTGCAGTTTATACTGGCTGTTTTTAGATCTACTGACCGTATTTGAACATCGAACGTGGAGCGGCATTTGAATGAAGTGAATTGTGATGTCATCGCGCCGCAAGAGTTATATTTTTTTGCCGTGTTCAGGCGACAAAAAAATTTCATTATAAAAGATATTGGGCAAAAATTTATGGGATTTGGTCTGGTTTTTTGGAGCGAGAACTGTTTAGTAAAACAGTAAGAAAATAAAAAGTGTTTAGTTGCGTCAGATATGACGCATACCATAAAAAGAATAAGGACAAAGTGTTATTTAATAGACTAATTAATCTTCCTTCAATTGAAGAGGATGTGTACCTAAATAGAGTGGTTTGGTTCTTAAAATTGACCCTTTCAATGCCATAAACGCTTGAGTGTTAAAAGGCACACATGGTTATTAAAACAATTAAATAATAAAAAAAAGTTTATTTAACTCCACAAATTACATCCTTATCTATTATCTTATATCTTATCTTGCAATTGACAGATATATAGACAAAAATAAAATCGTAATTTCTGAGAATTGTTTTTCTATTGTGTTTGCTAATTAGCGCTCAATGAGATAAAACACCCGATTTATTTTCGGCCGTTTCCTGGCTAATGACTGTACAAAAATGTTTGAAAACAGTCTATTTACTTTTGAAAGAAATATTTTCTTACGTTTGAGCAAAAAAAAATGGTTAGGCGACAAATCGTACAAAATGTATAAAATCATTTTTTTTTCAGTTAGCTGTAACTTTTTACGGCAAGTATTTTTATTAGGTGTCGCAGTTAAATTCATGTCATATTTAATGACATAGGTCTCATTGGTGGTAGTTTATTGGTGGGCATTTTTGCCTCTTGTCTATTCGAGGCAGTTTCTTTTTAGTAAATATGTGGTTTTATACCCTTTATTCTTATACTTCTACGTGCTTGCATAGACTTTACAAAACACGTAGATATGGATCGATTTAAATAGAGTTTTTGATAGCTTTAGACTATTTACATATTTTTGTAGGCAATTAAGAAAGTTCTATCTTCTTTTCGATTAGTTCTATGTCAGATTTACAACACAAGCGTAAATGGCCAATTTTATCTCTAGGTTAGCCTTATTTCTAGATCAAAACAAAGGAATAAATATGCAAACGGAATTATTGCCTCATAAAGAAAAGTGCTCGTAGGTGGCTTAATGCTACACCTACGTAGACATTATATTTATTTTTCCAATCCCTAATTTTTATTCAGGATAAAGGTCAAAGAAAAATAAAAGCAGCTTTCTGTTTTCCACGTACGCCATTGATTTAATACGGTTCATCACTGATTTAAGTTGTATGTTTTTGAAATCGGATCGAAATGTCAACAAGAACAGAACGTCAAAAAAAATCATATTTCGAAGCCAACTCTCTTATTCGTGCACATGTCAAATGGAAAATTTAAATTCATCATAATTGCGAGGGTAGCCAGCAAAAGTTTTTAACGTAAACTACCTTCATAATAAAAATTGGTTAGAAACACTAGAAATATAGGAAGAGCACGACGGAATATCTTTTGTGTTCATTTCCTGTTCATATCTCGCTACTCTTGGCAGGCGGCCAAGCTAAGGGTAACGGATACAGACAGTTATTGTGTCAGCAACGATTTCTGCTTTCTTGCTTTTTCTTGCATTAGGTAACTTAGCCGATAAGATAAGAATGTTTAGGAGAAATAGACTGACTTTATCATTCTATTACCAATATTTCAAAAGTTTAAAGTTCAAAACTCATCATAAAGTTTACAGTCACCCAAAGGGCAATGGAGAGGGCTATTGCTATGAACTCTACATGTAAGCAAGCAGCATGCAGCAGACATGGTTACTGTCACAGCTCCGGCGCTGCGGGTCTCCGGCGGTCCCACGCGAGTTTATCGTCGCAGATGGGTTTAACACTCACCACCACAGTTTCGGCTTGCTAGCAAGGGGCTCGGCGTTTCTGCAAGAGAATCAGGGTTACCGACATTGCCCGAAGAATTGCCTAACTTAAGTGGTAGTGAGGGCATATTGCTCGCAGAACGGATTCCCGATGGGGTAGAAAAGTTCTGGATTGGCGACCGCGAACCGGAAGACGTTGCGTTGGACGGCCTCCCAACAGGTGGACCGTTGACCTGGTAAAGGTTGCGGGGCTCCGCTGGATGCGAGACACACGGGACCGGTCAATGTGGTGACGCTTGGGGGATGCCTATGTCCAGCAGTGGACGTCTTTCGGCTGATATGATGATGATGATAACCCGCCCGGCTTCGCCCGTGATAAATTATACACAAAAACCTTCCTCGTTTCTCACTTTGTATTGGTGAAAACCACAAGAAAATCAGTTCAATAGTTTTTGAGTTCATCGCGTACAGAGTACAGACCCGATGAGAGACTTTATTTTATAACTTGCTGACCCCTGCGGCTTCGCTCCCGTCAACTGGCGTAACTTAAACCGTTTACGCAGCGCACGTGTTAGAATCATGAATGGAACTCTTATAAACGTATTGATATCTACCAAGATAGCAAGCTTTGAATGTCAAGATGGTTATTGATTATTTACTATGTATCAGGGTTCCAATGTATGCGGTGTGTAAGGGAAGGGTTTTATGAATAAAAGCACAGAAAGACAAGACTAGGTATTTATTTAAATAAGGCTTGTCTATTAATTTATATTTAGAAGGCTCATCGAGCTTACTGCCCATTCGCTAGACCTAGTTCTCGTGTGGAAGAAGGGCAAGAAACCCCACGGAAGCTCTTTCATAGTATTTATCGATATCTTTTATAACCACAAAGTATTTACAATATTATAGAATCAAAATAACATGGATAAGGCAGAGGACATAAGTCTATCCCTTAAATCAATATAACATATTAGGAATAAAGACCATAATATGATATAGATACAGTTTCAACACAACCATTAGCAATAATAAAGTTATAATATCAAATAACTTACGTTAAGCCTTGTGTAGTCGATCTTACACCAATTATTAATGATAAAGGATATATAGGTAATAATATATTTGGCCTGTACTGGCTTGTAGTTCACAGAAAAGTAAGTCAGCTTATCCATTACACAATATTTCATAATCTCGGGTCTATCAGTGTCTCAATACGTCCAATATGAGAAAATGGCGCGGTATCCCGCCATTTTCTATATTGCTTTTGTAGGATTTTGTGATTACTTTAGTAAAAGAAAGTTATTTGATAAAAGTTCTATAATATAGCACGAATCAAGTACAACAGAAAGCGTTACAAAAAGATGGTAGTGACCACAGACTATATTTAATGTTGCAACAAAATGGTTGCGTTCACTATTTAACACCCCCTCTAGAATGCAAACCCATTTTCTTCAAACAATACAAATGTTTCTCTAGTGTAGTACCTTTTGTTAAAATGTCTGCGACCATTTCACAACCCTTTGAATACACAAAATTTATAAATTTATTATTAACATTGTCTCTCAAAAATGATAGCGGATGTCTATATGTTTTGTTCTAGGTTTATAACAATCAGTTAAAGCTAAACGTATCGCACTTTGATTATCACAATAAATAGGGAGAGGACTATCTTCTTGCAGGCCAAGTTCTAGCTGGAGCTGGCGGAGCCAAAGTGCTTCTTGTGTAGCAGCAGCCATAGCCATATACTCTGCCTCAGCTGTGGACAGAGCAACAGTAGATTGCTTACAGGAGTTCCAAACAATCGCGCCATTCTGGAAAAGAAAAATATAGCCAGTACAGGACCTTCGGTCCTCTGGACTGCTGGCCCAGTCCGAATCACAATAGCCTCTTATCTCATTTGACACATCTTTGGAAAATGTCAACTTTAAATTCCACTGCCTGCTGGCCTGCTTCAAACCATAAATGGATTTTTGTAACAAGCATACTTTTGTTCCTACTTCATACGACTCCGGCTGCATCATATAGATTTCGTTCTCCAAGTCTCCCTGCAAAAATGCTGTTATGGCATCCATTTGGTCTATATCCAAGTTGTATCTTGCGGCCAATGCAATGAGGTATCTTACAGATGTATATCTTACTACTGGTGAGTATATTTCGTCATAATCAACTCCTCTTTTCTGAGCATAACCCTTTATGACCAATCTAGCTTTATGTCTATTTACAGCCCCAGTATTATCAGTTTTGGTTTTAAAAATCCATTTGCAAGGAAGAGCTTTCTTTCCAGGAGGTAAGTCGGTAAGTATCCAAGTATTATTACTTAACAATGATTGGAATTCTTCATCCATTGCAATTTTCCAATTATCAGCATTATCAGAGGACAGGGCTTCCTTTACTGAATCTGGATCTCTGAGGTTTTTAACAGGACAAAAATAACTGGGTTTTGGACTGAAATAAATTTTTCCGAGCTTGTTCCTTGGCCGTAAGGTGACGGTGCTATGAGGTATGTCTTTTGTTAATTTTTGTGGAATGTACTCTTCATCATTGTCTGAATCAGTTTCATATTCTTCAGAGGTCTTACTAATATCTGTGTTTGTAAACTCTATTAATTGTTCTTCTGTTTGAGTTTCAGGTGCTGCTGCTGCTGGTGGCGTCGCTGATTGTGACACATCAGTAGAGCTACTGAGTTCACCAGGTAAGTATATATTATTATTCATTTTAACATTTTCCAAAAATTCAACATCTCTACTTTTCATGATCCTGTTTGTTTTAGGTTCAGCAAGTCGATATCCTTTGGTGTTATCACAATAACCGACAAAGATCATTCTTTGTGATTTTGGGTCCCATTTCTTTCGCTTCTCTTTGGGAACTTGCATCATGACTTCGGAACCAAAGATTTTCATATTGGATAAATCCGGCAGCTTACCTGTCCACAATTCGTAGGGAGTCCTTTTCTTTATAGAGGTGGTAGGCGAGCGGTTGATGATGTAAGCCGCAGTAGCAGTCGCCTCAGCCCAGAATGGTTTAGGTAACTTTGCATCTAGCAACATACACTTAGCCCTCTCCACAAGAGTACGATTCATTCTTTCAGCAAGACCGTTTTGTTGTGGTGTGTATGGTGTGCTTGTTTGATGTCTTATGCCATACTGACTTAAGTAACACTCAAAATCTTTGTTACAGTATTCTAATCCATTATCCGTGCGAATAATTTTTATTTTCTTATTACATTCAATTTCTGCTTTCTTGTGAAAATCTTTAAATGCATTTAGAATGCTGAGCTTGTCTTTAAGGAAATATATAAAGACTGATCTGGAGTAATCATCCACAAAAGTAATGAAATATCTCATACCTCCAAGGGACAGCATCTCCATCGGACCACATAAATCCGAATGAATCACCTCAAGTAATTCTGTCGCTCTGGATCCCTCATGGTTGAAGGGCAGTCTCGTCTGTTTTCCTTCTAGGCAGATGGTGCAAGTCACTGGTAGTCTCACTCTGTCGGTCAAGTTCATTCTTTCTGTACATTCTGGTAATCTGTTCACATCTGGCAAATTTAAGTGTCCCATGCGTCGGTGCCACAGGACAACATCATTTGAAATATCAGAAATACTAAGGTTAGCATTTATTTCTCTGTCAATATTAAGTGTGTACAAGTTGTTTTCTAATAATGCAGAACATATAAAGACTCCATCACTGGTAAATATTTCACAATTGTTTTTATTAAAGTTTACTTTGTAACCTTTACTGACCATCGCACTAACAGAAAGTAAGTTACCAGCTAGTTTAGGTATATATAAGACATCTCTTACTTGAATTCTGTTCTCATTATTACCATGTAACACCAGATTAATTTTTCCTATTCCTTTCACAGGTAGCGAAGTATTGTTAGCAACAGTGATGGTTGAAACTGGTGAACTTTTGACATCATACATCCAGTCGCAGTGGTTGGTCATGTGCATTGAAGCCCCGGAGTCCACATACCATTTATCACTTTCAGTTGTTGAAGAAGAAGCTGTAAATGCTGCTACATAGCCTTTATCTTCACTTTTACTTGAAGATTTCTTCTGTGTCCGACAATTTTTACCAAAATGGCCATACTTGTTACAATTGAAACACCTTGGGCCTTTGGGTTTCACATAGTTCTGTTTTTCATAAGTTTTCTTCTTGATTGAGTAAAAAGCAGTAGTATCGGAACTCTGAACTTCTTGTAGTAGTTTAGTTTTAATATTATCTGCACTGATTTTTACCCCTGAACTCTCTATAGCCATAATCATGGGTTTGTATAGGTCCGGCAAACCCGCCAGCATCAGAGTGCCCAGCCACTCGTCATCGACACTAAATCCTATGTTTCGTAATTTATGTGCTGATGTCATAATTTTGTTAACATAATCCTCAACATTCTTAGAGGACTCCAGCGTTGTAGTGATGAGATCTTTCAGCAAAGCCACTTTTCGTGTCAACCCATTGTCGTCAAATGCTCGTTCCAGATTCAACCAGACTTCTTTAGCTGTTTTTGCGTCCTGAATATGAACGTAATTGATAGCATCCACTAACAAAATTAGCTTTGACTTGGCTTTGATATCTTTCGTGCTGTCGACCTTTTCTCCTTCTATGCACTGCCAGAGATCTTCATGCTCCAAATACGCCTTTGTTGCAAATTTCCAATTTGCATAATTATCCCGTCCAACGAGTTTTTCAATGTTAAACATCGTATTTGCAGACATTTTTCACAAAATATTAACTGAGGGTGGCACTTCGCCGGTAAAATTTATTGCAAGTAACTTTTCGGGCTTTTCACTTTACTAATCCGAGCAACCACTTATTTGCGCAACCACGCTCTGCTACCATGTAGGATTTTGTGATTACTTTAGTAAAAGAAAGTTATTTGATAAAAGTTCTATAATATAGCACGAATCAAGTACAACAGAAAGCGTTACAAAAAGATGGTAGTGACCACAGACTATATTTAATGTTGCAACAAAATGGTTGCGTTCACTATTTAACAGCTTTAAATAATCTCACAATTAGATGAACAATAATAAATTATCATGTAATGAATCCATTTTAAAACGTAACAAAACAATTAAGGAATTTAATAACACCTCTTTAGTAATTCTTAATCAATATTCGAAAGAATATTGATACTAACAGACAGTATTGTACCAATTGTTTCAAAGGACTTATAATACTATTATAGCAATATAAAATCCAGGATACATCACAATAATCATTACAAATTACATAATAATTTATAGTTATATCATCAATGTGGCTTAATACAAGTTTAAGAGTTATTTCCTGTACACAACAATATTAACTTAGGTGGGTACTCTTTTACATTTGTAGGTAGTTGACAACACAATAATAATTTAGGTCGGTACTTAAACATTTTGTCGGTAGGCGCTTAATAAATATGACAGGTATGTATTATATAGCAAACCATTGTCACTTGAAAAATAAAATTCATGATTTAATGACGTCACACATACTTCAAATTCTAACACACACAACAAAAGCTCTCAAAAAGGAATATTTTTGCCCTTTTTGCAATATTTTTCATTTATGCTCGGCTCCTATTGGTTGTAGTGTGATGTTATGCCTATAACCTTCCTCGATAAATGGACTTACCAACACAAAAAAAAATCAATTCTAACCAGTAGTTCCTGAGATTAGCGCGTTCAAACAAACAAACTCTTCAGCTTTATAATATTAGTATAGATATGTCGTGATAGTGACTGTAATAAAACAAGAGGATAAAAGTATATACATGAACAAATGTGATATTCCCTACATTTTGTCGAGCTATGCAAACGTAAAATAGCGTTTTTTTTAATTCAGAATGGTCAATTGGGAGGCTAACTGCGTTAACTCAACCAATAGTGTAATATGCTAACCAATGGTTTCAATATTCAACCAGTTGTTTGTCTAACAAATGAAAAAATATAAACTCTCATATTTATTTGACCATTTGTGAGGCTAACAATTGATGATAAAAGATAGCATACTAAACCATTGGTTGAGTTAACTACTGATAAAAATACTGGGCCATAGTGTAACCTCAACGGCCACAACTGTACAAAGTATCAACTTGCAGTTATTTACGCCTTTATGGGCGAGATCGTCGATTCATATGGAATCACCCTAAATTAGCCCTTTGTTATATCTGTCGACGACTACGCTAATCACTGGATATATTTTGCAGTTCCCGCTGATTAGGGTGGGATACTCAACTTCAAAAACCAAAACATCAACAATCACTATATCGACACCATATAATCAACAGTTTAATTTGTCAATGAATCAGAATAACATTAGATTTAAACATAAACGGTTCAAAATGTCAACACTTCAGATGAGCAACGAATGTGAATAAAATTGATTTATACTCGTAACAGAAATATCAACACCTTAGATGATCCAAGATTCTGAATATCACTGATTTATAATATAAAATGTTCACTTGAATTTTTCTTTTTTATTGTTCGTCAATTGATGGTCAAAAATGTATGCATTTCTACGCTATATACTGGATAATGGACGGAACCTTCAAGTGTACTTCTAACCCTTTTCTTCAGTTGTCACTAGCGGGTACAGGCGATTCAGAGCGATCAGTTCCTCTTGTATACGGCTTACATCCAAGACTGAAGAATATTAAATATTATTTATCGACTAACTCAAAAAATGTGGTGAAACATACGTCCGGAATTAATAATAAGTGACTTCGAGATAGCGGTTTTAAATGTTTGTAATCGTGTTTTTTTAATGGAAGAATCCACAAAGGTTGTTACTTTCATTTAACACAAAATGTGTGGATACAAATCCAAAAGCCAACATAAGGTTAAGGCCAATAATATGGTCATAATAGCGAGTTCGCACTGCATCTTCTGAATATATTTGCGTTAGCATTTCTACCACCTGATCAAATACCTTTGTTTGCTCCACAACTATGGTAAATTTTTGATAATTACCTTAACAACATGCCACGCACACAAAATGATGTAGATTCCTAGCACAGAAGGTGGAGCTCACCATTGAATGGTAAAAAATGGCATTTAAATATAATGTTTAGAGAATTAATGTGGGTCGGTACTTCACGCCAGAGCAGCTGCTTAAGTTGTATCAAGCGCAAGTTCGATCTTGCATGGAATACTGTTCTCATCTCTGGGACGGATCGGCCAAATACCAGCTTGATGCACTAGAGTCGATCGAAAAACGGGCCAAGAGGCTCATCGGCAATGAGGCATTGGTCGAGTCAAAGCTCCAAAGCCTTGCAACATCGTCGTCGAGTTGCCAGCTTGTCGGTTTTTTATCGGTTGCATTTCGGGGAGTGTGCGATGGAATTGCATAATCTAATTCCGCCCAGCCCGTTTCATCATCGGACTACCAGATGTACGGCGATGCGCCATCGGTACATGGTGGACATCCCACCCATACGCAATAAACGTTTTGGAAATACTTTCATTATGCGTACAGCTAAGGAGTGGAATTCCCTGCCGGAGTCTGTGTTTCCAGATAGCTACAACCTCGGGGTCTTTAAGTCAAGAGTGAATAGTTTACTTCTAGGCAAGCGTGTAACACCGTCGACCACATCATCGCTTACCATCAGGTGAGATAGTGGTCAAGCGCGAGCCTAACTATAATAAAAAAAAATTAAAAAAAAAAATTATTAAAGAGCAAAACAGAAAATAGAAATAATATTAGCAAATGTCCCAATCACTCCCCCCCCCTCCCCCCAAAGAAGAAAAAAATGCAGTTTGATAATAAATTGCAACAAATTATAGATCAAAGAGAAGAACTTGAAGTAAAAGCATTCTTAAAAAAAATGCTTATTTTTGCAGAATTTAACAATGTCTGCAACGAATATTATGTTATGACTAAATTTTTTGTAATTTACTTTATACATCAGTGATATTCAGAATCTTGGATCATCTAAGGTGTTGATATTTTGAACTATTTATGTTATAAATCAATGTTATTTACATTCGTTGCTCATCTGAAGTGTATATTCATATTGATTTTGTAGATGCTATATTTCGTATTTTTCTAAATTTTGCCAGCGGCTGTTCGCCGGGAAAAGTATCTTAATCTAGATGATGATCTACTCTAGTTATTATTCAAACTTCACGCAAAAAAAAGATACGTAGGACACACAGACATACAGATTTTAAAAACAAACTTCAATGATCTGTGATGACTTACGACTTCACAGTTACTTACACCTTTATCAGCGAGATCGTCGATTCATATGGAATAGCACTGTTTAACCGTGAACAGGCCATAGTTACACGCGCCAAGAACAGCATTACAGCGTCAGCGACATACGCCGGCAACACCGGCACACCGTCAGCGCTAAGAAGTGACCCACAAAGATCTTCGCTTCATCGGCTCAATACACACATAACACACATGTAAATAGCTATCAATGTATATTGACCACAAAAGTTGTATATGTTAATTATTGTAATAAATTATTCATCAAGCTGGAGTCGAGTTTGATTTATCTCTCCGTTACTCCTCTTACTGTGGCCAACACACCCTTAGCTTTAAATCCTATGAGTCTGTTGGATCGGCAGTTCCACTTTCCTGTGTACATTGCACGACGTACACAACCCCTATTCCATCCCAAATTCCGTCTGTTACCGTAGGTCTCCTTGTAACAGACTTCCCGCACGTAAAACCAACGTAACCTACGTTTGGTGTGGTTTGTATGATAGGGTAGGGCAATAGGATAACTAGGGTGCAAAGTAATTGTTATAGGGCTAGGTTTGTAGTCAGTGGAGTATTGGGTATCTCATAGGTACCTGGCTCAATTGGTGCAAACATAGCCACACTGTACGCATTTGGAATAAGGGCCGTACTAAACTGTAAGTCCCGGTGCGTACAAGCCCCAACTTAGTCCTTTGTTATATAATATCTGTCGACGACTACGTTAACACTGGATATCCTCTGCAGTTATGATAATATTAACTTCACATCTTAAGATGCGAGCCATGGTAGTTACATCTTGTAACTAGCTTTAGCCGGTTGCTTTACCCGGCCAATTATACCACGGGAACATAATACCGGGATAAAAGTATCTTATATACAAGTCCAGATCATGGATCATCACTATTTGTGTCTGCATCACCCTACGGTTGACTGGTAGAAAATGCCTAAGGCATTAAGTCCACCTCTGAGCATTTATGTGCACCTAAAGCATTAAATAAATAAATATATACCAGTGTTCTAAATTCCATTCAAATATGTTGAGCAGTTAAGGCCTGATTGATTAATAAACATCGATACAGGTTTAGGATAAACTTTAGTAGGTTTATTTGAAATTATATTGAAATGGTATATTTTTGGCATATTAAGTAAACTGCGCATATTCAAACAACAATGCAGCATAAGTGCAATACGAAGTTAAGCTCTTCTTTAAAGTAGTGACTACTAACGTCAGCTTTATGAGTGGACTAACCAAAATATGAGAGTAAATAAATACACATTTGTGTTCAAAACATTTATTATTCTCTGCTTTCAATGTTGACACAAGTTTACTAATCCCAACTTTACCTCAGTAAAGCTTCAAGTAACATATAAATTACGAGCAACATTAAATTAAAATATATATTTGGTTATGACAGGTATAGAGATAGAATATTCAAATATTGTTATAACTAAAATATAGAATTTATAAACACTGAACAAGAAACAAATTCATCAAGTTTTGGTCGGAAATCTTTCGCAGGTGACAATAGGTAAATAGAGACTTTTATAAAATTACAGTTATTTTTTTACAAATTTGATAATTCCTAACATATTTTATGCATCTTACTTATTAGAAATTGAGACGCTTAAGGCACAGCAAAATTACATCTAACTAGAATATACAACTATTATAGACACTCTTGGTAACAATCTTTATTCTATTTCGCAAATTGTGATATGTACAAAAATATTTCCATCTTTATAATCTAGCATTAATATTATAAAATTGAAATTAAAACATTCTGAGTATACATTGTATACATATTAAATGCAATGGTGTGTGATGAAAGTAATAAATAATACATAAATTATAAATAAACACAGCTAAACACAAATAAACTTCCCGAACAAAAAGCAGATTACACAAAACGATACACTAAACAGAAATACGTCTTTTGAACTCCACTCAATTATTGGCACAATTTCACTATTTAGTCTCAGTGTCAATAAGTATCGGTTCCACTTCTAGAACCGATATTCCTCAAATCAGGCATGCGTGTTGTCTCTTCGCTGCCTCTCGAGCTGTTTCCGATGACTTTGGCGTTTTCTCGCTATTATTGCTATTAATATCACAACGACTGCCAAAGCTACGGCTATGCCTATCCACCAGTAAGTATTATACGACGCCTCTTTTGTATTTACTTTTTCTTGGTCCCCAGGTGCTACAGGATTCTTTATCTCTAAAACTCCTACAGTAGACGTTTCTAGCTTAAAATTAGATTCTCCATCTGTATCGATTACGTTATCTACAATATCTTCATGTGTTACTTCCTTCGGAGGATCTTTTTTCTCTTCTGAAGATGGGATGATCTCATTTTCTTCTGGTACCGGATCAACAGTTTCGATGTAATCGTCGGAACTGCCGCTGTCTGTTGATGGTTCTAACTGATTGTCTAGGTATTCATCTAAAAACTTGTAGTAGTCTGTTATTCCTGTATATTCTAGGCCGTATTCTCGCTTCGCTAGCAGATCACTGACCATTTCAGGCCAGATGGCTCCGTAGCCTTGTATCATGGCGTCTCTGTAATTAAAATAAATGAAAGATATAGAAATTGCAATAGAATGTATAGAGGCATATTTTATTTGGTTCTTAGAAATACTTACATCAATCGATCATTATTTTCCGCTACATGATTTATTAAATCTGATTCATCCGACACAAGTTCCTCAGCAAAAGACTGATAGATTTGGTACTTCAGTATTAGGCCCATGAATTTTCTGGAACAAAAGAAAATATTAGGATTATCCTGAACTTTAAGGCAACTTTATTCAGTCAGTGGATATTTTTTATAACGTTATCTTTTTACTTTAACTGGTCACTCACCCAATATAAGGTTTGTTGAACATCATGTATGGGTCTCCTAAGAAATCGCTGTCACCGGATTCTATGTTAGAAAAATTCTTACGGAAGTCGCTCCAACTACTTGGTATTTTCGCGTACGGTATAGCTCCCATTAAAACTTTTATTCTCCATTCGTCGGCTGCCAAATAGAAGTTTAGTCTGCAAGGAAAATATATTGTTAAACCATAAAGTACGTAGCATCAGATAAAGTTGCATGCTAAGGTGACAAAAACTTACTTTGGTAAGTCCCTCAGAGCCATAATCAATTGTAAGACCAGACGATGAGTGTTCGGATTATAGTTGAAAGTTTCTAACGGGAACAGCCCAGCTTTGCTCAGTGCATGTGGGTTCACGGAAAGTAGCGACACGAAACCAGGAATTGCTTCATACACAGCTGAAACAAACAACGCGATGAGTTGCGAACTTCTCAAAGAAATTAATTTACAACCGGAACAGAGTCTTACCGGAGTACCGGGAAGCTTCTCGTAGAATATAAGTGTTGTTGCTGTGTAGATTGATGGTCTGCTTGTAGACTATCTTCATGACTGCTTCGTGAGCTTCTATGAAGTTGGCTATGCTGACATCTTTACAAGTTACTGCTCTAACTTTGTTGGGTTTGCACCAGTCGACTAAGGTTGGCGGACAAGTACTATTGAACACCGATTCAGTCCAAATATCTGGGTCTGCGTCTCCTAAGTTTAGCGCTTTGATGAGTTTCGCTGCTTGTTTGAAAGCTTCTACGCCGCCATAGTTCTGTGAAATAGATGTAACGGTTATTTAAGCCATGCACATTTTATTCATGTTTTACTTTGTAAAATGTAGGCAATGAACTCGAAAGGTAAATTTTTACTGTTATTATTAGCCAACCCCGTCTTAGCGGATTAGTAGGCGTTTCGGCCGCTAAGTTTCGTCCGATTCGGTTGAAACAGGAATTTAATTATTATCAATATTTTTGAGTGGTGTTTGTCTCCATCTCTTAAAGGACTTAACCTGTAGCCGTGTATAATATTTACAATAATCAGTCTGTTTAATACGATCATAACAATCAACTATGATCATTAAAAGAAAAAACAATCATATACCTATACCAACTAGATATCTTTAAGTGTCATGTGTTTTTCGACGACCTGTGCGAAATTTTGTGATTTTCAAATCCAATATTATTTTTTATGTTTCTGACGTTACTTTGCCTCTAAAAGAGGATTCGTTCGAATCACCACTCAAAAATATTAATAATAATGAGGTTCTGTTTCGACCGGATCGGACGAAACTCAGCGGCCGAAACGCCTACAAAGCCGTCTAAGCATTAAAACAGGAAAGACTACGGCCTATGTGTTACCTTAAAGTGATCAAAATTCTAAGAATAAAACTTAAACTTACCTTTAGCTGAAGATTTGCGTGTACTTTCTGATATATTCCGGCGTGTTTTGGCAGCAGACTTTCTATTAGATTAGACCAATCGTCTCCCGTTAACGATCCTGGAAAAAAAATATAAATTTAAATCTGGGTCTGTGAAGTCTATCAAACATACTTTTGTAGCTAGTCGGTCACTTACGTTTTTGGAAAGACCTTTATAAAAAAGAGGTAAATTTTTAGAGAATGTTAAATACCCCAAAAGTACAATCAAACTTGATTAAAAATCACAAGGGAATTTAAGCCTAACTTAAGAGGCTTACG
Source organism: Orthosia incerta (assembly GCA_948252205.1). NCBI lineage: Eukaryota > Metazoa > Arthropoda > Insecta > Lepidoptera > Noctuidae > Orthosia > Orthosia incerta. Next base: position 8,498,156 of record OX411757.1, on the reverse strand, counting down.
TTTTCTTAGAAATAGCCCTAGAATAAAACTTCAGAGAATGTATCACTTGACAAAGGGTTGTATAGTTCTCAGGGGTACCACATGTCAAACAATTTAAAGTTTTCAGGATGTGGTTTAGACCACATGGGACGTGTGGTGTTGTCTGATATTTGTGACTTAATAATATAAATAATAATATATATAATATTTAATTATTTTTTAAGATAGCCACGTAAATGATACCTCAAAAGAAAGAGCGATGTTAAGCATGTTTTCAAAAAGGTTTGAACAAAAAAAGCACACTCTGTTTTTTTTTAAATAAGGTTTACAAAAAGTAGTAAATGTCTGTAAAAAAATGTCTAACGACACAGAGGCCTAAACATGTTTTGCTACTTTGCTTACACGTAACTTTAATAAAATAAAATAAAAATGAATTCATTTATCATTCAACAAATTGAATGATAAGTGAATTCATTTTTATTTTATTCAAAACCATAAATAAAGTGTACTACCTTCGCTATAAAGCTTTGCACCCAACTTCCAATCAACCTGTATATTTATAATAATTTAAAATTAAAAATGTTAATTATTTCGTCAATAGCCGAGAATTTTATTTGTTTAATTATTATTTTATAATGAAAATCAAGTCTCTGCTTTCCGTTTTTTTTTTTAATTATTTGAGCTGTGGTCATGGTTGGTTTAAAGATTAGAATAATCCTCGTTCCTGGTTGAATAAAACAAGTGAAATTGCTAGGCTTAAGTTACCGCCCGAGCATAGAAACTATTTATTCTGTTTTCCAGCTGCAACAACTTTGCTGGTTTTCATTTAAACTTCGACACTACTTTTGCTGCGGTGCTTTCAGCATGTGTATTTTATTTAAAGAGGCTTTGTTTAAATTTTATAACGTGGAAATGTAGCCTTGCGAAAGTAGTTTTAGTATTTTTATTAAAATATCGCGATTGTATTTTTGTCTCTTCAATTTTATACAAGAAAAATATTCTGTTAAATACAGAAAATTACTGAATAATATTTTTCTACCGACGTCGAAGCAGCCATGAAAAGTACCAACACATTTTTAATTACCTCACAAATATTGTATGTATATAATGGAAACTTAAGTCTATGAGGTACTTACTCAGTAAATGTACCGGTAGGGGCTTGCCGACGGCATCTGAACCCTTGAGCCTAAGTGCAATGTATTTATGAAGCTTCAAGTAAAGAGGTTTCACATTTTCCCACAATTCCCGGGCTTTGAGTATGGCACCTTCGTACTCGCCAAGCGCATCCCAATATTCTTCTACGGAGTTGTAGTCTGTGAAAAAAACATGTTACAGATAGTTCAAATCTTTTGAGGTTGCATAGGTGAGATGGATATTAAAATATTTATCCATACTAATATTATAAATGCGAAAGTAACTCGAAAGTAGTCTGTCTCTCTGTCTGTTACCTTTTCACGCTTAAAACGCTAAACCGATTTAAATTAAATTTGGTGTTGAGATAGTTTGAGACCCTGGGAAGGACATATGTTAGTTTTTATGCCTGAAATCATCCTTAAGGGGGTGGAAAGATGGGTGGAAGTATATATGGCAAACCTACAACATAATTGCGGGATATAAAAAATAGGATATTCGAAGTACTAATGCTATGCTGACGAAGTCGCGGGCAACAGCTAGTACATGATATATATAGTACATAACCAGAGTGTCCTTTACTTTATGTTTTACGTAATAAATCATTAGTTAAATCAAGGGAGAAAGAGATTTGTCGAAATAAAAACGATAGTTTTTTTAATGAATTCATTTGAGTACGTTTTAAAATTATCGTTGTGTATATTCATTCTAAGGCATTAGTAGTCATGTACTATCTAAATTAATTAAGTCCACATACGCACAAACATAAACTCTCCTATTAAATCCCCCATGATAAAATTTTAATGATGAATAATAGGTTCATACTTTTTAAGACCCCCAAAACTAAGTTTTAACCAAGACTTCGTTAACATAAGTCATTATCACATATTTATTCTCTTCTCAGAGTTTGTGTTTAACTACATAATTAAGCTTCCCAACAAATTGCCATTTTCTCGTAGCTTCATGGCTGCCGAAAGTTTCGTATTTTGCCTCGTTATGTATTTATTGACAAATCCTAAATGGGCTTTAATGGAAAATTTCCGAGGGCGCCGCAATCTATAATCTTAGTTTAATATTAATTATTAAATTCAGATTTATATAAGAAAAGCGCTTACGTTATTATAATTAAGAAACGTAAGTTTTTTGTTTGGTTCAGTTATAATGCCTTGCTTCACGTGATAATTTTACTAAAGATACTTCAATGGATCCTTTAAAAATTATGTTCTATTTATATTTTCATAAAATGTTTATTTACAATGTATGTTGGCACATGAATCATAATAAATATTGGTACGTCAGAGTTTTGCTAGAATATTTTGTTAGACATCTTATACCTTATATTATTAAAATTCAACGGTATTACCACATTTAAATTAAATGCTCGTAATATGCCTCTAGTGGGCGCAAGCACTACTACTGAACTTGAAGTCCTTTTTTTTGCTTGGAGTAATGCTCATTCATACTGCACTAACACGGGGTAGATAGTGCAGTTATGTGGGAGTCCAACCCACTAAAACTAAATGGTGTCCTCATGTGCCACTTATGGCGGAACACGGGCACGCGTTAGGACTCACCGCGAACCCGCCGCGGCTGCCCGTCACCGGAACCTGGGAGTACCCCCCATCACGGGCGCGCCAGAACACACTGTACGCAGTGACCACCACAGGGATCAAACCAGCACATGGGCGTCACACGACCCCGTGTATGGCACCCGTGGTCCCTTTGTGACGGGTCAAGGTCAATGGCCCCGCTACCTACCATTTTTCGGTCGCAGGGGATAGGAAGAGTGGTTAACGCTATACCGACACTCCTCCTCCCCTGCGGCCCCACCGCGTCCGCCATCAGACGGTGGCGACCCCGTCCAGGACGCGGAAGGTAGGGAGTACTGTGATTGATTTTTTTCCACCTGGAACTTCCCAGAAGCAGTCTGAAATCTGGATGTGTGGCCGGTTGATGGCAATAGTCTTATCGGTATTTCTAGTGAAATGCGGTTGGACTAAAGGTACAATTCTGTCTATCCCTTCGGGGAAAAGAGGCGTGATTTTATGTATGTACTAGCTGTGCCCGCGGCTTCGCTCCCGTCATCTGTCTGCCAACCCTACCCTACTTACCTTCCTGCCTACCCTACTTACCTACCTACCATTTTTTTTCTTTAGTCATCATTCTTTCGCGGAGAATTTTAACATCGCCATTCAGAAAATGTCTTCAAATGCACAACGCCATCTATCGAATATCGAGTTCAACTGTCCGAGTATCTGAATTGCGTGTGTTGTGATAATTTGACTTCTTGAACACTTTAAATTCATCTAACTTTTGATAGCGTGAACCGATTGCGATGAAACAAAAACTAAGTAATTCTTCAAGTTACGCACAATTTTTATGTATAAAAGTTATTTACATTGGTTTCGGACATTTCACGTGATGCGTGCACAAATAAACAGACAAACAGACAAAAATGCCAAAAATGCCGGCAATAGGTTCTGTTGGTTATCCTTTAACACCCTGGCTATTTTTTTTGGAAATATTTTCGATGTACAAAAATTACTTTTCTACAGATTTATTATATGTATTGATTGATGATGATGTTTTGTTTTCCCAGTAAAATATTTCACCAATATCACAGTCACCAGTAATATCCTATTAACCAAATAGATATTTCATTCTAATAGCTATGTTAAATTATGAAAATAATAATAGTTGCATTAAATTATGGTTCTATTTAGTCATTAATTTATATTAGTTATTGATTATATTAATTAATTGAACATTATGTTTGTCTGATATGTAATATTTCAATTATGAGTAATTACTGCCATCTATTAATAAATCACTGGCTATTTATTTATTGCTTGTATTATTGAACCTTATATTTAATTAGATTATATATTGTTATATATGATGGTTGACACATAAATTAGATTAATTTATTTATCTTTATTAATTTATTTGCCATTATTGCACTATTAAATGATATCTTATTGATCTGACTCGATTAGAAAATAACTTAAAAAATACTCATTATTATGTTTACTTTTTACTGAGCCTAAGAGTACCAGGAGTGGAAAGTATCGTACTGATATCGAACTAATCAAAACCATATACAGGAATAGTAAAAGCTGAATAAAACTGGAAACGAAAGGAGACCCTTTTCCTATAAACAGAGGCGTCCGACAAGGAGACCCGTTAGCACCCTAAGTTTTCAATACAGTGCTGGAAAATATTTTTAGACAATAAGTTTGGGATGAGTTCGGTCTTAACATTAACGGTATACGCCTTAACCATTTGAGATTTGCAGACGATAGGAAAAATTATCTCCCCCCATGACTCAATGTTCAAGGAAGTTAACAAAAAATACTGGTCCCTCAAGGAAATAATGAAGAGCAAAGACATGCATATTAAGGCGATATATACGCCCCAATGTTAACGCAGTACTGGCCGTGGGCTCACCACAATATCAATATTGAGCCTCCTTTTGAACAGTTTTGTTTGCAAAATATTATTTGATTTACATATGCTATGTTATTTATGAAAACATTTCAGCCATCAATTTTTCTGTGTAAAAATATGTTTAAACATCCAAGTCGTTTTGGAGGAGTTTCCAAAAGTAGCGAAAAACAAGCGTGTTGGTAATATTTTTTAAAACAAAACTCTTTGTTATATACGAAAAAAACATGTGTTAAAAATAATATACATGAAACAATTTTTTTTTTTTTCAAACCTTTTAACCTAGCCGTTACTAAAGAGTATGCTTTAGAATGTTACCGTTTTACGGCACTAAAGCGGATGTAGGTGCATTCTACTATGCATAAAATATGGATGCGAAAAAGACAAACTAGCAAAATGTCAGAGGGCAATGGATAGAAGCATGCTAGGAATTAAATTACGGGACAAAATCTTCAACTCAGACATAAGAAGGAAAACTAAAGTCACGGATATATAAACTCGAAAATGGAGCTGGACAGGACACATGCTTCGATGTAAAATAAATAAATGGAGCAAACAAGTGACCCTATGGTACCCAAGAGACAGAACTAGAAAAAGGGGACGTCCAAAAACAAGATGGGAAGACGACATCCGCATAACTTTGGGGCCTTGTTGGACTAGAGCTGCGAAGGACAGAGCAGAATGCAGGGAGTTGGAGGAGGCCTATGCCAACAGGCACGCCGAACTGCGGGACATCCTATAATTAATTACTCTAAACACTTCTTATTAGCAAACAATGTGCATATGTACCCAAATTTCGGCAGTAAATGGCTTTATTATTATTATGTTTACTTTAGTATTAAAACAAAGACACCTGCAGGCGCATTTTCCTAATTATAAACCGATTACATTCCAATAGCATTATAAATAAAATAGTAAAACTTCAAAAATAACAAAATGCGATTGGACCATTTTTAAAGTTTTACCATTTTGAGAATTGACCTTCTTTAGTTATTTTAAGCGTGCGTAAGGGACATATGTATACAAGTCATATACATCTGTCGTTTATAAACACTCAAAATAACCTTACTCTAAGAGCTTATGGTCACCCCCCTGATAGCTACGCTACAAAAATGCATAATAATATCAGATAATACATTTATAATGATGATATACTGTTAGGTAGTAAATATTGCGCTGATATTTGTGTAACAATTCTTTACAAAACTTGAAAAAATACAGTGTAAAAAATACTTGTTACCTCAAACATTTATTCCATTGTACAAAGCTTCATCTCTTACAATACACCTCCTAACTTTAAGTGAAACTGAAAACCTCTCATCACAGTTTAAAAGGAAAAACTTGTCTGTCTGTGTCCTTTGTCTTTTTAAACAAACAAAATAAACTAGTATTTTTACAATGCTTGAAAGAACTTTGTTTGTACGTAATGAATTTAGGAGTACCATTTAGACTTGTGTAAACTACGCTTTAGTTAAGCGTTTTTTTTTTGCTTTTGTATAAAATTTATCTATTTTTTTCTTAAAATGTTTGTTTCAAATCTATTGACTTCGTATTTTACATCAAATTGACGATTGTGCCAGAGACCTACGGCCGTTAACGAAAATTTTATCAACAATAAGAAAATAAAAAAACCGGCCAAGTGCGAGTCGGACTCGCGCACGAAGGGTTCCGCACCATTATCGCTAAAAAAAAATACGTTTGTTGTATGGGAGCCCCCCTTAATTCATTTTATTTTAATTTAATCATTACTTTTTTTTTAAGTGAATATACAACTAAATATTCTGTGAATATTTCAAGCGGCTACCTGTTTCCGTTATTAATATCGAGCAAAAAACAGCAAAAATAACACGTTTGTTGTATGGGACCCCCCTCAATTTATTTTATTTTAATTTAATAATATTTTTTTTGAAGTGAATATACAACTAAATATTCCATGAATATTTCAAGCGTCTACCTGTTGCCGTTATTAATATCGAGCAAAAAACGGCAAAAAAATCACGTTTGCTGTATGGGAGCCCCCCTTAAATATGTATTTTATTCTGTTTTTAGTATTTGTTGTTATAGCGGCAACAGAAATACATCATCTCTGAAAATTTCAACTGTCTAGCTATCACGGTTCACGAGATACAGCCTGGTGACAGACGGACAGACAGACAGACAGACAGACGGATCGCGGAGTCTTAGTAATAGGGTCCCGTTTTTACCCTTTGGGTACGGAACCCTAAAAATATGGCAGTGAAAGAACTTCTCTTCACTCGGCTCATAATTATCAGTGAAAACCAGTGGCTGTGTGGTCGTTCATATTGATAGAAAGTTCCTTTCTCTGGAACCCTGATGCTAGCCTGATGCTACTGGTAGCTTGGACCATATTCCCGAAACTTTTTTAAATGCATCAACCGCACCGAACGTGCTGGTTCGAGGTGGCTCAGGAAATAATACCAGGAGGGATTTGGGGCGGATTGAGCCAGGAAGTGATTTTTTATTTATTACTTGCTTCAGCCAGCGGCTTCGCTCGCGTGTAAGTGTTCTCTTATCCCAAGGTAACATTATACCGGAATGAAAAGTATTCTATGTGTTATTTAGTTATTGACTATAATCTATTTCTGTGCCAAATTTCATCTAGATCCGTCCAGCCGTTTGAGCGTGAAGAAGTAACAAACATACAAACACACTCACAAACTTTCGCCTTTATAATATAAGTGTGTTTCCTGTAAAAATAATGTTACTTTTTACTCACTGTTTTGTTTCGATGCGTTCCGTAGTAAGGGAAGTATGTGCTCCAAATAGTCATTGAGATCGGGCAAGTTGTTCTCCCAAGACTTTTTCATTCGATGCAAGGTTTCTTCATCTTGCTGCCGCGCCAAGTTGTAGTGTAATTCTGTGGGAAGATATTATTTATTTTAATAAAAATTATAGCAAAAATAAATAGCTGGTGAAATGTTGGTATAGGTACTGTAGGTACGAGTGTGCCGCTTGGGATGAACCGCGTCGTGCCCTCATCTCAGAAGTAGGCAGTGACCTGTCGCTGCCGGCCGAATTCGAGTCGAAGTGCTGCGAAACAGTCATCTCGCAGAAGGACCCTTCGACTGGCACAGGCACCGACCCTCTCTTCCAGCCCCCCCAAATGTATCCAGGGGCGACGGACTCGGTGACGTCCGTCGCCTCCCACACATCAGGACCCGAGGTAGCGGCGCATGGTGTTCCACACGCGCCCTTCTTAAACTACGCGCGGGGAGTCAAACACCTTACTCCCCTCCTCGATCCGGGGTTGAGGCCGTAGGTGTGTGATGGAGCACCGGGGTGGTTTTTAATCAGTAGGAGTCAACCCCCGGGGCGGAGGACATCCAATGAGGATTGTACACCCCGGAACAAACATAAAAGAAAAGGTAACTCTTCGAGGCAGACGTGATTTTATTTTTTATAGCTGTGCCCGCGGCTTCGCTCCCGTCATCTGTCTGCCAACCCTACCCTACTTACCTTCCTACCTACCCTACTAACTTACCTACCGACCATTTTTGTTTTTATAGTCATTATTCTTTCGCGGAGAATCTTAACACCGCCATTCAGAAAATTACTTCAAATGCACAACGCCATCTATCAAATACCGAGTTCAAGTGTCCGAGTATCTGAATTGCGTGTGTTGTGATTATTTTACTTCTTGAACATTTTAAATTCATCTAAGTTTTGATAGAGTGAACCGATTGCGATGAAACAAAAACTAAGTAATTCTTCAAATTACGCACAATTTTTATGTATAAAAGTTATTTAAATTGGTTTCCTAAATTTCAAGTGATGCGTGCACAAATAAACAGACAAACAGATAAACAGACAAAACAATCTAAAAATGCCAGAAATAGGTTCTGTTAATTATACTTTAACACCCTGGCTATTTTTTTTGGAAATATTTTCGATGTACAAAAATTACTTTTCTACAGATTTATTATATGTATTGATGATAACACAAGGACATAAGCACAGATATAAATCTAACTAGATGTCCCGATTGTATGTACTTCGACTAAAATTACGATCAATGATCGTACTTTGAGCTTTTCATTTAGCATTATCAGCCGGAAATCCACCGAAATCTAGAAAAATGACTAACTATGCCATAGTGAGCTGTAAAGACTTTAAAGAAAAGTTAGCCGAAGCATTGGAAATGTTTTCTTTCATTGGTAACTAAATTTGTTTTTAAATTGTGTGTGAAAAAGTGGCACGCTTGGTTTTCATACAGATGGAGGCACTTGCGTTATCTAGTTAGTTTATGTATATGGACATAAGCATATTTTGACCAAAATGTTCGGTTTTCAGTTTAACCAAATGCAACTGTATAGTAGGCCTGGTTTAGCATAGTATTGAGTTTGAGTACAATACGAGGCAAGCTTAATCTAGCTTTGTTACCGCTGACGTACAAATATCAATAAGGTATACTAGACATCTGTCAGTCCCAATTAGGTATTGACCAATACATTCTATAAACCGGGCAATAAATCGATATACTTTCTTAATCTTAATCGATAGGCTTGAACGCACGGAAATTTGTTCTCGTTTCCACAAGGACAACTCCTGATGCAGCCTGTACATTATTCAACATAAAATTGAATTCATTTTGCCAAAGAATACACTCCCATAATATATGATGTGCAAATTGTGATAACCTCGTGTTAGCAACTAGCTCTGAGTTAAATTTTTCTTGCAAGTATAAAGTAATGTTTAACTTTTTCTGATATTTAAGAAGCAAAATCCTAATTACCTATTTCAAAATAGCTTAACAATCAAGGCGCAATGATATAAGGCCATTTTTAACTAGCCCATATTGGTTTTATATCGAACTAAACGTTTTTAAAATTATGGCTGACGCTTAAAGTCACTGTAAGTTATGTTTGCCATAAAATCTCTTATTTCCGCTGCAGTCTCTCACAAGCGTTTAACTATCACTAGCACTTGACTTTTGATCGTAAGCGTCTACAGCAAAACGTACTTAAGCGCCATTTCGGTCATAAACACGATGCAACTAGACTAGGCACCGATAAAACCAGCCCAGATGGATCGTTTGCTGATTTTATGTAAATTTTTCGTTTTAATGGCTTTTTGGAAATCCACGAAGTTATATGTTATGTTATATTTGCAGCAGAAAGGAGCTCGTGGCTTAATAATACCAGCCGCACGGGTCGATTTGAAGTTGCCCTAGTCGATCATTCTTCCATACTCTCTGGCGATTACTCCATTGTTCAAAATAAAAAAAATAAAACAATTTGTCTTATCATTATCTAGTCCAGTATGTATACAAAAAAGTAAAAAAAATACATGTAAGTTATGAGCGTCGAAAGTTTCACATTTCAACACTAATTTTAACGCATCTTTGGGCGCAAATATATACCATAAGAAGAAGGAATATTGCAAAACAGTCACCATACAGGGATAGATTAGTAGTTCAACAATGCAAATAATTTTATTTTGATACATTTAGTAGATTTTTCATGATATCCATATTCTCAAAATTCTGTTTAAAAATATTTCGCGCGCTCGTTTTCGTCCTAAATCATAATCCATTTCGCTACAAATTTGCGAAAGTGTGTATTCGTAGGCGAACTAGCTTCTTACTGCTCATCGCAGCATCTATCTCTTTCGCACGTGTTGTCGGATGATATAACATACATTTTACAATAGATAGAACATAATAACAAATAGAAATATTTGTAATTTCCACTGCATCAAATTCCCCGTCTTTTGTTTCCCAACGCAGCTTGTTTAGTAAATTATAATAGGCATAAAAAATATTAAATGTGCACCATTTATTTAAATGTGACTCCATTTCTGTCCTTTTGCATCCTAAATCTACGAGAGTGAGTGCCCTCAGGAGTTAATTCTTTGAATGCATTTAATTTAAGAGTTACTTTGTGTGCTACTGGAGTCATCCTTAAACCGAGTTCTCATCCTTTTATGTGAGCGTAAAATCTTCCCTAATGTTTTTTTTTTACTTCATAAAAATTACAAAGTGCTCTTACGAAAGCAAGATGAGAAATTAACTTTTTACAAACATTCGTCTCTTGTGCCGTGTTATTAAAAGTTCCTTTTTTACTTTATGAAATTCATATTAACTTGGGAACTTTATTTCGTAACAGTGGTCGCCCTGTGTTCGTATTTGTCTTTCGACTTCCGCCCTTCTTCCGGACTTTTCATGCCTTCAATTTATTTTTTGTGATTTGAGTATCAAATTTTTTTGTTATCTTAAATAGATTATTTTCCCGTTGGCATTGTTTCTACTCCAATAACAATTAAGGTATTTTCGGAGATGGTTGTCGAAATTAAATTAATGGGTTTATTTTGAAACTTCCTTATTTATTTGTATAACATTGCTTCAATCACAGTGCTTCAAAGTACCCAATTATTATCGAACCACAGAATATTTGGAACTTGATCTATGTAGGTACAGTTTCAGAAAATAATATTTTTTTATACCGGGCAGGTAAAAAGTAATATTTATCAAATCTTACCTTTTAGCGTGCAATTAGTGGTGGTTCCACAATCGTAGTTGGTTGCGAATCTTATTCTGTTTTGAGCATTATCGCCGAACGTCACGAGCTGAAAAGAAAATGTCCATTAGAAAGATGCCCAAAATCGTTACAGGTAGTAAAATTTCCGAAGATCGACAGCCAGTCTTACCAGGGTATATGCGATAATGGTACGGGACCCTTCGTGCGCGAGTCCGACTCGCACTTGCCCGGTTTTTTTTTGTTTTGTTTCGTTGTCTTCTGTGCAGGTCATAAATAAATATATTTTCTTAATTTCTATTACATCCGATAAGACTGGAAGCGGAATTAAATATAGTTGGGACAAAGCTAGGAAAAAGATGGGAAATTCTTCAACAATAACTTTTGCTCTATACCGGAATCAATCTAACGACTGACATAGCAAAAATAAACATCAGAGTCGATATCAGCGATGGCGATGGTTGAAATGCCAAAATGTAAGGGATTGATTACGTGACATTTCGATAGCGTTTGACATTCCCATACATTTCTGACATTTTCCCAATCGTTATCGCCACGATTTCGATGATAGAATGTCACTTGTCAAAGGCCTCAGGTTTACGGAACGTCCGATTAGACAAAAACAAAAGAAGAGATAAAAAGGTAATAAAAATCTATTTCAGTCGTAAAAATTAACGAAAGTGCATTCTTGTAATTTTTTTTTTAAATTAATTTCTTTGAAAATGAATGACTGTGAATTTGAGAAAAGTGAAACTCACAAAACCCATCGACATTTTCTTTGGGCTGCCTGTTTAGTTATAGCCATTTGAAATGATAACATTTTTATCACATTATGCAAAAAAATAAATTGAAGACAGAGGATTTGGATTGAATTAGGACAAAGGATATACTCTTTTTTATATTTTTGTACGTTTCCGTCATTGTGGAAACGCTGAAGCGCGCAAAAGCCAGTACCTATTCAATCAATATAATTTTACACTAAACACATCGTATAAACCAATAAACATAATCCAGTAACACTATTTCGTCATAAAAATGGTTCTCAGTAAGGTAACGTTCCGCGCCACGTCTATAACGGCGGTTAGAAACATATTTCACAGATAAGACTCCACAGCGGACGTCATAAATAAAAGCAAAGATTTATATCCAATTACTTCCCACTATCTATCGTAATAAAAATAACTAAATGAATTTATTATCTCTCAGGTGTATTTCTTACGGAACGGAGTTTTCGTTCTTGGTACGCTTATTGTTACAAAGGTTTCTTCGTGAAGTGAACCACCATGGATTATTTTGTTGAATATTAACGGTAAGTTAATGTTATACTTACTTAGATATTGATTAGGTACCTACATACTACATAGGTATATTTGTGACAGTATTGATACTATTTTTGTTAGTAGAATTACCAGTATTGCATAAGACCTACAACCACATTACGGTCGACTGCAAAGCGGTCAAAACAGTTCTATTTTAAATTACTATTTGAAAAATAACAAAATATAAACATTCTTATTCTATAGTCGTTCAAAACAGCCAAAGTACCTCTAATATTCGTCAAATATAATTATTACATAGTCTATGACATTTTATAATATCATATTGGTCTTTGCCTTTGTTAGACTAGAACAAGACCTTCCATAAGCTCTTCATCATCATCATCATCATCAGCCTTATAATGTTCCCACTGCTGGGACACAGGCATCCTCTCTGTGAGAGAGGTAATGGCCCTTATTCCACCACGCTGGACCAGTGCGGGTTGATGAATGTCACACGTCTTCGAATTTTTGGTTCTAGGACATGCCGGTTTCCTCACGATGTTTTCCTTCACCGTTTTAAAAGCAGTAGTGATGAAATAATGTATACAAAGTAAAGCGCCTGCCTGGGTTCGAACTCACGACATACGATACGTAAGTCAGGGCCGTTACCACTGGGCCACCACTGCTCTCTCATAAGCTCTTAGAACAAGGTTATTTCCACCGTGCGTAAGGGACAGATGGATACAGTCCCTTACCCATTATGGGAATAACCCTGTCCCTAATTCTTCCAGTCTTATCCTACATCTCGAATGATATTCTCACCTTTATCCACTGCTCGGTGTCAAGCAAAGTGTCTCCAGGTTGCAGCAACAGTTTCACTTTACGTCGAAGCACGTTGTCATCGGCGGCGAGCGCATGCGCAGTTAGAGCGCTCTTTATGTCAGTCGTTTGCTGAGTGACGAACATGCCGAACGTTTTGTCGCACTCCAACTGTTGAAAGAATGTTATATTAGTAAAAATCTAATGTTTAAACTGGCTTTTTACGTTAAAAAAATTCAGACAGTAATAAAACTGGCCAAGTGCGAGTCGGACTCGCGCACGAAGGGTTCCGTACCATTATCGCAAAAAAACGGCAAAAAAAATAACGTTTACTGTATGGGAGCCCCCGTTAATATATTTAATTTTAATTTAATTATTATTATTTTTTGATGTGAATATACAACTAAATATTCTGTGAATATTTCAAGCGTCTACCTGTTGCCGTTATTAATATTGAGCAGAAAACGGCAAAAAAATCACGTTTGTTGTATGGGAGCCCCCCTTAAATATTAATTTTATTCTGTTTTTAGTATTTGTTGTTATCGCGGCAATAGAAATATCTGTGAAAAAATTTCAACTGTCTAGCTATCACGGTTCATGAGATACAGCATGGTGACAGACGGACAGACAGACGGATCGTGAAGTCTTAGTAATCCCGTCCCGTTTTTGCCCTTTGGGTACGGACCCCTAAAAAAGGTCCAGTCGAATCTGTGTTTCATTGTAACAAATTATGTGACAGTGAAACACTAAGGCCCACTCGTGCGAAAAATTTAACTCGAGTTAGTTCGTGTACTAACATAAGGTTAAATTTAAATATGTCATAAGTAACAGGGGGTTAGCTACTAACTCGGAGTTAGTAACCCAGGGTAGTGCAAGTGGAACTAAGAATAAAAGCAGACTGACGTTTATTATCGAAGTATTACACATTTACAACATGTACTTTTTATCAGTCACAATCATACCGAACATAACACCACCTTTGATTGTTTATGCTTGTGGTGGAAGGAACAACAGGCGGGCGAGCACGGCCTACTGTGACAGACTTGAGTCACACATTATTTTCACAATTTGGGAACAAAAACCGTGATAAAATGCGTGACTGAAAACTGAAACTGACACCTATCACAAAGGCCGTGCTCGCCCGGCTGATGCGATTATCCTTTAATGATAATACTATCGTTGAGTCTTCTTTTTTCCAGAAAATTCAAGTTTCCTATGGGAAGGGCGACAGGAGCGATGCAGCGGGTAAAAGTTAGTCTAATTAAAATTCATTTCCTCATTAATAAAATCGTCAACACAACGCCAATAAATTAATATCTATGTCAAATTACGTTGCCCACATACAAAATCATATAAAAATATTTGTTTGAAATGCCACACATACTGATTGTTATTGAATTTTACGCCCTTTTAAGTATTTAATTAAAATGGAAGCCATGTTTAAGTCCCGAATTGAATTAAACGTTTGACGAATTATTAATTTTGTTACTAAAAATAATTAAATGCGAGATTTAGGTGGGTAGGCAAGTCAGTATTTCCTGTTTTGTGTTACTTTCATAAGCTTATTTGTTTTTAAATGTACTTAATTTTAAATAAACGGACGTTATGTCAATTCTATGAAATGGGTCTTGCGAAGAATTTGTTTCCAAAGCTTGCTGAGGCTATTTCAGGCAAATATTCAGTGAATATACGAAGAATTCATGATTTTGAACTACGGTCGACTTTGTTGTTATGAACTTTGCTTATGCAAAGTTTTACTTTTGATTCACCCAAGAGGAATTGAAAAGTATATTGTTCAAAGTAATATATTTTCTCTTAAACTTAATTGATGAATCGGTTCCTTAATGTATCAAACTTTGCCTTTCATTGAAATTACTTACCGATTCGATATTCGAGATTATCAATTCGATACGTAAAAAAACTTTTTTACAAAAAATACTACAGACTTCCAAATAAGAAAACTACAAGTCGGTAGTATTTTTTTGTAAAAATGTTTTTTTTTTCCCTTTTAATTGTACCTACCTAATAGGCAAGTTGTTTAGTAAGTTTCCTATAACGCCAGAATAGATTATCCGAATATCATGAAACTTGAACAAAACCGATCAAATGAGAGATCTGCTTACCCAGTAAGAGCGTACTGGCGTGATGTTATGTTATGAAGTGGTATAAACAATAAACAGACATGCGATTGCAGCAATCCCGAGAGATTTGCCGTTATTTATTGAAGAGTTCTGTTGTATATCTTCGAAGGTCTTCATCAGATCTTCACCAAATTAAAATGGGACCAATTTCGGAACATAAACTTTCAAACAAAAAAAGAATTTTCTAAATCGGTCCACCATTGACGGAGATATCGGTGAACATACATAATAAAAAAATAAAAAAAAACATACAAGAAGTCGGACATAGAACCTCCTTCTTTTTCGAAAGTCGAATAAAAATGTAAGTAATGTTGATTTTAATTAAAAACCTTTAACTACTAACCTTTGACGCCAATCCTTTACTATTCCCCGTGAGTTCATTCCACGCAGCATTGGCCCTCAGTTCACAATGGTCCACATAGTCCAACTCCACCAGATCCACTAGAGAGACCAGCCATCTTCTGTCATCAGCACTGGACGAGGTGCCGCATTGTAGAGGAGACAGAAGAGCGTAGAAGCAGATGAAGAATAGAGGGATTGGAGGCCTCATTTTTGATCTGTGGGGCAAAAGAAAACAGTTAGAAGGAGCAAATACATCTTCAAACAAAGAATGGGGATGGGACTAATAATTTTTTAACACTTCCTAATTGTCCTGACCCAATTTCAGTAATGGCGGCCAATCTTAGAGGAAACTAGCTATCGACGCGAGTTAACGCTCTTTTTACCCGACTGCCAAGGATGTGTTATGTTTTTCGCGCGTATCTTGTATGTATATTTGTTTGTAAATTTCTTTATTACGAGTATCTCATCATATCTTTCAAACCGCTAGACGGATTTTTATAATTAAGACATCGGTAGATAGGCCTTGACTGCTAAGTGTTATTAGATCAGTGAGTTTAAAAAAACCGGCCAAGTGCGAGTCGGACTCGCGCACAAAGGTTTCCGTACCATTACCGCAACACCACACCACTTAAATATTTATTTTATTCTGTTTTTAGTATTTGTTATTATAGCGGCAAAGCTATCACCGTTTATGAGATACAGCCTGGTGACAGACGGACAAACAGACAGACAGACGGATCGCGGAGTCTTAGTAATAGGGTCCCGTTTTTACCCTTTGGGTACGGAACCCTAATAAAAGAAACATGCGGATTTTGGGCGCCATATTGTGGGGGTACCAATATTTTTTGTGCCGAACCAGTGGGGTATAAAAATGAAGGGTTTTTAGTGGAGATTACAAAAATATATACCTATATGTTTAAAAGTAATTCGGAAAAAGAAAGGTAACTAAAAAGTTGTAAGTAAATAAAAAAAGGTTAATAAAATCTGCGCACCAGATCGTCCGACTGCATAGCATGGTTTTCTTCTAGTTTTCATCTTTTTATTTCGTTTTATAAGCTGTCGGGTTTTTTGATTTTCATCAAAATCAAAATCAAATATTTTTATTTTACATAGGCCTACATGGGCACTTATAAAACGTCGACAAAAGGTGCACGGTTCGGGTTAGTCGTTTCCTATGGAGAAGAACCGGCAAGAAACTCCATGGTTACTCTTTTAAATTGTTTTGTTTACAATATTTCCATGTTACAGCATTAGTACTTGGATATGGGGGGACAACGTAGGCCCGACAATAAGTCGTACGAAATTGAAAAAAAAAAAAATACACGAAATAAAAAGTTAACAAATGTTAACAATCATCTAGAAAACTAGAAAGCCTACAATGTTCACAAATTCACAATAGGTAAAAGAATCTATACAAAGGTAAAAAAAAAAAAAAAAAACACAACACTAAATTTAACATGTGGCACAAATACTGTAATCAGTGCTGTAACTATTCTTAGCTAAGGGCTATAATGATGATTGAAAAATATTGTAAAAAGTCTAATTAAAAGAGAAAAAAAAATGAGATTGAGAATAGTTAGAGATATCCATATATTTGTGCCGTTTATGAGTTACCAGGGAAGCCGCATGCGCAGAGGGTGTCAAAGCCAAATTTTTTATCTTCAACGTAGTCCTTGATTTTATAATATGCTTTTTTAACAAGGACACGTTTGATGTAGTTTTTGAACTTTCCATCGGTCAGTTCTATAACTGACTTAGGTAACTTGTTATAAAAGCGTATACTGTTTATAAGAAAAGACTTGCTAGTTTTCGTTAATCTGAATTTGGGTATTACAATTTCGTGCTTACTGCGTGTATTTAAATTATGGAAGTCACTTCTAGTTTTGAAAAGCCCTCGATTTTTGCGGACATACAAAATACATTCCAAAATAAAAAGTGAAGGTAGAGTCAGTATATCGATCTCTTTAAAATTTTCTCTGAGGGACTCGCGAGGACCCATTTTATAGATCGCGCGGATTGCCCTCTTTTGCAAGATAAAAATTGAGTCAACGTCTGCTGCTGACTCCCACAGCAGAATGCCATAAGACATAATACTGTGGAAATAAGCATAGTATACTAGTCTAGCTATTTTTTTTTTTATTTTTTTTTATTTTATTAACTGTTTTATTACCTTCCTTCTGTCTCATAGTTTTATGGAACAAAAATTCGACTATCTACCATGACAAGGGAAAGGACACCTAGAATTTTATGGGACTGAAAAAAGTTGCCATACATTCTCATGCTTGAAAGATTTGTCATTGTATTGTATGTGTTCTATAGAAAATTCTACCTCAAAGCTTCTTCTTAAGTTCTTTGAACAACTTGTTTCTTTAATCATTATTTACTTTAACACGTACGGCACGTTCAAATTATCAGGTCCCACCTTCTTGACGGCCCATTAGGAGGAGATTTGATGAAAGGCCCAGTAATCTATATTGGATTCGCGCGGATTTAGTGAAATCCCCTCTCATTGAGGAAATCCTCCATTTATTACGGTACAGACCATCAAATAAATGGTGAAGTAAGTAGAAAAGTAACAACTTTTTGTAACAGGTTTCCCCATGTCCTGCTTTATAGGTGTCGTAAAATATAAAGTTAACAGGTATCCCTAACTTATGTGGCATACATAAAACGACACATTTCATTATTACTACTGACTACAAACTTCAACGTGGTTGTTCCACTTGATGTTCTTTTTCATGCCATTTCAGCGTCACCATGTCATACATATAAATTCCGAAAACGAAAAAGTTTTGTGAATTTATTCATTTACGCGAGTCAATCTCAGGAAGGATGGCATTCAAATCATTTCGCTGTCACAAATTTTATTTCCAATTTTCCAGGGAAGTTGACGTCAGAGATGGGATTGGGGGATTTAATAAAATTGTAATCTACGTGCAATTCTTTCATAATTCCAATCGACATAAAACTTATAAACAACAGGGGGGTTACCATAAGCTCTTAGAGCGGTATCAATTTGATATCGAGTAAGTGACAGATGTATACAAGTCAGATACATCTGTCCCTTATTCCATCTCAAATTGATACCGCTCTAAGAGCTTATGATCACCTCCCAGTTAGCCATTTAGCTATTCCAGGAATGAATCTCAAAGTCTAATTTCAGAATTTACAAAACAATTGCCTGAAGGGACAATAATGTAAGATTTTAGAACCTTTCATCCATTAACTTATTATTATGAAACTCGAACTTCGTTGAAACAACCTGCGCAGTATCAATTATCTTAGCAATAAGGGAGAACCCCAAAAGAATGAATTAATGAGGAAGCCGCAAAATTAAAGATATTTTTTTTCGTTCAACCGTTAGAAACGGGGTTATTCATCCTTTATTCGTCTGAAAGGGCCACGATGATAAAAAGAAAATTAAAGACCAGGCATTCATAAAGTGATTGTTGCTTTCATTCAACTTCTTTGAAACGAGATATTAAAACTACATCAAGTGAAGAGAGGAAATGCAAAAGATTTTTTATGCAAATTACATCCTGAGTTATTGCTACAAATCCAGAAGAGAATGCGAGCTTTAGAGATTCTGAAATTAAATCATTTGTTTCACATGAAACGAAGACAAAAAGCGATTTAGCGGCTGCGCAAGTAGCCCAAGCTTTGTGGTTACTTTTAAAATGTGGACTTTTAGGGCGCATGAGTTGAAAAATTCCAGCCATTTTGGCGTAACTGGTAGAGCACCAACAATGTTATAAATCATTGTGGACAGTAATACAGTAATAAAATAGCACCATAACTAGACTTCGTAAATGCATGTTTTCTTAATTGAGACCTTCTACACGTCTTCCAAGTAAACATAAAGCAGTAATTTGCGTTTATTCAACTTTACATCGCCTCCTTATTTTAGAAAAGCAGCGACAGTCTCTTTCTCATTAATGCAAATGTTCCCTAACTTTCTTTGACAAACATCTCGGGTATAATAACTCAATTTCCCGGACTCGTTCCGGTTGAATACCGGCGTCAAGTTGTGTGACCTATTTCAACAAAATTTACGTATTATACGCCACGTCAAGTTTGCAACGAAAGCCAGCTCAATTGAGCGCAACGGGAGTGCGGAAGCCAACCATCCTATCGATGCGACTGTTCCTATCAGTGGCGCCGGTAACGACCTGACCAGCTTTCGATTATCTACTCAACCTTCCACAGCATAAACCCCAAATTCCCTTGCTCAAGATAAATCTTTTCTTTTTGGTAACGTGCTATACTTGACCGCATTTCAGATAATGGTCAGTTTGATATGGGGAACACTAACATGATTTGGGCAAACGTGCTCAATTTTGTTTGGCTTCCAAAGGTCAACAGATGAGAAAAAGTATGGAACATGTGCCTAGTAAGTTGCCATAAGAAAAGAAATTATCACATTAAGAATATTTCGCTATTAAAACTATTACAATCTTGGATGCTCACCCAACATTGTCACGTTTGCGAACTTTAAACAAAAAAAAACAAGTTATCTGAAAGTTTCTAAGAAGCACAATTTCTGAAGAGGGCACATTAGCTAGACATCAAGGGAATAGTGATATGACTTCAGAAGTTTTACTTGAAAATGCGCTAACAGCTGATGCAGATGACGTAACATTATCTTTAATGAAAATAGTTTTAAAATATTAACATAGTTCCAAGTTTTGATGTCTGTGACAAGTTCAAACTTGAGAGGTAGGTATTGTTGATGTTAATTTCCAAACTCCATGATTTGCGTTGTCTGGCAATTCTATAATGACTCTTTGAAATATCTATGACCCACGTGAAACATCATGTTTTGGAGCATGCTTCCAAACTAAACTCGTGTTATAATGAGTTCTTTGTCATCTTCATTTATGATTATATAACTTGCAAATTTCATAAAGAAAAACAACAAAAAACAAGTTCCCAGAAAAAATATACCAGCAAAATATTGCAGGATTTTTCCTCTATTATTCTTATATTAACTTCCTTCTCTAATCTCTGAAATCCCTTGCACTACATTATTTGCATACCTCCCCTCGTTCTATTAATTTTTCAAAGGGTTGTAACTTTCTGAACGAGCTCATCGGGTTTCTTCGTAACTGATCCCTTTCTCCGGAGATATTCCAATCACGTATGATCTTCAATTACTTTCTTCACGGGCTAGTGATCCAGGGCTTTGTTGTGGCTTATTAAGGAAAGGGGAAACAGTCATTAGTATACAAACCAAAACTCCCTATTTAGAAGGGATGAAGCAAGATTTTTTTGCAATTGAAAATTGTGCAGTCTTCTGTAAAGTGTGTGGGTTGAAAATGGAAAATAAATTGGTTTGTTACTCTCTAGTGGAGATAAATTTTACTAGGAAATATTTGATATTGGTGGTTTTGAAGTTTAGTGTTGGTAGGAGGATTTAGTTCATTAGTTTGAATATAGAATAGTGCAAATAATGGTTGTCTCTAATAAATGAACGGGCGCATTTTCAAACATTTTGATGATTAACGAGAAGCTACTTTTACCACTTTGGTAATACGCGGTAGTTGTGTAAATGTTCATAATTATGAGGTTTATCTATACTAATATTATAAAGAGGAAATATTTTTTGTTTGTATGTTTGTTTGTACCGAATAGGCTCCGGAACTACTGGACCAATTTAAAAAAATCTTACAGCAATAGAAAGCTACATTATTCCTGAGTGACATAGGCTATTATTTTATCCCGAAAACGGTTCCTGTGGGGTGGCCCACGGGAGCGAAGCCGCGGGCAACAGCTAGTATAATATTATAAAGAGGAAAGGTTTTTCTTGTTTGTTTGTTTGTACCGAATAGGCTCCGGTACTACTGGACCGATTTAAAAATTTCTTAAAAATCAAAAATCAAAATCATATTTTTTTATTTTACATAGGCCTACATGGGCACTCATAAAACGTCGACAAAAGGTGCACGGTTCGGGTTAGTCGTTTCCTATGGAGAAGAACCGGCAAGAAACTCCATGGTTACTCTTTGAAAAATTTTGTGTTTACAATATTTCCATGTTACAGCATTAGTACTTGGATATGGGGGGACAACGTATGCCCGACAATAAGTCGTACAAAATTAAAAAAATACAACAAAAAAATAATGTAAAACGAAATAAAAAGTTAACAAATGTTAACAATCATCTAGGAATCTAGACACCTATAGAAAATCTTACACCAATAGAAAGCTACATTATTCCTGAGTGACATAGGCTATTTTTTATCTCGAAAACGGGTCCTGTGTGCCCACGGGAGTAAAGCCGTGGGTAAAAGCTAGTTTTTTATAACTATAGCATAAGAGTATATCCTTAGCAGAATGTGTATGTAATACCTCTAATGCATGCAACATAGTTACAAACCTAACTACCATTTCTTCATCAGTTCGTCCCATTACTATAAAGTAAGAAACAAAAATTCATATTCATGAGAAAAATCCCCAGAGACTTTATAACTGCTATTACTCCGACTGCACAAATGTAGAGAGATTATTTTACAATTTGCATACACCCTGTTCTTAGATCCCACACATTATGAAGCCACTTAAGCTTTTGTCTGGAACTCGTCTAGAAATACTGAGTGTACTGAACCCACGGTGAACCCTATTAACGTTTACAGCGTAAAAGGTAACAGTATTTTAAGGTACACGTAGTATCTTCCCATCCATTAACTTTTAAAGAACTTTGTAAATGAAGTCAGAATGGTGTTAAAAGGTGTTGTTTAGTGTTGCGGTTGTCAGGTTAATTAAGAATTCATTTCGCTGTGACTTTAGTGCTAATGGTTTATGAAAGGTTTAGTTATACATTTAGTAGTTGTTATTAAATATTAAGATGAACCTTACAGATATAGCTGATGACCAGTGGATGGGGATTGAGCACCTACTAAACAGTAAAAATAACTCAGCACTTAGCACTGTCACGTCACTATGACGTTCGACTGTCGCTATTGAGCTACGCAGAGATCGCGGGACGCCGCGCGGGTAAGCGGGAGTGGTGTCGAAGTGCACACTTATTTTAATCGTGTTGTAATGGAGTACACCATGATGAAGCATATTCCAAGCAGTGGTATATTAAAGCTGATCATGATGATGAAAATGAACAAAAATATGGTCTTGTGTCTAAAAAAGGAACATGTTTTTGTAACAGCATTAATTGCACAACTATTCAGGCGGTTATAAACGTTAGCTATTCTAAACAAAAATACAACAAAACAGAAGTAACAAATGCTACCAAGCACGCAGAGGCATGCGGAGGCATACAGATAGTTTTAAAACGCTACACCTGTTTACTGAGAATTTCTTTTAAAAACATTTATTTGCGGTTGAAGCCAACCAGCGATGTGCGGTGCATCAACAATGTTCTTGTTAACCTACCCGACTACAATATTAACAGCAATGCCAAAGAATAGTTCAGAAGGTAACCTCGAAGTTAGGCCCGAAGACTTGACGAATTTTAGTGCCAGTGGATAGGTCACATTGCTCGCTGACCGGATGGTCGATGAATCCAAATGTTCTGGAGTTGCGATAGCATGCCAATCGATGCAGTGTTATAAGGGCGCCCACAAATTTGTGAACCGATGAACACGGGAGTTTGCTGTATGTGAGAAGCACAGGACCAGTATATGTAGCGATGCTAGAGTTATAAATTGTCCAGTAGTGTAAATCATCGTGTTGAAATGATCATGTGGAGCACAGAAGTTTGGCTCCATACAGCGAGTGAAAACACTTGCACGTTCACAGAGACTGCGATCTCAAAAAAAAGCCGCGGCGAGTGCGCTGGCACTTACTGTACGTGAAGCGTGTCTATGTATGAGTGCGGTTTCGCTCATTGTATGGATCCAACCTTCTGTAGGTAAAATTCTGTGTTGTAATGCTAACAGAGATGCTACGGGTTTAATTAATTCAAAATCCCGGGTTACCACAAAGGATTCTCATTTAGTCTCAATCGTTTTGTACAGTGTCAGCAACAAATGTGCGCTGTCATTATTGCCTGAACATTTATATCATAATTTTAATAAAAATGCACGTGTCATTAATGTGGTTTTGCTTGCATCAAAATAGCTTGCACTAGTAACGATCCTCCAACCCTGATTGATACGATCTTGCTGAGAGGTTTTTTTTATAACGGTACGAGGTTCTTATTCGTGAACGAAGAACATGTGGATCTTAAAAAAATAAGTATCATTACTATTTTGATAGAAGTAGGTTTTACTATAATTAAAAGTTTGGGGGTAGGTGGAACAGGGTGTAAAGTCCCACAAACCTCCATAGAAAAGGGAGGATCCTCCGACCAGACGGGTGTTGTGTCTGGTCCGGGCAACTGCCCGACGGTTGTTGTCGGACTGTTGTATGTGTTCTAATCGCGCCGAAAACTATACTTGCGCGATGCAGGATTTGTGTGACGTCATGTCTTTGGTTCGTAAGTGGCGGCGCTGGTGCCGCTACATCACTCCCCTCCGGAGACCGGAGGTCGATAGCAGGTTGAGTCGTCCGTACATCTTGTGATGCGTGCCTGGCCAGTGGAAGGTTGGTTCCCGTGAGTCGGAACCGGAAGTCGCAGAGTTCGCGGTGAGTCGGAACTGTATGCGGTTGTGCCCCAGTAAGTCGGGGTGATGATATCCCAGTGAGTCGGGATAGTGTTGCTGGCACCAGTGGTTCGGAGTTGTGATGGTGTCCCAGTGAGTCGGGACGGTGCTGCTGGCTCCAGTGGTTCGGAGCGGTGATGATGTCCCAGTGAGTCGGGACAGTGCTGCTGGCTCCAGTGGGTCGGAGCGGTGATAATAGAAGCTGAGGGTGATGACCAGGAATGCGCGTACGCTGCATGCTGGTGGTCAGGATACCCCCGTAGATGCCGTGGGTACTGGCTGGCTGTATGACTCGCTGCTCGAAAGCTTGAGGAAGTGATGTTGACGTCACGACGAAGTTGTTCTGCACGAAGGCTGCGCTGACGTTCATGTTCGGGGTCACCAGTTTGGGGGTAGGTGGAACAGGGTGTAAAGTCCCACAAACCTCCATAGAAAAGGGAGGATCCTCCGACCAGACGGGTGTTGTGTCTGGTCCGGGCAACTGCCCGACAGTTGTTGTCGGACTGTTGTATGTGTTCTAATCGCGCCGAAAACTTTACTTGCGCGATGCAGGATTTGTGTGACGTCATGTCTTTGGTTCGTAAGTGGCGGCGCTGGTGCCGCTACAAAAGTATCTAGTCATAAATAAATAAAGGTATAACGGCGGGAGCGTGGTCGTAGACATCACGGAGTCATCTTCTTCGTTTCTCGGTACAAGTTTAAAGACGTAGTGGTAAACTAGGGCATCACCATTAAAACTTGGGTTGAAGCATAAATCACACTTACAGTTAGTCAATTTACATGGTCTTCACATGATCTAACCAAGATCATGTGAAGACCATGTAGATAGGAAACGCCGACCTCATCTAGTTTTAAATATGATCGACATGTAAAAGTGTTTGTACAAAACAACTTAGAGAAATAAAATCATTTATCATTTTATCATTTACGTTTATTCGGTGATTTACAATAAGTAATCAAAGGACAAACACATACGGCGAACAATGATAGTTCCAAACTCCTTTCTGAACAAATTGAACAATATGGCGTCAGCCACTGCAATCACAAAACTAGTATTCTAGATCGACCCGTATCCTCGTGTTTTAGCGCCAAATCAAAACACCATTTCGTTCCATACTAACCGATGAACCAATCAGAATAAAGTTACAGGTTGACAAACTATTATGAAATCAACGAGTTGTAATGTTGCAATCATGAATCGCTTGCGACGACAGGTATCGTATAATTCACGACTAGCTGTGCCCGCGGCTTCGCTCCCTTAATCTGTCTGTCAACCCTACCCTACTTACCTTCCTGCCTACCCTACTTACCTACCGACCATATTATTTTGACTCTATCAATCTTTCGCGGAGAATCTTAACACCGTGATTCAGAAAATGACTTCAAACGCACAACGCCATCTATCGAATATCGAGTTCAACTGTCCGAGTATCTGAATTGCGTGTATTGTAATAATTTTACTTCTCCAACACTTTAAATTCATCTAACTTTTGATAGAGTGAACCGATTGCGATGAAACAAAAACTAAGTAATTCTTCAAGTTACGCACAATGTTTATGTATAAAAGTTATTTACATTGGTTTCGTACATTCCACGTCATGCGTGCACAAATAAACAGACAAACAGACAAAAATTCCAAAAATGCCGGCAATAGGTTCTGTTAGTTATCCTTTAACACCCTGGCTATTTTTTTTGTAAATATTTTCGATGTACAAAAATGACTTTTCTACAGATTTATTATATGTATTGATATTAAGTTCCAGAGTCGCCTTAAGCGGTTGAGGTTATTGCCACTTGTACTTATTATGCAGGGACATGAGAATATTGCATAATTCAATTAAGCAATCACGAACACCTGATAACTATAAAATTATAATAGCAATATCCAGCGGATTGGTATTGTAGTGTAGCTAGCTAATATTCTCTATAGGTGCATTCAAATTAATGGGCCTATCAGGTGTATACAGAATAGGATCACACAGGATAGGACTTTGTTTTATTTAAATAGTAAAGTGGCTGACCGCAAGACGTTGCGTTGGAAGGCCTTCCACTAGGTGAACTGATGACCGTGTGAAGTTTGCGGGGTTCCGCTGGTTGCGAGACGCACGGGACCGGTCAATGTGGCGACGCTTGGGGGAGGCCTATGTCAGCAGTGGACGTCTTTCGGCTGATATGTTGATGATGATGAAAGTGCCTGTGCCACTTAAATGTAACTCCTATATTTCCCAAATGGTAAGGCAGTGGTCACAAGAGAGTACACTATTGGGTCCACATATTACAGTGATTCACATTTCACCTGATGTTAAAATTAAAAAAAGAAAAGTAATTAAAACAATCAAAAACCAGACTGCTTAAAAAACGAACTAAAAAGACGTAAACAAGAAAAAATTATGCTGTGCAGTCAGGAGTATACATATTCGCGAGCTGGCTGACCAAAACCAGATACATCCTCCGACTGCGCAGCATGATTTCTTTCTAGTTTACGTCTTTTTAGTTCGCTTTTTAAACAGTCGGCATTTTGTTTTTTTTATCAACTTTTTATTTTTTTATTTTTTTTAGAACTCGGTACATTTAAACATGTAAGTGTTATATATTTTTGGAATCACCTCTCCCTTTATTTTGATACCCCACTACTAGCTTCTGCCAGCGCAGCGGCTTCGCCCGCGTGAATGTCGAAAATTATCCCCAAGGAACATATTCCCAAGATAAAAAGTATCCTATGTGCCAAAACCTTCCAAACTATAATCTATCTCTGTGCCAAATTTCATCCAGATCCGTTCAGTAGTTTTTGCGTGAAAGAGTAAAATACAAACACAATCACAAACGTTCGCCTTTACAATATTAATGTAATGTAATGATAGTGTGATAGTGCAGATTTAATCATGTTCATTGGTTTTGTGCACACGCTTTTGTGTCTCTAATCGACTTTAATGGCTTGACTTATAAACGTGCTTCTCTGTCTACTGGCAAAATATCACTACTGCAGCTCTGAACAGTACCCATAATAGCCTTACGTAGGGTTTCCAAACATACTGTTAAAAACAGTATTATCCTTTTTCCGCTCGTTACTATTTAACTATGAAAAATAATGTTTTATGACTACTGGTATTAGGAGCTATAAAACCTAAAAACCGGCCAAGTGCGAGTCGGACTCGCGCACGAAGGGCTCCGTACCATTATCGCAAAAAACGGCAAATATATCACGTTTGTTGTATGGGAGCCCCACAAAAATATTTATTTTATTCTCTTTTTACTATTTGTTGTTATAGCGGCAACGGAAATACATCATCTGTGAAAATTTCAGCTGTCTAGTTATCACGGTTCATGAAATACAGCCTGGTGACAGACGGACAGGCAGACAGACAGACAAACGGATCGCGGAGTCTTAGTAGTAGGGTCCCGTTTTTACCGTTTGGGTACGGAACCCTAAAAAAGAAACGAAAGAATATGTAAAAAATCTTATAACAAATTGTAAAATTCCGCAAAATATAAAAAAAAATACGTCAGAAAAATTAAATACTGATTATTTAAAATACTGTTGATTTTATTTCTCCGACCTTAATATACTTTATTTCTCGTACAAAAAGTTGGGAACCCTAGCCTTGCGACACATTAAAGCTATGCCTAAATTTTGTTACGAGATTAGGCTACAAACTCTACACAAAATTGACTGCGATAAACGATCCTTAGCGTGCACTAAATTAAGGCCTTTGAGAGGATGTATCGAACAGCGTTCAAATTTTAGATATACAGACTCTAAAGAGGCTGGTTTAACGTTCACTTCAAGTAATAATGGCCTGTCTATTGGTACAAGAAATTCAATTTGGCAGGATTAGCTGGTTTGTGGAGAAACAATTATTATTGTTTTCTCTAACTACGAGTATGTCGGGTTCTTTCAAGGGGCTTTCGTCGGATTTGTGTTGTAAAAGTCTGAGAACGAAATAGCTTACTTTTATCATACTTGTGTTCGTTTAAAAGCTATGCCAATTTTATTAATCGCTTTGATTCCCGAAACGATAGATCCACGCGAAAAATGGCTTTTTGATTATTTTGGTAATACGGTATCCAACAGGTTAATGTTAACTTTATGTTCTGCGAATTATAGTAACACATATAAAAAAGCCAGGGTTTTCATTTGTGTTACAAGGTGCACTCAAGTGGGTTCAAGCTTTTCAGAAACAAGCAATCCGGCGAATACTATGTACTACCCGGATGAACAATGGCCCAGTGGTATCGGCCGCGACTTACAAGTTGTAGGTCTTGGGTTCGAACCCAGGCAGGCGCTTTACTTTTGCTCTCAAAACAGTGAAGGAAAACATCGTGAGAAAACCGGCATGTCGTAGAACCAAAAAATCGAAGACATGTGACATCCACCAACCCGCACTGGGCCCGTGTGGTGGATTACAGCCCATTCCTTCTCTCACGGAGAGTAGGCCTGTGTCCCAGCAGTGGGAACATTAAAAGGCTGATGATGATGAAAACCGGATGCAAATTATTCAAATCTCGGCCACGTATATCCATAGTCCACGTCAAAATCCATTCAACTGCTGTGAGATGAATTAATAAAACCTAAACTTAGAACAATTAGATTTTCACGTCCACATTATTAATAGGATTTAGAACAAGGAATCCAAAACAATAAAACCAGAAGAGCCTTGGGCAAAACCGCACACAACACATTATTAAATTACCTAAAAGCCTGCAAGCTATTATTTATTTGCCCACTAAGAGCCATCTGTGCTCTTTATCGCTCAAGGAAACAAGCAAAAGCCACCAGGGACTAGCATACGAAAAACAAGATAAGTATACCAATGAATTTCGTATAGGTACCTACTTATCTAATTATCCTCAAGTAGCTATAGAACTCTCTCATCTCATTATGTGTTTGTGAGGTATTTGGCCTATAGTGGTAAATTACAGGTTGGGTAGATAGGATTCTCGAACTATACTATAACTAAAGTGCTAAACAGTTTCTGAGGAAATTGAGAGTTATTTATCTATAATAATATATTATATAATATTATAAAGATGAAGAGTTTGTTTCTTTGTTTGTTTGAACGCGCTAATCTCAGGAACTACTGCTTGGAATTTAAAATTTATTTTTGTGTTGGATAGTCCATTTATCGAGGAAGGTTATAGGTTATATAACATCTGGCTATGACCAATAGGAGCGGAGCATAAATGAAAAATGTTGCAAAAACGGGCAAAAATATTCCTTTTTGAGAGCTTTCGTTGCGTGCGCTGCGTAAGCGGTCAAAGTTACGCAACATTCATGTATCTAGGGTAGGTAGGGTAGGGTAGGTAGTTAGCTAGTTGACGGGACCGAAGCCGCGTGGGACAGCTAGTCTATTATACATAAAAAAAAAAACTTATTTTTTATATTTATATTATTTTTCTTTTATTTAGTTCATGAATTAATACGAAATGTATTGGAAACCGATTGCTAGAATTAGTCATTAAACTGGCTGTGGTTTTGGAGTGTGATAACTACTTTGATCACATTTAGTTAGATCAACAGCCAACAATCAAGGTTTTCATCAAGAAATCCTTTTAAGAGTACTTATATACTCTTCAGGATGTAGTACATGGCTTCTCAGGCGTCGTCGCAAAGCCGGCGGATTCCTCCTGCAGCCTTGACCCGGTCATCGGTCCATATTTAGAGTACAATTAAGATAATACTTTCCTACAGTACTACAAAGAGAATTCTGCTATGATAATACAGCATTCAATTACTCCAATTGATATTTACTTCACACTCGCTTTCCGCTTAGCTGTGTCAGTGGGACCGCCCATGCGTTTGTCAAGTCTACCCACAACGGCCTCGTTCAAAGTGTACCATTCTACATTCGGAACCACAAACGCATTCGAGTACCTACGGTTAAACTACAGAGCACAGAATTGCCACTCCCGGCAGCTGTAACAATATTTGTAGGTAAACATGTGTGAATGAATAAAAAATAAATATTCACCGGCACAATTAGCGTTGAGCACGAATTCAGTTATCAAAGACAATCGGCAGAACTCATGTATTCAAATTATGCAGAGAAACAAAACTGTTTAAACGTCAAAATTTACAATATGATTTTTCATCCCTTAAAACTAGAAAATCATGACGTGCGGGGAGGGAGGGGAGGCCCGTCATGATTTCCTAGTTTTTCATCCGAAAGAAAATATGGCGCAACAAACTCCCCAGCAACATAATATCTTGTTATCAAGCTAGAACAAAATTCACAGAATAGGAATGATGACGGGGTATGAAACAGCGAATTCTATTTAGTCCGCCGGTTAAGTTATCAAATTAAAAAGCAAACTAAAAAGACGTAAACAAGAAGAAAATCATGCTGTGCAGTCGGAGGATACGTATTCTTGAGCTGGCTGACCAAAACCAGATGTATCCTCCGACTGCACAGCATGATTTTCTTCTTGTTAACGTCTTTTTAGTTCGCTTTCTAAGCAGTCGAGTTTTTTGAAATTTTGATTTTTATTTTTTATTTATGAGTTTTTTTTTTTTTTTAACATTTATGTACATTTGAACATATAAGTGTCAAACATTTTTAAAATCGCCTCTTAAAACCCTTAATTTTGATACCCCACACGACGGGATTGGAAGATTTTTTAGACGACGACGAATCGATTGACATATGAATCATCAAAATCGGCCAACGCGTTCGGTCTCTGGAACGCAACATAGGAACAATCATACATACATACATAGACTGATAAACACATTACCCTCCTTCGGCAGTCGGGTAAAAATATTGGAAACATATTTTTTGCTTAAACTAATCACCGAGATGCGAGTGAGAAAGCGCATGAAAGTTCGGGAATGGGGGTTTGTGACGTAACTTCTATGTAAAAAGTGTACCAAGGCATGCTATATTTTAACACACTGTATCGTCATAATTTTACTTTTACGTGACAAAAGAAAAAAATACGTGTCCAATATTTTTTGGAAATCTAACTGACGGACTAAAAATATTTTTTTATCACATCTATTCAAAAAGAGCTTGTTTATTCCTCGTAAACAGGGACCAAAATAGCTCATTAATCCCTTAGGGACTAAAAGTGATTTGAATTTGGAATGTGGATATTGTTAGTAAATGTTCCAATCAGCAAAGAGATGAATCACAAACCATGCGGTCCAAAATAGGATTACATCGCTAAAATCGATTTCGACGAATGTATGGTGAATGGCTTCAAAATCGCGTGAGAGCCAAATTAAAAAATAAATCTACAACTGTAACGGATGGTACTGATAAAATTGATACTATAATTGTTCAAATGTAAACATTAGCCTCTAATTATTTCTATGTTATGTCTACGTTCCAAATTTTATGTAAATAAATAAAAGTTGTTGCACTTACTTATTTTCTCCTAGAGGGTGATAAAAAGTATAGTGTCCACCTCGGGAGCAACACTATTTTAAGCTCGAGTGACGTACTTTGAATCCCTCGCTGTACTCAGGATTCTACTTTAGAACCCTTCGCTACGCTCGGGAGTTTACTCTAGAATCCTTCGCTCCGCTCTGGATTCAAAAAAACACTCTGGCTTTAAAATACTTGTTTGCTCCCTAGATAAACAATCTACTATTTTAGTCATCATCCATACTTTCACGGATCCTATGAGTAAATAGTGATACTCTCATACACGTTTGCTTCAAGTATGGAAGGTGTGCAATACCTGCCGTCTCTAGCAGAGGCTTTCAGGGCGTTTACATAGTCTGTGGCCTAAACGCACCAAACGGGACGCTTTCGCATTGTTAGTCTGAACTAGCACTAATGTTAAGGAGAATGTTCAATCTACAGTTAGAAATGATTGAACTATTGTTTCATTCTACAATGGTGGTATAAACTTTGTGTCCTCATTAAATTTGCGTTAAATTTGAGATTAATTGAACGTAAATTCTATATTTCATTATGAGAGATTCTAATAATACAAAACTGTAAAAGGATTATTGACTATCATGGTAATTCAGTGAGTAGCCATTTGCAGCTACGGCAAAGCTTTTATAAAAAAATCTATGACTATTTTTAGCCATTTGGATTTACGTAAATAATTTATTTTACTATTTTTGGAGTACTTAATTTTTCAAAGAGAATTTAATAATGTTTTAATTAAAGTATCTACAAGTTGATTGGAAAAAGAATTTGCTAAAAGACTCGCCGTGCGCTTAAATATTCTTTTCAAAATTATCCTCAGAATTTCATCACGTTCGGCACTTCCGCTTTCTGCATCAAAATGCCGCAACAAAATTCATTTCTAGAACCAACAATTTCGCTAACGCGGCCACAAATTCGTTTGAGAAAATGCATATATTGATAAGTCGTTCGCAATCCTTCGCAGTAGGTTACTGCCATGAAATATGCATACCGATGTTCGCTCGATGCGAACCTATTTCCATTTGCGATTGCATATAATGTGAATGCTAGACACTGGTACTAAATGTGAAATACTATTCATAACTCGTCGTTTGTAAAGCTCTTTGATACTCGCCTAACTAAAAATTTAAAACTTTGAAACTGTTTTATGACCTTTTTTGCGAGAAATCCGGCGGGCTTATTGTGTATCTTTTGCAAGAGCAAAATGATAGCGATCAAACGCTTTATGTCATAATAGTCGGAATCTGCAGTGTAGGTATAGTACGAATAGGTCCTACACAATCGTTTGCTAATCGCTCACTGTTTGTCAAATGACTTATTAAAAAAATACCGCCCGCAACTCTATAACTTTTGTATTGAAGAGCAATCATTGCGCAAAAATCGCTATCGTTTTGCTCTTGCAAAAGATACGGCAATTGCTGTAGCTTTGATAGTATGATATATTCGTGTACATGACATATATATATATATATTTTGCTGGGTAGGAAATACCTACTGACAGTTTTAAAGCACACAGATGAGACCGTTAAATGTCCAATGCGAGGAAAAGTGGGGGTTTATTTGATCCGCTAACAGTAAAGTCTCGGTCAAGAAAAATGTTGGGCGAAAACTGAAGGCTTATATAACTTAAACGTTCAGCTCAATTTATAATGTTTGATTAAATATGTGCATAGTGTAGGTATTTGTACTGAGTGCACTGTAATATTGGGATTATTTTAAATACGATTTGTCAATATTTGTATCATGTCCACCTAAATCTGCCCAAACAGCAGTGCAAAGAGATAATTTAAAATTAACTTTGAAAGTCATAGCTTCTTCTTCTTCTTCTTCTTCCTGCCCCCTTCCCAATTTATTTGGGGTCGGGCCGCCTTGTGCGTCTACGCTAGGATAGTCTATCCTGGGTTGTCGATGGCGGCAACTTTGAAAGTCATAGCGATTCAAGGATATGTATAGTGTAGACAAGAAACGGGAGAATCAGTGCATTCAAAATGAAAATTAGTCATCGGATAGTAGCTTGCCTTTCACAAATACCCGGCAATTTATCATGTATTTTAGAAATTCTGGATAGTGATTTGGTGAATATTAATTTAGTGCCTCAATGTTGTAATAAATCTTATATTCCGATTGTAATTTGGCGAATGCAGGCATTCTTTCAATAAGTACCTTTCTATATAATACAATTCAAAGTAAATGAAATTACTCAACGTAGCATTTTAATAAATAAAACGGTAGATTGCTGAAGTTCGGTGGGTATGAAATACATATACAAATGAATGATAATAAAAATTATATGGCACATATTAACTCGCAATCCTTAATAGGTACCCAATTTATAATAAAAATTATATGGCACATATTAACTCGCAATCCTTAATAGGTACCCAATTTAATTTATCGAGTGGCTGACCAAACAGTAAAGAAGGTCCAACTCTTATTGGAACAAATATATCTTAATGTTATCTGTTATAAGAAGGTACGATGTAATATCTGAAAAGAAAGGACAACGACATACATCTGTATAACAAACAAAATAATGCCGGCATTCGTAATCGGCTTACCAAGAGAGATAATTTATGACTTTACCATCCCGAATCGTTCACAATAATAAATAATATTGGAGAAGCACTAGCCGACGACAATATAACCGTAGAAACGTACAACACAAAGCTGTTTCTAGGTGAAATAACAAACAAGAAAGAAAATAACAATCGATTAGACTGAGAAGCAAAAGCATATTCGTAAGATACACATAGAGCAGAAAGGCTCAATACAATTTACTCGAAGTAGTCAAAAAACTTTCATGTTGACACAGTAAACAAAACCAACCTCGAACCACATTCATAAAAAGTCCAATATACACGTACCCAGTAGGTACATGTCCAAGAGATCGGAGCAGTCAACACGAACTAATCGCATCACGATAAATACTAAAGGCGGGCTGGCTATGGACTTGGCCGACTAGCCTGCGATCAAAGGCCGACTATAATTAACATGGCCAGAGATTCGGCACCATCGTCGGATAGTCATCTCAATTAGTCATAATTTTTAGGGTTCCGTAGCCAAATGGCAAAAAACGGAACCGTTATTGATTCGTCATGTCTTTCTTTCTGTCCGTTCGTATGTCACAGCCACTTTTTTCCGAAACTATAAGAACCATGCTGTTGAAACTTGGTAGGTAGATGTATACAGAATACACCGCATTAAGATTTTACACAAAAATTTAAAAATAAAACAACAAATTTTGGGGGTTCCCCATACTTAGAACTGAAACTCAATTTTTTTTTTCATCAAACCTATACATGTGGGGTATATAGATACCATTATTATAGATACTCAATATCATTTTTGAAGACCTATCCCTATGGATAGGTCTTCAAAAATGATATTGAGGTTTCTAATATATTTTTTTTCTAAACTGAATAGTTTGCGCGAGAGACACTTCCAAAGTGGTAAAATGTGTGTAACTTCTAAAATAAGAGAATAATAAAACTAAAAAAATATATGATGTACTCGTACATTACCATGTAAACTTCCAGCGAAAATTGGTTTGAACGAGATCTAGTAAGTTGTTTTTTTTAATACGTCATAAATCGTAAACCGCAATTTACCAAGTACGGAACCCTTCGTGCGCGAGTCCGACTCGCACTTGGCCGGTTTTTTATTTTTTGATACGTATGACTGATTTAATGCTTATACATACAAAATGCCAAGTAGTAGTAGTAGGTAGTCGTAAATATTTTATGTCGTGCTTCATGCAGCGACTAATCGCTCGCAGTCAGTTACAGAAAATGTGGCCAAATAGACAGCTTCTATTGCCGACTACTAGCCAACTATAAATATCTCCAAAAAGCCTCCTTTCCCAACAAGTCGGCCACTATTGCTGACTAATCGCCGACTATAAACGTGGCCGGATAGTCGGCTTTGCCGACTAGTTGACGAATAGTCAGTCCATCCCTAATAAATACGTGTAAACGAATAAACTTTGTACAAACAAGCGTCGGAATTCGTAAAGAAACTTTCGAACTTCCGACGATGCGAACGTAAATTCGAAGCGAGTTATCGGTCGACAGTCGTTCCCGGTAATGAGTTAGAACTTACCTGCTTGTGGTGTCAGAGTTGCAAAGTTAACTGAACGCGTTGATGATCTGATCTTCGTTTACAAGTCTATTAGTGTTTTGGATTCAAAGGAAACTGTGTTTTGTGTTTATTTACTTCAAAATTGTGTTTGGTTTACTCAGAAATCGTTATGACATACATGTACCTTTCGGAAATGGTTATACTGTCTACTCAATTGATTTGGTGTTGAAACATATTTAGTTCAAGATTAAAAGACATTTGTGTTAGACATTAAGAGGAGAAAGGATGCAAGATGGAAAAATTGTTTCACTGAAAGTACGCTACTTTTTACTTGGCTGTGGCTGCGGACCGAAGGGTAATGTTTTTCAAACGTATGTATGTATGTATGCCCATTTCTATATCTCGCTCCACAGCCCGTTTGGGCTTTAGGTACGACGTTGTGGTAGGTTTTTCTTTAAATTTTGTTGTTATCCGCCTGTAGCACCTCATAATATTTAAATTATACCTAAGTAGTACTTGTTTTTCTCTTTTCAGTTAATCTTTTTTTAGCAGTCAGGTTTTTTATTAATTATAAACCTTTCGCGTTTCAAAATTGAAAAACAATATAACACGGGCATTTGACGCGATTATGTATTTACCTATTTAACCCGACGTTTCGACCGTGTTGCAACGACCGTGGTCACATTACCTCGTTTTGTGCAGTCGGCGAACTTACAGAATAAGGACACGGTCAGTGTTGTGTGTAGAAATGTGAGGGTAGAGGAAGAATTTTCTGTCCCAACGGAGCCAGTACATCGAGACACCAGTCTATCCGGGACTACGGTCGTTGCAACACGGCCGAAAGGTCGGGTTGAATAGGTAAATAAATAATCGAAATAAACGCGTTAAATTCTCGTGTTATATTGTTTTTCAGTCAGGTTTTTTGTTTTTATTCGAATAGTTTGTTTTATTATCCCGAAAAATGCAATAATCCTGCGGGGTAGGCTACTTAAGCTAAGCCGTGAAAAAGCTAGTTGAAAATAATTGCTTTGATACCATTTTAGTTTTTATTTGATTTCTTTGAATGACAAAAATAGACCCTTCAAAATTTTTTAACAAGATCTCACTTCAGCTAAATTGACACTTGAGAACGAATCCATTTGACTATCCCTAAACTACTTACCACCGTCTGCAAAGAATGAAATTGTCTTCAGTAAAAGATTGATCGCTTTTCTGTCATCCATTCTTTTACAAAATGAAGTGAGAAATCTTGAATCGAAGTCAAATTTGACTTAGGTTCTGACTTTAATTAAACAGTCTTCTGAAGCCAAAGACCTTTAATGAGACACCCGGGATGTCAAAGTTCTTAGAAACTTAGTAATGGACACGGTACTATGTGTAAAAGTAATTAATTTACCGAAGTGACATAGTTGTTTTCCAACAGAAAATAAGTTAAGAGGTATAAGAAGTTTGGTATACAACTTGCTTGTATTTAATCTGTGTGTGTTAACGAGAAAAACAAAGTTTTGGTTTTAAACAAACAACATTAGAAGGTGTACTAAACACGAGAGTAATTATGAAAGTGTGGAACTTTACACATTGTTTGAAAGAGAAAATATAATTGAACCTTCAAACAGAATCTTATATACAGGGCTAAATTAAATTAGCTCCTCAAACTTAATGGGTATTATCTTATCACGTAAAACTAACTCTGTAACCTATAGACAAAAATGAAGCTTATTATTGTTGCTGTTAAAAAACATTGTTAAAATGTCTATCCAAAGTCACTTGATGCAAATCCAAAATGAATCCTGACACATTGTTTCGATTGAATTTTCAATCCAGCGTAAACGATTTTTCTGTACAAAGGGCAGAGGTTCTTATCATATAGAGACGGCAAGGCATTAATCACCGCGCTTGCTCAAGATGGATCAGCGATTTCAGACTTTTTCGCACGATTTTTCCCTTCACCGATGTTAGTGACGACTAAGATAAACTTAAAAAGCGCATAAATACTGATATTAATAAAATAAATAGATGCACAGTTTGGGCAGTTTGGGCATGTTTAGAGGATGAATTAAATTCAAAGGCAAATATGAATGGAAATGTTAGTTGTGTGTTGTGGTGTGGTCTGTAGACGTCTTCAAGGACATGCACAGATATTTTTCAAAAGGTGGTGGTGGTGGTGTGGTGCGTGTACGACGCGTACGTAACTGAAAAAAAAACAGAAGACTGAAAGATCGTATCTTTAGGTGCTTCTTGTAAGAAAAGATCGAGGGTACAATACGCGAGTTTATGTTTAAATTAATTACGCTTTTATTTGGATATTAAGTGGACAGATACTTAAATATATCAAAAACCGTTGACTTAGGCGAGCAAACATTAAGCCTACACTAATCTAGTACCTGAAAGACTTCATGATCAAGTTACTCCTACCTAATGCCTTGTAAGCCTTTGACTGTATCAATATTATGTTTACGCACCATCGCGATTTGGACTAAGTTCTAGAACTTATCGAATTACTGCATTTTATTTTTTTTATGTATTTAGTTTATAAAGTATCAAAAAATTAAATTATATCACCTTTTGGCGATATCTTTCAGCTTCAGTATAATACTCGTAGTTTCATATCATATAGTGCCCCTCAAGTTAAAGGGTAAAATTTACAAGTCCGTGATTAGACCTGTCGTACTGTATGGATCAGAATGTTGAGCTGTGAAAAAGATGGATGAAAAGAGATTGCATGTAGCAGAGATGAGAATGTTGAGATGGATGTGCGGAGTGACGAGAATGGATAAAGTAAGAAATGAGTATATTTTTGAGGAAGTTTGAAAGTGGCGCCAGTGACAGAAAAGTTGAAAGGTAAACCGTTTGTCCTGGTATGGTCATCTGATGAGGAGGGATGAAACGCATGTTACTAAAAGAGTTATGAATATAAATGTGGATGGATGGAGAGTGAGGGGACGGAGAAAAAGTAAAAGATGGATGGACTGTGTGAGGAGTGATATGAAAGAAAAGGGAATCAGTAATAGCGTGACGGGGGACAGGACGGTATGGAAGAAGAAAACATGTTGAGCCGACCCCAAGTAACATGGGACAAGGGCAGGAAGATGATGATGAGTTTCATATCATATAGTTACATTTTATTTTTAATATTTATAATATATATAATGTGAAAATTCAATTTTGTTCTTCAGTGAACAAGTTTAAAGAACAATTTCAAACGGTAAAAGGAACAGATTTTATAGAATAAAAAACAGTTTTCGCTCTCAGACAAGCAGTTAACTTGGGTGCTCTCGAATGAAAACGCTGCAACGAACTCAAGAGCACCTAGGAAAGAGCGTGCCTTTGCAACTATTGGATAAAAAATCCTTCAACAAATATAGGAAATTCGGGCATCCTTTAAAAGAAGGAACGGATAATTTGATTCAAGTTTTTTGTAGAATTATCTCTTCCAATCTTGAAAAGGATAAAAATAAAGAGTCGTTTTGAGTTGTTTGAACAAAACTATATCCACAAATTCGCCAAGGCCCAAAAATATTGTCTTAAGTGATAGGATCTTTTGACAATGTTATTTCTAGCGACACCCTGAAATGCCTATAAATGCCAATGTTATGTATGGAAACAGAATAAATTCAAGCGAAAATAAATTGGTTCATTCACATTTCTTAATAATAACACTCGTTTCGTTTTATTTGACCTTGGTGCTTGGCAATTTTACTTGGCACTTATTCGTTTGCTTTCACTAAAATATATTTTTACAGCAGTGTATAATGGGCCTGTAGGGATACAGTTTACGACTGTTTGTAGTTATTAGTATTATTCTTCTGACATCATTGACCTTTAGACTAGCAGACGAAAAAACTTGGTTGTCTGTCAGGAAGTTAGTTTCAACAAGAAAGGTACCTTTTGTATATAGATACCAAAGCTGAGGGTTATTCAAAAATCACTTCTTAATAAGAGTTTATGATGTGTTGTGTGTGAGTGTGCGTGTGTTGTGTGTGAGTGTGCGTGTGTTGTGTGTGAGTGTGCGTGTGTTGTGATGTGTTGTGTGTTGATGTTATGTTTTTGTGTGGTGTGTTGTGTTGTTGGTATATGTTGTTGTTATTAGATGTTAGATGTATGTGTGATGTTATGTTATAAATGAAAGAGTTCATTTTCGAATTGTTTGCACACTCAATTGAGTGAAGTTTAAGAAAACTCCGAAAAGCGCTACAGATTTCAGCAGTAAACACTATCAAACGAAACGGCAACACCACATGCCAAATCATTGAGCCTCCTCCCAAACTATTTATCGAGAGAAGTTGTATAACCCCTATTATTACGTAGATAAGCTTGTCAGCAATTATATACAGCATTAGACTTAATGTTTATTAGCTGGTCGACTTACAAAATTAATATAATTTGGTAACAACGTTTCAGCGAATGCAAGTGCCTATCCGATCATAAAAACAGGTCTAACTATTTTTTTTTAGGAAAATATAAAGACGCCAATGTTTCAGGAATCAGAATGCCGCAAT
Source organism: Orthosia incerta (assembly GCA_948252205.1). Classification (NCBI taxonomy): domain Eukaryota; kingdom Metazoa; phylum Arthropoda; class Insecta; order Lepidoptera; family Noctuidae; genus Orthosia; species Orthosia incerta. The sequence continues at coordinate 8,457,996 of OX411757.1, read as the reverse complement.
TAATATTTTAAAATCTTACATGTATTAATATATTGCAAAATCTCACGAAGCTCTCCTGCTCATAAAATACAGAGGGATTATAAACTTAAAACTTTGTTAAAATTATACTTCTTTAACACTGGTCTCAAATAAAACCTCGCTTCAGTCACTGACCCGAATCAGATTTGAGATCCTGCCAAGTTTGTGGCATTTTTGGAGCGTAAGCAATGTATGAATGGGATAGAAATCAAATGATGAGATCACTATTTGTTGCATTATTATATTCGGGTTTAAAGTTCAATGAAAATGCTATTTATGTAATGGAATTTACTTTTAAACTTGCAAGATTTCATCTTCACGTAGAAGCAAGAAAAGCGAAATAAGTTTGTAAAGTAACTTAATCTTATTTAAAGTTTGTAACTAACTTTCTAAGTTTCAATAGTTTTATGGAGTTACAAACAAATATTATAATTAAAGAAAGTGCTTTTTTATGCACAAAAAGTTAGAAAAAACTTATTTACACAATCATCTACAATCACGGTTCAGCATGTCAATCACGGTTCAAAAATTGAGTGGTACCATACAACCTTTGTTTCACAGGAACACAATAAATAAAATGGGAAAAGTCCGTGGTGTAAACCTTATCTACTGAAAATATCTAAGTGAAACATAAATACAAACTTTTTGTTGAGTTTGGTGCTTTGCCATAAAAAAAAATTATATACAAGCATTTGTTATGGATTAGATGCCGAAGGTTGGTATTCAGAGATTCATCATCAAATTTTCCTCTTTAATCGTTTACACACACAGCATCACAGCTTCCTTTGTTTCCTTTTCTCAGATAACAAATCTACAATTGCCTTAGGATAATCCAATCTTAATCATTAACGTTTAAATTGCGGTGATAAATTGAAATTAATATAAACACCAGATGTCACTACCGTTGCCTATATGTGTATGGTTTATAAAGTTATTATTATTTTAGTGTGCTGTCTTATGTTTATTGGTGAAGGAAAACATCGTGAGGAAACCGAACCGTGGCATGTCCTAGAAGCAATAACTCGCAGACATGTGACATCCACAAACTCGCACTGGGCGCGCGTGGTGGATTATGGCCCATTCCCTCTCTCACAGACGGGGGAGGCCTGAGTCCCAGCAGTGGGAACGTTAAAAGGCTGAAAATGATGATGATGATGGGGTAAAAAATCAATCAAATTAGAAAAAATCATCCACATAAATGTCAATAGGTCAGGTACCCAAAAGCTTGACAGCATTGCCACGTTGAATGGCAATTTTTATATTCTGTAGTATAGTACGGATTTTTCATTGAACACAGCGCACTGAAAAGCCTCCTGAATGACGGAAACACAAGTGTCGATTTATTTTTCATGTACTGTGAAGTTATTGGGCCCTAAATCCCTTGCACTCAATCTGTTGGGGTTGCCAGTTCATGCACCATTGGGTTTAACTGTCACCCTTTTTGTAGCCTAAACACACGTTCAGAATTTATATTGAAGCACTCATGTGAATTTTTGACATATTTTTTCCTTCATCGTTTGCAGTGGGGATAAAAATCATCAATATTTGATGAAATCATTTTACCATATCGAGACATCGACGTACCAGTTTTGTAACAATATCCGGACTGCAAATAATAAAGGCCATCTCGGATCTCCACATAAATTTATGAACATCACACTAATGTTATAAAGAGGAGGAGCTCGTGGCTAAATAATAACAGTCGCACAGGTCGATCATCAAGGTTAAGCAACGCTTGACGAGGTCGGTCCGTGGATGGGTGACCATTTTAACATAGCGAGTTTCCTCCGTGCCTCGGAAAGCACGTTAAGCCGTTGGTCCCAGCTGTCATTTGAAGATCTTTGACAGTCGTTACGGGTAGTCAGAAGCTTGAGATCTGACACCAGTCTTGCCAAGGGGTACCGTGTTACCCAGTTACTGGGTTGTGGAGGTCAGATAGGCAGTCGCTCCATGTGAAACACTGGTACTTAGCTGATTCCGGTAAGACTGGAAGCCGACCTCAATATAGTTGGGAAAAGGCTAGGCAGATGATGACACTAATATTATAAAGGCGAAAGTCTGTGTATTTTTGTTACTTCTTCACGCTCAAACGGTTGGACGGATCTTGATGAAATTTGGAACAGATAGATTAAAGTCAGGAATAGCACATAGGATACTTTTTATCTCGGGAATATATTCCTTCGGGATAAATTTCGACGTTCACGCGGGCGAAGCCGCTGGCAGAAGCTAGTGAAGAAATAAAACAAATACTCGTATATCGGCGTCATTTCTGTTTCTCCGCTAACTTCTCCTAAACCACGAAACTAATTTAGATACTTACGGTGTTCATAATAAAAAAAAAATGAATAAAATCAAAAACCCAACCGCTTAAGCGAACTATAAAGATATATATACAAGAATAATAAAAAAATGCAACCCCCACAAGATGACGCCCAAAATCCGCCATGTTTCTTTTTTAACGTAACTTAGCTAAGAACACTAGGACGGTCAAGACCTATCTAACGATATACTAATTATAAAAATACGTCTAGTGGTTTGAAAGATATGAGGTTACAAAGAATGTTACATGCATATATATACATACAAGATTCACGCGAAAAACATTCCATTCCTTGCAGCCGGGTAAAAAAGGGGATAAACGAGGAAGGTTTTTGTTTACAATTTGTTGTGTGAAGCCGGGGGGTCGCTAGTCATGAGAAAGCTAGAGTTAGTTATTTCTTTGTTTTCAAGGAAGTCAACTTCAACCATATTAACACGCCATGGTGATGAACTTCATAGTACTTAATAAAACCATACCTACATATTCCTGCACGATCAACATTTGGTAAAACAAGGAAAGCTTCCCTACTTTCAAAGCGGACATTCTTTCAAAGAAAACTTTAGGTAGAAACTTTAACTTTGTAATTCTGTAAGGGAATTCTTCGCTTCTGACTTTTTCGTATGTTAACAACCGGTTTCCGGGTATAATGAACATTGTTCTAGTCAGTACTAATATGGTGAAATCATCATTATCATTACCGTACAGTCAAAAGACATCTACTGCGTGTATGATCGTGATTGCACCTACCACTATTTATGTCTGCATCACCCAAAGGTTGACTGTTAGAAAATGCCTAAGGCATTAAGTCCGCCTCTGTACATTTGTGTGCTTAAAGCATTAAATAAATAAATGGGATTGCTCAGCTAAATATCAGCTTGCCGCGCTTGACTCGGTGGAACGCAGAGCTAAGAGACTAATTGGCGACGTCAAACTGGTGGATGCCAAGCTTCACAGCTTAGCTCATCGCCGTAAGGTTGCCTGCTTGTCGGTCTTCTACAGACTGTATTTTGGCGAGTGTGCTCATGAACTCCACGACCTCATCCCACCGGCCCCCTTCTACCATCGGACATCTAGACGCACAACAAGTTACCATCCTCACCTAGTTGCTATGCCACCAATTCGCACCAAGCGCTTCCAAACATCCTTCATAATGCGCACAGCTAAAGAGTGGAACTCACTGCCTGCGTCTGTGTTTCCGAACGCATACAACCCGAATCTCTTCAAAGTTAGAGTTAACAGGCTTCTTCTGGGTAAGCTCACTCTATCGTCGACTTTGTCTCTGTCACCTCTGACCTAGACTAGAGTCAAGAGCAAACCCAACACGAATAAAAAAAATTATGTATCTCCCAAGCCCATGACTCACACAGTTACATAGGACTGGTCCTGTTCATCCAGAAGACTGCCATGGTCCTTTCCAGGTCATCGGCCCATCTTGTAGGGAACCTTTCAACGCTATTCCAGTTCGAAATAAACCAATAATGAACACTGAGTAATCCATTCTAATCATGAACATTTTCTAAACATTTTTCGGTATTTTTTATGCCTCAGTCGCGGGACATTAGGAATGGGTAAGTTGATAAGGTTTTATAGACTATATATCATCATCATCATCATCATTTCAGCCGAAAGACGTCCACTGCTGGACATAGGCCTCCCCCAGGCGTCGCCACATTGACCGATCCCGTGCGTCTCGCATCCAGCGCCTTCCCGCAACCTTGACCAGGTCATCGGTCCACCTGGTGGGAGGCCTTCCAACGTATCGTCTTCCGGTTCGCGGTCGCCATTCAGAACTTTTCGACCCCATCGGCCATCCGTTCTTCGAGCAATGTGCCCTGCCCACTGCCACTTTAGTTTGGCAATTCTTCGGGCTATGTCGGTAACCCTGGTTCTCTTGCGGATCTCCACATTTCTGATTCGATCACGCAAGGAAACTCCGAGCATAGCCCTCTCCATTGCCCTTTGAGTGACTGCAAGCTTCCTGATAAGGCCCATTGTAAGCGACCACGTCTCAGAGCCATATGTCATCACTGGCAACACACACTGGTCATAGACTTTCGTCTTGAGACACTGTGGTAAGTTGGACGAGAAGATACCGCGCAACTTCCCGAACGCTGCCCAGCCGAGTCGGATTCGACGGTTGACCTCTTTCTCGAAATTGGCCCTACCCAATTGGATCGTTTGGCCCAGGTAGACATAATCGTCCACAACTTCGAGTGTAGAGTCCCCGACCTTGATAGGAGTGGGTGCAACATGGCCATTCAACGTCACCTTGGTTTTTTCCATGTTCATCTTAAGACCCACTCTTTCGGAAGCTCTACTGAGGTCATCGAGCATCGCACTGAGGTCCTCCATGGTCTCAGCCATGACCACTATATCGTCGGCAAACCGAAGGTGAGTGATGTACTCGCCATTAACGTTGATGCCAAGCCCTCTCCAATCCAGAACCTTGAAGACATCCTCCAGCGCAGCAGTGAACAGTTTCGGAGAAATGACGTCTCCCTGTCTCACGCCACGCTGGAGAAGAATTGGTTTCGAGATCTGATCCTGAAGACGGACTGACATAGTGGCGTTCTTGTACAAACACTTCAACACTTCAATGTACCGGTAGTCGATCTGGCACCGTTGGAGAGACTGCAGTACAGACCAAGTCTCGATCGAATCGAAGGCTTTCTCGTAGTCCACAAACGCTAAACAGAGAGGCAGGTTATACTCTTCGGTCTTCTGTATAACCTACCGCAGCGTATGTATGTGGTCTACGGTGCTAAAGCCTTTTCGGAATCCGGCTTGTTCGGGAGGCTGGAAATCGTCAAACCTGCGCGCGAGACGATTCGTGATGACTCTTGAAAACAACTTGTAGACATGGCTAAGAAGTGAGATGGGCCTATAGTTCTTCAGCCGGGCATTGTCGCCTTTCTTGAAGAAGAGTACCACTACACCCCTGCACCATGCCTGTGGCGTTTTGCCCTCGAGTATGACGGAATCAAACAGCTTCTGAAGGGCCTTAAGGACCGGTTTTCCACCCGCCTTCAGGAGTTCAGCCGTGATTCCGTCATCACCCGGCGCCTTGTTGTTTTTAAGCTGTTTCAGAGCCATCCTAATCTCGTACAGGCTGACGTCCGGAATATCTTCGGTATAGTGTGGGGTCAATCTAGCTCTTGGGTCGTTTGCTAGATTCGCAACGGGCTTGCTGATTGATGTGTACAACTGCCCATAGAATCTCTCGATCTCCCTCAGAAGCTCTGGTTTGGCGGATACGATCCTGCCATCATCGGTCTTCAGTTTTGTGAGCTGGCTTTGCCCAATAGCCAGATCCCTTGAGAAAACCTTGGAGCCTTTATTTCGCTCAATCGCCTCTTTAATACGCTCGGTATTAAAGCGGCGGAGGTCTCTTTTCAAGGATTTAGAGATCTGTCTATTGAGCTGCCGGTATTTGCACGCCTCATCTGAAGACTGCAGGATGAACTCACGCCTCTCCTTCATAAGCTTGAGGGTAGGATCAGAGAGCTTTTTGGTTCTATCTGTACGACGGGTCTTGAAAAACTTAGACCCGACCGTATGGACAGCTTCCACGAACCCGTCGGCGTAGTCGTCCACGGAGCTCCCTAGGCACTCGAAACGATTTTGGAGTTCGAGCTGAAAGCTCTCGGGGTTTTGGAGCTGGATCCGTGCTGGACGGAGCGTGGACTTCATCAGTCGAGACCTTTCAAGCTTAATATTAATGTTCAATGTGCCTCTTACCATGCGGTGATCGCTCCCGGTTTTCACCGAATTGATCACAGAGACATCATTGAACATTTGCTTCTTGGTTGACATGATGAAGTCGATCTCATTTTTTGTTGCACCATCGGGGCTCTGCCAGGTCCACTTCCTGTGTTCACGCTTTTTGAAGAAGGAGTTCATCATAAAGAGGCCCTCCTTCTCCATAAAACTGTAAAACTGGCCAGGTGGCCATGGTAGGTGACCCCGGTGGTTCCGTCGTCCAACTCCAAATTGCCCCACTTGCAGCTCATCCTCGTCTCGTTTGCCCAGTTTTGCGTTGAAGTCCCCCATGACAACGGTGAAGTGAGTTTTGAAACCATGCATGGCTCTGGAGATATCCTCATACATGGTCTCTACCTCGTCGTCGGGGTGTGCCGAGGTTGGGGCGTAGACCTGTATGACCTTCAGCGAATATCTTGAGGATATTCTGAGTATAAGGCACGCCACCCTGGTCGACACACTCTCGATCTTCACCACGTTGTTCACAAGGGACCTGTGGACGATAAACCCGACACCACCCTGGGACTGCCGGTCACCCTCTCGGAAATAGAGCAGGTTACCGGATTTGAGGATTATCGAGTCCTCCCCCTCTCTTCGGACTTCAGATAACCCTATAATACTCCATCGCAACCTGCTCAATTCCTCTTCGAGTTCGGTAATCTTCTCGTCGGTCCGAAGTGTACGCGTGTTGTACGTAGCCAGGTACAGTCGTCGGTGATTTTTTGGGTAGCCGGATCCCGTCCGGAGATTCTTGGCACCCCTTGCCATGCCGTAACCTCGACCGCTACCGTAGTCGAGGGTAGGCAGGCTGCCGGGCACTAGGGGCCATTTTTTATTTGTGCTATTCATGGGGGGTTTTTGCCATAATCGCCACGCTTGGCAGGCGGGTTGGCGATCGCAGTATGGTTGTTGTAGAAGCACAGAGAACGCTGCTGCCCATTCTCTGGTTTGTCCCTTAGTCGCCTCTTACGACACCCACGGGAAGACATGGGATGGTGAAATTCTTTACGTCCGGCACCATACGGAACAGACTATATGTATACATATATTATAGACACTACAGCGCGGATCATCTAAAATTTAACAATTTAATACAAAAAACACGTTAGGTATTTGCTATTATTTGTAGCTACGAAAGAACGAAATATTGTGTTGTTTCAAACGCGAAACAATTTTTGATTCATAATGCCAACAGCTCAGAAACAGCTTTAGCGAGGTTTTCAATTTAATTGAACCAAACAATCATCCCATCTCGTCTCAACAAAAATACTTTAAAAAGAAAATCTTTTTATCCTATAAATATTCACATTTCAGTACAGCATCAAACACAGACATCTCATTATTTGTAAGAAAAATATTTTGTAAAATCTCGAGTTTGCGTAATATTCTTGCATACAGACGAATATGAGAAGATGTTGTATTTATTTAAGTATATTTAGTTAGAAGTAGACTCTTAGAAATTACAAATTCTTTCCTTTCGTTTTGTTTTTAGGGTTCCGTACCCAAAGGGTAAAAACGGGACCCTTTTACTAAGACGCGGTCCGTCTGCGTGTCTGTCACCAGGCTGTATCTCATGAACCGTGATAGCTGATGATAGATAATGTATTTCCACTATAAAAATATAAACTAAAAACAGAATCAAATAAACATTTAAATGGGGATCCCATACAACAAACGTATTTTTTTTTTAAGTTTTTTGCAATAATGGTACGGAACCCTTCGTGCACGAGTCCGACTCGCACTTGGCCAGTTATTTTTTAAATTGGCAAAACCAATATTAAAAAAAAACGGCATAGAATAATACAATAATAGAATTTTGAAAACATCATCATCATCTTCCAGCCCTTGTCCCATGTTACTTGCGGTCGGCGCAACACGTTTTCTTCTTCCATACCGTCCTGTTCCTCGACACGCCATAACTGACTTCCTTTTCTTTCACATCACTCCTCACACAGTCCATCCATCTTTTCTTTTCCCGTCCCCTCCATCCATACACATTTAAATTCATAACTCTTTTAGTAACATGCGTTTCATCCCTCCTCATCACTTGACCATACCAGGATAAACGGTTTACTTTCAACTTTTCTGTCATTGGCGTTCAAACTGCCTCTAATATACTCATTTCTCACTTTATCCATTCTCGTCACTCTGCACAACCATCTCAACATTCTCATCTCTGCTACATGCAAACTCTTTTCATCCATCTTTTTTCCAACCCCAGCTCAACATTCTGATCCATACAGTACGACAGGTCTAATCACGGACTTGTAAATTTTCCCGTTTAACTTGAGCGGTATCCGTGGGTCTCAAGTTGTTCCAGTGACCTGTCGCCATTTCATCCATTCCAAGTTGATCCGGTGCATTACGTTAGAGAATACGTATAGAATTATGAAAACAAAAGATGATAAAGACATTCTAAGTAGAAACTAAATAGCTTTATTAAAATAGATACCTAATACGTTTTTAATTTATTGGAAAACTAAACAAAAGAATCATGCTCTTGCCGTCAACTCAATTTATTTAGGTGCAGCGTTTTCTTCTTCTATACATGCCATTATCATTCTAACAACTTAAATCTCACAAAAAACAAACTTGAAACACACACACACACATCTCACATCTCTTTTATGAAATCACACTTTTCCCGGGGCTTCCATCCCATGACAATCCCTCAGGAACCGTGTGGATAAAAAAAAAAACTAGCTTGCTTATGGTACTCAACAATAGTGAAGCTTCCCATCAGTGGAAGAATTTTCGAAATCATATTTTCGTCTTATTACTTTGGCCCTGGGTGATAAATTTGGCCCAAATTTGAAAAGGCTACTAACGTTTTAGTGACTCCTTGACACTGACAACAGTAATGCCAGCTACCGATTGTTGTTAGAACTAAAAAAAATACGACCTTATTAATACTTCCACAGATCACCTATTACAAACATAGGTAAGCAAACAATAAAAACGTCTTTATAATAGTTTATAAAACACAAAAGAACCTTTCGATCATTGTGTTTTCGAACTAAATAATATACCTCATAATCCAATCATCTATTAAATAGTAGTGAACAACTAATTTCGGTCCTTGTCGGTTCTTCTAGAGTCGTTCAATCATAGCTCCTATTGTGAAGAAAGTGCCTTTCATACAAAATCATAATTCATACCACAATACAAGAAAATTCTTAAGAAAATATTCGAACAAAGCTGATTCGTTTTTATTGTGACTTAAATTGCCTTTTTTGGAAGGCTTTATTGATTACTTGAAGGTGTTGTTTTTAGTTTCAGAATATAATTTTAGTACTAGGGTTTTTCTTTTATAGGCTCGCGTTTGACCACCAATATCTTACCTAATAGGGTGTGTAATTAGATAAACGATGGTGTGGTCGACGATGGAGCACGCTTCATCATCATCATTTCAGCCGAAAGACGTGCACTGCTGAACATAGGCCTCTCCCAAGTGTCGCGACATTGACTGGCTCCATGCGTCTCGCATACAGTGGATCCCCGTAACAAGGCCTTCCACTAGATGGACCTCGGTCCAGCTAGTGGAATGCATTCCAACGCAACGTGTTCCGGTTCGCCGTCGCCATTCCAGAACTTTTCGACCCCATCGGCCATTTGTTCTGCGAGCATTGCCCAATGTCACTTAAGTTTGGCAGTTCTTCGGGCTATGCTGTTAGCTTTGGTTTTCTTTTACATAAAAAACATTGCCCACACTAGGAATTTCTTCCTGTATCATGGGTGCGTTTACGAACATATAAACTCACATACACAACACCCAGAGCCGGAACAACTATCTGTAGGTCATACAAATATTTGTTCCGTGCGGGAATCGAACCCGCGACACGCAGCACAGCAGTCAATCGCTCAACCACTGCGCCAACCGTGCGCCCAAACCGTGCGTCTCTTGCAGCACGCTTGCCTAGAAGTTACTTATTCAATCTTGACTTAAAGACCTTCAGGCAGGTACCTACAAAACTTTTAACAAAGCATGCTTTTTTATAGGCTGTTATAGTTACATTAGTTGAATTCACGGACATATATACGACCTCAACATCCTACGATAATATCGTCAGATAAATAAATGACATATTCTCTCTCTAGTCTTCAATAAAAGACATTTATGACATTACATTCGATACAAGGACCTAACATAAAAACTACCAAAGCAAGAAGATCGATCTTCGAAATAATGAAAATTATCAAACCAAAAAGGCAATTACCGCGACTCGACTCTCAAGTAATCATTTTTAACTAACTTAAAATACGACACACAAGATAAACAAAGGTAAATAAATAGCAGCAGGCGTTTTGAAAACAAAAGAGGGATGTGATACCCAGTCGTAATTATGCGTACAAATAAAGCTTGCACAGACCTGAGTAATGAAAGTATAAATAAATGAATTACTTTCTACAATATTATACTGATTAGAAGTAAAGATACAACGCGACACAACAATATCACAGTCAATCTTGAAAAAAAAACCTTTTGAAACAGAAAACGGCCCGCCATCACCACCTATGTTTGGTACAGAGTACATAAGTGCATCAAAATTTCGTTAGTTATGTTTCAGCCCCATGTATTAGGGTGCGAGCCATTGCCATTAACCGGGTACAGATTAAAACTCCGAACTGCTACTGAATAAGTACATATGGTATAACCCCTTTGCCCGATCCGGGATTCAAACCCAATACCTCACGTTCAGCAGTAGCGCTTGCAACCACTACACAAACAAAGCCTTCATAGTCTCGTCAAACTTGACAATATTTATTACAAGCTTTTATTTAACTTGCAATGTAAGTATGTAAGTGTGTTCGGGTCAAATCTTACAACTGAATTTTAAATCAGTTATCCTCCACCGATTAAGATGAAATTTTGCATACACGTTTAGTTTGGTTGTCTGTAAGAGATTGTCTAGTGCGATAAGACCACCCATTGTACACTTGTTTTTGTAAATGTTTGTCCTGTATGTTTTAGCGGTGTACAATAATGTATAAAATAAAAAAATTAATAGTTTGGATGTAAATGCTTGGTTAGCTAAGTGACATCATTCTAAAACCAATATGGCGGACGACCCATGATGGTGGATGAGCAGTTTTTTGTGCACTGCCATGATATGGGTATCAAATGAAAGGGTTTGCTGAGAAGAATACGAAAAAGCTTGTTTTAAAAAAAGATTTTTGAGCAAAGGAATCTGTCTTTAGCTGCCAAAACGGTTTTGACTCTTATGTGCACACTGTCTGTCTAAATATAGCCAGTCATACATTGTTGGAGAAGGATTAGGCTTACATGTAAACACATTTGTGTTGACGAAGTTTCCCTCTTGAATAATTATGATGAATCATTTGCAATACATTAGCATGGAAGCAGAAAGTTTTGGAATGAATTTGAATTCAGAACATTGTAAAGACGGACGATGGCGAAAAATAGAAACAAGTGAAAACAGAGACCGTATTTTAGAATTAAACAGGACTTGTGAGTTTTCAGAAGTCGCTAGTCGTGTAAAACTAAACCAATACTAAAGTCACTACCAAGAACGCTGACTGAATTGATTTGATTCATTTATATAGCTTACTAGCTGACCCGGCAAACTTTGTTTTGCCATAAAAACTCCACACATTCACCTACCCTACACCTACCCTACACCTACCCTACACCTACCCTACACCTACCCTACACCTACCCTACACCTACCCTACACCTACCCTACACCTACCCTACACCTACCCTACACCTACCCTACACCTACCCTACACCTACCCTACACCTACCCTACACCTACCCTACACCTACCCTACCATATTTTTTATTTTTTTTATTTTTTTGGGATGAAAAATAGATGTTGGCCGATTCTCATAGATACCGGATAAGCACAAAAAATTTCATCAAAATCGGTCAAGCCGTTTCGGAGGAGTATGGCAACGAAAACTGTGACACGAGAATTTTATATATTAGAAGATTATAGCTTAATAATAACTAGCGCGTACCATTCCATTTAATGGCATCCATCAATAAAAATAAATTTGATACACAAAATGTTCACACACGTTTCTTATACAAAGAACTTTAGGGCAGGTCAAGTAGGCGTCTACAAAAAAAAACACCGACAAAAAAGGGTACAAAATGCTAAAAATCCCTTTTAACAACCCGACAAGCATGCAATAAAGGTTTAAGTTAACAACAAGGTGATGTAATAGACAATAATTTACAACTTGTTGAATTTTTAAAGCTTTGTACCTGTGCACGGTTCACTCACACGATCTCTTTGAATGTTTTACAGGAGTCCCCACTTTAGACTAGGGATGTTTGCCATTGAACGAAGGTGGATGTGGATATATCGCATTATTATAATTACATGCTGCTGGTCACACAATTCGCAAAGCAATTAAACAGCTATGTAAATCAATCTACCGAACCTTTTTTTTTCCAGTCTTACTGGGTGCAGCTGGATACCATTTTACATGGAGCGACTGCCTAACGGATCTCCACAATCCAGTAACTGTGTAACACGATACCCCTTCTCAAGACTGGCGGCAGATTTTTGGCTTCTAACTAACCGTTTACGGTTACAGCCATCAGAGATATACAAATGTCAGCCGGGACCAACGGCTTAACGTGCTTTTACTACATTTTTATTTTACAAAAATACTTTTTCAGCTTTGTCACCTTCTAGGTGACTGCTCAGAAGTGGGGGCAAAACATTTAAACTTCGAACTTTAATGTGATAGATCTTCGCTTAGTAGACTAGAACAGTATCCGACGCTTGCGGAGGCAGATGTAGATGTGGAAAATGGTTCTGTATTTGCGGAGACGTAGACGAAATGCCGCTACAGCCCTACTTTGCCCCGCCCTTCGATGTAAATGATTCATGACTATCCAGGCATGTTGGAGTGACGTTCAGTGTTGTTGAAAAGGCGTCGAAAGGGCTGTATAAATCTAGTAAAACTTTTGGATTCGCCAAATGTTGACTTTATTTTATGATAGATTTTAGTTTTTCGAGTTCTTTAGGCAGTGTTGTATGGAGTACTTTTCGTGCAGCTGTGGTTTGAAAATCACTCTTACATTTAAAGATTAAAGGTTCATTATTTCAGGTTATTTTCTGTATGACTTTGTTACTGACCTTCGATTTAAATGATGCATGACGTAGAGTCCAGCAATTTACTTGCGTTAATTTTTATAGCTCAAAGTGCGGTATTATCATTAATTGCTTCATATGTTTAAAAATCCGTCTACTGAACAACGCAATGAATACTGTTTCAAAATGAAAGCGCTTACGATTCACTGAATATATTTATGCTACACTATTAAGCTGCAGGCATGTCGGAATGACGCCCAGTGTTGAAAGGGTTGCAAAAAGACAGAATAACTAGTACAACATTTGACGGTATTTTGAAAATGTCGGCTTCATTTTTATGTCAAAATTTTGTTTTTGGTACAGCTTGTTATTGTCTTTTGTAGTTGCTGAATGGAGTTAAATTGTGTATTTGTCATGCTCTGGTTTATCTCTGTTATATACCTCACTATAGCTTTAAAAAAATTCAAAGGTTGCTTTTGCCATGGCCCGCTTAAAAGTCGAAAGTTACGGAAACATACTACCAGTCAATAATTACCCTACGTCCATTGGGACAAATTAAACTCTTTGATACATTTTTTTATCACACAATGCATAGTCTCCGTGTTTCAATCGTTATCCATTTCTGTTCAGCCGTTGAGGTGTGATTGATGTTATCAATCATCCAAACTTACATATTTTCCCATTTATAATGTTTTTTGGAATAGTAGGTTTTGTGGTATTTATTTACATTACATACACAAAGGTACAAAGACGGACTTAATGCCTTATGATGATGAATGTCCGTGTGTCACTAGCGGGCTGTCAACTGAAAATCAGCGCTGGGTGTGGGCACGCTCGGCGCAATCATTTTTAAACCTTGTTTGTACTTTTTTTACTATTCTTCTCTGTTATTTTGTGATTGTTGTTGTTGTGTTGTGTCTATGTCGAATAAATGTTTTCTATTCTATTCTATTCTTTTTATGCATTCGTAACTCACAGAAAAATACTAGGTGTTTTTATAATTTGTTATTCTAGCTTTTCTCTATAATGTAGATTGCTCCCGCCAGCCGTAAAATAGAGCAATAAAGTAAAACTGCACAACAATACGGCCACGTACGTAGTTTTATTCACCTTTTCTTATTCTTTCTTCCATACCTTAGTTCTGCAAGTAGAACGCCAAGTAATCTTGGAACACCTTTTGCAACTAGATAATGTTCTTAGATATACGTACTGTTTACTCCACATACCGTGTTTTGTAACCTGCAACGAAGAAAAAGTTTAAATTAGTTACACGTCAGACAATTTACGCAATATAGAAGTGGGCAAGGTGGACGGAAAAAGACCGCACGGTCGTTCACTAACACGTTGGTCAGATCAAATCAAGGTGAAAACAGGACTCACGTTGACCGCTGCCATGAGAAGAGTCGAAGACAGAGTGACCTGGAAAGAGCTCGTCAGTGAATCCGTAAAAACCTTTCAGGACGGGCCCGACCTTCAGCATTAAAGAATAAAACGAAGACAATTCAAGTACTTAAGATAAAGCTTAATCTTCATCTTTATCTTCAATTGGTCTTCTTATAACCTGCAAGAAACGTGCGTGATCGTCTCTTAAAATAATTATTTCACTGTCACAAGTAGGCTTGGAGTACCCTTCAGTTACGATCCAAACATAATCCTGTTCAAGAGTAGTAATCTATCATCCAATTAGCAAAGCCGAGCTAATCCTTATAATGAACAACATGTTATTTTAGCCAATCAGCGAGCGTCAACCGGTTCTATTGACTCGTGAACCATCAGACTTACATGTCATGAATTTGGATTAATTTTGTTTTGTTTAAACAATGCGGGATAGTAATCTTTAAAATTATTCATATCTGTTCTCATGTCATCTGTTTTGGTAGTTGAAACCGATTGTGGTTCATGTATGTGTTTAATCGGGGTTAGAAGTTTTTGATTTGTTAATTCATGTATTTGTTACATGTTTAGAATAATTTGTCAGTTCTTTAAGAGAACTAATATAATAATATAATGAAATAATATATTTAATTATTTATTCTTAAAATATCATCATATTCTGGAGACAAACAGAGACTGGTAGGTTAAAATAACTCTGTACATGTACCTCACTAACATAGATGAAAATGTAGTTTGTTGTAACGCTTTTGTACTTTTTGAAGAATAAATTTATTATCATATTATTTCCTTTATTTATCTTCTTTCTTATTTTTTTAAACTTTTAAATATTAAAAAAAAATACAGAAAACATAAAAACATATTTTTATTATTATAATATATTATATTATATATATATATATAACGAGATGTTACGAGATGTAACTATATTTTATTTTAATCCTATTTTAACTAATTACTAAATTGTTGGTTAACCGTATCTTTTTTGCAAGTACTGTTCCAAAAAATCATTCATTGATAATAGCTACACTATCGGTGAATGTCAAGGGTTTTTAACCGACTTTCCAAAAAGAAGGAGATTCTATGTTAGGCTGTATGACTTTTTTTTATTGGTTTATTTTCACAGATTCCCCACGCTTTTTTACAATAAAATACATTGTTTTGTTAGTCACAATATACTTAATTTAAATTTATTGAAAATTATTTTCTACTTTTTAGTTTGGTTTTCTATTAAAGCGTGTTATATAGTTTTTTTAATCTATTTTTTTCTTTTTGGTTCAATTTACCATGAAAGCGTGTTTTTTTAGTTTTCTAAACGACAATTTATTAATGCAACTACCTCCTGTGATGGGAGCGGGCAATTCGCGTGCCTGGATGTGATAGCCGTTTCTCGGGCTCCGTCTCTGGAACATTGATTTAATACGTGTAGTTGGCGCAAGCCGCTACCGCGTATTTGGATATAACTAAAAATTAAGCCATGCGCATGTCGTAGCACGCGCCTTGGGACTTGGCACAAATACACTACCGGGTTTCGGATATAAAAAAAACACTAATCCTGGAGATCCTGGTAAGGATAATGGGACAAACTATTTAAATTATTGCATTGTCATCGGTCCTTGATAACTGTGCAAAGTTTCAAATTAATCTGACTTTTTGAAGGGGGTGAAAATCATGTTCAAAGATTCCGGTACATAGATAAATACATACAAAGCTTATAAAAGCGTATTAAAAACCGCACCGCACTTCCAAATAAAAACAACACAAAGTGAAAAATAATTTTAATTTCGGAAGTCGGTGTCAAAAACCGAAGAAGCAAAAACAGGAACATTGTCTTACAAAATTGAAGTTATTTTAAAATTTTTAGTGTAGAAAGTTTTATGTAGGATTATGTAGTATTATGTAGATATAAACGTACGCGTTCTAGGGGAATAGCTACTAGGGCGAAACCACAGAAAAAGTTTGCGGTTACACCAAAGCAAAGCAAATCGTTTTCTCCCTAAATCTCGTCTCTCAAAATTATGCTTTTCAATTGATAACCTCAAAATATTCAAAAGGTTAAGCTCGTTTATATCTGTGATCACGATCAAAAGGCAGTTGATCTGTCTTCAGAAATGCTCGCGAAATCTATGCTTAGGATTCCGGTTTGGATTCTATTGTTATGAAATCTCTTCTCTGTTCAGCTTAGGATCAGGAGCCAGTTATTCAGAGTGCTGGCTTAGAGTTTGAATCAAAAGTCAAAGTATTCTTTGAGGTGGATTCTGAGTGAATTTATAATGAATGAATGAGTCTATCCCTTTGTCTGTCTGTACTTTTTGACGCAACCGCGGGGCACACTATGTATGTAATTGTTTTAAAATTAAGTTCCCTTTTATTTGTATCTACATTGTGTGTATCTGTGTCTGCCAAATAAACTAGTTTTCTTTCTTTCTTTCTTTCTATTAGACAGATTTTGAAGTTGTCTTCATTAAAACCATGAACAGTAGGTGCGAAAATCATAACAGACATTTTTTTGTGTGTTAACTACTGAAACGAACGCGAAAGTAAGGTAGATATCTTTTTAAAAAAATGCTTGCATTTTAGATACTAAAGTTGGCACTCCCAGTTAAAATCTGCTAGCGACAAAAGAGACTCAATTTACTTCAATGCTAATTTTGAGCAATTTGCGTCAGCTAACAAAACCTTTTTTGACGACGCGAAAATCTTTTTTTGTTTGTTTACTTAAAATCGATAAAATAATTTGAATACATTTTTATTTTACTTGAATTTCTTTTTTTGTAAAAGAAATATTTTTTATATCGGTTTAAGGGCCAGTTTCTGAAGTCGACGTCACATCTCAAATCAGCTGACAATTTGTCACAAATTAACCAGCTCAATGGGTTTCTCAACTACATCATCGAGAAATTACGTAATCGCTTGTTACATTAAATAATCGACATTAATTTATTTCGGTTGGCTACCCTAGCTGGTATTCTTTCACTGTCCTCATACGCAAATTTCCTATTACAACTGAGGTTTGCTGTTAGAAAACCCAATTATGGGTTAAGCTCGCTTATGTACATAACCTGTCCATTGTATTTGTATCTTCATGTTATGTTTTGTGTGCAATAAAGAATAAGAATACTATAACGTAATCAGTAACTTTAAATAGGTAGTATTTTATCTTGAACGGCTGGGTTGGTGTAGCCGCCAAGTTAAGCAAACCTTACCAAGGACGATTTTTGGATGGGTAACCACGTTTTTTTGGTTTGCTTGTTTTTGGATAGGTGACCCCACACAGGTTAAGCACCACTCACCAAGGTCAGTCTTGGGATGGGTGACCACTTTTTTTTGGTTCGCTTGTTTTTGGATGGGTGACCCTGCCAGGGTAAGCAACACTCACCAAGGTTAGTATTTGGATGGGTCACCGCTTTTTTTTTGGTTCGTTTGTTTTGGATAGCTGACCCCGCCAGGGTAAGCAACACTTACGAAGGTCAGTCTTGGGAAGGGTGACCACTTTTTTTTGGTTTGCTTTTTTGGTTCGCTTTTTTTTTGGATGGGTGACCTTGGCAGATGTTGTTTAACCTAGCGGGGTGGGTGACTTTAGGATGGGTGATCAAAATTTTTGTGGTGATGGTCACCCATCCAAAGATTGACCTTGGTTAGTTAATATTTTTTTGTTATCTTGGTAATTAAGTAATTGATTTAAATTAAAATATTTTTTATAACTCAACCCATACCATAGTTTTCACCGACCGGGACCCCTATTATCTTTTTATCGTAATATAAGCCTTTAAAATCATAATATTAATTTTAATCTGCGAATAATCGACCAATTTCCAACAGTTATAAATTAGGCTCGTTGACAAGAGATTAACATTGAAAAAGGTTCTCAGAAACTCAAAACTGCTGTAACATGTGGTTAATTCGAGATTTTTGTCAATTGTGACAAATTGTTAAATGCTTGTCACATTTGGGACTTGAGAAACTGAAAGTAGAATTAACAGGTCATTAATCCTCGATTACGTTAACAGCCCGATAATTGGGAGCTGGGAAACTGTCAGTAAGTACATTTGATTTGGGAAAAGCTACAACAATCATTTTCAATATTTATTTTTTATTGGACTTATTTTGTGGTGCAACTTATTTCATACGACAATACTTCCAATTGGGTATTAAATTTCTGGTCTAAAGAAAAGGAATAAACAGACTCGGAAAAATTCTAGTTAACTAAAGTTTGTACAGCAATTTGATATAAAAACCGCAAAGTGACAAGGAAGGTTGCAGATATAACAATTACGTAGCAGATATTAGATACGATATTATATAACATTTTGACGCAATTTTCTACCACAATGACCAGTTTCAAGTAACTGTCGCCGAACATTTTTGATATTAGCTTCAGATACATTTAATTGCTTATATTCCAGAAAATGCGTAGTCTCGTTTATAATAATAATTATGAGGTAATCGAGTTAATTTGGCTAATTGCAAAGTAACAAGCTTCTTCCTGCTTCCAACAGCTGAAAACGACCCAAATCAGTCGAAATAAGGACATCGGTAAGCAATTTATTTTTACCGAAAAATCCTTAATAGCCATCTACTTCTGCCAAGCTTATAATTGTCCCGATTTCATTATTCTTCATTACAGTCCGAACGAGAAATTTCGTACCTACAGTAATTATTTTCCATCGAATTTAAGAGGTCTTATTGGATGAAAGGAATAAATTAAATTTTGAAGAACTGGACGCCCTCTCGATATTCATAGCGCATATTGAAGACACTTTTCTCTATGAAGTGTTTCATTATTTTATACATCTTTGGAAATGAAAAAATCTAATTTCATTTTTCAATAACGTTTTTAGAAGCTTTTTATTTTAGTAGAAGATTTTAGATTTGCTTTGAATATTTCTGAATGTAGATGGTATTTTTAAGCAAGCTGGACTCAAAGTAAACACGATAAAGACCTAATATTTTAGTAAGGCGGGTTGAGTTAAATTATTCTAGTGTCAATAGTGTCAGAGCAGAGGATTTACTGGTGAGAAAATATTTTTTGTTAAAATATTTTAGAAGTACTATTTAACTTACGAGAAGAAGGATTCCTATTTCTCTTACGCTTTCAGCCTAAGGATAGTTCACAGACAAAATTAGAGCTCCTTGTTAAGCCTACTTAAAGCAGGTTAGAGCTAAAATTCTTCGAGACCGACGGAGACGCGACCTAAATAAACCAACTAACTTTGTGAACTGACAAACTGTGAAGGGCTGTATAATGTAGCTACTTAGTTTACCCATTTAATCTCATACCCTTTTTCTCTGAGGACGTGAGCGAAAGTTTCAGCTTTGTCAACCAAATAATTAAAACTCTTGCTGAAAGTAGCTACAATTATCCTTAACATAAACAAGATTGAATCTATTCTAGCCAATTTACCAAGGTAAGTATGCTTTGTTGCAGAAGACACTTTGTATGGGGTCTCCCGATAACCAATAAGAAGAAGCATATAATATCACATTGAACAGATATACATCAATACCAACAATAATTTCATTCCAATCCCATCTAATGGAAATATTATCACAAAACTACATCCACCAACAATATACCATTACGATGGTGGTTTTTCATGATCAGACCCATATGTGTTAAAGCACTATTTTTTACAGTTTGCACTCACTATATGGTCAACTTAACGGTTCTTTGATAGCCCAGTGTGCCCGCTATTGTGTTACCCGGTACCCGGGTACCCATTACCTCTCAATTGATTTTCTAAAGTTCAGTCCAGTCGCTCGTTCCTTTTTGCTACTAATAGGAGCTCTTTGACGGCCTCGCAATAATTTTCAAGCTGCAACGTTACTTTTAAGTAATAAAGGCGTTGTTTTTAAATGTATTGGGCTTTATTTGTAACATTTTGAACATAATTTTGAAAGAAATGCCATAGTATTTGGTGATACATCTATTTATTATAAAAAATCGATATTTTTTTTTAACACGCTTTTATTAGCTTGGTATGTATCTATGTATCAATGTAACGGAATCTTTGAACGTGATTTTCACCCACTTCAAAACGTCGGATTGATTTGAAACTTTGCACACCTATCAAGGACCGATGACAATGCAATAATTTAGTCAAAGTCAAAAAACTTTTTAACACGCTTTTATTATTAGCTTGGTATGTATATCTATGTATCAATGTAACGGAATCTTTGAACGTGATTTTCACCCACTTCAAAACGTCGGATTGATTTGAAACTTTGCACACCTATCAAGGACCGATGACAATGCAATAATTTAGTCAAAGTCAAAGTCAAAAAATGTTTGAAAGCCAAACAAAAATTAAAATTTGCAAGTAATAAAAGTTGATTCTACTGTGCGCGTTTAAATTGTTTGTCCCAAATGCCTTACCAAGATCTTCAGGATTAGCGACTTTTTAGTTCAATTTACCATTAAAGCGTGTTTTTTAGTTTTAAGAACTACAATTTATTTATGTATTGACTTTCATTGAAGACAAATCCGACGAACTTTTGTTTTTCCACGTCATCGTCACTGTTAAAATGTATAAGTTCTAATAAGACCATATTTGCGAATAAAAGGTTGTGACGTCTTTGAAAAATACCGAATGAAAAATTCAGAAAATTGCCTGAATCGTTTCACAAACAGCTTTCAACATTTACACAGTAAACGTCAAACAAAAGTACTGAACGTTAGCACATATCATACATACATAATTTAAACGAAACTCCATACATAGGCATCTGTTAAACTGAAGAGCTTCAGAATCGCAGTACTTTTCGCCTTCCAAACGGTTTTGTATGTTTTGTTCCTCAATGAAAGCTCTTAGCAATTCCTGTAATGTGTTTTATGCGTGTGGGAAAATGTTACAATTGGTACTGAAATGTTCTTGATTCTTGAATCCAACATAGAATTCTTTACATGAAGTTAATTAAATTACCCCTATAACACAAGCTGCTACCTAGCACAGGAGCCAGGGCATTTATTTATTACATGTACAGATCAAAAGCCAGTGAAAAAGAAGGTCCACTAATGCATGCTACTACAAACTAAAATAACTCCAAAATCGAATTAAAATGCGCAATGACAATCGGGTCGCTCGAGCAGAAACTATACGTTCGTTATGTGCCATTTTCACAAAAAATGCAATTAATATCTATCCATTCCGAAGTTAGGCAATTTTTAGATGGATTTCTACTCAATGAACAAGTTATCATCTGTAAAATTAAAGATCCAACTAGATTTACCGACGACGATTGGCTGAAACAGGCTGACCTCATCTGAACCATGGAATATCAGGACCATTACAATCAACATAACAAATAATTAATTAGTAGTAGGTCAAGTACTAAAAACAAAATTATACAATCAGCCCAGCCAAGGTCTCACGCGAGGAATTTCCATAGAACTCGAACCAATTGACCTTCCAATCATAAACACTAAACACTCAATGAACTCAATCATACAAGTACTGATACAGATCTTATTGCAAATAAAGACGTATCATTTTGCCCATGTCTGGTTGTTAAGGGAACGTTATCTGATTGAGATAGATGTAGACAGAATATTAATGAAAATGTTCCTTTTGTATTTACCCCAGGCTTATATAAAGACTTACTTCCAGTTATTGGTATGATTATCATTGATTATTTCATCAGACACGAATAGATCCGACGGTTCGTCTTGATTACCAATTACTCAAACCAAGACCGGAAATTAGTCGTTGAAATCCCTTCCCACAAAAGTAACCAATCAATTTCCTCAGGGAGTAAAATATTAATGAATTCAAATACAACAATAACGCGTAAAGAGTTTCAACGGTACGGTTAAATATTAGTAGGTAGATACTCATACTCGTTCGTATCCGTCGATACGATCCCTAAGGCAGAGCTACTATCCGGGGAGATTACTCCGGATTTTTCTCGGTCCGAAAACTGGCGAAGTTGAAAGTTTGCAACCTATCGAGCTACTTTGCTCGGAGTGTGACGGCAAATGTATGTGTTTGAAAACTTTTTAAAAAGCTCTTTGTGTTAGAAACTATTGGTCGATGCGTTCTTCTCTTTTGGATTATTTTAACTGCACTTTTGAGTAAAGGAAGTGTTCGATTTATCTCGGATGCAGTTTCACTTTGCGGATTTAAAAGAGATCTGCTTTCAACTAAGCTATTTGGAAGAGTGATCTATTCGACAATCACGATAGAGACGTTTATAGATAAGTCGATCATTTGAAGTTTTCCAGCCAAATCTTACTTTGGGAACTTTAAAGTTTATTCATGAAAGAAACAAAGCGAAACTAAGGACCCTAGATTCAGAAGCGGAAACAACTTTTCCAATGTTTGCACACAATAAACTTTGAACTGCATGCTATTACAGTATCGCCTTTACTTTCCGACTTTTAAAGTCCTGACTATGTCGTGTTACTTCTTGAAGTTCTACTTACTCCACACGAGATACGATAGGAGATACAAAGTCAGAATTCCCCACATTGACTTGGAGGATTCTAAATGCTTACAATAAACTTCTCTTTTACTTCAAGTTTGTTTTCTGTTTTAAGAGGTTCTTGATTCAGCATGTTGGTAGATATGAATTTAAAAAAAACATTTGTTCGCTTTTATGCTCAATATGGAATATGCATGTAATTTATTTATAAGCTAAATATAAAATACTTAATAGCTCTAATAAACAAATATGAAAAAAAAACATTAGCCACGAAATTAAAGCGTTTGGTTTTACGTTTTTCACTATTATTTTCTATTTTCGTTTATTGATCGATAAATTGGTTCGATATCAAATAATATTTTTTGCTCATAGCTACTATTATTTATTTAAATAAATATGTAGCTTCTGTACAAGATTCAAGTTATCTTGTGTTTGCTGAGCTGAGACGTTTGTTGGTATGATTTTATGTGAAGCTGTTTGCATATACTGCGAGATGAAATTCTCCAGAATAGTCCAGACTCGAGACATGTTAAGGGTAATTCATTGCTGCGGTGCTAAATCATTGCAGCCGAGTAAAATGGTTGGTATGAACAATGATTTAGGTATATTTGTATTACATTATGGAAGAAAATAAACTCCAAAATTTTAAGAATGAAGTAAGTAATACAGCTACATATAATAAATGGGTCCATCCTTAAATTAGTTTGACACAAGACTCCGGTAAACCTAACGAATATAGTCCGTAGCATACTGTTTCGTGTACTGTGGCCGTAGAATACCAATAAAGGGCCCTCAAGACTAAGTGCGTAAAAACGAAAAGTCATGGAGGAAATACAAAACATAAACAAACATCCACTTAACAGGCAGGCATGACCTGCATTCCCCGAGGAGTTGAGTAGAGATAAGTACACCCGACAACAAACACCCCTGCCGGAGTCTGTGTTTCCCGATAGCTACAATCTAGGGGTCTTTAAGTCAAGAGTGAATGGGGTTTCGTCGCTTACCATCAGGTGAGATAGTGGTCAAGCGCGAGCCTATATAAGATAAAAAAAAAAAAAATACCATTGCACTTAAAGTTTATATCATTTTTCATTTGCCAACTAACATAGACCCTTTCATAGCTCTCAAAAACGGTGCAGGAAATCATCGTGAGGAAACCGGCATGTCCTAGAACCAAAAATTCGAAGACATGTGACATCCACCAACCCGCACTGGGCCCGCGTGGTGCTTTATGGCCCATCCCCTCTCACAGAGAGGAGGCCTGTGTCCCAGCTGTGGGAACATTAATAGGCTGATGATGATGATGATAGACCCTTTTAATTAATAGAATTGATATTCAGTTCTCAATAATAAGAACCTCAATTCTGGAATCTATACTAATATTATAAAGAGGAAAGATGTTTTTGTTTGTTTGTTTGTACCGAATAGGCTCCGAAACTACTGGACCGATTTGGAAAATTATTTCACCAATAGAAAGCTACATTATTCCTGAGTGACATAGGCTATTTTTTTAATCCGAAATTGGGTTTTGTGGGGTGGTCCACGGGAGCGAAGCCGCGGGCAACAGCTAGTACGGTATAAAATTAGTACGGTAATTATTATTTCAATGCAATACAATATTATATTTCTGTTCATTGTCCGTTCCAAAGCTATTCCGGCGATGGAAAAAACGCTTCTTTGAACATTTAATGCTCTGTGAGAAGTGGTATTATAACAGACAGTTATTGATCCACAGCTGGGCAAAGACAATTGCTCATTAGAAAAGGATGAATGATTTATATTCTTTATTATGTGCCGATAATTTTGAAATATTTACAATAAATTCACTACCACTTTACAATATTTGCTTCCTTCAACAACGTGGTAATGATTCGACTATTTATTATTCACTATCTCTGCCCGCAGCTTTGCCCGCGCAAAAAAAGTTTTGTTATACCAAAGGAACTTACTATCGCAATGAAAAGTATCCTCTGTCCTAATTTTGTTTATAGTCTATCTGTGTTTCAAGTTTTATTATAATCCGGTCAACACAAAGATATTTAAAATACAAATAAAAATGTATTTGGGTCAACAGTTTAAAAATGTTTTTTTTTACAGTCACAGTTACTTTCATGTTTACAATTATAGTTTGGTTGGATATCTTTTTTTTGTAAACAGGACCTTTAACTCAGCCAATCACAATCTTATTCTGAACATGCCAGCATTGCTCACCAACAACATCGTCGAACATTATATAATTGGAAGGAAATAAGATAGAAACAAACAATTTCCAACTCGACCGAATGATAGCTGTCGAGAGCAAAATTCGATTAACACCTGCGAATTTCTCAACTTTTTACAACGCGGCGCGGTGTGAACTCAATTGAGGTTATCAGCCGACCATACTCCTCGAGTCTCTAACAAAGTTGCCAGGTCATCTGGAAAACTGGGATGTTCCGAGAATTTTAATTATTTTGACATTTAGATTTGGATCCGTGTTTTTGAGTAGGAATGATTTTTTATATTTTGTGCGGTGTTGTTAGCAGCTGTTGTTATAGTATTTTTTTATAGGATGCTTGTTTAGGACCCTGCATAGGTTTCGTTGCCCGTTTCAAACTGCTCCAATGGATGTCTTTCGGCTGAAATGATGATGATGATGATGATGCAACTATGTCCAGTAACTTATGCTGGATTATTCGCCTCGCATCGCCCGTATATTTGTCAAAAAATCTAAACGTTTGGAATTGGACCACGTGACATATATCCCTAGCAATGCCAAACTTACACATTTGTTACTTTATGAAAATCGATGATAGAAGCCACTTTTTCAGGACCCTTGTATTACCACCTTTATTCTTAATTAAGGATTCAATAACACACAAACAACTACATTCACTATTCAGTCTGTTGTTTATTAAAACAACCGATGCTATCTCCACAATACAAATTCAGGATTCATTCGGCAATTCTTTGTCCCAAAAATTCGTTCGAGCATTTGGCAAACGTTTCCATTTCGCAATGTACCATAGCTTTTTAAAAACTTTCGGGTTTTGATTCATGATAAAAAAAACTTTAGTAATATCCGTAGAAATGTTGTATGGGGAATTTATATTTACGTTATTCGTAAAAGTACTGCATTGGCGAAATTTTATGTCATAGGTCGAATGGGGTTCGGTGATATGAATTGGAAAAACCTTTTATGAATGAACGGATCCACTTATATGTGTTCTAAGTAATGGTTTTCACGTAAATGTATGAAGGAATTTCTGGGTTAAAGACTCTTCTATTTCTTTAAAGATATAGAAGATTACTTGAGCAAAAAGAGCTGGAGATTGCTTGAGTGAAATCAAATTATTTAGAGCTTTAGTTCACAAGACTCGTCCATCATTTTTACTATAGATTGCAGGTTTTCCTGGCAGCAGTCAAGATCCACATTTAAGCCAAACTTTGTTTCCGTACCAAAATTTAAAAGCAAGCTGAACCCCATTCTAAGGAGATTTGATACGACCAATAAATATAGAAAGGTTTACATTTAACAGTCGGCACCAAATATTATATTTTTTAAACGGGAAGATATCCAACGATGGATAATATTGCAAAACTTGGAACACAGCCGCGAAATAAAAGGTCTATGCAGATTCTGTACATGAATAAAAGTTCGATTAGGCTGTGTTTTGAACATTGGATTTGTGTCACGCAATGCAGCCCATTTTTTTTCATAAAACATGAACACCGCTGTGTTCATGGTTTTAGGAAAAATAATGAACATAGCATACGTTGTGGAAAATAAAACACACAGTTTCGTTTTATTATTTTACAAGCTTTTTTTTTTTACAAGCTTTTAATTAACTTGCAATGTATGTTTGTATGTATGTATGTGTTCGGGTCAAATCTTGCAACTGAATTTTAAAGCAGTTATCCTCCACCGAGTAAGATGCAATATTGCATACACGTTTAGTTTGGATGACAATGCATGGTTAGATAAGTGACGTCATTCTAAATCCAATATGGCGGACGGCCCAAGATGGTGGACTAGTTATTTTTTGTGCACTGCCATGATATGGGTATCAAATGAAAGGGTTTGCTGTGAAGAATACGAAAAAAGTTTGTTTTAAAAAAACTTTTTATTTTTTTATTAATAAATTATTTATAAATGTTCTAAATACTCGTTGAAAAAATTTTCAATACATTATTTATTAAAAATATACGTTGAATAGAGCATCATTTTACTAACAGATGTGAGTACAAATGGGTGCCTTTATCACTGAAAAACATTTCGGAAAAAAATACAGTAGGTATATAATAAATTAAAGAAGGAAAATGATAAAAGATCACAAATAGTAGAACAAAGCTATCAGGAATCATCTGACTTATCAATGAAAGAAACATTGCCATATTATTTGATCACAACGGGAAGCAAAATTAAGGCAAAATATAGCACAATGTAAATAAAGGCACACAAGTAAATAGAAGTATTCGCGTTACGGTTGACGACTTCGACACCAATTCAACAAAATGACGGAACGCAACAATTCACCGTAATGCTAAGGCACCTGTCCCATCGTCAAGGAAGGGACTAACGGTCTGTCGCTCGAGAAAAGTAGGTATATGTGTATGAAGATGTAGCTCCCATGTCAGTAAAGAGATACCTATACCCGTGTCTGTACATAAAATACACAGTTAATCGCTGACTATTCAAATTGCTAATGGGAATTGTCTACACTAGTAAGAGCAGCAACAAGAAGGCAAAAGACAGCAAAGAGGCATTCTATCATCGACAACCGAAAAAAAAAAAAAAATTAAAGGTCTTTAATGATACAAAGCTATATAAAAAGTTAACAAAAAAGATCTTATTCTAAATGTAAACTAACATAATTCAGATAATGTTAAGTAGGCGGCTAGATCGCCTCTTTTATAACATTAATAATTTATATTGTGACATTTCCTGATTAACAATACATTAAACTAAGACAATTATGTAGGGTTTGCAGACCCATTTTTTTTAGTTAAAGTTACCCCCCATTTCTTTAAAATAAAATTTTAATTAACTACATGATTTTATGCTTACAGTCACTCAAAGGGCAATGGAGAGGGCTATGCTCGGAGTTTCCTTGCGTGATCGAATCAGAAATGTGGAGATCCGCAAGAGAACCAGGGTTACCGACATAGCCCGAAGAATTGCCAAACTTAAGTGGCAGTGGGCAGGGCACATTGCTCGCAGAACGGATGGCCGATGGGGCCGAAAAGTTCTGGAATGGCGACCGCGAACCGGAAGACGATACGCTGGAAGGCCTCCCACTAGGTGGACCGATGACCTGGTTAAGGTTGCGGGAAGGCGCTGGATGCGAGACGCACGGGATCGGTCAATGTGGCGACGCCTGGGGAAGGCCTATGTCCAGCAGTGGACGTCTTTCGGCTGAAATGATGATGATGATGATGACATGATTTTATATGAAGAAAACGAATACCTAATAATATGCATTTAAAGGTCTAGTAACTGATACTTAATAAGTTAATGAGAGAAAGAAAGAATATATCTATACAAAATAATGTAATCATAAGTACGGTAAAAAGCAATTATGCTGGCAAGCTGGTAAGTGAGCTAGCGTCAAGCCACTAGGAAATCATGATAGGGCAGATATGGGTTTGACAACCAAGACCAGAAGACTATAGGCTCATATCCCCTAGTCTCGTTGTAAAACTCATGAAAAGAGTTTTCAACGAGATTGGGGAGGAGTAGGTTATCTAGGGAACCACAAAATATCCCAATGAGTCGAAGTGTCCGAGTTATTTCTCGGACCCTCCACAAGATAAGATAAGATGGGTTAGAAAAGCGATAAAAAAAATATGGTAATGTGTGTTAAATGTCACGTTATCAATCCCAAACATTTCATACGCATTTCGACTATCTCCAGTAGAATACCGCTTTGCTAAATTGGTCTAAAAGGTAATGAAGAAAAAAACTCGCTTAGCAACGCTCGCAGCTCGTTGATCACTTCCCGATAATCGCTGGCGATAGAACAGAAGCCCAAAATTCACGCGACATTAATAGACTCAAAATGTTCGCTTTAATTTCGCAAGTTTTGCATCAGTTGTGATTCTACACGATTAATGCAGTCCATTGGATTGTTTGTTAACAAAATGGCTCATCCATAATAAATCAGGGACAGTGTTGATATTTCGGATGTTTGTGTATGATTTTCGCATACATAATTTTGTGCAATATTTAGAAATTAGGTGATTTTCCCTTGTTTAGCTTTGTATTTGGACTGCAGTCCCTTAAAAGTCTATTATATTAATATAGTAGATGCTATTACATTAAACTTTTTGTATTAAAACGGTCCATATTCCACGACAGTTTGAAGAACTTCCACTTGACTCAGACTCTTAACAATACTAAAAACCCCACAATTAATATCTATAGCCACAAGCTATATCTACCTTATACCTAACTGTCAATTCGATTATTCGAGTTGGGAGTTGAGTTGGAGAACATGAATTGGAAAATAGGCGTTAATAACTCAGTTCGTATATAACAACACAATCAAACAATGTTCGACAAAGACTCTCTTTAATTACGGTGTCATTCCCAAAGACTCTTAATCAAGTAACAAACATGCGAGAGCGATCGGAAATTAAAGAAACAAGGTGAGTTTCACATCTAAAGAAGGCTGTTTACACTCAAGGGATGTTTAAAGATTGGACTGTTGCCAAGGGCTTGTTTTGATGAACAACGAAGGTAACAAGACGTCATGCTGAATCGGAATTATTTTCCGCCTTTGTTCAACCAGTGACCGGAGATTGTTACAAAGTATCCATTCCCTTGAAGAGAAAATCTTGTGTATATGGTAGTGATAAAGAATATGCTTATGTCGAAGAAGGAAGTACACGTTAGGTGTTTTACGCCAAGAGGGCTATCGCATTTGAGTTTGCCGCTAGGCTTTTAGCGCGAGTTTATTTAATACATTTTTAACGTTGTGAATATTTTCGAAATATGGTTGATTGAGATAGGTAGGTACGAGTTTAACCAACCACTGCTTTAATAGAGTTTTATGTTTCGGCAAATATTATCCTCCTTTTTTTCGATAAAAAAGGGGCTGCGCGAATCTATATGCATACTCGATTTTATATTAATTCGCTTCCGTGCGTGTGGGATATTGATTTAATATACCAAAATATCTTGTAGTCAAATGATATTGACTGACATTGACATCTTTGACAAGAGCACATTACAGTGCAATGTGATCTTGTTTTATAAAATATATATTTTTTTAAATTGTTATTTTTATTCTGAACTGAGGGCCCAGAAAAAGTGTTACTTTAATAGCGAAGGCTATGATCGAAATGCCGAAATGTAAGGAATTGGAAACGTGACATTTCAGCGTTTGACATTCCCAAATATTTTTGACTTTATTCCATCGCGACGTTTTCGTTGATATAATTACTGACATTTGTCTAGCTTCTCTTTAAGGCTCTTACTCCGCTTTAGTGCCGTAAAATGGTTACTTTCAAAAGCCTACTCCTTAGTAATGGCTAGGTTAAAAGGCTTGAAAAAACCCGAACCTACTGGACCTACATATTTTTTTGTAAAACATGATATTTTCGTGTAACTAATAGATTTGCTTTAAAAAATAATTAAAAATACGATATTTTTTCGCTTCTTTTGCATACGCCTCCAAAATTACTTGGATGTTTAAAAATACTTTTACACAGAAAAATGTATGGTTAAAATTTCTTCTTAACCTACATAAGTTAGGTAAATCAAAAAATATTTTGCAAACAAAACTGTCCAAAAGGAGGTTCAATATTGATATTCTGGCACCGAGCGGGCACACGGCCAGTGCCACGTTAACATTGGGGAATATATACGCCTAAAGGCAATAGTTATCGCTGATAAATTTATCTTTTTCTAGAACCCAAGTTCAAGGGTAAAAAAAATGTTGAAACACAGTAACTATCATAATAAATTGAGTATGGAGACTTAAATTGAAGATACTGATGAATAGCATAAATAGCCTTTGTAAAAATACATATGCCACCGAATTCGAAAAAAACTCTTTCTTTATTATTGCCAATACATTATGACTACACATTATACTTACAAATTTATTCAAGAACACCATTTTGCACACAAAAAACACCATTAAATATGCAGTGGTCTTGCAAACAATGAACTTCAGTTTTCAAAGCAAGACCACAATTGGTTTTTATAAGAACATCACGTCGATTTGATAACTCACAAAGGGTGTGCAAAGGTCACCTTTACTGAAGAGCTAAACTCCATTTAAATAAAGTTATGGAAAGAAATGCGCATTTATTTGTCCAAGACATTACAAAAATTTATTCGATTGAAATAACGAGCAGGTGTGTTAATTTTACTGTGAAAGTACCACAGAGCACCAAGAATCCTCTGTGGCCACAGTTACATTGACAAAACATTCCATACAAACCAAAAGAAAAAAAAAACCGATCAAGTGCGTGTCGGACTTCGCACATTTAGGGTTCCGTACCAAAACGCAAAATGAAGTTGGTTTTAATAGGAAAAATGAGGAATTAATAAACCTTTTGGTATTTGTTGGTAAAATATACATAATAATAAACATAATCACTATATTTCAAATTAATAGGTGAATGAGAAATTAAAAAAAAACTACAAATCTAAATTTTGTAAAAAAAACTGACTTTGGTGGCTTCTCATTCCTTTGTTTGCCAATAATTTTAAAACAAAAATAGAGTATTTATCGACTCAACGAATTCTAAAAGGGAGCCCACATTAAAAAAAAAATTGACAATTTGTATGGCTTTGGGTCTCAAGATGCTTATACTGTGAACATTTGAAGACTGTAGCTCCAACAGTTTGTCGTAAAACCTGTGTGATAGACGACAGACAGACGGACAGACACGTGAGTGACAGCAATAGGACTCCGTTTGGACCTTTCGGGTACGGAACCCTAAAAAGAAAGAATAAAAATACACATATTTAGCAATAACTTAGAGGCACACGACAAACGTGCAACAAGCGTGTAATAAAATAAATCGTATCGGTTATCATGAAAAAATTACAGCCCGTGACAATTACGACTATGGCTTTGCCAGCCCATACTTGTGTTCACCTCATATTGCGCGGGCACAAATATTATTAGAATTGACGTCTCTAGTCGTTCCGTGCTCTGTGAAAAGTACAAAAATATTTATTTTGCAAAAAAAACCACAAAGACGTTTACTTTAATTTGCACAAAAAGCCAAAATGAATGATGTAATACGAAGGATTTTAAAACGTCACATTTATGAAAATACATTACCAGCCCCTTAATTTTAATGGTTGCTGATATTTTTTCATTAACTCTGTCGTTTGTTGTCGCTGGAAATAATATTAATGCGTTTCGAGTTTTCAATTCAATTATTTATTACTTCTTCAGTAAAATTACTTCACATAGTAGTGCTTATTTAATTTTTTATTGCAAAAGAGTTCTCTTACTAAAGAAAGTATAGTAATTAATGGGTCGTTTTCATTAAGCATAACAATAGAGTTTATTTTACAAAGCTTCATAGCTCTTCAAAGAACGTGACGTGACGCGTGTCAGACTATGCACCCTCATAACCACAATGTCGGTTAAACAAAGCCTTTTAGGTATTATTATAATTAATTATTGTTCATTAATAATAAATATGTATATAAACTGATGTACCTACCTAATTATAAATTATAGAATAATAAATGAAACGGAATATGGATGGATCCCCACCTACACCATACACCAACCCAACCCAAACCAACCCACACCCCCCACTTCTCACCCTCACTCTAAGGGTCGCATCTCTGTCCAACCCTTCGAGGAAAAACTGCGTGATAAAATGTTAGATTTTAGATACGGATGAAATGACTAACACTGCACAGTAAGTATATTGATTTAAACCAATATACCTACTATACTATATATAATATGTATTATCATTTTAACCGAAATACATCTTTTGCTGGAAATAGATCTCCCCGAAGCGTCGCCAATCTACGAATCCTATAAGTGTACTACTATATTATGAGGAGCAAACTTATATTTTTAATATGACAGTATAAGTACTATTCAAACATTCTCCCCAAGCGTCGCCAATCTACGGATCCTATAAGTGTGGTATACTATATTATGAGGAGCAAACATACATTTTTAATATTACAGTATAAGTACTATTCAAACATTCTCCCCAAGCGTCGCCAATCTACGGATCCTATAAGTGTGCTATACTATATTATGAGGAGCAAACTTATATTTTTAATATTACAGTATAAGTACTATTCAAACATTCTCCCCAAGCGTCGCCAATCTACGGATCCTATAAGTGTGGTATACTATATTATGAGGAGCAAACATAAATTTTTAATATTACAGTATAAGTACTATTCAAACATTCTCCCCAAGCGTCGCCAATCTACGGATCCTATAAGTGTGCTATACTATATTATGAGGAGCAAACTTATATTTTTAATATTACAGTATAAGTACTATTCAAACATTCTCCCCAAGCGTCGCCAATCTACGGATCCTATAAGTGTGGTATACTATATTATGAGGAGCAAACATACATTTTTAATATTACAGTATAAGTACTATTCAAACATTCTCCCCAAGCGTCGCCAATCTACGGATCCTATAAGTGTGCTATACTATATTATGAGGAGCAAACTTGTATTTTTAATATTACAGTATAAGTACTATTCAAACATTCTCCCCAAGCGTCGCCAATCTACGAATCCTATAAGTGTGGCAATACTATATTATGAGGAGCAAACTTATATTTTTAATATTACAGTATAAGTACTATTCAAACATTCTCCCCAAGCGTCGCCAATCTACGAATCCTATAAGTGTGGCAATACTATATTATGAGGAGCAAACTTATATTTTTAATATTACAGTATAAGTACTATTCAAACATTCTCCCCAAGCGTCGCCAATCTACGAATCCTATAAGTATGCTACTATATAATGAGGCACAAACTTATTTTTTAATATTACAGTATAAGTACTATTCAAACATTCTCCCCAAGCGTCGCCAATCTACGGATCCTATAAGTGTGGTATACTATATTATGAGGAGCAAACATACATTTTTAATATTACAGTACAAGTACTATTCAAACATTCTCCCCAAGCGTCTTCAATCTACGGATTCTATAAGTGTGCTACTATATTATGGGGAGCAAACTTATATTTTTAATATTACAGTACAATTATTATTCAAAAATTTTCGTCAAAATTACAATTCTAGGTAAAATCAAACAGCATCTGGTTTTGGTTATATCAGTAAATCAAATCAATAGCATGAATGAAATTCTAGAAACTTTGATAATGATAATGTACTCACGATGGATTCAACATCTGTGGTCCATTTGGCAATAATTAAGAGTGGTCGGATAAATAGAATGTTGGGCCAATTTGAACATTCATATCGAATTTATGAAAGGAAGCCGAAATTCTCGATAATACTCGTTGAAATAATAATGGTGCCGTTTATGAATGGCTTGTATCGAGTCGAACTATTAATAACTTTGAAGATAGGTTGATTTGCTTGTATGCGCTCGGTGTGTTAGATCTGACAGCGTGTCAGGGTTGGGTTATCTAGGCAGTCGGAGAAAATAACAGTATTCGAATCCTTTGCTTGTTAGCTTGAGTAAGATATGTTTAGTGAAATTATTATTACTGTATGTTCAATCAAATATTTTTCGACTAGGCCGTTCCATTGAGGGACCTATCCGGAGCTCTGGTCTGTTCGAAGTTCTTCTAGCTAGTCGTTAGTTTTACTAACCATTTTTAGTCATGGGTACTCGAATAAAACGAATTCTATTCTATTCACAAATATTGGAATAATAAACACAATAAAGAAGATTGCATCTGGATTACACTGATATAATGGCGATGATTGTTTTTTATTTTTATTTTAAGTTGTGATTTCACTTATGTAAGATACAAAAACTCTAATTAATCCTTATGTGGACAGAATTTTAGAATATTCACGGGAATAAATAGAAAAGTACCTTACTGGGAATTTTAATTATACTAATCACAGGGCAGCTATAAATTATTATAATCATTTTTAAAGCATTTCCTAGACCTGAAATTAATTTTCGTGCAACCACCTAGAACAGTGCCAAGCGCGATTGTTTATCTAAAGTGTCTCGCCTTTTTGGGAACCAACGTTTCACGTACCTATTCTACATCTTTATGTCCTTTATCCTCACCACTTCAGAAATATTGTACACAAAATATAAAGTAATATTTTAAAGAAGAAGAAGAAGAAGTTTATTGATTTTCTGTGAAAGAAATCTCTGGAAGCCTCTATCCCATAAAAAAAGCATAGAAATACCACTTGCTACCTGTATCGCGGAAAATGAACAGTTCCTGGTCACGGGAGCGCAACCACTGGAATCAGCTTGTATTAAGGCGCAGATACCCTTGAGTGATTTTAAAATGAGAATCACGTCTAAACGGCTAGTCGTATATTTTTGGAAAAAATATATGTTACATAAGACCATTTTCTTAATGATTTGATCTGAGCAAATGTTGAGTTTTATTCGTACAACATAGAGTAATTCATTTCTAAAGTTATGTCTAAAACGGACAAAAACACGACAGACAATTTAATTATCTACATTTTGATCTGAGGGTTTTTTTCAAGTCATAGAATAATAAGGAAAGTACAAAAAACTACTAAATTTTGGGTCGCGCGGGTGCGAAACGAGTGCGCGTTTGTTCCCTCGAGGTCGTTGGCGTTAGTCGTCGTCTTAACATACATCCACTTTCTGAGTGAGTTTACAAAGAAGGAAAAACCCATTGACGAAAAAACCTTCATCCTTTAAAGCCCATTGTAAACCACCTAAAACACAAATACAACCCCTTGTCCTAGTTCCAGAACATTTGTAACCGAATTTATAGCACAAAAAGGAGCATGACGCCGCAGTAGTGCAACTCCGGCCAAAAGGTCAACACAACTGCAAGTCACAAAAGTGACTAATAGATCGAGTTTTGACACTTAACACAAGGGAATGGTCTAGAGCACACTTCTATTACTTGTTTGTCATGTGCTGTGTCATAGCACTCTCAATTTAATCATATGGTCAGCGTATAGCTAGACTTGTTTGGCAGTTTGAAAGGGACCCGATTCAATACAAAACTGTTTAGTCAGACTTGTTAGTTCACTTGACTGATTTGAGAGACGTAGTTTCTTTAAGACCATCGCCATCGTTCTGATTTTTTTCATTTCTTTATAAATTCAAATTAAATTTATTGTATATACAGGTGGTAAATATAAGTTACAGAAAATATTATAGAACCTGTGGGGCACAGCAACATTCTAGATACAGTCAGTCAAGGAGAGAGGAATAGCACTTAATATTTAATATTTTCCTTTACTATTTTAGTTATATATTTCCTACTTGTTTTTATTTGGTTTGGTGTACTAATATGTGTCTGTCTTTCTATTTTATGTTAAATTATATTTTATTATTACTTATTATTTTATTCGCATAACTTTTTGTATTACAATTATTATATTTGATATACATAGTTTATATTTAATAAAAAATCAGGTGTCACGGCATTGTTTTACTATTGTTTCACTAATTGTGACAGATAAAGGGTTATATAAGTAGGTATTTGGATAAATCAAAGTCCCTAATGAGTCTGATCACTGACTTCGGAATCAGAACCTTGGGCTCTATACAATATGACATTCTATTGGCGAGCGATTATCGAAATGCAAAAATATTTGAGATTGACCACTTGACGTTTCGGAAGCGTATGTCAATATTGTCAATCAATTCCAAACATTGTTGACATATGGACAAACGTTATCTCTGATAGCATCATCTTTTGTCACAAGTCTCTAGACAAAAGATGATGCTATCAGAGATAACGTTTGTCCATTTGTGTATGCTCTAAGGAGCAGAACATATTCCTGTTTTA
This sequence comes from Orthosia incerta, assembly GCA_948252205.1. Lineage (NCBI taxonomy): Eukaryota > Metazoa > Arthropoda > Insecta > Lepidoptera > Noctuidae > Orthosia > Orthosia incerta. The sequence goes on along the minus strand of OX411757.1, from coordinate 8,421,076 downwards.
AATTAACTCTACCTTTCAAGAGAGCTAAGCATTACATTAGTAATTATGAGCAAGGACACATCCTTAGGTAAATACTAATATCATGTCATATCGGTTCCAAATGTTTAATTAAAATGTTATTTGTTTGTACTGTTTCAAGCAGCCATGTGACGGGATGTTTACGTTAAATGCTAAACAAATCCATGTCAGTTCAGCTAATGAATATTTCAGTAGCAAAGATTTGAAAATTAGATTTATTTAAACTCGCCGTGGTTGGTAATAAATAAATATGATTAATTTTAATGTTGTATTGATAACTGGTGTTAAATCGACATGTTTATTGTTTGGATCAGAAGATTACAAATAAAAGGGTTTCATTAACATCTAAAAGTTATATTTACAGCGTATTTTGCTTAGGGCAGAGATAGTCTTAATTAAAATAATGGGTCACACAACATTTTAAAGCTATGCAATGCGAAAAATAGAAATAAATATATCTGATAAACATGTTCTTAATATATATCAGAATATTTTACAACAGCAACTACAGAGCAAATACTGGTGTGATGTAACGACGAAGACCGACGAAGTTCTTTTTATACCCGAACAACACCTTACAAAGGTGTTACGAATACCAGGCAATTCCTTTGCGAAACCTTGCATCCATACATCCTGAACAAACTCCGTTTACAGAAGCCTGGAGTCTTTTAAATATCACGCTCTTAGTGTGCATAGCTTCATCCATTGTCCGTCTCGTATCTTGCATCTTGCATGCATCCACAATAGAAATGCGCCTTCAGATAACTATTGTTGTAGGACAAGCAAGCAAATTCCGCCTGTTTTTATTCTCTTTCCAGACATAATATCCCAGTTTTTTTCTGCCACGAACAAAAACCAAGGATGGAAAACAATTGTCTGTTTTGAATGCGGAGTTCTGAAGAACTGAATTTTCGAGGCTTACAGTCGAAAAATGTTTAATTGTTGTCAATTTGACACATTGTGCCGTGCTCCTACTGTTTCTATGGAACTTTGCTATTTACCAAGCGTTTGTGGCATTTTCAAAGAACGTTTGAGGTCCTCTGCAAGTTTTTCTATAGCCTACTGTAATTTCAGATGTCGGCTTTTCATCATTTCCTTAATCTGACAGTCCGATTTTTAACTTCCTACACAGTGTGCGTGTTGTCGTTAAACCAAATATTATAACCATTTAAACTTTATTATCCAGCTTTATAATTTTAAGTGCCTATTGTACGAAGCAATTTTAGCAACCGCATAAAAACATACGCTGTTATAAAACGGTTATTACCGAAGCAAACATCGGCGCTCGTTAAAATCCATAACAACAAAGTTCTAAGTGTAAAATAATTAACACGGTACACAGCTATTGTCTTTTCAATTAAAATCAATGTCTCGAGAGCAGATGTTTGTAGATAATACTCCCGGTTGGCGGTAATTCGCACCGATTTTTTGTAGGACTGTTCTGGCTAGGAATATTTGGACTCAGTGAGGGCTTTCATTTACATTAATTAGGAGTATAATTGGGCTATTCTTTTAATTGCTGTGATTGTAACACTGCGTTTCACTACTGTGGTAGTTATTTGTTACCTATTTAACCTCAAAAATACAATAAAATTTTCTGTTTTTCTATTTAGGGCCTCACTCACAAAAACAAACGGAACGGCGTTTGATTCATTAAATTTACATTCTTTCGAAACAAAAAAAAACAACAATAGAGCTGATAATCAGTAAACACACAATAGCGACTGATAAAGTAGGTACAGTATAGTTAGCGCGCGCTCGTACGTCTTCGGTTTTCTTCTCGACTTCGTCGAGCTTCATTGCCTCGGCGCTTTTCTGGTGGTCGCCATTGTTGATTCTGGCTTTCAAAAGTTGCAGTGATTTGGGAATAGTGCGGTGGGATTGTCCCAAAAAAGAAAAATGAAGCCCGCAAACAAATCAGAACTATAACGTACGACAAGGAACTCTATTCCAAAAAAATATTTGGAATAGATTTTCTATTAATCTGAATAATTTGGCATTTCATTATATTCCACGAACGCAGGTTTCCTATAGGACAGCCAAATTTTATCATTTTCTGCTATCAACCGCTATGAACTCACTGCCAATTTGCTGTCAGAAGCCCACCTAACACCGATAATGAAACGTCAAAATCCTCGTCTAATACACGTCCCGTTTTCGACGGAGAATTTCAGACTGAACCACATATATACTGTTAACTGGCACGACGATTAGGCTCGGATACTTGATGAGTCAATTGCGTTAGCTGTTGGAGCGACAGAAATCTGACGGCAGCATGCGGCTTTTGGTGAACGACTACGAACGGATGAATGAATGAGCCACGTTTACAAAAGCTTGGGTGTTTAAGGAACTAACATTTTGAACGTGAAGCTTAAACTATGAATGGAGAAAGTTTTGTAGTTTATTTATAATAATTATGACTGAATACATAAGAACCGTATAACTAGGTGTAATTTTAGTGAAACAGCTGGTGTTTTTATTAGTACAAATGAGCGATTATTTATAGTTAAAATAAGAATGATAATTGTCAAAGAAACAGAGAAAATAAGTACCTAGGTAAGATTTATTTCTGTGACACACAAAAGTTCTTACAAAACTTCAAATTGACGTGGAATTTTCTATCGCTCCAAGCTCGTTAGGAAATTCAAAGGAATGCTTTGGAAAAAGAAGACACGAATTGTGAAAAAGTTAGTTCTGATTGTTATGGAATTACATTTCAGCGAGATACCTATGTGAAGATAACAAAGACATCTCATTAAAACTTCCATTGATAATTTTATGAAAATAATGAAAGTACTCACCAACTCTTTGTTTTTGCTTCTACTTCTTTGAAAGCCAAATCGATTGACACCAATTGGTATAAACTCCAAGTCTAACTCAGAGAAAGTTCAAAACCAGTCAGGCAATGAACTATGCAAGCTTATTAAAAATCATTAACATAATGAGAAAATGAATAGTATTACATAACCACTTAACAACAAACGTTTATAATCAAAATTACTTTGACCTACAAACACAAGTTCATGCAGGTGATACCGCCTTTACAATAACATCAAGGGCATAAATTGCAGTGCTCATGAAACTTCAAAGAAAGATCCAAAAATAAATTAACATCATTCTCTCAGACTGCCATTATTAGATATCAATTTAGTAATCCCTTTATAATGTGATTTCAGAAAATAGCAGCGAGATTATGTTACTGTTTGGTAATAATGTAACTTCGGTTAAACTAATCCGTGCTGAAATAACATTATTAGGATGCTTGGTATCGATTTCACATTACGGGGTTTGGTGATAAACATAGATAAGCTACTGTTGATTTAAGATTAACTATTTGAGTATACTATATAGTTTGACCTTAAGTTTTATATTGTAATGTTTATGGTCTGGAATAAAAATAAGTGAGCCAGTGATAACGTGACAGTGGACGGAATGGAAGAATAAAATGTGTTGTGTTTGCGCAGAACGCCTGCAAAAATAATCATATCACTGGTGCAGCTACGTGTGTTTTGGCTCGTACCGACAGTATCATGTTTTTTTTCATTATACGAATTTTACTGAAGAATCAAGGCGTATTTATTACATCTCCCGCTAAATAAACCTGATGAAAGCCCGAACATGGTCCTTCGAGCCGGTTCTGAACCATGTTGCGCCGAACACAAGTAAATTGGGACAAATCCAGGAAGATGATGATGATAATGATGTTTGAAACGAACGGAACAGATATCCAGAGTGAGAGATGAAAGGAATGACACAATTATATAAAAACCAGAACATAATCCATTGATGACTTGGCACACGGTTCCCGGCACACGGCACACCATGGTTTATTTTTGTGAAAAAGTTTTTACGTTTTTCTTTTTAGTTTTGGTACAATAATACTAAAAAGTGAGCAAATTCTATTGTGTTATACAGAATTCCAGAATAATAATGGTTAGACAGAATTCCCATAATAATTAACTCAGTTTACTCATTCGTTCTATTTGTCATTAAGGAATTCTGTTGTATGTTTCATATCTTGAAACTTGCATTGTTATTGCCTAACTTGAGAGATACTTAATCCAATAAAAAAAGGAATATAATCCGATCAATACTAGTTTCAGCGAAATATGTGGACAAATATTAAAACATACGAAATTTAACGGCAACGCCCACATAAAGCCCACATAGAGTAAGATATGTGAATATTTTGCAATGCCAACAATATTAAATACCTTTTTTTTGAAGTCGGTAAAAACACTGTAGACAGAAAAATATGAACGTGGTATGCAGTGTTTTATGAAAAGTCAAATCGAATAAATAATTTAAAAGTAGAGATATACATATCTATCAATCAAAAGCGAATTCATTGTACGTATAAATATCATCTACTTTTCTGACTTTGTATTCGCATTAAATTTACCAACTTTTATACAATGATGGATTTTGATATTTCGGTGTTGCTCTACCAAATCCTTCAGGGAGTAAAGGTTACACTATGTGGGAATGTATTGGATTGATATCCGATATTGTATGTATAACATTTCCTCCTATTGATAAGGAAGGAAGCGTAGCATAGAAAAATTGCGAGGAATATCAAGTAGGTGTCACTGAAGATTTAAAGAAAAAGCTTTCCATATTTTGGGATAGAAAATGTTCAGTTTTGACGTGTCTTGGCGACAAGAACTTCCCAATTGATCTGTAAGATCCAGATAATGGTCTGAGTGGTGTTACTGTTGTAACTATATTATACATATACTAGCTTTATCCCCGAATGATTTTTATCTTAAAGAATAAAATTACTATAAAATAAGGAATTTTCTAAAACAGCCCGTTTTAACCTAACCTAACCTAAGAATTTTCTAAATCGGATCAATACAGCCAGAGATTTAGCCAATTGGTAATATCCATTTATATATGAAAAAAGGAAAAAAAAACCGGCCAAGTACGAGTCGGACTCGCGCACGAAGGGCTCCGTACCGTTATCGCGAAAATGGGCAACAAAATCACGTTTGTTGTATGGGAGCCCCACTTAAATATTTATTTTATTCTGTTCTTAGTATTTGTTGTTGCTACAGAAATACATCATCTGTGAAAATTTCAACTGTCTAGCTATCACGGTTCATGAGATACAGCCTGGTGACAGACGGACCGCGGAGTCTTAGCAATAGGGGGCCGTTTTTACCCTTTGGGTACGGAACCCTAAAAATACCTATGAAACATGCAATTTAATCTCTTTATAATATCAGTTTATTATTTACTGGTATGTATCAGATCTCGAAAACGCTTGTGGTAAATGCCAAGGCAACTGGCAGCAACTGGCAGTCTTGATAAGACTTACTTTCGCACGAAAATGATTTATGTGCTGGCATTAAAGCTAGCTATTAGCTCGTACTCTCAGACATACATAGGTATATACGAAGGTTGTGGCTATTCATAGACCAAGCAAATATATAAAATAACCACAAACTGTTTCAGAAGCAATTAGGTACCTATTATTACGTATAGCTCATTTAACAAAGTTACTGTTCTGCCTGCAAAATACTTTTATGGCATTGAACATTACAAACACGTAACACAAATCCAATTGAATAACTTTGTAATAGACGAAGAAGTTATAAAAAATATTTTCAGAGCGAAAATCAAATTATGGAATCGAGTTCTACGAGTAAGACAATCTTCAATTAAAACTTTGCTTCGATTCTCCAGTCGGTGAAGTAAATTCGATAAAAGACAAGCAAACAATCTTTCGATTGGAGAGTATGAGGAGGAAGAGAATAGAAGACATTAAAAATTCATAGGCGTAACATAATCGTGAGGAAAGAAAGAAATAATAAATATTTATTTGCGTCCCGCACAGGAGACACGAGAAATAAGCTTAAAATTGAACAATAAAAATAAAAACCTCGTGCGAGACCAAACCTGTCTCGAGATGGAAACCTTGGCTTGAAAATACTGATCCCAGGAACGAAAAAAGCAAGGGTTTTAAAGAACGCTCGGGCTAACTCTTTACAAAATGATAAGACGACAAAGGTTTTAAAAATATGAGTAACCTGATACGTATTATTATTAGTGAGCTATAAGTAAAACAGTAGAAATAGCTTAGGAAGGTAATACGATTTTCTCGAAGATCGATATGAGAACTTGATCCTATTAGACGGCAACTTAATACCAAAATATCGTTTGCCTATCAAGGAGATCAGGATGAAAACAACGGTTTTGTAATAATTAAATTATTATTGTTTCTATGCTTTTTAAAACTTTTGACTGGAATGAAGAAAATTACTGTTAGAGGCCATTTACAAAGACCTCATTGAAATTTTTAACAAGAAAATGTATAATACGATATTTTGAGCATATTGAAGCTCGTCGTGCTGTATACTACCTATAAAATACTGAAACATGCCCCGTTTTCTGTTCTAGGAAGATCTATTCAACTTTATGAAGGAGCAACATACTAGAAACTCTCTATAAATGAAATAAAACATGAAGCACAGGGAGATCCTGAGTGCGCAGAAAACGAGGCAGATGATGGTCACCTTAAAGTACATTATATTTATATAAATTTTCGTGAAATTAATTCGAAGAAAGACGAAGCCAAATCTACGAAAGCCTCCTTTGTGGAGGTAAGTACAAGAAGCAAGTACCGCCTTAAAAGACGTTCTGAGAGAGGAGAGTGAAAATTTTAAGTCATCATAATAATCAACTGAACTTGGCTTAAAACAGCAACAAAATCATGGATAATAGTATGAAGCTACTGTAAAGTGTATACATAATGGCGCATTGGGTTAAACGATGTATATACATGTTTCACAGGAACTATTGAACGCGCATGCTGCGTGTTCGTTAGACCTAATAGTATAAAATTGTGTGTGTTCCCTGAATATTATGAGTTTTAAGTTATAGGGGATAGCGATAAAGCGAAATAAGATAAACAGCATTTTGAATAAAATCATTTTGTAAGGTGAGTCACTTTTGCAGTCAGAAGTGATTAATTTTTTTCTCATTTCGTCGGTCCCTAACGTACTAATTATAAAATTATAACTTACTTCGATTTTGTTTTTAATTATTCAGTAGAAAATAAAACAACAACAGCAGCAACAACAGGCAATAAACCAAAGGAGGAAGGTATCAATTCTGTTCTGCCGTAAAAGTTTCTGATTCCTGATTCGTGTACCTTTCAGAAACTGTAAAAACTGTGGGATTTTATCTCTAAGCCTTAGACCGTTACAAAAAACCCGAAACACTTCGGCCTAAAAATTGACCTTCCAACACGGCCCAATAAAGAATTTATCCTTCTCAACATTTGTCCGTAAACTCAACACTTTATAGGTCTTTGTCGAACAAAAATCTCAGCACTTTACAGATTGGACAACGTGTAAGACTTTGTAGGTATAAACTCTTAACAAAATCAGCGGAGTGACAAAACAAACTACAGGATTGAATGTCTCAATAACTTCTATTTATTTGAAGTGTTCTACGTTATCGGATTTCCGGGTTCTGACTTTTTCAACAAAGGTTTTGTTTGAGAGGGTTTTGTTGGAGTTAAGAGCAAAACTGTTGGCTAAATGCAACAGTTTTCAACAAGTTCTACGAAGAATATTGAATTGCATTGGATTGATACTTGATAGAGTGAGGTTTCTATGCACACAATAATAAGGTTTTCGGTTCATTATATGTATCTATCTATATTTTTATCATATATGTTTAAACTCAGATTTTACGTGTGTAACTCTTGTAGACAACATTGCTTTTGATATTTGTTAGAAAACGCTAACGATATGGTAAGAAAATGAAGTTCCTAAGTGTCATCGGAGATTCTGTTAATATTAACAAACGTAGTAAATTTAACCAGATTATTACATGAGAGGAAGTAACGATAAAAGTGGTTACCATGAGTTACTTCTGGCACAAAGCCAAAATATATGCGTCATGGGAATTCAATATAATTTATATGTACTGACATGAACAGGCTTTGATAGACAAGACGATTAGCCAGTTCGACGGACTGACGAGACCAGTATAGAAGCATTAACTATGTTTATTTTAACAACATATGCGTATATACCTACAATTCTTTTGAAGTTCATAACTCCCAACGCAAAAAAGAATGCTTTCTAAAATGACTTTCAGCCATGCAAAGCAATGATGTACCATTATCGGTAACATTAAAGGCATAGTTAAAGCAGAATCTCGATCTTAACCACCTATGCATGACATACAATACAATTCTTTCCAAGACAAGGAGTCACACGCTTCTCTCTCACAACATAAACCGCAGCAATCGGACAAGATTACAAGACATAACGTAGCTCCATGAGTGCGAACATTTTGCTTAGATTACAATCCGGCAATTGAGCATCAACCGCGGTAAGCTTTTGACTTGGAATTATGATTTTCTTGGTGTTTCAGCGGCAGTTCGGTAAAAATATAATTTTGGTAGATTTGATTATATACTAACATGTGCAAATACTAGGTAAGGTTCTTAGGAATGTAGGGGGCTTTGGTGTAATCGGGAGGCATTTACACATAATATAGTCGATGTTAAGAGAAACCCACAGAGCAAAATATTTGAAAGAGCCAACATTTTTGTTTACTTCAAATCATGTTTGCTTTTAACTGCTCGTTAGCGGTGAAACGCTCAGGTTGCTCATTTTTCTGTGAAAAATTAAAAAAACATGACTACTCTTAGAAAACTTACCGATACATTTTTAGGGTTTTTGATATTCCAACATCGTGCTTAAAAAACAGTTAAACAATTGTTTCGGAAACAAGCTTGTACATTTGTACAATTTACCTATTTACAATTGGGATGTTAACATCATTTTTCTAACTAGGAAACATCCCTATTTTACATGGTTCATACAGATGGATTATAGACAGACAGAGAACAAACCTTCACGTCCTCTGTTTGCATACAAGGGCTTACTTTCAGGATATATCTATTCGCTACCACTACGGAGAATTCATTCATATTGCTCTATCCTCTCCAGCTTGCAAGCGGAAAAAACCATGCCCCTTTATTTAGATTTTCATCCATCAGACCAAAGACCAAGGGACCAGCAGTTATTCGGAAACAACATTACTAAACCACGACTAAGTGCCTACAGTTTAGTTGAGTTGATCGTGTGCACACTTTAAAGTCCATACATTATTAAACTGTGTTCAATCTGCCGTTTGACTAAAAGCGGCAGGTACCCTGGTTACAACGAAGTTTAGCTGGCAATCAATTTGAATGAATTTGGTGGTTGGTGGCAAATAACGTTGGGAAATTGAAACAGGATCAGATTTAGTTGATGTAATGGCAAATACAGGGGAAAAGGAAATGCTGTTTAGACTCTTTTTACCTTCATTGATTTTAAAATTAACTATCGTAAATAATAAGTTTAGTCATCTCTTCACTTTGCAAATAATCAAAACACTAGTATCCAAATAAATTTGATAAAATAAGCTAGATTCTACCAGCAACTAACTTGCACAACAAAAACACCGTTTAACCAAGAAGCAGCTAAATAAAGAACACATCAGTGGACCTTAGCCGTGTGACTCGTCGCTTAGGTAAATTAAGGTCAGCCAGGAGCCTTTCAGTGAGTTGCACTCAACCTCCCGTTTACTTATGCGTACGTACTATAAAAGATATACTCTCCAGGCACACCACTTCTCGAATGGACACACGAAGTAAGCTCCCGGTTCCTAACCTACGTGAATACACTTGAAATCTTGCTGGAATTGAAGTAGTAATCCAAACAAAAATAAATGTTTTTTTGGTATAATAAATAAATAAATTTATTTGGCACAAAAACAAATTACACAAAAACAAATGGTCCTGAAACTCACCAGAGTTTCTGGACCATTTGTTTTTGTGTAATTTAAACAGGTTCTCATTACCTACCACGGGCACCAGCCCGTGGTAGGAGAACCTGTATTACAGGTCACCAGAATTCCATCCCCCAGCAATTTATACACATCTTCAATTTGTGATACCAATAAAATCAAGGCAGGCAAGTATAAAAAAGAAATATATACAGGGTGTCCCAGAAATCGACGTCAAGCCGTAAATGGGTGATAGACCAAGTTATAACAGTTCTCAGAAAAATACGAAAAGAAATCTATCTCATGTTTTTAAAAATTTATGGTCACTTTAAAAATTTACTAAAAAAATCAATCCCTGTAATGGTTCTTTAACTCCAATTGCTACAAATCCCATAATTTATCTAATTTTTTTATTATTATGTAATCTTGAATAATGCTTGTGTAGATTTTTGGAAGAAAATTAAACTTTTTCAAAACCAAATTATTCAAATTTACTATTTCGCCCAACTTTAACTGACTGTACTGAAAAAAAAATGTACTACGCTAGTTTGGCAAGTAACATGAAAAATTGGCGCATTTAATAAGGATTCAAAAATGGTGTAACACTTGCTAGATTACGTTTTCAATAATTGGTCAAATTTTTTTTTGTAAATAGTTTCGGTTTTTACCCAAAATGTCCATACTTCCTTAAAATGACTTTAGCTTACCTAAAGCTTTGCTAAACTCCGTTTCTAGTTCGATAGAGACGGAGAGAGTCATTTTACGAAGTGTGAGCGAGACAGAGAGTGACGCCACCTTTATCAGTGACACAACCTTTATCATGAAACGGAGATTGAGTTGTGTTTGTAAATAGGGGAAGATTTGCCCGGAAAATAACCAGATCTTTTTTAAGAAGATGTCGTGCTTGCATTGCCGTCGAAGGAAGGCAGTTTGAACATTTATTGTAATAAAAAAAAAATTAAATCTGATAATTTGTTTTTTTTTTCTAAGATGAGAAAACTGGTCCTGACTTAAAGTAAAAAGGTTGAGTCACTATCATAACTTTGCTCTTAAATTACGTAAAATTTCGATTTCTTATCTCGCTCAAACTTCGTAAAATGACTCTCTCCGTCTCTATCGAATTAGAAACGGAGTTTAGCAAAGCTTTAGGTAAGCTAAAGTCATTTTAAGGAAGTATGGACATTTTGGGTAAAAACCGATAATATTTACAAAAAATAATTTGACCAATTATTGAAAACGTAATCTAGCAAGTGTTACACCATTTTTGAATCCTTATTAAATGCGCCAATTTTTCATGTTACTTGCCAAACTAGCGTAGTACATTTTTTTTTCAGTACAGTCAGTTAAAGTTGGGCGAAATAGTAAATTTGAATAATTTGGTTTTGAAAAAGTTTAATTTTCTTCCAAGTAGGAGGAGTTGGCTTTGAATTTTAGGCAAAAATCTACACAAGCATTATTCAAGATTACATAATAATAAAAAAATTAGATAAATTATGGGATTTGTAGCAATTGGAGTTAAAGAACCATTACAGGGATAGATTTTTTTAGTAAATTTTTAAAGTGACCATAAATTTTTAAAAACATGAGATAGATTTTTTTTCGTATTTTTCTGAGAACTGTTATAACTTGGTCTATCACCCATTTACGGCTTGACGTCGATTTCTGGGACACCCTGTATATAATAACAATTAAATTAAATTATGTCATAATTAAATCAAAATTAAATTTAATCTAAAATAAATTAAATCATGAATTAAATGAAATAAAAATTAAATTAAACTGAATGTTATCAAAGTTAAATAAAATTAAATAAAAACAGAAAATTAGATTATATACAAATCAATCAAAATTAAACCAAGTTCGAATTAAATCCGAACAGAAAATAAAAACCACAGTATCATTACGGAACAAAATAGTAGATGTGACATGGTGTAGAGCATGTAAGTGTGTGAGTGAGAGTGTATGAGTGTGATGTATGAAAGGTGTGCCTATTAGTCTAAATTGGCTAAGCCAGAACCTGTAAAAGGTCCTCTGTTGCGGTGTATGATTGCTTGAGGAACCAATCCCGAACAAGAATTTTAAGATTATGTAGATTAAGTTGGTGCACATTTAACGTTTTGTGTATTTTATTGTATAAAAAAATAAAGTAATGTTATAAAAAAGGATTATTGTCATATAGCAGCATATATCTATGTATAGCAGTATTCATTTAAAAACAATGCACGATTTCTGTGGGATATAGCAGAGGAAAGAAGCCGCGGGAAAAACATAGTATTATTTGCCAAAGAACATTTTGAAAACCAAAACAAATTATTCCGTTCCTCCAAGGCATAATTGTCGATGTTTAATTGACAACAACGCGGTTCGACGCAAACATTTTTTTATATAGACTATTTCTCTAACTAGAACACGCGTAACGTTTTAGTGTTTTGAACAGTTGCCAAATAGGTCAATGACATGGCTGACAAAAAAACTTCTGAATATATCGGATTAACAGCTATTCGCATTTTTGTCCGATTCCCCTTTTATTTTTTCGATTGTACATTTGTATGTAATTTTGTATTCTAGCGCCTTTCGGATGAAAGGTCTAGTTTCTGGGAAGAGTTCGGTAACCTCATGAATTTTTGATCGAGGTTTTTGTCGCTGAGTCTGATTTTATATGTCTAGGTTATATTATGTATTCTGTCGGTTCGGTCTACTTGTAGATACAATACTAAATAGACTCGCTTGAATATATTTGCTGTCGTTGAAGATAAAATATTATACTCGTTCTCTTGGAAGTCGAGCATTGAAAGCCGCAGCAACCGGTCATTGCATCCAACGATTTCACACCAACAAACAATCACAAACCACTAATATAGTAAGTAGATTAATAACGCTTATGGATATGGATATTTCGACGCAAGAACTCAATGGTTTTTCTTAACTCACAAATTGAATTGGAACAATAACAAACATTAATGCAATAACACTTCACCCAATTTGAGGTAAACAAGTATCAAAAATAAATCTACAGTAAAAGGCAACCAACACGTCATCCTAAAAATTATTTGGCTTCACAAAATGTATTATGTTTTCTGCGAACATGAACATACATTTGCGATATTGAAATGCCTGTATCTCCAAGCCATCGAATCAAGCCCCATTCCACGAAATTGAATATACGTGAAACAGACATGCTACATGAAAAATCAACAAATATACCTACTCTAAAAAAATTACCCAATCTCTTAGCTGATATTGCAAAGCTTGAACTAAGCGTCGGTTCTACCGAATTTTTACCGTTTCCCGCAACGATGTCATATCTAACCCAGAACGTGGGGGCGGAGGGAAGAGATTATGTCACTGTCATACGAGAGAACACGGATTTTATGGAAAAATGCTTAAAAGGAAATATCAGTATTAAGGAGAAATGTTTCACAAGCGCGGCATATGGTGCGAGTTGAATATTTCTTATTATGTGGGCTTCGGGGAATTGTTAACAAGTATGGAATTTAATATACTTAGTTGCTTCCCACGTTGCTGCCTTGCAAGCAGTATAGTACCAAGAATTAATATTTTAGATCGGAAAAGGTCATGCTCAGCAAAAAATTTACTTATAGTTTAGTCATATTATAAACAGAAGAGAAGAAGGAATTGGAAATAGATCAAATAAAAACCGTAGGTAGTGAAAATAAAGGTCTCTTGGACCGGTACGAATTTAACGGTATATAATTTAGATTGAAAGATATTATTGATTCTGACAGTACTATGTTACTCATAAATCTCATAAATAAATTTTGAGATTTACTCCGAGAACAAACTATAAATAAACAATACAGAATAGAGATCAAGGCCAGTACAAACGCGTAGGAGCCAGCGGATACTATCAAAAATTGTATTAAAGATGATTCATGATTGTTTCACGATCCGGCATTTAATATAAAAGCAAAAGAAATAAGCTTTCTCCTTTATTTTGTTAAAGACGAAGGATAAATTGGAGATGTTTCGTCACAAAGAGGAATGACAAACAATTTGGATGTTGCTAAAAGCGATATTCTTTACAACGGGGTATACATTTTTATGCTTTTAGAAATGATTCGAGCATTCATCATTGTTAGCGGAATTGAGAGTTATGGAATGATACTTCAATTACGGAAGTCGACGACTTGGACGGACAATAGCAATCGTCTATTATTAAGTACATAAACTGTATCGTCCAATTATATCTTGTGTTTTCTTTTATAGGTCAACCAATTTTAACGAAGACAAATCTAAAACCCGGTATAAGGAGTGACTACTTTAGAAAAGACTGATTTATGTTTGAGTTTATTTACACGCTTATTTTTTTCTTATTTTCGTGTTGATTTACTATTTAACTACCTAACTACATGTTGTCAGCTTGTGCCTACCAGAAAAGCTCTGTCATTTGCCACGTTCAGATCCTGAATGGCACAGGTGATTGGGCAATATCGACAGAAAAAGAATTGCCACAACAATTGTTAGAATAACCTGCTGAAGAACATTACATAAAATATTGTATAAAGCAAATGATGAGTAAGGTTACAGATATCAAATTGTCTAAAGCCAACAAAAGTTTATCAACCTCTTGCAGCAACAATGTAATTGGCATTGCTCATCCAGCTTCTAATACAGTTTCTCATCATTACTTCACTTCAGTGGACATAGTTGAAAAGATTAATTTTACGAAAGATCGCGTTTCATATTTGATTACACCCGGAGTATCCTCGAACTTGTAAGAGTCATCCGTTGTTTTAGCTGTATTATTTAATAGTGTTAATGAATGCTTGACTAATGAAGTGTGAAACAATTTATCATAGCACTAGCGGGTAACCAGTGCAGATAATATTTAGTTGATATACTTTATTTTTCTTGTCGTTGACGTCGAAAACTTTAAGGTTTTCGCAGACAAGCGCCATGCGGCAATGGGACAACGATGCGACTATACGTTTTGATGTTTCAATTTATATCGAGGTCCCATGCCACCTCTCTAGTGAGCCTTAAAATTAATTTTACTATTGAAATACCCTTTGTTTATGTAACTTTTAAGAATATAATCGAATGTTACAAAAGATTAGATCTAGACCAATTTAGAATTGAGGTTACTTAGAGATACAATTTCCAAATATCAAGCTCAGAAACACAAACGTACATTTTCATTAAGAAAACAGTATTATTACTAAATCGAGAACAATGTTCTCGAGAACTCCTAACACACACCTAATAATAATTTTATATCGGAGCACATGTTAACAACTTACCACAGTGTCTCAATACGAAAGTCTTGAGACACTGTGGTGTGTGTTGCCTATGGCTCTGAGACATGGCCGCTCATGTGACCAGTGTGTGTTGCCAATGGCTCTGAGATATGGTCGCTCACAATGGGCATGAGAAAGCTTACAGTCACCCAAAGGTCAATGGAGAGAGCTTTGCTCGGAGTTTCCCTGCGTGATCGAATCAGAAATGTAGAGATCCGCAAGACAACCAGGGTTACCGACATAGCCTGAAGAATTGCCAAACTTAAGTCGTAGTGGGCAGGTCACATTGCGCGCAGAACAGATGGCCCACGGGTTTGTTTTTTTTTATATTCTTGACCACTATCTCACCTGATGTATGGATGGATGGATGTATGTTTGTTACTCAATCACGCCAGAACGTCGGGATGAAATTTGGCAAAGAAATAGATAATAGTGATAGACATGATAGACACAATTGCAATATGAGAAATAAAGATAAGTTAGATCAACCATCTTATAGACTGTGTGAAGTACACTCATCTTTCATGGTGTACTGTGTTAAATTCTATAACAAAATACCTTGTGATTGATATATTAAAACTAAAAGAATGTAAATTAAAAACTTTAGTTAAAAGCACACAAACAAGCATATTACAAACTAGATGATTATATTCAAGATAAGAATGTTGCTGTGTTGCTGGGGAGTTTGTTGCGCCACTTCTTCTTCCCAGCAAAAGCACTAGGAAGTGGTGAAGGGCGGGCGTTTTTGGGGGACTGTCTTATGTAATTTTGACGTTCGGAAAGTGCTGATTCTCAGCCTAGTCTGAATAAATGACTTTTTTTTTTTTTTTTTTTTGAATATTGCTTGGAATATAAATGTGGATGGATGGAGAGGGAGGGGACGGCCAAAGAAAAGATGGATGGACTGTGTGAGGAGTGATATGAAAGAAAAGGGAGTCAGTGATAGCGTGACGGGGGACAGGACGGTATGGAAGAAGAAAACGTGTTGCGCCGACCCTTTTAAGAAGAAAACTAAAACTATATGCCCTAAGTTTTTATTCAGTGACTGGGCGACTACAGGACTTAGAAAAAGTAGGGAAAGACTTTACGAGCTATATGGGCTTAAGCCTTGTATTAACACTGAAACGTTTAATAAGTATGTTGCTACTTACTCAAGAATTTTTAAAAATGCCTGCAAGGCAGCTAAGGTCTTGTACATTAGCAATAAGGTTAAATTAGCAGAAAATAAAATCAAGACGGTTTGGAAAATTACAAACAATGAAACGAATAGGAATAAAAGAAATAGTAGTGATTACACGCTTGAGACCACACACGGACTTATTAGAGATAACAAAAAAGTTGCGCTAGAATTTGTTAATTTCTTTACCAACATCCCAATTAAAACTACTGAAACTTTAAATTCTTCGCCCTCGCTTGCTTTTGGATTATTAAACGCGAACGTTTCATCTTGCCCGATTGTATTTAATTTTTCACATATAAACCTTATGACAGTAATAAAAGCTTTTAAGCAAATCAAGATCAAACCGACTGAAGATCTGTGGGGAATGTCCATCAAGGCTTGTACCTCCATTATTCAGACTATAGCGCCGTACTTAGCGTTGATTTTCAATTTGTGTGTGGATCAAGGAGTTTTTCCGGATCTAATGAAATATAGTAAGGTTATACCACTTTTTAAATCCGGGGACAGTAAAGACACAAATAATTATAGATCAGTATCCGTGTTGCCGGTTTTCAGCAAGGTATTTGAGAGGATAATGCTAAATCAAATGCTCATTCATTTTAATACGAATAACATCTTGCATGATAGACAGTATGGTTTCATCAGAGGACGTTGTACAACTGACGCTGGTGTCGCTCTATTAAAACATATCTTTGATGCGTGGGAAGATTCGCAGGATGCCATAGGTATCTTCTGCGACCTGTCGAAGGCGTTTGATTGCGTTAATCATGAAACATTACTTCTGAAACTTGAGCATTACGGGCTAGGTCAATCAGCGTTAAGTTTAGTTAAATCTTATTTGAATGATAGACAGCAATTAGTTCAAATAAACGGTGTGAATTCGTCCGGGTTAAACGTTAAAATGGGGGTACCCCAGGGCTCAATTTTAGGTCCTTTCTTATTTTTAGTATACATAAACGATTTACCCCGTTTATTGGAAAACAAACTTAACATGGTGTTATTTGCTGATGACACATCTTTAATTTTTAAAATAAATAGACGTACTTGTCAGGTTGACGACGTAAATAACGCGCTACGGCAGGTTCAGGATTGGTTCACTGCCAATAATTTAGTTTTAAATGGTAAAAAAACCAAGTGCGTAAAATTTTCCTTGCCGAATGTCAAAAGTACTGATTGTGACATTATATTAAACAAGGAGAAGCTAGAATTCGTCGATAAAACGGTTTTCCTGGGGATCACGCTGGACTCAAGGTTGCAATGGGGTCCTCATTTGGTATCCCTTGCGGGGCGGCTGAGTTCGGCGGCTTATGCTGTTGGAAAGATTCGTCGGTTGACGGATGTGGATACCGCCAGACTAGTCTATTTTAGTTATTTTCATAGTATAATGTCTTACGGTATCTTACTATGGGGAAGGGCTGCAGACATTGAGTCAATTTTTATTCTGCAAAAACGAGCCATCAGAGCGATATACAATCTTCGCCGGCGCGATTCTCTAAGGGAACTGTTTAAGGACATTAACATCATGACGGTTCCTTGTCAATATATTTATGAAAACATCATGTACGTAAGAAAGAATTTACATCTTTTTAGTAAAAACGGTGACAGACATAATTATGTTACTAGAAATAGGGACCAATTAGTTCAACCAGGTTTCAGACTGGCTAAAGTAGCCTCATCTTTCATGGGGTACTGTACAAAATGTTACAATAAAATTCCTCCCCACATTCTTGAACTGAATGAGACGAAGTTTAAAACTTGTATAAAACGCACACTATGCAGGCTGGCATATTATAAGTTGGGGGATTACATCAATGATAAAAATGCTTGGCTAAATGCTAGTCCTGCTCCACAGCCACTAGGGCGCAAAAACAAGTGATATGCAGAACATTATTGTTTTGAATTATTGTTGGACCTTCCGAAGACTATAAATATATTTGTATTGTATAAACTCAATTTCATTCATCAAGGTATGTACTTAGGTACCTAAATATTGTAAAAAGTTTTTTTTTAAAAGAGTAAGTATGGAGTTTCTTGTGCATTCTTCTCCATTACAAGCTACTTTCCGAATGCACGGTAGAATCAACTATTATTATTTGTAAAATGTAACGTTCAAAAGTGCCGCTTGGTGGCCTACTTGAAATAAAATATCTTTGTCTTTGTCTTTGTCTTAGTGCTAGGTGCATCGTCCTCACGTATATGAATTTATTAATGTATGTACTTTAATATTGTACAACATTTTTTTTTAAAGAGAGAGATAGAGTGTTTCATGGAGTTTCTTGTGCATTCTTCTCCATAACAAGCTACTTTTACGAATGCACGGTAGAATAAATTTTTAATACATGTAAATTTTAATTGTTAACGTTCAAAAGTTAACAATTAAAATTACACGCTCCGGTCAAGAGGGTTAAACTCAGGCGTCCACCTGCTCCTTGGATGACGGTAGGGGTTCGTATGGCGATGAGACGCAGGGACCGAAATTTCCGAGCTTTTCGGAAATTTAAAAAGGATCGCAGTGATGAAAATAGGAGCATTTTCAAAGCTGCTAGAAATCGGTGTAATCAGGTGATACGCAACGCCAAACGCCGCCATATTCTAGAAAACATTTCTTCTGCTTCTCCTGCCGATATCTGGAAATTTCTCGGAACTCTCGGTATCGGTAGGCCTCGTCATATGGATTTTCCCAAGACGATTGGCCTGGATGAAATCAACCGTCACTTTACTACCACTTGCCGTTTGGATCCCCAAATGATGTCTCTGACGGTCGATTCCATTACTGGCCTACCCGGTCCTATCATAGAACCATTCCGTTTTTCGCCAGTTGCCGAGGATGAAATTAAAAAGATGATCCTTTCTATAAAATCCAAGGCTGTGGGCCATGATGACATTAGTCGTTATATGGTCACCTTGATCCTTGAATTTCTTCTTCCTCCGATTGCCCATATATTAAACTTTTCCCTAGATTCCGGTCAGTTTCCATCCCTGTGGCGAATGGCCTATGTTCGTCCACTTCCTAAAATATCAAATCCCTCCCTACCTAATAATTTTCGACCTATTTCCATACTCCCTTTCCTGTCAAAAGTGCTCGAGGCCTGTGTCCTCAAGCAGTTTTCGGGGTTCGTTCACCGTAACAACCTTGTCAGCTCATTCCAGTCTGGGTTCAGGCCTGGGCACAGTACTGCATCCGCTCTCCTAAAAGTGACTGGTGACATCAGAGAGGCAATGGAGGATACCAAGATCACCGTTTTGGTACTTATTGATTTCTTCAATGCTTTTAACGCCGTCAGTCACGATATTCTTCTATCTATCCTCTCATATCTAATGGTTTCTTCCGAGGCACTGGAATGGTTCTCTTCTCATCTTCGGGGACGTCAGCAGTCGGTTCGCGTTGACGATAATTCGTCGAGTTGGCGTGATCTAGGTGCTGGTGTTCCACAAGGCGGTATTCTATCTCCATTGTTATACTCTATCTTCATTAATTTTATTACGTTCTATCTTCGGTGTTCGTATCATCTTTATGCCGATGATCTCCAACTGTATGCAGCTGCGCGGGTAGAAGGTTTGTTAGACGCTATAGAAAATGTAAACCGAGACTTGGATGCCATTAAAATTTGGTCTGATAGATTTGGTGTGTCGGTAAACCCTTCGAAGTGTCAAGCCATTTTAGTGGGAAGCTCGCGTATGATGGGTAGAGTGGTGGTTAGCTCTCTTCCTCCTCTTATTTTCGATGGCACCGTTATTCACATTAGCTCTAACGTAAAAGATCTCGGTTTGCATTTTGATTCGACACTTGGCTGGCAAAGTCAGGTTACTAGTGTCAGTCAAAGAGTCAACGGCACTTTGCGATACCTGTATCGTCTGAGGAACTTTTTGTCCGCAAAGACGAAGACTATGCTTGTGCAGACTTTAATTTTCCCCATAATCGACTATGGTGACGTATGCTATTTCGACTTGAGTGCGGTTCTGCTGGATAAGCTTGATAGACTCCTCAATAACTGCATTCGGTTCATATTTAACTTGAGGAAGTATGACCATGTGTCGAGCTACAGGTCTGAGCTCAAATGGATACCCATTCGCCAGACAAGATGTTTGCGCGCTCAAACAACGCTTTTCTCCCTACTCAACTCTCCCACCCCACCTTCTTATCTTATGTCTCACTTTCAATATTTAAGTACTTCTCACACTAGGAATCTGCGTTCTTCCAACAATCTTCTCCTACTCTGTCCTTCTCATACTACTGATTTTGTTCATTCTTCCTTTCATATTCAGTCTATTCTTCTTTGGAACGCGCTTCCTCTCGAAGTCAGGACGGCCACCGGTCGGTATGCTTTCAAACAGAAATTGCGGTTTTATTATCAGCAGGGGGGAGGGTCTTCTCGGTAACTTATTTATATTGGTTTATTAAATATATATATATTTATATAGGTATTTATTAAATAAAATATGTATGTATGTGTATTTAAAGCATTATTTTTAATTTTTTTGTTGCCACGTTTTAAACAATGCACCTGCCATGTTGTCTCTCCACCACTCTTGGTTGACTGGTAGAGAATGCCTAAGGCATTAAGTCCGCCATTGTACTTTTGTGCATGAAGTTTAAATAAATAAATAAAAGTGCCGCTTAGTGGCCTTATTGAAATAAATAACTTAGACTTTGACTTTAGTTTGGAGTAGCACATACGCTACTTTTCATAACCGGTATAATATTCTCTTGGGAATAGAATACTTTTCGCGCGGGCGAAGCCGCTGGTTCTAATATAATTCAAACTATGAGAGGATATAATATCTCATAATAAGAAAATTATATTTCCTCCAGGCACACATTTTCTTTGTAATATTTAAATTTGCCAAAATTACTTGCCATCCACCAAAGTGGAGTATTTACTCGTGTAGCTCAAGCAAAAAATTTAGCAATTTACAATGTAAGTATTTGCGTAGACAAAACTCCAAGTGGCGGTGTTATGAACAATCATAATTTTGTACGCTTTTCGACGTGAACTAGAACGGTTATTATTTTTTCTGTTTATATCTGGTTCATCATCATCATCGTCAGCCTTTTAATATTCCCACTGCTGGGACACAGGCCTCCTCTCTGTGATAGGGAATGGGCCATAATCCACCACGCGGGCCCAGTGCAGGTTGGTGGATGTCACGAGTCTTTGAATTTTTGGTTCTAGGACATGCCGGTTTCCTCACGTTTTCCTTCACCGTTTTGAAAGCAATGGTGATGGATAGGATAGGGTTGTCGGTAGCAGTTGGCTGGTCTGATCTTGGTTTAAAAAAAAAAAAAATGTTACACTGATGGTGAAAACAAATGTTTAATGTCCGTCACTCGATAGCCGGTAGGCCGGACAAATTATATTAGTTAAAGTTAAGGTCAAAGGAAACTAAACGAGATGCCTTTCACTCGGCGGGTATTTGTTTGGACAATTACCTCATTTGAGCATGTACACCATCTCGGTCTCACCATACAATAATTTAATCCTTATTCAGGAGGTGAAAACGAATGGGGCGTTCCTGCCGTTTCGAACTTTGTTTCGCTTTGAAGAACCATATTTAGATCAGATTGCTTCGAAGATTGGATACTTACTGAATTAAGTATACAAGCTAAAGATATAAATTGATTAATACGTGGCAGGCATTTTAATACTTTTGCCTCCGCCTTTCACATTAACCATCGTAAGGGTACCTTTGGATCGTCATTCCACTTGGCTAGGGACATTCTACACGACGTTTTCCTTTACGTGACCGTAATTTCAAGCGTCTCTTAAGATTTCCTGTTTTGAAACTCATTCGTCCACGTCATAGGCTGAAACATTTTAAAACGACTTCGACTACGAGATCTCTTGTTTATTTTTTTGGTAATGTTCGCAAAAGGTAATCTCGGAAAGTGCAGATGCAACAAATATATTTTCTTTACTGATAGAAAGCTACAGGTAATGGGAGTAAAGTCACAGGAAAAAGTCAGTGTTGATTAAGGTGCTTTGACTGTTGTACTTTTTCTACAGCAGGCTTTTTGTGCCAAAAATTGATTCAAGTATAATCTTTAGCTAAACACGAACGGAAGTAGCCAGCTTACTATGAAATAGCAATGATACCTATAAGTAAAACGATAAATAGCCCGATAAAAATATTAAGAATTATATTATAATTATAATTAAGTTATGAGTTTTAAAAGAATAAATGGTGAACTTCATGAAAAATTAAATTCAGAACTGTCGTTTCTCAGAAATTAGAAAAACTTGGTTGAAGAAAAATACAGTGAACATTTTGATGCCTAAAAGGTCTGTAAATAGTCAGAATTACATATGGCTTACCATATTGGCAAAAAAATATCCTTTTCATATATATAGTATTTACATTTTTCCATAGATTTTAATGTAACCTTTGTGGAGAGAAAACAATAAATTTATTTATTTATTATTATGTTGTTCTACATTACTTTGGAGCCTGGTTAAGCATAGAAGACTATGCAATCGTATAGCCCTCTTTCTACATCTCCTCCAACCCAGATAATTTCACTAATTTAATTCTTAAACCGACTTCAATTCTCGATTTTCCTTATAAAGAATCAATATGGTAATATATATATCAATAAACTTGCTTCAACAGTTCGACACAAACAAGCAGCTCAGTATGCAATCGTTTGGTCAGAATACATAAATACATTGTCATTCAGTATTGTGTACATTGCCGAATCGGAAAAGCATATATTTTCGACGATTTAACTCGCAAGTAAAAATATTTTTTTAACCGTAATTGTGATACGTGACACGACTGTGACCTATACGGTGCCGGAAATAAAATGATGAATATCATACAAAATAAAAATAAAACAATCCAGAAGGGATGGACCTATAGTAGGTATGCTCATATTTCGCTAGTTATGTTTAACCTTTCGCGTGTTGGCACGGAAACAAAATAATGAATATAATACAAATTTAAAAATACAATCCCTAAGGGATGGACCTATAGTAGGTATGCTCATATTTCGCTAGTTATATTTAACCTTTCGTGTGTTGAAGACAGCATGCGAGGCACAATGGCGTTGTCTATGGTTTCGCTAATTACGGGCACAAGAAGGTTAAATCCCGTGTTGTAGGGAGTGAGGCTATTGCCATCATCCAGGCACAAATCCAGAATCAGATCTATACTGTGAAACTCCGGTAAAAAACTCAATAAATAATACTTAGACCGCCACGATAATCGAATTCTCATCCCACATTGCGAACAGACTGTCAAAAATTTAAATTACTTATTTTATCCGCATCACTCGTGCTAGGGAACACAAACCGTACTAAGACGCTTTTGTCACTAACGACTAAACCACACTGACTTCACAATCTACAAATGGGGTCTTACCCTTATCTCCAGTTCGTGAGCCACCACTACAAGAAAATGTGCGTCGTAAAAAATATCTGTAAGATCAAACTTTAGCAAACCCGGAAATGGAATACCCGGTTCTATTTCCGCTTCAAATGTTAACGTCAACGGCCAAGAAGGCGCCATTTTTCATCATTTTAAGGATGTTAATTCTTTATTTACTGTCAGAATTATTTTGATTCAGGACAAAGGCAAATTTATATTATTATTATTATTATTATTATTATTAAACTTACAGCTAATTTTAACAATTGTTCATTATTATAATAAAGATCAAGGCCAATTAAAAGTTTTCACAATTATAGTAAAGTATAAAGTATCAAGAATAGATACGCGACAAATTAACATTCTAACACCTTATCCGCAAAAAAAAACAGGGACAGGACAGATTTAAAACTAAAAAATGTTGTTAAAATTAAAGCATCATAGACGAAAGCTATTTTATTATTATGTTATTCCTAGGCACTCAATAAACCACTGCATTACTTCAACGAATGGTAGGTACCAGGAGAGCATCGTGAATGTGCACGTCTCCAGATTATGCATATTCCATACTTCCTCTAGTTCGAAGTAAAACTTCCCTCTTGCAACTTGAACGGGATGTGTACATGGAATATCTCAATAAGTCCACACAGTACAAATACTGAGAATACCGGCTTTTATTAAAACCGTGCCTTGAATATTCGGTGAGGAAGCATGGTAATAAAAATAATGTTTGTAAGCTGATTTGGTTGGGAAGTTGCGCGGTATCTTCTCGTCCAACTTACCACAGTGTGTATTACCCGTGATGACATATGGCTCTGAGACGTGGTCGCTTACAATGGGCCTCATCAGAAAGCTAACAGTCACTCAAAAGTGCAATGAAGAGAGGCTCGGCGTTCCTTGTGTGATCGAATCAGTAATGTAGAGATCCATAAGAGAACCAGGGTTACCGACATGCTCGAAGAATCGCCAAACTTAAGTGACAGTGGACAGGGCATATTGCTCGCAGAACGGATGGCCGATGGGGCAGAAAGGTTCTGGAGTGGCGACCGAGAACCGGACGACGTTCTCCCACCAGGTGGACCGATGACCTGGTGAAGGTTGCGGGGATCCGCTGGTTGCAAGACGCACAGGACCGGTCAATGTGGCAACACTTGGGGGAGGCCTATGTCCAGCAGTGGACGTCTTTCAGCTGATGTGATGATGATGATGATTGTCGGATTCTGTGCATATATTTTGCAATTAATTTGTTGAAAGAACCCAATAAAACACGATGGAAATATATTGCTATAGGATTTTGCTATGCATTGTAAACAAAAAAAAACTATTTACTGAAAAAATATTAGATGTAAAGCTTCGTTTTACATTTTTATCATTGCTTTAATCTTATTAGTCCTAATTCTTCTAGTCTGGCGCTCCGTACTGTAAAATAAACAAACCTACATTTCTAGTACCGACATGGAATTATTACGTGATCACGGCCCCTATATTAAAGTCGTGCTCTGAATATGACGAGTGGTAATGAGGACAATAATAAATAGCAATAAATTATCTTTTCAGCACTGAAAATAAATCTCATCTACAGAGGGATTTGTGGTTATTTTGCTGAAAGCTTTTTTAAATCGGTAGCTGGGCTTTTATTTATATCAATTACTTATTCACCTATAAACAATGGAAGAATATTAAATTACTTACATTCATACACACATACACTTACAAACTTGTTAACTTATTTAGTATCTGTTTTATTTACCCACGTCCACGGTGTCACTAGCAGTGTCTGACGCCCAGCAAATGCTGAGTTGGTAACAATTTCGGTGTGGGCCCAGTGCACCTCTTCTTGAACCTTGTTTGTACTTTTTTACTGTTCTACCCAGTTACTTTGTAATTGTTGCTGTTGGGTTGACTGTGTGGAATAAATGTTTTCTATTCTATTATAAATCACAAGCTTTTATTTGATTTGCCTTGATAGTTCCCAACTATGTCGTTCTGCTTCGAATCTAAAAGAATTCAGCTGAGTACCAGTGTTAACATCGAGTGACTATCTGACCTATCTGACCTACACAACCCAGTAACTGGGTAACACGATACCCTTTGGCAAGACTGGTGTCTGATCTCAGCCCTCTGACTAATCCTAACGACTGTCCCTCAATATCTTCAAATGACAGTAAAAAGTCCTACATCGTACAAACAACAAAACTTAAAACTGATGCAAACTATCCTATTATTTCAAAACGTAACGAATCGTCCCAGTTCCAATGTATCATGGCTGTTTCAAGCAAGAGATCCAACGCCTAAAAACTCATAAAATGCTGAAAAGCTTTTGATAATGTCAAACGCGACACACTGCGCGGCCATTTGTCAGAAGTGACAATACGAACGCGTAATTTGTCACAAATGTTCCGTTTGGTACACCTCTATTTTTGAATGCAAGCAAGCTTGACGTAATGGAGGAACGATATTTTAAACTTAAAAGATATATAGATAGATATTTCCTGCATGGTCACTTTCTTCTAGTTCCTGTTTCAGTAGTTCTCTGTTATTTTACAGTATCCCGTACCACAGATAACATTATAGTAGCAAACCCGTACCGCCGTACCGTAAGGTTCTACAAATGGTTCGTATTATGAAACATACAAAAACATTTTTTTCTTATAAAAAAATTTGCCCCACACTAGGCATTTCTTCCTGTACCATGGGTGCGTTTACAAACATTTAAACTCACATCACTACGCCAACCTTGTCGTCAAATTTGAATATACTTTCTTTTAGAAGCCTACTTCTAAGGTAAACATAAGATTTATATAATAGATAGATTTTCCTATCAGCAAAAATTAAGGCATCCCTTGATTAAAGTCTTATCTTAGGGCTCACCTTCGTAACAAAAGAAACTCGTTTAGGCTGTGCTGTGCGTTGTTTGATAGATAATGAATTGAGGACTTGTAACGACGAGGAGGGTTAGTAAGTAGAACTTCATTATCTAAAATAATATTTTTTATTTAATCAAGCACTTATTATAACACAATATTTCACAAAATACAAAGAGGATCAGTTTTTAAAAATACGAGCACGTCGTTGTTTCAAATGAAAACATTGGACCTAAGTTTTTATACTGCCATTAAAGTCTGGTTTGAATAAAGATAAAAAATTCAAAATGGAAAGGTCCCAGCGTTTTGTTTAGACTCTCGCTAAATATTCATATTCACCATTTTACGACTTATTTAACAAAACAATGATACCTTTTTGTTTCGGGGGGGAACCTTCAAAAGATGTCTGGACTGTTAGAGAATAGACCAAGGAGTATGGGATTTTGACCTCATTAAAACTCCGGTGATTATCAACAGCACATGGCCCCGTGATCTCTTAAAAGACTACCCCGAAACCTAGAACTAAAATTAAAATGCTTATGTAATCTTTAAAGGCAGCTGAATTAAAATATTTATTTGTCAAAGAAGATTTTCGACGGTTATTTGACTTTGAAGTTTTGGTTTCATGCCATGTTGTG
This sequence comes from Orthosia incerta, assembly GCA_948252205.1. Lineage (NCBI taxonomy): Eukaryota > Metazoa > Arthropoda > Insecta > Lepidoptera > Noctuidae > Orthosia > Orthosia incerta. Next base: position 8,393,961 of record OX411757.1, on the reverse strand, counting down.
CAGCAATGTAGGTCGTCATGAAGTTTTGCAAGAACGTAAAATTTTTGGGGCAGTATCGTGGACAGCAGAATGGCCATATTTGCGGTAGAATGAATAATTTTGTGGCTCAAATTGCCTGTTGCTTCTGGAGTGCTTATTCGGTATTATGTAAAGGAAAAATATAAAACTAAACTTTTTATCTTTTATAAAAACCATTTTTATTAAAACCTTTAAAAAAGAGTATTGTAAAAATAAACATAAGGCTGTTACTGGTTAGATAGTGTGTTATTTTGTTTTCACAATGTATTAACAATACAAATTATGGTTATTCAGATAAATGCTACCGACGGGGCTGTTTTTCAGCTTTAAGCCACCTGGAATGCTTAATGCTAAATAACGTCTGTATAATAATCTTACGGTGATTAGTTATTAAGCGTAAAGAAGGGAAGGACAGAAATACAGAATTTATTAAGCGTTAAGAATTTTAAGGGAAGAACTCAACTTAATTCAGCATTTGGCTATTCCTAAAGCTCTTATACAAACTGTATTCATCTTTGAACTGTAAAATGTTCTAAATGTGTACTGTTATCTTGCTTATGTGTTACTTGGGTACCCAGCTATGTTCAAAACTTTATTGAAATATCATAAAAAAAACATCAGACAATATTCAAGCGTTTGGGGTAATCCACTCCGTCTACAGTATTACCTTACTACAAGAACCGCAAGATTGCCCTAAGACTTTCGTATTAATTCCACCCCAACCGCAACGTTGCAACGAAACCGTAATCCTTCGGTAGATTGAAAGCACTAATATGGCATCTTAAGGCGTCACGCCAAGAATTTCATATAACCGACCAAGGAGTGGCGATAGTAATGAGATACCCATTTGTCTTTTTAAGGCTTCACCAAAATGTAACGACGTTCTTATGAAACTCTGGAACGACATCAGAAGCGGGATGAAGGTATAAATTTTCTACTAGGTCCTGATTTTTAGGCTGACAGACACCGGTAATGAGCCGTTTGGAAAATTTCATAAAAGAATCGTAAATGAGGTTTCGGATGTGATGGTAATGTTAGCTTTATGGTAAGGTATATCAAATTGATGTTGAATGAATATGAGGCATATTTCGGGGAAGGAAAAGAGCCTTGGAGGCAAGGACGATAGACTTACTAACTGAAGGACAGAAGCATCTTTTCATACCGAGAATGAATGTGCATTTGTGAATCCGAAGGAGATGGTAATTGCAAATTCGGTATGTAATAGTTATTTATGCTACAAGTAGAATGAGTGGATAAATCGACACGAGTCGGAAATCATCTTACGTACGTGTATCATACAACATTTTAATATTCATTGTGCGAGGAAATATAAAAATTTATCTGAACCAACAAGAAATTAATAAAATGGCGCTTATTCAAGGGCGATCAGCATATCCACAGACAAACTAATAGTTCATAGTTCCTCGGGCATATCTACTGCGCATGTGCAAATAGCTGTCACGTCGTAACGCAAAAAGGCACGAGCAAAATATTCGTTCTGCCAAACATATTTAATGAATGTTTAAAATTAATTTATTGATCAAAATCAAAATCTAGAGTAATTAAAAACGCCTTAAATGAAGTATTAGTTTTGTTTTACCTTTTATATGATTAATAATCTGTACTTAACAAATTTTAAAACTTTTCTCAAATAATAAAAACTATGTGGCGGGCTGACGTTGGAGATAAAAAATAAAAAAGTACAGGAAAGTAAAACGCACTAGTAAAAAAAGTGACACTTTCCGCACAGTTTGGCTGCTTGGAAAACGCTCTTTTGGACATGCATTGTAAAGTAATTTTCAGGTATTTTTTATATTTAATTTATAGATTTAGTTATCTATTTCAATATTTAGTTTTGCTGTAGTTGTTTATTTTACAATTTTTTGAAGTTTTATTCGTACTGATGTCATAAAGCTGTCTGAATGGCATAGGACTTGACATTGAAATTGACACGTACAAAACAACGGCCCACAAGCACGAAATACTTAACTCGGTGTTGGTTGCTAGCGCGAGGATAAATTGACAATATTGTTTGACGAACTGTCAATTTAATCTCGTGTTGGCGACCAGCCTTGGGCCTCGGCCAGCCTCTGGGTTAGGTTTTTCGTGCAAGTAGGCCTTAATTATTTCTTACAAGAGGCACTGAAAGTTTCCTTTATAGGATACTATATGACGTCATTTAGAAGTTAAGTGATTGTAAGTATTTTAAAAACTGCTATTCGCGGTGGATCTTTAATTCTTGTTTCAAACAAGTTAAAATGTAAACAACGGTTAGACCTAGTTAATCTTTCCATTGAGCGCACTATCGAGTTGTCTTGTGTTGAACTTGAGCGGTACATAATAATTTGTGTCTACAGACCCCCTTCAGGGGACTTTACAAGTTTCGAATCTGCAATGGAGGATGCACTTAATAAGATTAAATGCAGTAGTAAAAATATAATTTTATGTGGAGATTTTAATGTTAATATTTTAGATGTTACTCCACTAAGTACTAGGCTTCTGAACTTATTTAAATCTTTTAATTTAGTTAATTTGTTTTTCGAACCAACTAGGATCACGGCGTCTTCGTCGACTTGCCTTGATAATATATTTTGTGATTTTGATGCCGACAATAAATTGGTGTTAAGTGATTTATCATCAGATCACTGTGGATTAATGGCTAGCTTCCCTATGCCATTAAGTAAAAAGCCGCGCAAAGTAGAATGCAGGCCTTATACTGTTAGTCGTTGCAGTAAGTTTAAAAATAATATAGCTCTTAAAGTTATACCGTCAATAATAGAGTACGAGAACCCAAATGAAATATACGAGGCCCTTTTTGATGTTGTGCAAAATGAGTACAAATCTGTTTTTAAAACTAAAACTATCAACATTACTGGGACTTCCGCTGGTTTCAACCAATGGGCCACACCAGGCATTTATAAAAGCCGAGCGAGATTGTATGAGTTGTATGGTCTGAGACAGTACAAGTTTGATAAAAATTTTTTAGAATATGTTAAAAATTATTCAAAATTTTTTAAAAAGATTTGTCGTGTTGCAAAATCAAAATTTCTAAGTGAGACTATTTAAAATTCTAATAACAAAGTAAAAGCCACTTGGAAAATCATAAACAACGAAACGGGTAAATCGGTTAAAAAAGAAAATCAACTCGAGATCATGGTTGATAACAAATTAGTTAATAAACCAGCTGACGTAGCTGAGGCGTTTAATGAGTTTTTTACGAGCATACCTGCAACGACGACTTGCTCCTTAAGTTCGTCGCCGTCTAAGGCTGAAAACCTATTGCATAGTAGCGTCCCTAAATGTAGTTATGTATTGAGATTCGAGCATGTAGCGCCTCGTGATGTAGTTAATGTTTTTAATTCTCTTCGATCTAAAAACACGGGTGATTACTGGGGCATATCTACCAAACTTTTGGGCAATATAATAGACATTGTGGCCCCCTATCTTGCTGTTACGTTTAACAAATGCATTGATTTGGGTACTTTTCCTGATCTCATAAAGTCATCCCTCTATTTAAATCCGGTAGCAAAAATGATATTGGTAATTTCAGACCAATCTCTATTTTGCCTGCATTCAGCAAAATATTTGAAAGTTAATTCTTAAGCAGTTACTCAGACATTTTAACTTACATAGCCTCCTTCACAATGACCAATATGGGTTTACGAAGGGTCGCTCGACTACAGATGCGGGTGTTGCTTTGTTGAAACACATATTTGACGCATGGGAGAAGTCGCGAAATGCAATTGGTGTTTTCTGCGATCTTTCTAAAGCCTTCGATTGCGTTCACCATGATACGCTTTTGCGTAAACTACGTCATTACGGTGTTCAAAACGAAGCCCTAAATATAATTGAGTCATATTTACTTAATAGATACCAATGCGTAGACGTTAATGGCGCTAAATCTTCCAGGTTACCTGTTGAGCTGGGTGTACCTCAAGGCTCAATACTGGGTCCGTTTTTATTCCTGGTTTATATTAACGATCTGCCATTCTATTTAAAGGATATTTGCGACGTTGTACTGTTTGCAGATGATACTTCTCTGATCTTTAAAGTAGATAGGAATAGACAAGTTTTTGATGACGTGAATAACGCACTATCAATGTTCACAGATTGGTTCACAACAAATAATCTTGTTCTTAATGCCAAGAAGACTAAATGCATAAAGTTCGCTTTGCCCAATGTTAGAAATCTGGGTCCCTACATTGTGCTCGGCAATGAGAAGCTCGAAACTGTTGATTCAGCTGTGTTTCCGGGTATAACAGTAGACTCAAAAATTCAATGGGGGCCACATATATCAAGCCTAGCGGGTAGGCTTAGCTCGGCCGCCTACGCCGTCAGAAAGGTTAGACAATACACTGACGTTGATACAGCAAGGTTGGTCTACTTTAGTTATTTTCACAGTATCATGTCCTACGGTATTCTACTGTGGGGCAGAGCCGCTGATATTCAAAATATATTTGTGCTTCAAAAACGAGCTGTTCGTGCCATTTACCAATTAGGTGCGCGTGTTTCTCTAAGAGATTTTTTTAAAGAGATTGGTATTCTCACAGCGGCTTCACAGTACATATTCGCCAACATTTTATATATTAGGCAGAACATTCATTTGTACAGTAACAATAGTGATATTCACAACTTTAACACCAGAAATAAGGACAAATTACGAGCTCCCTTTCATCGACTTCATAAGGTGCATAGTTCATTCGTTGGGGTTGGTATAACTTTTTACAACAAGTTACCGTCTTCTTTTCTAGATTTGCCATTTAACGCATTTAAAGCAAAAGTAAAAGCTAATCTCTGTTCTAAGGCATACTATTCTATTAATGATTATTTAGATGATAAGCATAGTTGGTCGCTGTGTTGAACTCAAGACAATGTTCGTGTTCTTTTACCAAAATTAGCTTGCTGCCAGGTTAAATATTATTATTTTTTAATTTCGTTTTTATGTGTATTTTTTAAATTTTATTTTTTGGTAAGACTGTCGTAGGTATCGTTTACTGTTATTGTCGGAGCTGATGAAGATTGCTACTATCTTTGCATTATATAAAGTCAATCTTTCTAGTATTATATAGCAGCATAGCCAGCATTGTGTGAGTACCATGTACTTCAGAGCTATCATTGTCTAGATACCTACGTCTTCTATTGACTTGAATGACTCCGGTGGTTGAGAGTATGTCATGCTCACTCAAATGTCTCGCCGATGGTGGCGCGTGTGTCGGATCATTTAGCTCCCTTCAAAATGGTTCAGCTGAATGGTGCTGATACATGTGTCATGTTCGTGAACGGGCGCTGTCGGTTGGGACTGGTCATCTCTTAGCTGCCATGGTTTATTTTAATTGATTCTAATTTTATTTCTGAATTGTCTTTTTATATTTACTATGGACACTTTTAACTTTCTACATCGTTCTCACATAATGTGTAATCTCAACATGAATGATGTAACAAATGATTTGTAATAATTACCTAATTGAAAAAGAGTGTCCATGGAGTTTCTTGCCCGTTCTTCTCCATAGAGATCTACGCCTTGGAATGGGCATCTACGGTACTTTCACAGTTATTATGTCTTGTAACTGGGACTGTAGCACCATAATTTTGTAATATTTTATTTTGTCTTTTGACAATTCAAAAGTGCCTGTAACTGGCCTACTTGAAATAAAGTGCTTTGACGTTGACTTTTGTCAAAATAAATACGATCTTAAAATTTGAAGATCTAAAAATAGAAAAATAAGTTACAAACCTAAAATCTCGAAATGCTTTTGGAATCGGCATGGATTAATTATTACTTTACATACCGAATTAGGTTTAGAATTTCTCGCAAAATGATAAAATAAGTCAGTGGTCTCTTAAATTTGCAACCCGCGATCTGAATACATTCTTAGGCATACTACTGGTCCAAACGTAAGTCAGACTTTAGGTACATGTCTGTAAAAGTTCCCAATGACAAGATACGGACAATTTTTATGACGTAAACCCAGGAAAAAGAAAAGTAACGATAATTTTATGCCATGACAGGAAACTTATATCCTCTTGAACACTCGAACATCAAACTATCATGTTCAATAAATCGGTTCACTTTCCGCTTTATGTTTTACAACCATTGTTAGTAAACCATAACGTTATGCCCGTTTTATACCTCAACAGGGTATAAAGTCTATTTTACGATTGGAAGTAAAATGAAAATTGCGGTCCCTATACGAAGTCATAATATTATTCCGTCATAAAATATGAAATAATTGTAGCGTATGATTTCAAAAATGACGAGTAAGGGATTCATTCTGGAGTACCTAGTTACAGCAGGTTTATAGTTTCTCGTGGTTTTGAACCGACTTTCCAAAAAGGAGGAGGTTCTCAATTCAGAGGTTTATATATCTATAATTTTAATGTATATTCGGGCATAACTCCGTCAATTATATAAACGGGTTTGCAAAATTCTTTTAATGTTTGAAAGAAGTTTATGCCGAAATGGTCCCAGTTCGGAACTGATACTGGATGGACACAAAGAAAGGAAACAAAGAAGTCGGTGTCTAAAAAACGAAAAACAATAGGTACCAAAGACACCGACTTCGGGCAAAAGTTATTTTTCGATTTGTAGTGCTTTGCTTTAGAAGTCGGTTTTATATTTTTGTTAATAACACAGAGACTTTCAAGTGAACACATGAATTTATGAGTTACCAATCAGAGTTTATTACTCTCGAGACAAGTACTGATTAAACCTACGGTCTTTCCGCAGAGCCAAAATTGAAGAAAGTCCTCTTAAAAGGCAAAGCACCTGGTATTGTAGATGACCCTAGGCAGTGGTGATAAGGTGGACCACTTAATCGTTTACCAATCCATGGCATAAAAACTGTGATGACTTCACTTTACAGGGCAGCATAGTATCAGTAAATATGTAGTAGGTAAATTTAAATCACACGCGTGTCTAACGCACAGAAGGTCAACACTAACCCAGAATAAAGACAGTCAAAGAGAACCTTTATCCATCTAAAACAATTTACAGCAATAAAAATTCTCTCATCCAAGCCAACGTTTATACACGATATAGCCAAAAGGAAACATAAAATGTGAAACGTTTACATTTTCTCTAGATAAACCTATAAAAGTATAAAGGCCGCTCCTATAAAAAACTGTCGGCAAGAAGCATATCGACAACTGAGATCATAAGGGAATACGACTTGATGTATCGTGCTCTGTAGTGTTTACTAACATACCTACCTACAATATGTATTTTTTTTTATTTTGTTTGACATGACTATTATTTATGCCTAACTTTTTTATGTATTTTTTTTTGACTATGATTGCATTTAATTAATTATTTTGCTGACATTGTGATATTTACTTCCGAATGTTTTTTAATTATTGTTGTATTAATTGCTGATTGTTTTAAATTATTATATTCAACTGTACAATTTTGCATGCCGTAAGGTAAAATGTACCGGGACTGTCTACAAAAATTACCATCTCATATGTATACCTACATTATTAGCAATAAATGATGATTCTGATTCTGATTCAATACAATTGTTAAACATGGCGTACTTTCAGAGGCTATAATTATGATTCGAAAGTTAAATCTTACGCATAGGCATCTTTCTGTTACGCGGTCGTGACTTTTGTTTACGAGCGCGATCATTATGTTTACAGTTTAGTTTTAAATTTATAAGTCAATTTAAAAAAGTTTAGTAGCAAGGAGTTTTCAAACATAGAATAAAATGGGATAGATTTTCTACGAGAAAAAATGAATGATTCCGTACGTTTTAGCATTGAATTCTCAAAAGTCTTAAATGGTTGTTTAATATATTTAATTACCAGTTTTAATTTAATTATTTATAACAAGCCCGAGCCGAAGGCGAGGGTTTTTAATGACACGAGTTTGCAATAACCTACACACCCGTGTATCACACGACGTTTTTCAATACAGTTGTGAGAAACAGTAAAAACAAATCAAAGAATTAGATTTGTTTATTCACAAAAAATAAAATTTTCAATATGGCGCGTTTTTGCAACTGGACTTTTTTTTTACAAAGAAAACAGCCTATACAACCTATTCGATTTTTGACAAATGTTGATGTGAAAATAATTAAATTAAAACTGGTAATTAAATATATTAAACAACCATTTAAAAGAATTTTGAGAATTCAATGCTAAAACGTACGGAATCATTCATTTTTCCTCGTAGAAAATCTATCCCATTTTATTCTATGTTTGAAAACTCCTTGCTACTAAACTTTTTAAATTAACTTATAAATTTAAAAATAAACTGCAAACAAAATGATCGAGCTCGTAAAAAAAAGTCACGACCGCGTAACAGAAAGATGCCTATGCGTAAGATTTAACTTTCGAATCATAATTATAGCCTCTGAAAGAACGCCATGTTTAACAACTGTATTGAAAAATGCTTTTATATATGCATTAAATCTTACGCATAGGCATCTTTCTGTTACGCGGTCGTGACTTTTGTTTACGAGCTCGATCATTATGTTTGCAGTTTAGTTTTAAATTTATAAGTTAATTTAAAAAAGTTTAGTAGCAAGGAGTTTTCAAACATAGAATAAAATAGGATAGATTTTCTACGAGGAAAAATGAATGATTCCGTACGTTTTAGCATTGAATTCTCAAAAGTCTTTTAATTGGTTGTTTAATATATTTAACTACCAGTTTTAATTTAATTATTTTCACATCAACATTTGTCAAAAATCGAATAGGCTGTATAGGCCGTTCTCGTTGAAAAAAAAAATAACCAGTTGCAAAAACGCGCCATAAGTCAATTTAAAAAAGTTTAGTAGCAAGGAGTTTTCATCCATAGAATAAAATGGGATACGATTTTATACCAGGAAAAATTAATGATTCCGTACGTTTTAGCATTGAATCCTCATTTAAAAAAAAATAGTTGTTTAATACATATATTTAATTACCAGTTTTAAGTAATCGAATAGGCCGTATAGGCTGTTTTCTTTGTAAAAAAATATGTCCAGTTGCAAAAACACGCCTTATTAAAATTTTGATTTTTTGTAAATAAACAAATCTAATTCTTTGATTTATTTTACTGTTTCTCACAACTGTATTGAAAAACTTCGTGTGATACACGGGTGTGTAGGTTATTGCAAACTCGTGTCATTAAAAACCCTCGCCTTCGGCTCGGGCTCGTTAATGACAGCTCGTTTGCAATAACCTACTTTCCACCCTTGTATCACAATGTACTATTACGATTTTATCAAGATGGCGTAGTAACTCGCCATCCAGCGTCTTGTACTGACCGCAATAAGTGAGTAGTTATTAGCAGATACATAGGAAAGAAGATAATGTTTCCTTTTTACTACGAAACGTCTTAATTATGTTTCGTTACACGTGCCTTTCCTAAGAATGATAAATTGAGAAAAGCTGTATATACAGGAAACAGAGGTTTCCGCTTTCCTATAGAGTCGTACATTGTTTACACTATAAAAATCTCAGATACAAACAAAAGAAAACACTGAGTACAGATAATATTAGCACGGGGTCCCAGCGCTAAGAAAAAAAAGTTGGTTCAAAAAAATATCACTAACACTAGATGGCGCAATATGCATCGATTTGTTTTTGAATTGTGTGTAAAATTAACATTTACTATAATTATTCATAAACATTGTATTGTAACATATTTTTGTACAATTAAACTGTAAAAACATTAAAAAAAATAAAAAAATCGTTAAGCTGTATTCAAAGAAAATGGTCACGAAACGTGTAAACCCTTTTACATGCCAGTCACTGCTAACACCATCTATAGCCGTATGGAACCGAACGCGATCGATGTATTCATTTACTTATAAAAATAATCAGTATAATCAGACGAAAACCGCTAGTTTCGTCGCGTCGGGACGGTTTCTTTGTATGGGATGAGGCCTCGGTATGCCAGAATTATATTATTTATAATATTACGTACTTATTGTTGTTACAGGTGGCTTCTAAAATAAAGCTGGTTACATTGAAAAAGAGTATGACTGTAACATGCTTACCATAAATAGGTAATACAATTTTAACTTTTTTTTACTAACCTATATTATCCCACTGCTGGGCAAAGGTCTCCCCCTAAGCTTTCCACTATGCCCGATTTTTTGTTTTTTCTGGCCAATCTCCCGTAAACGTTTCTAAGGACTCTTTCAATTTAGACGTTTAGAGCGGGACTGCTGCGGCACCGCAGCGGTGCATTTGTGGTACCTACTGCGTACGACCGGTTATTTTTACCCGACTGCCGAAGGAGGGTAATGTGTTTGTCAGTCTATGTAAGTATGTGTGTTTGTTCGTATGTGGCATTCCAGAGACCAAACGCGTTGGCCAATTTTGATGATTCATACGTCAATCGAGTGCCACTGCCTACATTAAAATTGGAAAATAGAAAAATGGGCGCTATATTGTTTGGGGGGCCAATTTTCTTTTTTCCATCCAAACCCATCGAGTGGGGTAACAAAATAAAGGTTTTCAACAGGTGATTTCAAAAATATGTAAAACTTATATGTTTAAATGAACCTAATTCAAAAAATCAAAAAACCCGACTGCTTAAAAAGCAAACTAAAAAGACGTAAACAAGAAGAAAATCATGCTGTGCAGTCGGAGGATACATATTAGCGAGCTGGCTGACCAAAACCAGATGTATAAACTTTTTTATTTATAACTTTTTACTTATTTCTATACAATTTATGCACAAACTTAGTCCTGCTGTCGTGCGTGCGCGGTTACTTAGTAAATCCAAACCTGAAAATCTATACAAAACAGCTCGATTGGAGATACGTGTTTTAAAATTCAGTTGCGAGATTTGACACACACATATACAAGTTAAATTAAAGCTTGTAAAATCAGCAGCAAATTATACCGAAACATCGATTGCCAGATAAACTTTCTGACTAAATAAACATGTTAAATTCAAAGCCTGAACAGCGACAAAGTTATAACAAATAGCGAAGTGTAAACGCCAAACGTCTTTAAAACTTTTTCACCGAAAAGTTTTTTCATTAAAGCTTGTCAATTTAACGGTAATCGACACAAGTTGCCGACAAACACCTTAAATCGATAAGGATTTGATAAAGATTCGATAAATAAAACACATTTGCATATTTTAATAGAATTGCTACAATTTTCCACGTAAAAGGTAGAACGTTAGATCATGCAAAATGCATGATTTAACTTGGTGAATCCAATATTTATTTGCTTTGCTCAAATATTATTTTAGAAATGCGAAGTATGGAATAAGGCAACCACCGTGTGGTAATCAATTCTGTGTGGGATTTTGTGATACTGAAACGAACAGGTAGGATTTGAGTTTGCATTACGGTACAACATTAAATCATTTATCAAATCATTATTTACCGGCCAAGTGCGAGTCGGACCCTCGCACGAAGGGTTCCGTACCGTTATCGCAAAAAACGGCAAGAAAATCACGTTTGTTGTATTGGAGCCCCACTTAAATATTTATTTTATTCTGTTATTAATATCTGTTGTTTTAGCGGCAACAGAAATACATCATTATTGAACATTTCAACTGTCTACCTATCACGGTTCATGAGATACAGCCTGGTGACAGACAGACAAACAGACAGTCCAGGACCTACTCACTGAATTAACTTGCTTTTGATAACTAGTGGCATTGTCTAGATAACATTATTCAAATATTGATATAAAACGGCTCTTTAAACGGTTCTTCTTCGTTACTTATTGGGAACAGTTTAACGCAATTTTAAGTCAACTACGTTTTACGGCAACCTGCAGAATAATAATATTTCTCTTATAATGACTTAATCTTAATCTAAGGGCCGATTTCACCAATAAAACTAATCGCGATAAAGTTTAACTATACTCAGTTTATACAAATACAGCGTTCTGATTAGTTAAGACCGCTGAGAAATTACCAATCAGAACGCTGCATTTGCATAAACTGAGTTTAGTTGAACTAAACGCGATTAGTTTCATTGGTATAATCGGCCCTAAGAATGTGCAACGCGGTACCAATTTAGTTGATCTCCTTTCAGCTTAATCGAACACTGGGATGTGGGTCAAATTAAACTTGCAAGATATGATAACAGACACCGGGACCTAAATAAAAGAAATTTAAGTTTATTTTTTATTTTTTTGTTGTGCGCTTTTGTTAACTGTCCTAATTGTGTAAATCTCGCTAAACACTGAGGTTTGCTGTAAGACAACCCAATTATGGGTTAAGCTCGCCTTTGTAAATAAGTTGTCCTTCTGTATTTGTATATGTTTGTTTTGTGTACAATAAAGAATATGAATATGAATAAAAGCTTGGAAAATACCTGAACTTACTCAAGAAATTCTAACAACATTGGGCCACCGAGTAGAAAAGCAGTAACTTACCTATACAAATAAATTTATAGCGTCTATATTGGTTACTTAATCACCGCATGCGCAACCATAAATGGAAGTTATGAACGTTTTTATTAACCCTAAGAATAAACTCTGTTTGAATTGGAGCGGGCAAGGAACTCTAGAATGTAGTGAACGATTGAGATGGAAACCCATAGCTTTTTATTATGAACTAGCTTCTTCTAGCGGCTTAGCATGCGTGAAAATAAAACATTATAAAATACAAACTTCTGCCAGCGGCTTCGCCCGCTTGAAAGTCGAAAATTATCCCGAGGGAACATATTCCCGGGACAAAAAGTATCCTATGTGACCATAATATATCTCTGTGCCAAATCTCATCCAGATCCGTCCAGCCGTTTGAAGAAGCCGCGTGAAGAAGTAACAAACATACAAACACACACACACTCACAAATTATCGCCTGTATAATATTAGTGTAATATTTTTTTTTTTATTGTTTTTCATAAACTTACATATTTTTATAATTTACAATTTACTCGCCAAACTATAAATAGTGTGATGCCCGGGATAAAAATCATCCGTACTAAATCCGCAGCCTTATTGCATAGGTGAATTCGGTAGGGCAAAGGGTATAACTCCATGAAAGAGTACGCTTTCATTGGTGAAGAATACTCGTTTCGAAAGAGTCCAATATTTTTTGGCAATACCTAATTATTTAGAAGAAAAAATAAAATAAAGGAAATTGACATACGCTTTCATGGAGTCATACTCTTTGCCCTGCCGAAACTTTACTTACGCAATTAGGGTGCAGGACACGCACCACCCGTGTGCCGAGTTTCATCTTAATCTTTTCAGCAGTTGCGACGTGAAAAGTAACAATTAGACAGTGAGACGCGATTCGTTATATATAACGTTCACATGGACGCAACGCGATGCAAATTCCACCGATACGTACATTTTTCTTAGAAAATACGTGCGCGGTATCACCTGTTCACGCAATTAAAATAACGTCGTGCCATCAATAAAGTGCCGTGCTTTTGCATTTATAATATTAGTTTGGATAATATCTATCAAGACGAAGTCAAAACACTAAAAGATAGGACGATGTTCCAACGATAGTTAAAACTCCGCGCAAGTTTTCGGAAAACAATAAATTAATAATGGACAATTAAAACGTCTTCCATCTTTAGACAGAGTTTTCAAGATTTTGAACGAGATTCAGCATAAAGTGATAAATTATTTAATTTTATAGCCATGGCAACAAAGGGAACAGTATTCTGCTGCTGTTGATAACGATTAAATGTTTATAAGTGCCTCGTTATTCATCATTATCATTGAAGATTAAAATTAAATAAGTTAACATTAAATTATTCGAATAATTTCACTAATAAATTTAAGCGCTGCAGACAATTTCTTAAGATTCTAAATCACTGGGCCTTTGTGCCTGAAAACATAAGAAATTTAACTAGATTAAGCAGTATTAATTTCTGAATGTGCATCAAAAACAGGTTTTCATAAAACAGATTTATGTTACGAAATGAGAACCATTTTCGCTCAAAACTAAATACGCCTTGAGGGATAGCTTCGACAAGCTTTTGTTTTGAATTTACTGAAGCAATTGAAGTTAAATAGAATCAGAACCTGAAATCCAATATATTAACATAAATGTAACAAATCAAAAACAATATTTTTTTTATTTTACATAGGCCTACGTGGGCACGTATAAAACGTCGACAAAAGGTGCCCGGTTCGGGTTAGTCGTTTCCTATGGAGAAGAACCGGCAAGAAACTCCATGGTTACTCTTTTAAAAAAAATTTTTTGGTTTTACAATATTTCCATGTTACAGCATTAGTACTTGGATATGGGGGGAAAAGGTAGGCCCGACAATAAGTCGTAAGAAATAAAATAAGAAAAAGTAAAACGAGATAAAAAGTTAACAAATTTTAACAAGCATCTAGAAATCTAGAAGGCCTACAATGTTCGCACACTCACAAAACAATCGTTAAAAGAATCTATACAAAGGTAAAAAAAAACAAATAAAAATATATGTCTAACAACACAACATTTGGCACAAATGTTGTTATTAGAGCTGTAACTATTCTTAGCAAAGGGTTACAAAGTAAAAAGTCTAATCAAACGAGAAAAAATGAGATTGAGAATAGTTAGAGACATCCAACCAAGATAACAAAAACGTATAGTAACTAAAAATGCGGTCTCGTTTCAGTGAACTACAATATAAAACGGTTCTTAAGGAGAACAATGTAGAAACACCTCTGCTAAGTAACATGCCAGTACATTGTAATAAACATAAACTCGTACAAGTTGACAAAGAGACGGCAGACAACACATCGTAAACTTGCAAAGGCTAATGTTCAAGATGCAGCCACTTTATGTGATGCTAATTAACAATTTTCCTTAAGCTGAACTTAGACGGGCAACTTTTCCAGCTAACATTGTGAGCAGTAGTTGTTGCTGCTGTTAGTGGCTAATAGTAATTGTATGAATATAAGCTTTAACTGCTCCTCATATTCTGTATTTGCGGTTTGATAACTGTCACCAAAAGATATGCAGAACAATCAATGGGTATGTGTAATTTATTAAGCTCCAGTCGCCGAGAAATATTAAATTAAATTGTTGATAGTTGTGGAATGCTAGATATTTTCTTGACGTTGCGAGATAAGAATAGTGGCCAAGAATTGCGCAATGTTAGTTGCCCGTGTAAGGGTACTAAAACATTTTAGTTAAATGAAAGTTTAACGTGCATTAATGACAGCTCAAGAGGATGCAGTATAAACTGTTGAATAAGTGCATCTATTTAATTCTGTTGAGGCAGAAGAAAGTCATGCTGCAGAAAAGTTTGATATTTTCGTAGCTGCTGTTTCATGAGCAAGGTTATTAAAAGATCAAGATTTGCAAGTTGCTCATTTGCATTCAATGCTAAATAGTTTATGATGAAGTTTTCATTAGCAATTAGAATTAGAAATATATACATACAGTTATAGAGCAGTTTCAGGGAAAGCCTAGTCTAATAATAGAATTTACTTAGCAAAACTGTCGGAGCAAAGCCCTAAAATCACAAAGTGAATTTGTGTAACCTTATCAATTACAGAAACTTTGCCTCCTACTTAGTGAGTGTGTGATTTGTCAATGTTTAGAGTAATGGAGTAAGTTAGGAATACGAAACATTTGAATTACAAAGCTATCATAGAAGTTTCCTTTACCATGGGAATTGGGATTACTTGATTTGTGTGGGTTGACTGAAATTGTATTCTAAACCTATTAGAATATGATAATGGGAGGATTAGAACATTTAGATATGTCTTTATGGAGAACGAGACTGTTTATATACCTCCTGTATATGCCTCTAATTGGTGCTGTGCCATTTTATCCGTATCAATTTTGCTAGCAATGATTGTATGAAATAAGTGATTACCTAATCAATGATTCATCTGACTACTGCAATAATTTCAATATTTAGAGCCTATTTAATAGTTTTTCGAGTTGTAAATGAAAGCTCGGTAGTTCTCCGAAAACCCTTTACCAAATATTGCAACCCATTAATTTTTAGAAATGCACCTACAACCTACAAAGGGGGGGGAGCCTATTGCTAAGTACAGACTCTGGGCTCCTAAAGAGAAATTCCAGATGGAATAACCCAATATCACGTTGCCCGACCTGGCAATCGAAACCAAGATCTCATGTTCAGTAGTAGCGCTTGCGAACACTAGACTAATGAGGAATTACATAATCAATAGTATTGACGTGAAAACAAATCACAAGCACGGTCCCTGGCGACAAATTATAAACAACTACGCATTGGCGCGAGTTTTCTAACCACTTGCGTGGTGGGCACAACATAATGTGGCAGTTGAGTACTGACCGCCTTAAAGCTAAGACGTCTTAGAATCACTGTCGATATGTAATATTAGAAAGCAAGATCATAACTGTGAGGTGTGACTATTTGAATAAACCCAGTGTATCGAATAATTTGTGTGATTTCATTTTCACGATTCTACCCAAATACCTGCCCACACACGATGTCTTAACCTAAGGGAATAACAATTCGAATATATGTGACAACCACCAACCCGTATTGCACCCGCGTGGTGGATTACGGCCCATTCCCTCTCACAGAGAGGAGGCCTGTGTCCAAGCAGTGGGCACATTAAAAAGGCTGATCATGAAGATGATGATGATTATTTATCAAGATTATAATAAACTCATTGTAAACCAAACACCCATGTACATTCCGTATTAATTTCAATCACATCGGAACAGTGTGTGAACCGTCACAATGCCATATGTCGGCCAGAAATCATCCTGTCGCGAATGCTCGCTGCGACAACGTCAATTCCGTATTGACGTTACACTGAACTGTAAACGTCACAGCCGGTTGATACTAACATGACGTCATGTTATACGTGACAGAAAGCCGGGGCTTCCTAGAATCACCTCCCTTGGCTTTACTTAGAAATCGTAAAAAGTGCAATGGATATGGCGGATCAATGATGGCTTCGTGCAAGTCTAGATGTTTCGTCTGGACTTTGCCTTTATGAAATCGTGTGCTGTCATATTATGAGTCCAAAAATACCTACCTATTCTTTTTTGTGCAACATGTAATATTTTTTGAATGAACTGAATGAGCAAATTAGTAAAATACTCATCATTCGTCAAAATTATGGAGTTATTTTACACTCGGGCTAAAATATAAATACTATACCTACGCATCTATACCTTCGTTTGGTATATTGTTATAATTCTCGTCTACCGTCTTTCTCTACAAATAAATTATGAAGATAAATTAATGAATATAAATTATGAATATAAAAGTCCTATAGCAAAAATCCGGATTCTGTTTCCCTTTCTGTCAACACTTTTGACGACTCTCAAACGATTCTAATTGCACCGCGCAGAGCTCCACAAATATTATGTATTTTTTGTATTTATGCAGAATCTACTGGTGTGTGGTTGTGGCTTTGGGGTAATTTGCCTGAGCTGTTTAAACGAAATTAATATCAGCTTTCTGCCAGTCTATTCTGTAAACACCTCACCGTGAAAACCAAGGCAAAGCGAGCTTGAATTGATCCGAAATTTCACCATGACTGAATGGATTGACAACTCCCTTCACTTAAGTCATTACGGTGAGATGTCTACAGAATCTATCGGCTGCTTGATTCTAGAAACTTTGCAATTTTTGGTTAATGCTGAAAATTCCATACGAATACTTAAATTGGAAATGAGTCAAATAATCAAAGGTATGTGTCAATCTGTGGGATAATGCATGGCCTGTCATTTTGTCAATTCAACAACATACAATGCGTATTTTACGTATTCGTGTAGGCGAATTTTAGGAATATAAAAGTAGTACAATAAAATATATCCTTCAATATACTTCGGATCGTGATAGAAAGTATATTACGCCATCGAGGTGCTGTATGCCATTACTGAAAATAGTAAAGTTTAGATATAACAAATGACCCTCAAATACTGTTAATTTACTCCATTTTAACCCCGTTATATTATAGTTACTACTACTTACTGTACCCACCCAAAAAATAGGCAAATACAATAAAAAATCCTTTTGAGCGTAAATTACACAACTAGTGAAGCGTTTTTAATGGCACGTTTATCGCTAAAGTTCGTTTTTTACGGCGGGATCAAAGTTGACAAAATAAACTCGCGATAAATTTTCTAACAAGCAGTAGCTGTGTTCGCGAAAATGTTTCGTCTTTGTTACTTCAGAAAGTCAAAACGGATACCTATAAAAATCGGAAACAAGATTTTTAACAACATTGTATATTTTAAGTATCATTTCAATGACATGAATACCGTTTCAGTGACCGTAGAAACCTTAAAAAACTATCTGAAATCATTTAAAGGCTTTTAATAAATATGGTTTATATTTATAAAATGTATATATCTACATAAATTAAACAGGAGATATGTTTATAAAGTGTGTAATAAACTACTTCGATAAGTTATGAGTTACAGAAAAATAAGCCAAAAAATACGTTGTTACAATAATTTATGAAGATTAACAGACCACACAATTTTATTGGAAGCAATAAATTAGGAGATCACATCTGTACAGACTATGCAAATGGAAGAAAAACCAGAATACATTTGCTGATTTTTACGTACAATACGAAAGTTCTAGTGAAACAAACACTGAAGTGAGGTACGATCAAATTACGATAGATACGATACAGATACGTTTTCATTGAGTAAATAATTGTATGTATAAATGCTATTTGAAACCCCCGGATACTTGACATAGGCACTGATATCACTAAAACGAAAATAAATACGAACAAAACTTTAAACTAAAACTTCTGTAAATATGTTTCATCAGTAGGTACCAGTAAATTGGATACCTAAAATCGGCAAATCAATTACAATACATGTGATGGAACGTATAAAAAGTAAGCAGATCAAACAAAAGCAAGCAAAACTAACTTTAAGGTCTCAATCAATGAAACCACTAATGAAAACCAAAAGTTCGTTACTAAACACACATGACATCCCGAAACAGCGACAAAAAGCCCCGAACATACCACTCCATTGATAAAAAAAACCTTTTTTATTTAACAGAAAGCGATACTGAGAGAAATAGAACAAATCCTTTTAGAGCAAGCACTACGAAAGTATCGGCACAGAGATGTGAAACAATTCCACTGAAGGAACGTCTAAACTCGTACTTATTAGTGCACTTTACTGTCAGATATGAGAGTATATATTCAAATAGATGATACAACAAAACAATAATACTATCGACATTGGTCGTTAGGATTTTTATTGAGATTTTCGTAAAGAATGGATAATAGACGATTGTGTTGAACGACGCAAGGATAAAGGTAGTTTAGAATGTAAAAATGTAGGTAAAGAATATACAGATTTAAAACCAACAGCTAAAGGTTATGAGAGAGACTCACCAAAACGAAATTATAATTGATGCAATAACTAAGCATACACTTAAGGAAAGTGTTAAAGATGATAATAATGTTAATGTCGAGCTGTCAGCTCATTTCTTATCAGAGGTTGCAACAAATAACAAAGATGTAAAACTCAAATGAGGATCTCTCAAGTTTTATGACTTGAGCAGTGACAAACAACCGTCTTACTGTTACTTCTAAATCAGCACAAACTTTAACAATGCAGTAAAGAATCCAAATAAAATACGTGAGATAATTATTGTATTATCATTTTGTTTGGAATAAAAATAAAATTTTCACACAGAAATGAAAGAAGAATTTTATAATTTAAATTTATTAACAGAACTACAAGCACTTTTGGATCTCCCACTGTTCTTTTGAGCAAACACTTGAAATATTCAAACGATTTAGTGTCTCTCCAAGTTAAAAAGCAGATTTTTATCAAAATTATCTATCTAAACTCGGTTGACAGAAATCCACACTTCACATAAAAGAGCTTAATGTACAAGTGAAATAAATGTACAATATGGGTTGAAAAATAAAAATTTCCAGTACGACCTTCATCACAAAATGATCCCTCAACAAAAGAGGTTAACACTGAAGATCAGATCGAACGATTTAGGCTTTCAAACCTTATAGACATCAAATAATGGAAGTAAGTATGGCAGCATTTTTTCACCCATTTCAGTCCCACACACATACTTATTTACTAAAAGCTTTTGTACCCGGCAAATGTTCACCGACCCGATACATAAAATGTATTTGACATCCGGAGATGGGATCAATTGACTCAAATATTCCTTGTTCTCTCCTAAAAGAATCACTTTGAATATCTTTAGTGTTGAATAAAATAGAATTTTCAGAAAACAAGAGTAAGCTACGTTTTGTAATGCAAAAATCTCTTCTTGAAATGAATATACTGAAAGGTCATGCTAACTTTGCAATTCAGCGTAGCTTAAATTGGCCTAATGTTGGCTTGGAGCTAAATTGGTAGTCTATATATATTGGGGGTCAATCTTTGTTTATTTATTTATTAATTATTATAACACATACTACATTGTATCCACCAACCCGCACTGGGCCCGCGTGGTGGATTACGGCCCATCCCCTCTCACAGAGAGGAGGCCTGTGTCCCATCAGAGGTAACATTAATAGGCTGATGATGATGATACTACATTTGTTTTACAGGTAAGACCCAAGCTAACAAAAGTAGTCATGAAGTCGTAATTGTGTGTATAATGTGTATCCCAAGGCGTTCGTTAATACTGGTTACAAAATATTCATTATGACTAAAGTATGATGAGCAAAACTCGTGGATTCACCGAAAATGGTGAAATTATTATTTTATTTTCACTTGCCTTTGGTCTAGTACTTAAAGGGTTATTGCACTGAGCTGCTTAAAGGTTTACATTGCTGGCTGTACTTATATTCTCTTCAGCTTATAGTTCACGTTTTAATTGAATATGAATTAATGAAAACCCGTGTTTAACTTTACATAATTAATCATTCAATTACTTATACATTCCACGAGATTAAGATCCACTAAACGTTGCATTGGCAAATTCAATATTAAAGTTGCCTAAGTTAAGATCATTAACAAAATATTCAAGTAATTTTACAAATCCTTTAGCAGAATCTTTAGCTTTATTCAAATGAAGTTTGTTATCGACATGAACATCGGTAAATACTCCACTCAACGCACTACCTACGCTTACTTATTCGTATTTTCCGTCGAAGCCTGTAATCAATCATGTTTAATTTAGTTCGAGAAGCTCATCAAGCATTCCAGTCGACGCCACCAAAAACCGGGAATCACATCACGAGTTGCAAACAACCGGGCACATGGGTATACTGTACCTGTGTAGAATGGTATACAGGTATATACAGGTTGAATTTTCCACGTGGGCGTGGATGGCCAAATCAGAAACTATGAGGACTAGCCAAAAACACTCAGAGTCACGGGGTCGATTTTTATGAAAACTAAAAATGCATCATTGGTTTTTTTTGCAAAATCATTATTCCTTGCCCTGGAAATGGCGATTCCTGATTCGAGCCCATAGATTTTGGAAAAAACACACGCTGTATTATTACACCATCCGGTAGTGTTGTCGTAACAAGGATAAAATTCTGGGCATTGATACGGAAAGACCTAATTTTGGGTGGACAAGTTCGATTTATACAAAAGTTTGCTTTGATTTGAGTTGTTTGATAACCATTTTTTTGTAAAAGTTATTTTATTTTGGATAGTTTTGAATACTTTAACCACTGTATTAAATTAATTAATTGTATTGTAAAGGTCTAAAGTGAAATGAAAAACTACCTACATATTATTCTGTGGATTTATCTAAAGGCACGTGTCGTGGTCATTTTAAACGCTAAAATAAGAATACGCTGATTTTGAGCAGGTAAATATTTAGTTGATGTTGTTATCCAATATGGCGAAGCCTGAATAATAAATATAAATATAAATTAAATGATAATAATTAAAAAATATATAAAACAATTTAAAGTTGTAAACATCGGAGTTGGCCACCCTGTACCTGTGTTGTATAATACATGTTACGTGTGTATTTATACTTACTCGCACACTCAGCTTGACGTACGCCTCTCGCAGTCCTGCGAACAAACGGAGTTTGGATTAGTTATGTACAAAACGTGAACGATTTTCAGTCAAGTCAGCTAGCTACATGCGTTTCTATGAGGTTCTTAAACGATTCTTTTATCGACGCTTAAGCGTTTGATGTTTGAAGGGAGACGGAGTAGCTGATGCTTTTTGACAACAAAGGAGGAAATTCGTAAGAGGATTGATATTGGCAGCTAAAAAAAAATTTAACGTCTTTTGATGCAGATATTAAAAAAAATAGAATAG
This sequence comes from Orthosia incerta, assembly GCA_948252205.1. Classification (NCBI taxonomy): domain Eukaryota; kingdom Metazoa; phylum Arthropoda; class Insecta; order Lepidoptera; family Noctuidae; genus Orthosia; species Orthosia incerta. Next base: position 8,371,837 of record OX411757.1, on the reverse strand, counting down.
GGATGTTAACTGAAAATTTGTTTTTTGTTTAAAGGTAGACTAATAAAAAATATTGGACACGTATTTTTCTTTTGACACGTAAACATAACGTGACGACGACGTCACGCCCTTAATACACTTTATACTGACATAGTGACGTCATAAACCCTCACTCCTGTACTTTGATGCGCTTTGTCTATGTATTTTTTATTGATCTGGTAAAGCAAATAATACGTATCCAATATTATTTGATAATCAATTTTTTTTGTGGTCTATACGCTCGCGCTTTACCACTATTTCACCTGATGGTAAGCGATGATGTGGTCGACGGTGAAGCACGCTTGCCTAGAAAAATACCTATTTATTCTTGACTTAAAGACCCCTAAGATTGTAGACTTGAACCTCACTGAGGGGCTCAATAGATCATATTTATCATTTTACAAGCTTTTATTCAACTTGCAATATATATGTATGTGTGTTCGTGTCAAATCTTGCAACTGAATTTTAAAGCAGCAATCCTCCACAATATAAGATGAAATTTTGCATACACGTTTAGTTTGGATGACAATGCATGCTTAGCTAAGTCAGTGGTGGCTCACCCCATACAAATAAACAAAAAAGTCCCGACGTACTGTACTGATTATTCTGATTATTTGATTTATCTATCGATATCGATCGATTATTAGATGGTGATCTATCTATCGCCGTGGACAGAGGCGGCTGTACTTTAAGTTCACTCGTGCACTGAACTGCTAGATTTAAAAAGGTTTAGAAATAAAATAAAAATGTTTAATAATATCTGATTAACGATCTATTCAATATATACGAAATTATGACGAACAAATTTAAGCTCTTTGCTAAAGTAATAAGACGTATATTGCTGAAAAAAATACTCCCCGTGCGCTAGGCTAAAGCGCACGGCGAGAGTTCATACAATTCTATGAGAAACAAGCGAAAACGCCTGGCGCGTGAGACAGAGATAGTTCAATAGAAAATGTACGGCGAAATATGACCATTCTCGTGCGCCGCACCAGAAAACCGAAGATTACCGAGAGCGGGCGAGGTTTGACGAACAAAATTTATCTTAGGGTCGAGTACCAACATTAAAAGTTGTACAACGACGTAACTAGATGGCGTTGGCGTCGAATTAGAAGTCGCTAGCGAGATGGTTTGCCGATTTACATAGGCTCCTGTGAATTTTAGCATATCTAACACAATTACCCAGTGAGACGGCAAAGTGCACTACCACTACTATGATCCACCAGCCGCCACTGGCCGTGGAACGGAACCGAACGCGATCGATTTACAAAAAAAATATCAATATAATCGGATGAAAAACGCTAGTTAAATGGCACAGTTTCTTTGTATGGGATGAGTCATCTGTATGCTAGTATTATATTATCTGTGGCTAAGTGACGTCATTCTAAATCGAATATGGCGGACGGCCTAAGATGGCGGACTAGTTATTTTTTGTGCACTGCCATGATATGGGTATTAAATGAAAAGGTTTGCTGAGAAGAGTACGAGTAAAACTTGTTTTAAAAAAAGATTTTTAATGAATAATTTATTTCTACCTAGATAACATACCTTTTGTATATTTATAAGGTAATCTCTGGAAGTACAGATTTGGTTACTAAAAACATATCACTGATAGAAAGCAACATTATCGCCGAGTTATTCATTATGTTATTTTTTATTCCGGAAAGAAACACGGTTCCTGTAGAATTGGCGACGGGAGTAAAAATACAGGCAAAGGCTATTATATCCTAATATATATTTTTTTACCCGACCGCCGAATGAGGTTAATGTGTTAATTAGTCTATGTATGTATGGATGGATGTATGTATGTATGGATGGATGGATGGATGTATGTATGTATGTTTGTTCCTATGTGGCGTTCTAGAGACCAAACGCGTTGGCCGATTTTGATGATTCTTACGTCAATCGATTCGTCTTAACCCTGCGAGTGTAACTGGCTACATTAAAAAGGGCGGATTTTGAAAAAAAAAAAGTTTTTCAAAAAATCATGAAGTCCCTTTTTTCACAAAATCACAGCAATGAAAAAAAAATTAAAGGCGCTACCTATCAGCTCATTTCTAAAGTTCGCGATAAAGGTCAACGCCGCCGGCTAGTACCTACACGCGCCGCGCCATCCGCACATTTTCTCTTTATTTTTTTATAAATAATTAAAATCTAATTGAGCTAGGTATGATTAACGATTATGAAATGAATACAGTAAAAAAAGATAAGACATTTATTTAAAAAATTCTAACACCCCTTAGCGTTAGAATTTGTCCAGAATCATGTACTGAATCCATGGTATTTTTTATCACGTCGGTATCAGACATACCCTGTATAAATTAAGAAAACCGGCCAAGTGCGAGTCGGACTCGCATACGAAGGGTTCCGTACCATTATCGCAAAAAACGGCACAAAAATTACGTATGTTGTATGGGAGCCCTTAAATATTAATTTTATTCTGTTTTTAGTATTTGTTGTTATAGCGGCAACAGAAATACATCATCTGTGAAAATTTCAACTATCTAGCTATCACGGTTCATGAGGTACAGCCTGGTGACAGACAGACAGACGGACCGCGGAGTCTTAGTACTAGGGTCCCGTTTTTACCCTTTGGGTACGGTAAAAAGTAATCATCGACACGAAGAAGAATTGGAAAGTAAGTACCTATCATATTTTATTTGCTCTGAACAGGGTGATTTTTAGTTCATTGGTAATTTATCAGAGAAAGTATCTAATGAAATTAAATATCTTATCTTAGTATGGGATCAGTTCCAAAATTTGTCGGATTATTCTAATACTTTCGCAATTTTAAGGATGGTGCCATTTATAAAATCTGTTCATATTAATTAATACTTTTATCCCTTGTGACCAATTAATTTAAACTCAACCGGTAAATTATCCTACAGAAAAACTTTTAAAATCCCCGTGGCTAAAAAAAAACAGAACAGAATTTTTGAACCAGTATCTTCATTTCTGCAATTGCAACCAGTAACATCATAGTTGGAAGTGCTATTAGGTATTCCTCTTGCTCTCACATAAAAAATGAAAGATTAAGCCAAAAACTTGTTCCTTGTGGTGGAAAGAATCTGGGCTCATGTTTACGTAAATCGCCCGGGCATCTTGGATCCCACAACGAATTTATGTAATCACGAACAAAAATACGAGCAACAATAAAAATACGTCATTCATATGTCTTGGGTTTCGTTAGTGTTTTGTTTGTATCTTGATGCTTCGAGCAAATTGCGTTATTCTATTTCAGGGTTTACAATTTCAGGAGTATTGTTCGTCGGTTTTCGGAAATTCTATTTGATAGAACTCCTAACAGAATTTTGGTCGGTGCAGGGACCAATTTCAACGAGATTAGCCAAGTACGCAGGAGATTTTACAGTGCTCAAAAGTGTAAGCAAACACAGTTGTAATTTCTGTTTCTTTACTCGAATAGACCAATGAGATGGCAACCCGAAACGACAAGAGTGAGATCAAGCGCAAGATCAACGGCTTTACGTGATGGCTTATCGAGACGGTCTTACTAGACCAGTCCTGCCACTTATTAACTCCAGCAAAACCCACAAAACTTTGACCGTCCTGGGATTCAAATCCAGAACCCCCACGCTCAACAGTCGCGCCACGAGACCAACAGAGCATTTAATAAAAAAGTTAATTAAAAAAATCAAAATCCCGACTGCTTAAAAAGCGAACTAAAAAGACGTAAACAAGAAATAAATCATGCTGTGCAGTCTTTTTAGTATTAGGTAAAATTAAATCTATAAGTTTTTTTATACCTACACGATGGGTTCGAAAATAAAAAGTTTTCCCCCACAAAATGGCGCCCAAAAACCGCCATTTTTTCTTTTCCAATTTTAATGTAGCTAGTGACATTCGCAGGGTTAAGACGAATCGATTGACGTTAGAATCATCAAAATCGGCCAACGCGTTTGGTCTTAGACTGATAAACACATTACCCTCCTTCGGCAGTCGGGTAATAAAAACAACGACTTTTTCCACTGAACACTTACTTACTCTAGCTAGACCGGTCAGTGCAACTTTCTGATTACAGCTACTAAATTTTAAACAGACGCCAACTTATTAAGCTGCCAAAGTATTTTGTTCGGCGCTTCCGAAACACGAATTTTCTTAACAGGTACTCGTATTTGAGAGACGGAAAACATTAATTAGGGCAGTTGCTACGTGTAATTAACGGAAGATGTATAAGTGGCTAATTAACGTATCTGCAAACAAGTCTTAATGTACTTCAAGGTGTGATCGAGGATTCATCATTTACTAATTGGACAGCGTTAACAGAAACTGAGGGACCTTGATATAGTACCGATGATGTACTTACTGAATTATTAAGACCCTGGGCGAAGGCTCAGGAGACTAAAAGCAAGTTATGAGATTAAGTTATGTAGGCACTGAACTGTATAATAAACATGGAAGCTAAATTTCAGGCTGTGGCAAAAACAAATTTTGAAGACAAGCTCAATTTTAGATATTAACTAAATGGTTTCTGAGTTCTGACCCAAATATGGCATGAATATTCAGAAACTTATCTTCAGAACGCAGGAACAACTTCGATACTAACAAAGGCTTCGATATAACAAGTCGTAATCGTAAAAAGTTCTTAGGTATTAATGGTTATGGCTCGTTTATTTTAGGGCTTTTTTATGAGGCTTGCTACCGTTGATATTATTTCTGTTGAAATTGCCAAACTAAACAAGGACATCAAGAATTCTGAGATTTGAAATTGAAGTTTTATCATCGTCTTTGCAAGAATGATGTTTGTTATTCACGCTTCATTAAGTGCGCTATATGAATTTAATATAAAATAACCAATAATACCACCTAACTTTGCAAAGACTGCATAAAATCCCTTAAGATTTTGTTTTTCTTGCAATGCTTTTGAATCAGCTTAACGAAGCAGTTTCAACTTTCTTATTTAAAATCTAAAATGTGAGACAGCAAGATTAAAGGGATCTTAATGTTCAACATTTATGGGCATAGAAATACAGATAACTGGCAAACTAAGGTGAAGTTTAATTAAAGTAATGGTGTACTGGGGAAATTTATTAAAACCCTCGATTGGGTCCCTGATACAGATGTCTGTCTCAAGACATAGGGGTTGTTCAAGGGTTGGATTGAATAACTTTATGGTACCGGTGTTCGTGAATTTTATGATGGCAGTTTGGTTTTGTTCCTAATTTATTACCGACTCGGTTTTACGGAATATGTAAGTAAATATTAAGTAATGAATATTCATTATTCCACAAATCTTTAGAAGCTAGAGAGAATCAAGACTACTATAATTTCGGTAGAATAAGATTAGTGTTGGTACTATAGAACGTGTAAATACACCATATTTGCATCATCATCATCTTATCAGCCGAAAGACGTTCAATGCTGGACATAGGCCTCCCCCAAGCGTTGCCACATTGACCAGTCCCGTGCGTCCCGCAACCAACGAATCCCCGCAACCTTCAGCAGGTCATCGGTCCACCTGGTGGTAGGCCTTCCAAAGCAACGTCTGTCTCTTTCTGCCCCATCGGCCATCCGTTCTGCGAGCAATGTGCCCTGCCCACTGCCACTTAAGTTTGGCAATTCTTCGGGCTATGTCAGTAAAACTGGTACTCTTGCGGATCTCTACATTTCTGATTCGATCACGCAAGGAAACGCCGAGCATAGCCCTCTCTAATGCCCATTGAGTGCTGTAAGTACTGTAAGCTTTCTGATAAGGGAGAGACGTGGTCGCTTACAATGGGTGTAAGCGACAACGTCTCACAGCCATATGTCATAACTGGCAACACACACTGGTCATAGGCTTTCGTATTGAGACACTGTGGTATGATGCCAGTGATGACTGGGAATGTAATAAATTGTAAACGTAAATTTTCCATCAAATACTTCACCATTTGTTTTTGATTGATGAGATTGGAAACACATTAGGCAAAACCTTGAAAGAGCTCTTTCTACTAATCATTATGAATTCTACTTTTACTATGGGAGCAACCCTAAATTCGAATAACCTATTACGCACGTACGACCTCTTCTCAGGATTTGCGTTTACTATGTTACACGTTATAGAAGACACAACCCAGCTAAACTAGTCCCAAAACACCCTGAATTAATCATCAATCTCCAAACTTCCCACCACACTATGTACCTGAATGGCGTTAGTTTAAATCTCTTCAAGTCCAACTTATCAGTTAGTACATGAAACTATCAGACCAAAGTTCCGATAGATTGCTCCCATGTTTCGCACCTATCGATGTAATCGATTTGCCGACTAGATGAACGGTAAACTTATTAGAAAGTTAGATACCCATCGCAGTTGGTTGCATCCACAGATCACTGAGACTCTTCTACGGGCACTAAAGGTTCTTCTTATAAAGAAAGAAAAGAAAGAAAACACATTTATTTGACACAAGCCAGAGCACACAACACAAACATAAAAAAAACTTAGACAAAACAACAACACTATAAAAAAAATACTGACTGCGCCAAATAGGACCAGTTCAGCAAAATGTCGGGCAACTAGTGCCCGACGCTGGTTTTCAACTGGACCTATTACCGACGACGTGACGGACGTAAAGCAGTCTTATAGTAACGAAATGTGTATATAAAACAAGTACTTACATAAAAGATAAGAATAGATGTTATACACATCTATAACATTTATTCTTATCTTTCTACAAATAATAAAAAGTACATGTACACTACATAAGAATAAATAAATAAGATTATATAAACCATGCGTGTTGGTTAGTCATAGATATTGAAAGCCTATGATAATTTTGACTATGGGTGTAATATCTGAAATGCGGGCCCATTAAAGATTGCGCGCGACTATTATTGGTAGACAGCGTCTCCTATCATCGCCGGCGTGGCGACTCCATGCTCTGTGGCCTCTGTGGGTGCATCCTTGGTACGAGGCATTTTAGTTCCACCATGGAATTAGAACGGTTAGAACGGTTAATCCTGCTAAGCTTTGTTTAGTTGTTTAGCTGTTTCAATATGTGGTATTGAACGGTTTTGCTTATCAATTTTAATTGTCTCTCTGAGCAGTGGTGGCCCAGTGGTAACGGCCGCGACTTACAGGCGGGCGCATTACTTTGTGTAAATTATTTCATCACCACTGCTCTCAAAACGGTGACGGAGACATGTGAGATCCACCAACCAGCACTCGTCCCGCGTGGTGGGTTACGGCACTCCCTCTCATATTGAGGAGGCCTATTGTCCAGCATTGGAAACATTAAAAAGGGTGATGATGATTTAATTGTCTCGTTGGTCTGGTACTGCTAAGCACGAGATCCAGAATTCGACTCATGTTAATATAACTTAAACATAACTAGCGAACTGTGTATTATTAAGTAAGTAAATATGTACGTCTGCCAAAACCTTTGGGAAATCCAGGAGTGATGTTTATTTATGCATGTTGTATGGGAGAATGCAATCAGTTTTTTTGGCATGACCCAGATCTGTCACACTATGCGCTGTAGGGTTAATGAGTTTTGTTACTTGCTCAGCTAACAAATCCTACTGGAGCTTTGCTCTCTTGATCGGAACGCACAACGTTGCGGTATGCGATGACTGAACTGATGAATTATGACAAGTGGGTCTGTGAACTGTAGTTCTCGCGAGTCTGAGTTATTGATGTTTTTGCAAATATTTTACAACATTTTTTTTTATAATTATCGAACCTGCACACAAAATTTCACGAGAATCTTTCAGAAATGCGACCTGTGGAGGAGAACAGCCGGACATCCGGACATACGAACGCATTTTTGCCCAAGCTGAAACGGAGATGGTCTAAAAAATGGTAAGACTGCGTCTTTTCGCAGTATGCATCAGGTGAAGAGGTATATGTGCCCGGCACCGTATACCGCAGCGTTGTGTTTTCCAATCAAGAGACCAAAGGTTGGGTCTTAGGGATACACGGCAATAGTCTTTGACTGTGCAAAGCTCCCTTGCGTGATCGAATCAGAAATGTGGAGATCCGCAAGAGAACCAGGGTTACCGACATAGCCCGAAGAATTGCCAAACTTAAGTGGCAGTGGGCAGGGCACATTGCTCGCAGAACGGATAGCCGATGGGGCCGAAAAGTTCTGGAATGGCGACCGCGAACCGGAAGACGATACCTTGGAAGGCCTCCCACTAGGTGGACCGATGACCTGGTTAAGGTTGCGGGAAGGCGCTGGATGCGAGACGCACGGGATCGGTCAATGTGCCGACGCCTGGGGGAGGCCTATGTCCAGCAGTGGACGTCTTTCGGCTGAAATGATGATAATGATGATGATGCAAAGCTACCTAGGTACCTATTGAAGGTTCATTAAGCCTAAACGCTAGACAGGGTTTCTTAATTGGTAAACCTAGGTAGGGACTTGATAGTTTACGAACTCATGTTTTGGAACCGCAAGCAAATATTAGTCAAAGTTTCAGGCTTAGTTAAGCAAACTTGGTAATTTACGATTTGAACTTGTCTACTCGTGTCCAACATTAGCTTTGATCACCACAATCATATGGAACTTCATCTACTGCTTGTTTTTCTTTCATACATTAACTCACGCCTTTTTTCTATGGGGGTAGGCAGAAAGATCAGTGAGCTTATTACGAGTTTTTACTCATGCTCGATCGCTTTAACGTAAACATAAATTTTTATTGAAACTGGTTAAGCGCCGTCTGGTGATGGTAAGGGGAAACCTCTTTTTAGGGTTCCGTATCCAAAGGGTAAAACGGGAACCTATTACTAAGACTCCGCGATCCGTCTGACTGTCTGTCTGTCCGTCTGTCTGTCTGTCTGTCACCAGGCTGTATCTATGAACCGTGATAGCTAGACAGTTGAGATTTTCACAAATGATGTATTTCTGTTGCCGCTATAACAACAAATACTAAAAACAGAATAAAATAAATATTTAAGTGGGGCTCCCATACAACAAAGGTGATTTTTTACCGTTTATTGCTATCGTTTTTTTTCGGACTCGCGCACGAAGGGTTCAGTACCACTTTTATTTGTTGTTATACGCCGTTACGTTTTTTGTAAGTATACAAATTGACATAAGTTATACGTTAAAAAACTCGCACTAAGGCCGCAGGTGCGTAATTACTCATAACAGGCGGCGCACGTTTACACATTCTGTACCTAATTTTAATTAACTTGCTTGAAAATAATCATGGGTTTATGGTTTAGGTAAGGAGAAGGGTTATGTCAGACACTTTTCAAGTAAAACCACTAGCTGTTCAACTGGCTACCTACTGCCAGGGGTTTGGGATTTACTCACGGATTAACACTTTCGTTCGTTGTTTCTGCACGCCATTATTCTTGCCTATATAGTTAGCTGTGTTTTAATTTGATCAGAACAGTCTGTCGAAAGTGTTAAATCCGAAAATGATAAGCTAATAACGAGATTAATTTGTTTGCTTGTAACCCTGTGCAAACAAACAATTCTTCCTATCTCTGCAAGTCCTGAGCCGATAACGATATAATAATCCATGGTTTTGCATAAAAGGAAAAGGGGACGAAGACGCGAAAAGAGGATGTGTGATTCATTAAATAAATTTAACAATAAGAATATTTTTTTAAAACAAGTTTTTTCGTATTATTCTTAGCAAACCCTTTCATTCGATTCCCATATTATGGTAGTGCACAAAAAATAACTAGTCCACAATCTTGGGCCGTCCGCCATATTGGAATTAGAATGACGTCACTTAGCTAACCATGCATTGTCATCCAAACTAAACGTGTATGCAAAATTTCATCTTTATCGGTGGGGGATAAGGATAACAAATTTAAAATTCAGTTGAAGGTTTGACCCGAGCACACTTACATACATACATACATTGCAAGTTAAATAAAAGCTTGTAAAAACAATTGCGAAGAATAATTCTCACCCATGAATTTGTAAATCAATACACACAATCTAAAGCGTTTACGTCTTGCAATAATTAACATTCAATACCTTCAACTCTCAAATGTTCTTACCAACTTTAAAACTCGTAAGGCAATTTAATACCGTCCCGTAAAACCCTAACGCTAAAGGAACAACTTTTCGAAACAACTTTTCTTTATAAGGCTCAAAGCACACTGAGACATAGTCGAAGCGAATTTCTTAAAATATACATAGAATATTGACCCGTATCGAATATATTGACCACGATACAGGAGAAATTCCTAGTGTGGGGCAACGATTTAAAAAAAAAAAAAAAAAACTCGAGGCCAAAAAAACGTTTTCAATAATTGATAAATGACAAAATGTTCGGGCATTTCGAGCGCCAAGCGCGAAATCACTCTTCCGTGAGCGAGACCGGCTAGCGCTCTTGTGTCGCACGTCGCGGTCTCGCGCGCGAACTCCTTCCCATACAAAACCGAACAAGTTGTGCCTCGGTCGCGTGTTGCGGGCTCCCATCGCGGTCACGCGGTGAAATCGCACCTTAAGGGTTGCACGCACAGAGAACTCTGCAGTAAACCACGAAGCTCTCACTGCAGTGAGTACCTTTTCGTGAAGCAAATAAAGTTCTATATCATATCGCTATCTTCAAAGTGCGTCTCGATGTGAACTCACCCTAAGTCATTCAGCCGTCAAATTCATCGTAAATCTTGTATCAATTATTGCTTGGACATTATTAATCCTAACTTAACCTCAGAAAATTGAAGTTAAACAAGTTTGTTGACCATGATAAGCTTTAAGAGAGATTTACATAGCTATTAAGATGGATTCTTAGTATCGTGATACTTTGGTAAGATAGTTGTAACTTCGAGAACTCATTATTGTCGTAACCCCTAGTCCTCCTATGGCTAAGGATATCTATGATGAATAAACAGATTCATCCCTTTAGTGTGTATTTAAGGGTACACTAGTCGACGGCACGAACTATTTAGTGCGCGGGGTTGAAATGCATTTTATATCAACCGACAACACGTGCGAATGAGATAGATGCTGTGATGAGCAGTAGGAAGCTAGTTCGCGTACGAATACACACTTTTGCAAATTTGTAGCGAAATGGATAATGATTTAGGACGAAACCGAGAGCGCGAAATTTTATAAACAGTCCTTTGGCAGTCTAGATATCATGAAAAACGCCTAAATCTAACTTTTCAAAATAAAATTATTTGCATTGTTGAACTGCTAATCTATCCCTGTATGGAGGCCGTTTTGCAATTTTCCGTCTTCTTATGGTAATTCGCGCCCAAAAATGCGTTAAAATTAGTGTCGAAATGTGGAACATTCGAATTATAAATATTAATATATAAGGAATAAACAGAATCAACTTTTTAGTATGTAGATATTTAAAGAAGATTGTCGGATGACAAATCTTACATCATTTCAAGTAGCCGCCAATATGTAGCTTTCTAGAATAATGCTCCTCATGACGAGGGTATGACGTCTCTGTACTCGTATCGAAATCGTTTATACTGTGGTCTAAAATCTATACAACTACAATGTTCAACCATTAACACACAGTTTGCCTAAGTTTCGGCATTTTTACACAAGCTTGGTGATAGTATCTAGGGATCGTCTGGCACGTAACCACGTTAGTTCGTCTGGACATACGCCATAACTCACTTTTATATTCGGGGACTTTGTTCGAAGAATGATACGATAACTTTTCACAACTTTTGTTAATCCTTCATAGTTTCAGGTTTCAGCTGTGTCTTTAGGCTTAGGAAACACATGTCGAAAAGTTCTGACAAATCTTTAATAATTTTCGGGTTATGTGGCTCATAAGGCTGCCCAACTTAAATGGAATGGACAGGACTTTTGTCTGCCACATTCAAACAAACGGGGCCAAATTAGTCCAGAGTTGATGCCCTGAAACCGGCAGACCACCAAGGAGATGGCGACACGAACTCGATAGATTACGCCAGAGTTTAAAGAGAATGTGTGGGCTGAAAGGTAGAAGGAAGAAGAAGGAGGCCTTTGCCCAGAAATGGAACAGAAAAGGCCAGCAAAAACTTTGTATAGGTTACATGTCGTTACGATTCGGGTCATATAATAAACTTTGATGGGATTTCCACTATATCATAATTTTCCAACCTTTCTGTATTGGATGTAGAACTACACATATACCTTAAGTAAACGTGAATGCAAAACCAAACTGTTGAACTTCCTTATTACTTGTGATTATGAAACTACAGAAGATCTTCTTAAAATAATAAGATAAAGTTAATCTTTTAAACACACCAAACAAAAGCACACAACACACACTCAAACACATTCTACACAAGCACACCACACTGCACACAACACTCACTCTTTCTGTTGTAAAATGTTATTTTGCTTTAAGTTATATAATATTATGTAAACGTGACCACTGTTGTATTGATCATATTTTCGGGCAAGCTTTATTAATTTAATCATAATGTGCAAAATTGTACAATTTTATGGAGAAATAAATAAATATAAATAAAAAAAATATACTGACGCCTTTTTCCCATGGGAGTAGGCAGAAACCACAAAACTGCACCTTTGCTATACTCCTTTTTCTTCGAAATAATATCTGAGAATTAGTGGCAGACATGGGCTGCGCCAATCCACTGGATGCTGCACAGTACCGATCGAGGTGTCGACATTTGGGGAGACCTATGTCCAGCACTGGACGTCCTACGAAATGATGATGATGAGTGGCAGATAAGATAACTGTTTTTAGAAAAGCAGACACGTCCAAGCATATTCTACTAGTTCCATTAAAAACCTCAAAAACACGAAGAAAAGTTTCTGAAGGCGTATGGGGGCCAAGTCTTCCTAAACATATATCATTGTCCTAGGGATAAAATATTTGCGGCGAATCTCTGCTTGGCAAACTGCCAACATACAAGTAAAAAGAGCGGTTTCTCTCGCTTTTGCCACTATTTGGCAGGTGTTTAATCCGCTTTAGTACTGTGAATGAAACAGAAGCGGTGGATTCCAATGGGATTTAATTTAAAAAGCTGTAATGAAATGAAAAGGAAATTACGGATTAAAGTGGTTTTGGTGAAAAGGAACGGAATATATGAGCACTATTGTGAACAATGTAATTGCTGACTGGGTTTTATTTCATGAGTTTTTGGCCCCCAACTCGGGCCGATACAGATCAAGATTCCTGAATGAATACTGTTACAAACATATCAAACTAATGTTATAATTTAAAAAGAATAGCTAATGTTAAGATCAGATTAGTTGTTAGAGAAAGCAAGTTATTTTTGGTTTGTGATTCGGTTAGATATAATGCCTGCCTGTGCCACGAACGAAATCTTCCAGTTCCGAATCCGCATCCAAGCCAGAGTTTATTTATATAATCTCGAATCGTGATACCCAGTGGGTAAGTATTGGGCCAAAAAAAATCTGAATGACTGTCGTGCCAGCCAGCGTCACGAAGAAGAATGGGTAGCTGGGTTGTGAAGTTCAGATAGGGAGACGGTCCATGTAAAGTAAGAGTATTCAGCTGCATCGGATAAGACTGGAAGCCAGTCAGTTAGGCAAAGGCTGGGCAGATCGATTTATTTACCAATCTTTGAACTAAAACATCAAAGACGCGTCAAAAACGAGTACTTTTTACACAACCGATCAAGTTTAATCATATAGGTACCTACGTAAAAAGTCAATACAAGGCCGTTTAAGGTAATGAAATGAAATACCAGCTGCATCGGATAAGGCTGGAAGCCAGTCAGTTAGACAAAGGCTAGGCAGATCGATTTATTTACCAATCTTTGAACTAAAACATCAAAGACGCGTCAAAAACGAGTACTTTTTACACAACCGATCAAGTTTAATCACATAGGTACCTACGTCAAAAGTCAATACAAGGCCGTTTAAGGTAATGAAATGAAATACAACCCCATAACGCCCCATACATCGTTGAACAATACGTCTGAATATCAAGATGTATCTACTGACAGACATTCGGTTTTATTAAGTTAATTCGCCAATAAATAACGTTCGTGTCGACGTTATGGGTTTATGACTTAAGGGTACACTAGTCGACGGCACGAACTATTTTGTGCGCGGGGTTAAAATGCATTTTATATCAACCGACAACACGTGCGGAAGAGATAGATACTGTGATGAGCAGTAGGAAGCTAGTTCGCGTACGAATACACACTTTTTGAACAATGATTTAGGACGAAACCGAGCTCGCGAAATTTTATAAACAGACCTTTGGCAGTCTAGATATCATTCAAAAACGACTAAATCTATCTGTTCAAAATAAAATTATATGCATTGTTGAACTACTAATCTATCCCTGTATGGAGGCCGTTTTGCAATTTTCCGTCTTCTTATGGTATTTATTTGCGCCCAAAAATGCGTTAAAATTAGTGTCGAAATGTGGAACTTTCGACGCTCATAACTTTCAAATATTTTCTTTTTTTACTTTTTCGCTTCCATACAGGGCTAGATAATGATGAGACAAATTGATATCACTTTTTATTTTGAACGTACATCGTCAAACAGTGGAATAATCCCTAGACTACGTTCGTAATCGAGAATAAGAAGCTATGAGGTCTTTGAGCTTGTAAATTCTGATACTATATATCATTCTGCTTTTATTCTTTGGAGGGTTGTGCATACTGATGCTCAGATAAAATGCCATTCTAACGGCGATAACCATTATCGAAAAGTCAAAATAGTAAGGTATAGATTTCGAGACTTTTTAGGAATTATTCCGATCTGCCACCCTGCTTTGTCTTGCCAGGGGACCAGATCGGAAACAAAAACCTTGATCTGTCTCCCTGATAACAACAAGGGGACAGTTCGAACTTTAACTTTATTCACTCCTATGTGTCACCCTACCTTTGATCTCCAAAATACAGGTCCAGGCCCAGAAGGCAGGTAGATCCTAAACCCCAAAGGGTTAGGACCAGATTTGTGACAATACATTTGTGTGCTATTTTATTATGACTTGATTGTAACATGTATTTCAAAGTGTCAAATAAATATTTTAATTTTAATAACCCTATCAGTGATCGGGGGCATACATACATAACATTACAGTTCAAAATTCAGCAAGCCTATTACGAATTATTTACCACGCATGCTACTACGTATATACGTATCACTTGGTATAGAAGTTAAAAATACCTAACTTATTAATGGCAGAAGAATAAAGCTAAACTTTTTAAGCCAAATTCAGTCACATCACTCAAAATGCGTTATAAAAAGCTACCTACGCACCACGCTCTCCTTAATAATCCTTCAGGGACGCCTGTATCGACAGCAAGAGATTATGATACTAGGTTAGCTAAAAGGGGAATTAAAGATTGATCGACCTATTGATTTTAATTTCCTGTTTTAGTTAGATAATGATAATTTTAGGTTTAAGTCATTAGCCGTTTGAGTCCCCACTTTCTTAAGCGAGAATGACTTCGATTTTTCAAATTAAGGCAATTTTGTTATTTTAGAAAATTCTCGTAGGGAAAATTCTCAAGGGAACATGCTTTCGGGATAAATCGCGGGTGGACCCTGGATGAGACTGGCGACGGAGCTTGAAAATTACAATAGGTACCTAATTAGGTAAGAAAGATAGGAGAAAAATGAGGGTGAAGCCTGAACGTGGACAATAACTATAACAAACTTAGGCACCCAATATTTTAAATGGGGAAAGCAACTGGATTGTTTCAAGGAAGACATACCTCTAATAACATAAAAATAAAGCAGCATTTACACTGTACTTTCGAGACTTCACTCAATCACATCACTCAATACGCCTTACCCAAAGCCTCTGTGAGTTTTCACGATCGTTCTAAAGTCTTTAAGTACTGCGACATAAACAGCTGCTACCTACGCGCCACGCTCTTGATAATCCCTCAGGCGCCTGTATCGACAGCTACGAGATTATGATACTAGGGCTAGCTTAAAGGGGAATTATTGGTAGATCGACCTATTGATTTCAATCTCCTGTTTTAGTAAGCTTAGTCTTATTTTACTACAAGTAATTTGCACACCTAGGTAACTTCTAAGTACTCAGTCAAGAGTGACTTCAATATCAATTGATATGATCAGTTTAATAAACTTTAAGAAAATTCTTGTATAGGTATATAAACGTAGGCAAAAATTCCACAATCCTCCTAAAAAGGCTCCATTCAAACATTTTTGATCACATTTGTTATTAATAAAATTGTCAATCCAAGGACAAAAAGTGATCGTACCAAAGAATTATTCGGAGTTGATAATCAGCCTACACAATCTTCTTACTCTAGACAACCTAGAGAAAAAGATTTCATCTCTATCGCAAATCCTGGATTAGGTCCCAACTATATACCCAACAGTTCGGTAATCCTATTTCCCTTTTCCGAAAACAGACCTCAAAGCCCAGTCAATCATATATTAACTTCAAAGCTGTCAACAACAAATTGAAAACTAATTCAAACTTAGACACTTGTGTAGTGTGTATACTGCCGGAAGCAAACATATAAGTAATTAAATTTGACATAGGTCACCCCTCTATTAACTAGACCTAAATAGGGTACCCAGTCCTCGGAGCTGTTCCAAATTCAAATGCTAAATTGCCTACTACCCGCATTAATTTGCAAAAGTTTCAAGACTGTGGGGAAGTGCGAGTATTACAGTATAATTAATTTTCTAGACTGAGCTTTAGGCATCTTGAGATATATTGGACACAACATATAACTTAAGTTTGAGTCATCGTGATGAAAAATTACTCAGCTAGGCTCTGCGTACTGGGTGCGCCGGGCGTTTGGAATCTCATTACGATTCAGTTAACGCCGCTCGGAGAGGTAAGCTGGAAACGTAGTGAATGACAGAGCTATCCGAGTAGATACATACTGGTCGGACAAAATCTGAATAGTTGAGACTAAAGTTTGAGTAAATTGACACGAAAGGAGAATAACATATAACTTGATAGGTACCTAATACTTCCCAGTAAGATCAAGAATTGAGATTATTAAGAGATATGTGAAAGAGTTTATCTCTAAGCCCAGAGCGAAGCAAAAGATTTTTCTGGGAATATATATATGTCGCATCAAGGCTGGCCGATAGATGTAAACCATCGGGAAGTCAGGATGTATTTCCTTAGGTTAAGACATCGTGTGTGGGCAGGTCGGTGGGTATAATCGTGCAAATGAAATCTCATAAGTTATTCGATACACTGGGTTTATTCAAATAGACACAAGTTACATTCTTGCTTACTAATATTACAGATCGACACTGATTCTACGACGTCTTAGCTCTACGGCTGTCAGTACTAAACTGACTCAACTGCTCTATTCTGCACCACGCTAGTGCTTATAAAAGCGCGCCAATGCGCAGTTGCTCTTGATTGCCGCTAGGGGCGTGCTTGTGATTTGACTTTACGTCCATACTATTGACTAAACCCGACACGGCCATCCTGCGAGACAGGCGTCCTCGTCTGTTCCTAATTGTCAGGTTTTAACAGTGTATCGAATCATGTGGAAATCCTCAATGGATGTCCTCAGCCCTTGGGGAAAGCTGAGGGGTCTGTCAGACTCCTACTGACTAAAACCACATGGTGTTCTCTAGGCCGTAATTCCTTTTGAGAGGCGAACGTGGAACACACACGTCGCCTTCTCGGGCCTCTCTCAGGTGACAGATCCCCAAATCTATCACCCGCAGGCATCATCTTGTCCTTGCTCCATGCCATCTCATGGTCACCTCGTGTTGCACCACACGTCATCTTAGTCCACTCCATCCTGGCAATCTCCCATCATACAAGGGTTGTTCTGAAAAATACAAAATTTTCAAACAGTATCTGCTCGTCCAATCCTGACTCATACACTAGAGTGAGGAAACATTTTGAAACAATCAAACATGATCATTCAAATCTCTCTGTTCACTATCGCAAGGAACGAGTAATTCTATTTCCAATTTAAAGAAAATAGCATCCTCATCGATTTGGTACCTAAAAGCACCCAATCTTCGTGATTACAAAGTTCAAGTACCACTGATAGTCATTACTCTTACATTAAATCAAACAAAAGAAACAATAAACCAGGTTTCTTCTTCACGATCTTTAGCCGTCACATAGCTCTACTAGCTATCTCATAGCTCTCTTAGCTATCTCAATTGCTCTACTCGCACATCTCCATGATGTCGAGTCAATTCGACTCTCAGAACTTGTTCACACAGAGATTTAGTACTTACTACTTTATCTAGAATCTCAATTGGTACTTGAGCTCTGTGTGTCTTACCAACACGATCTACGAATAGTAATCAAAATTCAATTTTCGTAATGAGGACTTGACGATTCGAACGTCATCAACATTAACGTGGTAATCGTGACTTTACGAGTTTACTTTATTTTAACCTCTTAACTCATCAGGAACTTTCTCTTTCCTTGCACAAACATGAATTTTCACACCAGACAAAGTGTCATGTGTGCCATACAGGCCTACCGTTGCCATAAAGACCAACAGTTGCCACACAGGCCAACAGTTGCCGCACTGGCCAACAGTTGCCGCACTGGCCAACAGTTGCCGCACTGGCCAACAGTTGCCGCACTGGCCAACAGTTGCCACTTAGGCTTACAGTTGCCACCTAGGCTCACAGCTGCCACACAACGCTCGGCTACTCCTGACCGAACTAGATTATTGGGTTCGTGAAAATAGGGAAATTTTAGAACCCTACTCTTTAACTAAATCATTACCCTGGGCTATGTACCACTAGTCGCTCCAAACAAACTTTAAAACTCTACTGCAGCAACAACTGCCAAGCTCATAGAAACCCTCGAGTAAAACCTCTAACGCCATGGGTCTCTAGCCGACCAGCAACTATATTGCTCTCACAACGGTCTCTCGGTCTCTCTCTAGACCCCGACCTCCACCAGAATCCACTGGTACGGTCAAACGTAATACGTTCGATAGACTGAATTACTCGACACCTTTTAAGCTTGCTCATTATCATCAAAATTCTTTTGACATCAACATCGACTGGTACATAACCCGCTGGCATCTGCCCTAACCTACCTTGTGCATACTTGTAGGTTCCAAATGTACCTATTAAAAGCTTTCGGTGTATAACGATCACAGTCCTGTCAATAATCACCTATCGTGGCCTATTTAGTTTTCGTATTAAGAGTTTTCCACACAACTCTATTCATTAGAAAAAGGTCCGACGATCAACAAGTTCAACAACTAAACAAAGTAATTGTAACAATGCTGTTACTCTTTACCATAATTCTTGCAATGCATACTCAACTCAAACCTCTTCGCAAACCCATCGCCACATGTTACTCATGAGGTGCGGTCCGAAGCTTCGAGTATGAGTAGACATGTCAATCATATTTGGTCTTACTACTAATGTCATCAACTACGACATCCAATTCCCGAGGAACTTGGCGATCTGGGATCCTTCTCACAAGATTCACGCTTTCTACTCAAAGATCTCGGAATATACCGACTGTTCATATCAGGGGAATAATTAAGCCCGATATAATTTGCGTCTTAATAGCTCGTGTGAAGGAGCTTTATGAATTAATTCTTAAAATCAAATATCAACAGTAACCATTCACTATCGCTCACTAACTCTGTCTTACATGATAAGGAAAACGATCGCGAAATCTATTCTGGTATCATAATATTACTTTGAAAGTAAGCAAGTGAATTCAGATCTGAACACGTTGGTTGTAAACCGTTACGCACCATAAGATCTATTCCGAATACACGCAAATGACCAGTACAGTTACTAACTCGATACAATTGCCTTCGCCCAACGACTTTACTAACTCGCTTTGCCACTGAAGATGACTAATTGTTAAGTCACTTTGGATAGATCATCTTCTTCATCATCTGCCTAGCCTTTTTCCAACTATATTGGGGTCGGCTGCCAGTCTTACCGGATTTAGCCAAGTGCCAGTGTTTTACATGGAGCGACTGCCTATCTGACCTCCACAACCCAGTAACTGGGTAAAACGGTACCCCTTGGCAAGACTGGTGTCAGATCTCAAGCTTCTGACTACCCGTAACGACTGTCAAAGATCTTCAAATGACAGCCGGGACCAACGGCTTAACGTGCTTTTCGAGGAACGGAGGAAACTCGGTATGTTGAAATGGTCACCCATCCACGGACCGACCTCGTCAAGCGTTGCTTAGCCTTGATGATCGACCCGTGCGGCTGTTATTATTTAGCCACGAGCTCATCTTCTTATGGCATATTAAATCCTAAAGTTCGTACTGAACCAAATGTTGAAACTACCGCCAATAGGAAACAAATTAACTACTTGCTTTTTACTAAGCGTGTCTTAATTACCTAGTGATAGTGCTAGATATAACCACGACCAATTCAGTGGTCAAACATGAACACTCTTATAGCTCGAAATAGCATCTCTTCACTAGAGAACCTTCGACAACACTATCGAAATAACATGGAAGCGACTCACCGAGTAGTCCATACTATTGACTAAACCCGACATATATAATAAGTAGGAATTCTGGTGAAGCATCTTTCTATATCTACACAAATACACACAAAAAACAGACTGCTAAAGTGTAGCGTAATTCATTTGATCGAGATTCGTAAATTAATCTACTAGCTAATCCAATCGCTTGTAATATATTGGACGATATATTAGGAATTTAGATGACACGACTATCTCTAACTTACATAGACGCAAATGGAAATAAATATAGACTAACCACAGTGTAGCCTAATTCAGTTGATCTAGATCCTCCAATTAATCAACTAGAAATCCCGATCATAATATGTCTTGGCTGGTTTCTTGGTTTGTAAGAAAAATTATTGAATCTCTAGAAATTCCGAAGCGCTTTCTTATTTTCACCCGTTTGAAGGCCACAAGATGTTTGTTTCCAAATAGTCCCCGACGAAAGATCTTTTGCGCCCGGATTCTATAAAAGATTTCCTAGTACTAAAACCTTTTTCAGTTTTTCAGCCGACTTATAAAGACCCTTCAGACATAATACGAGTCGAGTCCTTCTTCCAGACGAGTTAAATAGTGGAAACGACTTAGAATATTTTTTATCGTTTCACGAAAAGGTTATTTGTCAGAATAAAGCTGCCGCAAATTTTACATATTAAAAGTCCTTTAAACCAGCCGAAAATCATAAGATAAATACTGATTAAGACTCAATACTAAATCCTAACCAAGCTCCAAAGTCACAAACAAATCAACAAGAAAATCTCACCAAATTACAAGTTTCTGGTCTGTTGCGATGGTATCAACGATATTGAATGAACACTATCTCGTCCTGTCCCCATATGGGTTCGACAATGGTCTCCAATTAATTGCTAACGACCGACCAAACTCATTACTGGGACAATATGCTCGCTTTCTTATCTTAATAGGATGAATAGTTTTGATATTAGTTTGAGATGGTCGTGATTTGTGGGAAGTTTTTTTGGATGAGTAAATAGGGATTAAGTTAGATGTCTGTGGGGTCTAGTCAAAACATTTTGGTTAATCTTAGGATACTCAGAGAGGCACAAATATTAGGCGAAATCACAGCAAGTACTAGCAAACTCCCGCGGCTTCGCTCGCGTGGCCTATCCCAGTCAGCGATAACGTAGCTCTCTGTCAGTGAAAGAAGTTCCGTAATCGGATCCGTACTACAGAGGGTACCTTTTAAAAATATATAACCAACTAAGCAACAATTCTACCTCAATATTAGTTTAGATTTCTGTAATAGAACTCATGACCCGAATCGCAGACAGTCGATCGCTGAGTAACTGACCCATTCAAATAGTAACAATTTGTACCATCCGTGATTCACGAACCTGGATCATTCGAATGCTAACATCATCCGATCGCCTCGTAAAATCCGGAAATACTCCAATAACATCTAGATGTTACGATCGATTGAACCCTAAACAAGAATACTACACATCCTGAACGTTCCCAGAATATCAAACGCCAACGAATTAAGAAAAGCATTTGGCACATTACACTATGATTACAAATACGCAACCGTAGGATTACTGGCACCTTTGGAACGGGCGTTAGATAGAGTAAAAATTTAGAGAAGTAAAATTCTTACTTCAAAGACATTATGCGGACTTACAGTTTGATGGCTTTAAAATGTTCATCAGATCCGATCAGAGAGTATTGTATCGTAACTCACAGCTGCCTGCTGCAGCTCCAGCTAAGTGATTCCGGTACGGTTCCAGGTTTTAGCAGATCATTAAGAGTAAAACTTTAGAGAAGTCAAATTCTTACTTCAAACGCATATGCGGACTTACAGTTTGATGGCTTTAAAACGTTCATCAGATCCGATCAGAGAGTATTGTATCGTAACTCACAGCTGCCTGCTGCAGCTCCAGCTAAGTGATTCCGGTACGGTTCAGGTTTTAGCAGATCATTAATGTGAAGCAAGAACAATGTTGCCAAAAGCACCGAACCCTGCGGGACTACAGCATTAATATCTTACTGACCGGACGAGCAGCCATCGATAACCACTTGGATGGACTATGTTTCCTGATAGCTTTAGCTGAGGGGTTATTAAATCCTGAGAGCTGACGCGATGGTACACGGTGATCGTCAAAAATAAAGCACTATGTGCAACTTGTCTAGAAGTAAACATTTTTTTGCAGGGATAACCTCATGGATACCTTCCATCTGGGAAGTAACCAAAATAATTAATACATCTAGGCACGTTGTAGTATTTCATTTTTAGAGTTCCGTACCCAAAGGTTAAAATCGGGACCCTATTACTAAGACTCCGCGATCCGTCAGTCTGTCTGTCTGTCTGTCCGTCTGTCACCAGGCTGTATCTCATGAACCGTTGCTATAGCTAGACAGTTGAAATTTTCACAGATGTTGTATTTCTGTTGCCGCTATAACAACAAATACTAAAAACAGAACAAAATAAATATACAAGTGGGGCAGTATTCATACCCAAAACTAATTGCATAAAGCAAATGTGTTTTGATTAAAAAGCACGAAAGCACGAAAAACAGTATATACAATCTCGATATTAAAAAAAAACAATAAATATCCTTTAAATTCACAAGAAAGGACCGAATCTTCGCTATTTCGCTTTACCCAAAGGGTAACAGGACCCTATTACTGAGACTCCGCGATCCGTCTGTCTGTCTGTCCGTCTGTCTGTCCGTCTGTCACCAGGCTGTATTACATGAACCGGGATAGCTAGACAGTTGACATTTTCACAGATGATGTATTTCTGTTGCCGCTAACAACAAATACTAAAAACAGAATAAAATAAATATTTAAGTGGGGCTCCCATACAACAAACGTGATTTTTCTGCCGTTTTTTGCGATAATGGTACGGAACCCTTCGTGCGCGAGTCCGACTCGCACATGGCCGGTTTTTTTGACATTATCGAGTGTATTATTGGCCAAATGCGAGCCTATCAAAATAAAAAAGATTTCGAGCTCGGTCATTGGTAAAATTGACTAAGTTTCTTGAGATCATATCAGCGGTAGCTTCAGCGCTCGCACAAACAAAATTACATAAGTTTCTGTTCTACACAGATTTCTTAATCTATGCCAGAGGTCTGAGATATGCCAGACGCTAGACCAATCAACTTTATCAAACATATTCTTTGAAGTGGGCTGTGTCTGTCGATAATTGCGTACGCCGCGAGCCGTACATACTACTTACTGTTGCGCATCTGCTATACGTTAGTTGACCTTTGGACCTAAGTCTTTGATAAATGTAAGATAAATTCACTGAGACTTGATTGTGTGATTTGTTGAAACAGAAGTGGGTTAGTGTTGGGCAGTGTGCAATCACTTGAGATTGATTTTAATGGTGCAACATCTTTTTGATTGCTAAACACAAATATAAATATGGATGTATTCATTAAAATAATTGCTAAAACTAATATGTTATTGTTATATTCAATTAATTATACAAAAAACAAGGGAGCAGTGGTGGCCCAGTGGTATCGGCCGCGACTTACAAGTTGTAGGTCGTGGGTTCGAGCCCAGGTAGGCGCTTTACTTTGTGTAAATTATTTCATCACCACTGCTCTCAAAACGGTGAAGGAAATAATCGTGAGGAAACCAGCATGTCCAAGAACAAAAAATTCTAAGACATGTGACATCCACCAACCCGCACTGGGCCCGCGTGGTGGATTACGGCCCATTCCCTATCACAGAGAGGAGGCCTGTGTCCCAGCAGTAGGAACATTAATAGGCTGGTGATGTGATGTGGTATTCAATTAGCACACACAACTTAGATAATAATTATAACCAGCTATTAAACATTATTAAAATAGTAACGTTAAATTAATCAAAGTGCACCTGAAATAACTTTTAAGCATAAGAGCAAGAGAAAAAAAAAATGATGGCTATTCGGAAAATTGAATTAAAGAAGACACTCTCTGTTATCAATAAATTATATCACTATAATGATAATATTACACACAAGACACAGAAATAACAGGAAAACACAAAGAAACCGGACAAAAGATTGAACGAGTCGATTTGTGCAATAAATTGTGAGGTATAGTCGAGGTGGAAGAGAAACGAAAAAATAAATTATTCTACAAGAAATATGTTCAGGATCAACCTTATAAAATATTCTATTATGACTTGAGAATGTCACTTTTCACTGTCCTTCTAAAAACAAAATTGAATTGGCTTCATCTTTAAGCTAGATTTCAAACATTTTCGTGGGTAGTATGGTTTTCTTTCGTATGATGAAAGAAAAACATAGCGAGCTAGCGGTAAAGATTATGAAAATCTATTATAGGTAAGCCAGCAATATGCAAGACGCAATTTTCATATGCAGGGTGATTTTATATTCATTGGCAATATAATATCTAGGCGTTACAGTACTCATAAATATATTCTAATCAATTTACTTTACTAACTATGGGAACAATTCTGAAAAAAAAACCTGATATTTTCGGAACATGCTCGGCAAACTTGATAACAAATAGGGAAATTATTATTATTAGCCTATTGTGAGCAAGGCAAAGGACTCCATTCTGTCTTTCCATTCTAGTAAATCCTTTAGATACAAATCTAAAATATAAGGAACTGTTGTTTTTTTTTTATTCGTGCTTTGAGTTAATCCAGTGAAATTGTCTCACATTAATGATTTGACTTCAACCACCAGAAATATTGCCAATGCACAACAAGACACACTGCATGATAATTAATAATCTTTATATAAAAACCTGGTTCCATACGCCTAGATAAAAAACTTGTCCACTATGTACCACTAAAAAGTGAAAAATAAAAATCTTTTTTACAAAAAAATACAACCGACTTCCAAAAAACACTACTAAGTGAAAATTAACTTCAATTTCGGAAGTCGGTGTCAAAAACGAAGAAACGAATACACAAACACCGACAGACTTCTGAAAATGAAGTTATTTTTCACTTTGTAGTGTTTTTTTGGAAGTCGGTTGTTTTTTTTGTAAATATTTTTCACCTTTTAGTGGTACATAATGGACAAGTGCTATAGTAAGGTACCTATAATGCCCACAGTAATGCCAGAATAGATTACCCGAATAACATGTAATTTGTACATAACCGGTGGTATGAGAATGTACCAGGGTGACCTGTGCACATCTGCGTACACGTTTAGAGCATATTGGCGTGATGGTTTGTTATGAATTGGTGAAAACAATAAACAGATATGCGATAGCAGCAAACCCGAGAGATTTGCCGCAATTTATTGAAGAGTTCTATTGTATGTCTCCTAAGTTCTTCATCCGGTCTTATCTCTCTCTATGTTACCTAATTTAAATGGGAACATTTCGGAATAAACTTCTTTCGGACAAAAAAAGAATTTTGCAAATCCGTTTATATATGACGGAGTTATGCCCGAACATATCTAAAAGAGAAGAACCTTCTCCTTTTTGGGAAGTCGGTTAAAAAATAACAACCCACAGAACTTTCAATTCTAAATTCGAACTCCAAATAGGCCCAGTCATTAAACTCTATTCAAAGACAAAACAAAACAAAAGAAGTACTTCCATACCTTTGTCCCAAAAGCTTACTCCATCTTGTTGTGTAACATAAGCCTCTAAATACATCTGCAAATCATTCCGTTATAAAATTGTACATCAATAGAATGCCGCGTAAGATAGCGATTGGGTACTAAACAAAGCGGATTAATGAATATTTTTAAGTACCATTTACAAAATTCATTTTGGCCTTTATTTACGTTTTACCGGGAAAGGGTTTTATAATAGTATTTTTTTAATCCAATGAGCCCATCATCACTTATTCACAAAATGTATTTTTTCCGCATAGCTTAATCACCCAAGAATGTTCCTATAGAAGATTGTAGAGTTTTGGCGCGAACGTGATGGCGTCTATGTTGCTTCTCTGTTTTATTTTCCTATAATTATGTTAAATTTAATATGAATAGTGTGAAAATTGTGGTTTTTTATTCTAATAATATTAGTGAACGTGCACGAGTGTGGGCAAGTAAAACACAGCGGTAGAACAAGAGTTTGTACATGGTGTCGACAAAACTCCGTAGAAGCTTCCAATAAAGTTACCGCCATTTTGTTGGGGCCTAACCTGGACGACTAAAAACTAAAGAAACTAGAACTTCTATTCTAAACTTGACACTGGCTAAATGCACAAACCAAAGCCAAGCCGTGCCAAGCCAAAATATAAAAAAAAAATATAAAAAAATAAGAAGATTGTATTGTTTTTAGTTGTAAGACATTCATCGTTTTGAGAGCAGTATTATGCCGATTTACGTACGAATTCACGAACGCATTATAAAGAAGTAATATTAAGGTTTTATACTTAGTTAACTTCAAAGAATGCTGCGAGCAAATATCTACGCCTCAATTTATTTGAAGCAACCAAACAGTTACTCGTATCATACCGCGGCCCAAAGATAACTTACAATAAAACAATATGAGATCTTCACACATTATTTGCATACGTACATATTTGCACTGAACAACTATTCAATTCAGCTTTAGAATAACAGAAAATGGAAATGAAGATTTAATTAAAATAATTTCAATTTCATAGAAGGTACCGAGTAGTACCTAGACTTATACTAAAACATAGACCACGAAATGGCAATTTGACGGCACGAGTAGCAGTACCGCAGGGACTGAGCGATTGGCTATTCCCGCAAGAGCAAATATCTGTATGACCTACAGTGGCGCCGGGACAGGCTGATTGTTTATGTGAATTTGTTTGTAAAGGCACCCACGATATACAAGAAATTCCTAGTGTGGGGCAAAGTTTTTATTTTTTAAACGTCACACTGGCTACTAAAGTTTTTTTTTTATCGATAGGCTCGCGTTTGACCACTATCTCGCCTGATGGTAAGCGATGATGTGGTCGACGGTGAAGTACGCTTGCCTAGAAGTAACCTATTCACTCTTGACTTAAAGACCCCAAGGTTGTAGCTTGATAGCTACAACCTTGGGGTCTTTAAGTCATCAGGCAACAAAGACAAAGAGAAAGTTGTCAAAAAATAAAAGGCCCGTTTTGACAGCTATGAAAATCTATACTAATATATTATAAAGAGTTGATATGACGTCGGTCTTATGTACTAATATATTATAAAGACTTTATAATATTGTAAAGAGGTAAAGTTTCTGAGATGGGAAGTTGTAAGGGGTAATCTCTGGATCTACTGAACCGATTTTGAAAATTCTTTCACCAGTAGAAAGCTACATTATTCCTGAGTGCCATAGGCAACAATACATTTTCAAAAAAAAAAAAATGCTAGGTAGGGTAGGTAGGGTAGGCAGGGTAGGCGGGATAGGCAGGGTTGGCAGAGTAGGCAGGGCAGGCAGGGTTGGCAGTGTAGCCAGTTGACGGGAGCGAAGCCCCGGGGGTCAGCTAGTACTTAATAATAATTAAACTTGATGCTTGCGAATGATACTCGTTGTTATAGTGTATGGGTAACAGTAATTAATTAGGATTATGAGTTTAATTTTTCAATTTCTTACGTACAAACTTATCGAAGCATGTAAAATAAGAAACGTCAACGGACTTCTTAGATTGTGACGACTTTAGAGGCCCCATTGCTAATAATTTCGTGGCCACGTAATGGCTCTGAGCATAAGTTTTGACTGTCATACGAGTATCCCTAGTCAGAATAGGCCAGAGCTATTAATATTTGTGGCCAAATAGTTTGCGCCAAGCTTGAGATTCGACTGTCATACCGATAGTTAGAATTGTCAGGGGCCGACAAATTCTACGAGTAAACAGTGATATGCACTGACACGCTTGGGTTGAATCAGTCGACGGCACGAACTATTTTGTGCGCGGGTATAAAATGCATTTTATAACAACCGACAACACGTGCGGAAGAGATAGATGCTGTGATGAGCAGTAGGAAGCTAGTTCGCGTACGAATAAACACTTTTGCAAATTTGTAGCGAAATCGATAATGATTTAGGACGAAACCAAGCGCGCGAGATTTTATAAACAGACTGTTGAACTACTAATCTATCTTTATGGAGGTCGTTTTGCAATTTTCCGTCTTCTTATGGTATTTATTCGCGCCCAAAAATGCGTTAAAATTAGTGTCGAAATGTGGAACTTTCGACGCTCATAACTTTCAAATATTTTATTTTTTCACTTTTTTTCTTCCATACAGGACTAGATAATGATAAGACAAATTGATAACACTTTTTATTTTGAACGTACATCGTCAAACAGTGGAATAAAGCAGTGGCCGCATAGTCGTCGTAGTACTCTGTGAACTAAAATAATTTTGCTCCAGGGTTGAATACTAGGTTAAGTGGTAGATATTAATAATGTGAGAACGTATTGTTTTATATGAAAATTTAATGTAGTTTAATTAAGTATCTAAGCAGGTGTTGCCTTGCTTTTAGTTGAGAGATAAATTAAATTGTGCAAGGATTAGATGCTTATAGTAAGTAGGTTTCTTGAGCGTTAATGAGTGCTATTATGTTATGCAATTAAGTAAACAATGTATTATTATATTCCAGGATCATTATTATTTATTAAATAAGAAATTGAAACTCGAACACGCAAAATTATTTTCAGTAGGCGAGGACACAGACTATTCTTATAGTCGTTTTTTTCTGTTCTGTGATTCTAATAGATAATGAGAGTTTGTTTTTATCTTTTTTTAATATCGTTGCACATGCTGAGATAGGAGCCTTTTTGGTCTCGCACGAGGTTATTTATATTTATTTTTTATTATTGTTTGTGTTTTGCTTATCTCGTGTCTCCTGTGCGGGTCACAAATAAATATTTTAGGGTTCCGTACCCAAAGGGTAAAAACAGGTCCCTATTACTAAGACTCCACGATCCGTCTGTCTGTCTGTCCGTCTGTCACCAGGCTGTATCTCATGAACGGTGATAGCTATTTATTGTTTATTATACGCTTTATTGTACACCTAGACAGCGCGTTGTATAGCTAGACAGTTGAAAGTTGCACTTTTGATGTGTTTCTGTTGCCGCTATAACAACAAATACTAAAAACAGAATTAAATAATGATTAAGTGGGGCTCCCATACAAAAAACGTGCTTTTTTGCCGTTTTGGCGATAATGGTACGGAACCCTTCGTGCACGAGTCCGACTCGCACTTGGCCGGTTTTTACTTTCTTTCTTTCTTCCAAATGAAATGAACATTTATTAATATTTTCTGTTATCATTATTATTTACCTATTTAATAAAAAACTGGATCTATTTCACGCAAAAATATTTTCACTTAACTATGATACACACTATTAAAATTAAAAGTGTTACCAAACACAAGTACCTATATTATATAGACAAGCTACTGTTTGAATAATTTGGTCTTGTGTCAAAATACCAAAAAAAATGCCGCTACCCGCTCCGCTTATCACTATAGCGGTGTCCTAACACCATAGGCCAGATGCCTCACAACACCAGTACGCGATATGATCACCCGCTATCAGCTTACTACAGACATGTTAGTAAACAATTCGCTTTGTTCTTTTAGCCTTCGCAGTAAACGAACCTTTAATCACGGTAAATAACTTTGCCGTGCTTTGTAATGATCATATTACTACTCTATAATGACGTTGGCAATTGTAATTCCTTATTTAGGTGTTGCTTATCGCACGTTATAGTTCTGATTTGTTTGCGGGCTGAGGAGCTAGAGGTGCTAGACCGAAAAAAGTGTAACGATGAAAAAAAACAACACCTTTTTGCAGTGATTATTGAGGCACTTCCCGATCACCTAGGAAACTCAAACTTTTTTTAATCGATTCAGCAAGCCGCCAATTTTGAGAATATGCAAAAAAAAACCTTTGTATACTTCACTAATACCATTCTTAATTAATATAAATAATCTGTTTTGCGTGATAAGTTGTGTGAGGCACAGCGTTGAGCTTGCATGCAGGATAGTACAAGCGAAGATCCGCACAAAAAAGAGACGCCAAGGAGAGAGCCAGAGGCGCAAGAAGAAAACCGCAGACGTATAAGCGCGCGATTCCTTATTAATTACTTTGTGTAAATTATTTCATCTGTCTCAAACCAGTGAAGGAAAAACATCGTGAGGAAACCGTTATGTCCTAGAACCAACAATTCGAAGACATATGTGACATCCACCAACCCGCACTGGGTCCGCGTGGTGTATTAAGGCGCATGCCCCCTCTCACAAAGATACCAGCCGGGGGGTCAATAAAAAGCTGATGATGACGATGTTGGTGAATTCAAATGAAAGTTTTTATAGCTAATAAGGACCTCTTAACGAGTAAAGGCCTCATCAATTTTCTCCACACGGTTCTATCCTCCGCCATTTCCTGTAATAATTTGTATCTCATCAAGCCACCTTTCTGCTGGTCTGCCTCTTGACTCTTTCGTACTACTACTCATAATTCTATCCAGCTTTTATTTAGTCTTCCAGCAGAAAATTAAACAGTGTAACTCTTAAACAGTGACTGTTTAACAAATTAGCAACAGCAAGAATTTGACGATA
Organism: Orthosia incerta; assembly: GCA_948252205.1. Classification (NCBI taxonomy): domain Eukaryota; kingdom Metazoa; phylum Arthropoda; class Insecta; order Lepidoptera; family Noctuidae; genus Orthosia; species Orthosia incerta. The sequence goes on along the minus strand of OX411757.1, from coordinate 8,341,064 downwards.
TCACTGTTCACTATTAGTCATATTCCTGATTTAATTTAAGAAGTTTATCACTTTGATCAAATCCCTCGAGGGATCAATGTAAGCCCGACTTCAATCCAAGTTCAAGGTCTAAAACATCGTTAGACATGGATCATAAATTAATATCTAGGTACTTCAATCTAGATTATTTATCTGATCATTGCACTTTTCTTGTCGTAACAAAATATTTATCTGAAATATTTCGCATGTCATGTGTTTTTCTAAAAAAGAAAAAAGATAGATATGTTTTTTTAAAGTGGCTAGAAACATCAATTCAGTAGTGCATCAATGTTGTTTTGTTTTATTTGGGGTGAATGACACCGTATAGGTATTTTAAATTATTTATTTGTGTAGGAAAAAGCTAGATACGTTTTTTTATAAAAATTGCTAAAGACGCCAATTCTGTTTGCAAATAACTGCAAGAATACGAAAATTTATTTGGATTTTCAAAACATTACGACATATTGTCCCAAGGAGTGGCATATCAAAAAATCTTCTAAATGAAGTGTTCAATCCGTAATAATATATTGTATTTCCATTTGGGGAGGCGCTCGTAAAACACGTTTTCTTGATTTTGAAAGAGCGCAACGGACATTAATAAAAGTAATGGACTTCAAAAAAAGGACCTTTCCTACTTATGAGCTATACCAAATTACTAACTTATTATCAGTTCGAAAATTATATATTATACACATTGTACTAAAAAAACATAAAACCCTACCATTAGATCCCAATATATTAACCAGAAGAAGGAAACACAATGTTGCTTGTACCCATTTTGTAAAAACAGAATTTGCAAATATTCAGTATGACAGACGCTCGTCTTACTTATATAATAAAATAAATAAATTAACAGATATACATACTAAACCGTTTAAAGAATGCAAATCGTTACTGATTAAGTGGATAAATAAGTTATGCTACGATGAAACAGAGAATCTTCTATAAACTGTCTATTTACACAAACCACTTCCGTATAAAAAAGCCATGCATGCACACTTACTCATACACACACACATACACACGCTCGCACACACACACACACACATGCACACACACACCAACAGACTATGGATAGAAAAACAAAAAAATAGACTATTAACTTTCATTGCACTTTTGTTTTGTAATTTATTACACTCGTAAGATATAAAAGAGCGGCGCCTCCTGGTACAGGCATCTATATGCTTAAAAGGGGACGCCACCAACTGTATACCATTGTATAATGTGTAATAAGGAAATAAACATTTTTGAATTTGAATTGAATTTTGAATCAATGTCGATTTGTTTTGTTTCGTTTTATATGAATGGCACTGTATATTTTTATTTATTTATTTTATGGCACTTCGAAGGAGCGAATCTAAAATGCATTGTGTGTTGTTGTTTTCTTCGAGAACTTTCCGAGGATTGTCTATGGTAAGTATTCAAACCCAAAACGAATTGCAAAAAAATGTGTTTTGATTAAAAAGCACGAAAAACAGTATATACAATCTCGATATTAAAAAAAAACAATAAATATCCTTTAAATTCACAAGAAAGGACCGAATCTTCGCTATTTCGCTTCTTAACTTACGGGCTAGCAAAACCCCATACTTTTTAGGGTTCCGTACCCAAAGGGTAACAGGACCCTATTACTGAGACTCCGCGATCCGTCTGTCTGTCTGTCCGTCTTCCACCAGGCTGTATTACATGAACCGGGATAGCTAGACAGTTGAAATTTTCACAGATGATGTATTTCTGTTGCCGCTATAACAACAAATACTAAAAACAGAATAAAATAAATATTTAAGTGGGGCTCCCATACAACGTGACGTGATTTTTATGCCGTTTTTTGCGATAATGGTACGGAACCCTTCGTGCGCGAGTCCGACTCGCACTTGGCCGGTTTTTTCCTTTTTTACTCAAATGGCCATTTGGTAGACAGTGATATATTGAGCCACTATTACAACTAGATTCTCTCCCTTTCTCTCACACATTATTGCCCTGATACTTTTTATTTACATTGACTTCTATTTGAATTATTTCCCATTCACGAAGGTGCCTAAGTCAACAAAGTTTCTTTTACATGTTCTCAACAACGCTACACCTAGTCCATTCATTTTTTAAACAAGAAAGAACTCTATTTTCCGAAGAATAGAAGCAGTTTTGGATTGTAAGGAAACGGTTGTAAAATTCCTATTAGAATCAGTTCGATGGGCGCTTTTGAAGTGAGCAAATATACATTTTGTCAAAGATTTTAAGCTAGTTTCTGATTGTGTCTGAAGTAGTAATGTTTTTCGTCTAACTTTCGTAGTTTATTAGTCCTGCAACCTAATTGCGTAGCTTCAAGGAATGGCGAACGCCTACTTTGCTTGCAGTCATTGCTGTAGATGTTCAAAAATCTGTCTACTCGACAGCGTAAAACACGAAATGAATTTTCATATGTCATCAAAATGACAGGAAATACGCGTGCTTTGTACTGTCAATATAGTTACACAATTCGAGTGCTGGTATAACAATTTCCTTAGCTTACTCCTATCTAGTGTCTAATACACAAATAAGTTCTCTACTATTAATAACTTGAAATATTTGCACACATAATTTGTCTACCGTTTTTACACATCAACATCGGCGTATTAATATTCCCACTGCTGGGGCACAGGCCTTCTCTCTGTGAGAGGGAATGGGCCGTAATTCATTACGCGGGCCCAGTGCGGGTTGGTTTGTTGGATGTCACATGTTTTCGAATTTTTGGTTCTAAGACATGCCGGTTTCCTCACGATGTTTTCCTTCACCGTTTTGAGAGCAGTGGTGATAAAATAATTTTCACCAACTGCCTGGGTTCGAACCACAACATGTAAGTCGCGGCCAATACCACTGGGCCACCACTGCTCATCCCGTTTTTAAACTAGTAAGGATAATTACCCTCAAAACAATTCCTTTTAACAAGACAAAATTAAGAACATCACCCACAAAACACCTACTCTTGATTCCGTTTCATATTTTTATTGAGGGAAACCTTAAAAAGGCGCCGGGACTTTTTGGGGCAAAAACCAGAAACTGTGGGATTTTTACCCCACTAAAAGCACCCCGGAGATTACCATCAGCACATGGAAGAGGGCCCCTTCGTGAAGGCCACCCCTGAACCCCTGTGAAGCAGTTTCGAATTTAAGTACTACCTACGAACTACTGACAATATAAAATTACAACCACTTACTTACATAACATATTGTTAACAGATGCTTTGCTGCTAATATTTCAGAGCTTATGCCTTTACTAGAATGGGAATGGCCCTTCGCGCTGTGATATAGATTTGGTTGGCGAATAGCCCACTTGTAATAGGAGTGGTTTCGGCGGCGGCGCTAGCATCAGTCAAATAATTGTTGCTAGAAAATCTTTTAAATGAATTAGTGTGACAGAGTTGAGTGTTTGAAGAAAAATTTAAACATTATTTCAAAAAAAAAACACTGAAATGTAACTTTAATTACATAGATTTGAATAAGTTAACTTTTTGAAGGCAAATCTTCTGTAGTAGGAACAAAATATATGAGACTATGGTATGATACCTAAAACATGAAAATGTTACCAAAGACGACTAAAGAGATTTAAGTTACCATCTTATTGTTGACCTTGATTCCCGAATGTTCTCGAATAAGCTTAATTTATCCAGCCACAAAGACGACGCTCATTCAATATTTATATTAAAACTTTCCTCGTAGTCGAACGAAAACAAACATGGAACGTCTTATCTCACATGTTTTCTCCAATCCCTAGCTTTAGATTCCTAAAAGCCATTAGGTACATCAAAGCTGTCGTTTTCCCTCATCAATTTGATTCTTCCTCCGTTCCAATACTAGTCACAATAAACTGACTTTATTTACTGTACCTATAAAGTGTTTTATAGCCACTATTTATTTGGACGGTACAAATTTATTGTCTGTAATATCATCCCCACTTATCAAACGAGAGTAATCGTTGAGTGTCGTCATCTGACACGTTATTAGAAAATAGCGAGTGGTAATCCGATATTTTAATGATGAACCTGATAGTGGTTGGCGGAAGAAATTGCTTTGAATAATACAGATGGAAAGTTATTGAGATTGACATACTGCCATCCTATAGCTAAAGTGCGACTATCTGACAAAATCATGTTTTGAGTAATAGGCGAAAAACAAAAAACGGCGATTTAATAAAAAACCGGCCAAGTGCGAGTCGGACTCGCGCACGAAGGATTCCGTACTTGGTAAATTGCGGTTTAAGATTTATGACGTATGAAAAAAGAACTACTTACTAGATCTCGTTCAAACCAATTTTCGGTGGTTTTTTTTTTTTTTTTTAGTTTACATCATATATTTTTATTAGTTTTATCATTCTCTTATTTCAGAAGTTACACACATTTTACCACTTCGGAAATTTCTCTCGTGCAAACTATTCAGTTTAGAAAAAAATGACATTAGAAACCTCAATATAATTTTTGAAGACCTATCCATGGATACCCTCACGTAAGGGTTTGATGAAAAAAAAATTGAGTTTCAGTTCTAAGTATGGGGAACCCCCAAAATTTATTGTATTTTTCTATTTTTGTATGAAAATCTTAATGCGGTTCACAGAGTCCATCTACTTACCAAGTTTCAAAAGCATAGTTCTTATAGTTTCGGGAAAAAAGTGGCTGTGACATACGGACGGATAGACAGACATGAAGAATCCATAAGGGTTCCGTTTTTTGCCATTTGGCTACGGAACCCTAAAATTCGATAGTTTTTTTTTACTATAACGTATTTTAATTGCGAGTTGCTGGTGTCAAAAAAATTAACAAATTGCTTTACTTTACATCAATGACTTTGGTTTGTATAGCAAATTTGGTTTTTTTTATTTAACTCTCAATTAAAATTAATTATCCGGAACCTATGATAGTAGTATTTTTTTTTTGAGTTGGGTTTGCTCTTGATTCTAGTCTAGGACAGGGGAATGACCATAAGCTCTTAGAGCGGTATCAATTTGATATCGAGTAAGTGACAGATGTATACAAATCATATAAAGGCATCGAAAAATTTAAATCAGCCAATTGTCAGATAGCGGCACTTTAGCTATAGCAGCATACACTGTCAAGTGGATATCTTATTTGTGGTTCTAAGAATTAACGGGCCGTACTTAAGCTTACGTAATATGCTTGAATCCTACCTTTTATTGACTGAAGTTGGTATTAGACTGTGAGCTTAGGTATAATCATACGCCTACATTTTAGCACAGCATAAATAAGGACGAACAGTACGGCAACTACCAACGCGTGAAACGGTATACTCATACAAACAAGCGCATCGACGAGACCCTTAAAAAGTTGTCGCGGTACTCTCAGTAGTGCTCAGTAATGAAGCACCAGGGGGGTGACCATAAGCTCGGTAAGCGGTATCAATTTGAGATCGAATAAGGGACAGATGTATCTGACTTGTATACATCTGTCACTTACTCGATATCAAATTGATACCGCTTTAAGAGCTTATGGTCACCCCCCAGGTGTTTGAATTCTTGGTCCTAACGACACAAGAAAGCCCTATTGACACATTAGGATTAGAACACACTTGAGTTTTATTTATTCAGACCAGAATACTTAAAACCTTTTTTATTTGCGAATACTTGGACTTCTATATACCTTTTAATTTTGGTATAAGATTGACTATAGTCTCGTAAAATTTATTAAACTCAAGGGATATACCGCATGTTTCCGCCGAGTTGATTAGCCGATAAAATCGAGTTCATGATTCTATTACTCGGTATCGAAATTGCCGGCGGCAAAGGTCAGACCTCCCGAAATCCGTTAGGATCTAAATTCATACCACTTATCGAGAGATTCAAAAGACGATTTTTTATCCATTGAATATAATCTAGGTACCTATTGTAGAAGGGTAATTATGTTTTCAATTGTGTTCAAGAGATGGCCTTTTTTTAATTGACAGCTTTGAATTAAGGCGTTGAACTTGAGTGGCTGTAATAAGAAATGGTAAAACAGACTGCGAAATTAATACTTTAAATTGAAATCTTGGAAGCATCTTAATTTCGTAATAAATCATTTCTAAACGGAATCAGTTCGTCTTTGACATGAAACGGCGATCAGATTTTAAAAATAAAATTATTCATTTTTAACTAGTCCGCCATCTTGGGCCGTCCGCCATATTAGATTTAGAATGACGTCACTTACCTAACCATGCATTGTCAGCCAAACTAAAAGTACATGCAAAATTTCATCTTAATCTGTGGATAACTGCTTTAAAATTCAGTTGCAAGATTTGACCCGAACACAGTTACATACATGTATATATACATTGCAAGTTAAATAAAAGCTTATAAAAACTAATAGCCTATGCTTATGCTGGTTATTATTTTTTATGAAACAACTGCTGCTTTTTCTGATTATGCTATCATAATTAGCTTAGATAAAATGTTCCCACTGTTGGGACACAAGACCTCCCTGTTAGCAAGACTGAACCGTAATCCATCACGCCAGCCCATTGCGGGTTGCAGAATGTCAAACAATATCATCGGGTTATTCGTTTTTTTTTGGTTCCAGGACAGCCCGATGTTTTCCTTCGCCCGAACAGTGGTGAACTAAGCGAAGTTCGAACCACGTGATAGAACACTTGGGTCACGGCCTTTTCCAACAATGCTCAAGAATAACACAGAACATTCAATTTACTAAGAAAGAACATACGGAGCAAAAATTTTCAGCAATAAGTTATTCAGAGGCTGAGCATAAAACAAAACAATAGACAAACTTTATCACATAGATACAGGCTTTAAGTTACATTCCGTTAACATCTAAAGTTCATTGCTATTTCCTTGGGAGAGGAGTATAAAGATTCTTCGCGCATACTCGTTGGCATGTCGCCACAATCCATAAAGTGAGTATAGTAAGTTACTGTTGCCTTTTGTTTGATTCAACTATCTCAGAGAGAGTACAGCAGGATACATTAGAAAAAAAAAGCAGTGTAGCTGGAGGGTTCCGTAGCATTGTAAAGCATTTTTTTTCATTTGACTATAGCTCTTATCCATCCTAATATTATAAATGCGAAAGTAGCTATATCTGTCTGTCTATCTGTTATCTTGAACTGCTAAATAGATTTAGATGAAAGGTATCGAGATAGTTTGAGACCCTGTGAAAGACATAGGATAGTTTTATCTTGGCAATCACCCTTAAGGGGATGGAAAGGGGCGTGGCATTTTTTAGAGTGAACTGATCATTTCTCAAGTAAGACGGCCCACACACACACAATATTATTGCGCGAAGAATATTAGAAGTATTAATGCTACGTAAATGAGTCGCAGGCAACAGCTAGTTGTATTATAAATATTTGCCAGTCTTCAATGCAAATGTGCATTATTTCTATTATAATACCTACTTACTAAAACTAAGCTACAACTTTGTGACTTTGGCAAATCAATTACAGAACACACCTCAGAATCCATGTATTCTAACGGGCGGCATTTTCTCCTCAATTCCAGTATCGACGATGGTATTCGTCATAATATAATAAAATTAAAGTATAATAGAATTTCTGATCCACACAACTATTAAACGTTTTCTTTCGAATCTTCGCCCATGCAAATTATTCTTAGACATTTATCTAGGACTATCAGACGAGACAGAAATACGAGACACCTATAGCTGCTTTCTTTGTACGATTATAATAATTCTTTGAATTTCGTCTAGCTAGACTAAATTCTCATTATTACAAGTCTGATTTGCGTCAAAGCTTGATAGACAGAACAATTTAAAAAAAATTGGATTGTCAAAGATTTAAATAGAAGCGCACGGAACCATAAAATATCCGGATCATTAAAATAGGATAAGGATGTCGACACGCGACGTTTTCTCACAAATGCCAGGTCAGCTATTGTGAAAATGTAAGAAATAAAAGTCTGAAGAACAGTCAACCCGTGAATCTTTTCTCGATTTATTTGTAGACTTTGCTGTAACATCTTTTTTTTAAGATCCAATTGAGTTGTTCCAACTTATTATCGTTGTGTTGAAACAATTGAGTTTATATTTCGAAATAATGTTTTTTTTTATATTAAAAGGCTGATGATGATGATGATTTAAAATATGACTATTTAGAACGGGTGTCATGTGATGAGAGTGTACTTAAAAATAATAATTCATATCTACTTATTTCCAGCCAGCGGCTGCACCCACTTGAAGGTCGAAAATTATCCCGAGGGAACATATTCCCGGGATAAAAAGTATCCTATGTGCTATTCCTGACTATAATCTATCTCTGTGCCAAATTTCATCCAGATCCGTCCGCCGTTTGAGAGTGAAGAATTATCAAACATACTAACACACACACGCACTCACAAACTTTCGCCTTAATAATATTAGTGTGATAGTGTGTGAAGTGTGATAGTGCGATTGTAATTTGAACACGATACGATTATTAGATATAACTGTTGTCCGCGGCTTCGCTCCCGTGGATCCACCCCACAGGATCCGTTTTCGGGATAAAAAAATAGCCTATGTCACTCAGGAATAATGTAGCTTTCTATTGATGAAAGAATTTTTTAAATCGGTCCGGTAATCGGTTCGGTATCGGTCGGTAGTAGTTTACAAACAAACAAAATAATCTTTCCTCTTTATAATATTATTAGTATTGGTATAGACGACAATATGTTATGGACTTTCAGCCTTGGTACCTACTTACTTGACAACAACGTCAATAGATTTTTTGTCTCAATGTGGTGTTAATTAACAATGATGGATCAAGCATAGTTCAAATTTGTCACGTGTTAATTTATAATCATAAGAATGTAATTTTTTGCTTATAATCAACTAGAATATTAATAGTAGTTTATAGAATGAAAGAAAAACATTTATTTGACAGCACATACAAAAAAAAAACGACGTAAAAATCCCGTTTGTTGTATGGGAGCCCCACTTAAATATTTATGTTATTCTGTTTTTAGTATCTGTTGTTATAGCGGCAACAGAAATACATTACACATAACATCATCCGCCTATTAATGTTCCCACTGCTGGGACACATCCCAGCAGTGGGAAAATTAATAGGCCTCCTCTCTGTGAGAAGGAATGGGCCGTAATACTCTCTGTCAGAAATACATCATCTGTGAAAATTTCAACAGTCTAGCTATCACGGTTCATGAAATACAGCCTGGTGACAGACGGACAGACAGACAGACAGACAGACGGATCGCGGAGTCTTAGTAATAGAGTCCGATTTTTACCATTTGGGTACGGAACCCTAAAAAGAAAATAAAATAGAGACAAGCTTTAACAAGTAAAATTTTAAATATGAAAACTCCCGACACAAATAGTGTATCTAGTAGTATTATACACGCTTCGATCAACAATCCATCGAAACACGTAATTACAACGAGATATATTGCGAAAATACCCCGATTCAAAGAGTAAAATCGGCATAACGTTTGAATGGCTGAACCAATTTACAACAAATACAGCTAAGAACACTCTGTATAAAGTCACCATTCTAAGAAAAAAAAAACTTAACCAATATCGGTTCATTTAGAACATCAACTTTATATAGAACTAATAATCTAAGGATAGACGATGAGGAGACGCCCTCACTGGAGGACGCACTCTAACCGACATAACGCGCTCACAAAATTTTCTAATGCCAAGCACTGGTCGCAGATCATTCTCATATAAAAAAAATTGGTAATAGTGCCAAGCACTGATCGCAGATAATTCTCATACAAAAAAAAAATCGGTTCATCCGTTTAGAAGATAAGATGCCAAAGACAGATACACAAATACACAGGAACACGCGTCAAACTATAACACCCCTCTTTTTCCGTTAGGGCTTAAATATAACATAGAGTGTAGCAAAAGGCACTTTACAATCCATAAAATAAATTAACATTAGTCATAGACTTGCTTCAAAAACGAGTCTACAATAACCATTTCTAATAACTAGAACAAATTAACAATGATAAACCTAACTGCTTCAGTGAATAGCCCAATGTTCGCAGTTCGCACTAACACTAAAGGACCTGCAGTGTCCCTTAATTAAATTTCAGAATAAACATGAATATTCTGACATTGTTAACACACGGAAACTAAGCAGAGTTCTAAGTTCTTACACACAAGGTGGGGCCGTTGAGACCGAACATTACTTTTTATTGCAAACAATTAGCATTTTAGAAGTCCTCTGACTCTCGTGATTAATTAAAGTAGCCTCATAGGACCAGATATATGTATTCGTATAATCCTAGTGGGACAAATATTATAACTGTAAAAATGTGTAGGTATGTTGTGGTGTGTGTGTGTTGTCGTAGCCACCAATGACCTGGCTAGGAACAATCAGGAATGACATGATCAAAAGCAACACAACAGAAGAGACAACCCGCAACCGTACGGTGTGGCGCAGAAGTACTAGGAGGGCTGACCCCAAATAAACAGGGCCAACAGTCAGGAGAAAGAAAAAGAAGAAGAGTGTAGGTATGTTCGGATGTTTCAACCTTCAACGGCTGAACAGACTTTCAGGAAACTTGGTATACGCGTTGATTAGGCCAGAGGATACTTTTAATCCCAATATTACATTCCTTTGGGATTATTCCAGACTTTCAAGGGGCGCAGCCGCCAGCAGAAGATGTTTAATCGTATAAAGATATAAGATTGTTTGTATGTCGGTGATAATCTCTGAAAGTACTGAGCTTATTGTAAAAAATCGTTCATTAATAGAAACCTACACGATTGCAGAGTGCTATAGGCAACTTTTTATCCAGGAATCATCATCATCAGCCTTTTAATGTCCCCACTGCTGGGACCACGGAGCACGAAACCAGCTCCGTGGCTGGGACACAGGCCTCCTCTCTGTGAGAGGGGTAATCCACGACGCGGGCCCAGTGTGGGTTGGTGGACGACACATGACTTCGAATTGTTGGTTCTAGGACATGCCGGTTTCCTGACGATATTTTCCTTCACCGTTTTAAGAGCAATGGTAATTCAATGATTTACACAAATTAAAGCGCCTGCCAGGGTTCGAACACACGACGTATACAACTTGAAAGTTGCTGCCGTTACCAATAGGCCACCACTTCTGCCCTCCACCTACCACTATCCCGGAATGCATAATTCTTATGAAACAGTCGATTTTAGCGAAGCCGTGGTAAAAGCTAGTCATGAATCATCTGCCTAGCCTTTTCCCAACTATATTAGGGTCGGCTTCCAGTCTTACCAGATTCAGCTAAGTACCAGTGTTTTACATGGAGCGACTGCCTATCTGACCTCCACAACCCAGTAACTGGGTAACACGGTACCTCTTGGCAAGACTGGTGTCAGATCTCAAGCTTCTGACTACCCGTAACGACTGTCAAAGATCTTCAAATAACAGCCGGGACCAACGGCTTAACGTGCTTTCCGAGGCACGGAGGAAACTCGGTATGTTGAAATGGTCACCCCTCCACGGACCGACCTCGTCAAGCGTTGCTTAACCTTGATGATCGACCCGTGCGGCTGTTAATATTTAGCCACGATCTAGTCATGAATATATACAATAATTCCTATTTTATTTTTGTACTTTCCGGTCCTGTTTCCCGTAAAGGTTTACGAGTAGTCTGGCAAAGCCCGTATAATGCTGAATATAAAGCGGATTATTTTCAGTGATTTACATAATTGTTTCAATTAATTATTTGGAACGGCACGTGGATGACCGCTCAATGTGTGAAAAGGAAACATTTAAAGATCGTAATTTTATTGTGACATTTTAAATGTTAGTCATGTAACCTACTAATACGAAACGAGATGTAATTTACTTGTTACAAATTCGTCATAAAGGCTACCGCATAACGCATTTTAAATTAAAATATTCCAAAATCGTTCTAAAGATATAATAATTCCAGTGAACACGTGTTCTCGAATAGTATTTGTAGTATCGTTTCGTTTACTGCCTGCAGCTCTTTTGGAGGCAAAATTAAAACAACCGAGCACCTTTAACAACTACAACACCAAGAAATCAAGGTACACTTACTGCCAAAATTAATGCACATACCTTAGTTCAAAGAGTTACAAGTAGGTAACAGCCTGAATTGTGGTAAAATAAACATGAAGTGAAGTGAACAACCGTTCCACCTAAAGCTATTGATAGCTAGCTCCTTCATAATCACTTCACCTAATTATGTACGGTGAGATGTTTATTGAATAGCACTGCAGTTCACCTTCACCTTTGTTTACACGGCGAGATGTTTATTGAATAGCACTGCAGTTCACCTTCACCTTTGTTTTCACGGTGAGATGTTTACAGAACACCACCCCTTCAACGTCTCAGAGTATAACATGCACGTCACACGTTTAATAGCAAAAGCAACAGTTTGCAAGCTCCCAGTAATTTTCAGTAGTTTCAAGAATAGCTGATGAAGGTTCAACCCCAGAACAAACAACTTTCAAGGAAAATAGGATAGATACCCCACACTTGTACGACTACGTACGTTGTAGATAAATTACGGTCAGTAAACATGAGAGTACAACGAGTATAGCGTAAGCTTTTGAATAATTTTGCTAGCAAGGACCAAGCAGGGCCGGATTAGCGCCCGTTGGTTGTACATATACATTTATTGTAAGCATTAGGAAATGCCTACAATAAATGTATATGTACAACCAGTAGGTCCCATGGAATATACCTAGTACAAACTCGTCTGGCGAAAATGACGAGGACAGCATTTATGACCTGTTAAAACCCGGAACCTTTGGGTACGTAGACGACAGCACGGTTGCTGAGTGATACGCGTCCGGCGCACGGGCTACTGGGCCTGAGATCCGGTCTCTCCGGGACGCCATAGTTGGGCGCTTGAACCTGTCTTTGGAGGCAGTCTCCGAATGGGGCGATGCCAATCTAGTCAGTTTTAATGCTGCTAAGACCCAGGCGTGTCTTTTTTGCTCAAAAAAGAGCTTACTTCACCCGGCTCCATCTTTCCGTGGTGTAACCGTGCCGATAACGGACCATCTCGACCTTCTCGGTGTTACAGTAACATCGACCCTCAATTTTGGTCTATTCATTGAGGCAAAGGCTCAGTTGGCTGCAAAAAAAGTTGGGTTTCCTTGCAAAGGTGATACGGTACTTCACGCCCGAACAGCTGCTCAAATTGTATAAAGCGCAAGTTCGGACATGCATAGAGTACTGCTTTCACCTCTGGGACAGATCTGCCAAATATCAATTTGATGAACTTGAGTCGATTTGCAAACGGGCTAAGAGGCTTATCGGCAACGCTGGTCGATTCAAAGCTCCAGAGCCTTCAACATCGACGCCAAGTGCGCCAGTCTGTAGGTTTTTTATCGGTTACATTTCGGGGAGTGTGCCATGGAACTGCACAATTTGATTCCGCCTAGCCCTTTCCATCACCGGACAACAAGATATACGGCAATGCGCCACCGATACATGGTGGACATCCCACCAATACGTACAAAGTTTACGAATACTTTCATTGTACGCACAGCTACTATGCTATGCTATTTATTTTGTTTAATTTTAAGGTGTTTTTGTTTTGAATGCCAATAAACACATTTTTGTTCCTTTTCTTTTTATTTTAGCTCAGGAGTGGAATTCCACTCCAATTCCACTGTCGGAGTCTTTGTTTATAGCTACAACCTTGGGGTCTTTAAGTCAAGAGTGATTAGATTACTTCTAGGCAAGCGTGCTTCACCGTCGACCACATCATCACTTACCATCAGGCGAGATAGTACTCAAACGCGAGCCTATCGAAAAAAAATATCGTTTTGCTCACTGTTACAAATCCAAGTTTCTCTTATTATTTAAATGTTTCTGCACAAGTCGTCAAAGTAGGAGTGTACTTTGATGACTTGGGCAGAAAACTTTTCTGTACTAATCGTCAAAAGAAAACCTAAGCTAAAATGGTAACAAGTAGGTCTCTTAGTAGAATTTGTTACGGGCCCCACGTTGCCTTAATCCGGCACTGGGACCGAGTGAAGTTAGATCGTGTTCCTTGGTCAAAGGAAGGACCGGGACCGCAAACGTTATAACCCTCCGTTGCTGTTTGATAATTTTAAAAGACAACATTGTTACACTCCTAAAACTTTTGCTGGGTATTTTAGATGTTGACTTTAAGTGTGGAGGATTTTTTATCAACAGTGTGTAAATGACTGCGAGCGACTATGTTTTATTACTTAATTAGGAACAGTGTTTTATAAAGGTTTTATATTGTGTGACATAGTGTGCACATCTTTTTGATCTACTTTCGTTATTTTACTTTGACAATTAGTATTTGACTTACAGTTTATTTTTAGGATTTATTTTCGTTTCGTGAAGCCAAAGATTGCTTAGCTAATGGGGGCTACCGCTTATGAATTCGCCGCTAGAGGCGCTGGTGTAGCGTAAGGTCTCCGATATGTCAAACTCCACTGCTTGTGTTGTGAGAGGGCGGGTTTTTTCCTTATTATATTATTGCTGTGAATATTGAGCAGTGGTGGCACAGTGGTATCGGCCGCGACTTACAAGTTATAGGTCGTGGATTCGAGCCCAGGCAGGCGCTTTAGTTTGAGTAAATTATTTCATTACCACTGCTCTAAAAACGGTGAAGGAAAACATCGTGAGGAAACCGGCATGTCCTAGAACTAAAAATTCGAAGACATGTGACATGTCTTCAAATTTTGGGCCTGTGTCCTAGCAGTGGGAACATTAATAGGCTGATGATGTGATGTGAAAATTTTGCGATCGCTCTGATTAGTTATGGCAAATATAAGTTACGGGTCAATGAATGTCAGTGCTTTAAATGATTAAATATGATTTAAATATAAACTTGGTTTTCACTGACGTTAATTAGTTCATCCTCATAACTTAGTCATCTGTTTATTCCAACTTTGGCGTCTGCTTTCAGTCTAACCAGATGGGGCATATCTATACTAATAATCTATACTTCTATACTAATATTACAAAGAGGAAAGATTTTTTTGTTTGTTTGTTTGTACCGAATAGGCTCCGAAACTACTGGACCGATTTAAAAAAATATTTCACCAATAGAAAGCTACATTATGCCTGAGTGACATAGGCTATTTTTTATATCCCGAAAACGGGTCCTGTGGGGTGGTCCACTGGAGTGAAGCCGCGGGCAACAGCCATTTTTTTCGGATCCCAATACTGAATAATTTTAGTAAGAGTCTACTACAATAGTAGGTAGTTAAAACTTATTGCCAATACACTACATTTCTTAACCTTACCTAGTTTGCAACCTCAATTGCATTACTAACGTTGCAACAGAAATAATCGCTAACTCCACTAACCCATCATCAACTTTATTTCCGATTCTAACTACGATAGAGCGCAATACACTTTAAAAAGCGGATCTGCATAATAACATACCTAGTAATTTCCATTCGTTCACACTCAATAATAATAAATCATTCAACCCACCACTTCTCTCCGCTGTTCTGTTTAACTTGCACCCACGTGTAACCGGGTGAATCATTCATTCATTTGTGTAAATATGGGATTTGTAAATTGCTTGCGTTTTAATTGGCTTGTCATTAGATCATCTTTTTTTTTCTTTTAGCTAATGTTGCTAGATTCCCAAGATTGACCACTATATCAACTGTCGGTAAGCAATGATTTAGTTGACGATGGGGCACGCTTGCCAAGACATGACCTATTCACTCTTGACTTAAAGACCCCTGAGGAGGGTGTTGTATTGTGATATTTACTTTTTGTCTGTCCTTTCGTTTCAAATCAAATCAAATTGAAGAGAAGAAAGGAATTAATTAGATATTTAATTAAATCATGTTTTGATTAAATTCGTTTGCGCATAAGCTCGAAAATCATCACCATATACGAAGCGAGTTCTTTAAGTTCGCGGAAGGAAAATATTGCGCGAGCTTTTGGACGTCTTTATGTAACATACGGACATATAAACAAACAAAAACACATAACTAATCTCATTTAGAAATGACAGTGGAACAAATAAGCGATCACTTAAATAAACATATTATTGTTACTGACAGTAGTCGTTTACAACTCCGTTCATCATCATCATCATATCAGCCGAAAGACGTCCACTGCTGGACATAGGCCTCCCCCAAGCGTCGCCACATTGACCGGTCTCGTGCGTCCCGCAACCAGCGGATCCCCGCAACCTTCACCAGGTCATCGGACCACCTGATGGGAGGCCTTCCAACGCAACGTCTTCCGGTTCGCGGTCGCCACTCCAGAACCTTTCTGCCCCATCGGCCATCCGTTCTGCGAGCAATGTGCCCTGCCCACTGCCACTTAAGTTTGGCAATTCTTCGGGCTATGTCGGTTACCCTGGTTCTCTTGCGGATCTCTAAATTTCTGATTCGATCACGCAAGGAAACGCCGAGCATAGCCCTCTCCATTGCCCTTTGGGTGACTTTGAGCTTTCTGATGAGGCCCATTGTAAGCGACCACGTTTAAGAGCCATATGTCATCACTGGCAACACACACTGGTCATAGACTTTCGTCTTGAGACACTGTGGTAAGTTGGACGAGAAGATACCGCGCAACTTCCCGAACGCTGCCCAGCCGAGGCGGATTCGACGGTTGACCTCTTTCTCGAAGTTGGCCCGACCCAACTGGATCGTTTGTCCCAGGTAGACATAGTCGTCCAAAACTTCGAGTGTAGAGTCTCCGACCTTGATAGGAGTGGGTGTAACATGGGCATTCAACATCACCTTGGTTTTGTCCATGTTCATCCTAAGACCCACTCTTTCGGAAGCTCTACTGAGGTCATCGAGCATTGTACTGAGGTCCTCCATGGTCTCAGCCATAACCACTATATCGTCGGCAAACCGAAGGTGAGTGATGTACTCGCCATTGACGTTGATGCCTAGCCCTTGAACTCCGTTCATTCATCTATAATATATGAATAGAACCAGTGACCGGCACGAGTAGGTGCGTGGGTTTCATTCAACAAAATGAATTATAGTAACACTGCAAGATACACTTACAGAGTGCACAGACCACAGAGTTGAGTGTTTTTAGAAGCGGCATTACCAACATTTACCACACACACTAAGCGTGTCATCGTTTTACCAATACAAATTATGACGTACCGCCTATAGAAACTGACGCCATATTATGACGAGAGAAGTTGCAACATTAAAAACGGCGATGCCGCATACCGCGTTTATGCGCGGCGTGGAATATCGGTTCCGTAATCTGTGAACTGTATAACGATGGAATATCACTCTATGGAAACAAAGTGCGCACTCGCATTAAGGTTACACTAGTCGATAATTCTTCCATACAAACGTAGTCTAGGGATTACTCCACTGTTTGACGATGTACATTCAAAATAAAAAATGATATCAATTTGTCTCATAATTATATATATATATCAATCTATCGCCTTATTTCCTTATTTTTGGTTCCAGCCCTGTAAGGAAGCAAAAAAGTAAATAAGGAAAATATTTGAAAGTTATGAGCGTCAAAAGTTCCATAATTCAACACTAATTTTAACGCATCTTTGGGCGGCAATAAATACCATAAGAAGAAGGAAAATTGCAAAACGGCCACCATACAGGGATAGATTCGTAGTTTTTATTATTTTGAAAATGAAAATTCATAAAATTTCGCGCGCGCGTTTTCGTTCTAAATCATTATCCATTTCGCTAAAAACTTGCAAAAGTGCTAATTCGTGCGCGAACTAGCTCCTTACTGCTCATCACAGCATCTACCTCTTTCGCACGAGTTGTCGGATGAGATAGTAGGCATTTTAACCCCGCGCACAAAATAGTTCGTGCGCTCAACTAGTGAAATCTTAATACAATTATTTAGTGCAAGTTATCAAAAAGCTGTTTCAATTTTGACAGAAGAATGTTTTAATTGTGCGGTGGATCTACATACAAGTATTACTCAAAGCAATAAATACAAAATGTAAATCAACCTTTATTACAAAAGCGCTTTAGCAGTTTCAGGAAAATTGAAATGTTTTTCACAACAGAAGAAACGATTAAACTGTAATCATTTGGCACGGCCTCTCAAAAAATGAATTAAACCTTCTTTTTACCTCGTTGACTTTTTATTGTTAAGAGACCTAACAATCTTGTTTATGCGGACTTCCTAAGAACTGAATAATACAGTCTTCATAAAAAACGCGTGGTTGTAAAGATGTAAAGTCAACAAAACAAATTGCAATGTATCCGAATAGTAGTACAAATTTTTTAAGCTCTTTTCTTGACGGTGGTCTAGATAGGCTAGACTTGAACGAAACTAATGTTGAATTAGGAATCGTATGGATTAAACGATTTATCTTTACTCTTGTGATTAATAGCTGTATGCGGGTGAATTGACCAGGGGTGTGACCATAAGCTCTTAGAGCGGTATCAATTTGATATCGAGCAAGTGACAGATGTATACAAGTCAGATACATCTGTCTGGTGTCTGGTATTTGTTACACAAATATTGATTTTATTATTTTTAGTTTTAATGTGTTTTGTTTATTTTATCCCTGACATTAACTTTTTTCTTTGACTGAATTGTAAACGTTATTTTAAGGATTATAATTTTTAATTTGTTTTTGTGTATGTGACGTATTTATTGTTCTTTTATAATTGTCATTGTTTTTTTTTTTATCTCATTTGACTAATTATTATTGAATTTCTACCCTTGACATTCTATTAAATTATTCATAAATTATATAAATTATTATTGTTATTGAAAGTCATTGTTATTTAAAGGTTATTTGTTTTTAATTTAATATATTGTAATGTTTTAGTGGTGTTTTTTACTTGCCACAAATTTCGACACAATGTATTTTGTTACGAAATAAATGACATAAGACTTATGTCCCTCTTTCGATCTCAAATTGATACCGCTCTAAGAGCTTATGGTCACCCCCCTGATCCGTGTCCTAAGTAATTAAAGTATGAACTTTTCTTTCAGAAATCTACAAAAATATATGGTTCTTTTATGGCGCGGAGCACTTGGATGCCCTGTCGTTATCGCTGCTAGAGACCTTAGAAGTCGAAGATGTGCCATAGTTCCAGGTTGTCTGTCAGTAAGTGTCACCATTTACTCATAGGGCCTGACAGCAGCTAGATGGAAAATAGATAACTTAAATGTTAATTATTAAGCGTTATTCCTCTCTCCTAGACACTGACTGTATCTAGAATGTTGCTGTGCCCGTCAGGGTCCAAATTTTTTTTTTTACGTTGCCCTTCACTAGGAATTTCTTCCTGTATCGTGGGTGCGTTTACAAACATATAATGTCACATACACAACACTCAGAGCCGGAACAGCTATCTGTAGGTCATACAAATATTTGTGCCGTGCGGGAATCGAACCCGCGACACGCAGCGCAGCAGTCAATCACTCAACCACTGCGCCAACTGTGCGCCCATTGTTTCTGTCACATATTTTTACCACTGGTATGTACATTATGGATGCAATGAATTTAATTTGAATTTGAACCGTAACAATATTGATTAATGCATGTGACGACCGAGACTTGTACTCAACAAAAGAGTGCACGTATTAAGTATGATAAATAATGGCGTCCCTAGTCACTACGGGAACGCGGCGATTCCGTGGTCTGTAGTATAGGAACACGCATAGATAAACTCTGTAACTACCCTTGTGAAAAGTCGTTCCCACTAATATTATAAATGCGACAGTTTGGATGGATGAATGGAAGTATGTTACTCAATCACACCAGAAAGGGTGAACGGATCTGAGGCCTAAGTGCGAATTTTACTCACGCTCAATCACATTAACGTAAACGTCAATTTGTATTGAAACTGGATAAGCGCCGTCTGGTGACGGTAAGGAGAATCCTCTTTTTTAGGGTTCCGTACCCAAAGGGTAAAAACGGGACCTTATTACTAAGACTCCGCGATCCGTCTGTCTGTCTGTCCGTCTGTCACCAGGCTGTATCTCATGAACCGTGATAGCTAGATAGTTGAAATTTTCACAGATGTTGTATTTTTGTTGCCGCTATAACAACAAATAATAAAATCGGAATAAAATTAATATTTAAATGGGGCTCCCATACAACAATCGTGTTTTTTTTTGCCGTTTTTGCGATAATGGTACGGAACCCTTCGTGCGCGAGCCCGACTCGCACTTGGCTGGTTTTTTGTATACATTTTCACATAAGAGATCGTTTACGTTGTCACGAGTGAGTACGTTAAAAAACTCGGCATAAGCACACAGGATGAAATTTAGCACATAGTATATATTATACAAAGAATATAGGTAACCTGGAGCAGCACATATGTTACTTTTCCTCCTGGTAAAATGTTCACTTGGGATAAGAAAACACTTTTCAGGTGGGCGAAGCCACTGGCAGAAGCTAGTTATTTTATAATGATGCCTATTCTGAATATTTCACCTCTCTTCCACTTTTTACTGCATACGTTGCTGATACACTTAAAACATTTTAAAACTAAGTGCAGTGCAACTTTTGGCCACTCGATCAGTCAAAGTCGCGGGAAGAAGTAGTGCCGACCTATTTACCGGCTTAGAAAAATACGTGATACTCAGACTTGTACTGGAATTGGTATGGACATTTGATGGATAACTTGTCCATGGATATTCTACAGCGAATTCAAGTAGGATATTTTTATTTTCGACAGCTGCTTTGCTCGAATGTACCGTGGATCCGATGGGATTATCCATGATCAAAAGTAACGAACGACCGCACAAACTTTTATCTATACTAGGGGATGAATTTACAAAATTTCTTCTTTCGATTTCTAAGGCAGTCTTGTAAAAATAGTGACTAGCTATCGACAGCGACTTCGCCCACGTAAAAGTCGAAAATTATCCTATGGGAACGTACTCCTAGGATATAAAGTATTCTTTGTCCTTGTCTAAGATTCAATCTCGCATTTATATCATAAGTTTGGATGGTAAGATTCTCACGGTAGCCACTTTACATGTACATAAATGGTGCAATGCACACAGAGGGATGCGGCAAGGCGTAAAGTAACTGCGGGTCCACGACTGCGTATTTAGCGACGAAAGCCCTTTTTCAGATTGTGACAATCGTTGGTACAACTTATTAAGGCGCAGTTACCCCAGAGTAGATAAATTTAAAATGAGAATCACGTCTAAAGGGCTAGTCGTAATTTTTGGAAATAATATATGTTATATTAGATTTTTTTTTCCCAAAATGCAGGCTCAGGCCAAGTTTGGGCGTTAGCTTCATCATGTTACGCGTTACCTTTGCAAGTAAATATTTTTTTTTAAAGTGGCGCCAGTAACATTAAAGTTGAAAGGAAACCGTTTGTCCTGGTACGGTTTTATGATGAGTTGGGATGAAGCACATGTTTCTAAAAGAGTTATGAATTATAAATGTGGATGTTTGGAGAGGGAGGGGAAGGCCAAAGAAAAGTTGAATGGACTGTGTGAGGAGTGATATGATAGAACAGGGAGTCAGTGATAGCGTGACGGAAGACAGGACAGTATAGAAGAAGAAAACGTGGTGCACTGTCCCCAAGTAACATGGGATAAAGGCAGGAAGATGAGTCACCGATTAAACTCAGCACTAGAAGATCAGTGTAAGATTAACAAAGAAACAATATTACCTCCTAATAAGAATTTAAGATAATCCTGTCTAACATACAGTTATAACATACTATATATTATTGATAGACAAAACAAGGATGGATGGCTAATGAGCGAAACGATCATTTACCTAATTGGATAAATACAATGGAAGGCTCTTAGTCATTCAACAGGTGTAATTATCAGATTAAGTGCGAATACGTTTCAGAAATGTGTGATACAGAAGCTTAAATGCCAAATAGATCTAAATTAGCTTAGCTACGCCCAGTTACTATAAAGAAATGATAGAAACATCACGAATTAAACGCAAATCTAGTGATGTGATTGGCTGCACAAAATGTATTCAATCAATCCACCAATCAGCAGCTTTCCTGTATCTGACAATTTGTCACATTAATTCATCAATCATTTTCGTTCTAGAATCGTTTGCTTTTGAGGTTTTTCAAAATATGTTTTAGGTACACAATAAAATCCTGTTTTCTAAACAGGCACACCTTCTGTAGATTCCTATTAAGTGTAGATATTTATAAATTATACTCATAAATGTTACTTGATATTAAGGCAAATATGATACGTTTTCTTTGGTATCTCTGAATGTGGTTATTTCTAGACAGTTGCCAAGAGAAACGCAAAAATAAAACATATTTTATTTAGGTTACTAAGGTAAGTCTCAAATCCAGTGGATTTTATTTTGGGAGAGGCCTATGGTCAGCAGCAGACGTCTTTTTCCGAAATCATTGAATAATAGTTTTATTTCTAGGTAAGTAGGACGTTTTGGGTCATAAATAAAGTCCCATCTAATCTCTGATCCATCAAATCGATAGGAATTCGGGAAAACTGAACCCTTTTCGATAAAATTGTTCCAAGAATTCAAATTAAAGCTATCACGTTTCACCCAACATTCTAAACTATAAACGTTGAACAAACAAATTCTAATTTAGTAATTTGTTAGAAAACGGATATAGGGTTCACCCTAAATTGAAAGGTTTGTAGAAATAACAAGCATTCTTGTTTTAATAGAATACATATCGGATGCAAACATGAAAGGTGCTTTGCTGGGCTGAATATTGTTACACAACACAATTACACAACTAAATCGGCAAAATATTAACTACATATTTATGCTCACCGTCAAAACTATTTTAAATGCTTGTATAAAGTTTTTTAGTTTATAAGTGTTATTATACCTATATATGTACGTATGTATGTGGCTTGCTGTACGCTTTGGTGCAAACTGTAAGTACAGTAAGTAATTGATATGTAAATAAATAAATTACTCTCATTGGTTTTGTTGAAGATAATACACCTAAAGGGAATTGAGAATGTGCAGAGGATTGTATTTAATCCTGGGCAGACTAACATTTCTCAGCAATACACTGAATTTTCCAAAAACAAATATGTGAACCACTGCACTGGATATCATTTGGCTGCTAAACATAACGATTAGTAAAAAAACAAGCTCATTTGTCACTGATCCGCAGAATCCATGCTAGTACGACTAAATACATACAAAATATAGAAAATGATTTACATCAGAACAAGATAAACACAAGCTGAATGGAAGATACTTTGCATACTTAACAACAATAGATAAAATACTCACGCATCGGTATTTCTACGGCAACGAGTAATTGGGAACCACTCCTTGTACAATAAGAGCATCCAGGCAGCGTACCTTTGTCAGAACATTCATTGTGCTCCACCCATTATTGGAAAGTTATGAAAGGAAATACACGTGAAAGAAGACATAATTATCATGATGATTGAGGGACTAAATCTCGTCATCCGTAAGAACCTATTTTGGGTTGAGGGCTAATAGAGAAGATTATTTTTGGAAAGTTTGTTGAAAGCCTAGATAGAAAACAAGAAATAAAGGCTTTTAACAAAGCCTTTATTTCTTGTTTTCAAAATGACAATTGAAATGTAGAAGATCGAATAAAAAACAGCTAAGGAACAAAGGGAAAAGGGGATAATGTTCGCCATTTTAGGGGAAAACAAGGACGTAGAACAGTAAGCGAAATATTTGAAAAGGTACTCTAAAAGGGTTTTCCTAACAACACAATACATCCTCATAGACAATGCATATGTGATTGTTCTGATTTCCTTGGGTTAGCGGAGTCTAATTCGAGGAAAACTTTTCATGCGCACGGAACCTTGGAACAACAGGTAGCCTCTTCTACCTAATATATTTACAACTAAATATTGTAAAAAAACTTATTTTAAAAAGAGTAAGTAAGGAGTTTCTTGTGCATTCTCCTCCATAACAAGCTACTTCCCGAATGCACGGTAGAATCAACTTTTATAACTTGTAAATTTTAATGTACCTAACGTTCAAAAGTGCCGCTTGGTGGCCTACTTGAAATAAAATATCTTTGTCTTTTTCTTCGATTTGTACATCAGTTTCATTGGTAGGACATAGAGCTCGACTAAAATGTATACATCAGACCTTTATTGTAATACCTGTGTTCACGAATAAATATATATTGACTGATTCTCTACAGTACCTATAGACATATACTGTAATGAAAATATAAAACATCTTCTTGGCTTCTTTTTTCTTTCAAGTATTTTGTAATCATTAACAACGCGAACAACTAACTGGAAACCAATTACCAAAATCATTGATTGCGGGACAAAAATACCCTCTCTTATTTCAAAGAGTTCACACTATATTAACAAAACCCTTTGTATCAACAATATTAATTAACATTTCGGAAATACACCAGGATTTGTATCAGATAAAACATGATCTCATTTCACAACGGTTAAACGAATAAATAAAACCATTATTGTTATGTCAATCAATTAATTTATGTTTGAATCATTACAGTCGTTATCTCGAGCACCGGTCATTAATCAGAAATAATGGTTTTACTTTATGTCTGAAACTTTGAGAGATATGAACGGTTTGACGGGAGATGGGATTGACAAGGTAAAAGTATGATTTACCAAGAACGGAGAAGAATTTGGCGTATAATTGATTGGCTTTATTTTGATACAAAAGAGCCTTTTAAATATTTGCACTTGTTGAAACCAAACATAATAATTACTAGACAATAGCGACGACGAGAGACGATACAAATCATATAAATATGAGTAATGCTACAACACCCAAGTCCACGAACGTAATAAAATCAGTCACAGAAATTAAGATACAGGCGAACATAATCCATTGTGACGACAATACCCGCTAAGACAACGTGAGAATTAACTAATATTAATTAGTCACACTAATCCTGAACCAGACTTGAGCGATGCCAGGAGTCCGCTATAATTGAATGAATACAAGACTGAATAAAATACTTCGAACACAAAACGACAGTGAGAAATGAACTAAAGTTACAGAAAAGACTTCTGTAAATCATCTTTTGATAAATTTCAAACAAGCTTTTGCCTAAAATGAAAATAAATAAGTACAACAATCAATAATGTTGAGCAACTTAGTTAAAGAAAAATTTAAAGTTGACAAAAATTTTGAAACGTTTCAAAGTATCAATCTCATTTTATAACGAAATTCTATTTTGGATAATAATGAAAAGTTTGAAGTAACTTGTAAGAAATCTAGTCGTGCATTCTAAAGTAAAATAATAGGAACTGATTGAAAATATGATAATACTTTGATAAAGTTGGAGATTCAGATATGAAATTGATGTGAGTGAGGCATTGTTTGAAGAAAGTTATTCGTACGATTCATCTGAGTCTGCTGTATATATGGTAGATACCAGTAAATGTGTACTAAATAATTTATAAGCTAACTCACTTAGTCAGACTGACTAAATTGTATGATTCTTGGAATGAATGCATAACGGCAGAGGTAATGGAGTTCTAGACGTTAGCATTTTGTAAGTGTAGGTACTTCAAATGGCTTAATATAGAAGAGAAGATGTAATATATCTATATATATAAAAATCAATTGCTGTTCGTTAGTCGGACTAGCGCACAAAGGCTTCCGTACCATTATCGCAAAAATCGGAAAAAAATCACATTTGTTGTATGGGAGCCCCACTTAAATATTAATTTTATTCTGTTTTTAGTATTTGTTGTTATAGCGGCAACAGAAATAAACCCTTCGTGCGTGAGTCCGACTCCCACTTGGCCAGTTTTTTTTTTGTTTTGTTTGCCAGAATACAGGGAAGGTTTAAAAACAACAAAAAAAGTAGGTAGGTTGGATAGGGTAGGTACGGTAAGATAGGGTAGGGTAGGTAGGGTAGGGTAGGTATGGTAGGATAGAGTAGGGTAGGTAGGTAGGTAGGGTAGGTAGGGTAGGTAGGGTAGGTTAGATAGGTAGGTAGGGTAGGTTAGATAGGTAGGTAGGGTAGGGTACGGTAGGTAGGTAGGGTAGGGTTGGTAGGATAAAATTACAATGAATTCAAAACATGAATGTTTGGTGTTTTGTTATTTTTATGGGAAAACATCGTTTGCTGGGTCAGCTAGTATATCATAAAACATGAATAGGATATACTGTGTGATATGGATAGATTTATCAATGTTAATGTTATCGCAACATAAATGTATTAAAATTAAATAAATTTAATATTAAAATTACTCGAGTGAAAATAAGAAAATCTTCAGAGAGCTCATGGCCACATATAACATAATGTAACGGAAGATAATTCATCATTCACGAGCCGACGACCCGCGACCGCATGAAATCTCATAAATATGGGCCTAACCACAAAAGCATCTGTCTAATGATACCCCATACTCAACACTGTATATGTGTTGGGTTATATGGAACAAGAACACGAACTTGTGAAAACATCTAATGGCAGCAAAAAAATAAGCCATGAAATTTTTTGTTAAGTAGAAACTAACATTATCGAGTGCGGATACTGTAGTGTAAAATCCGATAGAAATCAAAGAAAAGGGAACTCGAAAACAAATATCCACACAACTACTAGAAGTGAGCTTAAGGTTACACTAGTCGAAAATTCTTCCATACAAACGTAGTCTAGGGATTATTCCACTGTTTGACGATGTACGTTCAAAATAAAAAGTGCGAAATTTTATAAACAGACCTTTGGCAGTCTAGATATCATGGAAAAACGACTAAATCTATCTGTTCAAAATAAAATTATTTGTATGGAGGCCGTTTTGCAATTTTCCGTCTTCTTATGGTATTTATTTGCGCCCAGAAATGCGTTAAAATTAGTGTTGAAATGTGGCACTTTCGACGCTCATAACCTTTAATTTTTTTCTTTTTCGCTTCCATACAGGGCTAGATAATGATGAGACAAATTGATATCACCTTTTTATTTTGAACGTAAGTACATCGTCAAACAGTGGAATAATCCCTAGACTACGTTTGTATAGAAGAATTTTCGACTAGCGTAACCTTAAACAAGGAACTTCAAAATTACCCGCGAATTTGCAAGCGATGAATTTAACACGAACGATTAAAAAATTCAGCTCCAAACTTCAAACCGTGTAGAAGAAAATATGTTTCGGGATGAATGGTCTCAGTGTGACATAGCTGCAGGGAATGGCAGTAATTTGCCAGGAGAGCGTGTCAGTTGATGGTTCCATCCTGTGGTGGAGTGGCTTTGAGAGCCACTTTTACACTTAGGTGTTATGAAACGGGTGCAATCAGTGCAACAGTCTTTAGGTTGTTTATCTTAACGAACCATATTGGAAAATATAGGTATTACAAATTACTGTAAGACCGTAGATCTTCACGCAATAGAGATGATGACTTAAAAAAATCTAGTTTGTCCGTCAGTTAGAATATTGAACACGTATCTTTTCTTTTAACTTTAAACAAAAAATTACGACGTTACAGTGCGTTGTAATTTCATGTCACGTTACGCCTTGGTACACTTTTTAACCGACTTTCGAAAAAGGAGGAGGTTCTATGTTCGACTTCTTGTGTTTTATTTTTTATGTAAGTTACCCAATATCTCCGTCAATTGAGGACCGATTTTGAAAAAAAAATAATTTAAAAAAAATATTTTGAAGGTGTATGTTCCGAAATTGGTTTGAATTTTGAATTTTTAACATCACGCCAGTACAATCTTAAGGGGTAAGCAGATCTGTCATTTGGTCGGTTATGTTCAAGTTTCATGATATTCGGGTAATCTATTCTGGCGTTGTAGGAAACTTAGTAAACAACTTGCCTATTAGGTAAGTACAACTAAAAAGTGAAAATAAAAAAACTTGGAAGTCGGTGTCTTTTGTAGGTATCATTTTTTGCGTTATGGACACCGACTTCCAAAAATAAAGTTATTTTTCACTTTGTAGTTTTCTTCTTTGGAAGTCGGTAGTATTATTTTGTAAAAAAGTTTTCTTTACTTAAAAGTGACGCCACTAAACTCACCGGCGTTACTTTTTTATGATAATCTAACGGACGGACGGTACTATATATAATTATAATTTTAGTTTACCCATTCAGGAGTGCCACTGAAGTATTCAACTTGGACACAAACAGTTATAATTGAGCATAATTACAATACTATTCCAAAGCAACCATTTCTTGGAAACCTGGAACGCTTAATGAGAGTAGCATACGGGTATTACGAGTTGAAAGCCAACCCGTCTGTCGCCAGCGTCGATAAATTCCTGAACGTACGACCTAATGACAGGGGACTTAAAGAGACACTGGTGGTATTTTAAAGATATTGCGGCGCTTTTAACCCGAAGGTCCCTGGGCATTATTTGTTGTTAATTTTCTGATAATGTTGACTTACAGATTGGAGGTCGAACCAGGCATCATCAACATCATTTCAGCCGAAAGACGGACACTGCTGGAGATAGGCCTCTCCCAAGCGTCGCCACATTGGCCGACCCCGTACGTCGTGAGCAGTGGTGGCCCAGTGGTATCGGCCGCGACTTACAAGTTGTAGGTCGTGGGTTCGAGCCCAGGTAAGCGCTTTACTTTGTGTAAATTATTTCATCACCACTGCTCTCAAAACGGTGAAGCAAAACATCGTGGGGAAACCGGCATGTCCTAGAACCAAAAATTCGAAGACATGTGACATCCACCAACCCGCACTGGGCCCGCGTGGTGGATTACGGCTCATTCCCTCGCGCAGAGAGGAGGCCTGAGTCCCAGCAGTGGGAACATTAATTGGCTGATGATGTGTGTGTGTGATGTGATGTACGTCGTCAACAGATTCCCGGCAGGCTCTTTACTTTAACTAATCACCACTATTATAAAACGGTGAAGGAAAACATCGTGAGGCAACGGGCATATCCTAGGATAAAAAAATCGAAGACATGTGACATCAACCAACCCGCACTGGGCCCGTGTGGTGGATTACAATCCATTCCCTCTCTCAAAGAGAGGAGGCCTGTGTCCCAGCAGTGTGAACATTAAAAGGCTGATGATAAGGATGATGAACTGTCGACATATGTGTACCTACCTACTATAGGCGCACATACGTCTAACCGTTCTTGGATTGTTATTGTGATATATCATTTGTTTTAACAGCAAACAGAAAACTTTTACGTTGGCAAAGAAACCAAAGCTTTTTTACCAAGAAACCTGGCAACAATCCGAGAAAAACTAAGATACAGACAGACGTCTGAAGTTTAAATGTTCCAACATAATTCTTGGGCTGAATTTGTTGGTACAACCCACTTGCTTACAAAATATGGCCTGATCTTTAAAAGGGTTTAGTTTATCAGGCATTTTTATTGAGAAAACTCCTACAGCTGATCTTTAAAAGTGAGTTGAGATTCGCTGACATTTTGTTTCAAGTTCGTTTTTTATTTGAAAAAAAAATGTCTGCTTAGGCTTTTTATTCATTATAATATAATTGGAAAATGTATTTTATATTAGATCAGATTAAAATTACTTTGACATTTTTGGATATTATCGTCATAAAATAATTTATTCTAATCCTCTTTTACTACTTCATTCTTTTTTATTTATTACGTTTTTGTACCGTTATTTCTGTATACATAACATAAAAGTTACATATACAGATACTACGTTAATATAACAGATCACTTATAAGCTTACGAAGAAATATGGTCGCAGACATCCGACTGAATTTCCTAAGTAAAAAGTAATATTTCGAAGTTTAGCTCTCGTCTATTTCTTCCTCCAATATTGGACCAATTGAAATGAAAAAGAAAGATATATACTGTGCCACTATGTTTTCCTTTTTTAATTTATAGTTAGACTAGGCCTCTGTTGACAGCGCAATTTTGAGCATATTTTGAGGGTCCTAGTGCTTCTAAAGATAATGTGTCATCAAAAAGGAAAACATAGGGACACAGAATATATCTTTGACTGAATAAAACCTCGAAATATGAGTTTTTACTTAGGAAAATGAGTCTGATCTCTGCGACCGTATTGCCTCTTAAGCAAGTTATTTACCGAATATTTAATGTAAGTAATTAAATTGTGGACGCCGACGTTCTAGAAAGTCATACACAGATTTTATTGGTGAAGTTCTTCAGAAAGTCCAGGTGCGTAGTACTCATAACCGGCGTGCGTGCATGACAAGTGAACAAAAACGAAGCAACAGGAGTATATGTGGGGACAGGCAAGAGCTTTCACCTACATTCATGAAAAAAAGTCTTGAGTTAATGTACTTCAAATCTATGTAGAAAATACAAGGATTTTCCTTCCATGTTTTTCATTTTAGGCTCTCAATCCTTCGACGAGACGGCGCCAAATGCTATCAGCCTCTAAAAGAAATAGAGATTACATTGTTATTAGGATTGCAATAGCAATAGCTGTGGTCATGGAATTGAGTTATTTGAATCTTATGTTAATATCATATTCTTCGGGTCGCTGAATTTGCTATATGTTATTACTTTATTAAGTTTATTACAGACGAATTTACGTTTATGATTACTGCCAAAAGGGTAATTTTGGTTTGAATTGTAGTATATGGGGATGATAAAAAACCGGCCAAGTGCGAGTCGGACTCGCGCACTAAGGGTTCCGTACCATTATCGCAAAATACGGCAAAAAAATCACGTTTGTTGTATAGGAGCCCCACTTAATCATTATTTTATTGTGTTTTTAGCATTTGTTGTTATTACGGCAACAGAAATACATCATCTGTGAAAATTTCAGCTGTCTAGCTATCACGGTTCATGAGATACAGCCTGGTGACAGACGGATCGCGGAGTCTTAGTAATAGGATCTCGTTTTTACTCTTTGGGTACGGAACCCTAAAAAATAATTTTGGAAATTGTTTATTGTTCGGTCATTCTTATCTCCACGTAGTTTTCGACTGCCATAAAAATATTTGTTTATATTTTATTTTTGCATGGTCCAATAAAAAAACTGAAAACGAGTACACTTTATTTATTTTTTTCAAAATAGGCTCGCGCTTGGCCACTATCTCACCTGATGGTAAGCGATGATGAGTTCGACGGTGAAGTACGCTTGCATAGAAGTAACCTATTCACTCTTGACTTAAATACTCCTAGATTGTAGCTATCGGGAATCACAGACTCCGGCAAGGAATTCCACTCCTTAGGTGTACGCAGAATAAATGTATTCCGAAAACGTTTAGTGCGTAATAATTCTAGGTAGTGGGTATTAAAAAAACTGTATTTAACAAAAAAGGCATATAATATAAGTAAGCTTCAGAATAATTTTTACCCTAAAATTAATAATAAACGTTTCTAAATTTAATAATAACCAGTTACTGAACCATTAAAATTCTTAATTCATTTTCAATTCTCAGAAATGATTAGTGGAAGTAATTGAGTAGACAATTTTTAACCCTCGTTTACCTAGCCAAGAAAAACGACAGCCGATGAAAATTAAATTTTATTTTTCCTCATTTAGTTATGAAAATTTTGTAAAATAAAATTGAAAAGAAGTTATATGATCAGATAGGCTAATTGATAATAGCCTCACTGGTCGATCTCCAAGGTTAAGCAACGCTTGCCGAGATCGGACCCATACACTGGGTGACCATCTTTCATCGAATTTCTTCGGTGCCTCGGAAACCACGTTAAGCTGTTGGTCCCGGCAGTCATATGAAGATCTTTCGCAGTCGTTAATGGTAGCCAGAAGCTTGATATCTGACACCAGTCTAGCCAAGGGGTATCGTGTTACCCAGTTACTGAGTTGTGGAGTTCAGATAGGCAGTCGCTCCATGTAAAACACTGATACTCAACTAAATCCGGTTAGGCTGGAAGCCGACCCCAACTGTCTAAGATGATATTTCAAGAACCGAGAATATTTAAGTTTGTATCGATGTATTGGGTACCTACCTACTCTACACAGCGATCGTAGATCAGTTTATTGATACAGGCTGGAGGCAATGGGTAGTTATATTTTATTTAAAAAGAAAACGTTACGTTACCCAAACCCATCGTGTGGGGTATCGAAATAAAATGTTCAAGAGGTGATTTCAAAAATATGTAACACACATATGTTTACATGTATCTAATTCGAAAAAATATATAAATATAAAGTTATATATAAAAAAAGTTAATTCAAAAAATCAAAAACCCCGAACTGCTTAAAAAGCGAACTAAAAAGTCGTAACAAGAAGAAAATCATGCTGTGCAGTCGGAGGATACATATTCGCGAGCTGGTTGACCCACAATATGGCGCCCAAAAGCCGGCATTTTTCTATTTTCCAATTTTAATGTAGCCAGTGACACTCGCAATGTTAAGACGAATCGATTGACGTATGAATCATCAAAATCGGCCAACGTTTGCTCTCTGGAACGCCACATAGGAATAAACATACATACATACATAAACACATTACCCTCCTTCGGCAGTCGGGTAAAAAAAACGTTGGCCCACACTAGGAATTTCTTCTGACGAAAGTTTCCATTTCTATGGACAGAATCACTTTTTAAAATGACTACCCATTTCCGCAACTACCTTAGAAATATTTGCTACATCTAGGTCAGTGGTGACAATCTAAGAGAAATACTCGTGTTAAAATTACCTTCTTTGAAACCCGAAATTGTAAGCCTACTTTAAAACCATAATTTACGACAAATTGAAACTTGGTCAATCAATTGTTTCTCTTAAACGATGGTAAACAGAGAGAACGAGCGTCCCATTCCGAATTAAGGCGAAGTAAGCTGTTAATTTGAAACCAGATTAATTGAAGAAATTTGGCCACAACCCCTCCTCTTTCCAATTAAAGATTATCTTACTTCAACACCCTTGGCCTTGAAGGTTGGAAGCCGACCGACTTTTTGCGTCTTAAATTAATTTCTCCCTTTAGTTATCTTTGCGATAATTATAGGCAAAAAGACAATGGATTCAATAGACTCTGTGGACTCAAGAAAAAAATCGAGAAACGCGTAATAGATTTTTTTTGTTCCTTTTCTTTCGAGCTTGGAAGTAGGTATCTACCTACTAATTAGCCTAAGATCCCACCGCTAAAATCTGCAGGTAAGATTTTTTCTTTTCTTTATTTTCATGAATGATATTTGATAGTGGAGTATAGTTATCGGCACGTAACTTGGCAAGAGTCGTCAGAAGTGCACAAGTAGTTTTTAAGGTCTCTTTGGTTACCTAGCGGGACGCGGGGAACGTTTAGTACCGTTCCGAACGCGCGATTGGTTGGTCAATTGACACAAGGATCGACTGACCCATCGCGTCGCTTCCACTTCCGTTCGCTCTATGTGGTGGTTGGTCAGTTTGCGGAATATGCGCGAACTTACCCCCACTACGCCTAAACCTTGCCAACTTACGTGCCGGGCACTATACACTTTCGTTCGTGATTTCTGACGCCATTGTTCTTGCAGAATATACGCGAATTTACCCCACTACGACAAAACCTTGCCAAGTTACTTACCGGGGACGTTGTGTGACGGTGCTACGGATTTGCTTGTCAATATATAACCATAAGTTTATTACCTGCATATTTTTGCAGTGGGATCCCGTACTATTTCAGCTTCATTTTCGATACAAAATAAGCTCGCTTTTATGACTACAATTTGTGAAAAAAGTATCGCAAATCTTATCGGATTTATTCCCCTTATCAGTGATATTTAGCAGGCAAACCGATCCCTGTTCTTCGGTGAAAGATTCATAACGGAGTCAATCAGTTTCTGCCCTAAGCTTAAGGTTACACTAGTCGAAAATTCTTCCATACAAACGTAGTCTAGGGATTATTCCACTGTTTGAAGAAGTACGTTCAAAATAAAAAGTGATATCAATTTGTCTCATCATTATCTAGCCCTGTATGGAAGCAAAAAAGTAAAAAAATAATATATTTGAAAGTTATGAGCGTCGAAAGTTCCACATTTCACACAAATTTTAACGCATTTTTGGGCGCGAATAAATACCATAAGATGACGGAAAATTGCAAAACGGCCTCCATACAGGGATAGATTAGTAGTTCAACAATACAAATAATTTTATTTATAACAGATAGATTTAGTAGTTTTTTCATGATATCTAGACTGCCAAAGATCTGTTTATAAAATTTCGCGCGCTCGGTTTCGTCCTAAATCATTATCCATTTCGCTACAAATTTGCAAAAGTGTGTATTCGTACGCGAACTAGCTTCTTACTGCTCATCACTGCATCTATCCCTTCTGCACGTGTTTTCGGTTGATATAAAATGCATTTTAACCCCGCCCACAAAATAGTTCGTGCCGTCGACTAGTGTACCCTTAATGAGGAAACATCCAATTACCAATAGTAATCTGCTACCTATCGTACCTTTATAAATAAGAGAAGGGCCCTATCTATGGAACCGGGTAAACAACCAAGGGCTTCGGGCTTATTTAAATCGGGAAAAAATCGTCCAAAGAAAATAAGGTCTTCCGAATTTGCATAATCCCATATTACGATCCTCTTGTTTAAAAAACAGTATGAAGTGGCTTGTTTCCCGGTTTTCCGGTATTTTTTTTACCGGTCCCGTGAACCGTAATACCTGTAGAGGGAGGAGTTATGTGCCGTTTCACGCAAAGTGCTTTAATTTAAAGTTGGTCTACGTTTTAAAACAGATGACAGGGAAGTTTACGGTCCGCCTATAGGAAAGCGGTTTTTTAAACTTTTCGTATTTTTTCGTAGTTAAGAATTAAATTTTATCGTAATGGGAAAGTTAGTATATAAGAACCGGTGAAGGAAAACAAATAGCAGAGATGTAAGATTTTGTGGGTTCCGTACGTATGTCTGTTGCCTCTATAACAACAAATACTAAAAACAGAATAAAATAAATATTTAAGTGGGGCTTCGATACAACAAACGTGATATTTTTGCCGTTTTTTGCGATATAGGTTTTTGAGTGTGTTTGTTACTTCTTCACGCCAGAACGGCTGAACACATCTGGATGAAATATGGCACAGAGATAGATTATAGACTTGAATAGCACTTCACACGGGCGAAGCCTCTGGCAGAAGCTAGTAAATTATAAATGCGAAAGTAACTCTGTCTGTCTGTTTTTTACTTGTTTTAATGATAGGTATATTTTATTTTAAATATCTAGCATGGTCGCATGGCATTTGCAACTCCTTGCAAATGCCATGCGATCGTTGCTTTCTGTGGCATCCATTATTTTAGGGCCATGCTGCCGAAAAGTCTGTTTGAGTAATAGCCAAAGAGAAAACTTTCGTCAGACGTCATTTAGATATAGAGGTACAAATACAAACACCATAGTCTGCATAAATAAAAACCGGCCAAGTGCGTGTCGGACACGCGCACGAAGGGTTCCGTACCATTATCGCAAAAAACGGCCAAAAGATCACGTTTGTTGTATGGGAGCCCCACTTAAATATTTATTTTATTCAGTTTTTAGTATTTGTTGTTATAGCGGCAACAGAAATACATCATCTGTGAAAATTTCAACTGTCTAGCTATCACGGTTCATGAGACAGACAGCCTGGTGACAGAAGGACAGACAGACAGACAGACAGACGGATCGCGGAGTCTCACTAATAGGGTCCCGTTTTTACCATTTGGGTACGGAACCCTAAAAACGAATTAATATTCTATTTACACAGCACCTTCTAAGAGTAACTGATGATCTTTAATTAAGAATTTGTATTTGAATTTGATCAATTTCAAACCATTTATATCCAAAGTTAATATTTGACTTTCATAAGGGCGTTGAGAACGATAGAGATTTTGGCATTAAACATTATGATTAGATTAAGTAATTAGTTTCTTTCATCGGATAAGACACAATTAATTAAAATACTAATTAATGATAATGCTAGGCTACCAAAACGTGTTAAAATTACATGAATTTTTGGTAATTAAGTAGGTAGGTTCATAGAGAGCTAATCAAGTTCTGTATCAAATTAAAATCATGAACTTTACGTCGCAGGTACATTTAATATTGCGTTTGTGGTATATTAGGATTGCAAAGCTAATGAACACCAAGAATGTATTTATTTTAACCTTAAATGATAAGTTGCTTTAGTCAGCGCCTTATCGCACGTCATCACCATCATCTTCCTGCCCTTATCCCATGTTACTTGGGGTCGACGCAAAACGTTTTCTTCTTCCATACCGTCCTGTCCCCCGTCACGCTATCACTGACTCCTTTTTCTTTCTTTCGCGTGAATATCGAAAATAATTTCACGGCATCCAGATCATGGTCTCTACATGCACCAAGTTCCATCCAATTCCGTTCAGTCTGTAGGGCGTGTCTTGTACATCCAAACGTAAAGAGGTACCTAGGTTACCTTTTAAGTTAGAATAAATACGAGTATTGTTCAATAATTAAATGCCACGTTATACGGTGAATAGAACTCGCGGTGAAATAGAAAAGCTCTTTGAAGAGGTTTTACACGTTTTAAAAAAAAATTGTTGCAGCATAGTATAATTTTTTTTTAATTTTATAAACTTACTTTTTATTAAATAAATATTTTAATGCAAATTCCCTT
The DNA here is from genome assembly GCA_948252205.1 of Orthosia incerta. Classification (NCBI taxonomy): domain Eukaryota; kingdom Metazoa; phylum Arthropoda; class Insecta; order Lepidoptera; family Noctuidae; genus Orthosia; species Orthosia incerta. The sequence continues at coordinate 8,304,792 of OX411757.1, read as the reverse complement.
CAAGTTCCCCCATTTTAATCACCTTCTTTAATTACCTGTAATGTATTTTTTTAATTGTTTGTTTTACTCTAGAGGCTTTTGCGTGCACGTCTTTTTACATCGTTCTCACATGTATGTATTTTTCCAACAAGAATGATGTAACCAAATACTTGTAAAACACTTTTTATTTTATAAGAGTAAGTGTGGAGTTTCTTGTCCATTCTTCTCCATAACAAGCTACATTTCCGAATGGACGGTAGAATCAATTATTATTACTTTTTTTTTTGACCTTCAAATGTGTCGCGTAATGACCTAATTGAATAAAGAAATTTTTGATTTGATTTGATTAAAAGTTAGGTATTTTATTTCCCGAGATCTATTCTTCACGTTTTACGGTTTCACACAAAACCTATAGTAGATACTATTTTAACAGTCAGTAAATAAGTTCATCCAGATCCTATTTCTAACACATCTATCGATATGGTGCCCTCCTGCCCTAAAAAGCAGCCATAACCCATTTCCCTAGCACCCATTTTAAAGAACACACACGTAGGTACATTAACCTAAATAAATAATGTATATTATTTTATTATGTATCCTATTCTGACGTAGATTGGGTTATATTTGTATCAATACTTTTATATGTATAGATACTTTTTCAAACGCGTGCTCTAGTTGGATTTTAAGTACCTTTTTTATTAGTCGTAATGGGTGAAGGCCACTATGAATTTAGTCTCGTGAAACAATTAGTTTTATTTTATATTTTTTTTTTTGTTTTATTAAAATCATAAAATTATGTGACGTGCGAGTTGGACAAAGGGCTGAGCGTACAAAAGCTGCGTTTATGCAGATATTTTATTTGTATCACGAAGACTACGTGTTAGGTAAAACTTGTGTGCTGATTGGATTTTCAGACTGTTTTTATAAACTAGTGCGTGAAGGCCACCTATGAATTAGAGCAATGTTTTTTTTTTTTTAATTAATTAGATATCATATGTAAATCGAAGTACTGCTTTGTTGGTTTAGTGGTCGCAAATGCTGCTTACTGCTGATCAAGAGGTCCTGGCTTTGATTCCAGGGTCGGGCAAATATCTTGTCACGTCACGACTCCTACGTGGAGCGGTGCGGTGTCGCGGCGCGGCCCAAAGTACGGAAAAGTTGCCGCGGAACGACACGTAGTACGTCGTCGGCAGCGGTACGTGGCGATGTGCTCGCTCAGTTTATGTTTAAATATCTTAGTGATTAGTTGTACAAAAAAGATTCAGAAATGCTGTAACTGTCAGAAACTACAAGAAACGAAACTAAACGTTGTTTCGTTCTGTCAAAAATGATTAAAAATGTACTGGAAATTTAAAGGCACAACAATGTGTAACGTTGCGGCATAGTCGCGTGCTTCTTTACGAAACGGTAACCTAAATTAGAACGTGCCACAAAAATGGCGCGCCTCGACACCGCACCGTACCACCTTGACGTGGTGATAGAGACAAGCCCAATAAGCTTTTAGGTCTCTTAAACATAAGCACGATACGACGTTGCGTCGTGGTACGACGCGATGAAAATAAACCAAATGATTATGAAAATGACGCGACGACATATCGTGTTTATGTGTAAGAGCCCAAAGTGATGTTGTGTTTTTTAATCTGGAATTTCTCAGTGGCAGCTGGCGGGTTTTTGAGTAGCCCGGTTGATGGCAATAGGCCCGCCCCCATTACACGTGACTTAAACATAAGTGGAGAAATGTGGGTGTACTATTGATGCACTTCTGTCTAATCCTTTTGTGAATATAGGCATGATACTATGCTATGGTTGACTGGCTGGCAACTCGAACTCGAGCGTATATCTAATCATTGATCCATTTCCAAACAAACATCTGCACACTGAGTCAGTGTGTAAGAAAATTAGGACTTGTTGAGTTTAGTGCCATTAGATTGCTCGTAAATGCTTTTATTGAAGACCACCGCAAAACAGTCGTGAAACGATAGGATAGACAGTAAAGAACATTTCAATTTTAACGTTCAACTGTTACTAAAATTCAAATAAAATCTAGTGTTAAATAAACAGTTCAAATGAAGATGTTTTCTTGGAATGAAATAAATGGTTTCGCTTTTCAAAATCAATCGACTGTTGCTTCGATAGTAGTTATGAGCCAATTTTGGGTTATCCGAGTTCCCAGATAAAGTTAAATTGAATCTTTGAGTCCTACAAAATCAATTGTAATTGCTCTATCAATACAGTCGCAATAGTTCGCTTTGTTAATGGTAGATAATATTGAATCATATTAATTTGTGTAGTAGACAGATGGGCCAAACTTAAATGTCAAACTAAATGTCACGACTGAACCAATTTTGATAGACTTTGCGATGGAAATAGATTGGACCTGAGAGAAAGACATAGAATACTTTCAACCTGAATGTGCTTTCCCTTGGGATGATTCTTGACTTCTACGCAGGCGAAGCCCTGGCAGAAACTAGTTTAAATATAAATCAAAGAGAACTTTAAACTAAAAAGTCTTCAATAGCTACAAAAACCCTTCCGTAGTTACACAATAATGATCTAGCTAACGCTAGTGCAATACGTGACTTTTGTCGATAATGCCATATCGAAAACTGGACAAAGGCGATGTAATTTAATAGTATTATTTAATTGTTTTACTTTATTATTTATTTGGCGGTTTTCAGTGTCATATAAACTGTATTGTTTTAACGGATGTCAAATTAAATGACTAGCATTAATTATCTCTTTGGGTATCAATGTCTTACGGCCGGTCTCAGAATGAAGAATTTGGAGTTAGAACGTGTCAAACCCAATTTAATGCCAAAGGTTGATAGAATTTCAGGCTTGACAACTACTCAACTTCAAATTCGTAATTCGGCAATCGGGGATTTGTCTTAGCTGAGACTGTGAACAAAGTGACATTCAACCAAAATGTGTCGGATAGACCAGGGTCATCAAAATGCCACGTCATCAATCACTTTTACATTATTTTTGGCAATCACTATTACTACTGATAGTGATATTGTCGAGAGCCCGTGAACACACTTTCCAAATTCATCAAGTCTTTCTAAAAGCTTTAGGTGATGAGTTTGTTGAAAATTCCAGTCCATGCCAATCTTCTGGGCACGTTTCCTTGGGACAGCGATGTGGAGGAGTACTTCGACGCCTAGGCTTATCTTGTCTTTATATACATTTATGTAAGTAGTTAGGTTTTGTAAAAATTAGTAAAATCACAGATAATATAATACCAACTAATGAAGGAAGTTCTGTTCCCGAATTGTGTGAAATGAATGTGGAGTAGTTGGTGATGTTTTTCATATTATTATCCTGATGGAGTGTGTCCGGAACATGGACTTAATATAAATATCAGGACTGAGCACTCCAAAAATCGTATCATACAAATATGAACCATATGTGCTGCACATTGGGTTTACTTTTGTTAGGTAATCATAACAGAGGCAAAACGAGCCGAGAGAGATAGCAAGATGAGATGCATTTGTCCCTTTTACTCACTTGCCAAAAGATAAAAATATTAAAGATGGTAGAAACATGGGTAGAAAATATTTCACCAACTACAAGTACATTTAGTAACATATAGATATTTTTAGCTATAAGAAATTTTATTTATAGTTTTACAATCTGTACATAAAGTAAGTAATTTTATTTAAGTAAAATAATCATAATAATATGATTGTTTGGTAGGTATCATAAAATTACTCTGGTAACACTAAAATCTGACATCAGGTGGTGTCATGGCGACTTTTTCTGTTGTTTTGTGGAAACGCATAACGCATTTTAAGTTTTACTGAGTTACGTTGCTTTTTTATTGTGAAAATGGTGAAAAAGTATTGTATCAAGACGTGTAAAAGTGAATCATATGGTGGTTGTGGCGTTTCATTTCACCGGTAAGGAAAAACAATGATTTTGTTTACTAACATTAAGTAGTTTGACCATGCTGTAGATGTTTTGTGGACAGAAGACACTAAAGTTTTAGTTTTTTCTAATTAAAACTGTAAAATAAAGGCAATAATGATTAAAACTATTAATATTAAGAATATAATAAGTACAATTTGTACCTATTTGTCTATATTACATGATTAAAATAGCATATATTTGTGTTGGTTACAGCTTTCCATCGAAAGAAGAAATGAAGCAAAAATGGTTGGATGTAATTCCTGAATAACAGTTACCAAAAATTCTGTTGTGTGCAGCCGTCATTTCAACCCGGCAGATTTTTTTATGGCAAATTCACGAAAAATGTTGAATGCTAATTAATCCACCGCATCCTATCCAATGTATAACGGATGAAGAGCCACACGAGTTGCAGTTAGTTAAAGAATTAGGTAATTCGTATTTAAATTTACGAATCTTTCACACTGCTAAAAGTAATGCATTAAGAAACTTAGGCAGTAAGATTGGCCTAAGGCAGAAACTTCATAAAACCATTTTGTTTAGCCATGTGTAATTTTAATAAATGTGTCAATGGAGTTGAACAAAATAAATCTATTTCAATACTGTATATGATTATCTCTGTCTGACCATAAAGATTTAAAACTTTAACTAAACCGTCTTTCATTGGTGTCTTCATCTGCCCATAAACCCCAATAAAATGTTTGTCACACACACTTAGTTTTATTTCTCTTTGCTTTATTTAAATACCCATACCTCTGTAGAGTAAACGGAAAAAATCCGGCCAAATGCGTGTTTGCGGAACCCTTCATTTTGCGTAGACCACGCAAAATGAAGGGTTCCGTACTTAAGATGAACAATTTATCCCAAGAACAAACATATTATTGTAGTTGAAAAATATATTCTCCCATACATTCTAACTGCAAATGTAAGTTTGTACGCACAATAATGGGAGTTTTACCTGGATGGAAACATAGGTAGACCGGACGGAACCCTAACAAGAGCAATAGCGACATGGTCCCGGAACGAAATTCATACACCTTAGCCTACCTACTACAAATTATTTCAAAACAAACTTTCGCGTTTGTTAAAATAATGTTTGGTCACCCTATTAGAAAGGGATGAATGCATCTATGCTCATTATCTCTCTCTGCTCGCGTTTTTGGTCCGAGAGCTCAGTCCTGATATTTATATTAAGTCCATGGTCCGGAATGATAAAACAAGAATCATATCTCTGGGCGCTGTAAAAATTACGATATTGGCATTTGTAATACAATCCTCGCTTCTCCAATGTCCGATAAAGCCAAGCAATTGTATGAGCTAGTTTTATGGTTGTTTTTGAGTTTTTGTGTTTTGGCCGATGTGGTCGCTAAGCGACAAAGCCCATTACCCAAATAAAATTGCATACAGATGTCTCATCACATACAAAGAAAAAGTGCCAACGTAACTAGGCTTTTTCGGCGGACTATAAGGATTATTTACTTAAAGGACTTCGATCGCGTTCGGTTTCGTTCCACGGCCGTAGATGGTGTTAGCAGCGACTTGCAAGTAAAAAGACTGATCAAAATAAAAAAAAACATTTTATTGTTATTTTAAAATAAAAACAATAAAAAAATACGTTGGCACATTTTCTTTGTATGGGATGAGACATCTGTATGCTTTTTTATTTAGGTAACGGGCTTTGTCGCTTAGCGACCACATCGGCAAAACACAAAAACTCAAAAACGTTACAAACTACCTTAAAACTTATAAAACGTCGACAAAAGGTGCACGGTTCGGCTTAGTCGTTTCCAATGGAGAAGAACCGGCAAGAAACTCCACGGTTACTCTTTTAAAAAAATGGTTTGGTTTTACAATATTTCCATGTTACAGCATTAGTACTTAGATATGGGGGGACAACGTAGGCCCGACAATAAGTCGTAAGAAATAATAAAAAAAGTAAAACGAGATAAAAAGTTAACTAATGTTAACACGCATCTAGAAATTTAGAAGGCCTACAATGTTCACACATAAAATATATGATAAAAGGGTTTATTCGGTTCTTACTATTTTTTCTTTAAATACAGTGACGATTTGTTTTATAGTATTTTTGCACGTTTTTTCAGTTTCATCGTACCAAAATGTGTTCCAATACAAATTTTAAAAAATCGAGTGACAATCCTCAGAAATTTTAAAACCGTGCCATCTATTGGAATCAATTTTAAATGACCCGTTCAAATAATCTTTGAAATGTGAATTTCTTGAGCCCAATAGTCCATAAAGTTGTACTTAGAAGAGTTGATTAAACGAGAACATACAATTTTTATGATTAATTCTAGAAAATGTTAATTTTACACACAATTCAATAACAAATCGATGCATATTGCGCTATCTAGTGACATTTATTTGAACCAAATTTTCTTTGTTAGCGCTGGGACCCCGTGGTACATTTTAGTTTAGCATGATAATTTAAGTAGGTATGTAAAATTAATTTGTTGGATTCAAACGTATGGTCGATGATGTTAAGGTTACACTAGTCTACTAGTTTTTGCTGAAAATCAGCGCTGTTGACGATAGGTTCGTCTGAAGTCACGGCATTAAGCTGAGCAATGACCTATTCTTGCACAGATGCGACGCACAGCCTATTTGTTTTTGTTGTTTTCCACTCAGTAATCGGCATTTTGTTTAATGTTTTGTTTGTTTTTATTTGGTAATGTCGAAACATATTACGCAAGTAAATTGTCTTTGGCCTCTCACCCACAGATGTAACGGTGTATTGCTCTCATCAAGCAAGAGACAAAAAAAAAAAATCGTTTTAAATACGAGGCTTTTGGCTAATTTGTACCTATAGTGAATGGCACCCTTTATTTTGTATTGTGCGTTTAGTTTGTGCAGAATAAACAATTTTTCTTTCTTTTTCTTTTCTTTCTTTTAGTCGGATTTTTTTTCCATACAAACGTAGTCTAGGGATTATTCCACTGTTTGACGATGTACGTTCAAAATAAAAAGTGATATCAATTTGTCTCATCATTATCTAGCCCTGTATGGAAGCAAAAAAGAAAATATTTGAAAGTTAAGAGTGTCGAAAGTTCCACATTTCGACACTAATTTTAACGCATTTTGGGCGCAAATACATGCCATGAGAAGACGAAAAATTGAAAAACGGCCACCATACAAGGATAGACTAGTAGTTCAACAATGCAAATAATTTTATTTTGAACAGATAGATTTAGTCGTTTTTTCATGATATCTAGACTGCCAAAGGTCTCTTTATAAAATTTCGCGCGCTCGGTTTCGTCCTAAATCATTATCCATTTCGCTACAAATTTGCAAAAGTGTGTATTCGTACGCGAACTAGCTTCCTACTGCTCATCACAGCTTCTATCTCTTCCGCACGTGTTGTCGGTTGATATAAAATGCATTTTAACCCCGCGCACAAAATAGTTCGTGCCGTCGACTAATGTAACCTTAAGTACAGCATATATAATTATTCTACTATGCCCTGACCCCAATTTATTTAAGGCGAATCTGTTGTTGTCAGGACAAGTGAATAGAATTATGCTAACTTTTTATAATGACCTTCTTTTTCATGATTGTGCCAGTTTTGATGTAATTTAATTCTTGTTCATTATTTTCAGATGTAAATGTTGAAATTTATTTTCTCTTTACCTACTGGTGTTGTAATGAAAACATTGATACATACATGGACTAAAATAAATTATTATGAAAATGATAACAATAGGTAAGTAATAAAAGTTTATAATTCGTAAAGCAATTAGTGACAAAAACTTATCTCATTAATTTCAAGCAAATAGGTAATCGTTTTATTGAAAAGAATAAAGAAAACTCACCGAACTTGACTGTTATTAGTTTTAATAGTAAAACTTTTTCTAACAAAGTCTGACGCTTACCTGAAAAGAAAAAAAACACATTAATATATTTAAATTATTTATGGACATTAATTGGATTTAAGTACCTTGGCGATTCAATTGAATAAAATACAAACTTTTATCTTCAGAACACTCGAATACTTTATTTAATTACTTTCTATTTTTATCAGAGTACCTACGTATAAAATATAAACTTAATCAATTAAATTTGGATTATGTTTTTTTATTAGGGTTCCGTACCCAAAGGGTAGGGAGTCTTAGTAATAGGGTCCCGCCCTATTACTAAGACTCCGCGATCCGTCTGTCTGTCTGTCTGTTTGTCCATCTGTCACCAGGCTGTATCTCATGAACCGTGATAGCTATTGAAATTTTCACAGATGATGTATTTCTGTTGCCGCTATAATAACAAATACTAAAAACAGAATAAAATAAATATTTAAGTTGGGCTCCCATACAACAAACGTGTTTTTTTGCCGTTTTTTGCGATAATGGTACCTACGGAACCCTTCGTGCGCTAGTCCGACTCGCATTTGGCCGATTTTTTTATTAAGGTTCATTAACTGTTCAAACTTTAGTATTGGACCTTGAGATCATCCAAAAGCTTTTACACAAACACTTTAGTACAATCGTTACAGCTATCCATACAGATGAGATTTGTAATTTCTCAATTCTTACACAAACATAATTAATGAAAGGGAACTAAAACTTTTCAAACCTCGCGTTTGTATTCCTCGCAGGAATGAGCCAGCCATATTTTACCATATTATGTGAAAGGAAACCTTAATATTTGTCTGAATAGGCAGTAAAGTATTATTCATACAACCAAAATCAGGATCAGCCTGACAAATTTCAATAAAAGAATCACGTAACCATTCAAATCCATGTACCTACCAATCAAATTGTATCCATACAAGTATCAGGTTTTCAGTCCTTACAGGTACCTAACAAGTAAATTAAATTACATACAGAAGGCGATCATTTCATTTATTAATAACCGAAATTGATTTGATATTTATCTGAAATATTGGATGAGAGTTACATGAAAAAGAAACACGGATATGAGAAAAGATTTTTATCGAATCAATAACAGGCCGATGTGTGATGTTTTTGTACCTTATATGTTGCAAAGCCAATGACAACATACTCAATTAGCTGGTTTGCACCAACAGCATGGATGACATCTGTGTAAGTAGGTATGCGATAATTATTTAACGGCACACACAAGTGCGACTTGAAAATTAGACAGCGATGCGACGACCATTTTTCATAGAAATTCTACGAGCAATAATATATCCGAAGCGGTGAATTCCGGGCCTTAAATGGCTAGAACTACAAGCTAAGGTAAGCGATGATATGGTCGATGATGAAGCACGCTTGTCTAGAAGTAACCTATTCACTCTTGACTTAAAGACCCCTAGATTGTAGCTATCGGGAAACACAGTCTCCGGCAGGGAATTCCAGTCCTTAGCTGTACGCATAATAAAAGTATTCTCAAAACGTTTAGTGCAAACGATGGATGCGAATGTCCGACATACTCGTCTCACATCGAACAGCAGAAGGAGGGGGCCGCGTGCCATCGGTATTCAGACGCGAAGATTCCGCAAAGAGGGAGGCAAGTGGGATGTCCACCATGTACCGATGGCGCATCGCCGTACGTCTGGTAGTCCGATGATGAAACGGGCTGGGCTGAATTGGATAATGCAATTCCATCGCACACTCCCCGAAATGTAATCGATAAAAAACCGACAAGCTGGCAACTCGGCGATGATGTTCAAGGCTCTGGAGCTTTGACTTAACCAGTGCCTCATCGCCGATGAGCTTCTTGTCACCCTCACGGGAAAAGGCGTCACATCACATCACATCATCAGCCTATTAATGATCCCACTGCTGGGACACAGGCCTCCTCTCTGTGAGAGGGAATGGGCCGTTATCCCAGTGTGGGTTGGTGGATGTCACATGTCTTCGAATTTTTGGTTCTAGGACATGCCGGTTTCCTCACGATGTTTTCCTTCACCGTTTTGAGAGCAGTGGTGATGAAATAATTTACACAAAGTAAAGCGCCTGCCTGGGCTCGAACCCACGACCTACAACTTTTAAGTCGCGGCCGATACCACTGGGCCACCACTGCGCCGAGTTCATGCAATTAGGTACTTAATGTGAACGGCTCTCGATTCTCTTGAAAAGGTATCATGATCAAGAAGCTTAATGAAGTACGAGTAGAAGCCTATTTGCAAAAGCTGTAAGGAGCCATATTGATAAAAAAAAACAAGCATACCTGGGCTATTGAGCTAGAAACCAATAATTTCTAGGGATTATCCGCCCCAGCTACCCTTCGAACTATGAATTGTATCCGCAATAACTTATTTACCAAAGTATCAATAAAAGTGATATAGTATGGACCAAAAATCCTGCAATATATGAATTAGAATTCCTTTAATGTATTGGTAGAGGTGGGTAATCGTAGTTTCAGGTTCGAGTTATGATAGAAATTTTCAAGACGTGTTCTGGATTTATGACAAGCCTTTTTTCGCGGCTACTCTTCCGCGGCCTTTTTCAGAAGAACCGTAAGATTTTCTGGAGAAAAAAAAACGCGAGGCAAAGGTACATTAATCTGGCACTCAACATAGTAGTGCAAATAGAGCAACTTTACTTCAGTGATAGAATGTTTAATATACAGGGAATATTACCTCCCACAAATGAACAAACCAATTTTAGCTCCAGTAATAATAAAAAAAAACAAACAAACAAGCCTTTACTTAAATGCTGCCTTGATTTCTTTCCGACTTATGTATTACAAATTATTATTCTGCCAAGAAAAGTAATAATAATAATAATAATAGCCACGAGCCAGCCAATGGCTTAATAGCCACGAGCCTCGACCAACACCTTAGGAGGCTCTCGTTAGGCGGCTGGATCAAGGGCCTGATCCAGAAAGCAGTATTGCTGGACACGGCTCGCATTGTTAGGAGGTTCCTCTCTCTGGAGCCCTGACCGCCGGTAGCTTGGACCCTGTTCCCGATACCGGTGGCCTCTATTTTTTATATTTTTAAATGTTTTTGTTTTTTAATTTATTTTATAAAAATATTTAAAAATGTAATTAATAAGTAATCTAATGAATAAAGGAAATAATAATAATAATAAATTCATTTATTTGCAAACAAGTGGCGGAATGATCTTGTTTACTTTTTAGAAATGAGTCACCATAGCCTAGAATGGCGTAGATATAAAATGTAACCCATCGAAGTAGTCGCATAAACATCGACAAAGTATATAAGATAAAATTACAAATTTAAAAAACCCCCGATTTTTCTTTTTCTTTCATGCTTTATAAACTACATATAATGCACCTAGTAGCAGACACGCTTCAATCGACAACCTATCGAAACACGTTATAATAACACGATATCTTGCGAAAAAATCTAGATTCAAAGAGTAAAATGCGAATAACTTTCGAACGGCTAAACCGATTTTATTCAAACATAGCTAAGAACACTCTCGACAAAGTCACCTTTCAAAAAAATGAAATATCAAAATCGGTTCATCCGTTTAGACGCTATGATGCCACAGACAGACACACAGATACACAGATCACACACAGACAGCAACACACGTCAAACTTATAACACCCCTCTTTTTCCGTCGGGGGTTAAAAATGGTGCTCAAAATAACTATTTTATGATAAACTCCATACAAAACTGAGTGGATTCCTGTGATGCCATCAAAATCCAATTACTCCACGTAACCAAAAATAGTATCGTATATGTAAAAATATTTCACAGTTCGTAAAATAAATATAAAACAGTCGCGCCCACTCCAGCTCGAGTACTCAATCACCGTTTAAAAATATTTGCCAATCAACAGCTTAGAGCTTTCTGTTAGACTAAAATATTTAACTAATGCCTTGATTGATTTAGTTTAGTTAGTTATTTTTAAAAATTTACTTTGGTGCAAATTTTATTACCAAAGGTTCAAATACATTTTTTTTTATATCCTATAGGCTCGCGCTTGACCATTATCTCGCCTGATGGTAAGCGATGATGTAGTCGACGGTGAATCACGCTTGCCTAGAAAAAACCTATTCACTCTTGACTTAAAGACCCCTAGATTGTAGCTGTCGGGAAAAACCTATTCACTCTTGACTTAAAGACCCCTAGATTGTAGCTGTCGGGAAACACAGACTCCGGCAGGGAATTCCACTCCTTAGCTGTAAGCACAATAAAAGTGTTCCCAAAACGTTTGGTGCGTATGGGTGGGATGTCCACCATGTACCGATGACGCATCGCCGTACGTCTGGTAGTCCGATGATGAAACGATGAAAAGAAATTAGGAGAAGTACCTGACTATCGAGGAGATAGAGGAGCTTGTGGCTAAGTAATAACAGCCGCACGGGTCGATCATCAAGGTTAAGCAACGCTTGACGAGGTCGGTCCGTGGATGGGTGACCATTTCAACATACCGAGTTTCCTCCGTGCCTCGGAAAGCACGTTAAGCCGTTGGTCCCGACTGTTATTTGAAGATCTTTGACAGTCGTTACGGGTAGTCAGAAGCTTGAGATCTGACACCAGTCTTGCCAAGGGGTACCGTGTTTACCCAGTTACTGGGTTGTGGAGGTCAGATAGGCAGTCACTCCATGTAAAACACTGGTACTTAGCTGAATCCGGTAAGACTGGAAGCCGACCCCAATATAGTTGGGAAAAAGCTAGACAGATGATGATGATGCGTTATTCGATATCACACTTAAATGCACGATATCGTTAATGCATGTTTTCTAGGACGCTTTGAAATTAGACTTGAATAGAGATTGGTCGATTGCAAAACAGCGACGCGAACAATGTCCCAATTATAATAAAGTGCCTGTTGTACCCGCCATCTAATTCCGACAATATATACGTTTATAAGGAGCATCGAATTGAATAAGTACTGGTTAAAAGTTAAGTTTGTTCGAATTGAGAAAATAAGAAATTAAAATCTGCATCATCATTCTATCTATGAGGACGCAAAGAATATCCATTGATTAGTAACAAAAGCCTACCTTCTTACGTAAACTAATCTCAAGATGTAAAGCCTATCAAAATCAAACTTCAGCTGAACGTAATACACTTATGCCGCGATCGACGATGCACTAAACTCGACACACTTTAGCTAACAAGAGAGCTTGTGTATGTCAGACACTTGATTAACGTTTCGACTATTTTGTGCTAAGTAGTGTTTTGTGTTTGTGATAAACATTGATTTATCATCTACCAGAGCCAGATGGAGAAAGATTTTGAGGCGAGTTACAAAACCACCAGCGACGGGACAAAATTCATCGTAACCACGACCGAATCAGGAGTGAAGCGATGAAGTAGATCATTTTGGGAGAGACACTATATTTTTGTAGCATGTGACTGTTTATATGACTTGTATACATCTGTCAAATTGATACTGCTCTATGAGCTTATGGTCACCCCCCTGGACTTATATACTTAATGTAAGTCTGAAATAACCAAGTCAGAGGTCTGTGAGGTTCCCAGAGGCGGCTTAATTAATTCTAACACCAGAGGTAGCCACATCCGCACACGTACAGAAGAAGAAGAGCATGTGGCTGCAGAGTTAGATAATGTGAAGCTGATCAGCAATCACGGTTGACAAAAGTCCAAAATAATTGGCATTAAAATGTCACGTGGTGAAACCCCAACATTTTGTATATTGACAATGGTTCTTGCTGACAAAATAGCACTTTTTCTTGAGTACAAAGTTAGTTCGCAAAACAATAAATAATAATAAAAGCCTTTTATGCCGAACTTCCATGTATTTCGACCTATATATTACTTGAATTGCTCGATTTATTAGGGTTTCGTACCCAAAGGGTAAAAACGGGACCCTATTACTAAGACTTCACGATCCGTCTGTCTGTCTGTCCGTCTGTCACCAGACTGTATCTCATGAACCGTGATAGCTAGACAATTGAAATTTTCACAGATGATGTATTTATATTGCCGCTATAACAACAAATACTAAAAATATAATAAAATTAATATTTAAGGGGGGCTCCCATACAACAAACGTGTTTTTTTGCCGTTTTTTGCTCGATATTAATAACGGCAACAGGTAAACGCTTGAAATTTTCACAGAATATTTAGTTGTATATTCACTTCAAAAAATAATAATTATTAAATTAAAATAAAATAAATTAAGGGGGGCTCCCATACAACAAACGTGATTTTTTTTGCCGTTTTTTGCTATAATGGTGCGGAAACCTTCGTGCACGAGTCCGACTCGCACTTGGCCAGTTTTAATATATATCTTCGGTCGGTGTGCCTTTCGGCAAAGGCCTTCCACTGTTTTCTGTCTGTCGCCACTCTTAGCCATAGGGGTCCTAAGATCATTTTTAGTTCGTCCTCCCATCTTCTCACATTGCGAGTTCGGCTTCTAAACCCATCTCTTATGCACCATTCAGTTACCTGTTCACTTCATTTTTCGTGCTTGCAACGAAGCATATTCATCTCCATTTTAGTTGATCGATACGTGATAAGATGTCTGTTAGTTTTGTTTTGCGTCTGATGTCTATATGCTCTGATTTTGTCTTTAAGCTTTAGCCCTACTATGCTCCTTTCCATAGCTCTCTGACATTTTGCGAGATTTTCCCTAAGATTTTTCTTCAAGTCCTAGGTTTCACAGCCATATGTGATGCAGGGGCGAATACAGGTATCGAAAGTCTTTTTCTTGATTTTAATGCCGAGCTCCCTGCTTTTCATTACTTCTTTCAAACTTCACACAATACAATTACTTAAGACGACGACTAACGCCAACGACCTTGAGGGAACAAGACGCGCACTCGTTTCACACCCGCGCGACCCAAAATTTTGTAGTTTTAAAAGCCTCAGATCAAAATGTAGATAATTAAATTGTCTTTGAGATGGTGTCGATTTCATTAAAATACGCCCAGCGGTTTTAGTGTGATTGTCGTGTTTTTGTCCGTTTTAGACAAAACTTTACAAATTAATTACACTATGTTATACGAATAAAATTCAAAATTTGCTCAGATAAAATTATTAAGAAAATAGTCTAATATAACGTATATTTTTTCCAAAAAATTACGACTAGCCATTTTGACGTGATTCTCATTTTAAAATCAGCTACTCAAGGGAATCGGCGCCTTAAATAAGGAACAAGGATTCATCATAGAATCATCAGTAAAATATGTAAAGGGAAGGAGATGAGAGGAAACAAAGCGCAAGTCCGATCCTGCATGGAGTATAGCAGCCACCTTTGAGATGGCTCAGCTAAGTATCAGCTTGCCGCGCTTGACTTGGTGGAACGCAGAGCCAAGAGGCTCATTAGCGACGTTGAGCTGGCGGATGCCAAGCTACACAGCTTGGCTCATCGCCGCAAGGTTGCCTGCTTGTCGGTCTTCTACAGACTGTACTTCGGTGAGAGTGCTCAAGAACTCCACGACCTCATCCCACCAGCCCCCTTCTACCATCGAACATCTAGGCGCACTGCAAGTTATCATCCTTACCTTGTTGCCATTCCACCAATTTGCACCAAGCGCTTCCAAACATCCTTTATAATGCGCACAGCGAATGAATGGAACTCACTACCTGCGTCTGCGTTTCCAAACGCATTCAACCCGAATCTCTTCAAAGTTAGAGTGAACAGGCTTCTTCTGGGTAAGCTCACTCCATCTTCGACTCTGTCTCTGTCACCTCTGACCTAGACTAGAGTCAAGATCAAACCCATCACAAAAAAAAAAAAAAAAAACCGATCAAGTGCGAGTCGAACACGAAGGGTTCCGTACCATTAGCGCAAAAAACGGCAAAAAATTCACGTTTGTTGAATGGGAGCCCCACTTAAATATTTATTTTATTCTGTTTTAGTATTTGTTGTTATAAAGGCAACAGAAATTCATCATCTGTGAAAATTTCAGCTGTCTAGCTATCACGGTTCATGATTGCGGATTCTTAGTAATAGGGTCCCGTTTTTACCCTTTGGGTACGGAACCCTAAAAAGGATATATGAATTATCGCGCTGATGCCACTTCTACCTAACAAGAAAAGAAAACCTTGAAAGTTAGTTATGATAAACTAACTTTCGAGGTTTTCTAATATATAGAGATACTGAGTTTGAATAGAAATATATTTGACTGATTATTTTGTCCGCCATAGTGAAATAAGACGCCTAGCCTCCATTTCAATAAGATAATTGAAGAGAAAGCATCTCTAAACAACATCTCTTAACTAACCCAAACTCAAAGTAACCAGATTAATAATAATAATAACCTTGATGAAATTCACGAGCTTGTACACAATAATTTATTAAAGACAGACTCGTGCAGATCGTTAAGTAATTAGTTATAAATGAAGGAGCCCCAATTAATTTAATTAGGAAATTACAAACTGGTGATTTGAACCAGGAAGTTAATATTTTTGATTTATTGTAAATTTAATCAAAGATTAATTAAAATATTAAAATCACCTTTTACAAAAAATGTGATGATGGACATTTTTTGTATGAAAGAAAGAAAGAAAAATATTTATTAGTGGCCCGCACAGGAGACACGAGATAGCAAAACACAAACAATAATAAAAATAAAATACCCCGTGCGAGACCAAAAAGGCTATGAGTGTAAATAGTGATAATAAGAGAAGGGAAACCACAAAGAAAAGACGGATGAACTGTGTGGAAGTCGCGAGAAAACGAATGACAACTCAGATTACGACTAATTGAGAAGAAGTATGGAAGATAAATTCGAATAAGGGCAACAGAATTGTGATTTTAATTAGTAAAATCAAAGGGACAACAGAAAAAAAAAACAAAATAAAAAAGCCAGACAACAATCAAATCAAAACGATACATAAATAGGAAACTGGAAGAAAATAGGGCCAATAACAAACAGCTAAATATAACAACAGCGACGGCGAAGGAACAAACAAAACTGCTTCAGATACAACAAAAGAAAATAAAGATCGGCAACAAACCAAATAGAAAACTATAAAACGTTTTCATTGAAGCAATAACTTCGAAAAGACCTGCAGGCTATGTCAGCAGATCACACTTGATTCTGCGAAGTGAAATATTAAATTATGGCTGTCTCCAGAACTGAAATATAGCTGGCGTTGGTGGAGACATCTTCTGAGAACTGGCGAAGATTTTACGGTAACATTGATCCATTGTCAGGCAAGACATTTTACAATGGTTTGGAAACTTTTCTCAGAAGTAACGTTATGGTTTTTATTTTTTCTCCTGTCGTAGGTTTGCTGGAAGATATTTCTCTAGAAAGAAGCAGCGCCTTCGTACTCTTCTGTCTTTATATGTGCTTTATCTTTTAAGTATTTTGTGTGTACATAAATAAATAAATAAGAATGATTTTAGACTTGTCTGGATTTCCATCGCAAATACCTATGTTGAACAAATTTTTGGTACCGGTCAATCTTGAGATTCTTGGCGCGATGGCCGAAGGTACAATGAAAAATGACGAAAATATTTCGATATTAAAAACTCGAATTATGTTCCGTATTGTTTTTAATCTCAGCAGCTTTGTCTGCGTGAAACTCGAAAATTATCCTACAGGATTATACTACCAGGATAAAAAGTAGATATCTTATGTCCTAATCATGGTCTACCTGTGTCCCTATCCCAATCCGTTACAACCGTTAAAGCTTGAGTGATTAATTATCAAACTTTAACACACACATCACATCACATCATCAGCCGATTAATGTTCCCACTGCTGGGACACAGGCCTTTCTTTCTGTGAGAGGGAATGGGCCGTAATCTACCACGCGGGCCCAGTGCGGGTTTGTGGATGTGACATGTCTTCGAATTTTTGGTTCTAGGACATGCCGGTTTGGGTTTCCTCACGATGTTTTCCTTCACCGTTTTCAAACTTCAATCTTTAACATTTATAATAATTATAGTAAGATGCCTATTGCTCCTAGACCATTTTCTTTAGAGTAAAACGTTAGAAACACGTCAACCCAATAGAAAGAAAGAAAGAAAATTATTTATTTGTGACCCGCACAGGAGACACGAGGTAAGCAAAACACAAACAATAATAAAAATAAATAACCCCGTGCGAGAACAAAAAGGCTCCTCAGCATGTGCAACGATTTTAAGGGCCTACATACGCTTCAGTGCCGTAAAACGGTAACTTTCTAAAGCATACTCCTTAGTAACGGCTAGGTTAAAAGGTTTGAAAAAAAAATGTATTTCTTATTGATTCATGTACATAATTTTGAACACAAGGTTTTTTCGTGTAACTAATAGTTTTGCTTTAAAAAAATAATTAACAACACGATATTTTTTCGCAACTTTTGGAAACTCGTCCAAAACGACTTGGGTGTTTAATAGTACATTATGGTACAAGTGTGCAATGTTGGTGATTACCGCTGAGGCGCCATTGAGACCCGAGCCGTAGGTGAGGGTCTTAAGAGAGCCGAGGACGGTAATCATCAATACACACGTGTATCATACGACGTTTTTCAACACACTTGTGAAGAAAATAATACTTAAAAATCATTTTGAACAGTAAAAACGAGTTGTGAAATTTTTTTCACAATGGCGGGCAAAATTAATCAGTTTTCCTATGCGCGCGCATTTAACAATGGCGCTCGGCCATAGACTAAAAGACAGAGGTTTCTTTTTTTTGGCTTTTCGTGGTTAGTTGTTTTCTTTATTACAGAGCAAATAAAATTTATATTTGAGTGAAAGTTTTATTTATTAAGCACGTACAAGTTGAAATTATCTATTTAAATACGAAGTTGCATGAAATGAGCAAGCAATAGGTACGTTAATTTATTTGTACTATTGAGCACAATCTTTTTTGTATCGAAACTTTTTTAAGAACAAAGCAACTAAACCAATAAATTAAAAAAAACAATTCTATAACTCACTTGTGAATAATAGCAATGAAAAAGTCACAGTTTGATAACAGGTATCATTATGTGCCTAATTTCGGTGAAATTAGAGCCACTTTATGAGCAAGTGTGTTGAAAAAACATTTTTACACAGAAAAGTGGATGGCTGGCATTTCTTCATAACTAACATAGCATATGTAAATCAAATAATATTTTGCAAGCTAAACTGTTCAAAAGGAGGTTCAATATTGATATTTTGGCATCGAGCGGGTGCACGGCTAGTACTGCGTTAACATTGGGGCGTATATAGCGCCTTAAAAAGAAAATAACGCTGCGCTGATATTCTAATAGGTCCCACTGTTGATGCCACGGACACATTCACGGAAACAGAACATACAATATTTAAGGAATCAAATAGAATAAAATAAATAATAACAAAATAGTATATACACAGAAGATGAGTCACAGTATGTATGTGTATAAATTGTAGATGACAAGTCAACAATCCCAATGGATTGTGCTCCTAATAACGCAGCAATATCTGCTTATTATTGCTAGTGACATTTGAGTGTTGATGCATCAAACGTGGCTGATTGGAAATGCGGTTATTATTCAGTGTTATAACAATCATAGATAGAGCGTATTGGCAAAACAAGAAAGTTTTATTAAGCTTATCTTTTATGAAAAGGTCTCTTTTTTTTAAAATCTGCATTGCTAACCCAACAGGTTTAACGTGCTTTCTGAAGGGAGAATGGAGGGTAATGTCAGACTCCAAATGACTAAAACCCCACAGTTGCTACCGCTACCATGAGTCGATAGCGACTGGGCGAATAGAAAACCTAATTTTTCTTATTGTAATTCCAGAGACATGGGTCTAGATCTGTTCCGCCACCACATAGCGATGAACACACTGGTGCAGACGCGCACGGTGGACGGGCTGCTGACGCTCATCGAGCGGGAGCGAGGGGGTGATGCCGTCGACATCTCGCTGCTCAAGACGCTGCTGCGGATGCTCTCCGATCTGCAGATCTATCAGGATGCTTTTGAACACAAGTTAGTAATATTTCTAATAAAAAAATAATCTTAGACCCTTTAGGAATTTCTCCTGTATCGTGTATACATGTAGGGCTATACATATAGTGGGACCGTTATATAAAAGTAATCAGAAAATAATTTGGCCTGTGCTGAACCTATTTTACGTCCTAAAACTGCAATTATGATGCGTTTGGAGTATAATCTCAAATTGAAATCTAAATTGCATATCACATGTGTTTAACAAGATCTTATATAGTAATACAGTTCACATGTCAGGCAATAATAACAGTGCAAATAATCACAAATCCATAGTGTCCTCATTGTCTAGCAGTCAGTTGAAACGTGTCATCATTTGTCATTAGAAACGTCATTGGTAATTAGATTGACAGTGAAACGTGCGTCGGAGGATAAGCTCTTTACAAATTCGAATAAATCCAATCAATGGAAGAATGAACAAAATCAGTAGTATGAGAAGGACTGAGTAGGAGAAGATTGTTGAAAGAACTCAGATTCCTACCGTGTGAAGAACTTAAATATTGAATTTGAACGTGAGACATAAAGTAAGAAGGTATGAAGCTGCTGGGAAACTCCCTCTTCTATACCTAAGATTTATCTTGGTTTGAGTGATCGAGTTACATATGTGAGTAATCGATACCTGACTGTAAGTAATTGAGAATTTGGTTCTAGACTGATAACATCCCTCAAGTCAAATTGCACAGACAAGCACAGACTACATAGAACTGGAAAGTAACTAAAAACTCCATTTTTTTTCACGTTGATTTTTAATATTTCACGAAAGAAGTGAACGTAAAAATCGGATTAAAAAAATTGTGAATCTGCTGCAGCTTCAATGCAACTTTTATTACTCAGTATAAGCTTATTTGATTACCTACATTAACTGTTGTTGGATAATATTTTTTTATTCCTCAAATAAACGCACACACGCATTTTTTCGACATTGACACTGGAAGTGAAGTCCACAAAATGAATATCAAAACATTATTTTTACTAAGATTTTGCGATGTTATTAGACTTTTTAATTACAATACAAAAATGCCCGGCCTGGTTTTTTGGTATACACTTAGCGAAAACATACTAAATCTATAAATAAACAAGAACACTAGACATTACAAAATACCGGGCCCAAAAAAAACTATCTCTTTTAATTAAAAAATATATAATGAAAGTTTTAAAAATGATATTAAATGATCTTGCCTCTCACATCATCATTTCCTTGTCCTTATTCCAAACTATTTAAAGTCATTGTAGCATATCTTCTACATCTAGGTATACTTACTTCCCTATTATTATTCCCCTTTTCTATACTCCATTTGAAATAACATGAGACGTCTTTACAACTCTTTTACAGTCCGTTCAACCGATTTTGAGTTCTATCTCGTAAACATAAGGACGACATAAAAAGCATAAACCTGTTACCAAAACCAACAGTTTACTACAGCTTCCATTTGTCGTATCACAAACGCAATAGAAGTTAAAATCGGTTGAAGCGGCTGTAAGATGGGCTTATTTAAATGTTATACTAAATGGACGACTACTAAGTTGTGGACGACTATGTCTACCTGGGACAAACGATCCAGTTGGGTAGGGCCAACTACGAGAAAGAGGTCAACCGTCGAATCCTACTCGGCTGGGCAGCGTTCGGGAAGTTGCGCGGTGTCTTCTCGTCCAACTTACCACAGTGTCTCAAGACAAAAGTCTATGACCAGTGTGTGTTGCCAGTGATGACATAATTATGGCTCTGAGACGTGGTCGCTTACAATGGGCCTCATTAGAAAGCTTACAGTCACTCAAAGGGCAATGGAGAGGGCTATGCTCGGCGTTTCCTTGCGTGATCGAATCAGAAATGTTGAGATCCGTAAGAGAACCAGGGTTACCGACATAGCCCGAAGAATTGCCAAACTCAAGTGGCAGTGGGCATAGCACATTGCTCGCAGAACGGATGGCCGATGGGGCAGAAAGGTTCTGGAGTGGCGACCGCGAACCGGAAGACTTTGCGTTGCAAGGCCTCCCACCAGGTGGACCGATGACCTGGTGAAGGTTGCAGGAATCCGCTGGTTGCGGGACGCACGGGACCGGTCAATGTGGCGACGCTTGGGGGAGGCCTATGTCCAGCAGTGGACGTCTTTCGGCTGATATGATGATGATGATACTAAATGGAGTTTAGACATATAAAATCATCAACATCAGTTTCGTATTCGACTTTCTTACTCCATACTCTCTAGTACTATATATTTTCGGACAGTATCATTCGGTCTATCTTTTGTATAGGCACTGTAACACCTGGTAGACAGAATAAACAGCTCAAAAATATTAATTTCAATCTCCATTTCAACCTTTCTGGCAGAAATTTATTTCTTCAAATAATTCTTGGAACCTTTGCCTAAATAATTAAACAACTTTAAATGTTCTCTAATTAAAGACGCGGTTTCGTAGTTTCGAGTCAAAGCCTTTAAAATTTATCTTTAAGCGTTACCTTTGACCTGGGCTTCCTGTTTTAATACGATTCTCGAGTTCTGTGACAAAATATATACAGAAATGTAAACTGAAAATAAATTAAAGTTGGACAAAATATTTTCTCACAAAAGAAGGATATTCTTTTGATGCCCGTAAAGTTTAATTTCGTTTTATGTTTTTGACTTTTTATCATTTTTATCTACATTTTTGCAATCCTTTCATGTATTGTTCGGCAGATTGTAAGCTTTCCATGACCAATAAGCTTGATCATATTTATATTCGTTTAACTATTGTAAACGAATACTGCGTAGGTAACTGGAATTGTATTGAAACGTTCTGTAAACATATGTAGTTTTTATTTTTATTTGAGCGTTTAAATATATTAACGGATATGTACTTTACTGCGTAGATACTTCAAGATAGAGAGAAGAGGTGGCCACACCTCACACGAAAGAAGAAGAAGAATAAAATATAGGATCTATTACTATATTTTATTCTTCTTCTTCTTATATTTTATTCCTCTGGTGTCAGATGGTTAAGCCGCCTCTGGGAACCCCACAGGCCTCTGACTTGGCTATTTCAGACTTACATTAACTATGTAAGTCCAGGTTTCCTCACGATGTCTTCCTTCACCGTTGCCTGTGATGTCCAAGATAAACTTAGAAAGTACATATGAATTTGAAAAAGTCACGTTGGTACCTGCCCTCAAGAGCAGCACGAGAGGCGAGGTCTTAGCCACCACGACATTCAATTCGACATTATATTTTATCAATTTGTGTTCAAAGTGCACTTGAGGATCAACACTTAGACATTTAAGTACAAAGATTACCTTAGCTGCTCTCTTGTATTCTGACCAGGTGGTAACATAATCTTAAAGCTTTATATTTACAACCAGCATTATTAAAAGTTTAATGAGCAACAAAGGCATTTTGCTGCATAACTTTCTCTCAAAGGCCTTGAACTTTAGCGATAAAATAAAGTAATCGATTACTTCAGAAAATACCAAAGTCCCTAAATTCCTTAACAAATAGGGTCTTGGAGGCAGGTTTAATAAATAAGTAATAAGTGAATGCCCGAATAGGAACAAAGGAATAAATACAGGCAGTAAAGTGCTTACGGAATTCATTCATAATTTTCAATATCCTAAAAACAAGACCGTAGGAAATGGACTCAAGTTTTTACGAGCCTTGATACTGGGCCAAGATTGCCTGGTTTTAAATCTTACTACCTACGGAACCTCCTACGGTTTAGCAGTTTTACGATATTCTGTGTTGTCATACTAGTAATATCATGACCTCTAACATTAACATTAACAGACTGATGAAGTTGAGAGTCGTGAGTCACTGTATGTAAGTTTTTATTTATTTACAATTTGATATGTTCTGCCCTAAAATGGAGACAAACCAACTGATTGCGTTGGCACGAGTCAGTGCCATTTTTAGCAGCAAATGTCACTGCAATAAAGAACTTTTATGTTTAATACTTTGTAGACTTAGGAATAGTCTTCTTATTACATTTGTGACCGTGGATTCGGCTACACTAGTTAGGCGACTGCGTTGTGATGTCGATGTGCAAAAAAATATCCCATATGTGATGACATGGCATGGAGTATACTTATCGGCCTCCGTAAACAGGCGCGCCGCGACAGTGCTGCAGTGAGACAACGCCTAAAAAACAATCGTAACCGGCAATTTTCTTCGTCAAGACATTGAAAAGAATAATGCTCATATTTACCCAATCCTTCCACATATGGTAACTTAACTTCATATAGTCAAAGTTAACGCATTAGTTTCGAGTTCCATGCCAAAACTTGCCCTTTGTTTTTTAGTCCTATGTCCTTGAACAAAGTTTTACTACCTCACTACCTTTATTGCCAAACTATTTTATAGCATGTCTCCATGATAGACGATTGTTGGGAACAGGCGTTCCTGAATCCTGAATGTAATATTTAGAGGAAGTATAAGGAACCTTCTATAGCTGTTTGAGATCAATATCAAGGAAGGAGCTAATAATTCTGATTGAAATGAGTAATACAGAGATATCAAAGTAAGGCATCTTGCTTGTGGCACAAATCTTTATAGACATATTGGTTCCTGGCACTGATCAGCATTTATTCACATACTTATACTTAGATAAAGACTTTAAGAAAAGGATTGGTTGTAGTGACTGCTTGGTTAAGTCAGGGTTTCACAGATACCGTAAACAGAAATTAGTAATTTTTTGAGAAGTGAGCGGACTATTAGTGAAGTGGCAACAATGTTTTAAAAGAAGGTGCAATGAACCAAAACAAAATTTGTCCATATTTACACGCATTACATACTATCTGTATAAAAATGTAAACATGACCTGCAATTAGGAATTTCATCAACCCCTTATCAAACTACTTTAAACAATCTTATCTGCCCCATTTCAGGCGTGAAGCAACCATGTTCCGGTATTTTTACAACGTTATCAAACATTGAACGTAACTCGTGAGTTGAGAGAGAGAGAGAGAGAGAGAGACAGACACAGAGCACCGATGCGACTCGGCGGTCAATTATAGAATCAGTATTGCCAAAACGTTCCATACAAAACCAAGCGTGTCAGTCATTGTCACTGTTTACTCATAGAAATCGACGTCCATTGACAATTGCAGATGACAGCAGATACTTTATGCTTCGTGCAATAGCACGGCCATTAATATTATTTAATTTTGAATACATAGTAGATAAACTATTGTTTTGAAAAATCTATCCCAAAAACAAAGCATTTTAATTTGGTACAAATTTAGTACGAAACCCTAAAAAGTATAATTTCATACTTTGAAAGTCCAATAAAATACTCGTCATTTACTGGCTTCAATGGAGCCATTCTATGTGACTTCCCTATCCCAAAAACAAAGCATTTTAATTTGGTACAAATTTAGTACGAAACCCTAAAAAGTATAATTTCATACTTCGAAAGTCCAATAAAATATTCGTCATTTACTGGCTTCAATGGAGCCATTCTATGTGACCTCCCTTACTCGAGTTTTGGTAACTATACGCTACCTATAACGATCCCATATTATAAGCAATGGCGTCTCTAGTCATTCCGTGTTCTCTGGTAACTGCCCTACAGTAGGGCGATGTAACGAAATTACCCAATCTCGCGCTTGTAAACATTGCTTTATGCGTAAACAAAAGAATGAAGTTACTGGAGTAGGTGAAATTATTTAGGACTTTTATGTAAAGAAGAAGAAGATGTTGCTATTTATTTTTAGATGCTCTACGCTCGTGACGGAGTTTTAAAAGAGCTTATGACGAGCATGATTAGATTGAGATGAGCACCTAATGACAGGTAGTAATCGTGGCAATCTAAGATATCCGATGACGTTTCTCATTTTACATGCCGCGATAACTTTGTATGAACGTCTACGAAAAATCAAATTCATAATCCTAAGTAATTACTATGTTACCCATACACTATAACAACGAGTATCATTCGTAAGCATCAAGGTTAACTTATTTGACGTATTTTATAGCTGTCAAATCTGACTTCTTAGATTGTCTCGACTTCAAGTCAACAAATGAATATAGATAAAAAAACTTTTTACAAAAAAATACCACCGACTTCCAAATAAGAAAACTACAAAGTGAAAAATAACTTTATTTTTGGAAGTCGGTGTCTTTCGAAGGTCTGTACCATTTTTTTTGCGTTATGGACACCGACTTCCAAAAATAAAGTTATTTTTCACTTTGTAGTTTTCTTATTTGGAAGTCGGTGGTATTTTTTTGTAAAAACTTTTTTTATTTTTCACTTTTTAGTTATACCTACCTAATAGGCAAGTTGTTTAGTAAGTTTCCTATAACGCCAGAATAGATTACCCGAATATCATGAAACTTGAACAAAACCGATCAAATGAGAGATCTGCTTACCCCTTAAGACCGTATTGGCGTGATGTTATGTTATGAAATGGTATAAACAATAAACAGAGATGCGATTGCAGCAGTCCCGAGAGATTTGCCGTTATTTATTGAAGAGTTCTGTTGTATATCTTCGAAGTTCTTCATCAGATCTCCACCAAATCAAAATGGGACCAATTTCGGAACATATTCTTTCAAACAAAAAAAGAATTTTCAAAATCGGTCCACAATTGACGGAGATATCGGTGAACATACATAAAAAAAAAACATACAAGAAGTCGAACATAGAACCTCCTCCTTTTTCGAAAGTCGGTTAAAAACGACTATAGGATAGGGCGCGGATGACACGGGGGATTCGCTTCTTCAGTCAATCTTCAATCGCAGGCCGCTGCACCCGCTGCCGCGTGAGGTAATACGCGTATACAGATGGTGTATTAAACGGGATGACGAATCGTATTAAGCGTGCTATAATGTTTGGAAAACATGCCTCCAAGTTGCAGGGACTGACGTAATACAGCGTATTTAGCGGAAAATATCGTATTAAGCGGGTTCTACTGTACGTACCAATCCTAAAACTGGCCAAGTGCGTGTCGGACTCGCGCACGAAGGGTTCCGTACAATTATAGTTTGTTTTATGAGAGCCTTATATATTTATATTCTGTTTTCAGTATTTGTCAACAGAAATACATCATCTGTGAAAATTTCAACTATCTCGCTATCACGGTTCATAAGATTCAGCCTGGTGACAGACGGAAAGACAGACAGACAGATAGACGGATCGTGAAGTCTTAGTAATAGGGTCCCGTTTTAACCCTTTGGGTACGGAACCCTAAAAACGACAATCGCACCAAAACCGCCGGGCGTATTTTAATGAAATTGTCACAATCTCTAAGACAATTTAATTATTAACATTTTGATCTGAGGCATTTTTAAAAGTCATAGAATAATAAGGAAAGTAAAAAAAAACTACTGAATTTAGGGTAGATGTGAACCGAGTGCGCGTTTTGTTATCTCAAGATCATTGACGACTATAGTCGTCTTAAGCGTGTTATAATGTATGAAAACATGCCTCAAAGTTGCAAGCACTGACGTAATACACAACGCTAGTATTATGCGGAAAATATCGTATTAAGCGGCTCCTACTGTACGTACCTATCCTAAAAATGGGCACAAAAGCCACACACATTTCTTTTTATCTGTAAGAATATAGTCTTTTGTACAGATTTTCTTTCAATAACATGAAATGGAATTACAAGTTGTTCACTTCGTGTTCACATCACTATTCTTTTTTACAGTTCGTGGAAAAGTAATTTGCCGAACAAATGTGAACGACACTTACATAGAAGCTTTTCCAATTCATAGTTTCTACTATACCCAGATAACGATTTTTACAAAAATGGTCCTCGCAGCGGTGTCGCATTTATGCGTAGCGCCTGTCTGTGGGAACCTTAAAACTTCTCTCTTTCTCTCTATTCTAATACGTCATTACTGAAGGTCTAGCATATCTTAGAATACAGGCCATTCTGTCTTCGGCTCTTCTCTGGGTAGTCACAGTGAGCCCTGCCTTGATTTGATCTAACCAGCGAGTATGTGAACGTCCGCGTGGTCTTTTCGTCCGTCTACACAAAACTTCACACTCTAAAATCCTTAAGATAGCCCACTTATTTTCAAAACACTTATATTTCGAACAATATAATTAACACGAGTCTGTAAAACAGCGTGCTCAACTGAAGGGCAATGAAAGCGCAGTCGCGAGTCGCGTAGAACTCTCAGCCGCTAACAGCAAAGTGTTCTGCATATGGCTTCACAATAGCTTGGTGTTTACAGCGAGATTTGTTAGAAATTTGTTTTTGAACGTTTCCTTCTCTTGTTTGTGGTAGTCTAGCCAGTTTTGATGGATATTGGAAGGATAAACGGATCAAGAGTTGATTTGATTAAACAAAATTCTTACTTAAGCTCCTACAGACGGGTGCTACGCGATAATGCGGTGCCAATGCGACATTTTTATTAGAAATTATCCTACATTTACTAGATATGTCCAGAAACAATTTCAATAAAGAAAAGGTTGACGTCACGTATCACCTGTCGGTAGTAGCATTAACACCTCACACACTCCACCTGACATAAACATTTTTTTTTTCTAACAATTTAATGAACAAAAGCCCGTAAAACAGGCGTGCTCAACTGAAGATCTCTGAAAGCGCAGTCGCGAGTCGTGTAGAACGCTCAGCCGCTAACAGCAAAGAGTCCTGCATATAGCTTGCCAGCAGCTTGGGGACCTTGGCATTTAGAGCGAAATTTGGCAGCGTAGTTTCTTAGAACTTTAATTTGCTTGTTATTTTTATTATTTCGATAATCTAGCTACTTTTTCTGGTTTGCCAAATGGGGAAAGAAGTGTTTCCCGAAAAAAACATACTCAAGCTCCCTTGAAGCATCATCTTTCATATAATTATTGTTGTTTAGAAAAATGCCTATGAAAAATTTCGCATCGATATCGCATAATCGCTTAGCATCTGTCTGTGCGAGCCTTAAAACTTTACACTCTCCAAAACCATTTATTTTACAAAACACTTTTTCTTCCTTTCTTTTTTCCTAACTAACTATTCCTAACAACATAATGAACAAGAGCCAGTAAAACAGGCATGGTCAAAGGTTAAGCAACGCTTGCCGAGGTCGTTCCGTGGATGGGTGACCATCAAATCTGGGAGACTCCTCCTGCCTCGGAAAGAATGTTAAAGCGTTGGTCCCGCCTGTCATTTTTACATCTTTGATGGTCGATACGGATAGTCATTAGCCAGGATATCTGACACCAGTCTTGCCCAAGGCTATCCTGTTACCCAGTTACTGGGTTGTGGAATGGACCTAGGTAAATCCAGTTAGACTGGAAGCTGACCCAAACATAGTTGGGAAAGGCTAGGCAGGCATATACATATAGCATATGCATATACGTACGTAGGCAACGTAGCAAACAAAATCATCGCATTTTTCATTTGCCTACATCTACCTTAAACACTACCTACAATAGCCCCTAATTACGTATTGCAAGGCGTAGGCAAGTTGGACCTTTCATTATATTAGCCCAAATTGCGGCAAAGAAACTGGGCGTTCTAAACAGAGTGAAGCGATACTTTATGCCTGGACAGCTATTAACTCTTTACAAAGCGCAAGTCCGATCCTGCATGGAGTATTGCAGCCACCTCTGGGATGGCTCAGCTAAATATCAGCTTGCCGCGCTTGACTCGGTGGAACGCAGAGCTAAGAGACTAATTGGCGACGTCAAACTGGTGGATGCCAAGCTTCATAGCTTGGCTCATCGCCGTAAGGTTGCCTGCTTGTCGGTATTCTACAGACTGTATTTTGGCGAGTGTGCTCATGAACTCCACGACCTCATCCCACCGGCCCCCTTCTACCATCGGACATCTAGACGCACTGCAAGTTACCATCCTCACCTAGTTGCTATTCCACCAATTCGCACCAAGCGCTTCCAAACATCCTTCATAATGCGCACTGCAAAAGAGTGGAACTCACTGCCTGCGTCTGAGTTTCCGAACGCATACAGCCCGAATCTCTTCAAAGTTAGAGTGAACAGGCTACTTCTGGGTAAGCTCAGTCCATCGTCGACTTTGTCTCTGTCACCTCTGACCTAGACTAGAGTCAAGAGCAAACCCATCTCAAATAAAAAAAATAAAAAAAGAATGGAAGAATTTTCGACTAGTGTAACCTTAATATAAATAAATCAATAAATATTTTACATTCACAAATCCACAAAAACTAACGACATTAACTGAATCACATACTCGCTCAAATTAATATCAAAACCCTTCAACAGTTATTAATAACCAGCTATACATCATATACGCAACTTAAAGGCTTAGGCACGCCCCAAAACTTTGCCTTGTGTACTCCTAAGTTGTTTGTAGAGGTCCAAGCAACGCCATCTGGGGGCCTTACTTTGTGTACTCGTATGTCTGTAAGTCTGTATGCCCACGCTTCCAAGGTTTCGGGGTAAATAGAATTAAGTAGGTTGTTAGTACGGTACAAGAATAATTACGGGTACTTCCTTATTAAATTTACAAGATTGTGGTATGTTCTACGATTATTCAGAGTAGTGTTTCAGTTCTGAAAATCCTTTCAGAAACTCTTTACCGTACTGTAATCTCTGAACTGGAACTGGCTGACTTAAACAACGGCCAGATCAAAATACTTAATTTAAATTGACATGGTCAAATTATATCTATTAGGCTTTTCGGAAACAGCAATGTCCAACTGGTATTGACAAACTTCATACTGACTTACATGCTACGCGTGCACTCCGTACGCTCTACCTGATGGCGGACCTATTCTGCTGCTATTTTTGAAATCACAAGGTGTACGCCTTTTATTTAAGGTTACACTAGTCGATAATTCTTCCATACAAACGTAGTCTAGGGATTACTCCACTGTTTGACGATGTACGTTCAAAATAAAAAATGATATAAATTTGTCTCATCATTATCTAGCCCTGTATGGAAACAAAAAAGTAAAAAAGATAAATATTTGAAAGTTATGAGCGTCGAAAGTTCCATATTTCAACACTAATTTTAACGCATCTTTGGGCGGCAATAAATACCTTAAGAAGAAGGAAAATTGCAAAACGGTTATCATACAGGGATAGATTAGTAGTTCAACAATGCAAATAATTTTGTTTTGAAAATATACATTAAGTCGTTTTTTCATGATATCTAGACTCCCAAAGGTCTGTTTATAAAATTTCGCGCGCTCGTTTTGGTCCTAAATCATCATCCATTTCGCTACAAACATGCAAAAGTGCTAATTCGTACGCGAACTAGCTTTTTACTGCTCATCGCAGCATCTATCTCTTTCACACGAGTTGTCGGATGAGATAGCAGGCATTTTAACCCCGCGCACAAAATAGTTCGTGCCGTCGTGTAACTTTAAGTTGTTAGGTAACTTTATCCTAAGATTGCATTGGGGAATCCAGTAATAATAATTGTGATGTGGATGAATATTTTACAAAAGAAGATCTATAGGTAGTTCTCAAGCCGTAAATTATAACATGCCACTAAATGTTATTAAGTTATTGCGTAGGTACATACATAGGTTGTAATCTTGGTTTTGTTTCTAAACGAACTTAGGTTAATGAACTGTCGGGCTGTCTACTAAGATATTATCACACTAAGCCTAAGGGTAAACAAGAGACGTGAGTAAACTAAAGGCGAAATTGCTAAGGCTTTATGATACCACAATACATAAATACCAATTTTTCAGGGATAGGTCCGACATAAATTTTCTAATCAAACGATTACCTACAAATTGCACTGCCAAAGAGTCATAAAGAGGAGCATGATTGGCGTCAAAAAACAGGACAGAATAATTCTCGAGCTGGCAGACCAAAACCATATGTATTTTCTTCTTGTTTACATCTTTTTAGTTCGCTTCTTAAGCAGTCGGGTATTTGATTTTTGAATTAACTTTTTTTATTTATAACTGTTTAGTTCACAGTTTTTTTTCGAATGAGGTACATTTAAACACATATGTTTATATATTTTTGACAACACCTCTTAAAACCCGTTATTTTGATACCTCACAAAATTGGTTCGAAGGAAAAAAATAATGGGCCCCCACAAAATGGCCCCCAAAATCGGCAAATTTTCTCTTTCCCAATTTTAATGTAGCCAGTGATAATCGCAAGGTTAAGACATTTCGATTGACGTAAGAATCATCAAAATCGACCAACACGTTTGGTCTCTAGAATGCCACATAGGAACAAACATACATATATAGACTTATAAACACATTACCCTCCTTCGGCAGTCGAGTAAAAACAAAAACAATAAGATTGAAAACTAGAGTAACAGATGTGCTAGTAAAGATAGACCAACTAAAGTGGAGATGGACAAGCCTGCGAAGGGTACTGCGAAGTATTCAAGAACAATGGAGCAAGATAATTACTGAATACCCCTAGAGATGGTAAAATAAATAAAGGAAGACAAAGGAAGAGATGGGAGGATGAGATAAAATGAACAGCCGGTCCCAACTGGAGAAGAGTGGTAGAGATAGAAAGCAATGGAAAATGTAAGAGGAGGCCTATGCCAACAAGGGGCACACTGAACTGAGAGACACTCTGTAAAACATTACAATATTTTAGTCAACAGCCTTAAAAGTTCAGGATAAAATAGTCATTGATTTATTTGCTCATTTGACTACAAATTAAAATAGCACCTCAGTAGCACAATACTTTTTTATCTGATTTTGAAAGTTTTTGTCGGCAATTCCGATTACATTCCCTCTAATCGAATTACTCTAAGGTATTATGTCCCAATGCTGGACAAATATCATATTTTGTTGATAAATCTTGTATTTCATGAATAGCGGCTAGATATTGTCAGGCAATACTGCAGCAATCTATTCTACTACCAAGGATTATTCAAGAAAACTAAGTTTTATCAAAAACAAATAACTGCATTTTAGCTGTGGGGTCTCACTCTCCCATTTCCACACACTTTTATTCATGTTTGAAAAATTTCGTCTGATTGACGCTGAATGCTGTTGAACTGTCAAAAAGGCCATTTCACGCTGGTCACTTTTTCCAAAATGCCAAATTGCCTTACAAAATAAACTTGCATGCTCTTCCCAACGTGCCGAAAATTCTTACCGAAAAACACAGCGAGCCGTGGTACCAAAGTCACCGCTAGCTATTCCACTAAACCCCCCTCAATTTGTCATAACGAGCCAAGCTATTTGACTTGCTATAACCGTCCACCACTCACTGTAAACGTTTCCTGTTAACCGTGAATTGTTTCGCACCGCTGTTCGCTCAAGTTTGAGAATTTAAAGAGGATTTCTTGTTCATTGTTGCTGAATTCCTAAAACGGATTGTTTGGGCAATGTCCTTTTTACAAGGATTTATTTTCTTTGTACCTAGTATATTGTGTAGATCAAATATTGCGACCGAATTCTAAAACAGTTATCCCCATTCAATTGATCTGAAATTTTGCTGAATGTAGTTCGGATGACAATGCATGGTAAGCTAAAAAGCTTTTTTTAAACAAAGTTCTTTTTAATTGGAAAAAAAAACAAAATATATACTCTTCAAATTCATTAAATCTACTCAACTCGATCCCGATTCAAATTTGACAGATTTACCCCGATTTACACGCGTTATCTGCTGTGATTGGCTGTTGAAAATTCATTCAACCAATCACAGCAGATAACGCGTGCTTGACAATTTGTCACATTAACTCTGCGATAGTTTAGAGTTAACTTGTTATTTATTAAAATTATCGTCCTAGACGACAGTTTTTTGCAGTTCAATGACGAGTAAGTCGAGTGGTGTGGACAAAGTTTCCTTATTTCCAAAAGTACCTAGAATATGAATAGGGTATTAGATTATTTTTAAGTTCTGTGTTGATACTAATACCAATTGACTCCTGCCTCTGTGTTTTCCCAGTACGCCCATAATCACAATTCCATTAGCAATTCTTAGAATTTCATTTAAAATCTTCCGATCACTCGCGTACAATTCACGAATACTTATTGAGCACATTGGTTTTTACGATGACAAAATAATGTTTAAAAACCAACAGTCCACATAACATTCTATTCTATTTATTTTCATCGTCATCATCATCATGATCATCATTCCACTGTAGTTCATTATATATCTCCCCCAAGTCTAACCACGTCAATCGGTCCCGAGCGTCTCGCATCCACCGGAATCCCGCAACTCTGACCACATCATCGGTCCAGCTAATGGGAGGCTTTTCAACGCAACGTCTTCCGGTACGCGGTTGCAACTCCAGAACTATTCGGCTTCATCGACCGTCCCTTCTGCGAGCAATGTGCCCTGCCCACTGCTATTTAAGTTTGGCAATTCTTCGGGCTATATCAGTAGATTTGGTCCTCCTGCGGATATCTGCATTTTTGATGCGATCACGCAAGGAAACCCTCCGTTGTCATTTGGGTGACTTTAAGCCTTCTGATGAGGCCTATTATGAGTAATCACGTCTCAGTTCTATAAATCATCACTGACAACACACAGAAACAAATAAAAACGAAAGTTTTTCGTCGTTTAGCTAAAACAAACAAACAAAACATGCAAATAAATGTCTAGCCATGTAGCAGATAGATGTTGGCCTGTTGCAGATCATTTTTATTGCTATGCTAATCGTAATCGGCTGCGTCAGTTAAATAAAAAACATGGAATGTATTAGATGCTTGACAGGGATATCTTAAATCTAAGAGAAAGGATATTTGTACTAGCTGATGAGCTGGCATTCAGATAGAATGGCATTACTCAGAGTCATCGATTAGCTTTGCATATAATGTTTAACATTTAATGCCTTCTTTAGTCATGAATAAAATAATTTCAGTTGAATATGATCCCACTTACATAAAAATACGAAAGCCTACATTATTTGGTAATCTGACACATAATCAGAGCAGTTATATTTCATTCATTAAACTATCAACTCTTCTTATAGTTATTAAAGGAACTTTGCTGAAGCCAAATACGTCCATACTTTAATTCGTCCTTCATTTTTAAAATACCTAGTTACCTTCCGCCGTTTCCGTTTAGTACAAAGTTCCAACTGAGGTAAATCTCGAGTCTTGGAAAATGTAAAAACAATTAATAACCAGTAAATTTCATGCAAGCTTAAAGGCGCAGTTACATAATTGCCGCACACATGAATTAGCAATTAAGAATACTTACTCCTCAAACGACGGCAACATGCTCACTTACTTGTGTGAACAGTTACACTCTTGCGCACACGTTTAAATCGAACTTAATATGAGTTGCGACCGGGATAAAGACTGCTTTGATGACTAAGTGTTTGTTCACACAGAAACTGCTTACAGAACCGTTTGTAGCGGATTCTATGAACAAGAGTAAGCGAGATACGACAGCATTTAGGATTCAGTAAAAGATTTTCTACGGAAAAACCTTTCCGCTTCAATCGATCCTGTCAACGGTTTCTATGTGAAGGAGCTGTAAGATGTGGTGCAGAGAAAACAAGTCGAGCAGAAAAATACACACACTGGTATAACATGACGTTTCAATAAAAACCAAAGCATTGTGGCAAAGGCAGATTTTATCAACGCACTAGTGTTGGTCTAGAACCAATACAACCAATAATAGGAGCAGCTGAGAAAACCACTCACGAAGCCTTCGAGCGTGCCATCGGGTCTAATTCGAACCAGGCAGGAATCGCTGAATCGTTTGAGTGGACCCGATGTAAATTGCACGCCGTAGTTTTAAAAGTTTTGTAAGCTTTAAAAATCTTACAACAACTCTTTTCAACAGACTTCTGCAATTCAAAATGACCCAACATATAAGAATTTTTGTCATTTTCATAAGTTCAAACTCAAATAATTTATTTTAACTAAACCTTAATAAACTTATGAATTTTCAATGAGTCGGTCAGCTAGTCAGAAAAACCTGCCAAGTGCGAGTCGGACTCACGCACGAAGGGTTCCGTACCATTATCGCAAAAAAACGGCAAAAAAATCACGTTTGTTTTATGGGAGCCCCACTTAAATATTTATTTTATTCTATTTTTAGAAATACATAATCTGTGAAAATTTCAACTGTCTAGCTATCACGGTTCATGAGATACAGCCTGGTGATAGACAGACAGACAGACAGACAGACGGACCGCAGCGTCCCGTTTTTACCCTTTGGGTACGGAACCCTAAAAATGAGGCCATGTGCACGTCCCAAAACGTTATTATTTTTGGAAAAGGACGTGCAAGAAACAACATAGACTCTTTTACATAGAGTCATAACAAAGCATTTGCTGAATTAAAACACCGGAAAAAGTTTGCAAAAAGAAAACATTCCAACACAAAACAGTTCGTAAAAAATCTTTCCTTGACATAAAACTCAAAAAATAGACAAGGTACGAACCAATCTCGGCTGTATGAATGAATAATATCCTCGGAGTATCACTATCAATAATTCATTGAACGAAATTGTCACCACAGATGCAGAGGATATAAATAATACCGCGTGACATGCTTGCGTAGATGAGGAGATGGTTCAATGTATAAGAGATAGCGTAAAATCCAGAACAAGCACTTTACGTCATCTATACTGGCTTGCTTTTTGTACGCTTTGGTGCAAACTGTTAGTAAAATAAATAAGTAACTAACTAGTCTGTCTATATTGCCGTACCATCGGACATGAGAGTGAGAATCAGAATCTTCATTTGTAAACATAGGTGGTACATGGTGTGTGAGATGTTACAATATTACGTAGATTCTCTATGTTTTGCCGCGAAGCGTACAAAATTAGCAAATAACAATAACAATGAATCAGCAAATGTTACATTAAGTCATTAGCTACCAAATTATAAGAAGGGCCAATATTAGACTTGACTTACTTGACACATTCACCATACACTGTATATTAAAGATACAATACATGCAAAAAATAATTGAAATTTAAATAAAAACAATTAAAATATCATAAAAAAATTGATGTCAATTATTAAACTATCTTTACAAAATTAGATGTCAAATAATAAATTAACCTTAAAAATTTGATGTCAAATAAAAAGTGCACCTATGTTTGCGAACACACTTGTGCACTATAATATCGCCCGCGTCGATGTCTAGTCTCCCTTGAGATTGGACGCCGTGGCCATAATCGGAATGGAAGACTAATATTGTCCCACTGCAGGGCAAACGCCTCCCACTCCCCGTTGCAAGAAAGCAAGAGTCAAAAAACAACTAGGAATAAAAATTACCGTGGTAATTAAAACAAACAGACTTTAAATAAAACAATATTAAAGACTAAATACTTAGAAACTGTAGCGAGTTACAGTTCTAGTGGGTAACAATATTGATAAACTATGAAAATGTGAACACGATATTTTTTTTTCTCTTATGGTTTATTCTAAACCAAAAATATGTTGTTTTGTACGCCAAAACTGGCAAAACATGCGGATCTCTCTTTTTAGAACCCTTGTTACTTTAAGACCATGCACATATTATTATTATTTAATGTATAATCATGTTTTATTATTACTTATTTTGATATACTGATTTTTAATTGAATTTAAATTTTGACATGGTTATTTTCAATTGAATTTGAATTTTGATATAAGTATAATAGTAATTTTTAATTGAAATTGAAATTTTGACAATGTGATTTCAACTTAATTTAAATTTCGACATAGTATTTTTTATTGAATTTAATTTTTTTGCTTTGTAATTTCAATTTAATTTAAATTTTGATATTGTATTTTTCTTATATTGTTTGTCCAGTGCAACAAATTTTGTACGCCATGCATGGCAAAACATGTAGCCACCTCATATTAATACATAAGACCTTCATACTGTCATACTCATGTTTTACAAAATAAAATATCTTATCTTATCTTATCTTATCTACGATTGAGCCAGCTTCTTATGAAAAATAAAGATCCACGTCAAAGTTTACATGTTTATACGAGTAACATTGTCATGACGTACTCTTAAAACTAAAATTACGTGTAAAGAAATCAAGTGTCTTATAACTTAAACCAGCTAATGTCCAAGTGGTCGTTGGCTTCTAGTGATAGATACTTGAGAGTAGCAATTGAGATCGCTGACGTAGATTCTTGGCGAGGATAAAACCTCTAACTTAGAATTACCTCCTAAATTATGTTCTGAGGTAATTTAGAGAATGTGGTGCCTCTATTGTTTTTTTGGATAGTCCGGA
This sequence comes from Orthosia incerta, assembly GCA_948252205.1. Lineage (NCBI taxonomy): Eukaryota > Metazoa > Arthropoda > Insecta > Lepidoptera > Noctuidae > Orthosia > Orthosia incerta. Next base: position 8,267,105 of record OX411757.1, on the reverse strand, counting down.
ACTTTGGGCAATTAGGACGTCATCTCATTGTCTGTTACCGACAATTTTATTTCAAATCTATCTAACTCGTCCGTTATATCTCACAGCTGGGCAAAGAACTCCTTCTCCCTTTATCGAAAAAGTATTTTATTTTACCATTGTAGGTAGGTTTTTCAAATATCAACAAGAATTTTGCAAAAAGATAAAAATAGAATCTATCTTATTTATTCCTCTATCAAACTTGACACTGATTGATGTCTTGCCTAAAAAAATCACAAAGTTAACCGCAGAAGAGCAACACATTTTCGACTCGCTAGCTTCACTAGAGTCAACTTCAATCAATCTCAATTTCGGCACGTAAATGTCCGGTTTTGCCACAGAGTAGATAACCACTGGAGAGAACTTGCCACTAAATGGTTTGATAGACATCTATGCGAACCAATCAACCAAGGCACCTTTTTTTTTTTGTTTACGGGGAGAAACCTTTAAAAGTCGCCTGGGCTTTTGAGGAGTAGACCAGGGAGTGTGGGATTTTTACCTCACTAAACCCACTCCGGTGATCACCATCACCACGTAGAAGAGGCCCCGTAAGTTCTCAAAAGACCACCCCGGAGAACAAAGGTACCTAGTATCAAATACGTCAAATAACCCGCCTACCCGGGTAGGCCGTTGCAAACACAGTTTGGCAAAACAGGGTTTTATACACACGTCTAAAACCTGCGAGTGCGGTGTCCAGTGCAAAACATGACACACTTATTAGAGTGCCCCCCAAGTACCCATACAGCTGCACTTTAGAGGCCCTTATGAACGCTACTGGCGCTGCAATTAACGTTGCCAAATACTGGGCCCAAAATATTTTTAGAGTTTGCCATTTACTCGAAAAGAAGAAGACCCGACATCGGTAAAGCTGGTTGAGCAGTCAAGAATACTATGACGTCTTTATTATGACGTCAACAGTTACTAAGCTATTTGCCTGTTTATTTATCAGCATAAACCTGATTAATTCAACTTTAAATACATCTCGTTAGATCTGCACATGCTCACTGCTCAATAAACTTCAATTCATCACTATCTTGTAAGTCTTACACGTCTCGACAGTTATCGATCTGAGAACTCTTATTATTTCTGAAGCGTCTCGATCTTTAGCAGAAACGAAGTTCAGAATAAAATATCACTCAAGTTTAATGTAAATAAATGGCTTTGTGAAGATACCGACCGAATTGTTATAAATTAAAGACGAAAGAGAACGATTGGCTGTCATTAATAAAGTAATGTTTGATTCGGAGATAGTCAGGAGAAAGTTCGTAGAATCTGTGAAAATATTTACGAAAATGTGGCTTCGAGCCTACGTTCCTGGAGGCCTAGTGGGGATATTAAACCGTGTGTCAATCAAACTGATGTATGTCTGGCATTCGGAGCACTCAAGGCACGCTTTTTTATTTATTTTTGCTTTAGGATTCCTACTACTTTAACATATTTCCTTACTTATTTATGAATATATTTATTTGTATTTGGTATAATTTTCTACATCTTTATGTTCTTACTGGATTTGGAGCAATCCTCATAAATGTTTATATCTTTCGTCATTATCCCAATGCTCAAACTTTTCGATTAATAGACAACCCCATTCAACCCAATCTTCATTAATGACAAATTCTAAATAAGCCCGCCAATATTTACGTTTGCAAACCAAAAAACAAAACACCATCTTGTTCTAGACGTTTGTGGTGTGGCATATCCTATTGGCCTACTTTTAACCCCGATGGTCCATTTGCAAAATCCCGACAGTATTTACGTTAAAGAACAAATTAATATCTTGTCCATTGTCCACAACCATGGATCAAGTTGTACAAGACAACTGGATCCATGGTTGTGGCATATCCTATTGGCCCACTTTTAGCCTCGACTATCCATTTTCCCAGCATCCGCCTTTGTAAACAGTCGTCCAAACAAACCTGATTTCGACCGGAATACTTTTGGTCCAGTCGCATTGTTAGCGGTTGAATTCAAATCCCCGCCCAACTATTCGGCTTGAAAGGGTTGAATAATTAACGCTGATTTCGTTTTACTTTTTTACGTGTTCCGGATTTCAATATACTCATTTGTATATTGCATAAGTTTGGCAAAACCACTGATTCTGAACAAAGTAACTAACTGTAATCTGTAGTATTTTTGTATACGGACCAGATAGAACAGGAACTGATTCAACTGCATCGAATCTTGAAACAGCTTGAAGGTTTACTCACCCTGAAAAGAAAAGAATGGTTATATTAATTATTTTGTCCAAAAAATAAAAATTAACATGAAACAGGACCAACAAAACCATTGCCTACTAATCTTGATATTGTCGCTAAGCTCAATTAATGCTTACTTTGAATTCAAAGGACTCAACGGGCAATAAATATTAAGCTAATTCCATTTTAAATAAATTTCTGGTTTTTAGGGTTCCGTACCCAAAGGGTAAAAACGGGACCTTATTACTAAGACTTCGCGATCCGTCTGTCTGTCTGTCTGTCCGTCTGTCACCAGGCTGTATCTCATGAACCGCGATAGCTAGGCAGTTGAAATTTTTACAGATGATGTATTTCTGTTGTCGCTATAACAACAAATACTAAAAACAGAATAAAATAAATATTTAAATGGGGCTCCCATACAACAAACGTGATTTACGGAACCCTTCGTGCGCGAGTCCGACTCGCACTTGGCCGGTTTTTTTTATATTACCAGGATTACAGATTCCCAAAGGAGTTAAACATAACATACATTTTCTATAGTTTCTGTCAATCAACGACCAAAATAACTTCAGGCATATAGACCTTCGTATCGTTTACTAGGGTGTCAGAATCACAAAGGAGTTCAACCAAACGATCGCGACGCGTGACCACATCGTATACGTATATCCCGCATCACGGGTTCCTGATTGAGATTGATTCAATCCAGTTCATGGTTATATATTATAAATCACATGTCTCTTGTTCATTGTCGTTTATATTACTACTTCGCGTGCTTTTATTGTTGTTGTTAATATCGATTTTTGATTGACTTATAGGTTGATGACTTTTGGGATACAGGGCCTAATTGAAGAGTATAAAGTTTTGGATGACAGAAGAAATGAGAAACTTTTTACGATTTTGATGGGGAGAGAATGTTATCACCAAAAGGCCTCTTCCAAAGGTCATATTTCGTTGCTAAAGACAGGAGGGTTTTGCTCTGGAGTAAAACTACTAGCTTCTAAAAATATTTATGAAAATATAGAGACAATAAACCATCTGACCGATGATGGTTGCTGTGGTCTACAAAAGTATTAAATATAAACCTTCTTGGAATACTAAAGGGTTCGTCAATCGCTTGCCAATATCATAAGATATTCATGTGCTTGTTATCAAACAGGCAGGTAGAAACCCTTCTAACCGCAACACAGCAATGCTTACAAACACAAATAGAACTCCTAATTAACGGCTATGTGTAATCATTTGGAAATTGTTAATCCGATTACGATATCTAACTAATGATCTAAGCGCACTCCACTAGTCGGCTGCAGTGAAAAAGGCTTTCAATTCTCATTACTAAAACGAATGAAGTGAAAAATCCATTCCAAATAATCTACGCATGAATAAACAAACAAATTACTGTGTAGGTAAAAGCCAGAAAATACTAGCTAACTTTAATTTAGAACAGACGGCTTATAAATATTTAGACCATTCATAAAACCTTGTCATAGTATACGATGAAAATGTAGACGACAAAAATGATCCTTATCTACGAGTACAAGAGATGGAAACAGCTGCAACAATTTGACAAATCACGAGTTTATTGAGATAAAGTTCAAAATTATCAATGTTTGCAAACAAACTAAGTACTAGTTCAAAGCCAGAAAATAGGACCTGTTTGCTCTAAACCAATTAACTTTGGTTAAGAGCAAACAGGTTATGAAAACCTTGACCAAACTTAGAACCTTGTCATTTTATACGATACACATGGAGACGTCAAAAATGACGCTTATCTACAAGAAATACATACAGCTGCATCAATTGACGAGTCACGAAGTTTAATGAGACAAAGTCCAAAAGCGATCAATGTCTTCGGTTGCTACGTTCACATTGCTTTTAACCATTAGTGCTGTGACAAACCCGATTAAAACTGAAAGAAGCCGACTGGCAAGGTTAATAAATAATTATTTAGTGTGGAGAAGGCGAGATTAAAACCAACTAGCGTAGCTGAAACGATTCGTCTTCAAGGACTTTGTAATTTTGCGGATACTTCCTGATTTCATCAATTTGTTGACAGCATTTGTGGGTTTAAACTGTGTACTTTAATCTTAGGAAATTACCACTTTATTTTTAAACACTCATTGTTGCAGAGATTAAAATCTGAAGAATCAAGACTAAGGTATTTATATAAAATTACTAGCTTCTGCCAGTAGCTTCGTCTGGCTGAAAAGTGTTTTCATCCCAAGGGACCATTATACTAAGTTCATCGGGATACAAATCTTATGGGATATATTTTTCCTAATCCGTTCAGCCATTTTAGCGTGATTGAAATACAAAAAATATTGTAATTAGTAGGATTATGACAATAGTCGCTAGTCAAGAACACCGACTATGCTTCCGTAATGAGAATGATGTTTTTGTTGAATGCCCTCCAGAAAAAACAACTGAAACTATTAGGGCTACAAAAAATCAATCGAGATAGGATTTCAATTAGGTCACCCGCGGCATAACGATAAGACCTCGATTCTATCCGTCTACTCTTCGCACTCCCACTCAAGAATTAAGTTTTACTTGGCAACCTGCCAATCACACCCGGGAATACTGCAGACGCGAAACGATTTCTTTTCCGAAATAGCGTTTACACAGTCAGCGACTGCTCAAGCAAGTTCAAGGTGAAACTGATTACTGGTGAGAGCTCGAGAATGTAAGTCTCACTTAGGCGCATACCAGCATGTGCTCCCGCTTACTTCAAGCAATTTTTATTGAGATTCCAATGCCACTACGCTATTCGTAATGGAATATGAAGTTATGACAGTGCTCGATGGAAATCGTTGAGTTCAAACGGACACGCCGAGCATTGTAAGATAAATACGAGAAACGGCGACGTGAGTAAAATTTTTGTCTAATAAATACTGCAGAAATGGAATGAGAGGGATTTCTCTCGTACATACCTTATATACGTAAGACACTCAGAAAGATTTGCGAAACTAAAAAAAATTGTTCTATACGTACATATATTTTTATTAAATCTTTTCAAAGTACTTTCCACCAGCCTCTATACAAAGATTAATGCGCCTAAACCAGTTTTCAAAACACTTTTTCCAGTCCGCCGCAGACACCTCGTTTACAGCCTGCTCGAACGCAGCCAGCGCATCTTCCGGCGACGAAAATTGTATCCCTTTGAGCTGATTTTTTATTTTTGGGAATAAAAAGAAGTCACACGGTGCTAGATCAGGGCTGTAAGGAGGGTGACCCAGGAGTTTGACTGGCGTGCTGTCCAGGAAGTCCCTCGTTTTGAGTGCGGTGTGCGCAGGTGCATTGTCGTGGTGGAGCAGTAGCCCGCGGAGCCCTGTGTTTGGTCGCTTGTTGCTTATAACAGAGAAAACTTCTGGCAAACATTTGGTAGTATACCATTCGGCATTAATGCTTCTTTGATCCCGTAAGGGAATTGATACCAAGTGGCCAGTCAAATTAAAAAAGCTAGCGATCAAAATCTTACCCCCGCTTCTAGATCGCTTCACTTTGGTAGGCGTTGGCTCATTTTGAAACACCCAAACAGTCGACTGGCGCTTGGTTTCTGGGTCGTATTGATAAATCCAGGACTCATCACCTGTAACGATGTCGTAAACACGCCGAGAAGAGCCTGCTTCAAATTTGTTAAGCATATCACGGCACCATTCCACCCGGGCCTGCTTCTGAGCATCGGTGAGGTTGTGCGGCACCCAGCGTGATACTATCCTCCTCACGCGAAGATGGCTGTGTAGAATCTCGTGAACGCTTCCCGATCCAATCTTCAATATGTGTTGAATCTCCTGATATGTAATTCGCCTATTGTCTTGGATTAAATTTTTCACTGCTAGCACGTTTTCTTCGGTAACAGCCGTCAAAGGGCGACCGCTTCTTTCGTCATCCCCCATAGTTGGTCGACCGCGCTTGAATTCGTTATACCAACGATACACGGTTGCCTTGGAAGGGCCTTCATCCATGAATGCCATTTGAAGTCTATCGTACGATTCATCCGGTTTCAGGCGACACTTGAAATCGTATAAAATCATAGCTCTAAAATGTTCCCGGCGCAGATCCATATTTCAGTGAGACACAATACTTTGAATTAACTCGCAAAAAATGTGGAGGGAAATTTTGAAATTGGAACTTACTTATTTTTACTTATAAATAATCATATTTTCGAAAAACATTATAACTGGCCAGTCTCCCATATATAAAAACTTTTTTTCGCAATACTTTCTGAGGGGCCTGGTATAATCATCTCGAATATAAGTATTTAATCTTGAGAGATATGAAAATATTAACAACTGGCAGTAACAGTTATAATAATACCATCCTGTTATTGTGTCACTACAGGACAAAGTTCTCTTCTTGTACAGAGAAGGCACGAGCATTGATCATAATAAAATAACCTTAGGTAATACTTTACTAAAAACTTTTTTTATTTATTTATTAATTAGGTTTCATTTCTTCAAAGGAAGCCTGGAATATTTACAAACAATAAATCAAAAGAATTTTTTTTCAAACGGGGACCACATTACTGAGACTTCATGCCACAAAATCAAAGGAGAACCGGTTCATAATAAATTTCCTCGTTCGCTATTCCTATCACATTTAACGCAGACTTCACCAGAAAAGCCAACACGCGTTTTTTTGTCAGCTTCTACAGACATATTTTTCTGCAAAAATAGGTATCCTGGAATCCCGACTTCATTTGAAGTTCAAACAAAAATATAATCGTGAACCGAATACTTACATATAAGAGTGATGAATATATATTTAGTCAAAGAAAAATATGAAGGTACTACGGCTCACGAAGAAGTCAAAACCGATTCTGATTAATGGTTGAATTTGAAAATCTACTATCGATGAAATAAAGACAAATATTGAAGAGACAAATAATAAACAAATAATGCATGTCGAAACCAGTCCAATAGAAAATCTATCTACCGTTATTGCATTGGCTCGCGTGGACCTTGATGATTTAACTCCGGTAGCGGATTGACATTTGATGGATAAACGAGCTGGTAAACATAACAGATCCCCTTTGAATGTAAGCATCGAAATATTTTCTACGTCAATAAGGATGAGAGTTTCACATACCAGAGAAGCATGGCACAAAAGGAGGGACTATTATACACGGCAGTATAGAAGAAAGTTACCAATCAAGCAAGATGATGATTACAGAAAACCTTTGTTTAGCAGTACACGTCTTTATAAGAGAGGAGTAAAGATCAAAGTCCTAAGTTCAGAAAACTGATTAGTCATTACATTCTTCTGGCACTAATTAGCGCTTAAGTTCGGATACAAAGACCAAGTATAACAATACAACAAAAGTCTTTATGTGTCAGAATTCAATAGAGATATACTCGTAAATATGACATACCACAATCAGAAGTTTTGTAACAATGTTTACACATTGTCATCAAAATAGTTAAAAAAAAATTGTTCGCTTTTGGTGACAAATCGCCCGTCTAGACAGGTTTATATTTGGTGTTGTTATAATAAGTTATAAAAGTTTTATCAAAAAACGTGAGAAAATAATTAAACAAAACTATCAATACAGACTTTCTATCTTCTAATATATAAAATTCTCGTGTCACAGTTTTCGTTGCCATACTCCTCCGAAACGGCTTGACCGATTTTGATGAAATTTTTTGTGCTTATCCGGTATCTATGAGAATCGGCCAACATCTATTTTTCATCCCAAAAAAAAAAAAAAAAATATGGTAGGGTAGGTGTAGGGTAGGTGTAGGGTAGGTGTAGGGTAGGTGTAGGGTAGGTGTAGGGTAGGTGTAGGGTAGGTGAATGTGTGGAGTTTTTATGGCAAAACAAAGTTTGCCGGGTCAGCTAGTAGTTTCTATAATTTGAAAAGCGATATCTATAAGTGCATTTTAAATTTCGATACATTATTTATCGATACTTTTTACGCTAAATAATAACAGCCGCACGGGTCGATCATCAAGGTTAAGCAACGCTTGACGAGTTCGGTCCGTGGATGGGTGACCATTTCAACATACCGAGTTTCCTCCGTGCTTTGGAAAGCACGTTAAGCCTTTGGACCGGCTGTCATTTGAAGATCTTTGGCAGTCGTTACGGGTAGTCAGAAGCTTGAGATCTGACACCAGTCTTGCCAAGAGGGGTAACCTCTTGGCAAGACTGGTGTCAGATCTCAAGTGTTACCCAGTTACTGGGTTGTGGAGGTCAGATAGGCAGTCGCTCCATGTAAAACACTGGTACTTAGCTGAATCCGGTAAGACTGGAAGCCGACCCCAATATAGTTGGGAAAAGGCTAGGCAGATGATGATTTTATCGATACTTTTTGGCACTTTATCAACATCCCTAAGTAAAAAGTTAACACATCTGTTCATCTAAACATCTTATTACAAATTTATGTCGCGATATTTTTGACACATGACGCGAGTGTTGACAAATTGATCAGGACCCAGGACAAATATGTTTGTATTCTTGAGATAATCAGAAAAGGAATAGAATATTATGTCAGCTATCATATTTAAACTTAAGTTGTCAAACAATAAAAGGCCCGTTTTAACAGCTATAAAAATACTTAATAATAAATAAACTTGATGCTTGCGAATGATACTCCTTGTCATAGTGTATCGGTAACATAGTATTTAATTAGGATTATTAATTTGATTTTTCAATTTCGTACGTAGAAAGTTATCGCGGCATGTAAAATGAGAGACGTCAACGGACTTCTTAGATTTTGACGACTATAAGGCGATTAACACACGGCACCGCGCACCGCCGCGCGCCGCGGAAGCGGAGGGCAGAGCACCGCTCGACCCGCGCGGTCGGGCGGTGTACGTGTGTTTTTAGAGGTTATTAGAGGCCAATAAGTCATGAGATCCGCTTCACCGACTACCGCGGCGGTGCACGGTGCCGTGTGTAAAACGCCTTATTGAATAATTTCCTCTGCACGATATTTTATAAAATTTAGTAGGTAAATATATAGGGCTAGGACATGGGAGGCGGAAGGATGACGAAAATAAAAGAAGAGAAAATAAATTATAGATGGACTGTTTGAAAGAAAACTGAGATGACAACTAATAGAGAAGTTGGAAGACGACATAATTATGTTGCGCCTACCTCGATAAATTAGGATTAAAGCAAAATGCCTCACCCTTTTTTTGTAGATCAAAATTATTTATATAGTTTTTTTTGTAAACGTGTGGTGGTAGCGTTATAACAACGTTTAACAGATATAATACACTAATATTACATAGGCGAAAGATTGTAAGTGTGTTTGTAACACTTTCACGCAAAATCTACTGAACGGCGCTGAACGTAATTCGGCGCAGAGATAGCTCGTCTGGAATAGCACATAGGGTATTTTTTATCCCGAGAATATTCGAAATTCACGCGGGCGAAGCCGCTGCCAGAAGCTAGTAGGTCCATAAACCTTAGTCAACAGGTGCGCCAACTGGTGAGCAATAAAACTTCACCCCCATTGGATAATGCCGATTGTATAAGACTGTTAGGTACTGTCCCCGTACAGGGCCAAAACTTCTTCTCATACAGAAAAGCCACGATCATAAGTCACCACGCTTGTTCCCCACGTGTTGCCCGTCACCGTTGTCAGCGATGTCCAATATAAACTAAATATACATTAGACAAGATATATTACTTTAATATGAATTAAAAAAAAAACATATTGGTACCTGCCCGGAAGCAATTAAACAAAACTGCAAAATGTGGCACCTACCTGTATTAGCAACTCTTTGCGATTCGGTGTGATCGATAACGCTAACGCACGAATTACGGGAGTTGGGTACCAAAATCTACGAAATGTTATTCTCGAAATCTTTTGCGACTGCGAGTAATTTTTTCTAGGTAAGCCAATTTGAATCTGCGCAGATGCCAATCTCAATTGAATCTTTTTTGGTGTTTTAAGCTTTTTTTTGTGAATGCTTTTGACCTTTTGGGCTAATCTGAGGCATCTGATATTATTATTTTTTGCAGAAGTTCAATAGTTTTTAACAATTTATGAAAGACTTATCATCGTTATCTAAGTAGCAGGAAGTGGGTCGCCGATAAATTTTAAAGAGAGTTACTGCGGCCCTTGCACAAACAATTGAAGGAACACGGGTGGGTTTTAGACAATAAAATTCTGACACAACACAAGCCCTCCCGCTTCACCCAGAGCGGGAGAAGTCATTGGATGATTTACCACACTAAAAAAGTAGCAGGAAGTTGCTGATAATCCTGTGGTTGGCTTATCACCTTCCTTCCTTCCCATTCCATATGGAAAAAACCCACATCACCATAACTTCATTTACTCTAAAAAAACATTCACAATCCAATCAAATACCAAACTTGAATAAAACCAATCTTTTTAAACGAAACCGAACTGAGTCAATTCGATGTCCATTTAATTTTCTGCAAGCTCCCGGCATGGTATACTGGAACGTGAGCAAAACCAGAATGGTTAACGCACGTCATTTCGTTAATTGGGATAGAGACCAAGGCCAGATGTGCAATATCGACAGCGATTTTTTTCATAATTACAGGGACAGACCCGACGAATTAACCCGAATTTCTCGCCCCTGCCATTTGCGAACCCTCATATATTACACCTTATGAACTATTTTCTTTGTTAGTTGTAGATACCTCCTATTTAATATTTATGGCTTGTAATGTTAGGTATTTTGAAGGGAGAATTGGTTGCACAGAACCTCCATACTTAGTATAAGTATATTAACAGCCTCATTATGATTTCGAAAATTATTACTTTATTAAGTTTTGTTGTTCAAATTATTTTTGCGCAAATAAGAACCATTTCAGTACCTACCACTCAACAAGGTTTACCGTTTGTATCGCCGGCAAATTCTAGCCTTGTGAAAACCCTTAAAGCACATTCGCAATGAAAATAATTGTCAGACAATTCTCATTCTTTTATCATACTCGGTTCTATTCGACATAATACAGTGTAATCCACTGCAGTGGCGATTTATTTAACCGCTATTGAGAACCCTAAATCATATTTATTGTAGCTACATGCGTATTCTGTATCTCTGCTAATGTCCTTGGCACTGTACCAGAAATAGCTAAATTACAACTTAGTGGTATAATTTGTAAGAACGAAAAGTAATGCGGTTCCGTTTGACGCATAGTATTTTTTTTTTCCTTGTTAGCAGTTCGGTCACTGGGTTATTTTTTTCTGATGTTAGAGTGGCCGGTCATTTTATTTAGATTTTGCACATTTTGTTAATATAGTCTCGGTCTTGGTTTTTTTTATTAGGTATTCATTTAGACATTGGGAAGCGAAGATACCGAAATAAGTAGGTATGAAGTGAAAACACTAATAGTTCTTCAATTAAATCGTCAATAATTTGCTTAGAAAGCCTGAAGTGAGTCAACAACATCAATTCTATTTCAATAACAAATACTAACAAAAACTTGAGATTTTTCAATAATTATTTGCAAATCGATTTTCGATTACGCCTCTACACTAGCAAAAGGTGTTAAACAGGAATATTCCAAGATACCGTTACCTATCTTTTCGAGACTATAAAACGCGAAGCAGTGACGTTCATAAAGACGACACTCAGGTGATTGATCGATGCCGATTGATATGTTGCCGTGCGGCTTGTAGATAATGTCGAAACATTACAGAATACTCCCGTGAATATAGACTTAAATGTGAAGGTAAGGACGGCATTAGAATGAGTTTTAAATTTCGTTTTAGCGAAACAGACTAAACATGCAGAAAATCTCGTCAATATTATCATTGGTCCCAATGTAAAAAGAAGACCTAGGTATTTAACCGATAAGTCCAAAAGTTGCAAGAAGGAAACGTCAATTTGGATTGATATGACTATTATTTAGAATCAGTAGTACGCCTAAAGAAATAAATACAAGACCCAAAAATAGGATAGACATAAAAATCGAATTGTCAATCTACCAAAGTCTTCAAGCCAATAAAAATCAAGATTACATCTTTAGAGTGGAGACTGGAGAGCGATATCAAATTGAATAAGCATACATTTCCCTGAGAGGAGGACATCATCGTTCCGAGAATTCTATTGTCAATATGAGATAGAACAAAAGTTGTAATACCATATGTCGAGCAGCATAGAGTGTTATTATTGCTTTTAAATTATTCCTTTCAGATATATGTTCTTGAGATGCATAGAGGGAAGAATATGGAGGTTCAGATACATTATTCTAAAATTTTAACCGCTGTTCATTTAGATTATATCATCCCGAAAGTCTGATACAGAACAAACACCAAATCAAAAATCTTAAAAGATCAAGGACTAAAATTTTGAGTTGATGGCTAAACGTCAAATATTTTTAGAGGTCGCTTCTTTTATTGCCTCTTCAACTATTAAAGTTTTAGAATACCTGTACTCTCTGGCTGGAAAAAAAATCAATACCAAACTTAAAATTAATAATGAACCACATTTTATTTTGTTGTGAGCAATGATATTCTAGTATACAGATATGTTATGAGAGCGTGCATTGTGAAGACTCGAATAGGTCCTAATTGGGGTCTTTAGTCTATGTCACCCATGGCGAAGAGCGATAGGCTTCGTTGAAACAAAAACAAAATTTTAAAAATGCCATCGTGTGTATTTAGAAAGTGTGCCAATTTTGATACCAAAGTACATAAAACAGAAGGTATCTCATACCAAAAGTGTGTAGGTATCTGTGCTGCCGCTGCTTTGTGGAACACTTTTTTCGGTTGTTTTGTGAGTGTATAACGTATCTGTTTATTAGAATATCATTGGTTGTGAGTATGACATATGTATATTTCACATCCCATAGATATAATATTAAGTGACGATGTTGTCATAAGTGATCTAATTTTCAAGATCCACATCATAAATTAATTCAATAAAACATAGGATTTTATAAGTATCAGGTATGGAATTGCTTATTTATGTGGAAACAATATTGTGTTGAGTTATTTATGCAATAGGTAACGTGATAATACTATATAATATACAATAGGTATAAACCGATTGATTACATAGAACTAGTAAACAATTAGCACAATTTAAATTGCTCGCGGAACTGTACCAAAAATTAGTCAGCTCTACTTAATATGTAACGTGATAATACTATATAATAATATAACATACAATAGGTATACACTGAATGATTACATAGAACTAGTAATCAATTAGCACAATATAAATTGCTCGCGGAACTTTACCAAAAATGAATCAGCTCCATTTAAATTCAATTACAATAAGCACATAAAAAATATCATAATCATTGGATAAAACGAATCGTATCCAGTTCTGACAAAAAACTAAAATTAAACTTCAAAACACCAACTTATAGAACTAGTAAACAATTAGCACAATATAAATTGCTCGCGGAACTGTACCAAAAATGAATCAGCTCCATTTAATTTCAATTACAATAAGCACATAAAAAATATCATAATCATTGGATAAAACGAATCGTACCCAGTTCTGACAAAAACCTAAAATTAAACTTCAAAACACCAACTTTTTCTCTTCTCAGTAGCTATATCTTCCTAATTATCAAAATAAGTTTGACCTTCAGAAACTAACTTATTTTCCGGTACCTTGCTATCTTTTCTTTACGCTGATTGCCATCATTACATGGTCCCTCTTCAAAGAGATATTTATCTCAACTTAATGAACTTTAATGTCCTCTATATTTTCTTACTTAATTACACTAGTGTTTTACTATTAACATTCGTCACATCATTACGCATATGATTAATGACAAACCCGTTTGATGAATTATGTCGTTCCGTGGCAAATTAATTAATCTGTGAATTTATAGTGGATATTGATTACTACTGAGATTTGACATTGAAATCTTGATTTGTCATTAGCGTTTGAGTAGATCGATCACCTAATAACCCACTTGATTAGTTTTGGTAGTAACCGTTGTAATTTCATCGCTTACCGCGTGACAATCTTCAGAAAGTCGTAGCACCTAATGGAACCTAACCACATTAATGTGATATTACATTACTAGCATATCTCTCAATACATACCTACTTCAGTCTACGCAAGCTGTTCAAACCTAACACTAATAAATCAAAATATCCATAACGAGTCTTTGCCTTGGCCTTGCCTTAGCCCTTTATATCTCCCTTACGTCATTTGTTTGCCAAACATTAGCTAATCCATCATGTCTTCCAAAACATCTAGTCACACAAAGGCAGTATCGTCATCGCATTCTTTGGTAGCAATAAATGTCATAATACTTAATACTCTATAAATATTTAATCCCTTATCTGCATCCGTTTCGCTAATTTTATCACGTGAGCCATCAACATGTGTTTGTACTATTTATCCCTCTGACCTTGGATGACCTGGTTATGTATTATCTTTATCATCAACATCGTCATTAGGTTCTGTAATGAAATAACACATCCTATCTAAAGCGATAGTTCGAACTGTGGTTGATATGAACACACACTACCGATACCGTTACCACAGCCGATTATCAGAATTATTGTTCATACGTTAGATGCGTTTCTTACTTGCTTACATCATCGTTTCGTCTGCCAAACATTTGACTTCATCATTCCCATAAATGGAGTCAGAGAATCTAAAATATCATTGAAATTTCTATCACTTTCTCGTAGATAGCCTGCTAAATATTTCATATACAAAATTATTGCTTTCATGGGGAATCCAAGCATATGATTCAGTATCGATTTAGAGATTGTAGGATTATTTCGCAGGTATATATTACAAAGTATCCTTATCTGAATGTCACATATTAATTTTATTGAAGTGATAGTTGCTGTGCAATTTTACGCGTAATATAAACATGCCTACATGGACATGACTGAGTCACAACATTTACCAACGTCCTTCATTTTAATTTTAAATTGTGGTTTCGAGTTGCTTGGTAAAATAACGTTACGCTTTTAACTCTTTAATGAGGAAAAGTTCCGTAAAACCACAAGCAAAGAATTACCATAATTCTATTCTAAACCACCCAAACTTCACATAACAGAACACAACAAACATAAATCCTTTGTTACCCGCACTCAAAAAGTTCCGCATAATAACTGCGAAATACCTGTGCGAAAAACATCCACATCTTATCTACTGGGGAGTAGTATGGAAACCATTAATAATGATAACACATCCGTTCTACCTATTTCAGCACTCCGGATGGGCCTGTCCGAAGTTGGGGATCCGATTACGGAATGAATGTATCACCCCATATCAACTTGTAAAGCTTACGTACTTCATCCAACTTTCAATGACATGCAGGATAAAAATCGGATTTGAATTGGAATTTTTCGCAATATGATTTGAAAAATTGGGAGTAATTAGGGTGTCGAAATCTGTTTTCAAATGGTTGTTGTTTTGGGCTTTGAGTTGTTTATAAATAATAATAATAAACCCTTTATTCTGAACTACGCATACAAATGCAAAATAACAAGTTGGTTTGGTCTAAATATTGTCCCGCACTTCATCGTGCCTTTTGGCATAGGCCTCCTCTAACAACTTCCACGGGCTTCTGTCTCGTGCCACCCTTCTCCAGTGGCGACCAGCCGTCAGCTTCAGATCATCCTCCCATCTTGCATGATGGCGTCCTCTGTTGCGGTGTCTGTCTCTGGGGTACCAATCAGAGACAGTTTTGCTCCATTTATCTTGGGTCTCTCGGATCATGTGGCCGGCCCATCTCCACTTCTGTATGTCTATTCGGCTGATTATGTATGTTACCTTAGTTTTCTGTCTTATTTCTCAACTTCTTACTTTATATTGCTTCCTGTTTATAAATTCATATTTCGTTTTAATGATTGAGTTTGAAGTACGCAGACTACTTTGACATCTAGTGAGTTGGTGCCAGTCTAGTCCTGAACACAATTTAATTATTTCAATCGTTAATAAGTTTTATGTCACGTAGCTTTTGTGTTTAACACCGCCGGTGACAAGCTGCTACCGGTGTGGTTCTGCGTTCATTTCCTTGGTGAGACAGTATTATAATAAACAATAAATTATTTTATTGGAATGCACAATAGAAAGCATACCTCTGCCCTGAGGTAGAAATGAGTTTAAACTTTAATGTATTTGGGCTTAAACTTTAACCGCTATAATCTCTTTAAATTTGTTTTAAAATTGTGACCATAATTATATTCATCTATAGTTTCTTTTTTGCATTCTTTACTAAAACATTCCTAACCAGTCATATATTTAAAAAGACACTTATCCTCCCACATAGCATACAAAACACACCCAGATTTCATAGAAAACCATCTGTTTGCCTGTTTATGCAACTGCGCCAACAGACTGCGCCGATGAAGTTCAAATATTTGATCTAAGATTATTCGTATAAGCGCCATACTTCGCGTCTGTGGGGAAACTAGGAAATAAATGTAATGGATGTCTCATAGAAGAGGAAAAATGGAAAGCATAGTAATAAGTCGAATGACTGCGCTTCTTTCTTCTTCAGCTTTTGCTCTGCAGACAGAATTTCAAGTAGGGTCATCATTTATGCGGGGGCACTTCGATTGCAATGTTTGTGCATATGAGATTCTTGTCTGTGGACGTACCTACGACTTCGATAGTTGAATTTGAGTTTACTACTCCTACTCGTAGTATGTTGTTGCAAGTTCGTGACTTCTAACAACTTAGTCTGTATATGGGAGGGCGAAAGTTTCTCGCTAATTGGATTAACCTTTTTTGTGGTAAGCTCTCAGTTTCTCAATTTATTTAACACAGTTTGGTGTAGTTAAGTTTAGAACAGCGTTTCTACTAACCATTACCAGTGTATCTTATTGTTCAATGTGATACAATTCTTGCCAAGGGATACCATGTTGCCCAGTTACTGAATTGTGGATGTCAGACAGGCAGTCGCTCCATGAAAAATACTGGTTCTCACCTGTATCCATTTTGATTTAGCCGACCTCAACCTATTATATTTTTATTTATGATGGGTATTTGAGATTCCCAATTGATGATTAAGGTCGCCAATTAGCCTCTTAGCTCTGCGTTCCACCGAATCCCAAAGTTGACTGCAATACTCCATGCAGGATCGGACTTGCGCCTTAGAAAGAGTTAAAAGCTGTCCAGGCGTAAAGTATCGCTTCACTCTGTACAAAGCCCAAATTGCGGCCAAAAAACTAATCATCCTAAATGCCCAGTTTTTTTGCCGAAATTTGGGCTTTGCACTCAATGTAGGCGCCGAAGTTGAGACTGGATGTCAACTCTATGCCAAAGAGCTCGAGCCGATCAGTTACAGGAACAGATGCACCCCAAAAAGTAGGCGTTTGGATGAAATGAGTCCTTTTTGCGGTAAAAAGACATGCATTAGGAATAGATTAAGCAAATTGATTGATTCCACGTGACAATGTAATCCTGTGTTGCATTTACAGCCACATAATATATCTCAAATGTCTAAGTACTCAGTCACACAGAAACTTATATATACGGACACACTCAGTCCCGGAACAACTATCTGTTGGCGAGACAAATATTGACAAGACGGAAGCCAATAGCTTACTTGCTGTGGCAATCGAGCCGTCTGACTCTTTTGTTCTACAATATCCTGAAGTATTTTAGACAAAGGAAGGAAATTCGTTATCTGCAACACATAATTTAGAAATAACATAACCGTTTATGATCCAAACATTCCCACAATTTTCCAATCCATGAAACTGGATCCCTAAACAGACTAATCGAACTATGTTATTAGCTACAGTTTGGCAAAACGCGTAATAACAATGAATTGTATTTACAAATAGTATTATGATTAGAAATGAGAGCTAATTAGCTTTTCACACTTTAACACAATATGTGGTTTGTTTACATCAATTTACACTTGACTATGGGGTACTGTTTGCTTTTGTAGTGAAATTATCATTAGCAACCGACGTGCGTGTATGTATGACTAGATTTATGAATGTAGACGAAGTGAAAGGAGTTTGTAAGGATCGTAGCAGGCTCTCTAGAGAATGTGCCATTCTATCAGCGATGGCGACGGTCAAAATGTCAAGTCGATGTCAAAATGCCAAAATGTCAAGTCAATGTCGATTTCGACCAAGTGGTCGAAATCGACAAAGCTTTTTAGTAACTTGCAATATATGGAGGTATGTAATACGTTCAGGTCAAATCTTGCAACTGAATTTTAAAGCAGTTATCCTCCACCGATAAAGATGGAATTTAGCATACACGTTTAGTTTGGATGACAATGCATGCTCAGCTAAGTGACGTCATTCTAAATCCAATATGGCGGACGGCCCAAGATGGCGGACTAATAATTTTTTTGAGCATTGCCATGATATGGGTATCAAATGAAAGGGTTTGCTGAGAAGAATACGAAAAAAGCTTGTTATAAGAAAATATTTTTTATGAATATTTTTATTTACTTGCAATGTTATGTATGTAATACGTTCAGGTCAAATCTTGCTGAATGTATGTAATACGTTCAGGTCAAATCTTGCTGAATTTTAAATCAGCTATCCTCGATTAAGATGAAATTTTGCATACACGTTTAGTTTGGATGACAATGCTCGGTATTTCAGTAAACTAAAATCATTGATTAAAATAAGTTTTTTTAATTGGAAAAAAATATTGTCAATTATTTTCCAATCGCTATCGCAACAATTAGTTGATAGAATGTAATTTGTATAGACCCTCAGATGGCGTGCTTTTGTTTCTGCCTACCCAGATGGGAAAAAGCGTGAGTTAATGGAGGTACCTATGTATTATCATTAGCTGACCATTTCTATATATTGTGGTCGGTGTCCACTCCAGCCAGATGCAACTAAATAAAGGAATGTATCACAGAGCTCGGGACGCCATACTGACAGTCTATGTTTTCTGATATAGTTGTTTTATCTCACGATGACGGATGAATCGTAGCAAAATGAATCTTATTTCGGCGTCATAAAAGTCACGTAACCCTTCTTCGTGAGATAGAACAACTATACGTATACATAACTTCTTTAAGTCAAGAGTTAGGTTACTTCTAAGCAAGCGTTCACCGTCGCCACAACATCGCTTACCGGTGAGACAGCGTGTCACACGCTTGTTTGTGTGGAAAGTTTTGACAATACCGTCTCTAGCTGTAACCACCGAGGCGTCTCGCTGCTCTGTGGTTATCCACTAACACGCATTTCCACTTTTGCTTATCTTTGTTGTTATCATAATGTCAGTTAATTGTCATCGATCTATCTGTCAACTGAGATTCTTCACAGGGACCATTTGGTGCAGCGAAGTACCTAATTACACGACGTACGACCAACAGCAGTGCCTTTTATGTTAACAGTCGAACAGACTTCATTATGCGACTTCTTAGCGGACAAAATTACTTCAACATTATGATGCTAAAGAATGTAAACCTTCAAAATCCTTCGGTTCGTTATCGAAAGCGTTTTATGCAATTGTTTGCTGGTTTTGGTCTGGGTTTTGATTGTTTAAGACGACGACTAACGCCAACGACCTTGAGGGAACAAAACGCGAACTCGTTTCACACCTGCCCGACCCAAAATTTTGTAATTTTTTGTACTTTTCTTATTATTCTATGACTTAAAAAAAAAGTCTCGGATCAAAATGTAGATAATTAAATTGTCTTTAAGATGGTGTCGATTTCATTAAAATACGCCCAGCGGTTTTGGTGTGATTGTCGTGTTTTTGTCCGTTTTAGACATAACTTTACAAATACACTATGTTATACGAATAAAACTCAAAATTTGCTCAGATCAAATTATTAGGAAAATAGTCTAACATAGCATATATTTTTATCAAAAAATTACGACTAGCCATTTAGACGTGATTCTCATTTTAAAAACAGCTACTCAAGGGAATCGGCGCCTTAACACGCTTCTCGGTCCTATGGAAGGTAAGTGAATTTATTCTGTAATCAGTGGCCTTACTCTGACAAGTCAGAGTACTGAGAGAGAAAGACGGAGCTATGCAGGACGAATAGAACTGTTACTTTTTCCCAGAAGAATCAAGGGCTTATTCTGAGGTAGCGTTGTCACGTTATAGTACTGTCCCAGGTAGCCAGATAACTGGGACCGATCGTGCCGTCCACACGCAATATTGTCTGCAGTTCAGAGTAATCTAGCTAACGTAAAATCTTTAATCAACTTAGTATTTTCCCGACACAGTTAATAAAAGCCCGTTCGGTCATTAGTGAACGTTCGTTCACGTTATTGTGATGTTATCTTTTTGCTGTTTAATGTTATTATAAGTCGTAAGTTCCGGGTACAGGTTCTGGGCTATAATTTGCCGCCTGTTTTATAACGGTGATTGAAAACGTGATTTAATATAATGTTTTATTTTAAAGCAATATGATCAGGAGTTCCTTGAAGCCCAACATCCCCCGCAGACGAGATCTATTGAGCATTCTAGATTAAATAAAAAAACTACAAAGCAAAAAATAACTTTCTTTTCCGAAGTCGGTGTCTTTTGTACCCATTGTTTTCCGTTTTTCGACACCGACTTCGGAAAAGAAAGTTATTTGTTGCTTTGAAGTTTTTTGTTTTGGAAGTCCGTTTGATTTTTTGTTAAAAAGTTTTTTAACAATTTTTTTTTTCTCTTTTTAGTTTTGGTAGGTATCTCCAATTAACATGAAAATCATTTATAGCCAAAGTACATATCATGTCGATTCCAATAAGCCCAAACACGACTAGGATACATTGTTTTATATCAGAATTCCAGTGCCTACCTTCCGGCTTCATCATCAGATCAGTTCAATGGTGCCATTTTCATCAGTACCATTTATTTACAAGTATTTGCTTCATCATAGTCGGATAACTATACGAGATATCTAATACCCGTGACATACTTAGCATAGGAGTTCCAGTGGCCATCTGTGGTCTTCGTCATCAGTTCCACTTCACCAAATGATACTTTCTGAATGCAAATGATTACATTGTTGATGAAAATACCAAAATCGCTATATGTATGCCTATAATATTTGAGGAGTTCCCTCGATTTCTCTAGGATCCCATCATCAGATCCTGAACTAATGACTATGGGACCAACTAGAAAGTATCCCATTCAAAACCAAAATAACAATTTTTGAAATCGGTCCAGGCGTCTTTGAGTAATCGGGGAACAAACATAAAAAAAATCGACGAATTGAGAACCTCCTCCTTTTTTTGAAGTCGGTTAAAAATAATAAACAGGTTGCACAGGTGCAACATGTTTTAGTATTTATTCGTTTGTGTTGCATTGCGAACACTTGCAGAATACCTAGGTATATGTAAGATCAACAGAACCTATCTTTAACAGCATGTTATACCTACCTATCTATCTACCTAAGTACGCTCCTGGAAAGTATTATACATATTAGCCTATCAAAATATTTGAATCCATGGGCCTATGGCGTTTCCTACGGTTCAAACATTAGTATTTTTTTATTTTGTAGACCCCTGTAATCCCCTTTTTACGAGAAATTAAACCAAGACTGACAAACTGCACAAATCTAGTTACGAGTCAATTCTACAAACATCCATTTAACTTGAAATCTCATGAACTAGCTAACAGCTAATTTCAACACATAAATAACACCAACATGTGCAGCGTTCGTCCAGAACTCCAGACGCCGGACTTTTACTTGATTAATTAACCCTAAACGCGAACGGTATATATTTGGTTTTATTTTTTACTTTACCATAAAACTAACTTTTTGTTAGTTATCAAAAATATATCTAGGTAGTTCTTTTTTAGGGTCCCGTTTTTACCCAATGGGTAAAAACGGGACCCTATTACTAAGATTCCGCGGTCCGTGTGTCTGTCTGTCTATACGTCTGTCACCAAGCTGTATCTCATGAAACGTGATAGCTAGGCAGTTGAAATTTTCACAGATGACGTATTTCTGTTGCTGCTATAACAACAAATACTAAAAACAGAACAAAATAATAATTTAAGTAGGGCTCCCATAAAACAAACGTGATTTTTTTGTCGTTTTTTGTGATAATGGTACGTAACCCTTTGTGCGCGAGTCTGACTCGCACTTGGCCGGTTTTTTGTAAATAAACACAATACCTACTGACTAGGTTCCACAAATGACCTGAATTATTACAAAATGTTTAAAAAAGTGCATCAAAATCACAACAAATCAAGTTATCAATTCAACAAACAACCATTTAACTTGAAACCCCATGAACTAGTTATTTTCTACACATTAATTACACCAACTTGTGCAGCGTTCGTCCAGAACTCCATGTTCCGCACTTTTACTTGATTAATTAACCCTAAACGCGAACGAAGGATGAATTTAGTGGGTCGTGTCGCTGCATACATATTAAAGGAGTTTACATAGCTGCATAAGTTTACATAGGTTAGCAGCTCGTGGCTGAATAATATGAGTAACAGCCTCTAGGGTAGATCTTCTTCGAGTCAGTATTCTTCGAAGTTAAACAACGCTTGCCGAGGTGGCACGTGGATGGGTGACCATCTTTACATACTGAGATTTGTCCGTGTCCAATTTATTTTTATGTGTTTTCCCTGATTACTCAGACGCAGATTTGGATTTTTTTGCTATTGTTTGAACGGGTGTACCTACTTCCTAGGTGGTCCCACGGTCATCAGGTCAGGATCTCACGATGGGATCCTGGAGAAATTGAGGGAACTCCTCAATTTTTATAGGCCTTAAACATAGCGATTTTGGTATTTTCATTCAGAAAGTATCATTTGGTGAAGTGGAACTGTAGAAGAAGACCACAGATGGCCACTGGGACATCTTAATGCTAAGTATGTCACGGGTATAAGATATTTTTAAATCGACATGAGATTTACTTTGACTATAAATGATTTTCATGGTTATTGGAAGAATCTCGTTTTAATCTATAGAACCAACACTAAAGAGATAAATAAAACTTTTAAACCAAAAAATCAAACCTACTTCCATAACAAAGCACTACAAAGCGAAAAATAACTTTCTTTTCCGAAGTCGGTGTCGAAAAGCGGAAAACAATAGGTACCAAAGACAGCGATTTTTAGAAAAGTTAGTTTTCGCTTTGTAGTGTTTTGTTTTGGAAGACGGTTTGTTCTTTTTAGTTAAAATGTTTTTTAGGGTTGAACATTGTGTTGAATATGAGGTACGGGACGTACGGGTTGCTAGCGTGGTTTATCATTTTGTAGATTTGTCGAGTTGTTGGAAATGTAGGTTTAATTCTGTCTCTGAGTGAATTTTGTGGAATGAAATGTTAGTTTTCTGTGTATATTTGTGGACTGTTTGAATAAGGTTTCATATTTATTCTGGTTTCAAATGAATAACGGTATAATTTAGGTAGATATTTGGTTTTATTTTTTACTTTACCATAAAACTAACTTTTTGTCAGTTATCAAAAATATATCTTGATAGTTCTTTTTTAGGGTTCCGTATCCAATGGGTAAAAACGGGACCCTATTACTAAGACTCCGCGGTCCGTGTGTCTGTCTGTCTGTCCGTCTGTCACCAAGCTGTATCTCATGAACCGTGATAGCTAGGCAGTTGAAATTTTCACCGATGACGGATTTCTGTTGCCGCTATAACAACAAATACTAAAAACAGAATAAAATAAATATTTAAGTCGGGCTCAAAAATAACAACGTGTTTTTTTTTGCCGTTTTTGCGATAATGGTTCGGAACCCTTCGTGCGCGTTTCTGACTCGCACTTGGCCGATTTTTTGTAAATAAACACAATACCTACTGACTAGGTTCCACAAATGACCTGTATTATTACAAAATGTTTGAAAAAGTGCATCAAAATTACAAGACCGATTTAACTATTCACCGGCTAGTATCCAATTAAGTACCTAGTTTAAATAAACCAACAGAAATCGACAAAACGCCACTATTATTATACGAATTACGAAGTCATTCTCCTATGTAAATATGCGCATACATTTAACTTACAATAGAATGAATGAACACTGTTCTAGTGGGAAACGTTTAAATTATGCTTAATTTTTGTATGTGGCACGGTTGTAAGTACTTATAGCTGTTGAATACAGGCCTGCGGATCTCAAAGCCAAGAGGCAACATTGGAGCCCATTAGCAATGCTGCGACTTTTGGATCCTACAAGGTCTATACCCGCGCAACCACGATACGCGGCAGCGGTAAACTAGGAGTTTGTTCTATTAGATACCGATTCCTCTCAGACAGGTGGAAAGTGATACAACCGTGCACAACTTACAACTACTACTCACATTTGTTCCCGTGGTGGTTCGACCTGGGCTCGTTCAATCCCGTGTGTGGTTATTAATAATAATTAGGGACAACCGACGTGGTCCGGACCGGATCCCGGGACACAACCAGACACACGTTCCCCACAAACATACTTCGCTGCGCGTGAAATACATACACAAACAAATGCACGGGCGATTCCCAGTACCACTCGCGGTTCGCGAACGTAACTTCGAACAACGATCGGTCTGCTATAAACCCATTTTAAAACGAAACATATGGCGTGCAAAGCGGGGCGGGCGAACGCGCGCGCGCGCGTTGGGCGTATGTGTGTATGTGTGTGTTTTAGCAGTGTTTTTCTGTAGGCTGATGTCGCTGATGATGATGACTACCTTTCTGACCTCCAGAGTTTTGTTGGTAAATGCACTGTTGTATAGCGCAGTGCATTGGCTACGGAATTATCAACTTACGTAACTATAATCTACATCGCTCACAGATTGTGTCTGTCTGAATCTACTTACGATTCTAAAGATTCTAGGTATTGGTTTAATTAGGTATATAATTAGCCTACCAACATAATTGACTAAATCAGACAATACAACGGTGTCTCTTCCAGGTGGAATCGCAATATAAATATTTATGTAACATAAGAACCTAGACATGTTTTCTTACTAACACAAGCTGAAAGCTCAGGTACAAGGGGCTCAGGTCACTGCCAAATACTATTGCGTCATGTTATTATTATCTCTCAGATGTAGTGTGTCGGCGATCGACCTCAAAATATTCAGGCATCAAGAGATCGAATGCCTACCAATTCGTACTAACTGGAAACAGAAAACTTCATATAACAATAATATAACGATACGACGACGTCGCGTCGTGCGAAAACGCGCATCGTTCCACGATAATCTTAGAGCATAATATAAATAAAAAACTGGCCAAATGCGAGTCGGACTCGCACACGAAGGGTTCCGCACCATTATCGCAAAAAACGGCAAAAAAATATTGTTTATTGTATGGGAGCCCCCCTTAATTTATTTAATTTTAATTTTATAATTATTATTTTTTGAAGTGAATATTAAACTAAATATTCTGTTAATATTTCAAGCGTCTACCTGTTGCCGTAATGCCGTTATTATATCGAGCAAAAAACGGCAAAAATATCACGTTTGTTGTATGGGAGCCCTCCTTAAATATTAATTTTATTCTTTTTTTAGTATTTGTTATAGCGGCAAAAGAAATACATTATCTGTGAAAATTTCAACTGTCTAGCTATTACGGTTCATGAGATACAGCCTGGTGACAGACGGACAGACAAACAGACAGACAGACAGACGGATCGTGAAGTCTCAGTAATAGGGTCTTTGGGTACGGAACCCTAAAAAACTACATTACGTTTCTCAACAATTCTTTATATGTAGTTTTTTTACTATTTTCCCTGAGATTATCGAGAAACGATGCGTGTCGTAGCACGAGGCGACCTCGTATCGTGTTTAAGTGTAAGAGTCCTTATCCCGTCTTCGTTTTTACAAGCTTGTATTTAACTTGCAATGTATGTTATGTAAGTGTGTTCGAATCAAATCTTGCAACTGAATTTTAAAGCAGATATCTTCCACCGATTAAGATGAAATTTTGCATACGCGTTTAGTTTGGATTACAATGCATGGTTAGCTAAGTAACGTCATTCTAAATCCAATATGGCAGACGGCCCAAGATGGAAGAATACGAAAAAAGCTTGTTTAAAAAAAAATACTATTAATTATTATCAGCCCGAATACTGCACACAGGCCTCTCTTTTATTTACCCTGTGTCTATCTCAACGGTTCCGTACCATACTCATCGAGGGTGATTTTACCCGCGATGGCAAAATGAATGTCATCTGTCCATCTCCTTTTAGTATTACCCACTTTTCGAGAATTTCCGGGATTGACTCGGTAAACTCTCGTAACTGATTGTTTGAACACCCTGATCTAAAATCTCCACTTCTATAGCACAATACCTACTTCCTAAGAATCGTGACTCAGCCTGCAAAGAGAAAAGAATAAAAAATCTCAATGTCAGAGCCGAGCCGACGACGACTGTCTTGAATACTGTGATATTAAAATATTCTCCGGGGAATTGGTTACGTCTTTTATGGCCTTATTATATGTATGTGCGTGTTCCTTACGTGATAGGGATAATACTCAAGCAGAAAATGGCAGGTAGGTGCCGGAATTTAAATGGTAAGCAAAAAGTTCATGTTAAAGGCGAAATTAAGGTTTAAAACACAACTGCGCAAGTCTACTAAAGTCGGAAGAATAAAAACTTATTTTCGTCTTTGGTACATCTTGTTTTTAGCATTTTTCGACACCGACTTCTGAAACCAAAAGTAATTTTTTTGTGAAATTGTTTTTATTGTAACGAGGTTCCTTATCGCGCGTTGCGAAAGGGGGCTAGACGGAAAAAATTAAGACGAAAAGTTGTAACGACACTTTTTGCTATAGTTGTAAGCCGTGTGGCGTGCGCGTGTTTCGTGCGTGTTCTAACCTATACGCTGTTGTGTTTACGAAGTCGAGAGAGTATATATACATTATATATATGTATGTATATATATAAATATATATATGTGTATACTTATATATATATACTAAAGGAACTTCGTTCCATCCGGGTGTCCCTTGACACCCCTCAAGTTTTTCTCTCTTTTTAGTTTTAATACTCCATCATTAAAAATGATTGACAAATGATTGTGGTTGGTCCTAGTCGCCTGAAGAAAAAAAAAAATTTTTTCATGTAACTAGTTTTGTCACGATCTCAGTTGCTTTCACAATTTAACAGACTTCAAAATGGAGGAGGTTCTCAATTCGACTGTAGGTATGTTATTTTTGCCTCAGAACTTTTTACTACGTGATAAATTTTAATGTTTCTTTTTTTACTTGAATGCTGGTACTACTCATGTGGTCCCATTAAAATTTTATCGTATTTTCATGGTCATAAAAAGGTACCAAAACTAAAAAGACAAAAACATGAAACTTTTTAACAAAAAATTAAACCGTCTTCTAAATTAAAACAACTTTCTTTTGGAAGTCAGTGTCGAAAAAGAAAAAAAAAATGATACCAAAGACACCGACTGCCGAAAAAATTGTTGTTTTGTTTTGTGAGTCGGTTTTTTTTTGGTAAACAGTTTTTTAATATTAAACTACTTAGAAGCGTCGCTGTGTTTTGTTTTAACGCCTTTAATTTATGGATACGTACGTACATATCATAGGTCAGAGTTACCTACGTAACCCTTGAGGGACCAGAACATAATTTAAAATTAAATCCGTATTCAGTTCCATGATGAAGGAAAACAACGAAAGGGTAATTCAATGTGAATAATTTAGAAAGTGTGTTAGATCAAGGTCTGCTGTGTTTTGAGAAAATTGAAAGGAAACCAGCAGATCATCCCTGAAGAAATCACTTACCAGCGAATTTTAGTTTTCATTTTAGTAAAATACAGATTGTTCTTTCCATCATTTTAGTTTTAGAGGTTTATAATTATAAGGTTTTCATAATTACATAAATGATTTTGGGTTAAAGCTAAAATTATATTTAAGTAGTTCATAATTTTATTAGCTCGTGGCTAAATAATAACAGCTGCACGGGTCGATCATCAAGGTTAAGCAACACTTGACGAGGTCGGTCCGTGGATGGGTGACCATTTCAACATACCGAGTTTCCGCGGTGCCTCGGAAAGCACTTTAAGCCGTTGGTCCCGGCTGTCATTTGAAGATCTTTGACAGTCGTTACGGGTAGTCAGAAGCTTGATATCTGACACCAGTCTAGCCAAGAGGTATCGTGTTACCCAGTTACTGGGTTGTGGAGGTCAGATAGGCAGTCGCTCCATGTAAAACACTGGTAGCTGAATCCGGTAAGACTGGAAGCCGACCCCAATATAGTTGGGAAGAGGCTAGACAGATGATAATTATAATTTTATTAGACCAACAAAATTAACTCTTGTCTAAAATATTGAAATTCAAATCAATTCTGGAAAAGGTTTAGCCTCGGTTGGTAGATACTTAACGAGACTTTTTGGAATAATTTAATTAAAAAGTCAGATAAGTACCGGGAATTAAGCGATAAGGTAATTTAGTGAAAAAACAATGGCCATCGCTCTAATGTGTGCAGTAAATGTCATTCGTTCCGGGTAAGAGGTCATGGTGAATAAATTCGTTTAACTTTAGTGTGGGACTTTAACCTTTCGTGTACATGTAATTAGCAAAACAATAGAAAACTCATTGTGTTCAGCGTGGATCCACGTCCTATACACAAGAAAGGTAGACTCGGGGAAGGCTGGGTCGCCCCAACGCGAATGTATACGTACATCCGTGGTGGGGCGACCCGGACTGCCAGGCACTTTTTCTCATGGAACCTGCTGCGGGACTGATCAATGGTGGCTCCGTTCGCTGTCAGTGATCCTGCAGTCGGGGCGATCCCGGACATGAGAAGTTATTACGACTATTTGGTTTGTATTTAATTTTTGGGGCATCCATATGTATAATTAGTATTAAGATTAGTTATATTTTAATGTTTATATTTTTGTGTTAAGTGATAAGAGAAAGGGGGCGGGCTGTAAATCAGCGTTGACCAGCGTTACGGCTATGCTGCACACTGATCAGCATTTGCTGAGCCCGCTCCTTTTACCACACTGAATGTGCTCATATTGCCACATCTATGTTTGACACTATTTAGTATTAAGATCGAACACATATAGTGTTTGGTAATAAATGTTTTCTTTCTTTCTTTCATTCAAGTTTCCGAAAGGCAAATCCCAGGCCTAGGTTAACCCATAGACCACCCTCCTATGTGCCTATCACCTAAATAAGTTTGAATAAAATATTGAGTTTTAATTTTTTGTTGCATTGTGTTTTGAGGAAGAAGTTGTGCAGAAAGTATGATTATCAATGGATAGTTTATAAAGGTAGAGAAAGACCGAAGTTACGATGAATGGGACGTGTCATCGTGTGAGGAATGATTTGGCGAGAAAGCAGATTACGAAAGGGTAATTGATTGAAAATTAGTTTTTTGTACGTCAGGTAGATTAATAAAACATATGGACCGGTGGGGCAGAAAAGTTCTGGAGTCGCGACCGCGAACCGGAAGATGTTGCGTTGGAAGGCCTCCCACTAGGCAGACCGATAACCTGGTGAAGGTTGCGGGGATCCACTGGATGCGAGACGCACGGGACCGGTCAATGTGACGCTTGGGGGAGGCCTATGTCCAGCAGTGGTCGCTTTCAGCTGATATGATGATGTTGATTGTACACGTATTTTTATTTTACCACGTGAACAAATAAAATTGGTTTTCTGTAAAGTCGGTTTACGGACGATAGTTTAACGTGACAACGTCACATACATAACGATACAATTAACGTCATTGTAACGTTACGATTATAACGTTACAATGAGCGTAACGTTACATTGAGCGTAACGTTACATTGAGTAATCTTTTTTCGTACGTGCAGCCGGCGTTCATCGATTTATTAGACGTTGTCACGTCAAAAAATACGACGATACAGTGCGTTGAAATATCGTGTGACGTTACGGTGTGCTACACTTAATACTGATAAAGTGACGTCACAAGCCACCACTACTGAACTTTGATGCGCTTTATCTTTGCTAATTTTTATTTATTTGATAAAGCAAAGCAAAGCACGACCGATGACGAAGGCCGATGTAGATATGGAAGAAGAGGACAATTCAATTCTGATAAGTGCTGAATGATGACGATGTTTTCTGATCGTATGAATATTGAGACAATTACATAACATCAAGTAAACAGGAAAAAATATTGTAATTTATTCATCTCAAATTTGAAACACCCAATTTACAGAATAAATAAAACAACAACAAAAAATCAGATAACACTTGATATGCCAACTTGTCTCACCATCAACATAATGCCTTCTTTATTCAAACACCCATCGACAGCGGACACACATGAATTCATAAGAAATACGATATCTTCGCATCTCACGATTCCATTGAGAAAATTGATGGCAGTTAGCACAACCGGAACCGGCTAGGCTTGGGTAAAATATATCGATATATTTTCAAAAAGTAGTCGTTATTCGATGTCGATATTTATACCATAGATATATCAAAGATCGATTTTTTTGCCAGTACCTACCTGTTTTATTAGTTATTTCCCATAGTGTTGCCATAATATCGTGCGATCCTATGCGTCAGATCGTGCCGATTCCCTCATCCTTCACCAGATCATCGGTCCATCTTGTAAGAGGCCTTTTAATGCTGCGTCATCCTGTACGCAGTCGCAACTTTTCAATTTGATATCTCATCATCATCATCGTCAGTCTTTTAATGTTCCCACTGCTGGGACACAGCCCTCATCACGAAGTTTTCCTTCAACGTTTTTAGAGCAGTGGTGATGAAATTATTTACACAAAGCAAAGGGCCTGCCTGGGTCGAACCCCCGACCCGAAACGTACCTAAGTCATTTCCATCGATATATTTTTTCATTTCCCTAGAACCGCTTACCGGGACAGACGCAGCATTGTATGCTAATGCGTCCATTGAGAACGGATCAATCAAGTGAAATGAATATTATATCGGGTTCAGACCGACAGTCCGACACGTTCTGTTTGACCATTTTTTTGGGGATTGTATTTCATTGCCGTGTGTTAAATGGACGTGTTCGTTTCAGTGCTTTTTGTTTAATTGAGAAATTAAGTGCACGGTAGATATACGTGTGATTTTATAAATATGAAAATGTATGTTTTTATTATTTTTATTATATGTATCACATGCTTTTAAAACATTTATGCTTGTTTCAAAGTGGACATTAATTCGCAGTCGCTTTTGCAGTTTTTATGCGTGATATACAAAACAAGAGCAGTCGAACAACATTTATCTGATAAAAATAACTACTTGAAAGCTATTTGAAGATCTCTGCCCATCAGGTAGATGGTGATGTGCTTCAGTAAGACCAGGTGCGCAGTACTCATAACCGGCGTGCGTGTAAGACTAGATGTATAAGCGTGACTGAAGCAAAAGAATCGTAGTATGTAGGGATTGTAGTAAGTAAGGATCGTAGTATGTATGTCTTTTCCTGCTGCACATCAATGACCTACTTCTGCCTGGTATTGTTGGGTACGCAGATGACAGTACTGTTTCAGAGAGATACTAATCTAGTGTCTTTTAACGCCACCAAAACACAGGCATGTATTTTTACCGCAAAGAGGACTCATTTCATACAAACGCCTACTTTTCGGGGTGCATCTGTTCCTGTAACTGATCGGCTCGAGCTCCTTGGCATGGAGTTGACATCCAGTCTCAACTTCGGCGCCTCCATCGAGTACAAAGCCCAAATTGCAGCAAAGAAACTGGGCGTCCTAAACAGTGAAGCGATACTTTATGTCTGGACAGCTATTAACTCTTTACAAAGCGCAAGTCTGATCCTGCATGGAGTATTGCAGCCACCTCTGGGATGTCTCAGCTATATATCAGCTTGCCGCGCTTGACTCGGTGGAACGCAGAGCTAAGAGATTAATTGGAGACGTCAAACTGGTGGATGCCACGCTTAACAGCTTGGCTCATCGCCGTAAGGTTGCCTGCATATTCTACAGACTGTATTTTGGCAAGTCTGCTCCTGAACTCCACGACCTCATCCCACCGGCCCCCTTCTACCATCGGATATCTAGACGCACTGCAAGTTACCATCCTCACCTAGTTGCCATTCCACCAATTCGCACCAAGCGCTTCGCTCACTCCATCGTGTCGACTCTGTCTCTGTCACCTCTGACCTAGACTAGTGTCAAGAGCAAACCCATCACAAATACAAAAAAAAAAAAACGCCACCTGCATTCTGTAGTCTGTTCTGTCTACCCCCATGGGAAAAGGTGTGATTTTGTGTATGTATGCCCACACGTATTTACCCAGTTACCTACATTACGTTGATTTTATAGATGCTGTTCTGTTTATAAAACACATGGTTTTAATTAAAGTTCCATAAATTTTATATATGTCTAGTTAAACAGGATATAAAGCCTTCGATTTAATTAACCACCTGAACGTTAATAAGGAAAAAAATATTTTTCATATTATGCTCACGTATCTCGGCGGGCATTTTTTGCAGGCTGCATGGAAGTGGAACGCATTTTATTAAAGCTATAAATAATTCAATTACACGGGTCTGTGTCACAAAGTGATTTAATTACGTACAGGCATTCTTTTTACCCGACTGCCGAAGGAGGGTAATGTGTTTATTAGTCTATGTATGTATGTATTTTTGTTCCTATGTGGCGTTCCAGAGACCAAACGCGTTGGCCGATTTTGATGATTCTTACGTCAATCGATTCGTCTCAAACTTGCGAGTGTCACTGGCCCATCGTGTGGGGTATCAAAATAAAGAGTTTTAAGAGGTGATTTCAAAAATATAAATGACTTATATGTTTAAATCTACCTAATTCCAAAATAAAATGTTAATTAAAAAGTTATAAATAAAAAAATATTAATTAAAAAAATCAAAAAACCCGACTGCTTAGAAAGCAAACTAAAAAGACGTAAGTAAACAAGAAGAAAATCATGCTGTGCAGCCGGAAGATACATCTGGTTTTGGTCAGCCAGCTCGCGAATATGTATCCTCCGACTGCACAGCATGATTTTCTTCTTGTTTACGTCTTTTTTGTTTGCTTTTTATGCAATCTGGTTTTTTGATTATTTGTATTTTTTTTAGTTAAAATTCTAATAAACCATTGGAGTGTTAATTAGACTGTTTTTAAATAAGGACTATTATTACAATGAAGATTTCTATTGCTAGCATTACTCAATCCTGGGCAAATACTTTACTTTTTTCATCTATCATGAGACTAAAGAGTCTACCTGCGAGTTTGGACGACAAATGACTATAGTTTATTTTCAGATAAGAACTTAACACAATTTTTGGACGATAAAATACAGCGTTTTTAAATCGCCCATCTGTACTCTGCTTTATTCGTCAAGCGGCGGCGGCGCTAAAACTTTGAAGAAACAAAGTGAACTTGACACTATTGCCAATTTACATATTCGTGAACGGCATAAGTTTGTACAATATAGTTTAATTACTTACGGAAACGGAAATCCGCCATTTAAAGTCGTATGACATTAATCTTGCACCAAAATCGCGTGTGAAAGCTTAGTTTTATTGTCTTGCATTATGAATAGCCTCTTGATCCTGAGGTTGTTAACCTCTCGTGGAATAGATTGTTAAGCAAAAAATCTAGAGTTGTTCTAATAAAAACATGTTAAATACTGTATGAAGTTTTTTTTTGGGAAACAGGTTTATTTATTAATCTTCCGTTTAGCAGGGTTCATTTACATTTTCGAATTGTTTCCCGCGGCTTCTCTCCTAGTCGTAGCTCGTGGCTAAATAATAACAGCCGCACTGGTCGATCATCAAGGTTAAGCAACGCTTGACGAGGTCGGTCCGTGGATGGGTGACCATTTCAACGTACCGAGTTTCCTCCGTGCCTCGGAAAGCACGTTAAGCCGTTGGTCCCGGCTGTTATTTGAAGATCTTTGACAGTCGTTACGGGTAGTCAGAAGCTTGAGATCTGACAACCAGTCTTGCCAAGGGGTACCGTGTTTACCCAGTTACTGGGTTGTGGAGGTCAGATAGGCAGTCGCTCCATGTAAAACACTGGTACTTAGCTGAATCCGGTAAGACTGGAAGCCGACCCCAATATAGTTGGGAAAAGGCTAGGCAGATGATGGCTTCTCTCCTAGTCTATAGTGAGGAAAGTGATAGCATCTTTGAATCGGTACAGTAATTTCAGAGTCATCATCATCATCATCATTTCAGCCGAAAGACGTCCACTGCTGGACATAGGCCTCCTACAGGCGTCCAGCGCCTTCCCGCAACCTTAACCAGTTCATCGGTCCATATAGTGGGAGGCCTTCTATGTGCTTGTTTCGAGTTTTTTAACGTACTCACTCGTGATAACGTAAACGATCTCTTATGTCAAAATGTATAAAAAAGAGGTTTATCTTTACCGTCACCAGACGGCGCTCATCCAGTTTCAATACAAATTGACGTTTACGTTAACACGATTGAGCGCGTTTGTGTAAATTATTTCATTACCACTGCTCTCAAAACGGTGAAGGAAAACATCGCGAGGAAACCGGCATGTCCTAGAACCAATAATTCGAAGACATGTGACATCCACCAACCCGCACTGGGCCCGCGTGGTGGATAACGGCCCATTCCCTCTCACAGAGAGGAGGCCTGTGTCCCAGCAGTGGGAACATTAATAGGCTGATGATGTGATGTGTGATGTGATTGAGCGCGAATAAAAACTCGCACTAAGGCCTCTGAATAAGCATTAATAATAATTTTTATTAAATATAAACTATACATTTAAATTATACTAATTTTAATTAAACTTAGGTGAATAAATTAATAAGTAGGTAATTAGTACATGACATGACATAAAAATAGGAAAGCATAGACATATAAGTAGGTACATTAAACCAAATAAAAACATTGGAAATACAACTGAAATGTTATTATGGAAAAATATTAAGCGCTACTCCTCTCTCCTAGACACTGCCTGTATCTAGAATGTTGCTGTGCCCGACAGGGTCCATAATTGATTATGTAACTTATATTTACCACCTGTATGTACATTATGGATGCAATAAATTGAAATTCAAAATTTGAAGTTTTTCAAATTTTGAATTTGAAAAGTTTTTCAAATTCAAAATTTTAAAAACTTTTCGGCCCCATCGGATATCCGTTCGGCGTGCCTTCAGAGAGTATCTCTAGCAAATAAACAGCAACAAAAGCTCTTCAAATATTAGTATAAATTACGCCACACTAAATACTTGACTTATAAAAGGTTTTTGTTTATTTAGGTATTACAAAGACCTTCGGCATTACCAGACAGCAAAGAATTTAAATTAACAACACATTCTGTCAAGTCTAAAATTAACCCATCAGAACACAGCAATATACGAGTATCTACCAAACCGGTACAAAATAAGTCAAAACCGTGTTATAAATAAGACGAAGCACACGAGTCAAACCAGTTTTAAAGGAAACTGTAGACAGATTGTAGCATATTAGTTTCAAAGGCTTTGCCTCAAGACCTAGCTGTGGTGAGCCGATAACGAAACTGAGAATGTACAAAGTTATGTATATAGTGTGTATATCCTTTACAGAGGGACAAAGCCGATATGTTTGCATTCAGTGTTAAGACTACAAAATACATGTGGTATTTAGTTGCTCCGTGTAAGATTTTCGGGTTTGGGAATGTTTATGTGCCCTTTCCTGTTAGGCGACATCGCGTACGTATTTTCTATGATAAAATCAAGTGCGTATTGGTCGAATAGCATCGCATTGCGTCCATGTAAACATACTTGCAATTTCACTTAGTAAATATCGCTTATCAATGATATAAATCGAATTGCATCGCGCCATCAGTTAAGGCCCTTAATGTTGGGACTTTCATCTATGATTACAATGATTACATCGTGCATGTGTGCTAGACGCTGATTGCAATGTCTCTACTATGTCGTTCTCATCATCATATTGACATAAAAGTTGATGAATTCATTTGATTTGATTTTTAAGGACGCCCGTCAGACAGAAAAATGGACATGGAACACACTATAAATTAACCAGAGTCCCAGCTACTGCTAAGTGTGAGAACCTTGACCTTGAGAGGCTCGAGAACCTTGGGCAGTCACTATTCAGCCCCTATACCCAACATTGCTGAAAGAATTAGGTATGATTAAAAACGTGTGTAGGGTACACTATCCACCCACATAGTTTATTTATTTATATAATACACAAACATACAAGACACACATACAATATCGTTATATTTATTTATATATAATTATGATAACAGTAACACACCGTCGACAGACATTCACGGCATCGTATATCGCATACGATATTATGTCGGCTGATGTCTGGTTGAACGTTACCACCAACGGCTCCGGTGGTACTGCACCGCGAGCCTACTAAGTTCTTCTGCCACCCGCAGCGACGCACCGCTAGTCGGTTTGCAACTCCCGCTACCGCTACTGCGCTCCCGCAAAGTAATTGTTTACGCGATCTGTGCTAGAACTATCTGAATATCTGTTTCTGTCCTGTGTGTATTGTGCTGTAGACATTTCTTTTATTGTGACTCTAAACTCTCTGTGATTCTCCTTCTGACTATTATTTCCTTACGTGTTTTGTGTGATGAACAATAGAAATAGTGAGTACCCACATATGACTTTTATTGTGTCTCCAAACTACACCATCTACACGTACCTAAACTGGTGACCCCGTATTGAACACAGAAAAGACGATTAAAAATGAGTGATAGTGAGTCCGTGCACACCGCGTCGTCCGCTCACACCACGTCGTCCGCGTCGCAGCGATCACAACGCGTTACGCACAGACCGCGCAAAGCGAAGCGCGTGTCTACTATAGAGGCACACGACGTACACCGCGTTGCATTTAAGTTGCCACCATTCTGGCCTGAAGAACCCGAAATCTGGTTTATTTATTTATTTATTTAATACTTTAAGCACATAAACGTACAGAGGCGGACTTAATGCCCTAGGCATTTTCTACCAGTCAACCTTTGGGTGATGGAGAAACAAATAGTGGTAGGTGCAATTACGATAGTAAAATGGATTTGAATACAAGACCTAAATATAAGCTATAAATAAATTCAATTTAATTATACAATAAATACTAAAACAAATAAACTAAATACAGATACTACTTAACTATTAGTTGAGATAGACAATAGGGAAAAATTATCACTGTGCCGATACTGCTGCCAACTTCTTACGAATGTGTTCGCGAACTTTGACTTTGAAGGTTAATCGGTTGGTTGCCATCCTGATTTCCGGGGGGAGAGTATTCCACAAAGAAATAGACTGAATGAAGAAAGAGCAGTGAATGAAGTCAGTGCGGTGAGTAGGACATTGAAGAAGGCGGTTATTTGATGATCGTAGATTTTTATTGTGGTTGTCGCAGATGTATTGAAAGTAAGGGGCCAGATAACTAGGGGAATTCGGAGAGTCAAGAAATGAGTACAATGTAGTTAGTGCCCTTTGCTCTCTACGCTGGCGTATGGGAAACCACTTTAGAAGCGACCGATGCGCAGAGACATGATCATATTTACGTAAATTGAAAACAAATCGAATGCAGTAATTTAGAAGACGGTCAAGTTTGTTGAGGAGATCTGCATTCAGGTCATAGTAGCACACGTCACCATAATCGATGATAGGAAATATTAGGGTTTGCACAAGCATTGTCTTTGTGTTCAATGGTAAAAAGTTTTTCAGACGATACAGAGCCCGGAGCGTTCCAGTAACCTTCTGACTGACACTAGCAACTTGAGTATGCCAGCTCAGAGTTCTATCAATACGTAAACCTAGATCCTTCACGTCAGTGCTAAACGGGACGATCGTACTGTTGAATATAACAGGTGGGAATGTTGCACCATCCACTTT
The DNA here is from genome assembly GCA_948252205.1 of Orthosia incerta. Lineage (NCBI taxonomy): Eukaryota > Metazoa > Arthropoda > Insecta > Lepidoptera > Noctuidae > Orthosia > Orthosia incerta. The sequence continues at coordinate 8,229,339 of OX411757.1, read as the reverse complement.
CGCGATGCTTCGAGGACTCCCAATGATGATTGCCTGACACTTATTGGGGTTTACTGCAACGCCAAATCTATCAGACCAAGTTTTAATCGCTATCAAGTCCCTATTTAATTTGTCGATAGCATCAGGTATTTCATCGACCCTCCCTTGACAATACAATTGCAGGTCATCTGCATACAGATGATACGCACACTGAAGTTCGGAAGTGATGAGATTAATAAAGATAGAAAACAGAAGAGGGGAAAGAATGCCGCCTTGAGGAACGCCAGCTTCCAAGTCACACCAGCGAGATGAAGAATCACCAACGTGAACAGACTGCTGACGTAACCGAAGGTAGGAGGTGAACCATTCCAGTGCTTCGGGAGAGACCATCACATAGGATAAAATGGCTAACAGGATGTCGTGACTGACGGTATTGAAGGCGTTCGAGAAATCGACCATCACTAATACAGTGACTTTGGTGTCTTCCAGCCCTGCCCTTATATCGCCAGTCACTTTTAGTAGGGCGGAGACAGTACTGTGCCCGGGTCTGAACCCAGATTGTAGTGGGCTGATCAGTGAATTATACTGCACAAAGGTAGAGAGTTGTCTGTGAACACAGGCCTCAAGTACTTTGGATAGGAAGGGAAGGATAGAGATTGGGCGGAAATGGGCTGGAAGAGTGGGATTGGTAACTTTAGGTAGCGGACGAACATGGGCTTTACGCCACAAGGAGGGGTATACACCAGTGTACAAGGAATAATTGATAATATGTGTGATAGGAGATAGGAGGTGATCCAGAATAGTCGTGATCATACCACGGGTGATATTATCACATCCTAACGCTTTGGATTTGATCGACAGAATGATCTTTCTGATCTCTCCCGGTTCAACTGGAACAAAACGAAAAGGATTAATATGAGGTCGCGTTAGACCAGAGATTAGTGACAAAGTTTGTTGTTTGGTTAGACGATCCATGGCAGGCACAGTGGAGAAATGATGGTTGAGATCGTCTAAGTCAATAGAATTTGGCAGGTCTAAATGTCGCGGTTTGCCGATACCAAGAGTTCCTAGGAATTTCCAAATATCGGCAGAAGATGAAGAAGAAATATTTTCTAGAATGTGGCGGCGTTTAGCATTGCGTATCATCTGGTTACATCTATTTCTTGCACACTTAAATAGCGTCCAGTTGTCGTCAGTACGATCCCTCTTATATTTACGGAACGCTCGGTCCCTGCGTCGCATGGCCATCTGTATCCCTCGAGTCATCCACGGCGCAGGAGGACGTTTCAGCTTAACTTTTTTAACCGGAGCGTGGATGTCATAAAGGTTGACCACAACACTATTGAAGATTGAAACTTTATCGTCAACTGAAGTGGCCTGCAACATAATCTCCCAATCGACTACGGACGCATAATAAAAGACGCATCTGGTTCGCACAGATTGAGGCACAATTTGAGAATGCAGGGGTAACAAATGACGTCACCAAGTATAATGACGTCATTGGACAACTCGGCCCCCAGCATATAAAGGAGGTAAAGGATATCATCTTACCCCCACCCACCACTAACCGTTATGAAAAACTGAAGACGGAATTAGTGAAACGCCTCTCCGCCTCCCAGGAAAACAAGGTGAAGCAGCTGCTGATGCATGAAGAGCTGGGTGACCGGAAGCCGTCGCAGTTCCTGCGCCATCTGCAGGGTTTGGCAGGACCCACTGTGCCTGAGGACTTCGTGCGCACCATCTGGAGCAGCCGACTCCCCAGCAGCATCCAGCCCCTCCTGGCAACGCAGCCGCACAGCACCCTGGAGGCCTTGGCCGAGCTGGCCGACCGCATCCAGGACATCGCCACGCCATCCGGCCACGTCGCTTCAACGTCGGCAGCAGGGCCCTCTCTATGTGAGATGGCAGCCGAAATCGCGGAGCTGAAGCGGTCCATGAAGGACATGATGCTGGAGTTGCGTGACAGCCGTTCGCGGAACCGCTCCCACAGCCGCGGCCGAGACGCGAGACGGAGGTCACACCAGCGATCGTCGACTCGCTCGGACTCCAGCTACCGGAGCCACCCTGTGTGCTGGTACCATGCGATGCACGGTGACAAAGCGAAACGCTGCATCACACCCTGTGACTTCAAAAAGGGAAACGCCGCGGGCAGTCGCTATTGATGGCGACAGACGACTGCCGCCCTACAACTGGTCGCCTCTTCGTCGCAGACCGAAGCACGAATACGCAGTTCCTGGTCGACACAGGTAGCGACCTCTGCGTCTACCCTCGTCGTCTGCTCAGCGAGCGTCGCGCGCCCAGCAACTACCAGCTGGTGGCCGCCAACGGGACACCCATTAAGACGTTTGGATTTGTGGAACTTAGTTTAAATTTAGGTTTACGTAGAGACTATAAGTGGCGTTTTGTTGTGGCCGAGGTTACAAAACCGATAATCGGCGTGGATTTCTTATGTCATTACTCGCTAGTCGTTGACTGTCGTAACCAACGACTAGTCGATAGTACGACAAATGTGTTCTCGTTAGCTTCGAGTCGTGCAGATTCATCTTTATTTTCAGTAAAGGTTTTATCTGGCGACTCGAGGTATCACAAACTCCTGGAAGGTTTCCCAGACATCACCCGACCCGCCGGTACACTACGCACTACACCGCACAACACGGTACACCACATACGTACGACCCCAGGGCCTCCAGTATCTTCTTCATTCCGGCGCCTAGCGCCAGACAAACTTAAAATTGCTCAGCAAGAGTTTCAGCTAATGCTTTCAAATGGCACTGCCAGACCCTCTGAGAGTCCCTGGGTATCACCCCTACATCTCGCCCCTAAAAAAGACAACGGTTGGCGACCATGCGGCGACTACCGCATGCTCAACGCCCGAACCGTTCCTGACAGGTATCCGATTAGGCACATACACGATTTTGCACACAGTATTACAGGTTGTAAAATCTTCAGTACTATAGACCTCGTGAAAGCCTACAATCAGATACCTGTCAGCCAGGACGACATTCCCAAGACGGCGATCACCACACCGTTCGGCTTGTACGAATTTCCGTACATGACGTTTGGTTTGCGTAACGCAGGCCAAACATTTCAAAGATTCGTCGACGAGATGACCAGAGGTTTGGACTTCTGCTACTGTTATTTGGATGATTTTCTAATTTTTTCAAGAACAGAGCCAGAGCATGAGGAGCACCTCCGCACCATCTTCGGCAGGTTGAAGGACTTCGGCATGCTGGTCAACACGTCCAAGTGTGTTTTCGGTGTCTCGGAGGTAACCTTCCTAGGTTACCACATTTCCGATAAGGGCACCAAACCGCTTGACTCCAAGGTCGAGGCCATCAAGTCGTTCCCTCAGCCCAAAGATGTCCGTCAGCTGCGACGATTCTTGGGCATGATCAATTTTTATAGGCGATTCATCCCACATGCAGCTCAGATCCAGGCGCCGCTTCACAACCTCTTGATTGGCAACGTAAAGGGCTCGCATCCCATATGTCTGGCGGAGAGTACTTTGCAAGCATTTGAGAACTGCAAGGCAAGCCTAGCTAACGCTGCTCTATTGGCTCACCCCGATTGCAACGCCAAACTCGCATTGATTACCGATGCGTCGGATAATGCAATCGGCGCGGTGTTACAGCAGCTTAGCAATGACGGTTGGCAGCCGTTAGCTTTCTTCTCCAGAAAGCTCAGCCCTCCGCAAACCAAGTATTCTCCCTATGACAGGGAACTGCTGGCCATTTACGAGGCCATCAAATACTTCCGCCATATGCTGGAGGCACGACACTTCGTCGTTTACACGGACCACAAGCCAATCAGTTTCGCATTTCACGAGAGGAAGAAGACCTGCTCACCTAGGCAATTCCGGTACCTCGACTTCATCGCTCAATTCACCACCGACATAAGGCACATTTCCGGCAAAGACAACGTCGTAGCCGACCCCTTATCTCGCGTGGAGGAGCTACAGGTACCGGTCAGCCTCGTCAACCTCGCGGAATCGCAAGTTTCGGATCCCGAACTAGCCATACTTCTTCAGGAAGGATCATCATTAGTACTGGAGAAGGTACAGGTCAACGGGGAGCGTACACCTGTGTACTGTGACGTCAGTACAGCGCCTCCTAGACCATTTATACCCAAAATGCTGCGAAAACAAGTCTTCGACAGCTTACATTCCCTCAGTCATCCTGGTGTATCAGCGACTGCCAAATTAATCGCAGAGCGCTTTGTTTGGCCAGGCGTTAGGAAGGACTGCAGGGAATGGGCACAAGCTTGTCTTCAATGCCAGCGGGCCAAGGTGAGCCGCCACGTCACAGCGCCATTAGGGTCGTTTCATCTCCCACGTGCAAGGTTCACCACTGTCCACATCGACCTTGTGGGCCCGCTCCCAATCTCGCAAGGCTTCAGGTATTGTCTGACGGCAGTCGACCGATTTACCAGGTGGCCCGAAGTGGTACCTATCGTCGACATTACTGCCGAGACAGTAGCTAAAGCACTGCTGTCCGGATGGATTGCCCGGTTTGGCTGTCCTGCAGACATTGTTACGGACAGGGGCCGTCAGTTCGAGTCAGCCCTCTTCGAGCAATTGTCCAAGTTGGCTGGTTTTCAGCACAAGCGGACAACGGCATACCATCCGGCGTGTAATGGCATGGTGGAGCGATTTCACAGGCAACTCAAGGCGTCCATCATGTGCCATGCTAACGACAGGTGGACAGAGTCCTTGCCGTGGGTATTGCTTGGAATAAGGAGCGCATTCAAAAAGGATGTCCAAGCGTCTTCCGCCGAACTGGTTTACGGCGAACCGCTAAGACTCCCGGGCGAATTTTTCTCTCCCTGTGATGAGGGAACGACCGACATCACGGAATTCGTCGCTCGCATCCGCAAGTTTGCACAAAACCTGCAACCAACCCCAGCTTCCCGTCACAACAAAACGAGCATATTCGTTTATAAGGATCTGCAGACCACTGATCATGTGTTCCTTCGTGACGACGCATTACGTGGCTCGCTACAGCCAGCCTACACAGGTCCTCACAAAGTTCTGCAAAGAGGCGACAAAACCTTCAAAATCCTGTTCAAGGGCAAGGAGGTCACGGTCACAATTGACCGCCTTAAGCCAGCCTACATATTGGTGGACAAAGCTGACCCAGAGGTCATTCCACCTAGCAGTAGCATGGAGTATACCACTCGTTCTGATCGTCAAGTCAGATTTCCAAATTTTTATCGCCCTTGACGGTCTCTGGAGGGGAGTGATGTAGGGTACACTATCCACCCACATAGTTTATTTATTTATATAATACACAAACATACCAGACACACATACAATATCGTTATATTTATTTATATATAATTATGATAACAGTAACACACCGTCGACAGACATTCACGGCATCGTATATCGCATACGATATTATGTCGGCTGATGTCTGGTTGAACGTTACCACCAACGGCTCCGGTGGTACTGCACCGCGAGCCTACTAAGTTCTTCTGCCACCCGCAGCGACGCACCGCTAGTCGGTTTGCAACTCCCGCTACCGCTACTGCGCTCCCGCAAAGTAATTGTTTACGCGATCTGTGCTAGAACTATCTGAATATCTGTTTCTGTCCTGTGTGTATTGTGCTGTAGACATTTCTTTTATTGTGACTCTAAACTCTCTGTGATTCTCCTTCTGACTATTATTTCCTTACGTGTTTTGTGTGATGAACAATAGAAATAGTGAGTACCCACATATGACTTTTATTGTGTCTCCAAACTACACCATCTACACGTACCTAAACGTGATTATTCTACATAGCCTTACAAAAAATCTTTCAATCAAAAAAATCCTATCTTTAGATAAAATCTTTTCTATCAAAGATCGTATCAAAAACAACCTAACAACACGTTAACTACGTGTTTCCGATACAATTTAATCAGACAAGCCGTAAAATTAATACATACGAACATTTATGTATCGCAAGCGATAACCAATTTGCAGTTACGAAGGTAATGAACGAGAGAAATGGCAGGCTGGAGAACATATTCAGCTTATGTTATGTTCTGGCTTATTTACAACATAATGCCACGTATTTGCCGAAGGCGGCAACAGAGAAATTTGTAGCAGAAATTTCATGGACAGGAATCACGCTCGGTTAGCGCTTCAGACCAATGAGATATTTAGTTTCCAGAAAATCGAGCGTCTATTCATTGAGTATCAACGTGTCTATAACTTACATGACTGAAGCTCTGGCAACTGGGAACCTCAATGCTTTAAATTAGTCTGCACAGGTTTAGGTAATATTTAGTGTCTATAACTAACATGACTGAAGCTCTGACAACTGGGAACCTCAATGCTTTAAATTAGTCTGCACAGGTTTAGGTAATATTTAGTGTCTATAACTAACATGACTGAAGCTCTGACAACTGGGAACCTCAATGCTTTAAATTAGTCTGCACAGGTTTAGGTAATATTTAGTGTCTACAACTTACATGACTGAAGCTCTGGCAACTGGGAACCTCAATGCTTTAAATTAGTCTGCACAGGTTTAGGTAATATTTAGTGACTATAACTTACGTGCTCGAAGCTGTGGCAACTGGGAACCTCAATGCTTTAAATTAGTCTGCACAGGTTTAGGTAATATTTAGTGTCTATAACTTACATGACTAAAGCTCTGGCAACTGGGAACCTCAATGCTCTAAATTAGTCTGCACAGGTTTAGGTAATATTTAGTGTCTATAACTAACATGACTGAAGCTCTGACAACTGGGAACCTCAATGCTCTAAATTAGTCTGCACAGGTTTAGGTAATATTTAGTGTCTATAACTAACATGACTGAAGCTCTGACAACTGGGAACCTCAATGCTTTAAATTAGTCTGCATAGGTTTAGGTAATATTTAGCGTCTATGGCTTACAAGACTGAAGCTGTGGCAACTGGGAACCTCAATGCTTTAAATTAGTACCTATGCACAGGTTTAGGTATTATATAGTGTTAACTTACGTGACTAAAGCTCTGGCAACTGGGAACCTCAATGCTCTAAATTAGTCTGCACAGGTTTAGGTAATATTTAGTGTCTATAACTAACATGACTGAAGCTCTGACAACTGGGAACCTCAATGCTTTAAATTAGTCTGCACAGGTTTAGGTAATATTTAGTGTCTATAACTTGCATGACTAAATCTCTGGCAACTGGGAACCTCAATGCTGTAAATTAGTCTGCACAGGTTTAGGTAATATTTAGTGTCTATAACTTGCATGACTAAATCTCTGGCAACTGGGAACCTCAATGCTTTAAATTAGTCTGCACAGGTTTAGGTAATATTTAGTGACTATACTTGCATGACTAAATCTCTGGCAACTGGGAACCTCAATGCTTTAAATTAGTCTGCACAGGTTTAGGTAATATTTAGTGTCTATAACTTGCATGACTAAATCTCTGGCAACTGGGAACCTCAATGCTGTAAATTAGTCTACACAGGTTTAGGTAATATTTAGTGCCCATAACTTACGTGACTGAAGCTCTGACAACTGGGAACCTCAATGCTTTAAATTAGTCTGCACAGGTTTAGGTAATATTTAGTGTCTATAACTTACCTGACTGAAGCTATGGCAACTAGGAACCTCATTGCTTTAAATATTTAAGCAATTCCTTATTACATAATTATCAACTTGAGTTAGCTGTGTAGAGGCCGATCGATTCTGTAGACATCTCACCGTGGTGGCTGAGGTGAGGTGACCTCGAATGGAGCTGTGATTCCAACCTATGCTAGGCATTGAATACTCAATTCACACTCACTTTACCTTTGTCATCACGGCGAGATTTTTACAGAATAGCACTACTGCTTTTTACCTGGACAATAAGCAATTTGCGATTTTTGACGTTGCGTTGGAAGGCCTCCCACCAGGAGGACCGATGACCTGGTGAAGGTTGCGGAGACACGCTGGATGCGAGGCGCGCGGGACCGATCAATGTGGCGACGCTTGGGGGAAGGCCTATGTCCAGCAGTGGGCGATGATGATGATGAATAAACAATTTCTAGTTACTCTAATTTAAAGCTGCTTTTGAAATTCTAATTTTAAATGTCGAAGAACCAAGTAATACAGAAGGAAATTTAGCTTAGCAACATAACTAATTAAGAGTATCAAGTTGTACGTGTAACAATAGCGGAAACAACAAGTGTAAAGAACAATGACCGATTAAGTAACTCCCCAAAGCTAAACAAGCGAGAACTTCTTCAAGATTACACATATTACATACATACACAGTAAGAAATTACGTGAAACACTTTGTCCTGAATACTAATTTTATTTTGTTGGCACGTCAAACAAACAGCGTAACGTAAATGTGTTTGGAGATGAAATTCGTGTCCCATGCAATGAACTACCATCCTTACGCTAAAATATCAGTACCTGACAATTGGCAGATTTTAGTTTTCCTTCTTTTTATCAGCAAAAATTCTCCATCGATCTGTCTAAGCAGTATTTTTTTACTATTAATAGATTCCGGATAAAAAATAAAAAAAGCCATTAAGTTCCCCAAAATGCTATGTTTACAAACCTATTATTGATAAGATTAAGTTGTTGATATAAACTAACAATGAAAGTGCTTAATAAAATCAATTTGTTGGTCACTGGAATCTCTCGCATAAATATGATTTATCTATATCTATACTTATACTAATATTATCAAGAGTTATTATATTGTTTTATTATTTATCTTATTATATTATTTGTATGTAACGAATAAACTAAAAAACTACTGGACTGATTTCAAAAATAGTAGTTGATAAACAGCATCAATATTGTTTCTATTTTTGCCTATAACTCAAAATATGATTTTGTCAGATAGTGGCCTTATAGCTTGAGGATGGCAGTCAAGGTCGGTACCATGTAGGCAAGTCTGCATGTCTCACGAACATCGACAATGACCCAGTGACAAGGAAATCAACTTTATTATCTTTAAGGCGATATATACGCCCCAATGTTAACGCAGTACTGGCCGTGCGCTCGCTCGATGCCAAAATATCAATATTGAACCTCCTTTTAAACAGTTTTATTTGCAAAATATTATTTGAATTATATATGCTATGTTAGTTATGAAGAAATTCAAGGCATCAATTTTTATGTGTGAAAATATTTGTAAACATCCAAGTCGTTTTGGAGGAGTTTCCAAAAGTTGCGAAAAAATATTGTGTCGTTAATTTTTTTTTTCAAGCATATATTAGTTTTATTACCAGCGTCTGCGTCAAAATTATGTACATGAGTCAATATTTTTTTTTTTTTCAAACCTAGCTGTCACTAAGGAGTATGCTTTAGAAAGTTACCGTTTTACGGCACTAAACCGTGTAGGTAAGGGCCTGAATCCCAATTACGACGAAAATACATCCAATTAACAAAGTAATTCCTTAATCGCTTTTCGAAAAACTGGTCCCACTGAATTGGTAAGGTTGTGAAAGAACGTCTACTTAAACAAAAGTTCCTTCTTTGGAATGATGAATAAATCATTCGTAATTTCATAAAGGTTGGAATCTGAGACATAGCGGACAAAAAATTAAATTAATATCGCTGAGCGCAAGATTTTGAAGACTGTGAGGTATTAATAATTTCAGAGGCCTGAATTGTACAATATTTAATTTTAAGCTTATCTTATTATACACCCGCTGCCCAGCTGGGTGCGTTGCTGCGTAGGACTGGTTACGACCAAAACCTGGCATTAAACGTAATGCCTATCCTTGAGAGAAGGTTGGTTGCCTATTTAATATACCTAACCGGCAAGCGACTGGTGACAATCTGACCGTCCCACAATGTTATAAATCGATTTCATACATTTTCTGCTCTAAAGGGTACACTAGTCAACGGCACGAACTATTTTGTGCGCGGGGTTAAAATGCATTTTATATCAACTGTCAACACGTGCGGAAGAGATAGAAGCTGTGATGAGCAGTAGGGAGCTAGTTCGCGTACGAATACACACTTTTGCAAATTTGTAGCGAAATGGATAATGATTTAGGACGAAACCGAGTGCGCGAAATTTTGTAAAGAGACCTTTGGCAGTCTAGATATCATGAAAAAACGACTAAATCTATCTGTTCAAAATAAAATTATTTGCATTCTTATTCGATCTCAAATTGATACCGCTCTAAGAGCTTATGGTCACCCCCCTGAATGACATAAACCCATATTTTGTATCCTTGGGAAGTGCCTATGTCGGCCTTTTGGCTAAATTTGTGATGATGATAATTTTAGCCAGTAATATAAAATTATCCAGGTAGTTGTGGTTTATTATTTATTTATTTATATATGCTTTATTGTAGGTACACCAAATTAAAACATATAAAAGGAAACTTAAAACTAAAATACATACAACGGGCGGCCTTATCGCATACCGCGATCTCTTCCAGGCAACCTGGAATGGACAGTGATAGCCTGGACATGAAATGGGGCTGACATTGGTGTAACACATAACATTGCGAATATTTACTTTAAACACACAATAATATTATTATAGATACACAAATACATACATATGTTCTATAATAGATACATAAATACATACATACTCAATATATATAGGCAATGAAAGTGAAATGTTGACTAACGACAATCACAGTGACAGGTAGTGTTCTTTTACGAGTCTTTTAAATACAGGCAATGACTGGGCGCGTTTTATTGGGTCAGGCAATGCATTCCACAGACGAGCAGCTTGGACAGTAAAAGCTTTATCCAAGAAAGTAGTGGAATGCATTGGCATTTTAAGTCGCAAGTTATCCGATGACCTAAGTGATTTCGTGTGGGAATCGCAGATAAACTGAAAACGATCCTTGAGGTAAAGTACCTCAAGTGGTTTAGTACCTCAAGGACCAAAACAACCCAGCTTTTGTCAATCCAAGCACGACCTAAAGATAGGACAATATATTTTATCACGGCGAACATGCAGGAATCCCACACGAGTGCGATAATGTCAATGAGGTAGGAAAAACTATGGAGACGGCATATTCTACTATATGAAGAATAGTTATATACATATCTATCAAATCGACACACGCATGTCAAAAAGTTGTCTCTTTTTAACTAAATAAAGAACTACATATGAAAAAAGAGACATCTAAATGTTTGTCAAGTGCTAAACTTGGTAACACTTTTGAGTGACGTCAAAATCATGTCTATGCGTGACCGGTCGCCATGTTGATTGCCGAAAAAATTGGTAGTTGTGTGCCGTATATATACGTTTATCTGTGTAGTTGTGCTGTAAAACAGTTGCAAATGGGTCAATGAGGTTATAAGTCAGTGCAAATGGGCAGCCATCTTAATTGCCCGATTTTTGTAGGTATGCACGCTAATTTCGTAGGTATGGCAAGTCCATAGGTTTCTAGGTCAGTGGATAATGTAATTAATTCCACGCGCGTGTGGGATTCCCTTTAACGGTAAAAAGTTAAGTTAATTGTCAAGTATTTAGGGTAACGTAATACCTCAAGCGGTAAGCATTTACGACGGCGTCGAATTAAGCAGGCTTTGTACAAACTACAGAAACCCAGAATTGGATCAATTATAAAGCTGAAAGTTACTTGATAAAAGGAAAAAAAAACCCGGCCACGTGCGAGTCGGACTCGCGCACGAAGGGTCACGTTTGTTGTATGGAAGCCCCACTTAAAAATGAATTTTATTCTGTTTTTAGTCTTTGTTATAGCGGCAACAGAAATACATCATAATTATGTGAAAATTTCAACGGCCTAGCTATCACGGTTCATGAGATACAGCCTGGTAACAGACAGACAGACAGACAGACGGATCGCGGAGTCTTAGTAATAGGGTCCCGTTTTTACCCTTTGGGTACGGAACCCTAAAAATAAGGGCTTTTAGGGTCATATTTGCCCTACCTGCTATCAGAAACTGTTGGAGATTGTGTATGGTGCAGGTATTGAAGTATTGAAGGTTTTAGCCGGTTCCGTTCACCGGTTTTAACATAATTCGCTTGAGTGCTACAAGACCTACTCGCGACCATCATTCGGACGTTTAACGAATTCGAGCAAATAGGAATGATGACAAAAAAAAACTATTTGGTCCGTCAGATAGATTACCTAAACATATTGGAAACGTATTTTTTGTTTCGACACTTGAAAAAAAAATACGACTATACAGTGCATCGAAATATCTTGTGAAGACCCCGCTCTTAAACTTTGTTGCGCTTTATTTTTGTTATTAGGGTTCCGTAGCCAAATGGCAAAATACGGAACCCTTATGGATTCGTCATGTCTGTCTGTCTGTCTTTCTGTCCGTCCGTATGTCACAGCCACTTTTTTTCGAAACTATAAGAATTATACTGTTGAAACTTGGTAAGTAGATGTATTCTGTGAACCGCATTAAGATTTTCACACATAAATAGAAAATAAACAATCAACTTTGGGGGTTCCCCGTACTTAGAACTGAAATTATTTTTTTTTTTCATCAAACCCATACGTGTGGGCTATCTATGGATATGTCTTCAAAAATGATATTGAGTTTTCTATAATATTTTTTTTCTAAACTGAATAGTTTGCGCGAGAGACACTTCCAAAGTGGTAAAATGTGTATCCCCCCTGTAACTTCTAAAATAGACGAATGATAAAACTAAAAAAAATATATGATGTACATCACCATGTAAACTTCCACCGAAAATTGGTTAGAACGAGATCTGGTAAGTAGTTTTTTTTTAATACGGCAAAAATCGTAAACCGCCATTTACCAAGTACGGAACCCTACGTGCGCGAGTCCGAATCGCACTTGGCCGGTTTTTATATTTGATAAAGCAAAAAATACGTGTCCAATATTATTTGATAATCTCAATGACGACCTAAATAGAATTATCATTTTTCTGTTTTATCTACTCAGGAAACATCCATAATAACTTTTCGATGTATCAATTACGCTGCGTTCATGTGCATTCAAGACTGCCACAACAACGATTGACCTTCAAGTCATATTTAGATATCAGCGTGATAGCCACGATCATTCTCCACAGTTCATCTTTCAATACTTGCTTATTGAAGAATGATTCCCGCTCCTCTTCTCTTCAATCAGTCCTTCAATCTTTGAACCTATCCTTACTTCCCTTAAGTGCCACACACCATTTTCCAAATTGTAACCCGTCACTCTTAGACCTTGTTATTGTTTCTTCTTTACAACATGTCGGCAAGCACGGCCAGTGCCCTGCTGACATGTTTTCCTATCATGACCTCATTTTCCTCTCATACAAAGTTCGACCTCCTAAGCCAAAACCTAAAATTCTCCTGCAGCGCAATTTTAGTGGAATGAATACAGATGATCTCCGAAGGGATGCCAGCAGCATTGACTGGGAACCCCTGGTCAGCCTTGAGTCAATTGATGATAAAGTGAACGTGTTGACGGACAACCTTTTGCAGCTGTATGATGTTCACGCTCCCATACGTGCAATAAAAATTAAACATCTTCCGGCGCCATGGCTTACAGACGACATTAAAGAGTTAATCCACAGGAAAGCTGTTACCAAAACCAAATTTAAATGTCGTCCCTCGTCGCCGAACCGGGAGAAACTTTTGGACGCACGTAATCGCTGCAATAAGGTGTGTAGAGATGCCCAACGACGCCATATCCATACCTCGGTTGAAAATGGAGACCCAGCTAAAGTCTGGAAATTTCTTAAATCCATAGGAGTTGGGAAATCTCGCCAAGAATCTATTCCTAGAGACCTTGATCTAGATCAACTAAATCAGCACTTCTCATCTTCGTCCTCATGTAATGGGACCTTGAAAGCAACTACTTTGATCAATCTTTCAAACCTTCCAACTCCGGATCATTCCCCATTTATATTTAGTCAATTCTCTGATTGTGATGTTAAGAAGAGCATAGTGTCAATTACCTCTAACGCAGTTGGCAGTGATTGTGTCAGTCGAAAAATGATACTCCCTGTCCTTGACGAAATCCTTCCTGTCCTTTGCTATATCCTTAACTACTCACTATCCCATGGGGTCTTTCCATCAGCTTGGAAAGAGGCCAAAATCACTCCTTTACCCAAAAAGGCGAATCCTACTTCCTTTTCCGAATACCGTCCTATCTCCATCTTGCCTTTCCTCTCCAAAGTCCTTGAACGCCTTGTACACAATCAGCTTAGTGCTTTTCTTTGTAAGAATAGCCTGCTGAATCCTTTTCAATCCGGATTTCGTCCTGGTCACAGCACAGCTACTGCCTTAGTGAACGTTACGGATGACATACGGCTAGGCATGGAACGAGGACATTTGACGGTTCTTTGCTTGCTAGATTTTAGTAATGCATTTAATACTGTCGATTTCGATATCCTGCTTGGCATACTTCGCTCGCTTAACATATCTCCAACGGCGATTGACTGGTTTCGTAGTTACCTGTATGGCCGCCGGCAACGTATATGCATAGAAGAATCTAACTCTTCTTGGTGTTATACAACTGCCGGTGTACCTCAGGGTGGCGTTTTATCTCCTTTACTCTTCGCAATATTTATAAACGCTATCTCCAAAAAACTTCTCTCCTCCTACCACCTTTATGCAGACGATTTACAAATATACAAACAAGCTGCCCTTGCAGAGTTAGCTGATGCAATTAATGCAATAAATAAGGATTTGGCTACAATTTGTGAATGGAGTGAGGCAAATGGGCTTCAGGTAAATCCGTTGAAGACCCAGGTCATAGTTGTTGGCAGCTCTAGGATGATTCCAAAAGTAAATTGGACACAACTTCCTCTGGTACAATTTAACGGAACTACTATTACAATATGTGAGAAGGTTAAGAACCTTGGGGTTTGGATCGACAGATATCTGTCTTGGGGTCCGCAGCTTCAGGACATAAGCCGCAAAATTTTTGCATCTGCCAGGTCCCTTAGACGATTGCGAAACTTTCTTCCCACTGCCACTAAAATTGCGCTTGCACAGTCCCTTCTGCTTCCTATCCTTGACTATGCTGATGTCAGTTATCTCGATCTCACCCAGGCACAACTAGATAAACTTGAGCGTCTTCAAAACCTTTGCATAAGATTTATATTTGGCCTGCGCAAATATGATCACATTTCTGAATTTCGGACAAAGCTCAAGTGGCTTCCCATACGTCTTCGCCGGGATTCTCATATTTTATTTCTGCTTTACAGTATTCTATACAATCCTACAACCCCCTCTTATCTCAAAGAACGTTTCAAGTTCCTTCATGACACACATAATAGATATCTGAGGTCATCGGAAAACTTGGGACTAGAGATGCCGATGCATTCCACCAGCTTTTACGACAAATCTTTTACGGTTCAAGCGGTGCGGTTGTGGAATGCTTTGCCCGTGTTAATAAGGCGTGCTCAATCTCTGTCCATTTTTAAAACGATGGTAAAGAATCACTACCTCTCTCTTTAATAGTTGTTATTCTTGATTTCTATGCTTTTTTTTTTTTCCATACCTATTACTGTATATATTTGTCTATATAATATAAATATATATTTATTTATAAATAGTACACCAAAGACTACCTACAGTACTGTCTTTCCTTTCATTTTTAAATCCATCCAAAGGTTGTCTTGAAAAGATCGCTTTTAGCGATAAGGCCGCCCATTGTGTCACCCAGTGTAATGTTTTCTTCGTCTATACTTTCTGTAACTTATATGGTGTACATAATAAAGAGTATTCTATTCTATTCTATTCTATCTTTTGATGACCCACTATATCTATCAAGTACTCTATAGATATCATGTACCTACCTACTATACTGATACCGATAACATAACTACGTAACCGTGCAGATTAGGATTTAATTCACACCGATAAGACTCAGAGCGATATCGAGGTCAATCTAAAGCTAATTCCTACGATTTTACGAAGGAATTAGCAACATATTTTAGTAAGAGATATAATTATTTTCTATAGAATTATATTGAATGTTGATATTGACTTATATGATATGAATGAAAAGGGAGTCAGTAATAACGTGACAGGGGCAGGACGGTATGGAAGAAGCAAACGTGTTGCGCCGACCCCAAGTAACATGGGATAAAGGCAGGAAGATGATGATGATGATGTTGATATTGACTTATATGTATGTAGTAAATAATAGGATAATAAGTCACTATACACTTCGGGCTCGTCCATTTGTCTGCCACAAATTAATAGAAAGAAAAATATTAAATTAACTTTCCCGAATATAATAAATTTATTCATCAACTAAGGACTAGATATATTGCATGGTTAAGTGAGACAGGCATTAAAATACTTAATTTAGTAAGTGGGTGTACCTTTGTTAAGAAGAATCAGTTGCGATCAGAGAATAGCTGAGATATTCTTATATTTTTACGAGGCATTTTTCAACATTACCCTATTAGTTAATAAAACTCATACCGAAGCCCTTATGTCGAGAAGGCAACCCTGTAGTGATTTATACTACTATAAAGAATCATTCATTAAAAAACAAGTTTCATCAAATATAAAAACCTGCAGACTCGGCAAGGTAACAAACAATTGTGTATGTGAAATCAACCTTGTGATTGAAAAAGATTGGGAAATATCGTATTACGCAAGTGAATAAAATTATTTTAAATAAAATAGTACCTTATGCTTATGACCTAGAAAAGGTGACATTCTTACAGCAATAACGATTGACAATAAGTCCAAAATACGAGTATATAGTACTGACATGCACTACCGAAATTTCTCATGATCAATCCAGCATCAATGAACTTTTGTTGTCGCCATATCGCCATAAAGAACTACTACTACCTTTGTTACAGTGTTTGTAAGCTGATTGGCAAAATATACAAGTACAAACTGATAACAATAGATTACTTGTTTTACAATTTAGTCTAGCTTAATTTCAAAATAGGGCTTTAGAATGTAATAATGAGCTTAGATGGCCAAAAATAATGTATAAGTACAGGAACGAGCTGGTAGGAAGTTATATCACGGTTAGTTATATGGAATCGCAGGAGAAGACAGTCACGGACAGACCTCTTAACGAGAGCCTACGTACTAATAAATTATCGTAACATAACGGTACCTTATTAAAAAAACCTGTGAAATCTGTAAATAAGTACTGTTAATAAACTTGTATTACCGTAACACTTATTATCTTTTTATCTCTGAGTCTAGAACCCTCATAACTGTCTGTTAAATTCATTGCAAGATACTCAGAACAATTTCCATACCAAACAGTTGGCAAGATCGTGAGCAATTTGCTTATGCACGTAACAGTTAGCGGAGGACTTTAATCATTCTTCCATTGTGACGACATAGCTTCGCCGTACGGATGTGCGTTGTATTGTTTATTCAACACGACAGACTGCAATGCAATGCTGACGTTCATAGGAGAAATTACAGCCTATCTTGAACGATATGATGGAAAAATTGATTTGGAGTCGTCGCACTGAAATGTTCCACTGCAAAGAAAAGCGTTTTGTCTTACAGAGAAGGAACAATCTCATACTATAGGTAGTGTTGCCGTTTTCAGACTCAGGTTTTCTTACGATATTTTACACCATCGTTAGACACTTTAGGCTGTGTTGTGTTAAATTCAGAGATATAAATCTAACACAGTAAAAAAGTAACTAAAAAAGTACTTCATATACAATTATAACATTCCATTGGCTATTGTAAAGTATGCGCCTGCATACAGTCGTGCTCAATATTACGATTGTGTAGGTGTGCAGTACAAACACGGGTCATGGTCGAAACGGGGTCCCTCAATGATAATAATAGGCCCCCTCATGATTCACACTTATATTATACATATAACTGTCAATTTATTTCAAAACATAACCACGTGACTAAAACGTAATCTCATCAGCATCACTTACCCTATTAAACTTGTTAACTAATCCATTTATAACCGTTTGTAATCAACCAAATCTTCTTTTGACTAAGTCCCAAATACAACAGATTAGAGTCTTACAAACGATGTCAGAACATTATCTGAAAGTGTTACCACATAAGTTCAGTAAATATGTGAAAACTAAGTAAATACGTTTAGTGAAGCCCAGTTTTCTTATCACTAAGCAGAGCGAGGAAGTTAAGAACGTGGACTGATAAGAGTTATTTATTTAGTTTGTAATGGTTTTAAAGTAAAAGGAGTAGGAAGTGATTCGTTGACGATAAGAGAACAATACGTGTAGATAAATGATAGCGATAGAACTTTCAAAAGGATTGAGAAACAGATGAAAGCAATAGAGCAAAACTTTTGTTGTATAAACAAGATAAAATGATTTGCGAATGTTTTTAGTAGGTACGATACTACATTCATTTGTGTAGAATCAAGGGTCTAAAGTACAGTCGCTATCTCCAAAAGCTTAATTGCCTATAATAGGTTTGTTTAAAAAAAACAAATTGTGGGCCATTGATATTTTACTACGAAGAAATTTAAGGCACGCGTCTGCAATTCTAACTTTTAATTGCACCTACATACAACCTGTGGGCAGCTCATTTTCGGTTTTTTTTTATGTATACTTTTTCGTCTTAATAACAGTCTTATTGAGTGACAAGAATTGATCAACCCGTGTAAGAACAGTCAAGCATCAAAAGTGCGGTCGCAATCACCCAAAGCTTTTTTGGACACTAATCCATTTTTATTGTAGAAAAATTCAAAGTATAGATTAAATTGGTCTGTATAGACAATAGATCTTCTTCTAAGAATACATTTAACGCAATATAGCTTTGGGTCACCTACTTGCGGCACTTGCGTCTGTACTTTTACCCTTTACTGTTCCTATTATACAAAGTTTTTTTCTTGTAATCGATATCATATTTAGTAAAAAGCAATCTATTAATCACGTAGTACCAAGTCATAGTGTTGCAACATGTAAAAATGTACGAACAACAGCACTAACTCCATTTAATCATAGTGATTCTCTAGCGGTTCAGACTGCGATAGTAGTTAACACTAAAATTTTCAAATTAAGCCATGAATCCGCGTTTTAATTGCGGTTGCGAGACCACGGCTTTTCGAATTCTAATTACTTTGAACTTCATTATTAAAGGAATTAGCGAGGACTCGAACTATAGTGCAGTAGCAAAAGAAGAGGGGAAACTTTTCGATATTGTTATCAACTATGAATTTGTTGGTAATCAGCTAAAGCGAGCGAGTATGAGATGACGGGAGAAGTAAGCTTCTAGTACGGTTAATGATGAAGAAATTGCGTTATACAAAAAGTCTAGACAAAGTGAATTCTATTAGCGATAAAGATTGTGAAACAACACAAAAATTTGCATATTTGCGATAGGGATGTTTCCTGGGTAGAAAAATGATAATTCTATTTAATCCGTCAGTGAGTTTTTTTTTTTTTTTTTTTAATTATCTATAGGCTTGCGCTTGACCACTATCTCACCTGATGGTAAGCGATGATGTGGTCGACGGTGAAGCACGCTTGCCTAGAAAAAAAACCATTCACTCTTGACTTAAAGACCCCTAGATTGTAGCTATCGGGAAACACAGACTCCGAACAAACAAATAATATTTTTAGGAAAGGTATGTTTTGCTTTACCAAATCAATAACTCCTGAACTTTGATGCGCTTTAACTTTGTAATTTTTTACAAAGTTAAAGCGCATCAAAGTTCTGGAGTGGGGGCTTGTGACGTCACTAAGGCAGTATAAAGTGTACTACGGGCGTGACGTTTCACGATATTTCAACGCATTATATCGTCGTCACTTTATGCTTACGTGTCAAAAGAAAAATACGTGTCTAATATTTTTTATTAATCTACCTGACGGACAAAAAACTAATTTTTAATAAACTACCCTATTTACTACATTGCCACATGGCCAAATTCAAACATTTCGGTCTATTAACAACCTTTATCGCAAATATATAATGTTTAAAATAATATATTTATTGATTGTATTACAATTACAATCAATAGGTACTTCTTGCCAGAGAACTAGACGAAATAATGTAAGTAGTAGCAAGTAGATATAAAGGTGCAAAACCTGAGCTTACTTACCTACTAAGACAGTTTCGGTTGTCGCAACATTCCGCAACAATTTGTAAAAATAAAACAACACTTCGTAAATCTTTTTAGGAAAGTGGATTCAGAATACATTGAATAGAAAGTGAGTATCTACAATACTTTGTAACATACTTAGTCACAGGACGAGAATATGAAATAAACCTTATTTTATATTCATGTCGTAACTTTTCGAACATTCTTATCTTCTTAGAAACAAAACCTTTGTAGATAATATAAGAATTCTGGAATATTTTTTTTGTTTACACTATTCTTGGAGATTCACGACACTAAAAAAGTTCTGATTTCCAGAAATAAGTAAAAGAGCTATTTTTGGACTATTTATTAATACTGTTGCCAAACACTAAAAATAATGAAGGATTTCTTAGTGATACTAGTTAAGTTATTTATAATATACAAGGATATTGAGAAAAAGAAACTATTTATTGAATCCCACACATCTGTCAAAAATAAATTCACTGACAAAGGAAGAAAAAAAATCCAAATTTATGGCGAAAGATAAAATAATGTACAACTTTACATTTTTTCATAAAAATATGTCTATTTTCAGCCAAGACCAATATCACTGCTTTTAAGTATTCCCTCAGTAAAATTGGATTCTTCATCTGTTGTTCTATTATAATACACCACGTATTCATAAAAAGATAATTTCATTTTTGACATTACTAAAACAAATTGGTTAGGGAAGCTTGTACAGATTCATTTCTCAATTTTGTATACAATTTGTTATTTGGTATTACCTAACAGAGCTTTTTTGTCCTTGACAAAAATACGAAACAAATATTTATAGCATTTGCGTCCTGACGTTCTGGTTTTGATTGAAAATGTAACGAAAGTTTGGGATTGGCAATAAATTAAGAAATATAAATAAATAAACGAGATACTATGTCCCTATAACGCATATAGATCCAGAAATATAATATAAAGATACCTCAAACAAGCCCAATTGCCATAACAGACAACCCATGATAGAACAACTTGACGCAGGAAAGTGAGAAGACCCAAAAAGAAATAATGGAACCAGGAATGGAAGAAGAAGGAGAAGAGAAAGCCGAAGACAATGAAGTCCCAGCAGTAATATTACTGCTGGGACTTCATTGTCTTCGGCTAATAGCCAAATAGCCAACAAACAATCCTGCAAAAGACGTCAAAGTTTCAAAGCACCGTTATCCATTCATTTGCTAATATTAAACGCAACCAACATATTATACAGTCTACCTCTACTTAAACACTCAGTAGGAATACCAAATAAATCCCTTTAAAATGCCGTTGAATGTTTCACCGAAGTGGGTCATTCAGACTTGAGAGAATTCACCGAGATAACTTCCTTAGACAATTTTCTTCGGTAAAACAAAAGTTTTTATGACGTCACTAATGTTTTTCAAATTAAGTTCACTCTATTAAGAGTTTCGTGTCAGCGTTTCTGGGAAAAACGGTTTGAAAAGTTTTTCTTGGTGAAAGACTGTTGGGGAAAAATTAGAAAATATTTTAATGGGACACCATTAAATTTCTTTAATGAAAACTATTTTAAAAAACTAAAATTATTCATGAGTTGAATTCAGAAGTGGAATCAACCGCAGACGCTGCTTTATCAACTGAGCATCAGATAAATTAAGATGAAAAAACAACAACTGATGTTAAAGCAACACCATTAGTAATAGTAGCACTTCTAATATGACTGATTGAGCGATCAAATATTAACAGTAAAAATGATAGTGAAGAAACAAAAGATGGAAACTAATAACATACATTAAACAGCAACACCATTATACGAATGGATGAGCAATCATCCGAATTCAAACGAAAATCATTTTTACAAAAAAATACAATCGACCTACAAATAAAAAACACTAGAAAGTGAAAAATAACTTAGTCGGTGTTCCTGTTTTTGTTTCTTCGTTTTTAGACACCAAATGCCGAAATTGCAGTTATTTTTCACATTGTAGTTTTTATTTGTGAGTCAGTTGTACTTTTAAAAAAAAAAGTTTTTATTTCTCTTTTTTGTTGTGGAACATATTATCTATAATGCCCAGTTATGCCAGAATAGATTACCGGAATAACAAAAACGTGAACCGGTGCAATTAGAGTGTATCAGGGTGAACTGCAGTGGTGGCCCATCACCACTGCTCTAAAAACGGTGAAGGAAAACATCGTGAGGAAACCGGCATGTCCTAGAACCAAAAATTCGAAGACATGTGAAATCCACCAACCCGCAATGGGCTCACGTGGTGGAATACGGCCCATTCCCTCTCACAGAGAGGAGGCCTGTGTCCCAGCAGTGGGAACATTAATAGGCTGATGATGTGTGATGTGAGGGTGAACTGTACACATCTGCCCACCCCTTTAGAGCGTACCGGCGTGATGTTATGTTATAAAATGGTGTAAACAACAAACAGACATGCGATTTCAGCAATCCCCAGAGAATTGCCCTCACTTATTAAAATCTTAATCAAACTTAATTGCGACCACATGAGAAGTAACAGCTTACAAATAAAAAAAAAACATCTAAATCGGTTCACCTAGTACAAAGTTCTGAGGTAACAAATACAAAAAAATAGAATCGAATTCGGAACCTGTTAATTTTTGCAGTCGGTTAAAAATAGATACCAACAAAAGATTGAATTAAAAGTCAAAGACGGAAACGAACAACCACCATTAAATAAGACGAAGCATATTCAAACAAGATTACCATAGACCGGAGGCGTCGAAAATTTTCACTGTTGATTAATTAAGTAAGTCAAATATGTACAGAAACAAAGTGAGTAGCTAACGAAGTCTTCAGTCACCTCCAGAAACCAAACAAATATAATTACTGTCAACTGACAAGTGATGTCACACGCAATTGGGAACGTGACAGAGTGAATTAGTTTTTAATTTTGGAAGAAAGGATTTTTCTTGCAACGCAACAATATTTTGAAATTATCGGGGGTTGAGTATGATCTCTTAGTTCACGTTATTATGGAGGACAGTAGTAAGATTTAATAAGAGCTTTTTAGAAAGGTTGTAAGAGTAGGTGAAGTCATTTGGTCAGTCAGGTGGTAGATGCAGAACTAAAATGACGACCTAGAAAGATGATTAGCCGAAGAAAGAGTTACTGCTCCGACCACAAACAAATTGGTGGATCACAAATATCCTGGTGGATATAAAGATAATAATAACCAGAAATCTTATATAGCTCACTTTGAGAGAAGTTATTACCGTTAGTTATTATTATTATTTAAGTTACCTATTAAGTTTCCGACTAGGTATCTTGAAGACGATTAGCCGCTTCAAGCAAACTAATGAACAGGACAGCAGAACAACAGTAGATACCCATAGATATAGATATTTCACTCTTTTCTCTCACAAAGAAATTGTGCAAATGTGCAGTACATAATCGTTTATTTTCATTCCCACATCACCACGCCAGAAACATAGCAACATAAATTTTACTCCGTACTGACAAATGACGTCACAAGCAATTATAAAACGGGAATGGGACAGAAATATTTTGATAAAATGTGGGAAACCAGACGAACTCTTAACTAGGGATATTTTAAGACACGTTTTGAAAGCGAAATGACGTCATACATATTCGTTAAGGCGTATATATGCCCCCATGTTAACGCGGTAATGGCCGTGCGTCCGCTCGGTGCCAGAATATCAATATTGGACCTCCTTTTGGACAGTTTTGTTTGCAACAAATTTATGATTTGCATGTCCTGTGTATGTTAAGAATAAATTATAACCATCAATTTGTCTGTGTATTTCTAAACATCCAAGTCGTTCTGGAGGAGTATGTAAGTAATTATTTTTTTAAAGCAAAGTTATACGAAAAAACAATGTTTAACAAATAATGTACATGAATCAATTTTTTTTTTCAATCCTGTTAATTTAGCCATTACTAAGGAGTATGCTTTAGTTTCACGGCACTAAAGCGGAGTAAGGGCCTTAACTTGGACAAGGTTTTCTCAAGAGTATTACTGTGAGATCTTTAAAAGTGCCATCAATGAGCCAATTTTGCCGTCTGTCAGCTTCATTGACTTGACTTGACTTGGTAGTTTTCTAGTGGTCGTCACTATTGATAACAACGTTCAAGTGTTGCAATAAAATGTAAATAGTGTGGCGGGGTTGCCTGTCTATTCTTAAAAATTAAACAAAAGAATTGCTGCAAAATATTAATTCTAGTAACCTAATAAGTTTCTGCATGACGCAGCTAGTAACCAACATGTGGGTCGTTTAAAGGATAATTTCATTACTGTACCAGCTCTAAAATAGAAGTTACTTTATTAACCTCAATATTGAAAATTCTGAGAAAATAAGCTCATATGTACTGTTATTCTCATTACATTTATTGAAGTATTATAGGGATAAAATGTACTATGAAAAACTTGAATGTACGACATAGGAACGTAGGTAACTAGATGCCATGTCAGAGCTAAAATTAGACTTATTACTACTCGTACTACTAATTAATTTTCCTGCAATATCATTCTTAGAAAAATAAGCTCATAACACGTAGCCCGAAGAATTGTCAAACTTAAGTGGCAGTGGGCAGGGCACATTACACGCAGAACGGATGGCCGATGTGGCAGAAAAGGTCTGGAGTGGCGGCCGCGAACCGGAAGACGTTGCGTGGAAAGGCCTCCCACCAGGTGGACCGATGACCTGGTGTAGGTTGCGGGGATCCGCTGGTTGCGAGACGCACGGGGTAGGTCAATGTGGCGACGCTTGGCGGAGGCCTATGTCCAGCTGTGGACGTCTTTCGGTTGATATGATGATGATGAACACGTAGTCGTGTTACTCTTGAGTTAATCGAAAAGTTACAGTTACGGTTTCGTAACTTTAAACAGCTGACTACACAAAGGTTTTGTGGACTGGAGAAATTAGATCAGGTCTTTACTTGCCACGATCGACGAAGCCACCTAATAGGACCAAGTAATTTGTCAAAACGAAAATCAATATTCATGCGTCGATACGAAAGAAGAAAAAATATCGACTAGCATAATATAAAAAGGACCTGATCTAATTTCTCCAGTCCACAAAACCTTTGTGTAGTCAGCTGTTTAAAGTTACGAAAGAATAGGTAACAATGGACCTTACTTAACGGTACTTTAACGGTATAGGTGTGTTTGACGTCCGCGTCGTTCGAGATTTTGTAACTTTGTAAGAGCTTGTTTGTAAAACAAAGTCGATGTTGGACATGAGAACATTATTTAAATCTTCTTGTTTTCTTATTTTTAGGAAGTCTTTTAAAGAATAGGCTGTCGAGTTACTTTGTATATAGTATGAGACCTTTTGTAACACAAAATGTTAAGGTTTTTTTTACGTTAACGCGATCAAAGCATTGGAAAAAGCTCGCACTATAGCAGTTCAGAGTTTTTATAAATAAGGGTTAATTTAGCTAATCGTTTGCTATTATAGCTCAAAGATTTTCATGAATAAGAGATAAGAATGGTCAAACACGAACGCAACGACAATCATTGCACTGAAATTCAGAGCAATACGCGCTGGTTAATTTGTCAGTGGAGCTGGAGCGCAATGCGACTACCGTTGCACTTCAGCTCCACTGACCAATTAACCGTATGTTAGTGAGAACGCACTGTTACTGCATTCAAATGTCGACGACATTTGTCTCATTATTGTCTTTTTAATTTGTAATTTTGACATTAATTAACAGTTGCCCTGTTCAATGAATCATTTATGATCAATTCTATTGTTTTACTAATTGGACAGTGAACCTGTTAAGCTATCCATTCGGGCAATAATTTTGCCTTTCTGCAAATTTACTTACTTAGTTACTTGGGGACTGGTCAACTGGAAATTTGTGACTGCTTTTGCTAGCTTGGGTCTTACCTGTAAAAGCAAATGCAAGTGTGAATTAATAAATAAATAAGTTTACTAGGGATTGATGCAACATTATCTTCTTCTTCCATACATCTCAATTCACCTTAATCTCAGTCACTATTCGACTCTCTCTTTTCAAACATCATCTTTTACACAGCTAATCTACTTATATTTCAATGGCGGTAAAACTTACAAACCGAAAGTTTCTGCCATTTGCACCGTAAAATAGTTTTTAACAATGGAACTTGATATTTTTCAGTTATACGCCTAAGAACATTTTGGTTAAAATGACAAACAACTTTTTCATCGGTCTCTTTAGTCGGAATCATTACAGCGGTAACATTTCTACGAATCTCCAACACAAATATATCTAAACAACAACACAGAAATTGGAGCATCTTCAACATAAAACAAAAGACACACAAAGAAGATATTAAACTTAATAGATGTATTCCAACTGATGGCACTGTTATAAGACCTTCGCTCCCAGACAAATGACACTATTGACAATAATAAGTGCAATAAAGAGAATGCTCAAATGAATCTGGAACAAGGTTTGCACTTTGAGCGCTGGTAAATGTTTTGCGACGTAATATAGCATACCCGAATACCACTTAAATGTCTTTGTCAGTTTTGTGCGATTATGGTGACCTATCTTGTCTTCCCTTAAATTACAATTTAAATTGAACGACAAAACATAGCTTGATTATCCAATTAGTAAGAGAGCCATTCTCTCAATAAAATCTTTGCTCACAGTTTATGACAAAAATATTCATATCTTAAACTTTAAAATATTGGAATCCACTGGCTCAAGATGAAACACACTTAAAACTGACCAAATTGTAACTTTAGTAAGAAGCTGCGAAGACACAGTCTCACTTTAATATGCTGCAAGAGAAAACTGTAGGAATTCTTGATCGTCTTTAACAATATCCACAAAAATAAAGAGGCTTACGAAATCTAGAATAAAAGATTTTTTTCAGTTTACCGACCGATAAAATAAAAGATTCTGTATTATTATAATTAGCAGTGAAATTACTCATTTATTTTCCGATGATATCAATGAGCCTTTTCGTATTTTCAGTGCTTATTTCATTCATCTTACAGTAATTTAATGAAAAGGCGAGCATGTACAACCCAATTGTTCGAGGAAATAAAATTAAGGCGATATAATTATACGCCATCGGGGCGTATAATTATATCGCCTTAATGTTAACGCAGCACTAAAATATTAATATTGAACCTCCTTTTGAACAGTTTTGTTTGCAAAATATTATTTGATTTACATATGCTATTTCAGTTATGAAGAAATTCCAGTCATCAATTATTCTGTGTAAAAATATTTTTAAACATCCAAATCGTTTTGGAGGAGTATCCAAAAGTTGCGAAAAAATATCGTGTTGTTAATATTTTTTTTAAGCATAACTATTAGTTTTATTACCAGCGTCTGCCACATAAAAATGGTCCTTCGAGCCGGATAGTAACTTGTTACACGAAAAAACCTTGTTTCAAAATAATGTAAATATGTTTCTTTTTCAAACCTTTTAACTGAGCCGTTACTAAGGAGTATTCTTTAGAAAGTAACCATTTTACAGCCCTAAAGCGGTCGAAGGCCCTTAAGCTGTGGTAGTGTCGCTGTACTATTAATTTCAATAGCTTTATTTTATACTTTTGTAAGTTTATGGTTGGCTGAACGATGTTCTCCACGACGCAAAAGACAGGCATAGATACCGCAAATGAGTGAAGGAAAAGTTGTATCCACGACGTCATGAATCACGAGCCTCAGTAATGAGGAACACGACTCTAGGTGAGGGAAGTTTATGGTTACTTTAATAAATCTGCTCACATTTAAACAAACTAATCCATCAAGCATTTACAGTGAAGCTGCCACTTCGAATGACGAGATACGGCCAATCCTACAGATTTAAGAGCAGTGGTGGCCCAGTGGTAACGACCGTGACTTACAAGTTGTAGGTCGTCGGTTAGAACCTAGGCAGGCAATTTACTTTATGTAAATTATTTCATCACCTCTGCTCACAAACGGTGAAGGAAAACATCGTTAGGAAACCGGCATGTCTTAGAACCAAAAATTCGAAGACATGTAACATTCACCAAACCGCACTGGACCTGGTTCCGTCTCACAATAAGGTGGTCTGCACGCACAACGGACCAATTGCTTCATCTATCTTATTCTACAGATTTAAAACTAAGCTATTACCATGTAGAATGGCTAACTTATCAACGACTAGCTTTATCCCGTACTCTCAGGATCTACCAGTGTGCACAGGAAGCTTAATTTTCCCGGGATAAAACACTTATGCGTCTTGGCCGTTTTAAAGGCGCCACGAATTCAATATCGTGCTGTGGCCGTTACAAAGACGACAAAACGCCGTCTGAGATTTCTGTTCGCCCAAGGAGCGGTTTCGATCTTTGAGCCTAGCATATCTATCAAAGAAATCAATAGAATTAATATTTGTTTCGGGATATTTATCATGTATGTTTAAATTTTTGTTGAGAGCTCGATTATTCAAATCAATCGACATGCAAAGAAATCACTTTCGTATTCGGTTCAACATGTACCTACGAGTGTACGTCCAGAGATTACCCATTTTAAACAAACGATGTTACCTCTTCAAAATGTCAAGTTTAGTAATGGTTGACCACGTCATCGCTCACCTTAGGCGAGATACGTGGTCAAATGCGAGCCTGTCGTAAATAAAATTAAACATAATATCAACTTAGTTACTAAAATTACTACTACTGTTACTAAAATAAAACGCAATTTATTTTCTGCAATGATTCGTCACAAATTTCAATACCTATATCTTTCAGTTGAAATCTACTAACACCTATGTAACAATCCGAATCCGAGTGCTCCTAACAATCTCAACTCGAGGACATGCTAGGGGCAGTTCTAACTAAGACAATTAAGGACTAGAGAGGTGTTGGAGCCTATCTTTCGAAAGCGGAAATGCAGAGCTTGACCTCAGCTTCCAAATGTTAACGAAGGGGAAAAATGACAAAAAACATTTTTGTCAAAAATAAATCGTGTTGGTTAACAAATTTTAGGTTAGACAAATTTTAGAGACCGTGTTAATTTCAAACAAAAAAGAATCAGTTTTACTACGATTGCACTGTTGATACTGAACCTAGGAATACTCGTAGATATTGGAGTAAACACTGAAATGTTGACGAGTATCTACTTTTTTGTCTGTGGTCCTAAATGGATGTAACAATTTTAATATTTCTAATTACTATGTATTCGAACTCAATGAATTAAAAAAAAAATGTGGGAGAGTTTTTGGCGGGATTTTTTCGAGTGAAGTTCAGCGGCTGTTAATATTATTTGCAAATTGATTCCTAGTGGATATTGTGATATAAAATTGGTGTAGTTTTGTGTCTCAACAGACTGTCTACGCAACTGGACAATATGTGAAATCATTGACAGAAGCGATCTCAGGATAGTGGAGCGGAGAATTTTATTGTAGTATTGACTACCTCCGCTAAGCTTACTGGGAAGGCTGACTCAATACAATTTGCTGCCAAATACTCCATAAAACATTAGAATCTGTTACATCCGTATTCTAATGCATACTAAAGAATGTTAAAATTGCACTGAAGACTAGGCAGCATGGTCTCAGACCTTAGCCTGTTCCGTCAGGAACAAATACAAAAAAAAAAAAAAAAAAATGTGGAGGTACAACTTCTCGCACCAGTTCCACATTTGCGGTAGCGTATGCGAGGTTACGCTACAACCCTAGATTCTACGTGCCTGTGGAAGGAACACCTAGGTTAATATTGCCTTTGTCTTAACAAAGCTATGACAGAGACAATAACTGCAAATCTACATGTGAAACGCCAATCTGCATTGAATTATGAATTTAATTATTGTGCAGCTGATTTGTACAAAGCAATTATTGTTTGTTACCTACGCTTTCAAGCAATATGTACTCGTACTGTAAAGGGGGTACCAATCCAATAAAAATAAATCATCATAAATCTCTATTCAAATATTATATGAGTTACCTCAGAAGTCCATTACTAGAGACTCGTTTTAAGCCAACCAATTCCAAAGCTACTAAAAAAAAAAAATCAGTTCGTTCCTTTTTCTCTATTACCTGTGCTAGGAGACAGACACAAAACTTCCGTGTGAAATACAAAAAGTCTGCATTTTAATTCACGTCCATAACCTGATTTCCTATAAAATCCTATTCGGAATCCATATATGAGAAACCATTTAAAAACAGAAGCATTTCAAGCCAGTCCAAACTTAAGGTTTGGACTCAATGCAAACTCAATCGTTGCAGTACCTACCTAGTTTCTAAGTTTATCTTGGACATCACTGACACACATTTGTACATCGTGAGTAAACCCGGACTTATAGTTAACTAGCGAACGCCGCGCGGTTTCACCCGCGTAGTTCCCGTTCCCGTGGGAATACTGGTATAAAAAGTAGCCTATGTCATCCGAGGATAGAGTAGCTTCCTAACGGTGAAAGAAATTTTGAAATCGGTCCAATAGTTTTTAAGTTTATTCGTTACATACAAACAAAAATATAAATCTTTCCTCTTTATAATATTAGTGTAGAAGTATCAGTAGCAGTGGTGGCCCAGTGGTATCGGCCGCGACTTACAAGTTGTAGGTCGTGGGTTCGAGCCCAGGCAGGCGCTTTATTTTGTGTAAATTATTTCATCACCACTGCTCTTAAAACGGTGAAGGAAAACATCGTGAAGAAACCGGAATGTCCTAGAACCAAAAATTCGAAGACATGTGCCATCCACAAACCCGCACTGGGCCCGCGTGGTGGATTATGGCTCATTCCCCTAACAGAGAGGAGGCCTGTGTCTTAGCAGTGGGAACATTAATAGGCTGATGATGTGTGTAGAAGTATAGATTAGAATAGACATACGTTTTTGAGGAAGCTTGGTGATTAATGCTCGTGAGTTCGCTGTATAAGAAGAGGCATTTGCCCTGCAGTGGAGTGGGGCAGTAACAGGCTGGTATTATATATTTAAGCTTGGAAAATTGGAATTTTGTAGAAGAAAATACATTCGGTTAAACTTAAAGCTTCTTGGCACTTTGACAACAGCTCCGTGTGAAAAGATCTTTTTTTTACAAAATGTTAGCTGGCCCACATTAGGCTGACCTTATTACACTTAACTTTGCAACCATAGACCACAGACTCGCCCAAGCCGCAGTATTAGACGCTATGACGAAAAATATAAGTATCGGCAGTCATAGCCATTGGGCCGGTTTCTGAATTAAGAATTTAGAGTAAAGGACATGTCAAACTCTACTTAATGCCAAAGTTTGTCCGTTTTTCAGGTTACAGTAAAGTTTGACAAAATTATACTCAGCTACAAATACTAAAGGACCGTTTTATTTTAATTTATAACAAATTAATTAAAAATGATCTCCATATTGGCATCAGAAGAATTTAATGATATAATACAAAATTTTCGCACAAATACGTTTCACCATCACAATAATCGCAGAAAATTAAAAAAAAAGAAAAAGTAAAAAAAAAAAAAAAAAGTACGGTCCGAATCAGTCCAAGTTTAGGTAAATTAACAGCATATTTTATCTTCAAAATCTATAATAAATGTAACAGCGTCCTTAATTTAGTAATCGGGGGATTGTCAGACCGTAATCGTCACGGGCCGTCTCCTGTCCTGCTTCTTATGTAAAAATACCTGCACCATGTAAGACCTTTGTGAGGACAGCGCTAAGGCTATCGACGTGGCTGAATACTGGTCGTAGAAAATTTAGTGAAGGGAATAATCGACACGAGGAAGACGGGCGGCTTATTTTTATGAGTAATAGGTGACACTCACTGGCACGCTCATGTATGGAAAGTATTAACATTGCCGTCTCTAGCAGTAGCCGGCGAGAAGACTCGATGATACTCGAAGAAGACACGTTTAGCAATATATCAGCCTATAATGTTCCCAGTACTGGGACATATGTCTCCTCTATGAGAAATAGGGTTATGTGATTGATTACCGTATTAGCTTGCATAGACCGTCGCGTCGTTACAAACTTTTAAAACAAAGCACGATGCAATCACTAATTTACTAATTCCCAATGCTGGTTTGCAGTAGCTTTCTTTGTTCCTTCTTTTATTAATCACTTAAGCAAATGTGAACATATCTTTATGCCTGGTGTTAAAAGGATATGGCTGGCTATTCAAGTGGAACGTAAGCACGTCCAAACGATAGCGAAGCGAAAAGGCGAGAGGGAACGGGTTTTCATACAAAACCGGCCATTTTGTGTGGGATAAAATGCGGGTTAATACAGATAAGTGTGGTCTATAGAAGACGCTTTTTATAGGCGAATCAGGGCACATAAATAATTATGGTAAGAGCTTGCTTCTTACACGGTTTTCTTTGTACACTCAAGTAAAAAAATAACTAAATTTTATACACAGTGGACGAATTAGAGCCTTGCCATAGTCAGTCTGGCAAATCGCCGCAATGCAACCTTTGTGCTAAAGATAAGTCTAATCAGTAGGAAGATTTGATGATTTGAAGAATGTGTGTTGATTATTCATAAATACGAGTATTGAAGAGGATTTAGAGCTAGGTATAAGTCTAGTAAGTAGGTACATAGATTAAACTAGGCCAGTAACCCAGATGCTATGCTCAACTCAACTGGCAATGGACAGTTGTGATTAGTTGGCTTGTTTTTTTGACATTAAAATACAATCGTGCTCAAGTTCAAGATGAAGAGAAAGAATACAGTAACGTCTGGGGTGTCTGGGCTCTTTCTCTATTAAGTACACATATGTCAAGTCAAGCTGAAGAATCACATGCCAAACTCGAGAGTTGTAATTGGTTGTTATTACAACCAATCACAACTACCAATTTTTAATTTGCGTAGAGCATGAGCATCCTCCGGTCCGGTGGATTCGAAACACACAGGACCGATCAGTGTGGCGACGCTTAGGGGAGGCCTATGTCCAGCAGTGGACGTCTTTCGTCTGAAATGATGATGATGATGAGCATCCGGGATATGGACCTAAAGATGCCAACAGATTTGCTCAATTTTGACATCTGTAATTGTCGCTCGATATTTTATTTTGGATGATAAATAAAAAAACAATAAGATCATGACATATTCGCTTGCAAAAATTGAATGAAAATTCGAATCGGTAGACACCTCTAAAGAGATTTAATAGATAGTGATGACGATTAAAAAAATGCAAATATTAGTGGCAATATAAAACAAATTATTGTAAATTACGTACTTACTTGAATTCCAATAACATGAGCGCTTAGTCTAAAGTCGAATGTCTAAAGAATGGCTTAGCTAAGTGGAATCTGATGCGATGTATCATTAGCGAATTCTCGTTTCCTATACTTATCTGTGTGCTATGTGTTAGTGCCTGGCTTTTAGTTTGGTATTCAGGATAATATTACATATCTTCGGGTTTTGTAAAGGTAACATTGGACTATGATACGTACCTACATACGTTGTTTTTCGTTGCGTTGTCAATTTATCAAGTAAGCAGATAGTGTTTCTAGAATTCATTCTAATTCTTACAGGCAGACGCAAGCGAATTTCAGACAGTATTTTTATTGGTTAAGTGCACTAACAGTCGTGCATGAATATTACTTAGGTAGGTACATAATATCTTCCTTTCCATGTGATTGTCCTATATCAATCTCGAGCGTTACTAATCACACACACACATCATCAGCTTATTAATGTTCCCACTGCTGGGTCACAGGCCTCCTCTCTGTGAGAGGGAATGGGCCGTTATCCACCACGCGGGCCCAGTGCGGGTTGGTGGATGTCACATGTCTTCGAATTATTGGTTCTAGGACATGCCGGTTTCCTCACGATGTTTTCCTTCACCGTTTTGAGAGCAGTGGTGATGAAATAATTTACACAAAGTAAAGCGCCTACCTGGGCTCGAATCGTTACCAATGGCTACTGCTAACTGGCCAATAGATAATACCAATATAAATAGAGAATTACGGAAGAAGATAAATGTTGCGCCGTTCACGACCCCAAATGAATTAAATCATTGTCATCATTGTTATTTTGATAGATAGTCTTCTTTTTTTTGAGTCAATGGCAAACTCTTTGTATACTTTGGGACCAGTAGGCAGCCACACCAATAGTAGCGACAGTGGCGTTCATTAGGTTATGCCACAGAGGATTTTTCTGCAAAATGCAAGTGTGTGGTCACTTGGGGCACTCCAGCATGTACGTGTGTCATATTCTGCATAGGGGCACCGCACTCACACTGTGTGTTATATTCTGCACAGGGGCACCGCACTCACACTGTGTGTCATATTCTGCACAGGGGCACCGCACTCACACTGTGTGTCATATTCTGCACAAGGGCACCGCACTCACACTGTGTGTCATATTCTGCACATGGGCACCGCACTCACACTGTATGTTATATTCTGCACAGGGGCACCGCACTCACACTGTGTGTCATTTTCTGCACAGGGGCACCGCACTCACACTGTGTGTCATATTCTGCACAGGGGCACCGCACTCACACTGTGTGTCAGACGAGTCTATAAAACCCTATTTCGCCAAATTGTCTATGCAGCAGCCTACCTGGGTACGCAATCGATTGAGTGCTTTCCATACAGGCCACTGCAGTTCATGACCAGGTAGCAGGTGTTCCTGGGGTTTCAAGAAGTTAGACGGTAAGTGAAATTTCTTCCACAGCTTGCTTCTTAGTAAGGGTGGTTGGTCTTGAATGGGCTGTGTGCAGCGGAGAAAACTCTTCCGGATCTTAAGTCTACCCGGGGCTGTAGTGTGATCATAGAGGGGATGTCGGGAATCGGATTCGGGATCGATTCGGAGCCGATAGATAGTACGAGTCATGGAAATATAGAAAACAGGAAAAGTGGCAAAAATTTCCGCGCGACGTCGCCGTCGTCACATTGACCATGTCTTAAGGAAGGCTAGGTTTTAGTTTTCAAATATCACAGCGACTGTACCTACAATTTTTGCAAAAAAATACATTGCTCCTTAACCACTACGCAAGTTTGTCGCTAAGTGACTGGACAAGCAATTTAAAAATCACCAAACGATACTTTATTAAGCGGATGCATCACGAAGTACGGCCGCTGCCGACGAGGAGCCGATAGATAGTACGAGTCATAGAAATATAAAAAAACAGGAGAAGTGACGTGGTCACATTGACCATGTCATAGGGAAGGCTAGGTTTTAGTTTTCAAATACCACAGCGACTGTACCTACTATTTTTGCAAAAAATACATTGCTCCTTAACCACTACGTAAGTTTGTCGCTAAGTGACTGGACAAGCAATGTAAAATCACAAAACGATACTTTATGCGGATGCATCGCGTAGTACAGCCGCTGCTTCTTGCGACGAGTTAGTGATGGTTTTGTGTAGGTCAGTTGTGCGGTGCTTGATAAATACACGCTGTGTTTGATGTGATTAGGTTTATAATTGATTAATCAGACGAACTTACCTTAAGTGAAATATAATTACGTTCTGATTTAAGAAATTCAGGAAAGGAAATTTAGGGTGTGTAAGTGACAGATGTATACAAGTCATATACATCTGTCCCTTATTCGATATCAAATTGATACCGCTCTAAGAGCTTATGGTCACCCCCCTGAATGTGTAATAGTGTGGTAGGGGCAAACTGGAGACACAGGTTTCCGATATATATTTCGTCTACCGGTCCGTCCGATATATAGGTATCCTTGTTTATTATATCTATGGTACGAGTAAATCACATAAGTTTGTGAGTGTGTGTGTTTATTACTTCTTCATGCTCAAACGGCTTGACTGATCTGGATGAAATTTGGCACAGAGATAGATTATAATCAGGAATAATACACAAGACACTTTTCATCCCGGGAATAATTTTCGACTTTCACGCAGGCGAAGCCGTTGGCAGAAGCTAGTAAGCTAATTTAATCAAGAGATAACTAGAATACCCAATAAAATTGTAGAGCCAACAATATCAGGTACGTTAGGGTAGAATATAGCACAAGATTGTTGATAAAAAAGGGTTAGTCTGCCATTTAGCGCACGAAGCAGCGATTTACTTCAACCTTGAATAAAATTATAGCGTAAATGTGGCACTTATGTCATGTAATATAAAATCCAAGTAAATTATCTGCTAGCAGAGATAGGAAGTTTGAACCGAGACATTTTTTTTCTTTTTTTTTATTACCGACTTCAAAAAAAGGAGGTAATCAATTCGATATGAATGTATGTATTATTGTTGGAATTGCACAATATGCACATATGTTATTCTATGTGCCAAATTCTATAAGTGTATGTATGTTTGTCCACGCATTTCTCCGAAACTACTTATCGGATAAGGGTCAGCTTGAAGGATCCCGCAGGAAGGCGCCACCTGACAGTGCGACAACCATTTTTCATAGAAATTGTTCTTATCCGTACTTAGAACAATTCCTGTAAAAAAATGTCTGTCGCACTGTCACGTTGTGCCGGTCAATGTAAACCTTTAAATTGCAGTAACAAGAAGTTAAAAAAAACCGGCCAAGTGCGAGTCGGACTCGCGCACGAAGGATTACGTACCATTATCGCAAAAAACGGCAAAAAATCACGTTTGTTGTATGGGAGCCCCACTCAAATATTTATTTTATTCTGTTTTTGTATTTGTTGTTATAGCGGCAACAGAAATACATCATCTGTGAAAATTTCAACTGTCTAGCTATCACGCAGCCTGGTGACAGACAGACAGACGGACCACGAAGTCTTAGTAATAGGGTCCCGTTTTTACCCTTTGGGTACGGAACCCTAAAAATATCTATAGAAATGCCAGAAAATATAGTACGAGTACTATCTCGTTAGTACTGCAATGAAGAAACTCCTCTATCCTAGTAAGTAAATTAAATTAGACCCCTTCCAGACACTCATTCCAGATCTTATCTTTATGACTAAGCTAAGCCTATTCCAGTCTGGGGCGATGAAAATAACCCCTATCCCGTTATCTATCGAAATCATCTCGGTTCTACCTGAATCTTCATTACCGCTTTATATCCTTGAATAAAGAAAATAACACTACGCGTTGTAAATTAGAATTATAGTTGTATTCTAGGCATGCTAATATCCTTGTATACTAAAATGTATATAGTAGATATATTTAAGTTACGTTGAGAAGTTTCCGTAAAACCTTAAGACTGTGTACTAGGGATGTTACGCAGGTTCGATTCCAAATCCGAAAAGTCGGCACGGCACTACCGATTGTTTTTTAAACCACCGATTTCGATTCTGAAAACTTTGAAATCGGAGTTTATCGAAGATCAATTCGAGCGGCGGCGGTGGCAGTTTTTGACAAATGTCTTATATGGAAGAGTTTACTTAATGAGTTCAATAGAGAAAAACGTACCTATTCCTATCAGTGACGATCCGTTTTTCCCTAAATTCAATATCATCATCAGCCTAGCCTTTTTTCTAACTATATTGGGGTCGGCTTCCAGTCTTACCGGATTCAGCTAAGTACCAGTGTTTTACATAGAGCGACTGCCTATCTGACCTCCATAACCCAGTAACTGGGTTACACGGTACCCCTTGGCAAGACTGGTGTCAGATCTCAAGCTTCTCACTACCCGTAACGACTGTCAAAGATCTTCAAATGACAGCCGGGACCAACGGCTTAACGTGCTTTCCGAGGCACGAAGGAAACTCGGTATGTTGAAATGGTCACCCATCCACTGACCGACCTCGTCAAGCGTTGCTTAACCTTGATGATCGACCCGTGCGGCTGTTATTATTTATTATTTTCAAAATCAAAATCGATTTTTTTTATTTCACATAGGGCTACATGGGCACTTATAAAACGTCGACAAAAGGTGCACGGTTCGGGTTGGTCGTTTCCTATGGAGAAGAACCGGCAAGAAACTGCACGGTTACTCTTTTTCCAATATTCAAACCCCTACTCGATAGCCCGTCAATATATGTCGTGTCCACCAATCTCAGTAGCAAGCGAACAACTTTTTAGTGGCGCTGGCCTAATCTCTGTCCCCCTAGCCAAGTTACAAACGTTTAGTATCGAACCTCTTTCTACAATCGTTAACGCCTTCTATTTGTATGGTCTGACTACGTGACTTAACGTTCAGATGTGTCATTCGCATACATTGATTCGTCTTCTAGAGTGCGCGCAAGATAAGTCTGCGCGCGACAGGTGGCGTGCTTAATGTTGCCAGCATAACTGATCATTTTTCCTTCATTCAATCAATAGTAATTTTCATTACTCGAAACTTAAAGTAATTTAAGTTACTAGCTTTTTCTACTAGCATAGATATGATGAAAAAAGCCTGTTGAAATTATTGTAAATCTTTTATTGAATACTTAGTAGTACCTACTGTTAAATCTAGTCTAACAATGGTCATGCAGTGGCTAATACCGTCAATTTTTTTTTTCGTCAATTTTTGAAGAAGCTGCTGCCACATAATCCTCTTGAGTTATATTGGTGACGGTGCGTTCATAAACGCCTAAAACAAAATAATAATGATCCAATATATTACATGATGCCGCTCCTGTCCCGCTGGTATATTTATGTACCACCCAAAACCAATACTGTCAGGCACCGGTAATACGAAAATTTAGGGAAATTTTAGTATTATGGAATCCTTAAAAGTTACCTGTCAAATAAGCAACGCGGGCTCTATCTTTGCAAAACGGCACCGTAGGCCCGTTATTGTCTTGTTCACTTCAAGAAAACATCCATGCCAGCACATTAAATTACTTTTGGCATAATGAAGGCGATTATTTAATTTGGAAACTAATAAAAACACGGCATACAACACACTCTCTTGACACATGACATAAATGACAAACGATTAGTTCCGATTTTGGCCGCGCGCAGACTTATCTTGCGCGCACTCTACTAGCGTTATCGATTGTAGATTGTCAACTTGACTACAAGTGAATGAGAAATAGACAGGAAGGAGGTAGCACAGCGTAGTTTTTATTAATGAAATATAACTTGCTTCTTTTAGAGTCACTGATTGATTTAATTAACTACTACACACATTTTACTTAATTTACCATTAATATTTAAAAATCGTCTTGAGTTTAGAAAACTTGTTTGTTTTCAACGCCTAGTTAAGTGTATTGTTTTTGAGGTGAGATTAAAAAGGCTGATTAACAATGTCTGTATTATTTTATTTATTCAAACCTGCTTTGATGTTGATGTTGTCCGATGTTTCGCGATTCATCCGATTGTTGTCAAGATCATACAGGCTTTTACTGGTTTAGGACCAATATCTAAGGGCGCCCACACAAAACCGCGATGCAATGCGATACGACGCGATATCTAAATATATAATACGTGCGAGCTCGCAGATATTTGCGATGCGTTGCGAATTCGCAGTTATGTGTGGGAGCCCTAAGGCCCAATTTAGTTAAATAAGTAATTTGTTGTGTGTGTGTGTGTGTGTTATTTTTCTCATGTTAAACACAACTAACAATCTTTCCTATTTTTGCACTTATGAAATATTAATTCGAGAGTTTTTTTTTTAGGAGAATTTTCACAAAATCGCAGAGAATCTTAATTCACAAAACGCGTCTGAATCTGAGAAAATGTTAAGAATTTTAGATGTAGATAAGTACCCTTCTGTTATATTTTGAGTTGTAAACTTACCGATAATCC
The DNA here is from genome assembly GCA_948252205.1 of Orthosia incerta. Taxonomy (NCBI): domain Eukaryota; kingdom Metazoa; phylum Arthropoda; class Insecta; order Lepidoptera; family Noctuidae; genus Orthosia; species Orthosia incerta. Next base: position 8,189,972 of record OX411757.1, on the reverse strand, counting down.
GATAAATAATAACAGCCGCACGGGTCGATCATCAAGGTTAAGCAACGCTTGACGAGGTCGGTCAGTGGATGGGTGACCATTTCAACATACCGAGTTTCCTCCGTGCTTCGGAAAGTACGTTAAGCCGTTGGTCCCGGCTGTCATTTGAAGATCTTTGACAGTCGTTACAGGTAGTCAGAAGCTTGAGATCTGACACCAGTCTTGCCAAGGGGTATCGTGTTACCCAGTTACTGGGTTGTGGAGGTCAGATAGGCAGTCGCTCCATGTAAAACACTGGTACTTAGCTGAATTCGGTAAAACTGGAAGCCGAACCCAATATAGTTGGGAAAAAGGCTAGGCAGATGATGACTTACCGATAATCCGATACCCATCGTAGTGTGTTTGGCGTTTCTTGTCGTTAACAATTACTGGGATATAGATTATCCTAAATTACAGAGTTACTATTACAATAGTTTATCTCGGACGTCGCTGATAACGGTGAAGAAAACATCTTGCGGACTTATAACAGTTCATATATGTTAGAAATCACCAACCCGCCTTGAGCAAGCGTGGTGATTAACAAATCCTCGTTCCTTCTCTATATGAGAAGAGTCCCTTTGCCCTGCAGTGGGACAGAAACAGGCTGCTGTTATAATTATAAATGAGACAAAATCTCATACCTTTCAAACATCACATACACGATCCAACCCTCACTTCGCTGCCCATGTTCACATCTAACCATTAACAGAATTTATTCATCAAAAGACGTTCGCCGTACAATTGCACATTCAGAACTCAACCCTCATGGTGCCGCGTTTATTATTTAAGCCTGACGAGAATTTACGGTTTACATTTAGTAAAATGACGTGAACATTTGAACAATTTGCGAGTGGATTTTGGCAGTGTTAAGTGACAATTTTGAACTCCAGTTAGGGGTTGAATATGCAACGTCCGCATAAAATTAATGACGCGGAACGTCAAACATTTAGTCACAGTAAAAATATACAAACAGGATGGAAACTACCTACAAACGCTCGAAACGTCACACTCACACAAACATACGCACCGACGAGACCATTAAGGCACTTCTGCAGTGCTGTCAGTAGTAAGAATAATTAGAATAATTTATTTATTTATTTATTATTATTTATTATATACTTTATTGTACACCACTTAAATAATTACAGGACAAAAAACATTTTTAAAGATAAGTGTACAATGGGCGGTCTTATCGGTCTTAATTTATTTACAGAAAATTTAAATACTTTCACAAAAATGTACATTTGGTGCAGTAGTATTATTTCTAAAACAATGGTATAAATAGTGCTTATATGTAAACTAAAACTAAAATATTGTATTACAACTGCAAAATTTTATACAAGAATTTCTATTTTTGGTAGGGACCTGCCCGATTTAGGTTCTTTCAAACCTGAGTTTCAGGCCATCAATTTACATAAAGCAATAATTGGGTCAAAAAAATAAAATTAAAATTAGTCTATTAACAAACGTAAAAATATATATAAATTGGTACAAAAAACAAAAAAAGAAACAAAAAAAAAAAGTAATTTAAGTATGTACAAGTAGATATGAGGGTGTATCATAATCAAACAACAATTTCTAGAAGTTTTTCTGTGTCACTGTAATTGAGTGTCCCTAAATAATCTGTTAAGGCGCCGATTCCCTTGAGTAGCTGATTTTAAAATGAGAATCACGTCTAAACGGCTAGTCGTAATGTTTTGGAATAAATATATGTTAAATTAAACTATTTTCTTAATAATTTGATCTAAGCAAATTTTGAGTTTTATTTTTATAGCATAGTGTAATTAATTTGTAAAGTTGTGTCTAAAACGGACAAAAACTCGACAATCCCACCAAAACCGCTGGGCGGCTTTTAATGAAATCAACACCATCTCAAAGATAATTTAATTATCTACATTTTGAACTGAGGCTTTTTTTTAAAGTCTTAGAATAATAAAGTAAGTACAAAAAACTACTAAATTTTGGGTCGCGCGGGTGTGAAACGAGTGCGCGTTTGTTCCCTCAAGGTCGTTGGCGTTAGTCGTCGTCTTAAGGTAAAGAAAGTAATGCGAGCCGCTTAGGTGTCTCGTCGATGCGCATGTTTGTGTGAGTGCGCCGTTTCGAGCGTTTGTAGGTTGTTTCCATACTGTTTGGATATTTATTCTGTGATTTAGTGTTGATTTAAATAAAGTCACTTATAGAACTTACTTTTTGGACAGTTCTGTTAGCTGTGCTCTCTAATTAATACTGTCAGATATCACGCCTGTATACCTAGAAGAACAAATTTTATTGTAAATTTTATTTAATTGACTTCTATATTCTTTTAATTTATTGTGTTTTTATATATATTGAGATTATAATTATTGGAAGGATGAATTTTAATGATTGATACAATGAAGATCTTTTTAATTTTATTTTTTCTGTAAAGGAAATTTTAAATGAATTGATTATTATTTAATTTTATTGTAAGAAATTGTCTTTTGAATTTAAACTGAATGAAAATTCTGATTTCCCATATGATTTTAATGATGGTGATAAAATACTTGTGATAATAATTTAAAATTTATAAACAATGTACAAATGTCTTATGTTATAATTTTCACATCACATTATCAGCCTATTAATGATCCCACTGCTGGGACACACGCCTCCTCTCTGTGAGAGGGAATGGGCCGTAATCCACCACGCGGGCCCAGTGCGGTTTGGTGGATGTCACATGTTTTCGAATTTTTGGTTCACCGTTTTGAGAGCAGTGGTGACAAAATAATTCAACATTAAAAGGAATTAATAAAAGCTTTTTTTTCTATTATTCTTAGTAAGGCTAGACAGTGATGCACATATATACTCACATTTCACCAGCTATGTTTAAATTTCATGTTATTAGGACAGAGCTTTTTGCCATCAAACGGGCACGAAGTCCAGACGAAGTCTGAACTGAGTATTCCAGATGGAAAACCCAATAACACTTCATCTGACCCGTGAATCGAACCCAGGACTTCATGTTCAGCAGTTGCTTTTGCAACCACAATACTAATGTGTCATTTAAAAATTGGTCTGGTATAATTTTCAAGTGGTTTTAAGCACGCTTTAAGCAAGAAGGTTTAACTGTGATCTGTAATGATTAGAGATATCAAAACCTGAAAAGTCCTGACAAAAATCCAGACTTTAAAAAAAGTTTTTTTTTTTTTTTTTTTTTTTATAGTCTATAGGCTCGCGTTTGACCACTATCTCGCCTGATGTTAAGCGATGACGTGGTCTACGGTGAAGCACGCTTGCCTAGAAGAAACCTATTCACTCTTGACTTAAAGACCCCAAGGTTGTAGCTATCAGGGAACAAAGACCCCGGAAGGGAATTCCACTCCTTAGCTGTACGCACAATGAAAGTATTAGCAAAACGCTTTGTGCGTATGGGAGGGATGTCCACCATGTACCGATGGCGCATGGCCGTACGTCTTGTAGTCCGATGATGGAAAGGGCTAGGTGGAATCAAATTGTGCAGTTCCGTCGCGCACTCCCCGAAATTTAACCGATAAAAAACCGACAGGCTGGCAACTCGGCGTCGATGTTCGAGGCTCTGGAGCTTTGAGGCGACCAGTGCATCGTTGCCAATAAGCCTTTTGGCCCGTCTGTCGATCGACTCAAGTGCATCAAGCTGGTATTTGGCAGATCCATCCCAGAGGTGAGAGCAGTACTCCATGCATGACCGAACTTGCGCTTTATACAAGTTGAGCAGCTGTTCAGGCGTGAAGTACCGTCTCACCTTAGCAAGAATCCCCAACTTTTTTGCAGCTACCTGAGCTTTCGCCTCAATAAATGGACCGAAGTTGAGGGTTGATGTCAACGTAACACCGAGAAGTTCGAGATGGTCCGTTATCGGCACGGTAACACCACGGAAAGAAGGAGCCGGGTGAAATTGGCTCTTTTTAGCGGAAAAAAGACACGCCCCAGGCGTGTCTTTTTGGGCAATTCAATCAATCTGCCTAGCTGGGTGATTCAATCAATCTGCCTAGCCTTTTCCCAACTATATTGGGATCGGCTTCCAGTCTTAGAAATGTTTGATTAATTCCTTAAATTAAAAAAAGGATCTAAAAAAAAATTGTTACAAAAATCGTTTAGAAACTAAAACAAAACTACAAAAAAAATGCGATCTTAAAAACATGAAACTAGAAAACATTCTTAGATAGCCGTTGAAGTCGTATGAAAAAAAAAAACCATCAATGTTAAAATTCGGACAAATTAGTCCGGACAGGAAGCCAAATGTCTGGTAACTTTAATCATGATAAAGGTGTACAACCCAATCAAAATACCTCGATATTTGATATTACGTAGAAACTACAGATAATAGGGTGCCTAACAATGGAAACTAGATACAAAACAAAGGAAGGGATCGCTGTAGCAAAGGTCGACGAACCTAAATAATATAAAATCTATTATACCAGAAAACAGTCCTGTTTTCTGGTATAATAGATTTTATATTATTTAAGTATATTCCTGAACTATTTCTCTCAGTCAATTCCCACACACGACTGAGACACTTGCACGAATTATTTATGAGTTCGCGCCCGTTTTCGACCTTAATGATACATTGGCATCGTCTGCCTCACAGCTTCTACGAATTCAGGTTCGTTGGTACATTTTCGAAGGGATCTAGTATTCCTTTGACCGAGAAAAATCGTTCCTTTGTTCATAATTAAGAATGGGTTATCAGTCTAATTCGTTGGTACAATTGTACCCACATGTACTAGAGTGTGGTAAGTTGAACAAAGTAAGATGACCTTTACTTAAGGCGTTTGCAGACGGTTTAGCGTGACTGCGACAAATATCTTCTGATAATAATGCTCGCATGAAGTGCTAATAACCACTATCGAAAATGCAGTGAATGTTTCAGAATATAGTGCCAACACTCAACAATATTCACCCTTGACTCACTAAGAAGTCTGGAACTAATAGTGCGAAACATAGTTGCTTTTTTAACACAACATTCGTGTTTTTGTTTTTAACTGACTTTCCGAAAAGGAGGTGTGTATGTGTATGTGCAACTTTATGTTCTTTTTTTTTGGTTGGTTTTCACCGATTTCTCTGTCAATTGTGGACTGATTTTGAAAATTCTTTTTTTCCGATTTTAATTTGGTGAAGATCTGATTAAGAACTTGGGAGATACAACAGATCTCCTCAATAAAAACGGCAAATCTCTCGAGATTGCTGCAATCGCATGTCTGTTTAATACCCGACTACGGCGAAGCAAAAGGCAGGGTTATGTTTTTGTTTATACACTTTCATAACATAACATCACGCCAGTACGCTCTAAAGGGGTACGCAGATGTGTACATTTCACCTTGGTATATTCTCATTTCACCGGTTATGTTCAAGTTTCATGATATTTAGGTAATTTATTCTGCCATTTTAGGTACCTTACTAAAGAACTTGCCTACTTAGGTACAACTAAAAAATGTTATTTTACAAAAAAATACCACCGACTGCCAGCGTCTGACCACTATCTCACCTAACAAATAGTAAGCGACGACAGGGGTGTCTCATCCCATACAAAGAAACTGTCCCGACGTACTGTACTGATTATTCTGATTATTTGATTTATCTATCGATATCGATTGATTATTAGATGGTAATCTATCTATCGCCGTGGAACGGAACCGAACGCGATTGATTTACAAAAAATTATCGGTATAATCAGATGAATTACGCTAGTTACGTGGTATGGATTCTTTGTATGGGATGAGGCATCTGTATGCTATTATTATATTATCTGTGGCGACGATATGGTAGACAATGGATCACGCTTGTCTAAAAGTAAGCTAGTCAATCTTGACCTAAAGATCCGCAGGTTATAACTATCAGGTAACACAAACTCTCAGGGCATTCCACTCCTTAGCTTTAAGCAGTTGATCTGAATTTGTTTTTTTTTTTTTTTAATATCAAAGACTGAAAACTGCGTATATTATTATGAAGGTAGTTGAATAAAAAGTAACAAGCCTATCCCTCCACGATGATCGTAACATAAGTCTCGCCACTGAAACTTAACAGCCCGTTCGCATGAAAACAGTTCGTTATTTTTACGGCACGTTAATTCCACAATACGTTTTTTTCTGCGGTGATGGCTGATGGCGTATGTACACATTTGTACGGGGATTCTCACACGAGGCGGCCGTATCGGATCCAGTAAAACAACGTTACCCAAATTGCCCGAATTTAACGGTTCAGAAAATATAATGTAATGGACGATTATGGTTGTGTGAATGAGCTCTAATAACTTTTTGGTGAGAGCAGTGGTGGCCAAGTGCAAATTGTAGGTTGTGGGTTCGAACTCAGGCAGGCGCATTAATTTGTGTAAATGATTTCATTACCACTGCTCTCAAAACGGTGAAGTGTCCTTCACCGTATATATATATATCGTAAGGAAACCGGCATGTCCTAGAACCAAAATTTCGAAGACATGTGACATCCACCAACACTGCACTGGGCCTGCGTGGTGGATTGCGGCCCATTCCCTCTCACAAAGAGGAAGCCTTTGTCGCAGTAGGAACATTAATAGGCTGATGATGATGAGAGGTGCCTCGGCAAGCACGTTATGCCCTTGGTCCCGGCTGTCATTTGTGGACCTTTGAAGGTCATTCAGGATATCCAGAAGCCAGAGAATCTGACCCTAGTCTTGCTACGTTACCCAGTTACTCGGTTGTGGAGGTCAGATAGGCAGTTGCTCCATATAAAATACTGTGACTCAGCTGAATCCAGTTAGACTAGAACTCGACCCCTACAGTAGTCACAGCGGATCTTCGTGTCTCAGAAGTTAGGCTCTGCGAACCATTTTGGCATCAAGTAAACTGCATACAGTAAGCGAGAAAGAACGATGTGACAAACTTAAACGAGTGAAAGAGGCTGTTCGGGCGCTTTCGACGATTTACGGCCGGCGGCAACGGCGACGGCTGGAGGCAGCGGGAGGCGCGGGCCCGCGGGGCCTAGGGGCCCGCCATCCGCCACTCCACTACCGAACTCCGACGAAGACACACGTGCGTTTCACTTATTTTATTATTACCTATTCTATACTACCTACATCATAATATGTATGATGAAACTATATTTTTGTTTACTACGTGGAAACTACAAGAGAATGACAAGACAACCTAACAGTGACCTGTAAATTGCAAAAAACGTAACAAAATATTAATTTCGCGGGCTAACTTTGTGCATCCACCTTAACCGAACTACAGATAACAAGTCTCAAAAAAAAAGGATATAAGTAGTTCTCTCGTCGTCTAAAGTTGATAAGAATCCACTGATATTATCAGTTTATACAGTCCACTGTTCTTTAATTTAAGGTGTCCTAAAAAGGTCCCTAACAGAGGCAGTTATAAAATGTTATCTTCTACTTCAACATTGACACAAAATAGCAATTGTGCAGGCACTTGTAGCCGACTTCAGAGATACAAAGATCCGCTGTGACTACTGTACATAGTTGGGAAAAAACTAGGCTGATTCAAGGTGCAAACAAGTGCATACGTTTGGGTCATGCTCAAACAGCTTAATGATCAATTAGGGCATGAAATGGACCTCATACTCAACATATATTTGCGTCAGAACTCCCATCTGGAATATGTAACAGGCAACTTCATTTGAATTCTGCAAAGGCTGGTATTGCGAAGGCTCCACGTAATCGGATCTTAACTGAGTATAAAATAAGGATATCGTCTACATAGCTAGCTTAATCCTGCTTTGGTAAAGAAAATCAATCAGACCTTAATTGTTCTTATCAGTTTTTATCATAGATATTATAAGTTTTTCAACATTTACAAGCCCTAAGATTTACCGCGTGATTGCTAGTTTAAACCCGAAATTCAAATCCAAATCCTAATCTTTATTGCATAACACATTATGTTTAACAAGGTCTTATAAATAGTAATATAGTTCACATCGACCCACACTGTCGGGCACAGCAATCGAGTAGATTAGAGTAGATTAGATAATTAGAAATATAATTTTAAATTAAATCAAATGATGCTACAGAATAAAATTTGATAAATATATATTTTTTTTTTTTTTAAAACAAGCTTTTTTCGTATTCTTCTCAGTAAACCCTTTCATTTGATACCCATATCATGGCAGCGCACAAAAAAAAACTAATCCGCAATCTTGAGCCGTCCGCCATATTGTATTTAGAATGACGTCACTTAGCTAACCATGCATTGTCATCCAAACTAAACGTGTACTCAAAATTTCATCTTATTCGGTGGAGGATAACTGCTATAAAATTCAGCTGCAAGATTTGACCCGAACACACTTACATACATACATACATACATACAGTGCAAGTTAATTAAAAGCTTGTAATAAAGAATGTCAGTTAATGATAATGTACAGTTTTAATATGCAGTTTCTAACTACCCATATGTTGTCAGGATATTCTGATTTACGGTGGTTTAATAAGTCCCTACAATTTTTTCCTCAATTAACTTAAAACTAGTGATAAGCACCCCAACACAATACTTAGTATGTTCAAAAATATCATCATGACTCAAGCGTTTTTGCGTGAAATTCATAATCCATGAGAGCAAAAACGCCTTGAAATACGTAGCTTGAATGACATTGACCTTTTAGAAACTACGGAACTCTACAAGGAAAAAACAATGGCTTTAAATATACTACCATTGCAGTAGGTATCATACAGGTACAGTCACGAAAGTAAATAAATTTATGTGTGTATTATCTACGCAAAATTCAAATGTTTTTTTACAAAAAAGTACAACCGACGTCCAAATAAAAACAGTACAAAGTGAAAAATAACTTCAATTTCGGAAGTTGGTGTTCTTTTTTTTATCTTATATAGGCTCGCGCTTGACCACCATCTCAACTGATGGTAAGCGATGATGTGGTCGATGATGGAGCACGCTTGCCTAGAAGTAACCTATTCACTCTTGACTTAAAGACCCCTAGGTTGTAGCTATCGGGAAACACAGACTCCGGCAGGGAATTCCACTCCTTAGCTGTACGCATAATAAAAGTATTCTCAAAACGTTTAGTGCGTATGGGTTCCTGTTTTTGATTCTTCGTTTTTTGACACTGACTGCCGAAATTGAAGTTATTTTTCACTTTCTACTGTTTTTATTTGGATGTCGGTTGTACTTTTTAGTAAAAAACTTTTGAATTTTGCGTAGATAATACACACAAAAATTTAATCTATACTAATATTATAAAAGCTAAAGCTAGGGGTCTTCAAGTCAAGAGTGAATAGGTTGCTTCTAGGCAAGCGTGCTTCACCTTCGACCACATCATCACTTAACATCAGGCGAGATAGTGGTCAAACGCGAGCCTATAAAAAAAAATATAAAAAAAAGGAAAGATTTTTTTGTTTGTATGTTTGTTTGTACCGAAAACGCTCCGAAACTACTGGACTGATTTAAAAAAATCTTTCACCAATAGAAAGCTACATTATTCCTGAGTGATAGGCTATTTTTTAATTCCGGAAACGGGTCCTGTGGGGTGGGATATGGGAGCGAAGCCGCGGGGAAGAGCTAGTAATAATATAACTCTTTCAAACAAAAAAAAAGAATATTCAGAATCGGTTCGCGAAAATTAATGGAGACATCAATTATTTTAACCAAGCCAAAGTGTGTAAGTGTACGATATTTTTTCAGTGACTGTACATCTTTTGTAATGAATGAATTGACGTCAAAAACTGCCACAAATAAGTTCGTGACATACGAATTCCCGTTATACCTTGTAACAGTATTGTAAGTAAGTCATCTTTTCGAACAACCCGCAAATAAACATGTTTTTATTTGCATAACCTTATCTGGATTGCGTCAATTTCTGCTTACATGAACAAATAGGTTACAACTGAATTTATTTATTTATATTTATGACCTAGCTTTTCTATACGCTCATTCACAACGAGGAAAACAATACTTTATTTTTCATCTTTCACACGTGCATATGGCATCGAGGATTTTTCGTTCCAGTGGTTTGTTTAGTAAGTTTAATTTTTAATAGACTGAAATATGATTAAAAGCTCCGCCGGACAGCTGCGACCCGACAATGCGAAATTGATTTTTCATAAATACGTAGAACAATTTCTATGAGAACTTGTCGTCGTGTCGTATCGCATTTTAGCATCGCGTCTGTTAACAGGTTCCTTAAAGCAAAAAGCTTTTTGTACACCATAAAGATGATGTCCATTAAAAAAATAGGGCACAAGCTAATAAGAGTCTTAAAACAGACATTAACTCATCAGCAACTTGAAATAACAATGTCATCTTAATTATCATCAAACCACGAAACACAAAACAACTCCTCAAAACAAATGAACACGTTGATTAAACAACAGTAACGAAACGATACTAACTTGGCAACTTTGTAATAGAGTTAGCCCTTTGGGGTTAACACCTAAACAAACTCGCCCAGTTATCAACATTGGTGACAGCTCGTCTAAAACTCTGGACAATATTATGTCCACAAAACACAAATTTTTGGTCAGTTTGGAACACGGCCAAACTCAAATGGGACATTTAAAAATAGTGGTATTACACAATCGATGTACACACAAATATTTTTTAAAGAAAGTACGCAGTGAATTTGTTTTAAAAAAAGAACACGTGTAGCGTGTAGCTCGCGGTTGGCTGTGGATTCGTTTAACCGACTGCGCAAATTCAACTGGAACCTAAAACGCTAGACGATTTAAACGTAGCGAATGCCAACTAAAAACTAAAAGTAAAAACCAGCCTGTGTTCGACGAAACGAAACTACGTTCCCGAAGATACAAATTTCAGAATTACAGTTCCAATTTGACTTCGATGCGACAAACTAAGGAATGACCCTCTAGCTGGACTGAAAAGAGGTCAAGAGATCAAATACTTCACGTATGGGTAGTGGAAAATAATTCACTACCCTAGTTCTGACAAAATTACCTCATTTAGTCAAGTTACTACGAAATTGGGCATATTCACGGTCTCTGTGCTACGTAGGTAACATTTGTTTAAAAAATAAAAAAGAATATTTCAATTTATCTGAACGATGCCGTTTAAATCCACATTTTACCCGGCTTCAGTCAACGTTTTATCTAACAAAAAAATTGCTTCAATCACTTTTATCATTCCGAATCACAATCACAAATAGCCCTTAAAAGGAAGTTAGATTTTATGAATACAAAAAAAAAATGTATTGAATTTTCCTTACAGCTGTTCTCCCGTTATTGTTGTTTTATTCAACGAATCGAATGTCATTCCAAGGAAAATCTCCAGTTGTAACAGTGTTGACACCGATTTTACAGTTATCAGCTTCTTTAAATATTTATAATCCCTCCACTTTAGAATTTTTCATGAATCTCGATAGAAGTGTTTTGAAATACTTTTTGTAAGCTTTTGCTTTGTTGTTTCGGGTGTTGAATATTTTAAACTAGAATAGCGGTCGGCGAACGACTTCATAAAAAGCTTCAGAGTTCATACGCATAAAATATACAAAGGCCAGTGTGCCAGTACATTCAAAGGAAGGCCATTGAATAAAATATTTGTCCCAAAACGAATAAATTTAATTTTTTTTCATGCCAGAAACAAAAATTATGTAATCTAGGTCTAGTTCATCATTGTTTTTTTTTTTATTTTATTTTTTTTAAGTTGCATGTCTTGGTAGGCGAAAAATGTCTTCTTGTTCAGGAACGAGTTCGAGGCTGACAGCAGTCAGCCTCGAACTCGTACCTGGCCTCGAACCCAGGCGTGTCTTTTTTCCGCTAAAAAGAGCCAATTTCACCCGGCTCCTACTTTCCGTGATGTAACCGTGCCAATAACGGACCATCTTGAGCTTCTTGGTGTTACGTTGACATCGACTCTCAATTTTGGGCCATACATTGAGGCAAAGGCTGCCAAAAAGTTGGGGATCCTTGCGAAGGTGAGAAGGTACTTCACGCCGGAACAGCTGCTCAACTTGTATCAAGCACAAGTTCGATCGTGCATGGAGTACTGTTCTCATCTCTGGGACGGATCTACCAAATACCAGCTTGATGCACTAGAGTCAATCGAAAAGCGGGCCAAGAGAGTCATCGGCGATGAGGCACTGGTAAAGTTAAAGCTCCAGAGCCTTGAACATCGTCGCCGAGTCGCCAGTTTGTCGGTATTTTATCGGTTACATTTCGGGGAGTTTGCGATGGAATTACATGATTTAATTCCACCCAGCCCGTTCCATCATCGGACTACCAGACGTACGGCGATGCGTCATCGGTACATGGTAGACATCCCACCCATACGCACAAAACGTTTTGGGGACACTTTTATTATGCGTACAGCTAAAGAGTGGAATTCCCTGCCGGAATCTGTGTTTTCCGATAGCTACAATCTAGGGGTCTTTAAGTCAAGACTGAATGGGTTTCTTCTAGGCAAGCGTGCTCCATCGTCGACCACATCATCGCTTACCATCAGGTGAGATAGTGGTCAAGCGCAAGCCTATAGACAATTAAAAAAAAAAAAGTCAGTAGCAGCAGACGACGTGTCGCTGTGACACTACTGGTTTCTATGTATTTCTATGAAATACCTTCCGCAGATAGCGACACGCCGCGCCGCCCGAATACACGTCGCACCATCGCAGACGACATGTCGCCCGACCGCAGATCAGTAGTGAGTGAGTGTAGTCAAGACATCTTGTCTCAAGGAACACCCAGAACCAATAGGAATACGGCGCTGCTGTCTGAGTGTCTACAGTCGAGTTCGGAATCATGAGTGCAGCGACATGACGTCACGCGACGTGTCGCTGGACATAACGCGGAAACACGTCGCCTGCTGCTGCTGTCTGCAACTCTGCAGTCGGCTTGTACTTTTTATTAACTTCTTTTTTAAGTCTTGTTTTTAGACATAATACCACCATCTTTCACGCAGTCCAACCATCGTTTATTTGATCTGCCCGGCTTTTAATAGTCATCCACATTTATACACAAATCTTTACTCACCAATTCATTATCTATCGCCTATTCTATGCATGATAAAAACCACAATTTCAATTATCTATTAGTGTCACAGAGTCATCAGAGCTACGTGTCAAGACCTCATTAGTTTGGTGTCAAACTTCATCTTAATCTAAATTGTTTGTGGTGCACGATATTAATTGTTTTGTTCTAATTTAAATCGCGTGATACTATTATCTCTTGATGCTTTTGACCCAGAACTGAGATGCAGTTATTAACTTGTGCCCTCACAGAGCTAATTGGTCAAGTAATTTGCATGAAGAGCGTAGAAGACGATTTGTGACAGAGAGAAAGTCCGACTACCTTAAACTACACTACTTTGTCCTGATATTGGATTGTGAGTAGGCATTAGGAAAGGAACTCGTCTAGGTAGGTCTGTTTAAAAACTGCGATATTCAAACGAAGCGTTCAAACGAAGCTTTTGATTTTAAAACTGCTGTCGCTAAATGATAAAATCATTTATCATTTATATATCGCTACTGTAAACTGGTTTGTACAAACACTTTTACATGTCGATCATATTTTCTAAGACTAGATGAGGTCGGCTATGATGGAAAGAAGAAAGGAAGAAAAAGTTTAAATTAAAAACAGGAAAATATACATAAATATATATTTATAGAAAATATGCGTTTGAAAGTTAAAAAAAAAATTCTCCCACAAACACAATACACACATGATAGGAGGAAAGTCCAAAAAATCGACAAAATTCCCTGAATTGCCCATGGCAATTACTCATTTGGCAACAAAGTTGTCTAAAAATTTAAGGGGCCTTCAAAAAATTTGTCATTGTCATAACTAGGCAATTAATTCTGGACATTCCTTACCCAATGTTGAAGACAACTTAGAAGAACGTCCGAGGACCAGTAAGTAATAACTATTTTCTCAAACATGCTTGGAAATTTAAGCATTATTTTGACAACCTTCTTCGAGATAAATCGTAATTGCTGTACTGGCCATATACATGCGAACAGCGGCCGGCAAAAGTTATATGAAAATCCATATCTGTCGTGTTTATCCATATCTGTCGTGTAATTAAAAAATGGAACGATCTTTTACTCCGTAACATGGCAACCAAGGAGGTAACGTTTAAGTTAAGTTTTTATTTCGAACTGGCTTGCAAATAGAACGCTTTTAATTGAAAAAAAAACAAAAGAACATTTTAACGCGGGCACAATTATTGTAGTTCGTCATTGATTTTGACAAAATGAGTTCTAGGTACTACTTTGTTTTAATTGCCGCGCATTTGAGAAAAGTATTATACAAGCCTTGGCGACAACTAGTTATTGATAGACTTACGTATGCGTGCCTCGGCTTTGCCTCGGCCCACATTTACACGTTCGTCCATCAATGCCTCTTTTGCTGGCCGCTGCAGTAATGTACTATTAATTTTATCGGAAGTGATAGTGTCTTTGTTTACGCAAAGTAATCCAGGACAACCGCCACAAACAGTTTTATATCCACCGTCCCTCAAACTTGCTTACCATAAGGAAAACGGACCCAGTAGTAAAATTTCACTTCCTTTTATGCGTGATCACGTTGTAGTAATGAACACTTACATTTTTATTATTTATCCTAATTATTTTTCTGGACAAACGTGTTAAAATGCTTTGGTAAAATTTTTTGGGTTGTGAGAAGCTTTTCAGTCCACAACAGAGAATTTCAAGCTAGATAAAATGCTGGTTTTAGACGATATATATTTTCATTTCGTTTAGAGACCATAAAAGAAAGAATATACCGAGCAGTGATGTGCTAGACGCCTCAAGAATATTAAACTGGATGGTACAGCTTTCATCAGAACTAAACATGAGATCGGGTAAGTACATAGCTTTTTCTTTTTTATGGCGTAATATACTGTTACGCCTATAAACCTGAAAAAGTCTGCTTATCTAGTGCTGAAGCAACACGAGCAAACAAGGCGAGGTTTTAGTACTCATTCTTATATTCAGCAAAAATATTTGAAAAAGGAATACCGCGGCATCAACCAAGGCCTAGTAAAGAGCAGACACTTCAGAAAAGAAATTACTGATACTTCTTCAGACATGTTTGTCTGCTTGACACTGAAAGAACGTAATGAATGTTGTAGAATTTTCAAAATGAAATAGATTCCTAATGATTGTGAGTTACGCAATTACCCCACACGAGTTATGAAAAAACAAGAAATAAATCCTTATACCTACTGATAATTCGGAACACAGAAGAAAAAAAACCGGCCAAGTGCGAGTCGGACTCACGCACGAAGGGTTCCGTACCATTATCGCAATAAACGGCAAAAAAATCACATTTGTTGTATGGGAGCCCCACTTAAATATTTATTTTATTCTGTTTTTAGTATTTGTTGTTATAGCGGCAACAGAAATACATCATCTGTGAAAATTTCAACTGCCTAGCTATCATGGTTCACGAGATACAGCCTGGTGAAAGACGGACAGACAGACAGAAAGACAGATCGCGGAGTCTTAGTAATAGGGTCCCGTTTTTACCCTTTGGGTACGGAACTCTAACAAAGCATAATCGCGAATAAAACAGCAAAAGGCAGAATTTTACTAATTATTACTTTTATTTCTATTTTTTTTAACGATCTGAGTGACCTTAGATTTATAGAACGGTCCGGAATGCTGACTTATGCAAATGAGAAATTTACTTATGCAGTGATTGAAATAATATGATGTTGTACATGTGATAATTTTTCCGCAATATCTCTCTGACTTACGATATTTCACATTACTGGGCAGTTTATGTAGGTTCTATGGACGATAATGTTTCAAATTTGATATTCAATCATACATATTATTAGTTACCTATATTGGTGCTATTTGGTACACACGAACATGAAGCAAACAAAGTACCTAACAGAATTATTTAAAACAGTGTGTCAAACAAGAGGTATTTTATCCACATTTGTACCTATAAAAATGACAAAATCTATTATTATTGACCTTGATTTAATTCTTCTATTCTTTCGCTTAAGACGACGACTAACGCCAACGACCTTGAGGGAACAAAACGCGCACTCGTTTCACATCCGCGCGACACAACTTTTTTTTTTTTTTTTTTTTATTTGTTATAGGCTCGCGTTTGACCACTATCTCGCCTGATGTTAAGTGATGATGTGGTCGAAGGTGAAGCACGCTTGCCTAGAAGTAACCTATTCACTCTTGACTTGAAGACCCCTAGGTTGTAGCTATCAGGAAACAAAGACGCCGGTAGGGAATTCCACTCCTTAGCTGTACGCACAATGAAAGTATTTTCAAAACGCTTTGTGCGTATGGGTGGGATATCCACCATGTACTGATGGCGCATTGTCGTACGTCTTGTAGTCCGATGATGGAAAGGGCTAGACGGAATCAAATTGTGCAGTTCCATCGCACACTCTCCGAAATGTAACCGATAGAATACCGACAGGCTGGCAACTCGTCGTCGGTGTTCAAGGCTCTGGAGCTTTGAGTTGACCAGCGCATCGTTGCCGATAAGTCTCTTGGCCCGTCTGTCAATCGACTCAAGTGCATCTAGTTGGTACCTGGCAGATCCGTCCCAGAGGTGAGAGCAGTACTCCATGCATGACCGAACTTGCGCTTTATATAAGTTGAGCAGCTGTTCAGGCGTGAAGTACCGTCTCACCTTCGCAAGGATCCCCAACTTTTTTGCAGCCAATTGAGCCTTTGCCTCAATGAAAGGACCAAAATTGAGGGTCGATGTCAACGTAACACCAAGAAGGTCGAGGTGGTCCGTTATCGGCACGGTTACACCACGGAAGGATGGAGCCGGGTGGAATTGGCTCTTTTTTGCGGAAAAAAGACACGCCTGGGTCTTAGCAGCATTGAAACTGACTAGATTGGCATTGCCCCATTCGGAGACTGCCTCCAAAGACAGGTTCAAGCGCTCAACCATGGCCTCCCGAAGAGACCGAATTTGAGGCCCGGTAGCCCGTGCGCTAGACACATATCTCTCAGCAACAGTGCTGTCAACAACATTTAGTAGTTTTTTGTACTTTCCTTATTATTCTAGGTCTTTAAAAAAATGCCTCAGATCAAAATGTAGATGATTAAATTGTCTTTGAGATGGTGTCAATATCATTAAAATAGGTCGTGTTTTTGTCCGTTGTAGACATAACTTTACAAATTAATTACACCATGTTATACAAATAAAACTCAAAATTTTCATAGATCAAATTATTAGGAAAATGGTCTAATGTAACATATATTTTTACCAAAAAATTAAGACTAGCCGTTTAGACGTGATTCTCATTTTAAAATCAGCTACTCAAGGGTATCTGCGCCTTAACTGGAAAAATCACAATACCTTTAAACACACAACGTATTGTTTCCAAATACGTCTGCCAAACATTACCCGAAATTACCCGAGATAATTAAATCATTAATTTTAATACCAAATGCTCTCTGATCTTTGGAAAACCAAATAATGATAATTGAAGATAATTATTGACATAACTTAGTCGACTTCAAACAAGAGTGATGAGTAAGAAATATCTTACATACTTCAATACTTCTCCTTGAATAAAGTGTTTGAGCCCTTTGAGTAGTTATCAGAAGGTTATGCAGATGGAGTCGCGGTAGACAGAGAAGATGGCAGGACGCCTTGGTCAATCTCGAGGTAGCCATCTGCCTCGAGATTAGATGAGAAGAAGTACGACACTGAGAAAAAAATTGCAGTCGGGTTTTTTGTTTTTGTGATAATTTGTTTTTAACCGACTTTCGAAAAAGGAGGAGGTTCTATGTTCGACTTCTTGTATGTTTTTTTTTTTTTTTTTTTGTGTATGTTCACCGATATCTCCGTCAATTGTGGACCGATTTAAAAAAATCTTTTTTTGTTTGAAAGAGTATGTTTCGAAATTGGTCCCATTTTAATTTGGTGAAGATCTCATGAAGAACTTCGAAGATATACTGTGCAGGACGTAGCGTGTTCATTGGCCCCGAGAAAAGAAGGGCGTAAACCTTCTGGCCATTGCCGCTGAACGCCCCATCCACATCAACGAAAACAAAGGTTCTTGGATGCCTAGCTGCAGCAGTGACGTAGGGTTGCAAATCGACTCTAACGATTCAACGATGTGTTGGCTGTACTTGAGTTATTTCCAGATTCCGGGTTGCCTACTTCTGGATCAGCACTCCTGGTGTCCAGGTTCCGAGGTTCAGCTCGACAGGATCGAAAAGGGATGTCTTCATAAGGGTTGAAGTCGATGAATTAAATGAAACACTAAGTTATTCAGTACACGGCACGATTCTAGGGCTCTCAACAATTTCTGAGACTTGATTCTATATAAGAATTACTTCTTATTTACTAAGACAAGTACAAGCGACTAGCTTTGGATGACTACAAATTCTATTTTGGGCCCGGGGGTTCTTTATACCCTCGCATCGTGCCATTATTGAGAGCCCCGCAAATTCTCGCCGAAAATAATTTTTATTTATGTAAAAAACCCTTATACATATTTGGTAAATAGGGTTACCGCACCCCTTCCATGGTGCTATCAATAGCTGGATTCCTTCGTACTGTAACACAGTAACGCCCCCTATCTATGTATCTAATCAATATACCTAATTTCCAGGTATTGATAGCTTCCCTAGACTATTTCCATGAAATAAAAGGACAATTCCCTTTATTTCCCAGTTAAAACCTTAATAGTTTTCAACCTAGCCTAAGGATATCTATAGGTTGGGTTGACCTGCTGGTGCCAATAGCAGGCTGTCTGTTGACGTCTAGAAAAAGCTTATTTTCGGGAATCTTCTATGGGATATCATCCCTTATGTAATGAATCTATAAATTCCTAAGTCATTTCACCGACTTTAGGACTTCCTACTTAGGCTAACCAGACAATCACCGCCTATTATGGGGATTCTGGTAGCCAATAGACCACACTTTACATTTCTAGTGTTTATGTAAGTCTATCTAGGTCATATGCACATAAGGTGCCTTGATATGTACAAATTTGATAGCCGGTCACTTTCTTTGCGCCCAGCTATCAGAGAAATTAGATATAAAAACACTAATAAGATTGGGACGACACGATGGTGCGTTCAACGGGCCATCGGGAGGTCCCCAAAAATTCCTTATTTTCGGAATTCCCAGGGGTGTATAGTCTCGGGGAATGCCAAAAACTGACTAAAATTACATTTCCAGAAACCTATTTTCCGGAATTGTACTTAAACTACTTGAGCGATTTTCGCTCCAAAGTGATGGCTTGGTAGCTAGTCCAGCAAGCCATCCGAAAGTACTTATACCATGAGTACATCTATTCCCTTCATGGAGTTATTCCACCTGAAGGGTCTACAAATTTCAACGTTTTACGTTGTTTACATTTTTCACGACTGCTTATCTCGTTGACTATCCAAGCGATTCTTCCCATCTAGAAACCGCCTGGAAGCCCTTTTAGCAAGCTTTCCAATGGTAGTACTTTTACCAGTACACCTATATGTTTCTAGGTACTTAGGGCACCTAAAACCGTAAGCGATTGCCAAAACCAGTTAAACAGCAGTTTTTCTATTATATACTGACTTGATATCTCAAGTAAATGGGCTTTATATAAAAGACTACGCTAACTATGAGGTGTATATAGGCTTCCTGTCTCGGTCTAGGTCCCCCATATACCCTAAAATGACCTAAAACCATATATTTGGTGTTTGAGATATCAAGTCAATATTCCTATTTACATAGCAGAAACTATGTGGTCTTCACATAGTTTCATCATTATGTACTGATTTCATGTCCAGTACATAGGATAAGCCCTTAAAAACATGATTTTAATTACTATAATATTTTCGAAAACCACCAAAACTATATATATCGTGTGGTTCCCTCTCACGGTTCATTCGGAACTAATCCGTCGTCGAGCACAGACGTATCGTATGACAGAAATTTATGTTTTTTACTATGATAACTCTTATCAGTATGCTTTCTAATGATTTTACTCTGTTAAGGGTGAACTATTGAACCCTATAACATACTGACAAACACTAAAAACATTATACTACTATCTCAAAAAATGTAGGTAAAATTTTAGTATAAATATAAACGTGCCTCTAAAATTCATTTTAGTATCAGGTGGCGCGCCGTGGTAAGCAGACATGTCTACACATACAAACTTCAATTTCTATGAACCATTTAATATGGTTGATGACGCTTCGTCGCGAACATATCTCCCGCCGTGCAGTGCTGTGTCGACTCGCTGTGTCGACTCGAAGTGTTGTCGGCGCGGCGCTGCATTCCTTCGGTGAGCGACGGACGGCATTTCTCGGCTGCCGGCCAGGCCCACCGAGAGGACGGTCGCCGCTCCGGCATCTCTGGTTACTGGGGCAGTGGGACGAGTTTCTTCACCGGACGCTTCAAGGTACCGCCAAGCGTGCGTACCTCAGCGGTCCGGATTTCTCCGTCGATTCCTGGATACACGGCCACAATGCGGCCTCGCGGCCACGTATTGCGGGGCAGCTGGCCGTCGGCTATCAGGACAGGGTCACCCACTTTAAATCTGGGCCCACTACTATGTGGCTCCCGCCGGTTTTGGAGCTCCGGCAGGTACTCTCTGACCCAGCGACTCCAGAACATATCAGCGAGGATCTGTGATCGTCGCCATATTTTCCTGCTGTCTATATCTTGCTCGGCGAACGTGCCAGGTGTAGGTAGTCTGGCTGACCCACCGAGCAAGAGGTGATTCGGTGTGATGGATTCATCATCATCACCATCTACCGACACGTGTGTCAATGGTCGGCTATTTACAATGTACTCTGCCTCACAAATCAGTGTGGACAACACCTCTTCGGTGGGGTGTTTTTCTGTAAGTACATTGTATAGTGTGTTTTTTACACAACGAACTAGGCGCTCCCAGGCGCCTCCCATGAATGGCGCTGATGGCGTTATGAAGCGCCATACGATGCCTCTACGACTTGCCTCTGTTTTGAAGGCGTCTCGCAGCTCTCTGTCGGCGCCGTGCATGTTGGTGCCATTGTCTGAGTGTATCTCAGCTGGGCATCCTCTGCGTGCGGCGAATCGGCGCAGCGCCAATATGGCGGAGTCTGCGCTAAGGCTGGCGGCGATTTCAAGGTGCACCGCCCTTGATGTGAGACACGTAAATAGTGCTACGTATCTCTTCTGATGCTGCCGACCGACGGTGACGGATAGCGGGCCGAAATAGTCGAGCCCGGTATATGTAAACGGCCTCTTATGGTGAGCGAGGCGCGTTTTCGGGTGGTCGCCGGTCGCAGGTACTGGTGGCTGTGCCTTGCGTATACGGCAATGCAGGCATCTTGCTATCACCTTCTTCGCTGTTGGTCGCATCTTCACGACCCAGTAGTGCTGCCGTACCTCATTAATTGTGAGTTCGGTGCCACTATGTTGTAGACTGCGATGTGTCCAGTCTATGTACAACTGCGTTATGTGATGGTCGCCATGTAATATAGGCGGGCGCATCACTTCTTCAGCTACCTCTTGCGTAGCTGCTATGCGACTTCTTAGTCGCAGCACGCCGTCGACGACCTGAATTTGTAAAGGTCGCAGCGAGCTATTTTTATTTATTTCTTCAACATTCGCTAACTCTGAAGCGAACGATTGTTGTTGTGCGACCTGGACAAGTATTTTCTCAGCTTCTTGGAGAAATTCTGCTTCTATGATTTGTCTGTTGACCTGGGTTGGTGCTCTGCATGCCTGCTTCTGCTTCTGTGCAGGTACAGCGGGCTTCTTGCGCCAGTCTGGGTCCTTTTCAGCGTTTTTTCTCGTCCGTTTATAGGACGTTATCTCTGTTCTATTTTTGCAAAGAGATATAAAACGCAGAACTGTGGCGGTCGCACGAAGCAGTCGCTCCCATCTGGAGAATCTGCTTGGCTCTGGAACGGCTTCTATGAAGCTCTTCTTGTCCCCTTCTGTGACAACGAAAGTTTTTTCTTCTCCCGTGTCGTTTGTAGTCGGAGGTTTCTCTGTGGGCCATAATTCGGGCCCAAGAGACAAAAAACTCGGCCCGCAGTACCACTCGTGGTCCGAGTTGAACCGCAGTGGCACGTCACGGGTTGCTGCATCAGCGATGTTCATCTTGGTGGGTATCCATCGCCAATCTTCGACTTTGCTATTGTCTTCAATAGCAGCTATTCGGTGAGCAACGAAAGGTTTGTATACTCTCGCTCCTCTTCTAATCCAGGTCAGTACGGTCTTGCTATCTGACCAATACGTTACTGACGTGGGCTTGCAGTCGTGTTCACTCATCACTGCTGCGGCTACGCGGGTTCCCAATACCGCGGCCTGAAGTTCGAGTCTCGGTATCGAAAGCAGTTTCAGTGGGGCCACCCGCGCTTTCGCCATAACAAGGCTTATTAAGTGCTTGCCTTCCACGGTCGTGGCCCGCCAGTATATAGCGGTAGCATATGCCATCTCGCTTGCATCAGTGAACACATGCACCTGCATTTCTATAGCGTCGCTATATCCAGGATAGCATCTTGGTACGCTAACGTTTTTTAGTTGGCGTAAATGTTGTACCCAAATTTTCCATTGTAATGCTAGGTCAACATCTAGCCTCTGATCCCAGTCGACGCCTCGCCTCCATGCTTCTTGCAATATTTGCTTCGCCTTGATGGTTACTGGCGAGGCGAGTCCGAGTGGGTCGTATAGCGACGCTACTATTCTGAGCGCCTCTCGCTTGGTGGGCGCCTCTCGGTCCAAGATACCCTCAGGCAGACGCGCGAGTGTGAGGTTGAAACCCAGCGTGTCTTCGCCTGGCCTCCATATGAGGCCGAGTATCTTTTCCGACGTATCTATATCTCCAATGGATACCATCTCAGTTCGTATATGCGATGGGTCCATTTTTTCTAGGAGCTGCGAGCTATTTGAGACCCATTTCTTGAGTTCAAACCTCGCCTGTAGGTGTATTTTTCGCACCATACTAGCGACTTCTGCCGCCTTCTCGATAGTTCTATAACTATCTAGGTAGTCATCCATATAATGACTACGTAGTATAGCATCCACAGCTTCAGGGTGCTTCTCTATATATTTGTTTGCGTTCCAGTTCTTTGCAAAAATTGCTGTGCAAGGCGAACTGGCTGCGCCGAAAATGATGGACGTCATTCTATATTCTTCTGGCGCTCCTTCTCTGCGGTTTCCCCTCCACAGGTAGCGAAGCGCGTCTCGGTCTTGGCTCCGCACCTTCACTTGCATGAACATCTCCGCTATGTCACCGGTTATTGCGACGCAGTGGCGGCGAAACCGCATCATTACGCCTGGCAGCGACTGTAATAGGTCGGGCCCAGTTAACAGGAAGTCATTCAGTGACATTCCTCTCGATTTGGCGGCAGCGTCATGTACGATGCGAAGTTTGTCTGGCTTCATTGGGTTGAAGACATCGAAGTGTGGGAGGTACCAAGTTTTGCCCGGCGTGCTAATTGCGGGTGCCCTTTCAGCGTACCCTTTCGCAATTAGCGAGTCCATCTGGTCTGAGTATCTTCTTAGAAGTTCCTGGTTCTTGTCCAGCTTCTTTTCTGTTGAGACGAGCCTCTTCAGAGCTGTCTCAAAGCTATCTGGCATCTCAGCATGCTCATTACGCCAAAGCATGGCGGTTTCGATGTGTCCATTCTCTAATTGGACAGTTGATCGATTCAAAATGTCCTCTGCCCTTCTTGCTGGGTCAGAGGCGGGTCGCTGTGGGTTTATGCACAACGATTCTATGGCGAGATGTTCGCGCAACTGATGATCCAAATTGTCATCAGTTGTTATTCTATTGACATGATGTACTTGTTGTCGTAGTAAACTACTGTGCGCGCCATGTAGTGTCCAACCCATTGCTGTAAGTGACGCAATTGGTTGGTGTCTTGGACCTCTGCGAATCTCGCTGGCCAATAACAAATGCCAGTTGTCTTGGCCGACGAGTATTTTTGGCACGCCATTGTTGTACATCAACTCTTTTCTCAAGTCGGTTAAATGCTTGCAGCGTGCGACAACCCTATCGCTCACTGTTTGTTTTGCCAAGCTGAGTTTAGGTATAGTACGTGCTTTAAATTGTACCCTTCTCTCTTGCGGGCTAACCAGCGTCACCTTGACTCTTCTTGAGCATGGGGTGGTGAGCATGGTGTTGCCTATCGCACCGATCTTGAGCGGGTCCACAGGGCCCTCTGCCCCGACTTGCCTCGCGATGTCTTCATCCATCAGCGAAACGGTGGACCCATCGTCTAGGAGAGCGTATGTTGCTACCTCTCCCGCCGGTCCGATTACCCGGACCGGCACTATCTTGAGGTACGCCTGGCTCGATGGTGACCCGAAACTGGCCACCGTTTCCTGAGGATCCTTGCGGGATTCAGGAACATCGGGCTTCTTGTTGGCTTCCCTCTGCTGTTGCTTCTTCCTATGAAGAAGCCGATGGTGCGTATCTCTGCACCCGTCTTGGCCACACTGTTTTCTCTTACAAGTGTGGTTGCCTCGTCGATGTTGAAGGCAGCGATAACATAGATTGTGTTTTTTCGCTAGCTCCCATCTTTTCTCGACAGCTACGCCCCTGAATTGTGCACATCCAGTGGCGTAGTGATGTCCCACGTCGCAAACACGGCATTTTCCTACCGGTTGGTCCGTAGCTATATGCGTCCTTTGTGTGACGCGTCTGTTGGTGTTCGCCTCGGCCGAAGCGATGCCTTCGGGTGGGGCGAATGGACTACAGAAGTGTGCCTGTTCAGATATATAATTACTGAACAATGAAATATCTGGCACCGATTGGTACTTCTCCGAATATGATCGGTACCATTGTGCTCGTAGCGAATTGGGTAACTTCTCTGTTAACAATCGCATAAGCTCCGCGTTCATAAGGTAATGACCCTTTTTTAACGCGCGGAGCGTGACTACAGCACCTCTTACGCGACTTGCAAACGCGCAGATGTCTCTTGGTGACTCACTGCAGCGTGGCAGTCCGCGTAATCTATCTGTTTCAGCTTGCGCTATGGAGTCTGGACGGCCGAACTGCAGCTCGAGTTCCTTCATGATGTCATCGGGCCTGGCATGTCCGATGAGTTCTGAGCTGACGGTTTCCATTGCACGTCCATGTAAGCTTCTCCTCAGCCTCGCTGTATTCTCGATGTCCGTAAAGTACGCTCGAGTTGTCTCATATATGGCCCGAAATGATAGCCATTCAGTATGAGAACCATTGAAATTCGGCAATGTCATGACGAATTTCGACGCAGAGGGGTTCGGTTGGTCCCGCTGTTCTATTTTCCTGTCGGCTAGCGACGCTATAGCGGACGTCAACTCCGTCAAGAATGGACGGAGACTATCCCTCTGACCTCCTGTACCCTCAGCTGACGCTGCAACTGGAGGCTTTCGCACTTCTCTCTCCTTAGGATGCTGACCTTCTATTTGCGATTTGGTGGCGGCCGCAGTCAGGGGTCTATGCATAGAATTTCTGGTTCCCCCTTCAACGACGTGATCCTCCTTCTCAGGCTGAGGTTCTGGTGCCTCTTCTAGCCATGAACGCACGTACTCGTCATTCGAGTTTCTGTCATCCAAGTATTCAGCTTCGGAACCCTCTTCCTCCGCTCTCTGAAGTGCCAGTTGTGCAAGCTCCAACTTAATTTTGAGTAAGTCTTCGCGAGCTTTGTCTATGTTTTTTCGTGACCGAGTCACTCTAGTTGACGGCGGACGGCTATGTTCGATACGGGCGTCACCCCGGGTAGTCATCGGCATCGCTGTACGTCTGTCTTCTTCGGAAATCTTCTCTTTCTGAGAAGGTTTCAATGTTGTGTCTGAAGCTCCTTCTAATCTGGTTACTCTGGTAGAAACCGCTTGATCAGTTTCTATTGGTTGATGCGTCGGAGTGCTTTCAGTTTGAGGCGCTAGATGGCGCTGCTCGTCCGACGGCTCGGTCCCTTCGGTTGTGGAAGGTGAACACGGCGGCAGCTCATGACTGATGCCAACTGGCTGATCCAACTCCACGGTCCATGCCTCCGGCGTCTTGCCTTTGGATCTGGTTATCGGCATTGTTGTTGAAATATTTTCTTTTGAAAACTCGAAGTTAGTTTTCAAAGATAAGTCCCAGTTCCGGGCTTCAGCGTTCAAACCGACGATCTCCAGAAGTTAACCTCCACTTCGATTGACTATAATTCAATCTTCAAATAAAAAATCACTAAAAACTTACGGTCAGTGATAAGTCTTCAGGAAACTTCAGGCATTTGCTATACAAGTTTATTTTTCCCATAAACGTGTATGTTCTATTTGATTGACTATAATTCAATCAAATTCTAAATCACCGAAAAGTCAAGGTTACTTTTCGGTGGTGATGCTTCATGAACTGCTTGTCCAAAGCATCAGAGCCGTGCATCAATCTTCCGAGCACGTATCTTGCTTGATTGAAGAAAATTCAATCTTCAAATAAATCACCGAAACGTCAAAGTTATTTTCAGTGATAGTGCTTCAGGAACCGCATAGTCAGTACATCCGAAACGTATCTAAGTCTTCAGAGTACGTTTCTTCCATTCACTGACGAAAATTCAGTCTTCAAAATTTTCCTGAAAACATAGGGGTTGTTTTCAGTCATAAGGCTTCAGGAATTATTCTTCAATCATCAAGGATGCACATCAGCCTTCTAAACGCACGTCTTGTATTTTTCTGACGGGCGCTCGTTTTTTAAACAAATCGCTAAAAACATAAGGGTAGTTTTCAGCGATAAGTCTTCAGGAACTATTCTTCCGCGTCAAAGACGTAATCCAATCTTCTGAACGAGTATTCTTGGTTGAATAAACAAGCGTTCAGTTCTAGAACAAATCACTGATAACATAGGGTAGTTTTCAGCGATAAGTCTTCAGGAACTATTCTTGGGGCTTCAAGGATGCGCATCTGTCTTCATACAGCATTTTGCGGCTCACAGAAAATTTCTTCTATTTTCTTACAATTATTGAAAAAATAGG
The DNA here is from genome assembly GCA_948252205.1 of Orthosia incerta. Taxonomy (NCBI): domain Eukaryota; kingdom Metazoa; phylum Arthropoda; class Insecta; order Lepidoptera; family Noctuidae; genus Orthosia; species Orthosia incerta. Next base: position 8,163,143 of record OX411757.1, on the reverse strand, counting down.
GTATTTTCAATAACTGTCTCCAGAATTTTACCTCTTGGATCCAGCGGCAAATAGGGCACGTAGGACTTGTTCCCTGCAGTGCACGTCGATTTTTGGTTTATTTGTGAAATTAATTTCTCCAAAATTCGTAAAATTAATTCCACCACTGTTTCTTCCTGACGTCCTGGGGCGCTCCAGACTTCGAATTTCGGCTCGAACGGGTCAACGTTGTGTTGCACGTAGCCGACTTAATATGCAGGCACCCAGTTGTTTTTTCTGGATCTACTGTTCCCGACGTCCTGGGGCTCTCCAGGCTCCAAAATTCGGCTCGATAGGACCATTAAATGTGCAGGACGTAGCGTGTTCATTGGCCCCGAGAAAAGAAGGGCGTAAACCTTCTGGCCATTGCCGCTGAACGCCCCATCCACATCAACGAAAACAAAGGTTCTTGGATGCCTAGCTGCAGCAGTGACGTAGGGTTGCAAATCGACTCTAACGATTCAACGATGTGTTGGCTGTACTTGAGTTATTTCCAGATTCCGGGTTGCCTACTTCTGGATCAGCACTCCTGGTGTCCAGGTTCCGAGGTTCAGCTCGACAGGATCGAAAAGGGATGTCTTCATAAGGGTTGAAGTCGATGAATTAAATGAAACACTAAGTTATTCAGTACACGGCACGATTCTAGGGCTCTCAACAATTTCTGAGACTTGATTCTATATAAGAATTACTTCTTATTTACTAAGACAAGTACAAGCGACTAGCTTTGGATGACTACAAATTCTATTTTGGGCCCGGGGGTTCTTTATACCCTCGCATCGTGCCATTATTGAGAGCCCCGCAAATTCTCGCCGAAAATAATTTTTATTTATGTAAAAAACCCTTATACATATTTGGTAAATAGGGTTACCGCACCCCTTCCATGGTGCTATCAATAGCTGGATTCCTTCGTACTGTAACACAGTAACGCCCCCTATCTATGTATCTAATCAATATACCTAATTTCCAGGTATTGATAGCTTCCCTAGACTATTTCCATGAAATAAAAGGACAATTCCCTTTATTTCCCAGTTAAAACCTTAATAGTTTTCAACCTAGCCTAAGGATATCTATAGGTTGGGTTGACCTGCTGGTGCCAATAGCAGGCTGTCTGTTGACGTCTAGAAAAAGCTTATTTTCGGGAATCTTCTATGGGATATCATCCCTTATGTAATGAATCTATAAATTCCTAAGTCATTTCACCGACTTTAGGACTTCCTACTTAGGCTAACCAGACAATCACCGCCTATTATGGGGATTCTGGTAGCCAATAGACCACACTTTACATTTCTAGTGTTTATGTAAGTCTATCTAGGTCATATGCACATAAGGTGCCTTGATATGTACAAATTTGATAGCCGGTCACTTTCTTTGCGCCCAGCTATCAGAGAAATTAGATATAAAAACACTAATAAGATTGGGACGACACGATGGTGCGTTCAACGGGCCATCGGGAGGTCCCCAAAAATTCCTTATTTTCGGAATTCCCAGGGGTGTATAGTCTCGGGGAATGCCAAAAACTGACTAAAATTACATTTCCAGAAACCTATTTTCCGGAATTGTACTTAAACTACTTGAGCGATTTTCGCTCCAAAGTGATGGCTTGGTAGCTAGTCCAGCAAGCCATCCGAAAGTACTTATACCATGAGTACATCTATTCCCTTCATGGAGTTATTCCACCTGAAGGGTCTACAAATTTCAACGTTTTACGTTGTTTACATTTTTCACGACTGCTTATCTCGTTGACTATCCAAGCGATTCTTCCCATCTAGAAACCGCCTGGAAGCCCTTTTAGCAAGCTTTCCAATGGTAGTACTTTTACCAGTACACCTATATGTTTCTAGGTACTTAGGGCACCTAAAACCGTAAGCGATTGCCAAAACCAGTTAAACAGCAGTTTTTCTATTATATACTGACTTGATATCTCAAGTAAATGGGCTTTATATAAAAGACTACGCTAACTATGAGGTGTATATAGGCTTCCTGTCTCGGTCTAGGTCCCCCATATACCCTAAAATGACCTAAAACCATATATTTGGTGTTTGAGATATCAAGTCAATATTCCTATTTACATAGCAGAAACTATGTGGTCTTCACATAGTTTCATCATTATGTACTGATTTCATGTCCAGTACATAGGATAAGCCCTTAAAAACATGATTTTAATTACTATAATATTTTCGAAAACCACCAAAACTATATATATCGTGTGGTTCCCTCTCACGGTTCATTCGGAACTAATCCGTCGTCGAGCACAGACGTATCGTATGACAGAAATTTATGTTTTTTACTATGATAACTCTTATCAGTATGCTTTCTAATGATTTTACTCTGTTAAGGGTGAACTATTGAACCCTATAACATACTGACAAACACTAAAAACATTATACTACTATCTCAAAAAATGTAGGTAAAATTTTAGTATAAATATAAACGTGCCTCTAAAATTCATTTTAGTATCAGGTGGCGCGCCGTGGTAAGCAGACATGTCTACACATACAAACTTCAATTTCTATGAACCATTTAATATGGTTGATGACGCTTCGTCGCGAACATATCTCCCGCCGTGCAGTGCTGTGTCGACTCGCTGTGTCGACTCGAAGTGTTGTCGGCGCGGCGCTGCATTCCTTCGGTGAGCGACGGACGGCATTTCTCGGCTGCCGGCCAGGCCCACCGAGAGGACGGTCGCCGCTCCGGCATCTCTGGTTACTGGGGCAGTGGGACGAGTTTCTTCACCGGACGCTTCAAGGTACCGCCAAGCGTGCGTACCTCAGCGGTCCGGATTTCTCCGTCGATTCCTGGATACACGGCCACAATGCGGCCTCGCGGCCACGTATTGCGGGGCAGCTGGCCGTCGGCTATCAGGACAGGGTCACCCACTTTAAATCTGGGCCCACTACTATGTGGCTCCCGCCGGTTTTGGAGCTCCGGCAGGTACTCTCTGACCCAGCGACTCCAGAACATATCAGCGAGGATCTGTGATCGTCGCCATATTTTCCTGCTGTCTATATCTTGCTCGGCGAACGTGCCAGGTGTAGGTAGTCTGGCTGACCCACCGAGCAAGAGGTGATTCGGTGTGATGGATTCATCATCATCACCATCTACCGACACGTGTGTCAATGGTCGGCTATTTACAATGTACTCTGCCTCACAAATCAGTGTGGACAACACCTCTTCGGTGGGGTGTTTTTCTGTAAGTACATTGTATAGTGTGTTTTTTACACAACGAACTAGGCGCTCCCAGGCGCCTCCCATGAATGGCGCTGATGGCGTTATGAAGCGCCATACGATGCCTCTACGACTTGCCTCTGTTTTGAAGGCGTCTCGCAGCTCTCTGTCGGCGCCGTGCATGTTGGTGCCATTGTCTGAGTGTATCTCAGCTGGGCATCCTCTGCGTGCGGCGAATCGGCGCAGCGCCAATATGGCGGAGTCTGCGCTAAGGCTGGCGGCGATTTCAAGGTGCACCGCCCTTGATGTGAGACACGTAAATAGTGCTACGTATCTCTTCTGATGCTGCCGACCGACGGTGACGGATAGCGGGCCGAAATAGTCGAGCCCGGTATATGTAAACGGCCTCTTATGGTGAGCGAGGCGCGTTTTCGGGTGGTCGCCGGTCGCAGGTACTGGTGGCTGTGCCTTGCGTATACGGCAATGCAGGCATCTTGCTATCACCTTCTTCGCTGTTGGTCGCATCTTCACGACCCAGTAGTGCTGCCGTACCTCATTAATTGTGAGTTCGGTGCCACTATGTTGTAGACTGCGATGTGTCCAGTCTATGTACAACTGCGTTATGTGATGGTCGCCATGTAATATAGGCGGGCGCATCACTTCTTCAGCTACCTCTTGCGTAGCTGCTATGCGACTTCTTAGTCGCAGCACGCCGTCGACGACCTGAATTTGTAAAGGTCGCAGCGAGCTATTTTTATTTATTTCTTCAACATTCGCTAACTCTGAAGCGAACGATTGTTGTTGTGCGACCTGGACAAGTATTTTCTCAGCTTCTTGGAGAAATTCTGCTTCTATGATTTGTCTGTTGACCTGGGTTGGTGCTCTGCATGCCTGCTTCTGCTTCTGTGCAGGTACAGCGGGCTTCTTGCGCCAGTCTGGGTCCTTTTCAGCGTTTTTTCTCGTCCGTTTATAGGACGTTATCTCTGTTCTATTTTTGCAAAGAGATATAAAACGCAGAACTGTGGCGGTCGCACGAAGCAGTCGCTCCCATCTGGAGAATCTGCTTGGCTCTGGAACGGCTTCTATGAAGCTCTTCTTGTCCCCTTCTGTGACAACGAAAGTTTTTTCTTCTCCCGTGTCGTTTGTAGTCGGAGGTTTCTCTGTGGGCCATAATTCGGGCCCAAGAGACAAAAAACTCGGCCCGCAGTACCACTCGTGGTCCGAGTTGAACCGCAGTGGCACGTCACGGGTTGCTGCATCAGCGATGTTCATCTTGGTGGGTATCCATCGCCAATCTTCGACTTTGCTATTGTCTTCAATAGCAGCTATTCGGTGAGCAACGAAAGGTTTGTATACTCTCGCTCCTCTTCTAATCCAGGTCAGTACGGTCTTGCTATCTGACCAATACGTTACTGACGTGGGCTTGCAGTCGTGTTCACTCATCACTGCTGCGGCTACGCGGGTTCCCAATACCGCGGCCTGAAGTTCGAGTCTCGGTATCGAAAGCAGTTTCAGTGGGGCCACCCGCGCTTTCGCCATAACAAGGCCTATTAAGTGCTTGCCTTCCACGGTCGTGGCCCGCCAGTATATAGCGGTAGCATATGCCATCTCGCTTGCATCAGTGAACACATGCACCTGCATTTCTATAGCGTCGCTATATCCAGGATAGCATCTTGGTACGCTAACGTTTTTTAGTTGGCGTAAATGTTGTACCCAAATTTTCCATTGTAATGCTAGGTCAACATCTAGCCTCTGATCCCAGTCGACGCCTCGCCTCCATGCTTCTTGCAATATTTGCTTCGCCTTGATGGTTACTGGCGAGGCGAGTCCGAGTGGGTCGTATAGCGACGCTACTATTCTGAGCGCCTCTCGCTTGGTGGGCGCCTCTCGGTCCAAGATACCCTCAGGCAGACGCGCGAGTGTGAGGTTGAAACCCAGCGTGTCTTCGCCTGGCCTCCATATGAGGCCGAGTATCTTTTCCGACGTATCTATATCTCCAATGGATACCATCTCAGTTCGTATATGCGATGGGTCCATTTTTTCTAGGAGCTGCGAGCTATTTGAGACCCATTTCTTGAGTTCAAACCTCGCCTGTAGGTGTATTTTTCGCACCATACTAGCGACTTCTGCCGCCTTCTCGATAGTTCTATAACTATCTAGGTAGTCATCCATATAATGACTACGTAGTATAGCATCCACAGCTTCAGGGTGCTTCTCTATATATTTGTTTGCGTTCCAGTTCTTTGCAAAAATTGCTGTGCAAGGCGAACTGGCTGCGCCGAAAATGATGGACGTCATTCTATATTCTTCTGGCGCTCCTTCTCTGCGGTTTCCCCTCCACAGGTAGCGAAGCGCGTCTCGGTCTTGGCTCCGCACCTTCACTTGCATGAACATCTCCGCTATGTCACCGGTTATTGCGACGCAGTGGCGGCGAAACCGCATCATTACGCCTGGCAGCGACTGTAATAGGTCGGGCCCAGTTAACAGGAAGTCATTCAGTGACATTCCTCTCGATTTGGCGGCAGCGTCATGTACGATGCGAAGTTTGTCTGGCTTCATTGGGTTGAAGACATCGAAGTGTGGGAGGTACCAAGTTTTGCCCGGCGTGCTAATTGCGGGTGCCCTTTCAGCGTACCCTTTCGCAATTAGCGAGTCCATCTGGTCTGAGTATCTTCTTAGAAGTTCCTGGTTCTTGTCCAGCTTCTTTTCTGTTGAGACGAGCCTCTTCAGAGCTGTCTCAAAGCTATCTGGCATCTCAGCATGCTCATTACGCCAAAGCATGGCGGTTTCGATGTGTCCATTCTCTAATTGGACAGTTGATCGATTCAAAATGTCCTCTGCCCTTCTTGCTGGGTCAGAGGCGGGTCGCTGTGGGTTTATGCACAACGATTCTATGGCGAGATGTTCGCGCAACTGATGATCCAAATTGTCATCAGTTGTTATTCTATTGACATGATGTACTTGTTGTCGTAGTAAACTACTGTGCGCGCCATGTAGTGTCCAACCCATTGCTGTAAGTGACGCAATTGGTTGGTGTCTTGGACCTCTGCGAATCTCGCTGGCCAATAACAAATGCCAGTTGTCTTGGCCGACGAGTATTTTTGGCACGCCATTGTTGTACATCAACTCTTTTCTCAAGTCGGTTAAATGCTTGCAGCGTGCGACAACCCTATCGCTCACTGTTTGTTTTGCCAAGCTGAGTTTAGGTATAGTACGTGCTTTAAATTGTACCCTTCTCTCTTGCGGGCTAACCAGCGTCACCTTGACTCTTCTTGAGCATGGGGTGGTGAGCATGGTGTTGCCTATCGCACCGATCTTGAGCGGGTCCACAGGGCCCTCTGCCCCGACTTGCCTCGCGATGTCTTCATCCATCAGCGAAACGGTGGACCCATCGTCTAGGAGAGCGTATGTTGCTACCTCTCCCGCCGGTCCGATTACCCGGACCGGCACTATCTTGAGGTACGCCTGGCTCGATGGTGACCCGAAACTGGCCACCGTTTCCTGAGGATCCTTGCGGGATTCAGGAACATCGGGCTTCTTGTTGGCTTCCCTCTGCTGTTGCTTCTTCCTATGAAGAAGCCGATGGTGCGTATCTCTGCACCCGTCTTGGCCACACTGTTTTCTCTTACAAGTGTGGTTGCCTCGTCGATGTTGAAGGCAGCGATAACATAGATTGTGTTTTTTCGCTAGCTCCCATCTTTTCTCGACAGCTACGCCCCTGAATTGTGCACATCCAGTGGCGTAGTGATGTCCCACGTCGCAAACACGGCATTTTCCTACCGGTTGGTCCGTAGCTATATGCGTCCTTTGTGTGACGCGTCTGTTGGTGTTCGCCTCGGCCGAAGCGATGCCTTCGGGTGGGGCGAATGGACTACAGAAGTGTGCCTGTTCAGATATATAATTACTGAACAATGAAATATCTGGCACCGATTGGTACTTCTCCGAATATGATCGGTACCATTGTGCTCGTAGCGAATTGGGTAACTTCTCTGTTAACAATCGCATAAGCTCCGCGTTCATAAGGTAATGACCCTTTTTTAACGCGCGGAGCGTGACTACAGCACCTCTTACGCGACTTGCAAACGCGCAGATGTCTCTTGGTGACTCACTGCAGCGTGGCAGTCCGCGTAATCTATCTGTTTCAGCTTGCGCTATGGAGTCTGGACGGCCGAACTGCAGCTCGAGTTCCTTCATGATGTCATCGGGCCTGGCATGTCCGATGAGTTCTGAGCTGACGGTTTCCATTGCACGTCCATGTAAGCTTCTCCTCAGCCTCGCTGTATTCTCGATGTCCGTAAAGTACGCTCGAGTTGTCTCATATATGGCCCGAAATGATAGCCATTCAGTATGAGAACCATTGAAATTCGGCAATGTCATGACGAATTTCGACGCAGAGGGGTTCGGTTGGTCCCGCTGTTCTATTTTCCTGTCGGCTAGCGACGCTATAGCGGACGTCAACTCCGTCAAGAATGGACGGAGACTATCCCTCTGACCTCCTGTACCCTCAGCTGACGCTGCAACTGGAGGCTTTCGCACTTCTCTCTCCTTAGGATGCTGACCTTCTATTTGCGATTTGGTGGCGGCCGCAGTCAGGGGTCTATGCATAGAATTTCTGGTTCCCCCTTCAACGACGTTATCCTCCTTCTCAGGCTGAGGTTCTGGTGCCTCTTCTAGCCATGAACGCACGTACTCGTCATTCGAGTTTCTGTCATCCAAGTATTCAGCTTCGGAACCCTCTTCCTCCGCTCTCTGAAGTGCCAGTTGTGCAAGCTCCAACTTAATTTTGAGTAAGTCTTCGCGAGCTTTGTCTATGTTTTTTCGTGACCGAGTCACTCTAGTTGACGGCGGACGGCTATGTTCGATACGGGCGTCACCCCGGGTAGTCATCGGCATCGCTGTACGTCTGTCTTCTTCGGAAATCTTCTCTTTCTGAGAAGGTTTCAATGTTGTGTCTGAAGCTCCTTCTAATCTGGTTACTCTGGTAGAAACCGCTTGATCAGTTTCTATTGGTTGATGCGTCGGAGTGCTTTCAGTTTGAGGCGCTAGATGGCGCTGCTCGTCCGACGGCTCGGTCCCTTCGGTTGTGGAAGGTGAACACGGCGGCAGCTCATGTCTGATGCCAACTGGCTGATCCAACTCCACGGTCCATGCCTCCGGCGTCTTGCCTTTGGATCTGGTTATCGGCATTGTTGTTGAAATATTTTCTTTTGAAAACTCGATGTTAGTTTTCAAAGATAAGTCCCAGTTCCGGGCTTCAGCGTTCAAACCGACGATCTCCAGAAGTTAACCTCCACTTCGATTGACTATAATTCAATCTTCAAATAAAAAATCACTAAAAACTTACGGTCAGTGATAAGTCTTCAGGAAACTTCAGGCATTTGCTATACAAGTTTATTTTTCCCATAAACGTGTATGTTCTATTTGATTGACTATAATTCAATCAAATTCTAAATCACCGAAAAGTCAAGGTTACTTTTCGGTGGTGATGCTTCATGAACTGCTTGTCCAAAGCATCAGAGCCGTGCATCAATCTTCCGAGCACGTATCTTGCTTGATTGAAGAAAATTCAATCTTCAAATAAATCACCGAAACGTCAAAGTTATTTTCAGTGATAGTGCTTCAGGAACCGCATAGTCAGTACATCCGAAACGTATCTAAGTCTTCAGAGTACGTTTCTTCCATTCACTGACGAAAATTCAGTCTTCAAAATTTTCCTGAAAACATAGGGGTTGTTTTCAGTCATAAGGCTTCAGGAATTATTCTTCAATCATCAAGGATGCACATCAGCCTTCTAAACGCACGTCTTGTATTTTTCTGACGGGCGCTCGTTTTTTAAACAAATCGCTAAAAACATAAGGGTAGTTTTCAGCGATAAGTCTTCAGGAACTATTCTTCCGCGTCAAAGACGTAATCCAATCTTCTGAACGAGTATTCTTGGTTGAATAAACAAGCGTTCAGTTCTAGAACAAATCACTGATAACATAGGGTAGTTTTCAGCGATAAGTCTTCAGGAACTATTCTTGGGGCTTCAAGGATGCGCATCTGTCTTCATACAGCATTTTGCGGCTCACAGAAAATTTCTTCTATTTTCTTACAATTATTGAAAAAATAGGGTATTTTCAATAACTGTCTCCAGAATTTTACCTCTTGGATCCAGCGGCAAATAGGGCACGTAGGACTTGTTCCCTGCAGTGCACGTCGATTTTTGGTTTATTTGTGAAATTAATTTCTCCAAAATTCGAAAAATTAATTCCACCACTGTTTCTTCCTGACGTCCTGGGGCGCTCCAGACTTCGAATTTCGGCTCGAACGGGTCAACGTTGTGTTGCACGTAGCCGACTTAATATGCAGGCACCCAGTTGTTTTTTCTGGATCTACTGTTCCCGACGTCCTGGGGCTCTCCAGGCTCCAAAATTCGGCTCGATAGGACCATTAAATGTGCAGGACGTAGCGTGTTCATTGGCCCCGAGAAAAGAAGTGCGTAAACCTTCTGGCCATTGCCGCTGAACGCCCCATCCACATCAACGAAAACAAAGGTTCTTGGATGCCTAGCTGCAGCAGTGACGTAGGGTTGCAAATCGACTCTAACGATTCAACGATGTGTTGGCTGTACTTGAGTTATTTCCAGATTCCGGGTTGCCTACTTCTGGATCAGCACTCCTGGTGTCCAGGTTCCGAGGTTCAGCTCGACAGGATCGAAAAGGGATGTCTTCATAAGGGTTGAAGTCGATGAATTAAATGAAACACTAAGTTATTCAGTACACGGCACGATTCTAGGGCTCTCAACAATTTCTGAGACTTGATTCTATATAAGAATTACTTCTTATTTACTAAGACAAGTACAAGCGACTAGCTTTGGATGACTACAAATTCTATTTTGGGCCCGGGGGTTCTTTATACCCTCGCATCGTGCCATTATTGAGAGCCCCGCAAATTCTCGCCGAAAATAATTTTTATTTATGTAAAAAACCCTTATACATATTTGGTAAATAGGGTTACCGCACCCCTTCCATGGTGCTATCAATAGCTGGATTCCTTCGTACTGTAACACAGTAACGCCCCCTATCTATGTATCTAATCAATATACCTAATTTCCAGGTATTGATAGCTTCCCTAGACTATTTCCATGAAATAAAAGGACAATTCCCTTTATTTCCCAGTTAAAACCTTAATAGTTTTCAACCTAGCCTAAGGATATCTATAGGTTGGGTTGACCTGCTGGTGCCAATAGCAGGCTGTCTGTTGACGTCTAGAAAAAGCTTATTTTCGGGAATCTTCTATGGGATATCATCCCTTATGTAATGAATCTATAAATTCCTAAGTCATTTCACCGACTTTAGGACTTCCTACTTAGGCTAACCAGACAATCACCGCCTATTATGGGGATTCTGGTAGCCAATAGACCACACTTTACATTTCTAGTGTTTATGTAAGTCTATCTAGGTCATATGCACATAAGGTGCCTTGATATGTACAAATTTGATAGCCGGTCACTTTCTTTGCGCCCAGCTATCAGAGAAATTAGATATAAAAACACTAATAAGATTGGGGCTCTACGCGGGGGTCGTGCGGTCCATGGCCCTTTACGGGGCACCAGTATGGGCGCGTTCCCTGAGGCGGCGACCAGCCCGCCGGTTGAACGCGTCCCAAAGGGTCATGGCCATCCGGCTGGTCCGGGGATACCGCACGGTCTCCGGTGAGGCGGCGAGCCTCCTTGCCGGATTGCCGCCATGGGATCTGGAAGCAAAAGTCCTCGCGCAAATATGGGAGTGGCGCGAGGAGGCGAAATGCCGGGGCGAAACACCGTTGCTGCGACAAATCGCGGCTCGGCGGACAGAGCTCCGGCAGGATCTCATGGCGACATGGAGGGGGCGATTGTCGCAACCCAGCGCTGGGCACGCCACAATTGCGGCGGTAAGGCCCCTCTTTGAGGAGTGGCTTGAGAGGCGTCACGGCGTCCTCACCTTCCGCCTGACACAGGTCCTCACCGGACACGGCTGTTTCGGGAGGTTCCTGTTCAAGATAGGGCGGGAGGAAACGCCCGGGTGTCACCATTGTGTGGACCGCTCGGAGGACACGGTGGAGCATACGGTGGAGATCTGCCCTGCTTGGGCGGAACACCGCCGTGTCCTCATGGAGGCGATCGGCGGTGGCGACCTCTCACGTCCGGCCCTGGTCCAGGCCATGGTACGGAGCGAGAGGGCATGGGAAGCTGTCTCCTCCTTCTGCGAAGCAGTAATGCTCGCAAAGGAGGAGGCGGAACGCGTGAGGGAGACGCAAAGGAGACGCCCTCACGCCCCTAGGCACCGCAGGAGACGCCCCGGGCGTCGGGAGTCGCGAGCCGATTCCCGGCCACCGTAGGCGCGGGCTTGCGGACGGAGAGTAATGGGTAGCTCGCCGTCCGATAAGGACCAAGCCCGAGTTTACGGCGCGTAGTGTTCCACGCGCGCCTCAAAGAGATGTCAGCAAAGTGACGGGGTCCGATAGGGCCGATGCCTGTCTGGGTCGCGGATAAATTTGAAAGAGAGTTACCGCGGCCCTGGCACAAGCAACTGAAGGAACACGGGTGGGTTTTAGTCAGTAAAAGTCTGACATGCCCTCCCGCTTCACCCAGAGCGGGAGAAGTCATCGGATGATTTCCCACCCAAAAAAAAAAAAAAAAAAAAAGATCTCTCATTTGATCGGTTTTGTTCAAGTTTCATGATATTCGGGTAATCTATTCTGGCGTTATAGGAAACTTACTAAACAACTTACCTATTAGGTAGGTAAACTAAAAAGTGAAAAATAAAAAATCTTTTTTACAAAAAAATACTACCGACTTCCAAATAAGAAAACTACAAAGTGAAAAATAACTTTATTTTTGGAAGTCGGTGTCCATAACGCAAAGAAATGGTACCTACGAAAGACACCGACTTCCAAAAATAAAGTTATTTTTCACTTTGTAGTTTTCTTATTTGGAAGTCGGTAGTATTTTTTTGTAAAAAAGATTTTTTATATTTCATACTTTTTAGTTTTAGTAATGAATGAGTTCTTCAAATAAAAGTTACGCTTACCTTGAATTTGTGGCAAAATATGAACATAAACGTGTTACAATATATTTTTGGAATGGCCTATTTAGTTGCTTTCATTTGAAACCCATATTGTTAGCATAACGAAAAAAAAAATTGTGTCAGGCCTTTTTTTTAGGGGGCGCTATTTTTTAAAATTATATATCCTATGTCACTCCCACAATTGAGACGAATCCAACGACACCTCATATGTCATGATCCGTCAAGCCGTTTGGGCTGTAGAGCGTGCTATAGAAATGTACATACATACATACGCTCGAAAAACATTACCCTTCCGCAGTCGGGTAAAAATTAAACATAATTATATCATCATTTGCCTAGCATCAACTACGTTGTGGATTGTTAAGTTACCAATCCCTCCGAATACAGCTGCCAACTACAAGCGATTGTCTATCTGACTGCTACAGCCCAGTTTCCAGTTATGGTAACACGATACCTCTTGGTAATAAGACTATTTGTCAGACCTTCAGGCTCCTGACTACCCGAAACAACTACCAAAGATCTACAAGAGTCAGCCGGAACCAACTGCTTAACGTGCCTTCCGAGCCTCGAAAGTGTCTTGATTCGAAAGGGATAATCACCCATCCACGAACTGACCTTGGCAAGCAGAGGCGGCTGTACTTTAAGTTCACTCGTGCACTGAACTGCCAGATTTGAATAGGTTTAGAAATAAAATGAAAATGTAATATCTCATTAACGATCTATTCAATATTTACGAAATTATGACGAACAAATTTAAGCTCTTTGCTAAAGTAATAAGACGTATATTGCCGTAAAAAATACTCCCCGTGCGAGAAACTCATACTATTCTACGAGAAACAAGCGAAAACGCCTGGCGCGTGAGACAGAGATAGTTCAATAGAAAATGTACGGCAAAATATGACCATTCTCGTGCGCCGTCCCAGCGAATCGAAGATTACCGGGAGCGGGCGAGGTTTGACGAACGAAATTTATCTTCGGGTCGAGTACCAACATTACAAGTTGTACAACGACGTAACTAGATGGCGTTGGCGTCGTATTAGAAGTCGCTAGCGAGATGGTTTTCCGATTTACATAGGCTCCTGTGAATTTTAGCAAATCTAACAAAATTACCGAGCGAGTGAGACGTCAAAGTGCACTACTACTACTAACTATGATCCACCAGCCGCCACTGTTGGCAAGCATTACTTGACCTTGAAGATCGACCCGTGCGTCTATTATAATTTAGCCGCGATTCACTCTACTTAGATGAGAAATACATAGCAATAAAGATCAGATAGTGGTTTAAACTTTATTAATTTTGTAGATGTGCCCATCCCATAACTGCGTCTTCTAAAACCATTTAAAATGTAGGACAAACATCTCTGAGATCAAAGCGTTAGTTATAATGTCTTCTTTAGTTTACTGGTATTATTTTTCGTTTAAATTTCTTACAATTCTTAATTTAAGTAATTAAAATCTATTTTAGGTTTTATCTTTTCATGACAGCCTTCTGTATTTCCAGAAAGTAAATTTCGTGGGATAACAGTTTCTTGGGCCGATTCTTTTGTGTTCATAGAATAATACAGGCTTTAACTAGCTGTCTTCATAATATCAATATTATGGGTTTTTCTCATTATCCTAGCCTTTTCTAAATTATTTGATGTTGGTTCTAAGGTAATTAGAGCGAACAAACAATCTTACTGATTTGTTTTATTGACAGTTTCGCGTTGGACGGCCATCTCTCCTGATGGTAAGCATGATGTGATCGACGGTGAAGCATGCATGCCTAGAAGGTACCTGGTTGTAGCTATCAGAAACACACCAGCAGGAAATTGTTTTTTTTAAACAGCACTCTAACCTTATGTCGACCATTCTGCCAATGTCTAAAGTGAATTGGAAAAAAACAAGTGTCCGTTATAATAAACCAGCTAATACCGGCCAAGTGCGAGTCGGGACTCGCGCACGAAGGCTTCCGTACCATTACTGCAAAAAAGGGCCAAAAAATCCCGTTTGTTGTATGGGAGCCCAACTTAAATATTTGTTTTATTCTGTTTTTAGTATTTGTTGTTATAGCGGCAACAGAAATACATCATCTGTGAAAATTTCTACTGTCTAGCTATCACGGTTCATGAGATACAACCTGGTGACAGACAGACAGACGGATCGCGGAGTCTCAGTAATAGGGTCCCGTTTTTACCCTTTGGGTACGAAACCCTAAAAAGAAGACTACCATCCTATTCCATCATATATTTAATTACCTATATAACCATGTCATTTGAAAATAGAACCGGTTTAGAACACGTGCTTTTATAAATCAAGAAGGAACGTTATGATTGGCTGGCCAATGACACTGACCTTGTTGTTACCTCACAATTTACACTTCGTCATTATTACGTAGAGGAAATATTTTAAATCTTCAACATGGCGTTGGCTCATTCGTAACGGCTCCGACTTGCGTGTCGAGGTTTGAACACAAGCAAGCACATTACTTTGTGTAAATTATATCATCACCATTGCTCAACGGTGAAGGTAAACATCGTGAAGGAACCTGCTGTCCAAGAACCAAATATTCAAAGACATGTGACATCCACTAAGGCCCAGTTTTTTGACCCGTAGTTACGGATAACCAATGATTAAATTTGCCAACCAACGGTTGTTCAATAATCAATTTTTAGCATCACAAATTCACAAATGATTAAATAAGTTGGAGAGCTTATTATTTGACAACTTGTTAGATAAACAGATAAATAAACCCGTTTTATCAAAATTTGAAACCATTGGTTAGCATTATTTAACCATTGGTTGAGTTAACTACCGATCAAAAAACTGGCCCTAACGCGCACTGGACCCGCGTGCAGAAAGGCCCCCCCAATTCCCTGTAAAAGAGAGGAGGGCTATTGCCAGCTGCGGGTACGTTAAAAGGATGGTGATGATGATACATGGTGTTACATACATAATATGACGCCAGTCTTCCCCAAAGGGTCAGGCGGAGGTGCACCTAATAGCAAACCCTTATTTCACAAGTTACGTTTTTATGGTATTATGACATTGTGGCAAATTAATTGTTTTACCCAAATTCTTAACCGACCTTAATGTCATCCCATACAGTTATATCAACATGTGGGACTTTCTAGTAGAGACAGCACAAAAAATGTGATTCTAAAAGATTAAGTGTCAACTTTTCGGAAAAAAATATAATGGCGGCATGACATATTATTTACTAGACAAATGCTGTCAAACCGCCATTTTTAAAGTTATCTGACGATTGAAAAATCAGTCCTAAAAGAAATGAAACATCATTTCATTTCTATTATTAGATTCACAGGTGATCATTATCTGCTTGTATCGTTAACTGATAAGATAATGTTCATGGTTTACTACATAAGTTCAATGGACAGTGATAGCTGTGCTAATAGTCTACCATTATTATTCATCAGTCTTCGATTGCATCGTGCAAACATCTGGTGACACAATTCGTTGTTAATTTTCCTCAACACGACGACCCGAATCATTCTACATTTGTATATTTAATATTTATATTTTTACTCCAACCAGGTGGTTTTAAAAACATCTACTTTACTTAATAATCTCGTTCCTCCATCTGTTTCCGCAATTTATCTTCTACGAAATTACTTATTTAAGTAACGTTATTAAAGACGGTGTCTTTTCTTCAAGAGAATATAAGTTCAACGTCTTTTTAAAATTGCGATTGCTATTCAAATTACTGAGTATTTTTTGCTGATATTTTGCAAGGAATTCAAAACTGGAAGGAATATTCTAGACTTAATTTTGTTAAAGACAATCATCTTTTTTTGTTGAAGAAAAGATCTCGGCAATTATTTTTTTTGTGGACCGTCCAAGATTATCTCCAAGCTTTTGGCATGATGGTGTGACTAACAAATGCGAATACTTAATATCCTTAATGTATCCGCCCGTATAATTAGTTGCTAGAAATTGCGGTTTTCCGTGTGTGGTGTGATTCTCTGATACAGCAGGAAAGGTTTCGACAACCTAATGTGATTAAAATGTACCTTATATGGATAATCATAAATATGCTTGATTGTTAGGTGTAATAAAGGTAATTCTATCTATAAAGAAACACGATTTTCCTCCACAACTGTTGCTTCACATCACATCATCAGCCTATTAATGTTCCCACTGCTGGGACACAGGCCTCCTCTCTGTGAGAGGGAATGGGCCGTAATCCACCACGCGGGCCCAGTGCGGGTTGGTGGATGTCACATGTCTTCGAATTTTTGGTTCTAAGACATGCCGGTTTCCTCACTATGTTTTCCTTCACCGTTTTGGGAGCAGTGGTGATGAAATAATTTACACAAAGTAAAGCGCCTACCTGGGCTCGATCCCACGACCTACAACTTGTAAGTCGCGGCCGATACCACTGGGCCACCACTGCTCCTTTGCTTGCCTACTAACAATCAAATCAACCCAGTTGTAGGTAAATTATACTACTAATACATTTTATAATTTTTTACATCCAATTTTGTGCTATAATGCTCAGATGTTTTTAGGGTTCCGTACCCAAAGGGTAAAAACGGGACCCTATTACTAAGACTCCACGATCCGTCTGTCTGTCTGTCTGTGCGTCTGTCACCAGGCTGTATCTCATGAACCGTGACAGCTAGACAGTTGAAATTTTCACAGATGATGTATTTCTATTGCCGCTATAACAACAAATATTAAAAACAGAATATAATAAATATTTAAGGGGGACTCCCATACAACATACGTGATTTTTTTGCCGTTTTTTGCTCGATATTAATAACAACAGGTAGACGCTTGAAATATTCACAGAATAATTAGTTGTATACTCTGTGAATATACAACTAATTATTCTGTAGTACTTCAAAAAAGAATGATTATTAAATTAAAATAAAATAAATTAAGGGGGGCTCCCATACAACAAACGTGTTTTTTTGCCATTTTTTGCGATAATGGTACAGAACCCTTCGTGCGCGAGTCCGACTCGCACTTGGCCAGTTTTTTTTTTGTTGGCTCGCGCTTGGCCACTATCTCACCTATTGGTAAGTGATGATGTGGTCGACGTCGATGTTTCTGACAAAACTTGATTACACTCAAATATTAGGTGGTTTTACCACAAAAGCCAGTAAGGAAATCGGCGTACACCGAAAACTAGCATTTTCGATTCGAAAACCCTCGCTACCAAAAATTCTTGAGCATCAAAACTCCGAAAGGGTGGAGCAATCTGGCAATTCCTCTCATCCTTTTTTGCTTGCATCATTGAAGTGGCCATTATTGAGGAAGCATGACAAAACCTCGAGTTTTCGGGTCAGCCCTCACAATCTTCGCTTACTATCAACAATAACCGTTTCTATGGTGTATTTCTCTTCCACAGGTTTTTGCTTTTTATTTTTACTACATCGTAAAACCTTCGGCGAGTGAAATGCTTGTTTAGGATCTGATTGAAGATTGTTGATATATAATGTTTTGGTCTGGGCCGGGCTTTAGAAAATGTGATTGCGTGACGAAAGATTAAGGCGCCGATTCCCTTGAGTAGCTGATTTTAAAATGAGAATCACGTCTAAATGGCTAGTCGTAATTTATTGAAAAAAATATATGTTATATTAGACTATTTTCTTAATAATTTGATCTAAGCAAATTTTGAGTTTTATTCGTATAACATAGTGTAATTAATTTGTAAAGTTATGTCTAAAACGGACACAAACACGACACTCACACCAAAACCGCTGGGCGTATTTTAATGAAATTAACACCATCTTAAGACAACGACTAACGACCTTGAGGGAACAAAACGCGCACTCGTTTCACACCCACGTGACCCAAAATTTTGTAGCTTTTTTGTACTTTCCTTATTATTTTAGACTTTAAAAAAAGCCTCAGATCAAAATGTAGATAATTAAATTATATTTGAGATGGTGTTGATTTCAGTTAAATTCGCCCAGCATTTTTGTAAATTTAGTAGTTTTTTTTACTTTTCTTATTATTCTAGGACTTTAAAAAAAGCTTCAGATCAAAATGAAGATAGTTAAATTATATTTGTGCCGTGCTGATGATTTCATTAAAATACGCCCACCGTTTTTGGTGTGATTGTCGTGTTTTTGTTCGTTTTAGACATAACTTTACAAATTAATTACACTATGTTATACAAATAAAACTCAAAATTTGCTTAGATCAAATTATTAAGAAAATGGTCTAATATTTTTTTTCAAACAATTCCGACCAGCCATTTAGACGTGATTCTCATTTTAAAATCAGCTACACAAGGGAATCGGCGCCTTAACATGCCTACTAGTATTGTATGTGTTATTATCCTTTTATATTGGTAATAGAAAAATTACGTATTTTATAATAAAACTAGCTTCTGCCAACGGCTTCGCCCGCGTGATAGTAGAAAATCAACCCGAGAGAACATATTCCCGGGATTGAAAGTATCCTATGTGCTATTTTAGACTATAATCTATCTCTGTGTCAAATTTCATCCAGACCCGTCCAGCCGTTTGAGCGTAAAGAAGTAATAAACATACAAACACACTCACAGACTTTCGCCTTTATAATATTACTAGCTTCTGCCAGCAGCTTCGCCCGCGTGATAGTCGAGATTCATCCCAAGAGAACATATTCCCGGGATTAAAAGTATCTTATGTGCTATTCCTGACTATAATCTATCTCCGTGCCAAATTTCATCTAGATCCGTCCAGCCGTTTTAGCGTGAAGAAGTAACAAACATATAAACACACTCACAACCTTTCGCATTTATAATATTAATATATGTATATATAAGTGTGATTGGCAACTTACTTTCTTTTAAGACATGATTTAATTGGGTACTTCTAGTATGAAAAAGATGAAAATTTTGTTTGTTTGATTTTTTTTTTGCTTTCAATATAACTAGGTACATATGATTTAAAAAGAAAGTCGCCGCGTCCGTCTGTCTGTACGCGAAACCTCAAAAATTTCCGAACGAAATTTCATCCGATTTTCACCGGATTACATGGTTTGCGCAGTCTTCTTGAAATACTTAGTACTTTCCATACCTTATTAGGTATCCACCTAAGAAGTAACTTTTTTAGGGTTCCGTACCCAAAGGGTAAAAACGGAACCCTATTACTAAGACTCCACGATCCGTCTGTCTGTCTGTCCGTCTGTCACCAGGCTGTATCTCATGAACCGTGATAGCTAGACCGTTGAAATTTTCACAGATGATGTATTTCTGTTGCCGCTATAACAATAAATAATAAAAACAGAATAAAACATATATTTAAGTGGGGCTCCCATACAACAAACGTGATATTTTTGCCGTTTTTTGCGATAGTTGTACGGAACCCTTCGTGCGCGACTCCGACTCGCACTTGGCCGCTTTTTATGAAAAACTAATTAGGTACAAGAAGTTACTGTAAGCAAATACATCATTCCTAACTCAGGTATACTTCAATACCATAGTCAAAGTACATTGATCTTCAGCTGCTTACCGTGATTATAAATATGCATACAGTTCATTAGTGCCCAGTATACTGTTGCTAATGTGTTAATGAGGGACACTAATCAAGCTGTAAATGGTCTTTAAGATAGATCTAGGCTATCAATCGTTGATGCGTGATAGTGCGTAGATAGTGCTTATGTTATGGACCAAGTGATAATACGCCATTATTCACAATTCACATAAATGCCCAAATCAGAAGCGGGTAATAAAAGAAGGTCCCACAGTCACATAATTTCCCTTCGGAATAACGTATAGACAGATATATTTTCCATTTCAAGGACAAGGCTCTCGAAGGTCAAAACGACCGACAAGATGCACGGCAACTACATCTAAATGATACGAATATTATGATGAAAATCTGTGAATTTAGTTCTCACTAGATGTGCCCGCGGCTTCGCTCCCGTCATCGGTCTGCCAACTCTACCCTACTTACCTTCCTGCCTACCCTACTTACCTAACTACCAATTATTTTTCTAGGGACATCATTCTTTAGCGGAGAATCTTACAACCGCCATTCAAAGAATGATTTCAAATGCACAACGTCATCTATCGAATATCGAGTTTAACTGTCCGAGTATCTGAATTGCGTGTGTTGTGATAATTTTACTTCTTGAACACTTTAAATTCATCTAACTTTTGATAGTGTGAGCCGATTGCGATGAAACCAAAACTAAAGTGTGAGCCAATTGCGATGAAACAAAAACTAAGTAATACTTTAAGTTACACAATTTTATGTATAAAAGTTATCTACATTGGTTTCGTACATTTCACGTGATGCGTGCACAAATAAACAGACAAACAGACAAAAATTCCAAAAATACTGAAAATGGGTTCTTATGGTTATCCTTTATCACCCTGATTATTATTTTTGGAAATATTTTTATACAGATATATCGTACAACTGAATTTTAAAACAGTTATCCCCAAACCAACTAAACGACCCCCACTAATGGAACTGAAATTTTACATGCACATTTGGTTTGGATTTGGATGATAATGCATGGTAATAAGCTAAAGGCTTGTTTAAAAAAAAGAATTGTTTTCCAATAAGGAATATACTTCAAAATCCCTCGATTTTGATAAAAAAAAATATAAACTTGGTCTGCTGACATGCATAATGCGAAAGACTGTTGAATGATCTTAGCCCAGCAGTGGGTTAACAACAAGTTAACAATGAATGATTGAAAGAATATCTGTCACCATTGTATTTTTTCCTTAAAAACTTAGGAGATAATTAATTTACAGGTTGATTATTGTAGAAAAACCCACAAACCAACGTACATTAGCTAACAAAAAAAAACTTCAATGGAGGTAGACCGTTCATGTCCTGAGATTGGTTATATTATTTAAAATTTAACGCATTCGTTTTTCAAAATGAGAAGAATAAAAATATTGAGTAACTTTAAATTATGTAATTAGTTCGACTGTTTACGTATTACCTACGTCCGACTATGCGAAGTAAGTGATTGACACTGTTTAAATTTAGTATTGTTTACGTCGCCTGAAGATTCCCCACCACATATTATTTTGACTATCGAATGCAATAAATTGCGGAGTGATCGGTGCAGTATGAAGATAAGCTACCCACTTACCTACTTATTGAATCTCAATCTCAAGAAACTGTAGGGTTGACCTATAAACTATGTTCACCACGCAATCTTATCGCGAAATGATAACACAATATGATTCCTTATTCATTTATAGCACATAATATCATAAGCACTTAAAAATGCACGGATAGTGTACTTTGGTCTTATACATATCCGTCTAGAATCCACGATAAAACGTGGCGTTAGTCAACCGAAAACAGTCCGATAACTTTACTTCCAAGATTTAGATAACGCAACAAACAAAGAAATTAATGAACGAGCACGATAAACTAATTCTAATGCTAATATAACTAATACAAAACTTCGTTGAAATCGAAAAGAACTCACCAAAAAACGCCGGTCAACTTGGCAAATCCGTGACGTAAAATAACTTCACAACTTCCCAAACACTTTTATTAACACTGCAGTCACGAATATCACAAAAAGTTGACACTGAACGACGTCATTGTTACACAAAACATCACTGTTTTCAAGTTTTTAAAACACTACGAATACGGGAATGGCGGTAAAGTCGCGGGAAAGTGACGCGTCAACACGTCTTTTACGCGCGGCGATCGCTCGCAAACTGAATGAATGAATCGAATAGAGATCGAGACGAGACCGACTCGCGTGTACTCGATACAAAAAGCGCGTAAATGCGTGACGAACTCAGATCAGAGAGGATCCGACTATCGGACCACCTCAAAATACTATTCACATATTTCTGGAGTTATGAGAAAATTCTATTTTATTATTATCTCCTGCAATTTTGTATTGAGTTAAACCGGTCACGTAGTCTGTTTACGAACTGGTTCTTATATAGTTTTACTAGCCTTTTTCGGCGATAAATAGTAACTACCCTCATCTTCCACACTAGCATCACAATACACATATTTTTATGTGAATATTGCGGTCTTCGCTTTTTTGTATTTTTTTATCCAAATATAATGTCTGGTCATGGTCTGGTCAGGTATGAGTTAGAGGCTTCCGTTTCTTCTTTCCACTAGTGCTGCTTTTAGGATGACTACCAGCACTGTTTTTCTACCGGGGTCCGTTAATCTGACACCCAAAGTTCTTCAATCCATTGCCCGCCGGTAAACCTCAAGCTTGAACATCATCTGAACTGTCATACCAGCAGGCATATTACGTAAGAAACAGCAATCAACAATCATAGCGCAATCAAACGCTTTATGTCATAAAAGTCGAACCTACCTACATTGTAGTTAAGGCGCCGATTCCCTTGAGTAGCTGATTTTAAAATGAGAATCACGTCTAAATGGCTAGTCGTAATTCTTTGAAAAAAATATATGTTATATAAGATTATTTTCTTAATAATTTGATCTAAGCAAATTTTGAGTTTTATTTGTACAACATGGTGTAATTAATTTGTAAAGTTATGTCTAAAACGGACAAAAACACGACAATCACACCAAAACGGCTGGGCGTATTTTAATGAAATCAACACCATCTCAAAGATAATTTAATTACCTACATTTTGATCTGAGGCTTTTTTTTTAAAGTCATAGAATAATAAGGAAAGTACAAAAAACTACTAATTTTTGGGTCGCGCGGGTGTGAAACGAGTGCGCGTTTAGTTCCCTCAAGGTCGTTGGCGTTAGTCGTCGTCTTAAGGTCCTACATAATCGTTTCCTAATCGCTCGGTGTTTGTCAAATGCACTTATTTACTAAAACTTCCGTATCCGTACTCGAAGACATTGATACATAAAAAAAACGTTTTAACAAAAAATCAAACCGACTTCCAAAACAAAACACAAAAAAGCGGAAAATAACTTTCTTTTCCGAAGTTGGTGTCGAATAACGGCAAACAATGGGTACAAAAGACACCGACTTCGGTAAAGAAAGTTATTTTTCGTTTTGTAGTGTTTTGTTTTGGAAGTCGGTTTACTTTCCTATTTTTAGTTTTGGTACCTCCAATCAACATGAAAATAATTTATAGCCAAAGTACATCTCATGACGATTCCAGTTAGCCCAAACACGACAATTAAGGTATCCTAGTCGTGTTTGGGCTTTCGATTGTTTTATTTCGGAGTTCCAGTGGCCATTGTGGTCTTCTTCATCAGTTCCACTTCACCAAATGGTTTTTTCTGTGTGCTAATGATTGCATTATTGATGAAAATACCAAAATCGCTATATGTGTGCCTATAATATTTGAGGAGTTCCCTCGATTTTTCTAGTATCCCATCATCAGATTCTGGTTTCCTTACCATGGTACCATCCTTGGGATAGCTCCTTTCCAACAAAAAAATAATCATAAAAATCGGTTCATAAACGACGAAGGATAGGGACAATGCACACGTCCATCATATTGCGTTCATGTCAAATTGGCAGGTCTCCTTTCATGAGTGCCTTCATCAGCTTTTCCAAGTGTTTTCGGTCCGAGGAGCAATTTCTTATACTTGTTTCGCCTGGAAAGAGATTAGAACTGTATCTAATTGAACATATTTCGCGAGGATTCTGTGCTATCGGCAATACACATGCGACTTTAATTACAATGTTTCTGATCCTTCTGCATTATAATTGTAACAGCTTTTTTGCTTTCGTATCTATTTATGGGTTCCATTCTTGTCAGTTTTGTGTGTTGAGAGTGTACATCCGGCATTACATATTGGCATTTGTACAATCGCCATCGCTGATAATATGAAACTGCCTAGAGAATCTGTTCTGGTCATCTTAGCTAGTCTGCCTACGACTAAACAATTTAGATAGTGTTATTACGTCTACGTGTTTAGGTACATAACATGTTAGCCGTTGTAAAAGTCTAGCTTTCACCAACCCAGTTTAATCGCAGCGCATTGCACCGGCACGGCACCAGCTTCCGTTCACAGTTTTGTTGTTCACTATCGGTTCGTTGATTGTTGATATATGTAGGCAATGTGTGTGATAGATTATTATAAATATTTTGTTGTGTTTGGTTAGGATGGCTCCTCTGGTACGACGCCACAAAACGGCAATCCTTTTTTAAGCCCCGACAGAAAATGAGGGGTATTATAAATTTTACGGGTATAGGTACCTATGTGTTTGTGTATCTGTCTGTGATCATAGCTGCTAAACGGATGAACCGATTGATGAAAAACTTTTTTAGTCGGTGTCTTTCGTAGGTACCATTTTTTTGCGTTATGGACACCGACTTCCAAAAATAAAGTTATTTTTCACTTTGTAGTTTTCTTATTTGGAAGTCGGTGGTATTTTTTAGTAAAAAAGTTTTTTTTATTTTTAACTTTTTAGTTGTACCTACCTAATAGGCAAGTTGTTTAGTAAGTTTCCTATAACGCCAGAATAGATTACCCGAATATCATGAAACTTGAACAAAACCGATCAAATGAGAGATTTGCTTACCCCTTAAGACCGTACTGGCGTGATGTTATGTTATGAAATGTTATAAACAATAAACATACATGCGATTGCAGCAGTCCCGTTATTTATTGAAGAGTTTTGTTGTATATCTTCGAAGTTCTTCATCAGATCTCCACCAAATTAAAATGGGACCAATTTCGGAACATACCCTTTCAAACAAAAAAATAATTTTCAAAATCGGTCCGCAATTGATGGAGATATCGGTTAACATACATAAAAAAAAACATACAAGAAGTCGAACATAGAACCTCCTCCTTTTTGGAAAGTCTGTTAAAATTTGGTTTAGCTGTTCAAAAGTTATGGGCATTTTACTGTTTGAATCGGTGTATAGGTAAGGTGTATCCGTAAAATATCGTGTCATAATTTCGTGTTCAATAGATTGTCGATTGAACCGTGTCTACTACTAGATATTTATTATGTATGAAATAAAAGTATATCGAGTGTTTTTTAAATTTAAATTAAAGGAATTGTTCCTTTTTGGTTGACTACCATGTTCGTCTAGTGTTTACAGGTGTTACTACTTTGTATAAACTCCTGGGTTCAGTTCCTGGGCCGGGCAAAATGTTTTCTTTATTTTCCATGTGGAAATTCTCAGTAATAGTTCGAAGTCTACTCGGTTGATAAAATAATAAATAAAAATAGCTTTATTGATTCCTTACAACATTACATTGAAATCTACATGTATTTTAATTCTTCATGCAAATTAAACAATACATTAAATTTATAATTTTAAACAAGTTCAATTACAATTATTTCATAATTGTATTTGTTTATTCATGCATTTTCTTTTTTTTTTTTTTTTTGTTATTTTTATTTTTCTAATTTAGAAATTTCTTAAAGATTTAAATAGTTCCATTATAATTTAGAATCAGATAAGTACCAATTAAATTTATTTTACCATGCAAAATTAATAATTTAAATATTTCAGTAATTAAGAATTGTATAAACATTAATTAATTGTAGAATTTAGATGTAAGGACCGCCTATAGCGGTAAAAGCCTCCTCCATTGATCTCCATCTCTCTCTATCTCTAGCCAGCCTGCTCCATGTTTTTTCTGCTACGGTGGCTATATCATCGTTCCACCTCTTGCATGGTCTACCTCGGCGACGTTTCTTGTATATCGGGTACCAGTTTGTAGTTATTTTTGCCCATCTGTCGTCATTTAGTCTTTGTATGTGTCCTGCCCATTTCCATTTAAGCTTGAGAGCTTCCTTAACTACGTCCTTAGCTTTGGTTTTCTCTCTAATTAGCGTGTTTTTAACTTTATCTTTTAGTTTTAATCCCATGTAGCTCCTTTCTATAGCTCTCTGGCATACTCTTACCTTTTCCAGTGATTCTTTTGTTAAGGACCATGTTTGACTCGGTTGATGGCGAGCTTATATTGTCATCGACTGGGTATGAATCCAGCCAGACGCCCCAAATTACATTGGACTTTAACATAATTGACCAAATGTAGGTCACTTATAAAGATTTCTGTCTAAACCTCACGTAATACAGGCGTGATGTTAAATTCCAGATGAAAAATGGTTTTTGCATTGCTGCGCCAGTTTGCGGTCCCGAGCCTTTAATAAGCGAGTGTCAAAACATAAAAACAATAGGTATGACCGATGAGTAGAAACCATAAATAAATATCCCGTCCCTTTGTCCTTCTTATCTCCACTGTTCGAAAGGCCTTGACAGGTCATAGGGTAACGTGTAAACAGTTTAATTTATTATGTTTTCACCAACTGATTTACTTTAACGACTAGATATGAGCCTCTGTAAAAATAAAAAAATCAACTACATTCATTACCAGACCCTTCCATACGTAAAGACAAAACTACATGCGCATCAGTATCTCATAATACGACCATCGCTAGTGGCCAGCTTTACGTGGTAAGTTCACTTATTTATAGGAAAATTAGCAAAGCCCAAAGTCCGCCATTTTTCGATTTTCCCATTGACGATGAATCGATTGACGTAAGAATCATCAAAATCGCCAACGCGTTTGGTCTCTAGAACGCCTCATAGGAACAAACAAACAAACATACATACATACATAGACTGATAAACACATTACGCTCCATAAAAGGTAGCTGGGACAGACTGAATGTGAGCGGTAAAGTGACGCAGCTTGGCCTATGTACAGACGTAGACTGCGATAGACTGGGTGGACTGACTACATGCGGTGTCTACTAGAACCTTAATCGATGTTTGTGAGCAAAAAGATATCTAATAGATTCAAGAGGATAGACATCTTCATATTATTCCATGAAAATAGTTTCTCAGTCCTCATTTGTTTTTCTTCGCTTTATTTCTATCTGCTCCACAATCTCCAAGACCATGCCCCAGTGTGTGACCTCATATGTTACGCATAAAGCTTAAAATTACAATCGAATAAGTAATAACGGGTCAGCTCGCTTATGAGCAAATATGACCTATTTTCCAGTAGGTTTCCACTTCATCTAGTTTTGTTAAGTAAATTCTTGTGATTTTTCTTGGCATTCTCTTTGTATGAATGTTGGGTTTTATTCTTAGTTTGTTATACTTGATGTCTCCTATACTTTATCGTATGAAAGTATTCATTTTATTATACACTAGCTGACCCCCGCGGCTACGCTCCCGTCAACTGGCTACCTACTACCTACCTCCTACCTACCTACCCAAATTTTTTTATTTCCCCTAACTACCCTACCCACCTACCCTACCCTACCTACCTACCCTACCCTACCTACCCTTACTACTATACGAATGTAACCTGTAACCTTTTGTTTCTACCGGCGGCGGCGATCTAATTAAAATTAAGATCATACAAGCTGCTATTGTGAGTCAATCTTAAAAGATAGACAAATGCTGTCGCGGTCTTTTTTTTAGAACTTTTAAAGAAGAACAATTCCATCATACATTATATTTGCGTAACTTAAACCGTTTACGCAGCGCACGCAACAAAAGCTCTCAAAAAGGAATATTTCTGCCCGTTTTTGCAACATTTTTCATTTATGCTCCGCTCCTATTGGTCATAGCGTGATGTTAAATAGCCTATAACCTTCCTCGATAAATGGACTATCCAACACAAAAAGAATTTTTCAATTCCAACCAGTAGTTCCTGAGATTAGCGCGTTCAAACAAACAAACAAACAAACTCTACAGCTTTATAATATTAAGTATAGATTACATATTTTAGTGCTAGTTTCTGCCAGTGGCTTCGCCCAACTGAAAGTCGGCAATTATCTCAAGAAGGGAACGTACTCTCGAGATAAAATGTACCAATCGGAATGCCAAGGGACAGGCATCCGGGATATAAGTATTCTATGTCCTTCCAAGGTCCAATCTATCTCGATGCCAAAATTCAAAAAAATTGGTTGGCAGTTTAGGCGTGAAACATAACAAGCAGACAGACTTACTTAAAAGTTTATAATATTGGTATGGAGTATCCATTACGTATTTATAGGTTAAGGGTACACTAGTCGACGGCACGAACTATTTAGTGCGCGGGGTTAAAATTCATTTTATATCAACCGACAACACGTGCGGAAGAGATAGATGCTGTGATGAGCAGTAGGAAGCTAGTTCGCGTACGAATACACACTTTTGCAAATTTGTAGCGAAATGGATAATGATTTCGGACGAAACCGAACGCGCGAAATTTTATAAACAGACCTTTGGCAGTCTAGATATCATGAAAAAACTACAAAATCTATCTGTTCAAAATAAAATTATTTGCATTGTGGAACTACTAATCTATCCCTGTATGGAGGGCGTTTTGCAATTTTCCGTCTTCTTATGGTATTTATTCGCGCCCAAAAATGCGTTAAAATTAGTGTCGAAATGTGAAACTTTCGACGCTCATAACTTTCAAATATTTTCTTTTTTTACTTGCTTCCATACAGGGCTAGATAATGATGATACAAATTGATATCACTTTTTATTTTGAACGTACATCGTCAAACAGTGGAAACATCCCTAGACTACGTTTGTATGGAAGAATTTTCGACTAGTGTAACCTTAAGTCTTGTTTTCAAGGTCACTTTCTCAGTTTTATGATTGTTTCAAATTGTTATTTTCACCCAAGCATGACGTGGTTTTACTGTCTCTAAGTAAATAATGTCACGCATTAAATTTTTTGGCATTGATCCTTAAATTATACATACAGATTTACGCGTTCAATGTCAGCAGATATGTCAAAGTTTTCGGGATTACGACGTGAAGGTCAAGATCACAGAGTTATTTATATTTCACATAGGGTTTTTAGCTCGTTAAAACCTACGTTTACGTCGCCCACGTTATGGTGTAGGTCAGATAGGTGACGTCTAAATAAACCGTTAGCACTATGTCATCTGGAATCTCTATTTACATCATTTATTTTGACTCTGGTTTTTGCGTCCTTTATCAAGCTTCTTGTTAGTCTAGCCCTAAATTATTAATTCAGTCAGGAACTTCCTACATTATTTTTTCCGTCACTTCATACAAACTTTTTTAAAACAATTTTTTAATAAGATATTAGGTCTCAAGATGAACGGTGTTCTTGATTTTTAGGGTTCCGTACCCAAAGGGTAAAAACAGGACCTATATATTATTAATAAGACTCCGCGATCCGTCTGTCTGTCTGTCTGTCCGTATGTCACCAGGCTGTATCTCATGAACCGTGATAGCTAGGCAAATTTTCGAAGATGATGTATTTCTGTTGCCGCTATAACAACAAATACTAAAAACAGAATAAAAACAATAGTTAAGTGGGGCTCCCATACAACAAACTTTGGGCGCACGGTTGGCGCAGTGGTTGAGCGATTGACTGCTGCGCTGCGTGTCGCGGTTTCGATTCCCGCACGGAACAAATATTTGTATGATCTACAAATAGTTGTTCCGGCTCTGGGTGTTTGTGTATGTGAGTTTATATGTTTGTAAACGCACCCACGATTCAGGAGAAATTCCTAGTGTGGGGCAATGTTTTTAAAAGAAAAAAACAAAAAGAAAAAAAAATCCCTTAGTGCGCGAGTCCGAGTCGCACTTGGCCGGTTTTTATAAGTAATTAGACTTTCGCTCTTTAGTCCCGTTTCATCTGAAGTTCATCTAGAAAGTTTATGATTGTGAATAAAGGAGTCTTTCTGCAAATTACTAAGAATTAACTACTTATGTTATATCATTCCTAGGTATTATTTACACGTAGCTGCGAAACGACACATAAATCTTATTTACCTAATGCTGAAACTCGTGTAAGTACTTTTTGACTGACTACCATTATCCTGAGAGGGCCATAAGTTAGGTCTCAAAGTTTCTATGAATTTACATTATTTATAGTAGTTTGGTGTTGTGTCAGAGGAGATACGGGTCAATAAGACGGTCAAGCGTTATGTTTGAGCGTCTCCGCTACGTCAGTTTTCTTTAAGTCTTGGTTTTGCATATGAAGACCAGTCTATAGTGGCAGTGGGCTCAGCTCTGGGTTGCTGAGCAAATGGCCGGAGGGGCCAAAAGGTTCAAGAATGGTGACCGTGTAGCAAAGGAGCATCGAAAAACTATTATATCACGGGAATTTAACGCGATGATACCGATTTATTTATTTACCTATTTCACCCGTAGTTTCGGCCGTGTTGCAACGACCGTGGTCCCGGGTAGACTGGTATATCGGTGTATTGGCTCCGTTGGGGCCGAAAATTCTTCCTCTACCCTCACATTTCTACACACAACACTGACCGTGTCCTTATTCTGTAAGTTCGCCGACTGCACAAAACGAGGTAATGTTTTTTGAATCACTGGATGAAACGCGAAGTTTTTAAAGTTAATATGAAGGAGCATCGTTGGAAGAATTCCCACAAGGTGGACCTGGTAAGGGTTAAACTACGATGAATGCGAGAATCAAAGGACTGGTCGAAGTGGGAACACCTGGTGGAGATCTGTATCCAGCAGTAAACACACGCAGCCTGCACAATTAACTGATTTTTTTAGTTTTCTGTAGATTCCAGCTCCCTGTCTTTACGGCTGCTTCGGGAGGTTCCTGTTCCAGATTAGGCGGGAGGAAACGCCCGGGTGTCACCATTGTGCGGATCGCCCGGAGGACACGGTGGAACATACGGTGGAGGTCTGCCCCGCTTGGGCGGAGCACCGCCGTGTCCTCGTAGAGGCGATCAGCGGTGGCGACCTCTCGCGTCCGGCCTTGGTTCACGCCATGGTACGGAGCGAGAGGGCATGGGAAGCTGTCGCCTCCTTCAGCGAAGCAGTAATGCTCGCGAAGGAGGAGGCGGAACGCGTGAGGGAGACACAACGGAGACGCCCTCACGCCCCTAGCCACCGCAGGAGACGCCCCGGGCGTCGGGAGTCGCAAGCCGATTCTCGGCCACCGTAGGCGCGGGCTTGCGGACGGCGAGTAATGGGTAGCTCGCCGTCCGATAAGGACCAGGCCCGAGTCGACGGCGCGTAGTGTTCCACGCGCGCCTCAAAGAGATGTCAGCAAATGTTGGAGGGGTCCGCTAGGGCCGATGCCTGTCTGGGTCGCGGATAAATTTGAAACAGAGTTACCGCGGCCCTGGCACAAGCAACTGAAGGAACACGGGTGGGTTTTAGTCAGTAAAAGTCTGACACGCCCTTCCGCTTCACCCAGGGCGGGAGAAGTCATTGGATGATTTCCCACCCAAAAATAAAAAAAAAATCAGAAATGAAGACATCCGCAAGAGAATCAGGGTTACCAACATAGCCTGAAGAATTACCAAACTTAGCAGCTTATTTCTTTTATTTTTAATTATTTAATTCAAAATGTTATATTTGTACAATCTGCAGCATTGTGCTATGTAACGAAGAACATTACAGCCTTTTATGATACCTGGATCACCAAGATACAGGTTGTGCCTAGTTTGGCGCCCACGGACACTTCCATTGTGATAACTAGTCCTTTGTGCAAATTGTTTCTGTTTTTAACTTGTGTGTGTTTCAATAAATAAAAAATAAAATAAATAAATAAACATAAGGTAGTGGGCATTGTGGACATTGCTCGCAGAACGGATGACCTTTGGGGCTGAAAAGTTCCAGAGTGGCGACCGCGTACCGGAAGACGCAGCGCTGGAAAGCCTCTCTCTATGTGGAGTGACACCTGGTCAAAGCTGCGGGAGTCCGGTGGAAGCGAAACGCACAGGACCATCAGTGTGGCGAGCCTTGGGGGAGGACTATGTCCAGTAGTGGACGTCTTTCGATAGGAATGATGATCACACTAATATTATAAATGCGAAAGTTTGTGAGTGTGTGCGTGTGTTTGTATGTTTGTTACATCTTCACGCTCACGCTGGACGAATCTGGATGAAATTTACCACAGAGATATATTATAGTCTGGAATGGCACATAGGATACTTCTTATCCCCGGAATAATTATGTTCACTTGGGATAATTATCGACATTCACGCGGGCGAAGCCGCTGGCAGAAGCTAGTCTATACTTCTATACTATATATTATTAATATTATATAGAGGAAAGATCTTTTTGTTTGTTTGTTTGTACCGAATTGGCTCCAAAACTACAGGACCGATTTAAAAAATTCTTTCACCAATAGAAAGCTACATTATTCCTGAGTGACATAGGCAATTTTATATTCCCGGAAACAGGTCCTGTGGGGTGGTCCACGGGAGCGAAGCCGCGGGGAACAGCTAGTAATGAATAAAATAAACATCTTCCCTTTTGTCCATCCGTTCCTAATAATAAGGTGTCCAGAATACCTTTGAATTGTGATTTAATGTGTTATGCTGCGTCTTATGTCTGCACTAAATAAACGTTTTATCTATCTTTGAAAGTACCTTTGGTTGTCACTACCTCAAAGACAGTATGATCCTGAGAGTTCCTCGAAGCTTTGTAAGTAGTTGTAGACCACTCAAACACATCCCAACAGCTGATAATGTTTGTGATACACAACATTAATCCATTTACACAACTATCTATTCAGTCCGCCTTATCAATGTTACCCCATCCTACCCTGTAATAACTTACTCAATTTAGCTGAACTACCTAAGTCCCGGCTGACGACGTACGAGTAACTTAAGCAATATAACACTTAATCAATATCCCATATGTTTACTACATACACCTCCCAAGTAACACAGGAAGCATTTTATCACAAACGAATAGTACACTTATGTAGAACTTAAGGTCCGTATAAACTCTTATATAAGCTCACCGAGCATCTAGACGCTTTATACTGGCATTTTAAAACCATTATGATGCTTTACACTTACTTTTTTTGCTGTTTCGGAATATTTTACAAGCTTTTATATAACTTCTTCTTTCTTTTTCGTTTCGATAGCTACATTTGATCGAACTATTTGGGCCCAGTAGGTGGCCACGTTTATTGCAGCGTCAGAGGCATTATACAGGTCATCCAAGGTGCAAGTGAATAGACAGTTGCGACACTCCAGCAAGTGGGGCATAGTCTGTACAGGAGCACCGCAATCGCACCCAGCGTGCAATGGACCAATAATCTCCCATTTTGCCAAATTATATTTGCAGCGGCCTACCTTGGTGCGCAACCGAATCAGTGCCTTCCACACGGGCCACTACAGTTCATGACCCAGGGGCAGATGCTCCTTGGACTTAATGAAGTCATGAGGTGGTGGGTACTTCTCTAGCCACAGTTTGCTCCTCTCCCTAGACGGCCTGTCCTGGATCGACCGTGTGGTTCGCAGGAAGATCTTTCGACTTTTTATTTAACTTGCAATGTATGTATTCTATATGTGTGTTCGGATCAAATCTTGCAACTGAATTTTAAAGCAGTTATCCTCAACCGATTAAGATGAAATTATGCATAAACGTTTAGTTTGGATGACAATGCATGGTTAGCTAAGTGACGTCATTTTAATCCAACATGGCAGACGGCCCAAGATGGCGGATAGAGTAAACTATCAAAACGAATTTTACCAAATTTTTTGTTTATTTTTCAATCACTGTTGGGGCCAAACAATGCAATCGGTCAAAGCTTTGAATATTTTGTGTGAAATAAAAAAACATATCGTTTATGTGACATGTTTATACAATCGTATTGGATTTCATATCACATCACATCACATCATCAGCCTATTAATGTTCCCACTGCTGGGACACAGGCCTCCTCTCTGTGAGAGGGAATGGGCCGTAATCCACCACGCGGGCCCAGTGCGGGTTGGTGGATGTACCATGTCTTCGAATTTTTGGTTCTTGGACATGCCGGTTTCCTCACGATGTTTTCCTTCACCGTTTTGAGAGCAGTGGTGATGAAATAATTTACACAAAGTAAAGCGCCTGCCTGGGCTCGAACCCACGACCTACAACTTGTAAGTCGCGGCTGATACCACTGGGCCACCACTGCTCTACATACCACTGGGCCACCACTGCTCTACATTCATATACCTGATTTCATATACCTGTGTCCAATACAGCTAGAAATATTGGAAATAGTAGTAATTGAAATACGAATAAAAAATCGTATTCCAACAAAACTAAATTGACACTAACAGATTAATCGTTCCAACACAAGCAAAAAGTTTAAAAGCTGTAACCGGACTACGGTTTTTTTACCCTTTATTAACCGGACAATAATAACGCATCGATTTTCACCTTATTCATCAAAATTGGATTAATATTTTGGACGCTACAGAGGAACATACATACAGTGCGACTTAGAAGAGTAAAAATTAAATAATTGGAAACTAAAAAGTTTCATTTTCTGGCAACATCTAAAATGAGTACTTGAGCTGTCAATTCTTCTCGATCGGTTTAGTTTTTCGTAAGAATTTTGGTTTTTGTGTGATATTCTGAGTGTGGACAAGAAAACAGTGGCAAATCATGAATATGGTAATTCTTAGAGGTGCCCGTAATATAATTTATAAAGTTTATATGCGGTTTATAGCTAAATTCCAAGCTTCTATCCAACTTAGAAGATGTTTACCATAGTACAGCAGATTTTACTGGTAAGTAACTATTGAAAGTTGCACTAAACGTTAATTACAAACGATTAAATTCAGGGAGCAAAATTTTCGAACCACTTATCATTTACAAATTATTTGTCTACGAGTACCATTTTTGAGGTTATGCTAAGATAAACAAATACCGTTGTAGTTATAGCAAGATTTACAACGTTGATAGTAAGGCAAAAACAATTAATGTAATTTATTGCGGATACGAAATATTTTTTTTTCTATACCATATTTGTTGATGCAATCGACTAAATGGAAAGAAACAGTTTTAAAATATATTCACGTTTATTTACCGCGGAACTACTTTCGTCGAACTGACAGTGGTTATTATATATACTATAAGAAGACTAGCTTCTGCCCGCGGCTTCTCACACACAAACACACACATTCGCACAAACTTTCGCCTTTATAATATTAGTGTGATAAAAGCATTTTAAAGTTGCATCTATAATTATTTATGCTAATAACATGCTTTGAATAAATGCGTTTATTTTATTCTTTTCTTTTCTTTGCTTGTTTTAGGTGTTTCTATAAGCACAGTGCACAGAATCGTGAAACACAGCATTGAAAACGTTGGGCAATTCTCGACACCAGATTTTCCAGTATTGGACGACTATGACACATGTGCAATTCAGCAGAAAATTATTTTTTTATACTGTAAAGAAAGAGGTACCAACAATCTAAATCAAATCATGCTGTGCAGTCGGAGGATACATATTCGCAAGCTGGCTGACCACCTGATCCGACTATATAGCATGCTTATCTACTTGTTTACATCTTTTTAGTTCGCTTCTTAAGCAGTCGGGTTTGTGATTTTTAAATTAACTTTTTTATAAAATACATTTTTTTCAAATAACTTTTAAACATACCTCTTATAACCCTTAATTTTGATAACCCACTCGATTGGTTCGGCAGAAAAAAAAATGAGACCCCCACAATTACATCATCAGCCTATTAATGTTCCCATTGCTGGGACACAGGTCTCCTCTCTGTGAGAGGGCATGGGCCGTAATCCACCACGCGGGCCCAGTGCGGGTTGGTGGATGTCACATGTCTTCGAATTTTTGGTTCTAGGACATGCCGGTTTCCTCACGATGTTTTCCTTCACCGTTTTGTGAGCAGTGGTGGTGAAATAATTTACACAAAGTAAAGCGCCTGACTGGGCTCGAACCCACGACCTACAACTTGCGAGTCGCGGCCGGTACCAATGGGCCACCACTGCTCTCCACCCTAAAAAAGATCATTTTTAATGCCTAGGAAGAAGCACAAAAAGCCATTGGAATCTTTTGCGACCCCTCGAAAGCATTCGATTGCGTTAACCATGAGACACTACTGTTGAAACTCGAGCACTGTGGGATTAGAAGTACGGCTCTTGAGTTACTTAGATCATATTTGAAAGCCAGGCAAGTTAAAGTTCAAGTAAACGGCGTAAACTCACTAGGGTCTGAAATGACAATGGGCGTTCCTCAAGGCTCTATATTTGGTCCACTCCTCTTTTTAGTTTACCTTAACGATTTGCCCCAATTATTACAAAATCAACCGAAGATCGTGTTATTTGCTGATGACACATCTTTGTGTCACAAAATCTTGATGATGTGAATAACTCTATTCATCAGGTCCAAAATTGGCCCACGGCAAACAATTTGGTACTAAATGAAAAAAAAAAACAAATGTTTTAGATTCACATTGCCGAATGTCAGGAGTAGCGAATGCGACATCATATTGAATAGAGAAAAGCTGGACTATGTGAATCAAACAGTTTTCTTAGGAATCACTCTAGACGACAAATTACAATGGTGCCTCACATAAAATCTCTTGCGAGTCGGCTACAAGTAGCTAACAAGTCACCGAGAATCTGTTAGGGAGCTATTTAAAAAGATTAATGTTATGAGAGTTACTTGCCAATTCATTTATGAAAATATTGTGTATGTAAGGAAAATTATAAATCTAAAGAGATTTATAATTTTAAAGTAACAGTAAAGTTGGTGATAGACACAATTGTAATACTAGAAATAAAGATAAGTTAGATCTACCATCTTATAGATTAATCAAAGTACACACATCGTTCATAGGGTACTGTGTTAAATTCTATAACAAAATTCCCTTTAAAACTATTGTTATAAGCACACTTCATAAACAAGCATATTACAAATTAGATGATTAAATTCAAGATAAGAATGTTTGGAAACATGCTGGTCCTGCTCCATAGGATAATCTTTAGTGTAGACAAAATCAAACTGGTTAATTTGTAATATATTCATAATTATAGTAATGCTTTATTTTTTTTCTCTTTTTGCTTAAGAAATTGACTCGCACACTGTTCCGTTGTTGTTGAATTAGGTATTTTACCTATGTTTGCAATCTTTGTAAGTATGTGAGAACCATGTTCATATTTATCCAGTGAAGGAATGCACCTGTTAGTGCTTGTAATATTTTATACCTATACATAGTATAGTAGTGCTGGGTGCATCGTCCTCACGTATATGAATTTATGTATGAATGTAAATTTTGTAAAACACTTTCGGTCGTTTCACTTCTTGTCCGTTCTTCTCCATAACAAGCAAATTATTATTAACTTTAGATTTATATTTTTGACGTTCAAAAGTGCCGCTTAATGGCCTAGTTGAAATATAGAATTTTTGTCTTTTGTCTTGTCTTTAAAAAACTTTTTACCCTTTCCTTGCAGTCGGGTAAAAAGTTTTAAGTCGATTAATCACAATTTGGCGATATCATAAAACTACTGCCGATATCATCAAACCAAAACGTTTTTTTTTTAATATCGCGGAGTTAATTTTAATGTAATAAACCATTATGGGACTACAAACATAGATAATGGATTGAGCAGTCCCTATAGAAGCATGAAATAAATATACGTACTTAATAAATAATAATAATTTCAGCCTAAAATTGTCCCACTGCAGGGCAAAGAATTTCTTCAACTTCTCATACAAAGAAGGCACGAGCATTGATTACCACGCTTGCTGAAGACGGTTTGGCGATATCAAACTTATATTAATTATAAAGTCATTGAATTTAAACCCGTAAGACGAGATCTCGGCCACTGGCCCACCACGAAATTCATGAAATAAATACGGCCACATCGTCGAGAAATCTGATAAGGCCACTCCACAAGCTTGCAGTCAAATGAGCTTTCGAAAATAAGGCAGAAATGAAAACGTTCTTAATCCCTCGAATGCAAACGGGATCTGCGGTTCCCAGTTTTTTTTTCTATTGTGTCTGCTAATTAGCGCTCAAGAGGATAAGTGAATGTACCTCCATTATAACAAAGCTAATATCAAATCTTTAGTAGTGACATTTTCGATATGCTGCGAGGGCTTCTGATTGAATATGATTTTGTAAAGGAAAAAACCGTAGTGCGCTTTCCATCAGATGATATCAAGCTCAGGGCTGGCTAATCCATACTTCATCCATGCAAATATTATAAATGTGAATCACGCCAAAACCGTTGAGACATTTGTTATAAATTCTGTTAGTGAGCTAGATTGGAGCTTGGGGTAGGATACGTTTTCTCCCGGGAATACGTTCCTTTGCAATAATTTCGGTTTTCAAACGGGTGAAGCCGCTATCAGAAACAAGTCAAGAGGTAAGTAAGTCTGTAGGTCTGTGTGCACACCTTATCATCGAAAGCTGTCTCTGCTATACAAATTAGGTCAAATTAACCAACACCAGAGACCCGCGTTGCTAATCGCAGAAATAGTTAGTAAAGCACAACTGTTTATCACGTACAATTTGCCTGTATAAGCCCATATTCTGCTCAATTATACCCATGGGGCCGGACTAATTGTGAACCGCACTGTAATCTAGCTGAGTTATTAAAACTTTTATTAATTTTAGTAATATACATTTTAAAGTGAGCAAAGGATTGTGTGAGATTTTTTGAGTTTGAAGAAAACAACAAAAATGAATTATAAAAATGTATTCAAATTATATAAGGTTATGACAATAAAGTAAATACATTTCTGTTTCATGTTCACATCTGTTGTAAATTATAATGTGTAAAATAGTTTTAATGGATTGGACTTTGATTGCCCCGCTGATCTCATGTTTGCAAGCGAGTCTGCCGCGCGTCGGGTCCTTTGTTCGAATCCCAGGTCGGGCGAAGTGTTAGGTATATTATGAAATAGCTATGCCTGCGGCTTCGCTCCCGTTAACTGCCTACCCTACCCTACTTACCTACCTACCTCCCTACCCTTACCTTACTTACCATGCTACCCACTCTATCTACCTACTATTTTTTTTTAAAGTGTGTGTACAACTAAACTGAGAAAAATGCCAAAAATTTAAAAATTACAGAAATGGGTTCCTTTATATCCTTTAACACCCTGGCTATTTTTTACGACTTTTCTACAGATTTATTATGTGTATTGATTGATGCTTGATGATATCGATTTCTCAGCAGGAGCCTGGAATTTGATGTGACATTGTATGTTTTTAAAGCCGTTGATCCTGCGCACGAATATCTGTGTTTGCACATAATATACTAGTCCTTTGAGATTGGCCGCTTGACAGATACTTAAATCCGTCGGGAGGATTGTTTGGGTTCCGTACACAAAGGGTAAAAACGGGACCCTATTACTAAGACTCAGCGTTCCGTCTGTCTGTCCGTTTGTCACCAGGCTGTATCTCATGAACCATGATAGCTAGACTGTTGAACATTTCACAGATGATCTATTTCTGTTGCCGCTATAACAACAAAAATATAATAAAATAAATATTTAAGTGGGTCTCCCATACAACAAACATGTTTTTTTTGCCGTTTTTTAGTGATAATGGTACGGAACCCTTCGTGCGCGAGTCTAACTCGCACTTGGCCGGTTTTTTCTTTATATTTCCTTGTCTATGGCCTATCATCGTTATTTTTGTAGATATGCCACCTCTGATGCTACAATCAATAATTTATAATAGCTTGTAAATTATTAATGAATATCTTAAAGTCGGGTTAATGTCACTCATATAGATAAAGAATGGATGTTGATAACCTTATTTATTCCCTCCTTATCAGGAAATTTATTCCGGTTTCTCCACTGTTTATCAGTGGTGACTGGGTCCTTAAGGCGCCGATTCCCTTGAGTAGCTGATTTTCAAATGAGAATCACGTCTAAATGGCTCGTCGTAATTCTTTGAAAAAAAAATATGTTACATTAGACTATATTTTTAATATTTTGATCTAAGCAAATTTTGAGTTTTATTTGTATAACATACTGTAATTAATTTGTAAAGTTATGTCAAAAACGGGCAAAAACACGACAATCACACCAAAACCGCTGAGCTTATTGTAATGAAATTGACCCCATCTCAAAGACAATTTAATTATCTACATTTTGATCTGAAGCTTTTTTTTTTAAAGTCATAGAATAATAAGAAAAGCACAAAAAACTACTAAATTTTGGGTCGCGAGGGTGTGAAACGAGTGCGCGTTTTGTTCCCTCAAGGTCGTTTGCGTTAGCCGTCGTCTTAAACCCCTGTTGACGTTTGCTAGGTAACCACGCTTTTTTATTTATCAGCATGTTCTGTCTATCTCATGTGCAAAGGCCTTCCTGTACTTCTACCATCTTTCGCGAGCCTGTTTCCTCTTTCGGGTTTTGGCGAAATCTGTCTAGAGTCTAGATCGTTCTACCAAATATCGCGCATGTGGTCACTTTGGCGGCACATTTAATGCTGTTGACATGTCCTGCCCACTTCTATTTAAGTTGGACAGCCTTTGGGACATGGTTTAACGTAAATATTAGAGAATTTAAAACTGGCGCTAAAAAACTCCATAGCCAATAATAATGACTCAATTAGTTCTACAAACACAGTTTTAGAGGAAGTTAATTGACATAACTCACATAACACAAAACCATTACCATACATAGTAAATACGATTCTATTTATATTTACGTTAACCAGTGGCTAAGGTCAAAGCAATTCATTTACGAAACCCGTCAAACTTGAATTCTTTGATTAGATAATAATTTTAGCGTCAGTACAGTCACTCCACGAGTTGTCTCTTATAAAAAGTGCTACGCTTCAAAGGCAAAAATGGCGACAGTGAATATTGATTCTCTGACAACATTATTATTCATCAATTCAATGAATGCATATCTATTTTTATTGTTTGAGTTTTTTTCATCTTTGAGGTATTTATTTATTCAGCGTCCAATTAAATTACCTAGCAAAACGTCGCAGAAATGGTTGGTATCGATATCAAATGGCGAGATAACAAACAAAAAATCATTATCCCTTGTATTTTTTATGATCCTGTTCTAATCAATTTCTCAGTAACCAGATAAGTATAGACTTCGTGGTAGCGCTTAGAGCAATACAATAATAGCCTGGGCTTCTTAATTGCCTAGCAAAAAGTAGTGCATTCGAGCAAATCTAGATAATAATATTATTATGACACAAAGGGATCCCGATCGCTAAATCAATACAGAGCAAATGAAATAGTATGCAGTGGTGGCCCAGTGGTATCAGCCGCGACTTTCAAGTTGTAGGTCGTGGGTTCGAGCCCAGACAGGCGCTTTACTTTGTGTAAATTATTTCATCACCACTGCTCTCAAAACGGTGAAGGAAAACATTGTGAGGAAATGGCATGTCCTAGAACCAATTGAAGACATGTGACATCGACCAACCCGCACTGGGCCCGCGTGGTGGATAACGGCCCATTCCCTCTCACAGAGAGGAGGCCTGTGTCCCAGCAGTGGGAACATTAATAGGCTGATGATGATGTGTATGAAATAGTATGATAAATATGTGCTTAGTTGCAAACGGTTACCGGGAGAGTATTAGGTTAGCAAATTCAATCTGGTGATTACTTACATTTAACATCACCATTAAAAGCCAAACAATATTCTTACAAATACCAGCAGAAAACTATATTTACTATCAATAGATCACTGAAAACTAAACAAAACCACTTGATAGCCCTATTAAGATTTTAATGACCTATATACCTTCATCGCATCCATCATATCTTGACACCTAACAACAGCGCTAGTTGCAAAACAAATGTCAAATTTAATGCTATTTCTATAGTTCCTTTATTTGCCGTATACCATGATATGGACCTGGATGGGAGGACCCGGTGGCCATATCCGGGGGGGTTCGGGCGTCCCCGCAGTCTCCAAATGAGTTCCCCATAGGTTGAGTTAGTTTTTAGTGGTCCACTTGGTTATCTGAGCAGCGCCTCGACAGTTCAACTTTTTCCCCAGCAACTCTAACAATATCAATGACCAAAGCAAAGATGAGAAATAAGGTTAAACAACGGCTGCACTTCCTCCCACTTAAAGTGCACCTCATTAACATCAGGGGGTTGCACTCCAACCTTGATCCGGTCCACCACCACCTAGAGACCGAGAAGCCGCACCTGTTCTTCCTAACGGAGACGAAGATAACAACTCCGTCGGACGTGGCGTACCTCAACTACCCGGGTTACTCTCTTGAACACAAGTTCAAGAAGCAAGCTGGGGTCTGTGTGTACGTCCGCGATGACATCTGTTGTCGTCGTCTCCGTTGCTTTGAGAAATCGGGTTTTTCTGCCATATGGCTGCTTGTGGACACAGGCGTGGAGAAGTCTATCTACGTCGGCGTATACCGATCCCATAGCGGTGACCAGGAGTCAACAGCGCTCTTTAATAGCCTTGTAGAGTCGACTGATGTAGCCCAGCAACGATACCCAACAGCGAAGCTTGTTTTTCTGGGGGACTTCAACGCCCATCATAAGGAGTGGCTGTTCCCGTACCAGAAAACCGACCATGCCGGGTTGGAGGCGCGCAAGTTTGCTTTAACGCTAGATCTTACCCAGCTGGTGAATGTGGCAACGCGGGTACCGGATGTAGACGGCCATACACCCAATTGTTTGGACCTTCTGCTGACAACTGATCCGGGCAGTCATTCGGTGTCGGTCTCAGCCCCGCTGGGAACGTCTGACCACTGTCTGGTGAAATCCGTTTCGACCTGCTCTCCTCCAGATGAGAGTCCTAGAGGCACGAGGCGAGTATGGCGATACGAGTCAGCAGACTGGGATGAGATGCGGCACTTTTTTGCGTCCTATCCTTGGCGGCATGTGTGCTTCTCCTCGGGTGACCCCTCGTGTTGTGCTGACGTGGTTGCGGACGTGATTCGGCAGGGAATGGAGTATTTTATTCCATTCTCCGACATCCCGCTCGGTTACAAAGCCCGGCCTTGGTATAATGCAGAATGCGCCCACGCTGAGGCCCGAAAAGAGTCTGCCTACCAAGCCTGGGTCAAGTCCCGCGACCGCAAAATTAGAGCGCGTAGGGTTCGCGCGAGGAAAAGAGCCTTTAATTCTGCCGCCAAGCTCTGCAAGCGGGTTCTGCGTCGGGCACGTTTTGACCATATTGGACGTATCGGGGCCAAGCTGGCATCGCACCCCCCGGGTAGTAAACAGTTTTGGTCCCTGTCTAAAGTGGTTGAAACTAATTTCTGTCGACCCACTTTACCTCCAATGCTGAAACCTGATGGCTCGCTGGCTCACTCTGCAAGTGTGAAAGCAAATTTATTTGCATCTCTCTTTGCAAGCAATTCACGTCTGGATGCTGGCTCTAAGCTACCACCTAATATACCTCAATGTGACTCTTCGATGCCGGAGATCGCAGTTCACACTAAAGAGGTTCGGAGAGTACTGTGCAGCCTAGACGTGAACAAGGCCAGCGGGCCTGACGGCATTCCAGCGAGAGTATTGAGGCAGTGTGTGCCTGAACTGTCTCCTGTATTGACACGCTTGTTCCGCCTCTCTCTTAAAAAAAGAAAGGTGCCGAAATCCTGGAAGCTTGCAAATGTACAACCAGTACACAAGAAGGGCGACCGTGCAGACCCTGCCCACTACCGTCCGATAGCCATTACCTCCATACTATGTAAGGTTATGGAAAGGGTACTAAACAGTAAGTTGCTGACCTACCTTGAAGACAATGAGCTCCTCAGTGACCGTCAACATGGCTTTCGCCGGGGACGGTCAACTGGAGATCTTCTTGTGTTTGTCACGCACTGCTGGGGCGAAGCCATCGAGAATCACGGCGAAGCACTTGCCGTATCGCTCGATATCTCGAAGGCCTTTGACAGGGTCTGGCACGCTAGTCTACTCAGCAAGCTTCCTGCTTATGGCATCCCAGCCGGATTTTGTAGCTGGATATCAGACTTCCTCAGTGAACGGTCGATCCGAGTAGTCGTTGACGGCTGCTCCTCTGACCTTAAGGCTATTAATGCCGGTGTTCCTCAGGGGTCTGTTCTCTCTGCAACTCTTTTCCTGCTGCACATCAATGACCTACTTCTACCTGGTATTGTTGGGTACGCAGATGACAGTACTGTTTCCGAGAGATACTTCTCCAGCGCAAGAACCGGCGGGGATGAAGTTCGTTCCTTGAGAGAGGCTATGGTGGAGCGTACTGATTTGACCTTAAGTCTTGTCTCCCGTTGGGGTGATGACAATCTGGTCTCTTT
Source organism: Orthosia incerta (assembly GCA_948252205.1). Lineage (NCBI taxonomy): Eukaryota > Metazoa > Arthropoda > Insecta > Lepidoptera > Noctuidae > Orthosia > Orthosia incerta. Next base: position 8,119,122 of record OX411757.1, on the reverse strand, counting down.
TAACGCCACCAAAACACAGGCATGTCTTTTTACCGCAAAGAGGACTCATTTCATCAAAACGCCTACTTTTCGGGGTGCATCTGTTCCTATAACTGACCGGCTCGAGCTCCTTGGCATGGAGTTGACATCCAGTCTCAACTTCGGCGCCACCATCGAGTACAAAGCCCAAATTGCGGCAAAGAAACTGGGCGTCCTAAACAGAGTGAAGCGATACTTTATGCCTGGACAGCTATTAACTCTTTACAAAGCGCAAGTCCGATCCTGCATGGAGTATTGCAGCCACCTCTGGGATGGCTCAGCTAAATATCAGCTTGCCGCGCTTGACTCGGTGGAACGCAGAGCCAAGAGACTAATTGGTGACGTCAAACTGGTGGATGCCAAGCTTCACAGCTTAGCTCATCGCCGTAAGGTTGCCTGCTTGTCGGTCTTCTACAGACTGTATTTTGGCGAGTGTGCTCATGAACTCCACGACCTCATCCCACCGGCCCCCTTCTACCATCGGACATCTAGACGCACTGCAAGTTACCATCCTCACCTAGTTGCTATTCCACCAATTCGCACCAAGCGCTTCCAAACATCCTTCATAATGCGCACTGCAAAAGAGTGGAACTCACTGCCTGTGTCTGTGTTTCCGAACGCATATAACCCGAATCTCTTTAAAGTTAGAGTGAACAGGCTTCTTCTGGGTAAGCTCACTCCATCGTCGACTTTGTCTCTGTCACCTCTGACCTAGACTAGAGTCAAGAGCAAACCCATCTCGAATAAAAAAAAAAAAAAAAAAAATAATATGTTGGTTACATTGTGTTGATTCATTTGAGTGTTCGCGTAATGATTGGCAAGCAAGGTCGCATTGTGTTCGATACAAAGAGACTCTTTCAAATTCTCGATGCCTGGTTAACATTAAATGCTGATCAAATGCCTCTTAACTGTGGTTCTTTATTCTGATTGACCTCCCGAATTTTCCTGAGTATTTGTTGGTAGGTCGTCATGTGCGATGGTATGATTGAATTGAAGTGGATTGTTAATATGGAACATTGCGTTAATTTTTGGTGTTTTTATGGGTTGTAGGAAGTGCTGAATCTTATTAAACGCCAGGTTTCAGTTGGAAAATTGAGTCGCAGTTAAAATCGCCTCCTCATCATCTGCCTCGGCCTTTTTTCCAACTATATTGGGGTCGGCTTCCAGTCTTACCGGATTCAGCTAAGTACCAGTGTTTTACATGGAGCGACTGCCTATCCGATCTCCACAACCCAGTAACTGGGTAACACGGTACCCCTTGGCAAGACTAGTGCTCAATCTTTTATATATTAGTCTATGGACTAGTGTCAGATCTCAAGCTTCTGACTAGAACTGTAACAGTGACAACTGTCAAAGATCTTCAAATGACAGCCGGGATCGATCGAAAACTAGTTGGAGATGTCATAGCCTCCCATCTGCCAGAAAATCCTGACATCTCCAACTGGTTTGCGACCTATATCGGTAGTAAAGCTAATTTTAATTTGCTGACAGCGTCACCTTCGTACAAAGTTGCAAATGATGGTCATCTATCCACGGACCAACGTAGGGAACTCGGGAACGATCGACCCGTGCGGCTTTAATTATTCAGCCACGAGCGCCTCCTATTTAGAGATAGAGATATCACAGTTAATTAACAGGATATACAATGCAAACCCGGTAGCTACTAAGTGAACAATTCTATTTGCCAGACGCGGTTGCACTAATGACCATTAAACGGTTTAGTGAGGCGATCCGCCATACGTTGTTTATTCACGCACGGCTATAGCAACATACCTTCCTACTTGATCCGTTCAATTTATTGAGGATGATTTTATTATCCTATCGTAACCTATACTATTAAACGAGCAATATCTATCTAATCTAATAACTTTCAACGAGCATTTCTTGTATATATATAATCTGAATCTCGGAACAACGATTTTCATGAAATTTTGTTTGCGGGGGATTTCGGGGGCTATAAATCGATCTAGCTAGGTTTCATTTTTAGGAAACGTCACTTTCTCTATTTCACCCGACCAGAGCTCAGTCGCCCAGGTACTTAGTATAAATTTATATTTATATGTAACTATATACAAATATAAACACGTTCTCGAAAACAGCACTAACGATTTCATAAAAATTGCAATATGCGGTTTTCGGGAGCGAAAAATCGATCTAGCTGGGTCTTATATCTGGAAAATTTGTTTTCACGCAAAAAGAAATAGCCCGCGCAATGTGGTTCGTAATCTCGCTGCTGCAGCCGCCCGTCTGAATAGCCTAATGATAAACGCGGTGGCCCTCTAAGCACAAGGTTGCGGGTCCGTGTCCCAGAATCAGAAAGAATTTTATTTGCTCTAAATGTAGGTAGTTACAACATAAAAAATGAGATCAGCTACATTTTACCTTACGGCGTGCAAATCATTACATTAATAAAATACTTATAAGAAAATCAAAAAATGACAACAATACAAATAGAATTAATAATGAGAAAAAAACAACAAATAGTCAGGCAATTCTAAGAAACATTAACAATTTATTTGATTTCAAATAACTAGTAAATACTCAATAACAATTTGTACTAGGTAATTATATTTAGTCATTTTGTATAAAGTCACATCATTTAAAAAGCCCTTTACTGAGTAATAACATTTTCTTATAGTAGTGCAGTTACCTTAGATTTAAAAATGTGAACGGAATATTCCTGATAACTATGATGTATTTTATCATAAACTAGCTGTGCCCGCGGCTTCGCTCCGGTCGTCTGCCTGCCAACCCTACCCTACTTACCTTCCTGCCTACCCTAAATACTGCATACCATTTTTTTTGTAGTGTAGAATCTTAACACCGCGATTCAGAAAATGACTTTAAATGCACAACGCCATCTATCGAATAGCGAGTTTAACTGTCCGAGTAACTGAATTGCGTGAGCTGTGATAATTTTACTTCTTGAACACTTTAAATTCATCTAACTTTTGATAGAGTGAACCGATTGCGATGAAACAAAAACTAAGTAATTCTTTAATTTACGCACAATTTTTATGTATAAAAGTTATCTACATTGGTTTCGTACATTTCACGTGATGCGTGCACAAATAAACAGACAAACAGACAAAAATTCCAAAAATGCTGGAAATGTGTTCTGTTGGTTATCCTTTAACACCCTGGCTATTTTTTTTGGATTTTTTTTCGATGTATAAAAAATATTTTTCTACAGATCTATTATATGTATATATATATTGATATTGATGATGATGATAATTGATGACTAGCTGTTGCCCGCGGCTCCCGTGGACCATAAAAAATCGCCTATGTTACTTAGGAATAATGTATGCTTTCCATTGGTGAAAGAATTTTTCAAATCGGTCCAGTAGTTTCGGAGCCTATTCGGTACAAACAAACAAAAAAATATTTCCTCTTTATAATATTAGTATAGATTAGTATAGATAACAGGTCCCATTGTCAAAATACTTTTTCTTAGAAGTGCTGTTTTGTAATGGCTATTTCTATGCCCAGCTATGGATATTTCTTTTTGTTATCATTTCGTTTATTTTACTCCTGATTTATAAAATATCATTTCATTTTTGGAAAAAAAAAAGTTTTTCTATTTTCACCCGAGCAGAACCCGGTCGCCCAGGTACTATTATTAGAATCAATGGAAACCCAATAGCAAAATTCTGATCATTAAACGGTTTAAATTGTTTATCCACATTGGGTTAAAGCAACATCCCTTCCCACTTGATCCATTCAATTGATTGAGGATGATTTGATTATATTGTTAATACTATGCTGTGATCGTTGATCCGCTTGTTAGGCTCTTGAGTGCCCTTGGAAATGTGAAGGGTCCAAGTGACCTCGACCTCTCTTATCAAATCATCGTTCAAAACGATTTGGAAGTTAATCCGTGACTACCTTTTTAAACATACAAATTATGACTCAACAATTCAACAGATGAACAAATTAATTTAAGGTTACAGAAAACAGTTCGGTCATACGCGAGTCCTAATTCTTTTTCCTGTTATACTAGCAAAAGATACAGACCTTTAGGATGTCTGATAGTCAAGGGCTTCAATTTCTCAAAGATACAAATCAATGTTTGGGTTCGGTTCTCCTTGTCCTTCTTCACAAGAAGTGCCTGTCATGGGTCAACGGCACATCTAAGTTAGAAAACAAACAAGACGACACAAATATTCCAAACCTTAAAGGTAATAACCGTAACTTGCAACAACCAACAGTTTCAAACCACATACTTCTAAGCATCCAAACCTATTGACCTAAAACGGCATCTGAACATCTAAAACGCATCGAAATCCAATAAGAGTAATGAGTTATAACTTATAACGAAGGGCATGAGTCCATCACACGTTAAGGTTAAACTAGTCGATCATTCTTCCATACAAACGTAGTCTGGTGATTACTCCACTGTTTGACGATATACGTCCAAAATAAAAAACGTCGGCAAATGATTAAATGGGCTCCTGGTTGGAATGTGCCGGCAGACCAGAGACTTTTTTTTTTCACTTGCTATTTGCTGTAATATGCTCTGAATAGATTTTTTAAACAGTCTATTCCAACAACTGTAACAGTCGAGCTCTATTGACTCGGCGCTTTTCTGGTGGTCGCCACTGTTGATTCTGGCTTTCAGGAGTTGCAGTGGTTTGGGAATAGTGCGGTGGAAATGTCCAACAAAAAAAACTGTGTCGGTAATGGGAAATTGACAACAGTATCAATTGAGCTTACCGAAGACGGTAAGGATTATTCAACAAGCGAATGCCTATATAACAAGAAATACACAGCAGAATATGAAAGTGTGTCTCGAAGACCATAATAAGGTTTAAAAAAACGGCCAAGTGCGAGTCGGACTCGCGCACGAAGAGTTCCGCACCATAATCGTAAAAAACGGCAAAAAAATCAAGTTTGTTGTATGGGAGCCCCACTTAAATATTTATTTTATTCTATTTTTTGTATTTGTTGTTATAAAGGCAACAGAAATACATCATCTGTGAATTTAAGCTGTCTAGCTATCACGGTTAATGAGATACAGCCTGGTGACAGAACTGACAGACGGATCGCAGAGTCTTAGTAATAGGGTCCCGATTTTACTCTTTGGGTACGGAACCCTATATAATACTATCAGGATGTTTGCTTTTCTTTGAATTGAGAATGATAAAATTATTTTAGTACAAGGAGGAGTTGTGAACTTAAAGAGTCTTTATCTTAGCCATCACAGGTTAACGTGGTCAGGCGTCGCTCGGTAAATAATTAAAGGGGTTCCTGTTGAAACGTGGCGGCACACCAGAGAATGCAATTAATAGTTTCCACATGCTGATGTGTTTTTGTTTGCTTGATTTAATAGCTTGAGTAGGTAGTTGTTTTAAAGTAGGTGTAGGAAGGATGCCTTCATTACTGTTCTTTCGTAATGTTACCTATCGTAAATTCCGCAAACGAATTTGCAGTTTGGTAAAAAGATAAGAAATTATGTGCCAAATATTTCATTCATATTTTACAACGCTCGGCACATCAACCTTGTCAGAGTGGTCGAGGTCAGCATGTCGCAGTGAGACACCGTGCCGCCATGATTCGTCTCTCGATGCAACGGCATACCTCTCTGTCAGCTATGACTCGTGTGCACTCATGCAGTGGACCGCCTACTGCAGACTTGATCTGGTCGGTCCATCGCATGTGAACTAAACAACTCGAACCTGGACTATAGCCGATAGGCGCTGCTTGATGCCGAGTTATTGGAGAATGGATATGTTGGTACGGGATTTAGTCCAGGGTAGGTCAAGCATTTTCTTCCAGCACCATACATTTTTTGCAGAGCGTCTATTTTATTCTTTTCGGTTTCTCTCAGCGTCCAGGTCTCGGCTGCGTACAGGAACATGGGGAACACCAGTGTCCGTATGAGTCGGGTTTTCGTGGCTTTGATTACGTTGCGGTTACGACTTACTTTCCTAAGTCTATCCGTGGCTGAACTGGTGATAGCCATGCGTCGCTTGATCTCGTCCCCGCAACCATTGTGGTTTTATATTAGAGCTCCTATGTAGTCATATTATGACTGTAAGTCCGAAGTCACTCAAATCGCGAATTGCGATTTAGTGACTTCCGCCGAGTTTTCGTTAGTGCGTACATCAACACGGATGTCCTTTTTTTTCAAATATAATCTTATCGAACTGGCCATATTGCCCCATGATTGCCCCACTACAGAACCATGCCCTTGGCTCCGCATTGGACCTCTCTCCTTTCAACAAATTACATTACAATTACAACATAATTTTTCTACTAGTGCGGGTCAGTCATTTCGGTATGTTCTACTTTGTTCTACGAACTACATGTTCAGTAAAACAGTGTATATACTATAAGTTACAGAAGTCATATCGTTATCACACCTTCTATACCTATTACCCTAACTTCAAGCTAACTCTTCAACAACAAAATTGAATACAATCTCTAAAACTCGAAAGTTTCACAAAATCACAAAGAACTGTGACACGGTCCCGTCAAACCTCAGACCTAACCTAATTTAGCTCAATGATATCTCCGCGGAGTTCTAGGCCCTAAAGGCGTTACCACACAGGTCATAAACGCAAAGGTTGACGAACTCTACCTGTTGAATTTTGAATAACCGTAACTCAGGCATTACGTCCCTCTAGTGCCTGCTTATTAACAAAAGCAGTATTTTTCAATCTTTTTGAATACGCTACCCCTTATTAAGACAAAAATAAAGGCGCACTGCACTGATGTGATCCAGTTTTGAATTTATTAGTACGCCTTAGTTGAATATGTTTCTAATCACACGCTCTGCGTGTCCAAGACTAGAAAATATATTGTAGAATGAACAGGCACAGCTTTTATAATGAAATTGTATTTTTTTTTATACGACCTAATATATTTATTGTAATATAATAATATCCTTACTTTTTACTTTTAACTGGCTTGCAACCACGACACCCTAGGCAAGACTTCGGGCACCCTCCTGGTGGTCCTCATAGGTTGAAAATACCCCCAATCCAGTCTTCGGGCTTAGGGACCCCTTTTTTTTTTTTTTTTTTTTGGCTGGGAAATCATCCGATGACTTCTCCCGCTCTGGGTGAAGCGGGAGGGCATGTCAGACTTTTACTGACTAAAACCCACCCGTGTTCCTTCAGTTGCTTGTGCCAGGACCCCGTCACTTTTGCTGACATCTCTTTGAGGCGCGCGTGGAACACTACGCGCCGTAAACTCGGGCTTGGTCCTTATCGGACGGCGAGCTACCCATTAATCTCCGTCCGCAAGCCCGCGCCTACGGTGGCCGGGAATCGGCTCGCGACTCCCGACGCCCGGGGTGTCTCCTGCGGTGCCTAGGGGCGTGAGGGCGTCTCCTTTGCGTCTCCCTCACGCGTTCCGCCTCCTCCTTAGCAAGCATTACTGCTTCGCAGAAGGAGGAGACAGCTTCCCATGCCCTCTCGCTCCGTACCATGGCCTGAACCAGGGCCGGACGCGAGAGGTCGTCACCGCCGATCGCCTCCATGAGGACACGGCGGTGCTCCGCCCAGGCAGGGCAGATCTCCACCGTATGCTCCACCGTGTCCTCCGAGCGGTCCACACAATGGTGACACCCGGGCGTTTCCTCCCGCCCTATCTTGAACAGGTACCTCCCGAAACAGCCGTGTCCGGTGAGGACCTGTGTCAGGCGGAAGGTGAGGACGCCGTGACGCCTCTCAAGCCACTCCTCAAAGAGGGGCCTTACCGCCGCAATTGTGGCGTGCCCAGCACTGGGTTGCGACAATCGCCCCCTCCATGTCGCCATGAGATCCTGCCGGAGCTCTGTCCGCCGAGCCGCGATTTGTTGCGGCAACGGTGTTTCGCCCTGGCATTTCGCCTCCTCGCGCCACTCCCATATTTGCGCGAGGACTTTTGCTTCCAGATCCCATGGTGGCAATCCGGCAAGGAGGCTCGCCGCCTCACCGGAGACCGTGCGGTATCCCCGGACCAGCCGGATGGCCATGACCCTTTGGGACGCGTTCAACCGGCGGGCTGGTCGCCGCCTCAGGGAACGCGCCCATACTGGTGCCCCGTAAAGGGCCATGGAACGCACGACCCCCGCGTAGAGCCTCCGGCAGGAGGCGTTTGGACCCCCTAGATTGGGCAGCAGCCGCTTGAGGGCAGCCCCCGCCCGCTCCAGTCTGGGAGTCAAACGTCGGAAATGCTCCACGAAATTCCACCGGCTGTCGAGGACGAGTCCCAGGTACTTCATCGTCGACTCGACGCCGATGTGAACCCCTCCTACCGTTATTTGGGATCCCGGCGGTGGCGCGTTCCGAGGACCGTGAAAACACATGGCCTCGGACTTGTGCAGGGCCACCTCGAGTCCCAATTGCCGGATCCTCTCGACGATTGTCGCAACCCCGCGTGTCGCTATTTCAGCCGCCACCTGGTGCGACCTCCCTTGTGCCAGGATCAGCGTGTCGTCAGCGTAGCAAACCACGCTGACGCCACTAGGGAGGTCGGCGCGCAGCACCCAGTCGTACCCGATGTCCCACAGATGCGGCCCCACGACCGATCCCTGTGGGACACCGCACGACATCCCTCGCCGGTTCCACTCTCCCTGGTGACCGGGGTAGATGACGGCCCTGTCGGTCAGATAGGCCTCGACTACGCGACAGAGGTAGGGCGGCATCCGGTGATACTGGAGTGCCTCCCTGATGCAGCTCCATGGCATGGTGTTGAAGGCATTGGCGATGTCTAGGGACACCGCCAAGACGACTCCACCCCGGGCCCCTGCATCCCCCGTCGTGAGGGCTCGCACGCGCATGATGGCGTCCACCGTAGAGCGACCCCTGCGGAAACCAAACTGGCTCTCCGCCAGATCCGGCCCCACCCGCACCAGCTGCTCAACGAGGCGGTCTGCAATGACTCTTTCAAAGAGCTTGCCCACCTCATCGAGCAGCACGATGGGCCGGTAAGCGGACGGAGAGTCCGCAGGGCGCCCCGGCTTCTTAATGAGGACCAGTTTCCCCGTCTTCCAACGAAGTGGGTACTGGCGCCTCTCCAAGCATGCGCTAAAGAGCCCCCTTAGTCGAGGCCCGAGAGCCTCCAAGGCCAGGACCCAGGCTTTTCCAGGTAAGCCGTCGGGTCCTGGGGCGGTATTTTTGGTATTCAGCCTGCGTACCGCCACTCTCAGCTCTGCCTCGGTCAACTCCGAAGCTTCATCGTCGTCGGCGGTGTGGTCCGCATTGGGCACCGCAGGAGGCGGAGCCATGGGCGGGGGAGTATGTTCCCCTCGCGAAGGGAACAGAGCGCTCACCACGTCCTCTACGAGCTGCGGCCGGAGACTCTGCGTCAGTGGGGGAGCCCATGGGCGGAGTTTATCCCGCACCATTTTGTAGGGGCGTCCCCACGGATCCCTGTTCAGGGTCCCCAGCGAGTCCTCGCGGGCCAATCCCTTGGCCCGCTTGATTTCCGCTCGGAGGGCGGTCCTCGCCGCTCTGTACCTCTCGTATAGCTCCGCCTCAATGGCTTCCGTATCTGGGGGGCGGTTGCGGAGCCTGCGGTGCCTGGTGTACCGGCGCCGCGCAGCAACGCACGCCTGACGCAGAGCCGTAAGATCCGGCGACCACCAGTACACCTGGCGCCGGGCGTGTCCTGGCTGGACCCGGGGCATTGCCACGTCACTTATCTCGGACATGGCCTCCCGGAACCACTCCGCTTCGTCGTTGATATCAGCAGGCCTGTCCGGTGATGGCACCCAGGCCTGCACGATCGAGGCTTCCAGGAGTAGCTCCCGGTCCAGCTGCTTCAGCGCCCACCGCGGACCACTCGGGGTCTGTCGGACCGGCACGCTTGAGGTCTGGGCGGAGACGTTGAACTGGATATACCGGTGGTCGGAATAGGTCTCCACCTCCTCCATGACGCGCCAGTCGATGACACGTGGTGACAGAGCGACGCTGGCGAACGAAATGTCCACCACCGATTCGCCCTGCATCCGCACACACGTGGGGACAGAACCCCGGTTTAGGACGACCAGGCCTGTCTCCAGAGCCCAGTCCTCCACCATCCTGCCCCGTGTGTCCGTATACCGGGAACCCCAAGCCACATTCTTGGCATTGAAGTCCCCGAGGACAAGCACAGGGAGGGAGCGGTACCCGACGACGACGATTCTCAACTCCGCAAGGGAGTTGTGGAACTCGGCGAGAGTTCGGTTCGGAGAGAAGTATACCCCCACCACGGCAATCTCTCCGAACCGTGCTGCCACGCAACCCTGTCCCCTCTTGACACCCTCGAGGGACGGGGTACCGGCGGCGGCTGACGAAATTAGGGTCACTGAGCCGCTCAGGTCCTCCACCCAGTCATCCCTGGGCGGGACGAAGTACGGCTCAGCGACCACGGCGATGTTAATCGACCACTGCGCCATGCTCTGGAGCAACAGATCCTGAGCTGCAGCGCAGTGGTTGATGTTCGCCTGGAGGAGGCGTAATAGGGCCATTATTGGCACTCCATTTCCGCCTCCTCTTGCATCCCCTGTTTGGGTCCTGCCGCGGTGGGTTCGGCAGCGATGACGGCTGTAGGTGCGGCATCGGCAGCAGCAGTGGCGGCGGCTGCAGTTGCGGTGGTCACGGCGACGGTGGAGGGCTTGCCTCTACCTCTGGACTTGGCGGGTGGAGCGCAGGTCTTGCGCTCAGCCCGGTGATCGGCCGGATTGCCAGCTGCCGCACATACGAAGCAGTGCGGCGTGGCATTGCAAGAGCCAGCCTTGTGACCAGATTGCCCACAGCGGAAGCAGTGGTTGCTTCGGTCAACCTCCGAGGTGCATTGAGCTCCCACGTGGTGGCCCACAAGGCAGCGGAAGCACCTCAGAGGTCTGGGTTCCAGTAGCTTCACCTGCGCGGAAACCCACCCCACCAAGAGCCTACGACCCTCCCCGGCTATTTTTTGGGCCGCCGAGACGGGGCAGCTCACCGTAATGGTCCACATCCCGGTGACGTCAGGACGTATGGTGCCCGCTCTCACCTGCTCGGCAGAGCACCCCCCAGTCCTAGCGAAGGCGGCCACCACCTCTTTCTCCGTTACAGAGTCATCCAGGCCCAAAATGCGCATGTCAGCGCACTTGGTGGGCCTGGACACTCGGGCCTCGTCCGCATTTAAGGCAGCTTTTAGCCTTTCGGCCAGAGCGTCAGCGGTCGGCCCACTGGAGGCACCGGGAACTTCCAGCATCCGGGCCCCAGTCGCGGTGACCCTCACACGGATGCCCTCGGCGACGCCGAGCTCCTCCAGGTTCACCGCCGCCCTCGCTTTCGCGAGCAAGTCGCGGTAGGACACGCCCTTCCTTTCCGCTGCCGGTTGTAGAGTAATAACTACAGCTGCGGATTTCGGGGCGTGGAGCCTAGCCGCGACGCTTCGCTTCTTGCGCCGCTGCCGCCTCGCCTTCCTTTTGGCCGCCCTTGCTGCCTTGCTCGCCTTCCTCTTCTCTCCAGCCACTTGCCATTCGGCGTCGGCCGCAGGTGATTCGGGTGATTGAGGCGGCCGACTCGCCACCCGGGCTGAGGCTCTCGCTGTCTGTGCAGCCACTCCGCTCCTTTTGGGTGCCAATTTTACCGGTTTTGTCGGGGCCAACTTTTCGGGTTCTGCCATGGCCCCACGATTGGCCTGTCCCGACGAACCCGGTTTGGCCACGGCAGCCGCGGCGGCAGCAAATGAGGCCGCCTTCTGCTGGCTCGCCGCTAGCGGGGGGGGCTTAGGGACCCCTGGGGTCACTACCCACAAGTTGAAAAACAATGAACTATAGCAAGCATAAATTAAGCCGTGGTTGAGATTAAATCTATTAATTGATAGTTATTTGTGGGTCCTAGATATAATGTATATTATATGTTGTGTAGGCGATAAGTATATTGATATCGCTGGTAATAAATTTAGTAATCATTTGGCGGGATATTATGATTGGATTTGAGGGGTGCTAAAGGGGTGCTAAAATTTGGGTTGTGAAAGTGATATGTATTCAACTGGGAGGTGCGGAAATAACAACACGGGTGTCACTATTAATGGTTACTTTAATACTGAACGTTTGGCAGAAAGGGCACTCACACATTTACAATATGGGAAACTACCTATGTGTGAGCAGCAAGCACATACACATCAGAAAGGTATGGTGTGTGAGGTTTAGGATCTTCGAAACCTGTAGAGCTCCGAATTTGGTTGGTACCTATACTACCAATATGACCATATACTTTGAAAGTTCACAGAAAAACATGGATATAATATATAGCGCACAGATATTCTCTATGTTTCTTTGCTCACATAATCCGACGACACGGCAATCCGCAGCGGGGCATTTGGGCGCACGGTTGGCGCAGTGGTTGAGCGATTGACTGCTGCGCTGCGTGTCCCGGGTTCGATTCCCGCACAGACAACCTTCCCAAACAGATAACCTTTGTTACAAAAGAACTTAACGATTAGGTTACAAGTTACATAAATAAAGGTAGCTTTTTTGAAAATCGCTATCGCTGATATATCGATAATAGAATATCTCTTGTCTAGTATATCATTATTAACTCACACATTGTGTAAGGATTTTGGACTAATTTAATCACCAAAATTCATTAGACAGCAAAGGTTAAAATTCCCATTTAGTCGCACCGCTTGCTTAAATTCATAAACCATCTAGAGGTCAGATATGAACTAAATAATATTAAATCATTATTCCATTTAAATAATAAAGACGTTTAATTGAATAGACTGCACCCTAATCTAGTGGAATTATTCCATCCACGTCGGACCTATCCATTGAATACAGGTACTTAGGAATGCATAATGCCGAAGTTAGGCACAGCCAATTTCAAAGTTTAAAGTTGAGAAGGTTATCAAACTACGAGTATTAATAACTTAATAGTTCATGAATTTTGAAGTCAGTGGTAATTAAATAAATAACTGAAGAAGTTGAAGACAGTTAGCGCTATTTTCCTAGAAAATGAAAAGCTTCTTCACAATTTCTGTGAACTAAGTTATGTCACAGTTAAAACCCGTTTTTCGTTAGAGTTCGTTTTTCCTAGTTAAAACTAGAATTTACCACTGATATATTTGATTTTCAGATAAAACTAGTTGTCACTCCGAGCTTTAGCTAAAAGTAGCACTAGAAAAACTAATCACGGACCAAGTGATTAATCAGGGCGCTATGTAATAGTTGGGCTATTTGATAATTATGGCGGAGCGAGCTCGGGAGCTTTGGGCACCCCGATACGGACAGGTTGGGTTCGAAGGAGATGACGGGAGCTGAAGTGAGCGAGCAAACTCAGCTCCTGTCATCTCCTTCATGTTAGGTTACTTTAGACCCTGCAAACAGAAATGGGAGCCCCGTCGACTTTGTTGCTTAAATAGTAATCGTACTTACCTATTCTACATTAAAACCAATTTCAACATTATAATAAAACATTATAATAGTTTTTAACACATTGGTACTCATACTGAGCATTGAACTGATATTCAATTATGAGCATTTAGTAAAAACTAGGGAAAACGCGTTCTATCTAAAAACTGGATTTAACTGTAACAGTTATTTAAATATTGTACCTACTCTGCTTGTCTTTCTTTGCTACTGCCTTATTGGCCTAGACCAATAAGGTAGTAGCAAAGAAAGACAAGCAGAAGCAAAGAAACAAGAAAGATCAAGATCGCAAGTGCTGCTGAGCTTGAGGGCAGCCGACCTGCTACTTACCCGACTGCCGAAGGAGGGTAATGTGTTTATCAGACTATGTATGTTATGTATGTTTGTTCTTATGTGGCGTTGTGGAGACCAAACGCGTTGGCTAATTTTGATGATTCTTACGTCAATCGATTCATCTTAAGACAACGACTAACGCCAACGACCTTGAGGGAACAAAACGCGCACTCGTTTCACACCCGCGCGACCCAAAATTTAGTAGATTTTTGTACTTTCCTTATTATTCTAAGACTTTAAAAAAAAGCCTCAGATCAAAATGTAGATAATTAAATTATCTTTTAGATGGTGATTTCATTAAAATACGCCCAGCGGTTTTGGTGTGATTGTCGAATTTTCGTCCATTTTAGACATAACTTTACAAATTAATTACACTATGTTATACAAATAAAACTCAAAATTTGCTTTGATCAAATTATTAAGAAAATAGTCTAATATAACATATATTTTTTCCAAAACATTACGACTAGCCGTTTAGACGTGATTCTCATTTAAAAATCAGCTACTCAAGGGAATCGGCGCCTTAATCTTGCTAGTGTCACCGGCTACATCAAAATTGGAAAATAGAAAATGGCGGCTTCTGGGCGCCATATTGTGGGGTCTTAATGTTTGTTTCTTCCGATCCCATCGTGCGGGGTATTAAAATAAAGGGTTTTAGGACATGATTTTAAAAATATATAACATTTATATGTTTAAATAAACCAAATAAGAAAAAAAAAATGTTGTCCAATTAGTTTTTGAAGCAGTAATGCTCTCGGAGGAAGAGGCGAAACGCGTGAGGGTGACGAAACGGAGACGCCCATAGCCACCGCAGAGATACCAAGCCGATTCCCGACCACCGTAGGCGCGGGCTTGCGGACGGCAAGTAATGGGTAGCTCGCCGTCCGATAAGGACCAGGCCCAAGTTGACGGCGCGTAGCCTTCCACGCGCGCCTCAAAAGTGCCAGCTAAAACTGAAGGGGTCCGCTAGGGCCGATGCTTGTCTGGGTCGCGGATAAATTTGAAAGAGAGTTACCGCAGCCCTGGCACAAGCAACTGTAGGAACACGGGTGGGTTTTAGTCAGTAAAAGTCTGACACACCCTCCGTTACGTGCGTTCAAGCGGTTATGCCATACCTATTATTGGAATCAAATATAACAGCTAACAATGTTAGGACCCATTAATATTAATCCTAATTTTTATCCGTGGTGCTAGGCAACTGGGCTTATCCCAGTTGTAAACGACCCTTTGTGCCTATTGACCTTGTTTGTTCTATCTCCTGCTGGGTATGGAGGGAAGTGGAAATTTATATTTTTTTCCTATTCCTCCATTATTCTTTTCTGATTAATTTCGTTGCGTGATCCAAGACAGTTAAATTCATTCTCCGGGACTTCGTCGAGCTTCATTGCCTCGGCGCTTTTCAGGTGGTCGCCACTGTTGATTCTGGCTTTCAGGAGTTGCAGTGGTTTGGGAATTGTGCGGTGGGATTGACACGCCCTCCTGCTTCACCTAGAGCGGGAAAAGACATTGGATGAATTCCCAATCACGGTTTGCCAAGTGCCGTGGCAATAACTCGTGTTCGGAACTAACTTAAGAAACGTCAGGTATTTGATTTCGGTACAGTGAATTGAATATTGAAATTTGACTTTGTTTCTGAACTCTATAATTTCATTTACTCTCCTTCCCCAACCACATATTGAGAAACCCAACAACCACCGACCTAGAATACAGACGTGATGCTATATTATGTATGTTTCGTTTAATTTTCTTTTCCTTTTAATTTGTCATATCACCAACGCAATAGAAGTCAAAATCGGATGAACGGGCTGGCAAATAGGATTATTTAAATGTCTAATGTTCTTTTATGGTGTACAATAAAGTATATTCTATTCTATTCTATTCTAATGTTATCTCAAATGGAGTATGAATAATGGTGTGTTGTCAAGATAAATGAACACTCTTTACGGTATGCAACAATGCATGTTGCAACAGTAATATTATGGGTAAACAGAACTAAATTTAAATAAATAAACAGAGTAGGAATGCAATAGGAAGATCATGACTAGTTATGATAAATGTAAAGTTGTGTAGACATATTGATTTACGTGTGATTATTTGTAAATAATAAATGTTTAACAAAACATCAGTGATGTGTATGAATTCAGTGATGATGACATGTGTGGTGTGTGGTTAGGATAGGATAGCATAGTTGGACCCCGCATTTGGTACGTGGTGCGTGCAGGCCTCCTCTCTGTGAGAGAGGTGCCTGTTAGTGGATGTCACATGTCTTCGATTTTTCGGTTCTAGGACATGCCAGTTTCCTCACAATGTTTTTCATCACCGTATTGAGAACAGTGGTGATGAAACAATTTACCATAGTAATGCACCTGCCTGCTGGGTTCGACCCCAAGACCTACAACTTGTAAGTCACGGCCGTTACCACTGGGCCACCACTGCTCTTCCCCCGAAGGGGTAGAGGTATATCTATAGCAACTAAGTTTTCGCCAGTTGCGGCGGAATCATACTTACGTGCCGTGGCGTGGCGTGGTGTTTTATGAGGCATTTGATTGGCTACAAGACTCGTTGTAATATGACGTAGGCTTAAACAGATTCGTATGATTGGTATATCCCGCGCCACGCTACGACACGACACAGTAATGTGTAGGCAGCGTTGAGATTTATGTAATAAGGGGGAGCCTGTTGCTACCAATTGGACACAAAGCCAGACTCTGTGCTGCTACTGAGAACTTCCCAATAACACTTTACTTGACCCGAGAATCGAACCCAGAACCTTGTGCTCGCTAGCGATTACGAGACCAACGGAAATTTGTTGTAAAGTTTGTGTTATAAAGTTATAACTAACGACCAGTACCTTCTTTTGTTTATCATTAACATCAGCCTTTTAATGTTCCCACTGCTGGGACAAAAGACTCCTCTCTGTGGGAGGGAAAGGGCCGTAATCCACCAGGCGGGTCTAGTACGGGTAGGTGGATGTTACATGTCTTCGAACTTTTAGTTTTAGGACATGCCGGTTTCCTCACGATGTTTTCCTTCACCGTTTTGAGAGCAATGGTGATGAAATTATTTTACGCAAAGTAAAGTGCCTGTTTGGGTTCCACTGCTCCCTTATGTTTATACTTTGTATTAATTGCTTGTTCTTCTTCTTCATTTCGTGTGAGGATGTGGCCTACTCTGGTGTCAGAGTTAATTGTTTGTTGAAGCACTCTGTTGGTAAAGAATTTTACTCGCTGACTACATAACGGTTTAACAAAATGAATAATGCAAAGGTCTGACTGAAACGGTTCGTCCTACACTTCTTTCAAAGATCTTCTATAACTTGAACCGTGTAGCTAAGTTCTTTTCAACTAAAATGCCATCATTCAACTTTTAGTGGACGCTTGCAACCATAAAGAAAGGTATTCGTAATGAAAACTTTACATGAGAATGAATCATCTTTTCTTGTAAAAATTCAAGAAAAATTTAAAATGCACGTCTTTTAATATCTTCCATGTTTTCGGCAATGTTATGCAGGCCGTACACTCTCGCGCGAGAGTCCGAAAAGACGCTAAACAAAATACGTCATGATCAGTACCGAGAGCAATGTACATCACCCACGCGGGATCTCGCGCACGTGTGTATCAAAAACTTTTGGGAGGGAAATAAAAAAGATTGGTTACTTTATCACTGAGAGATTTTGCCGTAAAATAATAGCACAAGTACAGAGTGGTATATTTGATGAAGATTAAACCAAAGCCTTTAATGCTATTAAAGCTAATCAAGCCAAGGCGAATGTAGAACAAAGATAGGTATTATAGGGCTTTAAATTCACTGGATTTCTTACAGAAAGAGAAAGCACTCATGAATATGAACACACTTTCACTTTATGACCAATACTAATAAATTAAAAAATATCAGCTGCCAAAAAAAAATTAATCTCCTTTATACGTACGATTATAGTTATGTCTAATTAAGTCAAAATTACTCTATGGGTAAAAATTTTGTACAAATAAATTCTTGTATAACTTAACTTTACGTTCCTACCTACCTTAAGGTTACACTAGTCGAAAATTCTTCCATGCAAACGTAGTCTAGGGATTATTCCACTGTTTGTCGATGTACGTTCAAAACAAAAAGTGATATTAATTTGTCTCATCATTATCTTGCCCTGTATGGAAGCAAAAAAATAAAAAAATTAAATATTTGAAAGTTATGAGCGTCGAAAGTTTCACATTTTGACACTTATTTTAACGCATTTTTGGGCATAAATAAATACCATAAGAAGACGGAAAATTGCAAAACGGCCTCCATACAGGGATAGATTAGTAGTTCAACAATGCAAATATTTTTTTTTGAACAGATAGATGTTGTCGTTTTTTCATGATATCTAGACTGCCAAAGGTCCGATTATAAAATTTCGCGCGCTCGGTTTCGTCCTAAATCATTATCCATTTCGCTACAAATTTGCAACAGTGTGTATTCGTACGCGAATTAGCTTCCTACTGCTCATCACAGCATCTATCTCTGCCGCACGTGTTGTCGGTTGATATAAAATGCATTTTATATCAACCGACAACACATTTTTTTTTTTGCTCAAAACAGTTCGTGCGCTCGACTAGTGTAACCTTAAATAAAGAGTTGAAGTAATACTTTCATTACAACAACTGAAGTAAACCATGTTTCTACATAAATACCTATGCGACTCTATGTACCCGTCATAAAGTGGATAAATTTTAACAAGATGGAAACTTAATTAATTAAGTGTTCAGTAAGTTCCCGGATGTGTTACGAGTTCATAATAGTTTGCTTTGATTTCAAAGGACTAATTTAACTTTATATACCTACTCGTTTAATATACGCAACGTATACTGCTCAACGTAATAAATATGGACATTAATAGATTAAAGTATTTGATTACTGAAATCATTATTTGGTTAACTACCTGATCATTTTTTACCAATGAATGCTTCGAAATGTAGATTTATTCCGATCTAATACCAAAAACTAACACCACTGGTATTTGTTTCAACCCATATTTATTTTCTATTCCGAACGGATACCACTCTTTAAATAATTATATTTAATTTAATACCAACAACTTCAATTTGGTACAGTCAGCTAAGCCAAATCTAATCCGATTAACGGCAAATACCCATTTTTGGCCGTGAAACGCCCAACATTTTTCTTTTAATAATCTAATAATGTTTTATGTTTATTATACGCAGTATTCATTTATCCAAAAAAGATAGCAACATTTTTGCACAAAAATGTATCGAAAAGATAAAATGAAATTAGGTAAATCCGGTAAATTCATTTGTGGATAAAATAAAAAGTGTTGCCATTTACTAATTTCGTTCAAAATATAATCGATTCTCTTTTCTTCAATCGATTCATTATGATATCACTATTTTTATAATTACGCTCCTATCTAATAATAAGTAAGTCAGGTAATTTAACTGCCCCCCCGGTGGGTTCCCGCTTTGTCGAGGCGGGGGGGGCTCAGTAACCGTGGCTTGGTCACCCACGGTGAAGCGAAGAGGAACCCGAGGAGGAGCCGCTCGTCAGGGCTTTTGCCGATTAAGCCGACGACGTAGCGGCCAACTAGTAGGTTGCGGTGCCGCTTGGTAACAGGCGACATCGCAACTGAGGCGGGCCGCGATATCTTATGGAGATTCCCAGGTCACATACGATATCGCGGCTGAGGGTTGGAGGCCGCGGCGGGAGAGGAGTGCCGGTATTGCGGTGCGCCGCTCTCCCTACCTTCCGCGGCCTAGACGGGGTCGCCACCGTCTGATGGCGGACGCGGTGGGGCCGCAGGGGAAGAGGAGTGTCGGTATAGCGTTAGCCGCTCTCCCTATCCTCTGCGGCCGCAAAATGGTAGGTGGCGGGGCCATTGACCTCGACCCGTCACAGTGGGACCAAGGGTGCCATACACGAGGTCGTCTGGCACGTGCTGAATTGGTCCCTGGGGTGGTCACGGCGTACAGTGTGTTCTGGTGCGGGTTCGCGGTGAGTGCTAACGCGTGCCCGTGTTCCCGCCATAAGCGGCACTGGAGGACACCGTGGAGTTTTAGTGGGTTAGAGTCCCACATAACTGCACTATCTCCCCGTGGTAGTGCAGTATGCATGAGCATTTCTCCAAGCAAAAAAAAAAAGGTAATTTAACTTTTTTGTAAGTTATTTTTTCTAGTTTTGATGTTTTTGCATAAAAAAAAACAGATACAAGGAGGACTTAAAATTATAATAAAGTTGATTTTAGTCATGTTATATTATTGAACTAGACGTTTGCTAACAATTTTCTTTTTGTATTTAACTGTTAACTGACTTTTAAGGTTTTCTATTTACAAACAAATAATTTTACTGACTGCACCTTATATCTTTGAACTTGTTTTGGTATTAGTTTTTACATTGGTATCCGTTTGGAATATAAAATAAATATAAGTTGAGACAAATACTAGTGGTATTAATTGTTGGTATTAGAACGGAATAAATAGAAATATAGAATAAAGAAACAAAGTGAAGTGAGGTGATACAATTTTGGAACTCTCTTCGGTCGGTCTCGAATTCTTTTTTGTATATAGTGCTGCTGACACTTATGCACAGCAAAAAACACAAGTTAAGGAAAAAACAACAAATAAATACAAGGTGTCATCAACAACTTCCAGGACATATGACCCATAAGGGTGACTGTATGTAAATTCAATGAGGAAAAAAGAAGAAAAACGGTAGGAGATTTAGATTCAATAAATTAATTCCATAAAAAAAACATGAAAAAATCCAAAAAAATAATTGCTCAAAAGCAAAAAAGAATACTTTTAGGTAAAAAAACCTTTTTACAAAATCGGTTGTATTTTTTTGTTAAAAAGTTTATTACTTTTTAGTGGCACATAAAATAGACAAATTCTATAGTAAGGTACCTATAATGCCCACAGTGATGCCAGAATAGATTACACGAATAACATGTAACTTGAACATAACCGGTGGAATGAGCGTGTACCAGGGTGAATCGAGCAGGTGCGGCCCAGTGTTGGTCGTGGGTTCGAACCCAGGCAGGCGTTTTACTTTGTGTAAATTATTTCATCACCACTGCTTTTAAAACGGTGAAGGAAAACATCGTGATGGAACCGGTATGTCTTAGAACCAAAAATTCGAAGACATGTGACATCCACTAACATGCACTGGGCCCGCGTAGTGGATTACGGCCCATTTTCTCTCACCAATGGACCAAATGCAAGTCTAAGTGCGGAAAAGTGGTCCATTTATCCTATCCTATCCAGGGTGAACCGAGAACCGCCTCATTAATGGGCAGTCGATTAAAAAGAAAGAAAAAGCGTTTATTTGCGCCACCAATAATAAAAAAAATACAAAAAGAAAAGAAAAGACTGACAATAGTGGTGATGATGTGAAATCATAAAAGCAGCGTTTTATTAAACAACTACCCTCTTACTAATAAACGCGGAATAAAGTTATACCAAGTATAAACCTATGAGAATGTATGGTTATTCCTTTGTTATACCTGGTATATCTTTATTCCGTGTTTATTAGTAAGAGGGCTAGTGCATAATTTAAATAAAAAGGACAAGAGATTTAATTCGGTTGAAATTCCTTGTAACTTTTATGGAAAAGATGTGTAACTTTTATGGTGTACAATAAAGTATATGCTATTCTATTCTTGTACAACGAACAATTCACTAGAACTGCGTGTTGGTTAAATGGTTTACCATCCTTCTACGGCTTTATAACTGGAATTAGTGGAAGCAATTAATAAGCTGTGTTTAAGTTGGTGAGCCCGGCTTTTGTCAGTGTTGCCAACACCGCTACATGGGACTTTGTTTTAGCACGGTGTTTCACTGGCGATTTTATTAAGCATGATTATATTAAGGATAAAATAATACCGGATACAGCAACTCGAGTAGGCGTACGAAATAGCTAAAATGATAATCATGCAGCCGACTTATGTGCTGCCACCGACGATGCTGTAGAAGTGGAAATGTACAGGGCCAAAAACACAAATACCATCGTCACAAAAATTAAGAGCTGAATTGATAAACCTGCAGCCGACTTATGTGCCGCCACCAACGATGCTGTAGAAGTGGAAATGTACTGGGCCAAAAACACAAATACTATGGTCACAAAAAAGTAAAGCTGAATTGATAAACCTGCAGCCGACTTAAGTGCTACCACCGACGATGCTGTAGAAGTGGAAATGTACTGGGCAAAAAACAGAAATACCATCGTCACAAAAAAGAGGAGCTAAAATAATAAAAGTCAAAATAATAAGCTACTTATCAAAACTGGTAGCGAGGTTAAATACCAAGAGTGCTCTTGTAAAAGAGAGGCAATAAATAAAAAAAGAAAACAATATAAATATACAGACATAAAAACAAAATTAAACAACGCTAAGGGCTTCACCAATGAACAAAAATAAATTTCTAAAAGTCGGCACAAACTTCTTAAAAACAGACAGAATTTGAAGGTACGGAAATATTATTAGCAAAAAGGAAAACATGAACTAATCAATGTTAGAAAAGTTATGAGAACTAATTTAAAAAGTTGTTTGAATATTAATCATCCTTGTAAAGCGAGAGTAATTAAGGTCGTCAGTCCATTCTTCAAAATTAAGTGAAGTTGAGAAAATCTACCTCATCAAGCCTCATCAGTTCTAAGCTAGGCAGATCTAACTTTAGTCCCTCGTGTTGCTGACGATATTTTTATATTGCTCAGCGATATTATGCAGCTAGCTAGTACTTGAAACAGCTCCTTCTGATCACCAACATACTTTTTATTCAATGACTAGCTATTGATGATGACTGGTAAGCTATGTGCTATTCCTGACTAAAATGTATTTATGGAGTTTCTTGTGCATTATTCTCCATAACATGCTGCTTTCCGAATGCAACAATAGAATCAATTTTTATTCCTTGTAAATTTTAATGTAACGTTCAAAAGTGCCGCTTGGTGGCCTAGTTGAAATAAAATACCTTTGTCTATCTTTGTGCCAAATTTCATCCAGATCCGTCCAGCCGTTTGAGCGTGAAGAAGTAACAAACATACAAACACACACACACACGCTCACAAACTTAGTTTTTATAATATTATAAGTGTGATGTGATGCTGCTTCAATCTTTCATCATCATTTTAGCCGAAACACGTTCACTGCTGGACATAGGCGTCCCTCACACATCGCTATATCAACCAGTCTTAAGCTTTTCACGTCCAACGAACTACCGCGGCCCCCACCAGGTCACCAGTATAATTTATAAATAAATAATGTATAATTTATCGTAAATGCTTATCTCCATGAATTATGCGTTTTAAACATTATGCTGAAAAAACAGCAAAGCTGCCAAAAGTTGGCATCCTCATAATTTAGAGCAATAAACCGTCTACTTTTAATGACACCCTGTTATAGAGTTATTAATATTTAACGAACCATTTTATATTTAAAAAAGCAGTGCTTGAAATATTTAAATAAATAGCACGCTAATTTGAAACTACGCCGCTATTTATAATTTTTTTATGCATTTCATAAATAGCAGTGTTACCACAAACGAAAATTTTAAAACAACCCTAAAGATTTATTTTTACAAATTAAGTGCAAAAGTGGATTATTGGTTAAGTCTGTCAAATCGTATATTCCCCGAAATAATCCGTTATTCTGGAAGATACTTAATCAAGAAAATCGACTCGATGGGACTACGAAATTCGAATGAATAATTCGACTTATTAGCATATTCAGTTCTCTTCATGTTTACGAGAAAATAACAAGTAAATCGGCTGCTGTACTATTACGTAAAATTCGATGCAGTTTTTCTATGTAGTTAATTACAAACAGGCAGCTGGTTACCCTCCCTATTGTTGAGGTGGGGGGGCACCGCTTGGTCATCCACGGTGAAGCGATGAGAAACCCGAGGAGGGGCCACTAGTCAGGATTTTTTGCCGATTAAGCCGACGACTTAGCTGCTAACAAGTAGGTGGCGGTGCCACATGGGCTACATCGCAACTGAGGTGGGCCACGACGTCGTATGGGGGCATCGCGGCGGAGTGTTAGGATAGGAGGGTCCGGTGACGGACAGCCGCGGCGAGTGCTAACACGTGCCTATGTTCTCGCCATAAGCGGCACAGGAGGACACCGTGGCACCGTGGCGTGGCGTGGCGTTTTAGTTGGTAGGTGTCCCACATAACTGTGCTATCTCCTCGTGGTAGCGCAGTATGCACGAGCATTTATCCACGCAAAAAAAGGGCAGTTGGCTTGCCTGATGCCCAATTTCTGCCGCTGCCAATGGATAACTGAAATCGCAAATGTGTCCGTAAAATATTTTGAAAATAATAGGAAACATCATGGCTGGTGACTCCTGAAGTATCAATAGCGTGATTGCAATGTTAAAGTTACTAATAACATAACCTTACCTCGACTTTTCGGACCTTCACCCTCATATTACTTACTGCCTATAGCTAATTTCAAAACTGAGAAGACTGTAGAATACGAATGAACGTAAATCTCCAATTTTGAGTACAAAGCCATCATATTATTATCGAAGCAACACTAATAAATACGTATTAATACCAGCAGCTCTCGAGTTCCTTACGAGTTCGAATACGTACGCTAATTGCTGATTAGATGAGGGAATTGGGGAAAAGTTGCCAGTATGTAAAATCTGCTACGTGGCACTTAGGCACGAATCCTCTAGCGGGAGATTGCACACAAACTGTGATATTGTTAAATTGCTTTTTGTGCATAGAAACTGATTCAGTGGGACATCCAATTACTAATATAATACATGCATAAGTAATTCTATCAGTCTGTTACCTTTTCACATTTTAAGGTTTGAACGGATTTGGATGAAACCTGACATATGGATAGAACCTAGATTAGGACTTTAAGATACTTCTCATCCCGGTATAATGTTAATGTCTGCGAAACCAGTACCTTACTTTTACATTTTGTATTTGATGTTACAGATTTTATAAAAATATCAATTTTTATTTGGGAAATTTCTTGTCCAAATTTAATCACTACACTATTTTATTTGCATAACATAAGCATATAACATTTTTTTAATATGGCGTAGTTTCAGTTGCATCTACTATAATACCACAAAATTGCTACAGTGATAAGAAAATTTGTGAGTGAGAAACAACATTTTATTTTACGTAAAAGTAAATAACAATACACATGTACAGAGATGAGAGCAGTGGTGGCCCAGTGGTTTCGGCCGCGACTTACAAGTTGTAGGTCGTGGGTTCGAGCCCAGGCAGGCGCTTTACTTTGTGTAAATTATTTCATCACCACTGCTCTCAAAACGGTGAAGGAAAACATCGTGAGGAAACCGGCATGTCCTAGAACCAAAAATTCGAAGACATGTGACATCCACCAACCCGCACTGGGCCCGCGTGGTGGATAATGCCCATTCCCTCTCACAGCGAGGATGCCTGAGTCCCAGCAGTGGGAACATTAATAGGCTGATGATGTGATGTGATGTACAGCCAGGGGTCAAAAATGCAGTTTACCCTCCCAAAACTCAAATGGCTAGTTTTTGTAGAAGTTATCACAACAAATTATCCACAATTGATATAATATGTTGTATAGAAATTAAGTATAGATTATGCCTACTAACTGTAAAAAGTTGAAAATCTTGTGCTTAAAAAAAATTGCCGCTGCTGTTTTAGTAGATGATGACTGCACTATTAAACCTTAACTGTAAATAAGGGAGTTAAATATTTAATCAACTATTTATACTAAAGCTAACTACGACCCACATATTATTATAATACAAATCAAAATAGATTTACGATTTAATCCTTCACATCGTTATCATACGGAAAAGTGCCCTGAAGACTGGCAGCAATGATGGATTTGTATTTCCAAATCTGCAAAGAGAATACCTCACCAACCTTTTCACACAGACGTAAAATATTTCTCTGAGTGTTGGATTTCCTCCTGAGATTTTACGTAATACTTTTAAAGCATGTTGATAAATGCTCCTCAGTTTGAAAATTGCACCGTTATATCAAACTCACCTTTTGGTCCCTAGGTGAAAAAATGCCACCTTATTGCTCCCTATGGGTAGATATAGGAAATGAAGATATTGTTGATAATAGGCACTACTAGGCAATAGCATCTTTTTGCTGAAAATATGTAGATATCTTACAACCAAATATGGTTTACAAAAAAACCCAGATTCAAAGAGTAAAATACGGATAACTTTTGAACGGGTCAACCGATTTTAATCAACCTAAGCTAGCTAAGAACACTCTCGACAACGTCATCTTTCAAACAAAAATAAACAAAAGCAAAATCGGCTCACCCGGTCAGTAGCTACGATGCCACAGAAAGACACACACACATACAGACACGTGAAACTTATAACACGCCGTCGTTTTTGCGTCAGGGGTTAAATAAATATCGCCCAAATAATACGGCAACGCTTCGGCCTTAGGACAATGAATAGTTTATGGATTATATCCCAAGAAACAAGAAAGGCATTAACTTTAAATACTCTAGAACGTAGACAAGGCAAGAAATGAAATAAATAAAGAAAGAAACCAGCATAGACCATCTTGGTGCTTGTTTATTCCAATTCCATGCAATAATTTCCAAACAATGTTTTCCGTCGCCTTAAGTCCTTAAGGGCTGACTCCGATGTACCTTCTAAACAAGCATGCACATTACAACTGCAAAAGCACGTAAAGCCATATCATTTAATTTAACCAATTCAATTAACTGTAAAAGCTACGCAAAGAGCCAAAAACAAAAGAAAAACGAAAACGAAACACATCCGCGAAACAAAACACTACCATGCACCTCGCGTACTAATTTATTCTAGCAATTAGTAGTAGAATGTATTTTTCTCCCCAGAGGACCTGCAAAATATACATAGCAGGAAGATTTTACGTTATGCTCCTACATTATAAATTGGATCTTCCGTTCCGTCCTTTGGGGACGACAGCAACGAAAGCTATGTTCCTACCATTACTCTGAAGATATGCGAATCTTGGTTACAGAAATGTTTTGATAAGAATGTGAGTTATGTATGTGCTGTGCGTAGGTAACTGCTTCGGAGACAAAAGAGGGAAATCATTCGGAATGTGTATATGGTGTACGTGTTTTAATTTATGTGTCTGCATTGCGTCTGGGTTTTGAGTCGGGAGCCGCATTGCCAAAAATTCTTTGTTTTTACCCGGCTGCAAGGAAAGGGTTATGTTTTTCGCGCGTATCTTGTATGTTTGTATGTATGAAATATTCTTTATTACCTCGTATCTTTCAAACCACTTGACGGATTTTTATAATTAAGACATCGTTAGATAGGTCTTGGCCGCCCAAGTGTTCTTAGATAAGTGCCGTTGAAAAAAAAAGAAACATGGCGGATTTTGGGCGCCATATTGTAGGGGCTGCAATTTTTCTTGGCAACCCATCGAGTGGGGTATCAAAATAAGGGTTTTTAGAGGTAATTACGAAAATATATACCACTTATATGTTTAAAGTCATTAAAAAAAAAGTAAAACTAAAAAGTTGTAATTTTTTTTTTAATAAAATATAAAATCCCGACTGCTTCAAAAGCGAACTAAAAAGATGTAAACAAGATGAAAATCTTGCTGTGCAGTCGGATGATACATATTCGCGAGCTGGCTGACCAAAACCAGATGTATCCTTTTTTAATTACGAAAATATATACCACTTATATGTTTAAAGTCATTAAAAAAAAAGTAAAACTAAAAAGTTGTAATTTTTTTTTTAATAAAATATAAAATCCCGACTGCTTCAAAAGCGAACTAAAAAGATGTAAACAAGATGAAAATCTTGCTGTGCAGTCGGATGATACATATTCGCGAGCTGGCTGACCAAAACCAGATGTATCCTCCGACTGCACAGGAAGATTTTCATCTTGTTTACATCTTTTTATTTCGCTTTTGAAGCAGTCGGGTTTTTTGATTTTTCACAATGAGATTTGGAAGCGATGATGGTACGGTGCAGTGACACAGAAGTATACCACTCAAACAGTAGGCAGATGTTGGAACGTCTCTGAGGTCCCTTAGGGTAATCACAGATAACTTAGCGCCGGTTTCTGAATTAGGAATTTGGAGTTAAAAACGTGTACGTTGCATTGCAGAATCCTTCTTCAATGCAATAGTATGAAAGATTTACGAGGCAAAAATGGTATTTGACAAATACTCAACTTTAAATTCTTAAAGACTACTAACGAAATATGTCGAATGTTGAACTCCACTGATCGGCTGAAATAATGATGATGATGATGAAATTCCTAATTCAGAAATCGGGGGCTAGAGCTGCCTTTACGTTTGCGTTTACTTACATACTTTTTTTTCTAAAACATAAAAAGGTAGTACATGACGCATATACTCGTACCACACGTTCTTAACCCAAACCTACTTGCGCAAAAGGTTATTGTTTCTCAAACAGAAATGTAATGAGTAATGTTGTACTGCCACTACCTCTATGTATGCATACTAGGCATTATGATTAGATGCATTTGGTGGGTTTTTAATTGTTATTAAATCAAAATATGTATAGTTATTACGGGTATTTTGTTTGTATTTAATTTTGGGGCATCTATATGTATAATTAGTATTAAGATTAGTTATTTTTTAATGTTTATATTTTTGTGTTAAGTGATAAGAGAAAGGGGGCGGGCTGTAAATCAGCGTTGACCAGCGTTGTGGCTATGCTGCACACTGATCAGCATTTGCTGAGCCCGCTCCTTTTACCACACTGAATGTGCTTATATTGCCACATCTGTGTTCGACACTATTTTGTATTAAGATCGTACACATATAGTGTTTGGTAATAATTGTTTTCTTTCTTTCTTTCTTTCAAAACCAGAAGCAGTCACCGTAGCCGAAACCGGAATGCCATGTTCATTCTTAATTTGCGTCTACAATTCCACAATCCGTCTTCCTTACATCAAAACAAACAAGACGAGAGCCGTTATTTATGCTCTGCCTTCCAAGAATTTCATGCCCGGGCAAGTTAAGCCATGTCTTGTACCGATTTCGTGGTACACGGCGTATCAGACTTCCCGTCTGTCTTGTGGGCAGGCAAGGCGTTTTGTGAGACAGACTGTGCACTGATTCTTGTGAAAGATGCTGCATGAGGATTTGTTGTGTGTGAGACGGATTTTGTATTACAAATTCAAAAGATTCTTCGCGGTCATTTTTAGGGGAATCAGGCACTGGTGGAAAGTGTCCTGTCAGCAAACATTACCAAGTGAACAGTCAGTTTGCACTTCATAATATGACCTCTGGTGGCGTTCTGTACATTCTGCGTACCCCAATGGGCACAAAAGTGTTTGTTTATGTATGTGTACCTACTTCAATTTGGGGTGGCTGATGTGTTTTCATGCGCCTAATTATAAGTTATATACTTGTCGCATCAAGGCTGGCCGATAGATGTAAACCATCGGGAAGTCAGGATGTATTCCCTTAGGTTAAGACATCGTGTGTGAGCAGGTCGGTGGGCATAATCGTGCAAATGAAATCACGTAAGTTATTTCATTTGCACGATTATGAATAAACCCAGTGTATCGATTTGAATAAACCCAGTGTATCGAACACTGGGTTTATTCAAATAGACACAAGTTACATTCTTGCTTACCAATATTACGGATCGACACTGATTCTTCGACATCTTAGCTCTACGGCTGTCAGCCTGTCAGTACTAAACTGTTCTATTCTGCTGTCCCCACTACGCAAGCGGTTAGAAAAAGCGCGCCAATGCGTAGTTGCCCTTGATTGCCGCTAGGAGCGTGCTTGTGATTTGACTTTACGTCCGTACTATTGACTAAACCCGACATACTTGAGCCCCACTTAAATATTAATTTTATTTAGTTTTTAGTTTTTGTTCTTATAGCGGCAACATAAATACATCATCTGTGAAAATTTCAACTGTCTAGCTATCACGGTTCAAATGATCCTCTTTTGGTTTCAATAATAATTTTCATAATCGTATAAAAATATTACATAATATTTAAATTAAATCAAGTTTCGAAATTTCGAAATTAGATATGTCAATTTTGAAATGTTACCTCTAATAACTCAACTTAGCCGATCAGTATTCAAGCGACCATTGCGCAGATATTAACTAACTTTACTCATCTACGTTAACTAATTACTGCACTGTCAATCTTGTTCGCTATCTATGCTTCAATACTAATCTGTTCAAGATTATCTGTGTTATGGTCAGAACTACTAATATACTGATTACATCTATTTGATTAAATTAGTGCAAAGGGCGAATTCCGATAGGATAATTAAAAAGTTGAAGTCATTGTCTTCCATATACAATGCCAGGTTTATCCCGTGGTTAAGCTCATATGGACTATTATGTAGGCACCGTGCATTTTTCGGCATTAAAAGTATGGCTATGCACTCAGGAATAGGATATATAGCTTTCCATCAGATGCCCATCATTTTTTTTATTGATCAATACGCTGTGCGCATTATAAAGGATGTTTGGAAGCGCTTGGTTCGAATTGGTGGAATGGCAACAAGGTAAGGATGGTAACTTGCAGTGCGTCTAGATGTCCGATGGTAAAAGGGGGCTGGTGGGATGAGGTCGTGGAGTTCTTGAGCACACTCACCGAAGTACAGTCTGTAGAAGACCGACAAGCAGGCAACTTTGCGGCATTGAGCCAAGCTGTGAAGCTTGGCGTCCACCAGTTCAACGTCGCCAATGAGCCTCTTGGCTCTGCGTTCCACTGAGTCAAGCGAGGCAAGCTGATACTTAGCTGAACCATCCCAAAGGTGGCTGCAATACTCCATGCAGGATCGGACTTGTGCTTTGTATAGGGTTAAAAGCTGTCCAGGCGTAAAGTATCGCTTCTGTCAAGTTAAGTGTCTGTCTGTCTGTCTGTCACCAAGCTGTATCTCATGAACCGTGATAGCTAGACAGTTGAAATTTTCACAGAGACGTATTTCTGTTGCCGCTATAACAACAAATACTAAAAATAGAATAACATAAATATTTAAGTGCGGCTCCCATACAACAAACGTGTTTTTTTTGCCGTTTTTTGCGATAATGTGCGCATGTCTGACTCGCGCTTGGCCAGTTTTTTTTATTTTTTGTTATGCGATATAATTGTATAATGTAATTGTAATTTTTATTAATGTATGATAAGTATGTATAATGTGTGTGACTCAATATTTATGTAAATAATGTAATTCGATTATATTGTATTTTAATCGTTTTTGATATTAATGGTATTGTTTAATTATAACTTAAATTGACTTTTTACTTGATTTCTAGCAGCAGCAGGATCCGAATGTTTCATTATAATGTTATGTGTAAATAAGTCATTCATCAGTCATTCATCTCCTCTCGGACAGTCCATCCAAAGGTTGTCTGTAACAGGTTGCCCTGTGCGATAAGACCGCCCATTGTACACTTGTTTTTTTATGTTTTTTTGTCCTGTATGTACATTTTTGTGGTTTACAATAAAGAATATAATAAATAAATAAGTCGTTGGTGTGCCTTATTAATAAATAAATAAATGTGAATAGTTATCACTGTACTCATAATTTTGGAGAGCTTTTAATAGGTATGGTACTGAACAGTGGCTTTAGTGCGTGTTTTTAAACGTACCTACTCAATCGCGTTATCGTAAATATCAATTTGTACTAGAACTGGTGACAATAATGGAAAACCTCTTTTCAGGGTTCCGTATCCGAAGCGCCCAAACGGAGCCCTATTGCTGTCACTCACGCGTCCGTTGGTCTGTCTGGTCTGTCGTCTGACACACATTTTCATCCGAAGAATTTGTTAACTTGCCATTGACCTACGAATTTGAAATTCAGTGATAATGTTTATTAATACGTATATTTTACTAACAAATATATTGATAAATTGGTACGGAACCCTAAATGTGCGAAGTCTGACACGCACTTGGTCGGTTTTCTTTCTGTACACATTGACACAAGTAAACATTTACGTTAAGTATAAAACTCGCACCATAGCTGAAAACGTTAAGAAAAAACAAAACCTTTCACTTATACGAAATAGACCTGAGTATATTTATCTAAGAGATTTTAGCGCTTAAGATTATGTAGCTTACTAAAATATAAGTGAGCAATATACATCCATCTCCAAGGAAAATACTTTATCCAAGACGGAGCTAACCGTGATGAAACTCGCGAATCTGATTAAATATTCAACTGCACAGGATGGTAACGATACGAAGAACAAGACTCAAATTATGTCGCCGGAGACTTGAAGGTTATAAAATTATCACCCTTCTTCCGACAGTTTTCTCTGAATTCTCGTCGTTTTCAAGTTAGTCCAGATGGCGGTTTTCAATGCGAATGTTCTATTTGAATTTGCAGGGTTGATTTTCACTATTACCAAAATTTCCATTTAAATAGACTGTGGTGAAAAACATTTGAGCTTATGAAAAAACATTTCAGTGACAAACCACAAACGGCTTGTGGCAAGACAAGCCGTGTAACTAAACACATCAACACGGTCTAGGGATATTTCATACTCAATTAAATAACTCGAAAAGTACTGGCCGCATTGGAATCTTTTATACACCGATTTGTTTGTAATTTATCTCAGACTAATTCCAAATTTAAATTTTTGAAAATTCTTTTGTTTCGGTGGCATAAAAATGTCTTGATGTGTAGGAGAGGGAATTTTAATTTGTGCTAAATTTAGAAAACAATACGAATTACGTTTAGTTACAGTTTTTTTTCATTTTTAAACGAAAGATAAAGTTAAAATTGAGGTATTGTAGCCATGCAATGCCAACATTTGACGAGGGCGGAGATGTTATGAGCTGTGGGAATGCTGGAAGCTGGGTCTGTTCAGCGTAATGTTGCTGAGGCCATAGGGTCCCACCAAAATGTAATTTCAAGATTGTGGACACGCTATCGTGCCACAGGTGAAGTAGCGGAGAGGCACCGGGGGCCAAGTCGCATCACTACCCCCAGACAAGACCGATTTTTGCAAATTACTGCGCGAGCTCAACCAAATGCAATGGCGACTCAATTGGTCCAAAGGCTGCTAGTGGAACACCAAGTGCTTGTGAGTGACCAAACTGTAAGAAGGCGACTGCATGAAAGCAATCTACGCTCTCGTAGACCACTCCGGGTCCCACCTTTACGGAGAGGCAATCGTGGACGACGATTAGAATGGGTTCGGAACCACGTGGACTGGGGCCGTGAGCAATGGTCCAATGTTCTGTTCACGGATGAATCCAGGTTCGGCTTCCATCCAGATTCACGAAGGACGCGTGTTTGGCGAGTTCCTGGACGATGGAGCCTCAGGAAGTTCACCCATACCAAGGAGAAACAATTATGGTTTGGGCAGGAATTCATCTTGGAGGACGGACGGATCTCGTTTGGGTGCGGGGCAATATGACGGCAGAACGATACGTCCAACAGGTGCTGGGGCCCGTAATCTTGCCCCACAGAACACAAATGGGGCAAGATTTCCTGCTCATGCACGACAATGCCCGGGCACACACGGCGAGAACGGTAGCAGCTTGGTTACATACACACAATGTTAGGGCCTTAGACTGGCCTGCTCAATCGCCAGTTCAAATCCCATTGAACATGCGTGGGATATGCTGCAAAGAAGAGCTCTGAAGGAAGTTCCTGAAAATCTGGCTACAGAAGATCAACTTTTTGCGCACCTCAGAAGGACATGGGACAATATTCCGCAGCAAGACATTGACAACCTTGTTCTGAGCATGCCGAATCGTTGCCGATGTGTTATGAACATCATGGGCGCTTTCTCAGACTACTAACTTCAAGTTTATAAACACAAATTAAATGATTTTTCTATTTTGTCAGTTTTTACTCATAAATTAAAAGTTAATTCATATACGGTTTCCGTCTATGCTTCATTTTTTTCCATAAAATCCTGAAATTTTAATCGAAGTACCTTAACCATTATTAAAAAATGGTAGAATATTAAATAACGTATCTTTTAAATATATACATGTCATATAAATAATTAACACATTGATAGTAATTCGCTTTTTTAAAAATATCCCTGTTGATGTGTGTATATATGATTTTCAAACTGCAAAACTGCTAAAATGCCATTAAAATTTAATCCTCTGTTTAACCTCTGCATATATTGTTGTTGTGTTGACTTGTTTGTTGTTGTTATTGTTTGTTGACGGTTATTGTTTGTTGTTGTTGTTGTTTGTTGTAGTACATATGCACTCGTCTATCATAATTAGCGAAACAATAGAAAAACAATATGCAGACGCCTGATGTCGCAACAGTTGAGAGGATGGGGTTATAATTTTCACTAAATTGATAATTACTCACCTTCGTTATAAAAGAAACTCAAACCCAACGATTTAGCTGTCAGTCTATGAATTATTTAGCAGAAGATCATTGAGGCTTACAAGGAAATCGTGTGAAAATAATAGGTATAGGTATCTGTCTAAGTAGGTACCTAAGCAATCCTATATGCCCGAACCTGAACCACTGAGCCGAATCAAATATATCATCTAGAAAAAGCTATCCTGAAAGTATAAATTACCTAAAGAGAGTCTATCTTGAATCCTAGAGGCTAAAACATAAGAGAAACGTTTTATAGAATCAACGAGGGTAAGATAAATATACCCATAAAATCATTACAATATTATAAGTACATAGTTTCGTTAGTTTGATAGTAAATAAAAACGGCTTACTGGTGATAAGGGAGCTTTAATGTTGGGTCAATGTGTGTTATGGGATATAGACCTCTGATTTGTCTATCATTTCATTAGTTTTGGCAGCAAACAAGGCTGTTGGTGGTAATGGTATGATATAAAACATACTCGTACGTACCTACAGAGTATATTTCCCTTAGGCTTAGAAGATATTGCAACTTAGTGATAATTGAATAACTAGATCGAGTATCTTGGACAAAAAGTAGTCGAACTATTACTGAGCTTATTTGTAAGGCCGTTGGTGGAGACAGCAAAAGAACATCATATCCTAACGGCCAATATTAAGGTATAATTCTGAACCACGCTGCACGCAGCAGTGCTGCCGCGACACTACTGGTCCCCATACAATTTCTATAAGCTTATATGAGACTAGCTGTCCTACGCGGCTTCGTTCCCGTCAACTGGCTACGTACCTACCCTATCCTACCTACCCTACTCTACACCTACGCTACACCTACGCTACACCTACGCTGCACCTACGCTGCACCTACGCTACACCTACGCTACACCTACGCTACACCTACGCTACACCTACGCTACACCTACGCTACACCTACGCTACACCTACGCTACACCTACGCTACACCTACGCTACAAATACGCTACACCTACGCTATACCCACGCTACACATACGCTACACCTACGCTACACCTACCCTACACCTACCCTACACCTAACCTACACCTACCCTACACCTACCCTACCCTACACCTACCCTACACCTACCCTACACCTACCCTACACCTACCCTACACCTACCCTACACCTACCCTACACCTAACCTACACCTACCCTACACCTACCCTACACCTTTCCTACACCTACCCTACACCTACCCTACACCTAGAAGAGTATAGATTACATTCCGAACTAGGCAGCAAAGTCGCGAGTGTCTAATTTCTTAGTGGCAGCACTGCGGCAACAGCACTTCTGCTTGTTGCCGAGTTCGGAATCATACCTTTAGTTCTTAAAATTAGTGCTTACTCATCATCAAAAAGGTAGAAAATATGTGTTCTAAAAATCAGTCATGGTCTCCCACCTGAACCGAAACCACGGCCTTAAGAACGAAACACGTGCCCAGAATTCTGCAGATAATTTAACAACTGCTTCATCTCTCCACTGTGTCATAAAAGTAAGTCACCCTTAACTTGAACATACAACATAAACGAAA
Organism: Orthosia incerta; assembly: GCA_948252205.1. NCBI lineage: Eukaryota > Metazoa > Arthropoda > Insecta > Lepidoptera > Noctuidae > Orthosia > Orthosia incerta. The sequence goes on along the minus strand of OX411757.1, from coordinate 8,083,609 downwards.
TAATATTGCGCTTTGTCAGACTAACAAAATAATATGAGATTTCTCCATTTTGATTTGAATAATCATCTGAATCTGCAAAAAGAGGACTAGATGTATTTGCTTTCTTCTAAATTACTTAAGCTTTTAGCTCTAATGCAGACGGTCTCCTCTTAAGTGGTCTGACAACTGCCAACATTAGTCTTTGGAGACTTGAGAGTTGGTGTCTCGTTTTGAACCGATTAAGGAATAAAAACCTTTTTAATATTCTGTAAATTTTAATCAAATTTATACAATATACATCTACGACATAATATTAATTACACAACTGTTTTCACTAAGCTTACTAAATTTAAAAACAAAATAAAATAGTAAATCAGGAAAGCTTAATAAAACTTATCGACACTTTGGCGTGGAGTTACTTTTCCATATTGCTGTCTTATCCGGGAACGCCCGCAGAAGACTTGACGAAATGCCACGTTGAATGGAAATGCTTAATTCTTTGGTCAAACATCGAGCTGTCCCTCTGGTCACTCAAAGTATCAATCTATCGTCACTGTCTCTCGTAGAGTGTCTCGTGTAGGATTCTGTTTCAGCATCTTATTTCTAGGTCCTGACAAGGGTCAGTGACAGTTGCTCAGATAAGTTGTACGACGTCTCCGTTGTAGTAGTAATTCAAATTAACGTTCCTTTCCGCCGATTTGTCGGTCCAATTTTCTCCTTTCGTGTGTTCGCTCACTTAGAGCTTTCCTTCCGTATGAGTAAATTGTAAACCCCCAAGGAATGCGACGTCGTCGTCTCGCTTGCTCTTTGTTTCGGTAATAGAAACAAATGAATGTCTGAAAGCAATTAATAAGTAAAGCCAAGTGCTTCGAATGGAGTACGAAAGGTTTCAAAGCGTTTCGATCAGAAAACGGGGTGGTTCCACTTTGAGTTAACTTGAATTTAATGTTTCGACTAGACGTTCGTAGAGTAAAAAATATGTTTGTACGGAAGACTTTACAATAAAGAACTACTTAGGCAAATAATGTTCTTTACAATGCCAAACATATGAAGCTAGCTTCTGCCCGCGGCTTCACTCGCGTGTGAAAATAAAACCTTTTTACGCCTAATAAAGCCTTACTTAATCAAATGCCAATAAGTACCAACAACAATTTATTAGAGACGATTCAGACTAAAAACCACAGACTATATACAAACAATCAACGCGCGCTTTTTTGAGAGGTATCAGGTTCAGTAACATTCTGCCAGCTACATAATGATCCATAGAAAAGTCATTTCGTAACTGTTATTATGTAATTTTGTTTTGTTTTATTTTTATTTTATAATCGTCTAAATGTTCATATTTCGAAACGAATGTCTTAGGCAATGTAAAACAAAATAGACAAAGTAGTGGGAAAAGTGTTTTATTATATCGAGGGAGCACATACCGCGATAAGGCCTACGTGTTATTCCAAACTATAATCTATCTTTGTGCCAAATTTCATCCAGAGCCGTTCAGCCGTTTTGGCTTGACTGAGTAATAAACATCCATCCATCTAAACTCAAGTAGGAATAAAATGGTTAAGGTTAAGCTTAGACTATAAAGTATAAACTTACAAGTGTTTTCAGAAATACGAATCCATCTAGGTATCTCGACTACATTTATATTCAATCTGGCCTTCGTTGGTCTGCACTGGTCGCATGATCTCTCTCCGGTCGTGTTGGATTACCGTACCAAGCGTACCATCGATCTAAGAGACTGAGCCTCCTGTTTTTGCGCACTTGTCCACTATAATAACTCCGGCGGGCTTATTACGTATCTTGAAAAACAAAACGATAGCGATTTTTGCACAATAATTGCTCTTCAATCTACGTTGAAGAGCAATTACTGTGCAAAACCGCTATCGTTAAAAAAACCGCCAAAAACTCTAAAACATCCGTTTTTGGCGGTTTTATTTGAAATAAGTGAGATAGCCCCAACACAAGTGTAATTTATAACTTACTGGGGTTACATCCAACTATGTATTGCTGTATAATGTACGAGTAACAATAAAACCATTTTATTTTCATTTTGAAGTGCATTTGACAAACAGCGATCGATTAGCAAACATTGAGTAGGACCTTATCATACCCACACTGTTGGTAATTTCGACATTTATGACATAAAGCGTTTGATCGCGCGATTATTGCTGATTGCTGTTTCTTACGTAATACGCCTGCCGCTCCGCTACCGTCATGAGTGAAATTCGGTCAGTTTCATGTTCTATTTTATTATTATTTAGGTTCAGTCACGAAAACAGTAAGCACAATTCTTAAAAATCCAAGAAAAGTGGAATCTCTTAAAATGTATTTAATTTAGATATCTTAGTTTTCTGAGTATCTAAAACTATTTAGTATGTATGAGACGTCGTGACACAGATTGAATATAAAATATAGGTACTGAGATAGTTTACAAAATGCTGAAAACATTTTCTCTTGAAAAATGTTCAAGAGAAAAAAATGTTTCAGCATTTTAATCAAATTGCATAGAATTTATATCAAAATCTCAAATAAAATTATTTGCGATATTGTTATGATCTCTATGATTCAGATGACAGAAAACATAATCGTCAAATACAATTCTGCCAAATTGAATTAGTGCATCTTTGATCACTTTACTCTCTGTTATCTACCAAAGAAATTTGAATTTAATTACATAGCTCTTAAATACAGGCTTCAAAGATCAATCAACGTAATTAAATTCTTGTAAACGATTGAATTCATGTTAAAAGTGGCGAGAAGCTTCAAGAGTAATTGTGATTATCAATTATGACATCTTGTAGACGATTGGCGCAAACCTTTTTTCGTTTACCGATTTAAAAGGTATTGATACTGAACTTCTGTACTAATATTTATTATAAGGAACAAAAATTGTGTAGGTATTTTTTTATATGTTGTAAAAGTCATCTCTGGAGAAACTTACAAGTCATGTGTTCGAACCCAAGCAGGCGCTTTACTTTGTGCAGTGGTGTCTCATCCCACAATACATACAAAGAAACTGTTCCGACGTACTGTACTGATTATTCTGATTATTTGATTTATGTATCAATATCGATTGATTATTAGATGGTGATCTATCTATCGCCGTGGAACGGAACCGAACGCGATCGATTTACAAAAAATAATCGGTATAATCAGATGAAAAACGCAAGTTACGTGGCACGGTTTCTTTTTATGGGATGAGGCATGTATTATATCATCTGTGCTTTGTGTAAATTATTTCATCACAACTGCTCTCAAAACGGTGAAAGAAAACATTAGACACATAGAACAAAAATTCAAAGATCTATCCTATCCTAAGGTAATCTCTGGAAGCACCTACTGATCCGATTACAAAAATATTTTCACTGATAGAAAGCTGCACTGTCACTGAGTATCACACACAGTCTACTTTTTAGGGTTCCGTACCCGAAGGATCAAAACGGAGCCCAATTGCTATCATTCACGTGTCCGTCTGTCTGATCGTCTGTCCGCCTTCTATCACACAGGTTTTACAGCCAAACGGTTGGAGCTACAGTTTTCAAATGTTCACAGTACCATCATCATCATCATCATATCAGCCGAAAGCCGTCCACTGCTGGACATAGGCCTACCCCAAGCTTCGCCACAGTATAAGCACAGATAATATAATACTACAGTAGTATACGCATCTTGTTGACTAAGGCCCTATTTTTTAATAGTCTAATAACTTTTATCTGAGGAATAAAAATGGCGGTTTGACAACTTTTGTATAGAAAATATTTCAAACGGCCATTTTTATTCCTCAGTTAAAAGATAACAGACTATTGAAAAATCGGCCTTCAGACATACAAATGGTATTTGTTTACAAAAAACTATTTTTAAGGGGGGCTGCCATACAGAAAAAAGGGGGCGCGAAATTAAAAAAGACCTTGCCCATCGTTGTTTATAGCTCGTTGAGTAGATAAATACTGTATTTTTGTTTTCAAAAATATTGGAAAACAAAGGAATGAGATTTTTACAGAATTTTTAACCGACTGCCCAAAAAAGAGGAGGTTTCTCAATTCGACCGTAAATATATTTCTTTAATGTTTGTTCGCGGATAACATCGTCGTTTATGAACCGATTTTGAGGATTAAATTTTTGTTGGAAAGGAGATATCTCAAGGATGGTACCTTGATAAGGAATCTCAGGATCTGATGATGAAATGCTAGAGAAATCGAGGGAACTCCTCAAATATTATAGGCATACATATAGCGATTTTAGTATTTTCATCAATAATACAAACATTTGCACTCAGAAAGTATCATTTGGTGAAGTGGAACTGATGAAGAAGAGAATAATGGCCACTGGAACGCCGAAATAAAACAATACATCCTAGTCGAGTTTGAGCTTATTGGAATTGTTTGTTGAAGTAATTTGAGCTTATGGCAAAAAGAGGAATTCAATAACTTTTTAACAAAAAATCAAACCGAAGTCGGTTTGATTTTTCAAAACAAAACAAAACACTACAAAGCAAAACATAACTTTCTTTTCCGAAAACGGTGTCATTTTGCAAACAATGGGTACAAAAGACACCGATTTCGGCAAAGAAAGTTATTAAGAAAATGATTAAGTAGAATTTTTTAACTCCCCATTGACCTATGAACTGATAGAGCACTGGTGGCCCAGTGGTATCGGCTGCGACTTACAAGTTGTAGGTCGTGGGTTCGAGCCCAGGCAGGCGCTTTACCAAACTACTAGCTTTAACAAAATAATAACGACGTCAAAGAAAAAAAACATTTTGTTTACTTTTCGCGGCAACGCTACAGTATTTTGTTAAATAAATACGTGTTTCTGCAGGTACACAAGAGGTACCAAATTTACTTGTACAGTACCACGGAGCACGGTTGTGTGCTCCGTGTACAGTACACTTAGTTACATATACTGGTTAGCAGTACACCCGCGGTTCTGACATCAGGATGGCGGGTGTACCTAATTTTTAAAATATCATTGTACGTGTGTAGGTACACAGATTTTCGGGAGAGGTACGTAAAGGTGCACAGAAGGTACCAAATAACTGCAATAAATTTAGGCAAATCTGAAAAGTACACCCGCGATTCTGATGTACACAATTAAAAGGCTCATGAAAGACGGATTACATTTGAATCTTGTACCCAGACTTTGTCAAGGGTAGAAAAGATTTTTGCGTAATATCAAACTTAGACATAGGAATAAAACTTTGATTTGTTAGGTCTAAGCCCGAAAAAATCTTGTTATCAATGTACCAGTAAGTGAGAGATATGTAACCACCAGATTTAGACAGAGGCCTCGCCTGATTGAATGACGGAAATTATCCCAAGATAACGTATCTACTCTCTGACCCCGGGACAAAAAAATATCCGATGTTTTTGCCAAGGTTCAATCGATCTCTACATCAAAGTCCATCAAAATTTGTACAGCGGTTTAGGCGTGAAAACTTTACAGAAGTCCAGAGTTACTTTCACATTAAAAATATTAGTATGAAGAGCGTAGGTACAAAGGCGAATAGCACCATCCCATTTTCGAAATCAGAACACATTCTATTGTGGCCAATGATGTTACATACATATATACTGAGGTAGATACGTTTTACCGACGTATACGCAGCAATACAAACAGAAGCTGACCAGCTTGAGTGAACTTAGTCCGTCCAACGTCTGGCCGCGACATGAACGTACGTTTGAACAGTATGTTAGAAATAATGTTCCATAGGTCCTATGTCGCTCACAAATGGGCCACATCAGAAAGCTGACAGTCACCCAAAGGGCAATAGAGAGGGCCATGCTCGGAGTATCATTGCGTGATTGAATCAGAAATGTAGAGATCCGCAAGAGAACCAGGGTAGCCAACATAGCCCGAAAAACATTCCTCACAGAACAGGTGGCCGATGGGACAGAAAAGTTCTGGAGTGGTGACCGCGTACCGGAAGGCCTCCCACCAGGTGGACCGATGACCTGGTGAAGGTTGCGGGGATCCGCTGGATGCGGGACGCACGGGACTGATCAATGTGGCGACGCTTGGGGGAGGCCTATGTCCAGCAGTGGACGTCTTTCGGCTGTCTGGTCCTATGTAGCTTAAGTAAAATATCGCCATGTTTTTATTTCTTTATAATAATAATTTATTTAATTTATAAAAAAGTGGTACAGTCTGTTACAAAGTAGGATGACAAATTAGGAATAGTTTACACCTGTGATGAGTAGGTAACAATACAATTTCACGATCTGATGTCCTATTATAGGTTACTTAGTAGCCTGTATTAAGGGTACACTAGTCGACGGCACGAACTATTTTGTGCGCGGGGTTAAAATGCATTTTATATCAACCGACAACACTTGCGGCAGAGATAGATGCTGTGATGAGCAGTAGGAAGCTAGTTCGCGTATGAATACACACTTTTGCAAATTTGTAGCGAAATGGATAATGATTTAGGTCGAAACCGAGCGCGCGAAATTTTATTAACAGACCTTTGGCAGTCTAGATATCATGAAAAAACGACTAAATCTATCTGTTCAAAATTAAATTATTCGCATTGTTGAACTACTAATCTATCCCTGTATGGAGGCCGTTTTGCAATTTTCCGTCTTCATAAGGTATTTATTCGCGCCCAAAAATGCGTTAAAATTAGTGTCGAAATGTGGAACTTTCGACGCTCATAACTTACAAATATTTTCTTTTTTTACTTTTCTGCTTCCATACAGGGCTAGATAATGATGAGACAAATTGATATCACTTTTTATTTTGAACGTACATCGTCAAACAGTGGCATAATCCCTAGACTACGTTTGTATGGAAGAATTTTCGACTAGAGTAACCTTAAGGACAAACAGCTCTCATTTCTCGAACAAAGGACAATATTTTGTTTCTTTATAATAAGTATGATATCACTATTGGTAAAATCTCATTGATTGTGACCGTGTTTGGATGTGAGCATTATGTCTCCGGAAAAACAGAACAATAATTCTGAATTCTTTTTTGTTCATAAAATATACATTTTATAGAGTCATTGACAACCTATTAAGTTATCAAAATAATTCAGATACTTTATTTATGAATATAGGTAATTGGCTTTGGCTTTATTTTCAAAACAGCATTTTTCAAATAGCTCTTTAAAAGAAGTGAAAAAAAAATACATTAAATCCTTTTGAAGTAGGTACTTATCAATTATACCGAAACGACATAGGTAAAAAGTTTTTTTTTTTAAAGAACTTTGCCCCACACTAGGAATTTCTCCTGTATCGTGGGTGCGTTTACGAACATATAAACTCACATACACAAACACCCAGAGCCGGAACAACTATTTGTAGATCATACAAATAATTGTTCCGTGCGGGAATCGAACCCGCGACACGCAGCGCAGCAGTCAATCGCTCAACCACTGCGCCAACCGTGCGCCCAGTATAGGTAAAAAGTACATCAAATGTAGACGAACGTTGAAAGGGAATAGAAGAAAAATACAATTCAACATTACATATACAAAATGAAACTCGCTGAGTGTAATAATGAAATGCTATACTCTCTATATGTTTATTCCACTTTGAAGAGAAATGAAAGGTGAAATAGAAGCACATGATAAACTTTTATATATGTAGACTTTTGTATTCAAATGTAGATATCGAATATTGATTTTATGATAATACTTCTTGCCTTTGGTTCAATCTTTACTGCAGTGTGGAGTTTAAAGTTATAGTTGGTGGTAGCTTACTTGAATGTGTGACTGCCGGGATTGTATTTCTATGTCAGAAATAATTGTTAAAGTTATAAAAATAGCCAATCAGCAATATTTGTTTAGTACGGTAGACTACCAAAGGAACCTACAGTATCTATCTGATACAAGATTTTCTTAATAATTAGTACCTAATACAATCTGTCACCATGTGACCAAGTGAGAAAGTATCTCCTTGGAACTTTCGGGGAAAATATTGAATATACTTAACTAACAATAACTAATCAATTAATATTACTAACATTTCAAATACTTAGTCATTAAGCGAAAAAATGTACTAATATAATAATTATATAATTTTTGTGGGAGTCGCGTCTGCCAACTGTCATACAGTTTGGCAGAAGTAAAATCTTATTTGTGTATTAAGTGCTATCTTTTGAGAATAAACATTATTTTCATATTTTTTTCATTTTTTGCACGTATCTCTTATTTTGTAAGATTATATGTGATACCTATGATTTTTTTTTGCATGTTGACATAATTTTTGTATGCCTACTAGGCAGGACATAATGGAACTGTAATTTACTAATTTTTTTTTCTTTTTTCGTGCGGCGAGTTAACACACCAGCGATTGGACAAAATTCATCGTGACCACGACCGCTCTGTCAAGAGCGAAACTAAGAAGAAGAAGAATTTACCTAACATCTGTCTGTATAACCTATGTGCCCACAACAAAAACATTTGATTTGATTTAATATGCTTATAAATTGAAAAATAATAAATAAGCCGCGATTTCGGCCCTAGGGCCTATACCACTGGGAACATACATTGTTTTTCGAGATCAAAAGCTTAATGACACTCGAAGATTGTAGTGGCGTAGCAGTGCATTCTTTTTCGTAACGGGATTAGTACTTCTAGAGATAACTCCCTACAAACAAACACCTCTTTCTAAAGTTGAGATATTATGACGTTCACCTAATAATGAGGTTCTATACATTCTCTTTAGGGACTTCTAAGGTATTGAAATCATTATTACACGTTCTAAGAAACACAGTTCTAAGAACAGTAGCATTCAATCGTTCAAAGATCCAATAGTTTCAAAGCGGGTCAGCACAAGTTATGCTTCACAACCAAGTCCTTAATAAGAGACCCTTTGACTTTGAACACTTGAACACTGGACAGAGGACGTGTTTTGAATTTGGAACGACCGGGTGCGAAACGGAACTGTCATGATTTTGGTACCAGCTGTCACCACAGCTGAACAAATCTAATTTTGGTGGGTACCTTTATGACATTGTTGTGTAGCGTTTTGGTATATGATTATATTGTGTATGTCACCATGTAATGTTTTAATTTACCTTTATCCACTCTCATATCATAATATTCGAATTATAAACTTCAAAACGAGTTAATATTGACATACTTTATAAACACAATACCGAAATTTAAAAATAGAATCTCATTATAACACTATTTCTCTAACAAAATAATGCTATAAAACATTTTTTTTTCTATTACGATACAGGACAAATCCAAGAAGTTAATCACTAAGGAGTTTCCAGAATTTTTTTTTGTAATGCCATTTTAGTACCTATTATAAAAAGATTTTATTCCAATTTTAAATTGTCTGTGACAATGCTCGGTTTAGGCTTAGCACGCACTGCGATTTTTATTCGCGCGAATTTTGTTTTTTTTTTTTTTATCGTTTATTAACTAAGACATTTTTACAACATTTATTGAATGTATTAACATACCAACACAAACCATCGCGGGTTTTACAGCGGTATGTCAGACGCGGCAACTCGGTGCCACAACATATGTTTAAATTAACAGTAGGTACACAACTATAGCTTATCATTTGTAAAGATACTTTCTAGATCACATTGCAATCTAGAAAGTATCTCTTCAGCACTCTTGAGCAGTTCTTTAAATTCATTGCATTACATATATCCAGAGGTAAGTTATTCATATAACATGGTAGCATGCATTCCCACGTCCGTGCTCCATAAACATTATTAAATTACATATGTCTCATAATTATATATGTCTCTTTCTACCTGTTCAAAGAGCTCAAAATATTCGCGCGAATTAAATTTGCTCCGCGATGCGGTGGATTCTGTTGCAAAACACGGCTTTCATGCGGTATTATTGCCGCACGATTTTTCACCGCAATGCGAGCAGCTTTATACCATTCCATAGGTCGCAGAATGGGCGGAAAAAAATCTCGCGAATAAATATCGCAGTGCGTGTACTAAGCCTTAGCGCATGCGCGGATAATGCGGTGATGTGCTGGGTTTTGGCGCCATTCATACGTTTTGTTTTGCAGGTTTCGCTGTACTGAATTGTATGAGTTTTTTTTTAATTCTTGCTTAAAATGTCTGATATTAGTGAATGTGACGAAAATTTGACACCGCCAAATATTTTACATGCGGGGAAGGAAATTACTCATAATCTCTTACCAGCAAAGTCGAGATTATTATATGATGTATTTATGAAAAAAACAGGTATTTAGTAGGTTCAATCCCAAAATGTATGAGTGTAGATAAAGTAGTGTATGAAACTGCACATAACTAGGTATTAAAACATTCGTGTGAATACTATTAAAAACCTCGCCTTTGGCTCGGTTTTTAAACACACACTCATGTTTTAATGCCCCTTATTATGCAACAGTATCATAAACTACTATTAAAAGGTACTTTTGTGTCCAACGAAAATATTATATTCCATTATTTTGAAAAATATGCCTTTTCCCATTATTAAAGAGAAGTGATTGATTGAGCTCTGCTTGTGTGAAAATAGTGAAAACAATTGTTTTCGAGAAAACGAATATTCCCAGATCAAACCTCGAGAATTAGCTAGATCGGTATTTGCCCCAAATACAAATGTATTGCAAATTTGATCGAAATCGTTAGTGCCGTTTTGAGAACGTGATTACAAATATATACAAATATTGCTCGTTTAATAGTGTAGGATTAAAATATGTGTAATGTTATAAAAGATACTCATAGCAAAGCAGAGTACTCTAGTCGCATCATTCTCTTAGGGCCGATTTCACCAATAAAACTAATCGTGGTTAGTTCAACTAACCTCAGTTTATGTAAATACAGTGTTCTGATTGGTAGTTTCTCACCGGTCTCAACCAATCAGAACGTTGTATTTGCATAAACTGAGTTTAGTTGAACAAATCGCGATTAGTTTCATTGGTGAAATCGGCCTTTCGTAGAATATTGAGAAGACATTTGTATTGCATCGATTTGCAATGCAATGTAAAATATAAATACATAATAATTTGTCCCTGCATTTCGTGACCAGCGGAAAAAAGTGCACTACTAAGTGTGGATTGGTAGGCTGCTCGTCATCATGCTGTTTGCAGGATTAAAATGGAGGAGGATGAATAATTTAAACAGAGCTACCGAAGTAGCTAAATCGTCAGACGAAATTTGAATAGTAGACAAACGTTAAAAGATGAACAATCACAATAGACACAAAGTAATTTTCCCCTTAAAGTAAACTTTATCCCCACAGACACTTAACCAAATAGACTAAAGGCAAAAGCCACAAAGGTCGATGCAGCCCGAAACAAAGCCCAAGGCCCGATCAATATTAATAGTTAAGCTTCGTCTACATGTAATATAACTGTTGGCGTGATGCCAGAAAGCGTCAGCGAGGAACCGGCAAGGAAATTTATAGTTACGCACGATGCCTAAGGCGTTTCGGCTATGAGTAGCCGGCCGCAAAGTTTCCACAAAGGGGAAAGTCGGTCGGGTGCCGGAGTATAAATGTTACGAGCTGACGAGATCATTGGAAGACCGACCGAATTAAATCCGCGGTTGCAGGCCCTGTTAATGCATGTGCCATGCGGTCATCTAACAGATGGAGAGGCATGCTATCGTAGCATGTCACTCACCAGCGGTGATTAGAGATAATTTAGAGTGATCACGACAGCTCTGTCAAGATCGATATGAAGAAGAAGAAATTACGAGCTAAAGAGTTACTGTGTAATTCCAGACAATTAATTAATAGGCAGTCTTTTACTCTAGGCTAGGATTCTTACATAAGATAGAAATTCTCATAAATTATTGTAATCTTTGAGTCGCCTCAAAGATTACAATACAACAATTTATGAGAACACCAACTTATTTGCCTGTTAAGGCCGTATCCTGACCAAAAATCAGCATGAGATATGAGCATTCCTATTGGCCTAGCGGCTCTGGTGGCGCATGAATTACAGTAGTTAATACGCCCAGATTTTAGAATAAAATCTTTAGAAAATCGAATATTGATCTTTTGAAAAAAATAAAACTTACAAAATGTTTGTTATCAAATTGTCTATCCATTAGTGTTAGTACAAACAATAATTAATAAACACTTTACGAGGAGATGCATGCTATCAATAATTATTACTCATTTTTATGTTGTTGTTGGAAAGAGATTAGTGATACTTACACCTCTTTAAAAAAAAGTGTACTACCATTTTAGAATCAACATTATGTAGAAATTTAATGTATTTTTATTAATTGATATTTATTTTTAAATAAAGAGTAGATAGCTCTTAAAAACTGCACAAAAACGACTAGCACGGCGTTTTGCTCGGGGAGGCGCCTTAAGCGATCGATTTGTGTGTTGTTGAGATATTTAAATTCACACTACCGGCTTATATTCTCCAGATTCATAATAAAATCATCTATGCTTACTGATGAATTTTGTTTTCTGGTGAAAAATGCATGACAAACCAAGGTTAGATTTTTTCTGGGCTTAAAATAGTTGTCAAATTCTTGCTTGACTTGTGTGACTGTAGCGTTGTCCATATTCAAATTGAATGAGTTGTAGATTTCTAGCCCTTTTTCTCCCATCGTATGTAGCATTATTGCAATCTGCCGTTTTTCAGGTGCTTTGTTTGTATTTGTTTGCAGGCCAACAAATACAAATCAAATTGCTGCCACCACTTTCTCCATTCTGCAGCATTGTTGTTCGGTATATCCGATGAGATGTTCAATCTTGACAATGACGAGTTAAAATTCACCATGTGCGACTCCGACTTAACCTTACTTTCATCCGGTTTCGACATGTTTTTCTTTTTGAAGACGCGGTTTTAACGACGGCTATTTCCTTGAACTTCTGACACCATGTAACAATTAAAAGACTTGTTCAGGCACGATGGATTAGTTTATTGAATTCAACTTACAGTTAGATTATTACATGAGACCGGTCAGGCCGTGTTGCTATCCACAGACAATGTTTACTAGCGCATAGAGTTGGGACGCATCGCTAGTCATGGGACATTATATTGTGACAGTACAGAGTTATATGCTAACAGTATTCAGTATAATAGGGGTGACCTTTTAATCTGATCGATACAGATAAACGCCTACGTCAAAAAAATCTACTTATAGGGTTGGTAAAATTAAATCTGATAGGCTTAGTCAGCTTTATTGTTAACGGCGTTATCTTTCTAGGGCGTACTTTCCTTCCCTTACTCTTCCATATCCCTGATATAGCGTCATTGAATGATATCCAGCGCTCTACAGCTTATCTGCCCGATTCCTACCCCAAAGGCAGGGTGATAACACTTGTGACCGTATCGCCTGTAAACACGGGTAACTGTTAGTGGCGTCCAAACTATTGCTGAGAGTTATCTTTATTTTTTGTTGATAAGAAACCAGGTTAATACGATGCAGTCAATGTTTATTGGTTTACAGTTTGTTTTTCAGATTAATTTGGGGAGTTACATTGTTCATTTAGTTGCTAACAACTTTGTTAATACTCGTCTGTTAGAGTTATTGTTGCTAAGAATTGTGCACGGATCCTATCCCTATTGTGTTAATAGTGATGATTTAGTTCGTCAGTGAGATTATCAAATAATATTGGACATGTATTTTTTGCTTTACCAAATCAATAAAAAATTACAAAGTCATCAAAGTTGTTGTTGAGTGGGGACTTGTGACGTCACTAAGGCAGTATAAAGTGTACTAGCGCCGTGACGTTTCACGATATTTCAACGCATTATATCGTCGTCACTTTATGTTTACGTGTCAAAAGAAAAATACGTGTCCAATATTTTTTATTAATCTACCTGACGCACAAAAATCTAATTTTCATTTGTTTTTTTTTTTTTTGTTTTTGGCAAAAACGTCCACTGCTGGAGAAAGTCCTCCCCCAGGCGTCGGCACATTGACCGATCCCGTATCGTCCAGCGCCTTCCCGCAACCTTACCCAGGTCATCGGTCCATCTAGTGGAAGGCCTTCCAAAGCAACGTCTTCCGGTTCGCGGTTGCCATTCCAGAACTTTTCGGCCCCATCGGCCATCCGTTCACCGAGCAATGTGCCACTGCCACTTAAGTTAAGTAAGCAGTACGCAATTCTTCGGCATGTGTCGGTAACTTTTTTTTGCTTTTAAATCTTTTTATTGAAGCAAGTAAAAACACCTACAAGAGAACACAGTTAAGCTGTGAACGACCAAGGAAACGATGAACTTCTATGATACTATCGCTAAGAGTATAATAACTATATTTCTTAAAGAAAAAATAAAGTTATCACTACGAACTAAGATTTTTTTTCCAAAAAATTCGTTTACGTAACATAGCCTTTGCATTTCGTTCAAAAACGCCTTAACGAAAAAATATTCTTACAAAATCCACCTTGATTAGCAGCATAGCGACCCGAATTTCATCTTTATCATATTAAAAAGTTAGTATACAAGGTCCATTTTTTTTGTGAACCAATTTCCTCTTCTCCATTTTAAGGCTTCATTGCAAAAGTTGAAAAGCAGCCATTGATTAACTTGGAACGTGCAAATAGCTGTTTGAAATCGGTTTTGTTGAACCCCGATTGGTCACTTTGTAACTGCGATGAGTTTCTATTGGTTCGATACAGTTATTTAAAATTAGAATGGATTTTGAAGTAAATTATGCCCCTGTCTCCTTAAATTACTGATGGGTTTTCATTGGTTCGATACAATTATTTAAAATTAGAATGGATTTTGAAGTTCTTTATGCTCCCCGACTTATAGGTTGATCCTTTGAAGGGTGACTATTGTCTAGGTTTCTTAATTAGTAATTTTATACATCGTATTTATTTAGAGATAAAATTAAACGTTCTTTGTGTAATTTTGACACATAAAGAGTCTGTAACAGAATGGTTTGTTACAAAGGATCAGCGATACTTCGCAGCCGTCAAGGGATTTGTAAAACTTCTTCAGTCAAGGAAAATATCATCATCATTTCAGCCGAAAGACGTCCACGGCTGGACATAGGCCTCTCCCAGGAGTCGCCACATTGACCGATCCCGTGCATCTCACATCCAGCACCAAGGGAAATATAGTGAGGAATAATATAATAATAGGAATAATATTCTAAGACTAAAAAATTGAAGACATGTGTCATCTATCAATACGCACTGGGCCGGCGAGATGGATTAAAACACACTTCGTCTCGCTAGAGAGGATGTCTGCGACTCAACAATTAAATGTTCCATTGCTGTGGCGTAGGCATCCGCTAAGCGTAAGAATACTTAAGCATTAAGCCTATCAAAGTCAAAGTCAAAATTCTTAATTTCAATTAGGCTACTACGCGGCACCTTTGAACGACAATAATTTAAATTTACAAGTAATAATAATTGAAACTACCGTCCATTCGAAAAAGTAGCTTGTTATGGAGAAGAAAGGACAAGAAATTCTACACTTACTCTTTTAAAAATAAGTGTTTTACAATATTTACATACATACATTAATTCGTGTACGTGAGGATAACACTACATACTATAACTACACTACGTATAGGTATTAAGTATTACACAACTAACAGGTAAGTTCATTCATTTGATAAAATTAAATAGTAATATGGTTCTCACATACTTACAAATATTGCAAACATAGGTAAACTACAACAACAACGGAACAGTGCGTGAGTCAATTTCTTAAAACAAAAAATAAAACAAAACGGAATAGGTAGGTACCTACAATAACTATGAATAAATAAATTAACAAATTTAATGACGTTTACACTAAAGATTGCATGGAGCAGGACCAGCATGATTCCAAAGTGTGCTTTTAACAAAAGTTTAAAATTTTCTTTCATTTAGTTTTAATATATCACAAGGTATTTTGTTATAGAATTTAACACAGTACCCCATGAAAGATGTTATTTCTTATGTTTATTTCTAGTATTACAATTGTGTCTATCACTAACTTTACTGAAGATATATTGTTTTTCCTTACATACATACATAATATTTTCATAAATAAATTGGCAAGAAACTGTCATAATATTAATCTTTTTAAATAATTCCCTATGAGATTCTCAGTGACATAACTTATATATGTCTCTGACAACTCTCTTTTGCAATATAAATATAGACTCAATGACAGCCGCCCGACCCCATAGCAAAATACCCTATGACATAATGCTGTGAAAGTAGCTAAAATAGACCAAACCCGCGGTTTCTACATCCGACTGTCTAATCTTTCTAACAGCTTAAGCGGCTGAGCTTAGCCGACCCGCAAGAGATGATACAACCCCATTGTAATTTAAGGTTTAGAGTAATTCCTAGGAAAACTGTTTGATTTATTAAGTCCAGTAGTTCTCCATTCATGATGTCGCATTCGCTACTTCTAACATCTAATACATTTTGTTTTTTTTTTTTTAAATACGAAATATATATATAATATATTCACATCATCAAGATTTTGTGACCGCCGATAAATCACTCCATTTTCGGTTGATTTTGTAGAAATTGGGGCAAATGTTTATGTAAAATAAAAAGAGGAATGGACCTAATATTGAGCCTTGAGGAACGCCCATTGTCATTTCAGACCCTACTGAAGTACCGAGTCTACTCCATTTAACTGGATTTTACTATACTTACTTGCCTGGCTTTCAAATATGACCTACGACACTCAATGCCCTATGTCTAATTCCGTAGTGCTCGAGCTTCAACAATATACCTAGTGTCTCATGGTTAACGCAATCGAACGGCTGTGATGTCATAGGTAAGTTATTTTATAAGAATAACCTGAAGTAGAATTTTGAAAACGTTTCTTAAATATTTGTTTAAGCAATATGCTACCATTGAGGAACTTCAGAATGTTGGGTATAAAAGTGGAGTAAAGATCCGATTGCTTATTGGACAATTTTTGTTTCGTTTTAAAACTTTTAGCATTCCATGAAAGTTTGCCCTTCTTTTGTTCTATTTGATTACTTCTTTATGTTTTTTTAACAACTTTACTCGTACAACGAATTTTGTCGGTTCCAGGTTTTAAAGTTCCTGTGCCAAATATTGTAGAGAATGTTTTTGTATTTGGAAGCCTATTTTATTAGAAGGCAGCTAGTGAAAGGCAAGGGTAGATATTCTGTCAAACGAGCATTTTTTTAAATTTGCTCTGTGTGAATTGGTACAGTACAATCTACGTATATGTAGTAAAACAAAGATGCAGAGAGTTCTAGAGTTAAAAAAATTGCCATTTCCCGAGGCTCATCCCACAGGACCATGTGCAGTACATTTGTTGTGATAAAAAAAGACCATGAGGCAAATCACTTAACTTTGTAATGTGTAGCTTTCTATTAGTAAAAGATTTTTTAAATCGCATCAATACTCCCAGAGATTATCATATACAAAAAGAACCAATCACAACACTTTATACAAAGAGGAGAGGCAAAAGGGCTCATTGCGTATCAAAAAAGTCGTTCACATCGATGTCAACGGGCAACGTGCCCAGAACGTTGGCAGCATTGCCACGTTGAATGGCAATGCCGATTCTCTGGCCGAAGAAAAGGCTTGCCCTCTGGCCTCATGAAGAGTCAACGAGCTTTGTGCTTATGTCTCAAAAAACTCTATGAGCACTCGGAACCCATGGACCTAATGTTTCAACCCCAAACGACTCAAACATATAACTTCCAATAAGGTTGTTATATTTGCGTTTGAGATTTTCAGCATCAGTTGCAACCGCCTCAGCACAGCCCTCCATGTCAAGGATGGGATGGCGCAAGGGTGTCGACACTACTTTTTTTTAGAGTATTCAGTTGTAGATATGATAATAAAATTACTATTTTTACAACAGCTTGTATGTTAATACAATTACTATTTCAATAGTTAAATTCTTTACTATATGTATCACACCACTTAACCTCTTTATTATTATTACTTTAGATAGACTAAGCAGAACATCTCGTCATGACATATGTACTCCAACTTTACAAAGTCTCACTGTGTAGTAATCAGTGTGAAAATTAAGTGTACAAAAATAGGTAGGTGTGAAGCCTTCACCTTTATAAAAGAACTTTATATCGACTCCTTGTTCATAAGTATGAAGTTTGAAAGTTAAAATATTTACAAATCTGTGTAGAACGGCGTGATACCTTGGGTAAGCACAATAGGAGTTCAATATTGTAAATATAACTTATAACTCATTTGCAATTCATTATCATTGAGGAGGAACCTTTAAAAGTTAGCTTTTCATTTCCACGGATCAAAATAAATTGCAAATTGACGCAATACTTACTGAAATACCATCACAAACCAAACCAACAAATTTCTAAATGTAACATAAAATTAAGAATGTTTTCATTTTTTTTGAATATCCTCATCTAACTAAAACAACAATAACATTATACGCAAGGGCAAATGACATGGTTCTAACCACCACTTAATTAACTAAAGTCGTAGAGAAAGTAGATCCAGACCAAAGACTATTATTAATCAAATAGTACGTGATCTCTCTCTACATTGTGGGTGCTAGTTCTACAAACGCAAACAACGCACTGAGTCATGAAACCGCTGAGAAGAAAACATTTGAAACTTTAAGATCCATGTTTATCTCTATTATCTAGCAGAGTAGTTTGGAACTAAGTAACGACACCGTTCGAGTTGATCTTGTTGATGTGCGTCAGAAGGCAAGTCATCAAATAAATAAAAACTCCAAAAGCCCAAAACTAACATATACGTTTACACAGCAGGTATCAATCAAGGAAACAGATAGTTTTCACATTGTGTGTACCTTATTTGAATTAAAAAAAAATATTTTTATTTATTTATTTAAAGAAACGACTTATGCTAATCAACTCTTGAGAAAGAAGACAAAATCACAAGTTGAATTTTTATTTCTTTTTAAGAGTTGATTTTTCCATAAATCATATTATACGTACATAATGGCTGGAACTTTTTTGGATAGTGATGAAAAATGTCTGCATCATAACCGCCAGCTAACCGCAACAGGCTAACCTCCCAGTGCGTCGTAAACCGCACATCTCAGTATAAATTAATTAAACAAACGTTGTACAAACTGAATTGACACACATAACTAAATAACGAATTCATAACTCATGCGGCAATAAGTCTTGGTTACAAACAGGTTCATATTGAAATTAGTGATTTAACTGGTTACTGTTTGCTGTTAGAATAACTGAAGTTTCATTGAACTGAAAACATGTAGTAGGTATGTATTGGGTTTGCTTGGAATATTTTGTAGTTCTTTTTTGGATTGGATTGGATTGGATTAATTAGGGCCGAAGGAGTTAAGATCTCGATTAAACAGAAAAAGCAGGCAGTAGAGTGCGCGCAAGATAAGACTGCGCGCGACGGGTGGCGTGCTTAATGTTGCCAGCATAACTGATATTTTTTCCTTCATTTAATCAATAGTCATTTTTCATTCCTCGAAACTTAAAGTAATTTAAGTTAAGCATAATTAATTACTAGCTTTTTCTACTTGCATAGAATAATAATATGATAAAAAAACATGAAATTATTGTAAATCTTTTACTGAATACTTAGTAGTACCTACTGTTAAATTTGGTCTAACAATGGATCTGCAGTGGCTAATACCGTCTATTTCAATTTCAATTCTTTTTTAATTTCTTCTTCAACAATTTTTGAAGAAGCTGCTGCCACATAACCCTCTTGAGTTATTTAGGTGACGGTGCGTTCAGAAAAGCCTTAAACAAAATAACAATTATGCATTATATAATATGATGCCGGTCCTGTCTCGCTGGTATATTTATGTACCACCCAAAAACCAGTACTGTCAGGCACCGGTAGTACGAAAATTTAAGGAAATTTTAGTATAATGGTATCCCTAAAAGTTACCTGTCAAATAAGCAGCGCGGGCTCTATCTTTGTAAAACGGTACCGTAGGCCCAATATATGTCTTGTTCACTTCAAGAAAACATCCCCGCCAGCACTTTAAATTACTTTTGGTATAATGATGGCGATTATTTACTTCGGAAACGAATAAAAACAAGGAATATAACACACTCTCTTGACACCTGACATAAAAGACAAACGATTAGTTCCGATTTTGGCCGCGCGCAGACTTCTCTTACGCGCTTTCTAGTTAAGACTATGCTCTAAATTCTTATTACTGGTTGACTGTTTTTCGTTCTAGAATTACATATCATACGCAGATAGTTCGCCAATTTCCAAATTCGAAAATCCACCTTCCGCAAAGTACGTAAGCGGCGGCGCGCCGTTCTATTTGTGCGCCCGACATAGAAGATGTCGCAGATGCCCATAGACATAGACGGCAGTGACCGCAATCTATCACGGTGGTTACATGCTTGTTATTTATTTATTTAAAAACACTTTATTGTACACCAAGACAAAAACAATATTACATATGGAAACCTTAAAATTAAAACAAACATACAACAGGCTTGTTTGTCACCAGCACAGAACAGAGAAGACAGCGTTTTTTTTGTTCTGTGGTCACCAGTATCTCTAAGTCGTCTTGTCACTCTTTGACATAAAGAAGTAAAGCAAATCTTTTTAACACGCTTTTATTAGCTTGGTATGTATGTATCTATGTATCTATGTATCAATGTAACAATGTATCAATGTAACGGAATCTTTGAACGTGATTTTCACCCACTTCAAAACGTTGGATTGATTTGAAACTTTGCACACTTATCAAGGACCAATGACAATGCAATAATTTAAACAGTTTGTCCCATTATCCTTACCAATAAAGCGTGTTTTTTAGTTTTTAGAACTACAATTTATTCTAACATGTATTTCAAAAGTGCTTCACCGACACAAAACTTATATCGTACCTAATCAGTATTTACCCTTTGTATTCGTTTTTTCACCGTTTGCCGCTCAAACAAGTTCTTTGTAGGGTTCTTAAAGGATTTTCATTGGGCATTAGGCCCTGTGAATAGGGGTTTCGGGCTCTTCAAATTGTTATTTCGTAGCGGTATACCTTTGAAATTACAATTTTGTTAACTTGATAATGTGATTGCGTAGTCTGTATATGTGGCTTAGCAGGGGCTGTGTGGCTTTTAGTCTAATTGTTTGTTAAGAAAATCTCTTGTGGTTATGTTAGGAATCTTGCTTTACATAGTACTTAGCAATTATTACTAATATTATTACACAGTACTGCAGTGTCCTAGTTACTATATTAACAAACCGTCCGTGTATGTTTAGCAGAAGCTTAAAATAGTTCATGTAAAATGAACCCGATTTATATAGCTAGTTTGTAAACATAAATGAACTATGTAAATAAAATGCGAAGAATTTCAACAAAGTAAAGAAATAGTAGTTTATGAAACTGTTGCATAATAAAGGATATTAAAACATGAGTGTGTGTTTAAAAACCGTGCCATAGGCGAAGTTTTTAATAGTAATACACGAATGTTTTAATACGTAGTTATTTGCAGTTTCATACACTACTTTATCTACACTTATACATTGAACCCCTTACTAAATACGTTTTTTTTGCATTTTCCATGCCATAAAGTCGTGATAGCATTTATCATATAATTTTCTCGACATTGCTGCTAATGGATTATGAGTAATTTCCGTCACCGCATCTAAAATATCGGGGGCAGTTAAATTTTCTTCACATTCACTGATATCAGACATTTATAAGCAAGAATTAAAAAGCTCATGAAATTCAGTACAGCAAAAGTTAATAATGGCGCCAAACCCAGCACATCACCACATTAAAAATTGGAATAAAACTTTTTATAATAGGTACTATAAAAATTACAAAAAAATAATCAATGGAAACTCCTTGGTGATATTATCTTCTTGGATTTATTTGCCCTGTATCGTAATAGAAAAAAAAATAGAGACAAAGTGTTTCTAGATTCAAAATTTCGTTAATGTGTTTATAAAGTATGATTTGATTATTAGAATACGATATGAGAGTAGATATTTTAATCTCATTTCGTGTGGTGCCCACCTATTTGTATTTGCTTGCGAACTGGCCGCAAATAAATATCAACTCATTTTGATATTCGAACAATGCAACGAAATTTTGACATACACGACATTGGCGTAGCACAGATGATTTTATTCAAATTTTGTAAATTGTTCTGAAACTATTTTCTACTGAGTGGTATAATAAATAAATAAAAATGCAATCCGTGGTGACGTTTGAGAAACCATTACCGCATCTTAGCTTGGCCGATTGGGATGCGAGACTCTACGGCTTACAGGTAACAAGTTTTCTAATATTTTTAATTCTAATCTTAAAATAATAAGACAGTCTATTTGAATCTCTACGTACGTTGTATTATTAATAAATTAACCAAGTGTCTGTAACATTGCCTTGCTATTGGACTCTGCCAAAGTCCTCTTGATAATCTTCATTGATACGTTCGAGGCACGTTAGTTGAATGCATTGCATACATTGCTGTTGCTTTAACCTTTCACCTTTCTAACGATGGCTGACGTGTGGAAACTCAGTCCGAATATCTGACAACTAGTTTTGCCGACGCGTGACGGCTAGGCACCATACTGAATTCAGGACAGATATACGGACGCTCCATTCATATTTTTATTCCCTATCCAAAACGGGACCCTATTACTAAGACTCCGCGGTCCGTCTGTCTGACTGTCCGACTGTCACCAGGCTGTATCTCATGAACCGTAATAGCTAGACAATTGAAATGTTCACAGATGATGTATTTCTGTTGCCGCTATAACATCAAATACAAAAAAAAAATAGAATAAATATTTAAGTCACGTTAAAATCAAGTTTGTTGTATGGGAGCCCCCCATACAACAAACGTGATTTTTTTGTCGTTTTTACGACAATGGTTCGTGCGCGAGTCCGACTCGCAGTTGGCAGGTTTTTTTTTTAAACGCACTATCGAACATTATAATGCATTTGAAATGTTGCCATAGCGAATAGACTTAAAAATTAAATCAAATTCAAATCAATTGAATTTTAATAAATCCTTGGAAAGCTCTTTATTAATTTCTGGTCTTTTCATCTGGTATAAGTACCTATACTCACCTGTTTTGTACCATTGTTGGGCAAAGCCAAACTTACGCAGCTCACACGACGAGTATGATATGTATAATTATGTTATGGATCAATTGATTAATACGGCATTATTCATAATGTCCGGGCAATTTAAAAAAATCACTTTTGGGCCGGGTAAAATTATTTTAATGTTGACATTGATTTTTAATATAGAATGGGTAAGTACGATTACTACTTAAGCAACAAAGTTGACGGACGTCTTATTTCTGTCTGCTCGCTTTGCTCGCTCAATCAGCTCCCGTCATCTTCTTCGAACCTCAGATCAAATAAAAAGTCAAGATGGAACGTTGCAAACAACAAGGTGAAGCCGGTTCAAACTATGCCTTGCGGTACAAATACATCTTGCAACGTTCCATCTTGACTTTTTATTTGATCTGAGCATCGAACCT
The DNA here is from genome assembly GCA_948252205.1 of Orthosia incerta. Classification (NCBI taxonomy): domain Eukaryota; kingdom Metazoa; phylum Arthropoda; class Insecta; order Lepidoptera; family Noctuidae; genus Orthosia; species Orthosia incerta. The sequence goes on along the minus strand of OX411757.1, from coordinate 8,060,322 downwards.
AACCTATCCGTGTCGGGTGCCCCACGAATGGGCTCCTATCTTTACATAGTGCACTGATTTATCACTTGGTCCATGACATATATATAACTTAAAGAAACCTTAAATAGGATTTATTGTGTATAGGGAAAATATTTAATTACCTCGGATACGAGGACGTAAATGTTTAAGATAAGATGTATGTATTGTGTAAGGAATGACATGAAAAAAAAAAGTTATTCTAATAAATTAAAAAATACTACCGACTTCCAAATAAAAAAACTACAAAGTGAAAAATTACTTTCTTTTTGGAAGTCTGTGTTTTAAGGTACAATTTTTTTTCGTTATGGATACCGACTTCCAAAAAGAATTGTTCACTTAGTAGTGTTTTATTTGAAACTACTTTTTTTTTTACTTTTTGGTTGTACGTAAGGTACATGTAATGCTAGAATAGATTACCCGAATATCATGAAACTTGAACATAACCGGTGAAATGAGGGTGGTGTACCAAGGTAAACTGTACACATCGCAACCCCTTTAGAGCGTACTGGCGTCATGTTATGTTATGAAATGGTATAAACAACTAACAGACATGCGATTGCAGCAATCCCGATAGTTAGCCGTCAATTTTCAAACAAAAAAATAATTTTAAAAATTTCTCCACAATGTTGTTCTCAAAATGATGTTGGAGAACAAACAAAAAAAAAGTCGAAGATAGAACCTTCTCCCTTTTGGAAAGTCGGTTAACAAGAGTGGATGATAGCGTAACAATTGACAGGGGAGCATGGAAGAAGATATCTTATTTCATTGACCGTAAGTAGCATAACAGCATGGGATAACGGCATTAAAATGAAGATTTCTGATGTCTTTGTTGATCACCACAGAATTAACCATAATACGTACGGAACCAGATAATACTAGCTATGATTTAATATGTTGCCCGATATACTCAATTGAAACCTAAAATCATGCTCAGTTAGGCATATAATATCACTAACCAAACCGAATTAATTTAATTCGGTAAACTCAAATAACATAAAGATGAAAGCACACTCAGAGTCGAAGCAAAGCGACGCGTTAGTCTAAAAATTTACGTAGCTATTGTTTTAATATTATATCATCTGTGACAAAGTATAGTGACCCTAAAGCTGATTTTAGACCGAGCACACTGAGTCGAAGCAAAGCGACGCGTTGGTCTAAAAATTTACATAGCTATTGTTTTAATATTATATTATCTGTGACAAAGTATAGTGACCCTTAGTCCCTTTGTGGTGGCGAAGTGTATAGCCATGTACGTTAGCTTTCATACGCCGGTACGTACGTACATACACAACCGGAACGTGTGAAAAGGTACTAGGCTAATTTTAGAGCCACGCTGACCGTTGGCGCTGACGGTGGCCGCGAGCTCGTCATTGATCGATTCTGACCGCCATCAGCGCTGAACCTAGCGACTCGAACCAATGAACGATCTCGCGGCGACCGTCAGCGCCGACGGTCAGCGTCTGTCAAAATGACCCTAAAATCAGCCTAAAGGCAGATTTAGACAGATCCAGTGAGCTCCGGAGGGTGACTGGCGCCGAAATCGAGACAAGCCAGCGCTGACCCGAAAAAAACCCCGTGTAAATTGATTTCAAGTCAATCCAGTGGCGGGAAGTCAGCGCTGGCTTGTAAATTCGCACACGAATATTTAGAAGCCAGTCTAGGCGCGGGCACTGGCACCACCGATAACTGACTTGTGCACTGACCCTGTCTAAAATTGCTTTTAGAACTACTATGTCAAGTCGAGTCGAAGCGACCGCGACGCGTCAAATTCTGTAGGACATGCACGAATTCGCGCATCTTGGCGGATTTTCTTTCGAATGCGCGCGTCTTTAGTTTATCTTAAGAGGAATTCGGTGGAAATATGGGTCAACTAGACCACTGCCGAAGCCTTTGAAAATGGTAAAAAGTGAATAAAAAATAATAGTAGGATGAAACCCATTGGAAAAGTAAGAGAATATAACAAAAATTATGGAAAAATATTTTACGGGCGATCTGAGGTCGGGAAGTGGAAAGGGTGAAAACAGTTTATCTCGATTTCCGGCAAAACTACAATTCCTATGGAAAAAAGTTAAATGACAAAGTTGTAGATAATAAAAAGATCTACAACTTTTGTATTTACGTTTTTTTCACATAACCTCAAAATGTATGTGAAAAAATCAAATAACCAAGTTTTTTTTTTTTTAAGATTTTTTTTTTGTATTTTTAAGTATTTTAAGTATAGTAGGTAAGTATAGTATTTTTAAGTATTTTTATTTTTAAGAAAGTCACTGCTTGAGTGTACTTTGACCTTAAATCAAATCAGAAGCTCCCACAGGCCTATCACGAACATTTTATTAACACAATGTCGTCGATACTTTAATATTTCATGGAAGCTACCTAAATTAGAAAAGTTTTATTATGTCTCTGCGGTATTGAAACTGTCTGGGAAAGCCTACCGCTGTTCATGAACAATCAAATGACTAGGTATCTAACGACAAAGTCTGGGTAAATTGGTATATAAATAACTTCTTTTATTTAGGTTTGATACGGCTCGTGTTTCGGTCTGAGACTTTAAGGGTACACTAGTCGACGGCACGAACTATTTTGTGCGCGGGGTTAAAATGCATTTTATATCAACCGACAACACGTGCGGAAGAGATAGATTCTGTGATGAGCAGTAGGAAGCTAGTTCGCGTACGAATACACACTTTTGCAAATTTGTAGCGAAATGGATAATGATTTAGGACGAAACCGAGCGCGCGAAATTTTATAAACAGACAGTCTAGATATTATGAAAAAACTACTAAATCTATCTGTTCAAAATAAAATTATTTGCATGGTTAAACTACTAATCTATCCCTGTATGGAGGCCATTTTGCAATTTTCCGTCTACTTATGGTATTTATTTGCGCCCAAAAATGCGTTAAAATTACTGTCGAAATGTGGAACTTTCGGCGCTCATAACTTTCAAATATTTTCTTTTTTTCTTTTTTGCTTCCATACAGGGCTAGGTAATGATGAGACAAATTGATATCACTTTTTATTTTGAACGTACATCGTCAAACAGTGGAATAATCCCTAGACTACGTTTGTATGGAAGAATTTTCGACTAGTGTAACCTTAAGAAGATTTTGGTATGATGATTGGTATTTTTATATCTACATAGTTTCTACCTCTCATGATCAGAAGGTCTAAGTAGCTAAATGTCTAACAGCACAAAACGTCTTATGAGCAGTAAGTCTAAACATGGCATACAAAATTAGATTTAGTTTTGTTACTGAAAAAAATATAAGTTTGTCTTGTGTCTTTATCATCAGTATGCAGTTCATAGCTGCTGGATCCTGGCCTTTCAAATCGTAGGCCATTCAACTTGAAACAAGGCCACTCTTATGTATCTATTCTATCAGACAACCCTGCAATGATGGTCAGCTGCATCTTAATCTTAGTTGTCTTTTGTACGAGTAACATTAAAGTTATGATTTACAAATTACTAAAAAAAGCAGTTTCATTTTTTTGTTAGTTACAAGGAGATTTTCAAATTAAAACTGTACTTAAGCACTAGTGTATTAGCTCCATCGGTTTTAATAGTTTGCAATCCAATCAATAGTCTATGAGATGAAAGTGTTTTCCATATTCCGCTCCAATATAACAGCCACAAACCGACAAACCGACCGACTTGGTTGTTTATAGTAACCGGGATAAAGTCAAATAAATCAACTAAACAATCAATCTATGAAGTATCTCCTTTGGGACAGCTAATGAGAGGAGTTTGACTATCCCATAATTAACTTCTGTTCATTAGGTCTGTTTAGAGTTATATAGATAGAACCTTTGCGGTAGGTATGCGTATTTACATAGTAAAGTACCGACAACTCCTAAAAGTATGTTTTGTTACTCGACAGACTCGACTGCCCCAGAAGACATATAATGTTTGAACATTAAACATTGAACAAAAAAAAGTATCTTTATACCATAGCAAAAGAGTGAAACTGTTACCTCCTATTCAAAACACGACGCACAACGCACAGCCACAACAAATTGCTATAAAAACTTTCACAGGCGTTACATTTTTGTTCCACTCATGTCGCAGCGTCCAACCGTGCTTTTTACCAGGAAATGAGGGGGTAGGGCGGACACTGATGACCGATTGCTTCTCCACGTCATCCTTAGTTCCACAATTTCCCTGTGTCAAAGTTTTGGGGTGAGGGAACATCGCTAGGGTGTGACAGCTTTACATGATGAGGCACGGAGGCTACAATTATTTTGCTGGCGGCGGTAACTTTACGTTTGGGTGTAGAAAGAAGACGTTTTTAGAAATTGTCTACCAATTAAAACAAAATAAAATAATTAGGTACTCATAAACTCAGTCAATATGAAATTTATTGAAAAAACATCACCACACAATATGATTGCTGTCATAAAATAGAAAATAATAAGCATTGAAATAAACATTGAATAGCAATTTTATTCATTGCAATTACCTACTACAAAGAAAACTAATTCAACATCTCGTTCTCAAAGAAAAAATAACAATGTTTTTATTGAAATTCGCTTAAACATTTATAAATTCTGTAAACTGAAATTCATATGATGGGCTATTGAAAATTTGCATCCATTATTATAAATGAACTAGCTGTCCCACGCGGCTTCGCTCCCGTCAACTGGCTACGTACCTACCCTACCCTACACCTACCGTACCCCTACCCTATACCTACCCTACAGCTACCCTACAGCTACCCTACACCCACCCTACACCTACCCTACCCGGCACCTACCCTACACCAACGCTACATCTACCCTACACCTACCCTACATACATGATTGCATAACTGAAACCGTTTACGAAGCGCACGCAACGGAAGCCCTCAAAAAGTAATATTCTTTCCCGTTTTTGCAACATTTTTCATTTATGCTCCGCTCTTATTAGTCGTAGCGTGATGTTATATAGCCTATAGCACTCAGGAATAATGTAGCTTTCTACCAGTGAAAAAATTTTTAGAATTGGATCATTAGTTCCAGAGATTACCCCCTACATACAAACTTACAAACATACAAACTTACAAATTTTACCTCTTTATAATATTAGTATAGACTGGTAGAACTCAGTAGAAGTCTTAAATTTTATTCAATAACAGAGATCATAGAAACAAATCCTTTGAATATTTCAATAATTTGTATTCAGATTGATAAGTGTGCGAATTATGGCCGAAATTCTCGGTAGCATTATGAATGCAATCCACTACCGTGAATTTTAAACACAGGGAGAAAACGGCCTTTAAATTTGAAATTCAAAACAGAATACCCCTCAACGATCAAAGAGCGGTGACGTTACAATGTTCTCTATTCAAAATCAAATTTCGAACAACAGGTTACGTCCGACACCAGGCGCGCAGATGCGTTCGATCTCCGCCACGGCGCGCACCAGCTTCGCAACGAGACCCGCATCAAGACTGACTGGGACAGCTATCATAACAACAACCGCCTTAGTGCCAGGTGAGGGTAGAAGTACGAGTAGTACACAGAGCACGGAATCACGACTAGAGACGCCATCTTAACTATCCATAATCATACTAAAATTATAAATGCAAAAGTAACTGTTTGGTACGTTTTTACGTCTTAACGGATTGAGATGAATTTTGGTTTAGAGAGACTTAGAGTGCTTTGGTGAAGGACATAGAATACTTTTATGCCGAGAGTACGTACCTCTGGGGTAATTCCCGACTATCACGTAGGTAAAGCCGCTAGCAGATTCTATAAAAACTATGAAAAATGTAAAATTGTAAGCTTTTCTGTTTGTTATAGGTATGTTTGTAAAGGATTATCTCTGGAGGTACTGGTCTGATTTGTTTGGAAAATTTGACATTTCTAGCAGTGGCCGCCTTGCCGTCTTCCATGCTCTATGGGATAATTGAATTAATTGAATTTAATTGCTAGGATAATCAGTTAATAAAGCTAAATTTACAGTGAATAGGGTTCGCGAGTTGTTCGGCCTAAGCAGAGTTATGGTTTCCTGGTTGACTTTACTTTAATTAGCTATTAACTCCGTCCGCGTGGAATGCAAGTCCAGAATATGGCCATAGTTCTTTTATGGCCGAAAAGAAAAAGCTATTCGGAATATAAGAATCAGTCATCTGTCCTGTTTATAAATAACCGAAAATAGTAAACTGCCATCAAAAACTCATTGAGTAGTTTTTGTGTGAGAGACACAGCTAGTCATTGAAAATTGATTTCATTCATTTCAGAGTCTACGAAATTGAACAATGGAGGTCCACACTCCAAGACTTAATGGACCTTCTGGATCGCGAGATGGCCAGTCTTAAAGAAGAGAAGGCATCCACCGAAAGGGAGCTGGAACAACTGAATCTCCCTCTTCTGGTCTGCTCCGAATGTCTATCTAACAGGGATGGCAAGAGAAGCGCAGAGTTGACTTACGATATGGCTGATTCGGAGTTGAAAAAGGTTATATTGCATTTATTAATGTTTTTCCTAAATGTACACATTTAGATTTTAATTTGTAGGGTTCCGTGTACCCATAGGGTAAAAACGGGACCCTATTACTAAGACTGCGGTCCGTCTGTCTGTGTGTCTAACTGTCACCAGGTTGTATCTCATGAACTGTGATAGCTAGACAGTTGAAAATTTCACAGATGATGTATTTCTGTTGCCGCTATAACAACAAATACTAAAAACTCGCGCACGAAGTTAGTAGTTTATTCTACACAATATTTAAGTGGGGCTCCCATACAACAAACGAGATTTTTGTGCCGTTTTTTACGATAGTGGTACGGAACCCTTCGTGCGCGAGTCCGACTCGCACACCCTTCGTGCACGAGTCCGACTCGCACTTGGCCGGTTTTTTTCAACCTACTGTTTGCCCAGTAGCACAAGAGACTTGTCAGAGATCCCTAATGATCTCAATGGAATAATCGATTTGAATAACGCTATCACCACGCCTAGCAATGTGAGTGATTGCTACATTACAGTACATTGCTGGTCATAGACATATTAATACTATATTAATAGTGCGAAAGTTTGGGTGGATGGATGGATATTTGTAACTCAATCACGCCAGAACGGCTGAACGGATAGAGATGTAAAGACTCATAAACTTGAAAAAAAACGCTCGCTCGCTCTTTTTATAACATTTGAAAAAACTTAGACAATTATTGGAAATCTTTTCGTATATAAATCACTTCCAGACGCAAAAAATTAAGTCATCTACGATTTCGCCATTGTTCTTTGGCACAGAGTTAGATTATATAGAGACTGCTTTTTATCCGGGTATAATGTTCCCTCGGGATAGTAAAATACTTTTTACGCGGGCGAAATCGCGGGCAGAAGATATTAAAAACCATAAAGGCAAGATTCAACGCAATTTCTTGACAAGAATATAAATTGTGCTGACCTGCCACATTGCAAAATGCATTACCATTGCAAAGAGGGTTCATGGTAGTGGAACTATTCTTCTCCTTTCTCTGATCTATATTTGATATGTATAAGTATATTATTTTATTTTTATGTATGTATTTTATGTAAAATCTAAGTGATATTATTTAATATAGTTTTTGTACACTGACAGCCCTATGTCTATCTCCTCTCATTCAGTCCATCCAAAGGTTGTCTGGAAGAGATTGCCCTGTGCGATAAGACCGCCCATTGTACACTTATGTCTATGAATGTTTTGTCCTGTAATTATTTAAGGGGTGTACAATATAGTATATAATAAATAAATAAATAAACCATTTTGGATCAACATTCAATCAATTATGTTGAGTAGACATTTTCAAAAACATAGCATTTACAGAATTAGTAGCATGAGATTTTCAACAAGCATTGTTCTAAATTAGAGCACAGTGCTAGGGGTTAACACAATAGATACGAATACTACCCACCTTATTTGCTGATTGTTTAATTCACTTGTCTGCCCAATTAGCTAGCGGGTTCGTGCTAGGCTTAACTAGTTAGAATACATGCTGTACTGCACAAACAGATTTTCGTTGTCATTTTGTCTAATATAGCGAGGCAAAATGGGGCTATATACAGGTTTTCTGACATCGAGGCGAAAAAAAATACCATGGATTCAGTACATGATTCTGGAACCCCCTAGTGTTAGAATGTTTCATCGATTTTTCTTACAAAAAAAAAACAAAAAAATAAAAACCTTTTTCACAAAAAAAAAACAGCAATGAAAATAAAACTCCAAAAGGAAAGAAAGAAAAAGGATTTATTTGTGACCCGCACAGGAGACAAAAGCGCTACCTACCTATCAGCTGATTTCCTAAAGTCGAGGTCAACGCTGCCGCTAGTACTTAAACGCACCGTGCCACCCGCAATTTTCTTTTCTTCTTCAGAAAGGAATAACGATTTAGATTTTGGTTACAGTAAAAAAAAAGGTTTTTTTTCAATAATTAAGAAAACGCTGACGTAAAATTCCAACACTAGAGGGTCCAGAATCATGTACTGAATCCATAGTATATTTTTTACGCGTCGGTGTCAGACACACCCTGTATTATTGTAAAGCTTAGTGTCCGGAAGTCCTGATACGATTCTGATAATTGTTTATATGAAAGAAAGCTGGATTGTCGTTGAGTGGCAAATGTAACTTTTTATCCCAGTAACCCGCACGCACGGCGTCTGAGAGTGCTTTTGGTGGTGCTAACAATTTCCTGTAACAATTTCCCAGTGTGTTAGCATATTTTCCAATCTCTTTAGTCATCATCCCAATCATATCATCATAGCTGAAAGACGTACTCGTACATTGCTGGTCATAGACCTTCCCATGCGTTACCACATATATCGGTCCTATGCATGGTTCTCGCATCCAGCGGACACCGCGACCCTCACCGTGTCATCGTTCCACCTTGTGGGAAGCCTTTGTACCACAGACTTAAATCTAACTAGACAACGCAAGTCCCTCCATCTGTATGAAAACCAAGCGAGCCTATTTTTCACTCACTGTTTTAGGACAAATTTACTAACCGTTGAAACTGTTGAAAGAAAATATTTCCATTGCCTCAGCCAACTTTTTCTGTAAAGTATATACAGCTCAATAGTCATAATATTTAGTCATTTTTCTAGATTAATATGGATGACCGGTGACGATACTGCTAAATTAAACGGCTCAAAGTACGATTATTGATCGTACTATTACTCCCTTTTTAGGGTTCCGTACCCAAAGGTTAAAAAAGAGACCCTATTACTAAGACTCCGCGATCCGTCTGTCTAAAGCGTCGAAAGTTCCATTTTGACACCTAATTTTAACGCATTTTTGGGCGCGCAAATAAATACCATAAGAAGACGGAAAATTGCAAAACGGTATCCATACAGGGATAGATTAGTAGTTCAACAATGTATATAATTTTATTTTGAACAGATAGATTTAGTCGTTTTTTCATGATAAGGTCAAAGCCAAAGGTCTGTTTAAAAACATTTCGCGCGCTCGGTTTCGTCCTAAATCATTATCCATTTCACTACAAATTTTCAAAAGTGTGTATTCGTACGCGAACTAGCTTCCTACTGCTCATCACAGCATCTATCTCTTCCGCACGTGTTGTCGGTTGATATAAAATGCATTTTAATCCCGCGCACAAAATAGTTCGTGCCGTTTACTAGTGTAGGTACCCTTAAGCGTGGACATCCAAAACTTATTTTGCTGAGAAGATAAGGGGAGCCCAATTGGCATTAGTCATCTATAGATTTATATCTGTGCTTTGTACCTACTTACTATTTATTCAATAATATTTTATTCATAACAGGAACTTTGCGTAACAGAAAGCAACAAGAAAATGTTGATAGACAGATGTCAATCCGCTTGGGAGAAGATCAACAAGTTGGAAGTGGTAAAGTTCAAACTCCAATTGGACCTGAACGATAAGAACGAAGCACTTCAGATTGACAAAGACATGTTGAACTTGGACAAGGACTGTGCCAATATCACTTACAAGACCGACTCCTTGAAGACTCCCAAGAGGTATGAATTTTGTTTTTCTTTTTATCTTCAAAATCGAATTGAATGACAGATGATAGATAAGCTTACCGGCCAGTAAGTTGGCGTAATATATTGTGGATTAAATAATAAAAACTCTGTTGGAGAGAAAGAAAACATTTAGTTTATACAAGCTTCTGCCAGCGGCTTCGACCGCGTGTTAGTCGGCAATAAAATATAACACTCAGGTAGTCGTGGAAATAATTAAGAAACGGTATAAACGCAATTACTTAGATTTCTTTGATTTTACGAATTATAATCAACCTCATGCAAAGGCGCAGCACGTTTTTACGGTTCCGTACCCAAAGGGTATAAACGGGACCCTATTACTAAGACTCCGCGGTCAGTCTGTCTGTCTGTAACCAGGCTGTATCTCATGAACCGTGATAGCGAGACAGTTGAAATTTTCACAGATGATGTATTTCTCTTGCCGCTATAACAACAAATACTAAAAACAGATTCAAATCAATATTTAAAGTGCGGCTCCCATATTTTTTTGCCGTTTTTTGCGATAATGGTGCGGAAACCTTCGTGCGCGAGTCCGACTCGCACTTGGCCGGTTTTTATATGACTGGCTGGCTGGCTGGCTTTTCAGCAACTGTCACACCCCCCCCCACTAATGCCTCGTTGTAGGATGTGGCGACATCTTTGGCAGGCGTTACAAAAAAAATGTAGCCTATGTACTATTCCAGACTATAATCTATATCTGTGCCAAATTTCATGCAGATCCGTTTAGCCGTTCTGACGTGAAAAAGTAACAAACATCCACGAAAGTTTGTATGTTTGCACACAGATAGTTTGTAACCTGAATTAACACATATGATAATTTTATTATCTTAATAATGTCGGTATAACGATCCCTTCGGATATTAAAAACTAAACTATCCAAGCGAGCGAAGCCGCGGTAAGTAACCCCCCCTTGCACGAAAAACTTAACTAGGAATTAGTTGCGAGGTTAAATTGACAATTTGTCGTACAATTTTTTAACCGACTTTCGAATAAGGAGGAGGTTCTATGTTCGACTTCATGTATGTTAACCGATATTTCCGTCAATTGTGAACCGATTTTGAAAATTCTTTTTTTGTTTGAAAGAGTATGTTCCGCAGTTGGTCCCATTTTAATTTGGTGAAGATCTGATGACGAACTGCGGAGATATACAATAGAACTCTTCAATGAATTACGGCAAATCTCTCGGGACTTCTGCAATCGCATGCCTGTTTATTGTTTATACCATTTCATAACATTAAATCACGCCAGTACGCTCTTAAGGGGTAAGCAGATCTCTAATTTGACCGGTTTTTTTGAAGTTTCATGATATTCGGGTAATCTATTCTGGCGTTATAAGCAACTTACTAAACAACTCGCCTATTAGGTAAGTACAACTAAAACGTGAAAATTAAAAAACTTTTTACATAAAAATACTACCGACTTCCAAATAAGAAAACTGCAAATTTTTGGATGTCGGTGTCCATAACGCAAAAAAAATGGTACCTACGAAAGACACAGACTTCCAAAAATAAAGTTATTTTTCACTTTTTAGTTTTCCTATTTGGAAGTCGGTTGTATTTTTTTGTAAAAAGTTTTTTTGACAATTTAACTTTTTCGTGCAAGTGAGCCTAACAAAAATAGTCCTAAGAAACGTATAAATACAGGCAACATGCTTAGATTGTTGTAAATACACCTAATCAAAAATATATTTCTGTACACGAAAACTGAATCTCACAGTCTCATTGACTCGATTAACTACACCAGCATCTAACCATTATTACTTAACACTAACCAAGTCTAAACCTACAGAGGCAAGAGAACATAAAACAATCTCCTTGAGAACAACCTGAGAGGCAGGAACTTTGTACTTGTAAACAATTAAATTTGTTACAAGTTATGATACTCCATCGCGTCTGCCTGCACCTGGTCCTGAGTTAAAAGGCTCCCACGACATGCTATTCTCATTAATAACGCAAGATATGAGGCGTCTCTAAGCGGTGCTACTTTGCCTCTCATTAGAGTTTTTCTCTTGTGTAGGCGTGGTTTACGTTAGTAATGGCACTTAGTACGTGAAAGTCTAGATACTCTTCTGCACTAAGATAAATGGATGAAGTTAGTTCAAAATACTGAAAATGATTTTACAATGCATGTCCTCGAAAAGAGCGTTTTCCAAGCAGCCAAACTGTGCGGAAAGTGTCACTTTTTTTACTAGTGCTTTTTACTTTCCTGTACTTTTTTAATTTTTAACTCCAACGTCAGCCCGCCGCATAGAGTTTTTATTATATGAGAAAAGTTTTAAAAATTAGTTAAGTACATATTATCATTCATATAAAAGGTAAAAAAAAACTAATACTTCATTTAAGGCGTTTTTATTACTCTAGATTTAGATTTTGATCAATAAATTAATTTTAAATAAGTATTCATTAAATATGTTTGGCAGAATGAATATTTTGCTCGTGCCTTTTTGCGTTACGACGTGACAGCTTTTATTAGTTAATCTGTGGATATGCTGAGCGCCTTTGAATAAGCGCCATTTTATTAATTTCTTGCTTGGTTCAGATATATATTTTTATTTCCTCGCACAATGCATAGTAAAATGTTGTATGATACACGTGCGTAAGATGATTTCCGACTCGTCTCGATTTATCCACTCACTCGCTTCGCTCGCTCGTGAATAAAAATAGCACTCATCGGAAATCACATACTTCCCGCACTTGTAGCATAAATAATTCGCTCGCTCGTGAATAAAAATAGCACTCATCGGAAATCACATACTTCCCGCACTTGTAGCATAAATAACTATTACAATGCATGTCCTCGAAAAGAGCGTTTTCCAAGCAGCCAAACTGTGCGAAAAGTGTCACTTTTTTTACTAGTGCTTTTTACTTTCCTATACTTTTTTTTAATTTTTAACTCCAACGTCAGCCCGCCGCACAGTTTTTATTATTTGAGAAAAGTTTTAAAAATTAGTTAAGTACAGATTATCATTCATATAAAAGGTAAAACAAAACTAATAAAGGCGTTTTTAATTACTCTAGATTTAGATTTTGATCAATAAATTAATTTTAAATATTCATTAAATATGTTTGGCAGAATGAATATTTTGCTCGTGCCTTTTTGCATCACGACGTGACAACTATTTGCACATGCGCAGTAGATATGCACGAGGAATTATGAACTATTAGTTAATCTGTGGATATGCTGAGCGCCCTTGAATAAGCGCCATTTTATTAATTTCTTGCTTCGTCCAGATATATTTTTTATTTCCTCGCACAATGCTTAGTAAAATGTTGTATGATACACGTGCGTAAGATGATTACCGACTCGTGTCGATTTATCCACTCACTCGCTTCGCTCGCTCGTTAATAAAAATACCACTCATCGGAAATCACCTACTTTCCGCACTTGTAGCATAAATAACTATTGATGGAAGTATCAATATTTATTTCGTAAACTTAGCTGATGAGAAAAGTCTTTTATCTACACTCACAACGTAATGTTCCAAATACAAATTCTAAAAATAAACTAACTAACTTACTTTATATTCGTGGATAGGTCAAATAAAAAAAAAACCATTACGTTGCATCATTTTCTTTCGATTTTCAGACAACTGCATCATAAAATAACTTTTTAATTTTTATAGCACAGACTTTTACTTTTTAATTTATTGGCGCGTATGGGCTCATTGAGTTAATGTAGAAAAATAGTATCATTGTCTATGGATGCGCGCGCTGCGCAGTCATGCGCAACAAGAATCTAAATTTTCCGCCATACCACATATTTTTTCCGTTTCCACTTTTGTTTTATTTCAACTGTATGAATGAAGATAAAATAGTGTATGCAACGGCATATAATTAGGTATTCAAACACGCGAGTGTAATGATATTATTATTACACGAGGCGAAATGAACGTAGCATAAACTACTATTAAGGGTACACTAGTCAACGGCACGAATTATTTTGTGCGCGGGGTTAAAATGCATTTTATATCAACCGACAACACGTGCGGAAGAGATAGATGCTGTGATGAGCAGTAGAAAGCTAGTTCGCGTACGAATACACACTTTTGCAAATTTGTAGCGAAATGGATAATGATTTAGGACGAAACCGAGCGCGCGAAATTTTATAAACAGACCTTTGGCAGTCTAGATATCATGAACAAACGACTAAATCTATCTGTTCAAAATAAAATTATATGCATTGTTGAACTACTAATCTATCCCTGTATGGAGGCCGTTTTGCAATTTTCAGTCTTCTTATGGTATTTATTTGCGCCCTAAAATGCGTTAAAATTTGTGTCGAAATGTGGAACTTTCGACGCTCATAACTTTCAAATATTTTCTTTTTTTACTTATTTGCTTCCATACAGGGCTAGATAATGATGAGACAAATTGATATCACTTTTTATTTTGAACGTACATCGACAAACAGTGGAATAATACCTAGAATACGTTTGTATGGCTTAAATTTTCGACTAGTGTAACCTTAATAAAGTTTGTTTCATCAAAATTGTCTTTACAATCGAACAAGCATTTTAAAAACATAGTGTGTTGAACTAATCATAGATACCTTGTGTACGTTATTAGATGTAAATATTAGGAGCCCTACTATGACGTCTTAAAACCATCATGGTTCCGGTACGAGGGAGAGAAAGAGTCATACAAAACGAATAGTACTATCCCTTTTTCACAACGAAATCATGATGGCATTGGCACTTTGTATTATCCCTTTGAGCGCTAATTTTACTAGTTTAGTTTCGACGGGCTATTTCCGCAACTCCACGAGTAAGCGCGTATTTTGCATATGGGTGGGATTCAGTCACATCATTCGATCCACCCCAGCTCCTCGAGAGAGGCCAGCAGAGCCTTGGTGTTGCCGACCATCTCCTGCAGGGTACCTGGGTCACCGAAGTATTTGGCGCTGTAACCAGCGATTACAGGGCAGCTTAGGAGCAGGTGTGCTGCTGTCTCGTCTTCCACCATACATGCTCTGCAGAGTGGACTGGCTGTAATTCCTATGACAAAAAGGTGCTTATTAAAGGTCCCTTGTCCAGTAGGGCCTTTTGCTTGAAACGGCTGTCGATGAAGGGTTGTGCCTCCTTGGCCTCCCTACATTCGCTATGATCAGTCCATAGCTTGCTGTGTTGATCCCTGGTGCGTTTTCTTACCAGACCGCGTAGGTACCAGAAAGGTGAAGGCACTATGGGCTCCGGGCCCACCGGTGCCATATTTGAGCTCCTTCGGGCGAGGTCATACGCAGCGTCGTTCCCTCGGGAGTCACTGTGTTCTTTGATCCATTGAATGGTTACTTTATTGTGCATACCGACCTGGTTCAGGCACCGATGTCACTGTAAATTAGCCCTGAGTTGACCGTGTGGCTGTTTAGTGCTTGCAGGACGGCCATGCTGTCTAGGGCAGTCCTTTACCTCCCTAGCCAGGACCGCAGAGGCCGCCATGGAAATGCCCAAGCATTCGGCCTGGAACACCGTGTTGTGGATCCCCAGTGGTGTGGCTATGTGGATGTTTAGGTCCTCTGAGAAGACTCCTGCACCCGTGCCTGTACCTGTTTTGGATCCGTCCGTGAAGATCCACAGTTCATTGGGGCTCGCAGTGGATTTTGTATTTTTTATCAAAAATGACTTTTTGGGTATCCAGTCATTAATGGCTCTAGTAAGGGGGATTTCGTGGTGGAGACCCTCGAGCAAAGCGGTGTGTTGAGTCCTCTCTTACCCCAGAGATCCAGTGTCTTTAGACGTACAGCTGCCATCATCGCTTCCTGCTGTATAAACAGATGCAGAGGGGGAAGTCCTAGCATATTCTCGAGCGCTGCGGTCAGCGTAGTCCTCATGCAGCCCGTTGTCGCCATACAGGCCAGTCTCTGCATACGCTGTAGCTTGTTCACGGCTGTAGTTGGTTTAGTGCGAGGCCACCAAACCACGGCCCCATAGGTGATCATTGTCCGAATCACCGCGCTGTACAGCCAGAGTATAATCTTAGGGGATAGGCCCCACTTCTTACCTATAATTTTCCTGCATTGCCAGAAGGTGATGCAGGCCCTGTCTAAGTTATTGTCTAAATGACTGCTCCAGTTCAACTTGGTGTCAAGAATGACTCCCAAATACTTGACCTCGTTGGAAAGCTGGAGCTCTCTATCGAACAGCTAATTTTACTAGCAGACACAATAGAAAAACAATTATTTTAATTACCGTAAGTCCCTTTTAGCGCTCAAGCGCAAATTTCTCCTGGACAAATATCAACAAATAATAATAATTGAATGATATTTAACAGCACGAGATCAATGAACACATTAATACTGTTGAAAGCGTAGCTTATTGAACTCATAACTTTAATGGACCGTAATACCTTACCATAATTATTTGTTTCTTCTAGAATGATTACCAACCAGCAATGGCTAGAGAAATGTGAAGCAACTAAACAGATGGCTATCAACGAACTGCAAGATACCTTGCGTCTTCGTGAGTCACTTTTTGTGGCCCGAGGTCGTGCTAGGAACGCCTTGAGAGCTCAGACTGATGTTACCAATTATATGCTGAGGAGACGCATCTATGATACGCAGAGGGCTAGGAATGAACTGGATTGGCAGAAGATGAAGGTATGTTCATTAGGCACTTGTACCACCTGTCTCGCTATAGAAGAAACGAACAATAGATACACGTTCCCGTGTCAATATAAATTTTTTTTTTACAAAAAAAATACAAGTCTTTCGTAGGTACCATTTTTTTGCGTTATGGACACCGACTTCCAAAAACAAAGTGATTTTTCACTTTGTCGTTTTCTTATTTGGAAGTCGGTAGTATTTTTTTGTAAAAAAGTTTTTTTAATTTTTTACTTTTTAGTTGTACCTAATAAGCAAGTTGTTTAGTAAGTTTCCTATAACGCCAGAATAGATTATCCGAATATCATGAAACTTGAACAAAACCTGAGAGATTTATTGTTTATACCATTTCATGCGATTGCAGCAGTCACGAGAGATTTGCCGTTATTTATTGACGAGTTCTGTTGTATATCTTCGAAGTTCTTTATCAGATCTTTACCAAATTAAAATGGGACCAATTTCGAAACATACTCTATCAAACAAAAAAAAATTAAAATCGGTCCACAATTGACAGAGATATCGGTGAACATACTGTGGCGGCGTGGCGAAAATTATCTGCTCTGCGTACTGCCCGCAACAAGCATGTGTGCCTGGCCTGCACGCGGATGCAAACACGCATAACAATAAAAAGGCCCTTAATTCACCACGCGAGCCCAGTGCGGGTTGGTCAATGTCACTTTTTGTATTTTGTTATGTCGCGGCCGTTATCAGTGGGCCACCACTGCTCTCATTGACAATCACTATTGGGCAAACAAGAGCTTATTGATGTTTTCTTTACCCATTACTACCTACTATTAATTATATGATTTTATAGGATTTTCAATCAGAAACTTAATTTACGGCCCTTATCAGACACATCCTATTACAAAATATAATAAGCAATCAGTGTATTAAATACTAGCTGTTCACCGCGGCTTCGCTCCCGTCGCTGACATAGGCTATTTTTTAATTCCGAAAACGGGTCTTGTGGGGACAGGACCCGTTTTCGGGTCACTCAGGAATAATGTAGCTTTTCATTGGTGAAAGAATTTTTCAAATCGGTCCAGTAGTTTCGGAGCCTATTCGGTACAAACAAACAAACAAAAAAATCTTTCCACTTTTCAGAACAAAATGCTATTGACGAATTGATAGGCATAAGGCGTTCCTCTAAATCTCTTTTTTGCAATTTCCATGTACAAAAATTAAAACGACAAAGCATTATAATAAAACCGTTCAACCAATTTCATTCGGTATTCTGGTTGGGCTGTTAATACCAATCTGGGAACTATTTGCCGATAGTATCTATCGAACGGAGCAGTATGAGCCGTTCCTGGAAACGACTTACCAAAATGAGAAAGAACATCATATCATCATATCAGCCGAAAGACGTCCACTGCTGGACATAGGCCTCCCCCAAGCTTCGCCACATTGACCGGTCTCGTGCGACCCGCAACCAGCGGATCCCCGCAACCTTAACCAGGTCATCGGTCCACCTGGTGGGAGGCCTTCCAACGCAGCGTCTGCCGGTTCGCGGTCGCCACTCCAGAACCTTTCTGCCCCATCGGGCATCCGTTCTGCGAGCAATGTGCACTGCCCACTGCCACTTAAGCTTGGCAATTCTTCGGGCTATGTCGGTAACCCTGGTTCTCTTACGGATCTCTAAATTTCGGATTCGATCACGCAAGGAAACCCCGAGCATAGCCCTCCATTGCCCTTTGGGTGACTTTAAGCTCTCTGATGAGGCCCATTGTAAGCGACCACGTCTCAGAGCCATATGTCATCACTGACAACACACACTGGTCATAGACTTTTGTATTGAGACACTGTGGAGTGTGGTATGATGATATATACTGAGTATTATATGTTATGAGTACTTATGAGTTCAGACCAATACCGTGATATGATCACGGCATTGGCGTAAACTCATAAGTACACGTATTAGAAATAATACTAGAAACAAACCTATGATACTAGCGAAGCGTGTTGTAGCATCACGAGGCGTGTTGTATATTTGCACGATTCGCATCGGGTATCGACACGTCACGTCGCGTCGCGTTTTAGTAGTATGTTTTCACCTTTTCAACATTTAGGCTTAACACGCACTGCGATTTTTATTCGCGCGAATTTTTTTCCGCACATCTGTGACCTATGGAAATGTATGAAGCAGCACGCACTGCGGAAAAAAATTCGCGCGGAAATAATATCGCAAGAAATCCGCAACGCGGTGCGATTTAAAATCCGCGCGAATATTCTGTGGACTATGGATGTATATGGAACTGCACGCACTGCGGAAAAAAATTCGCGTCTCGCGGCCACTTGGCCACTCAGTCGCGTGCCAACACTCATACTGGGAAGATATTTTATGAAAATTTAAACTGATGTTATTAAACTGATTTTGCGTAACTACTAACTACTAGACGTATTTTTATTTTATTTTATGTGATACGCTTGCATTGATCACTATCTCACCTGATGTTGTGGTTGAAGGTGCAGCACGCTTGCCTAGAAGTAACCTATTCACTCTTGACTTAAAGTCCCCTATTATGATATCGAAACTGAGTATCGGTCTGGATCTGTTGTCAGCAGAAGGTCCAAACAATTACACTACAATACAACTATATTCTACTTTCGACTTTCACGCAGGCGCAGCCGCTGGTAGAATCTATTACATCGTAAAAATTAAAAGCACGCCTCTATGAGTCCTACATTCAAAGTTGTGGGGATTGGACCCCTTAGATGGGGTGATTTTATCGATATATATATATATATATATATATATATATATATATATATATATATATATAAATTAAATGCATTTTTGAACAGCCTTAAAGTTTTATTACTACAAAACCGGACACATTGTAAATATTAGAATAAAATCAATTTGAGAAAAATATAGGAAAACTGGCCAAGTGCGAGTCGGACTCGCGCACGGAGGGTTCCGTATCATTATCGCAAAAAACGGCAAATATCACGTTTGTTATATGGTAGCCCCACTTAAATATTTATTTTATTCTTATTTTTAGTATTTATTGTTATAGAGGCAACATAAATACACCATCTGTGAAAATTCCAACTGTCTAGCTATCAAGATTCATGAGATACAGCCTGGTGATAGACAGACGGACCGTGGAGTCTTATTAAATAAGTGCCGTTTTTACCCTTTGGGTACGGAACCCTAAAAAAAGACTACGTGTTGTCGAGGTGCCCCGATTCGGGTTTGGAACAGCTTAGACCTAAATTATTAAAACTAGGATTTTCCTCGTAAACTATGAGGCTTCGCGACTTGAAACTTTGTTACGTGAAAGTGTTCTCCAAGAAGAGCTTTTTTCCATACGTAAAAAAAATATAAACCTCCTAGCAGCCTGGTTACACACCGAAGTAAAGCCTTTTTTTAATCTCTATCTGTTATTCCCTCCCCCCTTGGCAACACCCATGAATCTGCACTAATCAATCTTAGCTACCTTAGAGTTATCGAGAGTCTCTCTTCAACTGAAATTGCTTTTCTCCATGGTGTATCTTGGTAATATATAGAAGGACCAATATGGCGAAGTAAATTGTCGTATGTTTTTATTGTCATTCTAAAATACCCGAAAAACAATTTACTATTTTCTCGCAATGCTGAAACTCCGACTCGCATTTGACGGAAAAAAATCCTTTCATAGGTCTTAACGCCGTAAAAGGGTGAACCCAATATTGGCGACATCTTTTGACACGCCTTTTACGGCGGCGTAATAAAAGGTAAATCAATATTTTGGTTCTATAGTCCATACGTGCGTCTCGGCCGAGAACTGGGTGGAACTGAAAAAAAAACGCGCGAAATTTTATCCGCAGTGCGTGTTAGTCAAATTCAGTACGCGAAAAAAAATTCGCGCGAATATAATTCGCGCGAATAAAAATCGCAGTGCGTGCTTAGCCTTAATTTAGTTAAACTCGCCTTCTATTATCTGAACTTCAAAACTAATATTATAAAGAGTTAAAATTATTGAGATGTTTGTCTCAAGTACTGAAATTATTATGAAAACTATTTTACTGGGTTAAGATCTCGGTGAGTCTCGTAATTTTTTTACATCCTACGAAACTGTGGGATAAAGCTTATGGAGCATCAACGTAACTGGCGCCGTGTAGGTACACTCACAAAATACTTAAGTGGCGGCGCGCCGCAGACAGAGAGGCCACTACGAACAAAGCGTCATTTTGCACACACATTGACAAAGTGATTTTACATGGAATATTGGGCAATATTGGACCGAGCTCAGTCGCGGCTGTCACGAGTCAAGAGTGCATTGTGCGGGCGTTTGTCACGTCATCCATACATAAAGTACTATAACGAGGTTGCATTGGTTGGGTTCCCTTTTTTAATTGTTACAGACCGAATATACTTTAAACTAATTTTTTAAATTCGTTCTTTCTCGTACCGTATGGTGACGGACGTAAAGAATTTCACCATCCCAT
Organism: Orthosia incerta; assembly: GCA_948252205.1. Taxonomy (NCBI): domain Eukaryota; kingdom Metazoa; phylum Arthropoda; class Insecta; order Lepidoptera; family Noctuidae; genus Orthosia; species Orthosia incerta. The sequence goes on along the minus strand of OX411757.1, from coordinate 8,039,303 downwards.
ATCTTCCCGTGAGTGTCGTAAGAGGCGACTAAGGGACACACCAGAGAATGGGCAGCAGCGTTCTCTGGGCACTTTAACAACAAACTGCGATCGCCAACCCACCTGCCAAGCGTGGCGATTATGGCAAACCCCCCCAAATTAAAATGAACACACAAATAAAACGGCCCCAAGTGCCTGGCAGCCCGTCTACCCTCGGCTACGGTAGCGGTCGAGGCGATGGCGTGGCAAGGGGTGCGAAGAATCCCCGGAGTGGACCCGGCTACCCCAATAAACACCGACGACTGGACCTGGGCACATATAACACGCGAACACTCCGGACCGAAGAGAAGATAGTCGAACTCGAGGAAGAATTGAGCAGGTTGCGATGGAGTATTATAGGGTTATCTGAAGTCCGAAGAGAGGGGAAGGACTCGATAATCCTCAAATCCGGTAACCTGCTCTATTTCCGAGAGGGTGACCGACAGTCCCAGGGTGGTTTCGGTTTTATCGTCCACAAGTCCCTTGTGAACAACGTGGTGAAGATCGAGAGTGTGTCGACCAGGGTAGCCGTACCTTAAACTCAGAATATCCGCAAGATATTCGCTGAAGGTCATACAGGTCTACGCCCCGACCTCGGCACCCCCGACGACGAGGTAGACACCATGTATGAGGATATCTCTAGAGCCATGCATGGTTTCAAAACTCATTTCACCGTTGTCATGGGGTACTTCAACGCGAAACTGAGCAAACGAGACGTGGATGAGCTGCAAGTGGGGCAAATTGGAGTTGGACGTCGGAACCACCGGGGTCACCTACTGGCCAGTTTTATGGAGAAGGAGGGCCTCTACATGATGAACTCCTTCTTCAGAAAGCGTGAGCACAGAAAGTGGACGTGGCAAAGCCCCGATGGTGCAACTAAAAACGAGATCGACTTCATCATGTCAACCAAGAAGCAAGCTTACGCGAGCGTGGACTTCATCAGTCGAGACCTTTCAAGCTTAACATTAATGTTCAATGATGTCTCTGTGATCAATTCGGTGAAAACCGGGCGCGATCACCGCATGGTATTAAGAGGCACTTTGAACATTAATGTTAAGCTTGAAAGGTCTCGACTGATGAAGTCCACGCTCCGGCCAGCACAGATCCAGGTCCAAAACCCCGAGAATTTTCAGCTCGAACTCCAGAATCGTTCGAGTGCCTAGGGAGCTCTGTGGACGATTACAGCGATGGGTTCGTGGAAGCTGTCCATACGGTCGGGTTAAATTTTTCAAGACCCGCCGTACAGATAGGAACAAAAAGCTCTCTGATACTACTCTCAAGCTCAAGGAGGAGAGGCGTGAGATGATCCTGCAGTCTTCAGACGATGCGTTGAAATACCGGCAGCTAAATGGACGGATCTCAAAGTCCTTGAAAAGCGACCTCCGCCGCTTTAATACTGAGCGTATTAAAGAAGCGATTGAGCGGAATAAGGGCTCCAAGGTCTTTGCAAGAGATCTGTCTATTGGGCAGAGCCAGCTCACGAAACTGAAGACAGATGATGGCAGGATCGTTTCCGCCAAACCGGAGCTTCTCAGGGAGATCGAGAGATTCTATGGGCAGTTGTACACGTCAACCAGTAAACCCGTCGCGAATCTAGCGAATGACCCTAGAGCTAGATTGACCCGACACTATACCGAAGACATTCCCGACGTCAGCCTGTATGATATTAGGATGGCTCTGAAACAGCTTAAGAACAACAAGGCACCGGGTGACGACGGAATTACGGCCGAACTCTTGAAGGCGGGTGGAAAACCAATACTTAAGGCCCTTCAGAAGCTGTTTAATTCCGTCATACTCGAAGGGAAAACGCCACAGGCATGGTTCAGGGGTGTGGTGGTACTCTTCTTCAGAAAGGATGAAAATGCCTTACTGAAGAACTATAGGCCCATCACACTTCTTAGCCATGTCTACAAGCTGTTTTCAAGAGTCATCACGAATCGTCTCGCACGCAGGTTTGACGTTTTCCAGCCTCCCGAACAAGCTGGATTTCGTAAAGGCTTCAGCACCGTAGACCACATAGATACGCTGCGGCAGGTTATACAGAAGACTGAAGAGTACAACCTGCCTCTCTGTTTAGCGTTTGTGGACTACGAGAAAGCCTTCGATTCGATCGAGACTTGGGCTGTACTACAGTCTCTACAACGGTGCCAAATTGACTGCCGGTACATCGAAGTGTTGAAGTGTTTGTAGAAAAACGCCACTATGTCAGTTCGACTTCAGGATCAGACCTCGGAACCAGTCCTCCTGCAGCGAGGTGTGAGACAGGGAGACGTCATATCTCCGAAGCTGTTTACCGCGGCACTGGAGGATGTCTTCAAGGTTCTGGACTGGAGAGGGCTAGGCATCAACGTCAATGGCGAATACATCACACACCTTCGGTTTGCCGAAGATATAGTGGTTATGGCTGAGACCATGGAGGAAATCAGTACAATGCTCGATGACCTCAGTAGAGCTTCCAAAAGAGTGGGTCTTAGAATGAACATGGACAAAACCAAGGTGATGTTGAATTCCCATGTTACACCCACTCCTATCAAGGTCGGAGACTCTACACTAAGTTGTGGACGACTATGTCTACCTGGGACAAACGATCCAGTTGGGTAGGGCCAACTTCGAGAAAGAGGTCAACCGTCAAATCCGACTCTGCTGGGCAGCGTTCGGGAAGTTGCGCGGTATATTCTCGTCCAACTTACCACAGTGTCTCAAGACGAAAGTCTATGACCAGTGTGTGTTGCCAGTGATGACATAAATGGCTCTGAGACGTGGTCGCTTACAATGGGCCTCATCAGAGAGCTTAAAATCACCCAAAGGGCAATGGAGGGCTATGCTCGGGGTTTCCTTGCGTGATGGAATCCGAAATTTAGAGATCCGTAAGAGAACCAGGGTTACCGACATAGCCCGAAGAATTGCCAAGCTTAAGTGGCAGTGGGCAGTGCACATTGCTCGCAGAACGGATGGCCGATGGGGCAGAAAGGTTCTGGAGTGGCGACCGCGAACCGGCAGACGCTGCGTTGGAAGGCCTCCCACCAGGTGGACCGATGACCTGGTTAAGGTTGCGGGGATCCGCTGGTTGCGGGTCGCACGAGACCGGTCAATGTGGCGAAGCTTGGGGGAGGCCTATGTCCAGCAGTGGACGTCTTTCGGCTGATATGATGATATGATGTTCTTTCTCATTTTGGTAAGTCGTTTCCAGGAACGGCTCATACTGCTCCGTTCGATAGATACTATCGGCAAATAGTTCCCAGATTGGTATTAACAGCCCAACCAGAATACCGAATGAAATTGGTTGAACGGTTTTATTATAATGCTTTGTCGTTTTAATTTTTGTACATGGAAATTGCAAAAAAGAGATTTAGAGGAACGCCTTATGCCTATCAATCGTCAATAGCATTTTGTTCTGAAAAGTGGAAAGATTTTTTTGTTTGTTTGTTTGTACCGAATAGGCTCCGAAACTACTGGACCGATTTGAAAAATTCTTTCACCAATGAAAAGCTACATTATTCCTGAGTGACCCGAAAACGGGTCCTGTCCCCACAAGACCCGTTTTCGGGATTAAAAAATAGCCTATGTCAGCGACGGGAGCGAAGCCGCGGTGAACAGCTAGTATTTAATACACTGATTGCTTATTATATTTTGTAATAGGATGTGTCTGATAAGGGCCGTAAATTAAGTTTCTGATTTAAAATCCTATAAAATCATATAATTAATAGTAGGTAGTAATGGGTAGAGAAAACATCAATAAGCTCTTGTTTGCCCAATAGTGATTGTCAATGAGAGCAGTGGTGGCCCAATGATAACGGCCGCGACATAACAAAATACAAAAAGTGACATTGACCAACCCGCACTGGACTCGCGTGGTGAATTAAGGGCCTTTTTATTGTTATGCGTGTTTGCATCCGCGTGCAGGCCAGGCACACATGCTTGTTGCGGGCAGTACGCAGAGCAGATAATTTTCGCCACGCCGCCACAGTATGTTCACCGATATCTCTGTCAATTGTGGACCGATTTTAAAAATTCTTTTTTTGTTTGATAGAGTATGTTTCGAAATTGGTCCCATTTTAATTTGGTAAAGATCTGATAAAGAACTTCGAAGATATACAACAGAACTCGTCAATAAATAACGGCAAATCTCTCGTGACTGCTGCAATCGCATGAAATGGTATAAACAATAAATCTCTCTGGTTTTGTTCAAGTTTCATGATATTTGGATAATCTATTCTGGCGTTATAGGAAACTTACTAAACAACTTGCCTACTAGGTACAACTAAAAAGTGAAAAATAAAAAAACTTTTTTACAAAAAAATACTACCGACTTCCAAATAAGAAAACGACAAAGTGAAAAATCACTTTGTTTTTGGAAGTCGGTGTCCATAACGCAAAAAAATGGTACCTACGAAAGACTTGTATTTTTTTGTAAAAAAAAATTTTTATATTGTCACGGGAACGTGTATCTCTCTAATCACCAGTGACTGGGTAATCGGGATTCGGGTTTTCTATTAAGTCTAGAGAGACTTAATAGAAAATCCTAATATGTCGCGCGACATAAAAGTGTTTTTTGTTGTTGTATTCAATCCAACCAAAGAAAGTAAGCAATATGATATTGAGATCTAATATCGAAAATCCATATCGGAATTGAAAAACTTCCGATATTACATGCCCTAGTTTAATCACATGACGCGTTGTCTATTTGTTTCTGACCAATACTGACCATATTAAATACATGGGATTGAATAGTACTGCAATACGTCGGATGGAGTGGCGTGGCGTCACGTTTAGGTAGTATGTTTCCATCTTAAATCTAGAATCTTCTGTCATTAAATAGACAATTTTAACGAGATTGAGTTAATATTGACCCTTTCCTATAAAAGTCGCACATATTCTTTTCGCCATCTACTTTGCGGAAAACAATTCGATAACTTAGGAACCTGATATTGCCATCTGAACATGTTAGCTCCCAAAAACTTTATTCATATAGTTAGGTCCAGAACAAAAATAAGTAGGAAGTTTCTCGATCTTTTTACACGATATTAGGGTCAGTCTGTAAATAGAAATTCTGTGTACGAGTATCTTTGTGTCACTATCTAGTGGCTCATTGCTAAATAATTACAGAGCTTACAAAGGTTGGTCCGTGAATGAATGACGAAATGGATGGCCATTCATCATGTAATGAGATATCGAGACCCTTCCTTGCCTCGAAAAGCACGATAAGTAGTTTGACGGTCATTCGTAGTAGGTACTTGGCGGTCGTTACGGATCAGGAGCCCGAAAATTTGACCACCAGTCTTGCCAAAGGCTGTAGTTTTACCCAGTAACTGGATTAAAAAGGACAAAAGGTTATCCAAGTGAAAAAGTGGTATGTAGCTTTTTTTTACCCGATCGCCGAAGGACGGTAATGTGTTTATCAGTTTATGTATGTATGTTTGCTCCTATGTGGCGTTCTAGAGACCAAACAGGTTGGCCGATTTTGATGATTCTTACGTCAATCGGTTCGTCTCTGGCTTCCTTAAAATTGGATAGTAAAATAATGGGCACCATATTGTGGGGCTCAATTTTTTTTCTTCCTAATCCATCGTGTGTGGTGTGGGTATCAAAGTAAAGGGTTTTAAGAGGTGATTTAAAAAATATATAACACTTATTTTGTTTTAGTTAAACTAATTCGAAAAAAAAAGATAACTGATAGGTTATAAATAAAACTAGTTAATAAAAAAAAAGTTTATTTTTAAAAAGCTGTGCAGTCGGAGTATCAAGATAAAAAAAAAGTTTATTTTTAAAAAGCTGTGCAGTCGGAGTATCAAGGGGTCAGCCAGTTTAAGAATATGTATCCTCCGACGTGCACAGCATGATTTTTTCTTGTTTACAGCTTTTTAGTTCGCTTCCTAAGCAGGCGGGTTTATGATTTTTAATTTTTTTTTTATTTACCTACAACTTTTTAGTTATAATTTTTTTTCGAATGACTTTTAAACATTTATTTAGTTTATATTTTTCTAATCTCCTCTAAAAACCCTTCATTTTGAAACTCCACTCGATGTGTATGTGAAAATAAATTGCAACCACCACAATATGGCGCCCAAAATCCGCCATGTTCCTTTTTTTTAACAGCACTTAGCTAAGAACACTTGGGTGGTCAAGACCTATCTTACGATCTTAATTATAAAAATCCGCCAAGTAGTTTGAAAGATATGAGGTAATAAAGAATATTACATACATACAAACATACAAGATACGCGCGAAAAACATAACCCTTTCCTTGCAACCGGGTAAAAAATCTAAAAACCCGACTGCATAAGAAGTGAATTAAAAAGACGTAGGTAAACAAGAAGAAAATCATGCTCTGCAGTCGGAGGATACATACAAGTGTTTTGGTCAACCAGCTCGCGAATATGTATTAGAATACGCAGTCGGATTGTTTTATTTTTTGAATTAACTTTATTTTTTATATTCTATACGCTCGCGCGGTAAGCGATGATGTGGTCAACTGTGAAACACGCTTGCCTAGATATAAACTATTCACTCTTGACTTAAATACCTCTAGATCTACAGCTGTCGGGCAACACAGACTCCGACTGGATATTTCATTCCTAGCTGTACGATATTATACGCATAATAAAAGTGTTACCAAAACGTTTTGTGCGTATATATGGATGGGATGTGTCCACCATTGACCGATGGCACATCGCCGTATGTCTGGTAGTACGATGATGAAACGGACTAGGTGGAATTAGATCGTGTAATTCCAATGCACACTCCCCGAAATGTAACCGATAAAAAAACCGACAAGCTGGCAACTAGGCAACGATGTTCATGACTCTGGAGCATTGCCTTGGTCAGTGCCTCATTGCCGATGAGCCTCTTGGCCTGCTTTTCCATCGACTCTAGTGCACCAAGCGGGTATTTGCCAGATCCGTCCCAGAGTATTACTCCATGCATGATAGAACTTGCGCTTGATCTATGAAATGAACAAGCTACATCTTATTAGATTGGATGCCGACTCCGACATAGGAACAGACTAGGCAGACATACTTTGTATCACGAACTGCAGATTTCCAAAATATTTTACCTACTATCATTTAGTGTGCTTCATTGGTTGCTGACGTTGACAGCAGATTCATTTACCAAAGATTTCAGTGCTATTTTGTCCCCCAGATGGAAGAAAACATGGACAAGCTAGCAACAGAACTGAAAGTTTTGGGCGAACAGTTTGCCGATAAGGTGAACGCGTTGAAAGTGGCTGAAACCCGCTTGGAGACGCGAGGCTACCGTCCAGGGTATGAACTGGCTGCTGATGAGGCTGATATCGGACTGAAGGATGAAGTGCGTAGTCTGAGGGAGACTATTCGGCAGTTGCAAGAGAAATTGGACTGTGCTAAGTAAGTATAAGTTATATTGGAGGAAAGCCTTAAGCGTAGTGTAGGAGTTAGGAATGATTGTGTACAGGCTAATAGTTGCTTAGAGAGCCATGGAGCGTTCCATGCTTGGCATAAGATTATTAAACAGAGTTCCAGACTCTAGGCGAACTCGGGCTGCGGATGATGATGATAATGATCTATAGAACAAGTAAAATTTAAAAAAAAACCCCCGACACGTTTTTATTGCATGCTACATAATTTATAAAATTTATTGAACACGTAACTATGACACGATATCTTACGAAAACAACCCGATTCAAACAGTAAAACGGGCCATAACTTTTGAACGACTGAACCGATTTTCATGAAACAAAATTAAGAACACTGGATAAAGCTACCTTCCACACTAAAAAAAAAGCCAAATCAATATCGGTTTGTCCGTTAAGGAGCCGTGATGCCACAGATAGGTACCCAATTACACAAACACACAGGTACACTTTTTCCGTCGGGGTTAAAAATTCTGTAGTGATTTGAAAAAAGAGCGGAAGATGACTGAATGGATTCGAAAACCGGCTAGTGTATACCAGAATACCTATCTTTACCTTAATTCACGGCAAAATAAATACATTTAAGAAACTAGCGGCCCTAATTAGTTTCTTCTCATTTATGTCAGATTTTATCTTTTTATCGACCGCATTTATTTTATTGTTGATTTTATATTTAACACAATAAAAGTATATGTAGGTACTCTGTGTATGAATACTGGCTTATTTAAATATATTACGTTTATATAAAACATTTATTTACACCAATTAGTAAAATTAAATTAAGGAGTCTTGTCAAATCGATTCGATGAATCTCTTATGATTAATTCTTACCACACTATGCTCTGCGTTTGCAACATTTAAAAAAAAATAAGGTTATTGGCTGCTGTCAGTTTAGTCTACGAAATTAAAAATCACAGTATAGTATGAAAACATTATTTAGAAGACTATTACTCATCATGATAAATGTTGGTCTTCGATATTTATTTAAATACTAGCTGACCCGGAAAACGTTGTTTTGCCATAAAAATAACAAAACACCAAACATACTTTTTTTTTATTAATTGTACTTTTATCCTACCAACCCTACCCGGGTAGGGTACTTACCTACTTACCCTACCTGCACTACCATACCTACCCTACCTACCCTAAACTACCATATCCACCCTATCCTACCTACCTATCTAACCTACCCTACTATACCCTACTAAAAAAAAGTAGGTAGGTTGAATAGGGTAGGTAGGTAGTTACCTACCCTATTCAACCTACCTACTTTTTTTTTGTTTTTAAACCTTCCCTGTATTTTAGCGAACAAAACAAAAAAAGAATTATTCAAATCGGTCCAGCCGTTTTTGAGTTTTAGCGAGACTAACGAACAGCAGTTGATTTTTATGTATATAGATAGATAGATAGATAGATGACACGTCGCAACTTTCAAGAACAGTCTAGTCAATTTAATTTATCTATCCACAAACATAAACTAAATTTGCTAGATTCTTCTTTTTTTTTCAAATCTATATTTTCCAGCCAGTATAGTCTTCTTTAATAAACGATTAGAGATTATGGACTTGGCCGACTTATCGACGAGTTATCGCTGAAATGGTGGACTAGTCCGGGGACTATTAATGTAGTCAGACCGACTAGCCTTCTCGACTCTCGAGTTAGGCCACTATAGTCCGGTCTATCTCTATACATGATCTCTTTTACTAGGTATATATAAAGTAGTTAACCTAACCCTATTATAACCTATTTTCAGGGCAACATACAACGCTTTAGAAGCAGCTTCTATCAAGATAGGCATCGACTTGAACGATAAGAACCAATCCTTGGAGACTGACACTCGAGCCTTGGAAATAAGAAATGCTTTAGAACCAAAGAAACCTACGGGCACTGATAAGAACCTCATCCTTGCTAGCATGGCTGACGAAGTGCCAAAAGTTGAGGGTTGTTAAAAAATTAAATTAGTCGAATTATTTTGTCACTAGATTAAGTGATGTTAGCTGTCACTTTGTTTAATTAAATTGTAACCGCGCTGCCGGCACTACATGACACGGGCAGAATAATCGTCACCAGCTCAATTGCCAAAGAAGAATAAAAAAACCGGCTAAGTACGTTTCGGGCTTCGCACATTTAGGGATCCGTATCAAACTGAAAAAACAAGTTAGTTTTAATAGGAAAAATTTGGAAATTTCAAAGAAAACGTACGTACGTAATAATGATAAATGATTTTATTTCTATAAGTTGGTTTGTACAAACACTACATGTCGATCATATTTTTTTAAAACTAGGTAGTCTGCGTTTCCTATCTGACTACTCTGAGATGAAAGGCCGAACGAACTCAGAGGTCACAGTCTCTTTTAAAAGTCCAGACAAAATCTTGGTTAATCTGAAGACCTTGTAGATTGATGTCTAAAATGGTCTTTTGAGGAAAGAACCAGCCAGATTGAGTGGACCTGTCCAGTCGGTGCACGCATTTGTCAATAACCGTGCTCAACTCAGAGTTTAAGGAGCTCATACACATTAACATCTAAACAAGCCACCTATTTTCTTGAGCCTTGTTGTCAAATTTGTGTTTGTTCCTAGTATTTATATTATGGATAAACATTATCACAAAATTTGAAGTTCATAGGTCAATGGGAAACTAAAATTCTTCGTAACAAAATTTTGTAAAAGACTGACTTCTCATACCTTTGTTTTCCTATATTTAAAAAAAAATACAGGATGGGAGTAGTCCCCCTTTAAAAATATTCCTCCGTTTTAGGCGGTGTTGGGCCGGGGTCGTGTATGTGAGCTACGACATCATCTGCCTAGCCTTTTCCCAACTATATTGGGGTCGGCTTCCAGTCTTACCGGATTCAGCTAAGTACTAGTGTTTTACATGGAGCGACTGCCTATCTGACCTCCACAACCCAGTAACTGGGTAAAGACGGTACCCATTGGCAAGACTGGTGTCAGATCTCAAGCTTCTGACTACCCGTAACGACTGTCAAAGATCTTTAAATGACCGCCGGGACCAACGGCTTAACGTGCTATCCGAGGCACGGAGGAAACTCGGTATGTTGAAATGGTCACCCATCCACGGACCGACCTCGTCAAGCTTTGCTTAACCTTGATGATCGACCCGTGCGGCTGTTATTATTTAGCCACGAGCTCCTCCTCCATGTGAGCTACGACCTGACCTTTATAATCTTTTCCCATGAAAATTCAACCCAAGTAACTATTACAGTTACAGTGCGTTTAATATAACTTGTCCCGTGACGCGATTGGTATCACTGTTACTTCGAGATAATAATAGTCTCAATATTCAAACTAAGTCTTCAAAAAGACGAGCAGCACTTTGCTGTCGACAGAGCGAACTTCAACTATCGACAGAGGCAACTGCAGCTGTCGATAGAAGCAACTGCTACATCACGGCAAGGGACAAGTTATAGTGAACGGTCTGTACGTACAAGTGACAGCTAGCATCTAATAGTTTAACATCGGTGAATTTAATTCGACTATAATATTCGTATTAATTTTATGGCCAAAATTACACGTGATTTTATGTAGGTGTATCGAAATCATTGTACAAATAAAAGTTGTTTAGCCGGATGTTTAACCAAACAAATACATTTTGTATTTCTTTTATATGAGATTTTGTAATTACGTTCTTGTTTAATTAATGACCGATGTTTAATGTTTATCAACATTGTATGTAATTATTTAAAAATATTATTTTTGGTTGAGGTCTTTTCCAAATTAATATTTGTTCAACAAAAATGCTTCTACCGGATTTCATATAGTGATTAAAATGTAATAATGTTTTTTTTCAAATACATTTGTTACAACAGCTAATTAATATATTTAAATTAGTATTAGGCTTATAGTTTTTTTACCAGTTTATGTTAAATTTTAACTAACGACATAATTTACTTAGTACAAATAAAGATTATTAATCTTTTAATATTTTTTATTTAATATCAAACTACTTCGGTACCTTTTGAAACATACATAACATACGTAAGGTCACGCCTTTTCTGCATAGGGTAGGCAGAAATTACAGAACGCCACCGGTTACGATGCTTACATGTCTCCGGCTTCTCTTTCGTTCATACATCTACGCATAAATGCTATAATAACTACAAAGTCGCTTCCCGCTGTCTGTCTGTCCCTATGTATGCTTAGATCTTTAAAACTATGTAACGGATTTTGATTTGGTTTTTTTAATAGATGTATAATACACGCGGGCGAACTGCTGGCAGAAGCTAGTATATAATAATAATAACAAAATAAATAATAATAAATAGTTCCAGGCCACCGACGAGGGTATACATCGTGATGTGGTAGCGGTGGACAAGGGCCTTACCCCGCTCTCCTTGCCTAACGAGAACTGGCGCAAACCTATAGTATTATATATTAATGACCGCAGAGAGGTATGGCATAGCAAGGAGCTTCACGGAAGCTTCTACCGGGTCCTACATGGACCCGATGTAGATCTTTAAGCGTCCGTGGCCTGGCTGCGATTTGGAGACCTTTTCAGGGAAACCGAAGGTATTGTCTTTGCGATTATGGACGAAGATATGATGACAAACAAGTCATTCATCATCATCATTTCAGCCAAAGGACGTCCACTGCTGGACATAGGCCTTCCCCAGTCGTCGCCACATTGACCGATCCCGTGCGTCTCACATCCAGCGCCTTCCCACAACCATAACCAGGTCATCGGCCTTCCAACGTATAGTCCTCCGGTTCGCGGTCGCCATTCCAGAACTTTTCGGCCCCATCGGCCATCCGTTCTGCGAGCAATGTGCCCTGCCCACTGCCACTTAAGTTTGGCAATTCTTCGGGCTATGTCGGTAACTTTGGTTCTCCTGCGGATTACATCATTTCTGACGTGATCACGCAAGGAAATTCCGAGCATAGTCCTCTCCCTTTTGGGTGACTTTAAGCTTTCTGATAATGTCCATTGTGAGCGACCAGGTCTCGGTCGCATAGGTGATCACTGGCAACACACACTGGTCATAGACTTTGACTTGAGACACTGCGGTAAATTGGATACCACGCCACTTCCCGACCGCCGCCCAGACGAGTCGGATTCGATGGTTGACCTCTATCTGAGAAGGTGAGTGATGTACTCGCCATTGACGTTGATGCCTAGCCCTCTTCAGTCCAGAACCTTGAAAACATCCTCCAGTGCAGCGTTAAATAGCTTCGGAGATATGACGTCTCAAGTTTACTGGTTGACGTGTACAACTGCCCATAGAATCTCTCGATCTCCCTCAGAAGCTCCGGTTTGGCTGATACGATCCCGCCATCATCGGTCTCCAGTTTCGTGAGCTGGCTCTGCCTAATAGACAGATCCCTTGCAAAGACCTCGAAGCCCTTATTCCGCTCAATCGCGTCTTTAATATTTTCGGTATTAAAGCGGCGGAGGTCGCTTTTCAAAGACTGAGATCCGTTTATTTATCTGCCGGTATTTTAACACATCGTCTGAAGACTGCTGGATAATCCCACGCCTCTTCTTCATGAGCTTAAGAGAAGGATCAGAGAGCTTTTTGTTCCTATCTGTACGGCGGGTCTTCAAAAACTTAGACCCGTCCGTATGGACAGCTTCCACGAACCCATCGCTGTTTTCGTCCACGGAGCTCCCTAGGCACTCGAAACGATTCTGATGTTCGAGCTGAAAGGTCTCGGGGTTTTGGAGCTGGATCTGTGCTGGACGGAGCGTGGACTTCATCAGTCGAGAGTTTTGAGGGCTGAGTCACCCACGTCCGTAGGAGTGTACTCCAGTTGATTCCTTCTCCTGATGGATGCGAGACGAGTATGTCGGACATTCGCAGCCATCAAAAGGATGTACGTAGGTTGCTGCGCAACCTCGACGTGAATAAGCCTAGCGGACCCGACGGTATACCAGCAATTGTTCTCAGAACCTGTGCGCCTGAATTGTCTCCGATCTTGACACGCCTGTTTCGCCTTTCGTATGAGACTGGAAAAGTGCCGAATGCTTGGAAGCAAGCCAACGTACAGCCCGTGCCCAAGAAGGGCAGTCGTGCTGACCCAGCCAACTACAGACCCATCTCTGTAACGTCCATACTCTTTAAAGAGTATGGAACGCGTACTTAATAGTAAGTCCTGGCATACCTAGAAGCTAACGACATCCTTAGCGACCGCCCATACGGCTTCCGCCGAAATCGGTCCAAGCATGCCATTCACATCCGCCGCAGGCTTTTGATAGGGTCTGGCACGAAAGCCTTATTGGTAAGTTGCCTTCATTCGGTCTGCCCGGTGGTCTGTGTAACTGGTTTGCAGACTTCCTGAGGGGTCGGTCCTTTCGAGTAGAGCGCAAGCCTAAAGAAAATAATAAAAAAAAAAAAAAAAAAAACGATGGCTGCTCGTCAGACCTATTGGATATTAATGCCGGGGTCCCTCAGGGGTCTGTACTCTCAGCGACATTATACTTGCTGCACATAAATGTACTGCTAAAACCACCTTTGGATATGCAGATGACAGCACTGTTGCTGAGAGATACTTGTCCAGCGCACGGGCTATTTGGCCTTAGGTCCGGTCCCTCCGAAAGGCCATGGTGGAGCACTTGAGCTTATATAACTCTTCTCCGCGAAAAAGAGCCAATTTCGTAACATTGACACTCAATTTTGGCTCATACATTGAGGCAAAGGCTCAACTGGCTGCCAAAAAGTTGGGGATCCTTGCAAAAGTGAGACTGTACTTCCCGCCAGAGCAACTGCTTAAGTTGTACCAAGCGCCAAATTCGAACTTGCATGGAATATTGTTCTTATCTTTGGGACGGTTCTGCCAAATACCAGCTTGATGCACTAGAGTCGATCGAAAAACGGGCCAATAGGCTCATCGGCAATGAGGCACTGGCCGAGTCAAAGCTCCAGAACCTTGTACATCGTCGTCGAGTTGCCAGCTAATCGGTTTTTATCGGTTGCATTTCGGGGACTTTGCGATGGAATTGCATGATCTAATTCCGCCTAGCCCGTTTCATCATCGGACTACAAGACGTACGGCGATGCGCCATCGGTACATGGTGGACATCCCACCTGCACTAAAAGTTTTTGAAATACTTTCATTATGCGTACTTTCATTAGGAGTGGAAATCCCTGTCAGAGTATGTGTTTCCAGATAGCTACAACCTCGGGGTCTTCGAATAGGTTACTTCTAGGCAAGCGTGTAGCACCGTCGACCACATCATCACACATTATGACCTTCAGCGAATATCTTGCGGATACTCATGAGTATAAGGTACGCCATTCTGGTTGACACACTCTCGATCTTCAACACGTTGTTCACAAGGGACTTGTGGACGATAAAGCCGATAACACCCTGCGATTGCTGGTCACTCTCTAGGAAATAGAGCAGGTTACCGGATTTGAGGATTATCGAGTCCGCTCCCTCTCTTCGGACTTCAGATAAACCTATAATACTCCATCGTAACCTGCTCAATTCTTCCTCGAGTTCGGCTATGTTCTCGTTGGTCCGGTGTGTTCGCGTGTTATATGTTCCCAGGTCCAGTCGTCGGTACCGTAGCCGAGCGTAGACGGGCTGCCGGGCACTCGGGACCTTTTTTCTGTGTGCTATTTATTTTGGTTTGGGGGGTTTGTCATAATCACCACGCTTGGCAGGCGGTTTGGCGATCGCAGTAGTGCACAGTGAACGCTGCTGCGCATTCTCTGGTGTGTCCCTTAGTCGCCTCTTACGACACCCACGGGAAGATATGGGATGGTGAAATCCTTTACGTCCGACACCATACGGGACACAATGATCTATTGGATATTATACATAAGGTGGAAAGAAATTCTTACTATTAAAATGGAAATCTGACTTCTTTTCACGTAACTCTCTTACTAAATTCACATGTAATAAACAATCCCTTTTCGTAAGCCATTATTTCACCCACATTCGCCGATTTCGACTTCTTTTATTGGTTTTTTAATTTGATAAGATGTAATTCCTAAATAACACAAAGCTTTCCTCCGACGACGACATCGCGATACAGTATGAGCAAGCTTTCACGTGTCACCGACATCGCGCTGAGTAATTTCGCGAACTTATAAACCATGTACTTTAAGTTTGTACGTCTATCACCCCTTTAAGGTTCCCCTAGTCGACGGCACGAACTATCTTGCGCGTGGGGTTAAAATGCATACTATCTCATCCGACAATAAGTGCGAAACATATAGATGCTGTGATGAGCAGTAAGAAGCTAGTTCGCGTACGAATTAGCACTTTTTCAAGTTTGTAGCGAAATGGATGATGATTTAGGGCGAAAACGAGCACGCGCATTTTTTTAAACAGACCTTTGAGAGTCTAGATATCATGAAAAAACGGCTAAATGTATATTTTCAAAATAAAATTATTTGCATTGTTGTTTTACTAATCTATTCCTGTATGGTGGCCGTTTTGCAATTTTCTTTCTTCTTATGGTATTTATTGCCGCCCAAAAGATGCGTTAAAATTAGTGTTGAAATATGGAACTCTCGACGCTCATAACTTTCAAATATTTTTCTTTTTTACTTTTTTGTTTCCATACAGGGACTAGAGGGCTAGATAATGATGAGACAAATTGATATCATTTTTTATTTTGAACGTACATCTTCAAACAGTAGAATAATCCCTAGACTACGTTTGTATGGAAGAATTTTCGACTAGTGTAACCTTAAATCATGTTATTAAAAAAATAATTTAAAAAAAGATAAGGGATGAAAACTAAGGGTTAAGGACTTAAAGGCCTATCACTAGGTAGACCGATGACCTGGTTACTAATTATAGGTAAAAGGTTAGAAAAATTAAGGGCCGGTTTCGTAAGACGCGGGTTGCTCGGAGTAGGTGGTGTCAGGATCAGGCAGATGGACAGGCATGCAGACGGATAGGTACGCAGATACGCGAGTAGTCAGGTAGGCAGGAAGGCAGGCAGCAAGGGGTGTGGAGGAGCCAGGCTTTAGCGTCACACGCCAAACCTAGCCTTTATAAGGGACATCACCAATAAGATCTGTGTCACTCTGTTAATTCTTCGATATAATCATCACATCATATCATCAGCAATGCGGGTTGGTGGATGTCACATGTCTTCGATTTTTTGGTTCTAGGACATACCGGTTTCCTCACGATGTTTTCCTTCACCGGTTTGAGAGCAGTGGGGATGAAATAATTTACACAAAGTAAAGCGCCTGCCTGGGCTCGAACCCACGACCTACAACTTGTAAGTCGCGGCCGGTACCACTGGGCCACCACTGCTCTAAAGTAAAACTCTCACAACAAGACTGGATAATAGAAAAAAATTCAACTTTAAGATAAATTCGGTACGCACCGACTTTTCAAGTCAACAAACTCAAAATAGCCCCTCGAAAACTTATCCGAATCGGAAACTTAAGTAATCTATCTGATAATTACCGGAAAACAGACCCTTTGTCAACATCGTGCCCTTAATTTTTACACTGAAAAGCTTTCTGTTTATTTCTTGTCGTATTTTTAGACTCGACATTTACTTCCGATGAGGTTCATATAATGTTGTCGCTCGGAAGTGACTGGCCTCAAAATTGTAAACGATGATGGATTGTCAGTCTGTCTGAAGAATACGAATATCTTGGCTGATTGCCAAAAGGTTCAAGCTTGATGTCAGTTTTAGTTTGGAGAGATAAAGCTATTTTGTGGTGAAGATGATTTAATTCAAAAGCTAAACTCCTATTGAAACTTTGTCATCTAAGTAGGTTTACATACAAATACTCAATTCAGAAACCGGCCTTTTGTGTAAAAGTATTTTTTAAGGTACCCTTATAAAACCATACGGAACGTCCTTAGCTCATGAACTGCGATGTCCGATATCATTACCATATTATACACACATGATGCTTACAGGCAACAGTCCCTTACTGGTTCACCGACTGCCTTGGTTGAAACTATAAGGGTACACTAGTCGAAAATTGTTCCATACAAACGTATTGTAGGGATTATTCCACTGTTTGACAATGTACGTTCAATTATTAAAAAGTGATATCAATTTGTCTCATCATTATCTAGCCCTGTATGGAAGCAAAAAAGTAAACAAGTGCGAGTCGGACTCGCGCACGAAGGGTTCCGCACCATTATCGCAAAAAACGGCAAAAAAATCACGTTTGTTGTATGGGCGCCCCCCTTAATTTATTTTATTTTAATTTAATAATTATTATTTTTGAAGTGAATATACAACTAAATATTCTGTGAATATTTCAAGCGTCTACCTGTTGCCGTTAATATCGAGCAAAAAACGGCAAAAAAATCACGTTTGTTGTATGGGAGCCCCCCTTAAATATAAATTTTATTCTGTTTTTAGTATTTGTTGTTATAGCGGCAATATAAATACATCATCTGTGAAAATTTCAACTGTCTAGCTATCACGGTTCATGAGATACAGCCTGGTGACAGACGGACAGACAGACAGACAGACAGACGGATCGTGAAGTCTTAGTAATAGGGTCCCGTTTTTACCCTTTGGGTACGGAACCCTAAAAAGAAAATATTTGAAAGTTATGAGCGTCGAAAGTTACACATTTCGACACTAATTTTAACGCATTTTTGGGCGCAAATAAATGCCATAAGAAGACGGAAAATTGCAAAACGGCCACCATACAGGGATGGATTAGTAGTTCAATAATGCAAATAATTTTATTTTGAACAGATACGTTTAGTCGTTTTTTCATGATATCCAGACTCCCAAAGGTCTGATTATTAAATTTCGCGCGCTCGGTTTCGTCATAAATCATTATCCATTTCGCTACAAATTTGCAAAAGTGTGTTTTCGTACGCGAACTAGCTTCCTACTGCTCATCACAGCATCTATCTCATCCGCACGTGTTGTCAGTTGATATAAAATGCATTTTTACCCTGCGCACAAAATAGTTCGTGCCGTTGACTAGTGTACCCTTAAGTGTAGGAATCACCTTCAAAACCTTAGGCGTCAAGCCAGGATCTCAACTGATAAAATTTCATAATAACAACACAGAGCAAAGTTGCCTTATGCAAAAAACAAAGGGGCAAGAACAGCAAGGCATCTCGATACATACCTATGGAACACCATGTAGAGGGGGAGCTGCCAGGGTTTGTGAGCAAGCTTATTCAGGTCGAAAATTTGATAGCTGAGTAAGTGTGGCTTACTGAGAACATCGTATATTATCTTAGTAGTTAGTGGGATACAGCACCCCACGAAAATCATGGCGGTTATGCAAAAACACTTTTCTAAGCTAACCCCCATATATCAAGCTTGGAATAGAGGTTGGCAAAGAATATGGCACTATGGCACTTAACTCAGTGTAATTATAATAGAAAATACTAACCATTTCTAGTACAAAATGAACCTAGAAGAATAAAAACAAAAGTACCCAAACGTTAGCAGTTTCACTAGAATATTCTGCAACAGTTGAAATTTACTATTTTGTTAGCATACTCGCAAAATACACTGAAAAATACTTCATTAGTGCTTCCGCGTATACTCGAAACTAGTTAGGTATTTTGGTAACTGTATTTAGAATAATTGTGACTATGAATATTATGAAGTATTTAAAAAGTTAGACTGTGTGACACTTCTAACGTTTAGTACTTCAATATTCAATGATGATGCTTCAGATGTACTATTTTCTTATTGACTATAATATTTCATTTCAGGCGAAAAACGTCCACTGCCGGACAAAGCTTACCCCAAGCGCCACAATATTGACTGTTATTTTTTTCTTATATCCTTTATTTTTATCAAAGAATTACACCTGGTATACTGCCTTGTCGCCGAAAATTGTTTGGTAGATTATCACTTGCCAACCAACGTTTCGCCGATGTTTCACTTTGACAACTAACGATTAGCAAATTTTTGTATGACAACGTTTAATTTGGCACAAAGCATTTGGGACATTTATCATTTTTCAAACTTTTTACTAGGCCACACAACTATTAGACGAATGACGTTTTGTCAGTGTAACTAGTGTTTTTCATACATTGATATAATGATATAAAAATAAAAAATAAACAAATTTTTACATAACTAAATTTTTTATTAAAGTAGCTCAAATCATCATCATCAATCAATATCATCAATACATATAATAAATCTGTAGAAAAAAAATTTTTGTATATCGAAAAAATTTCCAAAAAAAATAGCCAGGGTGTTAAAGGATAACCAACAGAACCCATTTCTGGCATTTTTGGAATTTTTGTCTGTTTATTTGTGCACGCATCACGTGAAATGTACGAAACCAATGTAGATAACTTTTATACATAAAAATTGTGCGTAACTTGAAGAATTGCTAAGTTTTTGTTTCATCGCAATCGGTTCACTCTATCAAACGTTAGATGAATTTAAAGTGTTCAAGAAGTAAAATTATCACAGCACACGCAATCCAGTTACTCGGACAGTTGAACTCGCTATTCGATAGATGGCGTTGTGCATTTAAAGTCATTTTCTGAATCGCGGTGTTGAGATTCTATGCGAAAGAATGACACTAGAAAAAAAATTGGTATGTAGTATGTAGGTATATAGGATAGGCAGAAAGGTAAGTAGGGTAGGGTGGGCAGATGACGGGAGCGAAGCCGCGGGCACAGCTAGTATAACATAAAACCTTTAAATTGTCAAATTCTATCCTAACCTATTTCACTCGGTCTAAATAACGACTAACTGGGTGAAATAGGTTAGGTTAGGTTAGAACTGTGACCAACCGCGCTTGAAAACTCCTTTTTTTCATGTCAACTTCGGGATATGGATCTTCAGGATTTTAAACTTCAAACTAAAACATTCTGCTCCTTGAAAGTTGGCATTTAAAAAAGTGTCAATATGAATAGCATACCAAACGTACAGTTGGTAACTATGATGTTGGGAAATAAAACAAAATTATTTGATAAGTTGGCAAATGATTATTCGGCGAAATAAAATTCTGCGAAACGTCGGTTGGCAAGTGATAATCTGCCGAACAATTTTCGGCGAAAAGGCAGAGAACCACTACACCTACTAGACCTCCCCAAACGTCACCATATTGACCGGTTCTGCGCTGCTGGCATCCAGCGAACTCCCGCGGGCTTCACCAGGTCATGGGCCCACCCCGTGTGAGAGTCCTATACGTCTGCCAATAGTCGGCGACACGCCAGAGCCTTTTGACCCTTCTGCAGAGTGTTAATATCTACGTACTTATGCGGTTCACAAAAATTGATTGCCCGTAAGTACACACTCACATATTTTTAACCGACTTCGCAAAAAGGAGGTTATCAATTCGATTGTATTTTTTTTTTTATGTGTTTTACCTCAGAACTTTTTATTGGGTGAACCGATTTTGATGATTCTTTTTTTATTCGAAAGCTGGTGTTTGTCATGTGGCCCAAGATTTGATGAAGAACTTTGGAGATGTACATCGGAACTCTTCAATAAATGACGGCAAATCACTCGGGATAGCTGCAATCGCTTATCTTTTTATTGTTTATACCATTTCATAACATCACATCACACTGGTACGCTTCAAAGGGGTACGCAGGTGTGAACAGTTCACCCTGGTATACTCTCATGCCTCCGGTGTTGTTTATTTAAGTTTCATGTTATTGGGTTAATTTATTAAAGTGTTCCATTATGTACCACAACTAAAAAGTGAAAAATAAAAAACTTTTTATAAAAATTACAACCGACTTCCAAACAAAAACACTACAAAGTGAAAATAACTTAAATTTCGGAAGTCGGTGTCAAAAAACGAAGAATCGAAAACAGGAACACCAACTGCCGAAATTGAAGTTATTTTCACTTTGTAGTGTTTTTGTTTGGAAGTCGGTTGTAATTTTTACGTTTCAGTTACTGAGAAAATATTACCAAAATAATCCGCAAGCTTTTCCTCCCCTACTGTCCAAACTTCTTTCTAACAATCACGAACACATTAGCCAAACTTAATTATCAGATCCATATAGATAATGGAAGTGTCCCGTTGTCTCCAGACTTGGTTGATTAGGCTGGTTACTTTAGTTTTAGTATAAAAGCACGGGGAATAGGATCTGTCTTCACATTCAACTGTCTACTTCTTCTTCTTCCTCATCTGCCCTTCCAGAAAATCTACCAAGTAAGTATTTGTTCTTATTTTTATTTTTTTAATAATTGTAAGCTTAATTTGTTAAATTATCACTTTCGTCATTGTCCAAGCAGACAACTATTTTATTTGGCACTATTTCTTTGAAAAACTTAGGGACTCAAAATTTTCTGAATGCTAATGTTCTTGCTGTATTGTTTCTTTTTATATCTTCTAAAAGCTCTTACAAAAGACAACTTGCTTGGATGTGGATTTCAATTCTGCATTCGTTCTGTAAGGTCTGTAAACCTCTTGAGGTTTCTAAACGTTTGTGTTTGTTACTATGCACATAACTGAGCAGATAATTTGATATATAATTTGAGCTTGCAACCGGACTGAGGACTCATGGAAGGGCTAGATCATCATCATCATCATCAAACCTCATATCCTGGCCTCAACTTCTAACTCCTTAATAGAAGTAGGTGTTTTAGAATAGTCGACAGGCGACTCGGCAATTTCAGACACTCTGACTCACCAAAGTTAGGATTATTATCGTTTTCGTGTTGGTTTTATTTTGATCATAAACTCTTAAAATTAATCCCGGAAACCCCACGTAGTCATCCGTACCCAACACGTTTTTATATGAAATTGATTTATCTTTAAAATGTTTCCATCTTACGATATAGCATCATCGACAGATCTGCGACTGCGGATATTTTCCCAATGAGTCTCAACTGCAAAAAAGAATCAAAATTATCATACCTACCTACCCTAATCCCGTTTGAGATCGTCATCATCCATTTTACATACCGAACTCGTTGCCAGTATGATTTCATATGCGGAAACATTTTTTTAGAAGTTTCAAACATTAGAGCATCAATCACAAAATCTAGTATCCGGCAGGATTGAGAATTCATAATTTTAAGTTTAGGAAGTTGTATTAACAATAATTGAGATTTAAACAGATCGAGTGATAACGAGATCCGCTTCCTAAAAGGCGAGGCGTAAATCCGAAGTTAATTTTCATCAGATAATTTCCATTGCGTCGTAATTGAGATCGTGTTAAATTCTCGCCACATTTAAGGAGCTATGTAAGCCTGGTAACGATATAATCGGTGCCTATCAGCTACTTAGTACACGATCCGTGTCTAGAGGTTATTTACATTTGACTTTTGTTCGTCGGCGCGGAAGTAAAATGCTTTTGTCCTAAATGTTGGTTCATTCTGCAACGTCAGAGCACGTGCCGAAAAAAGTCGACACGTTTACGTCAGACGTGTTGTTTCTCATGTGGAGAGCTTGTTTCTGTAAGGTCGTTTTAAATCTTTTTTTTGAAAATTAATTTAGGTAAATGTCACCTATTTATATAATTGTTTTAAAAGCTTCACTTGATCGAATCACTGTTACAAAATCACAAACATTCATTTGCAATCTCACATCGACAAAGCTAAACCAACTATCCAACACAGGCCAGCAAACAATCAATCTTTCAAATGAAAATAATTTCACAACTCGAATGAATTCCACGAATAAGTCAGCGTACGGTTATTGAATAGCCCCAAAAGTATCATCCACGTACAAACATTCTGGCGCCCCGGGCTACCGCTGAAGGCAAGCAACTCGTTCAGACGAGACAGCATAGCGTGGACCTGCTCCGAAAACATATTGCATACTTTTGTACCGGTAAATGACACTCGATATATTTAATTCAGTTCAATTATTTATTTGTCAGATTAAAATCCATAATGTGTTAGTAATACAGCTTATAAACCACTAGCTTCTGCCAGCGGCTTCGCCCGCGTGAAATTCGAAAATTATCCCGAGGGAACATATTCCTGGGATAAAAAATCCTATGTGCTATAGTCAGGAGACTATAATCTATCTCTGTGCCAAATTTCGTCCAGATCCGTCCAGCCGTTTGAGCGTGAAGAAGTAACAAACATAAAAACACACACACAAACTTTCGCCTTTACAATATTATAAGTGTGAAGTGTGATGTAGGCAAATTGCAAAAAAAAGTCACAAAATGTACCTATATATATATACTTAGTAATACCTGTTTAATTATGTAATTTTAATATTATATATTTCAAATTAATTTTTAAATATTTGTTTTAATTGTAGCATAACCAAAAAGTAACAAATCAAGCAATCGTGTCTTTAATTAAAGCAAAGATTCTATGGGCCGATTTTTAAATTAAGTATTTGTATACCTGTCAAACCCTATATTAATAACAAAGCTAGACAGTTTGTCAATTTCTTAATTCAAAATCGGGGGTTTATCCGTAATACAGGAAAAAAGAGCTCAGAAGTCACGTCTAGACAGCCGAACAAATAGGAAAACGTAACCGTTCAGTTTACGCAACAATGATTCATACTTTCCTTGAAAGAAATCTAGCAATAGTTTCGCTATCAATCGAATATCGCACCTTGGGCCACTTAAAGTGTTACATAAAGCCCATGTGCGGATTTCCACCGACCTTGGCCGTTTCTTCTGATAGAATTTCAATAATAGTTAGTATTTATGCGGAAGAAATTCTCAGATACATTTTATTATGCAACCATGCTATTGCAATTATGCTATTTATGGAAATAGTTGAGTTAATAATGTCCTTTGTTTCTAATGCAGGAACCGGTTTTAAAAGTCTAACCGGTGTCGTCACGGATCTAACATAAATCTTTCATTAGAAAAAGACATGTTTTTATATGATTTAAACATTAAAAGTTCATCTTCTAGAAGTTTTTTTTTAATATTTTTAAACTAATAAAAGATTGTCAGTTGATCACAAATATAAAAAACTACAAGGCAATCAACCAATCATTGAAAGTTGAGACAGCCACATATTGCTAAATGACATTTTAATAGCGTTAAAGCAGCCAAATATATAAATATCTTAAACCGTAAATATGAGAGATGCTGCACTTACCAGCAGTGACCTATCACATGCGACATGAAAGACACGATGTACTTTTAAACTAAAAAAAGATTGTCAATTGATCACGAATATAAAAACTACAAGGCATTCAACCAATAATTGAGGTTGAGACAGTCACATATTGCTAAATGACATTTTACTAGCGTTAAAGCAGCTAAATATATAATAATTGTCTTAAACCATAAATATGAGAGATGCTGCACTTACCAGCAGTGACCTACCACATGCGAGATGAAAGACACGATGCATCGTGTCTTTCATCTCGCGATGTGGATATCCGTCTATGTGATTGGACAGTTCATACTCTTTCATTAGGGTCAAACCCTTTGCCTTGCCGAATTCACTTACGCAATAAGGCTGCAGATCAGGCTTTAGTTTCTGCATAAGATCGATAAACAACGCAGCTCTGTTAATTAAACTTACTACAAGTGCAAGTAATACAAAAGCATAGTATATAGCTTAATCAAAATCTTTCCCAACTTTCTGACTCTCTTTCAAAAATGAGGTGCAACATTTTTAACATTTATTTCTTTCACAAATCAGATTATCTCAATATTCTCAATCCACGTTAACATCATCGCAGAGTCATCGACTTCCTACTTAGAACTTTCGTCTTTCGCAAAGGTACAGCACAGATCCGTTTCCTGGGATATCCCTTAAACACACGCGCTGCGCCCCCCACCCCGCTTGCAGCTATAGTTAACTGGTTACATATTTAAGCAAGTTCCATTTACGAACGGTCGTTGGTCAGAATTTTCCGTTAACATATATCGTAATTGTTGGAATACGTATACAATATATCGTGATTTTTGTTTACATATCGTTGCGGTACTGACTTTGTGACGAAATGAGCTTTGTTTGTGTTGTGCCCTGTGTAAGATTTTTCCTAAATACCAAAAGGTTTCCATGATTTTTTAATGAGGTAAGTTGTTGAAGTGCATTTGTTTATGTGTATAGAGGCTTCAAATGTAACCGAATGCAGCAAAATATACTAGGGTTTATATATTTTTAATGAAGTAAATATTAAAAATATATTTTTATCGTATATATTAATTACTTTCGCACTGAAATGAGACAAGCTAAGCAAAGAAAACTTATGGCGGTTCGAGATACTTATTCCCTAATATTTTGAAATAATTCAGCACTGGAGTATTTTACTTGACCACTTTTTAATTAACTTTCATAATTCGAATTAAGGTAACGTCACGTAACGTTAACAAGCTTTCATAAAGCTTTTGTAATTATTTTTTCAATTATCTGTCTTGCGTGAATAATTTAAAATTATTATAATAAGAGAATTTTGTAGAGATAAACTTTTGTTGGAGTTACATAATCAATTTATGTTCAGCCTGAAATTCATTCCATTGCTACATAAACAAAACAAGTCAATTTGTGCTGGCAGTTTTCCATCAAATGAATATTCATGTCTACTTATATTAAATTCATACACTTGTATAATTATGGATTAAGTAGATGTCAAAATATAAATTAGTTAAAGCCTAGCCAGTGTAGATCAGCCCAGCCGCATCTTATTTGAAAATTTTGACACTAATCTATTTGATAATATAAGACTGTTCATGTTTATTTTTGTCACACTAAAAAATAGATTTGAGTCTGCGCACCATGACTTTCCATCACATCTCTTGTAGACTCTATCTCAGGATTTACCCTCTTGCAGGGCTCTTTACTCAGGGTATCATCTTCGAAAAGATCAGATCACCTTTTCCTTAGTGATCGGTTCTTAAGATTTGGGTTTACCATCGTGTTGAATGTATTAGTCAGCTAGACTCTTGCATTACTGAGTGCTGTCTGTCTCAAAATTGGATTGTTTAGACTCATCATCAGCCTATAGAAGTGCACTGCTGGACATAGGCCTCTCCAATTGCACGCCATTTGCTTCGATTCGGCAACACTCATCCAGCTTCTACCAGCCGCCCTGTGAAGATCGTCACTACACCTAGCCTGAGGGCGTCCTTCCTTACGTTTACCAGTTCGCGGTCTTCACTCAAGAACACGTCTACCCCAACGGTCATCGGTTCTACGGCTTATATGGCCGGCCCATTGCCACTTCAGCTTGCTTATTCCGTGAGCTGTGTCGACAACTTTGGCTCTCTGCCGGATCACCTCGTTTCGGATTCGATCCCATAAAGAGACTCCGATCATAGCCCTTGCCATAGCTCGCTGAGCGATTTTAAACTGATACGCTAGCCGTATCGTGAGTGTTTACGTCTCGGCCGCTTAGGTCATAACAGGTAGGACACACTGGTTGAAGAGTTTGGTGTTCAGGCTCTGTGGAATACGTGACGAGATTTGTAGACTCATCTGATACCCAATGTGAGTGCGGCGCAAAGAATATGAACTACATGCAGGAGTGCCCATACATCAATGCTTGTTGCAAACCGAAAGAACGCCACGACTTGGCCCAGACTCTCGTTACCCATAGATTCGAAAAGAAGAAGGACTAAATAAGTTGATCATTATTATCACAATGTTTTACTTTCAGATCACAAAATGGCCGGCAAGATCACCGCTGCTTTCGTCATCTTCGTCACCATCGCGTTCGCCGCCAACTTCGGCTATGTCGCCTGCAACCCTGCTATCGGTAAGTAGAACAGCAGAAATAGAGTAATAACTATACGAGACATACTTACTACAGGGTTATACTACATCTGCACTTAGTTGATATCCTGAATAGCCGTACTTAGCACTTCTCCTCCACATATAACTCGTCCGTGTTCCCTACTACCTATAAGTCGTTAGCTTATATAGCAAGAGTGACCAGGCATCTTCTGGACTCGCTCGCTCCATCGGATAGCTCTTCCATCGCTTTTCGTCAAGCGAGGTTGAAGTCAAGAGTGCAATCCAAAGAAAAACAAAAGTATATCGTTCCTGTTAATATTTTTCTTAGTAAATATAATATTGAATCAAAACCAGGCCGATAACACAGTCAGGACCCTCGCATACCTAAATCTTTTAGATTGCAGGTTTTAAAAGTTTAAAATGTTGAAATCAAAATAGAGAGGATTTTTACCTACTAGACAATTAGGTACATACCAACGTATCTTACTCATCATAAGAGCTGATGCTAAATATAATTTCTAAGAAAGCTAAATCTACCTAATTCACCGAGAAAATCCCAGAGATCTATCTGCTAAACGATTTGAGAGCGTAGTACCTACATACCTAGTGGTGGGTTCGTTGAACTATTGCTGGTAAAATTAAAATAGTATATAAAATTCAATACCAACTTCTATTAAGAGAAAAGAAAAGTGGTCTAAAGGAGAATAAGCAGCACATACCATCCTAAACATGATCGAAATTTCAGGTTTGTATTATTTTACCAATTTACAGAAAGTCGTACGTATCCACAAAGGCACACCGCATTGTACCTTCCTAAGCAACCCCTTTTATGTTCGCCAAAAAACGTCAATCTTCCCACTTTGTCTCGTCTAGTATATTATTTATTTTTTATTCTGTTTCCTCATACTTAGTATGCGGGGTGTATTATCACGATTCTAAATACGGCCACTCGTAGCATTTCACAAGACTCTTATTTTTTTACTCGACGCGAAAACGTTTGCACGAGTCGTTTTTGTGCTTACGTTTAAAAGAGCAAACAGATTATTTTTCCGTCTTATTCCGAGCACACAGGAAACAAAAATACCATGAGACATTATGAAGTAGGTAGATAGTTAATTTCTAACTTTGGACAGCATTTTTTTCGAACAGCACTTTTGTAGTTGTGAAAAATATGACATTATTATTTAGAAGAGAAACGAATCAGTTTCCAGGCAATCCGAACTTAGTAATACTTCGTAATATTCATAATTTATATATTATCACATAATATAATTGTAACAACAATCCATTAAAGTCACTGGCTGCGTCACAACACTGAATATAATAATTGGCACTATGACTAACATATTATGTTGCTATATAACCACAAAAAACACACCACAACTTTTCATTCAGTCAAACCAACGAACTCACATATAGAACCACGATTTTCTACCTCCAAATAAACATGTCCAGTGGTTAGCAGTAGCCAAGAAGACTGATAGAACCAGCTTCAATTTCTCCCCCTACTTTAATTCTAAATGCTTATTGTCAGATTACTTATCCTGTTTTTGTGACAGCTTAAAAGCCGGCTGAAATCTTGAAACCGAAACTACGGAGACTTTTCTCGTGGATATCCATGATATGTGTGGTGTTCTATATTTTGCTACTTGGCTCCATTAGTGTTTACAATATCAAACCAATGATATCAAAGAATTCAATGAAGTAATTATTCAAAGGCATAATAGTAAATTTACTCCTCAAAGCAGAACACCAAAACTAAAAAAAAGCCAGATAAATATTGTTAATATCTGAACAACCCTTCTATCCAGGCGTCTCATTTTAATAGCAAGTCAAGAAAAAAAAAAAATGATATATATACAGCGTTTGTCATTAATTTTGCGATAATTTTCGATCCGGAAACTTATGAACCCCTTCAATTTCAGTGGTTTTCCCATTCCAAGTATTCTACAGATACATATTATCCATACGACGATTTACATGAAATTTAGTATGAAGATAGTTTAAGACCCTGGGAAGGACATAGGATATAATTTAGGTTTTTATCCCGGATATCATTCGTTAAGGGGGAGAAAAGAGGGTCGAAGTTTGTGTGGTGAACTAATAATTTCTCAAGTAAGGCGGCCCACACATCTACAATATTATTGCGCGATGTAAAAAAAACCGTCCTAGTGCGAGACGGACTCGCGCACGAAGGTTTCCGTACCATTATTTCAAAAAAACGGCAAAAAAACACGTTTGTTGTATGGGAGCCCCACTTAAATATTTAATTTATTCTGGTTTTAGTATTTGTTTTTATAGCGGCAACAGAAATAAATCATCTGTGAAAATTTGAACTGTCTAGCTATGACGGTTCATGCATGAGATACAGCCTGGTGACAGACAGACGGACAGTGGAGTCTTATAGGGTCCCGTTTTTACCCTTTGGATACGGAACCCTAAAAATAGGCTATTCAAAGTACTAATGCTACGCAGACGAAGGCGCGAGCAAAAGCTAGTCTATATCAATATCATAAAGAGGAAAGATTTTTTTGTTTGTTTGTTTGTACCGAATAGGCTCCAAAACTACTGGACCGATTTAAAAAATTCTTTCACCAATAGAAAGCTACATTATTCCTGAGTGACATAGGCTATTTTTTTATCCCGAAAACGGGTCCTGTGGTGTGGTCCACGGGAGCGAAGCCGCGGGGAATAGCTAGTAATACCTACATGAAATCACGCATGTTCCCATGGCTGTAGGCAGAAACTACAGAAAGCCACCTGCTATAATCCTTACGAAATCCGTTAGTTCCGTTTACGTTCACGCCGATTATCCAAACAATTCAGGGTTCCTTAACAAGATTATCTTGCAAAATCTGACCACTTAAATCATTCTGATACCACACACGTGCTAACTTTAAATTCATAAGGACGACATCAACAATAAAGACCAAACGTGACGGTCTAAGAATATATTTTAATCATTGTCTTTGTGTTTGAATAATCTTATCTAAATCTAAGATTATCATAACGTTCTAGAATTTAAAGTGACGTTAGCTGAATTTAATCGTAAGGTAGACAAAAGGAGGTGTGTTTGCTAAAAGCCATTCAGACGGTAACAATTTCATAAGTCGGTATGAAGTAAGGTAAACCTCATATTGCTACATGTATGAAAACTAATGTCATCATCCCTCTGTCCTTTCCTAATCTCAATTTATTTTGGGGTCACCCATAGCGCCGGCAGGACTATATTCAGGGCGGTGCATCTCAGCACACCGCCTCGAATAGTTTTCTTTAGCCCATTCATACAGAAAAATAACTTTCTCGACTCGCTCGACAATGTTAGCTCCTCGTTTCGGATATGATAGGTTCTCAAAAATGAGGTTTTTTGATATTTTAGTAAATTTTATTAAAAGCTAAGCGCACCACCAAGCACCCGCCTCCTGGCGCCCGCAACGTGTCTCCTTCTTTCATGTCTCATCATCTTCATCAGCCTTTTTAATGTTCCCACTGCTGGGACACAGGCCTCCTCTCTGTGAGAGAGAATGGGCCGTAATCCACCACGCGGGGCCAGGGCGGGTTGGTGGAAAATACTATCATCTCTATTTGCCGTCAACTCAATATTGAGGTCCTTTCTACATTATTGAAACTAAAAGCCTTCGATATTACATAGAATTCGGCGTCTCCCCGAGCAAAACTCCGCGCTAGTCGAATTTTGTGCAGTATTTAAGAGCTATCTACTCTTTATTTAAAAAGAAATATCAATTAATAAAAATACATTAAATTTCTACATATTGTTGATTCTAAAATTGTAGTACTTTACGCTTTTTTTTTAAAGAGGTTTATGTGTCACTAATCTCCTTCCAACAAAACCATAAAATGTGAAATAATTATTGATAGCATGCCTCGTAAAGTGTTCATTAATTATTTTTTATACTAACACTAATGGATAGACAACACAATTTGATAACGAACATTTTGTAAGTTTTATTTTTTTCAAAAGATCAATATTCGATTTTATAAAGATTTTATTCTAAAATCTGGGCGTATTCACTACCTTAATTCATGCGCCATCAGTGCCGCTAGGCCAATAGGAATGCTCATATCTCATGCTGATTTTTTGGTCAGGATACGGCCTTAAGGCAAATACTTAGCAAAAAGATAAAATAAAATGACTAGTATAAAGTTCATGTCCCTTTCGTACATCAGAAGACGATAGGTCACCAGAGAGTTCTAGTAAACCATAGATTTAGCGCTACTCGGGCATAAGAAGAGCGTCCCACGAGGTCCATCGTACCTCCCATCTGATAATCAAAAAAAGGCTCCAAGGACGGGCTTTTATGTAGATACTAGCTGACCCCCCGCGGCTTCGATGCACCATCGCACCTGATGGTAAGCGATGGTGTGATCGGCGGTGGAGCTCGCTTGCCTAGAAGTAGGTAAACCTTTTACTCTTGACTTAAAGATCCCCAGAATTCCAGTCATTAGGGGACCTAAGCACCCATTGGGATTAGGCACAGGCAGTGCCTATGTACAATGAATGTAAAGCCATAAAAAGCTTGTGTTAGTTTGAAGATACAATGCCTACGTCCAAGTGCACGTGCTAGCCGACCTCTCTGCTAAATATCATCAAGATTCAAGATTCACCTACAATAACAATGTGGGTTTTCTTTCGCAATTTTTCTCACTATTTTTATTAACTCTAACAAAATAATATCCATACAACACGGTCTAAAAGCACGATTGTTGTAAATACGGGGTCAAGTGTAAGCGGCTAAGGTGAATTTGCGTAACTTAAGCGAGAAAGTGAGGTGTCCAAATTGTGGAATGAGGTCATTGTCTCACTGCGATCGGACGCTGAATACATCAGAATACATCTCTTGGCTTATGAGATGAGAATATAAACTAGATGTTTAAAAAATAAGCCACAGATCTTGTTTTAACAAGCTCGGATGATTTTTCTGGAAAGTCGTGCAATTTCAAAAACTACGTTAGAAATTCTTTGGAAGTGTTGTAATTAATTGTTGAAAAATGGTAGTTTAGACTTGAAGGATACAGCAGCTTTGCCCATGTCTAGCAAAGTCTGGCGAGAAAACTTTTTAATTTTGCGAGTTTAGTCTAGTTTCAGCAAAATTGGCTCGGGAATTATTTATGTTTTTTTTTTTTTTTAATCTTCTTTTCCCTTTCGGGAAGGCACAGGGATCTAGCCCATACAACCTGTTCTTTTGTTTTATTTATGTTTTTTTTTACCAATGTCATGGTTGAACGTAGAGGCACAGATAATATAATACTAGCATTATAGAGGTATCTATATCATTCTGCCCGTCTGCTAATTATTTTATCTTCGTAACTAAACTTTATCGAAAGGTATGGCCTGAATTATTTTCTTTCATATCGAAGAAATGTAAGTTTTTCTCTCTAATTGAATAATATTCATTATCGAGAGCTTTAGGTTTAATTAACTGCGAATTTTTTTGCCAATTAGACGGTCGTTATATGTGAAATGAAAGAAAAAATGATAAAATGTTGAATACGGTTTATTATGATGAAGCCTGTAGATTTTTTTCCGTGAGTAATGCAGACATTCGTTTGAACGACAAAAGTTTGATGGACTTTAGTAGTAGCCAAATTACCTAAACGTGACCATGGGGGTGACCATAAGCTCTTAGAGCGGTATCAATTTGAGATCGAGTAAAAGTCATAGTGCTCCAGTTTTTTTTTCAAATGTACGTGAAATACTTTTACCAAATACTCAAAAAGACCATATAATCGATATGTGGATCAGAAATATAGTGAAATCAGCAGTGCAGAAATATAGTGAAATCAGCAAAAAAGAAGTGTTAATTTGTAAAATTACGGCAAATCAATTTACGAATTCCAATATTTTGATGGTTAAGCAAAGGGTGCGAAGTAAGATTCAATTTTCAGCAGCTTTTCGTACCCTGTTTTACATTTAATGACAAGTAGATCTAAAAACACCCGACACATTTTTTTTCATGCTATTTAAACTACACAATTTATCTACTAGTAGACACGTTTCGGTCGACAATCTATCGAACTCGTAATTATGACACGATATCTTGCGAAAATACGCCGATTCAAACAGGAAAACGCCCATATCTTTTGAACGGCTGAACCGATTTTCATTAAACCTAAAAGAAAACTCTCGATAATGTCACCTTTTAACATTGATATATAAAAAAACTACATCACAATCTGTTCATCCGTTTAAGAGCTATGATGCCACAGACTAATACACAAACACACAGATACACACGAGTCAAACTGTACCTCCAACTTAATACCTTATAGCTCGTGCCATTCAAACAAAATTTCAAATTCAAACCACCATTTTGAAAGTTCCATCGGTCCTCAGGGACGTTTGCACGTTTCATTTCCTCACATCTGCAGTCAACTACTAAGTTTAAAATGCGTTAACGAGTCCCTAGTGCCAAGTTCAGATTAATATAAAATGCTTAAGCACTTGAGCTCTTATTCTTTTAGAAATTAAACTGCTCTATAGGTGCTATTCACAGTTCGGAATGGATTTCCTGCTGGTTTGACGTCAGCTGTAGGTAGATAGGTAAAATGCGGCACTGTACCTACCTTCTACAAATTAACTAAAAGGAAGCGATTCAGCAGGTATTGACTTATAAATATATAGGTATTTTACCAATATGTAAATTAATATTATGCATGATTGAGGTTTATATGAATAACGTCCTTTAAGCAGGAAATTCAAGTTATTTTTAACGGGGAAAGTCCCCTACAAGTTACCGTCAGTAAGCGGCAAACACGGTTTGCCCGTCACCGACCTGATTTAGGTAGATCCCGTCAGACTTTCAAGCTGGATGATTCCTTGGTTGCCGAAGAACCTTGTGCCAGTCAAGGGCCAACTTGCAGGTAAGGTTAGTGACAGGGGAAGCTCAATTCTCATACCACTGTGGGTATTAAAAGGCGTGCTACACACTTGTACGGGCTGCGGTTGGCACAGCAGCGTGGCAATATCGAATAATCACGTGGTTATTTCTTCGGGTCGCCTTTGTTACTTATCTTAATACTGCCGAATCGAATGTGATCAAGAGTGTAGCACGCCTATCAAAGTAGGTACCTACTAGTGATGCATAATACGATCCCACCCCTCTCCTAATTAGATAAGTATTAAGCAAATAGTAATAATATTATGCTCTATAATCCCAAAGTAACCTAATTGGAGAGGCTAAACAATAGCCTCTGAAGCTTACTAAATAGAATCTCTGTAGTAGGTAGATTCTTTACCAAAGGATGTTATTAGCTTACTCAAACACTAACTAGGCAAGATACATCATAATCATTCATCCACTTGATATGACATAGTTAATTAATTTGCTAAAGCAACCTTATACAGGATGGCCGGAACATTGACGACGAATTTTGTTTCATCGCAATCGGTTCACTCTATCAAAAGTTAGAAGAATTTAAAGTGTTCAAGAAGTAAAATTATCGCAACACTTGCAATTCAGATACTCGGACAGTTGAACTCGATATTCGATAGATGGCGTTGTGCATTTGAAGTCATTTTCTGAATGGCGGTATTAAGATTCTCCTCGAAAGAATGATGACTATAGAAACAAAAATGGTAGGTATGTAAGTAGGGTAGGCAGGAAGTTAATTAGGGTAGGGTTATACTAGTTTTAGGCATAAAAGTACTACCTACTCATGAAAATTCAGTTGCAAAAAAAACTCGACGGTCTTCTACTTTCTTTTTAGATTTTTTTTTAAGTTTCTCAGGTCGAAAATACTCAAAAATTCAGAAAAAAATATGAAATGTCACGGAATATACATGGGGTTGTTTCGGATACCCTACGATACGAGGGCCCTGAATTATTTTTTGGTCGTCAATTTTCCGGCCATCCTGTATAGTTAACAGCAATCCGCGAAAGTATGGAGTGGGCTTTATTTTATTCACAGGCTCAAAGCATGCGGAGATTGAGTCGAAGCGAAACACATTTTTATCAAGATGATAAAAAATCATAACCCTCCTCCTTTTGGCTTCACCGTAGTCGGGTAAAAAGACCGCATTCCAAAATACTACGCTACTTTTTTATCATTCTACGCTTTCATTAATAGAAATTGCTTTATCCCTAAACGTCTCTTTTTTAACTAAAGATCTCATGTTCTGCATAGCCTTTTCCCAACTAGTTATCTTGAGGTTGGGTTCCAATCTAAACGGATTCAGCTGTATGGATACCAGTATTTTAAGGTGATAAGGCGATGGCCGATAGTGTAAGCTGTGGTTACCTATAATTGAGTGTGCATAACAAGATAAGAGTATTGAATTGTATATTGGCTGTATAAGTTGATGTTGTGTAACTCGTTGGTAATCCTAATAAATAAATAATAAAGACATATGTCGCAGAGATCAAGCTATCTTTTATGAAGTATAGTAATTGGTGACACTCATCGACTCAGGTTTTTTTAATGTGTTGTCAATGTTGTCTCCAATTGCTGCCACGGAGGTGCCTCTGTGCTCTGTGGTTCATTCCCAATGCAGATACATTAATTATGAACCCATAATTACATTACCTCCGATTTCTGAACTGAGAATTTTAAGTTGAGCATTGAAGTCAAAACTTATTTTGAGTGTTTCACACGTTCTTAACTCCAAATTCTCAATACAGAAATCGGCCACTACTCTCCAAAATACTAACAGAAATCTTTTATCATCTTTCCTAGCAAGCAACTACAATCCCATCGAGACTTGCATCGAAAACTGCGCGCAATGCAAGAAGATGCTCGGAGACTGGTTCGAAGGCCCTCTCTGCGCCGAGTCCTGCATCTCTCTCAAGGGAAAGCTGATACCTGAATGCGAAAACTTAGCGTCCATCGCGCCTTTCCTTGTTAACTTTAACAAGCTTTAAGTTGTTTTGCGACAAACGTATGGATTGATATGGGCCACGTTTCGTTCGGAAATGTGCTGTGAATTATGTTGCCAGTAGAGAAAAATATTTTTGTTGGATGATATAGAGAGCTCAAGATGAAAACAGTACCTACTTTACATAATCATTTAGAACTTGTTTTCTTTTTGAACTTATATTCTTGTTATACCTATTGAAATCGCAGCTATTTCAAGTAAAGGCACCTTTTTGCTGAATTTAAAAGTTTTGCATCTAAAAAGCCGCCTAAATATTGGTACAAAACTCTTTAAGCCATTTCGTTTCGATTCGTGGCTCAGAATATTAAACCGATACATCTGAAATGTTTAACATTCCAACCGACGACATGCCAAAGTATTTGAAACTCTATGTAAATTAGGTTTAAGTCGAATTTTGTTTGTAAGTTTTATACTCGTTTTATATTACAGGGATTAATATAAGATTATTATTGAAAAATAAATGAATGCTTTTGAAAATTGATATTCTGTTTTATTTAAAACTTAACCTATAATATTTCGGATACAAAACAATATTGTAAGCCGATGTATTTTATTTAAGGGGTAGAACATTGCCTTTAGTTAGATTAATTTCTTGCTATGCTTTGAAGAATGTAAATCTATTTACAATTTTTTATCTACGATCATTATGTAATATTCCAAATATAACTTTAAAAAATACAAACTAAACACGTACTTTTTTTTCGTGGATAGGTAAAATTAAAAAGAAAACCATCACAGAGCAACATTTTCCTTCGATTTTCAATTAAAGTCTGGCAAACGAAAATAGACACTCAATTATTTGCAAACTTTTTACATGGCAATGCTATACTAATGTCAACCCCAATTTTCCGTATGACGCTACTAAGTTGATACTTTGTTTTAATTCGTAATCACTATTTATCTTTTTGTAATTACATAAAATCTGGATGATTTAGCAGAGCTTACGGATTTTGAATAGAAAGATAGGATAAGAACCCAGAACCTACTTGGATATATAAATATACTAGCTGACCCGGCAAACGTTGATTTGCCACAAAAACACCAAACATTTTTTTTTTATTCTTTGTATTTTTATCTACCCTACCCTACCCTACCATGTTTTTTTCCCATTGTTTTTTCTTCCCTGTATTCTGTCGAACAAAACAAAAAAGAATCATCCAAATCGGTTCAGCCGTTCTCGAGTTTTAGCGAGACTAACGAACAGCTATTCATTTTTTTTTTTTTGCTTTTTTTATTCAGATTGATATATCTAAAGTTTTACCTACCTAGAGTACCTATAGTATTTTTATTCAGACGAAGTAATATAAATAATTCTGAAGTATCAAATTAGGTTATTCCAGGTATTTCAT
Organism: Orthosia incerta; assembly: GCA_948252205.1. NCBI lineage: Eukaryota > Metazoa > Arthropoda > Insecta > Lepidoptera > Noctuidae > Orthosia > Orthosia incerta. Next base: position 8,002,140 of record OX411757.1, on the reverse strand, counting down.
ACTAGTTTTAGGGGTGATATTTTTTTAAATTTGCCGCCCTATTTCAGTGTCTACTTTCGTTTGCCAGACTTTAACTACGTCATAAAATAGCTTTTTAATTCTTATTGTACACTTTTACTTTTTAATTTTTTGGCGCGTATAGGCTCATTGACTTAATGTTATAAAATAGTATCATTATCTATGGATGCGCTTCCTGTGCAGTTATGCGCAATGAGAATCTATGTTGCTTGCATATTGCAAGCAACATAGATTATTAGATAGATTATTTATTTTTTATTGTTGTTTACATATTTTTTCCGTATCCACTTTTCTTTTATTTCAACTGTATGAGTGAAGATGAGATACACTATTTTATCACGGCATAAAATCAGATATTAAAACACTCATGTGAAACTATTATCACACTCGTGTTTAATTAGCCCCTATTATATGACCTTGCAGGAACTACTATAATACAAGAGCAATATATTGTTATTTTCTAAACATATGGTAGCAATGGAATGTACCAGCTGCAGTTATAGAAAATGAAAGCAATACCACTGGCTATTTCTTGCAACGTCAATAGATTAGCCAGTAGCAGGTAGTAAATCTAAAGTATACACCAGAAAGTAAAGCCACCTTCACAATGTATATTACCAATAATTTTATTATGTAGTAAGTAGTTCATTACTCGAAATATTAATTTATAAACCTTATTATAACATTTATTTATTTCATTTTTATCAAATCATAGCAGTTATTTGTTTACAACTTGAAACTTCACTAAGGTTGATTTTTTGAGAGTTTATTTTAATTGATACATAGCCAAATAGACAAAAATACCATTAGCATTAGCGCGAGATTTTAACATAAACGTTGCCTTTAAGGTGCTCCCTCACTTGACAGTATTTGCCTGTAATGTAACGTTACAGAGTCGAGCATTATATCAGTGAGGGAGGAGAACCGAGCATTACAGTGCGCAACCTGTAATGTTACAGATTCTGGCATTATATTGGTGAGGGAAGAGAACCGAGCATTTACATGTATCATGCAGCTACATTTTGAGAAAATCTAATCTAAAGTGTTACATTATAGGCAAGCTCCAAGTGAAAACTCGCGCTAATGCTATTGGTTTTTTTGTCTGTTTGGAGCGTTCTCCTGTAATGCAACATTTCAGATTAAATTTTGAGCTTTACAGAACTGGCTCCCTAACTTGACGAGCATTCGCCTGTAATGTACCATTTCAGATTCGATTTTGAGCATAACATTACAGTACAGCCTCCTTGACTTGACGAGCATTCGCCTGTCATGTAACATTTCAGATTCGATTTTGAAATGATATTGATTTTGTAATACTTGGTTCTCTTCCCTCACCAAAATAATAGGTTGCGCAATGCTCGGTTCTCCTCCCTAAGGCTGGACTCACACATTCTGAATTCCTGTCTGAATTCAAAGTCAGAATTCATAATCTGAATGAATCAAGCAAGAGTAAATCTTATTAGTAAAAAATCTGAATTTGTAAGATATAGTATTCGTTGCCGGGCTTTCTTAATTAATAATACGAATTCCGAGTCTGGATTCAGAGAGGAATTCAGAATGTGTTTGAGTCGTAATGTTCGTCTCTGTAACGTTACATTAAAGGCGAATGCTCCAAGTGAGGGAGCACCTTTATGCAAATTTGTATAGGAAAGAGGAGTTTTAAATTATTGTCACCAGACACCGCTTATTTAATTTTAGTACCAATCGCAGTTTAAGTTAACGCGGTCATTGTGACGTGCAAATGACAAAGTGACTAGTCAGAATCTAAAACATAATAAAGCGGATTCGATCAAGAAGCCGAAAGCTGCGTAAAATCTTCCTAGAAACTGGTCAATCATTTATAAAATACATTCTTTTCATATAAGTACGGAAATATATTTTCTAAAAATAAATCTAGAAAACATAGTAAACAAACTGTTTTTAACACAGATAGCAAATAATAGCAATATACTTAAATCTTATATTAATAAGCTTAAATTAAGTAAATCTGTATCGCAGATTATATTTCATTGTTTTCCAAGCCAATGACAAAATATATTGCTAAACCATTCCCATTCTTATTTAGTTCATTGTCGTCAAGATTTTTTTTTTTCAAGTTCTAACAGTGAAAAATTTAAAAAAATCGTATCAGAGGGCTTAGTGCGAGATTTTAAATGTACGATCGTTTTATGTCGTCTTATGTCAATTTGTATACAAAAAAGTGGTTTCCCCTTACTGTCACCAGATGGCGCTTATCCAATTTCAATTTATACAATTATTTCATTTATTATTATACAAATTGACGTTTATTTTAACGCGAAATACCACAAGTAAATACTCGCAATAAGCCCACAGATAAGGAATAGGCTAATTAAAATCAAACTATGTGGGCATACAAGCAAAAAGGGTCCTGTATTGGGGTATAGACTGTTACGACTAGTTTCGGTATCTAGAATACTTGCACATTTATCAGACATTTGAAGTTGAAAGTGTACTTGTGTTTGTATGTAAAGTTGGCTTACTTTACAAAACTGCGTATACCTCGGCAACTAAATGCCGAGAACTGCAGCCTGATTGCGTAAGTGAATTTGGTAAGGCAAAGGGTTTTGACCCTATCAATCGATCAATCGCATGCGAGATGAAAGACGCGATTTGGATGTATATGTGATTGGTCGATTGATGGAGTTAAAACGCTTTGCCTTGCCGAATTCGACCCTTTTTACTTGGACTACCTTTAATGGGTTACAGTATGTAAGGATACGTAGCAGATGGCATTATATATTTTCTGCCTACTCCCATAGCAAAAGGGTGTAGTGAGTGTACGTGTAAAACTACAGTTCGCGTCACATAAATTTACCGATCAAAAACCACGCTTTCCAATGCGTACTTTGCGCTGTTGTAATACGAGATTTACTACTGCGCAGCCATTTGTAGCCTACTTCAGGAGTATTACGAAGTGCTCATCATGATTCCGTTGTGAAAAAGGGGCAGTGCTATACAACCTGCAGCCTTATTGCGTAAGTGAGTTCGGCAAATGAACTTCATGAAAAAGGTATGATACATTTCCTTTAAATGTTTTCGGTATTGCGTAAATAATTTAGAAAGGATACGTCCTCCAACCTATGAATTGAATACACATATAATTTTCATGACCTTATCCCCTTTCGAGTGTATCGCAATATGAAATTCGTTATTTTAAAGGTGTCGACACCCTTACCTTTACGTGTTCTTTGTCAAATCCACTTACAATAACGCGTCAACGCCATCTTGAGACCGCTGTGAAAAGTGAAAAAGGGATAGTGGTATTTTTTGTCCGGTATAGCTCCGTCTCTGTCTCATAGTGGAACCATGATAGTTTTGAGACGTCAGAGCAAGGTCCCTGTATGGTTCTGTCTCTCTCTCACACTGTAATCATAGGCCCCATAGTGGCAAACTTGAACTCACAATATAATTTTTTAAAGAAACTGCTCCATCAGTGAACTTTCGAAGATGGTATAAATTGGTTGGTTCTTAATTAGGTATTGCGACAAACTTACATGACGGAAACTGTAATACATTGATAGAACAGATAAAACTGTGCTATGGTGGTTGGCAGAAACTACACAAAGTTTATGATGTTTCAAATAACTTTGTTTTGCGTAATTCGAGACTTACGATTCCGACTCCGACTGAATTTCCTTAGTAAAGTCATAATTCGAGGTTTGGCTCTCGCCTATTTTCTTCTCCATTATTAGAAAAAATTTAAAGATATTCCATAAATTCAATAAAAAAGAAATGTAAATCTATGTTTTTATTTTTATATTTATAGTTGTCAAATTTGTACACCAGGCCTTAGTTGCCAGCGCAATTTTGGCCATGTTTTGAGGGTTCTAGTGCTTCTAAAGAGAATGTATCAAAAAAAGGAGAACATAGGGTCACAGTATATATCTTTCTTTTTCAGTTTATGAAATATCTTTTAAATTGGTTCAATATTGGAGGAGGCAATAGGCGAGAACTATACCTCGAATTATGACTATTTACTTAGGATATTCAGTCGGACGTCTGCGACCGCATTTCCCTTAAATATAACATATTTGGGTTACGAATTAAATTTAAATCTTTTACAATGACACTTATACACCGTGGCATTTTAATCGTCTTACAAAAGCAGCTTATGTATAAGAACAACTTTCTTTCTCCATAGTCACATCCCAAAAAAAAAAAGAATTTTTTAAACAAAGTTGTTGTCAGCTGTTTAAAATTTGTATGGGAGATTAATTTTTAGGGTTCCGTACGTCAATCACTTTGTTGTCCGTCCGTCCGTCCGTCTGTCTGTCTGTCAAGACCCTTTTTCTCAGGAACGCGTGGAGGTATCAAGCTGAAATTTATATCAAATACTCAGGTCTACAGTCCCTTAAAGTGTAACAAAATCAAACTTCTAAGCCAACGCAATCAAAAGATGCCGCATGCGTTTATGCCGCAAATTTTCGACACTCGCAAGGGAATCAAAACGTAGGGTACTTCCCGTGGACTCAGAATCTTGAAATTTGGTACGTAGCAACGTCTTATAGCACAGATAAAGGAATAATTGCGAAAACCGTAAATTTTTAGTTACATCGAATAATAAAAATAGTTTTAACCATTTTAAACTTACTACCCCTTTCCTCATGAACGCGTAGAGGTATTAAATTGAAATTCATATCAAATACTCAGGTCTACAATACCTTTAAGATGAGGTTTGTACGGAACTCTCGGTGCGCGAGTCCGACTCGCACTTGGCCGGTTTTTTTTTGAGAATTGCCTATGACTTTAATGAAAGTAAATACATGAGCAGAAGAAATGGGCTGCTTTTGTAAGACGATTAAAATACCACGGTGTATATGGTCCACCTCGTAACTGATTTATCACTCTAAATTTGACGAAACTTTCAATCGTAGTGAAATTTTAATTTAGTTGTTTGTCATTGTCAATGAGTTATCGAAGTAATCGAGAAATAACGAGGTCTTCTTTACCAAATACTCGTACAGTACAAACATTTTCAGTTGCCCTTTGCACTTGGTGCAAACGGAACGCTGTTAATGAACTTGGAAGTATATAGAGTTGTTATTACTCTTTTAATATAATGTAATTTATTTTTAAAAAAATGTGAGGAAAGCTGCTATTTTTACAGCTCTATATATTTCACACGGAAATCAAAACAAAACAACAATAACGTACTAGTTCTGAATTCAAATTATTATACACGATACATCTAATAATTGATGGACATGGAAATTAGCATTCGTTTGTATTCGGATATGCGATGATTGCCGAGGGACATTAAGAAAATAGTTGTACTGTACATACATCTATACTCTCGCCAAGATGAAGGTACAATATTTACTAACAAAGCACTGACAGTACAATCAGCTGACAGCAGGGGTGAAAAACATTTTTATTTTTAGGTTCGCTCTAAACTAATCTTCTAGTCCTATGACCTTGGATATTTATGTTCTAAAACTATATTTCATTTGTACCAACCAAATTAAATCGATGTACAAGAAACACAACATTCTATATCAAATTAATTTTATTACTTTAAAACATTTGTTGTTGAGTTGAGGGTAGGCCTAAAAAATCTGCTGTTTTACTTTGTTAGTAAACAATGTATCTTCAAAATGCCTCTCCTCCAATATAAAACTTAAACGACGAGTTACGACCTAATACATTCAATAGTTCGCCAGTTCACACTCAAGTGTCTCTCACTCAGTATTCGCTACTGCTAGCGTTGTAAAACGATGGTCAGTTGACTGCTACCTCTACTGGCTGTGACTCTGCTTCTGTGGGTAGTTGTAGCTGGGGTGTCTCTTCAGCTGGTAAACAGAAAAGGAGTATTTTAATAGAATAGAATGCATTTATTTGTCAGAATATTGTATACGGTTATAATATTCTGCAGTTTCCGGCGTAGGGAGACGCCCTCACGCCCCTAGCCACCGCAGAAGACGCTCTGGGCGTCGGGAGTCGCAAGCCGATTCCCGGCCACCGTAGGCGCGGGCTTGCAGACGGCGAGTAATGGGTAGCTCGCCGTCCGCGATAAGGACCAGGCGCGAGTCTACGGCGCGTAGTGTTCCACGCGCGCCTTAAAGAGATGTCAGCAAATACGGACGGGGTCCGCTAGGGCCGATGCCTGTCTGGGTCACGGATACATTTAAAAGAGAGTTACCGCGGCCCTGGCACAAGCAACTGAAGGGACACGGAAAACGAAGGGCAACTTCAGGGCGGCCAAGAAGTTTGGCGAGAACTATAATAATGTGGACTTGAGGCCAGTCAATTTTACAGGATTGTACCATATGAGTCTGTTGTGCCCCACTCCTGGGTACCGGCCGCCCTTCCGTCTTCCCATTTATCGCTGTCTATTGCTAAATTAGGTCTCAATTCTTTAGGTAGGAGTCTAAAGCGTCGTTTTAATAAAAAGCGAACATCGCGCAAATACGCAACTGTCGCGTTAACTTATACAGTTCTTGCTAAACTTCCGCCCTGGATTTATGGGGGGCCATCAGCGCTGGAATGGCCTGAAATACGACGGATTACTCTTCACGCCATCTCCTTCTGGGTCTACCGCATCGTTGGCCCCTGTTATTGGGAATCCAGTCTGTGATCTGTAAATCCCCACATCTAGCTTTAAGTGGCAGATTAGTCAAGTACCTATGTGACTTTTATTTTTTTTATTTTTTTTCTATGTTTATCTTGGAAATCGGACAACGGTGAAGGAAGACATCGTGAGGAAACCTGAACTTGTAGACTAGCTTCTCTCAGCGACTTCGCCCGCGTGAATGTCGAAAATTATCCCCGGATACGGACATATTCCCGGGATAAAAAGTCAAAAAAATCCTATGTGCTATTCCAGACTATAATTTATCTCTGTGCCAAATTTCATCCAGATCCGTTCAGCCGTGCTGGCGTGAAGAAGTAACAAACATACACACTCACAAACTTTCACCTTTATAATATTATTAGTGTGATAAGTTTCACCAGTAATTGCTGCATGGCGATCCAGTGCGAGGATAAACAAATAAATAGATAAATGCCTAGGGCATTAAGTCCGCCTCTGTACATTTATGTGCTTAAAGTATTAAATAAATAAATAAATAATAAATAAATAAGTATTTTGAGTTAAAAATACTTACGGTCTGTGGGTATAGTAGGCAGGTCTCCAGAAACGTCCATGGGCGCGGCTGCCGGCGGCGCTTCAGCTGGTAACTGGAAGAATGATCATAAGATAAGAATGACAAATCATGACTGAATTCCCCGAAAGGTAACAAGGTTGAAGGCAGATATTCTGATCAGGGGATCTACTCCCTAAGCACGAAGTCCTTAGTTTCAGACTTCGTTACGGGCGATTTCTACTACGTATCAACTACGGACGGAATAATCGTTCGGGGCCCGAAATAAGAATGAATGAAAACACAATTTAACTGTTGTACCTACTCCCGATGTGTTTTTACCCGACCGAATAATTCAACTTAACACTCGTTTCGGAATACATTCGGACGGGGCCCGTAAATTCGTTGACGGACATAGTGAGTAGACCCTCTGCTGCCACATTAAAATGTTACTGCGCAGTAACTCGTGTCATGTTCAGAGTGACGACACGGTTGGCGCAGTGGTTATGCGATCGGCTACTACGCTGCGTGTCGCGGGTTCGTTTCCCACACGTAACAAATATTTGTATTTTTTTTGGTTTTTTTTGTATGTCCTACAGATAGTTGTATGTGACTTTAAAATGTTTGTAAGCATACTCACGATTAGTTATGGGTCGAGAGTATATTCCTTCACGGAGAATTTAAGAGAATATTCTCCGATCGAGAATATTCTGCAATATTCTGCAATGTTCTTTTCGACGGAGAATTTACGAGAATTTAAAATTGGAAGTAAAATTGCTCAATTTTAATTTAATATATTTGATTTCAAGGTCTAAAGTTAACTTCTTATGTTGTTATTTTATACACTACTCTAAAAAAGGTTACTTTATGAGGTGTCAGAATGGAAATTGCTAATATATTTTAAGTTAAGAAATATTAGTTGCGAGCACAACAATGACATTAACAGAAAACATAGACCGATGGGAGTTTGTTCTTAACTTGGCAGAAAGACACAGTATTTCAGTACAACAACTGTTCGAAGAAGTGTCTGAATTTAAATGCGGCACTGGTTTATGGAGCAGAGTTATTAATAAGTCAAGCCAGTCGCGTGGTAGCAAACTTTATATTCAAAAACTAAATTAAGTACAACAGCTCTAAAAATTTTGATTGCTCCAGCAACTTCTGCTTCTGTGGAACGCTCTTCTTCCACATTTTCCAACAGTCATACTAACAACCCCTTCAATATGAGTATCAAATGTAAGGGTTTGACTAGTAGAATGAAAAATTCCAAATCTAAGATAGCCTAGTACAAACTGGCGGCTTTCATATATTAAGTCGTCATCATCATCATTATAATTTTAGCTGAAAGACGTCCACTGCTGAACATAGGCCTCCGCTAGCGTCGTCACATTGACCGATCCCGTGTGTCCAGCATACATCGGATTGCAAACGCAACCTTAACCTTTTTAAAAACTTTTCGGCCCCATCGACCATCATTGAGCCCTGCCTACTGCCACTTTAGTTTTGTTATTCTTCGGGCTATGTCGGTAACTTTGGTACACCTGCGGATATCCTCATTTCCAATGCGATGGCGCGTTTTTGTCCAGATAAATTGACTTAAATTGCATTGTACCATATAGTGTCGAACGTAAAGCATGCCCTGCATGTATCAACCATACAGCGATCTCCGCTCGATTATGGCAAACCCCATGAAAAGCATAAAGAAAAAATGGCCCCTAGTGCCCAGCAGCCTGTCTACCCTCGACTACTGAAGGACCTGGCAACATACAGCACGCGTATACTCCGGACCAACGAGAAGATCATTGATCTCGAAGAGGAATTGCTGCTTGAAAAGCTGATTATTTGTAACTCATAAAGTTTGTTTTACTACAGAAATCCTAAGTTATAACCTTGGTGTACAATAAATAATTAAGAATGAAGAGAAATCCTAACTTGACACACCATATGAAATTTAAGAGAATTTATAAGAATTTTCTCGGGAATGTTCTCGGGAATATTCTCGCTCAGGAGAATTTACTGAGAATTTAAGTTGTGGAGTAGATTATTTTGACGTCAACTTCGTAAAACGTTCAAATGCACTCAAAACTATTACTCTAAAAATAAACCAATACAATTGAGTCATCCAAATTTTAAATAAAGTTCTCGCAAGGAGAACATTCTCGGGAATTTACCATCACTACTCACGATACAGGGAAAATTCCTAGAGTGGGGAAAGTTTAAAAGATAAAAAAAAGAATCGCCATTAAGTATGCATTGAGCTTTAAGTACAAGTTTTAAACATTGATTGTCGCCGAGATGAGATTGCAACTACATCATCATCAGCCTAGCCTTTTTCCCAACTATATTGGGGTCGGCTTCCAGTCTTACCGGATTCAGCTAAGTACCAGTGTTTTACATGGAGCGACTGCCTATCTGACCTCCACAACCCAGTAACTGGGTTACACAGTACCCCTTGGAAAGACTGGTGTCAGATCTCAGGCTTCTGACTACCCGTAACGACTGTCAAAGATCTTCAAATGATAGCCGGGACCAACGGCTTAACGTGCTATCCGAGGCACGGAGGAAACTCGGTATGTTGAAATGGTCACCCATCCTCGGACCGACCTCGTCAAGCGTTGCTTAACCTTGATGATCGACCAGGGCGGCTGTTATTATTTAGCCACGAGCTCCTCTTGATTGAGATTGCAACTACATCTATACTAATATTATAAAGCTGAAAAGTTTGTTTGAACGCGCTAATCTCAGGAACTACTGATTGAAATTAAAAAAATATTTTTGTGTTGGATAGTCCATTTATCGAGGAAGGTTATAGGCTATATAACTTCAAGCTACGACCAATAGGAGCCGAGCATAAATTAAAAATATATTCCACACAGCTTCCGTTGCGTGCGCTGCGTAAACGGTTAAAGTTACGCAACATTCATGTATGTAGGGTAGGTAGGTAGCCAGTTGACGGGAGCGAAGCCGCGTAGGACGGCTAGTACAAAATAAAAAAATACGGAAATGATTACTGTACCTCTGGCGCAATCCTCATAATTTTTCCAACTTTGTGTCTGACACTAAACGGAGCGCAGGATTCATAGTAGTTGATGACAAAATCAGGGTAGGCCTCACCCAACTCATGGCCTGGTACCACGTCAAAGTCTGTGCACCCATGCCTGTAAAATTAAGGTGATTTAAGTTCACGGCAGTGCCCCCATCAAGTCGAGCAAACAAAAGCACAGCCGTATCATCCTTTTATCGAAGCCATTTAGGACATTTTCGAACTTCGAAGTAACAGGTACTTCTTTGTGGATAAAGATAGAAGTCTGAATTATGATTGATTTAAAAGCCACTACATATTAAGAGTGGTGGCCCAGTGGTAACAGCCGCGACTTACAAGTTTTAGGTCGTGGATTCAAACCCAGGCACGGCGCTCGTTAAGTTATTTCATCACCACTGCTCTCAAAACGGAGAGGGAAAACATCGTGAGGCAACGCATGTCTTAGCAGCAAACATTCGAAGACATGTGACATCCACCAACACCTACTGGGCCCGCGTGGTGGATTACGGCCCATTCTCTCTCACAGAGAGGCCTTTTTTTTCGTGGTAGGAATTCATCCAATGACTTCTCCAGCTCTGTGTGAAGCGGGTGGGCGTGTCAGACTTTTACTGACTAAAACCCACCCGTGTTCCTTCAGTTGCTTGAGCCAGGGCCGCGGTAACTCTCTTTCAAATTTATCCGCGACCCAGACAGGCATCGGCCCTAGCGGACCCCGTCCGTATTTGCTGACATCTCTTTGAGGCGCGCGTGGAACACTTCGCGCCGTCGACTCGGGCCTGGTCCTTATCGGACGGCGAGATACCCATTACTCGCCATCCGCAAGCCCGTGCCTGCGGTGGCCGGGAATCGGCTACAGAGAGGAGGCCTGCACGCACAACGGAGCAAATGAAAGTCTAAGTGTGGAAAAACCGGCCAAGTGCGAGTCGGTTCGCGCACGAAGGGTTCCGTACCATTATCGCAAAAAATCACGTTTGTTGTATGGGAGCCCCACTTATTTTTTTTTTTTAATTATTGATAGGCTCGCATTCGACCATTATCTCACCACTATTATTTTACACAATAACTAATCTTAATAAAAATGAAGTCTTACCATTTGACTAAGAAGTACAATGAGCCATGGAACAGCTGACCAGCAAGAATCTTCTCAGGTGATAAACCTCGCGCTAGGCCACGTGGCTTTTCAATCTCTTGTAAGACCTGCTGAGAAATTATACCGGTTATAATATTTAGACAAATGCATATTGAAAAATATGCAAAATCGGTGTAAAATCATTAACTTACAGAAAGAGTTTTAAGAGTAAAATAAAATGAAAATGCTTAATATAATTTTGACACTTTTTAAGTGTGTGAATATCTCTATTTTTAAGTCTGTGTTGTTGTTGTTGTTAAAAAACTACACTTATGTAGTCCTAAGATGTGGAGAAATTAATACATTCTAGACTTATGGACTATTTAGATTCTTTCGGTTTCCTATTCGAGCGGCAATATGGATTTAGGCCTAAGTCTAACGCTTTGGCTGCCGCTATTGATTTGGTCACGAAACTTAGAACTAAAATTGATAAAAAACATATCGCACTGGGTGTATTTATAGACCTAAAAAAGGCTTTTGATACTGTGAGTCATACTGTACTTTTACGAAAACTCACTTCCATAGGAATAACAGGAACATTTTTTCAAATGTTCGAGTCTTATTTGGAAAGTCGGTTGCAGGTTCTTAAGATAGGTAATACTATCAGTAGCTCTACATTAATAAAATGTGGTGTACCTCAAGGATCAATAGTCGGTCCCCTTTTATTCCTTATCTATATAAACAATGTACACGAGCTGGGTTTAAAAGGCCATATAACACTCTATGCCGACGACACTTGTCTTTTTTACTTTGGCAGCTCCATGGAAACAATAATACAAGACGCACAAGATGACCTAGTTATTTTGGAAAGGTGGTTCTTAGACAACCTATTGACAATTAACACATCTAAGACTAACTACATAATTTTCTCGGCCAAGAACAAAAAGATCCACAATCACAATCCTCTATTGATAAATAGATGTGTCCTAAATAAGGTAAACACTGAAAAGTACTTGGGTCTTACACTTGACAGTCACTTGACATGGCAACCGCACGTTAAAAAAATCTGCTCCAAGTTGTCAAGCCTTACGGGGGCACTACGTGGAATGGCTAGATGCCTACCTCCTAAAGTTCGGTACACTGTGTATAATTCGTTAGTAAAGCCGCATATTGAATATTTAATTGAAGTCTGGGGATATACTTCGAAACTAAACTTCCAAAAGCTTCAAATCGCCCAAAATAAATTAATTAAAGCCCTCTTTCAATACCACTACTTAACACCCACAGATAAAATCTATAATGACACTGGGTTATTAGGCATCAGCAAAATACACAAATACAACACTTGTTTACTAATAAGAAGGGCCCTCACAAAGGAAATTCACACGGAAATAACCTTCGAAAGGAACAGCGAAAAGCAAACGCGATCGACACGTAGAGCGAATGACCTAGTACTGTTGGCCGGACCTAGAACAAACCACGGCAAGAAAAATATTAAATATGAAGGAGTACAAATTTACAATTCCCTACCAAAAAATATAAAAGAGGCTAAAACTAACTTACAATTTAAAAAAATATTAAAGAAACACATCTTCGACAGCTGCATCATAAATAAATAAAATAGTAAATAAATAAATAAAATAGTAAAATATTGTATTGTAAATAAAAATGAAAACATCTAGTTTTGTATAGTGTGCATGGTGCTTAACAACAGCGTTGATAATAACAGCGCGCTCGGTGTCGCTACGACAGTGTATTCGTATAGTTTTTGCAATGTACCCACTCATCATAATTTGTTTTTGTTATAATACCTATTTACGTAAATTTTAAACAACATCGAATGTGCGTCGTGCGCCCTGGACTTTCTAATAATTACAATTGTTATTAAATCCAAACTTTGTTTCTCGTTAAGCGATTATATGTTAATCTTTTGAGAAATAAATGATATTTAAACCGTAGATGTCCCATACACCTTTTTTTTTGTTGTTGTATGAAATCATCCAATGACTTCACCCACTCTCGGTGGAGGACGTGTCACTTTTACTGACTAAAACTCTCTTTAAAATTTATCCGCAACCCGTGTCCCATAAATAAAATGATAAAAAGCCTTATATTTCTTACTAAAAACCCGAGTATATTAGATGAGTATATTAGAGGAAGTTTGAAAGTGGCGCCAGTGACAGAAAAGTTGAAAGGAAACCGTTTGTCCTGGTATAGTCATTTGATGAGGAGGGATGAAACGCATGTTACTAAAAGAGTTATGAATATAAATATAAATGTGGATAGATGGAGAGGGAGGGGACGGCCAAAAAAAAGATGGATGGACTGTGTGAGGAGTGATATGAAAGAAAAGGGAGTCAGTGATAGCGTGACGGGGGACAGGGCGGTATGGAAAAAGAAAACGTGTTGCGCCGACTCCAAGTAACATGGGACAAGGGCAGGAAGATAATGATGATGATTCCTTACAAAAAAATAGTTACAAAAAACTAGAATATTTATGAACACTTCACTACTAATATGTTAAAGTTTAAACTATCTAAAATAAATAAAATATTAATTTGACTATGCTAGTAAGAACTTTTCGTTCTCGAAGGTTTAGGCCTCCTATAGAGACTTCTAAGTTTCCCTATTTTTTGCTGTTTCCATCCAGTTTACGCCAGCCACTTTTATAATGTACAACGGGCAGCTGGTCTACCTCTCTACCTAGTGCCTGGTGGTCCTTTCCAGGATGTTATCCTGTAAGTCCAACGGTTGTCTGTCAATCTGGCTATGTGACCAGCCCAGCGCCATTTGAGTTTTTTACAGTGATATAGATAGGGCATCCGTAAGCTTTGTTCTTTTCCTTATATTTTCATTCCCGTGTTCCATACACCTACAATATTATTTTGTAATATTGACGATTGCACAATACAACTGAACATCTAGGCGCAGTATTGAAAGATCACACAGTTATTGAACACCATATTGAGGAAGCTTATATTTTATTGTGAAATAATATTGTAAGCATATGGGAGACCTATGAGTCAGTGACGATACAACTGCTCGCTACAAACAATTTTCAACAATACAATTTATAATGAACGGAATATCAACTTCAATTGATTACCTACTTATGTGTAAGAAAATGCATCGGATAGAAGACTTTTTCTGCTATTGGTGCGATTTCACTATTCATTCTGCCAGTGCCACGTTAGACATGCGAGTTGTAACAATGGGAAATTATCATTTTTTTACTAAAGATAGATCAATTAACTGCCCAAGCAGTATGCAGTTGTGTCTGCACTAACTGTAAGACTACCGCAAATTCAAGAACTCATTTTATTAAAGGCTTTCTACAAAACATACTTCATTCTTTTTCTTCTTATCTCCTCGCCTACTTCTCTTACGGCTAGCCAAACTCTCTTCTATGGGATCAGGAGTTGCAGCAGTGGCAGAAGCAGCGGCGGCAGCAGCAGCAGCAGCAGCAGCAGCAGCGGCGGCTGCAGCGGCTGCTGCGACTGCAGCCTCTTTCTCCCGCTTCATACGAGCTTCCTCATATGCTGATATAAGCTCCGGACAGTCGAGATTATCCTCTGGCTCCCATGTATTGTCGTCACTGAAATCATGTAAATTTAAGCATGATTTAATAATGAAAGAAAAAATTGGGATGAAACCATAATCCTAGAACTAATAACTAGAAAACATAAACCACCCCTTGACAGTAATGCAGATTACAAAGTCAAAGTATTTATTAGTGTGAATATTGGTGATACAGTGGGTCTTAGTCTTACGCACTAGCGGTTGGCCGCCTAGTTCATTTGAGCGGCCAGCCACCTGATGCGGTTGGAATAGCTGCTGACCGCCATTGCGGGCAACCGCGATGAAACCGCGTCAAGCGGTTGGACCGCTCATGACCCTCAACTCTATTGCTTGATATACAATTAATTTAAAATTGCTTGATTTTCTGTTGACATTTGTAATTTAATGATATTGAATGAAAAGAATTTATGACAATCATAATAATCATCATATTTGCACACCATAATTCGTGGCAAACATGTCTGAACCTGTGTTTTTTTCTTTATATTATCCTGCATGCATGTTATTGTATTCTTGTATGTGTACACATGTTTGAGCAAATAAATAAATATGAATATGGATATTAAATTAATGCTGTTTATAGAAACTCAGAAACAGTTACAAGTTAGTTTATTTTACGACAAATCACATCACATCTCATCATCAGCCTATTAATGTTCCCACTGCTGGGACACAGGCCTCCTCTCTGCGAGAGGAAAGGGCCGTAATCCACCACGGGGGCCCAGTGCGGGTTGGTGGATGTCACATGTCTTCGAATTTTTGGTTCTGCACAAGCCGGTTTCCTCACGATGTTTTCCTTCACCGTTTTGAGAGCAGTGGTGATGAAATAATTTACACAAAGTAAAGCGCCTGCCTGGGCTCGAACCCACGACCTACAACTTGTAAGTCGCGGCCGACACCACTGGGCCACCACTGCTCCATACGACAAATAATTTAAGATAATAAAAAAATATTAAGTACGTGTTGTTAGTACTTAATTACGAAATTTTATTTAACTAATTGTTCTTCTATAATTTTACGAATTTTTATTTTACTCAGTTGTATAGGTAATATGTATATCTTTTTGTTGTTTAGCTCTTAGGCTTAAATAAATAAATAATTTACTAAATAATTACATAAGTTTCGTTCCTTTTTTTTCGTAAACCTAGGAGGGCTCGGCTGGGGGTAGCTTTGCTTCAAGTGAGTTTCCACTCCATCATTGGAGCACTAAATGTAAATCCAAATAATTTGGGAAGCTCAAAATGAACACTAAATAATTAGTCGGAAAAAAAAATGTGGTGTGCAAAGCCTCACAAACTCTCAACCCTAGGTTGAGAGTCCCGTACTGCGTGCGTACATAGATACATCAACGGCAGATAGCCGCAAACTAAACCACCCATGAAGGGGATGGGTCTGGGTCTATGCTTTTGATGTTTTAATTTGCCCTGCTCTGTTCCACTCTGCTTGGCTTGGTAGTATAGATGCAGGCCTACATTGCCGCCTCATTTAGAGGTGGCAGGGTGTCGGGGTCTGGAGGGAGAGCGCAACAGTCGTGTAGATCCTCAAGGCAAGTCCGGTGGTCGTACCTTCTCGTGGTTGCCATCCCCTTATTGGTCTAATTCCCTAAGAAATAGACATAACAGAAACCGCCGGGCGACCCCCTTTTTTGAGTGGGACTATCCTCTCTTTTCGATCCCCTAATCCTTACAACCCACATTTTCCTACTCCAAAAACCCCTCCCCTCCCAAGTATCACCCACACCTCCACACCGCAACCACTTTCCTACCCACCCCTAACCGCGATCCTCCTGTGACTGAGTGGTCGCGGGCTCAGTTGTCACTAAAGTCTGCTGAGGATGAGTAGGGGAAAATGGTCACCTGCGCTAGGACCTGCGCAGTTGAGCGCCGTAAGCAGGGATGAAGGAGTCCTGGGGGTTTGAGTCGCTCGGCTCTTTTGGTAATGAGTCCGTGAGGTAACACGCCCCCTTTGGTCGGAATTTCAAGCGAAACGGTAGCCCTACTCTCTAGCCAAGGTTAGGGCAATGGTCATGGAGTCCGAGGGAACGACGCTGCGGATGAGCTCGCCCGAAGGGGCTCAAATATGGCACCGGTGGGCCCGGAGCCCATAGAGCATTTACCTTTCGGGTACCTACGCGGTCTGACTAACTAAGCCACAGTTGCGTGCAGTCACAAACGTAACTACTGGACACGGGAACTTTAATAACTTTTTGTCATAGGAGTCACGGACAGTCCACTCTGTAGAGCATGTATGGTGGAAGACGAGACAGCAGCACACCTGCTCCTAAGCTGCCCTGTAATCGCTGGCTACAGGGTTAAATACTTAGGCGACCCAGGTACCCTGCAGGAGATGGTCGGCAACACCAAGGCGCTGCTGGCCTTTCTCAAGGAGCTGGGGTGGATCGAAGGATGTAACTGAATCCCACCCATACGCTAAATACGCGCTTAGTCTTAGAGTTGTGGAAACAGACCGTCGAATCAAAACTAAAAACCATCCATGAACCGCCAGTGCGTATAAGATGGCGGGTAGCCGCGCGTTTAGCCGACCCTGCGGTTAACCGCTAGTGCGTAAGGGTTATTATAGTTAGGTTATGGTAACTCAAAAAAGTACCTAGTAGAGTTCATACACTATTTAACAATATAAGAATTTAAAATCGATATCACCTACATACAAATTAACAAAAAATTTAATATTTAGAATACAATAAATATTTATAATAAACATTTAGACTACAATTAATTATTATAATAAATATTTAGAACACAATTTACAAGTTAAGTTTTGATTTTCTCAAGCATAAAAACATAATTATCATTTAGTTTATTACATTTATCAATTAAAAAAATATTTAGTCTCCATTTAAATTGTGTCAAGTTTAAATCTTAAATATGGTATTTAATTGAATATTTTCAGAGCCATGCAGAGGATGCTTTTGTGTATATGGGCAGTCTTTGAGGCTCTTTAATTTGTGACAATATTCTTGTTTTCAAATTCAAATTCAAATTCATTTATTTGTCCGAACATGGTACTATACAAGGTCTCAAATAACATAAAGGTCTCATCACATTCTGCCACATGGGGCGTGCAAATTTCAGGTACACAAAATAAATTATTACAATGCAAAAATAGAAATATCAGGCTATAGCATTGCTCTTAAACAATTCATTATTTTTCTTGACAAACAATGCGGTCTCGTATATGTAAAGACAAGGTAAAGAGATTTAAAATGCAGTTTGCAACTTTCCGTTGAATTAAAATTACATATTGATCTAATGTACCTCTTCTGTGCTACAAAAATTATTTTTTTTGCAGGAATTTGCCCAAAAAATTACTCAGTAACGTAATATAGAATCTACATAGCCATAATACGCAGCTACAACAGCAGGCTGATTAACTATTTATTTAAGTTCAGGATTTTTTTTTTTTTTTTTTTTTTTTCCCTTTTATCATCTGCTATCAGTCATCCCTGACTATGATCAGATGTGTGGAAAGATACATCATATTTTACAGAATCAGGACCAGTGTCCAAATTCTACTTAATCAGGCAGCACAATATCAGCTTTTTTGAGTCTCTTAGTATGATTTGGCAACAATAGTGATCGTGAAAGTGGATTGGGATGGTTGGTTAATCTCTCTTTGTATTTCTCTAGACAGCGTTCCGCTTCTTCTAGGATTGTTGGGATTTCCAGGTGCTCATGTATTTCTGAGTTGCGAGCATACCAGGGCGCTGCAGCTAGGACCCTCAGGATACTGTTTTGACTCCTTTGAATGCACATGATGTTTGATTTGCTTGCGGAAGACCATATTTGAATCCCATATGTCCATATTGGTTTTATGATGGAACAATAAACTCTAAGTTTGTTACTCAGGGTGAGTGAAGATTGTCTACCAAGTAACCAGAGCAAGTTCTTGAATCGGACGTTTATTTCTGTTCTCTTTTTCTTTAGGTGATCCTTCCATGTCAACCTACGATCCAAGTAGAATCCCAGGTACTTCACGCATGAGGACTGTGGTAGAGTGTCCTGACCCAATGTGACCGGGGCGCAATTTCCATGTCTTAGTGCAAAGGTGATGTGATGCGATTTCGGTGCACTTGCCTTTATACGCCATTTGTTTAGCCAGTCATGGGTCCTGTCAAGTTGATTTTGCAGCATGCTGCTTGCTATGTTGGCATCCTGATCGCAGGCTAGGAATGCGGCATCATCAGCGTAGGTTGCTACAAATACGTCAGGGCATTGAGGGAGGTCGCTAGTAAATATATTGTATAAAACTGGACCCAGGACGGAGCCCTGGGGTACCCCTGCAAGGCACCTGGTGAGAGAGGATCTAGCGTCTCGTACCTTTACTTGGAATTGCCTATCACCAAGGTATGATTTCATCAGCAAGTAAAATGAATGGGGCAAGAGCAACTTTATCTTGCACAATAGTCCCTTATGCCATACTCGATCAAAGGCCTGTTGAACGTCCAGGAAGGCTGCCGAGCAATACTTCTTCTTTTCTAGGCATTGTCTTATGGTGCGGTAGACTCGGTGTACCTGTTCAACGGTGGAGTGTTGCTCGCGAAATCCGAATTGGTGATCAGGTACTACTTGGTTTTCTTTTAGGTGAGGTTTCAGCCTGTTCAAGACAACCCTTTCCCATAGCTTCGATAGTACCGGAGTAAGGCTAATAGGGCGGTAAGATGAAACTTCACTTTCCGGCTTTCCAGGCTTAGGGATCATTACGATTTGTGATATTTTCCAGAGAGCAGGGACATAAGAGTATCTGAGAGAGGCATTAATAAGGATAGTAAGAAAGACTAATCCCTTTCTTGGCAGCTCCTTAAGAATTTTCGGAGTAATCAAATCGAATCCGGGTGCCTTTTTGGAGTTCATCGTAGATATCAATCTAGATAGTTCCCGTGGAGATGTTGGGCGCAGAGGGGCACAAAGTTGCAATACCTGGTTGAGAATGGCATCTATTTCAGGATCATCAGGAACTGCAGATTCATTCGGCTTGAAGACATTGGCAAGGTGAGTGGCGAAAGCTTCACACTTTTCTTGGTCTGAACGAGCCCATGAATTATCTGATCTGATGGGGGGGAAGCGTTGCTGAGGTTGTGCTAGATTCTTAGTTGCTTTCCAAAGGGAGTGAATTCTTTTAGCTTCAGGGGTTATTCTCTCTAGCCTGTGTTGAAGATCATCATTCTTAGTTTTCTGAAGAAGGTCTTTGAGCTCCTTAATGGCACGGTTAAGACGGGTTTTGTCTCGTTCATTATGTGATGACTGCCATAATCTGCGAAATCGTCTCTTCTCGGCGATTTTTCTTCGGACTTCGGTCGGAGTAGGTGTACTATGCGCAGAATATTTTAACTCAGGGGTGCTGATCCACGCTGCAACTTGTAAAAGATTGGTGAAGTACAAGCACGCGTCGTCTACGTCTTCAGGGGACTTCAGAGGCACGTTGAGGTTAATGTTGTCTTCAAGGTACTCTTTAAAGTTATCCCAATCGGTTTTGCAGTTGTAGAGCATGTCGTTATTTGGGTTACATTTTGCAGTCGTTTTACTCAATCTTAATATGATTGGGGTGTGGTCTGAAGACCCATCTAGGCTAGATTCTATTTGGATCAATTTGTGGCATATGTTTTTTGTGACAAAGAAGTCAAGGAGGTCAGGTATTTTGTTAACATCCGTAGGCCAGTATGTAGGTTCACCTGTGGACACAGTTGACATGTTATTTGCATCAATACATTTTTTGAGTTCACGGCCCCTGGTTACGGTGAGTCTAGAACCCCAATCCGTATGTTTGGCGTTCCAGTCACCACCTGCTATAAATCTGTTGCCTTGCCTCTTAAAGAACTCGGTAAACATTTCCTCATTGATTTTGTGTCTAGGAGGGCAATATACCGCCGAGATGTCAATAAGACCCGAACCATCTTCTACTCTTATAGCCGTGGATTGTAGGTGTTCTGTCACAAAAGGTTCCAGTAGACAGTGTTTGATGGTGTTTTTTATTACGATAGCACTGCCTCCATGTGCTCGACCGTCCGGATGAGAGGTAAGGTACACGCAGAACCCTGGGATACGTATATCACTTCTTACGGTTGTGTGTGATTCTGATATCAGGCATATATCAATCTTGTTTTCTTTTAAGAAAACTTCTAGCTCATTTGTGTTGGGTGCAATGCCATTGATGTTCCAGGCTGCTATGAATAGGGAAGTCATTTTGTAAGTTTGGTGACGAGGCTGGTGATTAGACCCACTAGGGAGCCTATTTGTTGGATTAAGAGATCCATCTTTTCGCTCTGTTTCATTAGAATATGATGTAGTGTCTGATTCTGTTGTTGGTGTGTTTGTGGTAGGTCATGGTTGTAGAGTTTGGTCCGGATAGAGCTTCTGCATACGATTTCTCATGCGTGTTTGTTGCGGCTCGTATGTTGAAAGTAGATGTAGTAGGTGAGGTGGCCGTGGCGTTTACAGTTGTTTGGGTATACACCCTTTCTCGTGGAGTGCGGCTTTTGTTTCTTCGAGCTAAAATCTCTTTATAGACCTCACAGCCTTTATAGTTGGCTGGGTGATCGCAAGAACATAGTGCGCATTTGGCTGGTGTGGTTCTATCTTTCTTTGTGCATTCTATAGTTTTGTGACCTTCTCCGCATTTGACACATCTGTGAGGTCTCATGCAATTGTTCTTTGAGTGCCCATATTGTTGGCATCGCTGACACTGAACAATGCTTTTGGACTTGCGGGGGTCCTCTATTTTAACTTTTTGGTTGAAGATATATTGGATGTTCTTGACCTCGCGATTGTGAATACTTTGTTTGACATTCACAAAAAAGGTCGAGGTTGGTCTTTTGTCCGAGCCATAACGAGCATTAATAATCTCACCAACGATCTCATTGTTGGAGGCTTCGACTGCTTCCTTTATAGCTTCATGAGGGGTAGTGTGGTGCAGGTCTTTGATAACAAAGCGGTAGCACTTAGCTTCTTTTGGTGTGAACGTATGCCCAATAAGTCCGTTTTCTCTTATGATATCAATGGTTTTTTTATAGGCTTCTGTTGTGTTTATCATTACGCGTATGCTGTTCTTGTTGACTATCCGGTATTTAAATTCAGGTGGGCTAATGACCGTCTCTATCAGTTTGGTTAGTTCCTTAAGATCTTCTATCCCATACAGTATGATCGGTGGCGGCTTACTAACTTGCTTGGGTAGGCCAGTTTCGTTCTCTGTCAGGTCGATGGGTAGGCCAGCAAACCTGTTTTCTGTCTGGGTTGAAGCGGGCGGAGGTGAGAGCTCCGTGACCTTTCGTTTTTTAGATGATGGCACACGCTGCCATGCGGGGGGCTGCTTTTCTATGATTGGCTTTGGGGAATCAGATGCAGTTTCAGCTGATTTGATTGGTGTAGCGCCTAGATTCAGCATTATGGGAACAGTGGCTGTACTATATGCTTTGGGCGTAGGCTCAGTGAGTGAGTTAGATCTCTGTCTGGTAAAAAGAGAAGGATGAAATATTTGTTGAGTCATGGCCTTTTTGCTGCTTGTGGCGGCGGTTGCGCGAGCTGGGTTCTTAGGTGAAAGCGGTTCCTTAGTAGTTTTTGTTTGACCAGGAGATTGGTGCTCCACTCCAGTCATATTTCTACTATTTTCGCTGTTCATAGCAGATATTTAAGTTTCACAGTGTTCAGGTTCAAGTTCAGGATTAACTCTCATTTGGTCTGCTGTGCATGCAGGATTCCTCTTTGAGAGGCCGTAATCCATCATGTCACATGTCTTCTAATTTTTGGTTCAAGACAAGCCATTTTCCTCACAATGTTTTCCTTCACTGTTTTGAGAGCACTGGTGATGAAAATAATTTACACAAAGTAAAGCGCCTGCCTGGATTCGAACCCACAACCTCCAACTTGTAAGTAGCGGCTGTTACCACAGGGCCACCACTGCTCTTCTATTGTGTTAAGTTCATATAGAGCAATAGATCCTGCTTAATTTTGTTATAAGAATTGATGCATGTTGTTTCCAAGTCAGTTTAGAGTCGATTGTCAAGCCTAGAAATTTTATACGCTCTACTTCTTCGATTCTACAATTTTCAAAAGTTATATTTATGTCAGGAGTGGTCAATCTTTGTTGAAACTGCATAATTTAAGTTATATTTAAATTTAATACTAAATTATTATGTTCAAGCCAGTTGATTGATTGTTGCAATGCGTCTTTGTCGTCACACTCAGTTTCTATTTTTATTGTTTCTTAAAATTATTGTGATCTAATAAAAAAAAAAGAACCATATGTAAATCAACATGTTTTGGAAAGTCATGTATGTAAGCTAAGAACAACCCAATAAGCTGCTGTGGTATTTCAAAAGTTATTTTATGTTTTCATTGAGTCTTTTTTTATCCTTTTTAGAAATCTGTCTAATTGCTGTACACAGCTTTCTATTGTCTAAATGAGACTATAGAATAGAATAAATTTATATGATAAGGTTACATTCAAGTGGATTGAATTCCTAGACCTCACACTAGGATTCCGTGTCGTGAGATCCAGGCTCCCTCGTTCCATTTTTTTTTTTTATAAATAGCACAAATAAAAATCTTAAAAATAGGTAAAAAAGAGTGTGTGCATGGTGCTGTGATTTGTGTCAGTTGTGTTAGTGTTATAAGAAAGTGTCTGTATTTTATAAGTATATTAGTGAGTGCACATGTATATTTATGAATTGTCAATGTGTGTACTGTGAGTTTTTACTAAGCCAAGTGACATTCCATCATATCGTAGTCCAATGTAAGAAGCCAGTTTGTTACCGTCACTCAAAATTATTTTTTTGTTAGTTTTAGTATTTTGTACAGATTATTGACTTTCGCGTATATGTGTGGTCCCATAAAACGGTAAGACCTGCCAATATTTTTACGGCATTGGATTTTGTTCCAAAGACTATAAGTGCATTGTCTCTTAATCTATATACATAACATTACAGCCCAATGTCTCTCACAGAGAGTAGAACCTGTGTCCTAGCAGTGGGGATGTTATTAGGCTGATTATTCTAAAGGCAAAGAAATATCACATTCTAAATTGTTGGGCACATATTCTTACACAATGCTACTAGAATCTGCTAGATTTATTTCATTTACGAAGTCATAACAAACTTAATAAAAATAATTTGTAAGTAGTGAAATAAAATCTGGTAATGTTTCAAGCTGCAATATTGAATAGGATTCTTTTATTGTATACAATAGTATAAAACAAAAAAAACACTTACTGAGAATAGCCCTTCCATTTCAACAAGAATTCAACCTTGCCATTCTTGATCCTTCGATCCAGAACCTTCTCCACAGAGAATTCCTCGTGTCTTCCACTTTGAGGCCCTGATGAAGGCGCCATCGTGGTCAAAGCTGGCGCAGTTTCCATTGGCTGACTAGGTGGTATCGATGGAACGTAGCCGAGGTCAGGTTGAGCCAATGACTCCATAGATTCATCCATGGTACACGCTGGAAAAATAATCTTATCTTGTAATTTCTATTCGCTACACATAACGTTTTATTTACAAAAGGTGAAATATTCAACTTAATTATGGATGACTAAAGTGTAATGTGAATAATACGTGCAAGTTAAATAATAATAATGTTATGTTTTTGTTATTTTTTGCTTAGCGTCATATTGTTGTTGCGAAACCGGCTTGCAGAAGTTGGTGGGAAATATTTACTGACCTTTACTCTTTCAGACTTTCAAGCACTGAACGAACTAAATTACAATTAAAGTTGTAGTTTTAGTTAATTAAACCAAAATTCAAATAAGATTGTTGGTTAATATATTTTGCGGAAACACAAGTAATATTACAAATATTTTGTTTTGACTGCTTCTGTTCTGTCTGGTCTGACAATTTCGAGTTTTGACATCTATTAATTTTTTTTTTTTTTTTTTTTTTTTTGTTTGTTCCTTACGGAACAGGCTAAGGTCTGAGACCATGCTGCCTAGTCATCAGTATTTTTCTTGAATTCATTAGTAACATTAGAATGCGGATGTAACATATTCTAATGTTTTTTGGAGTATTTGAAAGCAAATTGTATCGAGTCAGCCTTCCCAGTAAGCTTTGCGGAGGTAGTCAATACTACAATAAAATTCTCCGCTCCACTATCCCGAGATCGCTTCTGTCAATGATTTCACATATTGTCCAGTTGCGTAGACAGTTGAGACACAAAACTACACCACTTTTATATCACAATATCCACTAGGAATCAATTTGCAAATAATATTAACAGCCGCTGAAGTTCACTCGAAAAAATCCCGCCAAAAACTCCTGTTTTTTTTTTTTTTTTTTTTTGTTTGTTCTTTACAGAACAGGCTAAGGTCTGAGACCATGCTGCCTAGTCATCAGTATTTTTCTTGAATTCATTAGTAACATTAGAATGTGGATGTAACTATCCCGAGATCGCTTCTGTCAATGATTTCACATATTGTCCAGTTGCGTAGACAGTTGAGACACAAAACTACACCAATTTTATATCACAATATCCACTAGGAATCAATTTGCAAATAATATTAACAGCCGCTGAACTTCACTCGAAAAAATCCCGCCAAAAACCGTTTTTTTTTTATATTTGTTACTGACGGAACCGACTAAGGTCTGAGACCATGCTGCCTAGTCTTCAGTGCAATGTTAACATTCTTTAGTATGCATTAGAATGCGGATGTAACAGATTCTAGAATTCTAATGTTTTTTATCAGCAAATTGTATCGAGTCAGCCTTCCCAGTAAGCTTAGCGGAGGTAGTCAATACTACAATAAAATTATCTGCTCCACTATCCTGAGATCGCTTCTGTCAATGATTTCACACATTGTCCAGTTCCTTAGACATTTGAGACACAAAACTACACCAATTTTATATCATTATATCCTCTAGGAATCAATTTGCAAATAATATTAACAGCCGCAGAACTTCACTCAAAAAAATCCCGCCATAAACTCCTCTATGGTTTTGACATATCCTTGGGCATTTTTTTATATTTGTTTTCGGCTATGCCACTGGCTAGGATACGAGCCTTTATGCAAAGTCTTAACTAAAAAAGTCTTATTTAAATTTCCATCCTTATGTTAAGACAAGAAAGAAAACCAACTAACCAAATTTTATCCCGCGCCCCCTTGGAGCGATTTCCAACCGCAACCGATTGGTTACTTTTTCTAATACTGTACTGAACGATGTGTTGGCAATTTTAGTATTAGTTAAAGATTTGAGAATAAGATATAAAATAAAACATAATATTATTAACAAACATACGGCAAGACCATTACTCACCAGTAAAAATTTCATAAAAAAAGTCTTTGATGGTCACAAAGACTTTGAAATGGGATACCAATTAAAAGATCTGCAGAGTTATAATAGACAGAGTCTACTACTACTAGGTTGGACGCTAAAACAACTAAGGTCCCTGTTTGTATATTCATTCGAAATTTCGTTTTGTTTTTCCTTTAAGTTGCACCTATCATATTCTGCCTCCCCACCAGCCTAAGATCGACTGCACTGACTTAAATGCCTTAAGTATTAAAGTCCACAGTTTGCACAGTGATTTTATCAACTTGGTGCCACTACCAGCGCCAACTTTAGCCTGGTGGCCCTGGGCACTTTAGGATTTGACCTAAACAGAGCAATATTTTCTTAGAAAAGACCATGGCTTCCCAATCTTTTTTATACTGTGACTCCGTTTACATAGTGTATTTTTTGAGACGCCCTTGTACTTTGTACTTGTTTAAGATCTGTGACCATAGTATTGAGTTTTTTCAAGTTCCTTGAAAAAATACTGATTATTAGGAAAAAGTGTAGTCAATGAGATCGCTTTTCTGAGCATAACTTTTCAAATCAGAGCTAAAATTTCGAAAAAGTTTATATCCTTAAATTTTTCTCAATTGATATGTAATCTATTATCACCCAAACCACTGCTGGCTTGTAATCTGTACTACTACTACGGCTTAATTACTACAACTTAACAGTAGCCAGTTTCGCATAACTAGGTGCGACGCGATGTATGAAGCGGTACTAGGAATCTACAGTACCCAGAGTTGGATAATCTTGGGATACTTTACTCTAAAATTGAATTACATTGTATTTATTGGAGAGTACCTCTTTGTATTTATCGAGTATCATCAGCTGTTTTTTCTCGTTTACTACACCCGTGAGAGAGCACCGCGACTCCCGGGGCGTCGCAATGCACAATTTGGGAACCCCTGGAATAGACAGAGCACCACGACACCCGGGCGTCAAAATGCACAGTTTGGGAACCCCTGGAATAGACAATTAAATAAATTCTAGATTTATTTTTATAGTCACATTAAATGATTTTGAATAATGATCTACAAAAATAAATCTTTTAGCAAACACAGATTACTGCTTAAAAATCCACAGTGATTGATTAGGTTCCCATCTATATAGATTTGAGATGAGCAAAATCGTTAATCACTTCTGCAAAATCTATTGGTTTTTGAGCGTATCACATTATATGGACATCAGCGACAAACTTTTTTTTTTCTTAACAATTCGAAGAAAGTGCGTTCCTCACTGCAGTAATGCATCATGCTTAAAAGATTCTCAATGTGATTTCTATATTTAGAAATGATTCATTAATTTTAATATATCGTATATTTCCAATACACAGTTCCTTCTCGTTATGTTCTGGCAGGTACTGATCAATATATTGATATATAGTATGCTAGTTCTTGTGCAAGACTGAAAAGAAACTTTACAGACGAGTATGTATATAAAACTAATAAAATTAATAATAACAAAATGGTTTAAATATAATAATTTAATTAAAAAGTAAAATGTAAAAATAATCATGATTCATCAACCAGTGTCCATATATGGGTCAAGGGATAGCGATAGCATGATTCATTAAAAGCAGTGAACACAAGCGAGAATATAGTGAAGGTGTCCAGTTATATCTCGTTTTATATTCTTGATCCATTTATTTCTTAAATAAGTACTCTTAGGAAACCTTTATTTATTTATTTATTCATTTACAAATACAATTATTTTTACAGGTAGAACCCAAGGTAACAAAAATAATCATACAATGCGACACTCAGAGATGCCCCGTAAAACTGATCACACACCTTTTCGCGTCCATGATTGACCAGTCCCAAGTAACGGCTCTGGGCGTCCGCACAAGTTAACTAGAGGACAATACAGTAATTGTCACCCTCTGGAATTCCGCCAAAGTGCAGGAAAAAATGTCCAAACGCTGAGAGACGCTATTAAGAATCGTAACAGCCCGACACACTGGTGCAAACTTTAATAGATTTGTACGGGCTACCGGAGTTTCGAACAGACTCTCCCTTGGTCCCAACCTTAGCCTACTGTTTGGAACGAGTAATCCCAACGATTCTAAGATTTGTGGATTGTTTAGCATCCCCCGAAAAACCATAAAGACGTATTTTACCAGAGCAAGATTGCGCCTCACTTCCAACTTATAGTACCCAACCATCCCTATTACAAAGAGAGTTGGGTACATAAGCGGGTAAAACGGATAGACGCCAAATATTAGATATTAGATTAGGTGATAATAACAAATAGCAATTAAACTTTATGAAATAAATTATAGTAAGTAAAATAAAAATACAGTATCGATAAATCTTTCTCGTGACTTTTGTCACATCTCTAACATCAGAACGTAAGTAAGAAAACTGTCATAGTCTACTCCCGCGCTTGTAATCGATGAGTCTGCTCTAGACTCGGACGATTACGAGACTTCCGATGACCTTTCTTCCGACGACTTTCAAGTCGTTCAGGGCGGCAAAAGAAAGAGGAAAAATAGGGGCAAGTCCAACCCCAAGTCCAAGGCCAAGAAGGTGACTGCGTCACCCACCAAGCCCTCAACTGTGCCGCCCACCTCTCCCGGCGCACAGGCCCCCCCCACCCCCGCCTTCTCACCAGCCACCACCCCTCTCGCACCTTCCCCGAGGTCAAGTCGCTCGGGTAGCCCCATGACCGTGGCCGACGCCTCTCAAGGGTCGTGCCGTGCCCCTAGCCCTAACAAAGCCCCCAAAATTCAAAAGCCCCCGCCAGTATTTCTCCACGATAAAGATAAGTGGACCGAAATTTCTAAATCTTGCGTTGAACACAAGATTAATTATGTCAATGCCCTCGCCTGTCAGCTGGGTATCAAAATCACAGTCCCGACCCCTAGTGACTACAGAAAGCTCACTAAATTTCTTAAGGAAAGGAACTTTGCGTTCCATACCTACACGTTGCCCGAAGAAGCGCCCATCGGTGTTGTGATCCGGCGCATTCCCAAGGAAATTCCTATTGACGAAATTCGCGCAGATTTAATCGCGCAGAAAGTCCCCGTCCTTTCTGTCCACCGTATGCACAAAGCTAGAGGTGGGCAAGAATACGATATGGTTGTCGTAGAGTGCAGCCGTACCGAGTCCCACAATCCCATCTTCAGAATTACCTCAGTGTGTTCTTTGTCCGGTATCTCAATTGAGAAACCATACCGCCCTTTCGTAGTTGGTCAGTGCCATCGCTGCCAACTATACGGCCACAGTCAGAAGAACTGTTTCGCGACCCCCAGGTGCGTAAAGTGCCGAGGTGACCACAGTATGACCAAAAGACTGTACCCGCCCCAAGAACCCTGCCGAATGCACGGAGCCCCCAAGCTGCGTGCTTTGTGACCAAGTCGGTCACACGGTCAATTATAAAGGGTGTCCTCGTGCCCCGAAACTTGCGCCTAAAATGGCCAAGCGTGCAGGTGAGCGCGAATCACGCGCAGCTCCCGCATCCCAAGCCCCACCCAGATTAGCCCCACAGAGGCAGTCACCATGGGGTAAAGTTAAACCACCAAAGAGTGGCCCCCCAGACAAACCAGCAGACTATCCCAGGTCTGATGGATCACCCCATCCCGGCACCGACCCCCAACCCGGCCCCTCATGCCCCTGCCACCCCCACGACCGCTCAAGGCCGCCATGTGGCTCCCACCACGGCCGTCGCCGCGAGCCGACCCACAAACAATCCCAATGCCAGACGCAGCGTCGCCGACATTATCTTCGGTGCGTATGCAGTCTGGATGACCGACGAGGCACGATCCCTGGCCGCTGAGATCGAAAAGATCGAAGCATCTGGCATTATGCCAAACCTAGCCGAGTCACAAGCCCTATTTCATAGGTATCCCTCCATAACAAAAGAGCTAGATAGCCTAGTATTCATAATTATTATTTACACAATAAAAGTGTAATCTTTCAATCACATGATTCGCCAACTTAGGCTTTGTCCTTGACCCCATGACCTCTCTACTCTGCTCCTTAAGAGCCGTAGGGCGTAGATACAAACGTATGTAAACAAACCGATTCGTTACGTCCTCGCCGCCGAGGGCCGCCGCGTATTCTTTTAATATTTCCCGCCAGCCCGCGATTAGCTGAGCAATAGTTAAAATATTAGATATAAAAGGAGTTTCTTATCCGTTCTTCTCCACCTAGGTAGTTTACGAACGGAAAGTAAATTCATTAAGTTAGATCCAGCAATAGTTGTTCCCCAGCGACGCCCTGAGCCGAGGTTAGACCCCAACTTGGGTAGCCCTCAGCGTTGTCGCTTAGGTTAGAAAATTTGCGCCTGGCTGGATAGGCTATATAGCTTAGTCTCAGCAGGATTAGTCCGGTTAAGCAGTAACAAATCACTTTGATTGACACTGCGAGACGCCAAGTAGAAAAAAAAAAAAAAAAGCTCTATGAGCGAACGTATAAAAGTTAATTATTTCACTAAATAGAATGGTTTAAATAATACTATACGTCCTCGACGTATTTAGAACTTAGATTACTTTATTCCGGACAGCCTATGAAATATATTCCCTGCACAATAATTTCAGTATGCTAGTCGATAACTCACCTGTGGAAAGATATCCTTTGATTATATTCTGTTAATACACTCATTCTACTCTTGCAACCGATAGCCACACACGACATGGTTCATGCAGATAATTAAACAACAAAATTCTTCCTGATATAAACGAAACAAAGGCGTGAAAACAGCGAAAAACTTTAATTAGAGCTGCTAACCGATGGGACTTTTTAGTCACTGTTGTACAGTGACTAAAAAGTTGTCTCTTTGACGTTCAGGATGGTAGCGTTTGTCTATGTTTGTCTCTTTCTTTTTCATAGAGTTTTTATAAAATAAGAACGAAAGAATTGACAGTTTCTTTTTCGCTTTTTCGTCGTAAACACGTTCCGTCTAGGTATTACAATGTCTCTGAATCCGTACGTGTGTTAACACTTTACATCACTATACTCAATACTAAACTCTTCAGGGTGTCTGTCAGTCTGTGATCTGTCATAAAATCGAAAGCAAAACATAACCTCTTAATTCCGTGCTAATAAACACATTTATCTTTTTAAGTTAGATTTTGAATGAAAACAAACTAGGTAAGTTATTCTTTATTCTTCTGAGCAACTTGCTATGCTTAATAATACTGCCAGCGTTTATTGAATCAGCCTGGGTCTGCCAGCCAGAAGTGTTAGTGCCAGTGCAAAATTTCAAAATTAATTATTTCTAAAAGTATGTTTTTGTTCTTCCTTTCAAGTCGGTGGTTAAATTCTTTAGATAGTTATCGGACCAGTTGTGGCTCAATAATTATCTGACAAAGTCGGTTGTAATGGGTACTTGGGGCACTCTAATGTTTGGTTCATGTTTTGGACAGCGGAACCACATTGAGCAAATGAAGGGTCTATAAAAACTCAATTTTTCCACCTTCATACTTTTAAACTATTGTAATTCATGTTTGTTTTTAAACTTTTGCAATACTGAAAAGAGTAGCTAACTTGAGTTTATATTGATGTTATGTCATACATAAACGGCCCGTGCTAGCTGCTAAATCTGAGTTAATATAATAACCAATTCTTACTTACTTATCTTTTTCAGACCATGGCAGACACAGGTCCGTTTTCAACCAGCACGGCATTCTGCGCGCGGTGTGGTTCCATTCTGCCTCTGCTGCAAGAGTTTGGTTCGGTCAAGTGCTATGCCTGTAAAGCCTCTTATGATGCTGAGAGTAAGTTCATACAAGATATTAATTTAAGGGTATTGCTATTTACTATTAATTTGCATTACAAGTAGAAAGATTGTCAGTTGTTCAAGTTATTATAAAGCTTCAGATATTTTGGGTACTCTATATTTGTAGTAATAATAGTGGTAATTCTAAACTTTTATAAAGTTATATAAAAAAATACAAATAAATCAAAAAGAGTGTTTCTCATAATTAAGAAACTAAAATTAAGTTTTTTATAAATAAATTGCATAATAATCTGGGTACTCTATAAACTTTCATTTCAAATTCTTTTTCAGATTTCAGCGACTTAAAATTCAACTACACAATTCACTTTAATACAGTATCGGTAGTAACGCACGAAAATCTACTAAATACTGATGGTCCAGAGGGTCCTGTTGTCGAGAGAAGATGTCCGAAGTGTGGCAATGACAGAATGTCTTATGCTACACTGCAGTTGAGGTCCGCTGATGAAGGACAGACTGTTTTCTATACTTGTATAGCTTGCAAGTAAGTTTACTATACTTTATTCTTAATTTATACTTATTTTGCTTACTCTTGGCATGCTTTTACTGACCCCTGTGAGTTTGTAAAGTTAGTATCAAGTTGATAAATACAAAATCAATCGAATTTTCTTCTGAATTCATATAAAATTAATGGCCAGACCAGGTGACCGATTTTATTTACTTAAAAGAAGGCTCATTTATTTAATATGGATCATAATTGTAAACCAAAAAAATAATTGATTGCGTAATGATTCCTAAAGCGGGCTACACACACACCTGCCACAGGGGCAATTTAGGGTGTAAAAGTGGGGATGTCCCTTAATTGTGATGTGTATAGGCAAGCGTATTACCGCGACCGCCGTGTGTCCTAGATTTTTTATTTATTTATTAAAATTTATTGATATAATATTAATACTTATTTTTATTTTATTGTGTGTAATTTTATTGCTAGGATACTTTAGTATTATGTAATTTTGTGTGTTTGTGACTTGTAGCATCATATTGCATCAAACTGTAAAGATGTTATAATTGGTGATAATAAATAAATAAATAGATAGCCCCTGCGGCAGGTATGTGCGTAGCGTGCTTATGTTATCAGTGGATCAATAAAGGCTTTGATTCAAATTATACTGTAAAGTTTTCTAATGTGATTTTTATTTATACTTACAGATACAAGGAGACAGAAAATTCATGAAAAAAGTTTATTTTATATGTAAAATGTAAGGACTCTATTTTATAAGTAAATTGTTATTTTAATATCTCTCTCTTATTTTACTTTAGTCTTTCACCTTTTTAAATTTCCTGTAGTTCTGGCATAGTTTAGTACCTATTTTTAATGTCAGTATCAGATGATAAATATATATAATACTAGCTTCTGCCCGTAGCTTTGCCCGCGTAAAAAGTGTTCTATCATCCCAAGGGAAGATAAACTATCTTATGTCCTTTCCAGGGTCTCAAACCATCTCCATGCCAAATTTCATGTAATTCGGTTCAGTAGAGAGAGATTACCCCGAACAACCTCACAAACTTTACCTCTTTATAATATTAGTATATATAATTGGGGAAGGCCTATGTCCAGCAGTGGACGTCTTTCGGCTGAAATGATGATGATGAGATAAATAATAAATATGTTAATTAATTAGTATTAGTACTTTGTTCTTTATTTCGTGCCTTGGCACGGCGCGGCGACGGTGTTGGGATGATCTGCAGCCTTATTGCGTAATGAATTCGGCAAGGCAAAGAGTATGAACAATCGACCAATCGCTTGGCACGATGAAAGACGCGATGTGGATTTCCGTCTATGTGATTGGTCGATTGTTTATACCCTTTGCTTTGCCGAATTAATTACGCAATAAGGCTGCTGGTCATGTTTGTTGGTCTTAGACACCAATGACATCGGCTAAGGTTCCTTTACGACATGTTTGTCGTAAAGAACCTGCAGCCTAATTGTGAAAGTGAATTCGGCAAGGCAAAGCGTTTTGACGCCATCTATCGACCAATCACATGCGAGATGAAAGACGCGATGTGGATTTCCGTCCATGTGATTGGTCGATTGATGGCGACCAAACCGTTTGCCTTGCCGAATTCACTTACACAACTAGGCTGTGGCGACTGTCGTGTGGTTAAAATATCGTGCTTGCTGTATATGAGAAGGAGCTTTTGTACTGCTGTGGGTCGGTTTCAGAGTTCCTCTTTATACAACCCGAGATTTTTTGTATTTTATAATTTACATTAGGTTCGCGCTTGACCACTATCTCACCTGATCACCCAATGCTGAGTGGGCGATTCGCACACTGCAACGCACTACGCAGCATAACGCTGTAGTGCTTACGTTGCTTGAAAGTATCTCCAAAGTAACTCGCATTGAAAACACGCGTAGTGCAACACAGAAAACGCATTCACGGTCAGTGTCGTGACTTCGTCGCCACGAACCTCGCAGCGTATAGCGGGGCAGTGTGTGAATCGCCTAAGTTGCCTCTTCTGCACGCCACTCTGGAGCCTCGTCCCCTGGGCCGCATCTAATATTTGCCTACTACTTTAACCAGCAGCAGAGATTGACCGCTATCCAATCCAATGGACCTAATCGACCAATCACATGCGAGATTAATGACGCCACGTGGATTTCTGTCTGTGTGATTGGTCGATTGGATAGCGGTCAAACTCTTTGCGTTGCCGTATTCACTTACTCAATACGGCTGCCGGTCTGCGGTCCACCTGATTCGTGGTTTACTTCTGCTCCTATAACCAATTCGATCCCTCGACTCTTAAAACCCTTACTACTCAATCTATCATCCAGTATGAAATGCTGCCAGCCCACTTCTACTTTTTCAGTGCTTCCACTAAGACTACAGGCTGGTATTGTTATTTAGGACCTATTTTAGTATATAAAAAAAAATATGAACGCTGATTAAGACTTTTTCAATTCAAATTCTCAACAGAAAATTTGAATTAAGACTTTCTCAATTCAAATTCGTCACAGAATATTTGAATTAAGACTCTCAATTCAAATTCTTCACAGAAAATTTGAACTAAGAATCTGCTAAACAGCTGCCAGTCCCTCTACTAGTCTAGTCTAAAATAATAAGATGTCGGATATAGACGTCTAATACCTCCACTTAGCACACGACCTACATATTTTCTTAAACACTACCCATTACCCACATCACCCGATTCATTCAAGCCACAGGTGAAACTTACAGTTTCACATTCAGCTTGCACGCCAAGAATCTAAGCATTTTTTTATAAAGAAAGAGATAGATGTATAATTTGGTGGGAGTGTAAAAGAGAAAGGTGATAGTTTTTGATCGAGAGCGTTGCGGAGTCGAGATGAGACGGTAATTAATTTGATCAGTACGTTGCTTACGTATGGGTAGTGAGGGGCGATGTCGATGGTTTGTTTCGATGGTTGAGGTTGATGGCCTATTGACTGGTGTCTTAAATTATTTACATCATAGATACTTTTCTGTTTTGAATATATGTTATTCCGTTAGTAGAAAACGTTGCTAATAATTCCATAAAAAACTGGCATCTCGCTTGTCGTTATTATCAGCTAATTATTATAATTTATCTCACTATACGAATAGACGATCGTTTCGTATCGTTGCCTCCCCTGTTCACATTTCCTGATCCAATTTCGTTAAATCCAATTTTAGGATAGTTTGGTGACTACATAGTATCCGTATGTCACTCTATTTAAGTTCAGATCTATTGAAAGACTTGGAATGGTGAAAGATCATTAATCCGGCCGCCTGTTGTGTTCCCTACTGAACTGACACCCACCGCCCACGGTTTTATTTCCGACAGTTGTCTATGGCACCATTAAATAATGAGATGAAGAAAGCTTATTTAAGAAAAAAATTGTGTTATATTAGTGTGGTATTATTAATTTTTTTTCAGCGAGAGTGTAAACCTTTGCCCTGTAGTGGGTCAGCAACCAATGTTGAATACAGGTCTTCGGATCACAAGCCAAGAGGCAAACACTGGAGCCCATAGCAATGCTGCGACTCTTGGATCCTACAAGGTTCATACCAGCGAAACTGCGATACGCAGCAGCGGTAAACTAGGGATTTGTTCTTTGAGCTACCGATTCCTGTCAGACAGTTGGAAAGTTATATAAAGGGTACACAAATTACAACTAGTACTCAGATTGATTCCCGCGGTGGGCTCCTGGGGTCGTTTAATACCGTGTGTGTTCGGGGGTTATCGTGAGAAGATATTTATATAATATGAGGGGGAAAAGGGACAACCGACGTTTTCTGGGCCGAAGCTCCGGCAACCAACAGACACGTTTCACCCGGTCACTCGGTATAGGGAAATTTCCTTAATATTAGTACCTATAAAAATACATAAATATTAGTAGATTCTTACTCTTTCTCTCCTGCAAAACGGGTCAGCATTCTTTATCAATACATAATATATTAAATATGTAGAAAAGTCGTTTTTGTACATCGATTTTTTTTCCAGATAAATAGTCAGGCTGTTAAAAGATAACCAACAGAACCAATTTACAGCATTTTTAGAATTTTTGTCTGTTTGTCTATTTATCTGATTAGTTGTGCGCGCATCGCGTAAAATGTACGAAACCAATGTAGATAAGTTTTATACATAAAAATTGTGCGTAACTTGTAGTATTACTTAATTTTTGTATCATCGTAATCGGTTCACTCTATCAAAAGTTAGATGAATTTAAAGTGTTTAAGAAGTAAAATATCACAACACACGCAATTCAGATACTAGGACAGTTGGACTCCATATTCGATAGATGGCGTTGTGCATTTGACGTCTGAATGAATGGCGGTCAAAATCAAAATCAAAATCAAATATTTTTATTTTACATAGGCCTACATGGGCACTTATAAAACGTCGACAAAAGGTGCACGGTTCGGGTTAGTCGTTTCCTATGGAGAAGAACCGGCAAGAAACTCCATGGTTACTCTTTTGAATTGTTTTGTTTACAATATTTCCATGTTACAGCATTAGTACTTGGATATGGGGGGACAACGTAGGCCCGACAATAAGTCGTACGAAATTGAAAAAAAAATAATAATGCACGAAATAAAAAGTTAACAAATGTTAACAATCATCTAGAAAACTAGAAAGCCTACAATGTTCACACATTCACAATAGGTAAAAGAATCTATACAAAGGTAAAAAAAAAACCACAACACTAAATTTAACATGTGGCACAAATACTGTAATCAGTGCTGTAACTATTCTTAGCAAAGGGCTATAATGATGATTGAAAAATATTGTAAAAAGTCTAATTAAAAGAGAAAAAAAAAATGAGATTGAGAATAGTTAGAGATATCCATATATTTGTGCCGTTTATGAGTTACCAGGGAAGCCGCATGCGCAGAGGGTGTCAAAGCCAAATTTTTTATCTTCAACGTAGTCCTTGATTTTATAATATGCTTTTTTAACAAGGACACGTTTGATGTAGTTTTTGAACTTTCCATCGGTCAGTTCTATAACTGACTTAGGCAACTTGTTATAAAAGCGTATACTGTTTATAAGAAAAGACTTGCTAGTTTTCGTTAATCTGAATTTGGGTATTACAATTTCGTGCTTACTGCGTGTATTTAAATTATGGAAGTCACTTCTAGTTTTGAAAAGCCCTCGATTTTTGCGGACATACAAAATACATTCCAAAATATAAAGTGAAGGTAGAGTCAGTATATCGATCTCTTTAAATTTTTCTCTGAGGGACTCGCGAGGACCCATTTTATAGATCGCGCGGATTGCCCTCTTTTGTAAGATAAAAATTGAGTCAACGTCTGCTGCTGACCCCCACAGCAGAATGCCATAAGACATAATACTGTGGAAATAAGCATAGTATACTAGTCTAGCTGTGGCTACATCGGTTAACTGCCTTATCTTCCTTACTGCATAGGCAGCCGAACTTAACCTGCCCGAAAGAGTTACATACAAAAAAAAAAAATGTAGGTCAAGGTAAGTAGGGTAGGATGGGCTAGGATAGGCAGTAGACGGGAGCGAAGCCGCGGGCATAGCTAGTTTAAAAAAAAGATTTTTCAAGTATAAACAGTTCAATCAATGAGACAGTTAGTTATCACTTTGAGTAAGTACTGAACTTTTGGATTGGATTAATTTCGGCTACATGTTCTTTCAAAGGATGTCTATTGTAGCGGCATCTATGACTTCAATTCTACCTCGCGCAAGCATAGTTTTTTTGCGCGATTTGAACATATACAACACTCCTCCCTTCTGGTCGCAGGATCCTCCCCATTTCAACAAAGATCGCAGGACTTCTTTACGCTATTTCGAAGACCTTCAAAATATTGCTCTAAGTACTACTCCTCGACAGCGTGAGCTTAGCTTAGAGGTATTTGGTGGAAGAAGAAAACATGTAAATCAGACATGAGCATAAGACACAACTATCATTGACCATCAGCCTATGAAGAAGTCGATAGCTGTCGGTTTCCTTAATGAAATGTATCTACCTAACTGATTAGTGCTGAGGCCTTCATCGACCAAGTGATAATAATATCTGTTTGAAGTAAGTTTATTGCTATCTGGTGTTCAATCTCCAGTGTGAAGCAAGTTCCATCACAATATACCTGCTTTTACTTTTAGCGAAGGGTGTACATGTGGAACTGCGTCAGAGACTATGTCGCACCTACTTTCCTGCCCTCTGCGCCTTAACATCTGCAGCCTATGTGCTGCTACCGACGATGCTTTGGAAGTGGCGAAGTATTCATCATCATCATCGCTTCAGCCGAATGACGTCCACTGCTGTACAAAGGCCTCCCCAAGCGTCGCCACATTGACCGATCCCGTGCGTCTCGCATCCAGCGGACGAAGTATTGGGCCAATAAAATTTATACCATCGACACAAAGGAGAAGTACAACTTACAAAGCTTAACAAGAGCAGTAGCTTCACCTCGTTCGACACGTAACTCTTCTTAACCACCGTTCTCTCTACGGTTCCACCGTATCGATATCGATGTGCCGTTCCACCTGTCACTAGTGCGGGGGCCGGGCGGCAGGTGCGCGCAGACGCGGCGGCGCGCCAGTCTCCCGCGGCCCTCGCCCCGACCGCACGTCGCGACCACACCACAATCTATCGACAATCCAAACACACGTGCGTGGCGCAACCCTAACCCGTTGTTCTATATTCAAAATTGTGTTGTGTTCAAACTACCCCCCGGAATTCAACGAACTTTTTTATAGGTAAGTTTTTTTATTCAACTCTAAACCTTAATTCAGGGATCAAGTATTTGGGTTATGTTTTGGTTTCAGTGTGATAATTCAATAATGCGTTACCAATTGGCACAATAACGTGTTTTGAACGTTTAAAACGGTGAAAATCCGCTTTTCGCTTCGCTTTTAAGTGTGTCAGTGTGTTAGCATTTTCTTCGGTGCAAAAAAAACTTTGGTATGTTTCATCAATTCGGCTAAACTTTCATCCGAATTTTGAAGTGTCTAAATCCGCGATGCATTTGTTATTACAATCAATTAAGCTGTTCCACATTCTCTTCTCAACTCAAAAGTCAAAACACGCGAAACGTTGTTAAAATTTATGTATGAGAATGCGAAAGTGTTAAGACGTTTGTATTTCGCGGCGGAAAGCTACATTTTGTAAACGATAAAAGATAAGGCCGGGTTGGAAAACATGGTTGTTTAAAGCCGCATACAAAAGACATCAACGCGCCACGCGTACTCCAAGGTCCGTATTCTCGGTAGCCGTGGATTTGTATACAAGTATAGAACATGGGAAATACAATACGGGCTACCAGTTGTTGTATACGGTATGAGCTACTGATCGTAATTATGATCATGTTAATCGCGATAATTTGTTGATCTGGGAATGGGAGAAACGGTTTAATTGTTTCGCTGTCTTGTGAAACATGACGATCGCGAGAATATTTATTTTTTGCGTCGCAAATAGATGTTATGGTAAGATAAGACTCACTTATGTAAATGGTTGTAAAAGCACTAGTAATAAGATTTTTTATCCCTGGGAACCAATAATAGTGCTTATCATACATGAAAATAGCTCCTGAAAGCAGTTTCAAATTTTAAATTATAACAGCATCTGTAAATATTCTACTAATGAAAGTTTAAAAAAACCGGCCAAGTGCGAGTCGGACTCGCGCATGAAGGGTTCCGTACCATTATAGCAAAATCGGCAAAAAAATCACGTTTGTTGAATGGGAGGCCCACTTAAATATTAATTTTGTTCTGTTTTTAGTATTTGTTGTTATAGCGGCTATAGAAATACATCATCTGTGAAAATTTCAACTGCTAGACAGTTCATGAGATATAGCCTGGTGACAGACGGACATACAGACAGACGGATCGTGGAGTCTAAGTAATAGGGTCCCGTTTTTTCCCTTTGGGTACGGCACCCTAAAAAATCAATTTATGCCGTATTTATCTACGGATAAACTTTTAGTACTCTACATAAAGCTTTACAAAAACTGAGTTTCATAAGAATCACTATAAAGTGATTTTTTAGTCCAATTTACGCTACGCTATTCCGATATAAATCTCAACTCATAGCAAAAGCCTCTTCTCATATAGAGAACTCGAAAAAAGAAGCTTCCTCACTTATTGTTGGCGGTTTCAAACCGTAATGACAAATTTTCTTCAGAAACTTGGATATCAATTGCTCCACGTAAATTAATGGTTTTTCAGTTATATCCTGTTCATGGTTGAAAAAATACTAAGTAGATGATGAGGTCCCAGGTTTTCTCAAGATGATCCTTTACTGAGCTAGGAGCTTCTTCTTCTTTTCCTGTGAGGATGTGGCTACCTCTGGTGTCAGAGTTAATTAAGCTGCCTCTGGGCACCCCGCAGGCCTCTGACTTGCTATTTCAGACTTATATTAACTATTTATGTCCAGGTTTCGTCACGATGTAGTAGCTAGCAGTAGTAGTCAGTGTAGTCTGGTGTCAGAGTTAATTGAGCCGCCTCTGGGAACCCCACAGGCCTCTGACTTGGCTATTTCAGACTTATATTAACTATTTATGCCCAGGTTT
Source organism: Orthosia incerta (assembly GCA_948252205.1). NCBI lineage: Eukaryota > Metazoa > Arthropoda > Insecta > Lepidoptera > Noctuidae > Orthosia > Orthosia incerta. The sequence goes on along the minus strand of OX411757.1, from coordinate 7,961,342 downwards.
CCTCACGATGTAGTAGCTAGGAGAAGCTAGCAGTAGTAGCTAGGAGTTGCATGCCCAAATGGAGCTGCATGCCGAAATACAGGATCTCCACTAGTTCGGCTGCAGAGGATCCCTCTGACAATAATTGTATTCTGCAGGGTGTTTTTTAAGATGGCAACACTGTTTTAACTGGCGGCCATTTTGTCAGCTGTCAAGTGATTTGTGTTTAGTTTGGTTTGGTACTTCAACATGAATAGACTGACTCCTGAACCACGCTTCCAAATTGTGCAAATTTCTTGTTTTGTGCGAATTGGCCAGAACGTTACAGTCAATGGTGATCACTATAGAGCCCTGATTACTGACTTTTTCGTAATTGAACAACCATGATGTGCAGTAGCTGTGGTTTCAACAAGACGGTGCAACATGTTTCACAGCTCGTGCTACAATTCATATACTGAAGGAAACGTTTGGAAACGCCGCTTGACTGGGGATACGTGAAGTCGCTAGTCTACGCCGATAAGCCCAAAACGATCGACCACTTGGAGGACAACATTCGCCGCGTTATTGCCGATATACGGCCACAAATGTTGGAAAAGTGATTTAAAATTAGACCTCCAGATTAAATTACGTCCGAGCCAGCCGTGGCGGTCATATGCCAGAAATCATATTTAAATTATAATGCCAAAAGGTTATCTTTTGAATAAAGTCAATTTCATGTCAATTTTAAAAATTCATCCTTGTTTTATACCATTTTGTTTTTTTTATATCCTTTAGGCTCGCGCTTGACCACTATCTCACCTGATGGTAAGCGATGATGTGGTCGAGGGTGAATCACGCTTGCCTAGAAAAAACCTATTCACTCTTGACTTAAAGACCCCTAGATTGTAGCTTGTCGGGAAACACAGACTCCGGCAGGGAATTCCACTGGTGGGATGTCCACCATGTACCGATGATGCATCGCCGTACGTCTGGTAGTCCGATGATGAAACGGGCTAGGTGGAATTAAATCATGCAATTCCATCGCACACTCGCCGAAGTGTAACCGATAAAAACCGACAAACTGGCAACTCGACGACGATGTTCAAGGCTCTGGAACTTTGTCTTGACCAGTGCTTCATCACCGATGAGCCTCTTGGCCCGCTTTTCGATCGACTCCAGTGCATCAAGCTGGTATTCGGCAGATCCATCCCAGATATGAGTTCTATACCTCAAAAAAAAACACCCTATACTTAGTTTTTAAGACACTAATCCTGAACCTTTGCCTAAGTCAATAAGAAACTTTTTTTCTACTGTTAGGGATAGAGTTTGGATGTATTGCGTAAGCTTCCCTACAAGCAGTACTACGGCTACTTCGAAACAGTAATTTCACGGACATGGATCGGATGTAGTGCGTAACCGCCCTTAATCCATCGTGTTTTCAATTACTGTACGGCAAAAGTTAATGAAAATATTTACCTGCCTTTGTTTAACCCTGATCTGATGGGTCTGCAGCCTAATTGCGTAAGTGAATTCGGCAAGGCGAAGGATTTGATCCCATCAATAGACCAATAACATAGACGGAAATCCACAACGCGTCGTTATTCTCTCTTGGCGAATTCGCTTACGTAGTTAGGCTTCTGATCGTCACTTGTAGATACCTATCTCTTTCTTCTTCAACCTATTTCCTCCCAATGCTGAGTGACCTCTACTGCCACCACTTTGCCTGATCCTGGGCCTCCAACTTTTGCCTGCTACATGAAGACCGTATATAAAAAAGTTAATTAAAAAAAATCAAAAAACCCGACTGCTTAAAAAGCGAACTAAAAAGACGTAAACGAAAGAAGAAAAGCATGCTGTGCAGTCGGAGGATACATCTGGTTTTGATCAACCAACTCGCGAATATGTACAAGTATCCTCCGACTTATTTACAACCTTTTACTTATTTTTTTTTTAGAATTAGCTACATTTAAACATAAAAGTGTTATATATTTTTGACATCACCTCTTGAAACCCTTCATTTCGATACCCCACACGATGGGTTTGGAAGAAAAATATAATTGGGCCACCGCAATATGGCGCCCAAAAGCCGGCATTTTTCTATTTTCCAATTTTAATGCAGCCAGTGACACTCGCAAGGTTAAGACGATTCGATTGACGAATTAATGATCAAAATCGGCCAACGCGTTTGGTCTCTGGAACGCCACATAGGAACAAACATATATACATAGACTGATAAATACATTACCCTCCTTCGGCAGTCGGGTAAAAAACAAAATAGTTTGATAAACGCCACATTCCGGACCGTTAAAAGTACCGCTCTTAAAAAAACCTAGGGGCAATCTTAACAACCATTCAATTTCACAAATAAAGAAATACGTTACCATCCAAAAGCTTCAAAGTTCAAAGGTGCACAATTCACTCGAAAGGCGGAAAACGACTCAATCGATTCACTTAATCAACTGAAATAATCGATCGAATTGTTAATTGAATTAATCAACCGATTGAAAACCGAAGATCGAGGTATTAGATATCTATTTAGCCTAGACCAGTCAGTTATTATGTTTACTCTTGGCTGGTTCTAGTAAATAACGTCTTGGTTTTAATTAGTTGTTGGTTTAAGATAGTTATAATGTGGTTTGATTCTGCGTTGGGATTAGATAATGTGGAGGATAGCGTAAATTATGTTCTGAATAGTAAAATATGAAAATTCGCAAATTTTGTAATTCTATACACAATATCTAAACAAAAACCTTAAAAAATTATACAACCGACTTCCAAATAAAAACACTACAAAGTGAAAAATAACTTCAGTTTCGGAAGTCGGTGTTCCTGTTTTCGGTTCTTCGTTTTTTGACACCGACTGCCGAATTGAAGTTATTTTTAACTTTGTAGCGTTTTTATTTGGAAGTCGGTTGTATTTTTTGTAAAAAAGTTTTTTTATTTTCACTTTTTATGTGGACCAGTTCTATAGTTACCTATAATGTTACCTATATTTTATTTAGGATTACTTATTTTATTTTAATAAATTATCTAAATAATGCCTTATAAACCGTTGCGCTCGCGCGAGGCATTCAGTCAGTCTAGCTCAAGGGCTTACAGACGACGGACCTGTGTCGTTTTTATTTTTGTCATTATGTTTTTTATCAGTTATTGAAAAAATTTCGCTGAAAATGTAGCTGTTTTCTGTTTTTGGCTTGTAGGGGCTCTTAAACCCTGAACATCACAGTGAGACAACCAAAAACGTGCCGTGGCTATGAAGTTTAACGGATGTCTGAGGCGCGATTCAATAGACTTTGCCATGCATTCTCCAACGAAATGAATACGAAAAGAACTAGTTGAATCAATTTACCTGCAAAAAAACTTAACCGGACCTTTAAGCATCTATGTAGCAACGCTTGAGGAGGTATGAATTGTTAATTGTTATAATGTCCTGAATTAGACGTATTTCGGCTATAATGGAGACTATCATGAAAATTAATCGGAATTTATGCGGAGTTTTTTAAATATACCCTTAGTTAACAACTCAACAAGCTGTACAATCCGGCAGCTGACCTGTGGTGAATATTTAAACAGTGCAAGTCGGTTATAAAAGCCTATCTGTTATGGACATCGTGTACCTAACTTGAACATACCGGTATTGCAGTTTTGGAAGTTTTCTTGGGAACTCGTTGTGTATTGCAGCTCAAACAGGAACCCTATTGGTTGTTATGAAAGTCAACAAACTGGCTTGTAAAGATGACATCAGCTATCTGTCTAGCCTTTTCGTATCTGAGTTGGGGTCGACAGGCTGCAGGGTCAGCCTTTTCATGTGCCCTGGTTTGTTAATACTACTAAGAAGACAATTAGTTGTTACTGCTTGTATACTCAGATTTGGACACAATCCATGTAATAAGTTTGCGTAACTGATGAAAATAGTTAAGAGGAAATAGGGGCAGAGAGCGTCTACTATGCCCCTATGTTTTCCTTTTTGATGATACATTATCTTTAGAAGCCCTAGAAGTCTCAAAAATGCTCAAAATTGCGCTGTCAACAGAGACTTAGTGTACAAATTTTACAAATATAAATATAAAAAAAAGGAAATCATAAGCCATAGTATATATCTTACTTTTCCAGTTTATGGAATATCTTTTAAATTGGTCCAATATTGGAGTAGGAAATAGGCGGGAGCCAAACGACTTTTTACTTAGGAAATACATACGGCGCTCTCTGCCCAAATTTCCTCTTAACTTGCCTAATTGTGTCGAGTGTGGAGTTGTGGAAGACCTACAGCACTTATTGATGGACTGTGTGCGATGTGAGTCTATATAAAACGATTGGGTACGTTCCGTAGACTTATGTTCCAACCAAATAGTGATGAAGCGAAGAGTCTGTTCCAGTACATGACCCAAATCTGATGTATGGTATGATGGGACTGTCATATGCATGGCGATTACAAAAGTCTAAAAAAAAGCATGCAGTTCAATACAAGTATTTTACATGACCGACTGCCTATCTGTGCTTGTACCTAGCTATGAAAGATGCCACGGTGTCTGGTTAAGACTAGCTCCTGTTAGTAAATAGAGATAGGATAAGTAACTTTTTTTTTGTTAACGGGGGAAAACGTTAAAGGCGGCTGTAATTTTGGGGTAAAGACCAGGGAGTGTGGGCTTTTTACCTTACTAAAACCACCACAGTGGTCACCATTAGGAAGTAGAAACGGTCCTGTGACCTCTCAAAAGAGTACCACGGAATCCCCTCTGTGCAACGCATATTAGGGCACATCCCTGGGGAGACTAAAAAAGTGCCTCACCTGAGCGTCGTTTTGTATGGCAGCACGTGATTAATTTATGAAGCCAGAGTTAGGTTGCATCGGCATCAACATCAACATTTCAGCCCAGAAGCCCCCACTGCTGGTTACACCTAAGTTCCCTCTTTCTTTTGCCATACTTTCCAGTCCCGGATTAACCCTAGTTCTATAAAAAAATTGAGTTCATAACTTTGCGTATCAAGAAAGCCTGGTGCAAAAAATAAGCTTATCTTTAAGTTATTCTTAAAAAAATACTTAGTAGTTTAAAAAAAGTCTAAGATGGTGCCCCAAATAACGGCTCCGAAATTAGATTAGATATGAATCAAATGAGTTAACCTGTAATTATTTAAACTTATAATTTTTAATTAGAGTTCGGTTATAAGCCGCTATTCCGCCGTAACATATCTTCTGCGTAAAAAGTGAAGTGCGTGAAATGGGCTTGTTTTTATGCTTTAAGTAGATAAAGTTAATTATATTTGATATACAGTTATTGTAGTTTGTATAAGTTTAGTGTAACGAAGGTGGTGAAGGTAGGTCTTGTGCATGTAAGATCTGTAATTGTTAAACTTTAACGAGCATTTTTTATTTGTTACAATTTTACCGCGCTCTTCTCATACCACTGCAACTCCTGAAAGCCAGAATCAACAGTGGCGACTATCAGAAAAGCGCCGAGGCAATGAAGTTTGACAAAGTCTCGGAGAATGAATTTAACTTCTTTGTAGTCTTGGATCCACCAACGAAAGAATAACGGTGCCGTAGGAAAAAAAATCCCTGCCCTCCATATCAACCAGGAGACAGAACAAACAAGGCCAATAGGCACAAAGGGTCGTTTACAACTGTGATACGCTCAGTTGCCTAGCACCACAGATAAAAATATCATTAATATGAATTGGCCCTAACATTATGAGCTGTTATATTTGATTCTAATAATAGGTATGGCAAAAACGCTTGAACGCACGGAAATTTGTTCTATAATATATAGTTTGTATAGTAAATAACTCTAGTAGATGCAGGCATATTATCCAACGTAATATTGCGTTCATTCTGCCAAAGACTACACTCCCATAAGATATGATGTGCAGATTGTAGATGTTCGCAGTCACATGTACATTGACATAAAGGCGAGGCAACAAGCTTGAAGGAAAAATAAATATTTTTTACGAGATAAGGCAGAGAAAAGATTGTGAATGATAGCGAGACAGTTGACAGAAAATAATGGAAGAAGATGACGTGTTGCGCCGACCCCAAGTAACATGGGACCAAATGCTTTTTTTTTGTTCCGGGGTGGAAAATCCTCATTGGATGTCCTAAGCCCTGGGGAGGGCGGCGGGGTCTGTCAGACTCGTACTGACTAAAAACCACCCCGGTGGCGGTGTTCCATCTCGCACCTACGTTGGGGGTCGCAAGAATATTCTTTCGAGAGTATGCGATGATCTAAGACCTTTACCCTATTTCCGTCTTTAGTCCTTACTGGATTTTGGAGGTCCGATAGGCTTATCTGTCGCTTCATGTCATCATCATCATCATCCTCTTAATATTCCCACTGCTGGAACATAGGCCTCCTCTCTGTGAGAGGGAATGGGACTTGCCGGTTTCCTCACGATGTTTTCCTTCATCGTTTTTAGTGCAGTGGTGATAAAATAATTTATTTACACAATGTAAAGTGCCTTTCTCGTCGAGGAGCTCGTGGCTAAATAATAACAGCCGCACGGGTCGATCATCAAGGTTAAGCAACGCTTGACAAGGTCGGTCCGTGGATGGGTGACCATTTCAACATACCGAGTTTCCTCTTTCCTCCTGCCTCTGAAAGCACGTTAAGCCGTTGGTCCCGGCTGTCATTTGAAGATCTTTGACAGTCGTTACGGGTAGTCAGAAGCTTGATATCTGACGCCAGTCTTGCCAAGGGGTACCGTGTTACCCAGTTACTGGGTTGTGGAGGTCAGATAGGCAGTCGCTCCATGTAAAACACAAAATTCGGTAAGACTGGTTACCCCGCGTCATGTAAAATAATGGTATTCAACGGTATCCGATTATACCTGAATCCGACTCCAATATAAAAGGCTACGCAGATGATGAGGACAGGTAGAGTAGGTGGGCAAAGCAGGTACAGCTGTTCTATCTCACGACGGCGGGTTGGTCTTGGTCGTGTGTATGATGCACATTCATATTCTTTCTGTGTGCGTAAGCTCGGGAGCGCTCAGTATCGCCTGAGCTCTCAGACACATTGTGCATGTGCATCTTACACACACGACTAAGACCAACTCGCCGTCGCCTTCGTGAGATAGAACAATTAACTGTATCTCTACCTACCTATACTTGTATTAGTCAGCTGTTTCATGGTTTATGCATATTCCTTTCCCAAATTCCACGCAGTGAAAACTATTATCGTGTGTGTGAAAATGAATTGATTAGTCAAATACTTATCTGCTTTCGGATTTCTATAAAATATTTATTGGTTTAAAAATTTCTCGTCAAAGAATGTTGAGATTATTCAAATTCTGTATTGCCTCTAATTTATGCTACTCTTAGAGATTTAGTACCGGCCCTTCTTTTACTATTTAATTTATGACTGATATTTGAAGCCTCAATATTGTATACGAACGTCATATTGCATGATGTCTTTTTAACTCACGACGGAAAAGAAGGGGTTTTATAATTTAAGTTTGACTTCTGTATACCTGTGTTTGTGTATTTGTGTATCTGTCTGTGGCATCATGGCTCCTAAACGGATAAACCGATTTTGATTTAGTTTTTTTTTTGGTAAAAAGTAGACTTTATCGAGAGTGTTCTTAGCACAGATATATATCTAAATAGCTGACGTGATTGTATTTACTTCGCGTGTCATTAAAGTGAGTAAAAGTACGATCAATAATCATACTTTTTTAGTCGACTACTATAAAAGTATCTTTGACAACATGCCTACAACTAAAAGGTAAAGGAGAAGCAATGGCGAAAGAGCGAGCCACGCGAGCGTTTTTATTAATTTGGCTCGAAGACTAGTGGTGCTTGTAGCAAGCCATAACCCCTTATTTATGGCCACAAGGTGCCTGACCAAGTGTCCCGAATAGCAAAATCTCACAATTAGCCGATCTCCGGCATCAATTTTGAATAACTCAAGACATTGCCCCGCCCTTTGCCCATCCTTCCAAAGATGACGACAGTTTGTCAATATCTAAGTAATATAATCTACAAACTAAAATATAGGTTATCTCTGTCTAATTTGGAGTTTTAGACTTAGTTTGATCTAGCCCCAGGGAGAGGCAATTGGCAATTGCCTCTCCCTGGCGCTTGTACTTCGGTTTGGCTAAACACATGTTCTTCTTCCATTATTCCCTGTCAAAGGTCACCCTAATACAATAATTCATCCCCTATATCACAAACAGAAAAAGTAGCCATAGGGCTATTCATGAGCTCAGTTTAAGAAAAACTAAAAGAGCTGTTCAAAAACTAACAAAGGAAAGTTTCTATGCAACTTACGGCATAATTATTTACTACCTACAATTATTTATTATTATTAACTGAAAATGAATCCCTACTGCATTTAAAAGCTGTTTTTACTATGCTGTAAAACATTTCTGGTCCATTAAGATAATAACATCTTTTAGTACAATCGTATTATTATCAATATAGACTTAACTACCTGCAAATAATGATTAGAATGCCTCGGAAATAGGTCTTGGATGTCATTTGGAGATCGGTAATGTCTAGCTCCAGGTCCATGGCACTGGAATCATGATAATCATTATCATAAAACAGTTTCACACTCATCAAATACCACATAAAATATTTCTGTCTGCGGTATTTGAAAATTAAACTTTTTCGTAAAAAAATCTCAAGTATAGAACACGAAAATATACTATTTTGATGTTCCACAAACCTAATGTTAACAATAAAAACGTCGGTAATCTACAGACACTGCTGTTAACACGTATAGCCACATATAGACAGTCTTCGGACTCTCACTCGCTTGCAAATTCAGTCAGCCGGAATAATCGATGGTTCCGTAAAGTATTTTTTTATTGTCTTTAGGTTTATTAAACTTTATTGTTATTGGTCTTGTTTTAATGTCATGTTATTTGTAGTTTGTTATAATTTGTATGATTTCCAGTAGAATGTGAATTGTGAACTAAACTTATACAAATTTGGTGATCTATAATTTGTTACCATATTTCATTACATTTATGCTGTATCATAAAATTCACTTTTAGTCCTAGTTCACTTCTGTTGGACTAGGGAACAGATCAGTACGAATCCGTGGATTTCTACAAAAAGCTATTGCATTTCGTATAACAGCCGCACGGGTCGATCATCAAGGTTAAGCAACGCTTGACGAGGTCGGTCCGTGGATGGGTGACCATTTTAACATTCCGAGTTTCCTCCGTCCCTCGGAAAGCACGTTAAGCCGTTGGTCCCGGCTTCTAGAAGATCTTTAACAGTCGTTAGGGGTAGTGAGAAGCTTGAGATCTGACACCAGTCTTGCCAAGGGGTACCGTGTTACCCAGTTACTGGGTTGTGGAGGCAGATAGGCAGTCGCTCCATGTAAAACATTGGTACTTAGCTGAATCCGGTAAGACTGGAAGCCGACCCCAATATAGTTGGGAAAAGGCTAGGCAGATGATGATATCTTATTAATATCTTATTGATTAACTTGTAAAAATCTCAAAAATAAACATCAACATAATTCACAACTATGAATTAAACATTGACAAACCCGATTTCATTTAATTTCCATATTAACCTCAACAACTTCACTTTCTAAAAGAACGCGCCACAAACATACAGAAAAACAAAGAAAAAAACATAAAATCATAACCGACCACGGGCCCCTAAATATTGCGGTGCCGCTCCGAGCTAGCGGAATTCCATAAAATCATGATTAATTTATTAATGTTATACTGCTCATCGCCGCTCTCTCCTCTAAATGGGGCTTACGCTTCGGTGGCCCGGCTGTATCCTCGTCAGAAACAGTTACTGTTGTATAAGTTTTCAGATTATTGCTGTTTGACATCTCGGATTTGGGATCTGGACACTTGGACAGTTATTTAAGAGGTTTTTACTTGCTTGATCCGTCGGAGAACCGAGTGCAGCTTGGGCCTGTGTGATCAATTTCCAGACAGTCGCCTTACAACATCATCACATCATCAGGTGCTCTATCCAATAAATGGGATTAACACTTAAGTAGCCTGACCTATGTGTATCTTTGTCAGTAGATAACAGCAACCTACTGTTTTATACCTAAGAATATCATTCGAACTATTTTTGTTTAACGCTTTAGATTGGGTTTGACAAACATTCTTGCTTACTTCTCTGAATTCTTCGTTATCAGAACTTGCAGGCATCGACAATACTGCACCTTTCTCTCTTCCACTCTCGGTCCTGGATCGTATTCGGACTGTTTATGAGTTGGGCTCGATTTTCGATCTCGAGAGTAATTAGTGTTTGGAGCAGTATGGTAACTACTCTCTATTCTTTGAGGTTTCAAGATCGGTTTCATGAGGCACTATTTTAAAATTATTTTTATGGCATCTTAATTTTGAGCAATAAAATCATAACTGACCTTGATGTAATATAATTATCACTTAAGACAATTCAGTTATAAGTCTTCGAATCAGTCTGAATACTCATATCACCTTCTGAACCCCACAACACAACTTGCACCAAACAAAACCTATTCAAAACACCGACAAACAAGCTTCACAGAAAAGTAAAGCACGTTCAAGCAAGTAAACATTTCACAACATCATGTCTCGTACGGTATCCGCTACCGTTGGGAATGAGACGTGCAAGTCGGTCCGAAAATAGCGGTACCCGAGAATAATTAGTAGACATTATAGTTAAATAGGCACGTGTTGTATGTGTTACGAGTGGTTCGTTGATTAATAGGTTAGTGGGGTGTCTGCTTGATATCCTTAGTGAAGGTTAGAAATTGAAGGGCTTTTAATCACAACTTTTTTACGGACAACTTACCGTTTCTAGTTTGGCTTAACTCATTACGCGGTAGTTCCGTCATCATCAGACTTTTAACGTTCCCGCTGTTGGGACACAGACCTCCTCTCTGTGAAGAGGGCATGGGCCATAATCCACCACGCGGGCCCAATGCGGGTTAGTAGATGTCACATGTCTTCGAATTTTTGGTTCTAGGACATGCCGGTGTCCTCAAGATCTTTTCCTTTACCGTGTTGAGAGCAGTGGTGGTGAAAGAATTTACACGAAGTAAAGCGCCTGCCTGGGTTCGAACACATGACCTACAATTTGTACGTCGCGGCCGTTACCACTGGGCCACCACTGCTGAGTGAGTTTACCCAAACCAAAATCGTTGCAACAGTCGAAACATTAGAGATCCTTTCATAATTTGAAAGAAAGGTATGCTTCGGAGTCTTTGAAGACTGACAACTGATCAATCTATCAATATTTTTTTCTGAATATTAGAATCGGCAGGCTTATTACACATCTTTTGCAAGAGTAAAATGATAGCGATTTTTGCGCAATAATTGCTCTTCAATACAAATGTTTTCGAGTTGTTGGCGGTTATTTTTTAAATAAGTGCATTTGACAAACAGCAAGCGATTAGAAAACGATTGTCTAGGACCTACCATACCTACACTGCAGGTAATACTGACTTTAAGGACATGAAGCGTTTGATCGCTATCGTTTTGCTCTTGCAAAAGATACGTAATAAGCCTACCGGTCAGTCAGACAGAACATGTTCTATGTTGGGGCTTTACAAAAAGTCTCTAGAGGATAGGGGGAAGCATTTGCTAATTCTGCTTGAGGGGAATCCGTGGAAGTCTTTTTTTATACCAGAGACTGGCAAACTCAAGGTGCAAGTAATTTATACTCGTCACTAATACAATGATAATGAGTTGAACACATAAACACAAAATCTAGAAAAAGCTGCCGACGATTTCAATGGTAAGTGGTCACCATGGAGTTTGCCACTCTCTGCATAGCAAAATTTCTCTACCTTGCATCCAGATTTTCTCCTAATTCGTCAATTTACACTCGAAGACATAAAGTAATAAGCATCAAATCAATTTGGTGGTCAGTAATCGCCACGCCATTATCATGAAAAGTGAGATAATTGATCTGAATCGTAATTTTATGCGATTTCACTGTTCAAAGTAACTACTACAAGATCGTGGGTGATTTTATTTGCATAGTTTCTCCCGTTTGGGTGCCTAATCATGCATGTTCAAATCATGTAAATCTTTCATTGAAATTTCACACTGCTTCTGAAGTTAACATTTTCTTGAATATCAAATTCAAAAATAATAACTGTTAATTTTTTGGGTTACGTATCCGATGGGTCCAAACGGAACCCTATTACTGTCACTCACGTGTCCGTCTGTCCGTCGGTATGTCACACAATTTTGTTACCATAGAAAACGGCGTTTTCGTAGAAACGGTCAGATATATTTCTCTAAATTGTTATATCTCTTTAGTTATTCGATCAATTCTGTTTTCACTATTAGTATTCTATTTTAGTCTTGTTATCGATAAACTGGTCAAATGACAAATATTTTTTTCATTCATATTCCCTATTGTGCACCAATCTTGTCTATAGGCGTCAAGTTCATACCGCCATGTTTGTCGATGAAATGTTAATTTTATCATTCTGCTGTGTAATCAACATTGAATATCTGTTCGTAATATATTTTTTTGACTGATCTGTGTTAGTCATTTACTATAAATGCTTTGCCTGACTCAGATAAGACCCAGATAAATAAATTAAAGCTAATTAAATAGGCCTCACGTTTCTAGTATCTAGATTCTAGATACAATAAAAGTCCGTTAAATCTATCAACAAAAAACTTCAGTGAATGAATAGAATTTCAATCTAACAGCCTTATTCAAAACCTACTTACTGTTCAAGTGTTACAAAAGCCATTAAAAAGAATAATAACGACCGGCACTAATAAGACAAATTGGACTAAAATGTCTTAAAACAAATCGTCAAATCCGTTGAATTTGTCGCGTAAAACGTGTCGTACGACAAATCGCGGTATGATACACTCAAGTCGCAAGGTGTACGAGAAATGTACCGTTAGATGCGGTAACTAGAGAACGCATAGAAGCGACACGGGTCATATATGTCGCATGCTTTATTGCGTCAAAATTATCTGATAAGGGATTTTACGACAAATCTAAACATTGATAGTCTGTAATCGGTTTCTATACGTATTTGCATTTACCCTTCTTGTTTTGATAGCAGTAAAGTAAGCATACCGATCAAGCGCAGGAGCATACTTATGGAAATCCTACCAGTCAAGGAAGCGTTGATTGTTATTTATTTCATAAACATTCTAATATAGACAACAGTTTTCTTGCCAGCATTTTAAATTTACGATCGGAGTCAGCTTTCATAAAGATTAAATCACAAAAACATTCCCATTTACTGGTATTGGCGGAGAAAATCGAATGGCTTATACGCTATAACAATCAAGGTGCAAGTAATTTATACTCGTCACTAATACAATGATAATGAGTTGAACACATAAACACAAAATCTAGAAAAAGCTGCCGACGATTTCAATGGTTTTTCTGTGTGAACTCATTACTAAAGTTACCTTTAACGCTAATGACGATAAATTGTGTTTCTCGTTCTAGATGAAGAAGAATTGCCTTTTTGTTAAACTTTTTGCGTCTGGTGATATCATTATAGGATTTTGTCACGCGATTTTCCAAATGAAAAAGGGTTAACTTCGTAATAATGTAGTATACCTAATTAAGTATGAAAGTAACAAATTATATGCTTAAAGGTTAATTATATTTCTCTGAAGTTACTTTGGTGATTATGATGGTTGCCTTATTTCTCTCTAGTCATAAGTAATTGGTAGAATAATTTATTACTACTTCCCTTTATTATTGGTCACTTTTTTTACTCTGGCTTTTGATCACTAGATCTCGCCTGATGTTAAATGATGATGTGGTCGATGGTACTAACTTTTAAATTCGAAAGATTTCCCAAACACAAACAAACATCCCCAAACATTTTGTCCTGAACCAGGACATTATCTAACCGTGTATCAAATTCTATCAAAATCTTCCCAGCCATTGTGGCTTATTTGCTTCAGAAACATTCAAACATACAGACCTTCACTTATTAATAGGTTATACAATTCAATCATTTAATCTTACCGTCATCGTCATCATCATCAGCCTATTAAGCAAGCCCTGTGTCAAACTGCTGGGACACAGGCCTCCACTCTGTGAGAGGGGATGGGCCGTAATCCACCACGCGGGCCCAGTGCGGGTTGGTGGATGTCACATGTCTTCGAAAATTTGATTCTAGGACATGCCGGTTGCCTCACGATGTTTTCCTTCACCGTTTTTGATAGCAGTGGTCATGAAATAATTTACACAAAGTAAAGCGCGTGCCTGTGTTTGAACCCACGACCAACAACTTGTAAGTCGCGGCCAATACCACTGGGCCACTACTGCTCCAATCTTACCGCACACTAAACAAAAGCCTACCAGGCTTACTCTAATCTTACTCAAATATCCGAAAATCATCCACCTGCCTGCTCTATTCGACTCACACGCCATCGGTTCAGCGGACCAAGGCATTTGAAATTAAAAATATAACGGCAATGTGATCTTATAAACAATTGTTCTGATTTTCTTTAGACATTAATGCAACATTGCTCTCATTATCAAATGGTTCTCTTTGTGATTACTACACGATTATTTTACCGTCTGTTAGCAACCTAAATGATTGTTTTGAAACAGTTTTGTACCGAAGTTTTGTTGTATCTTTTGTGGGAAAACTTATGTTAAAGATAAAAGATCTGTGTGTATGAGTGTTGTGACTAATTGTTGTACTGAAGTTGACCTACATTTTGAAAGATGTACATGAAACGAGTAGACTTTTGTTGTGTCTACATAAACAGAAACAAGTCATATATTAATGAATTATGTGGCAATATGGTTTCTTAAGGATACACTAGTCGACAGCACAAACTATTTTGTGCGCGGGGTTAAGATGCATTTTATATCAACCGACAACACTTGCGGTAGAGATAGATGCTGTGATGAGCAGTAGGAAGCTAGTTCGCGTACGAATATACACTTTTGCAAATTTGTAGCGAAATGGATAATTATATAGGACGAAACCGAGCGCGCGAAATTTTATAAACAGACCTTTGGCAGTCTAGATATCATGAAAAAACGACTAAATCTATCTGTTCAAAATAAAATTATATGCATTGTTGAACTACTGAATGCAGCCTTAATATTGGGCCTCTCCCTTCTGGAATAGAAGCGTGCTGTTGAGAGTACGTAGACATTGTATATTTGCCAAGAATTTATATACCGCCCTTTTGTAATCACAATCTACCGAAAACAAACTGAGCCCCGTAAAATGGAAATTGTCATGTCAAACAGTCATGTCAAACAGTCAGAATTCACAAGAAAGACGGCCATATTTTGGGCACACATGCATTATGCATTCGTCTTATAACTGTAAAACAATGCTTTGAGTTCGAATGTCCCCGCATGATTGATTGAGGTACATTGTGAAATCAATACCGACTTCTGTCGCAGACTTTCAACGCTACTGTATTTTGTCGTGACTTCGTTTTGTCTGGCTTTAGCAGAATCTTGGGCTGTGATCAATATGTGACACGCAAGGGAAGGAAATGACCTTTTTAGTGTGAGAATGTTGGTTAAAAGAAAGAAAGAAAGAAAGAATAGGTATTTATTTGTGACCGCACAGGAGACACGAGAAATCAGCTTAAAATTAAACAAATTAAAAATAAAAACCCCGTGCGAGACCAAAAAGGCTCCTATCTCAGCATGTGCAGCGATATCCAAAAAAGGAAATAACGCTGCGCTGATATTCTGATAAGACCAACTGTTGATGCCATGGACACACATACGGAAACGGAAAATACTTAAATGATACAATAAAATAGAATATATAAATAACAAACAAAATAATATAAACACAGAAGGTGGGTCAGAGTATGTGTAAGTAATAAGTATTATACAAATATAAAACATATTAAAATGTAGGTAGACCGACGTCCGCGATGCTCAATAATTATTTGTCGAAACCATAGACAAACAATAGAGCGTGCAGACCAAAGAGTAATTTATATATTTTTTTTTTTTTTACTAGCATACAGATGCCTCATCCCATACAAAGAAACCGAGCCGACGTAACTAGCGCTTTTCATCTGATTATACCGATTATTATTTTGTAAATCGATCGCGTTCGGTTCCATTCCACGGCGATAGATAGATCACCATCTATACCCGCGGAACGGAACGGAACGGGACCGAACGCGATCGATGTACAAAACATAATCAGAATAATCAGTATAGAACGTCGGTACGGTTTCTTTGTATGGGATGAGACACCACTGGTTAGAGAAAGGTTTATAGGTCCTAATATATCTATTTCGTTCCGTACTACCGACTTATTAAAAAATAAGCCATTTTGGGCATCGCGTGTTTTAATTTGTGCTGAGTTTTTATTTTTATTTTTAAAAGAATCTGGAGAGGATTCAAACTAAAATGTAAACCAAATACCCAAGGAGGTAAAACCCTCTACTATCAAAATAATACTGCAGAGCAACTAACTTTGTACATAGTGAAATGTTCTTTTTATCTTTGTAACAATAATAAATCAACATAATCAACTATGAAACTTTAAATAAATGAGAATAATTTTAACTAATTATAACAGTCAGTTTCAATAGCAATAACAAAAAAAACAGGCTTAAAAAACAAACGTACACGTAGAGTAACAATTTTTTTACATTTTCTAAGCATAAAAATAATCAAGTGTACAAACTTTTGTACATAATAAATATGCTTTTAATGGGGAAAATGGTGCGTAAGGATAAGGTTAAATGGCGATCTATTCTCTCTGCTATTGGATAGATAACTTTTGTTTAGCAAGGAAAAATACTTTATTATGGTTAAACACTTTTCTCATTTACTGTACTAATTGAAAAAGCACAAAAAATATAAATATTAAACTTTTCGAATCGGGAGCGTCGGCCACAGGTGCGTGCCACGGACCCAATAAATGTTGCTTTATTCTTCATTCACTATTCATTAAATTTTAAGTCGGACAATTTATTGTTTTAATGTCTTCATCACCGCAATGGTTTATATCCTTTGTCATTAGCCAGTGCTGCCATTATTCTGCTTTAATGTTTTGTTTTGTTTTAAGCTATAAGTAATACAGAAGAGGCAGCGGATTTAACGAAACCCAGACTTGGACAAGGTCATTTCAGTGCCAGCAACACAGTAATTGAAGCCACATCATTATTAGTAGTGGACCAGAACACTCAAACAGACCAGGAAAGCGTGACACAAGAAGGAGGCCTTTATTCCTACCCAGATTTGGGTGGAACAAGACTGTCAATGATGATAACGATTTCAAGACTCTTTCCAAGAGTTAGATGAGTAGATTAATCGGTGTATACTTGTCTGACTGTCGCATTTAGTCGTTGATAGTCTATGTTATGTCACATTTTAGTATTTGAATATTAAATACCATGATATGATGCTAAGATCTCAGTGAAAAGATGGTTATTGCAATTGGACTACCAAACTACCGAATATCTTTTGCTTTCACAAACATAATAGTTCAATACACACACACATATACACATAAACACACACACATACACACACACCCACTCACATTCTTTATAATTAATTAATTAACACAGTAGCACGCTATGTTTTAGGTTATAAAATAACGAAATTATCAACTGAGTAGTACTATCGTCTGAGATACAGGCCTCGCCTAGTTCAGAAGATAGAGTAAATACCTGTAAACCTCTCTTTACCACCACAAATGCTGCTGGATTATTATTATATAATGTGCATGATATTAGCATACTTACCTAGTATTAAGTACTTTTACTATGTAATTCCTTGTTGCTATGCTGGTGAGAAATAAACCATTTTATTTTATTTTATTATTCAAAAGTAAGTAACATATTTCCGCCCGCCACAGCTATAATATCACATCATCATCACATCATCAGCCTAATAATGTTCCCACTGCTGGGACACAGGCCTCCTCTCTGAGAGGGGAATGGGCCGTAATCCACCACGCGGGCCCAGTGCGGGTTGGTGGATGTCACATGTCTTCGAATTTTTGGTTCTAGGATATGCCGGTTTCCTCACGATGTTTTTCTTCACCGTTTTGAAAGCAGTGGTGGTGAAATAATTTACACAAAGTAAAGCGCCTGCCTGGGCTCGAACCCACGACCTACAACTTTGTAAGTCGCGGCCGATACCACTGGGCCGCCACAGCTATAATATAAGTCTCATTAATTAGCCTCCAGCGCATCTAAATTAAGAAATGAATCAAATTGAACAACGCTTAGAATAAATTGAAAACCATTAGTATTTTAATTGAAACTTTGTCTTCTTAATGATGTGTGTATCAATCATCGGAAACAGTTTGGTGGGAAAAGTAATCTTTGTTCTTAATTAAACATAAGACAAACTCATATATTCAATGATGACAGCATGCATATTTTATTAACAAGGTAATAAAACAACTATTGTCTGTCAATAACTCTGCCATTTGGAAATATTAACTCAACTGCCGTTTTAGGGTTTCGTACCCAAAGGCACCAAACGTGGCTCCATTTGGAGCCTTCGGGTATTGCTGTCACTAACGTGTCCGTCTGTCTATCTGTCTGTCCGTCGTCTGTCAGACAATTTTGTGCCGAAGAATTTAGTGATGATGTTTATTATTACGTAAATTTTGCTAACAAGTACCATTAGATTGATAAATCAGATTTTCTTTGGTATGGATCTCTAAATGTTCGAAGTCCGACACGCACTTGACCGGTTTTTTTAATTATCATTTTATATTCAGACACTTTTGCATTGTCAAAAGTCGATCACACATCATCAGCCTATTAATGTTCCCACTGCTGGGACACAGGCCTCCTCTCTGTGAGTGGGAAACACGATAAAAACAAACCGGTCGATAAGTCAGAAAAGCTAGTTAGCTATTGTAGACTGAGAGATCCTAAACCTTCCAAGTAACACCATAACCTTGCAGAAAGAGGGTTACTCTGATCATCGGATGGTTCAGCTTCAGCTTTTGGACCATTGTAAGTTTACAGGAAAAAGTATAAACATCGTACAGAAGTAGGTATGTTGATCAAAGGTTTTTGTACTTTATTATTGTTTTCTTCCAACTATGCTTTAATTTCATCACAATCACACTAAAAACTCAGTACAAAGCGAGTCTTTAATGCTCTAGAGCAATAAAAATGTATGAAATTTCATTATTGCACAGTTTTTTTTTTTATCGCACCAAAAGGTGCCAGCCTCAGTGGATTAGCTCTATTCAGCCAGCCGATATCAATACTTTTTTTTTACGTACGTATTATTCGTTTCTATCCTACTTGTTCCAAATTTAAAAAATGATTGCTGCTAACTCTGATTTAAAAATGAAAGAAATTTAAAAAAGTTTATGTACTCGTTGCTTTACTTATTTAACTTCATACAAATCTTATGACTGTAATTCATCTGACAAAAACTTGGCAAAGCTTGGCTTTATAGTTGATACCAAATGTTCTTAAGACGAGCGCTAATCCTGCCGAAAAACTGTCACGCATTTTATCAGGTTTATGATATAAGTACAAATGTTTGGTTCAAAATAAAAATAAAAAATATTTATTTAAAAAAGTGCCATGCTGAACTGTGAAGGTTAGTTATATTATTAAATTAAATAACAACCAACAATCAGTTAGCATCGGTGACAGTTTTAATAGTGAACAATTATTAAGTGGCCATAATAATAACTGCGACGAATTCTAGCTGTCGCTCGACAATGTTCACGCTCCATCGGTTTGCAATGGCTTGTTAGAACATTATTCATTCGGTATTATTGATTTATAGTTTGTTGGTCGTCTAAGGCATTGATTTTATAAATTACTAGCTGTTCCCCGCGGCTTCGCTCCCGTGGGCCACTCCACAGGACCCGTTTTCGGGATTAAAAAATAGCTTATGTCACTCAGGAATAATGTAGCTTTCTATTGGTGAAAGAATTTTTCAATTCGGTCCAGTAGTTTCGGAGCCTACTCGGTACAAACAAACAAACAAAAAAATCTTTCCTCTAAATAATATTATTAGTATATATAGTATAGACTAGCTTCTTCCAGCGGTTTCGCCCGCGTAAAAAGTGTTTTATCATCCCAAAGGAACATTATACCGGTATAAAAAGTAGCCTATGTGCTATTCCGGGGTGCCAATTTTCTATAGTTGTGCCAAATTTCATCGAGATCCGTTCAGCCGTTCTGTCTGGCGTGATTGAATAAAAAACATACATCAACACACACATATTCATCCAAACATTCACATTTAAAATGTTAGTAAAAAGTAAGATAAATGTACAGTGTATTGGATCTTGGCAACCTTGCCCTATTGCAAAATATAGAATAATTCAGTTTTTTAAATGGCAGAAGCCCGGTTTCTGAAATAAGTATTCAAAGTTTAGAACTTGTAGAACTCTACTTTAGCGTGAGAACTATATTTTTGCATTTTTTTTAAATGAAACTGCCCCACACTAGGAATTTCTTCCTATATCGTGGGTGCTTTTACAAACATGCTTGATGCACTAGAGTCGATCGAAAAGCGGGCTAAGAGGCTCATCGGCGATGAGGCTCTGGTTAAGTCAAAGCTCCAGAGCCTTGAACATCGTCGCCGAGTTGCCAGCTTGTCGGTTTTTTATCGATTTCATTTCGGGGAGTGTGCGATGGAATCGGATGATCTAATTCCGCCCAGCCCGTTTCATCATCGGACTACCAGACGTACGGCGATGCGCCACCGGTACATGGTGGACATCCCACCCATACGCACTAAACGTTTTGAGAATACTTTTATTATGCGTACAGCTAAGGAGTGGAATTCCCTGCCAGAGTCTGTGTTTCCCGATAGCCACAATCTAGGAGTCTTTAAGTCTAGAGTGAATAGGTTACTTCTAGGCAAGCGTGCTTTATCATCGACCACATCAACAAAAAAAAAAAAAAAATGAATTCACATAAATTTGTCAAACTTGAACTAAATTAGAGATTTAAAAGTTCTTAACCCCTAATTCTTCATAGGAAATGCGGAGTAAGGACCAATTGAATGCCTAAAATCTCAGAATTAGTCGCTTTATATAGTTTTCAGCGCGAAGTTAAGTTATTGACCTCTTCCCTGTCCAATGAGTCATATATGACTGTAGTGATTGTTTTAATATTGTCTGCTATGTGGACAGTGAACCTATTCATATTTCATAAATAGATAATGGAAGGTGTTAGTACCTAAATACCTTGAGTTACTTCGTGGCGGTGGTAGATAATCTGGCTGGCGAAAGTTAAATGAAATATCTTTTCAAAATTAACTCACTTTCGGTAAAAACCGACCAAGTGCAAGTCGGACTCGCGCACGAAGGGTTCCGTACCATTACCGCAAAAATCACGTTTGTTGTATGGGAGCCCCACTTAAATTGATATAGCGGCAACAGAAATACATCATCTGTGAAAATTACAACTTACTGTCTAGCTATCACGGTTCAAGAGATACAGCCTGGTGACAGACAGACGGACCGCGGAGGCTTAGTAATAGGGTCTCGTTTTTACCCTTTGGGTACGGAACCCTAAAAATGGAAGCTAATGTGCTGATTTGCCATCAGCTGCCATTCCATTAAAACGGCCTCGGTCAATGCCAGTCTCTTTAAACCCCAAATTAAACTTTTTTGGCATTCAAAACCACAACAGATCTTTAAAACTTAACCCTAATCAAAATAGTACAAGTATTAACACCTAAAATAATAACACTTCTGCCTACCTATTACAAATCATTACGTCTTAAATAGACAGGTTCAACGTCATACAAGTTACTACCATTAATACCCTGAGGTATTTAATATGACCAGCATAAGTAGACCCCTTGATCTCCTTAACGAAAGTTGGAAGAACTTTAATTCGAGCAGATACAGAGGTCATTAAAACCAGTTATGGCTGATGATTGTGCCTCAAAGCTCTTGTAACGAAACTTTGTATTTGCTCTGGTTGTTCAAAATTGACCTCTATTTGTAAGTTTTTAAAGTTGATCAGTGAAAAGCAACACCTACGCCCAGGTGTGTGATGAGAAAAAAAAACACAATGAGATATGATGATTAAATATTTTTTTTCTTAAGTTTTATGAACGAAATTTTACTATAATGTGTAAGTAAATTAAGTTTTTGAACGTGTGGGTAGTGGGAACTTAAGTTAGTGTATTCGTTTGGGATATATTTTACTGTGTTAGTCGACCAACACTGATTTGATTACAAGAAGTAATAAATTTTAATAAAAGTAATAGCGTTTTTTTCGAAGTTCTTCAACTACTTTTTTGTAGGTGATGTCATATCTGTATTAGGAACTTTAAAATTGAAACCTGAATACGTATTGGTTACCGCAGTCTAAAATACGTTGTCTTGGCTGATAGGAATAGCGAAAATGTAGTTCCAGGTTAAAACCTACAAAGCGGTTCTTCCGTGGGCTCGTTCTACAGAATATAAGTAAGTGTCTAATGTAAGAAACGTCTGAGCCATCCTCCAGGACCTGGCCGATGGGTCTTCAATAAACTCCCGGCGAACTGTCTTAGTATTTAGTAATAAGCTTCTTAATATTAGCACGCCTATTTCAAATTAACACCGGACTAAAAATTGGCCACGTTCTATTATTTAAAAATGATTCGAGAAATTCGAACGAGTGTTCAAAACTTGCCAGATCTATTTGCCTGCCAACCCGCATGCTATAAGGTTCCATTCAGCAGGCAAACTCCACCTTACCCACAAGGAGTAGAATATGTTTTCCTTCGGATAACCTCTATCCAATTTTCCGTGCTTTGATTTTAGTGGCTTTGCCCGTAAGTCTATTTGCAAATTATTATCTCTCTCTTTAGGTTACGCACGATGTGAATTTTCGGTTCCGAAGTAGCCGTAGTACTTCCGTAGTAGCCGTAGCCGTAGTACTTAGTAGTTGTAGGGAAGCTTATACATCCGAATTGCTATTAGTTATTATTCATAACATTTTGAACTCGGAACTCATATCACGGACACTGATCACGGATACGGACGTGTAGTGCGTAACCTAACATACCATTTCCACTATTAATATAGTTGTTGCACTCATAACTTTCGCTTCGTTATCCTAGTTTGTTAAATTGTCTTCAACTAGGCTGTAATCAGCCAGATGGAGTCCCCACTTACCATTAGCTTAGCCGATGGCTTTGCGTGCCATCTTTTTGTGGGAAAATGAAGCCATAACGTGTAGTCCACTGCGGTCTGTAGACTTGTAGCAATGGGGAGTTTAATTCTTTAATAAATGTGGTAGCTGTCGTTGTATGTCTGACTGCAAGAAACGGCGTTTTCATGAATGATTTTTCGAGCGATTTTGCTGTATTCAATTAAGTTATTGCATTGTTTTATGTAAGGTTATTTGCAAGGAATGGACAGGCTAAGCATCCAACAAGATGTCTATTATGGGTATATTTCTCTTATCTGTGGCTTGGAATGGAATTCTGCACTTTCGAAGAATAATAGCAGATGTTTTACTACCAATTTAGTGCCATTTGTACAGTCAAAGTGATATTTTAATTCTAAAAAACTATGTAAGTTATTGTAGATAGAATATATAACATTTTGTACTGAAAACTGTAATCTTTTAATTGTTTTGTTCCCACCTGATTCTGTTTTATTTACCCAATATATAAGACTAAGACTTTAAAATAATTTAGGACCCAATTATTGCTCTATCACTAAAATTGTTTTCTATAATATCAGAAATTGTCGTTGAGTAAGAATATTCACAATGCAAATACGACTCAACTTTTCATTACAATTTCAAATTGAACAATCTTATGAGATCTCTAAGCAGATACTGCAGGTGTGGTCTCCCAAAAACACATAAAAGACGATTAACATACAGATCCGAATCTATTTACCGAGTTCATAAGCCATAACCGTGGCAATTAACGGATCATCAATTATGTTCTGTCTAATAAATACCACGACTTCCGTTCCCTTAGGGTGGTTATGGTTACCCACAATCGCAATTCAATCTCTTTCATCTACTTACCCTAAGGCGGGCTACAGACTATTGTTGTACATGTTAAGCTTGGCCCCGATTGATTCGTAAATATCTGTACTCCATAATTATCGTGTGTAGTAATCATAATCAATGAGCGGATTGTACTTCAAAGATTAAGTGCATAGACAGTACAGTTGGCAAAAAATAAGTAGGCTAGGTATAATTTTTTGCAGCTTTGTAGTCGTTTTCGGTTACGGGGTGAATAGAACTTTGAGTATGTGGCATTGACACTTGAAACGGATTCTGGATATTTAGTTACCGAAATTTTTCTTTAGTAGGTAACTATGTAGCGAAAGAAACGGTTATTTTGCAGTACAGTCTAGTTTGTAGGTAGGTACATAATTTTCAAAACTTAAGTAATGATATTTTGAAAAATATTGAAATCTGATGCGATTTTGTCCTCCATGGAGTCATCCATTAAGGACTAAATAGAGATTCTATGGAGGTTGTTGTTCAGATTAACTAGACCAGATAATGGCTGTAGATAAATCCATGAAATGTATGCCTTAAAATGCCCGATTATCTCGGAGTAGTAATAAAATATTATAGTTATAGTTTACATTTATTTATTAGTTTATCCTCGCACTGACAGCAATTATGCCAATGGAGAACAACCTTATAATAAACTAACTGTTAGTCCAGGTTTCTTCACGATGTTTTCCTTCATCACACTTCACATGAATTGAAAAAGTCACAAAGTTACATATAAGTACCTACTAATTACACCATTGATTTAGAAATTGTGCTTATGCACCTAATGTACATTTTTGTGAACGTTTTTTACTTTTAAATAAATAATTCTAATTCTTATTCTATATATGAGGAGCTCGTGGCTAAATAATAACAGCCGCACGGGTCGATCATCAAGGTTAAGCAACGCTTGACGAGGTCGGTCCGTGGATGGGTGACCATTTCAACATACCGAGTTTCCTCCGTGCCTCGGAAAGCACGCTAAGCCGTTGGTCCCGGCTGTTATTTGAAGATCTTTGACAGTCGTTACGGGTAGTCAGAAGGTTGAAATCTGACACCAGTCTTGCCAAGGGGTACCGTGTTTACCCAGTTACTGGGTTGTGGAGGTCAGGTAGGCAGTCGCTCCATGTAAAACACTGGTACTTAGCTGCATCCGGTAATACTGGAAGCCGACCCCAATATAGTTGGGAAAAGGCTAGGCAGATGATGATTCTATATATGGTGTTCGTAAGGCCACATGTAAGTAATTAATAATATACATCACGTACTTAAACTATACCCCTAAGATATTTTAGCAATTAAAATAACACTATCAATACCTACTTTTGTCCTTTCTTCGATATCGACTGGCGCTACGCTGCAGGCTGCAGGCCTTAACTAATTAATTCTTAGGCCAATACTTACTTTATTATAACTATAAATTTCAGTTGCCGTCTCTATAGTACAAAACTTGCTCACACGCTTACCGAAACGATTGCAATCAAATGAAATGTAACTATTATAGTGGTTTCATTTTAGCATTGCAATAGCGGTCATTAACCTATATACATTTATTAAGATTCCAAATTCTAAAAACGGAATGATAATAGATAGAGACTTTTAAAACTGTTCCTAAAACGACATCTTTCGTGATCTTTAACATTTTTACTACTAACAAAATAATTAAAATTATATTTTGGGACGAACGATGCATATTGTTTGGGACGAAGCTTTTATTATGTAGGACGAAACTCAGTATGCCAAACGAAGAATAAATCAATCAAAGGCTATGTAGTTATATTTATAAATCTTGTGTTATTCTAATTTGTAAGCGATTTTACTGTAAAGTTTCATCATCATCCGTTCGGTATTTTATGCGTGAAAGAGTGAAACAAACATCATCCATTCATCCTCACAAACTTTCGCGTTTATCATAATAATAAGTAGGATCATTTGGGCTCGTACGAAGAGTAATTTAAGCTAAAGAGCAATGACCGTTATTACCATGCTAAAACAAAACAACTATACGATACAACGAACTTACGGTTCCAAATTCAACACAATATTGTTTGTCTAACGAACTACACGTAACTTACCTTACTGCTTTACTTAATACAATAGACAATGTAATCGTGTTAAACAAGTAATGGATATCTCACAGACATCGTGATACAAATCGTTTATTGGTACAGTTCGTAATGGAATTTTATTATTATAATTTATATCTTTGAAAGCGATTCGTGATTTACGAATTAGGTATAATTGTATAGATGATGGGGTTCACTGATTGATCTTTGTGGTTTTAGTAATTTAGAAGGTTTGAGAAAGTGTTTTTTTGAATGATCGTGTTGTGCGTCAGGATATTTAGAAGTCGTTTTAAATAATACGCTGATACTTAGGTAGCAATTTGTGGTGGAATTTGATAATTTTCATGACCAAGTGGGTCAAAGTGGCTTTTACGAGACAAGCAACGTTGTGATTATTTTTTAGAAGTTGCAATTTTTTATGCGTTTTTTATATGATCTCACATCCACTGATTTAGTTTTCTTAAAATTAGGCTTTTCAGCTTGTATTTTTTTACAAACTAAAAGTGTCTTTAAAAGTGAAGTGTCCAATTTATTTCCAATCCTACACATTTCTAACGAGCCTACACGTTTAGCTTTCGTTAACAAGACCATTGTTTCTTTAAATCTCTTTGGTTTAATACTTTTAGGATACGACAATATTAACAAAACAAGGTTTGTTATACTTTAAATGATTTTTTTACAAGTTTCCTGGCATTCTTAATTTAGAAATACTCATTTTGTTTATTCCTATGCTGTATGCCGTTAAGTTTAACATTAACTTGCGTGAGAAACGCTTAAGTTAAAGCTAATGTTAGTTCACTCAAAGTTTCTATGTTTTTCCATCGCTATTCGGAGTGATTTATCGTTTCCGATCGTCATTTATTTTATGTGTACTGTATGTTGTTTTCCAGCCTTTGCTTAATATGTTCTGGCAAAGGATGCAGGCTCTTTACAGGGCCCTATACAATGGCATAAAGAGAATTTGGATGGGATCAACATTTCTTGACTAGATCAGAACAATGTTGTTGATTTTAAATTCTTCATATCGCTGGTATCTATGTATTAGTTAAAACCTATCCAGTCGCAAAATATGCTCCTTCCTATTCTTGGCCTCTGTGCCCCAAAACTTGCAGCCTAAGTGACCTCTGCGTGGTCACTAATGACGACAAGTGGTGCAATTATTGGTCCAACAAAATTTGATAATCAAATTTGCTAAGAAAATGAACGAGTATAGTTTGCGACTAAATGGGTTTCAACTAATATATAGATATCCTTGTATAGTAAAAATATAAAATGGTAAACGTTTACGTCTGATATAAGTACAAATCTTGTTCCCCATGCCGTTATATTAATCGACTGGCAGTCATGTCTACTCAAAGCACAATAAATTATGTATTCAAGAATTCCACCATTATTTGGATAGTTAATATCCAAATCAGGTGAATAAGGCGAGTCGTTGAACGATTAACAAACCACTGCAACATAATACTGGAACTATAAGAAAATTAAATTAATAAAAAAATATAATAATAAAAAATAATTTAAAGCTAGCTTAACGCTTCTTCGCAATATTATTACTTATAATATTTATCTTTTAAATTGTGTATACTTTTTAATATTAGCTTCGTTCGATGTGCCTATGAAGTTTAATATTGTTTACGGTTATCTAAGGCTTGTAAAATAAGATCGTATATTCACAGTTGTGTGTCAAAAACACTCCTTTGAAGGAGATTTTATTGTAATTTTACAGATATATAATCGAATGCTGAGTCTGGCTGCTTCTCCAATTTATTTGGGTTTTGGGTAATATATATATTCCTTTAAGCCTCCGTATATCTTGCCAGCACATTCTCAGTATTCTCTAGATCTATTCTATCAATGAAGCTGCTTTGGAAGCGAAGTGGAATCAAATAGTGTGCGTCAGGTCATATAAGCAGAGGTAGACAGATACACAATACTCCTATTGCAATAGGTACTTAGCTGCTAAGTAACTATATGCAAGTTAATCCGTGGTTATCACGATGGTAATTCTTCGTCACTAGTATAAAATAAAGACCCCGCCGCGTCTGTACGCGATAAACTCTCACCGCTCTGGGTTTATCCATGCCTCCTTCTTTGTCCAGGCGATTTCCCTTTGGAATGCGCTCCCTCAGAACATCAGGATGGCTACCAGTCGGTTGTCTTTCAAATTGAAGGCACGCGAGCACATTCGCAAGAGGTTTGCAGAATCATCACTGAGTTAATTTGATGGATTCAGTTTCTCCATAACATTATTTATATGTATGTATGTATCTAAGTATATATTTATATTAAATTGTTTTATTTATATTACTTTTTCTATTTGTTTTCTTTCATTAGTTGCACCTGCCATATTTTATCTCTGCACCACCCTAAGGTCGACTGGTAGAAAATGCCTAAGGCATTAAGTCCGCCTTTGTACTTGTGCATAAAGTTTTATAAATAAATAAATAAACTCAAAAACTACCGAATGTATTTTCATGCGGTTTTCACCAATAGATGTGTATAATTTGTTACGGGCGAAGTAGGGGCGGATCGCTAGTATAATATTACAAATACGAAAGTTTGGATGTGTGGATGCATGTTTGTTACTCAATCACGCTAAAACGGCTGAACGCTACTTTTCATCCCGTTACATATAATATTCCCTTGGAAAAAGAAAACACTTCACACGCGCAAAGCCGCTGGTAAAAGCCATCCTTAAGGGTACACTAGTCGCCGGCACGAACTATTTTGTGCGCGGGGTTAAAATACATTTTATATCAACCGACAACACGTGCGGAAGAGATAGATGCTGTGATGAGCAGTAGGAAGCTAGTTCGCGTACGAAAACACAATTTTGCAAATTTGTAGCGAAATGGATAATGATTTAGGACGAAACCAAGCGCGCGAAATTTTATAAACAGACCTTTGGCAGTCTAGATATCATGAAAAAACTACTAAATCTATCTGTTCAAAATAAAATTATTTGCATTGTTGAACTACTAATCTATTCCTGTATGGAGGCCGTTTTGCAATTTTCCTTCTTCTTATGGTATTTTATTCGCGCCCAAAAATGCGTTAAAATTAGTGTCGAAATGTGGAACTTTCGACGCTCATAACTTTCAAATATTTTCTTTTTTGCTTCCATACAGGGCTAGATAATGATAAGACAAATTGACATCACTTTTTATTTTGAACGTACATCGTCAAACAGTGGAATAATCCCTAGACTACGTTTGTATGGAAGAATTTTCGATTAGTGTAACCTTAAATAGTACAGGGTGGCGCAATAGAACGTGCATTTTTAAAATAATTATTAAAAAATAAATACAAAAGGTATAGTTAAAATAAAACTAAGCAATTATTAAGTGATAACTGAAGTTTATTTTTTAAAAATAACATCATCTAAATGATGACCCTCTCTACGTTGGCACTCCTCTAACCGCAAACGGAAATTACCGAAAACTTTCTTAAGTAGTGCTGGTGTGATTGCTGCCATTTCACCACGAATATTCTCCTTGAGCTGACTGATGTTTCTCGGATTATTGGTGTAGACTTTGTGTTTGAGGTATCCCCACAAAAAAAAGTCAGGAGGCGTCAAGTCTGGACTGCGCGGAGGCCATGGGATATCACCTCTTTTCGAAATCAGTTTGCCAGGGAACATCTGCTTCACAACCGCCATGGAGTCATTTGATGTGTGACTGGTAGCTCCGTCTTGTTGGAACCAAGTCCTAGAGTTCTTTATTCTTGAATTTTCAAGTTCTGGGGCCAAAAAACCTTCCAACATCGCAACATAGCGTTCGGTATTAACAGTGATGTTTTGCCCCCGTGCGTTTTCAAAAAAATAAGGACCAATTATTCCTTTGGCAGAGATTGCGGCCCAAACTGTCACTTTAGGGCTATGTAACGGTTTTTGATGTTTGAGTCTGGGATTCTCACTATTCCAATAACGAAAATTTTGGCGGTTTACGAACCCATTCATATGAAAATGTGCCTCATCAGAGAAAAGGATGTTTTCAAAATTTGAAAACCGATTGAGCATTTCATTAGCAAATGTGAGCCGTGCTATGAAGTCAGAGTCTTTCAATTCTTGAGTTAATTGCAGCTTGTATGGATGCAATTTAAGATCCAAGTTTAAAATTCGTTGCAAACTTCGTCGCGATATGTTTAGGACAGACGATCTCTTGCGAGTAGACATTTGTGGATCTTCTCGTACCGACTGCTTAACACTCTCAATATTGTCTTCGGTCCTAGATGTGCGTGGACGACCTTTTGCGTGTGGTTTAAACGTCGATCCAGTCTCTTCAAACCGCTTTATCCAGATTTTAATTAAATTAGCACTCGGAGCCTCCCTAATTTGCCGTACACCATACTCAGAACAAAATAGTCGCCTGACAACTACGTACGAACGAGAGTTTTCGTAAAATGCGCGCACGCAAAATGCGCGACGCTTCCCGTCGAAGTGACTCATAGTGACTAAAACTTCATGAACCGCGCTACCCAACGATATCGGTCTCCCCTCGCCCTCGCCCCTTCTTACCCCGCAAAAAAAATGATGCAATATGCACGTTCTATTGACTTCCTTGTCTCCTCTCTTTGATAAATTATTTTCAGAGGTTGTTTAGCTACTTACTCAAATATAACAACAAATTTATCATGTGTATGTTCCAATATAAACTTCAAAACTATACCACAGCTTTCCTCATTTCTGGTTGTTGTAACCACATCATTTCAAACAATGACTGGCTTACACCTAATGGTTTGCTGGTGAAAGCATATACTGTATGATGTGGGAGCTTAATACAAGAGCTTGTGGTATGGTTTATTTATGTACAAGAAGGAAATCTTTATGTGTTACATATAGAATTCAATAGGTATTTTGGTGGTTGCTTTTTCCATGAAATAGGTCCTACTTAAGGGTCTAACCACTGGATTGAAAATCTTGTTTACAATTTTCAAACAAAATCACGTCTTCATCATCATCATCTAGCCTAGACTTTTCCCAATTATATTGGGGTCGGCTTCCAGTCTTAGCGGATTCAGCTGAGTACCATTGTTTTACATGGAGCGACTGCCTATCTGACTTCTACAACCCAGTAACTGGGTAACACGGTACCCCTTGGCAAGACTGGTGTCAGATCTCAAGCTTCTGACTACCCGTAACGACTGAAAAAGATCTTTAAATGACAGCCGGGACCAACGGCTTAACGTGCTTTCCGAGGCACGGAGGAAACTCGGTATGTTGAAATGGTCACCCATCCACGGACCGACCTCGTCAAGCGTTGTGTCAAGCTCCTCAAAAATCTTGTCTTCATATTTTTGTATTTGTGTGTTGAAGCCAATAGTTTAATTGCATTGTATTGCTGGGTGGAAACACTCTCAGGGAGTTTATTTTAGTGATTATCTTCAGTTACCAGTCAGTACTTTCAGAAATTGACCTGATTGTAAATGGTCAAACGGATTTAGAGCAATACTTAATTCAGCGCAGTTAGTAGCACTTAAAAACCTAAAGGAAATGCAATATGAGTCGTATCCGTAAGTTGAGCCTATGCCAATGAATTCGTTATCACGACAACCACGGAAATAAACGTGTGGCTTATGCAGTTACCTTATTAAACAAAATATTTTAAGCTATGCAATTAATTGGATACTGAAATAAATAAATTATACGGGAAATCAAGCGTAGATCTCTTCATAAATTAACCGCCAGTATGTCTAGTAACCGTATAGTTATACGGAGAAACTCTAGGAACATAATAAAAATTATAAATGTCCGTGGCAAAGTAGTATCTATGCCGTTGAAAGCAGAGTGTATAATGGTGTGTTTATTATTGACCGATTGTAAGAATCTGTGTGGAACGTATGCATATATTTCACGCTGAGATATTGGGGACTGGAGCGATGTATACCGTTTATTACTGTATGCTCAGGAGCCATTATTTCTGTTTATATAATAATAGTACATTATGGTACAAGTGTGCAATGTTGGTGATTACCGTTGATGCGCCATTGAGACCCGAGCCGTAGGTGAGGGTCTTAAGAGACCCGAGGACGGTAATCATCAATATACACGTGTATCATACGACGTTTTTCATCACACTTGTGAAGAAAATAATACTTCAAAATAATTTTTAACAGTAAAAACGAGTTGTGAAATTTTTTCACAATGGTGGGCAAAATTAATCAGTTTTCCTATGCGCGCGCATTTAACAATGGCGATCGGCCATAGACTAAAAGAATGAGCATTCATTTTTTTTGGCTTTTCGTGGATAGTGTTTTAATCACGTACAAAATTGGGAATTTAAATTTTTCTTAATTACAGAGCAAATAAAATTTATATTTGAGTGAAAGTTTTATTTATTAAGCACGTACACGTTGAAATTATCTATTTAAATACGAATTTGCATGAAATGAGCAAGCAATAGGTACATTTATTTATTTGTACTATTGAGCACGATCTTTTTTGTATCGAAACTTTTTTAAGAACAAAGCAACTCAAACAATAAAAAAAAAACTCTATAACTCACTTGTAAATAATAGCAATGAAAAAGTCACAGTTTGATTCTACGAGTAGGTATCATTATGTGCCTAATTGCGGTGAACTTAGAGCCACTTTATGAGCAAGTGTGTTGAAGAAATATTTTTTAGTCAACGTCATTTTCTCTTGTGGACTCACTCGCCAGAAAATTTTTGTACGAAGTTCTTTTTAACCCCCCTGCCCCGACGGAAAAAGAAGGGTGTTATAAGTTTGACGTGTGTTGCTGTGTGTGTATCTGTGTGTCTGTCTGTGGCATCATAGCGCCTAAACGGATGAACCGATTTTGATTTAGATTTTTTGTTTGAAAGGTGACTTTGTTGAGAGTGTTCTTAGCTATGTTTGGTGAAAATCGGTTTAGCCTTTCAAAAGTTACGGGCTGTTTTCTGTTTGAAACGGAGTATTTTCGCAAGATATCGTGTCATAATTACGTGTTCGTTAGATTGTTGCTCGAAGCGTGTCTACTACTAGATAAATTATGTAGTTTATAAAGATAGAAATAAAAAAAAATTGCCGGGGGTTTTGGCAATTTTTTATTTTTATTTGTTGCCGGCTAAATTTCTAATTGAAATTGGGCTGATAAATTCAAATTTCATTTATTTCAATCCAATTAGATCATATATGTTGTACATTTGAAACAAAAAAAATAAGATAAGAAATAATAATAATCAATATATCAATATCAACATACATATATACATAGCATTTAACCAGGGTGTTAAAAGATAACCAACAGAACCCATTTCCAGCATTTTTGGAATTTTTGTCTGTTTATCTGTTTGTCTATTTATTTGTGGACGCATCACGTGAAATGTACGAAACCAATGTAGATAACTTTTCTACATAAAAAAATGTGCGTAACTTGAAGAATTACTTAGTTTTTGTTTCATCGCAATCGGTTCACTCTATCAAAAGTAAGATGAATTTAAAGTGTATAAGAAGTAAAATTATCACAACACGCGCAATTCAGAGACTCGGACAGTTGAAATCGATATTCGTTAGATGGCGTTGTCCATATGAAGTCATTTTCTGAATGGCGGTGTCAAGATTTGCCGCGAAAGAATGATGACCTTAGAAAAAAAACGATCTTGATAATTATTGAATGAGTATTCCCGAATGGTCCCATTTAAATTTGGTGAAAATCTGTTGAAGAACTTCGTAGATATACACCACAACTCTTCAATAATTGACTGAATCTCACAGGATTACTGCATTCGCTTATCTTTTTATTATTGTTTACACCATTTCATAACATAACATAACGCGGGTACGCTCGAAAGAGGTAAGTAGCTTCCAAAAAACAGTGTGTCAGTCAAAAACAGTCGGTGTTCCTGTTTTCGTTTCTTCGTTTTACAACACCGACTGCCGAAATTGAAAAGATATTCAAGCAAGAAGTTCTTAGCTGCTTCCTATAGAAAATCTTTACCCTCTTCAGGCTTCATTTCTGCCCACTACATCTGTCTCTCATCTCTGCTGACACTGTAAAAGTCGTGTTATCCCGTATGTAAGTCACAGCGAACCGTAGTGCTGTCGTCACACGAGTCCCGTTATCGTCCACATGGCACGGTCGCGTTCTTTCGCACTGTCGAGACGGCTATAACGATGACAACAACATTTTTCGAATGTTTGATGTCGAGATATCGATATAAAGTGTCGATAGAATTAGATGATGTAAAGTGGTAGTGACCCGTCCGAAGGTCAAGGTGTGGTTTCGTGTGAAAGGTCGATATTTCGAAAGATCGGAATTCATCTGTCCATAGCACTATTGATTGACTTGAAACCTCTCCTCGCGTATTTAAGTTATTTAGCCTATATTTAGATTTTGGTTGAGAGCTCATATTTCGGCACCGTTACAAGCGCCATGATCACGAGAACTAAAAAAGGGACAACGGGTTTCAATAGTCGAGAGCCTAGAATCCAGTGGTTCAACTATGTAAAGGTCATAAAACTACTGAACGAGTGTCAAAAGTGGATACAGTGAGCATCGTCTGTCGTGAAAAATGTCGAGTAACTAGTGAGAAAAGTTCTGGAAGTAGCGGCATTGTGCCTGAAAAACGAGTGAGGAAGAGGGTAGTCAGATAACACAAGTAAATAACACCCACCCGCAAAAACTTTGCGGCATGATCATGGCGCTTGTAAAGCTGTGTCTACGCTAGACGAGCCGAGCACAAATTCGTTTATAGTGGACAGACATACGAGCCTCGAACGCCGCGAACGAAGACGCCCCGCGAAGGGGAACCCTTGTGCTCGGCTCGTCTAGCACGCATCTTTACGATGCCGATATATCGAGCTCTCAGCCAAAATCTAAATACATGGTAAATATCCCGAAACAAATATAAATTCTAATGATTGTGACCATGTCAGCTTAAAAACTTATATTTAGCCTATTTCCCACAAATAAGCAAATGTATCTGATCTATCTAGATTAACAGGAAATAGGATGATAGGTATGAGTAATGTGCAAAATCATATTACTTTCTGATATGATTATTGATTTGCCAAGCATCAATATTGAAAGCATGTTTGAAGGCCCTGAGTAGGTACGCCAGACGTATTTTAATTTCGTCATTGGTAGAAGCTTTATACAGCTCAATCGATAATATGGTTGTCAATATTCAAATGATAAAAAAGTAATAATATATAAATATAAAATATTTTAAATATCACTGCACTGTTGCGCAGTTTACTTTGGCATTTAGTTTATGGTAACCTGTTAAAAACTTCCAACCACTTATGCAGCGGGAGCTCGAAAGTTCCACTGTTCTTATGCAGTTTTTCACATGTTCCTAAGCCCTGCCTTGTTACTAACCGTTCACTCCTACCATTGTACAAAAATGTCTGAATGGTCCATTGTTATCCACTTACAACATATTAACGTGTTTGGCGCTAATGTTCTTACATTCTCTAGTAATGAGTACGTCACCCTTTACAGCATTCCTTCCGTTGCCGGTATATGGGAATGTTTTGGAAGCTTTCTTGTTCAGATTCTGGGTCCTTAATGTGGTCCTGTTAGATTCCTGATTTGAATGCTATCATCCTAATACGTGTCTTAAAATACCCAACATTTCATTATCTGTGTTAACACATTTCTCAATTACAACCTCCAATAATAAAATATTCCTACTGCTTGGACACAGGCCTCCTCTCCATCTTTTCGTGAGATTTGAACGTTTTCCACAGAATTTAGTTATCTTTCAGTCTTGTTTCCCTGAATGATTCCTGTAAACATCTCCTTTACCAACTATAAGACGAAAGTCTTTACTCTCATTTGTTTTGAGCTGTCTGTAGTGAGTGATATCATGAAGTAAACAACACTTGTAGTCTTCTATATTTAAAACATTTGTCATAGCATCTTGAACCACTCTACTGGTATAAACTTGTGGAGCTGATCAATATAATTTATAACATAACTCTTCAGAATTATTCAAAACCGATCGCGTGCATTAGTACTCAGTTCTAACTAATCACCTCACCAATATTATGTCGTAGCACCTAAACAAACTGATCAATATTTTTATCTCGAGTTCCATTATCATCAAAACGAGATTCTCTCACGAATTCGGTCAATCGATAATCGATATCAATATATCTTTGTTTACCTTATATCGATTTCCTGAGAATTAGAAAGTTGTATCGAAAACTATTGTATTACACGAAGTTGTAGCTGGTACCGCTATTAAAAAAGTTGATGATTCTCATCTTATAAATTATTTCGGCATTGTAGGATGAATCGCCGATATTTCTGAGCAAAGAAAGGCATTTTATGACTAAGTAGACGATAAATCTTCGCGTAAATGTAGTAAGCGGTATTTCGATCTATAAAATATTATAAATGCGAGTTTTGATGGATGTTTGTAACTCAATCATGCCAGAACGGCTGAATGGATCTCTCAGAAGCTAGTGAATAATATGTTTAAGAATTGAAAGAAATAAGAAAAAGAATAATATATTTAAGAGTTATTGTTTGGTAAAGGCATGCGTCACTGTATTTTGCTGTCTTACTCATATGTGCCTTTAGCATAATTTTATAGACCAGATAATTTTTGAAACCAAAAAATACATTGTAGGATGAAACCCATTGGACAAGGAAAAGAAGATAACAAAAAATAAAGGAAATCTAATTTAAGGTCGGGAAGTGAAAGGGGGTGAGTTTTTAAGTGTAAAAACGGTTTTATCTCGATTGCCGGAAAAACTACAAATCCTAAGGAAAAAAGTGAAGTGGCAAAGTTGTAGGTAATAAAAAGATCAACTACTTTTGTATGGCCACTTTTTTCA
Organism: Orthosia incerta; assembly: GCA_948252205.1. Lineage (NCBI taxonomy): Eukaryota > Metazoa > Arthropoda > Insecta > Lepidoptera > Noctuidae > Orthosia > Orthosia incerta. The sequence continues at coordinate 7,924,667 of OX411757.1, read as the reverse complement.
CATAACCTCAAAATTTATGTGAAAAATTCAAATAACCATGTTTTTGTTTTTTTTTAACTTCTACAAAAAAAAACACGGAATTTGGTGAAAACTTACCTTTTTATGTCCCAAACACACTGTTTTTTTATTTAAATATTAATTTTTCACCTTATTTTGACTTTATATCGAAAAAGCACCATAATTTTCAATCGAAAATTCTCACGTCAAAATATCTGCTATTTTTAAAAATCGGTTTACTTTTGGTTCGTTGAAGTCTCTACTTTCAGATGGTGTAAAAAAATATACATTACTATGCGTTTTCATGAACGCATAGAGGTATTAAATTGAAATTCATATCAAATACTCAGGTCTATAATACCTTTAAGCTGAGGTTTGTACGGAACATTCGGTGCGCGAGTCCGACTCGCCCTTGGCCGGTTTGTTGTTATATTCTCTTCCTTTTCCAATGAGTTTCATTCTTCTATTATTTTTTTTCACCTTTTACCATTTTCAAAGGCTTCAGCCCTGGGCTATTAGGATATGACTGGCTCTTGTGTTCCGCTCAAAAAACAGAACTCAAACAATACCTACATCGTGGCTTTTCTTCAAAAATGAATAAGTTACTTATTTTTTACTTGTGGTTGACGCCAACAAAATGAAAATACCAAGTCTTTTCGTATTATTGGCGCGAAGTAAATTATTACCAATACTTCAATATAGCACATTACCAGGTCTGAATGAGGAATCATTTTTCCATCTTTATAGTGCGGTGGTTGACTAATTGCATACCGTTAATAAGCGTACTAAAAACGTTTTATAGATGGAATTATTTATTTTTTCTATCATTTAGTACCTATTCCTTTATGGCAATGGAGGCTGCAATAGTTCAAAATGTTTGTATCATTCTGCCTTGAGACTAATTTGGTTGTTAAGTTGGAATGAACAATGAATGATGAATCAAACCAAGGACTAATATTAAGCCAGGATAAACTTGTTAAAGTTTCATCAAACTGTTCATCCAACTGTTTACTACCTTATGATAAGATTTTGTTAGACTATCATCAAATTCAATTAAAATCAATCATTCATCAAAGCGTTGGTCCATGTGCTCCGATAACACATACATACTAATTCATTTTCCATAATATCAATATTATAAATACGAAAGTAACTCTGTCTGCTTGTTTGTTACTTACTTTATCAGTTATCTATACTAATATTATAAAGAGGAAAGATTTTTTTGTTTGTTTGTACCGAATAGACTCCGAAACTACTGGACCAATTTGAAAAATTATTTCACCAACAGAAAGCTTTTTTTTTTTATGGTTTTGCTCTTGACTCTAGTCTAGGTCAAAGGTGACAGAGACAGAGTCGACGATGGAGTGAGCTTACCCAGAAGAAGCCTGTTCACTCTAACTTTGAAGAGATTCGGGTTGAATGCGTTCGGAAACACTGACGCAGGTAGCGAGTTCCATTCATTCGCTGTGCGCATTATGAAGGATGTTTGAAAGCGCTTGTTGGTGCGAATTGGTGGAATGGCAACAAGGTAAGGATGATAACTTGCAGTGCGTCTAGATATCCGATGGTAGAAGGGGGCTGGTGGGATGAGGTCGTGGAGTTCTTCAGCACACTCACCGAAGTATAGTCTGTCGAAGACCGACATTATTCCTACATTATTCCTGAGTGACATAGGCTATTTTTTAATCCCGAAATTGGGTCCTGTGGGGTGGACCACGGGAGCGAAGCCGCAGACAACAGCTAGTCACACATAAACGGCTTAGTAAATGATGAATTTTGGTATAGAGATAAATTGGATTTAGAGAAGGACATAGGACATGTTTTATTCCGTGAGTTCGTTCCCTTAGAATAATATTCGACTTACAAGCGGGTGAAGCCACTGGCAAAAGTTCTTCTCTTTTTAGGGTTCCGTACCCAAAGGGTAAGTCTTAGTTACCCTATTACTAAGACTTCACGATCCGTCTGTCTGCCTGTCCGTCTGGCACCAGGCTGTATCTCATAAACCGTGATAGCTAGACAGTTGAAATTTTCACAGATGATGTATTTATATTGCCGCTATTACAACAAATACTAAAAACAGAATAAAATTAATATTTAAGGGGGGCTCCCATACAACAAACGTGATTTTTTTTCCGTTTTTTGCTTGATATTAATAACGGCAACAGGTAGACGCTTGTAATATTCACAGAATATTTAGTTTTTTATTCATTTAAAAAAATAATAATTATTAAATTAAAATAAAATAAATTAAGGGGGGCTCCCATACAACAAACGTGATTTTTTTGCCGTTTTTTGCGATAATGGTGCCCTAACCCTACGTGCGCGAGTCCGACTCGCACTTGGCCAGTTTTTTTATTAGCTGTCTATATTGCTGAAGGTCGTGCCCGTCTTTGAAAGGTTTGACGGAGTTACTAACGAACTGCTCCCAAGCCATTTCCTTGTCTGCAATCCTTACGATCAGAATAAAATTCATAATATCTAACAGAAACTTCATCATTGTTTCAGGTAAACCATCCCATTCGGACCGTGTGCAGTGAATACATAGATATTATGTGCAGTGACGCTATATACTTCGATACGAGGGAAAGACGGTGACATTTGTGAAGTGAATACATGTCAGTGAGTTGTGGATGATGATAGTTTGGCGAACGAAGAACACTAGTCGTCGGAAATACGGGGGCTGGTAAGTGTCAAGATAATCAATCATTGCCTTCATTAGTAGTAGTTCTTCATTAGTTATTTTGTTTGTAGCGGCAACAAAGCCGCCACTTACGCAAGCAAAGTTTTCGGCGCGATTTTAACACATAGGTACAACAGTCCGACAATAATCGTTGGGCAGTTGCCCGGACCAGACACAACACCCATCTGGTCGGAGGATCCTCCCTTTTCTATGAAGGTTTGTAGGACTTTACACCCTGTTCTGCATACCTCCAAATGTTTATAAATAATGCTTTCACACCGTCGTCGTCACGGCATAGTGTTGGATAACCTTGGAAAAGGTGATTTCGGGTATTCTAATAAAAGAATTAACAAGATCTTCATAGATGTGTATAGGTCAACCAAGCTTGAGGATGAAATAAATGATTTTCCTTTGGACAGCTTTATCGATAATTTTTACTTATCGCTGGCAATAAAAAGAAAGCCTCGATCGCTTTCGGGAAACTCTTTAACAAAATGTTTCTAAGGCTTTAACTTAGGTAATAATTAATGTTTTTGTTAAGTATAAATTATCTCTACTATTAGCTCACAACTTTAGTACTCAGAAATATAGACCCCATTACCAACACCCACGGGAAATCACGTGGTGTCCACAAACTATTGACAATCAAGCACACGTCTGACACGACGGATACAGCCACGCAGCTCAGCCGTAATTACAACAATAATTAACGAAGGCGGTTTCTGTTTCATGATTGTGCTGGTCTCCTTACGGCTCTCTTGGAGCAGGGTAGTGACGCCATCGGGGGTAGTGAGAGTGAGAAAGATATCGGTATGCAGGCAGATAATTATAACCCTTTAGTCAAAAATATTGATGGGGAAAACTAATTTATTTGCTGATAAAATGGCCATAGCACGTCCTTTTTACTTGTGACGGAAGAACACATTTGTAACTCATAGGTAAATATTTCGGGATGTCGTTCGTCTGTCAAAAAGTCAGTAACAGTTGCTGAGCATTAACAACGTATACAGGCAAGCGCCTGCATACCAAACTATGTTGTTGGCTGTACATTATCCGTCCAACATTAAACATAATTCCTAAACTAAAACTATCGTGAAATGCTGGAACAAAGTTTCAAGTCAAGAAACACCCTACAGTGCAATTTTAAAGCGGGGAACATGACATTGTAAAAGCACTAGAGACAGTAGGAAACGTAGGTAATTAGCAATTCTTGTTACACGAGTAGTTACTACGCACGGGATCGTGCGGCTTGGCTGGCCTCCCGCAGTCGGATACGGCGCGTGATGCCTTATCATACGAGATTGCTAACTTGGGACGCCCTGCGGCGGTATTGTAAGGATGGAGGTATACTAGAGGTAGTGTGATTAAATAGTGATGGGATTTTATGTTTAAGTTATCAATATTGATGCGTCTGCCGTATTTTAAAGTCATTGGTACTTGTATATGGCAAGCAACTTCACAGTCAGTCACCCAATTTTTTACTACAGCCTCTTTTTAACCGATTTGTGCGGAACAGGGTGTAAATTCCCACAAACCTCCATAGAAAAGGGAGGATCCTCCGAACCGACGGGTGTTGTTTCTGGTCCGGGCAACTGCCAACGGTTATTGTCGGACTCTTTGTATGTGTTCAAATCGCACCGAAAACTTTGCTTGAGCGATGCAAGATTGTGTGACGTTATAACATTAGTTCTTAAGATCCCCTACAAGTTTCACGAGCTAAAAACAGAAAAAAGCTACTTTTTCAGGGCAAATTTCTCAATAACTACAAGATATATAACTTTTTACAACAAGTTACCGTCTTCTTTTCTAGATTTGCCATTTAACGCATTTAAAGCAAAGGTAAAAGCTAATCACTGTTCTAAGGCATACTATTCTATTAATGATTATTTAGATGATAAGCATAGTTGGTCGCTGTGTTGAACTCAAGACAATGTTCGTGTTCTTTTACCAAAATTAGCTTGCTGTCAGGTTAAATATTATTATTTTTAATTTCGTTTTTATGTGTATTTTTTAAATTTTATTTTTTGGTAAGACTGTCGTAGGTATCGTTTACTGTTATTGAAGATTGCTACTATCTTTGCATTATATAGAGTTAATCTTTCTAGTATTATATAGCAGCATAGCCAGCATTGTGTGAGTACCATGTACTTCAGAGCTATCATTGTCTAGATACCTACGTCTTCTATTGACTTGAATGACTCCGGTGGTTGAGAGTATGTCATGCCCACTCAAATGTCTCGCCGATGGTGGCGCGTGTGTCGGATCATTTAGCTCCCTTCAAAATGGTTGAGCTGAATGGTGCTGATACATGTGTCATGTTCGTGAACGGGCGCTGTCGGTTGGGACTGGTCATCTCTTAGCTGCCATGGTTTATTTTAATTGATTCTAATTTTATTTCTGAATTGTCTTTTTATATTTACTATTGACACTTTTAACTTTCTACATCGTTCTCACATAATGTGTAATCTCAACATGAATGATGTAACAAATGATTTGTAATAATTACCTAATTGAAAAAGAGTGTCCATGGAGTTTCTTGCCCGTTCTTCTCCATAGAGATCTACGCCTTGGAATGGGCATCTACGGTACTTTCACAGTTATTATGTCTTGTGACTGGGACTGTAGCACCATAATTTTGTAATATTTTATTTTGTCTTTTGACAATTCAAAAGTGCCTGTAACTGGCCTACTTGAAATAAAGTGCTTTGACTTTGACTTTGACTTTGACTATGATAAATCTTTTAGAACAATTTTTTGCGTCACATAGTTATTTAGGGAATAGACATAACATATTTTTGATAACTGCTCAATTAAAATTAGAAAAAATTAATTCCTAACACACGTTTTTACGTAATCCCGAAACACCAGGTTTTTCAATTGCTTTTTCAGCTTACTGATGGCGAATAATAATCTGCAAAAAATGGTGTAGACTGGGCATATAGTATACTAGGGAGCCACCAATTTAGTTTTTTAAAGTTTATTGTATTTGTACTTTAAAAAAAATATTGTCCTCGCGGAAAAAAGGCAATTTAATCATGTGCGAAAGCGTCGGCTACGTGTAAGAATATGTTGAATATAAAAATAACTGATAAATAATTTGAAACTTGAGGTGTTTATCAATCGAATCCAATCTCATCTAATCATTTTGAAGGGAGCTAAATGATCCGACACACGCGCCACCATCGGCGAGACATTTGAGTGGGCATGACATACTCTCAACCACCGGAGTCATTCAAGTCAATAGAAGACGTAGGTATCTAGACAATGATAGCTCTGAAGTACATGGTACTCACACAATGCTGGCTATGCTGCTATATAATACTAGAAAGATTAACTCTATATAATGCAAAGATAGTAGCAATCTTCAATAACAGTAAACGATACCTACGACAGTCTTACCAAAAAATAAAATTTAAAAAATACACATAAAAACGAAATTAAAAATAATAATATTTAACCTGACAGCAAGCTAATTTTGGTAAAAGAACACGAACATTGTCTTGAGTTCAACACAGCGACCAACTATGCTTATCATCTAAATAATCATTAATAGAATAGTATGCCTTAGAACAGTGATTAGCTTTTACCTTTGCTTTAAATGCGTTAAATGGCAAATCTAGAAAAGAAGACGGTAACTTGTTGTAAAAAGTTATATATCTTGTAGTTATTGAGAAATTTGCCCTGAAAAAGTAGCTTTTTTCTGTTTTTAGCTCGTGAAACTTGTAGGGGATCTTAAGAACTAATGTTATAACGTCACACAATCTTGCATCGCTCAAGCAAAGTTTTCGGTGCGATTTGAACACATACAAAGAGTCCGACAATAACCGTTGGCAGTTGCCCGGACCAGAAACAACACCCGTCGGTTCGGAGGATCCTCCCTTTTCTATGGAGGTTTGTGGGAATTTACACCCTGTTCCGCACAAATCGGTTAAAAAGAGGCTGTAGTAAAAAATTGGGTGACTGACTGTGAAGTTGCTTGCCATATACAAGTACCAATGACTTTAAAATACGGCAGACGCATCAATATTGATAACTTAAACATAAAATCCCATCACTATTTAATCACACTACCTCTAGTATACCTCCATCCTTACAATACCGCCGCAGGGCGTCCCAAGTTAGCAATCTCGTATGATAAGGCATCACGCGCCGTATCCGACTGCGGGAGGCCAGCCAAGCCGCACGATCCCGTGCGTAGTAACTACTCGTGTAACAAGAATTGCTAATTACCTACGTTTCCTACTGTCTCTAGTGCTTTTACAATGTCATGTTCCCCGCTTTAAAATTGCACTGTAGGGTGTTTCTTGACTTGAAACTTTGTTCCAGCATTTCACGATAGTTTTAGTTTAGGAATTATGTTTAATGTTGGACGGATAATGTACAGCCAACAACATAGTTTGGTATGCAGGCGCTTGCCTGTATACGTTGTTAATGCTCAGCAACTGTTACTGACTTTTTGACAGACGAACGACATCCCGAAATATTTACCTATGAGTTACAAATGTGTTCTTCCGTCACAAGTAAAAAGGACGTGCTATGGCCATTTTATCAGCAAATAAATTAGTTTTCCCCATCAATATTTTTGACTAAAGGGTTATAATTATCTGCCTGCATACCGATATCTTTCTCACTCTCACTACCCCCGATGGCGTCACTACCCTGCTCCAAGAGAGCCGTAAGGAGACCAGCACAATCATGAAACAGAAACCGCCTTCGTTCCGTTCTAGTTAATTTAAAATAGGTCACTCTTGTCCGTTCTTCTCCACGTGAGTAATTTCCGAACGGATGGTAGAATCACTTAATTACGATTCAGCCTTTATTGTCCCCCCAGCGACGCCCTGAGCCGAGGTTCGAACCCATAGGGGCTAGCCCTTAGCGCGGTCGCTTAGGTTTAGATTTTGATGCCCTGGCCGGAGACTTAGTTTAGTCTCCAGAGGATAGCCTGGTTAAGCTGTAGCCAATCACTATGATAGAACTGCGAGAAGCTACAAAAAAAAAACCAATCTCTTTACTTGAGAAACAATATAAAGTCTTGTTATAATTGGTCCTCCGTTTTGTTAACTCTGTCCAGCCAGTCAGATTGGTTAATGCGCTAGTGGTACTTTAAGGCCGTACCCTGACCAAAAAATCAGCATGAGATATGAGCATTCCTATTGGCCTAGCGACACTGGTGGCGCATGAATTATAAAATATTGGTCATTCGAAAAAAAAAAAAACTTACAAAATGTTCGTTATCAAATTGTCTATCCATTAGTGTTAGTACAAAAAAGAATTAATGAACACTTTACGAGGAGATGCATGCTATCAATAATTATTACTCATTTTTATGTTGTTGTTGGAAGGAGATTAGTGATAATTACACCTCTTTAAAAAAAAGTGTACTACCATTTTAGAATCAACATTATGTAGAAATTTTGTGTAATTTTATTAATTGATATTTCTTTTTAAATAAAGAGTAGATAGCTCTTAAAAACTGCACAAAAACGACTAGCGCAGCGTTTTGCTCAGGGAGGCGCCTTAACGTTTCTCGGTCTAGTAGGTTGCCAGGTTGTCAATGTCTTTAGAAATAAATCCGCCATGTTATGGCATTGCTTATAGTGACTGTTAAGCTGATGTTGGTAACTTTGAACTAATGTGACTAAATTGATAATGGTACGTTTATTTTGTTGTGGAAAAGCAAATGGAAATTATCTTCAAATCTAATAAAGTTTTTGTTTTGTTTTTTAAAGAGATGAGTAGAGTTATTTGACATAATGATGAAAGCCTATAGGTGTCTAATCATTCGATTGTTTGAGAACCTACCTGTAAAATAACTTCCTTTTTTGAAGTCGGTTGAAAATGTAAACGGTTAAGAATCTACAATACAAGCGCAATGTGCTTTTGCTATTTTCAATATTATATTTCTGCTTTGTTAAATGGCTGCAGCAATTACTATGTCGAATTTTAGATCGTGCAATAACCCTTTTCTCACTTTTGTCTTTTTAGGGTTCCGTACCCAAAGGGTAAAAACGGGACCCTATTACTAAGACTCCGCGATCCGTCTGTCTGTCTGTCTGTCCGTCTGTCACCAGGCTGTATCTCATGAACCTTGATAGCTAGACAGTTGAAATTTTCACAGATGATGTATTTCTGTTGCCGCTATAGCAACAAATACTAAAAACAAAATAAAGTAAATGTTTAAGTGGGGCTCCCATACAACAAACGTGATTTTTAGGCCGTTTTTTGCTATACTGGTACGGAACCCTTCGTGCGCGAGTCCGACTCGCACTTAGCCGGTTTTTTTATCAGGTATCAAACAATCTTTCTCTAATCACGCTTACACTATATTCCTTACCGCAAGTAAAATCAAGGTACTAGGCTTACATAAACTAAAATAACTTGCGATTACACAAGATTGCATCATTTTTCATATGAGGTATCATTAACATGGTCAGAGCACGTGTTGCGGTCAAACCTGGGTTAGTGCGGTTAGGCCACTCTCACACATGCATGTCCGCGATGACTGCAGCGATTACTGCAATTAAATCAATAAGTTCAACCATATGGTCGAGGAGTTCAACCATAGGAGATGGTAGCGGACCGTATTGTATGTGGGATAAAGGAATGGGTGTTTTTTGTGTCCTGAGCGATACCTATGTCCAGCAGTAGATAAGGATAGGCTGAGTTGATTGAAAAATGAGACTTATGTATGATCTGTTAATGCGTTTTTTACAATGGTAAGCTTCCAAATGACTACAATCCGTTGGACAAAAGTGCGATAGAAACCAAGGTATAATAAGGCTAGGTTTAATTATGTACTTATTTATTACTGCAGTTTGTGGTCGACATTTAGGTGTGCCACATGCACCTAAAGGCCAATTCTTCTTCTTTCGTGTGAGGTGTGGCCACCTCTGGTGTCAGAGTTAATTAAGCCGCCTCTGGGAATCCCACAGGCCTCTGACTTGGCTATTTCAGACTTACATTAACTATGTAAGTCCAGGTTTCCTCAAGATGTTTTCCTTCACCGTTGCCTGTGATGTCTAAGATAAACTTAGAAAGTACATATGAATTTGAAAAAGTCACATTGGTACTTGCCCGGATTTGAACCCACGACCTCAAGCACGAGAGGCGAGGTCTTAGCCACTGGGCCACCACGACATTCCACTGGGCCACCACGACATTACAAGGCCAATTGAATGTACAACACTATCCGTCTAAAGTAAGTAGTCGCAGAGTACCACTGCAAGATATAGCAAAATAAATATTATATTTTGTTGTCTATTTCATTTCATAAACGCACATAGTAGTTATTTGTGATTTTACTTTGCTTAATGTAGTCACATAATATTAGGAATCCCTTATATTGTTTCTCCTTCTCTTTTCAACGCAATCGAGCTAGAACAGTGAAAGTTAAATAATTGAATATAATAAATGGCTCGAAGATGCCTCAATAAGCAGTCCCGTGAGAGAACAGCCTTATATCGTTTCGGCATTCACGAAAATTTGATTGATGAAAACGTCCCACATTCCGCTTACCGAACTTAATAATTCAAGGAAGAGGTTGAAAAAACGGGCGGGACTGTAACCACGGCAATTTGGCTGGGTTCCGCACGTAATTGATAATTTTATGATATTATGTAGTTTTTGGTACTGATGATAATATGTTTTTACGAGTTATCGTAATTGAAAATGATAACAAGTTTGAAAGCAGTAAAAGCGCAAAGCGGGTATTGCTTTTTGCTTACAAATAATTTATGATTTGTTACTTTTTCTTCTGTCTCTGGTGATCCACCATTCCTGTCTTTTTACCGTTTGTTGTACACAATTCAATTTTGGTAAAAAAATTAATTAGAACAATTTTGTATAATTTTCACTGTTATTATTAACTCCTTGGTTGGTATTAAATACGTATCGCATGAAACAAATTGAAAATTAATAAATAAATACACCTTCATCTTTGCTTAATTTAATGAGTATGCATACAATTTTAATGACTATTTCAAGAATGTTTCTTCTTTTAAATATCTTACCTTTTACCGTGATGTACCGGCTATAGATGATATCCCGATCTTTACCACGGGAATTGCATACAAGGTCTAAGGTCTTATGGTACCAACTAGTTGTTGGTTACTAGATCAGTAGTATTCTATAGAGCAATACTTCGTTCTGGGATATGAGTTTTAATATTTTTTAAAAGTATAAAATTTCTTTAAAAATAATGTGTCGCGTCTGATACCTTATGTCCATTCTTAACAAGAAAGGTAAAGACTAAACGCAATACAAGAGCATATTTGAACATATAGTTGTGTTTTGTTTTGTTAGGATTCGTATTTTAAAACAAAAACTTTTATTTTTATTTTATAAGCGCAAAGATGTGAAACACAAATTCCTTGTTCCTTACTCCTTGCGCTTTTCTTTTTAAATTCTCAATGAACCTTAAATCACCGCGGCTCTCGAAAGCGCCAGAACCGCGATAAGGTTGGCTCTCTGCCCCCAAAACTGTATAAATAATAATTTATACAAAAACCCGGTACGGTCTTTACTCATACATTGTGGAATAACCCAATTATTAAGGCGCTGGATATTACATATTACCAGTGGATAAATTATCGCCGTATACATTTAATACATTCAAAAATATTTTGGGGCGTGTGAGACCAGTATTGTTTAAATTCTCTGAAAAAGCGTTTTTGGTCAATGAATTACGATGTTTGACGTCGCTATCAATATAAAACTGGCTTGTTAAGTAAATGGAGCACTCTTTGAGTAGAATAACCGCCTAAAATATTTTTATAATGCTTAGCGAACATTAATTTACAGCTTTGTTTTGCCAGCAAACAATTGATTTACGAAACTTGATATTGGAGGCTAAAGATTATTTTACAAGTTATGGTCAATTCTCGGGTACAGATATTGCAAAAAAAGGTGTTATTTTATCATTTCTAGTCCATAAACATCATTTACCTTACTAACACTGAATATTTAGTACACGCCGCAAAGACAACAAAAACAAGACAATTTATGTGCCACGATTTATGTAAAGTGTAATTTTAAATGCCACGATTTTAAAATCGATGTCACGCGCAATCACATACTGGTACATGTCAGTGCTCGTATTATTATTATTAGGGGAAATCGGATCGATGTGTATTGAGATCTAATCGAGTCGGCGCGTGCGACTGTATCTCGATCACAGCACGCATGCGTACGGTGGCATGATGACGCACTTTCAAATAGAGAAAAAATGTATTGAATGTGCTTTTTGAAAATTGGATGTGAGAAAATTGTTGCAACTATCTGCATCATTAGGTTGTCTGATGACATTTTGCAATATGCCACTTTGTACTTTCTGGAGTCAGGCACTTATGTGTATGGATATCATTGAGAAATTCCATTGCATTGCAAGAGTGAGAAGAAGAAAGCTGTTCAGCCACTATTCTTAGCTTTAATCTACCAAAAAATAAATATACCTCATAATCTGCTCATTAATTCATTATAAAGCGAACAGGATAAACCAGACATACAAATACTCAACAAATATTTGAACATCTCATAGACTAAACGCACTCTAACCGTTAGCCTCGCATGTTGGCCAAGCCTATTTGCCATGTATACTAACTATTTGCCAAACACACCATCTATTTGCCAAGAACACTGATATTTGATATAACCATCACTTACAGTAACGGGCTTTACTTATTATAATGTCGCGGAAACGACTGGGACACACATAGTGTTTGTGTGGCCGTCTGTTACACCGGCTTGTAATTACTTGTCATGAATTTTCTGTATGTCAGTCTAGTTATGTGCAAACATTAGTTATTAGCGTTGACGACGTTGACGTATGCATATTTTCATCTATAATTTTAAAACCGGATTGCCAGTATCTAGAACTGAAGCTCTGTTGAGATTTTCTATGATCATGAAGTTGAAAATTTGTCTGGTGTTTCCGTCTTTCCATATTATCCAGCTGTTAATTAAATTTGCTTCTATTAGTGCTAAGGGTTCAATATTTTGCACAATCCTTAAAGACTTAAAGTTTATGTTGTTACTTACTGTTTATGTATGGTTTCAGGTTGCAATAAATTAACCTTATCAAGATTTTTACGAGCTTATCTGGTTTCAAGATTGGATTACTGCGTTTCCTCAATTTTTGTTCATTCATAACTTGTGTGTGAATGACCTAACATTTCTGTGCCAATGTTTCCTTCCGTGCTTCATGTCCTGTTAAATTCTGTGGCAAGCAACTCATTACATATATTTTTCAATACAGTTGTTAAACATGGCGTACTTTCAGAGGCTATAATTATGATTCGAAAGTTAAATCTTACGCATAGGCATCTTTCTGTTACGCGGTCGTGACTTTTGTTTACGAGCTCGATCATTATGTTTGCAGTTTAGTTTTAAATTTATAAGTCAATTTAAAAAAGTTTAGAAGCAAGGAGTTTTCAAACGTAGAATAAAATGGGATAGATTTTCTACGAGGAAAAATGAATGATTCCGTACGTTTTAGCATTGAATTCTCAAAAGTCTTTTAAATGGTTGTTTAATATATTTAATTACCAGTTTTAATTTAATTATTTTCACATCAACATTTGTCAAAAATGTAATAGGCTGTAAAGGCTTTTCGTTGAAAAAAAAAATGTCCAGTTGCAAAAACGCGCCATAAGTCAATTTAAAAAAGTTTAGTAGCAAGGAGTTTTCATACATAGAATAATATGGGATACGATTTTATACGAGGAAAAAATAATGATTCCGTACGTTTTAGCATTGAATTCTCTTTTTTTTAACACGCTTTTATTAGCTTGGTATGTATGTATCTATGTATCAATGTATCAATGTAACGGAATCTTTGAACGTGATTTTCACCCACTTCAAAACGTTGGATTGATTTGAAACTTTGCACACTTATCAAGGACCGATGACAATGCAATAATTTAAACTGTTTGTCCCATTATCCTTACCATTAAAGCGTGTTTTTTTAGTTTTTAGAACTACAATTTATTTAAATAGTTGTTTAATATATTTAATTACCAGTTTTAAGTTAATTATCTTCACATCAACTTTTTTCAAAAATCGAATAGGCTGTATAGACTGTTTTCTTTGTAAAAAAATATGTCCAGTTGCAAAAACGCGCCATATTGAAAATTTTATTTTTTGTGAATAATTGTTTTTACTGTTTCTCACAACTGTATTGAAAAACGTCGTGTGATACACGGGTTTGTAGGTTATTGCAAACTCGTGTCATTAAAAACCCTCGCCTTCGGCTCGGGCTTGTTAATAACAGCTCGTTTGCAATAACCTACTTTCCACCCTTGTATCACAATGTACTATTTCAATTGACTATGTCCAAAGTGACTGTTACGCTACAATGTGACAGGTGGAAAATTCGTACTGTTGCGAACTTCACGGTCGGCTGCGGATATTCAGCCATAACGAGTGGCCAGCCAATGAAGACATTATTCTATGGACACCCGTTTATTATGCTAACTCCTACTTTGTGCTGTCAGTCTTAAGTTAAGCTGGAGTTTGTTTGAAACAGAGTAACTATTATTAGTTTTCTTTGATCGGAGATTCTACTGCAGTTGTTTTGTTCGCCTTAAATGGGATCATGAGCAATTCTTGGCTGTTTTGATGGCTTCTTCAAACTTTGATTTGTGGTTCTTATCGTGGCACCACTCAACTTTCTAATTTTACCTTGGATATAATTGGCATCGGTATTGAGGAAACCTGAAATTGTAGTTAACATAATTCTGAAATCGCAAATCTGTCTTTCGTGGTGCTCATTGGTACGTAGTATCCCTTTGTCCTGCAGTGGGACAGTTACTGCCTGACTTTCGTTGACTATAGCACAGAAAATATGATACTAGCATACAGATGCCTCATCCCATACAAAGAAACTGTGCCGACTACTAGCGTTTTTTGTCTGATTAAACTGATATTTTTTCTAAGAATATCGATCGTGTTCGTTTCCTTTCTACGGATATAGATGGTGTTAGCAGCGACTTGCAAGTAAAAGGGTTAAATCGGTTCGTCAATATTTTTTTTTACAATAAATACAGCGAAGATTTGTTTTATAGTATTTTTTTGCACGTTTTTACAGTTTCATTGTACCAAAATGTGTTACAAAAACAAATTAATATTTTAATTATTTAAGGTTTGCTGTTAGAGAACCCATTTATGGGTTAAGCTCGCCTTTGTACATAAGTTGTCCATTGTATTTGTATCTTCTTATTATGTTTTGTGTGCAATAAAGAATAAGAATAAAAAACCGAGTGCATGCCTCAGAAATTTAAAACCGCGCCATCTATTGGAATCAATTTTAAATGATCCATTCAAATACTCTTTGAAATGTGAATTAAGAGCCCAATATTCCTTAGTTTTGTACTTAGGAGTGTTAATTAAACTCAATAACGAATCGAAGCTTATCACGCCATCTAGTGTAATTTATTTGTACCAAATTTTATTTTTTCGCGTTGTGTGCCCGTGACTATAGCATTTCATATAATAGGGTGGCCATATATGAAAGTCTAAAACAATATATTATTGTCGCCCATTAATAACAGGGACATCCAATTATTGAAGCATTATCTTCGTGTAATAAATCTATGTAATTGACAGCCATGGTTCCGCAGGGCGAGAAATAATTAATAGTTTTAATTTTTATATTTATCTTGATGTAATGGAATGTACGATTAATGGCGACAGATGTGTTTCTAATTGAATGTAAAATGTGTGCTTTATCTTTTTTTGTAATTGCCGTTTACAAGTCTTGTTGTTGAGTTATGGGAGGTAGTGCGTTTACATTAAGGTGTTAATCAAATATGACTGGCGCATGTGTTATTTGTATCTTGCGCTTCTGTAGGAAATATGAGATGCCCTACCTAAACTTACACTTGAGAATATAGAAGTATACAATTGCGCCCATCATATGACTGAACTTAGAGTGTTACCAAATCAATTGATTGATTGTGGATCGATAATATAGATCGAAGTTCATCGATGTCTGTCAGTTGGCAACCTTTGGTGTAGGAGACGATGTAAATCGTCGTCAATAAATCCACTATACCATCAATGGACGATCATTCGTAAGACCTTAAGAAGCAACTTATTTTTCCCATAAAATAACTATGCAAATCGAAAATCCACCCGATTTCACCATAAACTTTAATTAAGTCTTTACACAGAAAAGTATTTTCTTCGATATTGAAATCTTCCAAAGATAGTCATCGACAGTTCACACTTAAGCGGTTATATCGCATCCGATATTCAAATATACCAATAATATATAATGTATATTTGTATAACCACCTCAGAACACGATGTTATACAACACTGACATTGGCCGTGAATGAAGAAAAGAAAGTTAATACGAGTTGCATTAATTTATAATGTAGTTATTAAGATCCGATTGGCGAGACTGGGTTTTCATTTAGAAACAAATCATCTGTGTTTGTATTTGTAAAAGGCTTTATACAGGCATGATCTTTTAAAGTAGTCAATGCTATATTGACGAAATAATAGGAATATATAACTTTAAAAGCTGTATTCTTAGACTTAGCTTTTGTACAAAATAAAGCTCAGATTTAGTAGTTACAAAATAATCATCATCATTATCATCATCATATCAGCCGAAGAAGTCTACTGCTGGACATAGGCCTCCCCCAAGCGTCACCACATGGACCATTCCCGTGCGTCTCGTATCCGAAAGACGTTTCATTGTAAGGCCTCCCACCAGGTGGACCGATGACCTGGTGAAGTTTGCGGGGATCCGCTGTTTGTAACAACAGTAAAATAGTTAATATTAAGGAAAACGTCAAAACATAATAAAAATGTTGTGCTAAAACCCAAAAAACCATATAATTCAGTCATTATATATGTCGCATCAAGGCTGGCCGATAGATGTAAACCATCGGGAAGTCAGGATGTATTCCCTTAGGTTAAGACATCGTGTGTGGGCAGGTCGGTGGGTACAATCGTGCAAATGAAATCACATAAGTTATTCGATACACTGGGTTTATTCAAATAGACACAAGTTACACTCTTGCTTACTAATATTACGGATCGACACAGATTCTACGACGTCTTAGCTCTACGGCTGTCAGTACTAAACTGCTCTATTCTGCTGTCCCCACTATGCAAGCGGTTAGAAAAAGCGCGCCAATGCGTAGTTGCTCTTGATTGCCGCTAGGGGCTTGCTTGCGATTTGTTTTGACGTCCGTACTATTGACTCAATCCGACACGGCCATCCTGCGAGACAGGCGTCCTCGTCTGTGTCCTCATTGTCAGGTTTTAACAGTGTATCGAATCATGTGGAAATCCTCAATGGATGTCCTCAGCCCTTGGGGAAAGCTGAGGGGTCTGTCAGACTCTTACTGACTAAAACCACATGGTGTTCTCTAGGCCGTAATTCTTCTTGAGAGGCGAACGTGGAACACACACGTCGCCTTCTCGGGCCTCTCTCAGGTGACAGATCCCCAAATCTATCACCCGCAGGCATCATCTTCTTGTCTTTGCTCCATGCCATCTCATGGTCACCTCGTGTTGCACCACACGTCGTCTTAGTCCACTCCATCCTGGCAATCTCCCATCATACAAGGAATGTTTTCTGAAACATAAAATTTCCAAACAGTATTCGGTCGTCCAATCCTGACTAATACTCTAGAGTGAGGAAACATTTTGAAACAATCAAATATGATCATTTAAATCTCTTTGTTCACTATTGCAAGGAACGAGTAATTCTATTTCCAATTTAAGGAAAATAGCAATTTAATAATCGATATGGTACCTAAAAGCACCCTATCTTCGTGTTTACAAAGTTCAAGTACCACTGATAGTCATTAATGTCACATTAAATGAAACAAAAGAAACAAGACACCAGGTATCTTATTCACGATCTTTAGCCACTATCTCATTACTCTCCTAGCCATGTCATAGCTCCCCTAGCTATATCATAGTTCTCTTAGCAATCACAATTGCTCTACTCGCACATCTCCACGATGTCGAGTCAATTCAACTCTCTGAACTCAGAACCTGTTCACACAGAGATTTAGTCTGTCATATGATACGTTAATTCATTATCTAATTCATCTACAATCTCAATTGGTACTTGAGCCTTGTGTGTCTTACCAACACGATCTACGCATAGTAATCAAAATTAGAAAACCAAAAAAATAATAATTTTCGCAATGAGGGCTTGACGATTCGAACGTCATCAACATTAACATGATCTCTCCACACGCGTGACTGCGAGTTTACTTTCCTTTAACCTCATGACTCAATAGGAACTTACTGTAAGGTTCCTAACACAAACATGAATTTTCACACCAGCTATAGTGTCACACAGACTACAGGTGCCATACAGGCCTACCGCTTCCATAAAGGCCAACAGTTGCCACACAGGCCAACAGTTGCCACACAAGCCAATAGTTGCCACTCAGGCCAACAGTTGCCACCTAGGCTTACAGTTGCCACCTAAGATTAGTTGCCACCTAGGCTCACAGCTGCCACACAACGCTCGGCTACTCCTGACCTAACTAGATTATTGGATTCGTGAAAATAGGGAAATTTGAGAACTCTACTCTTTAACCAAATCATTACCCTGGGCCATGTACCACTAGTCGCTCCAAACAAACTTTAAAACTACTGCAGCAACAACTGCCAAGCTTATAGAAACCCTCGAGTAAAACCTCCAACGCCATGGCTCTCTAGCCGACCAGCAATTATATTGCTCTCACAACGGTCTCTCGGTCTCTCTCTAGACCTCTCGACCTCCACCAGAATCCACTGGTACGGTCAAACGTAATACGTTCGATAGACTGAATTACTCGACACCTTAAGCTTGCTCATTATCATCAAAATCCTTTTGACATCAACATCGACTGGTACATGACCCGCTGGAATCTGCCCTAACATACCTTGTGCATACTTGTAGGTTCTAAGCGTACCTATTTAAAGCTTTCAACGTATAACGATCACCGTCCTGTCATAATCACCTATCGTGGACTTAATACAAAGCCTATTTAGTATTCGAACCAGAGATTCTCTACTTCATTAGAAAAAAGTCCCACGATCAAAAAGTTCAACAACTAAACAAAGTTATTGTAAAAATTCTGTTACTCTTTACCATAATTCAAAGGCAATGCACACTCAACTCATGAAACTTCTTCGTTGACCCATCGCCACATGTTACTCATGAGGTGCGGTCCAAAGTTCTGAGTATGACAAGTGTACAAGCCATCAGATTTGGTCTCACTGCCATTGTCATCAACTATGACGTCTAATTCTCAAGGAACTTGGTGATCGGGGATCCTTCTCACAAGATTCGCGCTTTTTACTCAAAGATCTTGGAACATACCGACTGTTCATATGAGGGGAACAATTAAGCCTGATAATATTTGCGTGACAATAACTCGTGTGAAGGAGCTTCACGAATTAACTTTGATCAATATCGTTTAAAATCAAATTATCAACAGTAACCCTTTACTATCGCTCACTAACTCAGTTTTCATGTAAGGAAAACGATCGCGAGATAACTGCTATCATAATATTACTTTGAAAGTAAGCAAGTGCATTCAGATCTAAAGACGGTGGTTGTAAATCGTTACGCAACATAAGATCTGTTCCGAATACACGCAAATGACCAGTACCGTTACTAACTCGATACAATTGCCTTCGCCCAACGACTTTACTAACTCGCTTTGCCACTGAAGATGACTAATTGTTAAGTCACTTTGGATAGATCATCTTTTTCATCATCTGCCTAGCCTTTTCCCAACTATATTGGGGTCGGCTTCCAGTCTTACCGGATTCAGCTAAGTGCCAGTGTTTTACCTGGAGCGACTGCCTATCCGACCTCCACAAACCAGTAACTGGATAACACGGTACCCCTTGGCAAGACTGCTGTCAGATCTCAAGCATCTGACTACCCGTAACGACTGTCAAAGATCTTCAAATGACAGCCGGGACCAACGGCTTAGCGTGCTTTCCGAGGCACGGAGGAAACTCGGTATGTTGAAATGGTCACCCATCCACGGACCGACCTCGTCAAGCGTTGCTTAACCTTGATGATCGACCCGTGCGGCTGTTATTATTTAGCCACGAGCTCATCTTCTTATGGGATATTAAATCCTAAAGTTCGTACTGAACCAAATGTTGAAACCACCGCCAATAGGAAACTCATTAACTACTTTCTTACAAGTGTGTCTTAATTACCTAGTGATAGTGCTAGATGTAATCACGACCAACTCAGTGGTCAAACGTGAACACTCTTAAAGCTTGAACTAGCATCACTTCACTAGAGAACCTTCGACCTCACTATCGAAATAACATGGAAGCGACTCACCGAGTATTCCATTCGAAACTTGCGAGCGTTCGTAACGTTCGGCTACCATCTGCAAACTTCTAGCCTGCCTTCGGTCTCAACCTCTCAGATGTTGACACGTCAACCTTCGCATTCAGCATTTGAACCGCTAGCCTGCAGCAGAGGCTCCACTGCGACGCAATATGGTATCTGAAACGTGAAAAACATTACGAGAGTATATGTTCACAGTTATCTTAACTATACACAGCTTTGATGGAAATTAACCAGTGCAGCGGTGTAGTAAACTAAACCGGCACAGCAAAATGGGTTATTGTGGACATGAACCACACAGACCACACAGTACAGAACCCAAGTGTCCAGGTAGGTATATGGGCTTTAGATAATCCAATGAATGCCATAGCGTCAGTGGAATTTTAAGTCGCAATTAACGAGGCCTGGTAGGGTTTATCACCTTTTAGATAGTTTGGCCCTCCGACCACAAAAGAACAATACTATGCTTCTCCTCAAACTTAGTTAATTCTCACTACATTAAACTATCACACTACAAAACTAAACAAAATATTTCATTTAGAATTGTCATAATTTCCAGACTGAAATGTAAGGTAGGTACGTCACTGTCACCATATCGTTCTAACTTCCAAACAATAATAGTTGGAAAAGGCCAGTCAAGGGTTATGGCCAGTGATAGTAGAAAAATACTTGACCAGCGATAACTAATATGAGATTATGGACTTGACATGGGCCATACCGTAAACAAAACCAGAATTTTGAATAATGAACACACTTTTCCATAGTCGTAACAAAATGAAAACGACTCACCAGATTGGCATACAGATCCGTGTGTATGGATCATTCCACACGTCCACACGCTCCTCCTTGGTTTGTCCAGCTCTTTGGTTGTTACTAGCCTCCTTACTGCTCCGTTCCGGACTGGTTATTTTCATTATTTTGTTTTCGAGGGTAGTCACAACCGACACCACGATTTTTTTTGCAAGAATGTAACCGCCATTTTCACTAGCATTTTTATTACGTGTGATCTCATTAGCACGACCGAATCCCAATTCTGATGTCGCATCAAGGCTGGCCGATAGATGTAAACCATCGGGAAGTCAGGATGTATTCCCTTAGGTTAAGACATCGTGTGTGGGCAGGTCGGTGGGTACAATCGTGCAAATGAAATCACATAAGTTATTCGATACACTGGGTTTATTCAAATAGACACAAGTTACACTCTTGCTTACTAATATTACGGATCGACACAGATTCTACGACGTCTTAGCTCTACGGCTGTCAGTACTAAACTGCTCTATTCTGCTGTCCCCACTATGCAAGCGGTTAGAAAAAGCGCGCCAATGCGTAGTTGCTCTTGATTGCCGCTAGGGGCTTGCTTGCGATTTGTTTTGACGTCCGTACTATTGACTCAATCCGACATATATAAGAAATGAGACATATCGAGAATTTGATCTGACGCAGACGCTGGCATTTACCGAACGTGATTCTTTACATAAAAAGAAAGTTTGTCTTATATTTTATGTTATTACAGCAAATCCGCTTCCAGCATCTTGATATTTATTTAGTGGCAGACAAATTTATTAATTACATTATTTTCTTGAACTGTCAGAAAAAAAAACAATCTTATTAGTCCATTACATTTTATCGTGTTGATTGATTTCAACATTATTCTCATCTAAAATTAAGCTAGTATTTACACAAACGACTACCGTATTGCCTTTTGAAAGAGAAACAATAATCTTACCATCCTTTACATTAAATACGAGCTCCGCACTGAGCCTAAACCTGTCACTATCAGATCCAATAACAATATTCCTTTAAGATGTAAAGCGACAAATGCAACAGATTATCCATCGCCGGCATTGACCGCGATCGTTTTCTACGAGAAAGCAAATTGTGCCGTCGCGTCGTCAATACAAGCGGCTTCGTCTAAAAACTAGTTTAGACACTTAGCTTATTCATATATTTTCACTTATGTAAATTATATGAATTCTCTTGCTGCTCCTGTGAACTATTCGTCCGGTTGGAAACGCATTAGCACGCAAATGTTTATGATTTTCATTAAATGTAGAAGTAGGAAAAGAACGGTTTTTTTGTTTTTTGTTTTTTATGTTTTTATTCGTAATGGGTTTGCTCTTGACTCTAGTCTAGGTCAGAGGTGACAGAGACAAAGTTTTGGGTATATATCTCACGCACATTTAATTTTTAATCTGTTCTTTATGGCTTTATTATGCATCTTAATGTCCAAGCAATGTAGCCTAATTAGCCAATCCGAAATCTCTCTCCTCCAAAGATCTTCCTTAAATGTTTATGTGGCGTTAAAAGCTACTCGATAGTTTTTGGGGCAAAGTGTAAACAACATCAACAGAGCTTCTGAATTTTGTTGATACTAAAGAAGTAGCAGCAGTAGGTAATTTAATAACTTGAACGAACTGTAGCTATCTCTTTTGATTTGGACACTATAAACCATAAAGAAACGACTATCTTTGTCTAAATGATGAAAATTCCAATTTAGCTATTAGCAAATAGTAAGCTTAATCTTTAACCTTGTACAGATATACTTGTAGTTCCCGGACTACCCGTGACAAGGAAAGTAATGGCAAAGACCAAAAGTTCAGAGAAAGGATTCCAACAAGATCGTGAGTTCTACTCCCGATTGCTCGTACAATTATTGGTGCGATGTTAGTGAGATTAAATGGCAAAATAAATTCGATTTAAATATGGCTGTCGTGTGCTTACTGTGACTGGTTTAGTTGATCGTTTATACCACGATTATGTTTGCCATTTCTTTCAGTTCACCGTTACTCTTGTAACTTATGGTCTTCTTCTCATCGTTATTTTCATAGAATGCCAGATTTAGCTTTTACACTAAATCTTCTTTGATGTTGGCTTTTACAGTTAGCTCCAATATCGTCTCCTTATCATTATGTATAGCAGTTATTTGATGTTTGTAGGCCGATTCAGATCCAACTTTATTTACATCTGCAACGGTTTTATCTATTTATGGTTATTAAAAATTATTTCTTTTGTTTTCAGGTCCAAAATGGCATCAGATGTCGCGTCACATATAAGGAAATCAACAGTTTTATGGCTAATTTTAGCCTTAACGAATGTAAGTACTTTTAGAAACGATAAAAATAAATATTTGCGATTGAGATTATTATTCCATTTATTCATTTTAATTACATACTGTTGCATTTTTAAATATTATTCTATAAAAAATAAAATAAAAAAAAACATTTAAAAATACAAAAATAGTAGCCCACCGGTTTCTATAGATTATTATTATTATTTATAAAAATAAAGGTGTATAAAATCATAACTTAAGAACTATGACCCACAAAATCGATTTCATGGTCTGTCTGTGGGAACAGAACAAACAATATTAAAAATAAGATTTATTAGTGCGGACACTAAATTTTCACTTATTGAACTTATAGAATAACTAACAATAATATTTATCATTCATAAGCATGTAGTAGCTGGTGAAATGAATTTCAAATTTACTGCAGCTTTATGTGGCACCAGTAACGACTTTAAATGTTCCTTTCTAGTAGAAGAAATAACCAAACCTAAAAAACATTTCAAAAGTATATCGCAAAAATAGACTTAGTAATGTAGGGTCTTAAGAATTTGCCTGAATGACGTTTATTTGACCCCAAGAGCGTTGAGTGAGATCAGCTCTTTGAGGTCTCTCACATAAATTGTAATGTATCGGGACAGCGTCTGAGGCACCGAAGTCACTAGCAATTGTACTTTACGAAATATGTCAAGAGCACTTTGGAGTCAATTGGAAACAAATGTTACAAGTTGGGCTTTACGGAAAATTTGTAAAATAATTTTGTACCTAATGTTAGAGAGTTCTATGCTAAAGTAAGCTTGTACGTGAATGCAAGTTTAGTTACTCAATATGTTTGACATTAAGTTCTTTATAGCGAATTTCAAATCAGGATATAAAAAAAAATATGCTTTGTTCGAACAAAGATGATGAAGCATGATATAGACTTTCAAAATCATTCTAGAAACGTTTGAAATATAGTTAATTCTTAAATGAAACGCACATTAAAGTGAGACAAATCTCTCGGTTTCACAATGACATATTATTTACGTTGACCTGTCTAGGCTCTAGACTATAATTTAGAAATCTTCTTTTGTTTAGTTTCCTATAAACCGGCAAAAGTGTCGAAATGACTCGTTCGATTTGAGTTGAAAATATCGATAAGAATATTAATACGTATATGGTTGATATCACGCTTTCATTTTCTTTCTGAAGCGTGAGAAAGAATTATAGAAATTAAAATGCCGTAATAAAAAGTAAGATTGGAACAAATTGTGGCCGATATTAAAACTAAGTAATATATTTTTATAGTGTTTGATTCTGATTGAAGATTTTTATTGATTGATGTTCAATTGAATATAACACTCGTTACTGTATATATCTAAATTGGTTTACGATTGTTTAATTGACGCATTAAGTATTTGTATACGTACACAATATGATGTATTGGGAACAGTTAATCTTACGAAATATGGTACCAATTTGGAGCTACATATTTGGCTACATATTTTGGAGTATTAAAATTGTTTGTGTAAATGTAACATTCTTGCCCGTCTTTTTGTAATGAGATAGTAACGTTCAAATATTCTATTCGTTACTAAAATTGGTTTTATTTGGATTGTGATTGTATCATCACAATCACGATCTATTTTTTTGAGCAGGCCCGTCGCATTTCAATCAAAATCCTATAAAAAAGTAAATTAATCCAAATTCAAATCTAAATCTTAGAAGCTGCGTCAAAGCTCCGTTTACAACAAAAACCCGACCTAGTAGATCATTGGGTAAGCAGAATCGAAACGCCGTCCTTGGCGAGGTCAACGGTCTTAGCCGGCTAAATGGCGTAGTCTTCATCATGGTAACAACAGTACGTAAGATCGTGACTTTCTCATTCGGTCGGGTAGCTGTGTTCAGTGTCCGCTCCATTTGACGCGGTGTCGTCGCAAGCGCGTCCGGCGACACACATAGCGAACATATCGCACGCCAACTGGACCAAGTTTGTAAAAACATACGGATAGAGTTAGTACTGTTCGCAGAAGTGGAAGCACGCCTCAATTAATTTTCAATCGGTATGTTTGGACTTTTGCTGGTTTGTGGTTTAGATGGGGATTGGGGGTTATTCAGAGATGTTAGTTTATTTTCAGTAGCGTCGTTTTCGAGTGATGATGGTGAATACACCCGTTACATTTTGGTCGTAAAATCCTGTGGTGGGTCGTTCCGGTGTATAAAACATAACATACAACTATTTGTAAAGATAAAATTTATAATAATAAATTTTTTTCACTAAAAAACAAACCGACTTCCAAAACAAAAACTGCAAAAATTACATTCGTTTTGGAAGTTGGTGTTGTAAAATGATAAAACAAGAGGTACCGAAGACAACAACTTCCGAAATTAAATATAATTTTACACTTTTTAGTGTTTTGCTTTGGAAGTCGGTTTATATATTTGAGTTTTTTTATTATCTTTTATTTTTGTCTTTATAAATCGATATTGATTCATGAACTGGATGGAACCTCCACGAGATTAAAATGGCCATAATGTAACAGTGTATAAACAGATTACAAAAAATCAAATCAATATATCAACATTGGAATTTAACTTCAATCAAATTAATTAACCTAATAATGTATCAAAGCATCTGAAATCCTAATTAGCTCTTAATTTCAGAATTACAAATATTATTTAAATTATTATTTTTTCTATCAGTACCAAGCGTTCCGGATTCTGAGCAATAAAGCTAAATGGATAATCGCTACTTATTTTAAACCATAGAACTCCAGCCTTTCATAGAACTTGTGTAGGCTATAAAATTAATTTATTTATAAACTAGTTATTATTTATAACTTCAATAGGCGTTTTTTTTGTTCTGTGAGATACCACCACCCTTATACAGAGCTGGCAATTAGTCATGTTCACGTTTTATAACAGCGTAGGTCATAAAACATTACGTTCTAATGTAAAATAAATAATGTATATTAAAATAGATACTAATAAGTACATCAATTTATTTTGTGAAATATATTTTCCTAATTTTTCCACTTGGTAATAAAGTTTTTCGATTTCAAATTATCAATAAAGTTAGCATCTCATTTTCAGCCTTTCATAAAGGTTTGCTTTTATAAAAAAAAAACATTAATATCCATTACTTTTACTGGTTGACGATATCATCCATAAATGAAGATTGTATTAGCATTGGGTAACGTCTTTGACAAGCATTAATTCATTGGCGTAATAGAAGATCTTAAATAGTTTTAGTATCTTGACACCTTAATCTCCAATAGTATCGTCAGATTACATTCCATCCATCGGCTTCAGATTCATTTGACTATAGTCTTGACGGCAGCTATTTCTATAGTTACCATATCACCAACAAGACAAGCACCTTTCAGCCGTCTTTCATTTTCAGCCAATAAAAACCGCTTCCCTGTTCTAAAATTAAACCAAACAATAGAATTCGAGTCCGGATAGACGTCAACGATAAGACAATAGCTTGTAATGGGATCGTATCAGCTGCAACCACAGAATTGCAACCATAACATGGGAGGTACTTAACTCAATAAAGCTTGATTCGTAGGGCTACCCCTTTTGTATCACATCACATCACATCATCAGCCTATTGATGTTCCCACTGCTGGGACACAGGCCTCTTCTCTATGAGAGGGAATGGGCCGTAATCCACCACGCGGGCCCTTTGCGGGTTGGTGGATGTCACATGTCTTCGAATTTTTGGTTCTAGGACATGCCGGTTTCCTCACGATGTTTTCCTTCACCGTTTTGAGAGCAGTGGTGATGAAATAATTTACACAAAGTAAAGCGCCTGCCTGGGCTCGAACCCACGACCTACAACTTGTTGCCGATACCACTGGGCCACCACTGATCACCTGTATGCCTGCCTTTTGCATGTTTCGTCTAAATGGAGTGGGTTTGAAAAGCTATGCTTCTTGTGAAAACGGGCAATTTTATTGGAATTAGAGTGCTTTTGGAACTTAAAGTACCATCTATTTAATTTAATTTTATCTATTTTATTTGGCTTTTTGAGCTTAATTGAGACATTTTAGCAATTTTAAGTGAACTATACTGGCGTTATAGTTGATTACTAGTTTCTAGTGATGCGAAGTTTTTTTTACTTTTTAATAACTAAAATTAGAAATCACTCGTATTTTCAGTATTTAGAAGAAATATCGTAGTTGTAATAAAAATTAGAAATAATTAATTTCAAATGTTATTATGATAGAATTTATAATTATTATTATTTATGTGGCATGCACCGCTAATGCAAATAAAGGATGAATTATGCTAGCATAATTACGGTATAGACCGTAGCGGGTGCGAGCCGAGTACCGTCTGAGGCACGGATGAGGCACGGATTCAAAACGTTACGAACATTTTATCTAATGAGGTTCATGGTAAACCGTTTAGCTTTTCCGCTACGGTCTGGCATAATTCATCCTTTAGTCACCCTTAAACCCATGACATTATTAATTATGCTAAACGTTTTCGCTATCAATTAGTAGTTTCAGACTTATTATAATTACAAAATGTCCCTAGCGCCGAGAAATAATGTTACCAGCTCAAAATCTACGACATTCCACGGAAGAATTTTTAACACGCTTATAAAAACTTATTATAGTGTATTTAAATATAAGTAGGCGTGACTTATAACAGCTATTTAAATGATAGAGTGACTTGCAATCGTTATTGATCTTTCTGTAGGCTAGATGTGTATTACTGAAGATTTTCTCATTAGGTAATGACATTCTTTTTGACAGTTATAATAAAGGGCTTTTTCAGCATATTCCGAAATTCGTTGTCTGTTGACGTTGAACAAGTCATATTCAAATTGTACCTATTCATAATATTTAAATTGACAGGTTACAATACGAACTGTCATTGCCTCTTTGCATGTTCGATTTCTCAATCCAATTCATCTTTATGTTTATGTGTAGATTCGTATAAATTTCCATTGGTTTTATTAGCACCGCTGTCAAAATAAATCTCAACAAAAATATCCAAAAATCCAATTTAAGAAATGACCACACAAAAAACACTAATTTCGAAATCGCCAATCAACACACAATTAATAAAGCGGCTAAAATGTTTAAAATAATTAATAAGAAATTCACTGATTGATCAGATAAGCCGTTGAATTAATATCAAAGCACAGTTGAAGTGACTTAGGTCAAGATCGGTCGAGAATCTCAAGATCACAGTACAGAGATTAGCACAAACGTCGACACATTGACTGATGATAAAAGTTATGACTTTGAGGCTTTCTGAAATAAGCTGTTGATGGTTGGTTAGAAATTAATATAATTGATAAATGGATAAAATCAGGCGGTATGCTTACAAATGTTTACGCATCAAGCTGATTGTGATAAAGAAAAGTTTAGTCTTATGAATGATTCACTTTGAGTGAAATTGTATGACTTTCTTCTAGTGTTGGATATTAGTTAAATACTGGAAATCAACTTTTATTAGTTTCAATCTTCTGTCTATGAAAAAAATTTATAGTCCGTGTCAAC
The DNA here is from genome assembly GCA_948252205.1 of Orthosia incerta. NCBI lineage: Eukaryota > Metazoa > Arthropoda > Insecta > Lepidoptera > Noctuidae > Orthosia > Orthosia incerta. The sequence goes on along the minus strand of OX411757.1, from coordinate 7,896,096 downwards.
AAAATTTATAACCAAAATCTTCTTTTAGGTTTTATGCTGTCTTACCTGAGAATTACTCACTGAAAATGTTTGTTGACCTTTGGGTCAATATTCTTTTCATCATCAGTAATCTTACTAACAAGCTTTGTTCCCCAAAAAGGCCTTTAAACAAATTTGCATCCGCTATCTACAATCGCGATGCACATACCAAGATATTCCCACCAAATCTGCATTCTGAACCAGCCCTGCGCTCAAGGCACGTCTTCGTCAAACGTCCTACATGTCCTATCTAAAACGTAATGATATGTAAAAGCCATGTGAGATCCACATGTGACCCATTGTACCCCATGATCACCTCAACAAGTCTACAACTAATTATTCGACGACACAGTAACAATACCTGTAGTTGCCTTCCTAGCAAAGGTGAACCCTTGAATCAAAATTTTTCTTAACAATTAGTAATCTTACTAACAAGCTCTGGTCCCCAAAAAAAGACCTTCAAACAAATTCGGATGCACTATCTACAATCTCGATGCACATACCAAGATATTACAAATTCTGCATCCTTAGTCAGCCCTGCGCACACGTCTCCGTCAAACGTCCTACAAGTCCTGTCTAACACGTAATGGTATATGAAAGTCGTGTGAGCTTCACTGAGAGTATGTGACCCATTGTACCCTACGATCACCTCAATTATCTTCAAGTCTACAGTTTTACAACTAATTATTAATTATTCGACGAGATAGTTACAATACCAATAGTTTCTTCGCCGGCAAATTGACGATCGATTAATTTCTTCTATATCAAATTAGATAATTATAGTAGGTAGGTATTTTAAGTACAATTTCCATCGGAAGTAGGCAAGTTAATAGCAGATTTTTATTGAAGTGTTAATTGACTTCTCCTAAATGAGTTAATTAGACTGGTAGTTTGAATTTTTTGCGAACTTTTGTGTTCTATAAGAGCGGGTGAACTTTGAGACTGGTTATATCTAGTAAAGTCAGTAGCCATGGTGAATAAAAGTAGTTTAGAATCGCCCACGAAGATCTTTATAATCATGTTTAGGAATAGGATGATGTTTTATGACATGACGTCTTTGAAAAAAAAAATGAATAACGGAGATTTTTTACTAATGAATCGAGGACCAAGGTTTCTCCGTATTTAAAATTAAATTGGCAAAGCACCTTCAGCTTTCTTCACGTGCATCCTAGAACTGATTTCTCTAAGAGGTTACTAGTTTACAGGCTTGTAATGAAGCAGGACCTGCAATTGCACGCATGCATCTTCCATGAATAAAAGATCAGACAGTCTACCGAACAACAATGGGGAGACGCGTGATCCGAATGACAGAATCGTAACGGTAACAAAATTTGCCTATCCGTGGATTCTCTTGAATATGCAGATCTTACGGGGCGTATGACGCCTCGTCGTGGAATGCTAACGGTTGGTATACTTCGACAATGAATCTTGTCACATAGGTTTTACTATCGAAAGTAATATGAAGCCGGTTTTTGAAGAAGCGCACGCGCGGGTCGAGGCAAGCGTATAACGTGACGCGTGAGGTGGAATTAATGTGACTCCACATTCTTGAACAGTGGATGAGGAAGAATAGACCGTAGAGGTCAGGTGTAAGGATGTTACCATACCAAGAGTTCGACGAATTTGATCAACGTCGTTTGATTTGTGTGGTAGCTTTTACTTTAATCTGGTGTTTATAGAACTGTGAACTGAACATCGATGAGCAGTTTCACATTTCATCGACGTCGACTGATGCATTTTTACATCGACCGCTAGCGTCGATCGGTTGGTTTTGTAACACCCTTAAAAATCAATCAGGCGCACAAGAGGATTTCATATGCAAACGCTTTACAGGTGTTTACCTGTTAAGCGCTTGCATATGAAGGAAAGCGGTAGATTACTGTATAGTAATCTACGCTTTCTTGATTATTTATTTCTCTACCAGTGAGGTCCCCATAACTCACGGTATATTACTTGAACTCTCAACCTTTCCATCGACAGCGAACTCTGACGCCTCTGTGCCTATTGTCTGCATTTCTGAGAAATATTACCACTCATAAACACGTCACTTAACATAATTATTAATTTGCTTTAATTTATCGTCTTTTGTATCAGCTTATCAGTTAATGGGAAAATTGTAAGTGCGGAGACAATAGATGAGATGAGACGCGAACTTAATCTTACGCACGTCAAGTACCTACATTCAATACTGTACTTTTGTTGAGTCTATGTTATCCTACCCTATCCTAAACTAAATGAGCAATATTTGTATTTAAATTGAAAATACATATTCTCAAAAAAAAAATGGTTTCCTCTATTTTTTAACGAACAGAGCTCGATTGTCCAGGTACAATTTACTATCTATATCTATACCAATATTATAAAGAGGAAATATTTTTTGTTTGATTGTTTGTACCGAATAGGCTCCGAAACTACAAGACCGATTTAAAAAATTCTTTCACCAATAGAAAGCTACATTATTCCTGTGACATAGGCTATTTTTCATCCCGAAAACGGGTCCTGTGGGGTGGTCCACGGGAGCGAAGCCGCGGGGAATAGCTAGTCTATAATATGTTAGAGATAGAGTGCGAATCTTGTGAGTTTGTATGTGGACAATAATTTCCGCAACAAATTTTTAAATAGGTGCAGTGGGCATCTAATTCAATGAAATTAGGTAGTAAGGTAATTCTTAAAAAACGAAAACACCACTTGTAAGGTGCATTATTACAGATGGACTTAGGCTATAACTATTCAATCCCGAACTAAGCCGGGTCATATAAATTGTTATGGGCCGGGTAGACGGGCAACTAAATATAATTATATACGACAGACGTGTTGCAAACGCAAATATCTTATTTTTACTTGCTGTAAACCTATCAGTGCTAAACTTGCCTTACCATCGTCCAATGCAATAAATATTCGATATTATTGTTATGATCCCTTCGCTTGGCGGTTTAAGTATCTCAGGTGGGAGTGTACTGGCTACCTTTCTCTCATAATTCCCTAAGTTGTGTTTCATAACTTCCTCGTTAGTCTAGTGTTTGCAAGCGCTACTGCTGAGTCTGCGGGCTCTATAGCTCTGGGTTTGATGCCCGGGTCGGGCAAATGGAAAATCCCAATAACATTTTATTGTGATTTCCCATCTGAAATTTCTCAGTAGCTCCGGGTTTGGACTTGTGCCCTTTTGGTGGTAATATGCTAGCCGCCTATTGATATAATATAATAATGCTGATGTTCTGAGAGAGCGCATTCCAAAGGGAAATTGCCTGGACAAAGAAGGAGGCATGGATAAACCCAGAACGGTGACAGGGACATTGTAGAAGACGATAATTGGCTGAGCGGAAGTGAGTTTCCATATCTATGCAAATTATACTCAGCCAAGAAACAGGACATCTATTCCGCAAAAAAATTGGTCGTATTGGCCTTCCCATGCAATCGCGTAGTGACATGAGACACGGCCAAGTTAGTGGTAGTTGGAGAATTTTTCATTAACTTCTGGGGCAACTATCCTGGTGTTACCCTAATATACCAAAACTGTAACCCAACTCTTATACAATATCCTGAATTGTATATGGTACAATGGCAGTCTTATCGCTGACAGCGAAATATTTTATATTGTATTTCTATGTTTCGATACAACATGGACTCGGTTGTCAAACAATATATTTGTTTTTTATTTTCCGAAAACTAGACTGCCAGTAACCTAACCGTAATTGATTTGAATTAAAAAACAATCTTCCCACCATATATTTTGTCCCTATATTTTTATATACAGCTTCATAAACATCATCGAACATTGATTGATATGTTTGTTTAACTAAGTAAGTACAGGCTGATAAAAAATACAATACGAGTATGTGGTGCTATACACTTAAGTAATGACTAAGCATTTGATAGTCATCTAGTAGACCGTAAGCTCCTCTTTCACATAAGGCTCGTTTCACACTACCTTGCACTACACGGTTGTGGTGGAAGGAATAGTGCTCAATCATAGATCAAAAGCCTTTTTAGGGTTCCATACCCAAAGGGTAATAACGGGACCCTATTACTAAGACTCCGCGGTCCGTCTGTCTGTCTGTCCGTCTGTCACCAGGCTATATCTCATGATCCGTGATAGCTAGACAGTTGAAATTTTCACAGATGATGTATTTCTGTTGCCGCTATTACAACAAATACTAAAATCAGAATGAAATAAATATTTAAGTGGGGCTCCCATACAACAAACGTGTTTTTTTTTGCCTTTTTTGCAATAATGGTACGGTACTCTTTGTGCGCGAGTCCGACTCGCACTTGGCCGGTTTTTAGCTTCATAAATTCAGGCACACTTGAGAATGAGTGACGATGTTATTGCCCTAAATTTGGTCTTTCGATCCGACTTAAACTGAAACAATAATGAACTAAGCTATATTAATTAGACTTCAAGAAATCCAAATTTATAAATAAATAATTTATTTATGGATAGAGTTCTAAAAACTACTGACTGAATAAAAAAAAAACAAAAAGCTTTGTTCGTTACCGCAAAAAAAAACAACAAAAATTAATTCAGTAGCCACCGCACAAACATCAAAACATTTCAAATTGAGTTCTAAAAAACCATCGACAACGCATCGAGAGTGGTACCGTCAAGTGTGAATTGACACTAATTGTTCGTGAGTCTAAGCTTTCCTTTCTGTCACGATGTTATCTTGCTTCTCGCACTAGCCTTACATGCGGCTTCACTCGCCGTTTATAGCTATCCGTTTTGTTATCTCTACGGCTAATGGCGTAGGCTTAATTAGGATAATAGACCGGATTTCTATTACAATTTCCATCATATTTAAATGTTCCGCTATGATCTGTCACTGGTGACTTCTAAATAAAACTGTCGAAGGTTCGTTTACGATGTCAATTCATACATTTATTGATATAGTGTCAAGACTGTAAATATTTTATTGACGATATATTTTCTCGAATCCAACGGGATCTGAACCACATCTAACCAGCAGAAAGCGTTTAACATAATTTATAACAAACCTTTTTTTAATTAAATATGAATCAAAACGATATATTATTTTAAACAGTTTCCACACACGCAGTAAAAGTCGCTACTATATCATAACATTATAAGAGCCCCGGTAGACGGTTAAACAGGTATGCATAATAAAGAAAAATGTACAAGCTTCCATACGGCATCCATTCAACGTTCAAATGACAGCTACGCCATTGATACTTCGTATGAGCTCTTGATGGATCGTCGACTCGGGTATTAATAATTTTATTCATTCTGTACCTTCCTACCTATTTATGATGTATATGTAAATATTTCATATTTACCACCTGCAGTGTAATTTGTAATTATGGCTTTTAACATGGAACGTCTAACAAATTGATATTGCTGTTGTGTGGGAAAACACAGGAAGTTATTCTTTATGTATTTTTAATGGTGTTAATTTTTATGTTGTTGTATTTTCAATATCGAAAATATGATTCAAAAACTGAGCTTTCTAATTTCGTTATATATCCCTTAAATAAACAATAGTTTGAGAGCTTTTTAAAGGTTTTGTGAACTCTCCGGGCGGAGTAAAGCCCAGGACAGATCATTTTCATTTAAAGGCTTTAAATGGAAGTAATCTGTCGGAATGCAACACTTTCAATCTTTGAAATTGTAGATTGAAAATTCCATAGAAATCTTGTAATAAACAGCACCTCTCAAAACAGCAACGTAGGTAGAAAGGTACTAACACACCACGGTACAAATTAAATTCGAATTCCTTTTTTTAGAAATGCACATCAATCTACAGACCTAAGGTCACGGTCCCATTGAGAACTATTAACAGTAGTTTCGTAGTTCAAATATAACTAAACTGCAATTAGATATACAAGTTTTGACAGAAATAGCAATACACTAGTCTACTATAGTAGTGTAAGTTGAAGTAGAGAAAATTTGCCAATGCTCACGATGGGACCACGCCTAGTGAATAGTAGTACGTCTGTCCGACCTCAACAGTCCGATACAAGTTTTTAATTACATTTCAACAGCAGATTTATTTCCCATTCAAATACTCTATTAACATTAATAACCCTTATCTATACAAGATCTCAATTAGTTTGCTGTAAAGCACACAAGTTGTAGATTTATTGTAAGTATTCAAGTTTTCCTGCAGAGGGGCTCGTCATTAAGTGTAGCCGCTTGGGCCGATCTTCAGGGTTACGGCAGGGCAGTGCTTGCCTCCTGGTGGCGGAATGGCGGGACAGGCTTTGACGCCCTACCGCCGCGGCCTCATTACCATCGAGGCGGTCCGGCCAGTGCTCGAGCGCTGGCTCGGAAGGAGGCACGACACCCTGTCGTTTCGGGTGACGCAGGTGCTCTCGGGGCATGGTTGCTTCGGGCAGTACCTGTGTCGCATAAACAGGGAGCCGGACGCCCAGTGTCACCACTGCGTCGACTGCCGGGAGGACACGGCGTGGCATACGCTGGCAGAGTGTGCCACTTGGGAGGAGCTTCGCCGTGCCCTCATCTCTGAAGTAGGCAGTGACCTGTCGCTGCCGGCCGTAATCGAGCCTATGGTCGGCAGCGAGGAGTCTTGGGACGCGGTGGTATCCTTCTGCGAAACAGTCGTCTCGCAGAAGAAGGCTGCGGAGAAGGAGAGGGAGATTTCATCCGCTAACCCGATCCGCTGATGACGCGCCGGGCGTCGCCGGAGGGCGGACAATGGCCTCTTCCAGCCCCCCTAAATGGGTCCAGGGGCGACGCCCGTCGCCCCCCACACATCAGGACACGAGGTGGAGGCGCGTAGTGTTCCACGCGCGCCCCTCTTAGACGTCGCGGGGGGAGTCCAACACCTCTCCCCCTCCAACCCGAGGTCGCCTAGCCGGGGGTTGCGGCAATATCGCTGTTCCCGCGACCCCCAGTGTAGGTGTGAGATGGAAAACCGGAGTGATTTTTAGTCAGTAACAGACAGACCCCTCCGCCCCCTCCAGGGCGGAGGGGTCTGTCAGACATCCAATGAGGACTTTCCACCCAGGAAAAAAAAACAAAAAAGGGCAATGCTTGACTAAGGTTGGTCCGGCTGTCATTTGTAGATTTTTGACCTTCAGAAAGTCGCTCCTTTGACTAGAAGCCGACATTAAAACTACACCATTTTGATTGTGACATTCAAAAGTAATTGAGATAAATGATTTGACTTTGATTAACATAGTTGGCAAACGTTTGCTAGGTAGATTGACTGATTGATTTAAGTCCTTCTGAAACTCCGATCATCTTACATTGTAAGCTTGTAATGGTAAATAATGATCTATTGTAACATATTTATTGATTCACTCAACTAGATAGCGCTTGTTTATGAGAATTCGATGAAAGTGGAGTTTTACTTGTAACATTTATATTTAGATCTAGTCATTTCAAATAGATTTGTTTGAGATCGTATAAACTCGCAGATTGCAGAAATAATTGAAAATGAAATAAACTTCCAGCATTCATTCATCATTAACCTATACATTATTGGAATTTCTTGGTAGCAACAGATGCTTTGTAATAATTTTAATGGTGGGTGAAATTAATTCCCAGTAAAATTACCAGCGTTTAATTGTGCTACTGCAGGCTTAAGGATTCTCATGCTCATGAAATATTAACACGTAAAATAAGTTTGGATCATTGGTCTTTCAGACCATTAATAGGGAAAATCCCTATTAATGGTCTGAAAGACCAACCTGGGTAGAAAAACGGTAATTCGATTTAATACGTCTGTGAGATTACCAAATAATATTGGACACGTACTTGTAGCTTTACCAAATCAATAAAAATTTACAAAAGTGGGGGCTTGTTACGCCACTGAGGCAGTATAAAGTGTACTAGCGACGTTTCACTATATTTCAACACAATTAATCGTCGTCTATGTTTACGTGTCATAAGAATAAAATAAGTGTCCAATATTTTTTATTAATCTACTTGACGGACAAAAAAAAACTACCCTATTGTCAAAAGTCCAAAGAATGTGGGTATGGCCACGTGACATTTCGGTAGCGCAAGTCGTTGTCATGGTCTGAGGCACTAGACAACAATTTTGCCTTTTTGACAATGGCTATCGACACGCTTTCGATGATAGAATATCACTTGTCTAGGGCCTCATAGGCTCCAGATAAGTGGCATTCGATGTCAGCGAAGGCGATAATCGAAATGTCAAAAAGTAAGGCATTGATCACGTGATTATCGATATCGCTTGTCAATCCCATACAATTTTGCCTTTTTGACAATCGCTATCGGCACGCTTTCGATGATAGAATGTCACTCGTCTCCGGCCTCATAGGCTCTAGATAAGTGGCATTCGATGTCAGCGAAGGCGATAGTCGAATGTCAAAAATTAAGGGATGGATCACGTCATTCGATGTCAGCGAAGGCGATAATCGAAATGTCAAAAAGTAAGGCATTGATCACGTGATTATCGATATCGCTTGTCAATCCCATACAATTTTGCCTTTTTGACAATCGCTATCGGCACGCTTTCGATGATAGAATGTAACTCGTCTCGGGCCTCATAGGCTCTAGATAAGTGGCATTCGATGTCAGCGAAGTTGATAATCGAAATGTTAAAAAGTAAGGGATTTATCACGTGATTTTTCGATATCGCTCGTTAATCCAAAACAATTTTGCCTTTTTGACAATCGCTATCGCCACGCTATCGATGATAGAATTTCACTTGTCTAGGGCCTGCTGTTAGAATGTCACTTTGTTTGTCCCTCTCGTATTTGATCACTATGCTTTATTCTGTAGGTTCCTGGTTATTAACCAAGCATGTTTACCCAATCTGACGGATGCAGGCTATGTTATAGATACGCGGTGTTTACGGTATGTCACTTCAGTTCAATGACTAGCTTGCAGTATAAATAGGCTGTCGCTGCGCTTTACTATCTAACCCAATAGCGATAATACACGGTGAAATTGTATGACTACCTGGGTAGGAGAGATATGATCAGTTTTCAGGGGGGTGACCATACCTACTTATTATATACGAGCCGTATAGGCTCTACTTTTTCTATAAAGCAAGTACCTACAAACATCTGTACTTTAAATAGTAGCCAACACTTGACCGAGATGATACCTCCCACATCCTACGAGCATCTACCTACCTACACTTGAGAAATGATTAACTTTGTTTGTAAAGCAATCAAAAGTAGCTCTCTGTTAATTTGTTCTAATTCCTTTGGCTTTGGCTGTAGGCGTATTCTATGGTACCGTAGCTGTGTAGTTACAGCGTAATCATTCATCATTGACCTGTAAAAAGCCTTCGGTACATTGTTATGTATATCACGCCTGTAGTCTTCGAAGGGTTGGGTAGAGGTACACCTAATATGGGCGCACGGTTGGCGCAGTGGTTGAGCGATTGACTGCTGCGCTGCGTGTCGCGGGTGCGATTCCCGCTCGGAACAAATATTCGTATGACCTACAAATAGTTGTTCCGGCTCTGGATGTTTGTGTATGTGAGTTTATATGTTTGTAAACGCCTCACGATACAGGAGAAATTCCTAATGTGCGGCAAAATTTTACAAAAAAAAAACACCCAAACAATCAGATCCTGCATTGGTTGCATGTGTATTTTATATGGTTACTTCAATTTTGGAATTCGAAAGTAGACCTTCTGGCGCCTTTTTATATAATTTCATTACTTTAACTTCAAATTTAGAAACAGAATTCGAAATCACGTTCGCAAGTACAGTGAACTTTTCGAAACTTTTAGAATTATAGTGCATTAACCAATTTTTTCCCTACAATTTACCACAACACCTCAAGTGTTGATGTCGCAATTTAGGTCAAAGAAAACAAAGCAAGTTCACCCAACGCCGCCTATAATGGTCCCAGAGAAGACAATAATAATATTCTCGACATACGTAGTTAGCGGCAAATCTCGGCCGAAGTATCCATCAATGGGCCGATGAAATGATGGAGCCTATAATAAAAATCATCGCTCAAAAATTCGAATGAAGAGACATTCTTGAGACCGCAATTAGAAGGTCATTACAAGCCAATCCATACCTCCATACTAACATTATAAATGCGAAAGTAACTCTGTCTGTCTGTTTATTTGTTTGTTATGTTTTCACGCACAAACCTATAAACAAATTATCATGCATTTTGTTATTTCGATAGATTTTACCTTTGATAAAGACTGTATGGAATGCACAACCAGCTTCACCTTTTGAATCGACTGACTCTTTGACAGTTTAAAAGTGCCTGTAAATGGTTTATTTGAAAAAACAGGATTTGTGTTCGAGTTTGGATATAAGATATTTTTCATCCCAGGGAGTACGTACGTTCTCTTGGGATAATGCCCCACATTCACGCAGGTGAAGCCGCTGGTCGAAGCTACCATAGATAAGACAGATGTTCGGACACAAACGTGTAATTTATAACTCATAGCATAGGCCATAGCATGGCGGCGAGGTATAAATAGAAGAAATAGAATGGTAATCATCAAATTATACGTTTGAAACGTGCGTTTAGTCTGTGATATTGGATGAAATTGGTCAAGTTCATTCTGGTGTTGAATAATTCTTGATACATTTCTTTTGTCTGTTTAAAGGCTACCTATGTACAGTACAACTATTTGCTTAATGTCCCTCGGCAATCATCGCATTGCCGAATACAAACGCATAGTTATTTCCATGTCCATCAATTATTAGATTTATCTTGTATAATAATTTAAATTTAGAACTAAGCACTTTATTATTGTTTTGTTTTGATTTCCGTGTGAACTATATAGAGCGGTAAAACTATATTCCTGTTTTCCTTTAGCAGCTTTCCTGCCATTTTTTAAAATAAATTACATTAAGATAAAAGATTATATTAACACCTCTATATATTTCCAAGTTGATTAAGAGCGTTCGGTCTGGACCAAGAGCAAAGGGCAACTGATAGAAATCCGACGCTGACGAAACACGAAGTTTGCCGAGGGTCATTAAGAAATTAGCTGTACTGTAACTACTATTGTTCTTCTTCTTCTCGACTCGAAGGTTATCTTACTAGATGACTTAGGACCAAGAGGTGCCCAAAGCTCTGCTACTTTATAGTTTGCTCGACTTCAAAAATAATTTAAATCTTCTGGCTAAAAGTAACATCTGTCAATTTTAATACCTATGTCGTAGTATATCGTCAAATAAACTAAAAACTCATTGAATTTCTTATGTTGCATTTTTTACTAAATGCTGATTGCACTAGCAAAATGCTTAGATCAATAGATTATGATTTTGCTGAATTGAATTTGATTGAATTGCTATTAGAGATTCCAAAAATATTGCAATCAATTTTCCACACTTCAAAGGTCAAAAACTGTTGTAAAAACATCATTTTGCACTTCAAATCCAATTTTAGTGATTATCTGAAGAAATAAGTACCGTCATTAATACACAATTCATTTAAACAAATAAGGCTCGTTAAGACAATCCAAAAAAAAAATAATCAAACAATATATTCGGTGAATTCCAGACCATCTCGATATTTTTTCACGTCGTTAGCGCACTTAATTAATTGTGGCTCTTTCTGATAAATGTTAAACGCTTTATCTTTATGCTACCCAGGTGATTCAAACTGGATTAATGTAGGTATGTTCTGTTTGACAGATTTGAATACTATTTTATCGAAAACATAAGGTTCATCATAATCACCTATCAGAAGATTTATATTATTATTATTCTTCCGTTGGGTGATTATGAAGCACCTCGTCAACTAGATCCTATTTCTCTTCATTGGGTTTATGGTAGAGTTGCCGCGAATAGTGTTTATAGCGAATAGTCGAATACCGATTAATCGCCATTCACTTTGGCGAATAGTCGAATAACTCGACATTACTATTCGACACAAAAAAAAAACATTAAACATATTAAAAATATTTGGCTTTGAGTACCAATAAGAATAGATTTCCTATTTTAAGTAAGCTTGCTAAACGATACTTAATCACACCAGCAAGCTCTGTTTATTCAGAAAGACTATTTTCCGAGGCAGGTTTAATTTACGAGGAAAAACGAAACCGACTTGCTCCAGAACGTGCAGAAAAAAATATTTTTTTGCACCACAATCTGCCTCTGTTGGATTTTAAATATTAATTAAAAAGCCTTACTAATTTAATTTCATGAATATGATAGGCACAAGCACATATTACGGATAATAATTGATATTGTGTATTGTTTTATTAAGGAAAATAATAAAAAAAATGATTATTTTTAACTCATTAGTTCTTTTGTTTTCATTTTCGACGACTATTCGCCGAATGCCGAATAATACTAGCTATTATTCGGTATTCGACGAATATCAAAAAAATTACGAGTAATGCCGAATAACTAATAATAGCGAGTATTCGCGGCAACTCTAGTTTATGGTGTCTCTCTTTAGAAGCAACAAAGCTTTATGTCTATGCAAGATATCAAAGCTCTCAAGACCTCACGGTTAATATTCAAATAGACTCTTTAAAAACACAAAGGATGAAAATTTTAATAGCATTTTCACCATACAAGGAAAATCCAGATGTTTCGTACCCAAGCACTATAGTCTTCCTCAATTGTCTCCAACGAGGTCAACAGTTAAAAAGTGAAGCTCTTTTGTATAATAAATCCATATTGTTTACTTCTTTGTAAACTTTCACTGTGTTAAGAATTCTGCTGTGAAATGCTGTTTCATTGCTGCATTTGGGCTAAGTGGCTTCGACGAAAGATTTGCTGTAATCATGATTGTGTTTAATTAATATTATAGTCAGATTAGATTGGCTGCAAATACTTTTAAATTAATCTGTACGTATGAAAGGACCATGAATCACAGGATAAAGATTTAACATTTATTAATTTTTTGCAGATTTCTACTTCATTTCTCTTCATGCTTCATACATTTTTCTTTCAAAAGAAAACAGACAAATGCTTATCGAACAGCGTAAACCATAATAAGAGCTTTCATTCTTCGTTATCGTATCGTGGAATCATTTCTTTATCAAAATGAACACAAACTTCCAATTTGCTTACGATATAACAGCAAATGTCGGCTTTAAATGGTCTTGAAAATGTTCTGTTTTAGATAAATATTATCATTATTGACTCATCAGAGCCAATAAATACCAATTCACGCACAAGCCCGGGTTACGATATCCGGTAATTCCTGATCAGGAATTTTATCAGATTTCCATCGTTCACGATTGATATCGATCCGGACGTGAGTGAGTCTTTCTCCATCAATGGGCTACGTTTGATCTGAAATGCCATATGGAATTTCCGGCAGGGATTCCTTGTCATCATCGTCATCAACATTTCAGCCGAAAGACGTCTACTCCTGGACATGGGGCCAAGTGTCACCACATCGACCGGTCATGTGCGTCTCGCATCCCGCGAATTCTCTTAACCAGATCTTTGTTCCATCTAGTGGGAGGCCTTCCAACGCTAAATCTTCCGGTACAATACATCATCATCATCATCTGCCTAGCCTTATCCCAACTATATTGGGGTCGGCTTCCAGTCTTACCGGATTCAGCTAAATACCAGTGTTTTACATGGAGCGACTGCCTATCTGACCTCCACAACCCAGTTACTGGGTAACACGGTACCCCTTGGCAAGACTGGTGTCAGATCTTAAGCTTCTGACTACCCGTAACGACTGTCAAAGATCTTCAAATGACGGCCGGGACCAACGGCTTAACGTTCTTTCCGAGGCACGGAGGAAACTCGGTATGCTGAAATGGTCACCCATCCACGAACCAACCTCGTCAAGCGTTGCTTAACCATGATGATCGACCCGTGCGGCTGTTTTTATTTAGCCACGAGCTCCTCTTCCGGTAAAATACATTCCGGTGTAAATTCCGTATGTTCACATCCAACTCTACACAACAATTCATCACTCTCATCAATTACTCAGTTTTATAATTAACAAACGTCAAACAATAAGCGGTCCCATTCACACACGACATCAAAACAGTTCGGACACGCGATTTTTTGTCGTTTAACAGTAAAATAATTATCTCTTGTATTCAATTAGTGCGGTGAGAAAATGACATGTCTATCGGTGGATGGACCAACCTATCATTATCATTATGATAGGGCGACGGATGTAGAGTGTGACTAGATGTGGCATGGAGATGAAATGAGTGAATGTGTGAGTGAAGTAAATGTGAGCTTAATTGTAACTTGTTTTATAGTGTAATAGGTGCTTGTTTGTTCAGTTAAATAATAAATGAGAATGAATAGGTAGAGTAAAAAAAAATTAAAGGGAAATTGGCTCAGCGATTTTCTAATATGTACTAACTAACAAATTACCCGTGGTATATTCCAAAGGAGCCGTGCAGCGTTGCTACCGTTTTCCGAGATAATAGAAGCATTATGACACTCAGGAATACTGTAGCGTTTTTCTTATGTGTTAAAATTTCGTAATCGGCTCAGTAATTCCAGAGATTACCTCCTACAAACATACGTACAAAACAACACACAAAAAAAAATGATATTATATAGTTTTCTTGTCACGTAAACAAAAAATAACAATGATACAGTACGTTGACGTTTCGCGTGAATTCAAGTTTTAGTACAATTTTCACTTAAAAGTGACGTCATTAATCCCCACTCCTGAACTTTGTTGCGATTAATATTAGCTGAAAAAAAAAACGTAAAAAAAAAAAAAAATTTTTTTTTGATAAAGCAAAAAAAACGTGTCCAATATTTTTTGATAATCAAACTGGACCGGTCTTTTTTTTCTTATCAATTTTAGTTTAGTTGTTCAGTGAAATGGTGACTATACCGTTTCTATCGGTAAATTTAATTCTAGATATACCTTCTCCCGATGCTAGCTGCTGACCGACTCGTGTCAATTGTGCTTTAGGCATATAGACAGGCTTATTAGCCAATTTACCAGCCGTCTGGCTGTCAAACGGTATTTTACGGTGCTTTAAATTGATTGTATGCAAAAGGCGTCATCTCCTTGGTGGTAACAGGTTTCTCGGATTCTGATCACGAAGTGCTTATATCTCTTCGATGTTAATTTCAAAGTAGATCACATACTAGAACAAAGCTTCCTTAAGCCTCTATAGACTGTGGACTAAAGCTTTCTTATTCAGGACATTCGGTTGCTGAAAAACTCGTGTGGTTTTAGTAAGTATTAATCTGTTAGACCTCCACCCATCCCTAGGCGAAAGATATCCATGAGATATCCATTCCTACAAGATAAAAAACCCTGTAGTTTGTTTTTATATCTAACTATGACCATTCTTAGGAAGTCAGAACGAACCAATATTTTCAGTTTCACTTTCAGCAGCACCGAAAAAATTATATGTTTAACTGCGTTTGAAAACCCATTCTCTCTGCACCTTCCGCATACTCTATGTCCTTGTGAATACCCACCTGGTACGATGCCATTGAACTTGCCCGAGCCGTAGTACCGACGACACTCGTGCCAAAAAACTTGATTTACTTGCGAGTACGACCCGGTATTAATTGTACCTACGTTTTTGATTTAGAGTACTATGCGTGGAGTTGTGTGGAATTTGATGATAGATAGAATACTCTTTGATGTACTCTTTGTTTTGATTGTTGTAGTAAAGCGTTGTTGGTTGAGTGTTATTATGAAAATGAAAGTATAGACGGGTAAAACTGCAGCATGTTTGATGTAAGTTCATTTGATGTGTTTTTGATTGAATCAATCTTTAAATTAGTGCCGTCAAAGTCAATAGAATTATAGATGATTAAATGCTTGTTAACATTTGTTAACTTTTTATCTCGTTTTACATTTTCTTTTTCTTTTTTTAATTGCTTACGACTTATTGTCGGGCCTACGTTGTCCCCCCATATCCAAGTACTAATGCTGTAACATGGAAATATTGTAAAACCAAACCATTTTTAAAAGAGTAACCATGGAGTTTCTTGCCGGTTCTTCTCCATAGGAAACGACTAACCCGAACCGTGCACCTTTTGTCGACGTTTTATAAGTGTCAAATAGCAATTTTTTTTATTTTACATAAGCCCATGTAGGCTTATGTAAAATAAAAATAAATGCTATTTTATTTTTAATTCTCTCTATGAAAATTGTTAGCTCGTTATTTCTTACACGTATTTGTTAAGCTTCTGTAACAAAAGTTAGGTACCCAATTAACAAACCACATGACGTAGCATGTAAGGCAGATAACAA
The DNA here is from genome assembly GCA_948252205.1 of Orthosia incerta. NCBI lineage: Eukaryota > Metazoa > Arthropoda > Insecta > Lepidoptera > Noctuidae > Orthosia > Orthosia incerta. The sequence continues at coordinate 7,879,979 of OX411757.1, read as the reverse complement.
TACTTCATTCACTCTGCCACAATTATCTAGGTGTGTCAAAATCAATAGTATTCAATGACGTCACCTCACATCTAGAATTAACAGCTGCTCGCAGGTGGCCGAGGTGATAACTTGATTTTGTGCGACTGGCCCATACGATGCGCCATCACATAAAATTGGACAGAAGGGTCAATTCTTACAAGATAGATAGAATACTCTTTATTGTACACTATTTATAAAAATATAGTGTTAATAGGTTTGTAACAATGGGCAGTCTTATATCGTTCAATCTTGGAATTGAATTGACTGAGAACTCTATAACTAACAAACTTGACCGCATCATCGCTTACCATCAGGTGAGATAGTTCAAGCGCGAACCTAAAGACAATAAAAAAAATGTAAATATAACAATTTTCGTGAGTATGGATGGAACTTTATCACGAAAAAATACTAAACGGATTTTCATTAAACTTTACAGTTATTCAGCTTATACCATCAGAATAGCTCATAGGTATAGATGTAAAGATTACTAGAGTTAGATACAATGTGATTATTCAAATCAGTGGCATTAGTGTAAAATTCCCTTTGCTACCTCTAACAACATCAATTCGTCACTATTAATGCTTACCCAGCAAAGTAAATATCCAGTGCTCACAGAGTGGAATCTAGAGAAATTGCAAGAAGCCTCCCATCTATTATGCCTACCACAAACTAACAAAGACATAACATTTGATAATTACTCATTTCAGATTTAAACAAAATGTCCAGAATTCCAGATTAAACACAACCTAAGCCCTGTCTAAAGCAATACACCAAACTGTTGACAAGCCTAAAGTTTATGTTGTTCTCACTGGCGTGGGAAAGAAAGATATATAAAAAGATAAAATTACGTGGGCCAAGCCGGGGGTGGAAGTTAGTATATGTATAAAACTAATAACATTAACATTTTGAAAGTTTGGGAAAACTAAAAGCCAATTTTCATAAGTGTCTGCCAAAATAGATCAAAACATGTGTTTTTGTAGATTCAAATTATTATTATATTATATTGCTAGAAGTAGGTATACATTATTTCGATTTTTAGATATGTAATTATTTTAGAACTAGATTAATTTTATTATGTTTTGTACAACTCCTTTATGCATGCGGAGTTTACCTATAAGTGATTGTTGCACTGTTGCATATACTTTTGCATGCCACCATTAGCATAAAATTAGTGTAAATAATTGTTGGTGAACCAATAAAATAAATAAAAAAAAAAAAAAAAAAACACTATTTATTTATAAAACTTTATGTACAAGTACAAAGGCGGACTTAATGCCTTAGGCATTTTCTACCAGTCGACCTTAGGGTGGTGCAGAGATAAATTATGGCACTAATGAAAGAAAACAAATAGAAAAAAGTAACATACAAAAACAATTTAATATAAATATATACTTAGATACGCATATTACTTAGATAAATATTTACATACATATAAATAATATTATTGAGAAACCGAATCCAACAAATTAACTCTGTGATGATTCTGCAAACTTCTTGCGAATGTGCTCGCATGCCTTCAATTTGAAAGACAACCGACTGGTTGCCATCCTGATGTTCTGAGGGAGCGCATTCCAATGGGAAATCCTGGACAAAGAAGGAGGCATGGATAAACCTAGAGCGGTGAGAGGGACATTGTAGAAGACGATTATTGGCGGAGTGAAGATTTTTACTGTGGGCAGAACAAAGGAATTGGACATGTGAAGTCAGATAAGAAGGAGAAGTGGGTTTATCAATAAAAGAAAACAGGGTAGTCAAGGCCCTCGGCACTCTTCGCTGACGAATCGGTAATTATTTTAAAAGTGATCGAATGCAGTTATTTAGAAGGCGGTCAAGTTTATTGAGTAGATATGCATTCAGGTCATAGTAGCACTATCAACACATTAATATGTTAAAAATGTAATATGGTATACGTATGGTATGGTAATGATTTATTTCAAACTTTTTGTTACTCTAGACGCTTTTACGTGTACGTCTTTTTAAATCGTTCTCATATATATGTACTTTTTCAACAATAATGATGTTACCAAATAATTGTAATTAAAAATGATTGAAAAGAGTGTCCCTGGAGTTTCTTGCAAATTCTTCTCCATTGAGACCTACTGACGCTTGCGAATTTGCAACTAGATTCACCTTTCTTTTCTTTTTTGTTTGTCAATTCAAAAGTACCTCTAAGATTTATTTGAAATAAACTATTTGATTTTTGATTGATTTTAATTTTAGATTATAAAGGCGTGTGCGTTTGTTGCTTCTTCTCGCTCAAACGGCTGTACGGATATGTTAGGAAGAGATAGATTAAAGTCAGGAATAGCACATAGAATACTTTTTATCCCGGGAATATGTTCCCTCGGGATAATTTTCGACTTTCACGCGGGCGAAGCCGCTGGCAGAAGCTAGTGAGATATTCGATTAGAACGAAGGATATGCTGAAGTCAATGTAATTGACTATCGAGACTTGAATGAGAAAACCTCTCTATGAGCACTGTCCATTCAAGTATAAATCAGGAAGCTTCCACTTGGCTTGTCATATTCCCTTGTTAAGTAACGTCTCTCCCAAGTTAAGCCTTAACAGTTTCCGCGACAATTTCCTTTAGTTAAAGTAGTTTTCTCTGTTGGTCATTATCCAGTTAAGGCGCCTCCCCGAGCAAAACGCCGCGCTAGTTGTTTTTGTGCAGTTTTTAAGAGCTATCTACTATTTATTTAAAAAGAAATATCAATTAATAAAAATACATTAAATTTGTACATAATGTTGATTCTAAAATTGTAGTATACTTTTTTTTTTAAAGAGGTTTAAGTTTCACTAATCTCCTTCCAACAAAACCATAAAAATGTGAAATAATTATTGATAGCATGCATCTCGTCGTAAAGTGTTCATTAATTATTTTTTTATACTAACACTAATGGATAGACAATTTGATAACGAATATTCTGTAAGTTTTTTTTTTTTCAAAAGACCAATATTCGATTTTATAAAGATTTTATTTTAAAATTTGGCCGTATTCACTACAGTAATTCATGCGCCAACAGTGCCGCTAGGCCAATAGGAATGCTCATATCTCATGCTGATTTTTTGGTCAGGGTACGGCCTTAAGCGTCATTGCGTGCTCACGCTAAGTTTGTCAAATGCGATTTCCACTTAATGTGGCATGCCCTTAAGTGGATAGCTCAGTTGGCGAATGTCAGCGATCGACAACCCATGAAAAAAATAAAGAAAGATAGAAAACACATTTATTTGACACAAGCCATTAGAGGACACAACATAAACAAAGAAAAAAGAAAACTTAGACTAAACAACAATAATTTAAAAGAGAGAAAACAATATAAAAGTAACGTTGTGTGTCCCACGGCTGGGGCAAATAGGACCGGTAAAGATGTTCATAACTCCAGCTTCCTCATATGTGATAGAAAAATTCTATCTATGCCAATAATAAAGGCTTAATAGCAGCAATCAAAGTTCCGAGTCTTAATTTAGGTGCCACAAAAACTTCGTTAATATGAGTCGTTTAGTATGTGTTAGCTGGAGTGACGTCACCCCAGCTTCCTCATTCAATACAGGCAAACCAGTGAGGTTAGGGTTTTGGACTATAGTCAAAAAAATAAGGCATAATAGCTGCACATGGAAGGAACGAACTGAACGATAATACTTAAAAAGTGATGAAACTATGATAAAAAAACGTGTGTGTAAGCTGGAGTGACGTCACCCCAGCTGCCATGTCATATCTGCCGAACAAAAGAAGATATGATTATGTACCATTGCTCAAAAATTGAGGCAGAATAGCAGCCATTGGCAGAGAAATTTTCAGACCTCTGGTCAAAATACTCTATAAGTTATTAAACCGACAAATATGTGTAAGCTGGAGTGACGGCACCCCAGCTACTCATGTCATATCTTCCGAACGAAAGAAGATATGATTATGTATTATAGCTTAAAACATAAGAAATAATAGCTGCCACAGGCAGAAAAATTTTCAAATCTCTAGTTCTTGTAGTTTCCACGTAGTAAGCAAAAATATAGTTTCCGCGCCAAAAAGATCAAATTATTACTTCGGAGGAGGTACGGAGCGGCGTTGCCATTCCGTGCGCTACATTATTGCAACCAAGTTTGCACTTAGTAAGCATACCATTAGAAGTCATTTTAACTTGCGCTCAAAATATTTTATTGAAGATATAGACTGAGAGCCGACTGAACTTTAATAGAACTATGAATGTAATATTAAAAAGTGGATTCTTATCAACTTTAGATGACGAGAGAACTACTTATATTGTTTTTTTTTTGACATGACACAATGACAAGACAACCTAACAGTGACCTGTAAATTGTAAAAAAATGTAACAAAATATTAATTTCGCGGGCTAACTTTGTGCATCCACCTTAACCGAACTACAGAGAACAAGTCACAAAAAAAAACAATATAAGTAGTTCTCTCGTCGTCTAAAGTTGATAAGAATCCACTTTTTAATATTACATTCATAGTTCTATTAAAGTTCAGTCGGCTCTCAGTCTATATCTTCAATAAAATATTTTGAGCGCAAGTTAAAATGACTTCTAATGGTATGCTTACTAAGTGCAAACTTGGTTGCAATAATGTAGCGCACGGAATGGCAACGCCGCTCCGTACCTCCTCCGAAGTAATAATTTGATCTTTTTGGCGCGGAAACTATATTTTTGCTTACTACGTGGAAACTACAAGAACTAGAGATTTGAAAATTTTTCTGCCTGTGGCAGCTATTATTTCTTATGTTTTAAGCTATAATACATAATCATATCTACTTTCGTTCGGAAGATATGACATGAGTAGCTGGGGTGCCGTCACTCCAGCTTACACATATTTGTCGGTTTAATAACTTATAGAGTATTTTGACCAGAGGTCTGAAAATTTCTCTGCCAATGGCTGCTATTCTGCCTCAATTTTTGAGCAATGGTACATAATCATATCTTCTTTTGTTCGGCAGATATGACATGGCAGCTGGGGTGACGTCACTCCAGCTTACACACACGTTTTTTTATCATAGTTTCATCACTTTTTAAGTATTATCGTTCAGTTCGTTCCTTCCATGTGCAGCTATTATGCCTTATTTTTTTGACTATAGTCCAAAACCCTAACCTCACTGGTTTGCCTGTATTGAATGAGGAAGCTGGGGTGACGTCACTCCAGCTAACACATACTAAACGACTCATATTAACGAAGTTTTTGTGGCACCTAAATTAAGACTCGGAACTTTGATTGCTGCTATTATGCCTTTATTATTGGCATAGATAGAATTTTTCTATCACATATGAGGAAGCTGGAGTTATGCACATCCGGTAAAGTAAGCAAATCGTCTTTTTAGCTTCTAGATGTCCACGCCACATATTAGGCGATAGATGTTTGTCAACACATCTAAACACCTAATCTTATGCTATGTGTGTGAAGCACTATAAGGTCTATCCACACATATCAGGGCCGTGCCAGGAACGTGGACGGACCGTGGCCCGTCAGGGACTCAAAAAATATCGGGGCGTATATTTTATATGAACTCGTTTACACACGTCCGTGCACGGGGCAGTGACGAAACTTTAATACCTGGGCCCGGCGCTGTCACGTCCCGGGCACGGCCCTGATATGTGTGGATAGACCTTTAGATAGACAAGGAATTAAGGGTAGTTATGCATCGATATACCAGGTTAACTGACCGGGGGATCACATTGATGTTCAAGGCAAGACCGGCAGCCTTATTGCGTAATGAATTCGGCAAGGCAAAGGGCAAAGAGTATGAACAATCGACCAATCACATGCGAGATAATTCATTACGCATTAAGGCTGCCGGTCAGCAGCTATGGTTGTGACCAACTATGAACTACCTACTCTTAATGGAACTTCTGAACTTACCTACTCTTCTCTCCGTTGCTATGCCGAATGGGCGTTTATTTCCGTTTATTATAAATCATTAGATGTTAGATGTGCCGCATTAGAGGCTCAGCTTTTCAAAACTGGTTTTAATTTAGAATATTACCATAAAAAGTAGGTAAGCACTATGACCCGTTGAGTTTATAGCTGAAGAAAAGGATCGAATGATGAGACTGAATCTAGAACTGGTCTGGTAGAAGGTGTGGTCTGTATGTGGGTTTAGAGTTAGCATTGAGGATGAGAAGAGTTTAGAGTTTATTCAGTGTAGTGCGTTAAGCTGGAATACTCTGCTGCGATATGTTTCCTGATAATAGTTATAATCTGGAAGTTATTAAGTCGAGATTAAATTGGTCACATGGGCAAGTGTGCTCGATTGTCGTCCACATCAACGCTTACCTTAGACGAGACAATGGTCACACAAAGCCCCTAAATAATAAAAACATAGAAACATTTTTATCCAAAAGGTTGCTGCAGTTAAATATAAGTATTTTCTTCTTAAACAACCATCGCAATCAAAAGACCGTATAAAGAACGGAAAAGGACTTTTATTTTCATTTCATTTCTTAATGGAAGGAGATTAACTAAGTGTACAAAAGCGCGTGCATTATACACCGTATCTGCTCAACATCGATAAAACAATCTTTATAAGAGAGAAAATACGCTATGCCGCCAGTAATGATGTAGTGATGATGTTTTCTTAATAATCTCTTGTTCCGGAAGAAATTCGCGTGCCTCGCATTCCGAGGTCCAGTCAGGCAGGCAGGCAGGTCGAGGCAGGTTGTATTTAAAACCTTACTTGATCGTGAGTCATGTGCATAAATCGCTTTCTTTTCTCATTTGACTCTTTTATCGTGCTTCTCACCACTTCATTGGTAGTAGATTGATTTTTTATTGTTGTCTTTTTAAAGTGTTGCAAAAATGTGACATAATCATCATTACAGCTCAGAGTCACTCATGCTGCTGCGTTTAACTCTTCCTTTTCTTTCGCCATAGTGCCAGGTTCTGCACGTACCTCATCCAAATGTTTTCCGAAACATTGACTGTAACGCCAAATCATTGTCATATTTATTGTTGTTTTTTTTTTTTATTAAGTTAGTTAACTACTATACGGCGCAAATACAACAACCGTATTGGAAGTTGTATAATTGAGCCGTTTGGGGTTTAAATATCAAAATCAAAATCTATTTTTATTTTATTTTACATAGGCCTACATGGGCACTTATAAAACGTCGACAAAAGTTGCAAGGTTCGGGTTAGTCGTTTCCTATGGAGAAGAACCGGCAAGAAACTCTATGGTTACTCTTTTAAAAATTGGTTTGGTTTTACAATATTAACATGTTACAGCATTAGTACTTGGATATGGGGGGACAACGTAGGCCCGACAATAAGTCGTAAGAAATGTTAAAGGTTGAAACATAAAGTCCATGGGGTCCAAGTGCTTATCGAGTATTTCGAGATGTAAGCAAACGCTTAGTCGACTCTTCACGTGACCAGAGGTCTGGGCTTTTCCTTGGCCAGAGAATCAGCATTGCCATCCAACGTGGCAATGCTGCCAGCGTTCTGGGCACTTTTCACGTTGACAGCGATGTGGACGAATTTTTTGATGCCCTATGACCCCTGCCCTTTTATACGCGTCCGAAGTTTTATTTAAATGTATATATAGATAGTTATTGTTAATTAAGTATTTTATACTATGTAAATTTTACATAAAATTGAATGTTCTTTTTTAATCAACTCTCCTAAGTACTACTACATAATAAGCCATGTACTTAAATACATCTCTAATAGTAATGAGAATGACTCATAAGATTTAAAGTATGTAACTGTGGGCGTGAATGTAGCTTTTACTATGAAGGTCACGCACTCCCATTGGTCACAGTGCTCGCCTAATTTGCAAAGTGACCAATACCCATTGCCCATTCACAGTTATACCAATGGTGTTCATTTGTTTTTTCTAACAAACTTTTTTGTGAATTGAGCTACAACTGGCGTTTTAGCATGGCAGTACCGGACAATGCCCTTTCCCTAATATCTCTTACGTATAACCAGAACAATAAACAATGTATCCTTTTGCATTAGTGCAAAATGTTGAGGATCAACTCCTTATTTTGTTAGGGCGGGTTTCTGATTTGAGTATTCGACGCTAAGTATGTGCTGATCTCGATTTAAGCATCTGTCACTCTTGATCATCTGCCACTTTAAGTTTTCTGCGTTACTGAGCAAGGTTTGAGTATTTTAGCCAAAGTCATGCCAAAGTATACCTTATGTCATACAAAAAACCTTCATTGACGTTCAATTGGGTTTCTCAACTGAGAAAAACACATTAGATCATTCTCAAATTCTCAAAGTTTTCTCAAGCCGTTGTCAACGTTACATCAACAGTGTAGCCAGATTGGGCGACTTTTTGCCATTTAGGCTACTCGTTAGGGTGTCGGGGCGACCAATTTTTACGAGTGGAGGCAATGAGGCTACCTCAGAAAAAAAATGGGGTGATTTTAGACGATTTCGGAATGAGACTATCTAATACAACATTATCTGAGGAATGATGAAAATAACTGGAAACCAAAATGCTTTTAACTGTTCATCACTATTTTACAGTCGTGACAACACAGGGAAAATAGAGAAATGCTGAAAAATGTTTTATATGGAACCTATAATGATTATTGTGTCTAACGCATTGAAGTTTCGAAGAATGTTTCGTGGTTTTAGTGAATAATGTTCGACTTGAGTTTTTTATAAATGGAAAAACGAAATTTTTGCCGATTTGGGGCTCGTCGAATCTGGCTACACTGGTTACATTTGGCAGTTGATAGTTGACAAGCCTGTGCTTAAACGGTGATCAAGCGAAATAAATACAAAATAATATATAAACGTATAAAACGAGTGACGAAGATACATCCTTGTCTTCCTTGGAGATTCCTCAACAAAGACCGATGCGTGGAAGAAGAGTGTTCGCCCTGAATTATCGAAAGATTGGATGCAAATATTTCATGCGTGATAAATCTCAGATGCTCGAAGAACGGATGGTCAATGTGGCTGTTAAGTTCTGGAGTGGCGACCGCGTGGTGGAATACGCATTTAAGGCCTCCGTAGACCGATGACCTGGTCACGGGAATCCGATGTATGAAAGACGCACAGGACCGATCGATGTGGTGACGCTGGGGAAGTCCTGTATCCAGCAGTCTTTCGGCAGAAATTATGACGATGTTGAGTGAGATCTTCAAGAAAAATATTCAAAAAGTCCCAGTTAATGTGTTTGTGGTCGCCAGTAGCTTTTCCTGTGCGAAAACCGAGTCTTGATCAACAGGAACTATGTGAAAAGTTATGCGCGATAACCAAGGAACATGGAGAAAAGTGACAAACTGGTACACAAGAGATGGGAAAAAAAGACGTGGAAGACGTGAATGAAATATGGGAAAGACCGCTGGTCCAAGATGTAGGCAAAAAGAGTAAGCGACGGTGCGCTGTGGTATTGGCGAGTAGCTCAGGACAGACCCCATTGGAAACTGTTAGTGGAGGCCTATGCCAAGAGGCACACTGAGATTAGGGACATTTTATAAACTATAAACATGTATTGTATAGACTACAGTTTAATATCTCTGATTTCAGAATAAAAGGCTTTATTATGCCGTGTATTTATTATTAATCTATTTTATTATATTAATTTATATTCTAGGTTCTAATTCTCACCATTGTGTAATTGTTTTCCAAAGTATATACTTCCAAATACGTTCAACCATTAAGGTGTGATTAACAAATAGCCAAACATACAGACTTTCATACCTATATAGAATAGGTATTAGTAGGATCCACCAGACAAGAAGATGTTACAACGATGAAATTGTGTACAGAATTTGGCTTTTGTATGATATGATTTTGGTATCAGAACAATAAAAGATGATAAAAACAACATGATAGGTCTTATTTATTTATTATTTTACAAAATAAGTAGGCAGATAGTATATTGTTTGTTAACACATATTAAAACACAGTCCTCCTTCATAATATGCGACACATATGGCACCGACCCTGGCTACTACTCTTTTTCTTCGGAGGCTCTTCGATGGCTAGCAAAGCCTTTGATCTTGAAAACCCAGGTCACTCATTAAAAATTGCATCACAATAGTCCATTTTTGATGGTAAATCACAATTGCAACCAGATTCCAATACAGATGAACAAGGGGCACTTGAGAGATCTTGTGAAATTCTGAGTAAAATATTCTGTAGTTCTATGAGGTATACAAGAAACAGCAACTGCTCGCTCTGACCACATTCACTTCTAGTAATTATAAGCTTAAATTCTTTATTTTGGCAATAACAAATTATATTAGATAATATTTTCTTTCGATAAGACTTCATTGACAAAATAAATACGGTTGCCATGACAATCTTGAAGTAATTGACTAGTGCCTACGATCCATTTCATAGTTTCAAAATAAGGTTGTATAGATTTCAAATAGATATCTTTGAAATTGCTTAAATATGAAAAATCAAGTTATTAAAGATTATAACATCTTTAATAACTTGAGTTTTTACTCTTGAATGAAGTAATATAATACTATTGTACTTTTTATGGCTGTATAAAATTTATAAATAATATTTATGCAATCTTGTGATGTCTCGGATTTCTTTTGTAAAATGGAACGTAAGGCTGAAAGAGAAAGTGAATGGAACTTTGGCAGGTCCATACATAAGTAGGTACTTACTTAACTGATCTAGGTAGATTCTCAATTGTGAAACGTAAAATACTCAAACGCTTCCTAAATTATTTGACAATACTCAACTGATTATTGCTGCTTTACTTAAATCAGAAACCGGCCATTAGTGTTTTTTTCTGTTTTTTAAGGCGCAGATACCCCTGAGTAGCTGATTTTAAAATGAGAAACACGTCTAAACGGCTGGTCGTAATTTTTTGGGAAAAAATTATGTTACATTAGACCATTTTCTTAATAATTTGATCTAAGAAAATGTTAGGTTTTATTGGTATAACATATTGTAATTAATTTGTAAAGTTATATCTAAAACAGTCAAATACACGACAATCGCACCAAAACCGCTGGGCGTATTTTAATGAAATTGAAACCATCTCAAATACAATTTAATTATCTACATTTTATCCTCAGGAACTTTTTAAAGTCATAGAATAATAAGGAATGTACAACATTTTAGGTCGCGCGGGTGTGAAACGAGTGCGCGTTTTGTTCCCTCAAGGTCGTTGGCGTTAGTCGTCGTCTTAAATAAATAATCTGAAGTACCTGGGCGACCGAGCTCTGCTCGGGTGAAAATAGAGGAAACGACGTTTTCTAACAATTAAACCTAGCTAGATCGATTTATCGCCCCCGAATCCACTGCTTACTAAATTTCAAGAAAATCGTTGGAATAATAATTGCTCGTTTAAAGGTATTAGTTCTATATGTAGATGAGTCAATGACCGTTATTGCCACGCTAAAACGCAAAAGCCATAGAAAATAAAATAAACCCAGTCTCATCTAGTTTAAAACGACAAAAAAGATTCGCATTTAAAAGTGTTATTTTTAACCAATTTACAGAATAAATATCATTTGAAGAGGGACTCTTAAATCGCTATAGATTCATGACAGCATGGTTAAATACACACTTAAGTAAAACCTCTTCATTTAGCCACCTTCTTTAAAACTCTTAAACAGTACTGACACCACCAAGAATGCGAAGTAATGACGAAATACTTGGAATAGTCGACCCAACCCAAGTCAAAGTGAATGACACAAGTCTTTCTCATATGCTAATAGACATGAGTAATGTAGACGGTGAAAGTGGCCCCACTGTTGATTAGGAACTTTTTTTAGAAACGTTTTTATAGAGAGGACAATTATCGCTTATGTGAACTGGGAATAGAATGTCGGACTTGGACGTTTGAGCTGAAGTAGTTAGTTGAATGAGTTTTGATTCTGACGTGGTGTATTGGATGTTTTGTGTATTGGTATCCAAAGGTTTGAACTCAAGTTACTTTTGATCAAAGCCATTGGCAATTCAGATTATTGTGCATTATCTTGTTGATGTAGGTGGTACTGTAAAGAATCACATTTTTTTTAACAGTTGTGAAGAATTTTAATAGCACACAATAAAAGATAAATACTAGGTATGTACTTCATATTTTAAAAGGAAGAGTAGAATCTTTTTTTTTTTTTAAACTTTGCCCCACACTAGGAATTTCTCCTGTATCGTGGGTGCGTTTACAAACATATAAACTCACATACACAAACATCCAGAGCCGGAACAACTATTTGTAGATCATACAAATAATTGTTCCGTGCGGGAATCGAACCCGTGACACGCAGCGCAGCAGTCAATCGCACAACCACTGCGCCAACAATCGTCAGCCAGTCAATCGTTTAGCCAGTCGTAGAATGGTTTACTGGTGAGTTATGAAATAATGTAAACTAAATTATTAACTTAATTATTTTTATGGGAATGAATTCTGTATGAGCTACATGTACAAGCGCTAATAAGCCTGTTTTTTGTTCTAAACCCCCACAGTACCTACGTACTAGGTGTTGGCATCTTAAAAGGTCATGGGGCATAATCTGACCCGCTTTGCGAAGACTGGTGGAGATTTACTAAAATAGTTTTAAATTAAAGACAATAATATGACCTTTCATTCCATATACTATTTATTTGATTCAAAATCGTTGGAGAAATGTACCAAAACGAATAAAAAAAAGAAAATCAAACGATTTCAGAGGACTTTATTTATCGTTGGTACATTTTGTTATAAATTAGGTATTGCCAGACTTCCAGACAGTTACATTCCAGAATTTGATCCTTATTAGCGACACTATAGGATCGTATAATATTCAGCGTGTTTATTTTTCTGAAATCAACGGCCTTCCTGGCTAAGAATATTGAGTTTTCAAAAATCTCATAATGCAGTTTTATAGTTTTCATCAAAACCATCCCGAGACTCCTTTCAGTGTTTGTAGCTTTTCCTCATAGTTTCGGATTTGGCCCACTTGAAAACTCATCCTAAAGGATGAGTCCTATACGATTTTTTAAATATATTTTTTGACATTCCCGTGACACACATGAAATAAAAAATGAAAAAAATGATTGTTTATTCTCATAGTGTGGTTAACGCCATAGTAAATCGGAGCCATATATACATTCTACTATATTTCGTTTGTGTACGCCATGGGTATACATGATTTCATACTATGATGCCCAATGACCATTGTAAACATTAATTTACGTCGCCGTAGTTAGTTGAAAAGCTTAACTTTGGCACATTAATCGGCGTTCGCTTTCCTGAGATTTATCATTCCTGTACTATCTCATTCTCATGCTGCAGAATCAAACATAATTCCATTCATTTTAAAGCATCAGAATCCCACTATAAACCTCAGCTCAGTCTACCAGGAGTGGCTGAACTCACGACCTTTCTAAGCCAGTTAACGATGCCCGTTAAGCCATGCCCTGTCACGAATAGGGCCTAATATAAAAGCATTCATTTATATAAAACGTACCTTCCAAGTAAATGGCTTGATAAACAATACTGCAACACAACGACACTCTTCAAGCCATTTTGACCATTAAACTCCTCCCTGACTAATGCAAAACGATAAAAATGACATATCAACTAATGATTACCAGTCTTGGTTTAACCTTTTGAACTCTTGTATAAGTGAACCAAGCAAGGTACACCGTATTTGCGTAGAACATCGCTAAGCTAACTGCTATCTCGCAAACGTACAATTTGCGTTAGTATTTACAGTTAAATAAAGAGAATTAAGTAGAAAATCTGTTTTTGTAATAACTTTGGTGATGGCACAGGAAATAGTGAGAGGGATGAGTGATTAGATTAGCGGTACTTCAGCGCGGGTATAAATTGCATTGCAATTAATATTATCATTTGATTAATGTTTTCATTCGGTTCTACGTTTTGATGTCTCACGTATTTTTTACGCTTGCCTTTTGCAAAAATGCTAAATATTTCATGGTATCTGCACGTGCCATTTGTGGCTCAAGACAAATTGACATTCTATTTATAGCATTCTCTATAAATATATATTTGATTGCTGAAATGCCAAAATGTCGTAAGTACATGAAATTTCGATCGCGTATGTCAATCCTATACCGCCATTTTGGACTTTGTCTAGGTCACTTTAATGACAATGGAGTTATTTATCATTTAGGAAACTTTGGCGATATTTCAGGATGGAGCCAATTTCTTTCATTTTCCATGGGACAATTGTTGGAGATGGTAAACCTTCCGTCGTCTCTTGATTAAAGTAAAATAGGTTTATTTACTTTAAGAGGAGATGCGGTCGCAGACATCCGACTGAGTGAGACTAAATATCCTGAGTAAAAAACATATATACTCTTTATTCAATTTATGGAATATCTTTTAAATTTGTCCAATACTGGAGAAGAAAATAGGTGAGAACTAAACCTGGAATTATGACTTATACTAAGAAAATTCAATCGGAGCTCTCTGCTCGCATTTCCTCTTTAAAGATGTAGGTTTAGTATGTACTATTTGTTCATCGTCATAATTCGTTTGCTCTATCCCACTTTATAAGTCTAAGTCTTAGTAAGTCTTCCTCTTTAAAAATAATAGTTGCCACCTTTCTATACCCATATTACAAAGAGGAAAGATTTTTTTGTTTATTTGTTTGTACCGAATAGGCTCCGAATCTACTGGATCGATTTAAAAAATTCTTTGCCCTATGGAAATCTACGTACATTATTCCCGAGTAACATAGGCTATAATTAATTTAAAAAAAAATTAAAGATCCTGATGATGCAATAATGTAGCCCAAAGTAGCAAAATTTAGGGTAGGGTAGGTAGGTTTGTAGTGTATGTATGAATATAAATGTTTACAAACCATAATTATAGATAATGGTCCACAATTCATAAGCAATGAGCTCCAACAATTGTTTAAGTTTTACAACATACCGAAAATACATTTCACACCAGCATTTTAGTAGGATGGATGGAGAGGGAGAGGAAGGCCAAAGAAAATATGGATGGACTGTGCGAGGAGTGATATGAAAGAAAAGGGAGTCAGTAGTGACGTGACAGGGGAATGGAAGAAGGGGAATGGAGGACGGAATGGAAGAAGTAAACGTGTTGCACCGACCCCAAGTAACATGGGATACGGGCAGGAAGAAGATTTAGGTAGGTTTGTAGGATAGAGTAGGTTAGGTAGGTTGATTGGTAGGGGAGGTGAGTTGGTAGGTAGGTAAGGTAAGTAGGTAGGTAGGGTGGGTAGATAGCCAGGTGACGGGAGCGAAGCTGCGGTGGACAGCTAGCATCTAATATACATTATGATGCTATACGTTATGATATACAAATATCTCGGTAAATCGATCACCACAAACCTAGCTTTTCACAGCCAGCAAAAATCCACCGGCCAGTGAAACTTAAAGAAACGCGTATCTAATACTTCTACCATAATGACAGTCGATACAAACAGCTGTGCACTGATTGCTGTATATTTTCTATACGATACGATGCATCATTATTGTAATAGTGTGCACGCGTCCGCTTGGGAACTAGTGATGTGGCGTTACGATTTAATTGTGTCGATTATTTTTTTTTTTTTAGTCGTGTTTGTTGTTGATTTTGTAAATTTTCTATGAAACACATCAGCTGTGTATATATTGCGTGCTAGCTAAAAATATTGCTAAACTATACTAACATTTTTAAAGACGACAGCTGCCGTGATCTATGACAGCATCTATCATCTGTACTGTCAAATAAAAATGATAGCAGCATATCCGTTTTTTTTTTCATGTATAATTAAGCCAGAAAAAGCGTTAAGTGTGTTTTGTAGTAGTTACCCAATTATTGTGTAATATCACTACACCTCCACACAAAGCACTGCCACATATTCCACCGCAAGTTGAGTGAGAAAATCAGGTTACTCAAACAGGTATCCTCTATACAAGCACGTCATTACAGTAATGGTCTGCACGCGACGATGCATTGCATAGTCTAATCACAATCTAACATTAATAGTGACAATTTAATTTGTCAATAACGAATAGACTTCGATATAGATTTACTTGTGATTAAAGGGGTATTTTTTTTTTAAATCAAGTTTGGTTTTTGTCTGGCTTAGATTGCTTTGTAGTTGGCAGGATTTAAATATGTAGAAAAGTGTTTTAAATTAATTTCAATGGTAAATGAAAAACGCTGTCACTTATGCAAAACAAATACAATTCGAATTTAATCATCTTGCTACCGTGCAAAAAGTATCGAATACATTTCTGAAATTCAGTTTGCAACATTAAAACGATACTTATTTTAAACAGTGAAAACCTTTCATAAAAGTTCAAAATGATCGATCACAGAAAAAAAAATTGTAATATTTTTTCATATTGTTACCTAGCCCATCACTAGTCATTTGTGCGTGCCACAGTCGCGTGCACAACCAACTACCAACTACAACATTAGAGAATAATAGAAAAACAAATTGAATTAACGAGATTTTCTCGTACCACATAGAAATTATGTCGACCGCGACGCGTATTGTTATTATGCTAAAGTTGGACGTCACGTCAAGGTGTTCGCTGCTTGTTGAAAAAGGTGACTGTTTCGCTTTTATGGTGTTTGACTACTGTGACATCATTTGTAGATTTTTGACAGTCGTTACCTGCCTCAAAATTTGACAGACAGAGGAATTTGAAAAATTTGAGAGATTTTTTTCCAGGGAAGTCGTGCTACCCTGTAACTGGATTGAGGTTACTATCCGACTGTAAGTAATTCGGATAATAACAGTAATTGGGTGATACGATAACTGATGTAAAATCATGTATGAACAGATTGATATCCCTGCTTCTCTCGTCAGGCTCGAGAAATTATATGATACAATTATATGAAACATTATCTGTTCATTAAGTTTTTTGCGGAGCAGTTTAGGGTGCCCAAAATAGCATCATCATAACTTCATAATTTTTCGAAGTGCCTTGAAAAGTGATAGAACCACATGCTCAATCCAAAAAAATATAAAAGGAGTCAAAGCCGCAGGCGCAACTGGTTTATAATTACGATATCCATTTACAAAAGAAATTCCGGTGTTGAAAAAAATCTTGTTTAATATGAGTAACATTAAGACTGACCCTTTCTCATATTACTTATAATTTATCCTTTCTAAAAAATAATAGGGATTCCTCTCTATGTTATCTTAAGCCACTATCCTTAAGCTACATGCACATAATACTATTATATTGTTAATGACATATCAAGTTACGATTCGAATAAGAATGAAATCGAAATAGCAATATTGGATACTGTTTATAGATTGTTTTATGTTCACAAGACGAGTAGTCAATAACTTTGAAATTAGCTTCAGATGATGTGCTTCCTACACAGGTGAATATAATTTGTGAGGCTTTACCAACTCGGACTGCTTGGTTATTAATGACATTAAGGAGAATACACTTTTCTTGTTTCGGCAAGAGCTTTACGAAAAAAGAAGATTGTAATATGTGCTGTACTTGGATAAGGTAAGCTTATCAACAAGTGTGACAATAAAAGTGAACTGTAGAAAAGTACTGAAAATTACCAAGTCACTGACAAAAATATTTTTTATAGTCAAAATAATCAGAAAACATGGTACAACAAGTTTGTTTGTGATATAGGGCTAATACTTCTTGATACAGATTGGACATCGTGTATGATGTTTTGACGCTGCACATAAAGCATCCATGAATATAGAAACATCACTCTGTAACTATGCAGGATGCTCTAATAAGATACGTCTCCATTTCGTTCCTCAATAAAACCACACCTTATTAATCCAGAAACCCACTAGCCTGTCTGATCAGAAAGGTCTAAAAAGGTCTGTAAAGGTACAATACACGCATTAGTACGCACCTCGTGAGCAGTGGTGGCCCAGTGGTATCGGCCGCGACTTACAAGTTGTAGGTCGTAGGTTCGAGCCCAGGTAGGCGCTTTACTTTGTGTAAATTATTTCATCACCACTGCTCTCAAAACGGTGAAGGAAAACATCGTGAGTAAACCGGCATGTCCTAGAACCAAAAATTCGAAGACGTGTGACATCCGCCAACCCGCACTGGGCCCGCGTGGTGGATTACGGCCCATTCCCTCTCACAAAGAGGAGGCCTGTGTACCAGCAGTGGGAACATTAATAGGCTGATGATGATGATGACCTCAAAGGATGCAGCGATTATTACTCGTAGAACGAGCTCATATCAGATCATATTGTTTTCTCTAACGCGCTTAATGTATTCTGACAATGGATGATTTCAACTAACGAGTGCGGACAAACTTTATTCTGCAACAATATCCGTTGTTTCACAAACATGCCCTTATAGGCAATTAGTGAAAACCAGGAATTGTATACAATTCCTAGGAAATCTATAACATTCTGTTGATTAAACCCTGCTAGTTTGATTTTTATCCCATTTTATATTACTTGTTTTAGTCTTCTTGAAAATTTTATGTTGAATAGCTTTCGACTTACTGGCACGTCGAGCCAATAGACATTCGATGGATCGGTCTATCGTTGCAATGGCTTTTCGGCGAAACGGACGCTTGGCCGAAATTGTGGTACATAGATGCAATGGAATTTCGGCGATTCGGACGTTCGATCTGATGACTTCGGGGAAATAGCCATCGGGGATATGACATTCGGAATCAAGCAGTAAACGGGTGGGCCGTTTAATCCAGAAACCCTCAAGTCTATACCCACCTTTACAACGCACGCATTAGTACGCACCTCAAAGGATGCAGTGATTATAACACCGAGCTATTATTACTGCTGCGTATCGCCGAAGATCATATTATTTTCTCTAACGCGCTTAATGTGTTCTGACGATGGACGATTTCGACTAACGAGTGCGTTGGTTATTAGAATGAATTGGAGCTTATTATTTATATCTTGTTAGGTTTGAAACGGTTTAGAAATGGTTGCTTTTAAAAGCATCTGTTTTCTGAATAAGGTACATAACATTAGTAAAGTGGCTTACTATCAGCGATTACGATGGTCAAAACTCCTATTTATTTTTATTTTCATATTTGGTCTCGCGTTTGACCACTATCTCGCCTGATGGTAAGTGATGACGTGGTCTACGGTGAAGCACGCTTGCCGGAGCTAGGAGCGGAATAAAAAAAAGTTCCATACATTTTGACATTTTGGCACAACCCTGCCATTGTCTCTTTTTCAAGGCCGGTTTCCTCTAGATGTTATAGGGAAAACTTTATCAAGATATTGTTTTAATATAGTTTGCTATTATTTTACTATAAACTTTCTTAAGATCAATTGATGAATCCTTTTGAAGTTTTCCAGTAACCTGCTAGACTATCCCGCTGGATTAATCTCATTTTATTCATATATCCCATGTGCATTGTTATACATGCCATCAAAGTTTACCGATGCAAATATTTTTTCGTACTACACAAGTTTGCCAAGTTCCAAGCTCAAGTTGCTCTGTCACAGAGAGGAGGCCTGTGTCCCAGCAGTGAGAACATATAAAGGCTGATGATGACTCAAGTTTCAGTAAGACAGTTATTTACGAATATATCCATAGAGTATATTTATTGCACACCTGAGAGCCTATAAAGAGTTAAAAAGTGAGACCACACATGATAAATGCATCTATGACAGCAAAACTAAATCCGTATTCAATATTTACGATATTACAATCTTAACATAGAGCCATGATACGCAGTGTTCCACTTTCTCACAAGCAGCCAATATTAACGCAATTAAAGACTAGCCAGTAATTTCATTATTATCTGTGATTACTGACTCTTTGGTAGCTGTTTATCGAGTGTGCATGTAATTATTGGGGTGTTAAGCCTTATTTGTGATTTAATATTGAAGCTGTTCTTTATTTGAATCGGACGTGACTGGAATTTGAGTGGATGGAATTCAGAAGTTATCGCAGTTGTGAATGATGAAAGAATATTTTCTTTTTTACGGTTATTATACATTTACTTATATTTGAGTTTTTTATAAAGATAAAAACAGGAATTGAACTCAAAAAAATCTTGGATTTAGCCCGTTAGAAACCCTTTTGTGTGCTGAGGTATTTGCCAATGGTAATTTTTATTTCGCTTTTAGGTTTATTAACAATTTGAAGAAAATACGGAAAAAATATTCTAATATTAATATTATTAAGAACTCTATAATCACTTTCTCTAATATGGAAATAGTATCAGCAAAAGCATAATTTATAAACCATCGAGACAGCGATCAATTAATAATATCATTGACGTTTACTGCTGGAGAAATTCATAGAAATGTAAATCAAGACTGATTTAAATGATGTTCGAATGATTGAAAAAAATCTAATAAAATAATTATTTTTTTGAAACCTGTATTGAAATGAATAAATAATTACTTGACAAAACTTTTCACAGGTGGTATAATAAAGTAACACCATCGCCACCAGAAATCAAATTATAAATAAAAGTTAAACTGTGTTCGAATTTCAAAAAGGCTTTAGTACGCAAAAATGTAAATTACAGCGTACTCCAAAATGTATTTGGTGTTGTCTCTCGCACTCTTATGCTTTTCTGTATCTCTTTGTCTCGTTTCGCGAATTCCTTGTTGACGCGTGGGAACGTAATGCGCCCGCGCCGTTCCTGGAACGTGCGCTCGCGATTCATAAAATCGTTTTTGCACATAGATTATTCAATGAAGGCGTATTTACAGATGTGATTTATTTATTTTCTCTGAGACTGTATTGATTTGAAACCATTGTTAAAACACGAGCAGATTTTTTTTGCATAAATTATGATGATATTTATAATATGACAACGTGAAAAGTGGAAATTACAACTAATAAAACAATTAAAAGATGTATACGAAATTATGAATATTTTGAGATGCAATCAGTGATAGCAAATTCTTAGATGCAAAAAAGAATAATATACATTTTTGTTTCTTTAAGAGAAATTGGTCCTTATCTTACTACTTGCTTCAATATTGGTCCAATATTGGACCAATATTGAAGCAAGTAGTAAGATACTTAAGAGGAAATATGGGCAGAGAGCGTCGACTGAATTTCCTTAGTAAAAAGTCATAATTCGAGGCTTGGCTATCGTCTATTTCCTCCTCCAATATTGGACCAATTTAAAAGGTATTCCGTAAACTGAAAATTAAAGATATATACTATGTCCCTATGTTTTCTTTTTTGATGATACATTACCTTTAGAAGCATTAGAGCCCTCAAAAAATGCTCAAAATTGCGCTGTCAACAGAGGGTAAAAATGTACAAATTTGACAAATATAAATGATAAAAGAAAAACATAGGGACATAGTATATATACCAGACCACCACCAGTTACCACCAGTTACCAGTTTTTGGAATATCTTTTAAATTGGTCCAAAATTGGAGGAGGAAATAGACGATAGCCAAACCTCGAATTATGACTTTTTACTAAGGAAATTCAGTCGACGCTCTCTGCCCATATTTCCTCTTAAGTATTTTACTACTTGCTTCTCAGTTTTATAAAATGTTCTGACACTAATATATTGATGATGACCCACGAATATATTTATTCCTCATTTTGGACTCCCACACATAACTGCGATGCGATGCGTTTTAGATAGATTTAGTACGTGCAAGCTCGTAGGTATTATTTCCGATGCGTTGCGAATTCGCAGTTATGTGTGGGAACCCTTTCGGTTGTCCTATCTTCCACCAACTCTTTGGCATCCGTCATCGTGCGCCAAGTCGCCAATCATCCAATTTTGGTGTAAACTCACCGTACAAAAATTATTCTTTGCCCATTTATTATGTTTACACTGCTCTCTTTCGCGGAAACCTCTCGTTACATGTCCGCGGCTCGTTGTGAACTGTACAGGAAATACAAACTTACACTTACATCTTCAAAATTATTTGTCGAACAAAATTTACCTTTCAATCAACCACCTTTAGGTGCAAAAGGAGGTTGGGTAACGGCAATGGAAACTGGTATCTATGAAAAATTATTCTCTTTTTACATAAACTGTTTTAATTGATGTTGACGGAAAATTCATTGTTATTGTTTTGTCATAAGATGATTGTTTTACTGTTCTCGATAGGAAACATTGAATTCAATTTATAGAGTTATCATTTGTACCATTGTGCAGTTAATTTGCTACTTGTCATGTTTTTGCGATAGATTATTAGTTAAAATGAGTGTTGTTTTTTTAAATACACTCACAAATTGCAGTTATTTCATTCATTGGTTCCTTGATTTGTTAGCTTTTAAAATGTACGTTCATTCATTCGTTAGTCCTTTATATGCGTGCAATAAATAAACAAATAAAATAAAATTTCTTGATAACAAAAGGAAAATATTTCAAGTTAAAATACAAAAGTTTAACGTCTCCTCCACCTATTCCTGTATTTATTTTTTCATGAACACATACATTTGTATAATGTATGTATTGCATCTCTATATTGTTAAAATGTCCCACATTTCAATTTAAATGTCATTTGTCTACAGACGCGGGCGCGAGCTGGCGAGTTATGGCCGATGGACCGGCCCGATGGCATGCCAGTCATCCAGTCACTAGAGGTCATGTGTGGGAAAGATCACATGGACGTCCATCTCACGTTCTCCCACCCCTTCGAAGGCATTGTCTCGTCAAAAGGTACGTATTGTTTGTCAGTTTTGGTTATTTCTTCGTTATAGTTTCAATATAACATGAATAATAAAATATATATGATGAATAAATAAGCTCAGTTAAATATATATGCAATTAGCATTATTTTCCCAAAAAAAGCCAGCAAAGTAAAATTAACAAGATTGCAACACACATAGAACCAAATCTTATTCTAACACTGGAGATCTTACAGTCACCAGAATCGGCCAAAATAAATTGGACCTCAAAATAATTACATCGTTTCATCACATCAAAGCCCATCAAGATAACGAAGACATAGCTGCACTATAAACCACCAATACGATCATACACCACAGAATAGCCACAGACTACATACACGAGGAAAATGTTAGAAACCGGTGTATTCAGACCGCCACTAATTGTTGCGGTAATTGCCAAGGTTTCACTCACAATTATGACGGATACATACTTAGTGCATTATTAATAACACACGCTCCAGTTGCTAAGCTTTTAGTACGTTATACTGTTACATACTGTACTTGGATTTTATTTAATTCAATTAATTGTAACGTAGTAATTTATGATGATATGAGTAGTTTTTTATAACATCTTTGGGCGGCCTAATTTATTGGGTTTACGTGATGGTGAGAAATGGTAAATTAGTGAAGGTACTGTACATTTAGACATAGAATATGATTTTATTGAAACTATAAAAAGCTAACAAACGTAATATTCAAAATAAATATGATGAAATTTTGACCAGTATAGAAGTAATTCAACCAGACAATATTTATTTATTTATTTAAAACTTCATGCTCAAAGGTAGAATGGCAGACTTAATGCCTTAGGCATTCTTTACCAATCACCCAAGAGTGGTGAAAAGACAATATGGCAGGTGCATTGTATAAAACATCGAAAGTAAAAAATAAAGCGAAAAATAAAACAATAAGTTTATTAAAATACACTTCTGATTTTCTTTTATTGCTAGATAAAAACGAGGAAGAATGTAGTAAAACACGATATGGACAGCTAAAGCTTCCGTTACGCAAAGTTCGTCTTAATCTACGATAAAATAACAGTGAATTTACAACTGACGACATGAACAGATCTCTACATTGATATCTGTGCACATACTTTGGTATATTTATTCGTTTTTACATATTTTCTTGATGATTTATGATTGCACTGTCCATTCTTTACTTTATTTCCCATGTCTTGAGCATGTTCGGTTTCCTTAGAAATTATGACTGCATCTGGAACTTCATCGTCTTAGCTATCCTCTAGACCTAATAAATGATTCCTTTAATTTAAAAACTTCTACAATCCCAATGCCTACTTAATTCTATTCATACTTAAGTTTCACTTACAGCGTTATTAAATATTAGAAGATAGAGGTACGGTCATGAATAATATATTACCTTCAGTACCTTCCATCTGTTACAACAAACGACTGCGTTTCGCACTTTTATGACAAATTTTAACAACAATAGCATTAGCATTCTTCGGCAATGGTGTCAATACGTGGGTATATGCTATCTATGTTTTCACCTTTTATGAAGCAAAGTACTTCTGTGTGTAGAACATTATTACCGATTACATCTGTTGCATTTAACTCATTAATCTTAGCTATACCAATCGACTGTTGTTCAACAAGTTTATCGATAGTTTTATACGTTGATCTACCATTCAATACTGTTTGATTATATCAAACGATTCAATAGAATTACCAATGGCTAGCGCAACACGATTAAATACTAAGATCAATTGTTCATTCTAGTCCTATAAGTATAAAAGGCCGTATCGCAACACTTTATTTCAAGCCTATTAGTACTGTTTATCTTGCTAACGATATTGCAATTAATGTAGCTAAGGTGTGTGCAAGCACATAATTAGCAATTAACATAAAGCAAACCTTAAATTGCAGTACTTCGCTTTCTATTTGTTTGTGAAAATAGACGTGGAGTTTTAGTACACAGATGATTTAACTTGCTAAGTTACAATGGAAGAAACAATATATGCTATACTGAAGGGTACTATTTCGGATTCTTCGTAGATCAATTAATTATTTACTGTTATTGGAATCGAGAGAAACATAAGTACCAAGAAAATTGGCGGCTATATTTTAAACCAAATTGGTCACGGTTAATTAGTATTCTAAAATTGGTCGTTATCTTTACCAGTTCCAGTTTCGATAAAGCCGTAATGGTCTGTTGGGACGGGTCTGTCTCTTTTCCATTTTTTTTCTGGAGACATGGCTTGTTAATCATCATCTTTAATCTTTTTAAACTCTTCAATTATTTCATCCATTATAATCATCAAATATGTCTGTTTATCACACCGCATTATTTTGACATTCATTTTAAATGTTCTCAGGTCAACACGGTGACCCGCGATGTGTGTACGTGCCGCCATCAACGGGGCAGACGTACTTCTCATTTCGGATCGCGTATGCCAAGTGTGGCACTAAACCAGGTAATTATACAATTAGTTATTAATTATTGAGAGAGTGATTTTTTGGTTATTTTTAACCGACTTCCCAAAAAGGAGGAGGTTCTATGTTAGGCTGTACCTATATGTTTTTTTTCTGTTTATGTATGTTCATCTATATCTCTGTTATTTATGGACCGATTTTTGAAAATTCTTTTTTTTTTAAATTCCAATTCTGCTGGGATCCCATGGAAATTGAGGGAACTCTTCAAATATTATAGGCATGAATATAGAAATTTTGATATTTTCTTTAATACCGTAAGTATTTGCACTCAGAAAGTATCATTTGGTGAAGTGGAACTGATGAAGAAGACCAAAGATGGCCAATGGCACTCCATTGGGTATAAGATATCTCGAATAGTTAGCGACTATAATGAAGTAAATACATATAAATAAATGGTACCTACTGATGAAAATGGTATCATCGATCTGACCTATTGATGAAGCCGGAGGATAGGCACTAGAACTCTCTAATAAAACAATGTATCCTAGTCGTGCTTGAGCTTTTTGGATCGGAATGAGATGTACTCAGGCTATAAATGATTTTATGGTACCTAATATGAGGTACCATAAATAAAAAGAGAAAAATATTAAAACCTTTTTAATAAAAAAATTAAACCGACTTACAAAACACTACAAAGTAAAAAAATATTTCCTTTTTCAGTAAAAGAAAATATTATTTTTTTCGAAAAGCGAAAAATAAACAGGTACCACAGACACCAACTTCGGAAATGAAAGTTATTTTTTGCTTTATATATTTTTTACATATTATAAAACATAAGACTAATAACAAAAAATCCTAAATACAAAGGGGACAGGGAAAAGGGCTCATTGCTCACATTGCAAAGAATTTCTGTAGGGTCGGTTGTCTGTCGGTATTGCCACAAAGAAAATTTCACATTTGCCATTTCACATTTTTGGCCAAATGGCCTAGGCCAAGGCCAATGGATTTAAATTGCTAACTTAATACTACTTTATTTTTGCTTTGCAGTGTTTTGCTTTGGAAGTCAGTTTAATTTTTTTGTAAAAAGATTTTTATTTCAATTGAATATAATGATCAATTCCAACTAATCATCGTCTGTCTATACTCAGAATGCCAAGATGTCTAGTGCCCAATCAATATTCCAGCGTGGGAAATTATATTTTGAGCAATAGCAATAAAATTGCTTTTTAAGTTAGGTATTTATCCGTCAGATATTTGTTCACCAAGGAACTTGCTAAAGTAAAGAAAAATAACAAGTTAAGGCAAAATCCACACTGTAAACGTAATTAAACCTCGTCTCGGTCGATTTACTATAAATGGACCGTGAATAGTGGCGTGAAATCAATAAATATATATCCGATGCCTAATGATGCGAACTCGAACAATTAGTCGATATAATAAATTGTTTAAACAAATCGATTTATCGTACATCGTTCTGGGATTCATCATGCTCGTCCTTTACGTTTTGTTGTACGTAACGATTTAAGTAGCGCGTTTGTCAGGGAACATCCAATTGATGACAAAAAATACACGATGTACGCGTACGCGGTTTACGGTTTAAACTCCATTGACCTTCGAAGCCAGCGTTTCTTGAACAATTTAGTAAATACTTGAAGATCTCAGAAAGGATGATGAAAAAGAATGGAAGTCCGGTGACCTATGCTATTGTGCAATTATTTTTACGATCGCTGAACAAGTCTATAAAAATACTAAAGATAATCGGGCTACAAATAAAGAAAGGGTAACGGTGTGAAAATTGTTAAAAGTATACCAGAAATAAAATTCAGCAATGTAATAAAAATACCTTCTTTGAATAACGTTACACTAAAAATAGACTCCAGCGATCACAAGGCGAAAGTGAAGAATATTATGAAGCTAATGCTAATGCTAGTTTTCACACTGGTCAAACAAAGTAAGTCAGTATCTTATGTAGATGTAGGTAACTTTGCCTTGTTCCCAGCTACTCAAATTAGAAGACTATTATTAGTATAGCTACATTGAAAATGTATTCCAAGTTTAATCCATTAGCATTAGGCATTGAAAGCTTTTACGATCTTAATTAATAACTACTGTTCTATATATATATTGATTAGCATTTTAGATTTATGATCCTATAAATTTTAAATGTTACAAAAATGTCTGTTTAATGCATTAATGTTGCTATCATAGTAGCAATGATAGTTTGTTTTTAATGCACTAAGAGGACTCAGATTACTTTCTTTTTCAATAAAGCTTTTGAATGTTGTAAACTTGAAAGTAATTGCTTAAATTGTTGTGATAACTTTTGAATGTTTATTTAAATCTTTATTTTTGTTGAATTATTTATTTTAGATGCTATTTATTGAATCATTGACTAGACCACGTCTCATTTATTACCTAATTATATAGTCTGTAACGAAACTTGCTGTTAAGATAGAGCTACAGGTATTATCAATATAATTGTTGAAAAAAATTAAACAGACCGTCTGCCTTATGCTCAAATGCAGATAACGTAATACTTGTAATGATACTGAAGCAAACAGGCCTATAAACCATGAAGATGAGGCAGATAAGAAAAAAACAAACAATATAGGCTCTTAAATCCCACTACTTTAATAACTAATTGCTTGTTTACACTTGACTGCAAAATCGCAATCCGTCACGCCAATGAAGAGAACCGATTGCCAACACATTCCTTCAGTAAATCATCTAAAATTATGATGCGTGGACATTTATGAGCACAAACAACCGTTAAAATTATTGTTTATTTTTTTTATAGGCTTTTTAAGAATGAATGATGCTATATATGGTTTTGATTGGAGATGGACATATTTTTAACACAAACCAAAAGTTTTGCAAAGATACTTTGCCATTTAGGGGAACGAAAAATTCAATTCATTCATTCAATACATTTTTTGAAGAATTATCAAGCTTTTGTATAACTCTTAGTTATATGTATACCAGGAAGTGTCAAATTCTGTATTCTATTAGAAAATATAATAATTTAGGCTGTAAACATCTTAGTTAGTGACAGATGTATACAAATCACATCTGTGCCTTATTCGATCTCA
Source organism: Orthosia incerta (assembly GCA_948252205.1). NCBI lineage: Eukaryota > Metazoa > Arthropoda > Insecta > Lepidoptera > Noctuidae > Orthosia > Orthosia incerta. The sequence continues at coordinate 7,851,988 of OX411757.1, read as the reverse complement.
AATTGATACCGCTCTAAGAGCTTATGGTCACCCCCCAGTTCTACTAAAACAATTCCTATTGCATTCAATACTAAGTCTATTGGATAACAGTGACATTATCGGATCAGGGAACCATAACTGAGACAGGCAACTATTCAAACTGTCAAACGATTCTGTCTAAGAAACGAGGAAGTTATCACCGGAAAGCACTAGGTTTACACCCACTTGAGAACGTGGGCATTTAACAGATTGCAATATGTTTATAGACGCATGTAAACCTATGGGTCATACAATGGAACGTTAACTTACGGCAGGGACATGCAATAGATGAGTTAATATTTGATACTGAACGTTGAAAGAAACCTATTTTAATATTACAACTAATAATTATACGAATTTGCGTCATAAAGTCATTTTGACGAAGAGCAATATATTATAGGTGGCCTTCTCTAACATATACTTCAACAGAATTGCTTTTTAACTCCAACAAATTTAAACATTTGGTAGCATTTCCCGCTAAAATTTAAAGATGTTGAAGTCTGATCAATATGAGATTTACCTTTTTGAGCAGTATCAAGCCGAAGGTGCCAATATACCGCGATTATTTCTTAGCTTTGAATCTCTGTCAATGGGTTTTTCATAGCTATAGTCATTGTTTCTTTGTAAGAGACCGCAGCAATTTAATTATTCAGGCGATCTTAAGATGTATGTAATTTTAAATTAACCAGTCATCGAAGTTTCTATAATTCGTATTTAACGGTACGTAAATGGTATATTCTTTATAATGATTCTACGTTTTCGAATTCTTATGAAATATTTAGTTTCCAGCGCTTTACGACCGAAGTTCCACTCATATTCGGTTAGTGACCAGAAATTCTTTTCTTTGTTATGTTTTCTATTTGTTAAAAATCGAAAGACTAAATGAGTTTTGGTCATAAAACATTGAGCAGTGTGTTGTGTTGTTTAATTCAAAATAATGTTTATATCTTTACGCGACGTTATTGTGCTGTTAAACCATGTAAAGTCTATTCAGCCTCTTTGTCATCCTGGTAATTTAACACAAATGGCAAGACATTGAAAGGTAATAGTTCACCACATATCGTCAAACCCAATCTCATGTATTGCATTTAGATTCTCAGTAACTATCGGTAATTCGTAACAATTTCGCAATAAATCGCCAGCATTCAAGTTTTACGGCACATCGGTCCCATTTTAACAAAGTCAGTGAGTTTTTATCATGCCGATTCCTAGTTGCGTCCACTATGGCTAGTGTGGAGTAACGGACGGCGCATGCGTCCCGCTCCTTCTGCGAACATTGCGCGCGCATTGTTTCTCGGAATCGCCACCCGCCGGACCACATAACACCGCGCATAAGGTCCATTTTCGCTCACAAACCCGACGCAAAGACGCCATCCCTCAATCCACTACTTTCAAGTGTATTTCCTTCCAGCTATGACGTAGTAATTTCGACTTTATGTGCTTCTAGCGAAAAGTATTGCGGGTGACAATGTGAAAACGATTTTAATCCGTATGACATAGAGTCTGAATATGTCAGATGCGTGTAAACTTGGAAGATTAATGTCCTAATGGATCGCTGTTCTGAAAGGGAGTTAGCTAGAAGTCTTTAGGGATCAGTTTTGCTTGTGTGATGTCGACCCAAGACTACTGGCACGATCCGCGTTCTTCGGGCGACTTCCACTTTTTGCGTGAGTACATCCGCGTAGGTATAGCCCTAGCAATAATAAGGATTTAAAATTAAATGTAGTTTGTGGCCATCAAAGATTAAAAAACATTTGGATTTTATTTTTTTAATACTTAAATAACAACGGAATGTTTAATTTTGAATGATCACAAATTAGCTGCTAGAACATTTTGGAGAAAATGGCGTCTCCACAAATCGCTTACCACATTTGTGGAGCTTCTAACAAATTCGTCACAACTTTGCCCTCATATATCTGGAAGATATTGTTTTGGAAGGCCTCCCACCAGGTGGACCGATGACCTGGTGAAGGTTGCGGGGATCCGCTGGTTGCGGACCGGTCAATGTGGCAACGCTTGCACAGCCGAAAGACGTCCACTGCTGGACTTCGAGCAACAATTCAAAATGCTGTAAAACGAGCACAGTTGTGCATTAACTCGGGTGGTGGCCATTTGAGCGATATATATTTTTTTACCAATTAATGTCATCAATTTTATACTTTCACTTTTTATGAAAACAGAATCCAATTTTTTTTCATTTCTAACAAAATGGCAGCTAATTCAAATTATGACATTACTTTTGCGCCACCCTGTATATAGTCGTTACGTTACGTATACGTAGCCTGTCTGACGAAATTTTCTGGCCTCTGACTATAGTACCCCTTCTTGTTACCCTGTGAACCCCCGTCCCTAAAACAGCTGGGAAAAGGCTAGGAATATTGAAGCTGACGAGATGGGTCATCAAATCCATTTATCTAAAAACTGAAATCCTTTTTTCCAGACCTCCACGGGCAGTTCTACGAGAACACAGTGGTGGTGCAATACGACAAGGACCTGCTTGAAGTGTGGGACGAAGCGAAGAGACTGCGCTGCGAGTGGTTCAACGATTACGAGAAGACTGCGTCAAAGCCGCCTATGGTCATCGCCGATTTGGATGTGGTACAGTTGGATTTCAGAGGTGAGTAACCTTTTATATTTTGTTTTAGCAATAGCTGGGTCGAAGCCTCCACTGTTTACGTCCCCAGGTGTTGTTGTATATGCCATAAGCTTAGTCGTTTGGATTGTTGCAGAATGAATATTTGTAATGTAGTTATTTATGTTTCTGTGAGGATCAGCATTATTTTCAAATGCTTCAAATATATGATTTTCATTATTCTTCTGACTTGACTTGCGACTTAAGTACATCCACATGTATAATTATGAGCAAAGCTGTTTTCTGTCCTATTTCTATATTATAATAGTAAGAATAGGGCAGAAAACAAAAATGATAATATTTTTTTTATCTGTAAAGCTTCAATTCTAAAGCAGCAATTGTATTCTATTTTACAACCAATTCTGTACTTATGCCGTTATTTTTATTTATAGGAGACAACGTGGACTGTTGGATGGAGATCCAGGCAGGAAAGGGTCCATGGGCAGCACCGGTGTCCGGCATCGTCCCTTTAGGGTCCACCCTAACTTTGGTGGTTGCCATCAACGACTATCGAGGTAAGAGCTTATCGACTGCATGTTTGCTCCTTGAACGTCTACACTATAGAGACAACTATACAGTTATTGTAACGTTGACTTTTAAGCTTGTTATAACCCTATAAAATATTTTATTTAAGTAAGAGGGTTGATCTTATTCTTCTTAATCTAGACTTTTAACATGTTGGCCTGCAATATGCTTCAACCCAATTCATAACATTTTTCTCAAAAACTTTGTGACGTAGGAATTCACTTAAAAATCCTCATCAAAAATGCGTGTACGCCAACTGTGCAAAACCGTGTCAAAACTACTCGTACATAACAATCAAAATATATACTGTTACTTACTAATAACCACGCATCTTTCTTGTATATAATTACTCCCAAGTTTATAAAGGAACCGTGCTTAGAATCACCTATTGTTTTCTTTGTAAACGCAAAAATTATTTTCTCTAATATTATTCATATTTTTTTTATTATAGCTGACATTGCCGAGTGTGCGTGTAACTTTTCCTCGTTAGTCTTTTTGGTGCTTGGGAGTGTAAACCCATAGGTATAAAAGGTATTTGTCCAAATATGGTTTTACGGCAATGATTGAGATGTTTAGCACAGTTTACAACTATGTTTTATCTGTGTGTAGTTATCTGACAAAAATTACTGTCGGCTGTTTTGTATTTGTGATTTATTAGCCAGTTCTACCACTGATTGACTGTAAGTGTGATGAATATACGCATAAAACCCTACTTAGTTGGTACCGAAATGCGGTTGACGTAGTCGTAAAAACAGATAAGATTTTTAATGATCAAATACGATAACTTTATGAAACTTTTACAAAGGTATAACATCTGTTAAGTTCTCACAAATTAAAATCGATGACGCTAAAAAGTATAAACTTTTTGGAAATGTTTTATATGTATTTAAATTAACCACCTAATCCAAAAATCAAAACATAAATGCTTCGACTTAGAAATATTGAATTGATAATTCCGTCAATCAATCAATTCAAAATCTCCGTGATATCTAGAGGAATGATCCTTGGAGAAGGATATAGCTTTATAGGGTCCGGTTTAAATTAAATTATTAAAGATAGAGATGAGATTTAGGAACAACTCATTCTTAAGCCATCTTTAATTTTTTTTTTTTTTTTTTTTTTTTTTTTTTTATTTGTAATGGGTTTGCTCTTGACTCTAGTCTAGGTCATAGGTGACAGATAAGATAGGATAGGTGATAGGTTTTTATTTAAAATAGGCTCGCGCTTGACCACTATCTCACCTGATGGTAAGCAATGATGACTGGTCGACGGTGAAGCACGCTTGCCTAGAAGTAAACTATTCACTCTTGACTTCAAGTCCTCTAAATTGTAGCTATCGGGAAACACAGACTCCGCACAACACGTTGATCTTATTTGCCAAATAATATAGATAAGTATATTAGTTTCCAACAATAAATACATCCATAAATACACCCTCCTACCACAATACAAGCCATGCACGTACAAAGTAAATAACGACGTTAGTAATCCTAGCAGACTGAACGGTCCACAAACTCTTAGTATCGTTTTTAATTACTAATATACAGCTTGAAATATTGTACGAAGTAATTACAGTTAGACTTAACAGCTGCATAGCGCACGGCGAAAATAGCTGTGCTAGTAAAGACCGGGTTTCGTTTATGCGAGCATTTTTACACTAGTCGAAAATTCTTCCATACAAACGTAGTCTAGGGATTGTTCCACTGTTTGACAATGTACGTTCAAAATAAAAAGTGATATCAATTTGTCTCATCATTATCTAGCCCTGTATGGAAACAAACAACTATGAAAAGTAAATATTTGAAAGTTATGAGCGTTGAAAGTTCCACATTTAGACACTAATTTTAACGCATTTTTGGGCGCGAATAAATATCATAAGAAGACGGAAAATTGCAAAACGGCCACCATACAAAGATAGATTAATAGTTAAAAAATGCAAATAGTTTTATTTTGAACAGATGCGTTTAGTCGTTTTTTCGTGATATCCAGACTCCTAAAGGTCTGTTTATAAAATTTCGGGCGCTCGTCCTAAATCATTATCCATTTCGCAAAAAAATTGAAAAAGTGTGTATTTGTAGGCGAATTAGCTTCTTACTGCTCATCACAGCATCTATTTCTTCCGCACGTGTTGTCGGTTGATATAAAATGAATTTTAACCCCGCGCACAAAATAGTTCGTGTCATTGACTAGTGTAACCTTAAGATGAGTTTGAGTGCAGGTAACTTTGATTGCAGATTTATTGTCGCTCTTAAATTTTCGTTCATGAGTTTAGCATCAGCTATGAAGAACTTTGTATCTTCAAATGATAAAGGAAGTATAACGTTGCATGAGAGAAACACCAATAGGGATTCAAAAATGGTATGTTTTGTTATAGATTAATTTAAATTCAAAACAGTCGCGAATTTACTAAGGCAGAACGACTAAAAGGAAGAAAAGCTTAAAGCTGTGAACAATAGTGAACATAGTTAATGAGGAAATGGTTGAAGCTACTTTGTGGTCGAACTGATTGAAAACTATATTTAGAAACCACGTACAAACAAATAAACAAAGTGCGTGACTTTGACACTGTATTTAAATGTACCAACAAAGTAGTATACGAGAGAAACTTGTAGCAGTCACGTTCAAAAAATATTTGACCAAAGAAATAACATGGCGGTGTCATAAAACTAAGGTCAGCCACATTTATTTACACGTACAGAGGCGGACTTAATCTCATTCATAGAAATCCTATTTTTATTATAAATACTTAACAAACATCTTAAGTTTGTAATTAATCTTGCGAGAGTATAATATTCTAGATATATTGTGAATAAGTAATTCCAAATACAATAAAACCCATCCATAGTCGATATTTTAAAATATACCCGTGTCTCATTGAGTAGAAAGATTGTATAATCTTACGCGATTTTTTATAAACTTACGGTGTTTACAATAATCCGGTGTCATATACAACCTCAAAGCGCCGATAGCGTTTTGGTTGACTGGGGAAAATGGAAAAAGAATAGTTGTTGCGTCGAGCCCAAGAAGCTTCGGATAAGGTCAGTAATATAATGACCAAAAAGCCGTCATAAAAAATATTAAATGCATTTTATTAAAATTGCCGCCAACGTCACCTAAAAAGCAGCCAAGTTGAAATGGGACTGGGCCGGACACGTCTGCCGCATGTCGATGGCGGTTCATGGGCTAAATCTATTACAATGTGGGTACCGGCAAATGTCATGCGACACCGCGGCAGACCTAGGCAAATATGGCGGGATGAACTTCATCGGTCCACAATTGCTCCGGCTCGAAGGACCAAAAAGATGTAGAGTCCAGCCGCTGAGGTGCGATGTGTACCGGGATTTCTAATGTGTTATGTGGAAGAAAACACCGACATGTGTATTCACCAAGCAGCTTTATTGAACTGAAGTAATTGCGGTAATGCGCAAGTAATAATGAATAAAAGTAAATACATGTGATCGCGGGCGTCAGCATAAAATTGTCGAGTGTGCTTGTACAATTGCCCTAAACCGGGAGGATTGGAGGTAAGAAAGCGAGGCCTTTGCCCAACAGTGGGACAGAAGAGGCTGAAAATAAAATAAAATATTAAAACTGAGCTTTAGAAGGCTATTTTGTTTATTCAATAAAAGCAACACTTATGCCCACGTAAACTTTGAGTTCAACAAATATCACGGTAACGGTTTCCTGATGGAACTTTAATAGGTTTCTAATTTTATTTAGTAATTGCTTGCGAGAATGACGTCAATAAGATTTTACAACTTATAAGTAACTCTCAATGAAGATAATATAAAATTTTGATGAGCTTTGTCGTAAAACTTTGATTTGTTATCTAGTTATGATTTCTTAAATGTATTACACTATTTAATAATTATATATAAAAGATTTAATAATTTACACCTATAAAAATATATTTAATAATTTACATTTTCTAATACGTTATGTACAAACAGACAGGAGACACTTTAAAAATTAACACAAACTTCCTCAAAATAAACTAAACAACATTGTAGAAGACACAAAAAACGTTTTATATATTTTTTTCGTTTTTCCGACCCACATAATTCCCAAACTTCCTTAAAACAACAAACGCAAACTTCCGCCAACACACAAACACGCATAACTCGAGATAACACGAAAACTCGTAAAATCTCTAGCAGGGTAATGACAGTGTTTACACGACATAACGGTACCCAGTAATTGTAAAAAGTGAACTGGACAAATATGTACGAATGAGTTTGCTTAACGGGCCTGCAACTATGGGGCTCAAGACTGGATCTACCTCATGGATCACTTTTAAACGACTTGCGAGTGTGTTATATATATATTTTTTTACAGAGTTTGTAGGTGGCGTCCTAGCGAATATATGATTACAGTTTTTAAATTCGGGCAGATTCGGTGAATCTTATAAATGCAAAAGTAACTCTGTCTGTTACCTTTTCACGCTTAACGTACATACAACGATTAAACAATTTATAGCTACTAACTTCCGTGTTCTTCCGTCGATAAATGCAATGCTGTAATAAAGTTAAATGAATGAAATACCTATATATGTATATTTACTTTGGAATTTAAATTTTATGTGGGTATGTGAATTTTATGTGGTACCTCTTTGCGAGATGGCTTGCAGGGTCAAGGGTTAACTGGTCGGACACCACTTGGCATGTATAAATGCCCACCTACGTAAGCTTTGGTAACTATTCACGGCTTTGGAAATTTATTGCCGTTATAATAGCTTTCGTCTCAGTCTCAGCATAGTGTTCCTACATATTGCTTTAAATGTTAACTGTAGACATTTGTGGAGCATTAAATTTATACTCTTTATTCGTGCCATCTCCTATGCCCAATTTTATATTGTTCTGCTTTGCCAATCGATTCAGTTTTGAAGCATTAGCAGCAACGATTTTGTTTGATTCGTTGTGATATTTTTTTACGTCCTGCTTATTAAAAACCTTGCTATTCTTAACTTTGCTGTTTTTGTCTATAACAGAAACCGTTGCTTAAACCACCGTTTCATCAAATTTTCCGAAAGCCTCCTAACGAACAATGGTCATTTCACAATGAGAATCCATGAATTTCGTCTCTATTGAATCTATAGCAGTTCTTCGTGCGTTATGAGTTCTTTTATCTAATTGACAATGATTAATGGTCTTAATGTGAGCGATCTTGTAGTTTATAAGTAGTTTGAATTGCGTGTGGCTCTTTCATCTCCTTTGTCGAGAGGAAATTGATATTTGCGATGGTAATTCAATTTATAGGTTTATGGTTTACTCTTTGCAAATCTTCGAACTATTAGACTGTTCTTAAATTACCATAGGGTGGACATCGGTTTTCTTATTTATGTTAAATTTTTTCTCAAGATTTAGTTCGCCAGTATATGGATAGTTTCTACACGGTATCTGGAAATCTTTGGTAAAGGTAATATCGATGATTCAATCGATTAAAGACCATTTTTGGGTTAATTGCACTTACTTATGTAAAAGCTTGCCGTTAGTGCGGTTCTTTTAATAAAATACAATTTACCGTGTTACTTGTTTACATTTTATTTGGTAAGTTCTTTATTTGGGGTACTTTGGTCACAAAAGTTTGTTAGCTGTTGGTATTTTTCTTTATACCTTTATACATTCTTATTCGATTGATAAGTTATATCATCTTGGTCGACAGAAGTTGGGTCTTTTAGAGTCATTAGACCCATAATTTTTGTATCATTGGTTCTGATTGATTATTTATCTTCGCACCGGAACGCCTTGCAGTAATTACACAATCATTACAAATGTTGTCTTTTTCTATAGACTCCAATAAAATTTGCAACGTTGCAACATTAATTTCTTCGACTTACGTGCGTATGAGTGGATGATATTCCTGTCATAAGAGCATTAAGAAAGATTACACATCTGTAACGACGCGACGACTTAAAGTAGAGCTTTCCAAGATTTAATTAAACTTTTATCATATAAGTCATCGCCACTTTCTTACTGCATAGGCATTTTTCTTTTTGTGCTTTACTTTCCTATTTCTTCGACACACGGATATGCTTTCATTAAATGTTGTTAAAACGTTAAAGTATTGACGATCTAGTGTAAACACTTTCTTTTTCTGTGTCAATATTAATTATATTTTAGATTAATGATTATATTTTTTACCACAATGTCCTAACACCAGGTACTAGATAATTGAATATATTCATTTTTGAAATTTTACTTATAATTAGTACTTTTAGGAAAAATTAAAAGTACACCGAAAAATACCGTAAATATACTAGTCTCCAAACACGACAAACATGAGAAGGTGCGGTTTGAGCACGTGTAAGGCTTTCTTCGTTTAATGGACTATCTGTTTGCTTACCAAAGTGTTTGCCCATCCTTTAAGCTTAACGATATGTGTTTGTGTAAGCTGTTTAGTCTTCACTTAAGTGTAATAATATTCGGAACTTGTATGTTTGTCGTCAGATACGAGTGGTGGGTTATGTTGTGTGTTATAGGTATCCTAAGTACAAGGCGAGTGGTAAAGCATCTACTTGTCAGGTCTTGCATATTGATATTCTGAAAGTACTTAAAGGAGCTTTCGTTCGTCATTGGTACTTTGCTGTGTATACTGATGTACCTGATCCTTGTGAATGTAAAATACATTATACTCTTCAGGAATCTACTCTTTAGCCTTATAATTTAATTGTACTTTAAACCTTTATAATTGTATGTATATTAAAATACTGGTACAATCATTTAAGTGTTTGAGATGCATAATTTACCACAGATAATAATATCGTTAACCTCTGTTGATCAAAAGCGTGAGATCAAATCTGTTGCATGATTCAGAGTATAATGCCATGATAGTTAGTGCTAGATCAACCAGCTTTCTAAAGTATCCAAAGAATTCCTGTTGCTGTAGCGAAAAATCTTGAAAACTATATTCCGTTAATCAGTTATTCGTTTGTCTATATGCATGTTTGGAGTCTAACCATCTCTAGTTCACAATCGTAACGAGCTAAACATTAAGTCTAAGGTCTTCAGATTAACTCTTTATAGCTATTGACTAATTTGACAAAGTTAAATATATAAGCGATTACCTTTCTTAACCATGTGTTAAGGGGGCCACCATGAGCTCTTAGAGCAAGGTAATTTCCATTGTGCTTAAGAAACAGCTGTATAAAAGGCATATACATACTGGATAACGAACCAATAGCACTATCGAATATTTAAACACCGATAAAATACCTCGGAATCTGGGCAATAATATTTCACCCATGTCACGTATAGTATGCAAAGTTTGGGTATAATATATTGTTCCATCGAGACATAAAATCGCCATAATACCGTAGCGAGAATAAATGCCGTAGAAACCTCTATAAAACGCTATCCAATAACTATCAATACCACCCAATAAATAACTAAACAGTTTCTAAGGACATATATCTTCTTATCTTCCAGGTGAATTTGACATGCGAGTGAAGTCTTGTGCTGCGTCAGACGGGTCTGGCCATGTGATTCAACTGTCAGATGAATATGGATGTGTGCTGCGACCTAAGATGATATCAAGGTACGACGCTAATGTATAAGGTTTTATCTAGGTTTTAGCATCTGTGTGCTGTTGGAAAGTTTGTTCGAGGGATTAGGTTTTCCAGAAGGTTAGTGTGCGCCGCGGAAGCTTTTAAATAATCACATTTGAGTTGGAATCCACCTTGACCATTTAAATGTTTAAAATCACTCTCAATCAAAAAGAATTTGATATCTGCCACAAATATTGTGACAATAGCCAACTATAAAGTTCTTCGATCTTGCTTTGTGTCACAGAGAAACTTATATATATGGATACTTTGTGTCTCAATTCAATTCAACATATTTTATTTCACCTTTTGTCTCCTGTAGTACAGTACGTATGAAACGACAGAAGTTAGGTCATCTAGCTGGAGTAATAACTGAAGTGAAGTTTAATATAATTCTTAGGTCATTCTTCATTCATATATCGTTTGTTATTCGTGTTATTTTGTTTTTATGTAATAGGGATGTTTCTTAGATAGAAAAATGATAATTATTTTTAGTCCGTCAGTAATATTATCAAATATTATAATATTGGACACGTATTTTTGTTTTACCAATCCAATAAAAAAATACAAAGATAAAGCGCTTCAAAGCTTAGGAGTGGGAGATTGTGACGTCACTATGTCAGTATAAAGTGTACTAACGGCACGACGTCACACGATATTTCAACGCACTATATCGTCGTATTTTTTTTGTGTACGTGGCAAAAGAAGAAATACGTGTCCAGGTAAAAAAAAAAAATTTTGTTGTTGCTTCAATTTACATAACGGTTTAGTGTTTGGAGCCTCCTTTTAAGCAAACAATGCCTGTGTTAGGAGACACCGCTCTTCCATAATATAGCAATACTTAATAACACTGTCAGTACAAGTAGTTGGTTAATAATAACAAATAATACTATGATAATGTTGAGAGTATTTCTTGAGTGTGTAGTTGTAGTTAAACTGTGGGGGTGTAGTGTGTGAGGGTGGATGTGAGAGTGTAGTGAGGATGTGTGTGGGAGTGTGTGTGTGGTTATCTAACTGACGGACTGTGGACGATACAGTAAAAGATCGACCCTGACTGGTTCAGAAGTTTATTTTTAAACTGTTTGTACAGAAATTATAATATGTAAAATGTGTCGCGACAAAAATATGGCGGTTTGTTCGGAAAATATATTGAGTGAAGTGAAGTCCGCCGTGAAGTTGTAGCGAGTCTCGCCGACATAGAATGCGTTCACGAAGAAATAAAAGAGCTGCGTTCCGGCGTAGACACGGACTAAATAGATATTTTTTGTCAACTACTCTATTCATTTGTCGCTAGTATTCCCTGAAGGGTTGGCAGAGCTGCACCTATGTTACAATAACATTTCGTCAGTTATGTTTAGGTCCCTTGTAATAAATGGTGGTTATATTGCCATCAGCCAAGCACAAAGTCCAGACTCCAGACTGCTGCTGAGAAATTGGTGCAGCCACCCAATCTCCATAAACTAAACCATGAATGTATTTGTTTCCAGATTCCTCAAAGCCAAAGCAGTAGACGAGCGAGCCACCGTCATAACCTACGCGTTCTTCCACGCCTTCAAGTTCCCTGATGCCCTCAGCGTACACATCAGGTGCAAGGTGGAGATCTGCAGGCACGGCTGTCTTGACCACTGTCAGTTGGCTGGAGTAACGCCTGAAAGACATGGGGCTCTGGATAGGAAAGATGACAGAACACATCAAGACCATAATGATATAAAGTAAGTTTGAATTTAGACCTTAGGTTGAACGAATGAAGACACAAAGAAAGAAGGAATAAAATGTACTTAGCAATAGTTCGTGAGACTCTGTATACAAAATAGGTAGGAAACATAAAAATAAAAAAACCGGCCTTGTGCGAGTCGGACTCGCGCACGAAGGGTTCCGTACCATTATCGCAAAAAAAAACGGCAAAAAAATCACGTTTGTTGTATGGGAGCCCCACTTAAATATTTATTTTATTATATTTTTAGTATTTGTTGTTATAGCGGCGCCGGCGGACCGCGGAGTCTTAGTAATAGGGTCCCGTTTTTACCCTTTGGGTACGGAACCCTAAAAAGCAATTGTGCCTATTGTAGTATGCTCAAAAAACACAAACACTATATATTTCCAACGATTAAAATCAATCTGTAGAGTAGAAGAAAAAATAAAATGTACATCTCTTATTTTGAATGACTAACCGCCTGTTCTTCGAAAAACGGTGAACTAGGCAATAAATACGCAAGTACTCGACTCCTTTAATTAAACCATTTCCTTTAGCTTAACTACCTGTCACTTGTAAAGCGATATACATTTACGTATAATTTATGTTCACTTTAAATATTTTAAGGCAATCACTAGGAAGACAGCAATTAAAGATATTTAGTACATCATAATAAATCACAATATATACGAGTTGCAAATCCATCTTTCAAAATAACCTTACTCTAAGAGCTTATGGTCACCCTCCTGATCCGTTATTACTGACCTTTTATTTATTTCATCCCGGTGAAATACACATACGTCAATTTCCACAACAAGACAGGAATGAATGGTCACATTCATTCCTGTCTTGTTGTGGAAATTGACGCTCGGCTTATAAAACGCAGTAACTAATTTATTGCATGCTTAATTAATCTCACGTCTTATTTTCATGGAGAAGGCAGAAACCACAGAACACTTACTACGATACTTACATAAAGCTAATTTATTAAGAAGTAGATTTATTTTGTGGCTTAGTCTACCTCACAAGAAATGTGTATTTCACCGGGATGAAATAAATAAAAGGTCAGTAATAACGGATCAGGAGAGTGACCATAAGCTCTTAGAGTAAGGTTATTTTGAGTGTGCGTAAGGGACAGATTTACACAAGTCATAAACATCTGTCCCTTACACGCATATCTAGTTCCAGAGATTAACTATTTTATACCAATATGATAAAGGGCTAAAATTGTTTATGTGTAATAAACAATTTTAGCCCTTTATCATATTGGTATAAAATAGTTTTGAATTTAGATGATTTAGCCTAGACTTTGACAAACACGATTTGAAATGCTAATATGATTGAACCACCTCAAACATTAGTCAACTCATCATCATCGTTATCTCAGCCAAACGTAAGAGACGTCTACTGCTGAACATAGGCTTTCATCAAGTGTCGCCAAATCGACCAGCCCAGTGAGTCTTGGTAGATTTAAACTTCAAATTAGAAAATAAATAAATCTCCACACTTTTTTACAGTGATTCATCAGCTGAAGATGGAGGCCTCGACCTATCAGAGGAAGCTCGTCTTCCTCTAGAAGAAGCCTTCGGTGACGAAGTATCAGGAGACGTAGTCCTGGCACCAGCTCCATTGCCTCAAAGAGCTCCAGCACCTGTTATTGAACCTGATAGCGATCATATGTCTGCAGTTGAAGAATTGGTTGAGGCTCTCGCAAGGCCTTTCACTGTAAGTAATTTGGTTGTAGATGGAATCCCATTAATCGTAAAAATGTGTCAAACAAGGGAGCTATTAATTACATTTTCATATATCTAGGATCCTATGGATGACGGCTAGACATAGCGTTCTTTAATAATCACAACATCTGTACCTAATCTACCTATGTTCAACAAATAATGATATTTGTATTTGTATTTCTAACTTTTATTCTACACGTAATTCAGTAATGTTTTGTCTGATGATTATAAATTTCAGATCTTAATTTTTTTTTGGAGACGACGCATCATGTCTTCTTCTACCATACTTCTCTAATTCATCTTAATAGTCACCTTCTTTCACAAACTCTATCTCGAGTAACAATTTTCATATTTAGCATATATTTTTTTATTTTATTGTTTCCAGGACCGCCCAACAAATATAGACCGCGATCGCTTCCCTCACGGACCCCGGAACCTTGGCACCAATATTAACCCTGAACCTGCCGGTGATGGAGTGGTCCCAGCCAAGGCCCCAGGTCCCGCTGTAGCTGGTCCCAGGTCTCTGCGTAAACGACGATCAGTACGTGACGCCAGGTCGGCAGACGTTGGAGTTTCGGGAATATATGAAGTGGTCTCTGAAGCTGATCTGGCTTTCGGACCTTCGAGGACGGAACCTGTGACTGTTTTTAGTGGAAGGATTCGGGAAGAGGTAATGTTTTATTCTTCATAATTGCTTCTTTTATGTTTAACAATACCAAATGTTGATTCATAAGCGACGATGTGATCGACGATGGATGTTTGCTTGGTATATCAGTTTAGGTTTGATATTTTGATCCTGTTTATTTCGTGTTTTACTAAACATTTTTTTTCATCTTCCATCAGGTCGTCTACGGAATTTGCATGGGCGCTGTCAGTTTCGGTGCTTTATTCGCCTCGGCAGCCGGCGCAGCTGCAGGTGCAGCCTTAGCTGCAGCAGTCATGCTCCAGAAGCTTCGCTCACGGATGGCAGTCCAGCCACCCATCCCAGTTTCGCCAGCCCCGGCATCACATTCCCTCGCTGCGTGGATGGCCCTAAGGCTCCTCGGCTCACAACCTCATCCACATCACTCCCGTGAAGGTTGACCAATCCCAATAAAAATCCTACCGAAGACTGTTCTTAGATGCTAAATATTCAATTTATGTCTCGTAGCCAAAAATTTAAATCATTAGAATCGCACAAAATGTGGAGACTTTGAATAGAGTTCTGCTCACGCAATTATATAGACGCTTATAAGAGACTCAAGGTAAGTCTCTGCGATACTTTGTTTTCTCTCATTCTGATCAGGGCGAATCTAACGATGTAAATCTTTGCTTATAGCTCCTCATTTTATAGTGTTTATAGCTCTTCCCTTTGTGTATAATATTGAAGGAATAAAAAGTCCTTCCAGTTAGAGTTAGCTACCTGATTTAGAATTTACCCTTAATTGGAATCAAAAGGTCAGTTGCATCCATGTATTAGATGTTAGACTCGCAGAAAATTATTTAAAATATGCTTAATTTATGTTAGTTGATTAGTAATGTTTCTAGATCGCCTTAAATAATGGTGCTAGGTCGTGCTACGGACGAAGTCCTGAGAAACCTGATATTGAATTTTTCACTTTTGTGAATAATATACATTTTTATACCGATAAGTGTTGTACAGAATTTTCTACGTTTTTATTGACTAACTTATTATCATTGTCGTGTTCTTTAGTGTCTAGAGGATAAGAATAAACGTCGAGTCATGCCATTAGTATAAGGTTTAGTTAATTCGTATGATTAGGAGCATCGTCCACTTTAGCACAATTACATAACGTGTGTTATGAAGCTCCTACATTCAAAATAACATCGATTTCGATAATTTCGGCATCAATGTTATTTGTTGTATTATCTTTAGGTACTGAAACCTCTGAGGCTTTAGGCATACTACATCAGTAGGTACCTGCTCAATGTTTATGATTTTATTTATTTATTGTTTAATGTATTTTATTTGACAAATAGTTTAGTATCATTCATTTACTTCATTTGGTTTTGTATAAGCAACCTCTTTTTATAAAATTTAGTTTTAGCTTTGTATCGTTAACGTTTCTTTTATTAGTTTCGCAATAATAAAATCGTCAGTTTTCCAATAAATTATTATTGGAATTTCATTTCAAGTTAAACTTGTATCATTTAATCAAATAATAGTTATATCGACTATCTCTGCTTTACTGTTATGAGAAGCTAGTTGTAAAATAACAGTTAGACCAACTTTGATGTGCAGAGTTTTAAAACACAGTATACATTTTATTAGACTGGTGGCCCAGTGGCACTGTCTTGGTGGCCCAGCGGCACCGTCGTGGTGGTCGAGTGGTACTGTCGTGCTGGGCCAGTGGCTAAAACTCGCTTCTCGTGCTTGACATTGCAGGTTAAATTCTGGACAAGTACCAATGTGTCATTTTTATTTTTCAATTCATATACTTTTTCATGTACTTTCTAAGTTTTTCTTGGAAAAACATCGTCGTCAGGAAATCTGGACTCATAGTTAATATAAGTTTGCAATCACCAACCAACATTAAGCAAGCGTGGTGATTAATCCTCGTGCCTTCTCTATATGAGAAGAGGCCTATGCCCTGCAGTGGACAGTAACAAGTTGGTATTGTTGTGGTCCAAAGTTGGTGAAACTGTTTGTATTAAGATACTTTATATGATTGTATATTCTATATAGTTTATTTCAGATTAAGCATAAAGATATTACTGTAACATACGTTTGTCCAGACACCAATGAGTTCTAAATAATAGATTCTTCATTTCAAATGAAATTTGTTTGCATTTATTTAAGCATTTATCATTATATTGCTCAATATTAATTTTATCCATCTTTTAATTGCTATGAGTAGATAGGTTTAATTAAGTTTTGTAGCTAGATTGAATAATGGTTTAAGAGATCGACAAGTCGTCAAGTATTGTAAAATAAAATGTATTTTTGGCACCATATAGTAATATCGGTTAAAATTAAAGGGTCGTTTGGTACTTTTGCAAAAACTCAAGCATGCACCGGATTATTAAAAATATGTTGTTCTGAATACACCTGCTATTCAATGAAAGGAAAGCAGCAGCTCAAAACACAGGAATGAATATGTTGAATGAATGAGGGCTATCGCGTTTTTGAATTTGCTGCCAGAGGCGCTGGTGTAGAGCGAGGTCTTCAAAATGTCAAATGTCATAATGACTTTTATCACGAGTTTATTTATATTTTTTCCAAATATTGCAGTTTATGATAGATACAGGTTTGACCAACCACTACTTGAATAGAGTTTTATGTTTCGGAAAAATGTATCCTCCTTTTTTTAAACTGCGGCGTACTCGATGTTACATTTAACCGCGCTTATAAACTATTTGATTTTGATTTCTTCTACGACATTAGAACTGATTTTAACTTAAAACTTTGCTTCCGTGCGCGTAATAACATCGTATAACAGACATATATTTAAGTACCTTACTCGCCAGTGGCGCCAACTGATGGGCACAAAAAGTCATTGCGTGCTTTTTTTAACACATCAATATTTTTTATGAAGAACAAACAATAACATAACATCAAGCCAGTTTTCCCGGCAGGGTTATTAAGAAGTGTAGAAAAACAATTTTTTTTCCAGCTGAAGTGTAGTAAAAGATTAATAAGTAGACCAATAACCAATGATTTACTGTCGATCTCGCAACCATAATAAAATATGACATGCCACCCAAAAATCTTGCATTTATTATAGAAAAACTATTATTATATAAGTTGAATAGAGTTTTCATTTGAAAACTGTCTCCCTAAGTGCAATTTTACTTTTTATAATTAATTAAATGTATTTGTATTTAATTTTTATTCGAAATATTTTCTGCGGTTATGGTACTTTTTGGTGTAAAGTCTCTTGTGGCACTATTTCTTTTATAAATAATATTCTGGGGAGTATTTATGACTTATGAACAAAATGTTTTAAGTTTCACTGTATGGATGCGGTGACGAAGTGTTTTACGCGTAAGCACCTGTTAATTTGTTTAGTGGATTAAAAATTATGTTGAAACATATTATTTTGATTGTTTATTTTTGTTTATTATCCCCGTTCGTTTATCGTTATCGTTTTAAGGTGACGAAAAATATGGCACTGGGTTTTAAACTTTCGTTTAGGTTCAGAATGCCTTAATCTCAAAATGAGAATTGGACATTCTCAACATCAGCCAATCTTAAATCACTGTCAAAATGTCTGATTTCCAGAATGTCCAATTCTCAAGTCCAATTCTTGATAAACCACATTACGTTGAGATAGTATCATATTAAACCGAGTAAACGATACGAACAAGCTACATGCATCTAGTCTCCTATTATTCTCAGAAATCACCCTCCTTGGGTTGCAATCCAAACATTAGGGATCGGAGTTCATCTATAAGATGACAAAGTTAGTTTGAAAAATAGTAATTCGCGATCCTATAACTTGGCAAGAATACTGGTTAACTCCAAAACAATTTTCGTTCGCTCGCTTTGCTCGCTCACTTCAGCTCCCATCATCTCCTTCGAACCTATCCTATCCGTGTCGGGGTGCCCTAAGCTCCCGAGCTCGCTTCGCTCGCTCTTGGACTAATTTAGTGACCATAATTAACTAATTGCCCAACAGCTACGTAGAAATATTCATAATGACCATACAAGGTGATAAATATAGAAGTTTTAATCAGTATACACTACATTGCCCAATTTGACTTGACTAGATTCATAATGCCCGGGCATTATACGTAGTGCACTGATTAATCACTTGGTCCATGACATATTATTATATATTGCGTGGCTTACGCACATATTTGAAAGAATGATAATTGATGTTTCTGAATATTGATATTGTTTTGTGCATCGTTAAACAGTTTTCTTACTAAAACATTTTTTTATGAGATCGATCGGAACGGAACAACTAACGTTGTCTATGGGGCTGGTTGTTCGTCGTTTCAAATACAAACTTATCCTACAAAAATTAAATCCAAGTTAACACACGTTAAGATAATGTTTTGAAGTTCGTCAAAATATGTGATTATTTATTGTGTACTATCAACATAAACTGTTGATAGTACACAATAAATAATCACATATCAACAAAAAATCAAAGGCAAAAATATATTATTCCGTCGGATTTGTTTTTTTTTTTCCATAACTACTATTCTACCGTAATGGAAGCAAATAAAACGGGTGGTGGTGGACGGCATGGTGTCCAATCGTTTCGCGACACACATCATACAACACACTCCGTTTTTTGCTTGCGTTCCTATTGTCATCGGAACAATTTACCCCCGGGACTTTTAGCCCCACTCTCCCCTACCAGTATTTCACATAGAGCGACTGCCTACATAACTCCAGAACATGATACCCCTTGGGCGCCTAACTTAGTTAAGGAAATAATAAAGTTTTTCACGATAGGTTTGTCAACAACACACTCAACAGCTTTTATTAGAATTTAAAGGTTTGGCAAGCTTTACATGAAACCACTTTACAAGGTTTGTTGAATGGATGTTACGAAGGTTCGATTTCGATCCGAAAAGACGGCACTTCCGATTGTTTTAAAAACAATTCCGGTTCCCGTTCCAAAACTTTAAAATCGGCAGACTTTTTAACACGCTTTTATTAGCTTGATATGTATGTATCTTTGAACGTGATTTTCACCCCCTTCAAAACGTCGGATTGATTTGAAACTTTGCACACTTATCAAAGACCGATAAAAATGCAATATTTTAAATAGTTTGTCCCATTATCCTTACCAGAATCTTCAGGATTAGCGATTTTTTGTTTAATTTACCACTAAAGCGTGTGTTTTAGTTTTTAGGACTATAATTTATATGTAAGAAAGAGCAATCCGCAATCATGAGTACTGTCTTATTGCCTGAGTAAATACTTGTGCAAAGTCGAAAGTCAATCGAATAGCTAATAATGATTGTTCAAACAAACTTGTACTCCCTATAGCTCCGAACCCGTACGTATATGTATGGGGTCCCTCAGGGGTCGGTATTCTTAGCAACATTGTTCTTGTTGCACAGATCTGCTAAAATCTTTGGGTATGCAGACGACAGCATGTTGCTGAGAGATACGTGTCCGACGCGCGCGCTACTGGGCCTCATATCTGGTCTTTCCGGGAGGCCATGGTTGGGCGCTTGAATCTGTCCTTGGTGCTTCCGAATGGGGTGATGCCAATCTGGTCAGGTTCAATGCTGCTAAATCCTAGGCGTGTCCTTTTCCGCTAAAAGGAGCCAATTCTTTCCATCTCCATCTTTCCGTGGTGTGGCCGTGCCAATAATGGACCATCTTGAGCTTCTTGGCATTACGTCGACATCAAACCACAATTTTGGCCCACTCATTGAGGCAAAATCTCAGCTAGCTACCAAAAAGTTGGTAATCCTTGCAAAGGTGAGACGGTACTTTACGCTAGAGTAGATACTCAACTTTTATCAAGAGCAAGTTCTGCTCTCATCTCTGGGACGGATCTGCCAAATAGCAGCTAAAAGCAGAAAACGGGCCAAGAGGTTCATCCACAATAAAATACTGAACGAGTCTATATTCCAGAGCCTTGAACATCGGCGCCAATTTGCCAGCTTGACAGATTTTTATCGGTTACATTTCGAGGGGTGTGCGATGGAATTGCATGAATTAATTCCTCCTAGCCCGTTTCATCATCAGACTACAAGACATACGACGATGCGTCATCGGTACATGGTGGGCCATGTACCAAACGTTTCGGGAATACTTTTGTTATGCGTACAGCAAAGGAGTGGAATTCCCTGTCGGAGTCTGATGTATTGCCTGATAGCTTCAACCTTTAAGGGTGAATAGGTTTCTTCTAGGCAAATGTAATTCATTGTCGACCACATCATTGCTTACCATCAGCAGTGGTGTCTCATCCCATACAAAGAAACCGTGCCGACGTACTGCACTGATTATACTGATTATTTTTTGGACATCGATCGCGTTCGTTTCCGTTCCACGGATACGAACGCTATCGATGACCTATCTATCGCCGTGGAACGGAACCGATCGCGATCGATTTACAAAAAATAATTGGTATAATCAGAAGAAAAATTCTAGTTACATCGACACGGTTTCTTTGAATGGGATGAGGCATCTGTATGCTAGTATTATATTATCTGTTCCATCAGGTAAGATAGACTTTGGCTATTATAACTATGTATTATTCAAAAAATGTGGGATAGCGATAATTTTGGGAAGATAACACCGTTTGTACTCTGAAAAATCCATTTTGATAGTTGTTTGTTTTTTGGTGTTTTTGATAGGTATTTTGTTTATGTTCTGATTGATTCCTGGTAAAGAATAATCGCTTTAGTACGATGCAGTGTGGATTTGATACAGTTTCATCACTGTGAGTGACCGTTTTCTTGCTCTGTGATTACTGCAAAACCACAAAGTTTGTTTTTTTGCCTCATAATGTTGTAATTTGACACGATCTTCTTGTAAACAACATGAATAGACGTATGAGTATTTGAAATAAGGTTCTTTGTTAAATAATTTATTATACAAAAATCAAAAGGCAAAATATCAAAATCATTAGCTCGACGTACACGTCAACGTTGCGATATCTAAGAACGACATCGTGCATACATAACTTGTAATATAATAACTCCCGCAATCCACTTCTAATAGGTTTAACCATTTTTAGGGTTCCGAAGTCAACAAGGAACCCTTATAGTTTCGCTATTTCCGTCTGTCCGTCCGCAGCTTAGCTCAGAGACTCTTAGTACTAGAAAGCTATAAATTGGCATGGATCTCAGACCAACAATAAAAGATAGACGGCGCATCGCGAACATCATAAGTGAAGCCACAAAACTGTGCTCCTCCAAGTTAATATACACGCTCACGCACACACCTACACTAAAACTATGCTCATCGCTCTTAGTACGTCACGAGTCGTCGTCTAGTTAACATAATATATTAAAAAAAAATAGAAATTTACCTTCCTGTGTAGTGAAAACTTGTAAAAACAATAGCAAAGCATATAAAAAATCTCACGGAATCACTTTTCATTTGCAAGTACTTGAAATAACATCGTTTATTTATTAAATATACTATGAATTTTAGGTTACTTGGAACAAAAAACCTCAACAAACGAAAGCAGTGACATAAAGTGCGAGAGTTGCCATAATATGATTTAAAATTTACCCATTCGATTAAACATGAAAATAAATAAATATGATTTCTTACTTTGAGTTATTTTGAATTTAATCAATTTGATTGAAAATATAATTAGGTACCTATATTATCTCAAAACAATTTACATACCCATGCCGATGTTATGATTTACGCTTCAGCAACTTTATAACCTATAATCGAATTTCTATGAGCATATTTATAGAAACAAGCTGTATTTCACTTCTTCCGATCCCAAGACACTATGACAGACAGGGCTAACTTACACCTAAACATATACCCCATATGATAGTAGAACTAAATATGCTAATTTTAACTCATACACACTACACACCCTCACCCATTAGCGCACTCTCACATTACTCCCACACATCACACAAATACGCGCATTTTTTTCTCTGTATAACGCTCCTTCACTTATAGTTTGCTTTTTCTATTATTTAAAACATATCTATTTATATTTGTATTTTTTTTTTGCATTCAATTGCAAATTAATGGATAATGCTAAGCTGAAGAGTGAAGTCTCCTAACACCAGCAAGTCTTGCATAAAAGGTGATCTCCAAATCATAAGTCACTTTCTAACTGTTTTTTATTTTAAAATTGATTTTGAGATTTAACAAAAAATTTATACTTTTTCGGAATAGAAGTTCGTCTAATCAATTGAGATAAAATATCATACACAACAATATCTTACTTGATCAATGTTATCCTGTGTGGGTACAATAATATTATTACCCATTTTATAGGGGGAAAAAAATCAAATGGCAACCCGCCCAAACATAGATAAAAATGTGGCTTCACTTTTGATGTTCGCGGCGCGCCGTCCATCTTTTTTTGTTAGTCCGAGGCATGGATATACATATGAATAATTCCGCAAAGAGGTAAAATAAAACCACGAAAAATTTTTTTTTTCGTTTACCTCCTATAGATAAAGTGGGGATGTTTTTTTTCTCGACTTGCCCATGGTGTGGGGTATAGTTGGATAGGCCATTCAAAAATATTACGGGTCTGTTAAAACCATTTTTCGATTCAGAGATCCGTTTGCGTAAAATTAAGCTCCAAATTGCATTTTTTTGTTAAAATCCCCCCTCCCCTGCCAGCGAAAGGTTGCTTTTGGCTATGTGAAAAAATTCACGGCTGTAGTATATATAACGAAATTAAAAAAAAAACTATCACAGCTAAGTAGGCTTCACAAGTTAACGAGTAATATTCGACCAACTTATAAAATGTACCTACTTGGAACAGTAAAAATGATGGTACAAATGCCCCCGTTTTTAGACGTTGTGAGCTGCTGAAACCTTTTTAATGTTCATGTAACAACAAAAAAACGATCTTCTTAGTCCGCATTATTATGCAACTACGGAACCCTATTACTGCGCGTGGCCCGACTCGCACTTGGTCGGTTTTATTCTAATTGGATTTGTGAAAAATGATGTACAGCTTAAGCAATCTGACAGCTCCATAGATATATTAAATAGTATGGACTGGAAAAACCTACAAAAAAAAATGTGTTTACCTAAACCTTAAAATGTCACTTAAAATGGCTGCCGATGCTATGGTTGTGTTAATCACGGAACACACACACATTAATACTACAAAAAGTAAATAACCATTTGACAGCAGGACTACGAGTACCAGGAACACAACCACAAAATTCGTCACTTAATATGGCGAATATGGCACGTACTCACAACTGTCACTACGTCATAACAAAATGTTGCCATAATGAGCAACAACTGAAATATTATTGTCTCTTTTGTCAAATACGATTACTACATTAGAAAGAATAAAACAAAACGATGTTTCACATTCTGTATCGTATTTCACTCATATTTGTAAAAGCTAATGTATGTATAGAACATCGCGGCGCCTACATGTTCTTCCTAGCTCAATGGACAGCTCAAGTACCACGAAAGTGATAGATGTCAAAGCATACATACAAAACAGCAGAGTTATAATAGCCAGAATTTTGTGGTCAAGCGCGAGCCTATAAATAATAACAAAAAGAGTCATCATCATCTTCCTGCCCTTGTCCCATGTTACTTGGCGTCGGCGCAACACGTTTTCTTCTTCCATACCGTCCTGTCCCCCGTCTCGCTATCACTGACTCCCTTTTCTTTCATATCACTCCTCACACAGTCCATCCATCTTTTCTTTAGCCGTCCCCTCCCTCTCCATCCATCCATATTTATATTCATAACTCTTTTAGTAACATGCGTTCATCCCTCCTCATCTGACGACCATACCAGGACAAACGGTTACCTTTCAACTTTTCTGTCACTGGCGCCACTTTCAAACATCGTCTAATTTAAAGAGAATGGATAAAATTCTCACTTTATTCATTCTCGTCACTTCGCACATCCATCTCAACATCTTCATGTCTGCTACATGCAATCTCTTTTCATCCATCTTTTTCACAGCCCAACATTCTGATCCAACATTCTGCCCTGCCGTATGGAAGAAGAAAACTGAAGAAACTGAGGTTTGCTGTAAGAGAACCCAGTTATGGGTTAAGCTCGCCTTTGTACATAAGCTTTCCTATTGTATCTGTGTCTTTATATTTTTGTGTACAATAAAGAATAAGAATAAGAAAACGTGTTGCGCCGACCCCAAGTAACACGGAATAAGGGCAAGGGAAGAAGAAGATTAGGCCACTGTTGATAAAGAAGCATGAAAAGAATGGATAGTAATAAAACCAAATTCTGTACCCAAACTCATTTTATTGATCAACAACTTTATTTCGATTACAAAAGAAACTACAACATTTTCTTGATAAAAGTTTAATTTTTTAACGGTTACAAAATTTTATAAAATTCATCAAACATTTGATATGGTACAACCTTGATTTAAATAAGTCAACTCGTTTATAAAATAAATTAATATGAAAAATTTAAATTCAATTGTAACAATTAATAAACCTTTAAAATTAATGCGAAGAAAACAATAAAATAAGAAGAAGAGGTACTCAGGTGGTATAAAAATAAATAAATCGCTATAAGTACTCGTAATAATGACTAAAACTTAATTAAAAATAAATATATTAATACTAATGACAAGTTACTTTAAATTACAATCTAGCGGTTCACCTATGTTGATATTCCGTATGAATATTTTCCGTTGCCCCTACTTCGAACGAAACATTCGAAAAGAGGTAACAGAAGATTGTACTTAAAATATTTTAATACTACAATTTGTGTTTATAATTTGTTCTAACATCATGAAACAACTAAAGCAAATATTCAACAACTCAACTCTTCAGTTTCAAGTTAACAACAAAGTTGAAACAAACACTGTTGAATTAAATGTCAATTCAACTGTTTCAAAATAGGAATCAATACGATTTAACTGAAGTTCAACGGTTTGTTAAGCTACACAAAATTAATACTAAATAAGGGTTCCCAGATTAACTACATTCATTTGAGCACTCATATAACACGCAAATAAATAATTGGCATGGTCTATATACTTCAGTCTCATCACACTAATATGTACAAATTAGGTTATGCACGCTCTGTTACGAGTAGAAGCGACTCTTTGAGATTACATGCGCGGTTGGTGGGTGCGGCCGGGCTATCGTCGTCACCGCAGCCGTCTTCTTCTTCAGAGTTGTCATTGGTCGTAACTTTAAGAACAGAACTGCTGACACAGCGCAAGAACATAATAATGTAGCGAGAAGAGCACCTAATGTTGCGGCAAATCCAGGTGTAGTCATACAGACGAGACCTGGTGTGGGAATCACTTTAGGTGGAGCGCTTTCTTCTGAAGTATCCATATTTAAGTCGCCGGCAGACACCACACGGATCACTCTGTTTACGCCAACTTCCTTTTCAGGGGAAGTTGCTCGTCGTTGCCTCCTCACTCGCCTTTCATCGCGTCTTGCTTCAATACCAACTTGTTGGTAAGCGTCAATCTGTGGTGGTCCGTATTCAGCGTGAGGCGCGATCACATTAGGATTTCCATCTGAGCACTGTTCTGGACATCTATACCTACAAATCTGGATAGTACATTGGAAGTGCACCTCCATTGAGTCGGGGAACTTGAATGCTTGGAAGTGAGCATATGACAATACACTAGCGCTGGCTCCGAAGTTCTTGATCTTTGTAAATCTGGACATTAGCTTCGGTCGGGTAACACAGCCTCGCCTATCGACTAATTGTATAGGAGCGCGTTGACCGTCATGAGCAACACAATCTCGGACTAACATATCGAACTTCGCATCATCATCCTTGATTGCGAGTACCATTGTCATGGTCTGTCCAATCTTCACAAGACCAGAGACTTCGGAAGCCCAAGGTCCCTTGCCGACTTGAATTTGCATCCAGCAACCAACGTTATCGCCAGCGAAGTCAGCTCGTACTACATCTAGCATATCTACGGGGAATGGTCGGAAAGTGACTGCCTTTTCGTATTGATCGTGCCAAGTACACCTTAGCTTCCTTGCTTGATCCCATACTTCCTGCACTTGTGGGTCGTATTGTATAACTATAACGTTTTCGAAGTAAGTCCCAGCTGCTGCTACGTCTCCTCTATATCTTGGGTCACCGCTACCAGCGGTTCCACAAGCATGGGCACCAATTTCGAAAGAAGCGGTAGTTCTTCCTAGATTTGGTGGAAGATGTACGCACTGATGGTTGGAGTAGTGTCCTTTAGAGAACACGATACCGAAGAATGGTTTGTCGAAACTGAGGAAAACTCTCATTGCGTTCTTCTCACACTTGACGTCTAGGGAAACGATTTTGGGCATGTCCGGGGCGGGTGCTGGCCAGACATCTCCAGCTCCACTGAAGACCTTGTCGCTGGCTGCAGTCTGGGCATCAGCAGGAGGTGCTGGAGGCGGTGGTGGTCCTCGGAATCCAGGACTGACATCGTTCTTGTGGTGGTTCTGTGGAGGTCCCAGAGCGAACGGCTTCGAATGGATCTGATGGTGGTTCGGGATTCTCGGCATGCCTGGAATGTGACAAAGGTTCTGGTTACATATCTCATCTGGTTATATAGCTTAATTTAAAGTTGAATAAAACCTGTTTTTTATTTGGGGATTAGAAATGTGACTTTGCGGTGAAGACAGAAGTATTTTATTTTGAAGATAGTCCGTAAACTACAGTTTAATAGTGGTTAACTATTGCCTAATGCCTTACCTAACGGGTGATGAGGCTGATGATGCGGTGGGTTCTGTCTCCTGTTGTGCGGCGGCGGTGCAGGTGGTGGAGGTCCATTGTACGCGTGGCTCGGGGTATCTCGTTCCGAAGACTCCATCGCTAGCTGGTCCCCCGAAGGTTCAGCCGCACTGCTGGTATCGGGGCCGGCGCCGCCGCCACCGCCTCCGCTTTCGTTCGATGATTGGTCACTGAGAGTGCCGCTCTGAAAAATATTAGTAAAGTCCATTAATTATCTTGAAGGAAGATTTATATCTTTGTTTAGAAGTATTTTATCTTGTTCACTCGTTATTTTGAGTAAGTCAGTGTCAGTAGTTTCTGTAAGTTATATTGCATCGTCAGCAGTTTTTTTAAAATATTTATTACACTTTCTTTAGTTATCTACTACACCATTACGTTATACATTTATTATGGTGTGTGAAATCTTAAGTGATGACTTTTGGAGTATCACTTTTCATTTCGACCCAAATAAAGAAAACCGTAACAGAACTAGACATGTTAACCACAAGTAAATGGGCTTCTCAAATCTCATAACTTATACCGACACGGAAAATTTCTTGTTTTTTGTTGTCCACGCCCAGCTTTCACTATACAAAGTACGCATTATTTTAAAATGTTATTTAATACGACACACTGACCGTTTTACGACACATCAAAGGTTACGCGACAAATTAAACAGTTGTTCGAGACCATGAACAAAGAAATGCAGAAGATTCTGCATTTTACGGACTTTTAAAATAATAAAGAATTCTTGATAAACTACTGAATGAATTCTTGTCATCCCTCCGACTATCCATAAATGTGTACAAAAGGATTTATTACAGCTCATCAAAATGTAAAAGGCAATTTATTTGTAACGGACAAGGATTAAAAGGAGAGATTAAGCCATCCGAATCCCTTTCATTACTTTCGCTAACATTAATAAATCTGCCATTTTGCCTTGTTATAACCAACTTCCATAATTATATATTCGAACAGCAATTACTCATAAACTTGTATCAGCTTATAGTATCAGAACTTTAGTGATACAGCTTCCTGGGTCCACGAATAGTAACTTGTGAAAGTTGTACCATAATTTGGTTCCCGTTCTTAAATCATCAGGTCACTCTGGTTTTCAAATATTTTCCATACCAACAGGTTTCGGAAATTAGACGAACCGGCTATACGGAATTTCTCGTTTTAATTGTGATTTTTATATTGCTATTTTATTTAGGTGCGGCTTTTAGCTTTTTGGGTCTCTAGGTTGTATATTTTAGCCATTTTAATGTGAATAACTTGTAGTCGGTGAAAGACTGGGTGGCGCCGAATTCTTTAAACAAATTTAAAATAAATTTTCTATTTGTACTTATTTGGAAGTTAGAGTTGGTCTTTAAATTTTTATTTCACAATGTTGCGAGACTCGCGGTTCTATCTTTGTTGCAAGTCTCGGAGTACCATTAATTCCAATCAGTTCTGACAAATAATATTATCTTAATTATAAAATTATCTTTCTCATCACAACAGCTGTCCTCAATATCGATAGCTATGTTATTAATATCGTTTTATATAGTGGGTGTCGCGTCTACTGTAACCATTTTATAGGATGGATCGTCAACAGTTTTATAACTCTCATTTGTTTTGCCGCTAGCTATGAAATTAGAAAGTATTGGTCTCAGTTAGATATGTTTTCGATCAAGATTTATTCGAGGGCTTATGCCTCCAAGAGATTCCAGCAATTATTTCTGAATGGGATACACGGATACTTCTATAACAGATTGATACGCATTACGTAATATTGGGAGAAAGTTGTTCGAAGAATTTTATTGGGTTATAGATTACTAACGTGTGTGGTAATCTTTTTATTGTGTAGTTAATGTTAGGGAATTTTATTTTATTGGTTTATCTGAATCATGTTATTACTCATGATAGAAAAGTCATTTTTCATCATTGGTTGCTAAGACTTATAATTATGAATAGTGTTGGGGTCTTGTAGAATTTCCATCGTGATCAGTATTGTCTATTCAATTTTGAATTTTGTAAATGGCTGAAGAAGTACCTGCCATACTAATAATAATTCTCCAATTCATTTGAAAACATTTTAGTTTTAATTAAATACGCGCCGAATAACATCCAGTAAAGTTTTTAGGTAAAGATTGTATAAGGTTTCACAGATCAGCTCTAATGCTTTTTAATTAATATCCTAAACCAAAAAAAATCGATAAAGAAATCTAAGTATGCCAACAGTTTTTGGAAACATATCTTCAAGTCAAACTTATTATATTGTCTGGTGTATCTGATTGATATTTTGACAGCAAAGATCTCAAGTGCCCTATGACTACTACAACACAAAAAACCCTACAAGAAATCCATAAGCTTTCAAGAGCGTAGATCCCGCAGCTTATAAGGCATTGTGATTCAGGTCTTGCTAAGGTGCGCCGAGTCAGTGTGTCAGCCCGGTCATTGATCCCAGCGGACTAATTTTACTTTCAATAAATTACTGAAGACCGTCTCCGGTGGCTCAGTTACGGTGTTCTTGATCTGATTTTATTTGCTTGTTTGTTGGGTAACTTGCTTTGTAGGAAGCTTAGCCTAGCTAGAGGTTGTTGTTGTTTGACAGTGGATTTTAGGGATGTCGGAAGTGTCAAAATTATCGATATTTTTTTAAATGAAAAGATATCGCTTTAGGTATCCCTAAAGTATCCTTAAAAAGAAAACGATATGACATTGATTTTTTTCTGGATAAATTTTATTGCGTCTGTAATGGAACTACGTTTGACATCCGGTATTAGGCCAGGAATGTTTTCTCTGATCCAAGTATAGTATTAAAAAAGATTGATTGATAAAGATTGGATGATTACACGACTTAAAAGGGCTCTACATCTTGTTTATTTAATAGGCAGATATATTTAATATGCTCAACCAGACTTTTCTTTTTGTAACCTCAAATAGTTTTAAACCTAAAAGTGTGATAAACTGTGCTAATTTTACGAGTACATGTAATGATTTTAAAACAACATTTCCATTTACTCTTCGTTATTCCCTGACCAATTAAAATTCACTCTGAAAAACAAACAAATACTGCCTGAAGTTTTTTAACAAAATTTACCCGAAAAACAATTCCCAATACAATTTCCGCTAGTAAAACTCATATAGACATCGGATTATATGCACTATCAAAATGCCAAATATGCACTAAAAAGGGCGAATTACGAACAAAATGTGTACTATCAAAATACTTGTTTTCACTAGGATTCACGTTTATTGTCACAATATATTTAATTATTACTTGTTATTTCTGTGAGATCATACAAACAAATATTTACCTAGATTTTCTAGTGCAAACTTGTGACACTTTATATTAAATTAGGCTGAACATAAACTCTACGTCCACTGACATATTTAGAAAAAACATGAAATTTGGCGAAATTACTGCAGAAAAAAAAACAAGCCTTACTTGGGTTTTTATATAAAACAACATTTAATTAATAATACAAAACCGCTAACACATTTAACTACAAAAATAAGCGCTATCAAAGAAAAAGTAGGTGCTAAAATATGCAATAACGCTATAAAACAAGGCTTTTATGCATTTGCATATGCAAAAATACAAACGCATATAATCCGATGTCTACTCATAACAAACATGTCACTAACAGGGTGAAACAACCAATTGTCGTCCGCAACAAAACTGAGCAGGATTTCAAGTCCGATGTGTGTCGTCGCTGTAGGTCGCACAGCGACGACTGGAAAGCCAGCTTTTACTCTTTCTACGACACCTGCCTATTGTCATAAACCGTCTTGACTAGTATGCATTTCATTAGGTGCTGTATCTTTAAAATCACGACCAGAACTTCTTGTTTCAAGGGCCGGTTCATAATTTCTAATTTTACTTTGTAATTACTTGGGTAAACGATTCAGAATGTGTATTGGCTGGTTTATTTTGAGGTTAGCTGCTTGACCTCTTGCATTACAGCTAAATATTTTAAACTTCTCTATTAACTGTTTTATTTCATAACTGTTACTAAGGTTCCAACACGAATCTAAGCTCCTTAAACAGTATTTGTATACTAACAAACGGTTTCTGAACTGAAAAATTGAGATTGAGAAGTTTGAGAACTTGTCAAACTGTAGGTACTTTTATATGAAAACTTGCCAAACATAAGCAATATAGAAAGGTTTGACAATATCTTAACTACAAAGTCTCTATTCATAAACTGAGTTTAGACAAAATTCTATGTCTACTGAATATCCTTCTATTTAACTTCCAGTCGATTTTCAAGATACATCACCATTCAATGGTAACATTTCTTACAATGTACGTTTTGTGATCGGGTTCAGTAGCCTCCTTACTTTCCCTTCTTAGGATAAACAGGTAAATAGTGGACATAGACGGAACTGACTGCGTCCGTCAGCGCAGTGGGTCGCTGTGCCCATATTTGGGGGATCTACCCGGTGACCGTATTAGATTCTATCTCGGACTGTTTTCCGATAAGCTACGTGTGCTGTACCGACTTTAATATTGCAGGCTGTTAAGTAAACAATTGTTCGAAAATGTTCAATTTGTGTGAGAGAAATGCATATTGTATTTTAAAACTGCTGTTACTTAAAGCAGCATTTAATGTTGCTCATGTATAAGAACTTGTAGCATCTGGCAAGACTAGAATATAAAAATTAAGATATGAAAATGCTGAACCCAACTTTTGAGAAAAAGGGAAGATGATGCTAATTGTTGTAGAATGTCATATCTGCTAGTATAATTGTGTGATGGAATACTTTATACAACAATAAAATAAATTGTTTTCTATTTGAAACTATTACAAGAACGATTTCATTAATTTTATAAAAGTATCTGCTACTTTAAGTAGCGTCACAATGGGTGCTTTCGCTATGACAAGGCCTTTGCAAAAATGCTTTGACCATACACAACTATCACTCAAACGACCATTGACTAGAAAATCGTTCGCATTTAACTAAACGACGTAAGCACTTAAATTATAGTAATTTTTGTGAAAATACGCAAACGCAAAGCAAACAGTCGATACGGTGATTTCATGGCGGTCGCTAGTGATGTGCCATAAACGGTATCGTTTAAATTAATTAACTTTCCAATGATCTGGGAATTAAATTAAGAAAATAAATGTGAGTTTATACCGCGAGACGTAAACGTCGTAAATGGTTTGTTGTTACTTATATCGTAAGTTACTGGTCTGAAACACTGTTGCTTTATTACGGGCATCACTTTTCCTATTCAGATATGAGAGGTTTTTTTTAGTAATAAGTTGCTTTTATTTATAATTTATATATACTTTATTGTACACCATAATAAACAAGAAAAAGAAACGTAATGCTAAAATAAAATGGGCGGCTTTATTACCCAAATATTATCTATTAACCAATATATAAATTTACATAGTTTAAAATACTTAATTAACGATGCTTACCTATATATACACTAAAATAACAAACAATAAAAAACTACGAACGCTTATAAAAGGGCAGGGGTCATTGGGCGTCATAAAATTCGTAAACGTGAAAAGT
The DNA here is from genome assembly GCA_948252205.1 of Orthosia incerta. Taxonomy (NCBI): domain Eukaryota; kingdom Metazoa; phylum Arthropoda; class Insecta; order Lepidoptera; family Noctuidae; genus Orthosia; species Orthosia incerta. The sequence continues at coordinate 7,819,036 of OX411757.1, read as the reverse complement.
GTCCAGAACGCTGGCAGCATTGCCACGTTGGATGGCAATACTGATTCTCTGGCAGAGGAAAAGCCCATCCCTCTGATCACGTGAAGTTAAACAATCGATTTATATCATGATGATAAGCGAGTTTTACTCATTGAAATTGCAAGTACGTTCTCATTGAAGCAATGTGAAAAGTAAAAAATATATAATTTATTTATTCCAGACATAATTCTAATCCATAGTTATACACTCATACATTAAATTATAAACAGATTAAAACCCAAAATTAGATTGATAGTTAATTCAATTTAAATAATCAAAGACTTATTAAAATAAATAAGAATGTCAGAAAAGTATTAAAAAAAATGTCACATTTAAAATTGATAATTGTTAATTACGATAAAAAATTACAAAATTCGAATGCGAATGCAATGCGTTGTAATTCTACCGATTTATACTTGTTTTTTTTTTTGCATAATATACGTACGCGGTTTAGCCTATCAACACGATGTAAATTACGTCACGTCATAAGAAACGTTCCTTAGACTAAAAGTCAGAATATTAAAATTAATTCATATTATGAAGCTGTTTTGTTATTCTACAATATCTTCCCATTTTGTTTAACCTAATTGCAACAAAGGGTAAATTTCACATTTGCACCATTAAATCTATTGTACTGCCTACCACAAAATCACAAAAGCGTGATGCATACTTTCTTCTGAGCGCTCCAGTTCCACGATACGGTTTACTATTCGAATTAATATATTTGTGGTAATTAGCTGTTTTGTTGACCATGCACCGAGTTTAATAAAGAACGAAACGGTTGGTTAGTAAACGTCTCTCGTTTCTCTTGTCTGTGGTTTGGATATCATATAAAATGCGAGCGAATGTATCATATTTATGTCGGATATTAGAAGCCATTTTGTTTATGTTGCCAAAGACTAAGATTTAGGTTTCTCTTTTGTATTTAATATCTTGTGTTTTTGCATGTGTTCATAGTCTATTTTATTGGATCGTATGCTTCCATTACTTTGGGCAAAGCATTCGATACGTCAACTTGTTAGATATATTCATATTTTAGAAAGAAGTAAAATAGTAAACCTACTCGGCACAAATAAAACGCGCGTTATTAAAAAAATAACTAAACCCAAAAGCCCATTATTGTGGCAAAAAAGACAAGAAAGAATAAGTTGAAAATGATTAAATTGGTGATTGGTTATTTTAATGTTTTTGTTCCGGTTAAAAGTAAATTTAGATAATTATTTATTGAATTATTCAAATCACGCGTGGCCGTCGCGTACTCATTAGCAGACTCATAATACATTATTATGATAATCTCTCATTAATGGAGATTAATGACACACATAATTATGTTCATTTTGAAATTTACGTGGCTCTTTGAAACCTTGTTATTTTAGTGACTATCCAATAAGTGCGGTGTGCTGATCTATTATGTAAAAATCGCATAATGAAAAACTCGGTGATGGAACTTGAAATAAGATGTCAATCCTTAAAATCAGATGAAATGGCAGTACAGTTAAACATCACTTCATCTTAGTTACCACGGTGAGATTTTCGCAGACTAGCAAGCACTACAGAACAGAGGGATGACCATAAGCTCTTAGAGTAAGGTTATTTTGAGATCGCGTAAGTGACAGATGTATACAAGTCATGTACATCTGTCCCTTACACACACTCAAAATAAACTTACTCTAAGAGCTTATGGGCACCCCCCTGTTCTGTAGTGCTTGCACATTTAGGACCTAATTAATATTGCTACCCACTGGGCCCAAATCATCCAAAAAGTTAAGCCGGGCCAAGTGCGAGTCTGACTCGCGCACAGAGGGTTCCGTATAAACAGCTACATTCACCAAAATAAATAGGTTACATTACTAACGTTCATAAACAACGAAAGCACCGAACTTTGCTATAACGAAGGTACAAAATTAACTTTGGCGTTCGAATACTGTTCTCCCCATACATCAATATAGAAAAATTTTACTTTTACAAGTACTTTTTACAAGTTGGTCGACTATTACTCGTAAATTTGTAAAGTCTACTTACCTCTGAAAGTTTTCCTTTTAATTACGTTACATATACTACTGCCGTGATTTTTTTCAAATGTCCAAAAGCAACCATTTAGCTGACAAGGGGTGAGGAGGGGGAGGCAATTGACTCTAACTATATTTTTTTTAAAGTTTAATTTTACGCAAACGGATCTCTGAATCGAAAAATGGTTATCGCAGACCCTTAATATTTTTGAATGGCCTATCCAACGAAACCACACAAAAAAAAATATTTACCTAATTTTAATTTTACCACTTTGTCGGCGTGATTAATATGTATATCCATGCCAAATTATAACTTTCTAGTACTAAGGGTCTTTGAGCTTAGCTGTGGATGGACGGACAGACAGACGGACATGGCGATACTTTAAAGGTTTCTTGTTGACTAAAAAAGAGTAACGAAATGTGTGTGAATAATAACAAATTGCTTGCCACTGCAGACTCATAATGAGCAGTGGTAGCCCAGTGGTATCGGCCGCGACATACAAGTTGTAGGTCGTGGGGTTGAGCCCAGGCAGGCACTTTACTTTGTGTAAATTATTTCATCACCACTGCTCTCAAAACGGTGAAGAAAAACATCGTGAGGAAACCGGCATGCCCTAGAACCAAAAATTCGAAGATATGTGGCATCCACCAACCCACACTGGGCTCGCGTGGTGGATTACGGCCCATCCCCTCTCACAGAGAGGAGGCCTGTGTCCCAGCAGTGGGAACATTAATAGGCTGATGATGTGATGTGTGTGTGTGCTTGCCACTGAACTAAATTACCTGTTTATCTAACCAGATTTTCTTTTTTATAACTGCCAGATTTTTCTTACAATCCCCGACTAGCAACGAAATATAATAATAATAATCTTTATTGGAACAAAACACATTTTACAAATTAATTGCGTACGTAAATAGCTACATTAGTTGCAACACTGTGTCGCAGCTATTAACGCCCACCTCCAAGAGGGAGACAACATCGTTCCAAAATTGAAAAAAGAGAAAAACAAAAAACAGTAGCGGTTAAAAAAATAAAAAATACTAACATTGAAATAAAACAGACATACAGGTATACAAGTACAAAATTAAAGTAGTACAAAAACGAAAACAATAAAAAACAAATAGGTAAGTGTTTAATGTTGTGCATTTGGGAGTGTCGTGTGTGAGTGTAGTGCATGTATGTGGGGTGTAACTGTAGAGTGTGCTTGTGGAACCTCCCACCGAGCACACTCCACGCTACATGTATTTGGTGTGCTTGTCTGCGGATGAAAAATTATTTTTTAGGGTTTGACTAAGGTTTCCAATTCTTCGTATGTGAGAGTATGAAGCCATTTATTAATAATATTTTTGCAATCCTATAATGATTGTAAAATAATGTGCCTATCAAGTAACGGATACATACAATTTCCACGTTTTCAAAAGCGTACCGATCCGTTGGTGCGCTCCGATGAAATCTTAATCACACCAATCTTACATGGTCTGTTAATTTACGTTTAATCATCTATATGAACTTGTGTACAATTTGAAATCGACCGTTGAAGATGGATAGCGGTAACAATAGAAAAGATTTTTGTTGTTAAGCGGGATAATATCCGGGCACAGAATGTACCTACTGGTTTGTATTGAACAGCTACTTATTATATATGCTTAATACTACTTACAAGGGATCGGGAGATCTTCTATAAATTGCAAACTATTTGTGTGTTCCTTTTATGCTGGACATTGTGAACTGAAGTCATAAACGCGCAGTATTCCATATCTCTCTTTTCCAATAGTTTTTTTATTCAATTTTAAATAAAAGATATCTTGCAATTTGGAATGCATCCTTTTTGAAGTCAAGGCTACGTTTTACATCATCATCTCCCTAGCCTTTTTCCCAATTATTGTTGGGGTCGGCTTCCAGTCTTACTGGATTCAGCCGAGTACCAGTGTTTAACATGGATCGACTGCCTATCTGACCTCCACAACCCAGTAACTGGGTAACACGATAACCCTTGGCAAGACTAGTGTCAGATCTCAGGCTTCTGACTACCCGTAACGACTGTCAAAGTTCTTCAAATGACAGCCGGGACCAACGGCTTAACGTGCTTTCCGAGGCACGGAGGAAATTCGGTATGTTGAAAATGGTCACCCATCCACGGACCGACCTCGTCAAGCGTTGCTTAACCTTGAAGATCGACCCGTGCGGCTTTATTATTTAGCCACGAGCTCCATTAGGCTACGTTTTACATGAGTCTAAAGAATATGAGAAATAACTGAAATAAATGTCCCATATCAATTTATTTACCCTTTCCTATCTGAACTTTAGTTGTCATGCAAGTAGGCACTCGAAAGAATGCATATTAAAAACATTCAACACTTAAACAGATACAAGATTGTAAAAAAGTATACCAAGATTACCTAGCAGGTATCAGCTTTGCTTTGAGCTTACTGACCTACTCAAATGGACTGATTAGCATTAGTGGGCTAAGGACTAGCCTTAATGGCAATGATTTCTGCTTATCCCATTGCGGGCAGTAATACTCCAGATATGCGAGCAATTCTTGACTCGTCTAACAAGCTTTGGCAAGTTATAGGGATTTTGAAGTCAGGAATTGTGACAAAAAAACTTTGTATTAATTCAAAAGCATGTCTCATTCATAATATCTGAATTAAGAGAGACGATAAAAATTAGGGCGCACGGTTGGCGCAGTGGTTGAGCGATTGACTGCAGCGCTGCGTGTCGCAGGTTCGATTCACGCACGGATCAAATATTTGTATGACCTACAGATAGTTGTTTCGGCTCTGGGTGTTTGTGTATGTGAGTTTATATGTTTGTAAACGCACCCACGATACAGGAGAAATTCCTAGTGTGGGGCAAAGTTTATATAAAAAAGAAATACTCTTGGTGTCACTTATAAAACACAAAAATCTTATTTTTATTCCAAGTGAATAAACTTGATTAACTCAGTCAACTTATAGGCAATTCCTTTTTTTAAATTCAAGCATACATATACCTTACAAATATTTCGGCACTACCAGCAAGAATACTTTTAAAATTCATACGCGAGCATACAAAACTGTATTGATTTAAGCACTGTCTATCATATACTACAGCGTGGTCCAAGCGTAAATTGGGTCAGCATAAACAACAGATTTGATTTAACTGAAATCCGCGCAGCACGATATACACAGAGAGATACAATTTACAAAACCACAGTGCTCCAGATATATTCAATTTGTGCACCGCTCTGCTGAGGAATGAAGTTCGCTCGAGCTGATAACGTTTACATTTTTATCGATAAATTGAAATATGGTAGCGACAGCCCAATTCAAACTTGTGGAAAATAAGAAAACTTATTCGCAAAAATTTTCTGTAACAGAAACATAAGTAGATAGTGTTGACAATTTGGGTCCATATGAATACAAATCTGAAGGCAACATTTTAATGATTACGGAAGTTACCAAAATTAAAGATGTGGACATCCCTATTCAAACTTTTGGAAAATAAGAAAACTTCTTCGCAAATTTTTTCTGTAACAGAAACATAAATAGATGCTGTTGTCAATTTGGGTGCATACATATACAAATCTAAAGGCAACATTTTAATGATTACGGAAATTACCAAAATTGAAGATGGCCAACTCCATGGGACCATAACACACAATAACAACATCACGCTAGTTTTTCGCAAAGAGTAAGGAAGAGATGTACCTTTGAAGTAAAAACACTACAACTAAAGAGAAATAACGATTAAGAACTATTAGTCTTGCATTGGCAGAGAAAATAAGTAATAGTTGGTACCTAAAGTTTCCATACTTGATAGTGGGAGGTGTCGTCCCGCCCAAACAATACAAATTAGCATGAACAAATAGATAGTCCCATATAATTCATAACTATTTATTAAACAATAGGCCTTTCTTCCTTTCTATTGGCTGAATTAATTTGGTGAGGAGAACGTGATCAGATTATATTTGGAATCGGTTTTTATTGGTAGGTCATTAGAATTGTTTATATTGTCCAATTGCTGTTGATTATTTTGAACCCTAAAATGGGTGTTCATTACCGCATTTTTTTAGATCTTGTTTGTTTAGGATCTTCATCTAATTGATTTATGGATATAAGCGTTTTTGGTTTTATTAAAACTCGACGACTTTTTCTCAGTTTGCTTCACCACTTCTCTAAAAAGGCGAATCACGCTGCTTAGAGCAAAATTTACATGTTAGATTCAGAAACCCGCACTGGGCCTCTGTGGTAAATTATGGCCGACTCTTTCTCACAGATAATGCCTGAGTTCCAGCAGTAGAGGTGAAATTATAGACTGACGTATATAATTTTTAATTATATCACAGATAGGTTATGTGTTAGAAAACAATGCAACCTCACCATATGTAATATGAGCAGGACGCCTATAGCCAAACCCCTTCGAAGCCGCATCTGTAAACAAATACATTTGAAATATTAGTGGATAGTTTCAATTCAAGCAATGTTTAAACTAACACCGTGGGAATTATAGAAATGATTAACAAAGTGAAACCTTTGTTCGGTTTCTTGGTATAGTCAAACCCAATGAAGGCTAGTAAAAAAGTTACAACCTATAAGGTTGATTGATTTATGAAATAAATTGTAGTTCTAAAAACTAAAAAGTAAATTGTACTAAAAAGTCGCTAATCGTGAACATCTTGGTAAGGCTAATGGGATAAACTATTTAAGTGTGCACGGTAGAATCAACTTTTATTACTTGTAAATTTAAATTTTTGTTTGACGTTCAAAAGTGCCGCTTATTGGCCTCGAAGAATAAATAAATTTGATTTTGACTTTGACTAAATTATTGCATTGTCATCGGTCCTTGATAAGTGTGCAAAGTTTCAAATCAATCCCACGTTTTGAAGGGGTGAAAATCACTTTCAAAGATTCCGTTACATTGATACATAGATACTGAAGTGGACTGTATTTGGTTGTTCGTTGGAAGAATGAAAATACTGTCGTGATTCGTATCTTCAATTTTATTCCTTATTGTTATTACAACTGTATGTTGTTACAATTGTAGAGCTGAAGACTGACTGTGTCCGACTGTGCCTCAGCCTCCAAACGGTCCGTTATTTATACAAGAACCGCTAGGCGCGAACAATGGCGCCCCTCTCTCTCAATGGCGCTCGGGCATGGCGTCATAGAAATGCCGTAATCATCAATATTATCTTACTTAAATCTACACAAATTATACATTTCCTTAATCTACATACTTAATTCTACCTAGGAAACATATAAACTGTAAAAAGGTCAACACAAAAATCTTATCTAACCTAGATTCCTCCCTACTTATGAGCTATCAAAACATGCATAATCTTACCTAATTATCTACGTTTTCTCTAGTTCTTATATGTATTACAGTAGTTCTCATATGTTTTGTACTTATACTTTAGAACTCACATGGAACCTACATCAATTATATTTTAACATTCACGTGTTATTTTTAGTACCACGAAAAGAGAAATTTACAGATAATAACTAACTAACGGGATATCATATTTTCTCACGCCGACCCCGGCTTAATGTGTTTTGGGATAACAGCAATAGTCCATTCAATGTTTTATTAAGGCGGCGTACGGGTCTGCAGACAATAAGCATTTATAGTTATTTATTTTTCAAAGCGGTAAACCTTTGACAAACAAGGCGTTCACCGTTACGGAGCTATTAAACATGGATTGTTTCTTTATTTTTACAAAATGCCGACAACGGTCAGGGTTATTGCTTCATTCAAAGATTCGTTAAAAAGACCCAAACACATGTTCGCCATAAACACCGTTATAGGTCTACGTGGGAAGCCCTTATGCTAAAAAATCACCACGCAACGTACAAAGCCATGCGTCCGTTACAGTTCTCCCCCCGGCGCAGCTCGCGTAGCCTCCTTTGTTGACACGACGACGAGCTTGCTCACGGGGCGTCGGAAGGTGCCAGTCCTGGTGCGCACCTCGACGACTCTGATGCCGCCATCCGGTCCGCGATGCGTGCGCTCGACGATTCCCATCGGCCATGTGTTCCGTGGCAGCGTGTTGTCGACCACGAGGACCACGTCACCGGCTTGAATGGGTCGCACGTCGTTCCGTGGCTCGCCGCGAGGTACCAACGTGGGCAGGTACTCGCGTAGCCATCGTCGCCAGAAGTGGTCAGCGAGCGCCTGACTAGCTCGCCATGTCCTCCGGTCGTCCTCTTCGCAGGGTCCTGTCGTCGGCAGCCCCTTAGACGACCCCAACAAGAAGTGGTTGGGGGTTAGGGCCTCGGGGTCGCTGGGATCCACACTGACGTGTGTCAGCGGTCGCGCATTGATCGAGAACTCAGCCTCAGTGAGCAGAGTCCTCAGTACTTCTTCCGCCGGCGCCTTCTCTCGCAGGGTCACGCTGAGCGCCGTCTTCACGGAGCGCACCATACGTTCCCACGCGCCACCTTGGTTGGGCGCGCCGGGAGGGATGAAGCGCCACTCCAAGCGATGCAGTAGCCCCTCATCTCGCAGGGCAAGCATCCACTCGGCGTAGGCGTGGCGTAGCTCCTGGTCGGCCCCGCGAAAGTTAGTCGCGTTGTCGGAGTACATCACTCTCGGCCAGCCTCTGCGCGCGGCCATTCGTCTCAGCGCCATGATTGCTGAGTCGGTGGAGAGTGAAGCGACAAGCTCGATGTGCACGGCGCGGGAGGTGAGGCACGTAAAGAGTGCGCCCCACCTCTTCTCTCGGCGGCGTCCTACCTTGACCATTATTGGCCCAAAATAGTCCACCCCACAGTTGGTGAACGGGCGGTGAAAAGGGTCAAGGCGGGCGTGTGGCAGGTCTCCTGTAGCTGGGGTTTGCGGCCTCGCCCGCCTCGTTTTGCAGAAGGCGCAGCTCCTCTCGACAGCGCGTACCGTGGGTCGCAAGTGAATGACCCAGTACCGCTGTCGCAGGTCGTTCGTCACACGCTCCCTATTGGCGTGGCCTGCAGCGCAGTGCTCCCGCAGCACGAGGAGCTTAGTCAGCTGATGACGGCCGTCGAGTATAATAGGCCGCTTCATCTCGGTCGGGGCGGGAGAGGCCTCGATCCGGCCCCTCACTCTTAGGACGCCGTTTTCCAGCACTGGATCCAGCCTGTACAATCGACTCGCCCTCGTGAGCGGGCGAGCAGACTGGATCTTCTTCATATCTTCCCCGAAGCTGTCCTCTTGTGCTTGTTTGATTAGTTCAGCCTCGGCGCGCTGGATATGATGATACTCCATCCTTGTTGCTCTTCGTCTGCAGATATCAGTGAAAGCGATCGCTCGAGCGACGGCTCTCACCAATACCTCATACTTTGAGAAGCGGGCCGGGTTCGGTAGCCAGCTATCTCGCTCCGTTTCTTCTCTCGTGTGAAGGACCTCCTCGTCCTCCTTGTCATCCGTCGACGTCGTGGGCCACTGCTCTTCTGGCAGGAGCAAGAAGTCCGGTCCTTGAAACCATCTATCCGTGGCGCAGATGGGCGTGTCGATGAGCCGAGTGGCGTCGTCCGCTACGTTGCTTGCAGTAGGCAGCCAACGCCACTCTTCTTTCTGGGTCAACTCTGCGATCTCTCCCAGCCGATGCGCAACGAATGGCGTGTAGCGTCGCACGTCGTGATGGATCCAGTGCACCACGGTAGATGAATCGGTCCAGTAGGTCGTCTGGCCGATGATGACTCGGTGCTCCCTTCTTATCGTCTCAGCGAGTCTTGCTCCAATCACTGCGGCTTGTAGCTCCAGGCGCGGTATAGTTTGCGCCCGACGAGGCGCCACCTTAGCTTTAGCGGCCACCAACACGACGTTCAGGCTCCCATCGACGTTTCTTATTCGCCAATAGGCCACAGCTGCGTAGGCTTGCTCGCTGGCGTCGCACAGTATGTGTAAGTCGACGCGTTCATACTTTTGCGTCACGTAACAGCGCGGTAGTCGCAGCTGAGCGAGTTCAGTCAGGCGAGCGAGCCAGGAGGCGAAGAGCTCGTTCTCTTCCTCGGGGATTTGCTCGTCCCACGTCGTCTGAAGGCGCCACAAGCTCTGCAGTATGATCTTCGATCGTATTGTGTAGTGGCTCAGCAACCCAAGCGGGTCGTATATGGACATCACGGCGCTGAGGGCTTCACGCTTAGTCGGGGCGCGCGTTCTCGCTCGTACTTCAGCCGGGACTCGGTTCATAGATGTGTTGAACCCCAGCTCATCGCGCTCCGCGTCCCAATGCAGCCCCAGAATCTTGCTCTCAGGCTGCTCACCCCCCAATTGTGTAGGAGAGGTGGCGTGCAGCTCGGTGGGCACGTCGCGTAGCACCGTCTTGTTGCTGGAGCTCCAACCTCGCAGCGTGAACCCTGCGTGCGCGTGCACTGCTCTCGTTTCCTCTACTGCCTTCCGTGCTTCTTCAGCGTCTTCATAGCTGGCCACCAAATCGTCCATGTAGTGACTTCCTTTGATGGCCTCCAGCGCCCGCGGGTACTCCTGCCCATGTACGTCTGCGTTGTGGTTGCGAACGTAATGGGCCATGTACGGGGAGCTCGCGGCGCCGAATAGCATACTGGTCATCTTGTATTTCCTCGGCGGCTCTTGTCGGTCGTCACCTCTCCACAGGAACTGTTGCGCTGGTTGGTCCTCCGGCCTTATCCTGATTCTCAGGAACATCTCCTGCACGTCTGCTGTAATCGCTACCACCTTCTCTCGGAACCTAAATAGGATTCCTGGCAGCGACAGCAGTAGGTCGGGTCCCTCCAACAGTTCGTCGTTTAGGCAGACGCCGTTGCTCTTCGCTGCTGCGTCGAACACTAGCCTATGTTTGCCGGGCTTGTTCGGGTTCTGCACGGCGAAATGTGGCAGATACCAACAGATGGCATTCGCTCGCTCCGACCCGTCGCATGGCGTCGCGTACCCTTTGTCCAATAGGTTGTTAACCTGCTTGGAGTACTCAGCCGCGAACTGTGGGTTGGCGTCCATCTTCTGCTCGATCTTCTTCAGCCGGCGGAACGCTTGATTGTAGCTAGGCGGCATAGTGACCTCGTCTCGTCGCCATGGCAGCCCAACCTCGTACCCGGTGTCAATCTTCCTGATTGTCCTTCCGACTATGTCGATGGCCCGTTGATCGCTCGCCTTGACTCTCGGCCTTCCTTGTATGCCGAGCGCGTCGATCCTGAAGTGGGCTTCGACTAAGTCGTGGAGTTCCTGGCTGCATGCACCCGTAGTTCGGTTGGGCTCGTATACATGCAGCACGTTCCCTTCTTTGATGATGGTCTTGCGTGGTGCGGTTCCGTGCACCACCCATCCGAGTTGCGTTCTTGATGCTGCCGGTTGGTTAGGGCCGCCGATTCGGAGCTCGCGGGACACGATGCACTCCCAGTGGTCTGTACCCACTAGAAGCCCGGGGCGCGCCAGTTCGTAGCACACCTCTTCTGGGGTCAGGTCCCTCAGGTGCTCGTAATCCAGCAGCGTGTCGGGAATGGACTGTTGGTGAAGCCGGAGATCCTTCATGGTCCTCGCTCTGACCCTGTAGCTTTCGTCACTCTTCAGTCCCTTCACGTTGATATTCACTACTTGGCTGCCCATATCTCGCTGCGACATGTTGACCCCGCTCAGGTGGAGCGGCCGTGATGGCCCTTCTGCCCCGACGCTCGCCGCCAGTGCTTCGTCCACTAGGGTGATCGTGGCCCCTTCGTCTAGGAGTGCGTAGGTCTTGACCTCCCCCCGTGGTCCGGACACGATGACAGGGCACATCTTGAGCAAGACTGCCCGTGGCCCGGTAGCGGGTTGGGTAGCCACAGACAGGACCGCTTCCTCCTTCCGTGGTTCAGCCTTCCCCATGTCTTCCGTCTGCGCTTCGCGTACCGCTTGATGGAGCGTCGCGTGATGCGGGCGGCGACATTGATCCACGCCGCACAGCTGCGCCTTGCAACTTATGCGCCTGTGTTGCTTCTGGGCGCATTTGAAGCAAATCTTATTAGATTTAAGAAAGCTCCATCGCTGCTCTACCGTTAGCGCCTTGTACTGCGGACACCGCGTCAACAGGTGGGCTTGCTCGCACTTAGGGCACTTGTCCTTTTCTTCTTCCCTTCCCTCGGTCGTAGTGAACACGCTCGCCTTCTTCTTGAGTGTCACGATGGGTCGAGTTTCCTTTCTCGGTGCGGCGGCGCTTGTAGACGGAGCGTACGTATATCGTAACGCTCGGTCCGCCTCTCGCATTAGAAACCGTGACAGCACGACGATTTCCGGATCCGTTGTCCCTTCTTGATCGTAGGCGTAGTCACACCAGCGGGATCGGAGATGCGGGCTGAGCTTGTCCAGTACTTCCCGGGTCATAAAAGGGTTGAACAAGTAACCTCTTCGATCGATTGTTTGCAGTACGCAAATTATGTTCTGTAGCTTGACAGCGAAACTGTTGAGTTCTGTGGCCGATGTACCAGGTTTTGGAAGCTTCTTGAGGTCATCCAGTGCCCGGTCGATGATGACTTCCGGTCGTCCGAAGCACTGCTCAAGAGTCTTCATAATGACGCCTGGATCAGTGGCCGTATGTAGAAGGGCGGCCACGGCGTCTCTTGCTTCTCCTTTGAGGCAGCTTCTCAGCCTTTGTACGTTCTCGGCTGCTGTAACCTGGTACATATCTGTCGAATCTCGTACAGCCGCCTTGAATGGCAGCCACTCGTTGGCCGCTCCGGAGAATGTAGGTAGCTCCGTGTGCCCAGGCCTAGGTCGGGCCATTTTTTCTAGTGTTGCTGCCAAGTGCTCAATGCTGTCCTTTGCTCTTGTGGGGGTCGGCGATCTCGTTCTAGACACGAAGCGTATCTGTTTGGATTCTCTTGGTCCCTCCTCCCCCCGTGAGTTGAGGGGGTTCGTCCTCAGCCATTTATCCACCATTTGATGAGGCTCTTCGCGTGGACGAGAGGGCTCTTGTTCCTCTTGTACGCTTTCTTCATCGTTGATCGCTGACACCTCCACTGCTAGTCTCTTCTTGACTAGCTCTTCTTCCAGTGCCAGTTGCTGGGTCCGGATGGCTGCTAGCTTCTCTGCAGCCTCCAGTTCCGCTATCCGTAGCCTTGTTGTGACGCTTGTCGTCGACCGTTGCGACCTCATTGTCCTGGTCGGTGACGTCATTCGCTGTCGGATCGCGGTGTTTGTCGTCTGTGCACTGGAAGGCCCCGCTGCGCTGTTGTGTGCCATTCTCGGAAATGGTGATGCTGGTGGGTCCGGTGAGAGTCTTCTTCTTCGCTCCCGTTCGATCAGCTCCGCTTCCTGGCGGCGCGCCTCCTCTTCTTGGACGCGTCGCGCTTCCTGTTCTTGGATGCGTAGCTGTTCTTCTATCTCGGTTGCGTCTCCCTGGCTCCTTGTGAACACCATCTTGAGTATAGCCGCACGTTCAGTTTGGCAAGGCGGGTTAGTACCTCTTCGGTTCGGTACTTCAGGTGAAACCGGTCGGCTCGGTTCGGTAAGCCGGTCGGGTTCAGTTGTGTTGAAGCCGGTCAGGTTCAAGACCGGTTAGGTTCGAAACCGGTCCTGTTCCGTACAGCTTTGTTCTTACCGCAGATCTTCTTACTTCGTCTGCGGCTCGGTGACAGCCGGGTTCCTTTCTTCGCTCTTGCCGCAGATCTTCGTACTTCGTCTGCAGCTCAGTGGTTCTGGTTGCAGCGGGTTCTTCGTTCTTGTATCCGCTGCTTGATGGACCAGACTGTAGTGGGCCTGGTTGCCGCTGGTTCTTGGTTCTTTATCCGAGCTCGTAGGACCAGACTGAAGTGGACTGTATTTGGTTGTTCGTTGGAAGAATGAAAATACTGTCGTGATTCGTATCTTCAATTTTATTCCTTATTGTTATTACAACTGTATGTTGTTACAATTGTAGAGCTGAAGACTGACTGTGTCCGACTGTGCCTCAGCCTCCAAACGGTCCGTTATTTATACAAGAACCGCTAGGCGCGAACAATGGCGCCCCTCTCTCTCAATGGCGCTCGGGCATGGCGTCATAGAAATGCCGTAATCATCAATATTATCTTACTTAAATCTACACAAATTATACATTTCCTTAATCTACATACTTAATTCTACCTAGGAAACATATAAACTGTAAAAAGGTCAACACAAAAATCTTATCTAACCTAGATTCCTCCCTACTTATGAGCTATCAAAACATGCATAATCTTACCTAATTATCTACGTTTTCTCTAGTTCTTATATGTATTACAGTAGTTCTCATATGTTTTGTACTTATACTTTAGAACTCACATGGAACCTACATCAATTATATTTTAACATTCACGTGTTATTTTTAGTACCACGAAAAGAGAAATTTACAGATAATAACTAACTAACGGGATATCATATTTTCTCACGCCGACCCCGGCTTAATGTGTTTTGGGATAACAGCAATAGTCCATTCAATGTTTTATTAAGGCGGCGTACGGGTCTGCAGACAATAAGCATTTATAGTTATTTATTTTTCAAAGCGGTAAACCTTTGACAAACAAGGCGTTCACCGTTACGGAGCTATTAAACATGGATTGTTTCTTTATTTTTACAAAATGCCGACAACGGTCAGGGTTATTGCTTCATTCAAAGATTCGTTAAAAAGACCCAAACACATGTTCGCCATAAACACCGTTATAGGTCTACGTGGGAAGCCCTTATGCTAAAAAATCACCACGCAACGTACAAAGCCATGCGTCCGTTACAGATACATACATAGCAAGCTAATAAAAGCGTGTTAATAAAAAAGAAAGATTTAATGCCTGAAAAGAGCACATCAACGCTTACCATCAGGTGAGCTAGTTGTCAGACGCTAGCCTACTAAAAAATATTAAAAAACAAACAAGAAAAGGTGTAAATTCATCTCTTACTATCAGGTGAGATAGCAAACGCGGACCTATTAAAAATGAATAAAATCAAGAATTTCTAGAAAAGGTGTAAATTCTCGTGCTTATTTATTGTATGGGCTTTACAGTTAAAATGCATGTTTATTGCCTACTCTTTATAAATAAGGTTATTTTTGCTACTTTAAACAAAGAAGACTATATAATACGACAGTAAACGGTTTAGTGCTTTCATTTTATAGAAACGCCTAAAGCGTTATAAAAATTAGGATAGTACATCTATAAATAAAAATGTCCTTTACCCAAGACATTTTTTTAGGGTTCCGTACCCAAAGGGTAGAAACGGGACCCTATTACTAAGACTCCGCGATCCGTCTGTCTGTCTGTCTATCTGTCCGTCTGTCTGTCTGTCTGTCTGTCTGTCCGTCTGTCACCAGGCTGTATCTCATGAACCGTGATTGCTAGATAATTTAAATTTTCATAGATGATGTATTTCTGTTGCCGCTATAACAACAAATACTAAAAACAGAATAAATTAAATATTTAAGTGGGGCTTCCAAACAACAAGCGTGATTTTTTTGCCGTTTTTCGCGATAATGGTACGGAACCCTTCGTGCGCGAGTCCGACTCGCACTTGGCCGTTTTTTTTTTTTAAACTCTTGTTTCACCAAAGTTTTAGTGTCCATTAGCACCTAGCTTGGAAAAGTGCATTGTTGTGTTATTTAAGTTTATTCGTGTCTACCTAGATTTTGAACCTAGGATATAATTTGACAATGACCTAGTTAGTCCTAGACTGAAAAATATTTTAGACAAATAGCAACAAAATCCTACATAATATGGATAGTTTGTACATGTATTTCTGATATGAACATGTACTTACGAAAATTCGTATTCATGAATAAAGCCTACCGTAGATAACTTCTATATATTCTTACGATTTTTTCGTATATTTCGCAGTCAAAATATATACCAGTGGGAACTGAATATTTTTCACACATAGCTACAGAAAGGTTTATGCTAATATCACGTAAAATACACACGTGAGACGGAGAAATTCAAACAATGTTGGCAAACGTTGTAGAAAATTAAGTCCATAAACCATTCCGCCATTGTTAGTTACTATCCAAAGATTAAGAATAATTAGATAATTAAAATGACGTGTAACTGCTCATTATTTATAACTATTTAAGAGTATGAGCATATACGGCGAACTCTGCGAACAATTGTATCATTATCTCATACAAAGCTCATTACGAGTACACTAAACGACACAAAAAGGTGCACCATCCAATATAATCTGACCTCCTAATGTACAGAAATCCTAAAAAATCCGAGGTCGACTTACACTGGATTACCCGTCATCACTATTCTCCCATGATGGTCCCATTTTGTCAGCAGCTGGTACAGTTTCCAGCGATGTAGAACGGAATCTGGTGCCGTATTGTGATTTTGCTTCCACGACATTATTTCTCTGTGAACTGTACCTGCATACTACCATTTTGATTAAGTACGATTTTAGCATTGCTTTAGTGTGTTCAACTGCACAACTCACAATTTCACCAATCTTAGATATATCAATCGTACATAGAAAATGTTATAATGTATGCGATATTCCGCCTTTCATGTTAGCCCGAATTTTATTTTAATTTCTGCTCATGATATTTTGGACCATTTGCTTGTCAGCAAGGTGTAAGCGGAACTGACAGGCCCAAACAAGATGCAAACGTTTTTACAGCGGTTCGTATTTCTGCAACGAATTTTTAAAGGACATAAGCTTTTCGGTAGCTTAATGTCTTTTTCTTCATCGTTAGTTACCCATCGCTAATACTATGTAATTCTGTCTCGGTCCTCTGGGTTCGCTAGATATATCGATATAGTTGAAGGTACATTTAGGTAGGTATTGCCACTCTTATTTATGAAACAATCGTTAAAAAATGACATAAAAAAAGGCTTCTATTCTATAGCTTTACTTTAAGAAGGAAATCGAAAAAGTTTTTTCAGGAGTAATTCGGAAATTCCGGGAAACATGTTAGGAACTTTATAGAAAGTACTTTTTAAGGAACAGGAAAAACATTTGAGGCTCAATCTAAAATGTTTTTCCGAGCGAAATAAGTGAATTACTTTTCAATAATGAACTCGAAACAAGAATATATTTTTTCCTTTATGGGCAATTTCGGCAACTTACTTTAATTAAGTGAAATACTGATATATATATATGTATTTTATATATATAGCAAACGTCTCGCGGTTTCCCTTGCGTAGTTCCCGTGCCCGTAGGAATACAGGGATAAAAAGTAGCCGATATAGCCTATCACCCGAGAATAGTGTAGCTTCCCAACGGTGAAAGAATTTTTGAAATCGGTCTAGTAGTTTTTATGTTTATTCGTTACATACAAAAATACAAATCTTTCTTCTTTATAATATTAGTATAGATTTATCGTTATTTTTAATGCATTCAGTGAGAGGAAAGGTCAAGTTCTTGATGAGACTTTATATCACTTGTGAAGGAAACAGGCGTTATGGTATGTTTATGTATAGGAACTTATCATCATCCTCCTTGCCTTTGTCGTAATTTATTTATGATCGGATGAGCATGTCTTCTTCCTAACAACACCTATAATTTTTAGGGTTCCGTACCCAAAGGGTAAAAACGGGACCCTATTACTAAGACTCCGCGGTCCGTATGTCACCAGGCTGTATCTCAAGAACCGTGATAGCTAGACAGTTGAGTTGATTTTCACAGATGATGTATTTCTGTTGCCGCTATAACAACAAATACTAAAAACAGAATAAAATAAATATTTAAGTGGGGCTCCCATACAACAAACGTGATTTTTGAGCTGTTTTTTGCGATAATAGTACGGAACCCTTCGTGTACTTTATCTCAATAGTTAGCAATCTATCCTATCCGTATCTTCTTTGGTTTTACTGTCCCTTTATAACCATTCATATTCGTAATCAGAACTCTCCTCGTTAATATTTTTCTCCTGTCTATGAAGTATGTAACATGATGATTTAACTTCCATCTTTCAAGTATTTTGTATAGAAATGGACACATTTTCTAGATTCTCAATAACACACGGTATCTGTCGTGCATTAGAGAAATATAATCAAACGTTAGATAAACAACAATTTTATATACAATATGCTACTTTCTTCATAAAATCGTGAGGCCGTCTACTTTGTTCTACAATTTCTTTTATTTGTGATATGTTTACAACTTTTCTCTCTGGCGAATGATTGAACATGAACAACTTTCATTATTATAATAATAACATTTATTCTTAAGCATAAAATAAATTTTATATATAGGTACGAGTATATATGTGGTGGAATGAGAAAGTGATGGTCGCTTCTTCATGGCATGTTTAATTAGAGTCGGGGGTGCTCAAAGCTAATAAGATATGATTTCACACATTTAAAGCATGCTAGCTATGTAAGAGAAACTCTAGGTTTCGACGTCCATTTATAAATGATAATCGTGGTTATCATTTTCTAATTAGCCAAAACAGCAGATTTTTTTAGTGAATAGTTTGATTCAATGCAAATGGTTTGAAAGAAAAAGGAACAACAAACGACCACGTTCAATACAATTCAAAAAATCTGGAAAAGTGAACTTTTTTAACACGCTTTTTTTTTTTTTTTTTTTTAATTATTGGCTTGGTATGTATGTATCTATGTATCAATGTATCAATGTAACAATGTATCAATGTAACGGAATCTTTGAACGTGATTTTCACCCACTTCAAAACGTTGGATTGATTTGAAACTTTGCACACTTATCAAGGACCGATGACAATGCAATAATTTAAACAGTTTGTTCCATTATCCTTACCAATAAAGCGTGTTTTTTAGTTTTTAGAACTACAATTTTTGTTGTACCTAGCTTCAGATTGAATAAGATGTACCTTCAACGAATTATCGTGTATGATATATCTGACAAAAGAAGAGTATAGAGTCAAAATAATGAATGCTATATGATACGACTATAAACTGAACTTGATAAGAATGCTGTAAATAGTTTGATTCAATGCAAATGGTTGGAAAGAAAAAGGAATAAAAAACGCCCACGTTCTAACCAATTCAAATAACCTGCAAATGTGAGCTTTTTTGGTGTACCTAGCTTCAGATTGAATAAGATGTACCTTCAACGAATTATCGTTTTTGATATATCTGACAAAAGAAGAGTATAGAGTCAAAACAATGATTGCTGAGACGACTATAAACTAAACTTGTTAAGAATGCTGTTGATACTTTTACAATATTTATCGTAGCGATATAACTTCTCAACAAGGTAACAACATGAATTAATTCTTACAAGATAATAACGAATTATGTATGACCATCTTCTGCGTTATTTTGCTCATACAATCTACACCAACATACACGTTGTTAAAACTGAGAAATACTATAAACACTTAAGAGTAAAAAATTACGGTCACGCACATTACATCAAAATATCATCAATAATTTCTAAACTCCAAACTTTGTATTTGCATTTGTAATGATGTTTATTTCGCTACGTTCATAAATCAAAGTAAAGTGGATCCTTATCAGAGCTTCAATCTGATCACTTTCGATTGCCGACGTAGAAACATGTACACATTTTAAATAATGGATATCTCCCTCCATTAGAAATTGTGGTTCAAGGGTGAATGGGTCATGTTGCCAGCAAAGCCTTCGATCGAATCGCGAAAGGAATTTACCTTCTTATTTACCTTTTGCTTCAGTGAAAAGGGAAAGTTTGTATACTTTGTTTATCTTTCCTTAAAGATCGGGTATGCCATTATGTTATGTTTCGTCCCCTCCAACTATCTCTGCTATGTTATACTGAAAACGTGGTATGTTTAATTAAGGTCCAAGAGGGTTATTGTTTTCCTTATGTAATATTGTTTGTGCTTTCGAAACCCATCTTGCGTTAAGAATAAATACTTACTTTGTGTATGTGAGAAAGATATCGTTTCCTTCATTAGGTTTATACCCACTGGACTTTTAATGTTTGCAATTAATTTTGTATAGGATATGAGTCGAAATGAAGTGTTTATTAATTGAAGCTAAGTAAATAACACCCAACAATTAAAAGATAAACTTGCAAAATAACAGCCTATGCAGTCCAATCTCGAACATCTCATTTAGCGCTTTAATAAAAACAAAACATAGCCGGCCGCCGCTTAATTGGCGGGAGCTCGCGAAAGTAAAGACGTAGTCACACCGCACCACTTTAATCACCGAATTTTGGGCGTTCCCGCTGAACAAGTTGTTTTTCGGGGCAAGTGGGCCGTGGGAGAACCGGGAGAAAGTACTAAAGCACACTACCGGTACTCTTTGTACATTGGCATACTCTTTAGACTTTTTGCGGTGCATTTTCGCTGGTAAAGTATGCGGTCGCAGTGCGTCCATTGTATAATTACAGGGTGCGGTAGGCCCACAGACATGGCAAAGCTTTATTGCACCTCCGATGATCACTTAAAAATGTTTTTCACTGCGGCCGCGGCCTCCGTTTATTTGCAGATTAACAATTAATAAAACGATCCATTATTTTTATGGCTACACGGTTGTTACGAGTTATTCTCGCGAGTTTAAAAGGTGTGGCGATAAAATATAATTTTAATGTTCTTTTATGATACCGTATTATGTTTTTGGAGAAAACAAAGTATACAATTTTACTTTTATTGGGTCGCTAAATGAGTATGAGTGAAGAGGTTTTCATAAATTGGAAAGTTGTTTAGGTTCTGTACTGTACTTTTAAGTCTGTACTTTTAACCTTTTTTTTTACAAATAAATCATTAGTCATAAACAAAATCCGATTATCGTTTTAGTGAAGGAACACAGATGCAAACATCTGCCTAAATCAATTTCATAACCAGTTAATTTCACTAATCTAGTTCAATTAAGTACCAACCTATCAATTAAGAACCCTGTGTGAACAGAAATATTAAAAGAAAACCGATTAATTCACACGACCATAATTTAAAGGCGCGGTAATGACTTACCTACATAATAAATTATCATAATAATATCAGAGCAAAATTTTCTATTACCATGTTACATTGCTCTACAATGATGTAACAAACTTTCTTATTTCTCAGAATTTAACTCCGCCTTGATGTGTCACCTGTTTTAGATTAGATGACAAATGTCTTGACTGCGACATGTTGTAAGTCTATAATCCTCTTAGTGCTCAAGCAAAATCCTTCTTATATAGGCAAAAAAGTGTAAGCCGATCTTGTAATGTTAGGTAATCTCTGATGTCAAATCAAGCGTTACAGATTAGACCGTCGATTCTAGACGTCGCCTAAGAAACTTCGAAAAACGGATGGTCATGCTCGACAATCTAAATCTTTGAAATGCCTATTTTCCCCTTGCCTTGTGAAGTTTGGGGTAAAAATATCTTTACAGGCTTCCTAAAGAATCAAAATATATTTTCGCGTAGACGCGAAGGATTACGGATCTCACTGAGAATGCATTTCTGATACCTCATACACTTTTCTCAACTTATCCGCTTATATCATTGGATTTTCTTCATCCAGAATTAATTCTAGAAGTTCTAAGGTACATTAAGCTCAAACAAGCTTGAAAAATAATCTATTTCACAAAACGTGACACTTAATTTTTTAATGAATTTCATCTATTGTAGGCCCCGTTCTCCTCTGCTCCGCATATAAAGGCTGGAACTGCCTTTATATGCGGAGCAGAGGAGAACGGGGCCTACAATAGATGAAAGTGCCTAGACAAAACAAATTCTGTCATCGATAAGAATATATATGGAATTGACATGCACTACCGAAATGCGCGGGCAGTTCACGTGGTCAATTACCAAACATTTCGTTTTGACAATTATTATCACTTGCGGAATGTCACTTTGTATAGAGGTCCTATACAACAACACCACTCTGAAAGTCATGACCACCAGACCACGTGGTCATTATTATCTTGCCGCTGGTATCATTGCCTTCGTGCGCACGCTTGTGAATCTCTCGCGCCCACCTCATACTTTCACTGCGGACTTGACACGATTAGCTCGAGCCCTTCGGTGAATTTATTATGCGAAAGAATTTTGTGTATCTCTGTGTTTGGTATTGGTTACTATGGGATCGGATTGTATTACTATGGGAATGGTTGTAATAGGCTCTTGTGTTGTGGGATTATGATCCATATCATAGTCACGTGTGACTTGTGTTTTATTTCTATTTTTTAATTTTTTGCGTTATTTTACTACTCACTATTCTACTACCTACTTTACATACTAGTTATCATCATTACCAGCCTTTGCACTTTACCGGCGAAAGTCGATTTAATCTTTTTGTTAAAGATCAGTGCCTAATTGCGTAAGTGAATTCGGCAAGGCAAAGGGTTTGACCTCGACCAATCACATAGACGGAAATCCACATCTCGTCTTTCATCTCGCATGTCGCCGAATTCACTTACGCAATTAGGCTGCTGATCTCACGCAAAAAGCTTCAAGCTAAATATTCAAGATAGAAATCAAACGAATCGAAGAAAGTACATTATTCTGTACTACCAACTTTTACGCATTTCTCTTTACCCAATATTTGCATAAAAATCATAAAACATTCGAAAGCGGCTATCTCCCATACAAACATAACAAGGCACACGCATGGTCTACCGTTTCAAAAGCCTTAGACGGATCAAAACACAAGAAACAAGGCTAGACTAAAAGTAAACAATATCATTGAGTAAGGAAGCTATCGTGTACTAGATCTTACCGAGCATTGACCTGCGCGGGGGCATACAACGAAACTGAAAGTAAATCGCGACAATGTAAACTGAGGTACCTCTACCTACCTACCTACAGACGCGGTGCGAACAATTTTGAAGTGATTTATTATTCGCGATTCATTAAGAGATTTGGAAGAGGTCGTGTTGAGAGAAAATTAATACAGGTTGGTTCGGATTAAAAGCTTTATGTTTAAGTGTGTAACGATATCTGAAAGCTTTAAAACAGAATGGGTTTAAGATAAATAAAAAAAGGGTTAAACAGGTAAGTTTTAATAAAATGGAAAAGTGACGAATTGCAAACGATTGGATAAGGGAATGTTTTTCGATACTATGAGCGAAAATAATAAAAATTTGTAATTTCCATGTAAAAAGAAAGCTGAAAAGAGTCATGTCAAATAGTTAGACAAGGGTCTCGCCACTGTTACGGGTGAAAGCACTTGAACATGAATAACTTGATAGGGTAAGCAGGAATGCAGATTCGTTAAAATCTACTACTGATGCTCTAGTTAACTTAGCAAGTATAATATGGGTTAAAGGTCCAACTCTTATGATACAAACTCCACTCAGAAAGTGCACAATTTGATTTTGATAAGCAAACAAGAGCCAATGTTAAGTGTAGATAGTTTGTTAGCTACCAACAAAACTACATTTAAACCAATCAATTTATTTAAATAATTTGTCAGATTTCTGAAACATATTACTGTAGAATACCTTATCATGCTAGTTTATAACATATAAGATTTTGAGTTCGTCAATAGAGCACAGAATATGATTCAGGTATGAACTACAACTCTGAAACTGATGAACACCACTTCTGTTAAAGTTATGGTTGTTACCATAATGTTCGCGTTCCGACACTATCTCATAAAACTTAGTTCATGAAACTTAAAGTTGAAGTTGAGATGACATGGCGATATTATAGACTAGTTTAGTCACTGTTACAAAACTCGCAAACTTGGGATGACTGATGTTGTTGGCCATAATTACTACAACTTTATAGATGATGTTAGAAGAAAGAAAAATATTGCTAAACGTAAAAGGTAAGTTTAGAACCAGTAGAGAAAGTAAGGAAATTTTAACACTTTGTTACTTTATTTAGTGAGTTATTCAACAGACAAAATATAGTAAGAACGTTCGAACGTGGAACGTCCAATTACCCAAAAATGTAGCACTTCCCTACGAATCAGGAAAACAAATTGAAATGGTTTTTAACGCACAACGCTCTCGACCGAAACTCTTTATTTACACTTTCACCGACGCTGACACTTCTAGGATTTCGAGGATCTCATGTCAACCTGTCAGAGACTTGTCACGATTTAAAAAGAGACAGACATACACGTCAATCAAGCGTGCGACAAAGACAGTTACACATTACGTTTTCAGTTACAATTTCGTCAGTCAAATCTCTGCGGTCAACGACACTATCTCGAACTTTTGCTTTCGCTAAAACCAGAATTACCTTGGGTCTTTTAATTGGCATATTAGCTTGGCGATGTTATATTGAGTAAGTGTGCTACGGCAAACTAAATATTTGCTTGGAAAGTTATCAATATTTACTAACGTGACTATGAATCGAGTACTATTAGGCACACAAGTTTCTCAACAGATTTTACTTTTGTAAAAGACTATTCTTGTTCTCCTTTGTATTTAATCTTAAATTTTGCTATACTAAAATTTGGTTGTAGACAGAAAGCAATTTTTGAATTCATAAAATATCCGTTGCAGAAATTTTTGATTAGTGTGAACCTGAGCTACACTTTCGTATTTTTTATATCTTTCAATATATGTGACCTTTACTTGATTCTAACTTGTAAAAGCGTAAGTGCTTTCAAGCCGAGTTAGATGTTATTTGATTAACACTTACTTTAACCCAAACCAGCCGTATCGTCTACGGAAACATCACATTATCAAAAATTCTATTTGTATGAATGAATCTTCTTTTATATAACGACTAGAACGATACGCCTTATATAAATAAAGAAAATAATGATCTGCCTAATTTAAATGAAGAACAAGTAATGCCCGATAGAACTAATAAAGCTTATACACAACCAGACAAACAAGATATAGTTCTTATCACAACAACAAACAAACAAGAGAAACAATTATAATAATTAAATACAAAAATCCCTATTGACGTAGCGTTCACATGGAATCCTAGGAACTGTTAACAGTTAGAGTTAATTGCACCACACAATGACGGCACCCACTATGGCTGAGAACCTGCGGGGCTGCATCATAAACCCACATCGAAGACCCGCTGCCCCACATCCGACGGAGGTCGACGAAGAGACTGTTAGGCCTCAGAATAAGCGAACGATAAAAACATATCGAGCTTAGATGTGTTTATGGAAGTGTGAACAGCGTTTGAGTCTGTTTTAACGGTTTGAAGACGTTAAGAGGTGTTGTGGGCTTTGACAGTGTTGGTAATTCGGGTTTTGTTCATAATTTGGGATAAGTTAATTATTTTGATTGCTCTTCACACCTGCTTTGATACACTTGTTTGATTAGGCATATAGCAATTAAAGGTACTTATAATAATGATACGAAATTCTGTGCTGATGACATAATTAAACCATAAATACAGTTTCTGCAGTAGATAAATACTAATTATTTTAATATGATCTGACTAAATGTCAAAATATCGTGATAATAATGTAGCAGAAAACCATGAAAAGACAACAAAAGTTGCAGTTCTCGTTAAAACATACTGACATCATAGAGCGTAAGTATTATTGAAACAAGATAGAAATTAATATATTTTGTGCTGTCTGTCTCATTCGCTGATTTTAAAGCCTGCCCACAGTCAGCCGGTTCTCACCAAACTAATCAACTTGACGGGCGTTTTGGTTATTTTCGTCGACTCTTTAATTGACTGTTATTCATATTCGATTAACTACATCTTTTTTCATATTTATCTTTACAGTTATATGATCAATCATATTCATAAACGCTGTTATTTGCATCGAGTTGTGGCATAATTTGTTTAGCAAATATTTTATTCAAAATATTTGTGGTTGTTAGCATTGATTAAGTTTTTGTAATTGCTTGATTGTGTTTGAACAAATGTATCGATTAGAGATTGTAACCTCACAATAATATCGATAAGAAATATTAAAGATCTCCAATACCACCTTTGTGCTCTAAGTTTAATTACAACGCCCAGCCAAGAATATTAATGAATATCATCAGCTAAAATTAATTAAACAAAAACCCAACGCAGCGAGTGACTGACCGCAGCAAATCCGTACCCAAACGTATAATTACATCTATGTAACCTAAGTAAGAAATAAATCATACAATCGGGCGAGGTGAGCGGTAAGTAAGAGTAGTCAAAAACGAAAGTAGAATCGATCTAGAATCGACACAGCCGAATCATCGAACTTGGATTGTGGTCAGTCGGTCGGTAACTTTCACCGGCTACTAATTAGTGATACCGAGTATCGATGTTTACAAGACCACCGCTGTGAATATCGATATCAATGTTACGAACCTTATCTATCAGCGGATGACATTCCATCTAATTTGACGTGGGATACGAATTGAAGGTACGGCGATAAGACCGGAATGTCTGGCTTCTGGATTGATGACTTTGAGTAGCTTTGAAGACATTAATGACAAAAGTCTTTAAGAAATTTTTCGAATTTAAGAAGCCTTAAAAAAATCATTAAAGAATCTTTTACTTAATAATCTTATGACTATCATAAACCTACCAATTCATAACAACCACCAAAATATAGAATCATTTTCCAAATTATTTAACAACCTTCAAATCAATTCAATGACTACTAACAATTCAAACATAATTATTATCTTTACTTGCTAACTATCAATCAAAATTCTTCAATCAATTAACGAATTTTCTAAACAAACTACAAGTTTATTTTTTTAGAATTCAAAGAATATCAAATTATATTTTTTTCGATACATCGATGTTTTGCGTCGAATAAGTGGCGCAACACTATCAAAAGCTCGCCGCTGATCGACCGACGTATGCGAGCCCACCTTTAATCGATTGGGCGGGCAGACAAGAAACATGAGATTACAACATACATACTTATAATGAAGCACTCATTCAATATTTAAAGGAATTTACACTCGGAATGAAATAAATAGGATGGTTAAACTTAATTGGTAATTAAGTAAATGGTGATAACTAATGCAAATCAGGAGACAATATATATATCTTTATCGATAATTAGCAGAGTGACCCAATCACCATAAAATAATTATAATCATAATTATTACAGCAGCACAGCAGTGCTATTCTGTAAATAACTCATCGTGAAAACTTAGAGGAAGTGAGCAGTCAATTCACCTAACCACTTCACCTTCACGCTCACTTCACCTAACAGAGTGACATTTTAACAGAATAGACTCTCGGATTAGCTAAATGACTTCGTTGGCACTTAAATAATGTTTACAAATCTTGCTGTCCGAAGTTCAAATTGCTTCCTTTTCTTTCGCCGGAACTAACGGTCATAAAAATGACGTGTAACTCGCAATCATAATAAAATACTTCTAAAAAATTGTATCCATACAATATCTAATACCAAGCAAGCTTAACCACATGCAAGAACAATTCTATTGAGGAAAGCGGAAATCTCAATAAAAAATAATGATAAAATTATTGGCTTGTTTTGATCTCCAATCTAAGATGTGACTTTTGAATACATCTAAATTAATAGTTATATAAGTGATAATAACTGCATTTTAGCAAGCCATTTATCCAGTATCATTGATAGGCTGAACTGATTGATCGACTACGACTCATTAACTATTGATAAAAACGACTGACGAATGACAGAAGAAAAGCTTTGGTCACGCAAAGTTTACTTATAAGCCGTATTGTTGTGAATTAATTAGCAATACATCTACCGTGCGAAAACGAGTGCGAAATTAAGAGATAGTAAAATCAAACAATGACTAATGATGTGCACATTGTTCGAAAATATATCGATAGTTGCGCGGCGAACAAAAGATCGTTTGTAAATGTCAATTAGTGATTGCTCCGATCGTGCTTTCCCTATATATATGTTCTCATGCAACTTTTGTAAAAAATCGTTCGCCTTTTTTAAAGTTTTGTGTATCGAGAAACTCGATGCGGTTGTCGTGCATACTTGTTTTTGTTTACACTTTTTTTGTTGAAAACAGTAATTTATTACTAGCATAATTTGATGTAAAGCCATATTCAAATTTCAAACACTATTTTTCGATCTAGGTTACCTAATTGTAAAGAGAAATCAATAGTAATTTAATTAATTCGTTTTATTTTTTTAATAACCTATCTAATCTCAGTTTCAAGACCGCAAAATTAATTTGAGAATTTGTCAATCGATACTGTCGATTTTTACGATTCATTCAATCAGTCTCACAAGTTAGTAGGTACAGTTTTTGTCACATTAATTTTGTGCCTTTCAGAAACTGGACACAGCACTGTCAAAAATGTTTTCCATGTACGCAAGCCAGAAATATGAACAAAAACAAAACATCATCCATCATAATAAAAAAGCCAATTTTCAAAAAAATATCCCCGACATTGACATCAACAAAGGCTGCCGAAATGTCAGTGAGCAAATTATAACACTTTCGCTGTCAGTGGCCAGTACTCCGTACCTACCTACTCGGTCGGGCCGCGTTTGGCTCGTTTCGTCACAGTTCGGCCGCAAGCGATTGTCCTTTCAATCGCTGACGTCACAAGGCAATTAGTCAATAACATTGAACTTTCATTGAGAAGGCTAAGTATCAATGCGTGGTGTAAATTTGAACTTCATTAAGGGAGTTTCACTGAGCTGTTTGTATTTGAAAGTAAACAACGGTTGGAGACGGACACTACACAATTTACTCTACGATCAGCTAACAATATTATAAGCTAAACGATCTGCATTGTCATAGCATGATCTTTTGATTACCGTAAAACGGAAAAACGAACACAAAAATTTACAGCAGATTGTATATAGAAAGATTTCTATGTTGCGATGGCAAAAATGAAGTATAGAATTGAAATTTTTGTACCTATACAAAGATCTATTTTTTGTAGAGTAGAAATAGAACCATGGCCAATTTTACAAAAACTCTTGCTACGCGTGCTGAAAAGAATAGATTTATCGTTATCTTATAGAAAAACTGAAGACTGAACTAACAATTATATTAAATTTATTCCAAGTTGTTACATTGTTTTATACGATCAAAACGATGTAGACCTGCCTATCACACATTCAATACAGACCTGTCAAAATATCAACTTACTCATCAACGCACAATCCGTAGAACAATCTACACATTTTTTATCGAACACATCGACATACATAAATACTATGTCTGATTAAGACTATTCCGTTCCAATTAACGCGAGTGATGTCGAAAACGAAACGAATTGACGTTGACATTGCGAAAAAAGGTTTTATTTTTATCTCGTTTTTTCGCTGTCACTGTTTCGCTATGAAACCTTTCTAGTGTGAACATTGATAGCGCTAGACAAGTGGACATCTCAATTCGATTTTTCATTGTGCTTTTTTTGTTGATGTATTTTTGGTGTGTGAAGGTGAAATACGCATTGTAATGGTGTTTTTGTGCGAATTGGTGATGCTTTTTTGTGTGTTTGTGGCTTTGCTGAGTAAGTGTGTTAAACATTATGCAAATAATTATTTTCTATCTAATCTGGCCTGTAATTACAACTTCCGGATAAGTTACCCCTTACCGGCCAATAAAACAGAAGATTAATGTCACACACACTTCAGTGGTAATACTTTAATTTTCAGTTTACCGACCGTAGTACGGAGCTTCAATAGAATGTGAGTCCAGCGTATACTCGTTTCGTTACCACTTGCGTACGGCCTACCTTACTTGGCGTGCGTTGCCTTGCATGTTCCAGTCAATAATGAAAATATTCGTAGGAGGAGTAAAGATATCCACATTGCCCGAATGATTGCAAAACATATCCGGAGATTGTACGAACCTAATTAATGTTGGGCTAAAAATATCTCACACTTATAAAAGGTCATTGTAAGGGTAATTTCACACATATCATCGCAGATTTTCACGAGAGCGGAAGTGAGAATCATCGGTGCAATTTACATAAAGGCCGGAGACGCCGCGTCTGCCACTAATAGCTCTACCACAAGCCAATAACGACGTGAATTGGCCTTATTTTTCTGTGGTGATTTCTATATACATAGAGAACTAATAATATAAAGTATTAACACTACAATTTGTTCTAGACGAAAATTTTTAGCGGTAAGGTGCAAGAACCATTTTAATTAGCTTTTAAGACGGCCTAGGCTTAAACTTTACCAATGTTATCTTTAATATTGAAATGGTTTCAGATAGAAGCTTCCCAAAGACAGGCGCCACGTGGTAACATAAACGCGTTACCGCATCGTTGTCGTATCGCGGCCTTCTGCAGAAGCCTTCATCAAATGTGATATAATCCCCCGGCACGTAAGCAAGAGTCGTAAGAGGCGTAGAAGTCGTTTTATAGGTATCTTTTGAAGTGAAGCGAGGAGCGTTTAGGACCGTCTCGAGTGCGTGATTGGTTGGTTAGTTGACACAAGGATCGACTGACCAATCATGTAGCGTCCACGTTCCGTTCGCTCTATATGATGGTTGGTCAGTTCGCGGAATATGCGCGAACTTACCTCCACTACACCAAAACCTTGCCTACTTACGTGCCGGGCACTATACAACGCATCAAACGCCATTTTCAGTTATTTTTATCGGGGTAGTGTGAACTTAGATATAGCTGGTTGTTTCTAAAGAATATAATACACTACACTACACTATATCTGACATATTCGACCCACAACCATCTCCGTATACTTACAAATTTAACACCTACCCTCTAATTATTATACCCAACACATCAGACTACAAATTATCGTTATTTTTATATGTAAATGATAAATCGCTGGTCGCCTATAAACACAATCTATTAACACGGATGTTATACGGGTCCATGCAAGTTGACCTCAGACAACTTGAACTTTCTCTATACTGGTTCCATTCTAGCTAGACGTCTTCATTTTAGTATACACGGTGGGAGTTCTTTGGTTATTAGTTTTTGAAGCGTGTTTAAAGAGGCCCATTTACAGGGCAATGGTTGTGATGACATAGGCATATCTATCCATATTTTTAAACAAAATTATGAATGCGAAAGTAACTCTGTCTGTCCGTACCCAAAAGGGTAAAAACGTGACCCTATTACTAAGACTCCACAGTCCGTCTGCCGGTCTGTCTGTCACCAGGCTGTATCTCATGAACCGTGATAGCTAGACAGTTGAAATTTTCACAGATGATGTATTTCTGTTGCCGATATAAAAACAAATACTAAAAACAGAAGATAGTAAATATTTAAGTGGGGCTTCGGAGGTACGGAACCCTTCGGTCGCGAGACCGACTCGCACTTGGCCGGTTTCTATAACACGATCACACTAATATTATAAAGGCGAAAGTTTTTGAGTGTGTTTGTTACTTCTTCACGCCAGAACAGCTGAACAGATCTGGATGAAATTTGGCACAGAGATAGATTATAGTCTGGAATAGCACATAGAAAAAATTTTTTATTCCGGGAATATGTTCCCTTGGGATAATTATCGACATTCATTCGAGCAAAGCCACTGGGAGAAGCTAGTAAATTATAAATGCGAAAGTAACTCTGTATTTCTGTTTGATACTTACTTACTTTAACGGCTAAACAGACTTGGATCAAACACGCATGACATACGAGTAGACCATATCTTGGATTAGGACAAAGGATCTTTTTTTTATCCCGGTTGTATGTCGTATTGGGATAATTTACAATATTCACGCGAGTGGAGCCGCTGGCAGAAGCTAGTAGTTTAATAAACCTTTATAAAAAGAATTTTTATTGTTCACAAGCTTTACAGGAAAATTATTGGATATCGCGTTCTTTTTTCACTGAATAATTCATTTATTTTAATGTCCCAAAGGTATTTGTAGGCGTTTGTCCTCTTTCTACGCCGTATTCATCGATAACGACCTTCAGTAAAAGAGGGCGAGCTTTTGGCTGTATTTCAGTTTAGTGTATTTTTAAATGGTCCCGATCTTAACTACTATTGTCAATATTTTCAAAACCGTTTCGTGTGCCGCAAGGCAAATCGTTCGACGTCCAATATTCATGGGAAAAAACCAGCGCAGTCCGTGTCGAACTTTGCACATTTAGGGTTCCGTTCCAAATGTAGAATATATATATTGTTAGTAAAATATACGTAATAATAAACATCATCACCATAATTCAAGTTCATAGGTCAATGGGCAGTTAAAAATTCTTGAAAACAAAATTTTGTGACACGACGAACAGACAGACAGACCCGCGAGTAACAGCAATAGACACTTCAGGTACGGAGCCCTAAAAAAAGAGGCCGTAGACAAAGGAACAGTATATCGGCCATAACAATTTCAGACTTGTGCTGCCTAAATGTCCATTTTGAATTTTCGACAATCGTCTTCGATGACAGGATGTCTTAAACCTCAAGTTTTGAAAATATTTACAGTAAACTTTTTAACGCCTTATTGGTTGTTTTAGTAGAAATAAAAATAGTTATTCTTCGGCACGTTCGATGACAGTTAATCGTTTTTATATACGGTTACTTATTAATCGCCCGAAGCAGTCGAAATAAGCTTCGTCATGTTGCAAAGGGTGAGCATACTTTAAATTAAGCTATATGTCAAACGCGAGCCCAACAAAAGTAAAAAAATATATGAGTCCGAAGCGAAGAAAATAATGTAAATTAAGTATGCAAAGAGAGTACAGTATTTTATATAGCAAAATTATGTATGCTACAAAAAATAAGAGGGAAAGTAATAACTGGAAACGCGCCTATAAAAGAAAATATTAAAGGGGTACAAAAATTACTTTTTAGAAATATTTTTATTAGTTTAAATAGTTATAGCTACAAGTGCGGAAGGTAGGTGATTTCCGATGAGTGGTATTTATTCACAAGCGAGCGAAGCGAGTGAGTGGATAAATCCACACGAGTCGGAAATCATCTTATCTTACGTACGTGTATCAAACACATTTTACTGTGCATTGTGCGAGGAAATAAAAAAATATATCTGAACCAAGCAAGAAATTAATAAAATGGCGGGCTTATTCACAGCATATCCACAGATTAACTAATAGTTCCTCGGGCATATCTATTGCGCATGTGCAAATAATTGTCACGTCGTAACGCAAAAAGGCACGAGCAAAATATTCATTCTGCCAAACATATTTAATTAATATTTGAAATTAATTAATTGATCAAAATCTAAATCTAGAGTAATTAAAAACGCCTTTAATGAAGTGTTAGTTTTATTTTACCTATTATATGAATGATAATCCGTACTTAACTAATTTTTAGAACTTTTCTCAAATAATAAAAACTCTATGCGGCGGGCTGACGTTGGAGTTAAAATTAAAAAAAGTACAGGAAAGTAAAAATCACTAATAAAAAAAGTGACACTTTCCGCACAGTTTGGCTGCTTGGAAAACACTCTTTTCGAGGACATGCATTGTAAAATATATTATTTACAAAAAAAATCATCATCACTGTACTGAAAACCGGTTCATTAAAAATATTACGTGACCGTTCTAAAAAGAAAATCATCGCTGTTCAGAATGAAAATCCTCTATCTCTTGCTGTACAAAACTGTAATATGATGACGCAAATATGATACCCAATTAACCCTTTAAGTAAAGCGTAAAATACTTAACATGAACCCATTAGCATATAAGTACTAGATATAAAACCAATGCTTAAACATCTTCACACTCACTCACCACACCATAACACTTAGTATCTATCAACACCGTCATTCTTCCATAAGGAAATCGAGCGTGAAGCCATAAAAAAATACCTAACTTAATTGCTTAGTGGATCAATAACTTAAATAGTCGCTATACTACTTTCCATTTTACAACCAACAAATATAATACAAGTTGGCTCCCAACATTAGATAGAAATTAATTTAAAAAAAACGGTCTTCCCACGGCTACAAAAAGTTTTGTTCTCGTTAGATGAAGACGAAACTTTTACTAGTTTCTCTATTAGGCCCAGTTTTTGATCCGTAGTTAACTCAACTATAGTTAAATATGCTAAGCAATGGTTAAAAATTTCGGCAAAAAGCCCTTTTTATCAATAGGGTACTTGACAAAAAATATCTTCCAAAAAGTTGGGGATCCTTGCGAAGGTGAGAAGGTACTTCACGCCGGAACAGCTGCTCAACTTGTATCAAGCGCAAGTTCGATCGTGCATGGAGTACTGTTCTCATCTCTGGGACAGATCAGCCAAATACCAGCTTGATGCACTAGAGTCGATTGAAAAGTGGGCCAAGAAACTCATCGGCAATGAGGCACTGGTCAAGACAAAGCTCCAGAGCCTTGAACATCGTCGCCGAGTTGCCAGCTTGTCGGTTTTTTATCAGTTACATTTCGGGTAGTGTTCGATGGAATTGCATGATTTAATTCCGCCCAGCCCGTTCCATCATCGGACTACCAGACGTACGGCGATGCGTCATCGGTACATGGTGGACATCCCACCCATACGCACCAAACGTTTTGGGAATACTTTTATTATGCGTACAGCTAAGGAGTGGAATTCCCTGCCGGAGTCTGTGTTTCCCGATAGCTACAATCTAGGGGTCTTTAAGACAAGAGTGAATGGGTTTTTTCTAGGCAAAAGTGCTTCACCGTCAACCATATCATCGCTTACCATCAGGTGAGATAGTGGTCAAGCGCAAGCCTATAGAAAATATAAAATAAACTATTTAGTCCGTTAGTTAGATAACTTAAAAATATTGGACAAGTATTTTTTCTGTTGCCACGTAAACAAAAAAATACCACGATATGCGTTGAAATATCGTGTGACGTCACGGTGTGCTACACTTTATACTGACAAAGTGACATCACAAGCCCTGCTCCTGAACTTTGATGCGATATAGCAACGGACTAAATAGAATTATCATTTTACTACACACGAAACATCCCTATTTATTTACAATTGATAAATAAACGCGTTTTACCGAAAATTCAAACCATTGGTATTTAACCATTGATTGAGTTAACTACGGATCAAAAACTGAGCTTTAATCGGATTAGTTGTTAAAGGGATTCGTGGAATGATATAACAGGTGTAGTAAAGAGCTTTTTGTTCGCTTTGACTTTTTAGTGACTTTGTAAAATTGAATTGGCGTGGTCCCATGGTAGAGATAGAAACACTAGAAACAAATTATTTCTAGTTTAGTATTAATGTTTAAGGTTTCCTAGATAAATAGAAACATAAGTGTTTATTAAAGGATAGATTGAAACAAAAATAAAAATTGTTAACTAAAACATAACATACCAATATCAAACTATATACAAACTCGTATAAAATGGGGCCGTCAAAAAATTAGTACACATCGATGTCAACGGGAAACGTGTGCCCAGATGGCTGGCAGCATTGCCACGTTTGATAGCAATGATGATTCTCAGGCCGGAGATAAACCCAGCTCTCTGGTCACGTGAGGAGTCGACTAACCGTTTACTTATATCTTGAAACACTCGATGAGCATTCGGAACCCATGGACGTAATGTTTAACACCTAACGGCCTCAAACAATAATTTCTATGGTTATCTTAAAGGAAACATTATTTAACCGGGATATTAACTAACACTCGGCGACAGTGTGACTTTCCATTCGTTAAAGAATTTTCGTAATCATATGAGTACTCGCTGAGATTACCTTTAACAAACAAAAACACTTTTTAAAAATAATTTGAAAATTGGTATAGTTGGTGCAGGCAATGTATCTATCTTCCTATGTTGAGCTTATATGTTTGTTCGGTGTGGGAAACAGAGAACGGAAATCTGGGTGGTCCCCAATCTCTTCGTTTATTGAGATAGGTCGGGGACCGGAAATCTCACACGAAACAAGAAAGTTAACATATTTTTTGGTTGTTAACTAAGTTTTATAAATTCTTCATAAAAAATAATGTACTTAGATGTTTAAAAATAACTAACAATCCGATTAAAAACTTTAATAAAGTCAAAATATTTTGATTTAACAAATTACACAACAACTACCCAACTAATCAATTGACTATCTCGAGGTTCACGGATTTTATCGATGTAATTATTCAATTAACATGATAGTGCCCATTCTATAGAAGAGAAGGCCTGTGTCCCAGCAGTGGAAACATTAAAAGGCTGATGATGATGATGATGATCGTGCAGGAAATCCCCCTAACCTAAGATAACGACGAAATGAAATTCAAATAAATTGAATTCAATTAATCAGTCCCTAACTAGAGAAAGTTCGGTTGAATTGAATATAAAGATGGAGGTCGTTTAAAAAGTCGACAGAGATCTGTGATTTAGGGTTCAGTGAATTGAAATGTTTATGTAGTAGTGTGTCTTATAATGTGTTTATTAGATATGAACAAATTGTTAATTCGTTAAAAGAGCATCGTTTGTCTTGGCATGTAATGAGCATAGATGGATGAAAGGCTTGTGACTAAAAGAGTTATTAATATAATGTAGATGGACGGAGAGGGAGAGGCAGGAGAAGAAGAAATGGATTGTGTGAGTTATGCCATGAAAGAAAAGGGATTCAGTACTCGCTTGACGTTTGAATTGATACAGTAAAGAAGAGGACGTGTTGCTCAGACTTCAAAATTGTATATTAAAAAAATATCACTACCTAAAAGTAAAAAAAAAAACTAACCACCAAATAAAAGCCACCCAAAATTTTAAAATTAAATTCTGATGGCTAGGTTCTTTGCACACGACCCACGCCAAACGTAAATGACTTAATTTGTATGCAAGAGTAGTGACAAAAAAGCTTTTGGATACAGGAGCTAATAACGGGCGTCATGTTGGGTCTATAGTGCTGTTACGTTAAATTGTAACAGCCTCTAGACTACTAGTGAGTGCATAATATGTGGAATTGTCAGGTGTTACCGAAATATTAAGTGGTCAATCCCTTGAATTTAGATTTTTCGACAATCGTTATAATGTAAGAGAAAGTCACTTATGTTAGGGTCCATAAGATGGTTTTAAACTAAGGGGTGTATTTATAAACGTTTTTTAGATTCTGTAACAATAAACAAAGGCATATTTTTATGTTTAAATGTCTCTCAAAAAGCCACCATTATAAATAAACCCTTGATTAATTAAGCTTCAATGAATATATCAAAATCGCTCGTCGCGCAATCCGTATAGTATTTTCTCGAAAACAGTCATCGATAGTCCAACTAAATCACAACCACTATCTGCAGCATTATTCTATCAATGGTAGACCATTTCTTAGTTTACAATTTCATAACTAGACCATCACGGCATCGTCCAATAAAAATACGTGCAACTGCAGTTACACTTGTTTACCTGTTGAAGACGATAAACATATCCAAGTAACAGCGTAAACTCTTATCCAATTAATCTGTATCTCAAAATTCTCAACAGGGAAAGTGTTGTCCAAATGTGTGTGTTGTCTAGTAGTTTGTCACAAAATTAACTTACTCACCCAATGATTAAATATGCTAATCAACAATTGCAAATTTCGATATAACACAAATTTTCTTCAGTTGTTAGTCTAACAAATTCAGGTGTTCCGATTATAGTGAATTGCCGAATTAAAGACAACAGGGGGGTGACCATAAGCTCTTAGAGCGGTATCAATTTGCGATCGAATAAGGGACAGATGTATCTGACGTGTATACATCTGTCACTTACTCGATGTTATGGTCACCCCCCTGGTCTAGAGAGGCAAAGAATACACTGTGGTTCCTCAAACATCCTCCTCCAACTGACTATGTTGAGTCTGCAGAAAAGCTACCTGCAGGCCACAAACTTCCATGGCCCACATGGAAATCTTTAAACCGACTCCGAAGCCAAGTGGGTCGCTGCAGGTACAACTTATTAGATGAGGTTACTTCAATGACCCGCAGTGCGATTGCGGAGCTACGACCCAAACAATGCCTCACTTCCTGTAGTGTTCTCTGTGCAACAACACCTGCACCATAAAGGATCTTTTTTGAGGCAAATGAAAAAGCTGGCCAGTCAACTCACATTACTCCAGCCAATCCAAATCGTGCAATGGCTGTTACACTACGTTAGTCAAAGATTCATTTTCAATCTTAGTCGGTATCTAATCGGGGAAAGTGCGGACGGAGGCTTATTAAACAAAAACAGATAGGTCTATAAACAATGCTCCACAAATGGATTTATGCAGTCTTTCAAAATCATCGTGGCCATAATAGAAGATTATTAAGTACCTTAGCTACGATAAATTATCAACCAATTTTACCCATTGGTAGGTTGTCTGAAACACCAGCCAGTCAAAGTCATGAAACTGTACTTACGATACGTTTAGAGTAGTTAGATAGATAGAATAATTTATTGTACACCAAATTAGTTACACAACTAAGTAAGATCACGATAAACATATCAAACTTAAATCGTATTCTATTAATCTGTATCTAAACGGGGAAAGTGCGGACCGAGTCAACTTAACAAAAACAGATGGGTCGGTTAGTGCGGAGATGCGTTTCACCCATTACAGTAACTATTAAACTGTGATTAAACGAATGCCGACGCACGAGACGTTTCCTGTTTACTTAATTAGAGAACCTGTGCCTTATTGTAATTATGCTGGTTAAGTAGTGTTAAGTTTCGTTTAGGTTTGATCTGTTTGAGATATGGTAACTTAGAGTAGGGATTAAGCGAGGATACAATCCAATTAAGATGATAATAACTAAAAAGATCAAAATTGTTTTACATTAATGTTTGTAAAAAATATAATTTAGAGATAATATTTTAAGAAGGTAATAGGATTATTGGAATCAAATATAACAGCTCGCAATGTTAGGACCCATTAATATTAATGCTAATTTTTATCCGTGGTGCTAGGCATCTGGGCTTATCCCAGTTGTAAACGACCCTTTGTGCCTATTGGCCTTGTTTGTTCTGTCTCCTGCTTGATATGGAGGGAAGTGGAAATTTATATTATTTTTTCCTACTCCTCCGTTATTCTTTTCTGATTAATTTCGTTGCGGGATCCAAGACAGTTAAATTCTTTCGCCGGGACTTCGTCGAGCTTCATTGCCTCGGCGCTTATCTGGTGGTCGCCACTGTTGATTCTGGCTTTCAGGAGTTGCAGGGGTTTGGCAATAGTGCGGTGGGATTGTCCCAACAAAAAAAAAAAAATTAAGAAGGTGTCCAGCAATGATGGTCAAAACTATAATAAAGCCTTGGAGTGTAGTAACTTTTAAGAAGCCAGTGGTTACGGTCCCGATTTACGACGGCATTGCATGAACAAAATATCGAAGTCATTGACATCTGCCAATCCAAACTATGACTGCTTGTTGAATCGCACAGTCATCGTACAATCTAATTCTTCTCCCAGCAATGAGAATATTATTTAATAAGCTGACTATGCAGTAGCTTTTTGGAAACAAGGTTTTTACAACGTGTGATAACTTGATCAAGAAACCTCAACGTTACGGCACATAAACCTACACCAGACAGCTAGAAGCCGCTAAGGCCCTAAGCTCGTTAAATCATTCCCTTGTTACTAATACAAGTAAACCACGATATATCGTACGACTGGATTGCGTTTTGATACTAAAGTTAGGAAGGCCCTTCAATAGATTCTTGACAGTCGTTACGGGTAGTCAGACGCCAGAAAACCTGACACCAGAGGGGTGACCATAAGCTCTTAGAGCGGTGTCAATTTGATATCGAATAAGGGACAGATGTATCTGACTTGTATATCAATCAAATCACTACCCACACAGGTAGTCCAACTTAATATTTGATACCAAACCAACACAAGCTTATACCCGCGCGCGTTTTCTACAAAATAAAAAGTGGCCGGCAATTAGCAACATTGTAGCTTCCTATGAGTGAAAAAGTTTCGTAGTTGTTTCATATGCAGGAGGTAGGTAACGGTCAAAGAAAATATGGATGAAGTGTGTGAGGAATTATATGAAAGAAAAAGGAGTCAGTGATAGCGCGACGGGGGACAAGACCGTATTGAAGAAGAAAGTTGGGCCGACCCCAAGTAACATGGGACAAGGGCAGGAAGATTATGATTCATATGCAGAAAACTCAAAAGTAAGCAAAGCTTAACGAGAATAGCTTGCACTTACTGCTGAAGACCTGCAGCCGTATTGCGTAAGTGCGCAAAGAGTTTAAACTCTATCCAACCGACCAAATCGGCCAATCACACAAAACGGAAATCGACATCGCGTCATTCATCTCGCATGTGATTGCGACTCTTTGCGCACTTACGCAATACGGCTGCTGTTTGTAATGAACGTTCAGTACTACTTCGAGAGTAGTGCTAATTCTGCATAAATATAGAATTTATATCTTATTAACATAAATAAATGAAACGTTTTAATGTACATTTAATTTAATTCATTTAATGTATTACAAGTAAGAAATTAAAAATATTACTTACAATTTCATACAAAACACAAAAAGTTACCCGGGTATCTTGTCTCTGTCTCTCACTAAACCATGATGGCGGCTTTAATCCGTCATAAAGCCCCAGAGCTTACATTCTATATCTAAACTTACAAACTTTACCTCACTTTATTATTAGTGTAGATGATAAAATTTCCATTTACTAGGAATCCGAAAATGTAGGTACTGTGAGGGGGTAGCTCAGAGAGCTTTAAATAATATGCAGAAATTACTTTTATTTGTTATATTGTATCAAAAACGTACCGAAGCTCAACACAAATGTCTTCAATTATTAGAAAATAGTAGCAGATATTTTTGTTGAGCTTGGTGTTCCGATTTCAATCACCTTCCAAAACTAAATAGTTATCTGTTGCCAGTGTTATAATAGGCAAGACTAAATAGGTGAAGAGTCCTTACAGTACCTAAAACCACGAAGATCTTGTATTTATCTGTTTATACAATAATCACTTAAAAGTGATACAGCCAGCCCAACTTAGAATTTGTTAATTTTTTATCAGATTGAAGGGCGATGATCTTAAACCAGGGAAGGTTTTCATTTCTCGACTCATTTTAACATATTTTTCACGATAACCTTCAGCCGGTATTTTGAAAACAACTTTCTCTGAATATAAGCCTATTTTTAATAGCCTATTGTTTGACTATAAGTTGTGGATTTTAATGGTGGAAGATGAGTGAAGTATGGAGTTGTGTGAGTCTTAAAAATGATAAAGACCATAATAAATCGTGACTTCGAGTTATAATTTACTCTCCTTTGTAAGGTGTTTACTACAAATGAGCTCCCCATGTAAGCTTTTTTGACTTCGAAACGCATACCATACTTTCACAAATGATTTAAATAGTTTTAGCTACGTTTATATCGATTTCGAACTGTAAAGACTTTTTTTAAATTGCTAGCCAGTTCAATGCGATGAATTATAATTGAAAGCCGCTACAAAAATAATATAAAAACAGGCATCAAAATCAATTGTTTAAAGAGGTGTAAAATTGTTTGTTTGCAGTTGATAATCTCTAAAAGTACTATGCCGATTACGATAATCTTTCACTGTTACAATATTAAGTTATCACTTAGTAACATAAAATAGTTTTATGGTAAAACAAGTTCCAGGCTGACGAAATCTTTCTATTTTGGGCAAATTAATGGTCTCTACGAAAAAAGCTTGTAAGTATTAAAAAGACAAAGAAAGCCTATCATTATTACAATTAAAGTAAATCTCGCCAATTTATTTGTTTAGGACCTCTGTGGAAAGATGTACACATAAAATATATTGTATTAGCTTGCAGGCGGGTTCGCCAGCGTGAAAAGTGTTTTTGTCCCAAGGGAAACATTATACCGAGATAAAAATCCTTTGTTCTAGTCCAGACTATAATTTATCTCTGTGCCAAATTTCATCTAGATCCGTTCAGTTGTTCTGACGTGATTGATTAACAAACATCCATTCATCCATCTGTCCAAACTATTGCAAATAATATTAAGTAATATTAGTAAGATTAAGAAATTAATTACGAGTAGTCCATTCCTTCAATTCAATGTCTTACTTCGACCATCGTACTGTTACTAAGCGTTATTCAATAGAACGA
This sequence comes from Orthosia incerta, assembly GCA_948252205.1. Lineage (NCBI taxonomy): Eukaryota > Metazoa > Arthropoda > Insecta > Lepidoptera > Noctuidae > Orthosia > Orthosia incerta. The sequence goes on along the minus strand of OX411757.1, from coordinate 7,777,438 downwards.
CTAATCAAATTCGCTAACACGCAGAACTAGAGTAAAAAGATTCGTCACAATCACTTTGCGTAATCGATTGAATGAGCTGCGTTTTACTACGTAATGTTCAATGAACTGATATCGAACCGATCGCACCTGTGAAATTGACCGTGACATTCGCGGGGAAATTGTGAGGTCGTTATTTGATTATCTTTTTGAATGTCGTTTACATAGGCAATGTGATGTTCGACTTTGATATTGTTGCTCCGAAACATTGTGAATAAACTTGAACGGTTACATTTTTGGTAAAAATGAAAATTGCCTATATAATTATTATTACGTGAATCCATTTAATTTATTCTTCGATGTTCCAATCAACATTAAAGCGCCCGTCAAAGTTCATATTATTTACGAAATAACTATTAAAGGTTTCAGTTACTGTCTTATTTATGTCTACATTAAGAAATCCAAATAAATACCAATCACACAGCAAAATTAATTGGAATAGATTCTCGTAAAACTTTTCTTATAGGAGAAAGTTTTCAACTTAACTTAAAAAATATCTGAATTCTTTTACATACGAAGTCGCATTTCATCTTAAATACCTTAATTACATCACTTAAATAACAATTTAGTAAATTTCCAAGCAAATGAACCGAACCAAACTTCGTTATAAAGTACGACCATTCTTAAATTGCGAACATAATTTCGTAAAAAGAACCTCATTATTTCTGTCGGCGACTGAAAAGAGGAAAATATGAACGAGCTAGCACTTTCCACGCTGGATAAAGAGGATAGAGGATCTCTCATATATTTTAATAATGTTAACATAAATTAAGGCGTTATTTAAATGAAAAGTCTGATGGAAATATATTTTGAGGTTATGAAGAGAATAGAAACTCGTCCTCCTTGTATTGTGTAAAAGTTTTCAATTTTCTTTCATCGTTGTTCAACTGGAGAAAACAATTGAAATGCCCACGTTTGACCCGAAGAGATTCATTGCAGAAAGTGTTTTATTACCATTCTTATGGAGGTTTATTACAAAGCATAATACCCATATACATTGTATATTTAATGCTTGGTAAATCACATAATCAATTATTAGTAATCGAGCATTAGAAGCCTAACACATAGTTCGTTATAGCTTGGGAAACACGAAACTATTTAGGCCCCATAATTGTGTTGTTTCAGCACCATATTTGTTTTACAAAAAACCATGTTGCCGGCAATATGATATATAGCAGTGTTGGCGTTAACATCCTCATGCTCCGTATTTATGACAAACAAAAAAATCGTAACATTAAAAATGTTTTCGGTGTCTGTTACGGCTTTTCAGTTACAAAATCATCCAAAATTGGAAATCCATTCAACACCAAAACAAAAGACGACCCACTGACTCAAGATTTTTTGGAGTAAACGCTTTAGTGGTCAGTGTCAAGGTCGCTTGCTACCAAATACAATGTCTACGATGTTTGCGCAACGCGCTAGTGAAATTTAGTGAACCATACTTAGGAGTAAGGCATAGTAGCCGTATAAGTAATCAAATCACAAATCTGTCATTAATAATTTATCAAGAAGTGCCAAATAGAGTAGTAGCCCAATAGAGCCAACGCCTCTTAAGTTTCTAAATCTTTCAAAATTGTAATCCTAAATAATCAATGGAAGTAAAAGACTTTGATGGTGACGTAGCTCTATACGATGATCTGACCAAGTATAGCTACATCTAGACACCAAGATCTCTAAAGCACTACAACAGGCCAAAGATCGTCAAAACATGGAGAAGAAGCAAGTGGCTGAAGCAGAAGAATCCTAATCAAAAGTCGACCTAATGACACAAGCCTTTTTGGAAAAACGTCACTAAATGGTCAATGCCAAGGTCGCGTGCTGCCAACAATGTCTGCAGTGTTTACGCAACGCGCCAGCGGAACGGAACCGTGTTATACCGTTGAAGAGTAATCCAATAAATAATGCGTTTCTACGGATCTTAATACCGTTTGTGAATTCATTATCTCTGTATTTGTGGAAGATTTTAAAACAGTTGCCTTTGTATTGGCCTACTTATTGGATTATTGGTTACGAAAGTTATTTAGTTGATTTTCTCTGATATTGTGTATTGCCAATAGCCAGATTACTTCATTAATAAATAGAATATTCCTTGTTTATCAACTACTTTTCCAAACTGTTTTTATTTTGATTAACTATTTTAATATTAAATGAAACTTGTGTGTGAAACTGTGTGAAAATCATTTTTCCATAAAATCATTTATTTTTCACCATCAGTGTTTTCTCACCAGAAATTTGTATGCAGACTCTAAGTAAACTTACCTACAAAAATCCTAAAACTCTGAATCTAAAACGCATCTACAAAACATTGAAATATAATGTGACAGTCCACATTTTCAAAATTCATAAAAGTTTTCTTTCACCACAACATATAGCATAGAATGAATGTTCCGTCAGAGGGCGGCCACCTGACCGGCCCACATCGGCGATCCGCTCTGAATACTGCAGTTCCGCACCAGACTAGCACTAGTTTGTCTGCGATTATCGTAACACTGCCTGTGTTCTATGCCTTTCAAAGTGTTTCTATATTAATATCAGGTTTTCTTTTGGAAACCTGTAGCTAATTGAAGATTTCATTGACATTGAAACTTGCCTGGGTAAGGTCGGTCGTTAGTTCTACACAAGATTGTCAGAATACCTAGTACAAGTGTGTCTAGCTAGGATTATTTATTATTGCACTGTTTGGTTCCTTTACTTGTATCTCTATTATTAATATTTGTGTTTCTTCAAGAAAAATATGTGTGAGTTTAAGTAAACTTTTCACTTATGTTTTCCCTTTTTCGTTTTCGTTAAAAAATTATTGGGCGTTCTTTCGAATGGACTTAATCGTCAATATCGGATCTAAGCATAAGTTTTATAGTTTCGAAACTGATTTTGTGTATTATTATCGTAACATTGTTTTATTCCTTTGCCTGTGTTTTTATAATAATTTAATCTACTTTTTGATATTTATTACTCCTTTTGCGTAAGTAGATACATGACTAAACTTGACTTGAGTAAAATTGTTACTTTTAATATAAAGTCTTCAGGTAAGATCCTTCAGTTCAAGTATACTTTGTGTATGATTATTGGCTATTGTGCGTAAGTTTTTATTACTTATAACTAAGCTACAAGTGTCATTGATAAGTTTTCGCGTAACGACTATAGTTCCGCTCTAGACCAGTTCAAGTTTGTCTACAATTATCGTTATACTTATTGTTTATATCCCCTTTTCTTTTGGAAATCTATCGTTATCGTAGTCGAGCTTGTTTAAAGTTGAGCAAAGTTTTCATTGTCAATACCAAGTTTAGTTTGACTATGCTTTTCTTATATTGTCTTTTATTCCTTTGCTATATACTAAAGTCTTTATTTAGTTGTTGGAAAATAAGGTTTTGACTGACGTGAGTTTCAATTTCATAACTCTGTGTAAACAAATTCACTACATTAATAATGAATTCCACCACATAACTTAATCTATCACTAAAGCTGGCCAGGCACTGCCCTGAAAGTGACATGACACGGCACAATAGCCTTTAAATAAGTTCAAGTTCTTACTAGTATTGCAAAATATGAAAAAACTGTAAAAAACTAGGTCAACGAAAGAAACCTCTATGACGAATGAACCCTCTATATGAGCGGTGATGAGCGGACGAACGAATTTCCTTTTCAAGATAAGTGCAATTTACGAGTCGCGACATGAGAAAATTCTAAGAAGAAAAGTACGGATTTCCTATGATTGAAAGTTTTGTTTAATATTACCTATCATGCTTTTTTTCATTGAGTGATTAATTACGCGTATAATTTCCTATGTAATTATGCTGCTTTGCACAGTCACACACAAGTCATGTTTTCTTTCTTCTTCAGTATTATCTGTATCTTGCTTACAGTATTTTTATCAGGATAAGATTATTTAGCGCAATAGGATTTAGTGAGTCCATTAAGACTATAAAATCAAAGAAAAAACGTCGGATCCATGACCCAATTATCAGCCTTCCAGATAACAGTCCATCAAGCTTTCAACAGAAGATTCCGCATATATCATCTGTTCATAGGTAAACTTAGATATTAATATGAAACAAATTTTATAATTCTTGCTTTAATGGTCTATCATTACATCATTCAACAGGTCGTTATGAGCAAGATTCCTGAACTTATAGTATCGACAAATTATCTTACACTGCCGACGACAAAGGTGGCGTTAAGATTAACAGCTATAATTCACCGCTCTCCATACGCTATAGTTTAATGAGCTCTATGAGTTCTGTTTTATGGTTATTTTGACTTATGCTTCGTGGTGTCAGTTCTGCATCATTTGCATAGTATGCGAGTAAGCCTAACAATAGGACGATGGCATATTTCTGCATGTTATACAATAATTTTGCATAATCTTGACATTGATTGTGAGTCACAGCATAAGAATATAACGCCTCATGGATTCAAGGGTTGCAAGAGCAGCTGTCGAACTCGAGATCCTAAGTTCACTTTCAATGCTAATCGGTAATAGCGGGTTAGGTAATTATTGACTTCAGGAAGTCATTAGCATTCCGGAAACTGCTGTCAGGCACACCCTCAATTGCATTAGAATGAATAGCACCATAGCCGAATTAGAGGACGTGACTACTACTACTACGACTACTATTGAGAAGTCGTAATTATAAAATAATTAATTATTATCATCAACAAACATACCGTATAGTCTTCGAAACACAAAACCGGCAAACAGCTACTGAAAAGTCAACCAATGTTCCAGGCACAACACAGTTCGCACACAAAACGTTCCACAGATTTTTTCCAAAAAAAAAAGTTGTAAAAGTCAGCGCACGTGCGCGGGAGTCGCGTGGTTATTCTGACGCGGCGGTGCGCACGCGGCGGTGGGAGAGTGACAAGTGGATACTGCGCAGGTGCCAAGCCAACCTCCCTCTAACAAGGTCGCGTCCCCCTCTCTTCACACCCATTTCACCCGGAGAAAGTCTGCCTACATACATACCAAATTTTCGAACCGATTGAGCTGACTGAATTAACTTGGTACGGAGATGATGAATGAAATGTGTGTAAGGTCATCGTGTGGATTCGCTTTATCTCGGGAGGTCTCGGCTCTAATCGGTATGCGTCAGGGCGTGTTAAAACATTCATCTTGGCTGATGATGATGATCTCTTCAGCAAAAATTGAAACAATATATCAATTTTTAAATTTGTCGCTTTACTTATCAAAATTCGTATTATGGAAAGAAAAATTGTAGCTTGATGCAAAATTATGATTATATAGCACAGCACTTATATTTCTACGATTGGAATACTACGATTAGCTTCACGAACTTTGATTGGCATGGCAGCTTCTAATTACATGAAAGTAGCAAATGGATCTAAAACTTTAAGTGAGTCATTTATACAATATGTAACTTCTTTGATTCTGTATTCATTATCAATTTATTGAATCCTAATTCAACATTCATATACGTTTTCATCCATAATCATAACTATTCCACATATGCTCTCAACACTACCACTACGAAGCACAGTATATTTGAATATATATACATATTCATATAGTTTTATTGAATGGTGATAGGTTGAAGGTCTATTTCCCGTTAACTATCAGTAAAATTACCCCTGTCTTTTAACCTGTCCTTTCAACTGACCATAAGCTACTATCAATACATCTACTGCAGTACATAGGACTTTAAAACTGGACATATGAAGTGATGGCGTTGTATGAAGCTTTGACTCGGTCCCCTTTCGTTGTCAATGTGGTGATGGTGAAGTCATGGGACAATTTGGCATCCATACCGCTTTTCCACTTTTTTTCTTTTTGTTGTTACCGATGAACGAACCCAAATAGCGTATGAATATTTAAGAGTAGGGCTAACCCTTAAAGGTCTTTGGGACATAAAATTATGCAAATCTTATTTTGATGGTGAAACAAATTACTATTCTTGTCGTTACAATGGTTTGCCTCTTTTCCAATAGGTACTTATTTGGGTTGATATATGGAATGAGCATGTCTTCTTCAATTTCTTTTTCTCTCAGCCTTTATCTTCCTAAATTTCCAAACCAGTTAAATCCGTATTGAAATTGAAAAGGAAAACCTCATTCATTCACTAATCGCTTGGATCTTTAGTGCTTGAAGTATATATTCCCATATCTCTAGCTTTATGAAACATGTGTAAAATATCTTTCTCCATCCATTTTCTCCGGGCGAGGTTGTGATAAATACTGCCTCGTTTATAATTTAAACCGCGGCTAATATTTTGATGTACGTCTTACATGTTCGAGGGTAAGCTATGGCTTAGTGTCTTGTTATGAAGTGACAAAACAATTGTAGCCTTTTAAATTAAAACATGACTTGAAAATGTTTCTGGCATGATTATGTTTCAATCGATAGAGCATCTGAAATTTACGTAGAAATTTTTTTTAGGTATATCAATTATTTTTAAGAAAACGCAAAAAAAATAAGACGAAAAGATCAGTCCAACGAGTTCTAGAGTAAATTTCGCTAGCAAAGAAAATCACTTACGGATTTCTGTCTATACTGTCGATTATTGATATTTACGATAACCATCTAGCACTAGAAATTAAAGGTTAGGGACTAAGGATAAACATCGTCTATTTCAACAAAAGAACTCTGAATATAAAAAATGACCCACATTTAGATATAGAATAAAATAATAAGTACAATTATTTTCAAATTGCTTCTTACAATGGCAAAAAAAAAAAACAACTCTTTGGTAACATTGACGGGCCAACAAAAAATATTAATCGGCTGCTTAAAAGATCGTTAATCGTTGTTTTGTGAATAAATTAAGATGTGTCTATTGATAATTTTAAAATGTATTCAATGATAAAAATACATATCAGTACTTTAATCTCATTTTTATCTTGGATCTTTGTTTCCTACAGGTAAAGCTGACAAGTGAAGAATTTCACGTGGTGTCTCCATTGAAATTTTTTGCGTAGGTACCTATTGCCTCAAGACAAAATACCTACCTATGTATTATGTATGTAGCTTTTTGAACATGAAGTTGAATGATGGTAAGTATCGAGCGTAATCTTATTTTTATGTGCCTAGCCATGTGAGTTGGATTCCCAATATCACCAAAAGAATAGAAAATAAATCCGAGCGTATCCGAGCAGTATCGGAACATATATTTTTTTTAATTTGGAAAATATAAGAAAAATTTAATCGAATTCAAAAAAGGAATGTTTTGAAATCGATTGAAAATAATTTAAGAACCTACCAGTAAATCCTCAATGCAAATAATAAGACAGTTTTATCGACAGTAATCTCTAATAGTGATCGCGAATTGATTGCAAATAAATAATCCCGTCGAAGTCTGCCACACAATGACATAAGTCCACGGCTTCAACAAACGACGATCGATCACCATGACAAGATACATTTGTATGATACAGTAATCGCTATTCAATATAATATTTACAGCAGCAATGAATAGTGTAGCAATATTATGAGGTTTCTTGGCATCGTTTAATTTAAATTTATGAATATATACTAACTTCTGTCAGGGGCTTTGTCTGCGTGAAACTCGAAAATTGGGATAAAAATTCCTGTCTTTATCCAGGATAAGGTCTTCGTGTGTGCCAAATTTATCCAAATCTTTTTAGCCGATGAGAACCCATCCAGACCCATTTATATTGTTAGTAAGGTGACTGTGGAAAAAGTGTTCGTCAATCTTTTAAATAGATTCAAGTAAAATTGACGTTGGGAGAATCTAGAGTTGGTACTCCAAATCATGTGCGATCCCACACTCTCTACTCCTTACCCCAAAGAGTCGGCTTCTTTGAAGGTTTCCCCCAGAATATCGAACTATCGGAGCAAAGATTAATCTCTTCAGTGGGAATCACTAATTGGACCTACGACCAGAATAACGTCAAATAGGGTAGACTAGGTTTGAAAAACCGAAATCCTGATTTAGAAAAGGTCAGTTGTTCCTAAAACAAATAAAGAGTCTTCTCACCCAGTTTTAAGTTTTGTACAATCAAAAACATAGTAAAAAATCAAACATTACATAAATTATTTTTAGAAAATTATGTAAATTTTTATTAAAATTGACGAATAAATAATGTGTTTCTTTTGTTCACGTCCAAGTTTCTTGGCTGTATTTTGATAGCATTATGCAGGAATGTGACACGAAATTGGACAATGCTTATTAGATATTGATTTATTTGAAGATTTTATTTTGTTTGTTATCTTGAAGTATGTGTTTTCACTTCCATACTAATATTATATCTGCGAAATTAATTTTGTCTGTTTGTTTGTTTTCGTTTCCACGCATCAACTGCGGAACCCCTTTTGATGAACTTTGGTATAGATATAGATTATACCGGGAGTACCTACGTACAATTCTCGATGACCTCAGTACAGCTTCCGAAAGAGTGGGTCTTAAAATGAACATGGACAAAACCAAGGTGTTGAATGCCAATGTTACACTCACTCAAGTTGTGTACGACTATGTCTACCTGGGACAAACGATCCGGTTGGGTAGTGCCAACTTCGAGGAAGAGGTCAACCGTCGAATCTGACTCGGCTGGGTAGCGTTCGGGAAGTTGCGCGGTATCTTCTCGACCAACTCAACAAAGTGTCTCAAGACGAAAGTCTATGACCAGTGTTTGTTGCCAGTGATGACCTATGGCTCTGAGACGTAGTCGCTCCTAATGAGCCTCATCAGAAAGCTTACAGTCACCCAAAGGGCAATGGAGATGGCTATGCTCGGAGTTTGCTTTGCGTGATCGAATCAGAAATGTAGAGATCCACGAGAGAACCAGGGTTACCGACATATCCCGAAGAATTGCCAAACTTAAGTTGCAGTGGGCAGGGCACATTGCTCGCAGAACGGATGGCCGATGGGGCAGAAAAGCTCTGGAGTGACGACCACGAACCGGAAGACGTTGTGTTGGAAGGCCTCTCACTAGGTGGACCGATGACCCGGTGAAGGTAGCGGGGATCCACTGGATATGAGACGCACGGGACCGGTCAATGTGGCGACGCTTGGAGGAGGCCTATGTCCAGCAGTGGACGACTTTCGGTTGATATGATGATGTTGGTGATGACCTACGTCTCCTTCGAATGATTTCACGTTGGTAAAGACATTAGCGAAGCAAGTTTTTTATAAGTCATACTAATATTATAGTAGATAAGGTTTTGTTAATTTGTTTGATAAACCATAAACCTTAATTATTGTTCCCAGTAGGAGAAAATGTATAATTGCTATGAAATTGGAAAAGACTTGGTAGCTACTAATAAAGCTTCTTAATTGGTGACCCTTTTCCTGCTGTTTTACCATTAAAATTACTTTTTAATTACCTAACTACATAAATAAATGTAAAGGGATTTTAAGGGTTATTAACAGAATAGAGTTTGCTGCCAAATCTTGTCTGTTAATAACAATAAATTGTAATGACAGGTCCTACCAACCTTTGGTTGGTTATTGCGTGTAATGGCTTATGGCACTCTAAATAGCGTCTCGCAAAAATTAGTAACGAGTATCTTTAGTACGTTCACGTTCTTCTGAAACCTATTGATAAATAAGTTTAGATTTGTAAAACCGATAAATGATCACCAATATGAATGACCATATTGTAGATTATCTATTAATAAAGAAAACAATATTACACTCATTGTCATTCTAAGAAGAGGGCAAAGACAAAGTGATATTAACGTTGGGGAATGTCCACGTGATATTTCAATAGCGCATATGTCGGAGGACATTTATAGTTTTAGTCAGCCAGCTCGCGAATATGTATCCTCCGACTGCACAGCATGATTTTATTCTTGTTTACATCTTTGCAGTCGGGTTTTTTCATTTCATTAACTTTTTTTTCATTCAAAATACTAACGTATATGTTACATACATCAATCCTACATTTATTAGAGGTCGAAGGATCGTGAGTCGTAACCTCGCACACCACTTTCTCCAGATCCCGAGGCTAATAAAAGATTATTCTGCTCAGTATGTACTTTGTGTACCAGTGATTTATGATTTTATGGCCATTATAATGGACGGGAACATTACAATCTAAATTTTTATTGGTGCTATAAATCTTTTTAGGATCGATGCATGATTCGTGCGTGTCATCTGTTGGACAATTCGACTCGTCGAATTAAAACCGCGATTTTTGAAGAAAATGTATCTACCTACGTTATCTTCAAAGATCATTAGATACATATTCCTAACATCATTCTTCTGCTTCAAGTTTCAAATACTCCCTTCGTATAAAATCAAAAACATGTCCTTTTTGATTGAATACGAGGGGAGGTCCAAAAGTACGCCGAATATTTTTCTTAAAAAACCGTTGCATTTTTTTTAAGAAAAATATTTTTATTAAATCCTACCGACCGATGATCGTTTTGCGTAGTTGTGACGCATACTTTGTAATGATTGTATTTATGTTTTTTTTTTGTTCTTTTTATGGTATGCGTCGTGCCTGGCGCAAATAAACAATTTTTCTTTCTTTCTTTCTAAAATATTCTGCAAACTGTTGGACCTTCTCATATTAATCGGCAAAAAAACGATGCTTTAGTTTCTTTACCGACTTTGGTGAGCTGTTTGGAAATCTTCACGGATTTACTTTGCGGCCGGAAGGATTTGTATGACTCATACTCTCTAAAATTATTCACATTCACAGTATTCTTTATTCTGTATTGTACCTGCACTAAAACAATAGTTAATACAGTTTATTCTTCAACTATATTCAGACATTGCTAGGGAGTCTGGAGGACTTGCACAATTACTCTCACTCCCATACCATGAGAAAAAAATGCCGTACCTAAAATTGGGATCTGAAAAGGTCAATGGGTTATCTTGAACAAAACAAACTGATTTGTACTTAAATCTGTTATCTTACAAATTGTACCGCTGTGCATAACAATTTCCGTCATGCGTGCATTGATCCAAGACAGCTGAACGTTGTATTCACAGTGAATAACGTTCTGTATAACATAACGCCACCGTCTGCGCCCGCGCAAGTTGCGTGTCATTGTCATATCCGAGTAATAGTAGCCGTGTTTTTGTGCATGTTGTATGTTTACCGCATTTATGGGTTACTCGAAACCTGAATAGACGATACAAGTTGTCTGATGATTTATTATGATCTATGTTATTAAGGTTTTTGAAAGGTACAAAGAAAACAATTAAAATTGTAAACAATATTATTGCTTTCATCAACCTGTAATGGTTTTTAAAACAAAATAACTTCTTTGCTATTGCTATTGCAAAGAAGTAATTTGACTGAGATGGCAAGTATTAGAGAAGTATGAAAGAAGAAGACTTGTTGCGCCGACCCCAATTTAAACTGGTATAAAGGCAAGTTAGGACGTGATGGCAGGTGGAGTAAGGCCGTGTCCGACAAGGGGTGTCTGAAGGAATATTGGTCATCCGGCAACGAGATAGGTAGATGACAGTGTTTTTATCGCGGGTAACACCTGGACAAGGGGTGGCACAAGAATGTCGTGATTGGTATCATAAAAGAGAGGCTGACTTGGCCAGCAGTGGGCAAAGTCAGGCTGTTGATGATGATAAAGGGAGAATGATGATGTTACAGAATTGAAAAGTCAAGAACACAATTTACAAATCAAGCATCAAAGAAGAAGCAATGTTAACGAACAAATGAAAACAATAGAAAGTATACTTACAAGGTGACTCCTAATGCTAGTGATGTACTGATGTAGATATCTAGGACGGGGCGGACCACCCGTCGCATCAGCTATGCGATATAATTGAACCGAGCCAGCCATACCGTCTAGTACTGCACTACTCCAGTCAAATACTTGTGTTTGTACCTATATGTCTTTGTATGTAGGACTTTAGCTAATTTATCAATTAGGTTAAAATGCAAATGTCCATCGATGTGTTTAAGACGACGACTGTCGCCAACGACCTTGAGGGAACAAAACTCACACTCGTTTCACACCCGCGTGACCGAAAATTTTGTAGTTTTTTGTACTTTCCTTATTATTCTATGTCTTTAAAAAAATCCTCAAATCAAAATGTACATAATTAAATTGTCTTTGAGATGGTGACAATTTCATTAAAATACGCGCGGCGGTTCACAAATTATTTAAAATCTTAGATTTTAGATTTAGATCAAATTACAAAAAAAAATAGTCAATAGTAAATAAGTCAATAGTAGTAATAGTAGGTATATATTTTTTCCATAACATTACGACTAACCGTTTAGACGTGATTCTCATTTCAAATCAGCTACTGAGGGGTATCTGCGCCTTAAAGCTAACGCTACGTAAGTATGTCTTTAAAATATCTAAAACCGAATTGAACCTCTTTCTTTTTTGAAGTCGGTTCAAAACTATGTATGTGGTAGGGGCTTTTTATCATAATACGTAATGGTAGAAATAACTATTTGCTTTCTCAGTTATCCTAAGAAATTAATCATACTTACTACATTATAAACGCGAAAGTTTGTGAGGATGGCATGATGGATGTTTGTTACTCTTTCACGGCAAAACTACTAAACGGATTTCGATAAAATTTACAGTTATATAACCTATAAATCAGAATAACACATACGCCATAATTTATAAAGATATTGGAGGAAGTACTAAATCTTTCATTGTGAACAGAACTGAAATCACATAGCAAAGTATATCTGAATGTGACGAAACCGCAAAAGTTAGGTTAGGTTCAGACTGGTGCAACAGTTAGCACAGTTCTTATTATGATCTTTAACACGATGCGTCAGCTGCAAATTATTACCTATAGGTAAGGAGGCGAGTAAAGAAAATTAAGTGTTTATGTACTTAGAAATGATTAACTTATCTCCCTCACTCCCCCCTCCCCTCCCCAACTTATCTCTTAATAAGTAGATGATACTCTTAATAAAAATATTTGCACACCTTATTAGGTAAAGATACAGTGTACTTTATACCTGTCTGTAACATCTGTTTGAACCTACCTGTATTAAGCAAATAAACAATTTGATTTGATTTGACTCTTATGATAATTTGCTTAAAAATAATGATGCCCAATATTTTGTTTAATTGTAAAATACAATTTTTTACTGTATTATATATTTGAAATTTATCAATTTTAGCACAAAATAGAAAGTATATCTCATCATCATCATCATATCAGCTAAAAGACGTCCACTGCTGGACATAGGCCTCCCCCAAGCGTCGCCACACTGATCGGTCCTGTGCGCGCGCCGCCGTATTTTGTGCTTTTAGTTACAACAAACTCTACAGGGTGGGTAAAAAAAATGGGTTTTCCATACAAAGTTGTCGTCAGCTGACAAAATTTGTATGGGAGAAACAATATTTTTTTAGGATTGCCTATGACTTCCTAGGAGACAGTTGTACTTGGGCAAAAGCAATTATTATTAAAAATATGTTCGCACCTTTTCGATACATTCTTTATATCATACATTTCAAAGTTTGTATTTCATTGCAACTCATTCTTTTTTAGAGCCTTTTATGAACTCAAGTATCCCAGTAGCATTTAGGTTACACTTGGTAATCCGTCTTCCTAGTTTAAATTTAATTTTGAACTTGGAATTAATTAGTTCTTAAGCAAATGGTTAAGAATTCGCAAATTTCTGAAATATGATTTGATTAATTGGAAGCCATTACGCTTTAATTATTGTTATGACTAATTAGAAATATCGCAATTAAAACTTTTTATGTGCTTTTAAGGTTCGATTTTGCAGAAACCTTAAAAGTAGCTTCTATGGGCATCGGAGAAAATAAAATAAAAATAAATAATAAGAGAAGAGTAGAAATTTCACTTGAATAGGATTTATTCCTTTTTTTTATTTTTTTTATTTGTGATGGGTTTGCTCTTGACTCTAGTCTAGGTAATGGGTCCTTTTGAAATAATTAGAAATTCTTATAAAATTTAACCTTCTTGTGTTGACAAATTTTCTATGGTTTTATTTATCTGTGTCAATCTGCCACTATACAACTGATAACTCTGTAAGAAAATACCTGGGCGCAGAGAACTTTTTTTTATATATGAAAGTACCTGAGCGACCTAGCTCTGCTCGGGTAAAAATAGAGAAAACACTATTTTCGAGAAAACGAATTTGCCCAGATATGAGACCTAGCTAGATCGATTTTTGGCCCCCGAAAACCCCAAAATTGCAAATTATATCGAAATCTTTAAAGCCGTTTTCGAGAACGTGATCACAAATATATAGGTATATACAAATATTGCTCGTTTGATAGTAACATACAACAGGATATATATTTTACCGAATTCGTATTTAATTTTACAATACCTTTTACATAAATTACCTAGTTAACATTATTAATTACATCACGCACCTATCGGCCTACGATATCCCGTCTATGATTTTCTTCTTTCAAATACGAATACGAAGGCCTATATTCGAAGTCAGTTTGAAGATCCACTTCTCGTCTCAGTCACAATTATAACTCGATTAATATTAAAAAAAAAAAAACTTTTTACAAAATATACCACCGACTTCCAAATAAGAAAACTACAAAGTGAAAAATAATTTTATTTTGGAAGTCGGTGTCTTTCGTAGGTACATTTTATTGCATTATGGACACCGACTTCCAAAATAAAGTTATTTTTCACTTTGTAGTTTTCTTATTTGGAAGTTGGTGGTATTTTTTTGTAAAAAGTTTTTTTATTTTTCACTTTTTATTTGTAGGTACCTACCTAATAGGCAAGTTGTTTAGTAAGTTTCCTATAAGGCCAGAATAGATTACCCGAATGAAAATCATGAAACTTGAACAAAACCGATCAAATGAGAGATCTGCTTACCTCTTAAGACCGTACTGGCGTGATGTTATATTATGAAATGGTATAAACAGTAAACAGGCATGCGATTACAGCAGTCCCGAGAGATTTGCCGTTATTTATTGAAGAGTTCTGTTGTATATCTTCGAAGTTCTTCATCAGATCTCCACCAAATTAAAATGGGACCAATTTCGGAACATACTCTTTCAAACAAAAAAATAATTTTCAAAATCGGTCCACAATTGACGGAGATATCGGTGAACATACATAAAAACATACAAGAAATCGAACATAGAACCTCCTCCTTTTTCGAAAGTCGGTTTAAAAACAAGCTAGAACTTTCAATTCGAAGATTCGGGCATGGGTTTATCTATTTATTTATTTCTTAAATGTCTAAAAACAGTTGACAAACTACAGTATCTAGCTAGATACAAAACTAGTATAAACATATTCTGGTCATTAACTTCAAAGTTACCGGTCCTACGATAAGTAATTATTGTAACTCCCAAAAGAGAGGCAGGACCGCAATCATTCGGTCTGAAGAAGCGGGTAATAAAAGAAGGTCCCACAGTCACATAATTTCCCTTCAGAATAACGTATAGACAGATATATTTTCCATTTCAAGGACAAGGCTCTCGAAGGTCAAAACGACCGACAAGATGCACGGTAACTATATCTAAATGATACGAATATTATGATGAAAATCTGTGAATTTAGTTCTCACTAGCTGTGCCCGCGGCTTCGCTCCCGTCATCTGTCCGCTAACCCAACCCTACTTACTTTTCTGCCTACCCTATTTACCTAACTACCAATTCTTTTTCTAGGGTCATCATTCTTTCGCGGAGAATCTTACAACCGCCATTCAAAGAATGACTTCAAATGCACAACGACATCTATCTAATATCGAGTTCAACTGTCCGAGTATCTGAATTGCGTGTGTTGTGATAATTTTACTTCTTGAACACTTTAAATTCATCTAAATTTTGATAGAGTGAACCGATTGCGATGAAACAAAAAGTAATTCTTCAAGTTACGCACAATTTTTATATATAAAAGTTTTTACGTTCGTTTTGTACATTTCACGTGATGTGAGCACAAATAAACAGACAAACTGACAAAAATTCCAAAAATGCCGGCAATGGGTTCTGTTGGTTATCCTTTAACACCCTGGCTATTTTTTTTGAAAATATATTCGATGTACAAAAATTACTTTTCTACAGATTTATCATATGTATGCTGATGATGATGATGTTGTATATGATGATGATAATAATAACTTTAAACATATAAACCGTCACTAAAGTGCTAGCGCCTGTTTATGGGCAATGCCCCCCGCATTAGTTGAGTGTGCAAGTCATCCTCTGCCATATTATATGCGTGTAGATCAACTGTGGTCAGGCCGGGGCCAAGTCCTTCTATATTTTTGGGTAACCGATCCACGAAACCTCCCAAACCTAAAACCCAATGTGTTTTGTCTCCATATGTTGCAATAGTCCTGCACCAGCCGGGGATTGTCCTTGGTGATGATGATGAACAAGGCCTCTGCGAGTTGGTTTCAGCCCCTGGTACGCCTTTCAAAGGTCCGGGACCCCAGACTCCCGAGATTATTAAACAAAAATAAAAACGTAAGATACGATAAAGATAGGTATAGACTTAATAAGCCATATAAAAGTCCCTAATGATTCAATTATTTATTGTCAAGAACAGAAATAAATACCAAACACTTCCCATCTCATATCGTGATACTCATAAAACCGATGTGGAAATAATTCAAGCTAAAATAAAAATATAAGCCGGTCCGGTGCAAATATAATATGAGTTCACTCTAAAACTAGAAATAATGAATTAGTGTTTGGGCACGTTTCAACCGGTGGAAATCTGTACAGTTAGGAACGTACCAACTCGCATGCAAGTTGCATTATATTACTGTCTACCGAGGTTTAATGTGTTCAATCGCTCGACCATGCCCCGCAATGTAATTAAACTTGCGAAATGCTAGCAGGTGGAACCGAGGCCTTAGACCACACGTGAAAATGACAGTCATAAAACTATAATGAATGTATGAATTGTATGCACCAAAAGCTCCGGACAATTAACTCACAATAAGCTAGAGAAGTGTATCTTTCTGTTTTATTAAACTGTTTAGTATAGTTTTTTTTTTCTTAGTAGATTCATAGATAGGTTCTGGTTGTTGACAGTTGTGGCAACATTAAATGTAAAATCTGTGTTAATATGGTCCTGCTCATTGTGAGCCACTCTTGTTCATTCACTTCATTCGAATGGTAGTGACGTTTGTTCGGTTCATTCTTCTTAAAATATAGAACAGGGGGGTGACCATAAGCTCTTAGAGTAAGGTTATTTTGTGTGTGCGTAAGGGACAGATGTATTTGACTTGTATACATCTGTGCCTTTTTTACAGTCGAACTATGATAGTTTTAACACGTCAGGTACGGGGGTAAGTCACGAATTAAGTATGACTTTATTTAACGCAAACCCCACATCTCCAGCCTCTATCCAATTAGAAAATATAGTACACTACTAAAACACAAAGCAAAACAAATATTGAAAAAGCCTCAATTTACTATGTTAAGGTTACACTAGTCGATATTTCTTCCATACAAACGTAGTCTAGGGATTACTCCACTGTTTGACGATGTACGTTCGAAATAAAAAATGATATAAATCTGTCTCATCATTATCTAGCCCAGTATGGAAACAAAAAAGTAAAAAAGAAAAGTATTTGATAGTTATGAGCGTCGAAAGTTCCATATTTCAACACTAATTTTTACGCATCTTTGGGCGGCAATTTTGTAATTTTCCTTCTTCTTATGGTATTTCCATATGAAGAAGGAAAATTGCAAAACAGGGATAGATTAGTAGTTCAACAATGCAAATAATTTTACTTTGAAACTATAAATTTAGTCGTTTTTTCATGATATCTAGACTCCCAAAGGTCTGTTTATAAAATTTCGCGCGCTCGTTTTCGTCCTAAATCATCATCCATTTCGCTACAAACTTGCAAAAGTGCTAAGTCGTACGCGAACTAGCTTCTTACTTCTTATCACAGCATCTGTCTCTTTCGCACGAGTTGTTGGATGAGATAGCAGGCATTTTAAGACGACGACTAACGCCAATGACCTTGAGGGAACAAAACGCGCACTCGTTTCACACCTGCGCGACCCAAACTTTAGTAGTTTTTTGTACTTTCCTTATTATTCTATGACTTTAAAAAAAAAAGCCTCAGATCAAAATGTAGATAATTAAATTGTCTTTGAGCTGGTGTCAATTTCATTAAAATACGTCCAGCGGTTTTGGTGTGATTGTCGTGTTTTTGTCCGTTTTAGACATAACTTTACAAATTAATTACACTATGTTATACGAATAAAACTCAAAATTTGCTCAGATCAGATTATTAAGAAAATAGTCTAATATAACATATATTTTTTTCAAATAATTACGACTGGCCATTTAGTCGTGATTCTCATTTCAAAATCAGCTATTCAAGGGAATCGGCGCCTCCGCGCACAAAATAGTTCGTGCCGTCGACTAGTGTAAGCTTAATACTAAAATTGACAACAAGCGCTCACTTTCGCCGATATTAGAAGTAACTTCAAGTTCATGATAATGTCATTATAGATGACTTTAGAAGATTGCGTAGGCACAAACGTGTACCTAAACCGTCACTTCTTCATTACTTCAAGTACATATCTCAGTTTCCAAACGAAAGTCTAAGATAAGAAGACATTCTTCGATTATTTATGGTATAAACATAATTTCCCACGTCTGGGACGTGTTTCGAGGACATGTTTTCACCGGATATGGTGTGTTTGTCAAAAATTTCTTTTCCTTCGCTTGTCTAGTACAAACGGAGATGTAGTTATGGCGAGATTATGGGCTTAGGTTACGGCACGTTCTGTAGAAAGCTGAAATCATAAGAAATATTTCTTCTAAAAGGTAATTTTTATTTGGGTTTTGTTACTTTTATTGGATACACACCAATGCTAAGCCTAATAATAATCTTATCTATAATAGGTACTTGTTGGTATGTATTTGTGGAAAGACTCTTAATTCACCATAAAACAAAAACCTGGTGTTCTAAGATGTTTTCTTGCACTCCAACGTCTAAGAGTCAAATTATATTGATACGTTCTGTCTATAAAAACAACCACCCATATCAAGAACAGAACCACAACACAAAGGCTGAACACAGAACATTGCGGTCCCAAATGAAACCCCAAAGGAACTATTTTGTGGACTCGAACCCTCAGAACCTTTCAGCCAATATCTCTAATTACAGAAATAATACCAATATACCAGTCCTTTATAAACTAAACCTCAGCATTCCAATATACAAAATTCGTATATCAGAGGCCAAAGAATCAGTATTAATATTTAACGTGGCAATGCTAATTCTTTGGCCTCTGGTCTGGCGATGTGGAAGAAGACATCAACGTGTATCTTATTTTTGTATATACTTACGTAGTTTAGGTAGAAAATCAGTTACTATTCTTCGTCGTGCCGATGATTCAAAAATACCAAAATTAAATATATTTTGAACAGAATTCAGCAAGGTCATTAAGGTGCAGGTGATGATTGTATGGAGAAGGGTGTCTGAGATCGCTTAGTCCCTGTGTTACAGATCACACTTTCTACATTTACGAATAATTAACCGTAAAATTACAAAAATAGATTCAATTATTTTTAATCAGGTTAAATAAAACAAATTTTGATAACAACTCATACATCCCGAATACACACATTGCAATAAACAAACTAATCTCACACACTAAAACGCGTTTAATGAGATTTTTCAAACGCTTCAAGATTCAAAAGGATGTGGCAATGCTGCCATGCTTCTGGCCATGTTTCCGGATGACAGCGATGTGGAGGAATTCTTCGATGCCTAAATGTATCTTGTTTATGTATATTATGTACGTAGTTTAGTATAAGTTAGTGCACATAAAAATAAATTTGTCATCAATTTTTGAAATCAAAATCGATTCATCCGTTCAACAGCTGTGATACCCAGACAGACATACAGATCCACATGTCAGACTTATAACACTTCTCTTTTTCCGTTGGTGGTCAAAACCAACTCACACATCCCTTTCGAACACACATCCATACACAAACTAATCTCGCACACTTCCTTTACTTTAAAGATCAAAGCGCGTTTGATGAAATTTTTTCAAACGCGCAAGACTCAAGAGTCAAGAGGAAGTGAAATCTCCGCGCATGTCGCATCGCATGTCGGTCGGCAAGGTCGCGAGTAGGATGCTCGCAAGTGGGCTGTTGTCACTGCCAGATACACGTATGTACGTGAGGGTTTGTACGCGCAATGAGAGTGCGGTGTTTGAACGGGACGGAACCTTTTTAATGGAAGGTATTTTAGCGGTTCTGTTGACATGAAGTGGCAGTCAGTCAAAACGAGGAGTTAATAAATGTTTTTAAGATACGCATATCTGTCAAAATGATCTACGTAATGTTCATTAGCTATGAATCATTTACTCTCAATAAGTATTTTTTTGCAGTAAACGCAAAACTGTAAACTGGTGCTTGGTAAACGCACAGCGAACTTATGAACATTTTGTATCAGTACCGTTGCAATCAGAGCTAAAACATGCCTCAATACTTCAATAGTCAGAAAATCTCAACTTTTATTTTATAGGTATTTGAGATGACAGTAGTTAGTACCTATCTAAGTCATAGACAAAAATTAATGTTGAAAGTTAACATAATTTTCCAAAAAAGAAAAGAGTTTCTCAAAATGCAGTGAAATAGTTTATTTGTTTTACTCTACGTAACCCATTTAACACACCCTTGTTCCGTAATAGAATCATCCGTCAAAACAATCAGAAATTTAACATTAGTACATTTTGTGTCAAGCATAAAAAGTCGAGATTTTAACACATGCGAGTGTTAAAATAAAGCCTTTAAATGCCAGACACGAACGATTCTTTTATTACTACCTAATGAGCTTACTTAATTAAATACAAATAAGTTCCAACAACAATTTATAAGAAATGTTCAGACTAAAAACCACAGACTATATACACACAATCAACGCGCGCTTTTTCGAGAGGTAACAGGTTCGGTATCATTCTGCCAGTTACATAATAATCCATACAAAAGTAATTTCGTAACTGTTACTATGTAATTTTGTTTTTTTTTTTTATAATCTTGTGTTCGATAGTGAAATGTTCATATTTCGAAACGAATTTCTTAGGCAATGCTTTAAATAATAGACAAGATAGTAGAAAAAGGTACTTTTAGTTTCAAACGCCGCCGTCGCCGCCGCACTCTCTACCACCGCACGCGCCACTCCCCAGACAGCGCGTGCGAGCGTCGCGTGCCCATCGCCCCGGATGCGACACATGCTTTTCTAGGAGACCACGCTATTTATCCTGCTGCTACCTATCAAGTGCTATTACACTTATTTCTTTACGTTCATCGTTATTTACAAATCACCGCCACTTTATTGCTCGAGTTTCGAGCTCAATCAGTCTTGAGTGCCAACTCGTAAATAGGACGAAAAGATAATCTTGAAAGATTTATTTAGTTCTAAGTATTCAATCATGTCTTAAATGTACAGTCAGGGAAATAAATGGTTTATCACTTGAAGGTTGAATGTCATTTGACGTGTGGTAAAACGACAAGGCTTATAATGTGCGTGATGGTTTGTCTGAGAGCAGTGGTGGCCCAGTGGTAGCGGCCGCGACTTACGTGTCGTAGGTCGTGAGTTTGAACCCAGGCAGGCGCTTTACTTTGTGTAAATTATTTCATCAGCACTGCTCTTAAAACGGAGAAGGAAAACATCGTGAGGAAACCGGCATGTCTTAAGGGTACACTAATCGACGGCACGAACTATTTTGTGCGCGGGGTTACAATGCATTTTATATCAACCGACAATACGTGCGGAAGAGATAGATGCTGTGATGAGAGAGTAGGAAGCTAGTTCGCGTACGAATACACACTTTTGCAAATTTGTAGGTGTGATAATGATTTAGGACGAAACCGAGCGCGCGAAATTTTATAAACAGACCTTTGCCAGTATAGATATCATGAAAAAACGACTAAATCTATCTGTTCAAAATAACATTATTTGCATTGTTGAGCTACTAATCTATCCCTGTATCGAGGCCGTTTTGCAATTTTCTGTCTTCTTATGATGTTTATTTGCGCCCAAAAATGCGTTAAAATTAGTGTCGAAATGTGGAACTTTCGATTTATTTTGAACGTACATCGTCAAACAGTGGAATAATCCCTAGACTACGTTTGTATGGAAGAATTTTCGACTAGTGTAACCTTAAAATAAAAAAATCGAAGACATCCACCAACCCGCATTGGGCCCGAGTGGTGGATTAAGGCCCATTATCTCTCTCAAAGAGAGGATGCCTGTGTCACAGCAGTGGGAACATTATGAGGCTGATGATGATGGTCTGTGGCCTTAGTAAAGTTATGATACCTACGCGTTTAAGTCGTGGGCAACACCTAGATTAAGAACGAACAAAACCGGGAAGCATGGCAGGAACAAAAGGAGGCCTATACCTAACAGTGGGGCATTCCTGGTGGATATGATGATGAAGTTTAGTTGTACTGCGAATCATTGTCAAAAAACGTCATCATTAACCTTTTAATGCTTCCCACTGCACTGCTGGGACACAGGCCTCCTCTCTGTGAGCGGGAATGGGTCATAATTAACCACGCGGGCCCAGAACGGGTTGGTGGATATCACATCTCTTAGAATTTTTGTATCTAGGGCATGCCGGTTTCCTCACGATGTTTTCCTTCACTAGTTTGAGAGCAGTGTTAATGAAAGAATTTACACAAAATAAAGCCACCCACACGACCTATCTTCAACTTGTAAATCGCGACCACCACTGGGCTATCGCCGCCCCAAAAAAGAAGAAAATATTTAAATTGCCTGACTTGTTTCAATAGGGAACATTAATGCCAATAGCTCCCGCCAGTTGGCGCTTGACGGAGTGGGTAAAAATAACAACATGCGACTACTGCTGTTTGTGGTTACCGGACTTTATATACTGTTTTTAAGAATAATAAGCGTTCAAAAACCAAATAATAATATTGCTAGCTGTTGGTCAAGAATACATTAGCGTTGTGTTTTTGGATACAGAAATAAAACCTTTTGTATATGTGTGTAGGTGTTAATTTTATACACAACTATCTAGCCCTTGGTCCTTCTTGAAAACAGGTCTGATCCTATGTCAAGGCAAACATGGCAAATAACACCACTCAAAAATAATTTTATGTCTGTGTTCTAGATGTTAAATTCTGTTTTCATCCAGATAACACATGAACAATAATAATAAATCTATTTTGTTGATGTTGTAAAGTGAGTGTCGTGGAAGGTGGGTAGGCCTCTGGTGTGGGACGCAACCTGTGTCGACACCTTTGCGCCATCTCATGTTCCTAGTTCAGCGGGCTGTGCTGGCGCTGCTGCTGCGGCTGCTGAGGTCCTCAAGCGGCGCAAATACTGTAACCTAATTGGTAATTACAGTTTTAAAGCGCGTCCCCGAGCAAACCGCCGCGCTAGTCGAATTTTGTGCAGTTTTTAAGAGCTATCTACTCTTTATTTAAAAAGAAATATCAATTAATAAAAATTCATTAAATTTCTACATAATGTTGATTCAAAAATTGTAGTGCATTTTTTTTTTAAAGATGTTTATGTGTCACTAATCTCCTTCCAACAAAACCACAAAAATGTGAAATAATTGTTGATAGCATGCATCTCCTCGTAAAGTATTAATTAATTATTTTATATACTAACACTAATGGATAGACAATTTGATAACGAACATTTTGTAAGTTTTATTTTTTTCAAAAGACCATTATTTGATTTTATAAAGATTTTATTCTAAAATCTGGGCGTATTCACTACCGTAATTCATGCGCCACCAGTGCCGCTAGGCCAATAGGAATGCTCATATCTCATGCTGATGTTTTGGTCAGGGTACGGCCTTAAGCCGTTTGGGGTCGAAACTCTTGGGTCATGGGGCCCGAGTGCACGTCTCCTTTTCAAGGAGATCTGTCGCCGACTGATCGACTACATTAGACCGGGTGGTGCAATAAAACATAGTAATATGCATTAGCTGCAAATACCATTCTAACATGCAGCAGATACGCATCGATGTACATTTTCAGTCCTAACCATTTTTCTATGTTTGGATCAAACCTTAAAGTAAATTATAAATGAAATGTTATAATAGCAAGAGCCAATAAACACCATTATGATGCAATGACCAGATTCCTACATTTTGAGTAAAACTATCAAATCAAAGATTTTAATATCTGCTTTTAGAACTCAGCTCAGCTCAGCTTATTCGAGTTTTTATGGGTGGTAAGGAAGAGTCAGCATTTAGGCTTTGGCAATGCTTTTGGCATAAATAGTATATTGGACTGCTGTCCACCATCATAATGTGACCATGTGCAAGACGGTTCCATTGCGACGTAATTATGAGAGTCATATAAAATCAACCTGGAAGTATTGTTTTGAATATTAATTGGATGTACATTAATCTCATTACATTAACATACTCGTAATATCTGCAAGTTACACTAGACTTTTAATTTTCGCATTCTTACTTCATCTCTACTTTTCAACTAAATCCGATCTTTTTTCCAGCAAATAATACAGTAGTTTTTGCCTACCATTTTATAAAAAAAAACATCTTTCTAAAATGCCCGTTTAGTTGTCAGACCACCACTTTCATTACACCAAAAAAATAACATACCGGCAAAAAAAATCTATCAGACATCACTAGTCGCGTCATCGATAAACCTAATCGATCAAAACTCGATCGCATCAAGCTTCAGAACATGTTTGCTTTTAAGCATAATCAGATTCTAAGTAGGTTTACTGTCTCGGACTAAATATTCCAACAGATTGAGTAGTGCTAAGTAATATTGAAACATGTCCAATTTGATGTAAAAACACTTTTATGGATAGTTTTTAATCTATATATTTTTTATTTAAACACCCTTAAAGGCAATTACCTTCCTGAATGCGATAGTTAAGGTTACACTAGTCGAATATTCTTCCATACAAACGTAGTCTAGGGATTATGCCACTGTTTGACGATGTACGTTCAAAAGAAAAAGTGATATCAATTTGTCTCATCATTATCTAGCCCTGTATGGAAGCAAAAAAGTAAAAAAAGTAAATATTTGAAAGGTATGAGCGTCGAAAGTTCCACATTTCGACACTAATTTTAACGCATTTTTGGGCGCAAATAAATACCATAAGAAGACAGAAAATTGCAACGGCCTCCATACAGGGATAGATTAGTAGTTCAACAATGCAAATAATTTTATTTTGAACAGATAGATTTAGTAGTTTTTTCATGATAATATCTAGACTGCCAAAGGTCTGTTTATAAAATTTCGCGCGCTCGGTTTCGTCCTAAATCATTATCCATTTTGCTACAAATTTGCAAAAGTGTGTATTCGTACGCGAACTAGCTTCCTACTGCTCATCACAGCATCTATCTCTTCCGCACGTGTTGTCGGTTGATATAAAATGCATTTTAACCCCGCGCACAAAATAGTTCGTGCCGTCGACTAGTGTACCCTTAAGACATGCTGGTTTCCTCACGATGTTTGTGTGTTGTCCTTCTCCGTTTTAAGAGCAGTGGTGATGAAATAATTTACACAAAGTAAAGCGCCTGCCTGGGTTCAAACTCACGACCTACGACACGTGCACATAATTATTTATTTTGTAACTAAAGTCTCAGCCAGATAACAAAAAAATAAAAGTCTTTGCTCCGACTTGTACTAAAAAGTATAACTACGTAACTTGAAAACATGATTTTTTGTTTATTGAGGTATTTTGATCATTTTCGTCTCAAATAAAAGGTATAGTCATAGAACCATTTTATCCGTTTAAATCATGTAAATCGGTCCACGCATATATGAGATATTAACTCATTACTGAATGCCAAGTGAAAGGTCAAGAACGCCCCTTTCCGCGATACGTTAGTATTGATCGTGTTAGCGACACTGCCTTTACATTTTTTTCGTATCGTTTTGAAATATTGGAATGCATTGGTAGACAGGTATTGCAGCATTGGTAAACGACTTTTTTTGTTTTATCTGGCGGTGACCTTTAGCTTTGTTGCGTCGCGTCAGCAAAAACTGGGAGAGGCTCTAGACATGTGGTTAATTTCTAAAATGTTGACTTTTTGACAGTTGTTATTGTTGGCAAAATGCCACTGTGTAAGCTGATCTGTCTAGACAGAAATAAAAACGGAAGAATCGGCTTGGTGTTGTTTTATCTTCATCATCTGGGAGCCTTTTTGGTCTCGCACGGGGTTTTTTTTTATTGTTTAATGTTTGTTTATCACTCGTGTCTCCTGCGCGGGACACAAATAAATATGTTTTCTGTATAATCATTATTTCAGTCTAAAGACGTCCACTGCTGGACACAGGCGTCTCGCATCCAACGGCAACGCACACTACCACCATCTTTGTCACCTGTCCACCTTGTGGGATGCATTCGAATGCTGCGTTTTCCGGTACGTGCTCACCAATACTATGGGTATTCTTAAAATGGCAAGAGAAGGTTTTAGTGTTGTTTTTGTATAAGTGCAGGTAAATCTTATTGATAAAGCTCACTATGCTAGTCTACAATTTTTTTTTTCTAATTAAAATGTTACTATTAAACTCATACATATTTATATTTTATTTGTTACGCCGCATTGTCAATTCATTCGTTAATAACGAGTATGTGATTGTTGTGATGAAAGTACCAAAACTTTATCGTTCACGCTTCAGCGCCCATGATTCAATTCATGTTATATTTTATTCGACAGACTTGAATAAACACTGAATAATCGAATGGAATCATGTATTGAATACATTGTATTCAATAAAATTATAATAATAAAGATATGTATTCAATATAGATATCTACTACGAAATTCGACGCGTATGAAATCATGGGCTTGAAATCTGGAATTCGTGCTCTTCAATATTTTCTATTGAAAAATCGGATTTTTCGGAATTTAATAGCTAAGAGGAGAAGGTTTGTTAGAATTTGGCTGATTTAAATTTAATTTTTTGTACCAGACAAAAAAACTGGACGGTGCCACTTGAATTAAAGAATAGAATTAATCTTTAATCTAATAGCAAGATACAAAAATGGTTAGTAAAACTTAACTATGTTAGTTAGCACTGACACTAAACAAAGAACAACAAAACAAAAACATACAATTTAGAAAAATATAGTTGATCATCGCATTGTTGCGGCATCCCATAATGGGAGATGGCACAACACTGACCCACTTACAAACAGTCTAGGTGACTCGAAATCATGCATAGGATAAAACAAATTTTAATAATTCATTGGGGTTCAAGATCCACGTGGACGAAATCGCGAGCAAAAGCTAGTGTATCTAATTAAATCATATTAAAACAGTTATTTTGTACATCCGGAACAAAAAAAGACATTATTTTGATGGCTGAATAGTCATTATTGTTTCAGTTGCCAAAGAAGAAAAACAAGAATCATAAGACGTAACGTTTTTAAGGACCTAAAAGTATCCTCAAAAAGATAACACACAATTCAAAAAGATAAAAACAAGGATCATTATCAAGCGGACTGAACTGCAAACGATTTTCACATAACCCTGAAACTGCGCCCGAAGATTACGGCAGAGTAAGCATATAACCCGTAATACACTTATGATAAGTGAGCAAAGTCAAGTGTATAGTACTACCATACAATAGATAAACTAAGCAGTAGAGTTCAAAAGGATAACTCATCGATGGCAAAAAGAACATCAGAGACAAAAAATCATTAAAAAGTACATAAACACGATATATTTTTCAACCTCTACTCTCATTATAGTCGTTAGGAAGATGTAGGAGTAAAAAAAAATTTTGGTCTGCTTTGAGACATGGATTTGGTCCGAAAATAAATCTTTGCCTCGTTTGTAGCGTTCTTCCTCATTGCATCATGAACAACTTATGATTTCAAAATTTATTCCGATGTTCCTCCGCTTGCTCTTAAATTTGTATGCATGGCTTTACAGACTTTTTCGGCTTTGGTCTTACCAGCGCCATTGTATCCTCCTTCCTCTCGGCTAATACGTGATATAGCAATATTAATATGTCACCTTTTAATAATAACTATCGCTGTGAAAAGAAAATATCAAAGATACCTATTACGAAAAGTATTACCGCTAATCAAAATATTAGTATAATGTTGAAGATGTAATTTTTTGTCGAAACTTCACTCAACATCATCAACTATGGAAGTGAACCTTCCGTGACTATCTATTTCATAGTTAACCTAAGTCCCAAGTATCATCGACTGTATTGGTGAATATAAAGATGGCTCGCCTCTGTACTGCCTATACCATTTGAATACGTAATATTTGGAAAGTTTGCGGATCTTACTTTAATTCCCACGTCTAAGAAACGAAAGAATTTCGAGTGCCAATACTTCGGATTCAATTACGCAAGTAAATTTTTTTAGAATCGTAAAGGATATGTAATATTAATGTCATCTAAATTATATCACCATTTCACCAGCCATCTTAATGTTTAGATATATACTTCTTGATATACGGAAGTACATTTCTAAGAACTAACAAAGATATCACAATCTACTAAATATTAAGAAAGTATATTTCCAGGAAATAATGACAAAGTCAGGCTGCATCGGATATGAGATTTGACAACAACGATAGAATATGAAAACAAAGTTGAAGAATCATACTAACTTTATACATTATAAAGGTTCGACGGAACTCCGGTATAAGTTATATCGATCGAAATTTTATATATGTGAGAAGGCAAATACCATGAGAAGTGAATTTATTTTATTTATAAAAATCTCGATGATGTTTAGCAGATTCTTTAGAATGAATATATATTATGATAGAATGTGCTATATAAACAATCGCTAAACGGTGTCAATATTTTTATGAATGGAGGAATTGTTTTAAACGCCGATAAATAAGATAAAATGTCCAATTTAAGCTATTCAGGCTTAAAAATTGCTTTACATCATCGTGACTTTTTCAGTAACATAATTACTGAAAAAGTCACGAGAATTATAGGATTTTACCAAATCGAGGCAATTTGTAGTGAATGAACAAACCATTATATGTAGTAGTATAGTGATGCTTCGGAAGTGTCATAACGGAAGCAGAAAGGGAAATAGATATAAAAAGTAAATTTTAGCGGAAACAGAAACGGATGCAGAAGAGGAAGCGGATTTTATAAATACCAGTTTTACCGCTTTTGTACCCAGTAATCTGTGTCGGTGTTCTTCATAACTCGCTAGTACACTTGCCCGCCCGCGCGCCACCCCGTCTAGTAAAGAATAATAAAAACAAAACAAATGAAATACTAATGTTAAAAACATCTATGATTGCATATACCATAATATTGGCAGATATTAACTAAATACTGACAAATTTTCCTGTAATCCGTCGGAATTTCGTTGGCTGTAAGGTGTGCCACTCTTTGCATGAGCGCATGAGTTAGCACGATTTTTTGCAAACCTTAAGGATGTTTTACTTTGAAAGAAAACTACTCATTTCCCTTCCCTTTTTTTACACAATTATTTTGGCTACTCTTTAATTTTAGAAATAAATACTAATTTAGACATTAGTATTTTAACCCAGCAGTGATTGAATCCAGCAGCACCAGACCAGAAATCGGCCAATACCGTAATCCTATTGAAAGTCTATGAAAAGTGTTCAAATTGGTCCATAATCGATTTTGTCACACTAGATTGGGGTGATTACAGCGCGTTGCCTTAGAAGGTTGAAGATAGCTTAAGATCCACTTGAAGTAGATCCAGTTGTCCATGACAGCTAAGTATTGATAAACTTTTACTCGGATATCGAAAGTTTATTAATCAATAGGTAAGCAAACTGAAAATTGGCTGAAAACTTGTTAATTGCTAAAGTTGCACAACTTAAATGAATTCTGCGATCTACGCTGTATCTGTGCGCGTGTTACATGCATAAACAGAAATAGTTTACTATTTCTGTTTAAATCAAATCATTAATCACTGTAGCCAGAGATCTTGAATTCATTCTTGTTCATAAGGCTTCGAAGGTGCAAATAAGCAATTGCAGCTGTAGAATATTCTGTGTCAATATAACTTGAGGTATGTTGCGTCAATAACTGGCTGGTTTTCGGAACTCACACAGCGAGGTAATTAAAAAACAGTAATAAGAATAAAATAGATCAATTGCCCATACAGTAATTATAATAAAACTTTCCACTATGTTCTTGATTTCATTTCCCAATACCAATTCATTAAGTGTCATGTTAAATCAGCCATAAATCGAACAGATCCGAAGTGATCCGTCAGTGAATCTCCACCTAGGATCCGGTTTATTAACGACGTTGATGCGACCAACTTTTGTTTTAGTACAAGCCTCGTGGCCGATATAAAGTGTTAGATGGATATCAGATGTCTTAACTAATAGAATCACCATCAATGAAAATTCGACTTCATGAGGAAATAAATAAGATTCAAATTGCAAAAACGATACCCAAATTTCAAATGACGATCCTAAGTCACAAGCAGTCGAAAGCCTCAACCAAGAATAAGTCATAAGCAAAAGGAAGAAAGGAGATTTTTCTGTGCTAAAAGCTATTACAACAGATGCTACAATGTTATTACAAATAAATAGAAGACTTATTGTACTTGCGAATAAGCAAACAGAGGTTAATGTACGCATTGATTTTGCATGAAAATGTCGCTTTGACAAATAGAAATTGAGTGAATAGAATATGGAAATGGAAAATAATGCTGCGCTCTGAAATCGCATAAGTGACAATAAGAAGAGAAACGCTTCAAACGATATATATTTTAATAACAAATGTTGTGTCAGTCATAAACGAAGTAAACCAATCGAAATAAATTACGACGACAGTTTCAAGATTTGCATCGATAAAAATTCAACACGCGTCTTTAATACGGCAAAAAGGAGTAAGAAAAAAGTCGGAACTTCAATGATATACAAAAAGATTGATGCACCTGAAGAAGTACTTGGAATTTTATTGACGAGCACTCAACCTAAATGTCCAATAGGCGATAAGGTCCGCCTACAGCCTGATGCTGTTCAACAATCTTATGATCTCCATCTCCGAAGACTTTAACTTCAAAAGAATAAGGGAGAGAGTTGAGTGTCGAAGCAACTTTAAAAAATGTAAGGTCTCCCAAGAGCGGCTACTTTCCAACGTGTCAATAAGAGCTTTCGCTATCTGTGACCGAAACGCATGTTTTGTTTGTTTTGGTTGTTTGAACATTCTTTTTTCTGGGCTCCTTTTGATATAACTCATGACGCGGTACTTTCGATAGATGTGTTAATTTGTTTGTACGTACTCACAAGGGCAATTCTTACCACACCTGAGTTTGTACCGAATAAATTACGGCTAAGCTTCAAGAACGCGAACGAAATCGAAATTGTATGGCACTTATTCGTCAATATTTATTAGTATAGTCTAGATTTAGAGTAACATTACATGGTTATGTGCCTACCTAGTTTTAGATATGTAGATGATCAAGATATCAAACTAGAACATCGATGAGTACAAGTATCAGTTCCAGCCGTTCTTTTTCTCACGCAATACGAACATACGAAGAGCTGACAACGGTTCCTTGCACATTTATTGTGTCACTGTTATTGCATTGTGAAGTGTGCAAAAAATACAAGCATGCTACGGTACGAACAGCTGAAGTGGGGTAAAGTTCGCCTGCACAAAACAAGACAATATTAACAGTAACAAAAAAATTACAAGTTAACCAAATTAATTTAATGTCAACAATTTAAATCAAAACCAAATTACTGACAAAATTACTTGTAAGGTCAACTTTAATCAAGCTCCCTACATTGACCACTGACCACCCACTGACAACCGTTGCGAAAACCAAATAAGATTTACAATAAAAACACTACACTTTCGTTTCACAGTTTGTTAAGCCAATAGCAATAATTAAAAACAATTTTCTCATTCAACAAGCGTCAATATACGCATTAAAAATATAAAGATGTATGGCTATCTGAAATTGAATCTACATTCAAAGAGCGAAAGATAAAAATTTACGACGTTAATTGACATTTTAAAATTGAGAACCGACCATGAAAGCCATGATATTCGAGATGTATGCGTTCTGGGAATGGAACCGAAGGGAAAACTTATGTTGTGTCAACTAATAATGGTGGGCGCCGCATAACTGATGAAGGTAAAGAGCGCGCCGAATACGCTGATTTATTTTACATTTGTATTTCTTGCGACAAAGTTAGTAACTTTTTACATCTGCCCAAAGAAACTTATCGGTAGCTTAAAGATTCGGTAAGAGTAAGATTGATTTGATTGAAAGCTGTACTGCAACATATGCTTTAGGTGTGTGTAGAAGTCTAGAGGATCTATTTAGATCCTCTCTATTTCTTTCTTTTATTTATTCTTTATTAATAAATATCTACCTCTCATCCTTCCTTGATCTGGTAAGTAGTTTTCGAAAGGATTGTGTAATACATTAAAAGTAAACAGATTATTAATTTTGATGGTGGTAACTTTTTATCCTAATCCTACTCCCACCCATAATTGTTAAATATAAATGACAGTAATGTGCGAACAAAACGGGTACGGATTAACGCCATTGCGGTTTTAATCCTCAACTTCGCAACATAAAGAATACCTTTTACTTGTAAAAGAGCTCCGAAACGTACGGCCGCGGTCGTTTGTAATGTTTACAGATTATTTTGTAAAAGTTCAAATAACACGACAGGTGAGAATTAAAAGACTTCTAAACATCTGTTTTTTGGGTATGGATCTTCATAGGGCTGCTTCTTCTTTTCATTATTCGATTAACTTAAATTTAGTTTCAACTATTAAAATGTCGTCCGGCCAGTATGTGGCTACTTGGACAGCTGTGTCGTTCGCCATGTTCCGATCCTGAAATGCACAGGTGGCTGGCGGTAGCGACGAAGGGCAGACGAGGAAGTGAGGCATATCCTGCGAAGAGGTTCCTTACTGGTACTGTATTTGCAATTTGTCTATGATACTCCATTATATCTTATACGCATAGAGGTGCTATAAAACTTGAACAAAAAACAAATTGCGTGCAACATCTGTTAATAAATGATCTGTCATCGCATTATCTGCTTCAGTGATCTGCAATAAATCAGCAATCAATTTGTTATTTTCTTCACTAACTAGTTATGGTTCAATATTTTCCTTTTCTACCGGTACAACTCTTAATTGAGCGTAGAACACGAGATGACGATAAATAATTATTGAAACTACAACCCTTTTGAAATGAGAGAGTACTAAAAATGCATTTAAACCGCAAAAGATGCGTAATGAGCACTTTCCCTCTCCCCTTTGTATACAATAGGTTTTTCTGTTATAAGTCTTATGTTTTAGAATATTCAATTGCATGTATTTCATGGACCAAGTGATTATTCAGGGCACTAGGTATAATGCCCGGGCATTTTACATCTAGTCGAGTTTAATCGGGCAATGTAACGAATACTGATTTAAACTTCTATATTTATAACATTGTCTGGTCATTACGAATATGTTGGTCAATTCGATGATTATGGTCAATGATTTAGTCCAAGAGCGAGCGAAGCGTGCTCGGGAGCTTAAGGGGGTGCCTAAGCTCGACACGGATAGGTTAGGTTCAAAGGATCCGTCATCTCTTTCATGTTATGTTACTTTAGGGGAATCCCCCTCTTGGCATTCATTTTTAGGCATAATATTGTTCGGCATTACGTTTTCGCATTTCGGCATTTTATTAGCCTAATAATAATGTTGCATAATATTTCTTTGACATAACTGTCATTTGGTCTAAATTGTTTTGGCATAATTTGAAGTTGCATAATTTTTTAAGGCATTATACTTATTCTTCATAATAATTTTATGTTTAATGTTAGGTCAGGCTAGAACTGAATTCCCACCCGGTGGGTCCTCGCATTGTCGAGGCGGGGGTCTCAGTAGCCGTGGCTTGGACAACCACGGTGAAGCGAAGTATAACATCATGCTTCATGAAATTATGCTTCATTATTATTATGGCAACAGTATTTATAGCAATATACATTATGGCCCAAAAAATATTCATAATAATATTCGCGTAGTGATATGCTGAACTTTTATCGTATTGCCTACTCATATTGGATATTTTCAAATAGCCCGGGCATTATGAATAATGCCGTATTAATAACTTAGTCCATAATCTATATATTATAAAGGATTAAATAATCTGAAATAGAGAAGTTATATTTTTTATAATATATCTAACTAGCCACACTTATGTGACCTACCGAACAGGATCCAGGCATTAAGGGTACACTAGTCGACGGCACGAACTATTTTGTGCGCGGGGTTAAAATGCATTTTATATCAACCGACAACACATGCAGAAGATATAGATGCTGTGATGAGCAGTAGGAAGCTAATTAGCGTACGAATACACACTTTTGCAAATTTTTAGCGAAATGGATAATGTTTTAGGACGAAATCGGGCGCGCGAAATTTTACAAACAGACCTTTGGCTGTCTAGATATCATGAAAAAACTACTAAATCTATATGTTCAAAATAAAATTATTTGCATTGTTGAACTACTAATCTATCCCTGTATGGAGGCCGTTTTGCAAATTTCCGTCTTCTTATGGTATTTATTTGCGCCCAAAAATGCGTTAAAATTAGTGTCAAAATGTGGAACTTTCGACGCTCATAACTTTCAAATATTTTCTATTTTTACTTTTTTGCTTCCATACAGGGCTAGATAATGATGAGACAAATTGATATCTCATTTTATTTTGAACGTACATCGTCAAACAGTGGAATAATCCCCAAACTACGTTTGTATGGAAGAATTTTTGACTAGTGTAACCTTAATACCGGGATAAAAATGCCGATGACGATCAGCGATAGAGCAGCATACAATTTTAGTAACATATTGATTTGAATCGGATCAGTACTTATGAAAAAAAAAATACAAAAACAAAAAAAATACCTCTTTATAATATTTTTTCTTCTTCTTTTTAATTAATTTAGTTGAATTCGTCTCTAAGCTACGAGTATATCATCGACCTAGCTGACCCTTTTAATGTTATTAAAGACACGCTTCACAATGTAGCTGAAATGTCAAAGAAGAAAAAGAATTACGCACTCATGTCATATAGCACTGTAAAAGAATCCAACTTTGGTAAAAAACATGGCGACCAAGCAACCCTAGTACCTTCGAAGCCGGACGACGGACGCTTGCACTCAACACACTGACACACATTTTTGTAGCCACGCGCAATTTTATTTATTTACACGTCTTTACGTATTCGACGCTCGTCTCTGTCGATTAGCCTTATGTGATGAATTAGGAATCACTGAACCTGTTTTTGAGGAAAAGGTTTAGTCACCGGCTTGAATTCGTTTAAGATTAGCTTTTTATTAGGATTTAGAGTCATGGGAAAAGCTTTAAATTCTAGTGTAAAAACGTCATCTTTTTTATCCTCATCAGGTGCGAAAGCAGTCATAAATTGTATTTACTATTTTCACTTTATTTGTGACCCCTCGTAATTAATCTCTTTTGTTTTCTATCTACGCCTCTCAGTTGCACTTGGTCGTCGTTTTGGTCGTTGCCGTCTTGTCCACCAAGAGTCCAATTAAATATATCTTCTTGAAATCGTCATCAGGTCAAAAGCATTGATCATTTAATCTTCCATTTTAATTTTTATCATACTGAATTCAAGGAGCACAGGAGACAAACGAGTTTGCTTCCTGTGCTCCTTGAATTCAGTTTGTCGTGTGATCTACCAGAGTCAAAATAAATCTATTTACTTGTGAAATACTGCGTCGATATCACGAGCCCACTAGCCAAATGGGCCAGCGTAATATCGCTTCCATGATCAGTTTACGAGGGTGGCTCATGTTCGGATACAATATTGGATATTTACGGGCTTATGTTTAGGCACAGAATATTTCGGGCATATTTTTCTCCGACGTGATATATTGGATATCTCTCAAGTTGTTTTTAGGATACGCCATCACTATGGATATTTTTACCAACTTCATTACAAAGATTTATTGCTATTAATATTGATTCTAGATTTAAAACTGTGTGGTCTTCGAATTTGAGTAATATTTATGCTGTTCAATCCACTCTGGGCGTGGTTTGGCTCACCTCGTTCGGCTGTCTATAGCGAGAAATTATGGGCTAACAGTATTTCGCTTTTGATAAAATGTATTTATTATTAAATTCGTGTTAAATCGGACATAAACTTCCTAAAGACCTAATTGACCGATTGAAGTGGATTCTCACCGAAATCCCAATATTTTTCTTAAGATTAAATTGTCTATTTCCCTATTGGGCATATTGAGTTCACTTTTGATCATAAGACCAAACGTGAATGACTTCTAATAAGTTTAAACGATTAAATTCACGTTATCCGATTATTATAATATT
The DNA here is from genome assembly GCA_948252205.1 of Orthosia incerta. Lineage (NCBI taxonomy): Eukaryota > Metazoa > Arthropoda > Insecta > Lepidoptera > Noctuidae > Orthosia > Orthosia incerta. The sequence goes on along the minus strand of OX411757.1, from coordinate 7,741,239 downwards.
TCCGTTAGTTACCGGAATCTTATAATCTAGACGTGAAATTAACAACATTTGAGTTTAGACACCTACAGGTATACATAATTCTGCATAAGTTTTTGCAATATCTTACGCACCACAAAAGAAAAAATAAAAAGTTACAAAAAATAATGATACCATAATAATGACCCATATTGTGTCCAGGCTGTCTCTTTCCATTCTTGGTTGCCTGGAAGAGATCACGGATCGCGATAAGGCCGCCTGTTGTATGTTTGTTTATGTTGTAAGATGTCTTTTTGAACTATTTTTATCTTGGTGTACAATAAAGTATATACTATATATAAATAAATAAATGATACAAAATTAGCACCAGCTGAGGCATAACATTACATAAATATAATTTTCGATTAAAGCCTTTATTCCGACTCTTTACGATCTATAAACTACATAACTATCTACTAATCATTATAAACGTGCCACACGTAATCAATAGTTCGATTAAATGTATCCGCTAGTAAAAATTGCGATCCCATTACACATAACCAGTTTAAAGGTATTCACAACAAAATCATTCACTTTCTCTTAGAAAATCTCTCAATAGTTGTACCTATCGTACCTATCTTAAAATTGGGTGGTAATCATTATTTTGATTTATCGATAGCGTAAAGTTTTGATCATGGACCATTTTTGGAGCAGTGAAGTTAATCTTGTTTTATGAATTATGAGAAGAAAAAGTGAAACACTTGTAGGTACTTTCTTAGTTATAGATACGAATACCAAAGTCGTTTGCATCGTTATCGGTATTAAAATCAACAGAAGAAAGTAAACTTGTTATTTCATTAGACACGTTTATAGCATCTTCAAATGGCTGATTTGCTTCAACGTCAGCTGTAGCTACTTATTCATTAACTATTTAGGTCTGTACAGGATTACTGTAACTCGACAAGGGTATGCCCGGCAGATGGTGTGACCCATTTACAACCTATTTTCACTTATGCTCTCGAGGAAGCTTAGGTGAAAATCCATAAGTTTCGAGAAAATTAGAGTTTTATACTTTGTTTGATATTTTCTCAGAATTCGTCACTCAATTTTCCTTTACGTCGTAAAGGAAAATTCGTTTTCCTTTACGTCGAGTTACCAAGAACTCTGTATAGCTGGACTTCTGCTTCATGCAAATGATCGCAATATTTCTCAAACTTCCCGAGTATAAAAACAACTTTACACACACTAAATTATTATACATATGTATCGTTTATAACACACTAACATATATCTATTTACCTGTATATTTAACACCGTAAAAACTGATTGACATCCGTACACTTTCAACGTAGGTACTGTTGAAAACCAGCGTCAGGCAACGCCCAGTTTCTGGCATTTTGCTGAACTGGACCTTTTTGGCGCAGCCGCGGGGCACACTATGTATGTAATTGTTTTAAAATTAAGTTCCATTTTATTTGTACCTACATTGTGTGTATCTGTGTGTGCCAAAGAAACTAGTTTTCTTTCTTTCTTTGAAATCTATACTGATTTCTTCACCAGCTTAAAATCAGCTGCTAATATTGAGAACTTAGTATCTACTAAATGATTGATTAGTTTCTCTTGATTTTGTTTACCAGTTCTAAGTTAAAATGTTATTTACGATTATATGGTTGGAGCTAATTAAAAAAAAGTAAGCTGAAAGCTGATGTTGGAATGCAAATGAAATTGCTTCCCATTCCAAGGGCAAAATTAATTTATAAATCTTTATTAACAACCTAATTTAGTTAGTTTCTCTCTGATTAGGTTTACGTAGTGTAGCGTTATAAAAAAAGAACACACTTTAAAACAACGATAACGTATAATTTTGAATTAAAAAGAAATACACCGAAAATGAAAAAAGGTGAAACACATTAGTTAAAAAAAAGACGCAATAGTCAATTTCGTATTAATTATTTTAAATATTTAGTATACAAAAACTTTCGAATGAAATTTTAGCAAGGTTTAAAAGTATTAAGCTACGCAGTTGCAACCGGTTTAATGATGGCTTAAGCATACATGTAAAGTAAGATTTCATAACATAATATAGGTAAGGTAATAAAAGTTTTAAACTACGGAGACTTAAAAAATAAGCTACATAATTCTAACACCAAAAAAATAAACTACATAAAAATTTGATAACAGTCATTCGTCGGGAACCCACGCTGGATGAACAAAACCGTCTTCCGTAGTACCTCTCTAGAAACACAGGCCGTTTAAAAAAATATGTACGGTTGAAAGATGTTCGGAATCCCGAAGACTGCAGGTACACCAGGGGTCATTCGTTCGGATAAAACCGATAAAGGCTCAACTGATATAAGTTTTGATTAATGATGCATAAATTCTTGTCAGTGGCAAGGTTTTTTTTTAAGATTAGCGTGTAGTCTTGGCAGGACAGCCCAGTCCTCCAGTCTGTCGCACGGCAACAGTGGCATGGTAGTGAAATGACAGTTTGTGTCTCTGACAGAGCTCAGTTGCAGCGGCATGCGGTCCGCGAGCTCCGGTACGTTCGTCGGTTCGTACTTCATGTACCCTCAGCTTGACGACAAGGAATGTGTTCCTGCCGTTCCCGCACAAAAATTGACATAGCCTTGGTCATATTGTTGCTTGCCATTTTAAAAAACGAAAAATCAACAATTCTTTTCCAAAAATGAGATGACATATAAAAAAATCAAAAGCAATAAAAAACAAAACAAAATAGAATCAATAAAACTAACGATTTCTTTTCGTTAGTTTTTTCATTTTTTCTCTATTTTCACCCGAGCAAAGCTTGGTCTTTCATGTCACTTCGTGTAGGCTCTCGTATACTTAAAGTTGAAAACACTTGACATGCGAAGTAAGTTCACAGTAAAATGAGGGAAAACAACTACTGTCATACTTAGTGAGACCGACGATGCTCACTCAGAAAATTAAGTTCATGCAAATGAACGACCAACAGATAGTTCTAAGTCAAAACCAAAAGCTGCAGTACATACCAATTAAAAATGTTCTTCACAAATACTTTCTACTGGTTTGTTTAACCGGCAGTTTTCTAGTTTGTTTTAATTTCTAACTACAAATAAACGGTTATCAAGTAGGTCGGAACTCTCCAGAAACAATATTGACGCTCATAGACATAACAGACGCTCTGGGAGCTTGCAAGAGAATTTATGTTTGCTAATTAATGCTGTTTTGATAGTATATTTTTGTATATAAGGTATCTTTAGTTTTATTTATTATTTTTGACGTTTGTAAGGTTCAATAAATTATAAATGATTTTATTTTTGTAAGTTGGTTTGTACAAATACTGTCACATGTCGATCATATTTTTTAAAACTAGATGAGGTCGGTGTTTCCTATTTGACTACTCTGAGAAGAAAGGCCGAAATAAACACAGAGGTCACAGTCTCTCGGTATGGTAAGTTTGGTAGTAACTTTTGGTAGATAGAAGGAATACTCTTCATTATACACTATAATAAAAAGTTGTAGTACTATTAGTGTTCAAAGTTAAATATCAATAACTTGGATTTATTATAACAATGGGTATAAGAGAATATTAAATTGTAGTGAAGATAATTTCATTTGTAAATATTAGATATTATTCAAATAGGGACTCAAGACCGGTTCTGGATTCGAGTTTAACCTTGACCCAAAACCGCCCAATCCAATCTCCTTAGACAAGACAACCAAGGTTTTAAAAATAAATAAGTAGAAGCAAAGCACTTCAACGTCCACTTATCTCTGACAGTAAAAATGCGGACAAAGCCTTATCACAAGCCGAGTTTTTGGTAAAAACATGAGATAGGAAAGCGGAAAGAAGCCATAGGGTCCGGCCACACTTGTCCAGAACATAATAAACTAACCGGCTGGAGAAAAATGCAAATTAAAGCTTAGTGACCAGTGTTAGTTTAGAGATAACGACCGCGACTTATAAGATGTAGGTCGTGCGTTCGACCCAGGCAGAGGCGCTTTACTTTGTGTAAATTATTTCATTATCACTGTTCTCAAAACGCTAAAGGAAAACATCGTGAGGAACCGTCGTGTCCTAGAACCAAAAATTCGAAGACATTTGACATCCACCAACACGCACTGGGCCCGCGTGGTGGATTACGGCACATTACGGTTCATTCTCGTCATTCTATGTTGCCCGACAGCTACAATCTAGGAGTCTTTAAGTCAAGAGTGAATAGGTTATTTCTAGGCAAGCGTGTATCACCGTCGACCACATCATCGCTTACCATCAGGTGAGATAGTGGTCAAGCGCGAGCCTATAGTAAATAAAAATAATTAAACAGTCTCACAGAGAGGAAGCCTGTTTCTCAGCAGTTGGAACATTAAAAGGCTGATGATGATGAGATAGGAAACCGGCAAGAAGCCGTCGGGTCCGCCCACGTTTGCCCAGAGCATAATTACTAACCGGCTGGAGAAGAATGCTAATTAAATACTCTTGCACGCTTGCCAACATCGCCCTAGTGTCAATCGTGTTTATCATTTATGCTGTGGAGGCCAAGTTATTTGACCCTCCCAAAGATTTTTATTTTTTACAATGTTATCAAGAATAATCTTAAGAAATATCCGATCATACGGCGCAACTTTTACGATGTCCACTTAGACGAACATGCATATTAAATTACTGGTTCTCAACTAAACGAGATTACTCAAAAGAAAATGTTCAGAAATTCGTAGACAACATCAAAGCTATCACTTTTGCTGACGTATACGAGGAAACAAATCCCGGTAAGGCATTCAAATTATTCTATGACCTGTTTAAGTTGCTATATGATTTATGTTTTCCAAATATAAAAATACGGATATCGACTAAAGAAAAACCAAAATGGATTAGCCGTGGCATTAGGATTTGCAGTAAGAGAAAAAGAGAATTGCTGTGGAAATACCGGTCATTACCAAATAAGCAAAATAAAGCAAACTTTAAAAAGCTTTCAAATCGGCTAAAGAAAGTTATAAATCTCACACAGAGAGCCCATAATAATCGTTACATACATTCAGCTCAGAATCTATGTAAAGCAACATGGAAAGTAATAAATAAAAATAAGAGTAAACATAATTTGCCAGACGAAACCATAATAAAAATCAAATCAAATGACAAAATTTTAACGAATCCTCTTGAAATAGCACAAGCTTTTAACGATGGCTTTGTGGATCAAGTGAAACCTGTTACTAATTTAGACAATAATAAAAATTAACATAAAATAAGCAGAAGAATTACTTCTATGTTTATGTCGCCTACTATACCACAAGAAATTCACCAAATTATTATGTCGCTAAAGAATACGTCTAGCACTGGGTATGACGATATAAGTACATACATTGTTAAACGGGTATCCACAATAATTGCTCCTGTGTTGAGTCATCTCATTAATATGTGCATATGCCATGGTTACTTTCCAGAACAATTAAAAATAACAATTATAAAGCCTCTCTTCAAGAAAGACAACAGAGAAGATATATCATCCTACAGACCTATAGCGTTAGTACCAATTTTTTCAAAAATATTCGAGAAAGCAATACATTATCGACTTACTTCATACTTTGAGAAGAATTGCCTATTCGTTGATAACCAGAAAGGTTTTAGGAAAAACAGATCTATTGACATGGCCATATACGATTTCTTACATATGGTTAGCAGCAGAGTGGATAAGAGGCTACCAACTCTGGCGCTTTATATGGACATGTCAAAAGCTTTTGATCGCGTAGACCATAAAATACTGATAAGTAAACTTAACGCATACGGGGTAAGAGGAAATATATCAAATTTAATAGAATCTTATCTTTGTGATAGGCAACAAATAACGACAATTAGTAGAATTTCTAAAAAAAACGAAATAACTTATAAATCTAGCCAAAGGACAGTAAATTACGGAGTACCACAGGGTAGCGTACTCGGGCCGCCTCTATTTATTGTTTATATTAACGACTTTCCATCAGCATCATCATATCCTATGACAATGTTTGCAGATGACAGTACTTTACTTTTTAATATTGATGAGGCAAGCACATTAGAGACTGAGATTAATTCAACCATATTGTCAGTTGTGAATTGGCTGCAAAATAATAATTTGGTTATAAATCTTGATAAAACAGTATTAATGAAATTTCAACAAGGAGTAAATCACAAATTAGACTTAAATATTAAATATAAAGACAAAATTATTAATGAAACAAATGTGACTAAATTTCTTGGACTAAACATACAAAACACTTTAAAATGGAATTCACATATTGACAAAGTATGCAGTAAGCTAAACCAACATTCCTATGCTTTGCACATGTTAAGTAAAACGGCCAATCGAGCAACAGTCTTAACGGCGTATCATGGTCTTGTAGCCTCAACATTGAGATATGGAATTATATTTTGGGGCAATTCCACGGGTAAAGATATGGTATTTAAGTGCCAAAAAAGGTGCATAAGATCTATATATAATTTGCAGATGACAGACAGCTGTAAACCGTTTTTTAAAAATACGAAAATATTAACTATGCCTTCGTTGTACATCTATGAAACGTGTATGTTCGTCAAAAATAATTTACATAAATTTGCTCGAGTCACTAGTCAGCGCCGTTGTGATCGGTTACAAACAGTCGGATCTAGCACTGCACTATACGGAAATAGTATTTTTGTAATGGCTCCAAGAGTCTATAATAAATTACCAAAATGTATAAGGGATGAAGATAATATCCGCAAATTCAAAAGTAAATTATATTTATTTCTATTAGATAAGACATATTACTCTATCGAAGAATTTTTAAATGATAAAATATGACATTACTATCTATTCTAATTTACCATTGACATGTATGTAAAAATAAATTATAATTGATTAATTATTAAATAATAATACTTTTAATTGACATTATTTACAATATAATAAAATATGACGTTACTAATTCTTAATATACTTTACCATTGACATGCATGTGCAGTAAATTATAATTGATTTATTATTTATAAATAATACCTACATTTAATAGACATTATCTACTCGAACTTGACTTTGTATAGTATAGATTGAGATTTACTACTGGAAAACCTAACATATTTGTACACCAATTTCATTGGTAGGACATAGAGCTCGACTGAAATGTAAACATAAGACCTTTATTGTAATACTTGTGTTCACGAATAAAGATTGATTGATTGATTGAAACAATATAATTTGTCTCGTTTCTATTTTAAATGTTTTATAAATTAAAACTAACTATTTTAATCAAAAGGTTTCTCACAAAGACAATCTCAACACAAAATAACATCTGCCAAACTGCAAAGAGGCTTGTCTGTATACTTACTTTATATTTTGTACTAGCTGTGCCCGTGGCTTCGCCCCCGTTAACTGCCTACCCTACCCTATCCTATTTACCTACCAACTTTTTCTAGGGTCATACTTTCGCGGAGAATCTTAACACCGCCATTCAGGAAATAGCGTCAAATGCACAACGCCATCTATCGAATATGGAGTTTAACTGTCCGAGTATCTGAATTTCGTGTGTTGTGATATTTTAAGGAAGGTGGGTAATGTGTTTATCAGTCTATGTATGTATGTATGTTCCTATGTGGCGTTCTAGAGACCAAACGCGTTGGCCGATTTTAATGGTTCTTACTTCAATCGATTCGTCTTAACCCTGCGAGTGTCACTGGCTACTTTAAAATGGGTAAATATAAATGGCGGATTTTGGGCGCCATATTGTGGGGGCCCAATATTTTTTTTTCTTCCAAACTCATCGTGTGGTGTATCAAAATAAAGGGTTTTAAGAGGTGATTTCAAAAATACATAACATTTATATTTTTAAATGTACATAATCCAAAAAAAAAATAACTAAAAAGTTATAAATTAAAAAAAAAATATTAAAAAATCAAGACCCGACTGCTTAAAAAGCGAACTAAAAAGATGTAAACAAGAAAAAAATCATACTGAGCATTCGGAGGATACATCTGGTTTTGGTCAGCCAGCTCGCGAACATGTTTTTTACATATATGCGTATTTTTTTGAAAATATTTTTGATGTATAAAAACGACTTTTCTACAGATTTATTATATGTCACATCATCAATGATGATTCATTTTACTGTTTCTTTTTAACCAACTTTCCAAAAAGAAGGAGGTTATATTATGTTCGACTTTATGTCCTTTTATTTTTATTTTTGTATCTTTACTGATTTCTTCGTCAATTGTAGACCGATTTTGAAAAAACTGTTTGTTTGAGAGAGTATGTAAAATTTGGTGAAGTTCTGATCAAGACCTTCGGAGATATACAACATAACTCTTCAATAAATGGCAGCAAATCTCTCGGGATTGTTGCAATAGCATGTTTGTTTATTGTATATAACTTTATACCATTTCGTAACATGACATGACGCCAGTACGCTCTAAAGGGGTACTCAGATGTGTACAGTTTTTTTAACACTAAATAATCAATTGCCTTACATAATTATGTCAGTCTGTTAGGATGAGTATTATCTATCCTACGAGAATAACAAACGTGTCGGTTTATCACTTTTCTCGGACCATTAAACACGGTAAATTATTAAGGAACCTTTCTTCGAGGCTAAGTGATAAATGACGTTCATTATATATTGTTTAGTAGTAATCTACTGGTACAGTTTATCTATAATCGTGTTCATCTAAGAAATCCGATGACGTTTCTCAATTTACATGCCGCGATAACTTTGTAGGAACGTCTACGAAAAATCAAATTCATAATCCTAATTCATTTATATGTTACCCATACACTATATATTATTTATATATATATTTGAGCAATGGTGGCCTAGTGGTATCGGCTGCGACTTACAAGTTGTAGGTCGTGGGTTCGAGCCCAGGCAGGCGCTTTACTTTACTCTCAAAACGGTGAAGGAAAACATCGCGAGGAAACCGGCATGTCCTAGAACCAAAAATTCGAAGACATTTGACATCTACCAACCCGCACTGGGCCCGCTAGGTGAATTACGGCCCATTCCCTCTCACAGAGAGGAGGCCTGTGTCCCAGCAGTAGGAACATTAATAGGCTGATGATGATACACTATAACAAGGAGTATCATTCTTAAGCAACAAATTTAACTTTTAAAACGTATTTTTAGCTATACAAATCCGACTTCTTAGATTGTCACGATTTTAGTATCAAATTCATGTTATAGAGGAGCTTGTGGCCAAGTAATGACAGTCGCACGAGTTGATCTTAAAGGTTAAGCAACGCTTGCCGAGGTCTATCCATGGATATGTGACCATCCATTACATACCAAGATTACACTTCCGTGCGTCGAAAAACACGTTAAGCCTCTTGGGTCGGCTGTCATTAGAGGATCTTTGAGCACGGTAGTCAAAAGCCAGAAAATCTTTGAGCACGGTAGTCAAACACCAGAAAATCTTTGAGCATGGTTGTCAAAAGCCAGAAAATCTTTGAGCACGGTAGTCAAAAACCAGAAAATCTTTGAGCACAGTAGTCAAAACACAGAAAATCTGACACCAGTCTTGCCAAGGAGTACCGTGTTACCAAGTTACTGGGATGTGGAGGTCGTTCCATGTAAAACACTGGTATCTATTCAGATGCATCCAGCTATACGAGAATATAGTTGAAAAAATCTAAAGTCTCCGCCAGATACAAAAAAATAAAAGTCATTGACACGACTTGTACCAAAAAGTATAATTACGATTATATTAACATGAAAACATGCTTTTTTGTATGTTTTGGTTTCAAATGAAAAATGTACCTAGGCGTATAACCATTAAATCATGAAAATCGATCAACGCATTAGGAGATGTTAACTCATTAAAAACAATATATCACGGGAATTTAACGCGATGATTTCGATTATTTATTTACCTATTTCACCCTACTTTTCGGCCATGTTGCAACGACCGTGGTCCCGGGTAGACACATCATCGCGTTAAATTCCCGTGATATATTGTTTTTCAATTATGTAACGCGAAAGTTTTAAAGTTTATATACTCATTACTGAAAATAATTTCAAGGACATCAAGGACGCCCCTTTTGTAACGATTTGAAATATTTTAATACATTGGCAGACAGGTGTTAATTAATTTTTACCTTATTGTTATCTGGCGAAGACTTTAGACAGATTGATCAAATTCATGTTATCAATAGTGTTCACATTTCATTTGATGGCTATGATTGTAATTACCATTTGATAACACTGTTGCGGTAATTATCGCCTAAAAAAGCTTCTTATTATGTTGCCATCTTTGCCCTGTCAAAGTTGACGTTATCATCAATCAAATAAAACCACAATGATATCGTTTGCTCGGTTTGACACGAAAATGGGCATTTGGGCAATCTCTTTTGTGTTGTACAATGATAGTATTATCTTGTTACGATTATAATGTGGTGATTTATACAATTGGCAGTTGAATGACAGGCCGTTGAAAGGTTGATTTTGTTTCTTTCATTTGCAGTTTTTGCAGTAGAATTAGGTACAGTGATAATAGTATTTTTATCAAAAAAATACTACCGACTTCCAAATTAAGCAGTACAAAGTGAAAATTAACTTTCTTTTTGGAAGTCGGTGTCTTTGGTAGGTACCAATTTTTTGGTTATGGACACCGAACTTCAAAAATAAAGTTGGTTTTCACTTTGTAGTGCTTTAATTTGTAAGTCAGTCGTATTTTTTTGTAAAAATGTTTTTTTTTTATTTTTCACGTTTTAGTTGTAGGTACCTAATAGATAGATTACTCGAATATCATTAAACCTGAACATAACCGGTGAAATGAGAGTGTACCAAGGAGAACTATACGCATCTGCGTACCCCTTTAGAGAATACTGGCGTGATATTATGTTATTTAATGGTATAAACAATAAACTTGAATAAACAGACATGCGATTGCAGCAATCCCGAGAGATTCGCCGTCATTTATTGAACAGTTCTGTTGTATATCTCCGAAGTTCTTCATCAGATCTTCACCAAATTAAAATGGAATAAATTTGAGAACATACTTATTCAAACAAAAAATAATTTTTTAAATCGGTCCACAATTGATCGGTGAACACAAAAAAAAACAAACATGAAGTCGAACATAGAACCTTTATGGAAAGTCGGTTAAAAAGTAATTCATCACATATGTATATACCTACTGACACATGAAAGCGCTTTTGATATTTGCAAATAAGAACAACTCCAGTGTTCATATTCCAAACAAAATAAAGCTTTCGCTATTCAACACAAAAGAAACAAAAAATCTCAAGTATTTAAACAAAAATCTCAATGAGTCCCTTCTCGTGGCCAGCTGTGTATAAAAAATACTTTATGTGGGCAGTTGGTCAAGTTCGTTTGTGGCGTCCCATTGACATGGTTAATTAAATTAAAAGAAAGAATCACTCGCTTCATCAGACTGCATAAAACAATTAATAAAAGAAAGGTGTTATTGTATTTCACACTGTCGTAATTTCTCGGGCTCCTTTTGTTAACTGAGTTTTTAATTGGTTTTATATCGGGCCGTAAATGTTCAATTAATAACGAATGAATTTGGTTTTCAGCGAAGATCATTACAGAATGAAGGGAATGAGCGAAGCAAAGGACATCCAAGCAATAATGACGACACGGTTGGCGAAGTGGTCTAACGATTGGCTGCTGCGCTGCGTGTCGCGGGTTCGAGTGCCGCACGCAAATATTTGAGATAGTTGTTCCGGCTCTTGGTGTATTGTGGTACTACGATACAGGAAGAAATTCCTGGTGTGGGGCAACGATATAATTTTACAAAAAATACTTATGTAACTTACAACAGCCTACTTAATTTTAACTCTACCTCATCAGTATCGCCCCAATATAGCCGGTTGTGTTAATTGCCGAAACAATACAAAAGCCATTGTGTCTCGCGTGGATCCACATCTTAAACAAACGAGACGTTAATTGGGGCAGAAGCACCATGTTTTTTTATACCATACTTTTGTATTAGTCGTCATCTCGATGACAATATATCTTCTAGATATGTTATACAGTCTATCGACCTGTTAGATCGCAATACAAAAATCTAATGTTTACAGGTAGGCACAAAACAGAATTATTAACAAAAAGCTTACAATGGGACCCGTTATCTATAATAAAATACCTCATGCCTACAAAGAAGAATCAGTATATTTATAAAAAGGCTCACATCATTTCTAATTGATAAATGTTATTATTCTATACAAGATTGTTTGAATGATAAGAGTTTATAATGTTATATTAATTTATTATATTGTTTCAAATTGTATTATGTACCTTGTTAATGTACCTACACAAAATAATCGATTTAATTAATTTAATTTAATTTATTTGTGAAATAAGAATATAATAAAATATTTAAATTTAATATTTAAGACTGTTGTTTAGTTTATGTAGGAAGGCTGTAGATCCACATAACTGTGTTATATTTTTTTTATTGTAGATAGGCTTGCGCTTGACTACTAACTCACCTGATGGTAAGTGATGATGTGGTCGAAGGTGTAGCACGCTTGCCTAGAAGTAACCTATTCACTCTTGTTTTATTTATTGTTTATTTGGTTGTATAGTTGAGTAGATATAAATATTTTTTGCTTTTGCATGCCGTAAAGTAGAGTGTGTGGGAACTGCTTTTATAATGCTTACCTCTTATTTTGTACTACAAAATCAAACTGCAACTCAACTATGCAACCAAATAAACAATAAATAAAACAAAAATATTTGTACCCATATTTATTGCAAAATAAATGATTTCTTATTTTGTCTTCCCCCCTAAATCAAACTAATATTATAAAGGATCTGAATGAAATTTGGCACAGGGATAGACTATAGTCTGGAATAGCACATAGGATACTTTTTATCCAGGGAATATGTTCCCTCGGGATAATTTTTGACATTCACGCGGGCGAAGCTAGTTCTTTCATAAAGTCGTCTCTAACCCCAAAATCAAAATCAAAAAATCTCAAAAAAAAAAAAAAAAAAATCAAAATCAAAATCAAAAAAATCAATTAATCTCTTCTTATTCCCTGTCTTCATTTCTGAAGGTCGTATCCGTCTAGGAACGCTTTCAAGGAGTCACAGTCCCCGATGAGCTGTTTCCACGCCGATCTGTCTTGGGCTCTTCTCAGGGCAGTGGTCACCGTGAGTCCTGTAATCGTCCTTGGTCAGACCATTGAGTTGGTGGTTTAGCCAAAATATACCAAAGAAACTCTATAATCTGTAGGTATGCATCTTCATATTTAACCAGTAAAGTTGCTGATCAGTGATCATGCTAATTGATTAGCTAAGCTAATATTAATAGAACAACAAAATCGATCAGCCGTCGCAATTGCCCTACTAACGTACCCCGGTCAAGAGGGTCGATATCAGCAATTAGCATTTTAGGCACGCTTGCGAAATAACTTATTAGGTGGAGTACGCTACCCGCTCCGTGGGTGTCGCCAGCGAAGAAAATTAATATTAACAGACATGTCGGCTGCAGAATAGAAAGAATTCTTAATTAATTATACGAATAGTAAATATAGAACAAGCGCTCGACAAACTGAGCAATTCCCTTTGGTTGGTTTTCTCAACAAGTAATGTTTTTCGAAAAAAATACTTACACCGTACAATTTTTTCTGATAGAATCCATTCTGAAATATGGTGGACATCCCACCCATACGCAATAAACGTTTTGGAAATATTTTCATTATGCGTACAGCTAAGCAGTGGAATTCCCTGCCGGTGTGTTTCCCGATAGCTACAACCTCGGGGTCTTTAAGTCAAGAATGTATAGGTTACTTCTAGGCAAGCGTGCTACACCGTCGACCACAATATCGCTTACCTGCGGATGAGATAGTAGTCAAGCGCGAGCCTTCATAAAAAAAAGTAATCTATGACGTTTCTATTGGTGGGACACAGGTCTACGGTCTGTAAGAGGTGATAGGGCCTTTATGAAAGTGGTTCTGTAACGCTATCTTTAAAATTCGCCCTGCATGATTCCTTTAATACTGGTTGTTTTTTATCACCATCAAAAAAGCTGCTACTCGTAGCTGCTTTATCTCTACATATTCGAAAAAAAATACATTGCATCGTTTTAAACAATCACGTAATATTTTAGAAAATCTTTATTTCGAGCGAGGACTCTGAGGCACGGTAAAGATATCTAACAGTATTGTGACTCTGCCCAGTCCTTGAAATAAGTGCCTACAAGCGCGCGTCATGTAAACACGCGTTAGGGCCGCCCGCCTCTACCTACTTGAGTTTCTTTCTAGTTTTGTGATTGTAAATCTCAGATTCTTTTCTCTAATCTGAGGTAGGTAAAGATTATACTTTTTATTATCTTATTTTAAATCTTACTAGGTTTGTACCTACCATTTATTACTCTCATAGGTAATCATTTCATAATTATATTTCGTCTAATTCAATAATATATGTAAGTAGATAGCCTAGCCTAGGAAACTACCTTCTAGTATTTTTTAACGCGAGCGTTGGTAGGTCACTCGTATGTCAATCTATCAGCCTACCCACTTTTTTACTTATTAATCCAAGTATTCTACTCGGTGGAAAAAGCGAAATACCTACCAATTAAAAAAGAAACAGATTACGTACTAGTAGGTAAGACATATTTTTTTATAGTCTTACCTTTCGGCGGTTCCAGGTTCCAGGTAATTTAAAAATGTTATCTCAGGGTGCGTTATAGAATAATTCAAGCAACCAAAAACAGCACAATGTAGTCTATCTCTCACTCACTGCCATATTTATACTTGTACTTATTTCAATCAAATATTCATAAATCGCACGTTTACTGCTTACAAAACCATCACACCGTTCGTGAATGTTTGCGTCTTTAGTGTATCGAGTGTTGGCTGAACTTGAGACGCGTAGGTATGACTCGCTAACAAATTTTTCAAACTATTGTATGCCTAACATGGTCGAGCAGTGCAAACGCACACAAAAATAACTCAATAACAACTCGAACTTAACAACCTCTGTCTCACAATAAAGATTCTTTGACTTTGACTTTGACTTCGCGTTCCGAACGTTTGTATCAAGATAGAATACTGTTAGATATCTTTACCGTGTCTGAGGTATATGAATTGAAAATGTATTTATTTAATTACGAACAAAAGTGAAAAGTAAAGCAAACTCTTGACCCTTACCTACCATAACATCAGAAACGTGATCACTATAACAATAATGAATCACTCAATAATGAGTTCTAAGAAGCCACCGATAAGGCAGGAATTACCAGTTAAATAAACTTAGATAATAAACTAGCAAATATTGATGCGTATTCAAAACCACCCATGCACATTCATTTATTAATAATTACCTATAATTGCTTGTAGACAATATTTAATGAGCTATAAACCACACAATAATGAAGGACTTTATAACAATGGTTATTGCCATCTTTAAAACCCTATTGCTCTAATGAAATATTATTATTAGTATCTGCACGACTGAGCTCTGCTCGGGTAAAAATAGAGAACACGACGATTTCTAAAAATTAAATCTAGCTAGATCAATCTATCGCCCCCTGCATACTAAATTTCATGAAAATCGTTGGAGCCGTTTCCGAGATTCAGATTATATATATACACATATACACAAGAATTTGCTCTTTTAAAGGTATTAAATAGATAGATTTTTAGTTATACTTTGATTAATAACCCTAGATAGTTTCAACCCATCGCCGTTAACTGAAGTATCGACTTTAGCATTGTGTATTTTAAGATGATTTTTAAATGACCCTACATATTGCTCGTTTAAAGGTATTAAATAGATAGATTTTAGCTATACTTTGTTTAATAACCCTAGATAATTTCAACCCATCGCCATTAACTGAATTATCGACTTTAGCGTTGTGTATTTTAAGATGATTTTTAAATGACCTTACATATTAAAAAACCTTAAAAATTTACGGGATCCAATAGAATTTGAACTTTGTCATGTATGACATAGAGTTTGTTGCTCCATAAAATGGGGTCAAAGTATATGAATTCGAACACATTTAGCGGGTTCAGTACCTAGTAAGTTAATATCTTCTAAGGACAACATCGTTAACATATAAAATTAATCAGATTACCAGTTTACAATGACCCCTAAGTTAGTTCAAGTTATTTTTAAGTTAGGGTCAAGTTAACCTGGTTGTTTTCTTAACCTGAATTAACACTAGCTTGGCTGCCCGGATGCTTACTACTTATGCGGATGACGGTCATCTATTGCCGTTGGCTGCGATTGTTTTTTTATTAACATACTCCGTCTTTGATATTGAGATGAGTCTGAATAGGTGATTAAAAGTAGCGTGTGAAAATAAAAACTGCTTTGTCATGGTGTAGCCAAGGGAAGGTAGAAAGCAATGCCGTTTTTGATAGAAGATTATTGTTCTAGAAGCTTCACATGAATATTTTGATAGGTATGTTTCCTGGGTAGAATAATAATAATTCTATTTAGTCTGGTAATATTTTATCCGTATTTTTTACAATAAAATTGACAAAGATAAAGCGCAACATAGTTCAGGAGTGGCTTATGTGACGTCACTTTGTCAGTATAAAGTATAGCACACCGTGACGTCACACGACATTTTCAACGCACTGTATCGTCGTAATTTTTTGTTTATGTGGCAAATGCAAAAATACATGTTCAATATTTTTTTGTAATCTAACTGACGGACTTTATAGTTTTTTTTATTCACCTACCTTATTGGTATTATTTATATACTTTATTGTACACCTAAAAATACAGGAACAAAAGAAACTTAAAACTAAAAAATATACAACGGGTGGCCTTATCGCATTCCGCGATCTCTTCCAGGCAACCTGGTATTATTTGATTTGACAACTACCATCGAAAACCAACTCTTAAGGTTACGCTAGTCAACGGCACGAACTATTTTGTGCGCGGGGTTAAAATGAATTTTATATCAACCGACAACACGTGCGGAAGAGATAGATGCTTTGATGAGCAGTAGGAAGCTAGTTCGCGTACGAATACACACTTTTGCAAATTTGTAGCGAAATAGATAGTGATTTAGGACTTTCGTCCGAAATTATATAAACAGACTTTTGGTAGTCTGGATATCATGAAAAAATGACTGAACGAATCTGTTCAAAATAAAATTACTTCCATTGTTGAACTACCAATCTATCCCTGTATGGAGGCCGTTTTGCAATTTTCCGTCTTCTTATGGTATTTATTTGCGCCCAAAAATGCGTTAAAATTAGTGTCGAAATGTGGAACTTTCGACGCTCATTACTTTCAAATATTTTATTTTTTTACTTTTTTGCTTCCATACAGGGCTAGATAATGATGAGACAAACTGATGTCACTTTTTATTTTGAACGTACATTGTCAAACAATGGAATAATCCCTAGACTACGTTTGTATGGAAGAATTTTCGACTAGTGTACCCTTAAACAATCACAATATGACTATATTCATCAAACTCTTTGATGTATTCTTTCCTCTACTACATTTTAACCTTTTGAAGAATTTTTCCAAAATTGAACGAAAACAGCATTATTTGTTACTCTTATTATCAATCTACTTCGCCAAAGCACGAGCTACCTTCGCGCAGCTGAGACCTGTGTCAAATCCGTGCTGCGTGCTTGCTCCGGGTGCGAAACGTGGCAGATCACAAAAGACATCTCACAACAGATTCAAGTCGTTGTCAACTGCTGTCGTTCGTCGCATACTCGGAATCTACTGGCCCGAGACCATCACTAACGTAGAGCTGTCGGAGAAATGCCACGAGAGCCCGATCGACCGCCAGATCAAGCGCCGCAAATTAAATTGGATTGGCCAAATGCTGCGAAGGGATTCTGATCATATACCCAAGCAAGCGCTGGATTGGAATCTGCAAGGCAAAAGAAAGCGTGGCCGCTCCCGTCAAACCTGTGGCGCATGGTTGACGCAGTGGTCGAGCGATTGACTGCTGCGCTGCATGTCGCGGGTTCGATGCCCGCACGGAACAAATATTTGGATGACCAACAGATAGTTGCTCCGGCTCTGGATGTTGTGTATGTGAGTTAATATGTTTGTAAATGCACCCACGCTACAGGAAGAAATTCCTAGTGTAGGGGGGGTGTTCTTAAAATAAAAACCTGTCGTCGCACCGTGTTGGCAGAAGCGACTAGCAAGACAAGACCGATCGCGATGGAGGACTACTGTGGATCCTCTGCCCCATCCAGGGGATATAGGACATGTTCTATCTATGTTCTATGCTAAAGAATTTGGTTTCCGCACTTAGATGGTCCTTTTGATGGAACATTTTATGTGGGCCATGGCGGCTGTATGGTGGTTATTCCAACCAGACCACCTCCCTCCAGAAGTTAATTAAAGCTCCTGGTTTGCTCGGAACAACTGTGTAAGATCTGGGTGACCCTCGGGTTTGTGTTCTAATTTGGGTGACGCCTGTACATTCAAAGAGTACGTGCGCGACGGTTTCCTCAGTCTCCATGCACGCCCTGTACAGAGGGCTGTCCATTATCCCTATTGTATGAAAGTGTTTGTTTAGCGAGCAGTGTCCCGTGATGGTCCCTGTCACCAGACGCAGGCCGTTCCTGTCCAGGCGTAATAAACGCTTGGCTAGCCTACTATCCAAGGATGGCATAGCTTCTTTGGACTGCCTGCAGCCCAGTGTCGAGGTCCACCAGTTCTCCGCCTCTGTCTGGATAAATTCTTGTAGCCACCTGCGTATTTGGTTGAAGTGGAGTCCGTTTATCCATTGCACACCGTGTTGCGGCTAGACACAGTTATTTGTTCTAGTGCGTTGTGTCATTCAAGTATTAGTAAGCATTGGAGAACTAAGGCGCTGTTGGAGAGTATACGTATGTGGGTATCCGTCCTCTCCTGGCTTCTAGGGCGGCGACCGCTTGTATGATGCTCACACACCCCGCCTGATAGACGGTGTTGAACACTCCTTGCGGGCTAAATATATTTATATTGAGGTCGTTTGAGAAGACGCCGACATAGCACATTAATATAATCATAATATATAATAACCTATCTAAACCTTTATTTTACTCTAAACATACCTTTTTTTACCTTTATTTTACTCTAGGCACAATCTTTTCCAAAATGCTCTAAAAGTGTCATTCGGCCTTGTACTACTAATTCTTAATTCACTCTCCAAGCTTGACCCACTACTTCAATCATTAAAATGTATATGAGATCGTTTATATGCCTAGAGTCCGCTTTTTATACAGAGGAAGAAATTAAATCATTGGACTCTTAAATGTGTCTTTAAAAAGGCTTTCGCTTATGACCAACATTATTGCTTTAGGCTTGGACTATTATCGGTCTTTTAAGTTTGTTGCTGATCAATTCCTTTGAAGAATTAACTCTTAATAAAAAAATTATATAGGTAATAATCGGAAATTCCTAAATGATTAGACGTTTCACACTTTAATCAAATCAGAAGTTAAAGAGTGGATTTTTGTGATATCATCAGCACCTTCATTGCGTATCAGTGTTGACACCACGAAGCACAATCCTTCCCTTTATTTTGATAACTCAACTGTATTCATTGCGTGTTTTACGCTGTCGAGTAGACGGATATTTGAACATATGATTCAATGCATGCAAGGAAAGCGTACCGTGCTCTATTCTTTGCATTTACACAATTAGGGTGTAGATAACGAACATCCACCCCTATAGATAAAGAAATGACTACGGACACTGATCTTTTTGTTATATATATTTTGGTACAAACTGGCAGCTTAATAGCAGAATTGGTGGTTAAACCCACCACACTATTCCTAACCACTGAAACTGCTGACAGCTAGAATTACCAGTGGTGACAATGAAGCTTAGTAAGTAGTAAGTAACGGAAAAAGGATTCAACCTGTCTAAGACCCCGCAACAAAATTAGTAAAAAACCAGCAAAGGAGTATGAAGAGTGTGGTTATTTTTTCTGTGATAACATTTTGTTTTTAGTTGGTACGAGGACGTGTCAAAGCTGAACTTCGATTAAAATTCCCGATGGCAATATTTTGAGTCCCGACCTTTACCTAAAGCCGGCGACCCGATTTTCCAATCGAATGTCTACCAAACGGAGTGTGAAATTAGGACGCCGACAATTTCCCTAGCATCGATGCAATTAGACCCAATAACTATACACATATCTGTATAGATTCCACCAGAACTAAATGGATAACGTTAATTGCCAATTATGAGTTTGAGGGACAATCTAAAAGGATATTGCTATTCAGGGTCAAGCTTGAACAGTGGCTTTAGTTTGTTTCTCAGAAAGAACCCTGTCTATACTCTTCAAATAATACAAAAAGATGCTCCAAAGCATAATATAGAGTTATGGACCAAGGTATTTTCATTATTCAAAACCTCGCGTTTGATCTTCTGATGGTCACGATGGTGTGGTCGACAGTGGCACGTTTGCCTGGAATTAACCTATTCACTCTTGAATTACTCCGATTAATAAAGAGAAGATTATTTTTATAAGGTTTGCATGAACAGTGATTTCAGTATTAGTTCAGTCAAATTTTTATTTAATTTAATTTTTATTGAATTTTTGGTTTGATTTTGATTTAATTTTAGTTATGCTTGCCTGCCTTGAATTTTCATTTTAATGGTATCACAAATTGATAATGTTTTTAATTGCTGGGTGATGAAATTCTGGTGACCTGTAAGGTTCTCATTACCTACCACGGGCACCAGAGTTTCAAGACCATTTGTTTAGTGTAATTTGTTTTAACGCCAAAAAAAAAGAAAAGTATATTACCCAAGTTTTTAAATTAACTATAGGCTCGCGTTCGACCACTATATCGCCTGATGGTAAGCGATGATGTGGTATATGTTGAAGCACCATAGAAAAATACCTCTGCCCACGGAAAATGAAAAAATCTTAAAAAAACGCAAAATTTATGCTTCACTACACATAGATCAAGGTTAATGTAACATAAAAAGCCAAAAAGCTTCACTAACCTTCAAATATATCAAACACACTCCAATCCAACCTCGAATCTCTTCATCAAAGTCATCCTCCAATAACTCAAAAGCCAATCTCAATTACTATTGGAAACACCTAAAGAGGTACGTCTCACGTATTGCAGGAATGCTAGGAAAGTGTGCAAGTAACCCCGGGACGTGACCTGGTTACTATGGGAAGGTACAAAAAGTTTGCTATTGTGATTCCTTGCGCGCAAACTAATTTAGATTCGCTGGAGATTCTGCGGCGCGGCGTTGATTTCGTGGGCTTGTTCGTATAGAGGTGGCAGACTTATGATATAAGATGATTTTGTTATTAATTAACGCGATTGAGTAGGGTCTCTTATTCATGTTTCTATAGCGTCAGTTAATTATGTTTAGATATGGGTTGGACTGGCGTATAAATGAAGGCTTCAGAAGTTTCCATAGAAATTTTTATATATATAGCTTTTGCTATTAACTTATTTGTAGAAGAAAATATTTTAAGGACCTACATCCGCTTTAGTGCCGTAAAACGGTAACTTACTAAAGCATACTCCTTAGTAACGGCTCGGTTAAAAGGTTTGAAAAAAATATTTATTTATTATTGCTTCAAGTATATTATTTTTAACACATGGTTTTTTTGTATAACAGATAGTTATGCTTTAAAAAAATAATTAACAAAACGCAATTTTTTCGCTACTTTTGGATACTCCTCCCAAACGACTTGGATGTTTTAAAATATTTTAACACAGAAAAATTGATGGCTGGAATTTCTTCATAAGTAACATAGCATATGTAAATCAAATAATATTTTGCAAACAAAACTGTTCAAAAGAAGGTTCAATATTGATATTTTGGCATCGAGCGGGCGCACGGCCAGTACTGCGTTAACATTGGGGCGTATATATCGCCTTAAGAAGCTTAAGAATGTATAACTAATCTTTATGTGTGCGATATAAAAATATCAAATATATAAAATCTAAAGCTGTTCTTTAACATACTACAATACATTAAATGAACTGTTAGCCATAACTGTTCAGTCATCGTTCACGCGTGAACTTTGCCGCAGAGAATCACATTTATATCCTAAAACAATTTACAAGCTTTCCTACTATTATTTTGGAACAAGTCCACCTGTAAATCACTATATTCCCAACCACTGCAACTCCTGAAAAACAGGATCAACAGTGGCGACCACCAGAAGTTTGAGGAATCCCGGATATTTTCTTACGGTCTCGAATCTAAAAAGTACAGCTAAAAATCTGAAAAGTACAGCAAAAAAATTGAATTGCTACAAGCATTGCCAGTTCTATACTTTACTATAGTAGTGGAGACTGAGGAACAAAATGTGCATGTTGAAGTAGCATCATGAATAACAAAATCAACGCTCCCCTGACCGCTTTGTGATAAAGAGACAAATCGGAGAAAACTTGTACAATGACCGCGAAAAGTAAAAACACTTTCTGTATACTTATACCTACACGTATTACTTAGTAGGCCGTTTCTTGCCGGATTCTGGGCGGAACTTGAAACACGTCCGGAGTCATGTTACGCCATTGAGAAAGATAAACGAGTATGAAGTTGATAGCTAACATGAAAACTCGTGGACATCTTTCATTCTGTTTACGGTAATTGTAAAGTTGGGAGGAGTGGCAACAAGCCAGAAGCTAGACGCTGATTTTATAGTTGTTTATCGACGTTTTGTACACAAATCACGCTTCAAACCTGATCCAGAGTCGTCCTAAAGATTTATTTTAGAAGAATTGGACAACATTACTTATAATAAGCACGTTTTTGGGCATTAAAGCTCAATAGGCGTAACACTTTTCATACAGATTTTTATTAGGTTACCGTAAGAACCATTTCTGTGAAAACGCGTAGTCAGTTTTCACGTCGTACCTTTCTGCGGTTGCCTTAAAAGATTCAAAGAATTTTGCAACAAAGTTACGGAATGCGTGGTATGCTAAGAATCGATAGGTCCGGCTGAGGATGATGTGAGTCACAGTTCTGACAAGCATATTTATTGGGTTTGTGACAGTAAGCCGTTAACGTGATACAGCTCTTATAGTTTCTAATTTTAAGAATCTTCTGGCCTGTATTTTCGAAAGGGGTAGCCGAGAAGATTTCTAGTACACACACATCTCAATTCAGTGGTTTTATGGAGGACGAACCTTTTGCCACTGACCTGGCATAAATACAGACCACGTGCTGTTAATTAGTAGTAACGACTTGCCCAACCTGCATTCTAATCCTGGACCAATTAGTCTAACATGCGCTAGATTATTAAGAGAAACAGTAGTAAAAACAAGACAATAGTTAGATAGTAGATGCCAGCGTCCGTGTTCCCGAGCTCCCGACCTTCAAAGAATTAGTGATATAATAGAGAAGAAGTAGTTCATCTTCTGGGCTCGCCCGATCCTTCCAAGACCTCATCCGTCTGACCAGATCGAGGTCAAAGATAGGCTCTTCACGAAAAATAGACATGTCCCTGTTTTATCTATCCTTGTATATCCTAAGGTCTTGTACCGCCTTTAGGTTACACTCCAGCTACTTCAATTTAATTAGGAAAGGAGGCAGACAGGGCAATGATACAACCTGTGCCTAATTTAAATGCGTTCCTCGTCGGGCTAGGGCTCGTAGGTCACGTTCAATACGGACCTGTCCTACTGCCATTTCATAGCATATATGATGTTAAGACAAGGTTGAAAAGTCCTCCCACAATGTACTGAAGGGGAATGACTTACATAACTTTTAAGTGTATCAAAAGTCCAGTCACAAGCCTAGCACCTACTTCTTCGAAGTACGGCATTGCGTTCAGACTATTAAATAAATAAAATGTTTGTAGTTACAACATATTTTATTCCCTACATGTTTTGCAATAAACCTACACACTGTAGATACTAAACGTGCAGTACTTACACCTAAACTTTATCTTACCTGCCCATCAAACTCTTACCTTTCTATAAAACTATTTGAAGGATTCCTAATTATATACTAAAATTATTAACTCACTGACACACATGTCGAGATTTGCATATGACCTACTACTACTCACCATACCTACTCGGTCATTAACGTAAGAAAAATACATAAATCACTTCTCAATGTCACAAATAACGATAAATGAATTTTAATACGGAAAGGATGACGATGATCTTTAGTCTAAGTCAAGACAGTACATAATTAAGCCAAGACCGAAATTAGACAGACAAGAATCACTTCTAAACAAAAAATTATAACGTGAACACACTTTTCAAAACAGTGTCATAGTCAAAGTTATCTATAAAATTAGCTAAAATAACTGATCTGATTTAAGTCAAATCTGCTTTTTCTAGAAAAATGCGTACACTCTGGTGTGCCCACCGCCTCATGCTTATTTACTTGAACCTAATTGGAGACGCATGCCATGCATATTAATTTTATTTATCTAATAATAGACACTGAATATTCGAATAGTAAAGAGAGACCAATAGCCTTGGGCAATGTCTTCTTGTCTCTTGTAAGGCGGTTCGATCAAAGGATAGAGAAAGCAGAACTCCTTGGCTCCTTGGCCTTGACATGGCTAGGAGACTTCTTTCTTTGTAGCCTTAGGTAATCATCTGAAATAAGGGCTACAACCTGGGAGTCTTTAAGTCAAGAGTGAATAAGTTACTTCTGGTAAGCGTGCTACACCGTTGATCACATCATCGCTTACCATCAGATGAGATAGTGTTCAAACGCGAGCCTGTCAATAATAAGAATTAAAATCACTTTCTCTTAATTTGCACCCCTTGGCCCTTTAAATATTAAATCTATATATATTATTTACATATAATAAATCTGCAGAAAAGAAATTTTTGTACATCGAAAATATTTCCAAAAAAAAAAGCCAGGGTGTTAAAGAATAATCAACAGAACCTATTTCCGGCATTTTTGGAATTTTTGTCTTTTTATCTGTTTGTCTGTTTATTTGTGCACGCATCACGTGAAATGTGCGGAACCAATGTTAATACCCTTTATACATAAAAATTGTGCGTAACTTGAAGAATTACTTAGTTTTTGTTTCATCGCAATCTGTTCACTCTATCAAAAGTTAGATGAATTTAAAGTGTTCAAGAAGTAAAATTATCATAACACGCAATTAAGATACTCGGACAGTTGAACTCGATATTCGATAGATGGCATTGTGCATTTGAAGTCGTTTTCTGAATGGCGGTGTTAAGATTCTCCGCGAAAAAAATGGTAGGTAGTAGGGTAGGCAGGATGGTAAGAAGTAGAGTAGGGTTGGCAGACAGATGACGGGAGCGAAGCCGCGGGCACAGCTAGTACTGAATATAAATTGATTGAATAACATTTAATTGAAATCTCTTTGTTTTTGGTTACTACGAGTACTACAGAACACAATTGTAATTTAATTTATGTATTCAGATTCTGAATATATTATATGGGACATACAAACTTTTCCGGCGTTCGTGCGGAAACCCAACCCAAATACGGAAGCGGTCGCTCAACCGGTTTTGTCGAAAATTAACGCATATAAACTTACTTACAATAATTTTATGTACCAAACCATTTGTGGAGGCAGGTTTTTTGATGGTTTCATTCTAATTTATGATAAACACAGGTCAAAAGGTGATTATCTAGTGTTCGTAGAATTGAGAAGACCTTCCTCTATCAATCAATCTATCTAACTTTTTTCTATGTAAGGATCGACTATCATTCTAAGGATGTTGACCAAAACAAAATATAGTCCGTCAGTTAGATAGGTAACCTAAAAATTGTGGACACGTATTTTTCTTTTACCACGTAAACAAAAAAATACGACGACGCAGTGCGTTAATATTTTAACGCCACTGTATCGCCGTAATTAATTTCGATATTTCATGTGACGTCACGGTGTGCTACATTTTATACTAACAAAGTGACGTCAGAAGCCCCCACTCCTGAAATTTGATGCGCTGTATCGTTGTAAATATTTATTGATTTGATAAAGCAAAAATACGGGTCCAATATTATTTGAAAATATCACTCATCATCTGCTTAGCTTTTTTCCCAATTATTGTTTCGGGTCGGCTTCCAGTCTTACCGGATTCAGCTGAGTACCAGTGTTTTACATGGAGCGACTGCCTATCTGACATTCACAACCCAGTAACTGGGTAACATGATACCCCTTGGCTAGACTGGTGTCAGATCTCAAGCTTCTGACTACCCGTAACGACTGTCAAAGATCTTCAAATGTCAGCCGGGACCAACGGCTTAACGTGCTTGCCGAGGCACGGAGGAAACTCGGTATGTTGAAACGGTCACCCATCCACGGACTGACCTCGTCAAGCGTTGCTTAACCTAGAAGATCGACCCGTTCCAGCTCCTCTATTTGATAATATCACTGACAGACTGAATAGAGTTATCATTTTTCTTCCCAGGAAACATCCCTATTCTCCATGACGAAAGATAGAACATACCTCTAACTGTTAGCAAACCATTGAAATTACCTTTACTACAGAATGACCTATATGTGTTTATTTATACTATTTTGATATTATATATCTTGTTCTATTTTTATTTCTTAAGACGACGACTAACGCCAACGACCTTGAGGGAACAAAACGCGCACTCGTTTCACACCCGGGCGACCCGAAATTTAGTAGTTTTTTTTACTTTCGTTATTATTCTATGACTTTAAAAAAAAAAAGCCTCAGATCAAAATGTATATAATTAAATTGTCTTTGAGATGGTGTCGATTTCATTAAAATACGGTCAGCGGTTTTGGTGTGATTGTGGTGTTTTTGTCCGTTTTAGACATAACTTTACAAATTAATTACACTATGTTATACGAATAAAACTCAAAATTTGCTCAGATCAAATTATTAAGAAAATAGTCTAATATAACATATATTTTTTGCAAAAAAATACGACTAGCCATTTAGACGTGATTATCATTTTAAAATCAGCTACTCAAGGGAATTGGCGCCTTAAATATGATCCGTTTCCGTAAATGTGTCCGTGGCATCAACAGTGGGCCCTATCAGAATATCAGCGCAGCGTTATTTTCTTTTTGATATCGTTGCACATGCTGAGATAGGAGCCTTTTTAGTCTCGCACGGGGTTGTTCGGTGTCTCCTGTGCGGGTCAGAAAAAAAAAAAAAATTATTTCTTTCTTTCTTTCTATATACAGATATATGCCGCTAACCTGCTACCATTGAGGAATGAATGAATATCACGTGTCGTAGTATCCTCTGTTTCCGCGAAAATTCGATCGAAGCACGTACAATGTACATACCTATCACTAAATTGCATCTCATGTTTCCACAGAAAATTGCTATTCTACCAACATCACATTTTAAACATCGAATACTGCAAAGTCTACATCGATGAAACAAATCTCGGTTACCGAAACTAGTTAAAAGTTGTTATAACGGTCCGAAATTTCGCTAATACCTATAAATAACCAGTCTTAAGTCACACCTGTACTATGTGGCTCAAATAAATAATTAAAACATGTTTTTTGGGTTCCATATATCATTATTGAAACGATACAAAATTGTTTCAATCATGGCGGCTGGCGTGTTGGCGGTTGGCCTGGCATGGTTTAAAAATAGAACACTTTTCTTATTGGCTGTTTATTTTGTCGATCAATCATTATGGTGGAAAATGGTGTTTAACTACTTGGTAATTAATTTGCAAGTCCTGGTAGGAATGCCTCTTGTGGTCAAGACACATACTATACTAGTTTCTGCCCGTGGCTTCGTTCGCGTAAAAAGTGTTTTATCATCATCATCATCATATCAGCCGAAAGACGTCCACTGCTGGACATAGGCCTCCCCCAAGCCTCGCCACATTGACCGGTCTCGTGCGTCCCGCAACCAGCGGACTTATCATCCTAAGGGAATACAAACTATCCTAAGTCCTACCCAGGGTCTCAAACTATCTCCATGCCATCTATCTACTCAATTCTAAACTACAAGGTGGGCCAAAAGAAATCACCCTATTGGAAGATGCTCTCATTTTTGCAAATGGCCGCCAATGTCACGCTGGAGGAGTCATCGGGCCATTTTTTTTCGAGGATGCCGCTGGCCAAACGACAACAGTGGACGGTGCCGCAATTGGACGAATTAGGACTGAAGGACATGTGGTTCCAACAGGACGGAGCAACGGTACACACTGCGCGAGCCACAACCGATATTCTGAAGGCAGCGTTCCTGGGTCGCCATATCTCTCGTTTTGGTGATTTGCACTGGCCCGCAAGATCGCCCGATTTAAGCGTTCCAGACATTTTTTGTGGGGTTTTATGAAGTTCCGCGTTTACGTGAACAAGCCCGAGACTCTGGAAGCCCTTAAGGACAACATTCGACACGAGTGCTAGAATCTGTCGCCCGAAGTTCTCGCCGAAGTGATGAAAAATGCCATAAAACGAGATCAACTGTGACGGCGCCCATTTGGCCGATATAATATTCTTGACTTGACCAATAAAATTCTAAAGGTTCAAATAAACATAATCAAAAAACAGAATCGGAGTTTATCATTTAGAAAAAAAAAACAGCCAAACAACATCGGATGACTTCTTTTGGCCCACCTTGTATATCAATTTCATCTAAATCGGTTCAGTAGACCCAGAGATTACCCTCTACAACCTCACAAACTTTACCTCTTTATAATATTAGTATAGATTTCTTTAAAACGACTTCTAGGTCTTATTTTTTTGCTTTTGCGTTAGCAATATCTTTCGTCATTTTGCATTCAGGCCAAATCAAAGCAATTCAATTCATTTTGCGTGGCTTACATACTTATCTAGTTGTTTCTGCGTTTTGTGTGCCGCTTAATTTTAATTCTATCTCTTCCACTTTATCAGGTTTCAAATGCACCGTCCTCTGCCTAAAAGCCTTATTTGCTCAACAGGGTTGAAACAGATATTACGCATATTTGACCTGAATTCGATATTAGCCGTGGACAATAATAGCACAGCTCTACTTTCAAAGGTCATAGGCGAGCGATAATACCTCTACACAACCTACTACCTACTCGGAATGTTCGATACATAGCTCTCTCTACCACGCCCGTTTTTAGATTATGCTGGACCTAACCTTGCCACAGTTTAAGTTCATCTTCCTACACTTAAGTATTTTTATTTATACATGGTGTTTTTTTGTTTGTACCCAAAGGGTAAAATCGGGACCCTATTACTGAGACTTCGCGATCCGTCTGTCTG
The DNA here is from genome assembly GCA_948252205.1 of Orthosia incerta. Classification (NCBI taxonomy): domain Eukaryota; kingdom Metazoa; phylum Arthropoda; class Insecta; order Lepidoptera; family Noctuidae; genus Orthosia; species Orthosia incerta. The sequence continues at coordinate 7,712,225 of OX411757.1, read as the reverse complement.
TCTGTCTGTGCGTCTGTCACCAGGCTGTATCTCATGAACCGTGATAGCTAGACTGTTGACATTTTTACAGATTATGTATTTCTGTTGCCGCTATAACAAAAAATACTTGAAAACAGAATAAAATAAATATTTAAGTGGGGCTCCCCCCATACAACAAACGTGATTTTTTTTGCCGTTTTTCTCGATAATGGTATGGAATCCTTCGTGCGCGAGTCCGACTCGTACTTGGCCGGTTTTTTGATATCCCATAGCTTTAGGGATACATTCTAAAAGAAAAAAGTATGCAAAAAGTCCTAAAGTATGTGGTCCAAAATGCATAGTTTCGAAGATATCATAAACCAAAATTAATTTATTTCAATAAAAATTGCATCAATTTATAAAAAATGCAAAAAATACATACAATTATAGAGTAATAATTCATATGCCAGTTGATTCTTTGATATGATCTCATTCATACCCCAGAGTTAAAAAAAACACCTTGTATATTACACTAGAAATAAGCTACTATTTTAATTAATTATTGGTAGTACTTTTACGAAAGTTTCTTGTACCTATATTACACAAGAAATTAGCTTCTATTTTAATTAATTATTGGCAGTACTTTTACGAAGGTTTGAGAAAGATATCTTTTGTTGTGTTGAGCCCCATTGATCGATCTCGCCTCATGGAAAGAAATGGATTAGGTGTATACCTCCTTTATCCATCGTCTTCAATCTTAATACGATGGAATGAGCAAGACCTAAAGATTTTTCTCTTTTTATTCAAGATCCTATAATTTAAGTGGCAGCAGGCTATATTGCTCGAAGATAGGATGGTTGATGGAGTCGAAAAGTTCTAGAAAGAAAACGTTGGAAGTTCTCCCACAAGATGGACCGATGATGGCTTCGAGAATCTGCTTTATGTGAGATGTGCATAGGAACGGTTTATGTGGCTACACTTGGAGGAGGCCTAATTATGTCCTGCAATGGCAGTCTTTCCGCTGAAATGATAATGACCTTTAATTATGAAAAAGCCAATTTAGAGAGTAATAAATTTTACTTTACAAGTAATAAATATCTGTCTTCCAATATCATATAGTTTGCTATCACATTATTCTGAAAAACTTACAATAAATGCGGTATTGGATTTTTCTTTACCAATAATTTACCCAATGCTATTTTGCAGAAAATCCAATACTGCAGCTTGGAAACTAGGATTTTCTAAGCATTTCATTTTCTTTTACGGGATAGATTAACTGAAAACCTGAAAGCATAAATATTGAGGCAAATTTGATAAAATTCAGTTCATATTTAGCTGGGACACACTTAATGTGAAGGTAGAGGACCGGGTGCAGAGGGTGAAGAGCAGTGGTGGCCCAGTGGTATTGGCTGTGACTTACAAGTTGTAGGTCGTGAGTTCGAATCCAGGCAGGCGCTTTACTTTGTGTAAATTATTTCATCACCACTGCTCTCAAAACGGTGAAGGAAAACATCGTGAGGAAACCGGCATGTCCTAGAACCAAAATTCGAAGACATGTGACATCCGCCAATCCGCACTGGGCCCGCGTGGTGGATAACAGGCCCATCCCCTCTCACAGAGAGGAGGCTTGTGTCCCAGCAGTGGGAACATTAATAGGCTGATGATGTGATGTGATGTGAGGACCGGGTATTGTGGCGCAGCTTGGAAGAGGCAATGGTGTCTTATCCCATACAAAGAAACCGCGCCGACGTACTGTACTGATTATACTGATTATTTTTTGTACATCGATCGCATTCGGTTCCGTTCCACGGATATAGATGGTGATCTATATATCGTCGTGGAACGGAACCAAACGCGATCGATTTACAAAAAATAATCGGTATAATCAGATGAAAAACGCTAGTTACGTCGCGCGTCGGCACGGTTTCTTTGTATGGCATGAGGCATCTGTATGCTAGTATTATATTATCTGTGGAAGAGGTAATTCTAAATCCAGCTGTGGACAGCGATAGTCTGAGATGATTGACTTCATTAAGATTACAAAAATATGGTTACCCACCCAACCCTTCATGGTATTCCCCGAAGGGTATACTGATATAATATAATATTAATTATATAGGTATCACAACTTCACGCTTGCATTAGGCATGATGTTATTTTTTAATTCAATTAACAGAAATTGTGTTTACCTACCGTTCGGATGTTAATAACTAGTATTAGTACCTAGTACTAGTTAGTATTAGTACCTACTTCTATTTACATAAATGAAGACGTTAATGAGACGATTAAGATTAATGAGATCAAAGGTTGCGACTGAGTGTCACCGTAATATGCATATTATGTTAAATTTTAATTTATTGGCTCTGTCGCAAAATGACCACTTCTCAAAATGACTACAGGTAGCAAAATGTCCCTTTCTCACAATGTTCCTTTCGCAGAATGTCCCTTTCGCATAATGTCCCTTTTGCAGAATGTTCCTTTCTCAGAAAGCCCTTTCGCAAAATGTTCCCTTCCTCAAAAAGGCTGCTCAACTTGTATCAAGCGCAAGTTCGATCGTGCATGGAGTACTGTTCTGATCTCTGGGACGGATCTGCCAAATACCAGCTAGATGCACTAGGGTCGATTGAAAAGCGGGCCAAGAGACTCATCGGCAATGAGGCACTGGTTAAGTCAAAGCTCCAGAGCCTTGAACATCGTCGCCGAGTTGCCAGTTTGTCGGTTTTTTATCGATTACATTTCGGGCGGTGTGCGATGGAATTGCATGACTTGATTCCGCCCAGCCCGTTCCATCATCGGACTACCAGACGTACGGCGATGCGTCATCGGTACATGGTGGACATCCCACCCATACGCACAAAACGTTTTGGGGACACTTTTATTATGCGTACAGCTAAGGAATGGAATTCCCTGCCGGAGTCTGTGTTTCCCGATAGCTACAATCTAGAGTTCTTTAAGTCAAGAGTGAATGGTTTTTTTCTAGGCAACCGTGCTTCACCGTCGACCACATCATCGCTTACCATCAGGTGAGATAGTGGTCAAGCGCAAGGCTAGAGATAATAAAAAAAAAAACAAAAACCGTCAGTAAAAAAAACTGGTCAAGAGCCAGTAGGTGTACAACACAGAGGGGTACTGGGTAGGTGCATGCACATGATTGTCAAAAAGGCAAAAGTATATGGGATTGACAAGTGATATCGATAATCACGTGATCAATCCCTAACATTTTACATTTCGACTATCGCCTTCGCTGAAATCGAATGTCACTTGTCTAGTGCCTCTTGAATAGAATATTCACAATCTGAAGACAAATCTGAAGTAAAATATTCTAGAACATCAGAGGTTCTGCTGTGTTTTGTTAAATATAATAAAACATCGTGAGGAAACGTGGTCTTAGGTAGATATCATCATCTTCCTGCCCTTATACATGTTACTTGGGGTAGGCGCAACACGTTTTCTTCTTCCATACCCTGTCCCCTGTCAAGCTGTTACTGACTCCTTTTTCTTTCATATCACTCCTCACACAGTCCATCCATCGTTTCTTTGGCCTACTTTACCCTCTCCATCCATCCATATTTATATTCATAACTCTTTTAGTAACATGCATTTCATCCCTCCTCATCACATGACCATACCAGGATAAACGGTTTCCTATCAACTGTTCTGTCACTGGCGCTACTTTAAAACTTCCTCTAATATACTCATTTCTCACTTTAACCATTCTCGTCACTCTGCACATCCATCTCAACATTCTCATCTCTGCTACATGCAATCTCCTCTCATCCATCTTTTTCACAGCCTAACATGTTGATTCATACAGTTTACACGGACGGAGTACGGTCTTTTAGATTTTCCCCTGTAACTTCTTCTGGTAGATTCAGTTATTATAAATCATCAACCCATCTTGAGCAAGCGTTGCTCGTGCCTTCTTTATAAGAGAAGAAGCTTTTACCCTGCACTGCCCAGCAGTGGGACAGTAAAATGCTGGTTTTATTATATTGATAAAATGTAAAATATTTGAAAGTCTACTAGAGATTCGTTGTTCGTGAGATAATTACAAAAATCTACCTAAACAAAATCTGCAAAAATATTTTAGTCACTATATCATATGAAATTAAAATGGGACTTTCATCTCATTAGCCAAATCAGAGGCATTCTAAACATTCAATTTGATGTTTATGATATCTGGTGACTTATAGCTTATGTTTTAAAACCTAGACTAAATCTTCTAGGCCTTCTTTCTAGGCAAGGATTTCCATTTTAATAAAAATAACAGACTTGTTGATTAATGTGTTTTCGAGGTGTTTTGAATTAACATCATTAATTTTCTCTGCATTCTATGTGATCAATGGTATTCTTGATGACAGCCATAAATTATTCTTAGTTGACATCTTTTTCGCATTTTTTTGACAGATTTAAGATTGTTTTCTAGAGTTTAGTACCGTAAGGTGAAACAGAAACGCTTCGAATTATGATTTTCATTCGCTTGAATCACAGTAAAAAATAAGCACAACACCGGGTAAGAACATCTCACAACACTAACACTTTTTACACGTTAACCCACCCACATTAGGCAAGGACCCCGTTGAAATATCACTGAAATCACTCACACGGAAGGATTTAGCCTAAATCCTTCTAAGCTCGTCATATGTTTTCTAACCCTTCTGGCACACGTTATCATCTAACAACATGCATTTTAAAGTGATAATTATAATGGTCAATAAAATACAAAAAATACGACCCATTAAAATCAATGATATCAATATTCCGGAACGCACACACCATTTCCTTAACTACCGATACTCCAATCACACCATTAACAGAACTACTTAAAATTTAAAAATAGAATACAAGATGGACACACCATTAAATATTTATAACAAAAACATTAAGTGAGTCACAGCGATAATGGTATGCTGTTAGCATTCCCATTTACTTGTGTCCCATACAAAATGATAACAATTCCCTTTTTGTTAGTGCGTTACCAACAGTCGCTACACTTATACGTTTACACAATATTCTGTGATTTTCAAAACCTAAATAGTTTACAGATAATTAAAAGCGTAAAATAAATATAAAGTTTCATCAATTTTTTTTTGAAGCCATGGCGAAAGTGTTCTTTTTAGTGATGTGCTTAGTGCTAGTGCATGTATCGGCAAAGTATGTCGATAAAAGGAAATGTCCTGAAGTGAGAGCTGTGCCGCACTTTGATTTGCCGAGGGTTTGTATTACATATTATCTACTTTTCCTTAAATAACATTAAGGTTACACAAAAGATGGCTCTTGCTACGATATAAGGATTCATAGATGATATCATTCTGTGACTACCATTCGCCAGCCAAGAATAGTAACTTTGATATGGGTATTTCCCTAGGATTGTCCTTTGTCGCCTGTTGTGTTGGGACGTTTTCACTTAATAATTCTACATTTCTCTCAAATTTAATGCAAAATATTAAGTAACATCTGAATTAAATGAAAGCTTCCACCTAATTACATTGTAAAAAACTGGCCAAGTGTGTGTCGAATTTAGCACATTTAGGGTTCCGTACCAAACCGCAAAAAAAGTTGATTGTAATAGCAAAAAAGAGGAAATTTCAAATAAAAAATCTTATTCATCGATTGGTATTTGTGAGTAAAATATACGTAATAATAAACATTATAACCAAATTTGAAGTCAATAGATCAATAGGAAGTTAAAAAAAATTGTATTTATCTTCTCAACGAGCTCTAAACAAATCCCACTTGATGGAGCAGGATAAAACTTATTGGCGCTCGTTTTGCCAAAACATTAAAAAATATGTTTTGACAATTTGTATGGCTTTAATAATAATAATAATAACATCTTTATTTCCCAAAACAACAAATAACCTTGCACAATTTTTTTAAAAGCATCGTAAACAGGCACGAAATAATGTTGCAATCTTGCACAGTTCTTCCACAGGTTTACAGTTTGGCACTTAACAAGTTTACAAGCTTGCACAGTTCCAAACAGTTATGTAGGTAGGCACTAAAAGGATTGAAAACGGAACTGATTCATCCTGTTCCCCGTACTAGTTTAAACTGTACTACGGTGGAACAGCCCGCCTCGATCACCGCACAGTTACCTTTAGTGTTACACAAGTGATAAAAACATATTATTTTAGAAAAACATTTCGTAGACCAAACAAAGTACAGCAGATATAATTTATTAGGGTAAACGTAAAAAAAAAAATGGAATTTATTATTTCTGTCTTTGTAGGTAATTCTTAAAATTGACATAGTATACGTAAAATTTTTCGGTGCTCTGTTTGTTTACACAAAATATTGTTGTTTGCAAAACAATTACATAAAAACTAATACAAAATAATGAAAAATGGGTTTTAGATCGGAAATGTACCGCTTATCACAACTATTCCAAACTAACTACTAAACTATCTAAAAATAAGGAGTGTAGTTGATATTGTGTGTGTTTGAGTGTGTGTGAGTGTGAGTGCGCGTCTAAGTGTATGTGAGTGCGTGTGTGTGTTTGTGCAGTCGTTGTTTGTGTCTGTGATGTAATAAGGTAACTCAGTTAAATATCGACTTTTAAAATTGATTCAGTCGAATCATAGTTCAGTGATTTTAGAAGTTTAAAGAGTTCAGTTTTAAAATCACGACTATTAAGATGGCGGACTTTTATGGTCTTTGATATTTTATTATAGAGGAATGGACCAAGGAAGCTTATAAATCTTTGCGCAAAAGAAGTTTTACAGCGAGGCACGGAAAATACAATATCTTGCCTTCTTCTTGTCGCAAATTCGGGTTGATTTTTATGCTGACTTAATAATGTGGCCTTAATAAATAGCTGTCTTACTGTAAGGATTGATAATTCTGAGTACAAAAATTGGGTGGGGTATCTAAATCTTTTGTGAGTCATTACCTTAAGAATTGCACGTTGCGCTCGTTCCAAACCAATAAGAACAGTCCTGGAAGCACCCCCCCATGCCGTAATAGCATAAGTTATAATGGACTGGCATAAGGAAAAATATACTAACAAGGATAAGTTTGGTGGACAAAAACTACGTATACTCTTAAAGATGTATATAAGTTTCCCGACTCTAGATGTAAGGGTTGAGACATGTTCTTTCCAGTTTAAATGCTGATCAATAATCACACCTAGGTATTTGATTGCAGATGTTTTGGAGAGTTCATGACAAGGGCAATTCCCCGAGATATTACATGTTTGGGCCTTTAATTGAATAATGTTAGGAGGTGGTTGACTGCTCTTTGTTAAACTAAATGTTATGTATTTAGTTTTGAGTGTATTTAGGGTAAGAAGGTTTGAGTGTAACCAGTCTGAGACAATCCCAATGCCCTCTTTAGCCATTTCATTTGCTTCTTTCCAAGTTTTGCCGCTAAATACAAGAGCTGTATCGTCTGCGTACGCAAAGATTTGGCCCTGCCTTAACTGTAAATCACATAAGTCATTCACATATATAAGGAAAAGCGTGGGTCCCAAAACACTCCCTTGGGGCACACCGAAAGTCACGTTCTCCAGGTCACTCATGTAGTTGATTATCCCAACACATTGTGTTCTATTAGACATATAGTCTGTAAAAAGTTTAAGAGCTATTCCACGGATTCCCAGACGTTCCAGTTTTGCAAGGAGCAGGGAAACCGAGACCGTGTCGAAAGCTTTTGCCAGATCCAGGAACACTCCTATGGTTTTCTTCCCTGAATCCAGGTCATCAACAATGGCAGAAGTTAGGTTTTTTATAGCATCGTTAGTGGACTTGTTTTTTCTGAAACCGAACTGATTGCTTGAGAGTAGTTTCTGAGATTCAAGGTAACTAATTAGCCTACTGTTCATAACCTTCTCAAGAACCTTAGATAAAGAAGGTAGAAGCGATATTGGCCTGTAATTCGAGACACAGTCTTTGTCCCCCGCCTTATGGATAGGAATTATTAAAGCCTTCTTGAGGGCTTCGGGAAAAACACCCATCGACATGCACTGATTGCATATCATTGTTATGGGCCAAGCCAGTGCATCCACGCCTAATTTTAATATTGTAATAGGAATTCCATCACAACCAGTAGCATTGGACTGTTTTAAATTCAGTATGATAGATTTAACTTCATCAGTATCCGTTGGCAGAAGGACGAAAGAGTTGAGATTGGAGGGTCCAATAATAGGTGTCTCAGACAACCTCCGGCCGTTATTTAGTATTGTATTGGCTAATTGGGCTCCCACATTTGCAAGGTATCTGTTTACATGATTAATTGAACTTTGCGGATCAGGTTTGATTTTTAAGAGATCTTCGTTGTCATTACTCAAATCCTCAAAATTGCAAACATCTTTAATTAATGACCATTGTTTTTTTATATTATTTTTGTGCTTATTGATTTCAGACCTTAAGTAGTTTTTTTTAAGTTTTTTCAAAAGATTATTGCAGGTGTTGCGATACCTTTTATAAGTAACACTTAAAATTATATTTTCTGGATCCTTCCGAAGCTTTTTATGGAGTTGGTCTCTATTTCTAATACATCTGCAGAGACCAGGTGTTATCCAGGGTCTGATGGCACGTTTCCTTCGAGAAGGTTTATATATGGTTGTATGCTTATTCATTGCTTCTGTTATAGCCGACAAAACACATCAGTTACTACGTTACAGTCGTCCGCTGTTAAAATAGTAGGCCAGTTAATTTGCTTTAGGTCCTCAATTATTGCCTGATAGTCAATTCTTTTGTAAGTTTTAGGTTTGCTAGCTTGAGACTTAACCTTTTCAGACAGCGATATCATAACAGAGGAATGGTCTGTGACCGTGGAATCGCAAACGACTGTCTGGGATGAAGACGAGCTTTTAAGAAAGACGTGATCTAGGCAATTTTCTTTTCTGGTCGGGAGGGTATGTGATGGTAATAAACCGTGTGAAGCCAGTAAGTTTAAGTATCTCAAAGAATTTGGATTGCTATTATCTAATATATTAATATTTATGTCTCCTATCAAAATTACATTATTATACATCCTTAAATTACTCAGTATACTATCCAGAGCATTTAGAAAATTATTAACATCCTTAAAAGCAGGCGATCTATATATTGATATTAGAGCGAGTTCTTTTCCAATAGTAGAAACAAGGCAGTTCATTTCATCATCATCACTTAAAGGTTCATCAATTTTAGGTTTCAGATAATTTTTGAAGTATATCACTACCCCATCATTTTGATTCATTGATTTAGCGGTAGCGAATGATTTATATGAGTCAATCTTTGGTAGTGCCGCGAGTTTTGAAAGCCAGCATTCAGTCAAAACAATAATATCAAACTCCACATCCAGCCGACCCAGTAAGACCTGAAAGTCGTCAAAGTTATGTTTCAAGCTTCTTATGTTTTGTGTCAGTATCTTGAGTTTGTCACCTTTACTAAATAATTTTTTGCAGTTTTCAGGAACATCTACGCCTTGTGCCATGCCGACATTTACAGTTTTCTCAATGTCTTCCGAAATATGTGATAAATCAGCCATATTGTTTGTAGTAATTGATTTTATTAGTCATGTCGGCAGCACAAAGCTGATATTCCTTACTATCGTCAGCGTAAAGTGTCATGTGTGTGAGATTAAATTGTAGAGTGTAAATATTATGATTTGTATGTGTATGTGAACAGATTTTTTTAGGATTAAATAAACAGTAGAATTAGGACCCTTACATAGTTAATAGTTAATACATTAATAATAATGGAATAGAAAAAGCAGCAAAGAATCAGACATGGAAGTGACTTAGTTATAATTATTAGTCAAGATTCCGAAGGGGGAGCAACAATATTCTTAGCAATACCTTGGATTTGTTCGGGTCAACTTTGGGTCAACTTTGGGTCAACAAGATAGTTATATTGTGAAAATATAAAGCTCCAACCGTTTGGCTGTAAAAACCTGTGTGACAGACGACGGACAGACAGAAGGACAAATGATTTTTACAAAATTTTGTTCCGAAAAAGTTTTTAACGTTCAAAAGTGCTGCTTAATGGCGTAATTGAAATAAAGAATTTGACTTTGATAATCAGACGAACAGACAGACAGACGGACACGTGAGTGACAACAATAGGGCTCCGTTTGGACCCTTCAGCTACCGAACCCTAAAAACTAGGCATTTTTCATGCAAATTACTTAGTCATTTTTAATCACCAATAAAATCAAAAGCTATTTCTTAATCACGGAAACATAAATATTCATTACGTTCTTATTATCGACATTTTTATCGATATTGGTTTTGATTAATTTTGTGCAGAAACTAGTTATAGAAAAGTAGGCCATTCTATTAGTAATAATTGGATGTCCATGGCTACTTATAATAACCCATGCTGTGTGGTCCCTCACTCACAATAGTATACCTCTTTTAACGTAAGGGACATTTACTAAGAAAACATAATGGGTAATACAGCGTAAGGGTGTTATTAGCGTAAGGGTTAACAATTCAACTAGTCTCGTACTTGCAAGGGACAGAATTTGTCGTAAGGTAAATTATAGTTCAGAGCAGGGTCAACTAGCTTCAACAGTCGGTAAAGGTACAAACTTGGCAACTATTATAACAATTTAGGTAATCTACGCAAATATTTATGAGATGCTAGCTTCTGCCCGCGATTTTGGTAGCATGAAATTTAGAAATTATCCCAAGGGAACATAATATTCTCGGGATGAAATGGAGGATCCAAACGAGTAGACCATGTGTGCAAGTTTCCCCCAAAGCCGTTAAGACGATATAAACAGATAGACAGTGTTGCTTTCGCATTAATAATATCATAATGGACAGTAAGTCGTTTTTCGTTAAAAAATCTTATAAAATGATACCGTCAAGTTTGAGTTGACAAAATTGCTAACATGATGTATGGAAGCTCATGAAACTATTTAGCCACTTCGAACCTTGTTAGCTCTTACAAAATACTTGTAATATAAAACACAACACAAACCTGAATTTAAAGTAACCGAAAGTCGCCATTTACTTTATTGTACTGTTCAGAAATACGAGCGTGGTCCGGTTTCTGTGAAAAATTAAAGTGAAAACCGGATTAAATACAAACTTTGTTTCGTGTGTTTGCGTAGAGGGAGTAAAATATGAGCTTAGTTTTGAGTAAAACAAATAAACAAGTAATTATCGACCTTATAGGTTAAGAATAAATGAGCTTAGTTTCAGATTACTATCGGAATTGAACACGAGCTTACCAATTCCAAATAAATTATATATTAAATAAATAAATTCCAATGCCACCGTCAATGTTTGAATAGCTTTGCATAAATGTGAATATGTAGATCTTTATTCCACTTTGTTGTTGATCATAGAAGAGTGAAAACTCAACTCCGTTTTCATGTAGTCAGAAATGGTCATAATATGCACCATTGTATGACTCCTTTACGAATTAGTAATTATGAAACCAATATCCTTATTATAAACTATTACTTATGGACTAAAATGATCGTGTTTTCGGCCTGGTTTCGCAAAGAGCACTCACGAATTCCTACAAAGGAATCTTACTGGATAATCATATAACTTTTCTGAGCAACGTGATCAAACGCTTTTTCGCAATCAACTGAGAAAAGAACTGTATTTACAAGCCCCTACGTTTAAGAACAAGAGCGCTTATCAGGGATAAAGCGTGAACTGAGTGTCGGCACAAGGCTTTGCGATAGGAATGCGACAAGTGTTCGAAAGTACTTGTAAATAATACTGAGTTCTATATCAAACGTTTTTGTGAAGCTTGCAAAAGGTATTTTAATCCGTGCTGTCTGGTCGAGGTTTCCACGACTACATAAATATTCTTAGTATCATAAATGTGAAAATCTGTATAGTTAGATGTTTGCTCATCGATCTGACGGCTGAAGGGATTTGGACGAAAATTGTCACTTGGGTTGACCCTGAATTAGAACATACGATATTTTTATACCTTTTTATTTAACCTTTTTTTTTCTCAAGTGTTTGGCACTATCTAAAACTAGTTAGTGGATAAACTAACGAAGTATTAGTCAATAAAGAGCCTGCCACCAATAGGTATAGTAAACTTATTCATATTCAAGCGTATGCGAATACTTTCATTGTACGCACAGCTAAGGAGTAGAATTCCCTGCCGGAGTGTTTGTTTCCTGAAAGCTACAACCTTGGGGTCTTTAAGTCAAGAGTGAATAGGTTACTTCTAGGCAAGCGTGCTTCACCGTCGACCACATCATCGAGATAGTGGCCAAACGCGAGCCTATCGATAAAAAAATAAAAATATTCACGTCATGAAAGATTTCGACATAAGGCCCAAGTTTTGCCATGATCGTAATAACAAACATAACTTTTCATGGAGTATGAAAGAATGCCTATAAAATAGCAATGGTTCCTTACAAACTACATAGAGCGATATGGTTAGGACAAATAACTTTTCATAGATTTATGATGGAAATTAATACCTATAAAATACTCCTTCTTCGACAAATCTTTTACAGTTCAAGCAGCTCGTTTGTGGAATGCATTACCAGTTGAAGTGAGGCGTCCTCAATCCTTACCAATATTCAAAAAAATGGTGAAGGAGCATTTCCTTTCACTATAATTGATCTACTCCTTTCTCTGTTATATTTTTATTGTAAATTAGTATATTATGTATGTATTTTATGTTATTATGTATATTTATTATTATTTAAGATAATATTGTACACTGACAACCCAAAATTTCTCTCCTCTCTTTCAGTCCGTTCAAAGGTTGTCTGTTAGAGATTGCCCTGTGCGATAAGACCGCCCATTGTACACGTCTTGCTTTTGTTTTTTTTGTCCTGTGTATATTTTTTTGTGGTGTACAATAAAGAATATAATAAATAAATACTCATAGCAATAGTTCGTTACAAATGTTATAGAGAGCGATATGGTCTGATCCGCATGCTCGCATATGCGTGGGTAGCGGAAGCATGCTGATAAACAAACGATAAATTTACTCAATGAGCAACGAACTTGAATCACAATTTATTATTGTACAATAATAATTTAAATATTAATCGGTTTTCCCGAGGCTTCTCTCCCGTATATATTACCTACTAGCTGTTGCCCAAATCTTCGCTCCTGTGGCATAGGAACTCACAGAAATTGTACATTTGACCGGAATAAAAAGTAACTTAGGTTTAGTGTGGCTTTTTATGCGTTAATCGCTTGCACCACGCTGCTGGGCTATCTGACTTATTCAGAGTTAATAGCCAACACGGGCCATTATGTATGAGATATTATTTTAATTTTTACGTCGTTTTAGCAACTAACTCTAATTTGAGTATGTAGCGCACTTTTTTGGTCCGTTGTTAACTCAAAAAATGGTTAAATATGCTAACCCATGATTTTAAATTTCAAATAATTATCGATTATTTGTGATGCTAACAATTGATGCTAAAGACATTTTACCTAAAGGAGACGGATACGCTTTCATACAATTTTGGGCCTGGATGTAAAAAGATGAAATTGGTGTTAATTGATAGCTACTATATTATCAAACATTCACTGAAAATTTTGCAGATTTTGGCAATCTGAGAGCCGAGATAAAAGAGATTAATGAAAAGTGAGGTTACGTAACAATCTATACATAACAGCCGATTTTTGACCTGTCAATTATAGACCGATTTTGAAAATTCTTTTTTTGTTCGAAAGAGTATGTTCCGAAATTGGTCCCATTTTAATTTGGTCAAGATCTGATGAAGAACTTCGGAGATATACAACAGAACTCTTCAATAAATAACGGAAAATCTCTCAAGATTGCTGCAATCGCATGTCTGTTTATTGTTTATACCATTTCATAACATAACATCACGCCAGTACGCTCAAAATGTGTACGCAGATCTCTCATTTGACCGGGTATGTTCAAGTTCAAAGGCTTTATAGGTACATACTAAACAACTTGCCTATTATGTAGGTACAACTAAAAAGGGAAAATAAAAAATCTATTTGCATTGGTACCTACGAAAGACACCGACTTCCAAAAATAAAGTTACTTTTCACTTTGTAGTTTTTTATTTGGAAGTCGGTAGTTTTTTTTTGTAAAAACGTTTTTTTATTACAGCGACTAGTCGCTATGCCACAATTTACACAACGATCCATGGTGTCAATATCCAAGTATATAATATAATCCAAGTTCAACGTTAAAGCGGAGTTCTCAGTGTCCGGTATGGTAGCAAGGCAAGGGTCGTACAAGAAGGTAGATCAGAAGTCCGTAGAATGAAAGTAGGGGTCGAGGAAAATATCAATAAAACTATGGGGGGAAACACACTTAAAATGCACACCCACTAGACGATACGAAACCATTATATTATATATCACATTAGTACATTAATACCTCAATGTACGAAACGACTAAGTATCAGCATAGACCAGTGTTTCTCAACCCGTGTGTCGCGCCCCACACCCCCTGGGGACACCCCCTGGGGGGTCGCAAGAGGTCGCGAAAACTACCTCAGTAAAAAAACAATAAGGTTTAAAAATATAGAACATCTCATGCAAATTCCAATAAGGCCAAACACGACTAGGATACATTGTTTTGTTTCGGAGTTCCAGTGCCTACCTTCCCGCATCATCATCTGATCAGTTCAATGGTACCATTATCATCATTACCATTTATTTATGAGTAGGAATATGCTTCATCATAGTCGGTTATTCGAGATATCTTATACTCGTGACGTGATAAGGGTTTATCATTGAGAAGTTCCAGTGGCCATCTGTGGTCTTCTTCGTCAGTTCCAATTCACAAAATAATTAATTCTGAGTGCAAATGATTGTATTGTTTATGAAATGTAAGTCGCATCAAGGCTGGCCGATAGATGTAAACCATCGGGAAGTCAGGATGTATTCCCTTAGGTTAAGACATCGTGTGTGGGCAGGTCGGTGGGTACAATCGTGCAAATGAAATCACATAAGTTATTCGACACACTGGGTTTATTCAAATAGACACAAGTTACATTCTTGCTAACTAATATTACGGATCGACACTGATTCTACGACGTCTTAGCTCTACGGCTGTCAGTAATCAACTGCTCTATTCTGCTGTCCCCACTATGCAAGCGGTTAGAATAAGCGCGTCAATGCGCAGTGTTGCTCTTGATTGCCGCTAGGGGCGTGCTTGTGATTTGACTTTACGTCCATACTATTGACTAAACCCGACATATATATAATACCAATGCTATATATATGCCTATAACATTTGAGGAGTTCCCTTGATTTCCATGGGATCCCATCAGATTCTGACTTAGTGTCAATGGGACAACTTCGGGAGTATAACCTTTCAAACCCAAAAAGATTTTTCAAAATCGTTCCACATTCGGTGGAGTAATTGTGGAACAAACATACAAAAAATACATACAGTCGAATTAAGAACCTCATCATTTTTGAAGTCGGTTGAAAAAAAACAAGTGTCGAAGTTCGCGAAATATTTTTTCATATTATGGGGGTCGTGTCCTGAAAAAGGTTGAAAAACACTGGCATAGACTATAATGACAGACAGAGTGTCATGTCATGCATATCAACGTCAAGTCAGAGTTAGCACAGATTAAAAATACAATAATCGATTAGTAAACGTGAATCGATTTATCTTAATTATGTAGATATTTAATTGGTGTAAACTGTTTACTACGTTAATTCTAATAGATTTAATTATTTTAATTGAATTAATCATCTGGTGAGAGCATTTTCTTAAATAGTATGAACTCCGTCACGTTAATCGATTATAATTTAATTGATATTCGATTTATTTCGTAACCATCTTAATTTTTGGATTTCTCATTTTCCACATTGTGAATTTTGCTGATTTTCACAATTTGAATTAGAAAAATATAACCCTTTTTTTAAACCATACGTCAACTTATTACATTCAGGCCCTGAAATCCCCGTCTCCTTTGAAACCATTGGTTAACTTATTTAACCGTTGGTTGAGTTAACTAGTGATCAAAAAACTGGGCTTGAGGCCTAATTTTGATTAGTAAATATGCTAACCAATGGCTTCTTATTTCGTTTAAATCCACTTTTCCATCAATTGTTAGTATCACAAATGATGAAATAAGTTGAAGAGTTAATTATTAAATTTGACCATTTGCTAGAGTTAATTGATGAATAAACGCGTTTTACCGAAATTTTTAACCATCGGTTAACCTATTTATAGATCCCTAGTTAACTAATTCATCCGATTGTATAATAGTTTCACTTAGGCCCACTTTTTTGATCCCTAGTTAACTTATCCAATGAGTTAACTAGGGATCAAAAAAGTGGGCCTAAGTGAAACTATTATTCAATCGGATCAGTAGCTACCTCTAAAGATTGACTCCTACTATCTTATCTTATCTTATGGAGGGGCCGAGAAAAACCTCGGACACTTCGACCCATTGGGATCTTTTGTGGTCCCCTAGATAACTTACTCCTCCTCCTTCTCGTTGAAAATTGTTTTCATGAGTTTTACAACGAGACTAGGAGATATGAGCCTATAATCTTCTGGTTTTGGGTATCCAACCCCTAGGAGACTCATTCGCTTACCAGCCAGTGCATCGCATGTGCACAGTAGGTGCTCCATGCGTTCCGTATGTTCCCCACACAACCTGCACATGGGTGTCGCGGTTAGACCCATCTTCATGAGCATGTCGTTGGTTCCAAAGTGCCCAGTAAAGGCCCCAAGCAGGTAGCGGATTTGCCCCCTGCTCATGTTCCAAATGCAATCCCGGGCTTTGAAAGTGGAGCCCAGGAATCTCTTGGAGTGTTGTAGACCGGTAGTAGACAGCCAACAAGTTCGTTGTCTGTGATCTGCAAACTCCCTAAATGCGGCTTTTACGAGACACGTCGAGATGCCTACACATGGTTCTGGACCCACAAAATCATTCGCTGAGCCCTCCCTTGCCAGTTCATCAGCCACTTCGTTACCATGGAATCCTTTGTGCCCAGGGACCCACATCAGTCTTACCCTGTTGTGCTTCCCAAGCCTGTTTAGGGTTTGGATAGCATCCAGAATAAGTCCGGAGTACACTTTATAGGATGCCATGGCTTTGATTGCAGCCTGACTGTCACTAAGAATATATATGGATTTACCTTTGGTCCCTCTATCTATATTCTCTTGAGCACAGGTTATAATGGCATATGTTTCCGCTTGGAATACAGTTGCCATCTTCCCTAAGCTTTTGCTACATTTGTAGCCTTTTGCGTATATTCCCGCTCCTGTACCTGATTCCATTTTGGATCCATCAGTGTACCACACCAGACTATCTTGTTCTGGTGGATCAAGTCCCTTCGTCCAGTCCTCTATTGTAGGGATTTGGACCTTGAAAGACCTCTCAAACACAAACATAGTTTGCATTTTATCGGATAACATGCTTGTTACCCGATCCAGGTCTTCATTCTCATCGAACTTTGTATGGTTAGTCTTTGGCTTAGAGGCATCCCATAGTCCAGCGACAGCGAGACGATGTAATGTCTTCCTTGCCTCGAATTCAACCATCATATGCAGAGGAGGGATATTGAGGTATCTCTCAATCGCTGCCGTAGGTGTTGTCCTGAAAGCACCCGTGATGCCGAGACACACTGTTCTTTGTGACCTGGTGAGTGGCGCTTTGCACGAGGCAAGCTTTGTTCTTGGCCACCACACTATGCTGCCGTATGTGATAATAGGTATTATCATTGTCCGGTACAGCCATCGTATCACTTTGGGCTTTAGCCCCCAAGTTTTACCGTAGGTAGAACGACACATGCCGAACACTCGTAAGGCCTTTGTCGTAATATTTTCCACATGAGTTTTCCACCTGAGTTCTTTATCAAGCGTTACACCCAGATATTTAACTTCGGTGGACCAGGGCAGTTTTATTCCATTGAGGGAGAGCTCTCCTAGGTTTCCTAGTTGTCTCTTCCTCGTGAAGGGAATAATGACTGCTTTGCTTGGGTTGATAGAGAGGTGGTTCACTGTACACCATTCCTCTGTCATCCTCAATGCCTGTTGTAATAATCCAGACACTATGTTCGGGAATTTACCATTGACCATTATAGCTATGTCATCCGCATAGCCTACTGTGTAGAATGGTCCGGTATTAAGTTTGGTTAGTAGCGAGTCTACTACCAAGCACCACAATAATGGTGACAGCACTCCGCCTTGCGGACAACCTCTTGTTGTTTTTGCACTAAGTCTGTCTCCCATTAGTTCCGATCTGACTGTTCTGCTTCTCAGCATATAGTCAATCCAGTTGCACGTGGTATCATTGATGCCATGTTCCTTTGCAGCAGTGCGTATGGACTCAAATGTTGTCTTGTCAAAGGCTCCCTCTATGTCGAGGAAAGCCCCGACACATATTTCTTGTCCCTCTAGCGCAGCCTCGGCTCGACTCGCAACATAGTGCAATGCCGTTTCCGTAGATTTGCCGGGGCTGTAGGCGCATTGTAGTTTATGTAGAGGGAATACTTTCAGAGGACCCTCTCTTAAGTACCTGTCTACCAGTTTCTCCAGAGTTTTCAAGAGAAAGGATGATAGACTAATGGGCCTGTAAGCTTTAGCTTCTTCATAAGTCGGTCTACCCACCTTCGGTATAAAGGTGACTTTGACCTCCCTCCATGCTTTGGGTACGTACCCAAAGGCTATGCAGGCTCTGTAGAGCTTACTCAAATGGGGTATCAAAACAGATGCCCCTTCTTGCAATAGTATTGGGTAGATGCCATCTGGACCAGGGGATTTGAGTGGCTGGAAGCCCGCTAAGGCCAGCTTCAGTTTATTTTCATCTACCACTTTCTTTGCCGTGAGCCAGTTATTTTTGGACGTGTGCCTTGTAAGCTCGTCCCTTGTGACTGGTTCCTCTTCATCGCTATCGCGCAGTATACATTCTGGGAAGTGGGTCCTGAACATCACGCCCAGAGTGTCCTGTCCAGTTTCCGTGAGTTGCCTATTCTCATCCCTTACAGATGCTAGTGGGTTTGTCTTGGTCATGGACATTGCTTTGCACAACCTCATCCCATTTGGCAGAGTTTCGATGAAAGTGCAATGCTGCCGCCAATTAGTTCTTCTGGCCTTGCGTACCGCCGTGTTATACCTTGTTAGCATGCTATGATAGCCAGAAAAGTCCTTCCTGGCTTTAGCATCATTAAAGGCCTGTCGTGTTTCCTGACGTATTTTGGCTATTTCAGGAGTCCACCATGGTACCTTTTTGCCATAGGCCTTCTTCTCTGGGCAGTTATCTTCCCATGCACCGATGATGCCTGCCTTGATTCTGTCCGCTTCAAATTCTATATCCAGTATGGAATTGAGCTTACCTTTAGGGCTCCCCAAATTTACTTTGAGGTCCCTCCTGTATGAGTCCCAATTTGTATACCTTGGGTTTCTCCTTCGTCTAGTTTCGGCTTCTCCCGCCGTCCTAAACCTAAAGCATATATAATTATGGTCAGACAAAGAGATTTCGTCCGATACATGCCAATTTTCAATATGAGCGCTGGCCCTGTTTGAAGCCAGCGTAAGGTCAATAACTTCAGTCCTCGCAGAAGTCCTAAAAGTAGGTTTATTGCCTACGTTAAGGATTTGTAAAGAAGAGCTTACCACAAAGTCCAACAAATCCTCCCCTCGTTTGTTGACATCCGAGCTGCCCCAAACGACGTGGTGTGCGTTCGCATCGCAACCAAGTATCAGGTCAAGGTTCTTTTGGTTGCCGTAATCAACCAGTCTTCTGATTAGTGGTGTTACTGGTTCTTTTTGTTCATATGGGAGATAGGCAGAGGCAAGGATGATTCTCCTTTTCTCTGTTCCCGTCCCCACTTGGATCAAGGTTGTTGTGAGATCCCTGTAACAGAAAGTACGTAAGGGCATTGCCTCTATACCGCCCCTGATATAGATGCAAGTCCTCGCGTCATTAGTTGGACAGTCATAGAGCACTATGCCTCCTGTCCCACCTAAGCCTTTTATAGTCCCCTTATACAGATAAGGTTCCTGTATCAAGGCAACGTCGTATGTGTTAAGCTTCAGTTGCCGAGCCAGAATGGCAGTAGCGGCTCTGCAATGATGCAAATTAATTTGTACACACCTTAGTCCCTCCATCTTGGATGATTTTGATGGGTCTGTGTTGATATGGGAGGGCCTTAGTCTTGAGGCCCCTCCTCCATCGCCTGGCTCTCCTCGAGAGCAGTCGGCGACTCGATTCCCAGGGTGTCGAAGTCCCCGAGGATGTCATCCTCGTGGTCTGTCTCCGACGCTCTGGTCCCAATCTCTGTTGCCTGCGCTGCGCCGTCAGCAGAGATTTCTTCAATGGCCTCCCCATGTTGTGGTGGTCCATCCTCGGAGGGCTCCACTTCTGCTTCCGCAGCAGGCGCCTCTCCCTTGTCTTCTTCCAGGAGCTTGAACGAGTATCGTTCAATCCCTCCTGGAAGAGAGTAGCCCGCGGCCTTGATGACCCCAGCGGACACCCCGTCCATGAGGACGATACGACGGATGCCGGTCTGCTCAGTGAGCGTATTCACGACCTTCCAGTCGTTCGTCCTCAAGGTAGGGTTGAGTCGCTGGAGCAATCGAATGGCCCGGGCAGAGTCTTGCAACGCCAAGTTGCGACTCTTCCATGCCATTTTGACTGGCTTTGGAAGGTCCCTGGCGTCAACAACCTTGAGTTTCAGGGCACCAAGTTCCACATTGTGGATGGCACCCCGAAACCAGTTGGCTGCATCAGAGTTGTCGCAGGATACATGAATTGCACCCGCGACGACTCCGGGAGCAACCGTTAGGACAGGCAGAGGATCCGGCGCCACTTCCAGTTTCTCAATTATGAGCTCCTGGATCGGCACCAAGTCCTCCGCCTTCAAGTACTCCTCCGGGTACTTGACTGTCACGACAGCGAGTTTCACAGCCGCCACCGCATCCCTAAAGGATCCGGTTGAGGATGATTGCCCTTGGGTCTTCATCCTCTTGGCCGCCATGTCCCCGCTGTCCCCGCTGAGAGCAGCACGCGGTCTCTTTGATGGGCCCTCCGTAGGAGTCCCCTCCAGAGCCGCCTGCTGTCTCAGCTTTTGGCGCTTTTTCCTGCGCGCCCCAGATCGTCCAACCGGAAGCCAGCCTGATTCATGCTGGCCGCCGGGAGACGACGAGGTGCTGTCTTTGCCGGTCGCGTCCGGGGCCGCAAGGTCCGAGGTCATACGATCTCTAACGCAAGCGTCCCGTATCGCGCCAGCTTTGGCAGTACCCTTATGCCCGGTGGGCTGGTTTGCAGTTCCGCCCTTCGGTGGTCCCGCAGCAGTGCCGGCCCTCGACAGTGCCGCGACAGTCCCGTCATTTGACAGTCCCGCCACAGCCCCGCCTTGAGACGATCCCACTGCAGTATCACCTCTGGACGTTCCTGCGGAAGATGCAGTCCCGGCTTGCGCCGGTCCCGCCGTCTGGTGTGCAGTCCCAGCTTTCGCCGGTCCCGCCTTTTGGTGCGCAGTCCCAGCTTTCGCCGGTCCTTTCGCCTTGTGGTTTTTTTTAATTAAATTGTCCATTAAAACCCGATAAAAACAATTTTCATCCCTCGACTATCCCCACCCGCCATGGAGTGCTCAAGTGGCGATGCTACGGTAGCACCAGGGATTAGTCGAGGGATATAGCCCCCCCCCATTAGTTGCCCACGAGACTGCACGACATCAACTCACACCGCTACCACTAGCGATGCGAGCGAGCGCCGCCGTCTGCAAGCCCCTAATGGGAGTGAACTCGCCTGGGGGCCGTCTGACCGGACCCCGCAGCCGATTGACCGTAGCTGGCTAGGCTACGGCCACCCGTGTGAGAAGAAATCCGGGCCAAAGTGGAGTGTTGCCTCAGAGACGTTAAACCGCCTACGCTCATCGGCTCAGCCACCAGGATCCCATCATCCTTCCGTACGGGTCCCTGCGCACGGCACAAACACGCAGGAGGTCATTACTATCCATCATCTGATTTTTTCCGATGGTGGACACCCAGGGGCATGACCTCGCCACCCCTGTGATAGGGCGCCCGGTGATTTCTGTTACGTCTATTTCATAGGGAATTAGACCAAAAACAGGGCGGCAACCACGAGAAGGAAAATCACCGAACTTGCCTTGAGGATCATCACGACCGTGCGCTCTCCCTCAAGACCACGCCACCTTGCCGTCTCTGAAGGAGTCAGACAAGGTAGGACTGCATCGACAAAGCCAAGCCCCATAGGGCTTGTCGCTGAGGGCTCAAAGCGCAAGTTTGTTAAAACAGCCCAGCCCCTTGACTCCTACTAACAATTCCAACTATTTGTTATACGACGAACAATATAAGTTTAGATAGTCAGTACACTGTAATATTTCCAAAATTATTGATTATTATCCTACAATGTATGGGTTCAATACAATTAGGGTTTGTTTTGTGTTATTCATCCACAATTTATGTCTCGATAAATTTTCAATTCATATAGGCATAAAATTCGGAATTGAAATACATGAACATTATGAATCAGTGATATTGCTGGATGTATATTTTCTAAACATCTATTGTCCCTATTTCATAATGTCGATGATTTTAGTAAATTATTTATTTATTTTGCTCCCATTCCAGAATGTATATGGTTGGATCGTGTTTAACCCGTTTTCCGAATAAATATTAATTAAATACTTTAGATTGGTTTCCCTAAAAGCAGTTACTAAAGCGTTTAAAGGCTTCGATATGTTGGTTTTTATTTTTATAAGCGTATAAAGTTTTAGTAGGTATAGTTTTCAAGGAAAGGTAAAAGAAAGAATGGTTTATAACGAAGGACTACCTAAGAGTGAAGTTGACGGGAAAAAAGGCTCCGTTGATTCGAGGAGAGCTATTCATCAAAGCGAGCAAAGAAAGTTTTCGGGCTTAATTTGATTTTTGTACCTTTTTCGGCACCCTCGTTCTTTCCAAGATTAGTAAAAAGGGACTGGGTAAGCTTCTATCGCAGGCTTTTTCACTCAATCAGAAATCTACTTCTTTGATTATAGCAAACTGATACCAGAGGCCCTAGACAATTGACATTCTATCATCACAAACGTGGCGATAGCGATTGTCAGAAACGTAAAATTGTTCCTAAGGGATTGACAAATGATACCGAAAAATCACGAGATCAATCCCTTATATTTTGTCTTTTCGACTATCGCCTTCGATGACATCGAATGCAATGGCCCTGAGGCTCTAGATAAGTGTATCTAGAGCCTCAGGGCTTTTTTGACAAGGTTAATTTTCAACTACTGTTGTTGTAGTCCGATGGAGATAGGTAGGTACTCTAATATGGACCTATATTTCAAGCAACACCTCGCTTCTTGTCGTGCTCTCTGTGCAACCACACCTGCAATTTAAAACACTTTTGCAACGACTATTAGCGTTGTGGCTGAAATCTGCTCAAAACATATTATAATTTGGAATCAGCCCCTTCCCTTTTTTATACGCGTTGCATTCTGTTGTAAACAATAAACCATATGTTGGACCGCCTGATCATCACAGCATGGCAGCAACTCACCTAATGAGCAATTACCTCTAATTGCAATGCGCAAATGTATTCTTTTTGTTCATTTTTCACTTACTGTACTTAACCCGTGTAGTCAACACCGAATATAGTATTTTTTTCCTTGCACTGAGTATTCCTGCAGTTTTCATTCAACAAATCCCTTAAATTCCCGCACACCATTCTTGGCTTATTTGGAATCATTAATACGACAAAGAACAAGACCATAGTAGACTGATTTCAACTAACTATATCACTATATTTATATACCAACATTACCTTTCTATCATAAGAGGATTATCTCCATTATATATGCCGACCGGTAACAAGCCGTATTGTTACTCGAACAAGATCTGTCTTAACAGCAAGTGTAACGATTTTGACATCTCAATAGACATTAGCATACGAATACAATGCTATGATACTTTGAAAGTAAATATTTGATGACTCAATGATGCTACTTATACAATTTCACTTTCTATTTGTAAAGGATAATGTTTTCTAATGAATTCTTGTCGTCTTTTATATAATAGGATTGTTTGGGTTTTGCGATATGATGTGAACTTTCTCGTCTGTTAAATTGAAATGGGTTGTTTTGATAGCCAATCGCGGCTGGGGGTTAAAAGCTTTGTTGATTCATAATACAAACTTGACTTCGTAGAAACTTACCAGATGTGAGTTAACTTTTATTTTTGTTTTATTTATTTATTTATTTATTTAAGGCACATCAACAACACAAACACAAACATGGACTTATTACATTTCATGAGGTCTTATACTAGTATTTATGTCAATAACAGACATGCACAACATTCACAAAAATAATATCACATAATACAAAAATTCAGACACAGGGTTACCGACATAGCCCGAAGAATTGCCAAACTTAAGTGGCAGTGGGCAGGGCACATTGCTCGCAGAACGGATGGCCGATGGGGCAGAAAAGTTCTGGAATGGCGACCGCGAACCGGAAGACGATACGTTGGAAGGCCTCCCACTAGGTGGACCGATGACCTGGTTAAGGTTGCGGGAAGGCGCTGGATGCGAGACGCACGGGATCGGTCAATGTGGCGACGCCTGGGGGAGGCATATGTCCAGCAGTGGACGTCTTTAAATGATGATGATGATGAATACAAAAATTCAATAAAAATTCTAATTTACACGGAGGATGAATTATAGGCAAGATTACAACTTCTCTACTGCCTAAATTCCTGACGTGCTGTCTTCTAAAAATAAAAACCTGTAAAAATAATTATATGTGTAAATGAATAAATAAATAAAATTATCAAAACTAACTTACCACTTTCCTAAGATTTAGAGTTTCCTTTACGTCTTGTATTTCAACAATAAATAAAACAGGATCGGAGGCTATTATGAAATAAAGGAAGTCTCCAAAGAACCTTCCATTCTCACAGTTGGCTTGCGCCACAACTGCTCGATTAAAACATCACTGTTGTACTATTTTCGTATAGATATTGACATAGGGAATGCTTATAGCATTGCAGTAGTTAAAGAATTAAAATACGTACATAGTTCGGAACTAAGTTATTTTTTAATGAAATAATCGGGGTAGTCAATTTTCAGGAAAGATACAGGATATAGCTGAAAATTGTTTTGCTACTACACTGGAGAGCCTGCCTTTCACAACTAAAGTAAAGCTTTTCTGACCTATTTGCACCTAAAATCATCATAAGTACAAATACTCGCCTGGTCAATTTGAATAGCAACGTGTGATCTAACTGCGCTATCCCATCAATTAGTGGATCATCAGTTCTGTTAAAGCACTACTATGATCTTAAATCAAATGTGGTTTTGGGTAGTCCGAAGAAATTCTTGATATCCATTTAGATGACATACTTATGAAGGTTATCTTTGTCCAAAAATACCTCAGTATAATCCAGATAAAGCAATTTTTCCATTTCCATAATTTTATACGCCTAACTTCAAACTAATAGCAAAATCACGCTACAGCAATGTAGTAATAAGTTACGGCAAGGCGCGAAATTACTCGAACTTTCGAAGGAAATTGAAACATACGCAAAGAAAAATAAAGTTGAATTTCGTTTGCAGATGCTGGGCGACTGGTTCGTAGTGGAATATTATGCGAGTGCTGAAGAGGCTCTTTCCTACAGCTGTATGAAAGCAGTTCTCACCGAAGACGACCACGTTCCCACCGCAGGTCTATATAAAATAATAATTTTTCTTTGACTTTGAAACATTACCACCGTTCATTATGGACGTTCGTTGCTTGTTAAAACAGACTAATTCATTCATCCATTATATTTTATTTTCGTCAATGTCAACAGGAGACTTCATTCCATTGTTCTGAGAAGAGTCTCAATTTCAGCAGAACTGTTTTTCGACATTCATTAAAGTTAACGCGTGACGTGCTTTCGGTTAAAATATTTTTTTTTCTTAAGGACCAAATTACAGTTCACTTAAAGAGAAACTTAACTAAATTAACAGTAGGTAGTAGTTAATGTTACGACATTCATAATATATCGAAGGAACTTGACGTCATAGTAAAATTATTAAAACATGGGTAGATTAACAATAACAAACAAAGCAGTTTTAACAAAACTCGTATATCCCTTCACCCGTTGTTATTAGGAAAACAATAGTAAAACAAAACAATTATTCTTACTTTAATATTGTAAAGAGGAAAGATTTGATTGTTTGTAAATTTGTTTGTAATGGATAAACTCAAAAAACCTTTATCTGGTTTTGGAAATTCTTTTACCAGTAGAAAGCTACATTTTATGCCACGGAAACGGGTACATTGTTTAATTGCCCACTTATGGGCTATGTTCAAAAGCTATGCAAGCGTTAATATAATGATAATTCATTTATTTACATTCATAAAATATTAAATTATATAAAAAAATATTCATTCCAAATTAAAATAAAATTACATTCAGAAACATTACATTAAAAACGGAATCCAATAAAATTAAATCCATCATAGTTAAAATTACAATTAAATTGTCATAAAGCCACGTCAGCAACATTATCATAAAAATATTGAATATAATGTCAACAAAAATGTCATGTATGGTCAGAGAGTTTTAAAAATTGATATTTAAGTTGAGATAGATAATGTATCATCAAAGAGGAAAACAGGGGTACACAGTATATATCTTTCTTTTTTAGTTTATGGAAAATATTTAAAATTGGTCCATTATTGGAGGAGGAAATAGGCAAGAGCCAAGCCTCGAATTATAACTTTTTACTTAGGATATTCACTCGGATGTCTGTGTCCGCATTTCCTCTTATCTCCTTCTATTCGTTTGGTCTGACCACGTGAGTTAATGTTCAGATGAGTCATTCCCATACATTGATTCGTTTTCTAATAGCGTAATCGATTGTAGATTGAGGAGCTCGTGGCTAAATAATAACAGCCGCACGGGTCGATCATCAAGGTTAAGCAACGCTTGACGAGATCGGTCCGTGGATGGGTGACCATTTCAACATACCGAGTTTCCTCCGTGCCTCGGAAAGCATGTTAAGCCGTTGGTCCCGGCTGTTATTTGAAGATCTTTGACAGTCGTTACGAGTAGTCAGAAGCTTGAGATCTGACACCAGTCTTGCCAAGGGATACCGTGTTACCCAGTTACTGGGTTGTGGAGGTCAGATAGGCAGTCGGTCCATGTAAAACACTGGTACTTAGCTGAATCCGGTAAGACTGGAAGCCGACCCCAATATGGTTGGGAAAAGGCTAGGCAGATGATGTAATCGATTGTAGATTGTCAAAAATTCTCGTGTAGGACCGGTCGATGTGAAAACGCTTGGGGGAGGGCTATTTCCAGGGACGTCTTTTGGCTGAAATACTGATGTTGAACTACTACTACACCTATTAATAACTATTTCAGATGGCTCAGTAGAATTCACACCAGGAGTAACGATGAACTTCACGTACCGTTTTGCTGATGATCCTCTTGGAGAGAACCTGCTTGGCAATATCACCTGGCGAGTGGACTTGAATGAACCAGCCCATTGGACACACGCTGAGAGAACATGTAAGGATTTTGATTTAAATAATTTTGGTAGTATCAAAGAATTTGACACAGTTGGCAAACAATTTCCAACCATGAGTAAAATACGCTATAAAATCAAAGATAGAGGAATCAAAACTCACCATCATTTGCCTAGCCTTTTCCCAACTATATTGGGGTCGGCTTGCAGTCTTACCGGAATCAGCTAAGTACCAGTGTTTTACATTTTTAAAGATGTATATGTGTCACTAATCTCCTTCCAACAAAACCATAAAAATGTGAAATAATTATTGATAACATGCATCTCCTCGTAAAGTATTCATTAATTATTTTTTTTACCAACACTAATGGATAGACAATTTGATAACGAACATTTTGTAAGTTTTACTTTTTTTATAAGACCAATATTCGATTTTATAAAGATTTTATTCTAAAATCTGGGCGTATTCACTACCGTAATTCATGCGCCACCAGTGCCGCTAGGCCAATAGGAATGGTCATATCTCAAGCTTATTTTTTGGTCAGGGTACGGCCTAAGCATTGCTTAACCTTGATGATCGACCCGTGCGGCTGATATTATTTAGCCACGAGCTCAGAATCAAAACTCACCATGATAGATTAATGAGCTAATGACCTAATGAGGTTCCTACTAGGCTAAAAAACTTTTTATGTACAGTCAAGGGTCAAAAGTGTAGTCATACTCTCCCAAAACTCAAATGACTAATTTTTGTAAAAGAATTTAAATTATCCACAACAGATTTAATATTTTGTATAGGAATTAAAGTATAGATTATTCCTACTAACCGCGAAAAGTTGAAATTCTGCTGCCTACAAAAAAAATGCCTTTTCTGTTTTGGTAGAGTGTGACTGCAATTTTGACCCCTATAGTGCATACATACAAACGGACATCTTTTTCCCATGGGAGAGGCAGAAACTACAGGACGCAACCTACAACGATCCATACATACCTACTCCTTTTGCTTCGATTACGTTCATACTTCTAGTCATACACGCACGCACGTTATGATAAATAGGTACTGCGCACATGGCCTTTCTCATCAGAAAGGCCATGTGCGCAGTAACTCGTTTGAATCCAATATAATCCCATTTCCAAATATCAAAGAAGTGCGTCGAACGAAATATGGACCCTTACAATCTGTATCTACGTAAATCAACCATCTATATACTTTGAGGATAATACGATATCCCTCGTATCCTTGTACCCTCTAAATATAATACCTCGGTTGCCTCGTAAGACACGACACTCATTATTCTTAGCCGAGACCACGCGACAATTAATTAAGATAAGTCCCTCCGTAGTTGTGGCCTTGAAGACATGCACATCTATATAATGTGGCAACATCATGTTAGTCGTTATCCTTTGTTAGAATTAACTGACCTGAAGTCGGGACTTGGTGGTTTTGTACAAAGTAAAAGTCTAAGATACCAGATCCGACCGGTTGGTCTTGTTCTAACCGAATCAAGTATGATGATCCTATAGCCTAATCTTACCTTTGAAATAGTGAGTTGAGTGAGGGTTGGGCTTTGGCAGAGGTTTTACCTAACATACACCCACATTTCGCTGTAGTAACTGGCGATGGTTTTGCAAGCTTATTTGTTTTCTGTATCAAATGTCAATTGTATCTTCTCTATTTGTTCTCCGAAAGGAAAATCTTAGTTTTCCTGAGCTATCAACTCCATAAAAACTCAACAAAGGGACTAACCCCAATAAATTTATTATTTAGACCCTAATATTTGTAATTTTAATATCTGTTTCTTCTACCAGACGAAGGCATATACAACACATACGTGCTAGACACCGAATACAATACTTGGGCGCTCCTCCTCCACTGTGCAGAGCAGACAGAGGGCGCGAGGTACCTGAGTGCCTTCGTACTATCTCGGACCACGACGCTGCCGAAGAACGTTATGGCTTACTTACGGGATAAACTGCCGAGGTAAGGAGATATCTGGTTTATTATGTATCCAAATAGCGGTCAGATGTATGCTTTCAAATGAACGTAAATAACTGTCTGATGTATCTATATGTCGTACGTGGGATGAAATTAAATCGAGTACCTGGTAAATCGGCAACAGGCTCGTCTTTATAACGCTGGCAGTTGTGGCCAATTAACGACTTGACTAACATTTGAAGGCTGTTGTTTCGAACCCAGGCAGGGGCTTTACTTTGTGCAAATTGTTTTACCGGCGCAAAACGTCGCGCGTCGTGAGGAAATCGGCATTTTCAAATCTGGTATCAAAATAATTGGACACATGTGACAACCAACTTTGGGTCCACGTGGTGAATTATCTCGACTCTCTCTCCCAGAAAGGAGTCCCGTGCTCCCTGCAGTGGGAATATTATAAGTTGACTATGCTTACCTACGTATGCTCGACATAATGCAATCTTTTGAGCAACAATAATTGATCTATTCTGAAAACATTTACTGGTTTTAAGAGGAAATATGGGCAGAGAGCGCCGACTGAATTTCCATAGTAAAAAGTCATAATTCGAGGTTTGGCTCTCGTCTCTTTCCTCCTCCAATATTGGACCAATTTAAAAGATATTCTATAAACTGATAAAGTAAGATATATACTATGTCCCTATGTTTTCTTTTTTTCATTTATATTTGTCAAATTTGTTAACTAAGCCTCTGTTGACAGCGCAATTTTGAGCATTTTTTGAGGACTCTAGTGCTTCTAAAGAAAATCTATCATCAAAAAGGCAAACATATGGATATAGTATATATCTTTAGTTTTCAGTTTACGAAATATCTTTTAAATTAGCCAATATTGGAGGAGAAAAGAGACGAGAGCCAAACCTCGAATTATGACTTTTTACTAAGGAAATTCAGTCGGCGCTCTCTGTCCGCGTTTCCTCGCTACTACATTATACAGTGGATGATAAAAAAATACTCTGTAACGTATTTTGTCCGAATTAGGTAATTGAATTATTTTTCGCTATAAACGCATATAAACATGAACCGTTTTATGTATTTCAACAGCAGACAGCTGTTGCCTAAAAGTGAAGTACTTTTAAATAGAACACCTACTCAATCATCGATAGGTTTCGGAGCCGGCTGTAGCAAATGGCCAATATATCCCGTTTATTTCGCAAACTTTTTAACCTTTATTTATTGGCAATCACGTCCTAGTTTCCAAAGAGCTCTCCTTTCAAATTAATGGTATTTGGGTCCTTATGTAGTTCCGATCTTAAGCTATAACTTAGACTTAGTTAGTCTGAAGTCTGGGACCCTAAAGCTTTAGCAAGAAAACTTGAGACGAGTCGTTTTAATTTCCGAAATTCTTTTATTAAATCTCACGTCCCTACGGAAAAACAAATGAAAAGAAACAAAAATTGCCTTGAAACGATTTCTATGAATGTTTTCATTTCTAACATTTGTTTTTTTAAATATGTTTTTATGTCATTTATACTAATCTATACTAATATTATAAAGAGGAAAGATTTTTTTTGTTTGTTGGTTTGTTTGTTTGTACCGAATAGGCTCCAAAACTACTGGAGCGATTTGAATAATTCTTTCACCAATAGAAAGCTACATTATTCCTGAGTGACATAGGCTATGTTTTAATCCCGAAAACGGGTCCTGTGGGGTGGTACACGGGAGCGAAGCCGCGGGCAACAGATAGTAATATTGTAAAGAGGAAATGTTTTTTTGTTTGTTTGTTTGTACCGAATAGGCTCCGAAACTATTGGACCGATTTGAAAAATTCTTTCACCAATAGAAAGCTACATTATTCCTGAGTGACATAGCCTATTTTTAAACCCGAAAATGGGTCCTGTGGGGTGGTCCACGGGAGCGAAGCCGCGGGGAACAGCTAGTTTAGTATATAATTGTAGTAGTTAGTTAGTAGTAGTAGTTTGTATTGTTAAGTTTATCCTCATACGAAAAAGAAGAAGTATATAGAATCGGAAACAAATCTTTGCATTTAAAAAGATTCATTGTGACATGAAAAATCAAGTAATTGCATATTTGCATAGTTTTTATGCTGATTCTGTAATCTACAAGTATACATGTTGTGTTATCTGTTATCAATAATCCTTCCCAAGGATTAAACGTTCCTAGAGTTTTTTTTCGACGGTAAAATAGGACCAAAAAACCCGCAAGCTTGAATTTGAATTATAGTAAAACGAACTCAAGGGATTCTAATCTTAAAAAAATATCAATTATCTATCTAGAGCAAACTAAACAGGATAAGGCAAGGGACTAAGAAGACCATAGAGTATTTGAAAACGAAAGAGATGTCTATCGGATTTGGGAAGCGTAAGCGCGAAAAGGATTTATCTTTCGTCATAAAAAGCCTTTCGAAATTTTTCTAGCAGTGTGGCATCGTGTAGGAAGATTTTAAATAAAATGCTGAAGAATGAAGTTGAGGATTCTTGCGAAAAAAATAATCAATAATATGGTTAAACTCAAACAAAGGGATTTTACCTATGTAATGTTTTATAAACACTTTGTGTGTGAAAAGCCTATTGCAAATTACAATCATGATCAATTCTAAAGTCAAATTAGAATGTGTTCCCACGAGCAAGCGGTACAACATGTAAATCTTACAAGTAACTGTTTTTTACTTGGTGTTCAGGGAATCGGGAATAAAAATACTTGGTTGCTAGAATCTCCCTGACTCACAGACTGTCTTTTGGGAACTTTGGTTTCCAAAACAATTGTTTTTTCTATTGTGTCTGCTAATTTACACTCAAGGGGACTAAAGACGACCTTTTTTGTTTTTTTTTTTGTAGTATAAGTGACATTATTGATCTACTTATAAATTAATATTTTGTTTTATTTTTGCCATTTAATTTTTTTTATTATAATTTTTTTTATTTTTGACCTTAAGGATTTGGAATTTGAATTATATTTTATTATTATCTTGTTTGGAGAGCAGTGGTGGCCCAGTGGTATCAGCCGCGACTTACAAGTTGTAGGTCGTGGGTTCGAGCCCAGACAGGCGCTTTACTTTGTGTAAATTATTGCATCACCACTGCTCTCAAAACGGTGAAGGAAAACATCGTGAGGAAACCGGCATGTCCTAGAACCAAAAATTCGAAGACATGTGACATCCACCAACCCGCACTGGGCCCGCATGGTGGATTACGGCCCATTCCCTCTCACAGAGAGGAGACCTGTGTCCCAGCAGTTGGAACAATAATAGGCTGATGATGTGTGATGTGATGTGATATCACGGGAATTTAATGCGATTATTTCGTCGGGTTAACTAGGTAAATAAATAATCGAAATAATCGCGTTAAATTCCCGTGATATATTGTTTTTAAATTATTAAAATGTGTTTTTATTGTTATATAATTTTATTTATGACATTGTATTTAATTTTTTTATTAATTCGAAAAATGCTTTTAAAATGGAATGTAATGCGCACAGCAAAAGAGTGGAACTCACTGCCTGCGTCTGTGTTTCCGAACGCATACAACCCGAATCTCTTCAAAGTTAGAGTGCACAGGCTTCTTCTGGGTAAGCTCACTCCATCGTCGACTTTGTCTCTGTCACCCCTGACCTAGACTAGAGTCAAGAGCAAACCAATCACGAATAAAATAAAAAAAATGAAAATTATTATTATATATAAAATTTATATTGTAATATTGATCTTATTTTTTGTTTATTTTTATTTTAATCGACTATTTTTTAATGGTTTCTATTTTACTTATTTTTTCTAAATTGGGATGGGGGCGGGCAGAAGAAGAAAAAGATTTTCTTATTTTTTCTACACAATGTATTGTTAAGAAACAAATTACTTATGACATTTACATCACTAGCCTCCATTATAGACATTATTTAATCTTCCTTGATGATGTATATCTTCTAGACGAGTCAGACATTTGACCTTCACTTTTCTGAAACTGGGATCTTCTGCACCTAATTTTCGTTTATGTAAATATTAACGGCCTTGTTGGTCTGGAGGTCGCAAGTGCTATAATTGCAGCTGTTATTGGGTTGTTCAATTTGTAATTTCTCAGTAACAGCCCAGTATTTGAATTTGTCGGTCCGATTGATGTCAGTAGGCTCTCCTTCTAAGTCAAAGTCAAAAATATGTATTTCAACTAGGCCATTAAGCGGCAGTTTTGAACGTCAACAATTAAAATTCACAAGTAATAATAATTGATTCTACCGTCCATTCGGCAAAGTAGCTTTTTATGGAGAAGAATGGACAAGAAACTCCACATTTACTCTTTTAAAAATAATGAGTGGTTTACAATATTTACATAAGTACATACATTAATAAATTCATATATGTGAGGACGATGCACCCAGAATAGCACTACATACTACAACGTATAGGTATAACGTATTAACAGGTAAATTCATTAATTTGATAAGTAGGAACATGGTTCTCACATACTTAGAAATATTGCAAACATATACCTATGTTTGCAATATTTGTCTATGGCGAAATTTGGGTGAATTATGGATAGGCTTCTGCTAAGTCTTTCGGGGACCACAGGCGTGATGTTGTATAAATACTAAAGGTATTCTCTCTTTCCAGATATGACGTTGACGTAAACTACGTATTCCCGATCCCACACAAGGACTGTTCCATTAAACCAGCCAGATTTGACTACTCGCCAATATTGGTGGAAGTCGGCAGCAAAGTTCCGAAGAGGCCTGGTGTTAGCTACAAAGTGGCATTTGGACATTAACCAATATAATGTGATGGAAAAAGGCTAATATCAGATAACAACGATAGAGCGATAAAGAAAGATTATTTGACTAAAGACAAGACAAGACAAAAATTCTTTATTTCAACTAGGCCATTAACCGACACTTTTGAACGTCAAAATATAAATTTAAAGTTAATAATAATTGATTCTACCGTACATTCGGAAAAGGTACTTGTTCGGGAATGTTAACCATTCGAAGAAATGGCAGAAAACTGCCAGTCTGTCGTCTGTCATATGATATTAACCTTAGATACTTACTCAACTATATATTCTACATGTACAATACCATTAATGTGCCATTACCAATGTCTTGAGAAATTGTATATATTACACGGTGTCTCATGAATGTAAGGTTTCAAAGTGATGAAACAATAAAGACTCTTTTTGGACATGGGTTTTTTTTTCACCAACACCTGTTCTAATATGTATTATTATTATAGAAATATCTTGTGCGATATTGTAATCAACTACATAGCCATCGTCAGTCCATGAACTAAAAAAATTATACAATAAAAAACAATTATTCGATACAGACACAACAGCAACAATCACAAAGTAACATAGAAGATTAAACTACAGAAATATATTTCTTCTCCAGCCCTAAAAGGGCAATATATCCCCCAAGGAACAAAGTGATACTAAATCCACTGATATATAAAACATGCTTACCAATAGTACCAAACGGCAATTTAAAAAAAATGTAGGAACAAGGCCCAGAGTTACCAACTATCTCATGGGTAAGATACGAAAAACATGAGTCTTAACGAAGTATCGATGCAAATAATAAAACTGACCCTGAACCAAATACGCTAAGTAGAGCACCTACACCGATAATTCATAATTTTAATATACTCGTACCAATAACAAAAAGGAGTAAGATTTTATAGTTTCACAGTTCAATGATTATTGCAAATTCAATGTAGAGAATGCCTTCAGAGAACTGATAGGGCATGCACATTGTTCTACGACGCAATTAGTATGCAACGGAGGAGATGTCTATACACAGGACAATAAACGGGGACTCGTGTTATGACATTCAAACTTGACCGTGTCTAACAGAGCTGATAATAGCCAAGCAAAATTAAAACAGTCTTACGAGTTGAACGTCTTTGTAATTGTTAAGCAAGTACTTTCAAAAACGAAGGTTAAGGATTTAAAATGTGACTTGAAAATCTCGCCAGAAAGGGATCATACTATGGTAGTGGGAAGAAAAGTGGCAGTGAAGGACACTTTTTTTTGTTATCGGGGGAAAACCTTCAAAAGGCACCTGGGAAAACACATAATTTTACCTCACTAAAACCACCCTGGTGATAACCATCAGTACATAGAAGGGGGCCCGACGGGACAGCCCCGTGATCTCTTAAAATACCATCCTGGAACCCCAATAAAGTACTCAGCATTGCAACCGGTTTGGAGAAAAGAGAGACAAGAGAGGTAGTGAAAAAAGTGTCTATAAACATAATATGACTATATTATTATTATTTTGGCTAATATCATATCCGAGAGCAGTGGTGGCCCAGTGGTATCGGCCGCGACTTCAAGTTGTAGGTCGTGGGTTCGAACCCAGGCAGGCGCTTTACTTTGTGTAAATTACTTCATCACCACTGCTCTCAAAACGGTGAAGGAAAACATCGAGAGGAAACCGGCATGTCTTAGACCCAAAAATTCGAAGACATGTGACATCCACCAACCCGCACTGGGCCCGCGTGGTGGATTACGGTCCATCCCCTCTTATCGAGAGGAGGCCTGTGTCCCAGCAGTGGGAACATTAATAGGCTGATGATGATGATGATATACAACATAGCTTAGGAAAAACTTATATGAGTAAAAGATAACAACGATGAGAACATTTTGTTCGAAACATGAATGTAGAAATAATTAGGATATGCAAAATAAGCAGATTTACATACATTTTATTAAGAATTAATAAGACTTCGAAAAGTTTAAATTATTATCAACAATGCTGAACAGATTTTTCTACCAAAACTGTTGCAATTAGATCCTGCCTTTTAATTTAACAATAAGTAGTTTTGTTGGAGTAACCTAATCGCTCATACACCTGAACCATTAAACCCTTGAGTTAATCATCGAAACAATTAAACGACCATTGTGTCTCGCTTGGATCCACGTTTTAGGCACTCAATGGGTTGCTGCGATGTTGCAGTATGTTGATAATAGTACACAGGTGACACTTGCAGATTTTTTCTAGAAAGTTCTTTGTGGACCAATTAAGTAAGACTATCTGGAAAAAGTAGCTTTTTGTGCACCATAATTTTGTCCATCATAACCGCTACACATTAATTTCGGTTTAGGTTAGTTTAATGTGAATCTATTAAATTGCATTTCAACAACTCATGAACCTATTTGGATCTGCTGAGCATGTATATTTCAAATAACGACTGATATACTATATAATGATACACAATGAAGGGGACCGAAACAAGACATATAATGTTTTGATGACTATGATCATACAACTTAAATGTATTCTTTTTATGATCTTTCAGTTGATAGATGCAAAAGTTGACATGATAAAACTAAACAGTATATTGCAAACAATGACACAAATCCTCGGCCCTGAACAAATAAGTATCGCCCTTAACGCATATCCACTGAAAATAATGTATATATTCTGTGGCAATGTATTAGTAATTCAGTCGTCTTGCGCAAAGCCTTCGTTATAAGTATGAAAGGAACTGAGCGCCATTTTTTTCATGATAACATCACAAACATGGCTGAGGTGCGAGCGTGTGTCTATTTTTCTGTGATTTTCCTGTGCTTCCAAATATCTTTAGCAAAGGTTTGTATTAGTAATTTAAATCTGTCTAATATTATACGCTTAATGAGCAGTTTCACATAATGATTCTTAAGATAAATGACAATTATTTTAGAAAATTCTCATGAATTAAAAACTTTTGGAAATAATGATATTACGAAATTGTCTTGGTAATTATTGTTTTATTTATTGACATACATGGTGGTTACATTTACTCAGGATA
The DNA here is from genome assembly GCA_948252205.1 of Orthosia incerta. Classification (NCBI taxonomy): domain Eukaryota; kingdom Metazoa; phylum Arthropoda; class Insecta; order Lepidoptera; family Noctuidae; genus Orthosia; species Orthosia incerta. The sequence goes on along the minus strand of OX411757.1, from coordinate 7,675,197 downwards.
TATTTTCATGTTATCTATTTTCTGTTTCTGTTAAATCACCCATTTTCTCCAGCCTTTCTTCGGCGGCGGACGATTCTGGTGCAACTGGTTATGTGAAGACGACGATGGAACGACCACCCTCAGCTCGGAGGATGACTACTACGATTGGTGTGATAGCTGCCCCACTCGTCGACCCCCACCTGGGACTACTTCAATGCCATCAGCCAACCTAGCAATACCTGGAACACCGGGAGTGCCTCCACCACCTGTTTTCCCTGGAGCTGCTGGAGTACCACCAGCACCTGTCAGTTATATTTTGATGAGCCGTAAGTGTTACTGATACTATTTTATTACTTCTTCACTTTCACCTAAAATTTGCAGAATCGAACAAAATGGAAGAAGGCAAGACAAGATTGATTTTTTGGTTTGTCTGAATCGGCTAATCTTTCAACTACAAAACTTCAACTACTCATGCTCAATGTAATTCATTCAAATCAAATCAAAGTTTTTCTAAGGTTGGCATTAACATTTATTGTTGTTCCATTCTTCTCTATTAAATTAATCGTCATCTCTCTTTCATATTATTATTTTAGTGATCTTTATTTAGCCCTTCGCAAAGCCTACATCCGCTTGATCACGCTGCATGGCACATGCATCGATGAAGATTCGTTGTAGCTTGTACTTATACGCTTTAAACCATCTCTCTTGAAATTTCAGCTTTAGTTTTCTAGGATCGGACTTTCTTACACAAATGTATATAAAAAACTGAACTGTAGCAACTGAATATAGAATGCATTTTCGAACTTTAGAGTTTAGTATCTATCTGCTAAACAGGTTCCATTTATACAGTCCAGAGATTTTTATGAATCTTACTAATATTATAAATGCGAAAGATTTGATGGATGTATGTTTGTTACTTAATCACGCCAGAACGGCTGAACGGATCTGGAACAGCACATAGGCTACTTTTCATCCCGGTAATGCTTCCCTGGGATAAGAAAGTACTTTCACGCGGGTGAAGCCGCTGGTAGAAGATAGGATTATAGATGTTACTGGGTTTTTGGCATATAGCATTTTTCCATCTAGAATTTCACAATAGCAAGCTAGTTCGGCTTTATGCCCAGTAGATGGCAATGGGCTCGTCCCCTATAACATAGTGATGACTCAAACATAACTGGCGAAATTAGGTGTATCTACTATAAGATGCACCTCTGCCTTTTAAATTATGTGTATCTACTATAAGATGCACCTCTGCCTTTTAAATTAGGTGTATCTACTATAAGATGCACCTCTGTCTTTTAAATTAGGTGTATCTACTATAAGGTGCACCTCTGTCTTTTAAATTAGGTGTATCTACTATAAGGTGCACCTCTGTCTTTTAAATTAGGTGTATCTACTATAAGGTGCACCTCTGTCTTTTAATTTATGTGTATCAACTATAAGGTGCACCTCTGTCTTTTAAATTAGGTGTATCTACTATAAGGTGCACCGCTGCCTTTTATATTAGGTGTAACTAGTATAAGGTGCACCTCTGCCTTTTAAATTAGGTGCTGGTCTCTGTCTTTTCGGGGAATAAAAACGTGATGTATTGTTGTTAAAGAACTCGAATGTGTTTATGAAATCGGTCATGAATAGTTGTCGACCTTTGAACACGGCTAATTTCAAGACAGCCAATTCATACTTAGCCACTAAAAAGAAAAAAATCATCAAGCTTGAGTGATTGATGGTTTGCTGGTAACAAACGTTACACATACTTGTCGGCAATTACTCGCAGTTTGCACGCTTGTATTTTAAGTGAAATACATACATAGGTACTTCGTTTTCTTTATTTTACTAGTGTATATTTTTTTTTTTTGGCGCCTACCTCTCCGCGCTTTTGGTGGAGTCTGCGAGCTAAGTGGGTTCCCCGGACAGAGTCCGAGACCTTGGAGACTTATCTTTATTACAATGTAGGTATTATAGTAGATAAACTACTGTATATTAGAAACGTAAAGAAAATAACAGAAGAAATTCATAATTACTTATTATATTCGTTGCAAAATTTAAAATAACGTAATAAATAGCATTGTATGCATGCAAAGATGTCATGCTAGAGACTCAAATATTCGCATTTGAAGGAGCCGATACAAAGTTTTCAAACTATAATATGAATCTATATTATGCACAAGATTTTAAAATTTGAGTTAGATTGTCATATATCAGTACCTACATGCAAAAATGTTTTTGAATAAAAGAGATGTTATGTTCATTGATTATCTCCATGCTTGTATCACGCGTTGAGTTTGTAGAATATTCAATCAAGACTTGCCCACAATATGTTCATTCACTGTTAGCATCGTTAAAGTGATTATAATAATGTCAAACATTTTACTTGCAAGGTTTTAAAAGGCTTATGTTTAACTTACCACCAGATATAGTAACATATAACAGACAAAAATAGTAAATGATCACCAAAATTAAACCCGCATCTTATTGTAAAATTATAACCAAAGTTTTAACATCTCGCTATCCTGTTTAGGCAAAATGACTCCAAATAAATCATTGTTAACCCAAAAGTAGTAAATGATCACCAAAAGTAGTAAATGATCACCAAAATTAAACCAATGACCAAAAAGATTATAAAATTTCTGGGAGCAACTTGGAAGTAGCGCTCGCCGGCCGCTGCCGCGGCACCGCTCGCTTTGCTCGCTCGGCTCGCGCGCGGTTGGTCACAGTTCTAACCTAACCTAACCTATTTTACAACATTAAATAGCGCAATAATTTGCTATTAAAATTTGGTGATCAATTTACTAAATTTGGTGATCAATTTACTAAATTTGGGTTTCATAGTACAATTTTAGGTAATAGAGGTTATGGTCACAAAGTAATTTTAGGTGGTCATTATATTTATCCCCGTTTTAAAACAATATCCCATACTTCACAAAGTTTCTAAAAATAAGTATATTCCAAGTTATATTGCTCAGCCTTGGTCTTATCTATTCACACAGCTCATGTTTTATGATTGACAAGCATAAAGTTTTTAATGCAATTTATTCTAATGGCTTTATTATCATTTAAATATTCTTCGTCTCAAACATATTCATCTGCTGTGTGATCTGATCTTATGACGACATTTATATTCAGAGTTCTTCTCAATTGGGGCTATCACACACAGTTACACTTACATAAGTACATGTCGTTAAAAGTGATTACCCATTTTAGCAATAATAGATAAACAAATCAACTTTTATAGTTGAAACAATTATATTATAGGCATAACTTTTACCTGGGCTATTCTATTTTTAACGGGCAACACCTGAGCATGTGTGAAAGAAAAAAGTAATTTCTTTTAAAAATCGATAATATAAAAACTAAAACTAGAAAAAAAATATAAAAATGAATCCCTGTTTCCCTTCTTCTTCGTCGTATCGATGATTCCTCAATTATATACGTTTTGACCAGAATGCAGCCACGGCAATAGCGTTTTCATTTGCCTCACAAAGGTCCTTCAGGGTACAGGTGTTGTTGCACAGAGAACACGATAGGAGGTGAGGCATTTCCCTTGGTCACGGCATCGGCATCACGCTTGAACTGCTGGACCGATTATACGTATTCTTTTTTTGTTGTGTTTGTAATTCTCCTAAGAGAAGGTTCTTATAAAAAAAAATTAAGAAAAAAAAAGTGGTACCTACCTTACCTACATAGGTAGGGTAGGTATGCAGTTAGGGTAGGGTAGCTAAGGTAGGGTAGGGTAGGTAGGGTAGGGTAAGAAGGGTAGCTAAAACTTACTTTTATGAAAAATGTAACCTTATCGATTAGTAATAATGATTTTAAGACTTATATTCGATGAAACTAATGTCGTATTAAATACGAGCTAATTTATTCATTCAATACGTCGATAAATACGATAACAAACGTTGTTCTTCCTTGGTCGTCGTTCCTTGGTCTACAATGTATAATGAAACTCTTATACTAAATTGTAACCTTTATTTCACAGTTATTTTCAGGAATGAGTTAATCTAGCTATATATCTATCATACATAGGTACATAATTAGGGCACATGATAGCTGCATTAGCTGGTAAATTTATTATAATTGAAAAATGATAATTGTACTGTGTTTGTCTTACAACTGCTGTTACTTTTTCAAAATATATACGAGGACGCTGGCACCCTAAACACAAGTTAAATCTTACAGTGGGTGCCAGAGTTCATCGTAAACACTCTTTTCCCTAGTTGTAACGCAACGTGTTTAGATAAGTGTTTTCTTGTACAATTGAAGTAAATAAAAACTTTTATTTATTATTATTTATTTATTATATATTTGAAAGAAAAAAGTATGTATGTATGTTCCTTATAATCTTTTGATTGACCCAGCGGATAATCCTGTAAGTTTGGTGGCGATCGGAGCATATTTTACTAAATCCATTTTATGGAACATTACAATTTCAGCACCTCAAAATGGAGGCGGTCCGATAAGCTTGAGCGTGGTTCCTGATCCAAACCGCGGCTGGGGTGGGTTGACCTTCAACTGGGGTACACCCTACGCCACACCAGCCCCACCAGCAGCCACGCCTGCAGCTCCTGCTGCTGCGGCAGCTACACCAGCACCAGCAGCACCAGCTGCACCGGCTGCACCAGCTGCCCCAGCTGCACCAGCTGCCCCGGCTGCACCAGCTGCCCCAGCCGACCCAGCAGCACCAGCCGCCCCAGCCGCTCCAGCCGCAAGGAAATAAGTTTCCATGTAGTCATTCTGCTGAAATAGTGACGGTGCAACCAAATGAAATCGTGTAATAGAAATATTTTTGGTGCTGTGACTCTATCATCAACGACAAGTAGAGCGACATTTGAAAAGTGAAGTTATGTCGCGACATATTTGAATTTGTATGAAGATAAAATATGGGCTATTTATAAAAATTTTAAAACTGTTTACCGTTTGCTTAGCAAATTCTATATCCAATTTTTTTTATAGAAATTTAATTTAGTATTTGTAAAGCAGTTCTTAAACACCTTAGAGGTTTAAATAATAATGCCTTAGGTCACTGTTACCAGCTGTCTCGGACGACGGACTCACACCTTCAATGTATCCTTCAACATGATACAGCGATATATGAGAGGGCAATATTTCTGGCATACCTTGTTGATAGGATACTCAGCGACACGCGTCCTGTGGTTTCAAAGCGCGTCACTATTTAATCGGATGGAATTTAATATTCGAGATTGTGCCTTTCTTAGCTCATAAGATTTGCTTTAGTCATTACTATGATTGAAGAGTAATTCGTTAGTAGTGTTATCATAAAATCATCTTGAATATAAGTGGTGTGTGCAAATTGTTGAGATAAGTTTAGTAACAAAAAAAATCCACTCAGTTGCTAATGATGAAAAATCAAATTATTAAAAGAGCCAGGTATAAAACCTTTAGTTGAAGAAAAATGTAATGTGCAATTTACTCGCAAGTTTAAATGATACATTGCAATTATTAAAACATCAGTTTTCGATGGAAAAAATACTTTCTCATTGATTTCACAGAACTTAACAGAAGACACAGAAATTATTAAATAATCGAAAAGTCGTGATGTTACCATAATTTTTATTTATACTTGTTTTACGTTTTGTGTACGACAATCGAATTAAAATAGATGTAATGGGTTTTAAAATAAACATCCAAAAGATGGATGTCGAATAAGATATTTTTTATATTTAATTATTTTATTAAATAGGACTTTTAAAGTTAAATGATGCTTCTTGCGTACGACCAATCCTGATTGTGATAATTCAAATAGTAGGTAAAACCGAAATAATTTAGAACTTGATGTTGAAAATAAACATTTTATAAAGAATCGGGTTTCATTTAAAAAAGCCTTTTAATAAAAATGGATAAAAAGATATATTTATAGATTTAACATACCTACAAAGTATGGTCTCAGTGAATTAGGACTTGGGATATTAGAGCAGTTTACTAAATTTAGATTAATAAGCTTCAAGTATAATACAAATGTCTACAAACTTGATGAAAAAAAACTCAAAATGATGCAATAACTGTGTTAAAAAGCCGTGAATATCAATACAAGAAATATCTGTCATAAAACATTCAATAGGTGTTTGCAAATTGGCACAGGAAACAGTATATCATATCGCAATCTAAACCGTTAGCATGCTTTCGATAGCATTGCAGAAGAATTATTTTTACCTCTAATTAGACCATTTGTTAAAGGCGTTGTTTATTGTGAACTTAAAGGTGAGGCCGAAAACAAATGCAATATGCAACAATAGATCCTCAGGTAGATGAGCCATTTCCTCTGTCACATAGGTAATTAATTCTGCTGCATACGGATTACAGTGCCTTTAATGATTGTATTGGAAGTGAGGAATGTTCCCACGTTCTGGACTAAACTATTTCATTGGTATTTGTTGATGTTTCAATTGGTTTTGAAATTCTGGGATCAATCATACCTTCAATATGTTAAGAATCTTCTACCTTTAAAACTAGTGTAAAATTAGCATAATGGTTCTTCATTATCTGATGTTCAGCTTGTTAGATTGACAAATTAGGATCATAGGTAGACTATGTACAAGGAAGGCCAATAATCCGGTTAGGGTAGCAGGTGACATTGTGACAGAATGCGGAGGAGGCAGGTAGAATTCGAGAATTCCAAGACCGCGTAAAGCGGCCTACAATGAAGGAGACAGCATTGGGTAGATACGGTGGAATAAGAAGAAAGAGAAGGAGAAAGAAATTGGCAGAGAACGGGTTTGTATTATAGACCAGAGGATGAAGATGCTTATCCTTTATGGTAATTGACAAAAAATATCTATTTAGTCCGTCAGTTAGATAACTTAAAATATTGGACACGTATTTTTCTTTTGCCACCTCACCAAAAAATTACGACGATACAGTGCGTTGAAATATCGTGTGACATCACGGTATGCCACACTTTATACTAAAAAAAGTGACGTTACAAGCCCCCACTGCTGAACTTTGATGCGCTTTATCTTTGTCAACTTTTATTTATTTGATAAGCAAAAATACGGGTCCAATATTATTTGATAATCTTACTGCCTAATCTCAACGCCTAAATAAAATTAACCAGGAAACATCCCTATTTAACGCTCTGATTCGTAAGAGGGACTCAATGGACATAGTCTAGAATTGTTGAGTATTATATTACGTTGTCTTGCCATAATTTTACCAGGTACTACACCGTTGAAAATAACGAATTTAAGCATAGAATATGAATAATATCCAAATATTGTTTATACATTACAACAAACGCAGTATCTATGTCATGGGCCATTCAAAGTATAAAATATGCCTGAGTGGATCTGGAATGCTGGTCACGTATGGCAAGCGCCATATCTGGGCCTCTTGCCCAGATGGCATGGCGAATTGCTGTATCGGTTGTTTCAAATGAATAAGTACACAATACTTAATATTTTACGCTGGTTATCGTTCAAGGTTGAAGATGCATTTGTTTTGTTCGATGGCATTTTGTTTCTACGTTCTTTGTTTTGGTGCAAACGTTTCGGCATGATTTGTTGATTCTGCAATGTGATTTATGTTGATTTTTGACAGTATTTAACTTGCATATTTGCAGTGCCATGAATATTTGAATATCATTATGCGGTTTTGAGGAACAAAACAGTAAATTCTTGTAGGCTATAGTAGATTTTTTACTCAGCTTCGCTCACGTAGTATAAGCCACAGGAACTTTTTCGGGATAAAAGTAACCACTTAGCGATATTGTAACTTTCTATCAGTGGAACAATTTTATAGTGGGTTATGTACCTTCTTCCTATGATTACCTTTTACAAACATTAAACACATCATCATCATCAGCCTAGCCTTTTTCCCAACTATATTGGGGTCGGCTTCCAGTCTTACCGGATTCAGCTAAGTACCAGTGTTTTACATGGAGCGACTGCATATCTGACCTCCACAACCCAGTAACTGGGTAACGGTACCCCTTGGTAAGACTGGTGTCAGATCTCAAGCTTCTGACTACCCGTAACGACTGTCAAAGATCTTCATTAAACACATAACAACAATAAAATATATAATAACCTAGCACTTCGCCCGCGACTTCGTTCGCGTGATCCATGTTTTTTTTGTAATTTTTGTGCTCTGTACAGTAAAATTCATCAAAAATCTTTAACACCCACTAACCCATCTTTTAAGAATAGTTTTGAAAAACTAATAATGACAACCTTTACTATTTACTTAGGTTAGTATTTATGCCAAATTTCAAATATATAAGTCCAACAAATTTCCACCTTTTCACCTCCTTAGTGGTAGAATTTTCAAAAACCAATAAATACATGAATTAGTTTTATTAATCAAGAGGGTAAATAACAACAAGAGGTACTTTAAGGGTGGCTCCAATACAGGACAAGTTGACGGAGAGTAGACTGAGATGGTATGGACATGTCATGAGAAGGACAGAAGAACACGTCGTGAGAAAGGCTCTGAGCTTAGCTGAGGGCAAAAGAGGCCGAGGACGACCTCCTTTGACATGGTGGACCAGTATGACAAAGCTCCTCAAGAAGAAGAAATTGCCTGACCCGACAACCCTCGACAGAGCGTCTTGGCGCCGTGAAATAAGGAGAGCCGACCCCACCTAAAGTGGGAAAAGGGCTAGGAAGAAGAAGAAGAATCAAGAGCGTAAATCAAAAATTTCATGTGACCTATTTACAAACTATTAAAATTTCATACAAACTTTCAACGTTTTTTTACCCCTTTAGAGGTAGAGTTTCTAAAAACCAATAAATGCATAAATTATAAAGGTATTGAAGCAGTCTTGAATAAGAAGTAATTTATTTTAATAAGGATTAATACCAAGATACAAATAAAGAGCATTTACTAGCGGCGGCATTTAATTTTTTTTTTTTTAATAATAGAACACTTATTGTGCCATAACTATAATAGTTAGACATATGCTGTTGCGACACTTTTTGTAAATAATGATGTGTGCTACAAAGTCATAGTACATTATTTTATTCTATCATCAATAGTTTTCGCAGCGCACGCGATGTAAATAATATTTTAGGTATTTTTTTACACCTTGGGTTACATTATTTAGTAAGGATCCCTATTTTTTTTGTAAATATAATATAGCCCATGTCACCCGGGGATAGTGTAGCTTTCCAACAGTAAAAGAATTTTTCAAAACGGGTCAGTAGTTTCGGAGCCTATTCAATGCAAACAAACAAACAATCAAATCTTTCTTCTTTATAATATTATATATTATTATATTATTAGTATAAAAAAAAAAACGACTCCGATGGTATGGCCACAGCCAACGAAGGTCAGTTGACCATATGGTGAAGCTTGCCCTTAACTTGCCAACGACGAAACGCGGTTAGACCACCTGCCACTTGGTTGACAACGGTTGAAAAAGACCTGAAAGAAGTAAATTTGGACAACAGCATTGCCCAAGACCGTGCACATTGGAGAAAAAGGATAAGGAGGGCCGACCCCAAGTAAATGGGATAAGGTCGCGACTAATGATGATATTATTAGTAGAATAAATAAATAGCACAAATAATTTTACCCCTACTAGTTTAGATAAGTATTAGTGGTGGGATTATGTGCAGAGCCTACCTGAAGACTATAAAATTTATCCTAAGATTTATGAGATTACTCATTGAAATTTATTTTACTACATCCTCCGTTCGCTATAACTAATAAAATTTGATAAATGCATCGTTTTATAGTAGTAAGTGCAGGATCAACATGAATGTATAATTTTCGTATTAAGGGCAAGGAATAATGGTTGCATATGCATACAACACTAGTTGCATGCAAATATAGTGTAACAAGTAACGCCGGTGTTAAAACTTGTTTACCTTCCAAGAGACCATGACGAACGGCTTAGGTTACCACTCCGGTGCTCTGATTGTTGCGTTGCATCGTAATTGTACAGGAATATACACAATGTTTTTGTAAGTATGAATTCATCATCATCATATCAGCCGAAAGACGTCCACTGCTGGACATAGGCCTCCCCCAGGCGTCGCCACATTGACTGGTCTCGTGCGTCCCGCAACCAGTGGATCCCCGCAACCTTCACCAGGTCATCGGTCCACCTGGTGGGAGGCCTTCCAACGCAACGTCTTCCGGTTCGCGGTCGCCACTCCAGAACCTTTCTGCCCCGCGAGCAATGTGCCCTGTCCACTGCCACTTAAGTTTGGCATTTCTTCGGGCTATGTCGGTAACCCTGGTTCTCTTACGGATCTCTAAATTTCTGATTCGATCACGCAAGGAAATAAAAGTATAGTAAGTAGTATGAATTAAAGCTAATTAAAATAATAATTTATTTAAGTAGTTATAAAAATTGTCAAATTAATTTTATATATCCAATGAAAAGCCGAATAGAAAGATTGGAAAACAGGGTCTATGAACCGCACCAAAATAATGCTTTAGGTTGCTAGAACAGACCAATTTTTTTGCATTTTCAAATGCCATATGGGCTGTTATAAAATTTAAATGTTTGATAATCTTCTTTTCTTTTCGTGTAAGGATATGGCCACTTCTGGTGTCAAATTTAATTAATCTGCCTCTGGAAACCCCACAGTCCTCTGACTTGACTATTTCAGACTTACATTAACTATATAAGTCCAGGGTCTATATAAATCCGAAACATGCGAAATAGTAAAAAATTATCGTGACATTTTCTCTTAATTTTTATTCGAATATGCTCAAGCATGACATGTTCTTCGAATGCGAAGATTGTTCACAAACTTTTGATCAATAAAATAAAGTACGCACAAAAAAAGGTTTGTTTTCATTCGTGTTGTAGTATATATATATATAACTTAAAGGAAAACTGCGTAGGTAAGGTGTATGTAGGGTATTCACTCGTAGTCCTACTAATTAAGTAACGGTGCCCTTCTTAGCGAGTAGTAGGTAATTAGCATACGTTCGCAACACTTTGGTAAAGGCTAGTATGGCACTGTTAACCTTTTCAACATCTTCATAGATCAAATGAAAATTGTAAGGATGAATAAATTGATACCTGTTTCTGTAGTTCACAAAATGTTAACTAGATTCGTCCTCGTATCATAATGGGCGAGATAAATTTAAAAAATCCAATATTCTTTTTCCAGGATTTTGTCGTTTTAATTTCCGATAGCACCTGGCCCTTATAGAATGCTAATTTATCTCCGAATGGAATTCATTTAGTAAGCGTGGTATTGTAAGAAAAATCTTTTTGTTAAATTATTATTATAGATAGGCTTGCGCTTGACCACAATCCCACCTAATGGTAATCGATGATGTGTGATCGACGGTGAAGCACGCTTGCCTAGAAGTAACCTATTCACTCTTGACTTAAAGACACCTAGGTTGTAGCTATCGGGAAACACAGCCACCAGCAGGGAATTCCACTCCTTAGCTGTACGCACAGCACTTCCAAAACGTTTAGAGCGTATGGTCCCACCCATACGCTCTAAACGTTTTGGAAGTGCTGCGCGTCAATCATGTAACGATGGGTCATCGCCGTACGTCTTGTACTCCAAAGATGAAACAGGAGGAATTAGATCATGCAATTACATCGCACACTCCCCGAAATGTATCCGATAGAAAACTGACAAGCTGGCAACTCGGCGTCAATGTTCAAAGCTTGGAGCTCTGACACGACCAGTGCCTCATTACCGATGAGATTCTTGGCCCGTTTTTCGATTTAGTAACTCAACTTCAACTATTGTATCAAGCTGGTATTTGGAAGATCCATCCTGGAGATGAGAATAGTACTCCATGCGAGATTAAACTTGCGCATTATCGATATTACGTGGCACTCTAATAAATTTGGAGTTTTGTTTCTCCTCCATCAATCTCATATTTTTAGGAAATACTGTCATTCAGGTACTATCAGCCACCCTGCGACGATAGTCACTCGATTCGATCATGAAAATAAATTAAGTATTGTTTATTGTAATTATTAGAACCCCATAGCCTGGCACGCCGTGATGACAAAAGTCCGGACGGGATGTCTTTGATTTCATGGAAGATGGGTAGGCCTTTAGTGTGGGACATCATCTGCCTAGCTCGTCTTGCTATGCTGGCGCAATATAATAATATCGTCGGTAGTTTTTAGGGTTCCGTAGCCAAATGGCAAAAAACGGAACCCTTATGGATTCGTCATGTCTGTCTGTCTTTCCGTCCGTATGTCACAGCCACTTTTTTCCGAAACTATAAGAACTATGCTGTTGAAACTTGGTAGTACATGTATACTGTGAACCGCATTAAGATTTACACACAAAAATAGAATGAAAACAATAAATTTTGGGTGTTCCCCATACTTAGAACTGAAGCTCAATATTTTTTTTCATTTTTTCATCATTTTACCATACGTACGGTATTTACGGATAAGTTTTTAAAAATGATATCGAGGTTTCTAATATATTTTTTTTCAGTTTGCGCGAGAGACACTTCCAAAGTGGTAAAACGTGTGTCCTAAACTAAAAAAAATATATGATGTACATTACCATTGGTTTGAACGAGATCTAGTAAGTAGTTTTTTTTTTAGTACGTCATAAATCTTAATGTCCAGTGCGACTCGCACTAGGCCGGTATTTTAACTAGTAATTTCCTCAAAATTTCTAGTTTAAGCCTACCGGCGTTCCTGTCTTCGGTCCAAAGCACTGAAAAGTTAACCAGAAAAATCTTGTTTCCATCACTGGCTAACTGTGAAGTGCCGTACTCGACCGATGCAGTGAATGCCTGGAAAGTGGCTTGCCCGAATACAGCGTTGCCCGAGACCCCTTTTTCCCAGAGACAGTGAGATGAGCCGCTCTGCAGGTTTGTACGAAATAAACTTATAGATACGTCCACTGCTGAGCGTGCCCGCCTGCTGGCTGTGGGAGAGTGTGAGTCGGACCTCTGGCTACAGGTACTACCGTCACCCAACATAGGTACTATGTTGAGTGACAACACCTTCCGGATCGATACATGTCTGCGTTTGGGTACTCCCAGTGGAGCTCCCCTTCGTTGTCAATGTGGTGAAGCAGTCGACCGCCTAGGACACCATGGCCTATCCTGCAGTAGGAGCGCTGGTCGGTTAGCACGGCACGCCAGCATTATTGACATCATACGTCGGGGTCTTTTCACCGGGTGCCAGCTGTTTTAGAGCTAAATGGCTTGGCGTGCGACTATGGGAACAGACCAGATGGGATGACCATAATGCCTTGGAAGGTGGGTAGCAACATGCGTCGACTTTGGTGTGGTATGCAACATGCGTCGACACCCTTGCCCCATCCCATCTTCTTAGCACGGCGGGCTGTGCTGGGGTAGCTGCTGCTGGTGCAGAAAACCACAAACGGCGCAACTACAACATCCTTATTGGAAGATATATATTTGAGCTTTGTTTAAAGATCTTTCCAAACGCCTAGTTGACATTTCGCGTGACCCAAGAACTGGCTTTTACCTTGGTCAGAGAATAAGCATTGCCATACAACGTGGCAGTCGTTTGGGCACATTAATAATAATATAATAATAATAAAAATGTTTATTTTATCTCCACAAATTACATCAAGTACATATACATTATACAGCTGACATTATATTTTTTTTACAAATTTGTAATTTGTGGGAGATCTGGAGTCTAAACTAAGCCGAGGCCTGTACTATAGATCTCCAGGCCCCCCGTTTTATAACATTGTATAGATTGTCAACATGTGAGATGCGAACACGAGTGTACTGAATGAGTAAGCGGGAGCGGGTTTTATCTCTGCGTGTGGGAGTGTGTGTGTGTGTGAGTGTGTGTGTGAGTGTGTATGTGTGTCTATGTGTGTGTGTAAGTAGTTAATGGATATATTACTCTTTCGAATAACAATTTTGCAAGTATGATCATATGTATTAATAAGTATATATCGGGTTCCTAAATAATGTGGGTAGTATGTAGATAAATATATATAATAATATAATGTAATGTATAACATAACAATTGTGATTAAATGTGTATTTTACCTAATGTGATATATAAAATGAAATATTGTAGATAAATGTATACGAGTATATAGTACGCATATCAATTTATATTGTTACCTCTAGGATTTTTTCTGTTTCGCAGTAATTAAGTGTTTGCAACCATTTATAAATTATGTTTTTGCTTTCTTTCTTACAGTGGTCGGAGAAGGGAACTATTTTGTTAACTTTGTTGAGGAGCATACTTCCTCTGTATGGAAAAAATCTTCGAGCAAAAGAGGTGTTTACGGCAGTCGACTCACATACCGCGTACTTTCTTCTAGTCTGAGCTAAACGCTTTCTTCTGTCCTCTGTTACGGCACTCATCTTATGAAGTATGGATAGCATTATGTAACATTACCAGTGGACAACGATGTGGAGAAGTTTTCCGACGCCATATTTTAGTTTAGTATATTTTTGTAGGTTTAGGTAGTGAGTAGTTTTTGGTTTAAGTGTATATGTTTGTAGTCTTAGTTACTTAAGTATTTTATACTGTATATACTTTTATCTATGTAAATAAAATTTGCTTAGTATTGTTGATAGACAAAATGACTTCACATATTGCGTAACCTGCATTTATCTACTGTCACGCAACTTTAACCGTTTTTGTCATTACCATATCTAATGTTATACTTTGTAATTGCAGAGTTTCTCACTACTACGTGTTCCTGCTTTTAAACACGGAATAAACATGAAAACGACCATATGAATTAACATAAAGAAAGCTTAATTACCTACTTCGCCTTATTCAAACCTCGTAATTAAGGGAAAAGCGATTGAAATAAACCTATTCGGGTGATTTGATGACAATATGAGGAACACGAACGATTTTATGTTCATGTATGAATTAAAGACTCTTCGAAATAGTAAAAGTCACACGAAATAAAGCCACTGTGCAACCGCCGGCGATGAAACGATTAGCGATTGATTATTTTCTCGCTGAAGAAACGAACCAAAGAGACAGATCCCGTCGGCGCGTCGGTGTCGTCGCCAAGGAAGGCCTAATAAATGACCTGGCGTAACGACTTAGAGGTGTTTATGACGGATTGAGCAGGCTTATTACAGAAGAAACAGCAATCATCACGCGATCAAACGCTTTATGTCATAAAATTTGAAATTACTAACAGTGTAGGTTTGGTAGGTCCTACACAATCGTTTTCTAATCGCTCGTTGTTTGTCAAATGCATTAATTTCTAAAAAAAAAACGCCACAATCTCTAAAACTACAGTATTGAAGAACAATTATTGCGCGAAAATCGCTATCGTATTAATCTTGCAAGATACATAATAAGCCAGCCTAGTAAACTAGTTTTTAACTAAACGTTCTAATCCGATCATTCACTAAACTGCGTATTAAACGCCGCTGTTCAGTCTATCATGTAAACTAGTCGAAAATTAAACTGTTTTATGAACTAGTTTATCGTAGACGGTAAACCAGTTTCGTTTCGTCGACTGTAAATACGTCGACGACCCACCACTAATTTTTATTAAACTTGTTTACTTTTACGACATGATGACATTTGACAAGTCAATTTCATTTGAAAGATTGTACGTTTCGTTACACTGTGCGTTTGTGTTAGTCTGTACTCGGCTGGTGTAATGTCTGATATTCTCGAATGTTAATTTTTATTTTTACTTTGTCACCTTTAAGGTTCAATATTTGTTAAAATCTCTTCCAACTACAGCGTACAGGTGGTTTTATTGGTTAAGCGCATTTAATTGTTTGTTTTGGTATTTTTATTTTAAAATATTTATTTAGTGTTTATATTTGCAAACTATGATCGATGATGGTTTTGATGTTGATTTTTTTTCATGCTCTTCCTCTTCTAGCAGCTTCCTTAGTGCCGCGAGTGGTTCTTCCTCTCCTCTGACTCTTGGTGATCAGATTTCTTCCTTATTTTCTCCCTATCCCAATAACCTCAACATAGCTCACATCAATGCCCAGAGTGTTCCTAGCCATTACTCTGATCTTCTGGCTTCCATTAACTCTGCACACATAGATGCTTTGCTGATCTCTGAGTCTTTCCTGAAACCCTCACTTTTATCCGTTCACTATGCACTCCCTGGCTATAATCTTATTCGTAACGATAGAACGGGGAAGGGCGGTGGTGGTGTTGCCATTTACTTGCGTGCTGATATTCCCTATAAGGTAATCAGTACTTCACCGTCGTCCTACTCGGGGTCAGCAGAGCATCTGTTTTTAGAAATCTCCTTACATCACGTTAAAATGCTTCTTGGAGTGTTGTATATTCCTAACCTCAGTATCGATTACTTCAATTCTTTTGAATCGCTCTTAAACGATTGGTGTCCTACTTACGACCACGTAGTCTTGATGGGTGATTTTAACACTTGTCTTCTTAAAAATGACTCACGTACTCACAAACTTCAAACTCTTTTATCTTCTTTTAACCTCAGTATTTTACCTCTCTCCGCCACTCATCATTTCCCTAATTGTACCCCTTCTCTTTTGGACCTCATTATTGTCTCCAAAGCTAATAATGTATCTGTTCATGGTCAGCTCAGTGCTTGTTTTTCCTATCACGACTTAATTTTCATTTCTTACAAGATTCGTCCTCCTAAGCGCAAGCCGTCATATATTTTCCTTCGGAACTACAAGGGCTCTATCAGGAGGCATTGCTGCGAGATGCGGGTGGCATCGACTGGACGGATGTTTTCGAGAGCTCCAGTATCGACGATATGGTTAATATTTTTAACTCTAAGTTACTCAGCCTTTACGATCGTCATGCTCCTATTCGTCGAGTCAAAGTAAAGTATGTTCCGGCTCCCTGGCTCACTCCTGACATTAAGGATGCGATGGCAAGTAGAGATCGAGCCAAAAGAAGGTTAAAGCGCCGTCCCTCCGAGCGCAACCTGAGTTCGTATCGTGAGATGCGTAATCACTGTAGTCGTATGTGTAGAGATGCAAAGAGACGCTACTTTCATAATTCTCTTGACAACCGGAATTCCTCTGAAGTCTGGAAGTTTCTGAAAACTGTCGGCATTGGTAAGTCCCCTGTTGTTGCTAGTAATGTCGCTGACGTGGGTGCTCTAAACAAACATTTCTCACTTCCACCCGTCACTTTGGATCCTCACGTCAAATTAGCTACTTTAAGTAAACTCTCCGCCTTGCCGGTGCCGCGGTGTTCGTCTTTCAGCTTCAGTCCTGTGAGTGAAAATGATGTCAAGAAATCGATTTGTGCGATCTCCTCCTCTGCAGTTGGCAATGACGATTTATGCTCAAGAATGTTATGGCCTATCCTCTCCTCATTACTGCCCGTTTTAACCCACATCTTTAACTACTCCTTGTTTTCTTGCACTGTTCCCGATGCTTGGAAGCTAGCCCATATTATTCCGTTACCCAAAATCCCTAACCCGGTCACTCTAACTGATTTCAGACCCATTTCCATCCTTCCTTATCTCTCCAAAGTTCTTGAGCACATTGTTCATCAGCAACTGTCCCTGTTTCTATCTAGTAATGATCTTCTTAGTCCTTTTCAATCTGGTTTCCGGCCTGGTCACAGTACTGTCACGGCTCTTTTGAAGGTGACTGATGACATCCGCTGGGCCATGGACCACAAAAATCTCACGTTACTTGTGCTTCTTGACTTCAGCAGTGCCTTCAACTCTGTTGACTTCGATATCCTTCTTGGGATCCTTAAATCTTTTAATTTCTCCTCTTCCACTATTGATTGGTTCGACTCATATCTCAGAGGCCGCTCGCAGCGGGTACGCCTTGATGAGTGCTCTTCTGATTGGTGCTCTCTTACTGCGGGTGTGCCCCAGGGTGGCGTTCTCTCTCCTCTTCTCTTTTCTATTTTTATTAACTCTGTTACTAGAGTCATCTCCTGTAACTACCATCTCTACGCTGACGACCTGCAGCTTTACCATCATTTTTTTAGTCATGATGCGGAAGCCGCCGTGTTCACCGTAAACAGCGACCTGAAGTTGATTGAGGAATGGTCGCGGTCCTTTGGGCTGCAAATCAACCCTAAGAAGTCTCAGGCCTTGGTTATCGGCAGTAGGCAAATGCGGAACAGGCTTGATGTTGCGTCGCTGTCTCCAGTCTGGTTGAATGGAGTTCAGATTGAATACACCAAGACAGCTAAAAACCTGGGGGTAATCATGGACTCCTATTTGTCGTGGAAAGCCCATGTCGGTGAGGTCAGTCGCAAAGTGCACTATTCGTTCCACTCGCTGAAATGCCTCCAGAGCTTTTTGCCCTTGAAAACCAAAATTTCCCTAGCTCAAACTCTCATTCAGCCCATCATCGACTACGCCGACGCCTGTTATTTGGATGCCACCGAGGAGCTGTTGGATAAACTTGAGCGTTTGCAAAATTTATGTATTCGTTTTGTTTTCAACCTTAAAAAGTATGATCATGTTTCAGAATTTCGCAAGTTACTCAAGTGGCTCCCTATTCGACTTCGCAGGAACTCTCGGATATTGTGTCTATTATTTAACATCCTTCATAACCCTAAGACGCCTTCCTACCTCCGTGAACGCTTTTCCTACTCCCGTCCTTCCGATGCACTTTGCAGGAAGCATCTTAAAAATCACCTTAATATCCCTTCCCACACTACTGACTTCTATTCCTACTCCTTCACTGTGAACGCCGTGCGTTTGTGGAACTCTCTTCCGCCTGACATAAGGGATTGCCAAACTCTTTCAGTTTTTAAAAGAGAAGTGAAAAGACACTACCTTTCCATTCCATCATAGTTGCATATAGTTCTGTATTATTATCTTTTTCATATATATTAGTAGGTACGTAGTTATTGCTATAATATTTATTTTAGTAGTATGTATGTATATGATAGTATATTTTATTTGTATCTAATAATTATTTTATATTATTTAGCTCTGAATTGTTTTATGTGTTAATTTTTCCCTTCTACACACGATGTCTACATCTCTTTTTTCCTCTTTCCTTTCGCAGGTATGCTGGAAGAGATTTCATTAGAAATAAGCATCACCTATGTACATATTTTTCTGTTCCTCCTTATTGTCTGTATATGTGTGTGTGCATAAATGGTTAAATAAATAAAAAAAATAAAAATAAATAAGCCTGCGGGAACTGTGAAAGGCTATCGGGGAGATCTTAGCCCAGCTTTGGGTCATAGCTGGGTAAAGGGCAATAGAATATAATGGAATAGAGTATACTTTATTGTACACAATAAAAGTTACACATCTATTTTATAAGAAAAACTTAATTATACGGGTACAAAGGCGCGACGAGTGCAAGGGTCTTATCGCTGACAGCGATATCTACCAGAAAACCTTTGGATGGGCTGAAAGAACATAAAATGAAAAAACCGGCCAAGTGCGAGTCGGACTCGCGCACGAAGGGTTCCGTACTTGGTAAATTGCGGTTTACGATTTATGAGGTATTAAAAAAAAATACTTACTAGATTTCGTTCAAACCAATTTTCGGTGGAAGTTTACATGGTAATGTACATCATATATTTTTTTTTAGTTTTATCATTCTTTTATTTTAGAAGTTACGAGGGGTGGCGGGGGAGCACACATTTTACCACTGGAAGTGTCTCACGCGCAAACTATTCACTATTCAGTTTAGAAAAAAAAAATTAGAAACCTCAATATCATTTCGAAGACCTATCCATAGATACCACACGATGACGAGATATTACTCGTATGGGTTTGATGAAAAAAAAATTTTGATTTTCAGTTCTAAGTATGGGGAACCCACAAAATTTATTGTATTTTGTGAAAATCTTAATGCGGTGAACCGCATTAGAGTATTTATTATTTACTAGCTTTTCCCGGCAAACTTCGTTTTGCCATAAAAACACCAAGATACACCTACGCTACACCTACCCTACACTAAAAAAAAAAAAAAAAAAAAAAAAAAACGTAAAAACCATCTTAGAACTTCAATGAACATTTAAAAAAAAGAATTGGCCGAATTGGTCCAGGCGTTGTTGAGTTATGCGCTTACCAACACATTTTGCGATTCATTTTTATATATAAGAAAGATTATTGTGAACAGAATACATCTACTTACCAAGTTTCAACATCGTAGTTCTTATAGTTTCGGAAAAAAATGTGGCTGTGACATACGGACGGACAGACAGACAGACATGACGAATCCATAAGGGTTCCGTTTTTTGCCATTTGGCTACGGAACCCTAATAAGGGGGTAGTTTGTGGTGTACTGCTTTTAAATTAAAACATAAATATATACAAAACAATGGCACTGCAATGAACGTCAATGCCATGATTCGAAACCAAGACGTTCTTTAACCGATTCAATGCCGTAATTACCAAAACAATTAAAAAGCCATGGTGTGTCACGTGGATCCACGTTTCAGGCACTTGAGAGGTTAATTCGCGGCTGTTGGCACTTGACTACTGTTCAGGAGACAACAGTTGAATCAAAATTGACGTTCTATTTTATCTAACATTTAAGCTTCACCTAAGTTAGTAAAATATGGATTTAAAACTTATCTTAAAATGTAACGAGCTTTCTGTGTTCTACTCCATGATTTATTTGACAGTGAAGAGATAAGAAACCAGTTTGTATGAACAAGGACTCTGTAGTTTTATTTCACTATCTGCATATTTTACTCCTGCAACATTGTACTAAATTGTGACTTGTGGGGTTATTGTACACTTATCTTTTTTATTCAAAAGTCTGTTTCATATCTGTAGTAATTTATTGGAAGATTCGTCTAAGATTATTTTAATATTTGCAAATAATTGATAAATGAATGATTCAATCGACAAATCCTTGAGAGCGTCGAGAACTTTTATCAATTGAATTAATCAGAATTTATTCTGTTTGTGTTCTTTTAAGGTGTAAGTTCCATTGTGTAGCTTACTAGGTAATATATCGAAACTATACTAAACAATAATGGAACAAATATTGACTCTACCTTACAATCGTTACTAGTATTACAACCTTTGTACCTATGTTCTGTTCCTTCTTTTTGTCTATGTATTATGTGTGTGTACATTAATGGTTAAATAAATAAATCGTCTCGGGAAATGCCGAATGCGTATTCAAAAGGTTTTAATAAAATTTGTTTTCTTGATAAACCTTTTTTGTATTTATGTCTTTCTGTATTAGCTACAATAATTTGTATAAACAACCTCCTATATACAGGGCGAGTTTTTCAAGTGGGTTTGGATGGCCACATTCGAAAATATAAGGAACAGCGAAAAACACTCAAAGGAGTCACGAGGCTGATTTTGATGAAAACTGAAACTGACATTACTTGACAAAATTTTACCCTTATTAGCGACACTATCGAAAGGTGTAATAAAACAGCATGTGTTTTGTTTTTTTCAAAATCAACTAGTTCAAATCCTATGATCCAGTTTTAGAATTAATATTTGTTTCGGGATATTTACCATGTATATTTAGATTTTTTCAACACACTTGCTCATAAAGTGGCTCTAATTTCACCGCAATTAGGCACATAATGATACCTGTTATCAAACTGTGACTTTTTCATTGCCATTATTCACAAGTGAGTTATAGAGTTTTTTTTTAATTTATTGGTTGAGTTGCTTTGTTCTTAAAAAAGTTTCGATACAAAAAAGATCGTGCTCAATAGTACAAATAAATTAATGTACCTATTGCTTGCTCATTTCATGCAAGTTCGTATTTAAATAGATAATTTCAACTTGTACGTGCTTAATAAACAAAACTTTCACTCAAATATAAATTTTATTTGCTATGTAATTAAGAAAAAAAAAACCCTATTTTTTACGTGGCTAAAACACTATCCACGAAAAGCGAAAAAAAAAGAAACCACATTCTTTTAGTCTATGGCCGATCGCCATTGTTAAATGCGCGCGCATAGGAAAAATGATTGATTTTGCCCACCATTGTGAAAAAAAATTCACAACTCGTTTTTATTGTTGAAAATGATTTTTTTGCATTATGTGTTGTGTTGAAAAACGTCGTATGATACACGTGTGTATTGATGATTACCGTCCTCGGCTCTCTTAAGACCCTCACCTACGGCTCGGCTCTCAATAGCGCCTCAGCGGTAATCACCAACATTGCACACTTGTACCATAATGTACTATTGTTGAGAGCTCGATATTCGATGTAGTTATAGTTTTCATCGAAACCACGTCCACTTGAAAAACTCACCCTACTGCATATACTTTTATTAATGCCCCAGCGTTGGTCCATATGATGCTAAATACTCGAACATAGCGCTGAAACATAATAACCGTGAATATTTGACACTATTTCGTGTAGATATTGGTCGTGCTAAAGTTTCATAAAATGCCGTTGAAAATGGCTTTAATTTCCCCTACAGGGAAATAGTTAAATTAAATTTATAGCCACTAAACGCTTGAAAATTTTCACCAAAATGTTAAGGCTACAGCCAAACTGCATATTAGCCCACAAGTACACCATTATTGCTTTCCTCGTGGTTTCGGGAGCGCTACGGATTTTGTTGGTAAGCTTTAGTCATGAGAGACCGTTGCGGAGCTGCAAAAAGCTCTATGTGGAACGTAAGCCTTACTGGTTTGTTGTTTGCTTTTAATTTGCTAAGCTTATCAGATGATGGACTTAGTTAACTAACATAGGTTACGACCGTGAGTTTGATACTTAGGGTTACACTAGTCGAAAATTCTTCCATACAAACGTAGTCTAGGGATGTTTCCACTGTTTGACCATGTACGTTCAAAATAAAAAGTGATATCAATTTATCTCATCATTAAATTATCTAGCCCTGCAAGGAAGCAAAAAAAGAAAAAAAAGAAAATATTTGAAAGTTATGAGCGTCGAAAGTTCAACATTTCGACACTAATTTTAACGCATTTTGGGCGCGAATAAATACCATAAGAAGACGGAAAATTGCAAAACGGCCTCCATACAGGGATAGATTAGTAGTTCAACGATGCAAATAATTTTATTTTGAACAGATAGATTTAGTCGTTTTTTCATGATATCTAGACTGCCAAAAGTCTGTTTATAAAATTTCGCGCGCTCTGTTTCGTCCTAAATCATTATCGACTTCGCTACAAATATGCAAAAGTGTGTATTCGTACGCGAACTAGCTTCCTACTGCTCATCACAGCATCTATCCGCACGAGTTGTCGGTTGATATAAAATGCATTTTAACCCCGCGCACAAAATAGTTCGTGCCGTCGACTTGTGTAACCTTAAACAAGATTTTAACGTGTAGTCGTGAACTATGGCAATATCTGAGTTTTTTCTGAACTTAAGCGTGGTAGTGGTCTACTTTTTTATAAACTACTAGCGGACGCCTCGCGGTTTCACCCGCATATTTCTAGTTCCCGTGGGAATACAGGGATAAAAAGTAGCCTATGTCACCCTGAGATAGAGTAGCTTCCCAACAGTGAAAGAATTTTTGAAACGGATCCAGTAATTTTTAAGTTTATTCGGTACATACAAAAAAACAAATCTTTCATCTTTATAATATTAGATCTGTGGTATAGAAGTATAGATAAGTAGAGATGGGCCAACAAATACCTACCTACATAATGCACAGAAAAAAAAACTTAATTTAACTGTAATTCCAGCAAGTATTGTTAATAGCCATGCTTCTATAACATACGGTATTATTCACAAAAAAAAAACATTTTAAATTCTACAAAAAACTTAGAGTTTATCGTTCAAGAATTTCCTTTAATTTTAGCAACAGTATTTTACGAAAATTGGTAAGTCGACCACAGATAATATAATACTGGCATACAGATGCCTCATCCCATACAAATAAACCGTGCCGACGTAACTAGCGTTTTTCATCTGATTATTTTTTGTAAATTGATCGCGTTCGGTTCCGTTCCACGGATATAGATGGTGATCTATCTATCGCCGTGGAACGGAACCGATTACTTTGTATGGCACGGTTTCTTTGTATGGGATGAGGCATCTGTATGCTAGTATTATATTATCTGTGGCATCGCTATTAAAGTTCTTAACAAGCTCTTAATAAATTGCGTGGTCACGGTAAGTAACCGTCTTAAATTGTGGCGCAATGAAAGGCTTCTAAGTAAGCGCCTGAGAGTAATATGAAAAGCCTTTGTATTTTAATTACTCTATTTTCTAATTATACTATGTACCTGCTGAAATATATCTTTAGGTTTAGGTAGTAGTAAGCTGGCCGTAAAATTGTTCGTACTGGCAGGATTTGAACACTCTTTTGAATTTAGAATAAGTTTCATATTTATAGTAGAACCTTCTTTTAGCGTTTAGCCTACTAGAAAAATCGATCTGGCTCGATTTACAAATGAGAATTTAGAATCAATTGTTTAGTGCGGTACAGATTTAATGTAGGCGTACCATTTTATATGCCATTTTATAGAGAGGTAGTTTGTTTGTTTAAAAATGTATACAGTCCGCTGGGCGTTTCTGTTTTATTGGAGATCTATTGGCCTTGTCCGGGAGGTGTCTCAGTCACGATCTACGCTCTACAGAACCTATCATAATTGGCTAACTGAACCTATTTCCTATCTAATTGTAATAGTATTTGCATCGTTGGTCTAATGATCGAATACGCTACTATTGAGAACCTAATGGTCCTGCATGGGTTTGATTCCCAAGTCGGGGAAATTGTTGTAAGGTTAGTCCATCTGGAACTTCTCAGAAGCAGCCTGGTGTCTTAACGTGTGAGCCCCATCGATGGCAATAAGCTCGCTTCTTACTACACGGGATTTCCACATAACTGGAGAAATAACAGTGTATTGTGCACTTCTGCCTATCCCTAAGAGGAATATAGAATATAGTCGTGATATTATGTTATAATAGTAATGTGAATGATAGCAGTGGTGGACCAGTGGTAACAGCTCCGACTTACGTGTCGTATGGTCTTGAGTTCGAACCCCAGGCGCTTTACTTTGTGTAAATTATTTCATCACCACTGCTCTTAAAACGGTGAAGGAAAACATCGTGAGGAAACCGGCATGTCCTAGAACCAAAAATTCGAAGACATGTGGCTTTCACCAACCCGCACTGGGCCCCCGTGGTGGATTAAGGCCCATTACCTCTCTCACAGAGAGGATGCCTGTGTCCCAACAGTGGGAACATTATAAGGCTGATGATGATGATGAATAGTAATGTAACGACCACAAAATTAACGAGAGAAAATACTTTCTATCCCAATGAAAGCCCAATAAGTTAAAAGCATGAAATGTAACAGTTTGCAAACACATTTCACACCCGGAAGAATTGGTTCGTTATGAGATTTTGCTCAAATTAACAATGCATAGATAACTGATACAAATTAAAACAGTTAATCCAATTTTCGATGTTATACAAGCGCTTGCGCAAGTAGTAGTGCTGTATCGTGTATAGCAGTCGTAACTGTAAGAACCAAATCTTATGCACAACAGCACGAGTAGATAAATAACTAGGTTTTATCTTTAGGTTACACAAGAATTGGAGCGTTTTTCTACCTGGTTAAATATATTTCTTAATTAAGCTTTGAAGTTACTGTAGCTTATCTAATCTTCGAGCTACGTAAAACCGTAAAACGTTAGGTAAAATTGTACTTTAGTTTAAAACAGCTTATTTAATTGATAGAGCAGAGTTCCGGCATCACCTGGTTTAACTGTCTCAAAAATGTGGACGTAAAGGTGTCATTTTTAACAAATTTTTAATTATAATGATAATCACTTCAGCCGAAAGTCATCCACTGCTGGACATAGGCGTCCCCCAAGCGTGACCACATTGATCAGTCCTATTCGTTTACGGATCGGAGTCGTGGACGATTCGGGCAATTAAACGGAAAAAGATAGAAGCTTTTGAGATGTGGTGTTGGCGAAGAATGCTCCGCATACCATGGACCGCCAAGAGAACGAACAAATCTATCCTTGATCAACTAGGCATAAAAGACAGACTAACCACGCTCTGCTACCGAAGGATTCTCAGCTACTTTGGTCACATTGCCCGTCGGGATCCAGACAATCTAGAGAAGTTGGTGGTAATAGGCAACGTGGATGGGAAAAGACCTCGCGGCCGGTCACCTAACCGCTGGTCAGACCAGGTAACCGCCCTCACTGGACTCTGTGTTACAAACGCCCTGAGAGAAGCTGAGAACCGACTGAAGTGGAAGAACATCGTGCATAAAGCCACGAGGGCCTTTCAGGGACACGACCTTCAGTAATGATAAATGCAACCAAGAAGAGAGATTCGTTTCGCATCCACCGTACTCCCGCAGCCTTGACAAGGTCGGCGCTCCTCCTAGAGGGAGGCCTTCCAACGCTGCGTCTTCCGGTACGCGGTCGCCATTTCATAAATTTTCGGCCATTCATTCTCCTAGCAATGTGCGCAGCCCACTGCCATTCTTCGGGCTATATCGGTAATCTTGGTTTTCTTGCGGATGATATTTCTGATTCGATCACGCAAAGATACTCCGAGCAAAGCTCTCTCCATTGCCCTTTGGTTAACTTTAAGCCTTCTGATGAGGCTCATTGGAGCGACCCCGTCTCTGCTCCGTAAGTAATCACTGATAACACACACTGGTCATAGACATTCATCTTGAGACACTGTGGTAAGTTGGACGAGAAGATACCGCATATCTTTGCGAATCCCAGCCAAGTCGGATTCGACGGTTGACCTCTTTCTCGAAATTAGACCTACCTAACTGGACCATTTGTCCCAGGTAGTCATAATCGTCCAGAACTTCGAGTGTAGAATATCCGATCTTGATAGGAGTGGGTGCAACATCGGAATTCAACATCACCTTGGTTTTGACCATGTTCATTTTTAGACCCACTCTTTCGGAAGCTCTACTGAGGTAATAATATCATTGATTTATCATTTTCGTTTAAAGCGTAAATCTTGTTAATCTGGATGATACCTCACTCATAGCAGCAGCAGCAGCATCAGCCTTTTAATGTTCCCACTGCTGGGACACAGGCCTCCTCTCTGTAAGAGGGAATCACTCATAGGCAAAGCAGTAAAGCGTTTCTAAAATCTGCAATTAAGAATGTGTAAAGGCTATAGCAGCACCCTAAAGACTGAACAAAGATTCTATCACAATCCAAAGGATTTTAAAAGAAAGCTAGGTATTCCTAATCAATTGCTTCAAATATTTGTATCCTCGATATGCAATCAATATTCTTGAATTATCAAATTTAAAAGTGTGTATCACGTAATCGAACGAAACGAGGAAGAACAATCACGTAACCACACTCCACGTTTTGCTTAAAATTGTGATCAGTGTAAGTTATTGTTTATCTCAAAATTAACAACCAATCTGAATAATTAAGCGCCCCGCAGCGAAACACAGATTCGCCATCGCGTCACTAATAAAGTCTCACATTTCACAGTTTTTATCGCCAGTCATTTAAGTGAAACATTTTTTAAATTGATTTTAAAGACTTTCAAATTATCGCTGGTAAGTTTATGGAGGCCATAACATTATCTTTACTACGTAAATGGCGAAGCACCGTTTTAAAAAATGAATATCAGGATTTTATTACATTTTCTCCTTCAAATTGAACCACTGGGCGTTATTTGCACATCATAGCTATAAAAAAGATCTTTAGTTTTAGGTACTTTTAATGTCAGTTAAATTTACAACCAAGTCGTTTCAGTAATTATTTTAATTACTTTAAGCTTGTTCTGAATGAAATATGAGTACAATACTCCGTCCAATCATACTTTTTTCAATGTCTTTAGTTCTAGTGTCTTCGTACCGGTTACTTCTTTCTTTTCGTGTGGCCACCTCTAGTGTCAGAGTTAATTAAGCTGCCTCTGGGAACCCCACATGCCTCTGACTTTTCTATTTCAGACTTACATTAACTATATAAGTCCAGATTTCCTCACGATGTTCTCCTTCACCGTTGCCTGTTATGTCTAAGATAAAGAAAGTACATCATTATGAATTTGGAAAAGCCACATTGGTACTTGCCCGGATTTGAACCCACGACCTCGCACGAGAGGCAAGGTCTTTGCCACTGGACCACCATAAAATTATGCTCTCTGCTCTAGTGTGATCTGGGAACACAACATTTATTTATAGATAGTTTTACATACATATCTACATCATAATGCGGAGGGGGCGGGCTGTAAATCAGCGTTGACAAGCGTTGTGGCTATGCTACATAATGATCAGCATTTGCTGAGCCCGCTCCTTTTACCACACTGAATGTGCTCATATTGCCACATCTGTGTTTGACACTATTCAGTATTAAGATTGTACACGTTCAGTGTTTGGTAATAAATGTTTTCTTTCTTTCTTTCATTATCTTTCAGCCCTTGTCAATTGTAACTAGGGTTCGGCGAAACACGTTTTCCTCGTCCATTCTGCACTCTCAACCGTCACGATGTCTTTTCGATGACTCACACTTTTCTTTCCTGTATTTATCAACATACAATTATTTCAGTTAGCCATATATGTTAGTACCTATTTTATGAGTTAAATCATTTGAGTCACATATACCAGTAGGCACGTCGTAAACATCGTGAATTTCCATATTCCTGCTGGAATGTAAGTATCCGCCATTATTACTCATGCTGGTCCAGTATCGAGTCACCTTTGATCAACATTGTTCATGTTGTAGATATTGTTTTAAACATTTATTCATGGTACCGATCGATAAAGATAAAAGAGTGAAACAATAAAAGTTTAAAAATACTGTAAAAACACGTTTTAATAGGAAACCAAACCAAAAAGCGTGCTTGATGTCAATTGTTATAATATTTTATTGACAGATATTGGTAAAAGTAGAGTCCATTTTGAAAATATTTGAAAAAGCACCCACGCGTTTTGTACAATAAAATGCATTTTTTTGTCTTTCTTAAATTAAATTAATTGAATATTATTTTCAACTTTGTAGTTTGGTTTTCTATTAAAGCGTGTTTTTTATATTTTTATTTATTTTACTTTTTAGTTTAATCGCTAATCCTGAAGATCATGGTAATGATAATGGGACAAACTATTTAAATTATTGTATTGTCATCGGTCCTTGATAAGTATGCAAAGTTTCAAATTAAGCCGACGTTTTGAAGGGGGTGAAAATCACGTTCATGGAATCTGTTACATAGATTCATAGATAAATACATACCAAGCTAATAAAAGCGTGTTAAAA
Source organism: Orthosia incerta (assembly GCA_948252205.1). Taxonomy (NCBI): domain Eukaryota; kingdom Metazoa; phylum Arthropoda; class Insecta; order Lepidoptera; family Noctuidae; genus Orthosia; species Orthosia incerta. Next base: position 7,646,239 of record OX411757.1, on the reverse strand, counting down.
ACGTCTCACCGTGAAAACTTAAGCGAAGAGAGATCTTTTCTTATTCTTTTATTCCCTCTAATGATAGTTTTCATGAGTTCGTTCTTAGAGCTTTATACATTTGCCTCTAAAACCTAGGGCCGATTAAGGCCGGACTATTCTGTAAACATCTCACCATGAAAACTAGTATTAGAGCCCATAAACGCTCTTTTCTTTAGCTTTATCGGTACCATGAATCATTTTTATAATAATATCTACAACATGTACAATGTTGATCAAAGGTGGCTCGATACTTGACCAGCATGAGTAAAAATGGCGGATACTTTCATTCCAGTAGGAATATGCAAATGCGCGATGTTTACGTGCCTACCGGTATCTGTGACTCAAATGATTTAACTCATAATAATTTATTCATTAAAAAAAATATTTTTATATAAAACAAGCTTTTTTCGTATCATATCATGGCAGCCCACAAAAAATTACTAATCCGCAATCTTGAGTTGTCCGCCATATTGTATTTAGAATGACGTCACTAAGCTAACCATGCATTGTCATCCAAACTAAACGTGTACTCAAAATTTCATCTTAATCGGTGGAGGATAACTGCTTTAAAATTCAGCTGCAAGATTTGACCCGAACACACTTACATACATACAGTGCAAGTTAATTATAAGCTTGTAAAATAGGTAGGTATATGGCTAACTAAAAGAGTTGTATGTTGATGAATGGAGAGGAAGGCCTAAGAATAAATTGACTTAGAGACTGAGAGGGTTCGATTTCTGAAATGAGTATTGGAGAGCAAAAAGAGGAAATATGGGCAGAGAGCGCCGACTGAATTTCCTTAGCAAAAAGTCATAATTCGAGGTTTGGCTCTCGTCTCTTTCCTCCTCCAATATTGGACCATTTAAATGATAATCCATAAACAGGTAAAGTAAGATATGTACTATGTCCCTATGTTTTCCTTTTTTAATTTTTTCATTTCAGTCAAATTTGTACACACATTTTTTTATACAATTTTGAGCATTTTTTGAGGGCTCTAGTGCTTCTAAAGATAATGTATCATCAAAAAGGAAAACAGGGACATAGTATATATATAGTGTATATTATATGTAGGTTAAAAAGCATGAAATCAAAATTAAATTCAAACCAAACCTAAATTCAGAGAAAGCAAAAATAAGCCTCGTACTCGCGTCGAGGAACCGCTTAGTGTATAAAATAAACTGATGTAAATGTTGGCAGTTCCCCGACGCGAGTACGAGGCTTATTTAGTTATTTATAGAGGCTTTTGTATAGAAGGTTTTTTATTATAGATAGGCTCGCGCTTGACCCCTATTTCACCTGATGGTAAGCGATGTTGTGGTCGATGGTGTAGCATGCTTGCCTAGAGGCTAGAAGTAACCTATTCACTCTTGACTTAAAGACCCCGAGATTGTAACTATCGGGAAACACAGATTCGGCAGGAAATTCTACTACTTAGCTATGCATGTATGTATTTGCTGTACAATTTCCTTAATTCAACTTACAATGAAAGTTAGTAGCCAGAAAATATATGACCGAATTCTAAATTGAGAGAGAAGAGTTTGTCAAACCTGAGGCTAAAGAAGTAGAGTTTGACACGGTTTACTCTCCAATACTTAATTCAGAAACCGAACCCACAGTCTCTTGAGTTATTGGAAGACAGTTAACCGTCCATAAATAAAGGACACTACTGAATAATACACCTCATCAATTTTACTACAAGTTTACAAACCATAAAAATGTTTACAACCCAAGTTTATCTGCCCGCTCCCTCTCTAATCCTGAAATAGAAATCTCCGTAGTTTGATTTACGGCCCGTGAACTATTTCTGTTCCTCGTCCGTTATCCTACTTGATTAGGAGCATCTCTAAGAGAGCATTTTTAATCTCGGTACCTATAACTACAGGTTGACTTTTAATTCATAGACAATTATTCAGGGTGTGCAAGTAATCAGAATCAATCAATTTATCTATACTAATATTATAAAGAGGAAAGATTGTTTTGTTTGTTTTTTTGTACCGAATAGGCTCCGAAACTACTGGACCGATTTAAAAAACTCTTTCACCAATAGAAAGCTACATTATTCTTGAGTAACATAGGCTTTTTTTATACCGAAAACGGGTCCTGTTGGGTGGTCCACGGGAGCGAAGCCGCGCGGAGCAGCTAGTTTATTAGAAAGAAAGAAGAATGAAATAAGAAAGAAAGAAGAAAGGAAGAAAGAAAGAAGAAAGAAAGGAGAAATAAAGAAGAAAGAAAGATAGAAAAGTATTTATTCGCCACAAAAACGATTAAAACTTCATTCAACTTAAAGGTACAAAGGCGGACTTAGGCCCAGTTTTTTATCCGTAGTTAACTCAACTAATGGTTAAATAAGTTAACCAATGCTTTCAAATTTCAGTAAAACGAGTTTATTCGTTTATTTATCGGTCAATGTGGCGATGCCTAGAGAAGACCTAAGTCCATCAGTGGACGTTTTTTTCGGCTGAAATGATGGTGATGATTATGCGTTTATTCGTCAATTGGTAGTCTACCCTTGTCACGCACCATAAGATTTTTAAAAATTATATCAAATGAGTTAGATATATTTCACTGTAGCCTGATGAAGTTCACAATTCAGAACTGAAATGCATTGAAAATGTTGAGAATTGATTTTAATTGCCTTTTTAAATGGATTTTAGTTGTATTTTAATTGTTGTTAAATTGGATTTTCATTCTATTTTTGATTGTATTTTAATTGTATTTCTGTTGGTCCTAATATCTTTGTGGTAGTAACATTGCATTGGCGTTATAACTGTTAAGGTGTTATTTACATTATTTCATAGAAATAAAATAAATAAATAACTCTCCAACTTATATAGTGTTGTTTGCGGATGATACTTCACTTTTGTTTAAACTTAAACGTCAGCAGCTGGTTACTGACCATGTAAATAGCGCGATCTCAAAAGGAGTTCACTGGTTCAATGTTAACAATTTACTGCTTAATTAAAAAAAAAACAAATGCATTAAGTTTACCCTACCTCACGTTAGGCAGGTGAAAACTGATGTGTTGATAAAGGGCGAAGAATTAAATCCTGAAAATAGCACGGTATTCTTCAGCTTAACTTTGGATGCTAAGCTTCAGTGGGGCCCACATATAGATAAATTGTCAAAAAAGCTAGGCTCCGCAGCATATGCTGCTAGAAAAATTCGTAATTTAACTGACATAGAGACAGCCCGTTTAGTATACTTTAGCTATTTTCATAGTGTAATTTCGTACGGTATTCCGTTGTGGGGAAACGCCGCCGACATTTAGACTATCTTTGTTTTGCAGAAAAGAGCGGTTCGATCAATTTATAAATTAAGCACGAGACACTCTCTCAGAGAGAAATTTAAGGAGATTAATGTAATGACTGTGCCTTCTCAGTGTATTTATATAAAATCTTTTATATGCCCATAAAATATAAAATTGTTTAAAAAATACAGTGATAGCCATTACATAAATACTAGCAACAAACACAAATTTGTAGTACTTACAACAAGGCTCAAAAAACAAAGGTGGCTCGTTTAGATGTCAATGTGTACGCTTTTTTTTTTAGCTTCCAAGCCACGTACAAGATCTAAGTCTTAATAAATACAAATCATTCATTAAACGTAAGTTGTGCCAGAAAGCGTTTTATACCATTAAAGATTACGTTGAGGACAAAAAGGCTTGGGATTGAGCTGCTCCAATTAATTTTGTTTTTTTTATATTTTGCACCGTGAAATTGCTTTTTTTTATTACTGTGAATGTGAAGACTATGTGGATATTTTTTTTTGTTTTTTTATGATCTAAGTTAGTTTTTAATCATGGCCTGGCAGTTTGAGTAGTTTATGCGGCCAACCGAATGTCCTTTCTTTGGTATTGTTCGTCGAATCGTTGCGCTCCTTAAATTCTGAGTTGAGCTGCACGGTTATTGACAGGTCCACTCAATCTGGCAGGTTCTTTCCTCAAAAGACCATTTCAGACATCAGTCTACATGGTCTTCACATAACCTAACCAAAGATTTATGATCGACATGTAAAAGTGTTTGTACAAACCAACTTACAGAAATAAAATAATTTATGTGACCATTTGTGAGGTTCATTCCTATAATAAATTGTTGTGCCCGTCAGGGTCCATGTGAACTATACTACTGTTATAAGATCTTTGTTATACACATGTGAAATGCAATAAAGAATTCATTTGATTTGAGGCTAACCACTAAAGAAAAATGGTGCTTTACCGAAATTTGGAACCATTGATTAGCAAATTTAACCATTGGTTAAGTCAAGTACAGATAAAAACTCGGCCTTAATGCACAATATTCTCCGCCTTTTCTCGTCTATGTTGGGGTCGCCTTCCAATCTTACCAGATTTTGAGTAAATGAACTGAAGACAATGATGAATGATGATGTTGAATGCCCATGTTACACCCACTCCTATCAAGGTTGGAGACTCTACACTCGAAGTTGTGGACGACTATGTCTACCTGGGACAAACGATCTAGTTGGGTAGGGCCAACTTCGAGAAAGAGGTCAACCGTCGAATCCGACTCGGCTGGGCAGCGTTTGGGAAGTTGCGCGGTATCTTCTCGTCCAACTTACCACAGTGTCTCAAGACAAACGTCTATGACCAGTGTGTGTTGCCAGTGATGACATATGGCTCTGAGACGTGGTCGCTTACAATGGGCCTCATCAGAAAGCTTACAGTCACTCAAAGGGCAATGGAGAGGCCTATGCTCGGCGTATCCTTGCGTGATCGAATCAGAAATGTTGAGATCCGTAAGAGAACCAGGGTTACCGACATAGCCCGAAGAATTGCCAAACTTAAGTGGCAGTGGGCAGGGCACATTGCTCGCAGAACGGATGGCCGATGGGGCAGAAAGGTTCTGGAGTGGCGACCGCGAACCGGAAGACGTTGCGTTGGAAGGCCGCCAAACAGGTGGACCGATGAAGGATGAAGGTTGCAGGGATCCGCTGGTTGCGGGACGCACGGGACCGGTCAATGTGGCGACGCTTGAGGGAGGCCTATGTCCAGCAGTGGACGCATTTCGGCTGATATGATGATGATGAACTGAAGAGCGGTTTTTCTTTTTCATTTCTCAATGTTGGTCCCATAGTGAAAGTTGTTCATACATAAGTAATTTCACCCCTGAAAGGTTGCCAATAAACTAAGTCACCCTGTACAAGTACAGTGTACTTACTTATAGACATACCTACCTACTGCAGCTCTAATTAAGCTCTTGAAGGGCATCCGGCGCAAGCGAACCGAGCAATCAACCGGTCGTTGATTCCTCAGTTTCTTTGTGAACGATTTATCTTCGCCATTTTGTTTTATTAGCTTTTTCAAGACGAACACCTAATTAAATCGATTGTTTTGGTTCAATTCGGTGAAGTCGCGTGAACCGGGTTCTTAGAAGCCCGAGATTCTACAGGGTAAAGTTGCCTCGAAGGAATTAAACTGGGAGTTATATTTAGCAGAATGGTTCCCACTAAATTATTTTACATCTGTGTTGGTGATTAACTAATTAGGATCTTCTTTTTACACGTGTAAATATGTATAACGAGGGTTAATTCTACATAATGTTTCAATGCTGCTATAATTAAAATATTATGGGTATTTAATTTTAATTCTAAATTAAAACAGTCGTAGACATTACTGATTTAATCTCTTCTAACATTACCATCACCTAATTTATCCAAATATAGGCGCTATTCCGAAACACAAAAGACGATTATAGCGTGCATTTTTTTGCCCAAAGTTACTTACCATTCAATTAGATGCACGTGCAATTAAAGCACTAACTGTTTACAATTCACGAAACAGACGTAGACTTAATGACGACGATCGAATAGCAAACCGCGTACTCCAGGAAGACGCCGTACATTTTTTAATTAGGAAACCGGCTCGGTAAAAGCAGCCTTCCGTCATCGGCGCACAGACACAGGAAAGCATCATCGATGTGTATTAATGAAGCCGAGGCACGGATCGGCCGGGTATGCGCGCGCGCACGGCCAGTGTAACCGCGCATTTCAAACGATACACTCGCGAACTGCAAATGTATTTTCCAAAAACCCCCGAGGTCGATGACACAAGTTTTAAGGACCCGAAATGTTACGGTTGTAATCGATTCTCGTATTGATGATCGATTTGTTGAGGTGGATATCGATATTATAGTGCTTTGTTTTGTTTAAGTAATTTAGTGGGAACTGCTCGATTGTTTCATTGATTAACTTTTACTTGTTTGACAAACAGTTGGTGCATTGTTTTGGTTCAACTATCATATGACTTGATATATAAACCAGGCTGGTGGAAAAGAAAACTGATAGTTACTAAGTTCAAGTTAATTGCGGCTGCAGTAATTTTGCATAAAATTATAAAATACTTCAAACGGTTGTCACTATATATATTTATAGCAGTTTAAATAATTAACATGGATACACTTTGCATGTTATGTTAATCTCGTAGCCAATATATTAAAGATATAATCTCTAGATAAGCTCGTGTAATAGTATCAAATGCTAATAACCCTTTTTTTAAAGACTTATAAACGAAATATCTCTACTCGGTTTATAAAGAAATTCATTGATTAAAATTTTATTGGATTCATAAGGAAGTGAAAAAATATCTCACACGCCCAGTTTCATTTTATCTAAGTTTGGATGGAGCAGAAGTCATTTTTATACTTAATTCCGGTGAAAAAAAAAATTATTCAACCATTCCATTTGGTATTCGATAATACTATAAAGATAAAAATTTATTTAACAAAGCACCAAAAGTTTGACACAAGGCAAAAACTAAATCTAAAGATATCAATAATAGGGAAGATAAAGTGGAACGAAAGGAAAGCATAATAATATCAATAACAATAAAACACATGAACATAGTTTTTAGATGCTAAACGCATAACCAAGAGGACTTTATGACAAAATTAATATAAACACAAGACATTAAAAATGTATACAAAAGTGTTAGTGGTATTGATGGCAGTGTCGCTGATGCCCATGGCCCTGTCGAGGACACGAAGGTATTCCAAAATGCAGTCGAACACACTGTACAAGATCAGGTGTGATTTGAAGTGTATTGATATCAGTAAGGAGGCTAAACCTGTGGTAAGTGGAAAATGAAAAATTTTGGTTTTGAAAATATTGAGCTTAAAGTTCAATAATTTTAATTTAACATTCATTTGCATGTGAGTTACTTGTGAACCGAGTCGTATTTGATTCGTATTTTTACGTACTTGTGGTTTTTACGAATATTACAATAACGGATCCGAGTTTATCCATACAATAATGAATAATCATCAATCAATCAATATATAAACATACTAGCTGTTCCCCGCGGCTTCGCTCCCGTGGACCACCCTATAGGACCCATTGTCGGGATTAAAAAATAGCCTAGTTACTCAGGAATAATGTAGCTTTCGATTGGTGAAAGAATTTATAGTTTCGGAGCCTATTCGGTACAAACAAACAAAAAAATCTTTCCTCTATATAATATTAAGTATAGATAATAAATCTGTAGAAAAGTCGTTTTTGTACATCGAAAATATTTCCAAAAAAATAGCCAGGGTGTGAAGGGATAATCAACAGAATCTAATACAAAAATGTTTGTCTGATTATCTATTTGTCTGTTTATTTGTGCACGCATCACGTAAAATGTACGAAACCAATGTTGATAACTTTTATACACAAAAATTGTGCGTAACTTGAAAAATTATTTAGTTTTTGTATCATCGCAATCGGTTCAAAAGGTATATGAATTTAAAGTGTTCAAGAAGTAAAATATCACAACACGCAATTCAGATACTCGGACAGTCGAATTCGATAGATGACGTTGTGCATTTGACGTCATTTTCTGAATGACGTTGTTAAGATTCTCCGCGGAAGAATTACCCTAGAAAAAAAATTGGTAAGTAGGTAGGGTAGGGTGGGGCAGGGTAGTACAGGGTAGGTAGGTAGGTGGGGTAGGTAAGTAGAGTATGTGGATAGGGAAGGCAGCGTTGACGGGAGCGAAGCCGCGGGCACAACTAGCCATGAATACGAATGGAATACGTATGAGTACTCAAAAACCCTGAAAGTATTATGAAATCCAAGCATATGCACCAACCCACTAAGTAAATAAGTAAGTAAACAAAAAACAAACATCAGGGAATTTGAAATTGTAATAAAAAGAGCACTGTACTAAAGTTCGATTCAATTAGCACGTATCTAGATCAATCGATAAACATCACAATAAGGAAATTGGTAATAAACAATCAATACAATGATTTACGAGGCAGAGAAAACCCAGTGTGCCTACTACTAATAAGTAAACACTTGATAATGTCTTAGGTACACTAACTGCCAGGTTCAATGTGCCCAACGAAGTTGAAAGAAATCTTGACACCCACAAATGCACGCTTATGTTAAGTCACAAAAACTACGCTCAACGAGGAACATACGACAGTTTACTTTTAATTCTATTGTAGGAATTAAAAAAAAATGTTTGCCAAGATAGCTGTCACAACGATCACGATTTAACAAGTTCGCAGAACCGACATAAACACGATACAAAAAAAGTAAAGGAACGTAAGACGAAACACAATCAAGATTGCAACGAGTGTAGTTAGCAAAAATAATTCTGCGGCTCTTGAGTTAGTTATATAACTGGAGCACAACAGGCTCTGGCTTAAAAAGGGCACATTGTGCTAATTTGTGGACCGCAAAAAGGAATTATACGTGCTTGTATTCAGAGCAAAAAATTGTGTGCGAGAAGTTGTAGTGACAGAAGACAATCGCATTTTGATCGAGTCGTATGTTGGGAGTTAAAAGCTAGATTTTTTCATATGTCAACAGTAGTTGACCCTTGACTATTTTTAATTAATTTTTACTTGTAATTTTACGACTAGACATAAAACTAAAAATAAATCTCGAGACACATAGTATCAACAGCCTCATCAAAAATGGAGACAATGTTTGAGAATACAAAATAAAAGAGCTTTCAAGGTAATATTAAAGCTATGAAATTGAGACAATGTTTGAGAATACAGCTGAAATGAGCTTTCAAGGTAATATTAAAGCTATAGAAATGAGACAATGTTTGAGAATACAGCTGAAAGGAGCTTTCAGGGTAATATTAAAGCTATAAAATTGAGACAATGTTTGAGAATACAGCTGAAATGAGCTTTCCAGGTAGTACCTATTAAAGCTATACAACGAAAGCCGAACTTATTACTCAGGCATGGGTTTTGCTGATGACTTCCTCCTTTTGACTGAAGATAATAAATTATTCTATTTTAGAAAGCACTTCGGATCTCTCTATTTTGAACATACGAATGTTTTAGGAAAGACAGCGAGTTTTCATCCGTAGTAGAACTTATAAGGGTGAAAAAGCTGCATAAATAAAGAAAATAATATCCAAGCCATGAATCATTGCACTTCAAAGGAGTTACTATTTTGCAACTATTGTGTACACACTAATTAACTGAAGCTACTAATGAGTCTGAAGTAACAGAACTTTACTAAACGAATGCCCCTATTCACAATACGCCGTGACCTGTGTCTGTAGAACATGCATAGTTTGTATAACACTCCAGACAGGGCAGAAAAAACTCAACAAAATCATTCTTGTCAAACAATACTGTCTGGTCCAAGAATACTATTTGAATTATATAAAAAGCATGGTCTGTATTTGTTTCTATCGCCACTTCATAAGATTAACGATTGCAATTATGTTCGAGACAATTTGCTACTTCTCTATGTGAAGTATGTGAACCATAACCTTATTTAATATGTTTATAGCTAATATATATAGAAATAAGCTCTTATTTATATTTTTCTGTAATGCATATGCATGGATATTAATGCATAATGCATATCCTCGGCTGACATAATTATATCTACCTATAACGTGTCACCAACCCGCACTGGGCCCGCGTGGTGGAATAGGGCCCATTCTCTCTCACAGGAAGGAGGCCTGTGTTCCAGCAGTGGGAACATTAAAAGGCCGATGACGACATTGAGATAATATGTACTACGTAGTACATTATTACCTCAATGGATGATGATGATGATAACGTGTCAGCCGATAAAAAAAATCTACGTGAAATAATTTCAATTGACAACGACACGATTGGCGCAGTGGTTGAGCGATCGGCTGCTGGTTGCGTGTCGCGAGGTCGATTCCCGTAAGGAAAAAATATTTGTATAGCCTAAAAAAGGTTGCAGTTCCAGTCTGGTTGTTGTGAGTTTATATGTTTGTAAATGCACCCACGATAAAGGAAAATTCATTTTGTGGCGAAAAGTAAAAAAAAAAAAACTTGAGAGGTGTCAAGGGACACCCGGATGGAACGAAGTTCCTTTAGTATATATACATATGTGTAATACATATATATATATTAGAATATACTATATTTATTACATATTTATAGTATATTCTAATCTGTTGTCAGATTTGTCCTATCTCCTCCCGTTGAAGAGATACAATTTTATTTCTTAATGTTTTTTAATTCCAGCTGATGGCGACAGATGGTGCTAGGTGACGGTTAACAAATGTGGATTTTACAATTTGAATAGTTGGTTCGGTCGTTCGTATATTTTCTCACCTAAAAAAATGTTTTAAAATTATTTTATGAAAGGGATTTCTAGTAAAGGGAGGGGGTTATCCTATCTTGTTCTCCGGCCAGAAGCGACGGGCGGCGGGGGAGGAAATTTTTACTCAGAATTGAGCTAGCTCATTAAGTTTTTAGGTTTTCTGATTTGATCGCCGGTTCGTTATTAGTGGCGGCTCGGGGTCGGTTTTCGAGTAGTGTCGACTCGAGTCGGCCTGTGGTGGAGGGTTTTGTGCGTCTGGCATTATATATGCATATATATATGTATATATATACATATATATATTACTCTCTCGACTTCGTAAACACAACAGCGTATAGGTTAGAACACGCACGAAACACGCGCATGCCGCACGGCTTACAACTATAGCAAAAAGTGTCGTTACAACTTTTCGTGAGATTTTTTTCCGTCTAGCCCCCTTTCGCAACGCGCGATAAGGAACTTCGTTCCAAAAAAACAAAAACATAACATTTGCTCTTCTCCTGTCATCGTTTCCCTAATGTTATGGGTTGTGACCACATCATGGTCATAAGACCTTAATCTTTAGTCTTACTTTTGTCACCAAGTCACGAAATGGCTACAGAAGTATTAGAAATAAAAAAAATGTTCCCGAGACACACGTTCGACAATCACGGTTTTTATTCAATACCTCCATCCTAATAATAAAATCCTTTTCCACAGTGCAAATCACAATGCCGTTTAAACGAGAAGAAACCCGGGACGTGTCCTATATCCGACACACCGAAGTGGGAAGCTGCGTGCGTGGAGGCATGCAACTCCGACTCCCAATGTGACGGTACGCAGCGATGCTGCCGTCATGCCTGCGGATCTACTTGCAGCGAGCCTGTGGATCTTTTGACTGTATCAGGTAAATCTGACTGAACTATTTGTGACAACCGTACTTATACCTATTTTGTAAAAAGTGATATTCAGCCATCAGACATTCAGACAATAAAGATTGTTGAAAACTCCAAAATGTTTCGATATGCCAAGTCGTCATTCTCAAATATATAGGAACTAGCTTCTGTCAGCGGCTTCGCCCGCGTGAATGTTGAAAATTATCCCGAGGGAACATATTCCCGGGATAATCTATCTTTGCGCCAAATTTCATCCAGATCCGTCCAGGCGTTTAAACGTGAAGAAGTAACAAACACACTCACAAACTTTCGCCTTTACAACATTATTGTGCGTTTGTTGATTAAATGTCACTTTTTCTATTGCTATTGAGCAAACTTCTTGTTGCGTTGGAAGGCCCCACACCAGGTGGACCGATGACCTGGTGAAGGTTGCGGGGATCCGCTGGATGCGAGACGCACGGGACCGGTCAATGTGGCGACGCTTGGATTGGAATGTGACGTCTACTGCTGGACATAGGCCTCCCGCCTATGTCCAGCAGTGGACGTCTTTTGGCTGATATGAAGAAGATGATGATGAATCTTCTTGACAAGCTTCTTCCATAAGAACTAGGCTTGAAAACGATGAGACATTTCGATTTCTAAGATGAGACCTAAATTCAGTAGCGATAGGATTCATAACTACTTAGATTTTGACATCTGTATATGGTGGAATTATAAAGGATTAGGTAAGTTAGGTAGATTTTGTAGACATTGTCAATGTCTCAATCAGCAATTGTGATCAAGATATAGTTACTTTACTATGCATTCTAGTAGATATTTAGCTATTCCTTTAGATAGGTTGTTTGTAATATAACTACGGTTCCAATTGGAGATTACAGAATCAAGTTAAGTCGAGCCAGATTATAAAGTCAACTTCGATTTAAGGGTCTTACGTAAGAAAATTGAGTATCTATGGCTCAAAGACATGATAACAAACGTCTAACGACTTGTTTCAGATAATAATTCTTCAACAATGCTCGAGTAACAACATCGACTGAACCAATTCATACAATCTCAATCTAACAAACTCAAGGCCTGAATCACTTTAGCATTAAGTGCTTCAGGTTTATAACTGTTAAAGTAAATATTATTTTTTTACCATCAAATTTGTAAAATTTTAACATCATAATCGGTTAAAGCTATTTAACATGTACGTACAAGAATAAAAATATGGGCAACTGCGCCTGAGCTAGGCCAAGCCTGTATTTCAGGACGCAGCTTGCTGTCCAGACATTTGTATTTGGATAATTGTGTTTGGATAATTGTTACAATTTACAATAATATATATTTACATTTTAAGATAAACTGAGTGATTGTTGAGTGTGCGTATGCTTGTGTTTAGTGTGTATGAGTGACTGCAAAGTGCAAATAGATAGTATTATTTGATAGCTCTACAATGTTTAGTTAGGTTTGTAGGCATTTCAGTCAACAGTTCGAAATCGTTATTCATTCTAAACATAAAATCACTTATTTATAATAACTTTAACCATAGGATTAGTTTAAGCACTGACTTTAAGGTTACACTAGTCAACGGCACGAACTATTTTGTGCGCGGGGTTGAAATGCATTTTATATCAACCGACAATACGTGCGGAAGAGATAGATGCTGTAATGAGCAGTAGGAAGCTAGTTCGCATACGAATACACACTTTTGCCAATTTGTAGCGAAATGGATAATGATTTAGACCGAAACCGAGCGCGCGAAATTTTATAAACAGACCTTTGGCAGTCTAGGTATCATGAAAAAACGTCAAAATCTATCTGTTCAAAATAACATTATTTGCATTGTTGAATTACTAATCTATCCCTGTATGGAGGCCGTTTTGCAATTTTCCGTCTTCTTATGGTATTTATTTGCGCCCAAAAATGCGTTAAAATAAGTGTCGAAATGTGGAACTTTCAACGCTCATAACTTTCAAATATTTTATATTTTTACTTTTTTGCTTCCATACAGGGCTAGATAATGATGAGACAAATTGATATCACTTTTTATTTTGAACGTATGTCGTCAAACAGTGGAATAATCCCTAGACTACGTTTGTATGGAAGAATTTTCGACTAGTGTAACCTTAAGATTCTTAATTACAATTCTCCCGCTTATCGGTCGCGGTATCAGATTTTGACGCCGGTCTATTGTTAATGTTGCATATAGACATATAACCTATCCATCAATTCCTGGCATATTGCATAACAGATTGGAACATTGCTACATACTTAGTAGATGTAATTCATTGGTATTTCGTATGACACACGTTTTCGAGTGAAACCTGGAAAGAAAACACAGAATGCATATGTAAAATACTTGAGCAAGTTAGACACAACACTTGAAAAAAATGCTTTCATTTCTCAGGTCTCCCACCCTTACCAACGATTGAAGAGCCCAAAGAGAGGAAACGATCAGTGGTGATCAGATGGACTGATGGCGTGGGAGACGCAGCGAGAGCGGTTCCTGGTCCAGTCTTCTACTTGCTAGAGGAACAACACCATCTGGGACCTAAGTATGAGGAGATGAGACTTGGAGACTGGAATTTACTGTTGAGGACAAATAAGTAAGTAAATGATTGTTTAAATAAATAGAGGACAGGTCTTATATTTCATTGGTCTTCAACTATGTCCTCAATGGTACCTTCTCAATGGTCAATATGATAGATAGATAGATAGATAAGATTTGATCCTTTTCCAACTATCTTGGAGTCGGTTTCTAGTCAAACTGTTTACAGTTACATGCTCCTATTTGTAAGCCGACGGAAAAAGAGGGTTGTTATAAGTTTGACGTGTGAAGCTGCGTATAGTTCTCGCCAAACTTCTTGGCCGCCCTGAAGTTGGCTACAATGGCTGCGCCATAGTAAATCTCATACAAAACAGAGCACCGTTTCGTGCCTCGTGCATGCGGGAAGCCAACTTCAGCAGCCGAATTGCGTAAGTATATTATCCAAAGCAAAACAATCGATTCTTTGCCAAAACCGACTTTACGTATTGCATATTGATACGAAAAGTCGTTTTTGGGAAGGAATCGATTCTTTTGCTTTGGATAATATACTTACGCAATTCGGCTGCAGGGCGGCCTAGAAGTTTGGCGAGAGCTATATATGTGTGTCTGTGTATCTGTGTGTCTGTCTGTGGCATCATAGCTCCTAAACGGATGAACCGATTTTGATTTAGTTTTGTTTTGTTTGAAAGGTGACTTTGTCGGGAGTGTTCTTAGCTATCATTGATTAAAATCGGTTCAACTGTTAAAACAATTGCCGCTTTTTACTCTTTGAATCTGGGTTTCTTTGCAAGATATCGTGTCATAATTACGTGTTTCGATAAACTGTTGATTAAAGTGTGTCTACTACTAGGCATATTACGTAGTTTAAAGATCATGATAAACATTAAATTACGCAAAATGACACAAAAACCTCTAAAAAGTTATAAATAAGCTTCGTACTCGCGTCGTACGAGGCTTATCTTTTGCTTTTTAGAGGTTTTTGTGTCGGGGGATTTCAAAATTTTTGTTAAGGATCGGTTAGCCTATCTGACATCCACAACCTACTGCATTTTTTATGACACGTATTTTTACTTTTGACACGTAAACATAAAGTGACGACGTTATTATGAGTTAAAATATCGTAAAACGTCACGCTGCTGCACTGTATACTGCCTCAGTGACGTCACAAGCTCCCACTCCTGAACTTTGATGCGCTTTAACTTTGTATTTTTTTATTGATTTGGTAAAGCAAAAAATATGTGTCCAATATTATTTGATATATATCTCACTGACGGACTAAATAGAATTATCATTTTTCTACCCAGGAAACATCTTTTAGAAGATATCATTGGACATTATTTCCTTTTTTGGATATCGCTGCACATGCTGAGATAGGAGCCTTTTTGGTCTCGCACGGGGTTTTTACTTTTAATTTTGTTTAATTTTAAGCTGATTTCTCGTGTCTCCTGTGCGGGTCACAAATAAATACTTTTTCTTTCTTTTATTAAGGAATTGCCAAATCTCGGTTATTCCAGCAGCCAATGGAGCAGTATGTCTAACATTTATATCGGCTATGTTTTACAGTCATTTTCCATAAATATATGTTTTAGTAGCGGTAGCAAGCATAGTCTGTCAGGTGGAATTGTTACCGGTGGAAGGTATCCATTTCATTATTACCACGTAACACTAGCGCCTAGCACGAAATAGAAAGTAATCGACTGCTTCATTATGCATGTACAAAATCTAGTTTATCGCACCAAGTCACAATATACAACAATTCCAACGAAAATTTTATAGTCACGTAACGATTATTATTAAAGTATAGCAGTTCAATAAATAAGAACATTTTTGCAATAAAAATGTTACGCACAGGAAGTTTTTTTGTATACCTACGTATATCGGCGGCCCAATTACTACCTTCGTTCAAGTGTGACTAGGTGTAAATTAGTAAACATTAATATTAACGACACTGGATGTTATTGTCGTATATCTGAAACAAAAAACATAGCCCGAAGAATTGCCAAATTTAAGTGGCAGTGGGCAGGGCACATTGCTCGCAGAACGGATGCCCAATGGGGCCGAAAAGTTCTGGGGAACCGGAAAACGTTGCGTTAGAAGGCCTCCCACTACGTGGACCGATGCCCTGGTGAAGGTTGCGAGTATCCGCTGGATGCAAGGCGCACGGGACCGATCGTCATCATCTGCCTAGCCTTTTTTCCAACTATGTTGGGGTCGATTTCCAGTCTTACCGGATTCAGCTACGTACCAGTGTTTTACATGGAGCGACTGCCCATCTGACCCCCACAACCCAGTAACTGGGTAACACGGTACCCCTTGGCAAGACTGGTGTCAGATCTCAAGCTTCTGACTACCCGTAACGACTGTCAAAGATCTTCAAATGACAGCCGGGACCAACGGCTTAACGTGCTTTCCGAGGCACGGAGGAAACTCGGTATGTTGAAATGGTCACCCATCCACTGACCGACCTCGTCAAGCGTTGCTTAACCTTGATGATCGACCCGTGCGGCTGTTATTATTTAGCCACGAGCTCCTCACGGCACGGGACCGATCAATGTGGTAAAATAAAATCATAACCCGCCTCATCATCATTAATATTTCAGCCGAAAGAATGTCCACTGTTGAACAGGCCACCCCCAAACGTCACTATGGACCGGCCGTGTGCATCTCGCATCCAGTACTGTCTAGCCTCTGTTGGCAGTCAAGATAGAACAGAATATTAATATTTTCTGAAAGCAACTGCGATCGACTTGACTTCAGTCGCTCAGCGTAAAAATATTGGTTACTAAATATTCAGCAGGACTCAGTTAGAATGGGTCCCGTTTCCCAACATATCTTATTGACAAAAGGCAAGGAATAGATTAAAATATTTTATTTTGTACACCAAAAAAGTTACATATCCTCAGTAAGTTATATAAAAAAACCTATAAGTACAATGACGTTCTTATCGCTAACAGCGATACCTACTTGACATCCTATGATGAACTGCAGCCTTGACTTCTACAGCCCACTTACTTATAGTACAACTATTTTCTTAATGCCCCTTCGCAATCATCGACTTTACCAGTTTGCCTCCCATTTTTAAAATATATTACATTAAGTTAAAAGAGTATTAACATCTCTATATACTTTCAAGTTGATTAAGAGCGTCCGCTTTCTCTGTGGTCTGCACCAAGTGCAAAGGGTAACTGATAGAAATCCGACGACTGACGAAACACGAAGTTTGCCGAGGGACAAAGGCGATATATACGCCCCAATGGTAACGCAGTACTGGCCGCGCGCTCGCTCGATGCCAAAATATCAATATTGAACCACCTTTTGAACAGTTTTGTTTGCAAAATATTATTGGATTTACATATGCTATGTTAGTTATGAAGAAATTTCAGCCATCAATCTTTCTGTGTAAAAATATTTTGAAACATCCCAGTCGTTTTGGAGGAGTTTCCAAAAGTTGCGAAAAAATATCGTTGTTAATTATTTTTTTAAAGCAAAACTATTAGTTACACGAAAAAACCTTGTGTTCAAAATTATGTACATGAATCAATAGTAAATATATATTTTATTCAAACTTTTTAACCTATCCGTTACTAAGGAGTATGCTTTAGAAAGTTACTGTTTTACGGCACTAAAGCGTATGTAGGCCCTTAAGAAAATAGTTCTACTGTACCCACTGGTAGTTTGAGCAGTACCTACAGATTTAATGGAAAACAACAAACCATACTAATTGCAATTTAACTATCACTATCATCCTAAGTGCGATAACGAGAGCAATTTTCCAGCATTACCAAGAAAATTATAGCAAACGAGCGATTGAAGTGAAAAGTATATAATTTTACAACGGCTTTAGTAGGTACAGTCAACAAGACACGATACATTTATTTAAATAGTTACACACGCCTAATAAAACGAATAACCTATTTAAATTATTGCTAACCATTGACAATCGGCTTGTTTATAAAACGTTATTTATGCCTTTTGAAAATGCTAGCTGCTGCCCGCGGCTCCACCCGCGTGTATACTTAGTACTTCTCCCAATATCTTTATACATTATAGCCTATGTTTTATTCTGATAAAACATAAAACATAGGCTATAACTATATTTCTGTAGTTTCATCAAAATCCGTTCAGTAGTTTTTGCGTGAAAGATTAACAAACATCCATCCATCCTCACAAACTTTCACGTATATAATAGGATTCAGATACAATTGAATATTTTAAAACTTAGGACTAATAACAAAACAAACTTATATACAAAGTGCTCGTTACGCATGAAAAAAATCGTCCATATCGATGTAAATGGGAAACGTGCCCAGAACGCTGGCAACATTGCCACAATGAATGGCAATGCTGATTCTCTGGCCGAAGAAATGGCCAGCCCTTTGGTCACGTGAAGAGTCAACGAGCTTTTTTGCTAATACCTCGAAAAATTCGATGAGCACTCGAACCCCAATACCCCAAACGGCTCAAACATATAATTTCCAAAAAGGTTGTTTTATTTGCGCCGTTTGAGGTTATCCGCAACGACAGCAGCCGCCACACCTCAGCCCGCCGTGCTAAGAAGATGGGATGGTGCAGGAGTATCGACACATTTTGCATCCCACACCAAAGGCCGACCGAACTTCCAAGGCATACTACTAAATATTTGACAGTTTGTGCGCTTACTAGGTAAATTCTTACACGTGTAGTAGTACTAGTAGTTGTGCAGTGGACACCTGAATTGCTTGCTACTTTTGATGCTGACTGTACCTTTTACCGGTTCTCAAGAGCAGATATTAATAAACGTTCCCTGCCTCATTGTGAGCACTTTTAGCACCGAGGCGACAAAAACTATAGAGAATATTGTTAATTACTCAACAAGGAACCGTTTCAAACAATGCACAAAGCGTATAAATTAATGGAAAACGTTTACCACGGCTTTCTATTTTATAAAGAGGTCTGTGTGTTTGTTATGTTATAATGTCTTTATTATAAAAGCTATTTCTTTTATTTTCAAAACTATGTATTTTACAATGGTGTCGTCTATAATATTCACTCATTTATTTATTTAAACTTCATGCAACACAAAGGTACATAGGCGGACTTAATGCCTGAGGCATTCTCTACCAGTCAACCATGGGTGGTGTAGAGTTATCATGGCAGGCGCATAAAAAAAAATACTAAAGTAAACTGTGCACATAAATATTTTTTTATAGATAAAATAGACACACATTACATTATGTTATTTTGGTGACCTGCCGTTTATTTTAACATCATTTCTTTTCATGTCATTTAATGTAATTTCATGTTATTTCATGTCATTTCAAGTCATTTCATGTCATTTCATGTCATTTCATGTCATTTCATGTCATTTCATGTCATTTCATGTCATTTCATGTCATTTCATGTCATTTCATGTCATTTCATGTCATTTCATGTCATTTCATGTCATTTCATGTCATTTCATGTCATTTCATGTCATTTCATGTCATTTCATGTCATTTCATGTCATTTCATGTCATTTCATGTCATTTCATGTCATTTCATGTCATTTCATGCTATTTCATGACATTTCATGTAATTTCATGTCATTTCATGCTATTTCATGTCATTTCATGCTATTTCATGACATTTCATGTAATTTCATGTCATTTCATGCTATTTCATGTCATTTCATTTATTAATCATACGCAGTTATGACAGATTTACATTAACGTGATAAGATATTAAACCTAACAATTAACAATGACCTTGACATTTTATCAATGGGTCCCTTACTAGGTACAACCTGTATCTTGGTGACCCAGACATTAGAGTTTGTGTTTTTAGGAGTCATGCTAACATCAGACCCTGCGGACTCTCCGTCCGCTTACCGGCCCATCGTGCTGATCGATGAGGTGGGCAAGCTCTTTGAAAGAGTCATTGCAGACCGCCTCGTTGAGCAGCTGGTGCGGGTGGGGCCGGATCTGGCGGAGAGCCAGTTTGGTTTCCGCAGGGGTCGCTCTACGGTGGACGCCATTATGCGCGTGCGAGCCCTCACGACGGGGGATGCAGTGGCCCGGGGTGGAGTCGTCTTGGCGGTGTCCCTAGACATCGCCAATGCCTTCAACACCATGCCATGGAGCTGCATCAGGGAGGCACTCCAGTATCACCGGATGCCGCCCTACCTCTGTCGCGTAGTCGAGGCCTATCTGACCGACAGGGCCGTCATCTACCCCGGTCACCAGGGAGAGTGGAACCGGCGAGGGATGTCGTGCGGTGTCCCACAGGGATCGGTCGTGGGGCCGCATCTGTGGGACATCGGGTACGACTGGGTGCTGCGCGCCGACCTCCCTAGTGGCGTCAGCGTGGTTTGCTACGCTGACGACACGCTGGTCCTGGCACAAGGGAGGTCGCACCAGGCGGCGGCTGAAATAGCGACACGCGGGGTTGCGACAATCGTCGAGAGGATCCGGCAATTGGGACTCGAGGTGGCCCTGCACAAGTCCGAGGCCATGTGTTTTCACGGTCCTCGGAACGCGCCACCACCGGGATCCCAAATAACGGTAGGAGGGGTTCACATCGGCGTCGAGTCGACGATGAAGTACCTGGGACTCGTCCTCGACAGCCGGTGGAATTTCGTGGAGCATTTCCGACGTTTGGCTCCCAGACTGGAGCGGGCGGGGGCTGCCCTCAAGCGGCTGCTGCCCAATCTAGGGGGTCCAAACGCCTCCTGCCGGAGGCTCTACGCGGGGGTCGTGCGTTCCATGGCCCTTTACGGGGCACCAGTATGGGCACGTTCCCTGAGGCGGCGACCAGCCCACCGGTTGAACGCGTCCTAAAGGGTCATGGCCATCCGGCTGGTCCGGGGATACCGCACGGTCTCCGGTGAGGCGGCGAGCCTCCTTGCCGGATTGCCGCCATGGGATCTAGAAACAAAAGTCCTCGCGCAAATATGGGAGTGGCGCGAGGAGGTGAAATGCCGGGGCGAAACACCGTTGCCGCGACAAATCGCGGCTCGGCGGACAGAGCTCCGGCAGGATCTCATGGCGACATGGAGGGGGCGATTGTCGCAACCCAGTGCTGGGCACGCCACAATTGCGGCGGTAAGGCCCCTCTTTGAGGAGTGGCTTGAGAGGCGTCACGGCGTCCTCACCTTCCGCCTGACACAGGTCCTCACCGGACACGGCTGTTTCGGGAGGTTCCTGTTCAATATAGGGCGGGAGGAAACGCCCGGGTGTCACCATTGTGTGGACCGCTCGGAGGACACGGTGGAGCATACAGTGGAGATCTGCCCTGCCTGGGCGGAGCACCGCCGTGTCCTCATGGAGGCGATCGGCGGTGACGACCTCTCGCGTCCGGCCCTGGTCCAGGCCATGGTACGGAGTGAGAGGGCATGGGAAGCTGTCTCCTCCTTCTGCGAAGCAGTAATGCTCGCTAAGGAGGAGGCGGAACGCGTGAGGGAGACGCAAAGGAGACGCCCTCACGCCCCTAGGCACCGCAGGAGACGCCCCGGGCGTCGGGAGTCGCGAGCCGATTCCCGGCCACCGTAGGCGCGGGCTTGCGGACGGAGAGTAATGGGTAGCTCGCCGTCCGATAAGGACCAAGCCCGAGTTTACGGCGCGTAGTGTTCCACGCGCGCCTCAAAGAGATGTCAGCAAAAGTGACGGGGTCCGATAGGGCCGATGCCTGTCTGGGTCGCGGATAAATTTGAAATAGAGTTACCGCGGCCCTGGCACAAGCAACTGAAGGAACACGGGTGGGTTTTAGTCAGTAAAAGTCTGACATGCCCTCCCGCTTCACCCAGAGCGGGAGAAGTCATCGGATGATTTCCCACCCAAAAAAAAAAAAAAAAAAAAAGGGTGTAATGGACCGATATGATCATATTTTAAAAACTGAATACTCAAAAAGTGTTGTATCTGCCATACAAATTCCCATAGAATTTTGTAAGGAAAACATTTTTTTTTGTTTCACCCCGTGTAGGGATGACTTTTAAAGAGCTCAGCCACTAACACTCACCATTTAATGAACACTTTTTCTTTATTTTTAACCGAATTCAAAAAAAGAAGGAGGTTCTCAATTCGTCAAAATCTTATTTTTATGTGTGTTACCCTTTTATTTATTACTCAAAGACGGGACCCTAATTTTCCAAATCGGTTCAGGTGAACCGATTTGGAAAATTAGGGTCCCGTTTTTACCTTTTGAGTACGGAACCCTAAAAACAAATGGGACTGATGAACCTATTGTACGGGTGTCTTTGGTACCTATTGTTTTCTCTTTCAAAATTCCTGGATACAGAACACTTTGCTTCGTTTTTCGACATCGACTTCGGAAAAGAAAGTTATTTTTCGCCTTGTAGTGTTTTGCTTTCGAAGTCGTTTTTTTTTACATCGACATTTGTCTAGCCTTTGCCCAAGGCGGGAACGGCTACCAGTCAAACTATATGCAGTAGAATACCAGAGAATCAACTGTATATCTGACCTTCAGAACCTTACTGGATAACTCGATATCCGAGGCACGGAGTGGTCTCAATACGTAATCGAAGCAGGTCACCTGTTCAAGGACTGGCCTCGACAAGAGTAGTGATCGACCCGTGTGTTTATTTATGTAGCCACAAGATGCTCTAGACAATGTGGCATTCTATTCTATCAGAGATGGAGATATTTTCTAAGGGGGTATTACAGTATAATATATCTATAACTGTGCTTTTTACCCGACTGCCGAAGGAGGGTAATTTGTTTATCAGTCAATGTATGTATGTTTGTTCCTATGTGGCGTTCTAGAGACCAAACGCGTTGGCCGATTTTGATGATTCTAACGTCAATCGATTCGTGTTAATCCTGCGAGTGTCACTGGCTACATTAAAATTGGAGACTATAAAAATGGCGGATAATGGGCGCAATATTGTGAGCCCAAATTTTATTTTTCTTCCAACCTCATCCTGTGGGCTATCAAAATAAAGGGTTTTATGAGGTGATTTCAAAAATATATAACACTTATATGTTTAAATGTATCTAATTCAAAAAAAAGGAACTATATTATTATTTATAACTTTGTAGTTTTTTTTTTGAGTTAGGTTCATTTAACCAGCCCAGTGCGGGTTGACGGATGTCACATATCTTC
This sequence comes from Orthosia incerta, assembly GCA_948252205.1. NCBI lineage: Eukaryota > Metazoa > Arthropoda > Insecta > Lepidoptera > Noctuidae > Orthosia > Orthosia incerta. Next base: position 7,623,190 of record OX411757.1, on the reverse strand, counting down.
GAATTTTTGTTCTATATCATTCCGGCTTCCTCACGATGTTTTCCTTCACCGTTTTTCAAGCAGTGGTGATGAAAAAATATACACAAAGTAAAACGCCTGCCTGGGTTCGAACCTACGACCTACAACTTGTAAGTCGCGGGTGTTACCACTAGGCCACACACACAAAGATAAATAACAAAAACATTATTTGAATTTACCAATTTACAGAACCAAGGTATCTCTACGCAATGCTCTGAAGCCGGGTCGTTGGTACCGGTTCCGGGTAGCCGCCGTCAGTTCTTCAGGCACGCGAGGGTTCTCAGCACCCAGTCCTGCTTTCACACCACGTCGAGGACCTCGACCTCCCCCAGCGCCGAAGAAACTTAAAGTTCGTCCTGTAAAGGAGAGTAATGGTGAGTGCAACTTTTCATATACATACCTACCTACATATAGGCAGAATATAGAAGAACGTGCGTAGAAATAGGAACCTACGTAACCGCCTATCGACGCAATTTAAATGGCGTCACAACAAACGTCCCCTACAGTGTTTCTTCTGCTAAATTGGGACATAATTTTAAATATTTACCCAAAATAAAAGCTATAACTATCTTTTCAAAAACAAATTTGGCTTCAGAATTATTTTTGATTAACATGCTTGCTCTCGAAGATAGCGTGTTGTGCGCGGGCGACGGAATACTATTCACTCGCCCACTGGACTCACGTCCTCTTTTCTGTGTTGTCGCGCTCCCCCGGACTAACGTCCCCATTTCTGTGTTGTCGCGCCCCCTTAAGCATACAGCGTACTTAATTTTTAACCGACTTACCAAAAAATGAGGAGGTTCTATGTTCGACATTATGTACGTTTTTTTTTATGTATGTTCACCGATATATCCGTCAATTGTTGACCAATTTTGAAAATTCTTTTTTTTTTGGGTATGTTCCGAAATTGGTCCCATTTTAATTTTGTGAAGTTCTGATGAAGAACTTCGGAGATATACAACAGAACTCTTCAAATAATAACGGCAAATCTCTCAGGATTGCTGCAATCGCATGTCTGTATATTTCCAAATAAGAAAACTACAAAGTGAAAAATGACTTTATTTTTGGAAGTCTTCCATAACGCAAAAAATGGTACCTACCAAAGGCACCGACTTCCAAAAATAAAGTTATTTTTCACTTTGTAGTTTTCTTAATTGGAAGTCGGTAATATTTTTGCAAAAAAAGTTTTTTTTTTCTTTATTTTCTTTTCTTAGTGGGGCGCGCCCCTCAGTTTGAAACTCCCTAATTGACATCAATAAGTTACTAAAAACAAGTCAATAATCCTGTAATCAATCAAAATTATCTCAGGAATTCGCGGTTAGAAAACATGCATAGCTTAGTTGGAACTTGGAATTTATATCTAGATAATATCGGTGACATGGCCTCAGACTGGCATTTTAAATTAGGTATCTACTCCTTTCGCAAGAATGGATATTTAATAGACCGGAACAATGCACTCGACGTCACGATGACCCTAAATATGGACAAGATTAACGTCACTACCGCTCGAGATAAATTGAGCTTTTCTAGGGATTTCTGATAATATTTTTATCTTATTACTAAAGACCGGGTTATAATGCATTTGCATATTTGCTTATGATTCTCAGCGGCAATTGCATATTAATATCTAGTGATGATACATATTTTTTCATGTCCGTAAGGATTGAGGAGCCACTTTTCGTATCTTAATTATTTAGTAGCAGGTTTAGAAATTTTGTAGGTTCGATCCTCGATTTTGTAGTATAATACTTCAAAAGTTACATGAATATAAAGGTGGCTCCTCAATCTAAATGTTTGGATTGAGGAGCCACGTCAGAACTAGGAACGTCATGGATTAATATTTACCATCATTTGGTATGATTTTGTAGCATTTGCGAGTATTTAGTAGACAAAATCTGAGCTCGGTTGCATTCAAATCAAAAAAGTTACCATACATTATATGTGGCTCCTCAGACCATACATACGATTCGTCAGTTTTCAAAGAAGCAGTAGTTCAATTAATGCGCAATTTCTTCGTCATTTAGTAGTAAGTATAAAAGATTTGTAGGACAAAAATCAGTAAATAAAAATGAATGAATTGGGAGATATGGCACATTTTAACTGGCTCCTCAATTGAGATGCTTCGGTAAATAGATTTGCCTGTAATCTACTTATATTAGTGACGAAATTTGGAACAAAAAAGCATCTTATTTTGTATTAATTTATACTAATTGTACGTATAATCTGCAATAAAAAGAAATTAAAATCTACGAAGTTATTAACTATTCTTTAATTTCCTAACATTTAGTTTTGAAGGGTGTCCATGAATAAAGTATATTAAAAAAATCCTTTCGTCTCTTTCAAAACAAACAAATATATTTTAGCTGAAGAGTTTGTTTGTTTGTTTGAACGCGCTAATCTCAGGAACTACTGGTTGGAATTGAAGAATTCTTTTTGTGTTGGATAGTCCATTTATCGAGGAAGGTTATAGGCTATATAACATCACGCTACAACCAATAGGAGCCGAGCATAAATGAAAACATTTTGCAAAAACGGGCAAAAATATTATTTCTTGAGAGCTTTTGTTGCGTGCGCTGCGTAAACTGTTTAAGTTAAGCAAATATAATGTATGATGGAATTGTTCTTCTTTAAAAGTTCTAAAAAAAAGTCCGCGGCAGCATATGTCTATCTTTTAAGATTGACTCATAGCAGCTTTTATGTTCTAAATTTTAATTAGATCGCCGCCGCCGGTAGAAACAAAAGTTTACAGGTTACATTTGTATAGTAGTAAGGGTAGGTAGGGTAGGGTAGATAGGGTAGGGTAGGTAAGGTAGGGTAGGTAGAGTAGAGTAGGTAGGTGGGTAGGGTAGTTATGGGAAATAAAAAAATTAGGGTAGGTAAGTAGGTAGCCAGTTGACGGGAGCGAAGCCGCAGGGGTCAGCTAGTTAGGGATAAAGCTCACTTATTTGCACACATATATTTGTAGCAACCTCAACCTAAACAAGTTTCAGATATTTATTTGTTTTTGGTTTTTCACTTGGATGGATGTCATGGACGGTCAGAAAGATTGTGACGAAATATATTTTATTATGGAGTCTAAGTGGAAAACAACCAATAATAACCAATTCATTCTTTGATTTATGTCGATATAATACCTAAAACATATGGAGAATCTCTGTACATACCTATATTTCGATATTGTCAATTTGTTAAATATTAAATTTCAAAAACTAGTGATCCTGGTTTCATTCATATAACATGGTCACCCTTAATAGCGAATTCTAAAGGAATATCGAAAAGTAATTTGTTTTTCAGATACCGAATATATACAATGTTGGTCTCTACTTAAATATTTAGTAGCCACTCATACTAAATTTTAGTGTCTCTGGTTTTTGATTCCGTTGAGATCTCAGGAAGGTACAGTAACGTTGTGATCTCAGGTAGGTACAGTAACGTCAGGATTGAGGAGCCAAATAAAGTGCGTTTATTTACTAAATTCACTCAGTTAAATTACTTTGTCCATATACTACAAATTCGAACACACTAACTACTAAATGACGAAGAAATCTCGCATTAATTAAACTACTGCTTCTTTGAAAAATGACGAGTTGTATGTATGGTCTGAGGAGCCACATATAATGTATGGTAACTTTTTTAATTTGAATGCAACCGAGCTCAGATTTTGTCTACTAAATACTCGCAAATACTACAAAATCATACCAAATGATGGTAAATAATAATCCATGATGTTCTTAGTTCTGACGTGGCTCCTCAATCCAAACATTTAGATTGAGGAGCCACCTTTATGTTCATGTAACTTTTGAAGTATTATACTACAAAATCGAGGATCGAACCTACAAAATTTCTAAACCTGCTACTAAATAAGTACATTAATTTCATTAAGATACGAAAAGTGGCTCCTCAATCCTTACGGACATATTTTTTCGGTAGGTAACCATATTGATAAGTGTAATAATAAACTCTATTACCTAAATTTCACTTATAAAAACATTTTGATTGATTGAAGACTAATTATTTACATTTACACCTACCTACTTGATTATTTATGTTTACAAAAATGTTAAATAATTTTTCGTTTTACTGCATTTTTATCGTCTAAATAGTTGTTACATTTTGCTATTGATCATTTATGATTGTATAATTCACTAATTGAATGCTGATTGAGAGATAAAAAAATTATAACCTACCACATTTTTCCTTTTTTTTCTTACCTAAAACTTGAATGTTACATAATTATTTTACAAATTTTCAAGCATATTTTACGCATTTTGTTTTTTTTTACCCTCGACGGAAAAAGAGGGATGTGTACCTGTGTGTTTGTGTATCCGTCTGTGGCATCATAGCTCCTAAACGGATGAACCGATTTTGATTTCGTGGTTTTTTGTTTGAAAGAACTTTTTCGAGTGTTCTTAGCTATGTTTAATAAAAATCGGTTGAGCCGTTCTAAAGTTATGGGCGTTTTACTGTTTGAATCGGGGTGTTTTCGCAAGATATCGTGTCATAATTATGTGTTCAATAGATTGACGATCGAAGCGTGTCTACTACTAGATACATTATGTTGCATGAAATAAAAATGTGGTTCCGATTGTTTCAGGCACAGTCACCGTAAAACTAGAATGGAAGGAGCCTCATTCAGACTTGCCAGTGATGAGATACAAAGTGTTCTGGAGTAGGCGAGTCAAAGGTCTAGGAGGAGAACTGGATTCAGTACTTGTCAACCATCAAACGGTGCCCAAGGTACAGTATAGATTTTAATGCTCGAAGTAGCTACAGCATTATATTCAAGCTCAAGTCTCCTAGCAGTCCTGCAGCTTAATTGCGTAAGTAAATTCAGAAAGGCAAAGGGATTAACCCCATGAAAGAGAATGTCAAATTCTCTTTCAATAATTATGTAGGTATTGCCAAAAATTATTGGACGCTTTCATTGGTAAAGATATCTACTCTTTTCGAAAGGGTCCAATATTTTTTGACAATATCTACCAGGCTGCTGGCTATTTCATCGGAGAGTCTTCCACCTGGAAACGCATTACAGTGGCCGTCTTAGCAAGTAGTCAAGCTCTAAAGAGACTCCGCACTCATGTTAGCCGCAATACCTACCTAAAGACAACCTCCACAGGTTCTCGAGTGTCTCCAATCTGCAGAGTTTGTGCGGAATCTCTCCGTAGACCATGACCCACCTTTGGTCTTGCGCTGCTTGCCCTGTGACTTGTACATGTTAGCATCTTATAGCTATGTCAGCGAATGGTTTTACAAAAGCTAGAATACTGAGCTAAACAAAATATTTAAAAACTATATTTGCCTTCGACACACAGAAGAAGACAATTCCTGGATACCTGGTAGGTAGGACGATACTAAATAAATTCTTATTGTATTTTACAGGATCAAAACTACATCGAAATCAAGGACCTGCAACCAAACTCGATGTATTTCCTGCAAGTGCAAACGATCAGTCAATTCGGTCTGGGAAAACTTCGTAGTGATAAGGCGTCCATTTTCTACAATACCACGAATACAGCACGAACTGGTAATTAATTGAAAAAATCTAACTACACTAACATTATAAATAGGTGAAATAGTTTGTGTTTATGTTGGTTTGTAGGAGGTAATGTCTAGAATCACTAATCCGATCACGGAAACTTGAGACATCTACATTTTATTCCGAAAAATGTAGATAATTTTTCTGAGAGATAGCCACGAGAGCGAAACCACGGGAAAGTCTAGTCTCAAATAAGATACCTGTTTTACTGTGAGCTGATCAGATAGCTAAGTAACCAGAAAACTTAAGGTTAGTAGGTATATAGCGACAACCACACTTAGAGTATAGTCTCAAGTATATTATCAAGTAACAAGTCAATACTAGGAAATAATCGATCGTTAATTAAAGGTCGTTTGTTGATACCTATATACTAGATAGACGGATAGGTCGCTCTGTCTATAATTTCAGTCAAGCATACCTAATATCACTCACGACGCTAATATGAAATCGATACATTCGTAGAAAAGCCATTTCAAATTATTCCTCCCGGAAAATTGACTACCGATCTGTACAGCCTACCGTAACATCACTCAGATTATAACAACCCGTTCCTAGTTCCTATGAAAGTCAAAGCCAAATTATTGTGCTTCCCGGCAAATTGGCTGAGTTTGAAATTCAACCTGATTCGTGGAACGTGTCAACATCGACCTAGTTCTATGCTCCATTGGATAGGCAACGAACTGCTACCTCGGTGCGCCATCTAAATTATTTAGGCAGGCATTCCGCCGCTGAATTACAAATTGAAGAGGTTTAGGCGTAGTACGTTGCGATCGTTCGTAAACATCCACCGATAAACAGCTTTCGTTATTCTAAACAGAGACGACAACATACAAAATATTTCGCAACATAACATCACGACCGTAACCCGTTGTTTGTTATTCCCCGGAGGTTTAGACCGTTCTCCTATAAGTAGATAAATACACTTCAGTATTTTCTAAATCTCTTGTGTTAACAAGACGTTGAAGCACACTTGCTTAGTAGTTATAGTTCTCGCCAAATTTCTGGGCCGCCTTGAAGTAATTTTTTCCGATGCGCAAGGCACGAATCGGTGCTGTTTTTGTATGAGATTTACTACTGCGCAGCCTGTGTGTGCCAAATTATTCCCTTTTGACTTATTATTTGTTTCGTTTCCTCTTTTAAGTCTTATTATTAATTTCCTCTGTAAAGTCTGTATACTGTAAGTATTTTCTTGCTGTTTTCTTATTAAGTAATAATTTGTTTAGTAATAATTTTACTTATGTAATAATGTCACTCTGTTATGATGAGTAGGTACTTATTATTTATCCTACGAGAATAACAAACGGGTAGTATTATCATATCATTACCTTTATCGGACCATTAAATACGGTAAATTATTAAGGAACCTTTCTTCGAGGCTATGGGAGGTGAACATAAGGTCAATAGAGTGCTCTTCGACAAGTATGAGTCCAACAGTGTCAAGAGTGGGTACGATATCGTTGTCGCCAAACTACTTGGCCGCCCTGAAGTTGGCTACAATGGCTGCGCAGTAGTAAACCTCATACAAAAATAGCACCGATCTGTGCCTTGCACATCGGAAAGTCAACTTCAGGGTGGCCCAGATGTTTGGCGAGAACTATTCCTATGAATTGTGTAGGTATCTATTTAAACTGAAAGATGGGAGAATTGTTAATAACATGACAGAAATATACCTAGTCCTAAGCACACGTTGCAGATCTTGCCGGTAGATAATGTGAATAGATCACTTATGGTCCGACATGTGAAATTCACCAACACGCTCTGGGTCCACGTAGTGAATTACGGGTCAACCCGTCTCCCTATGTGTCCCAGAAGTGTAATCCACGCTCCAACCTTCTATCTGTTACATTAACTGATTGAAAATGATGTTTACCGAACTTTTCAGACCCCGCACCAGAGCCCCTTCAAAGACGTGAAAATAAAATCCGTGGTCTGAGCCTACATAAAATTGTCTGGTACAACCACAAATTAAAAGCCAGAATTGCTTGGCAGCCACTACCCAACGTTTACGAGCAACCCGGAAGGTAACGTTATTTTTAAATGAATAATATATTTCGACTGGTGAAGGTATTGTACTTAAGGCGCCGATTCCCTTGAGTAGCTGATTTTAAAACTGAGAATCACGTCTAAACGGCTAGTCGTATTTTTTTGGAAAAATTATATGTTACATTAGACCATTTTCTTAATAATTTGATATAAGAAAATGTTGAGTTTTATTCGTATAATATAGTGTAATTAATTTGTATAGTTATGTCTAAAACGGACAAAAACACGACAATCACACCAAATCCGCTGGGCGTATATTAATTAAATTGACACCATCTCAAAGGCAATTGAATTATCTACATTTTGATCTGAGGCTTTTTTTTTAAGTCATAGAATAATAAGGAAAGTACAAAAAACTACTAAATTTTGGGTCGCGCGGGTGTGAAACGAGTGCGCGTTTTGTTCCCTCAAGGTCGTTGGCGTTAGTCGTCGTCTTAACTATCTGTTGATCTTAATTAATTTTAATAAGGAATCTAGTCATCTATTAATAGGTACTTTATGTTCAGGCACGTAGCTGTATGTAACTATCATATTGGTAGGTATGTATATGTGGATTTAGACAGTCAAACAATCTTGATAATAGACATTCGTGCTCAATCAGGAAGATATAATAGCTACTACTAAATTCGAATAGGTGTGGTCAATATCAGTATTCAACCCGAGATTCCAGGAAAACCGTGGTTTGGTAGGGCAAAGTTTGGCAAGCTGGAGACCTCCATTTTAATACGATTGAGACAGGGCCACGTTTGCTCTCCAGCCCATCTTGCTAAACTTCATATCATCGACGACCCCAATTGCTCGTGTGGCACAGACGTAGGTGACGATCACATATTTTTCGCCTGTCCTTTACATGACCGTTCTTCCTTTCTCTGTAACCTCTTGTCCCTTCGTATTCCTTTTCCTACCTCAATACTTTCTTTACTTTGTACAAATAGCTTGCGTGTGTATAAATGTATTATAGTCTCATTCACCACCTTAAATAATATTAGGTAAGCTGTAATTTTCGTCATTGTAATTTGCTCATTATTTTCTTGTATTCACCTTTATAAATAAACTGATCCCCTATTTATCCATCCTTTCCTAAATTCCTTTAAATTTAATTTTAAAAAATATATATTTTGGTTTCCCTACCTTTCTTTAAACTTTTAATACAGCAACCTGACGTGACATTGGCTGATTGCAGAAACCGTGCAAAGCCAAATGAGGAAAAAAATCATAAAAGGTGAATTTGCTTTTGGACCTACTCAGGCCCACTAATACACGATAATGTACCTTTTCTCAAAAATGGTATGTAATGTTGTCATAACATCTCTAAAAAGTATCCAGAAAGTCAACTCTACTGGAGACTTATTCACAACTGTCCAGTAAGAAGCGAGATTCTAAATTTGGAATCTCCTACTGTCCAGTAAGTAAGTATGTAATTTACTTACTGGACAGTAGTAGGGATTGATCCGATATATCAAAACGTAACTTATATCGGATATGTGTTAGATATCATATCATATCGATATCAAAATAACCGATATTACAAAAGCTGTATCAAATAAAAACCTTACTACACTAGCAAGAACGAATAAGTCAAAACTTAAAACCGTAACAATGCGGAAACGTACGAACTACGACCAAAACGCAAACTTCACAAACGATAGTAACCATATGCGCTACCTCTCTTTCTAAGTATTATTTCGCGTTCGTTGTTAGTTTTCTCATCTAAATAACATTTTAACTTATGCAAACTGTTCTAAATGATATCGATATCTGAAAACCGTTTTCGATGTCGATATGGAAACTGTATATCGGTTAGATTACCGTTTGTGCAAAAAACCGAAAACACCCGTCTCTAGACAGTAGGTCATCCTCTTCAGATCTGTTTCGAAAAAAAAAACATAGTATTAGCCAGACACAGATTAGAGTTTAGCCATGATAACATGGTTATAGGAGGGAGGCTCCAAATATATATATCACTTTTTTGGTATGACATTTTATGAGATAGATATATTTTGAGTCCGTTAATCAAGACGTACAACAAACAAATATAAATGCCCCCGGTAAATGGATCAAAATATCTATCAGTAATTGCCCTAATATGAATGTAACCTTCAATATTAATTAAACGAATTTGTTGATAAACTATCTTTCATTTTTGAGAAAAGCATTATAGGTACAAGCCTCAACCAGTAAGAAAGCCATCCTGGCTTACTCATACTTGGCCAGGAAGGCTTACTTACTGGATTCTGCAGTAATGTACTAATAATCTATTAATCATAATTATTACCTACACAGTACATCTACAAAAGTAACCATTTAGGTAATTATATCTGATAAACAGACCAAAATTTATATAAAAATCTAACCGGACTTATGCTAGTATTTTATTATCTGTACCGGACTAATAAAATACTAATATTAAAAACCGACCAAGTGCGAGTCGGACCCGCGCACGAAGGGTTCCGTACCATTATCGCGAAAAACGGCAAAAAAGTCACGTTTTTTGTATGGGCTCCCATACAACAAACGTGACTTTTTTGCCTACTTAAATATTTATTTTATTCTGTTTTTAGTATTTGTTGTTATACTTAGCGGTAACAGAAATACATCATGTGTGAAAATTTCAACTGTAGACAGTTGAAATTTTCACACATGATGTATTTCCGTGATATCTAGAGATATCACGGTTCATGATATACAGCCTGGTGACCATGTGACAGACGGACCGCGGAGTCTTAGTAATAGGGTCCCGTTTTTTTAGCCTTTGGGTACGAAACCCTAAAAAGTGATATGACAAAAAATGCGAATATACCTACGAGCGTTTTTGACGTCATAAAATTATGTGAAAAATTCATGTTTTGATTGTTGTTTTTCACAGTATTTTGGATAAATTAAGTGTTGCTAATATTACCACTGTAATCTAGAGATTATAAAAAATAAACCAACATGACTTTCATTACTTATACGACGCAATCCTTCTCCCTCTCTCTCTCCTTTTCTCCTTTCCATTAAAAACCACGTTAGGTAGGTATATAGAAACCTACCGATTGTTGTTGGAATTGTTAACTTATAAAAATAAAATAAGCAAGCCATGCCAAAAAATAAGTAGTAAGAGTTAAATTTACTATCCGAGAATATTCTTATCTCTATATATTTGATACATTGCAGATACTACGTCCATTGGAAAGCGACAAAATGTAACAATCCCAGAAAACTACGCAAAGAAGGCCTAACCGCTACTACCGAGGTATTATATATTTAGCCAATAATACCGGAAAATTATAAATTAAAACAAATAACATCAGAATTATCCGATTATTATGTTTACCTTTTCAATTTATTTACGCGCATTTTGTCATTTATTTCAACATTGGGAACATTATGAAGTTAGCAGCAAGTAAAAAGTGCGGTAAAATTTAGTGTTACCAACGCAACGACTGAAACGTTTTTAGTAGAAAAGACTTTTAATTATAACTAATTCCCTTTTTCTGTTTGCAGCAAACTACCTTTGAACTTTACGAGCTTGATTATCAATGCAGTTATAAGGTGAACGTCAATTCATTGCCTCGAGTAAAAACACCTGATTCAGAACTTACTTTGAATGTTCCTGCCTGTGAATATTTCAAACGAAAAGTTAATACAACTACGATAAATTGTGACGCTTGATTAAAACATTCACGTGCAAAGAATACTTGTGTTGAATCTATAAAAAAAAATACAATAATACTAAGAAATGTCATGTAACGTTTCCAGAACATGTTTTATTTTTAAGTATTTAGTATTGTAAGCAAAAATGTAAATTAGTAAGTACTAGTAGTAGTTAAATACATTCAGTATTTTTTTGGTAAGAAAATCAAAATTAATTTTATCACGAGTGATATCTTATGGATGATTAAATACAAGACTATGCTATTTTATTTATTAAAAACAACTATGTGGTATATACCTAAGTAATAAAATATTACCTCCGAAATGTTGTCTTTTTCATGCATTTATATTTCATTTATAATTTATTTACAAAAACAGGGAGAAATGGAAAGAAGAAAGGGAGGCCTTTGCCCTGCAGTGGGACAAGTCTTATTGAAAATAAATACCTGGTCTTGTCTTTCTGTGCTTTTCTTCATTATACCTCATATTCCACATGTGCATAATGAACTAGTATTTGGTTTTAGTTTACACAGGACATCCTCCCACTTTGATACGAGGTGGTCATGGAACAACTGCACGCCTCCTCTTTGAGCGACGACGATTCAGCCCCAAGTTCACCGCCCAAACACTGGCTGCCTGAAATATTTAAAACCAATTTAAAGTGCTATTTGTTCTATTAAATTCACAAGACGTCATAATACTTTAAAGTAGGGGCTAAGTACGGCGGAAAAATTAACCAGAATCTTTGGTGTCCCAAACTACAGCTGCTTTTTTAGTTTCTTGGGACCTGGGATGGTAATCCAGAATCTCTAAATTCTTCAAGCCGCTGCGTCTACATAATGACAGATTAGTATCTGTTCGTTCCTCAGAAGACTTTCTACTACTATTTTGCACAATCTAATGTTTGTCTGAGAATCTGCCGGCCCTGCACAGTTTTATTAACAAGTTTTCATGGATAAAACTTCTACTTATCCTATGTTATAAGTTTGGATGTTTTTGTTTCAATTACGCAAAAATAGGTGAACGGATTTGGATGAAATTTTAACCTAGATTGAGACTTCAATACCTTTTGTCCTGATAAATGGCTTACCAGAGACAAGGAAGCATAAGTTTGGAAACGGGCTGGAAAAATGAGCAGTTAAGAATCACAAAATATCAACTTAAAAAAACAAGAAGAAAATTTCGGGGTGAATCATGAGTGGTACAGATCTTAAACTACCAAGAGATCAGAATCATTAATAGTTGCAAAGGCTCGTAAACTATCAGGACTTCAGGAGAACAGCATCATGAAATAAAATATTAAGGAATATATTAAGAAGTATTACAAATAGATGGACAACAATAATTGAATCACAAAATCTTTATTAACGCGACCGAAGCCGTGGGCAAAATCTATTTTATTATAAACTAGTTTCTGCCAGCGGCTTTGCCCGCGTGAAAAGTGTTTTTTTTTATCCCAAGGGAATATAATGCCTCGATGAAAAGTAGCCTATGTGATATTCCAGACTATGATCTATCTCTGTGCCAAATTTCATCCAGATCCATTAAGCTGTTCTGGTATAATTGAATAGCAAACATCCATCCATCCACACTTTCACATTAATGTTAGTAAGATAAAACTAAGGTAGATTTTGAATAATTTGACCTGGCAACAATTATTTTCTTCAGCAATTCGGTGCTAACTTCATTCTAGACATTTGCAACCCTCAGAATGTCAAAAGTAAATAAAAAGAATATTTTGTGAAATAAATTTAATTTATTACAATAATTACAGTTTTTGCTAATATTTACTGACTTGCACCTATTGTGTTTTATTTACTGACTTTCACACCGTTAGTGTTTTTCAAAAGTGTCGTTTACAAGTCTTATTGGAAAATTTCGCGAATGAGATCATTTTACTGTGTAAAATGAACAATTTTCTTCTGGTCACAGATATAAATATCTTACTACAGTTTCAAGTGCAAAACTTCCTACTGAAATATCATTGGGTGTTCATTTAATATTTAGTGTTTTCATAAAACGTGCAAATCGTCTCAGGGCGTAACCACTGCTCTGGCGGATTGAAGGCTGTGTTTAAAATGATATTTTTTAATATTTTCTGAAACGTAGCGAACTGTGTTTGTGTGAAAAATGGCTGAGGACGAAGTGCTTTTCGACGACGTGTACGAGCTATGCGAGATTATTGGCAAGTAAGTAAATATTGCGTTTTAATTCGTGTGTGGAAGTGAACTATCGCGCGAGGTGCATTCGCGCTCGCACAGGTAATCGTCTATTTTCCACCTCAGGTGTACTTGACCTGGGAAACTTGGAACTTATTCTGCATAAAACAAATATTGTAGAATTCAAACAAAACTAACTTACATTTTCCAGTTGAAATTTTCTTCTGGTTTCCAGTCAGAATGCATAATAATATCAGTAAGCAGAATCATTCAAAGATTCTTGTTGGAATTATTTATATCTATTTCAAATAATATTATAGTAAGTCACATGTTCAATTTTGTTTACTTCTGAAATTAAAAACTGCTCTAGTACAAACATTTAATACTGCGACAATAATTAAATCAGAAATATTAAATCAAGAAAATTCTGAGGAAGAACTCCCTTAAAAACCCTATCTATATAATTTTGTTTTTATTTTTTTTCCAAATAATACCATAGAAAATAACTTTAGTACTTACAGTGGACTTACTAATTAATAAACTGTCACTTAGTTGATATTTAGCATAATTGTGTTGTATTTGCTGCCTACTTTTGCAGTGCCCGCCAGGGTCCACAGTGGTCTAAATTTGTAACCTACCATCCAAGTTCACATGTGGATGCAATAAATGTATTGAGTATTGATAGGAGTTCATTCAGAATGGTCACCATGGGAGTTCTAGTAGAGATATCTTGGCCAAGCATTATTAAGTAAATACTATATCTTTACAATCCAAAATGTTACAATTAAAGTTAAAAAAACTAACATACAGACCAATAAAGAACCTCCTCCTTTTTGGACAGTCAAAAAGAGAAAAACAAGTGTGTTTGAAAATGAATCTTGCTATACTTAAACAATTAAAAAAATATGCGGCCTAGCCTTTCCCAGCTACATAACTATATTGGTGTGGACTTGTCTTCCAGTCTAACTGGATGTAGCTGCGAACCAGTATTTTGCATGGAGCAATTGCCTATCTGACCTCCACAGCCAAGTAACTGGCTCACATGATACCCTTGGGCAAGACTGGTGTCAGATTCCCAGGCTTCTTTCTACCCCTTAACAAAACAATAAACAAAAAGGTATCTTAATTAAATTATATGTATACTGTAATCTTGACAATCTAAGAAGTCCGATGATAGTGGTCAAACGCCAGCCTACCTACTGATTAAAAACAAAAAAAATATGTTTCTTATTTTACCTGCCGTGATAACTTTGTATGTAAGAAATTGATAAATCAAATTCGTGATCCTAATTAATAACTATGTTACATACACTATTACAATGAGTATCATTCATAAGCATCAATTTTAATTATTATTTAGTATTTTTATAGCTGTCAAATCCGACTTCTTAGATTGTCACAACTAATGTTTCACACTGGCCCTGGGCCAAAATGGCTGGATGTCATGAGAGAGACTTATTTACAGCAGCAGGATAATACAGCTGACCATACTCTGACTACGTGTTTGAATCAATCATCAAATCAAACGGTTTGATTCAGGGCCACAATATTAATACTAACACATGCAAGTGAGGCTGTTGAAAATGCATTTAACCAATCACAGCAGATAATGCATGCTTGAAAATTTGTCACATTAATTCTGCGATAATTTTGAGCTTGAAAACTCAGGGTAATCTAGGTACTTACAAAGATTTTCCTGCTTCATTTTCTGTTACTGTAGTTAATTAGAATTGTTTTATTCAAAGACATTTGTAACACTATGATTACCTACCTACTTTCAATAAATTTAGAAACACATAATAATTGTTGGAAATAGACAGAAGCAAGTCAAATCAGTTACTTTTTATTAGCAATGTGCTTTACTGCATTTTACTAATTAATCAGATTCAGTTGCAATAGTTAATTCTAAATTAGCCTAAATTCATACTTTATTCATGACACAACAACAAACTTATAAATATTCATGTTGATAAACACTGGAAAGTGATACCAAGTGATACCCAGTTCATTAAATATTGTTAGCTTCTATTATTTTATTGCGTGAACTACCTACATGCCAACCCGCCTTCAGCAAGTGTTGTGTTAATACTCATCCCGTCTCTCTATGAGTAGAGGCCTTTTCCCTGCAGTGGGACAGTAACAAGCAGGTAGGATAGGATAGGATAGATGGACCCCTTTGCCGCACTTAGACTTGCATTTGGTCCGTTGTACGTGCAGGCTTCCTTTCTGTGAGAGGAAATGGGCCATAATCCACCACGCGGGCCCAGTGCATGTTGGTGGATGTCACATGTCTTCGAATTTTAGGTTCTAAGACATGCCAATTCAATTTTCCTCAATGTTTTCCTTCACCGTTTTTGAGAGCATTGGTGATGTAATAATTTACACAAAGTAAAGCACCTGCCTGGGTTCGAACCTACGGCCTACAACTTGTAAGTCGCGGCCATTACCACTGGGCCACCACTGCTCTCTAACAAGCTGGTATTATTATTATTATTAGTAGATAGAAAACTATTGTACATGTACAACTTAGTAAAATACATTATTGAAATATACCGCTGTATTTGCTGAAGTTAGGGAAGGGAGGAAGATAACAGAAATTGTTATCTACCTGGACAACACTAACACAAAAATAACTGGATAAGTGTGCTGCTACAGTGGTACATAACCCTAAATGTGTGAATTCGCATATTTATGGTTCCGTACCAAAAAAAAAATCGGATTTTTCAATATATTGGTATTTGTTAGTAAAATATACATAATAATAACATTATCACCAAATTTCAAGTTAATAGGAAGTTAAAGATTCTGCTGGACAAATTGTGTGACAGACGACAGACAGACATGTGAGTGACAGTGATAGGGTTCCGTTTGGTCCCTTCAAGTATGGAACCCTAAAAATGGGACAGTAACAGTTGAAACTATTAGAACAACGTACTGTATAATCTAACTAGATTATAGATACAGTTTAGATCTCATAACAGGCAAAACTATTAATTTTCTTCAGGACACTTTACAATCAATTTTTTTAGTAAGACCTATTGTTGTCCTCAAACTATCTTTCATGTGTAATAACTCAGTTAAGTTGATGTACAACAAATGCAACATTAAATTATATCAAATTAATTTTACTACTTCAAAACATTTGTTGTTGACTAGAGGGAAAGTTTAATTAATCGGCCGTAGGGCATGCACCCGGTTCTAAGAACCGGTTATACCCGGTTCTTCAAAGTTATTTGCAGAACCAGTTCCGGAAGGAGTAAACCCGGTGCCCCCGGTTCTTTAAATTTTGTTAATTTTACTGCAATTTGTGCTCAGAGCAAGTTTATTCCTTGTTCAATTGTGCACAAAAGAGTCCTATATAAGATTCGCTAATGCTCATTGGTTTTCGATATATAAGCCAACAAAATTATAAAGAAAAGTACATCATCATCATAAGCATTTCAGCCGAAAGACGTTCACTGCTGGACATAGGACCCCCCCAAATGTCGCCACACTAATCGGTCCTGCGCGTTTATCATCCACCGGACGCCCGCAGCCTTGACCGGGACGTTACTCCACCTTGAGGGAAGCCTTCCAACGCTGCGTCTTCCGGTACGTGGGCGCCACTCTAGAACTTTTTGGCCCCAACGACCATCCGATCTGCGAGCAATGTGCCCTGCCCACTGTCACTTAAGTTTGGCCATTATTCGGGCTATGTCGGTAACCTTGGTTGAGCATCTGGTTGGCATCGAGCATTGTACTGAGGTCCTCCATGGTCACAGCCATGACCACTATATCGTCAGCAAACCAAAGGTGAGTGATGTACTCGCCATTGACGATGATGCCTAGCCCTCTCCAGTCCAGAAGCTTGAAGACATCCTCTAGTGCAGCAGAGAACAGTTTCAGATATATGACGTCTTCCTGTCTCACGCCACGCTGAAGAAGGATTGGTTCCGAGGTCTGATCCTGAAGTCGGACTGACATGGTGGCATATTTTAAGAACAAACACTTCAGCACCTTGATTTACCGGTAGTCAATTTGGCACCGTTGGAGAGAATGCAGACAGCCCAAGTCTCGATCGAATCGAAGGCTTTCGCGTAATCCACAAACGCTGAACAAAGAGGCAAGTTATACTCTTCGGTCTTCTGTATAACTAGCCGTAGCGTAGCTTATGTATGTGGTCTACGGTGCTAAAGCCTTTTCGGAAACCGGCTTGTTCGGGAGGCTGAATATCGTCAAAACTGCGCGAGCGAGACGATTCATGATGACTCTTGAAAACAACTTGTAGACATGGTTAAGAAGTGAGATGGGCCTATAATTCCTCAATCGGGTATTGTCGCCCTTCTTGAAGAAGAGTACCACCACTCACACTCCTGAACCATGCCTGTGGCGTTTTCCCTTCGTGTATGACGGAATCAAACAGCTTCTGACGGGCCTTTAGTACCGGTTTTGCACCCGCCTTCAGGCGTTCGGCCGTAATTCTGTCACCACCCGGCGCCTTATTCAATTCAATTCAATCATTTATTTCGGACCATGATCCATAATTTGTTAGTAAACACTTATGACTATGTTAGTAAATTTACATAATTTAATAATGTCAACCTAATAAAAACAGTAATCCATACTCACGATAAAAATTTTATATATAACAAATAAATAATCCAAATCAGTTCATATACCTATTTCCCGTTGCACTGGAGCCGCCGCTGTGCAAGCGGTCCAGTACCCCAGGAAAGGGCAGTCCGGTTTATCCGCAATAACTTTTAGGATACCGTTTACTCTCCCCCGCATCCTGTGCATCAGGGATGCTGACCTCTTACGCATTATCGCCTGAATACTATCAGTTTCTGCTTCTGCAAACATCCCCGATGCACTACAGAAACGTGGGAGCCTAAAAGCGTTATTATACTGGACCCGGAGCACGTTGTAAGCCCTCTGCGTATGTCTAACCCACAGGCTGCACGTGTAGAAGGTTTGGCAATACGCCTTGAAAAGTGTAATTTTCACTTCGCTCGTACATCGCGCAAACCTGCGGGACCAAAATATTGCATCGGACTGACAACGCCCTCCGTTCCCTCTCGATGTCATGGTCATCGTGCAGATCCTCGTTTAAGATGTGACCTAGGTATTTAAAACTTGTCACCCTCTTTAGTGGCACACCATAAAGGCACACCGGAGGAACTACCCTAGGCTTCTTGGTACCCACCCGTAACACCATATCCTTTACACACCTCAAGCAACTGTCTGAGTCCGTTAATTGAAGGGCTCAGCAGTACCATGTCATCGGCGTAACTTATGCTATTTATCATCTGTCCATCAATGGAGGATCCGACACCTGTACCGCTGAGCTCCTCAATCAACTTATTGACGTATAGGCTGAAGAGCGTTGGGGAGGTCAAACCTCCCTGCCTGACCCCACACTCGAGACCATAAGTCCCGGACAATACACCTGATCATCTGTCCTGGTTAATTTGGTTGCCATACCAGTACTGCAGAAGGTCAACTAGCCCATCAGCTAACCCCTGTTTGGGTAACTTTGACCCCATCATTGTAATCGTCCACGGAGCTCGCTAGGCACTCGAAATGATTCTGAAGTTCGAGCTGAAAGCTTTCGGGGTAAGAGAGAAATCATAGAGAACTAGACAAATGTAAATTATTTTATTTCATATTCCTAGTGATAATTGCTTATCCTGTCAAATTCTCTATGATTTATTCCAAAAGTAAAAAATAACAAATAAAAACAGCCGGAACCGGAGGAACCGGTTCGCTCGGTTCTAACTGCTTGCCAGGCCCGGTTCTCAAAAACCTGTAAGCGGATGCGGTGGTTCTGCATGCCCTAGTCGGCCGGACTGTGACTGTGAGTCGACTGATAAGGAACATGCAGTGTGAAGTGGAACGTAACACCCTATTCAATAATAAAAGTAAATTATAAAATGGTCCTCAATTACTATGAATAATGTATGGTTAATGCTCTTTTAAATTTCGAGTTGTTGTCAAAAAACAACCAATTGTTTGCCATCCAGGACGTCAAGTCTGAAATTTGTTAGGGTTGGCATTGACAGAAAGTAAAATATTCTCTGGGTGATTCTAATGTTTGTTTTTGTTTAATGATTGATAATTTGTAAATTTTAATGTAAAGTTTTCTCATAATTATGGGATTTATAGATAAAATCAATAATTTTGTAAGAACATAACAATTTCTTGGTGATAACCCTAAAAAAGCAGCTGTTTTCGTTTGTTAGTAAACATTGTATCTTGAGAATGGCTTTTATAGAGTTTTAGTGTTAACTGAGATTGGCAGTACAAATAACTTATTGTTTCTAATTTCTAGGTTTTGAATGTTTCTGTGGCCTGCGCCTAAAACACTGTCACTCCAGACAAGATTTAGTATTCTGATAGGATTATGAACCTTATTTATATGTTTATAAGGTTTATATTCATATAATATAAGTAAATGTGAACAAGCATCTCAACAAATATTTTCTTTTCTTTTTAATATTATCTTGCCTTGCCTCCTTAAAAGATGCCTGGACTTTTGGAGAAAAAGATCAGTGAGTGTGGCAGTCTTTTAGGACCTCTTGGAAGCTTTCGAACTTGTATGACACCAGAGTCTAGACGAAAATAATAATGTCTCTCCCAGCAAATTTTTACTTGTTCTGGTGGTCCTTCCTCAGTACTAAGATGTTCCTAGTGATGCAATGAGAGAAGGTCACAAATCTGCATCAGATCCTGGCCTGTGTACCTCAGGGCAGTATTTAAAGGCACTATGTTGATCTGTTGATATGATTTAAAGTCAATTAATATTTTTAACCGACTTCCCAAAAAGGAGGAGGTACCCAATTTGGATGTTTTTTTTTATGTATGTTCGGGCATAACGAAAACGAAAACACGAACACCGACTTCCGAAATTGAAGTTATTTTTCACTTTGTAGTGTTTTTTTGGAAGTCTGTTGTATTTTTTTGTAAAAAAGTTTTTACAAATAATGTATAAATTCTTCTTCAAAGTTAACGTTACTTGCAAATTAAAGTAATAATTTTGCCATCAGTTAGTCTCCAAACCAATCCAAGATATAATAAAACCAAAACAAAAGTCTGTTTTTGCTATGTGAAAAAAATTGTTTAAGCATTCATAATGAATTGTTTCAAGGGGACCATTCAGCCTGGTCCGCCGCTGTGTGCACCGGCAGACTGGCCAGCAGTTTGCTGTGAAGATTGTTGATGTGGCTCGCTTCACTGCCAGCCCCGGACTTAGTACTGCAGGTAAGATTACATGCAATTTTTATAACTTTCAAAAGCTGGCTCCAGATATGTTATTTTGTCCGTACCGTACCTCCGTTTCGTATCAGCGTCGCGAACCAAGAACTTTGGACGCAGAGTAAAATAGCCCGTATCTCCGTAACGTCGCTGCACGCTGCGATCATCGTGTGTTCATTTCTCTCGCCTTTGAACGGGGCAAAAACACCGACTCGCGATAGAACGGAGCGTACCAGACCAGCGAGCACGGCCTACTGTGACTTGCCCGAGTCACACATTTTTATCACAGTTTGGGCACAAAAACCGTGATAAAATGCGTGACACAAGCCTATCACTGAGGCCGTGCTCGCTGGTCTATATTCGTATCGAGACGCCGTACCACCGTACTATACCGTACGGACGTCCAAACTAGCGATCTTGAATCGCGACGCTGCCGCTGATACGAAACGGAGGTACGGTACGGACAAAAGAACATATCTGGACCCAGCTTTATCAATGTAAGTAAAAGGCTTCTATCAGTAGAATTGTGTGTCAGATTAAATTGTTTTTTTTTTAAAACGTTGCCCCACGCTAGGAATTTCTTCCTGTATCGTGGGTGCGTTTACAAACATATAAACTCACATACACAACACCCAGAGCCGGAACAACTATCTGTAGGTCATACAAATATTTGCTCCGTGCGGGAATCGAACCCGCGACACGCAGCGCAGCAGTCCATCACTCAACCACTGCGCCAACCGTGCGCCCAACTATTATATATGTGATTATTAGAATTGGAAGAAGAAAACAAAATTGCTTCTACTGCTGCTGATTAAATCCTTAGACTTGATTCTTAAATAGAGTAAAGAGTGGCATTGATTCTTCGAGGATGTTTTGTCATCATCATCATCATATCAGCCGAAAGACGTCCACTGCTGGCCATAGGCCTCCCCCAAGCGTCGCCATATTGTCCGGTCCCGTGCGTCTCGCAACCAGCGGATCCCTGCAACCTTCACCAGGTCATCGGTCCACCTGGTGGGAGGCCTTCCAACGCAACGTCTTCCGGTTCGCGGTCGCCACGCCCGAACTTTTCTGCCCCTTCGGCCATCCGTTCTGCGAGCAATGTGCCCTGCCCAATGCCACTCAAGTTTGGCAATTCTTCGGGCTATGTCGGTAACCTTGGTTCTCTTGCGGATCTCTACATTTCTGATGTGATGATGATGATGTGGGATGTTGTGTGTTATCTTCTAACTAGGTTACTGATGTTTTTCTTATGTATTTTGAAATACCTACGTTTTTAACTTGGAGAAATGCTTATGCATACTGGGCTACTACGGGGAGATAGCGCAGTTATGTGGGACTCCAACCCACTAAAACTCCACGGTGTCCTCCTGTGCCGCTTATGGCGGGAACACGGGCACTCGTTAGCACTCACCGCGAACCCGCCGCGGCTGTCCGTCAACGGCCTCCTCTGGGGAGTACCCCTCATCACCAGCGCACCAGAAAACACTGCACGCCGTGACCACCCCAGGAACCTAATATCTAAATACCTAGCTGCTTTTGTTTCGAAGTCAAGGCCAGTAATTCAAGTGCAACAATACAAATTATTGCTTTATGCTTACAGATCTGAAACGCGAAGCTACAATATGTCACATGCTGAAGCATCCTCATATTGTGGAGCTGTTGGAGACATACAGCTCCGAAGGAATGCTATACATGGTGTTTGAAT
Organism: Orthosia incerta; assembly: GCA_948252205.1. Classification (NCBI taxonomy): domain Eukaryota; kingdom Metazoa; phylum Arthropoda; class Insecta; order Lepidoptera; family Noctuidae; genus Orthosia; species Orthosia incerta. Next base: position 7,600,857 of record OX411757.1, on the reverse strand, counting down.
AGTAAGTTTGTTATCTATACTTACTTTTTATTTTGATACCTAATAAAGTTATCAGTTCTATTATAACAATTGAATACATAATAGCTGAGTTCCACTACAAATAAAAAAAACCGACCAAGTGCAAGTCGGACTCGCGCACGAAGGGTTCCGTACCATTATCACAAAAACGGCAAAAAATCACGTTTGTTGTATGGGAGCCCCACTTAAATATTTATTTTATTCTGTTTTTAGTATTTGTTGTTATAGCGGCAACAGAAATATATCATCTGTTAAAATTTCAATTGTCTAGCTATCACGGTTCATGAGATACAGCCTGGTGACAGACGGACAGACTGACGGATCGCGGAGTCTTAGTAATAGGGTCCCGTTTTTACCCTTTGGGTACGGAGACCTAAAAATGAAGTCTACTCAATATTTTTACATTACTTCTGAAAAAAGCAACATAACTTGTGTGTGATGTCAACTGATGTAGGACATGTTTTTTCTCATAAATCGTGTAGCTTGATAAATCTTATCTTCTGTTGATTTTTCTTCGCTAATGTGCAACATTGATTTATTTTGTGAATTTCAAGGTTTATTTTGTGTCATCATATGTTTGTTTGTGGACTAACCGGACTATGTAATATTTTCAGTATGGATGGCTCTGATCTCTGCTTTGAAGTTGTACGCAGAGCCACTGCCGGATTTGTCTACAGCGAAGCTGTTGCATGGTGAGTTGTTGTATTACTGATTTCTTTATTTTATAAGCACAGTCAGGCGCAGGCCACACAGAATGGCGTCGGGCGCGGACATGGCACGGGCGGCTTCCTATTCCATTCAAATTTCAAACAAAATGCATGGAAATAAAGCGTAATTTAGGACACACGGTATGTACACTAAACACAATAAACATGTCCGATCAACGGTATGTCGTTGATCGGACATGTTTATTGTGTTTAGTGTGATCTAAATTGTACTTTATTTCTATGCATTTTGTTTTAAATTTGAATGGAATAGGAAGCCGCCCGTGCCATGTCCGCGCCCGATGCCATTTCTGTGTGGCCTGCGCCTTAGGGAAATCACCTTGAGGCACTTGCACGTCATAAAACTATAAGGTCTATTTGTCTATGTGACAGTGCAATGGTTTCGATTTTATTGGGGTTTCAAGTTACTGGGAATTGAAGCCAAAAGATCCAAACAATGAATTTCCCTGACTGTACATCTTCTTGATTTCTGATTTAATATCTCTATTTCTTATCACTAAACTATAAATCATGTTAAGTTGTTCACTTAGTTTCATCTTGTTTATGAAGTCTTAAAGGTTACACTAGTCGACGGCACGAACTTTTTTGTGCGCGGGGTTAAAAGGCCAAAATGCTATCTCATCCGACAACTCGTGCGAAAGAGAAAGATGCTGTGATGAGCAGTAAGAAGCTAGTTTGCGTACGAATGAGCACTTTTGCAAGGATGATGATTTAGGACGAAAACGAGCGCGCGAAATTTTATAAAAAGACCTTTGGAAGTCTAGATAACATGAAAAAACAACTAAATGAATATTTTTTAAATAAAATTATTTGCATTGTTGAACTACTAATCTATTCCTGTACGGTGGCCGTTTTGCAATTTTCCTTCTTCTTATGGTATTTATTGCCGCCCAAAGATGCGTTAAAATTGGTGTTGAAATATGGAACTTTCGACGCTCATAACTTTCAAATATTTTTCTTTTTTACTTTTTTGTTTCCTGTATGGAAACAAAAAAGTAAAAAAGAAAAATATCTGAAAGTTGAGACAAATTGATATAATTTTTTATTTTGATCGTACATCGTCAAACGGTGTAGTAATCCCTAGACTACGTTTGTATGGAAGAATTATCGACTAGTGTAACCTTAAGAAGAGTCTTTTGCTTTGCATTGTGAAGATTACTCAGATATTCTTCTTCCTCTTTTCAGCCACTATATGCGCCAGATCCTGGAAGCTCTTCGCTATTGCCATGAGAATGACATCGTACACCGTGACGTCAGACCCCACTGCGTCTTACTGGCCGGTCGTGATAACTGCGCGCCTGTCAAACTGGGAGGATTCGGCGTAGCTGCCCAGTTGCCTACGCCGACTGCACATCGAGCTCCCCCTGGTAAGGAGTTTTAATATTCTGTTTTGAGTATTTATGGCCAGTATTTTGCCGAGTTTTAAAATGAATTGGAAGCACAAAAACTCGCATCATAAACGGTTAAAGAAAATACACATAATATTACAGCAGAACCGTATCAGTTTTAGATTTAAAGGAGTTGATAGTGGCTAATATGTATTGTGACTTGACGTTATAGCAGCACTTGTAACCATTTCTAGTTTGTATGTAGGTCTTACTTAGTTCTTCTAAGACTTGGGCTGTAGACAATGTAATCAGTGGAAAATAAAGTAATCTCAACAATCGTATCACCAGGTTATTGAGTATTATGGGCAGACGCGTCGCAAAATTAAGAAAAAAAAAACATTATTTATACCGCCAGTATTCAACCAGCATTCTAACCAGTGGCGCAGCTACGGTAGGGCTAGGCAGGGCAGTGCCCCGGGGCCCCCAAGCTCAAAGGACCCTTCGATCTCCATGAACGACTGCTGCATTAGTACTTAGTAGTAGGTACTTAAGTGCTAAGTTAGCGTAAGGTACCGATGAAGAGTTTTGCTACTTTAAAGAATTTAGTTTAGTTTAGTTTTGAGATAGTGGTCAAGCGCAAGCCTATAGATAATAAAAAAAAAAAAAAATTGTGGCCCAATTTAATTTTTGCTCTGAGGCCCTTGGTAACATAATAACGCCACTGATTCTAACAACATACGCTTCTGGAGATATCGCCGACATTTGTTTTGGGTTATCTTTCTATAGAGTAACCCAGGGGGTCATACTTGATTGCCAGATTAAGCTGTCAGCAACGAAAACGCTGATTACCCATTTAAAATCTTAATTTCGACAACATTTAAGTAATTTGGTGTACAACACACGCGCGCGCACTCTTACATTATTGTATTGGACTTTTATTAATCTGTTCTAAATTCTGTTAATAATTATGTAACAGACTAAGCAATACTATTTGTCCTATGTTACGGCAATGAGGGCTGATTGTCCTTAATACATGCTACTAAGCAGGGCCGGATCTAGGGGGGGCGAGCCGGGCAAATGCCCAGAGCGGCATAAATGAGGGGCAGCCAAACTGCACTAACAGCCCTTTTCATTTTATCAGAAAACCTAACTTATTCGTGGTGTGTTGCTCAAATTTTAAAGCTCGCTGCGCTGTCGAATGTTATTATAAACCCTCTGTAAAATACATTAACATTCATAATGTTGCAAAAATTCATAGGTGAAATTTTCGAGCTCTCTTCGTTTTCACTTCGCTCGATGTTGTCAAAAAAGCGGCTTTATCTGATCCAACGGTTAAAAGCCGCATTTATTTCCACAGATAATAATTATATTTCCTTATAAGGCGTCATTTTAAAGGGCACCAAGGGCGGCAAATATTGTCTATGCCCGGAGCGACGAAATAGCTAGATCGGGCCCTGCTACTAAGTAACCTAGCTATGATATTAGATCATGAAATTGTATTGTTACCTACTCATCACAGATGTAAACTATTCCTAAGTTGTCATCCTACTTTGTAACAGATTGTACCACTTTTTTATTAAATAAAAAAATAATAATCATCAATCATCAATACATATAATAAATCTGTAGAAAATAAATTTTTGTACATTGAAAATATTTCCAAAACAAATAGCCAGGGTGTTAAAGGATAACCAACAGAACCTACTTCCGGCATTTTTGGAATTTTTGTCTGTTTATTTGTGCACGCATCACGTGAAATGTACGAAACCAATGTAAATATCTTATATACATAAAAACTGTGCGTAACTTGAAGAATAACGTAGTTTTTGTTTCATAGCTAGATGAATTTAAAGTGGTCAAGAAGTAAAATTATCACAACACACGCAATTCAGATACTCGGACAGTTGAACTCGATATTCGATAGATGGCGTTGTGCATTTGACGTCATTTACTGAATGGCGGTGTTAAGATTCGCCGCGAAAGATGACTATAGAAACAAAAATGGTAGGTAGGTCAGTAGGGTAGGCAGAAAGGTAAGTAGGGTAGGGTTGGTAGACATGCAGATGACGGGAGCGAAGCCGCGGGCACAGCTAGTTATTAATAATTATCTTATTCTATCACACCGCTGATCACATTGCATATTGCACAAGTCTGTTTTCTCCAAGCTTTTCTTTACAAATTCTTTTACCTACCAAGTTGATGACAGTAGGTTGTATTACGCAGAACTGGTGATGGACACTCGCCCGCTTATGGGCCCAATGGGCCAAGCGTATCTCAAATCTGACGAGTACGGTAAGACAAGGAGACTGTCCCAATGCATGGACATTTGTGCCTCTATCATAACCACTTTGTCTTAATTTTTATCATGGATTTGAGGGATATAGGGTCTGAAACAATGTGTGATAATAATCTTACAAATTGTTGAACTCCTCACCCATACAACGTGGAGTTAAATTAACGCCAATAGGCACTGTCCACAGATTACCTCCCAATAGATACCGCTTGCCTATTGTTTTGTTTGATTCCGAGTTCACCAAATTTGGCAGAAGGCACGGGTTGCGCGGGGAGTGCCAAGTGCGCTGTGATTGGCTATTGAAGGTCACGGTATCTGTCGTAGTGATGGGACATAAGCATTAAATGTCGATAAACATATCGATATTTATCAAACAGAATGGTATTTTATCTAAAATTTCTTAGGCGGCGATTTTATAATTACTTTAATAATAATAAAGAAAAAACTTCGATCGAGAAAAGATTTTGATTTTGGCCAAAAGTGATTTAATTTAATTTTTTTGAACTTGAAGGGCTGTTTGATTTTCAACACCATTTTACTGCACAATTCGTCTTTTTTTAAGGCAAACAGTTGATAACTATTTTTTGAACAGAATTAAAACTAGAAATCGCTTGCGTCCCTACAGCTCTAATGTCTGGTCGACACTAAAGAGATTATACCGTGCACTGAGTTATATCAGCTTAAATAAACTGATATGTGGTGCGCGTAAGTTATCTTCTATGCGGAATCTATTGGGCGGTAATCTGTGGCATTGTCTCTACACTTTTTGCGTGCATCAAGTGAATCAAGTTTGAATGCGTTTTTATGTTAAGTACATTACTAAGCTAACGAATAAAACACAAACATGTATTAAATTAGATATTAATTATAATAAAAATACTCTTACTTACTTAACTTTTCCGTTAAATCAACAAAAATACTTCAAATATTTTACTTTTTATTTTAAAATTCAACATATTTAGCTTTATAATAAAATTTAAATTACCTGTTAATGGCTACCTGAGCGATTTTATTCGTTATCTTAATCTAGTGTATATTCAGTACAATTTTGCTACATCAAATTCGCATGTTGAATAATATCTGGACATTTGTCTTATAAATTTGATTGAACTTTGGTAAATCTCTTAATGGGTTTATTTGTAAAACAAAGGTGTATATATGTACATATTTAAACACTAAACAAAAGTAAACTATACAAAATTATACTAAACATTTCTCTGGTTGTAATTAAAGTGTCAGACACTCCGCAAAAAACATGCTGCATCGAGTGCACGAGAGTTAACTCTGTTAAGTGCTGCAATATAATTGCGTATTATTTTTGTAGTTTTAGACTAGATATATTAATAAAATAGACCAGTTTAATGAATGCCTTCAGAGAAGTATTTGCCTTTTGTTCGCTCTATCGACAAAGTAATGTTACTATAAAAAAAAACTTCAACTTTATCAGACTTAAGTGCATAATCACTCTATATAATAATGCACGTTTACCTGAGGAGCTCTTGGCTTAAAAGTTTCTGGGTTAATTCCTTCAGAAAAAATATTCCGGCAAGTTCAGTAGAAACTCATCGCGCATTGTTACAACCGACCCTATACCTTCTAATTCTGTGATGTCACTATGTGTCTCGTACGACAGACATGTCGCTTCCAATCACAGTATTAACAGATTTTACTACTGTACTGGCACTTTTTGTTCATAACACCTTGTTTTTGATCATCGTTCCTTGATCTAGTGTTGATGTTATCCACTCATAAATTAAGACTTACTTTACAGTGTATTGCACTGACAGCGGTTCATCATCCGAATTTTTTTTCAGGATTGATAAGTGTCAAAATTAATGGCTTATCTATGGTATGTTCCAAGCTGCAGTATGGCAGTTTGGAACTTAAGCACCGTCTCTTAGCCCCAACTACTCAAAATAGTTTTTGTTTACCAACTGTAATAGTTATAAAGGCACAGATTATATTTATAACGCTAGCATTCAGATGCCTCATCCTATACAAAGAAAAGTATGTCGAACGCGGTCGGTTGTCTCCCAAGCGATAGATGGTGTTAGCAGTGACTTGCAAGTTTTACTGGTTTCGTGAATATTTATTTATTTAAATACAGCGATGATTCGTTTATAGTATTTTTTGCAAGTTTTTACAGTTTCATTGTACCAAGATGTGTTACAATACAAATTTAAACATTCGAGCGGAATGCCTCAGAAATTGGAAACCGCGCCATCTATTGGAATGATTTTGGTAATTATCCGTTCAAATAATCTTTGAAATGTTAATTAAGAGCCCAATATTCCCTAGCTTTGCGCTAAAAGGTGTTAATTAAAAAAGAAAATACAATAAATTCTAGAAAATGTTAATTTTACACAAAATTCAATAACAAATCGATGAATGTCGCGCCATCTAGTGAAATATATTTGAACTTAATTTTCTTTCTTAGCATCGGGTCCCCGTGATAAAGGTATATTGTGCTTATACTTCTATTAGAAATATTAGTATCTGCTGACGTAATCGTATCGGAGCTGTATTAGTACTACTTTCACGTAGTTTGTATCATAAAGTGACAAATGACGTCACTAACCCGTATTATGTCCTATGCTTAACACACAGGCTTACAAGTAGAAATAAATTTAAATAATTGTAAAATCAACAACTATTAAATGTAAATAAATAAATTTATGGTATTTTGGTAGGCACCATTTGTGATTTAGTGATAAAGAACGCAGTAATACACGCAGTTAATTAAATTGTGCACTAAATCCTGTATACATTTTATTGTTGCACTTGGCACTTGAAAATCAATAAGTATTGTTAAGTCTTTTTTTTCTGTTTGGTGGTGGTAACTTGTGGTGGAAAATTTGCTACTGCGATGAGTTTAATCTTTATTATTTGCTTTTTTATGATTATTTAAATTAAAATAACTCGACTACAGTCATAGTGCAGATCTATCATTTATTCTGTAACAAATTATATATTGTCCAAAAGGTGAAAAACAACATTACATCAAAAATACTCTTTATGTGTTATGTTAGAAATGAAAAGAAAATCTAGTATAGTTATCGACACGTAACTTGGCAAAGTTTTGACGTAGTGGGGGTAAGTTCGCGCGTAGTGCGCGTCCTGACCAACCACCATATAGAGCGAAGAGAACGTGGATGCGACGCGATTGGTCAGTCGATCTTTGTGTCAACTGACTAACCAATCGCGCGCTCTGAACGGTGCTAAACGTTCCCCGCGTCCCGCTTGGTAACCAAAGAGACCTGAATACGACTTGTGCGCATCTAACGACTCCTGCCATGTTACGTTCCGACTACTATACGTACCTATATATTTAATCAAAAATAAATACTCACCTCACTAATTCATCCTACTGTCATCAATATAACTTATTTTTCGCAGTCGCAAGTTATTTTAAGTGCATAAAAGTATGAACCACAAGGTTTATTCTTTCAAAACTCACATAATAGTTTTTTTTTTGTTTTATCAAATTGTTTTAACTCTGTGAATATCGTGATGTTAACACACACTATGTACAACATAATTCTGTTGGTACCTGTTTTAGTAAAGTAGGTTATTTTTTTTATTTTAGCATATAATGTCCCTTTTCAAATCCTTCCAAGTATACGTCAGAAATAAAATTAAAATTGTTTAAGCAAAATTATCAAACACAGCCACTGAATTAATTGTCTCTTCTTTAAACACAAGAAAATAATATTTGAGACTTTAGACTGAAACACATAAGAAATTGGTACCATCAGATTATTTCTTACCATATTATGACTACCTAATATAAAACACCATACCTCAACTTGAAGATTTTCCAGGTCGCATCGGAACTCCTCACTACATGGCTCCGGAGGTGGTGTCGAGCCAGCTGTACGGCAAGCCGGTCGATGTGTGGGCTGCCGGCATACTGTTGCATGTTCTGCTGGTCGGGTACCTGCCCTTTACTGGGACCAAGGAGAGGCTGTTTGAGGCTATTTGCCGAGGACGTTTGCGGGTAAGTTGTCAAATCTCCATTTTCGATAGATAGCTTAGAGATTGATATTACCTCTTTTAATCTTCTTATAATCTAGGCTTCTCATAGATAGAAAGAAAGAAAGAAAAACGTTTATTTGCGCCAGGCACGACGCATGCCATAAAAAATACAGAGTATGCGTCACAACCACGCAAAACTGTAATCGCTCAGCATAATGCTGGCGCCATAGGACCATTATGTCCCTAAAAATCTTTTAATTCCCCTTTGTCTCCTAATTACCGTGATTTCCTTACGCATTGATTTGCTTTAAATATCATTATTTGGTAAACGACGTTCGAATGATGTTGTAGGCAATGAATTTGCTCCCCAGAAATAGATCGCAGGAAAATCCACCCCAAAATTCTCAATTATTCGACTTGGGCTTGTTTATCTTTTAACTGCCAAGAATCACGCATCACTGAAATTTTATACATTTATGCTTATTATTTTCATCACAGTTCGACGCACCTCTCTGGGAAGACATCAGCGACGCCGCTAAGGACCTGGTCCAGCGAATGTTGACCGTGGATCATACTCAGAGAATCAACATACAGGAGGTCCTGAATCATCGCTGGATAAGGGTACATTTATATTATTAGTATATTCGCTTGCTAATAGAGGATCATCTGATGACATTGAAAAATAAGCCTTAGGAGGAAACGGGGGCAGAGAGCGCCGACTGAATTTCCTTAGTAAAAGTCATAATTCGAGATTTTGCTCTCGTCTCTTTTCTCCTCCAATATTGGACCAATTTAAAAGATATTCCGTATACTGAAAATTAAAGATATGTACTATGTCCATATGTTTTCATTTTTGATGATACATTATCTTTAGAAGCACTAGCGCCCTCAAAAAATGCTCAAATTGCGCTGTCAACAGAGGCTTAGTGTTTAGTGTGCAAATTTGACAAATATAAATGAAAAAAGGAAAACATAGGGACATAGTATATATCTTACTTTACCAGTTTATGGTATATCTTTTAAATTGGTCCAATATTGGAGGAGGAAAGAGACGACAGCCAAACCTCGAATTATGACTTTTTACTAAGGAAATTCAGTCGGCGCTCTATGCCCATATTTCCTAATATTTCCGTAATGTTCATAGAAGCCAGCATTAAACACTGCAAAAACCTGCAGCATGTGAAAACTAATGTAATCTGACATTTTAAGTTTTACTTTATCCGACGCAAATAGATTTAGTGCTTTCTTTAAGTAAGTAAATATGTAGAACAGGTTACTTAGTATTTTTTTAAATGTATTAATAATACTACTAAAGAACGTACACATTGCTTATGCTCCTTCTACTACCTACTTAACAATAATTGTTGTGGTTGTAAATTGTAATTTATTGTATACTCCCCAGGACCGCGAGAAGCAGCTCCGCAACCACCTAGCAGGCACAGTAGAAGAGCTGAAGAAGTTCAACAGCCGCCGTCGTCTCCGCGCCGCCACGCTGGCTGCGGCGGCCGCTGATGACGAGGAGGACGAGGAGCAGCAGCCCAGGAAGGCTGTCATGCTGGAGGAGGCTTGTTCCGCTGGTAAGTTCAGACTACGGAACACCGAGATGCCGTTGATGTCGGGGACCATTGTCAAAGACGGCATTGTCATAACTTTCTGAACAAACCAAGCGTCTCAGAGAGTAACTCGTATACATTGACGGTCCGTGACAATCCTGACTATGGAAATGACAGCCGAAATTTGTGTGTACCGCAATTGCGCGGCCTCAAATATTCTGTAGTGGCTGCCGGCTTCTCGTTTCTTTCTAGTTGAAACTGTATTAGTGTTTCGAGATATCACAGTTCAAAAACCGGCCAAGTGCGAGTCGGACTCGCGCACGAAGGCCATTTATCACAAAAAACGGCAAATAATCACATTTGTTGAATGGGAGCCCCACTTAAATATTTATTTTATTCTGTTTATAGTATTTTTTGTTATAGCGGCAACAGAAATACATCATCTGTGAAAATTTCAACTGCCTAGCTATCACGGTTCATAAGATACAGCCTGGTGACAGACAGACAGACAGACGGACCGCGTAGTCTTAGTAATAGGGTCCCGTTTAATAAAACACGTACAGTAGTTTTTCACAGACTGATTTTATTAAAGTAATGTAGGTACTCTATACCTATGCATATTAATTAGTACACATACGTTAAACTAGGTGGCGCTAGGCGTATGTTACTTACGGTATGTATGATTATTATGTTATTATATCTTACAACAACACCACCACTTAACATAATAATACAAAAATAGACACACAAAAAAAAATATCTTATGTATGTTACATTGTTACACCCATCTTTTTAATAAAATAATAATGTTTACTTTTACCCAAGCTTTTAGTTAATATATCAGCTGGCATTTCTGTAGTTTCTAAATATTCTAATTTAATTAATTTATTTGCTATTGCTTCCCTTATAAAATGATATTTGACATCAATATGTTTACTACGTCTATGATACACACTATTCTCAGAAAGTTTTTTAGCACTTTGACTATCATTAAACAATTTAATAGGCAAATTGCCTCTATCTACAATTTCAGATAACAGTTTTTTTAAGAATATAGCTTCCTTACTGGCTTCACAAATAGCCATGTATTCGGCCTCCGTACTTGATAAGGCAACGGTTTGCTGTTTTCTACTTTCGTGAGATACAACACAGCCTGAATAAACAAAACAATAACCAGTATAAGATTTACGATCTAAATTGTCTGATGCCCAATCAGAGTCAGCATAACCAACTATGTCTAAACCATCTTTGATGTACATTAAACCATAAGATTTAGTACAACCCAAATATCTTAACACTCTTTTTGCATGTTTCCAATGTGTTTCAGTATTACAGTTATTAAATTGACTTAAATAACTTATACAGTATGAAATATCGGGTCTGGTCAGAACAGAGAGATACATTAAGCTGCCAATAAGCTGTTGATAAGGATATTTGGAATGTACATTATCGCCTTTCTCAAGTTTCAAATTAGTCTCCATAGGGGTCTCTACAGTTTTACAATTTTCTAAGCCAAATCTATACAATAATTTATCTATAAATTTTTCCTGACTAACACAAATTTTATTTTGTTCGATCTTTACTTCCATACCTAGACACTGCCTCAGTTGACCTAGGTCTTTTAATTTAAATTTTATGCTTAGCTCACTTTTTAAATGTTCCACATCATTATCACAATTCGAAAAAATGAAAAAATCATCAACAAATAAAGCCACTAATGTTTTATAATTTTTTGTTGATTTTATAAACAAACAATGCTCATATAAGGATTTCTTATAGCCTAATTGCTGTAAACAATCATCAACTCGTTTATACCAGGCCCGCGCTGACTGTTTATATATGGCCTTTTTTAGTTTCAAGACTTTATTGGCTTTAGATTTACATTTAAAATTCTGAGGTAATTGCATGAAAACAGTTTCGTCTAGATGACCATTCAAAAAAGCTGTTGTTACATCTAAATGGGTTATGTTAAGGTTCAAGTTAACACTAGTAGCAAATAACAGTTTTAGAGTAGAATATTTTAGCACTGGAGAGAAAGTTTCTTTGTAGTCAATGCCTTCTTTTTGGGTAAAACCCTTTGCAACTAGCCTGGCTCTATATCTAACTGTATCATCACTGTTTAGTTTCTTTTTATACACCCACTTGCACTGCACAACTGTACCTTTACTTGGTCTATCTACTAACTCCCAAGCTTCGTTTTGATGGAACGATTGAAGTTCTTCTTCCATGGCTTTGGACCATTCTTCTCGTTCTGGTCCTGTCATCACATCCTCATATGTAAGGAGACTGGCTTCATCCATATCCTCATTGCTCTGACATATGTTACTATGCCCATACCTTTCCGGTGGCTTCCTAGTTCGCTTTTCCATCTTGGAAGTCATTGACTGCAGATTTTCTGACATATCGTCATTCGATTTACTGTCACAGAATTCATCTGAGCTGGTATCATCTGGTACATATGTAACATCATCTGTCATGCTGCCTATTGAATCACAAGTGAAATCTTCACTTGTCATAGTACATTCTTCTTCACTTGGAACAGTTACTTCGTTTTCTTCTTCCACCACTGCTTGTGTCATGTCTGAGTTCTTGATTTTCTCCATGACAACAACATCCCTGCTGGTGGTAATACCTTTTGTTTTCAGATTGTATAGCCTGTAACCTTTGGTATTCTCTGCGTATCCAATCAAGATATGTTCTTCAGCCTTCCTGTTCCATTTAGTCCTTTTTACTTTAGGAACATGAACCATCGCAGGACTGCCAAATATCCGAACATGGCTGAGATCTGGCTTTTTACCACTCCATAGCTCATAAGGTGTTTTTTGTAATCCTGAAGCCAAAGTTCGGTTTCGCAAGTAGACTGCAGTGTTGACTGCTTCAGCCCAAAACTTTTTATCTAGTTCAGCTTCAAACAGAAGACACCGAGCTCTCTCCACCACTGTTCTGTTTAATCTCTCACACAGGCCGTTCTGTTCTGGAGTGTGGGGGTTAGTTGTTTGATGCACAATACCATTTTTCTTTAAAAAATCATCAAATTCTAGCGAACAAAACTCTCCACCATTGTCTGTTCTCAGAACCTTCAGTTTTCTGCCTGTCTGCGTTTCAACTAAAGTTTTGAACTCTTTAAATTGTTTAAAAACTTGATTCTTGGCTGCAAGAAAATAGACAAACGCCATTCTACTGTAATCATCCACGAAAAGCAGAAAATACTTTGATAGTCCAATAGAGATTTGTTCCATGGGTCCGCAGACATCAGCATGGACAAGTTCCAGCACATTTTCACACCTTGTACCTTTGTGTGAAAATGGCAATCTAGACTGTTTTCCTTCACAACAAGTGATGCACTTGGACATATCAATTTCAGCTTTATCCAAGTATGAGATCCCTTCCACAGCACCATTCTTCATAGCATTCAGATTTCTGCTATTAATGTGTCCCAACCTTCGATGCCATACCTCACTAGTCACATTTGTCGCTGAGCACGCAAACAAACAATCTGACTTAGTGTCCAATTTATATACACCATTCACTAGGTTTGCTTTTCCTACCAGCACATTCTGTCGATTGCGTATGTAGCAAATGTCTTCTTCGAAGTTCACTTTGTTTCCATTACGGATCATTTGACTTACTGATAATAAGTTGGTTGACAGGTTAGGTACACATAATACATCATTAACAGGAATGTTAAACTCTGAATTATCAACTATGGTCGTAATCATTGTGTTTCCTGAGCACACAACAGGTACCTTTTCTCGATTTGCTACTACTATTTCCTTTACTTCGTGGTTGAACGACACATTCTGTAAGCAACTCTTATCTGTGATCATATGCGAGCTTGCGCCTGAGTCGACGTACCAATTAGATTTTTGGAAACTCCCATTCAAAAATATTGCACTAAATGCATTGCTTTCACATTTATTCTGTGTATTGTTAGGGCACTTATTCATATAGGTAATGACCGAGTTGTTTACATTTATAGCATCGGATTGTTTTGACATTGACAGAACTCGAAGACGGCGGCGATGACATTTTTGACACACGTGCAGTGTTGCCATTTATTAAATGGTATTTGGTGTTACCATATGATTTCTTATTGTTTCGCTGCTGCCAACCTTTCGACAAAAATGCATTATTTGTTCCGGAGCTGCCAACTTCTGAACTCATGTCCAGTAATTTCGACTTGATGACATCCGTGCTGATAACTAATCCAGAATGTTCGATGGCCATTATCATAGGAGCAAATTTGTCTGTTAGCCCTGCCAACAATAATGAGCCGATCCACTCATCAGTGATCTGAAAACCCGTACCTTTAAGTTTTTGTGCGGTGTCGACCATTTGCGTAACATATGCTCCCATTGTTTCGCAGTCTTCTAGTCGGATAGATATTAGCTGACGAAGTAGACTGATGCGTCGCGTGAAGCCAGAGTCATCATACAGGGTCTTCAAACGCTTCCACACACCTTGTACTGTTTGCTCGTTTTTAATGTGAACATAAATTGATGAGTCGATCGTCATGATAAGCTTGGCTTTGGCCTTTCTTTCATCCAAGGAACTTGCACTTCCATCACTTGATGATTCTAGCTTATGAATATCCATACCATCCAACATCAAAAAATTTTCAGCCGCAAACGCCCACTCGTCGTAATTTTCACGTCCTTTTAATTTAGGCACGTTTACAATATAACTTCCAGCCATATTGGAATATCTTCAAATCGCACACGAGATAACTAATTGTCAGTCACCAAAAAACAGTCAAAAAAGGAACGATTTCCACTGTACTATATAGTTTATCGAGATACAGTTCACTGATAGTCCACGAGAAATAACTTAGAGCAAAAAAAAACTTGATTTTACGCGAAATACGGGACTGGGCCCATAACCTAATAAAACACGTACAGTAGTTTTTCACAGACTGATTTTATTAAAGTAATGTAGGTACTCTATACCTATGCATATTAATTAGTACACATACGTTAAACTAGGTGGCGCTAGGCGTATGTTACTTACGGTATGTATGATTATTATGTTATTATATCTTACAACAACACCGTTTTTACTAAAAAAGAAACAGGGCTACGCGGGTCTTAAAGCTCCATGCTCTCTCCTCCATGATCTCTAGCAAAAAACGGCCTTAGCTCCTCGTCACAGGAATTCAATGCCACAAGGATGAACTTGCTATCGTGCTGCCATCTAGTATGATTAAAAGTTTTATCAGCACCTTTGGTGCATTTGGTTGGAAGCAAGCACTTGTAATCGTTACCAAATATTACCACAGATGGCGCTTATTTAAGCTCAGCATTGCCATGGCTAGCGCCATCTAGTAACATTTTTTGTTATAAATTAAATCCTGCGGAATATAGATGACGTTAGTTTCTATCACAAAAAATAAATGATTGACCTAGTCATGTACATTCTTCGTACATTATTTTAAATGGATTGTTCGTTACAGCTGTGAGCTTGATCGTGGAGTCCCTGGACGATGTATCAGTGCTGCAAGATGGCCCCACAGTCATGGATCCTGATCTGTTCCACAGCGTGCTTGATGATCTGCAGCTTAGAGCTTTCTTGGAGGTAAGCAAATTAATAGCTATAAAATCAATTAAAACTTTTTACAAAAAAATACTACCGACTTCCAAATAAAACTACAAAGTGAATAATAACTTTATTTTTGGAAGTCGGTGTGTTTCGTAGGTACCAATTTATTGCGTTATGGACGCCGTTTTAGTTGTACTTTCCTCATAGGCAAGTTGTTTAGTAAGTTACCTATAACGCCAGAATATATTACCTGTAAATCATGAAACTTGAACATAACCGGTGAAATGAGAGATCTGCGTACCCCTTAGGAGAGTACTGGCGTGATGTTATGTAATGGTATAAACAATAAACAGACATGCGATTGTAGCAATCCCAAGAGATTTGCCGTTATTTATTGAAGACTACTGTTGTATATCTTCGAATTTCTTCATCAGATCTTCACCAAATTAAAATGGGACCAATTTCGGCACATACTCTTTCAAACAAAAAAGAATTTTCGAAGTCGGTCCACAATTGACGGAGATCTAGCTGAACATACATAAAAAAAATTTATATATAATAAGCATCCATAATGTCGAACATAGAACCTCCTCCTTTATGGGAAGTCGGTTAAAAATAAGCTTGTTTTCATGAAGGGTGGGCACAGGTGAAATATCACACCGAGTTCGGGTGACCCTATCTATAGCCATTAAAATAATTTGGACAGAAATGCCACAGATGTCAAAGTCAATTTAGGCCGCGTATAGGTAATCAGGGTTCCGTACCCAAAGGGTAAAAACGGGACCCTATTACTAAGACTCCGCGTTCCGTCTGTCTGTCTGTCCGTCTGTCAACAGGCTGTATCTCATGAACCGTGATAGCCAGACAGTTGAAATTTTCACAGATTATGTATTTCTGTTGCTGCTATAACAACTTTTTTATTTTTACCGTTTTTGCGATAATGGTACGGAACCCTTCGTGCACGAGTCCGACTCGCACTTGGCCGGTTTTTTTTAATATTACACGTAACTGCAAATATTTTATATTATCATTGTTAATTAATTTCTTCTTTTCTTATTCTTGCTGTCAGCATTTAACACTAAGTCTTAAATTGAGGTTGAACTGTTCTGGATTTACCCAATGGGCTTGGCAATGCAGTACCTTATAGTAGCCATTATTAACTTCTACGCTTCTCTTCACTAGATCTACGACCGCATAGCCAGCACAGTAGTAGTGACCAGCGGACGCGCCCCAGCAGCAGAAGGACGTCAGCGCTGTCGACAGGCGCTGGAAGCTGCCACCCGCCTGCGACACACCGGGCCCGCGCCTGCTGCTGCCACACCCGCTACAGCGTCCGCCATACACGAGATCCGGAGGCTGCTGGCTCTACCGCATATCAAGGTAAGATAGTGCCCCGTCCTATGGAAGAAAGGCCATAAGTAAATCGTAATAGTAATAATAGCTAAATACAGATAGACCGACCGCACCGGTTTCCTTAACCGGGCTTACATTTCTTGATCTTTGACTGTTGTTACGAGCAGCTAGGAGCCAAGTCTGACAACCAGTCTTGCCAAAGGGTATCGTCGTGACTGGTTGAGGTCTGATAGACACTTGTTCATGTAAAATAATGGCCATCGCCACAACTGCTATGCCTCTCCGCGATACACGAGATCCGGAGGCTGCTGGCTCTACCGCATATCCAGGTGATGTTATTATGTCCACATAGATAGCACAGTATTAGTAACGAGCGGACGCACCCCAGCAGCAGAAGGTCGTCAGCGGTGTCGACAGGCGCTAGAAGCTGCCACCCGCCTGTGACACGCTGGGCCCGCGTCTGTTGCTGCCACACCCGCTACTGATAGATACAATAGTTATAGTAATAATAGCTGCAGACAGATAGACCGACCGCACCGGTTTCTTTAACCGGGCTTACATTTCTTGATCTTTGACTGTTGTTACGAGCAGCTAGGAGCCAAGTCTGACAACCAGTCTTGCCAAAGGGTATCGTCGTGACTGGTTGAGGTCTGATAGACACTTGTTCATGTAAAATAATGGCCATCGCCACAACTGCTATGCCTCTCCGCGATACACGAGATCCGGAGGCTGCTGGCTCTACCGCATATCCAGGTGATGTTATTATGTCCACATAGATAGCACAGTATTAGTAACGAGCGGACGCACCCCAGCAGCAGAAGGTCGTCAGCGGTGTCGACAGGCGCTAGAAGCTGCCACCCGCCTGTGACACGCTGGGCCCGCGTCTGTTGCTGCCACACCCGCTACTGATAGATACAATAGTTATAGTAATAATAGCTGCAGACAGATAGACCGACCGCACCGGTTTCTTTAACCGGGCTTACATTTCTTGATCTTTGACTGTCGTTAGGAGCAGCCAGGTGCTTGAGACCCTGACAACCAGTATTGGGCATCGTTCATCAAAGTGACTGGTAGAGGTCTGATAGACACTTGTTCCTTGTAAAATAATGGCAACCGCCACAACTGCTATTGCCTCCGCGATACACGAGATCCGGAGGCTGCTGGTGCTGCCACATCTAGATCAGATCATCATAATTTCAGCTGAAAGTAACACACTGTTAGACATGTAAAGAGTGAAGATTCCTGCTTCGCAAACGTGCCCAACGTCGACCACTTACCGCCTGGTGAGATGGTAAGCGATGATGAAAGCTAACATACCAAAAAAAAAACTATTATCCCCAAAATGTTGGCACAACGACGCGTCCAACGCTGCTTCCAGCTCAATCGCCGTTCTAAAACCTTTCGGCTCAACCATGAGTTAAGGGTACACTAGTCGACGGCACGAACTATTTTGTGCGCAGGGTTAAATTGCATGCTATCTCATCCGACAACACGTGCGAAAGATAAAGATGCTGTGATGAGCAGTAAGAAGCTAGTTCGTGTAAGAATTAGCATTTTTACAAGTTTTTAGCAAAATGGATGATGATTTAGGACGAAAACGGGCGTGCGAAATTTTGTAAACAGACCTTTGGGAGTCTGGATATCATGATAAAACGGGTAAATGTATATTTTCAAAATAAAATTATTTGCATTCTTGAACTACTTATATATCCCTGTATGGTGGCCGTTTTGAAATTTTCGTTTTACTTATGGTATTTATTTCCGCCTAAAGATGCGGAAGATTTTTTTGTTTTTTTTTTACTTTTTTGTTTCCATATTGGGCTAGATAATGACGAGACAAATTGATATCATTTTTTATTTTGAACGTACATCGTCAAACTGTGGAGTAATCCCTAGACTACGTTTGTATGGAAGAGTTATCGACTAGTGTAACCCTAAGATAATACCTTGAAAAGTACATTTTTTTTTCGGGGTGGATAATCCTCATTGGATGTCCTCCGGCCTAGGGAGGGCGGAGGGGTCTGTCAGACTCGTACTGACTAAAAACCACCCCGGTGTTCCATCTCACACCTACGCTGGGGGTCGCGGGAACAACGGTACTTCCGCAACCCCCGGCTAGTGCCGGCCCGCCTTTGCGGGCCACGACCTCGGGTTGAGGGGGAGTGAGGTGTTCGACTCGCCCCGCGATCTCTAAGAGGGGCGCGCGTGGAACACTACGCGCCTCCACCTCAGGTCCTGATGTGTGGGGGGCGACGGACGTCCCCTGGACCCATTTAGGGGGCTGGAAGAGGGCGTTGTCCGCCCGGCGCGTCTGCTGCGGATTGGGTTAGCGGATGAAATCTCCCACTCCGCAGCCTCCTTCTGCGAGACGACTGTTTCGCAGAAGGATACCACCGCGTCCCAGGACTCCTCGCTGCCTACCATGGACTCGACTACGGCGACAGGTCACTGCCTACTTCAGTTGTGCGTCCTCTGGTCCAACATTATTGAGTCATAAGTAAAATTATAAGTACAATAGCTACACTAGTAGCAGCTATAGGCTCGACCAAAATAGTTGAACCCTATGTTTTCGTCGTCTAAGCTTCTGATCCTGGCTGTTATTTCTAGATCTTCAGTCTTTTCGCGTTATCGCCGAAAGTCTGACCAACCAGTTTTACTTAGCCCAGTAATTGGATTGTGGAGTTTACTGGATAAACGGTCGCATTTATTATTTCATGTAAAACACCAAGTCTGAGTCTATCAGGAACGCTACCGTGTATTTTTATCACGTCTTGTTTCGTTCGAAAATCACGATAAATCAACAAGGTAATCCAATAATGACAATGTCATGATTGAATCCGATCTGAAGCCAAGAAATTTCGATTTCGAAGTAGTTGTAGTACTTCTAGTGCGAAGCTTACGCACTATATCCGAACTCTATCCGTAATTTTTCAGAACATTTTCAATACGGATAGAAATCGGAACTCAAATCACGGTTCATAAAATTACGTTAGAAAACATAAATAACAAGACAAGCCACCCTCAAGGCTCTCCAATACAAAGAATGTTTCCCAACAAAAGTATACCGAACACCAGTCCAATAACCTCACAAAGAGAAGTCATCCAAACATGCTACCTTCAAATAAACGATAAATACCTTCGCGCAACTCACGCTTTACCTTCAAATCACGTTCACCACAAAATCGCTGTACAGGCAACCAATTTTATCGACCTTACGTATATTTACAAAATATTTCATTCCCTTATAAAAGTGTTGTTAGAGGCTTTGCAGACTTGCTACTGTTACGGCGATTTTAGGATTTCATGTAGACATTGATTTATTTAAGATTAAAAAAAAATACAAAGTGATGTACAGTACAGTGCAATTTCACAAGCCGAAAATGTATAGAATATTAACAAAAAAATAATTAAGAAAACGTTTACGCAAAATTCTACAACGCGTTTTGGCATCTCTGTGACTGCAGTTGCGGTCGCAAAACCTCGCGTTTAGGCGATAGCTTCGAAATCAAAAATCATTTATTCAAATTTAGCTCAGAAATCGCCACTTTTTGAACATCGAAAAATACAGAAAACCGGCCAAGTGCGTGTCGGACTTCGCTCATTTAGGGTTCCGTACCAAACCGCAAACTCAACATGGTTGTAAAAGGAGAAATTAGGGAATATGAAAGGAAAATCTGATTTGGAAAGTTATTACGAGACTAAGATACGGAACAAAATTTTGTTAAAAAAGCTGACTTTGGTGGCTTCTCATTCCTTTGTTTTCCAATATAAAAAAAAATGTATTTGTCTACTGAACGAGCTCTAATCAACGATACCCCACTCGATGGGGTAACTCAAAAAAGGACATTTTGTATGACTTTGGGGTCAACAAGATCTTCATCTTCACATACTGTATAAAAATTAAGATTAGCTCCAACCGTTTGGCTGTAAAACCTGTGTAACAGACTACGGACAGATACGTGAGTGATAGCAATAGGGCTCCGTTTGGACGCTTCAGGTACGGAACCCTAAAAACTGTCCCACCCACCCAACATTGCTTTCTAGTTAGTATTTTAGCTGGGAAGAAAAATTGGCGCAAAAAATTTGCTGCATCGCGTATTGGCGATTCCCTGTGTTTGAGCGCAGTCTGAAATTGAGATATTTTGTGTTTTTGACAGCCTTTGTATCGAGCTTTCCAAAAGCGACTTAATCGCTGTTTTTACCGATGCTGAAACAACATTAAGATGGTTTTAAGAAGTCAGTCGCTATATCAAGCTTCCGAAACACGAATAACTCACCGATACAAAAGGCAGCATGTCTGCTAAGACCCTTACAAAAGTTTTATTAGAACACACGTGTTCTGAATACGAAACAAGATTTTATGCAAACAAAATTCAATATCCATATCCTTCGTTGTTTATAACTTGATAAACAACGAATCCCGGAGGTAACTATCCGCAAGACCAGATGATAGAGTTGTCTTTATTTTGTAGATAAACTTGATATACTGTGCACTGGTTTATTGTAAAACTTTTATTTTATTTTGCGATTTTCAAATTGAATGGGAAGGCGATTTGTTTATTGTTGTGTCAGGATCGTAAAGCATATTGTTGAGTAACATAACTTGAACTGAGGAATATTTTCAATGGTTTATTGGATGGAATTGAATAATTTAAATACTATGTTTTATTCAATGTAATGTCCATTACACAGAACAAAAAAAACGCCTACTACAATAGAAGTCGCAAGTGGGCGGGGCCCGCGTACCCCGAGTTTTGCTCAGCTCTGCATATGTTTCCTTCCGCGCACACACTACGCACATCAGTCTTGGTTCAACCGTAACGGTGACAAAAACTTGAAAAAAAATATAAAAATGCCTTATTGTGCTGTTTTAGAATGTAAACACGATAGCAGAACCAAAAATGTATCAAATGTAGGTATATCTTACCATCGGCAAGTCTTAATTTATTTTATTTCGATAAAAATGTAAAAACAATATTTTATTAAACAAGACAAGTAAAAGTTGATTTTATGATGTTAAATTTAAGGTCTACTTTCTTTAAAACTCAAACATTGTTCTCGAAGATTCCAACTATGCACATGTCACATTCAGCTACTCAATTAGAGATTACCAATATCGATAATGAGTTATCGATACTTTAAACTTACAATATTCGAAAAAATCTTCTTACGCGCTAAAAACATAACCCTTTCCTTGCAGCCGTGTAAAAGTAAAGATTACGACGAATTGAGAACGTCCTCCTTTTTTTGAAGTCGGTTAAAAATCTACAAAGTGCAATAATAATAACACATGAACATATAGAACCTCTTTCTTTTTTTAAGTCAGTTAAAAAGTGGCTTATGTGTTAGTCTGAAATTTAAGATCTACTGGTGTATAGACCAAAATTTCAACAGTTCGATAAGGCGATATATACACCCCAATGCTAACGCAGTACTGGCCGTGCGCCCGCTCGAATCCAAAATATCAAAATTGAACCTCCTTTTGAACAGTTTTGTTTGCAAAATATTATTTGATTTACGATATGCTATGTTAGTTATGAAGAAATACCAGCCATCATTTTTTCTGTGTAAAAATATTTTTAAACATCCAAGTCGTTTTGAAGGAGTTTCCAAAAGTTGCGAAAATTATCGTGTTGTTAATATTTTTTTTAGAGCAAAACTATTAGTTACACGTAAAAACCTTGTGTTCAAAATTATGTACATGAATCAGTAATAAATTTTTTTTTCATACCTTTTAACCTAGCCGTTACTAAGGAGTATGCTTTAGAAAGTTGCCGTTTTACGGCACTAAAGCGTATGTAGGCCCTTAAGGAGTTAGTCAAGCTAATCATAATAAGAGTGTAGCCGCAGCCGAAAGCGTAAGCTTCCCATACCAGTAGGACGTATTGCATTTGTAGTGTAGTCTATCGCATAATTAATAATAGTACACCAAAGACTACCTAAAGTACTGTATTTCCTTTCATTTTTTAAATCCATCCAAAGGTTGTCTTGAAAAGATCGCTTTTAGCGATAAGGCCGCCATTGTGTCACCCAGTGTAATGTTTTCTTGGTCTATACTTTCTGTAACTTATATGGTGTACATAATAAAGAGTATTCTATTCTATAATTCTATTGATAGAAAAAACACCACATACAATCATTTTCAAAATCGGATCAGTAGTTTACCATAAAATATCCTAATTATTCTTTCTATAAATCGTAAGTATTAGAATAAATTTATATAAAAACTTGATTACAAACATAATAATATTTATCGACTCTAGTTATTGACTGTATTTTGTTTGAATATAAAACGGGATGTCGATAAATAAGCCAACGACAGTGGTACATCCCTACAGGAGGACGGGTAGTAATGACCTCATTTCGCAAATATAAATCTTATCGTTAACGAAATACGGCTTTGAATTGAATGCATTTATTATAGTGACATCTAGCGGCGAGTAGCGTAACTTGCTCATTAAACTATTCCGTGTACGCTTTAAACGGAAAAAGTAATAAATACTCAAAACGTGTAGACAATAAACCAACTCTATGGTCATAAAGCTGTGGTTTATTTTCAAATAAGCGACGACTGACATATTTTCTACTTTCACCTAAAAATTAAACTACCAATCACACCAAAGGTTTCTTAGTGTTATGAAATACAATTAATCTGTATATGTGTGAGTTTGGGTACGCTGGTTCCGATACTAATGAAGCTATATGCGACTTCTACTGTCTTCTCTGTTCTGTGGTCCATTACATAGCGGCACTACTAAGTACAGGATTACTGGTAACTTGAGGTTTTCCCACACAGGATGTCAGTTTGAACTATTTGCAACAATTAAACACTGTGATAATTAAACCGTTAGTATTCTGTAGTCCATCTACAAGTCGCTCTTCGCCATCTTTATACCTGTAACCAAAAAATGGCTCCTTATAGACATACAAAATATCTGTTGCACCGGTTCTTAAGAAATATTAAGGCATAGCACGAAGCAAAACGAAGACACATAAGTGTATCAAATCATACTGTGTACGTACGTTAACTGGTCCTTGTAAAACTTTAATATTCTACGTCGTACCTCGTCATCTGCATGTTTTAGTGGGGTCACCACAATATCTCACAATGACGGACAAGTTTCATGGGTGTCTAGTGTTCACTTATTCACGATGAGACTGCGAATAGGAAATGCATTGAGATAGGAGAGTGGAGGATGAAACTTTACGTTTTGTGTTCGAGGTTTTCGTATTTATGGTGTTACCTTTTGAGGTTTGTCTGCCGTATTTGCGATAATCTTATGGGACGGCGGCGATTTGGGGTGGCGTTATTGTCACTGCGTGATTTATGTGTCTTTTGTTGATACCTTTCGCTTTAGTTAAAGTAGTTGTAACAAATAAATATATCTCCAAATTACTATTATAAATTCGCCTCGAATTTAAATATTTATTTTGCTGGAAAAGATAAGCTGGAACCAGACTTGAACTATCCAACGCGAGCTTACAAAAAGCTGCAAAGTGGCATGTGAGGATGTGTGAGATCGAATCAGACGTAAAGAGCTATGTCGAGTTCTTTAATATATTTTTAGTTTTACATCGTTGTATCGTTATTTATACAACTACACAACCACCCATGCTTCTAAGGGTATTACATGAAAATGCAACATTTAGATGGCTTAGGTTAAATCCCAAGTCCCACTAAGTAATAAATCCTATGTAATGGATCTGGCTTCTAGCATTTCTAAGTAAACCAGCATTCGTTACTCTGTTCTCGTACAAAATACAACAAAAGAGAACTGGGTCCGTGTTCTTCAAAATTCATGGAAGCACGACTGACTGCTACTGGAATGTAGATAAAATTCTAGCTTGTGGCTCTGAATCTAAATATTGGTTCCTTTTTCTTTGTTGTGATAAAAGAATGTCATAAAATTTTACACCAGTATTGACTATACTCCGTACGGTACCTGTAATATACTGGATAATTTACGCAAAATCTATTGAGTACTTTGAAAGTATGCAAAGAAAACGAGTCTCGTCTGCGTTTCTGCTTCATTAAAACGAGTGTGTTCAGAATATTGTATCGTGAATAGTCTTCGGATATAGAAATAAGAAATTGTATTTACATACTCGCCTTTGTCCGTAATACTAAACAGCAAAACGCAATTTTCCGACAAACAAGCTCTGCAAAATCGAGGATGTCTTGTCTAGGAAATTAATTTATCGTCATAAATTAATTTCCTGGACAAGACAAGCAGATAATGAACTATTGCTTTTCTGCAGTCTAGTTACCAGGAAATTGGCTCATAAAAAAAAACTTAATTTTCAATTTCCGAGTTCTAGGATTTTATTAAAGCGTTCGTATGCAACTGTGGCATGATCCGTGGACTCTGCTCCTTGGCTCGAGCATATATTTTTATCTATTTTCTTCCGCAATGCCGTTCTATTGACATCTCTATGCACTTAGGGTCCCTTTGACTGCCCGTATGCCTGTTTCGACTCAATACATTCGTGTCAGTCTAGTTTTTATTGTGTAAAAGAGTATGTTTCCCCCGTGGCCAGTTTGCAACACGAAAAGCGAGAGGTATTTGGATAGATTCGGATTTATAGCTTTAAAAAGCAAAGGATTTTGTAAAGCCGAGCTACGACCGTTGAATAGTTTCTTGAACCTCATTTGAGCTTTCTCTGGATCTATAGCCAGATACTCTTTAAGAACCTGTCGAGAACTCGAGACTTTAAAAATAAATTCTGAAGTAAGAAAATTTTAAAAAGATATTTCATGCTTTTATTTATATGATCTATGATGAAGATCTCTCAAAAGTGGGACAACTGAGCGCTAGACAACCATCTCGTAAACTCTAGCTAGTAAAAGTAAGGAGTTTTCAGATTATAATAATGTATAGTCCCCGGCACGTAACTTGGTAAGCTTTTGGCGTAGTGGGGGTTAGTTCGCGCTTAAGCTGCGAACTGACCAACCACCATAATGAACAAACGCAACGTGGACGCGACGCGACGCGATTGGTCAGTCGATCTTTATGTCAACTGACCAACCGATCGCGCGCTCGGATCGTTGCTAAACGTTCCCCGCGTCCCGCTTGGTAACCAAAGAGACCTAAAAAACCGGCCAAGTGCGAGTCGGACTCGCGCACGAAGGGTTCCGTACCACTATCGCAAAAAAAGCTAAAATATCACGTTTGTTGTATGGGAGCCCCCCTTAATTCATTTTATTTTAATTTAATCATTACTATTTTTTGAAGTGAATATAAAACTAAATATTCTGTGAATATTTCAAGCGTCTACCTGTTTCCGTTATTAATATCGAGCAAAAACAGCAAAAAAAACACGTTTGTTGTTTGGGAGCCCCCCTCAATTTATTTTATTTTAATTTAATAATAATTATTTTTTGAAGTGAATATACAACTAAATATTCCGTGAATATTTCAAGCGTGTAGCCTGTTGCCGTTATTAATATCGAGCAAAAAACGGCAAAATAATCACGTTTGTTGTATGGGAGCCCCCCTTAATTATGTATTTTCTTCTGTTTTTAGTATTTGTTGTTATAGCGGCAACAGAAATACATCATCTCTGAAAATTTCAACTGTCTAGCTATCACGGTGGTTCACGAGGTACAGCCTGGTGACAGACGGACAGACAGACAGACAGACAGACGGATCGCGGAGTCTTAGTAATAGGGTCCCGTTTTTACCCTTTGGGTACGGAACCCTAAAAACGACCTAACCTAACGAATCTTGCCAAGTTACGTGCCGACAACTATATTTGGTTGTTCAATTTTTTTTTACTAAAACCGTACCTGTATCAAATGTCTCAGAACTTTAAACAAATAGCATAAAATTCGTTATTTTTATCAAAACATGATAGCGAATATAACATAATAATTTTGATAAAATCACATAAAACAAGGCCGTCGAAATTTCGACTGGTTGTTTCCAATAGACCCCTTCCTCCTTTGTAGTGGACACTGAAAATACAGGGATACATTCAATGGTTGTACATGGAATCTATTCTCCGTGCAGGCAAAGCCCCCTCAATCCTCCTTTGATAAAGTACCCAAATATATTACTGTGATATAATGTAATGTTAGTACATTATCTGTACTACGTTGTAAAGCAGATGTTCGCGCGAAATGGCTCATTCAATTGAATTACAATACGCGAACGAAATCATATTCTAGATTGTGATTTATATGAGTAATGTGGGTATTCTTCATTCGTTTCGCGTTTATAGGCTATATATAACTACCAGACAGTGTAAAGTTAAGAGAGGCCATGTGTGCCGTTATTGAGCATAAAGTGTACAGTTTATGAAAGCTAGTGTTAGTGGTTTTCTTAAGATAAAATTCTTATCGTCTAAACAGTGGGTATTAATTAAAGAACATTTTGGGTCGTAAAACTACGAGACTGTGGTAAGCTTGCAATGCGATAAGTATCCTTGCAACAACACGAAGCTATATGTTATGTTAGGCGATTACGCCGCCAATTATGAACCGATTTTGATGATTCTTTTTTTATTTGAAAGCTGGTGCTTCTCATGTGGTCCAATTTTATCAAGATCTGACTAGTAGTTTTTAAGTTATCCTTAATAATGCGTATTTTTTATGGTAATACTAACACTTCGCCCGCGACTTCGTTCGCGTGATCCGTATTTTAGCCTACTGATGACTTTTTAGTTCACCCCCTTACAGGATTAAATTCCAAAAATCCCTTCTTAGTGCTCCCCTACATCTTAAAAAGAAGCCCTGTACAGTAAAATACTTCAAAAATCATTAACACCCCCTAAATCGTCTTTTAGGAGTAGTTTTAAAAATGATTAATGAAAACCTTTACTATTTACTTAGGTTAGTATTTATGCCACGTTTCAAGTATAAAAGGCCAACAAATTTCCACCTTTTCACATCCTGAGGGGTAAAATTCCAAAAACCAATAAATACATGAATTCTTTTTATAAACCAAAAGCGTAAATTTAAAAGATCTGGTGTCCAACTTACAAACAGTAGAAATTTTATACAAACTTTCATTCCCCTTTTTACTCCCTTAGGAGCAAAATTTCCGAAAAAAAATATCTCTTTGTTTTTTGTTAACCAAGAGCCTAAATCAACAATTTCAGATGTTTTACCTTTCAAACCGAATAAATTTCACACAAACTTTCAACCCATTTTTACCCCCTTAGGGGTAGAATTTCCAAAAACGAATAAGTACATAAATTCTTTTTATCAACCAAAAGCGTAAATTTAAAAGATCTGGTGTCCAACTTACAAACAGTAGAAATTTTATACAAACTTTTAACCCCCCTTTTTACCGGGTGGAATTTCCAAAAACCAATAAATACATGAATTCTTTTTATCAATCAAGTACGCTCTTGTAATGTAAAATTTCACGTGTCCAATTTACAAACTGTAGAAATTTCATACAAACTTTGAAACCCTTTTACCCACTAAGGGTGGAATTTCCAAAAATCCTTAGTGCGCACTTACGTCACTTGAGGAACCTCCCTGCCAAATTTCATCCTTAAACGTCAAACGGTTTTCGGTATTTCGTGATGAGTGAGTGAGTGACCTTTCGCTTTTATATATATATGGATAGGTTACCTATCATAACTTCGAAAAACATTTGACCGAATTTCATTTCACCAAAAACTTTTCAACCATTATTGTTTCGTTATTTTTTTTACTTCATCGAAGTCACGTCTGCCACTGTCTCAGTCACGGGGTCTCATTGCTAAGAAAGAAAATTTGGTTCAAATAAATCTCACTAGATGGTGCGACATGTACACAATTCAGTAGAATTGTGTGTAAAATTAACATTTTCTGGAATTGAACATAAAAATTATATGTTCTTGTTTAATCAACCCTCCTAAGTACAAAATTATGGAATATTGGGCTCTTAATTCACATTTCAAAGATTATTTGAACGGATCATTTAAAATTGATGCCAATAGATGCCAAAAATACTATAAAACGAACCTTCACTGTATTTAAAGAAAAAAATATTCACGAACCTAGTAACCTTTTACTTGCAAGTCATCATGTAACACCATGTATTGCCGTGCAACGAGATGGAACGCAATTGATGTACTTACAAAAATAACAAGATTAATCAGATGAAAAACGCTAGTTACGTCGGCACGGTTTCTTTGTATGGGATGAGGCATCTGTATGCTAGTATTATATTATCTGTGGTCTCAGTTGACCTATTATCAATTCGATTTTTTTCGTTACTCCGACGTTTCACTTGGTCTAAAAACTTTTTACCGAAGTTAAACTTAGCCGAAATAACATTTGTTCGAAATATTTATTTTTAAACGCTTATCAAAATACTAAGTGAGAGAGAAGCAGTAGGCGAATACAAATGTTTAAAAAAGCGACTTGAAAATAAAAATGTCGACGGAGCCAGGGTCGTAAGGTCTAAAGTGTCTTTGGTAGCCACCTATTATTTTTTTCGTATTTGACACCGACTACCGAAATAGTATATTATGCAACTAGTGAATAAAGGACGGCTTTAAAGCGAAGGCCATAGATGAACCACGAGCAAGTGAAGGATTCTAACAATTGAATCACGACCGCAGGGAGTGATTCATGATGATTTATGATGATTTATGATTTATTCAAGTCTTAGAATCCTGAGCGACGCGAGTGATTCATGGCCCTCGATATAAATCCGTTTTATTCAAGAGTTGCATACTATATTTTATACCATGACTACGAGAAAAAGAAAGATTTAAGCGAAAATCACAAGGAAAAAAACTAAATAAAAGTTTTATTACCTTCAAAATCAAAACTCAGGGTTTCACATTTTTCCTAAATTAAAGCAGAGCTAGGTAACAGCAACTGTGTTTCAGGGGCCAGTGACCACCTCCGTTACGTTACATAATTATAATTAATTAACACCAATGCAATTAATATTAGAATTACAATCCAAATAAGTATTCATTAAACATCCCAGACTAAAATCAAAATCATTATTAAAATCCTAAACATTAACAAACTGAAAATCAAATCGATAAAGGAATTTGAAAGTCGAATATTCTTTGCACAAGGAGTTTAGAGTATAGAGTATTTTATGCGCATGGAGGTTGTATAGCATTGAGATGGACGTCGAATATATATTGGTGTGTTCTAAATTCAAACACCAAAACAGTGAGTAAAAGTGCTTTTTATTCACTGTTTTCAGTGAATAAAATAAGCTTTTTAGATTTCCCCCAATGGTATAAAGAAAGTTATTTTTCGCCTTGTGGTGTTTTGTTAAAAAGTTTTTTTACGATTATTCTCGGCATATCTATACTAATATTATAAAGAGATAAAGTTTGTGACGTTGTAAAGGGTAATCTCTGGATGTACAAAACCGATTTTGAAAATTCTTTCACCAGTAGAAAGCTACATTATTTCTGAGTGTCATAGGCTACAATATATTTAAAAAAAAATATTGTGATCCTTATGAAAATTGCAATAATGTAACCCAAGGTAGCACAATTTAGGCTACAATATATTTTAAAAAACTATTGTGATCCTTATGAAAATTGCAAAATATTGCCTATAAAATTCATTCTTTGGCGTGCGCTGAGAAAACTATTGATGATAGATAATACATTACATTGTACATTATGGTACAAGTGTGCAATGTTGGTGATTACCGCTGAGGCGCCATTGAGACCCGAGCCGTAGGTGAGGGTCTTAAGAGAGCCGAGGACGGTAATCATCAATACACACGTGTATCATACGACGTTTTTCAACACACTTGTGAAGAAAATAATACAAAAAAATCATTTTCAACTGTAAAAACGAGTTGTGAATTTTTTTTCACAATGGCGGTCAAAATTAATCTGTTTTCCTATGCGCGCGCATTTAACAATGGCGATCGGCCATAGACTAAAAGAATGAGGTTTCTTTTTTTTTACTTTTAGTGGATAGTGTTTTAGCCACGTACAAAATAGGGAATTTAAATTTTTCTTAATTACAGAGCAAATAAAATTTATATTTGAGTGAGAGTTTTATTTATTAAGCACGTACAAGTTGAAATTATCTATTTAATAAATACGAAGTTGCATGAAATGAGCAAACAATAGATACATTAATTTATTTGTACTATTGAGCACGATCTTTTTTGTATCGAAACTTTTTTAAGAACAAAGCAACTCAACCAATAAATTAAAAAAAAAAAACTATAACTCACTTGTGAATAATAGCAATGAAAAAGTCACAGTTTGATAACAGGTATCATTATGTGCCTAATTGCGGTGAAATTAGAGCCACTTTATGAGCAAGTGTGTTGAAAAAAATATAAGTTGGGTAGGTCGGGTTGGGTAGGCAGGGTAGGTAGTGTAGGCAGTGTAGGCAGGGTAGGCAGGATAGGCAGTGTAGGCAGGGTAGCCAGTTGATGGGAGCGAAGTCCCGGGGGTCAGCTAGTCAAATAATGTAACTTAAAATAACCGAAAATTCATTGCAATAATTATAACAAGTAGGTATCGCAACGTTTTTGTCCCTTTCAACAAAAGATTGGCCGCTCCAAACTATCAAACAGAACCCGCCCTGTCCCCACACGCCCGCGTAACTTAACACATTATTAATGAATACTGCACTCGTCGCCCGCAAAATATAATTTATCTCGACAAACTTTCACAAGTGTCAACCCTATTTCATTTAATGAATGGGATCAAGTTTGGGTGCCTTATCATTTGACGTTATTAAATGTTTACTCCCCCGTGTTCCAGCCATTTTGTGTGATGTTTGAATTGTATTTGAACAAGCGATTCGAAGTTGAAGAGCTTTTGGTCTTAATGTCTTTGAAACCGTAATTGGGAAGTAAGAACTTATTGATCGGAAGTAGGTATTGATGCCATTTATAGAAGAACAAACGAAAGCAATTTCGGAACTAATTAGGTGCTAACATTAGACATTAGTTCCTACAGCAAATTTGCGGCAGTACCAACCCAACATAACCGAATACGACCGAATACGGTAGGTTCAAAACGTTCGATCAATTAGAACGAACAAAAAATGGTGCAGCCTCTTCCTCTTGTGCGAATAGCTCAGTTCCAGTTTTTCCTTAACCTAGTTCTTTCCGGAAAATTAATGGGGCGTGTTTGTTGGTTTTTGTGGGAATTGAAAGGCGGCCAACAAGCTTTCGGAACGCTGGCTTTGAATAAGGTAATCATCCAATTTTCAAACGAAAGTAATCATGTTATTCGTGAAAACGAAAGGATAGCAGAATTTTGTTCAGAACTCTGTTCAATATTTGATTTATATTCCTAGAATTCGAATACAATTTCTTCTCTCCCAATGTATTACATGATAGAACATGAAAGCATAGAATTCTACTTTGCATTCTCACGAACTGTTTAAAGCTTGTCATATCGGGCTCGCGTTGAAAGAATAGTGAAGAGGGATAATGTTAAAAAATTCCAAGTAGCATCTGGTTGTAACACGTTCACGAGAAATATGTTTTGAAGTGTGTCATATGCTGGATTCTCATGTCTCCGTTGCATTAAAGGAACGAGTTGAGAAATGTGGAGAAGCCCGGAGCTAAACTACTTTTTTATTGTTTAAAATTTCAGTTTTGCGAGTTCGTGTGGTCGCGTGCGAGATTCAATTTTGTGGTTATATTTCCGCTTCTTTTTAGAGTGCTTTTATTGTTTTGGTTATGCCACTCTGACACTTGATACTAGTATTCGTTTGTGAAGAAAGAGGAACTTGCATTGCCTAGTAAAGATTCTCTGTAGTAGAAAATCGATTGCATAGTGTTAGATCAAGAGACTGACGTAATTTCTATTGCAGTTTTCTCATTGACGTCAGTCCGTTCAGGTCCAGACTTGTATCGAATAATTTCATCGGTTACTAATAGAGCTGTCACGATTCTATTTTGATCCGTTACCTACGTATTAGTCGAATATTTTGAACAGTAACTACACTAAATATTCAAACGTGTACCCATTCTGCAGCCTACGCTGTCTATCAATCATCAATTATTGGATGCCTGTATCCCGGTTGTCGCTAAAAATATAATAAATATTCAGATATTCTAGTTACCAGTGGATGGCAGTTACGGAAATATTTTTGCAAAAATATGTCGCTTTTATAACGATGGCACTGACATAAAAAAATCCAATATGAACCCAAAAAACTCTTCGAGAGAATTAAAAAGTACAGCCACGTAAGTTTTATTACTGACGTAAAACAAACGTAATTCATCCTCAGAAGTTAATTTCAGCTGTTTAATATTCAACCAACATTTACCATCCCTAAAATTAAGCATAGAGTTCTCAACTTGCCCGGTATAAAATTCGAAAGTTTGAAAAAAAAAGACTTGGAGGAACGACGGTTATTTTCATTTGAGATAGGATGTTTTTTTTGCGGAATTAGCGCATAATCCTCACTCGTTGACTCATTAATCAACCGCTAACGACTTTAGATTGTGGCCCATAAACGGGCTGAATGCTGACCTAAGCTCAGATACTGCGTTTGCCTTCGCCTCAAATGCACTTCGAGATTAGTTTGCCAGATGAAATCGTGGAACTTGAATTGAAAGAGTTTCTTTGTGGTGTCGGAAAACGTCACTTCTCCTTAGATTTTTACAAAAGACGGAGAACTTATAGAACAGAAGTCAAGCTCTTTAGAGAAAGAAGTCAACCAAAGTGAAAAAGCCACATTAAAATGTAACTTAGATGACTTTTGTGTGTCAATGAGAATCCCCACAAATCTGCGGTTGAATAATTCAGTCGGATGCGGCCAATTGCCAGTCAGATTCTGAGTCTTAATGCATAAACTAATCAAACATCCCTTCTAACTCATGCGAACTGCATAGTAATCCCACTTCAACTGACATCTACGAATTCCTACGAAAATTTTGACCCAAACTATCTGGACCCTTTCAATAAATTGATTTCAATGTAACAGAAGCAATAGGAAACTGCCATCTCTCATTTAATTGTTTCCTAGCAAACTAAAATCTAATTTTAATTGGATCACAGCCCAGTCATTGTTCCGAAGTAGATGAATTGAAACGCGATGGAATTTATATTCGATCCTACTGTTAAGCATTGTCTTCGTTAGGTATCCGTTACTGATTTGAAGGTTCAAGATTGGCGAGGTCTTATTGGATTTTTCGGGGTATCATTGGATTTCATTGATTGGAACATAAGATGATTGCTCTTCTCAAATTCTTTTCAGAACTTGCGATACTTTATATTCGAAATACTTATCTCTGTGGTGCTGATGAGTTTTGGCTTTCAACGTCAAAATCTAAATTAGAAGTGTCAGTTTGATATACTAGTTTCGTCGTTGTGCTGTTTATCGGGAAACGGGTTAATGCGGTGCTTCCTAGGCGATAGCATCGTATCCTCTTATGTAGCCTACACCCTAGCCTGTACATGTACACTTCTGAAACATCAACCTCTCACAGACTACTACCTACCGAAAGTAGGTAAGTCAAAGTCTAAGCCCAACGAATACACACCTCTCGTAGAAAATCTGTCTTTTCAAAAAAATTCTCGTGAAGATGAATTTGCGTCACCTTTGTTACTACCCCATAATACTATAAACCAGCTTTATTATTATGTATTAACAATGATCTTGAACTATAAAAAAAATAAGGAGGAACAACAATAAATACGTTGTCATAACTCCTTTCAACAGCTATAACTAGTCGACTGGTTTCAGTGTAATAAAAGGAAAATAGCACGAAGTAGCGGGTTATAGTAGTCTTCAATAATACAGCGTCGTTAAATAAGAAGCTTTGTTCGCGGGACATGTCGACAGTGGGACTTGGGCGCTAGATTCGACATGATAAATGTTGAGTACGAGACTCTATACAAAGGCAATTTCAATGGTCATACATCAGAATTTAAGAGTTTTAGCAAGAGCGACACCACGTTCAGCAGCTTTGCTGTTGAACGTTGTTCGGTGCTAGGAACTACGTTTTAATTGCAAAGTAAATTCGTCCTGCAAAGAACAATTTGCATGAGATCCTCGTTAAACGCAGGGACGCGGTAATGAAGTGACTAAAGCAGGCTTTCGCTTTTCATACAGATAATAAATACTAAATCATAACAGATGGAAGAAGCCTAGTAAAGTTCAGCACTATTATTTACGCCAATAATCGTAGTTCTGATATACTTTTATTTGTTCGTAAGGAAATAGTTTCTTGGAAAGAAGAACGTAAAACTGTCAGAAACTTTTATAACAAAGCTAATATATACGAAGATAGCATCAGGTATACTGCTAGCCAAATATACGTTGAAAACGTTTGACTAGCTAAAACTTGAGATATTATGGCTGTTGTTTAACTTTAAGTGTTTCGTTCCTGTAATACCTATCGTCTTCTAAGTTTTCATTAGTTTTCAGGTTATCGGTTGATGATTCAAGTGCTATTGGTTACTTGGTCAAATCAGTTTCAGGTTTGGCTAGTACGAGGTTATTTGTTTGTGAATCAGGCTTAGCCTATTTGTCTTTATGTAATTCTAACATAAATATAGGTCAGTTATCTAGGCCGAGGACGACGTCCGTATTAGCCATTCCGTCGCATTTTTTTTGTCATTTTATTTCTCGTGAAATATACTATATAATTTATCTCGGTTTCGCATACCGAAACTAATCTGCATGTTTCCCAGAAATTCCTTTTGACAATTCCCTGCGCTTGGATGATTGTGATATCTCACATCCCTCTTGCCCAATTCATAATTTTACGGAAGAGGATTTCTTCCAATCGGCGTCGTTACATTTAACATGCAAATTCGATTTCAATTGTTTTCAAACAATGTAAAAACGAAAGCAAATAAGGGAATGGCAGATGTAATAAAACATATGGAGATGTTGAACTAGATAGTGTTTCATAAGTAGATTTGAAAACTTATTTGAACTGGTTCAAATATGAGTAAGCTTTGATGGTATTCCAAAAGTATAATTTAAAACTTTTAAGTAAATAGTTTAGATATTCCCACGTCAAAATCTGAACTAATTAAGGATAAATGCAAGCAGTTAAATTAAAGCCAAGAAAATCCGGAAGAAGACGTCATATTATTAATATATGGGCGCATTGTTCCTGCACGAGACACTAACTAGATTCACCATGATAAATGTACTGCACGAGATACGCGCCGACCGCTAACAAGATTAGCGTTGATTAACCGAACAATATGAACTGGGTCGGGAGAAAATTCAATTTTTAAAGTTGCCAACTATATGGGGGTAGTGGCTAATGCAGGCCGTTGAATTAGACAGAGTTACTGCTCAACTCAATTAATGTGAACTAAGTGGTTGAGTTTTGTTTGGTCGGCATATATGTTCATGTGATAGATTTCTTTTAGGTGCCAGCTTTGGAGGAGGCTAATGCAGGGGCGGGTAATTTAGAAAGATAGAAAGAAAACGAGTTTATTTGGCACACACAAAAATGCCAGACAACTGGGAGTTGCCTGACGCTGGTTTTCAACTGAACCATACGTTGAAGTGTACGGATGCGAATCAGTTTTTACGGTGTTAAATATATAGGTTAATAGATATATGTTAGTGTGTTATTAACGATATATATGTATAATAATTTGGTGTGAACCAGTATGCCATGAGTAGCTGACCGAATTAGACGGATTGCATATTAAAAAGTTGTTTTTATACTCGGGTAATTTGAGAAATGTTGCGATCAGTATGTACGTCACATTTAAAATTTTGTCAGATTTAGATAGTGTGATTGTTAAAGTACTGGACTAGTTTAGCCAGTTATAGCTAATGCTCTTAAGGCGTATATATGCCCCAATGTTAACGCAGTATTGGCCGTGCGCCCGGTCGGAGCCAGAATATAATATTGAACCTCCTTTTGGACAGTTTGGTTTGCATAATATTCTTTGATTTACATATTCTATTTCAGTTATGAAGAAATTATATCCATCAATTAATTATTAGGTGTAAATATATTTTAAAACATCCCACCCAAGTCGTTTTGGAGGAGTATCCAAAAGTAGCGAAAACATATCGTGTTGTTTATTTAACATGTTACACAAATAATTTGAAATAATGTACATCCAATGAATCAATCACATTTTTTTTGTAACCTAGCCGTTACTTAGGGGTATGCTGTAGAAAGTAATCGTTTTACTGCACTAAAGCGGTGGAAGGCCCTTAACTGTACTATAAAAGTTATGAGGCTAGCTGGTTACGGCTAGTGCCACAAATAAAAACCGGTCAATTGCGAGTCGGACTCGCGCACGAAGGGTTCCGTACCATTATCGGCAACAGAAATACATCATCTGTGAAAATTTCAACTGTCTAGCTATCACGGTTCATGAGATACAGCCTGGTGACAGACAGACATACAGACGGATCGCGGATTCTTAGTAATAGGGTCCCGTTTTTACTTTTTGGGTACGGAACCCTAAAAAGTAAAAGTTATATGACTGAATGTATTTTCGGGGTTAGATGATGAATTGTCAACGATTTGCTGTGCTGGCTATAAGATCTTAACAATGTATTGAAATACTTAACACCACAAATCTTAAATTGAAAGTGCATTGGCACAAGTACAAAAACAATCCTCAAACTCGCCATCTTGAAAAATCCAATCTCCAAAACAGAACTTAGTTCATGAACTAAAAATACATGTTTATTTCCAACTACTATCCATTTGAACAAACTCCTATAAATTTTAAAGTTCTTTTGTCGATACAGTCACGTGTCGCAAACAGGAAAGCTTGTATAATCCTGGATGCAAAAGTTCCGTTCGTTAATAGGATTCACTTGTTACGTACAGATTTCTGCTGATTATACAGTACATTGGATTTTTTCACTCTTGCTAATAATTTTCTGGTTTTAGATTCGGTTATTGACTTGGTTTGTTGTTTCGGTAGGAAGTTGGGATGGCGACCGCGAACTGGAAGACGATGCGTTGGGAGGCCTCCGACTAGGTGGACCGATGACCTGGTTGAGGTTGCGGGAGTGCGCTGGATGCGAGATCGGTCAATGTGGCGACGCCTGGGGGCGGCCTATGTTCAGCAGTGGACGTCTTCGTCTGAAATGATGATGATGAAGTTGGGATGTTTGAACTGAATTTCTTCTGGCTAGATTTTGCTTAGGTGTTACATTTATGGGTAGGATTCATTAAAATATTTGGTCTCATGTTGCGTTATTACCCGAATACGGCGAAGTGAAAGGGAGTGTTATGTTTTTGACCGGTATGTGTGTATGAATGTATGTAGGTATGTATGTATTTATGTATGCATGTTTGATTGGACTTCGTCCGCAGAAACAATTGCATTTCCCTGATGCTAGTATTTCGCAACCCTGAGATTCCTTGCGTTGAGAAAAAGTATAAAGACTCACCTGGATAGGCAGAGATTGAAGGTATCAGCTACACTCGGGACTACGAGGCCGGCCGGCGTGACGGAGATTCAATATGCACTTCAAGTTCACGTTTTGCTTGATTTCACTTCACAAGGAGGGATACGAGAACCAATCAGTCAATCAATTTCTAGCGAAGCCTTTTGAGTATTATTTAACCCTGTTTTTTAAATGGACACAACGCGGGGGAGTGATCTGCTTTTCGCCATTTCTTCAAGTCTTAGTTCGCACTCACCGCAGTGAGGCGCTAGCGTGGCGCCAGTGGGATGGCGCCAATTTTAAATTAGGAAGGTAATCACATTGGATAGGATATTTAGAAGGATATGCTTAATAACAGACACAGATTGACGCCCTTACCACAAGAACAATGTGTCTCTTGCACGTCTTTAAGTCACTGAGAGAGTCGGCCAAACTTAAAACTCTGAAGATGGTGTATTATGCTCTTTGCCAATCTGTTATTGGATATTGTATTACTGCGTGGGGCGGAGCAGCAGAAACGAAAATGTTAAGAGTAGAAAGAGCACAAAGAGCCATACTAAAAGTGATGACAAGGAAACCCTACAGATTCCCAACAACTGAATTATACTCTAACTGCAAAGTCCTTACGGTACGTCAGCTCTTTGTGTTTCGATCGATTTTAAGAACTCATGCTAAACTGCCGCCTCCAAATCCTAATAAGCGACTACAACTCATCACTGGACCACAACATAAAACTACTTTCGCAACGCATCAATTTTATACACTAAGTAATTATATTTACAATAAAATTAATAAAGAATTAAAAATCCTAAAACTAAACACCCACGCGGTAAAAACTAAAGTAACAGAGTGGCTACTAGAGAGGGACTATGCCTACACGGAGTCCCTACTTACATACATCACCTAATCTCTCACGCACCGCGATTTCTATAACATATACACATTTAAACATGCGCGCACGCAATTCTTATCACACATGCTCACCTCCTACTACATGCACACACACCCTCACACACATATACATATTCACAAATATAACAGAGCCACATTAATTATTGCGGCGGTAGAACGACACTACTCATTAACTGTTGTAACAGTATTAGTGTTTAAGAATTTTGTGGCCGTTCACTGTTTCTCAAAATACAGGTTATCACCTAGTTTGAGAGGCAGGGTTTAAAAAAATTTAGTACAGTTTTACCTAATGGAAATTGTATAACTCTCTACCCTTTGATTATGTAAATATCTGTAATTTTTGATGAATAAACATATATTATTATTATTATTTATTTTGAAGTGTTTCAACTTCTCAGCTCTCAGGCTGGTTTAAGCTACATTTACGGGCCAAGACCAAGTAAATGCAGCATGTGGTGTGTTATGTTGAGGATAAATGATGTGGAGCTATTTCGTTTTCATCAATTTGCATGAACTTTCTGACAATTCGACATGTGTTTAAGATGGCTGCTTTTTGAAGGGTGATATAGATGTTTTCATTTAGATCAAGCAACTTCAGACTATGGAGAAGGTGGTTCGGAATAACGCCTGTTGTGGAAAGGACTATGGGGACCACATAAACTTTTTCTTGCCGCCATATTCTAACTATTTCGTCCTTGAGTTCTGCATATTTACTAATTTTTTCTATAATTGTCTTCTGTTTATTATGTGTGTTGGGAACAGCAATATCTATTAGGTAAGTGACTTTATTCATTTTATCCTGTATGGTAATATCCGGTCTATTGTAGTGAATTGTCCTGTCAGTGAGTATGGCGCGGTCATAATAAAGTTTATGTTTGTCATTTTCTAGTATAGTTTGTGGCGTGTAATTATAATAAGGGGTGTTAGTGTCCTGTATGAGTGAATATTTAACAGCCAGTTTTTGATGTATAATATTTGCTACCTGATTATGTCTGTGTGTGTAATCTGTCTGCGTGAGAGTTGTGCATGCTCCTGTTATGTGCTGGATCGTTTCAGGCTGGATGTGGCATTTACGACATTTATCGCTATTTACTGAAGGATCTTTAATGATGAATTTTCTGTAGTTTCTAGTATTAATTATCTGGTCTTGTATTGCAATCATAAATCCTTCAGTTTCAGGGAATAAATTACCAATTTTAAGCCATTTATTTGACGCTACTTTGTTTACATGTGATTGTTCTAAGTCATGCGGATGTCGGCCATGAAGTACTTTCTTCTTCCAGTCTTCCATTTTTTGTATCTGTGGGTTAGCGACAGTTCTATCTTGGGTATGTAACTGTTCATGTAAATTAAGAGGGGTGTAATTGAAATCATTTAGTTCTACGGCTTTGTGGATATTACTTGCGCGAGATTTAGTATGAAAGAATGTTTTGAGTCTGAAGACTTGTTTCCGCCAAAGATTCTGGATGTCTATTAGGCCTCTCCCGCCGTTTTGTCTTTTTATAGTAAGTCTTTCAGTAGCAGATTTAGGGTGTAAATTATTATGTTTTGTAAGAATGGTGCGAGTAGTTCGTTCTAATTGTTCAGTGTCTGTTTTTGTCCATTTAATAACTCCGAATGAATATGTTAGTATGGGGATAGCAAATGTATTTAAGGCCTTGATGAGATTTTTACCAGAAAGTTGGGTTTTACATATGGCGTTGAGTCTCCTCTTATACTCTGCAGTAAGTGTTTCTTTAATCTTAACGTGATCTAGTCCCTTCAGCTGTGTGTATCCTAAATATTTGTATAAGTCAGAAGGTTCCATTGCCGTAATGGTGTCTGTGTTATTAACTACATAGTTGCCGGGTTGTATCTTGCCTCGTATGATGTGAACTGTTTTACATTTATCCAAACCGAATTGCATGTTAATATCTTGGCTAAACTCTGCTGTCGCTTTTACTAGTTTCTTCATATCTTTTTCATTTTGTGAATATAATTTAATATCATCCATGTAAATTAGATGTGAGATTGTTGTTTGATCTGTAGAGTGTTTGAGGCAGTATCCGGCCCGACAATGTTGCAGGAGTTGAGACAAGGGGTTCAGTGCGAGGCAGAACCACATGGGACTCAGTGAATCGCCTTGGTAGATACCTTTCTTGATAGATATTTGTCGAGTGGTAATATTACTGTGATTGCTATTTATTTGAAGTGTGGTTTTCCACTGTGACATTATGTTTCGTAAGAAGTCTATTATTTTTGAGTTTATTCTATAAATTTCTAATATTTGTATCAACCAAGAATGTGGTATACTGTCAAAAGCTTTTTTATAATCGATATATGTACAATGATGATTTCTATTTTTGGTGGCAGCATGTTTATGGATAGTAGAGTCAATTATTAATTGTTCTTTGCATCCCATGTGACCCCGTCTACATCCCTTCTGTTCCTCTGCCATTATATTGTGGTGTTCAATGTGCGAGTTGATTTTGTTTGTAATTGCTGATGTTAATATTTTATATATAGTGGGTAGGCATGTGATAGGTCTATATTGGGAAGGTTGTGGTGAATTCTTAACTTTAGGGAGCATGTAAGTTATGCCTGTAGCAATAAATTCGGGTATATTTTGGTGTCCTAAAATTAATTCCGTTAAGTTTCTTGCTATAGGTTTGTGTAATGAAGTTAACTTTTTGTACCAAAAATTATGTATTTTATCTACACCAGGAGATTTCCAATTATGTAATCTACCTGTTATATATGTGATATCAGACTCCGTAATTTCTAAAAATTCCATTTCGTCGATGGTTCTCCATTTTGCTTCTTCTTCTGCTATCCACGTAGCTTTGTCATTGTGTTGTACATTTTCTTCCCAAATGCTAGACCAGTATTCCTCTAATTGTTCTTTTGTAGGTTGGTTAGGCGTGTTTGTGCTATTCTCATTAATAGTGTCGGTGGCCGGTTTGTGTAGGTTTCTGTAAAATGTCTTTTCGTTGGTGGTAAAAATAGTGTTATCAATTTTACGCTGTTGTGCTTTTTTATATCTTCTGAGTCT
This sequence comes from Orthosia incerta, assembly GCA_948252205.1. Taxonomy (NCBI): domain Eukaryota; kingdom Metazoa; phylum Arthropoda; class Insecta; order Lepidoptera; family Noctuidae; genus Orthosia; species Orthosia incerta. The sequence continues at coordinate 7,558,845 of OX411757.1, read as the reverse complement.
TATTATTATTATTATTATTAATGTTTTTCCAATGTTCATCTGTTCATGAGAGAACAGATGAACAACTTCTTCTTCTACTTTGCAGAATGTATTATTTTGTTACGGTAAGTGGCATACGACCACGGTTATCCTCTGAACATCACTATGAATATGTTTGAAATACAATAAAATATTAATAACATGGAAGTTGTTTATACCCGATACATATCGAATTGTTTGTGCATAACAATTTCAGATGAGAACATTTTCTTGTTTCATACTTTTTAGAGCGTGATTTTTCAGTAGTCGGGTTTTGTTTTAAGTCTTTGAATGTTCACTTTCAACTGACTTCAAAAAAGGAGGAGGTTCTCAATTCGACTTTATGTTTGTTACGCGATTACTCTGCCAATTGCGGACCGATTTTTTAAACACCCGAGGTGGTCCCATTGTCACCAAGTCAGAATCTGATGATGGGATCCCATAGAAATCGAGGCAACTTCTCAAATATTATAGGCATACATATAGCGATTTAAGTAAATTCATCAATAATCATATGCATTCAGAATATATTATTTTGTGAAGTGAAACTAAAAAGAAAAAATTAAACCGACTTGCAATAAAATTATATATTTTGTTAAAAAGTTTTTTTTTGCCTTTGGTTTTTGATATCTAATATACTTATTAAATACACTGGAAAGTTTTTACATAAAACTGTATGCTTTTAAATATTCAGAAGTTTGAATAGAACCGGCTTTACATTACCTTGATTGGTAATGCATAACCTGCTTTTTCACTTCCTTTGTTCACATGACCGCTTTGAAAGCTGAGCTTTCATACGTAAAATTTTAATTATTAAGACCTAGAAAGTTCTCAAAGAGAATAATCTCGTAATTGAACCGTGAAAATTAATTCCTCACAACGGGTTTTGTGTACTAACAGGTGCTTTTGAATGTTCACAGAAATGTTTTACAATGGGTAGGTTAAAATGTGGCTTGTAGGCTTGTTGGTGATGAAAACGATGAAAATGTGTCTGAGTTGGGATAAAGTTGTGAGTGTTTGGTTCTATTAGAATTGTACTTGAATACTACTTTCAATTTACTGTGTTGTAAGCTACGGTCATAAACAAAACGTTTCAGGAAATTGTTTAGAGACCGGTTCGAATCGTCTGCATCAAAAAAAAGCCGGCCAAGTGCGAGACAGACTCGCACACGAAGCGTTCCGTACCACTATCGCAAAAAAGGCAAAATAATCAAGTTTGTTGTAATATTTATTTTATTATTTTTTGTAGTATTTGTTGTTATGGCGGCAACAGAAATACATCATCTGTGAACATTTCAACTGTCTAGCTATCACTGTTCATGAGATACAACCTGGTGACAGACAGACAGACAGACGGATCGTGGAATCTTATTAATAGGGACCCGATTTTACCCTATGGGTACGGAGCTCTAAAAACGTGTGGGCCACCGCGCCGTCAGGAACGAAGTTCATCACGCCTTTTTATCAAACTTCACCCAAAAGTCACATTTAACTGACACATGATGTAAACAAGTATGGCGGCCAGCGCTTGACGAAAACATTCTCTGTCTCGAGAGGCGTAACGCTTTTTCGTGACGTGACGATTTCTACCTGGCGGGCGAGCACGAGCCTTGAGTCACACATTTTTCAGAGTTTGTGAGCAAAAACCGTGATATAATGCGTAACTCAAGCCAATCACAGAGGCCGTGCTCTACCGGCAGGCAACTCTTACAAAACGAAATAAAGTGATGCTACATTTAAGATACATTAAAAGACATCCAAGTGAAAAATATGTTTCCGACCTTCTTGGCTGAAATGTGAAAAATCCAGCGTATGAAGCTTAACACACGAAGAAGTAAATCGATTGGAAAGCATTACGAGTCTTACCCTTTTCATGAGATTTGCTCACCTCCTTATGTTTTAAACCTTCAAGAAAAATAGTCTTACTTGGTCCCGGTATCGGTTTTTGTTTTAAGACCGCCGTAAAACTACCTTGTGAGGCACTTTGTGCGATAAATTCTGGAATCTTTTGAGATAGTTTAACTGAAAACGGCAGTTTCAATATTCTCAACAATAGGGATGTTAACTGAGAATTATATTTGTGTCCGTCAGGTAGATTAATAAAAAATATTGGACACGTATTTTTTCTTTTCACACGTAAACAGCGACGACGGTATAATGCGTTGAAATATCGTGTGACGTCACGCCGTTGCAGCGTTGGTACACTTTATACTGACATAGTGACGTCACAAGTACTTTGATACGCTTTATCTTTGTAAATTAATTCGCGGCATATGCTCGAACTTACCCCCACTACGCCAAAACCTTGCCATCTTACGTGCCGGGCATTTTACAGAATTTACCCTGCTCCGGCGCAAAAGATAATATTCTCAAAATGTTGTATATCTTATAACTAGCTGTTCCACGCGGCTTCGCTCCCGTCAACTGGCTACGTACCTACACCTACCCTACACCTACCCTACACCTACCCTACACCTACCCTACACCTACCCTACACCTACCCTACACCTACCCTACACCTACCCTACACCTACCCTACACCTACCCTACACCTACCCTACACCTACCCTACACCTACCCTACACCTACCCTACACCTACCCTACACCTACCCTACACCTACCCTACACCTACCCTACACCTACCCTACACCTACCCTACACCTACCCTACACCTACCCTACACCTACCCTACACCTACCCTACACCTACCCTACACCTACCCTACACCTACCCTACACCTACCCTACACCTACCCTACACCTACCCTACACCTACCCTACACCTACCCTACACCTACCCTACACCTATTCTACACCTACCCTACACCTACCCTACACCTACCCTACACCTACCCTACACCTACCCTACACCTACCCTACACCTACCCTACACCTACCCTACACCTACCCTACACCTACCCTACACCTACCCTACACCTACCCTACACCTACCCTACACCTACCCTACACCTACCCTACACCTACCCTACACCTACCCTACACCTACCCTACACCTACCCTACACCTACCCTACACCTACCCTACACCTACCCTACACCTACCCTACACCTACCCTACACCTACCCTACACCTACCCTACACCTACCCTACACCTACCCTACACCTACCCTACACCTACCCTACACCTACCCTACACCTACCCTACACCTACCCTACACCTACCCTACACCTACCCTACACCTACCCTACACCTACCCTACACCTACCCTACACCTACCCTACACCTACCCTACACCTACCCTACACCTACCCTACACCTACCCTACACCTACCCTACACCTACCCTACACCTACCCTACACCTACCCTACACCTACCCTACACCTACCCTACACCTACCCTACACCTACCCTACACCTACCCTACACCTACCCTACACCTACCCTACACCTACCCTACACCTACCCTACACCTACCCTACACCTACCCTACACCTACCCTACACCTACCCTACACCTACCCTACACCTACCCTACACCTACCCTACACCTACCCTACACCTACCCTACACCTACCCTACACCTACCCTACACCTACCCTACACCTACCCTACACCTACCCTACACCTACCCTACACCTACCCTACACCTACCCTACACCTACCCTACACCTACCCTACACCTACCCTACACCTACCCTACACCTACCCTACACCTACCCTACACCTACCCTACACCTACCCTACACCTACCCTACACCTACCCTACACCTACCCTACACCTACCCTACACCTACCCTACACCTACCCTACACCTACCCTACACCTACCCTACACCTACCCTACACCTACCCTACACCTACCCTACACCTACCCTACACCTACCCTACACCTACCCTACACCTACCCTACACCTACCCTACACCTACCCTACACCTACCCTACACCTACCCTACACCTACCCTACACCTACCCTACACCTACCCTACACCTACCCTACACCTACCCTACACCTACCCTACACCTACCCTACACCTACCCTACACCTACCCTACACCTACCCTACACCTACCCTACACCTACCCTACACCTACCCTACACCTACCCTACACCTACCCTACACCTACCCTACACCTACCCTACACCTACCCTACACCTACCCTACACCGACCCTACACCTACCCTACACCTACCCTACACCTACCCTACACCTACCCTACACCTACCCTACACCTACCCTACACCTACCCTACACCTACCCTACACCTACCCTACACCTACCCTACACCTACCCTACACCTACCCTACACCTACCCTACACCTACCCTACACCTACCCTACACCTACCCTACACCTACCCTACACCTACCCTACACCTACCCTACACTTACCCTACACCTACCCTACCCTTACTACTATGCGAATGTAACCTGTAAACTTTTTTTCTACCGGCGGCGGCGATCTAATTAAAATTTAGAACATAAAAGCTGCTATTGTGAGTCAATCTTAAAAGGTAGACATATACTGTCGCGGACTTTTTTTAGAACTTTTAAAGAAGAAAAATTCTATCATACATGATATTTGCGTAACTTAAATCGTTTACGCAGCGCACGCAACAAAAGCTCTCGAAAAGGAATATTTTTGCCCGTTTTTGCAACATTTTTCATTTATGCTCGGCTCCTATTGGTTCAAGCGTGATGTTATATAGCCTATAACCTTCCTCGATAAATGGACTATCCAACACAAAAAGAATTTTTCAATTCTAACCAGTAGTTCCTGAGATTAGCGCGTTCAAACAAACAAACAAACAAACAAACAAACTCTTCAGCTTTATAATATTATAATAGTATAGATGAAAATAAATTTAAAAGTAATGACTTACATATTAAAATTTCTTTCTATAGATACTTATGTGTTTGAAACAAACGCGATTTCGGCGATTTTTTTGTTTTTTTTTGTGTATTTTTTTTTTGTTTTGTGCCGGGGTTGTTCGATTTTTGGGTAACATTTGAAGAGTCTTCTTTCTCAGTAGAAGCCCAGGAGTCTAGATTTCTGCCCGGTTGATGGCAGTACGCTCGATCCCTATTACATGGTATTTAAACATACCTGGTAAATATACCGAAATTAGGGTATATCATAGATTTACGTCTGCCGAACTCTTCGGGGAGTACAGCCTTTTTTCTTTGGATGGGAAATCATCCAATGACTTCTACTGCTCTGAACGGTGAAGCGGGAGGGAGTGTCAGACTTTTAACTGACTAAAACCCACCCGTGTTCCTTCAGTTGCTTGTGCCAGGGCCGCGGTAACTCTATTTCAAATTTATCCGCGATCCAGACAGGCATCGGACCCTGTAAATTTTTGCTGACATCTCTTTGAGGCGCGAGTGGAACACTATGCGCCGTCGACACGGGCCTGGTCCTTATCGGACGGCGAGCTACCCATTATACGCCGTCCGAAATCCCGCGCCAACGGTGGCCGGGAATAATCGGCTTGCGACTCCCAATGTCCAGGGCGTCTCCTGCGGTGGATAGGGGCGTGAGGGGTCTCCGTTGCGTCGGGGAGTACAGCCTTGATGTTATGTTATGTCCAATAAACAACTGAGCTACTGTATTCCACTCAGTTTTTTTTCTTTTTTAAAGTTTGTCCCACACTAGGAATTTATTCCTGTATCGTGGGTGCGTTTACAAACATATAAATTCACATACACAAACACCCAGAGCCGGAACAACTATCTGTAGGTCATACAAATATTTGTTTCGTATGGGAATCGAACCCGCGACACGCAGCGCAGCAGTCAATCGCTCAACCACTAAGCCAACCGTCCAAAAAGATTGTATCCAACCTGCCTCTTAAAACAAAAGATCTGTTAATACTACGATTCCTATAACCGTAACCTCAATCATCTGTCACCGATGATTGACGAACGTTACAATCTGATTGGAATCCCATGTTCCATTTACCACTATAGCATTATTAACCGCACCTGATTTGGGAATTAAACCTGTCATCAAAGGTCTCGGTGTACAATCGCTGAAGGCATTGAGCTGATGTTGGCTTGATTATATTAACGATCTATTACCCTAACAAGCGTCTAGCCCATTAGGTGACACAATACGGTACAACAATGAGGCCTGGACGTGGGAGTCTTAAGCTGTTTATTTCCCTAAAACACAGAGGTAACCTTGGGAATAGACCAAATCCTAGGTTTACGTAGGATACTTTAGTATCCAACGAATCTTATAACCGTAACCTCAAGGTTTACATAGGGTAATTTAGTATCCAACGAATCTTATAACCGTAACCTCAAGGTTTACATAGGATACTTTAGTATCCAACGAATCTTATAACCGTAACCTCAAGGTTTACATAGGATACTTTAGTATCCGACGAATCTTGTAACCGTAACCTCAAGGTTTACATAGGATACTTTAGTATCCAACGTGTCTTATAACCGTAACCTCAAGGTTTACATAGGATACTTTAGTATCCAACGAATCTTATAACCGTAACTTCAAGGTTTACATAGGATACTTTAGTATCCAACGTATCTTATAACCGTAACCTCAAGGTTTACATAGGATACTTTAGTATCCAACGAATCTTATAACCGTAACCTCAAGGTTTACATAGGATACTTTAGTATCCAACGTGTCTTATAACCGTAACCTCAAGGTTTACATAGGATACTTTAGTATCCGACGAATCTTATGACCGTAACCTCAAGGTTTACATAGGATACTTTAGTATCCAACGTATCTTATAACCGTAACTTCAAGGTTTACATAGGATACTTTAGTATCCAACGTGTCTTATAACCGTAACCTCAAGGTTTACATAGGATACTTTAGTATCCAACGAATCTTATAACCGTAACCTCAAGGTTTACATAGGATACTTTAGTATCCAACGAATCTTATAACCGTAACCTCAAGGTTTACATAGGATACGTTAGTATCCAACGTATCTTGTAACCGTAACCTCAAGGTTTACATAGGATACTTTAGTATCCAACGAATCTTATAACCGTAACCTCAAGGTTTACATAGGATACTTTAGTATCCAACGAATCTTATAACCGTAACCTCAAGGTTTACATAGGATACTTTAGTATCCAACGTATCTTATAACCGTAACCTCAAGGTTTACATAGGATACTTTAGTATCCAACGAATCTTATAATCGTAACCTCAATCATCTGTCACCGATGATTGACGAATATTACAATCTGATTGGAATCCCATGTTCCATTTACCACAATAGCATAAATAACCGCACCTGATTTGGGAACAAAGCCTGTCATCAAAGGTCTCGGTGTTCAATCGCTGGAGGCATTGAGCTGGTGTTAGCTTGATTATATTAATAATATATTAGCCGAACAAGCTATTGAACCATTAGGTGGCACAATACCGCACAACAGTGAGGTCTGGACGCAAAGTCTAAGCTGTTAAGTCTCCCAAACACCGAGGAAACCTTAATAAAACTAAAGATACTAATCACATCACATCATTAGCCTATTAATGTCCCCACTGCTGGGACACAGGCCTCCTCTCTGTGTGAGGGTATGGGCCGTAATCCACCACGCGGGCCCAGTGCTGATTGGTGGATGACACATGTCTTCGATTTTTTTGGTTCGAGGATTTCCTCACGATGTTTTCCTTTACCGTTATTGAGAGCAGTGGTGATGAAATAATTAACACAAAGTAAAGCGCCTGCCTGGGTTCGAACCCACGACCTAAAACTTGTAAGTCGCTGCCGTTACCACTGGGCCACCACTGCTAACTTCCTAATTAATTAAATATCATGTATTAATGTGAGTTTGTTTGTTACGCTTAGATGCCTTAACGGCTGAACGGATTTGGATGAAACTTGAATAGACCAGCACCCTATTTGCGTAAGTTCAAAGGCGCAGCCATGCTTTATTTGCATTCATTGCTTCATAATGTTCAAAAATCGGTCAACTCAACAGCGTTAAACATGCAATGAATACGGTTGAGTTGTCAAAATGAAAGGGAACGTTAGGGTGCTTGGATTAGGGATAATTTTTAAGTGTACACTAGTCGACGGCAAGAACTATTTTGTGCGCGGGGTTAAAATGTATTTTATATCAACAGACAACACGTGCGGAAGAGATAGATGCTGTGATGAGCAGTAGGAAGCTAGTTCGCGTACGAATACACACTTTTGCAAATTTGTAGCGAAACGGATAATGATTTAGGACGAAACCGAGCGCGCGAAATTTTATAAATAGACCTTTGGCAGTCTAGATATCATGAAAAAACTACTAAATCTATCTGTTCAAAATAAAATTATTTGCATTGTTGAACTACTAATCTATCCCTGTATGAAGGCCGTTTTGCAATTTTCCGTCTTCGTATGGTATTTATTCGCGCCCAAAAATGCGTTAAAATTAGTGTCGAAATGTGGAACTTTCGACGCTCATAACTTTCAAATATTTTACTTTTTTGCTTCCATACAGGGCTAGATAATGATGAGACAAATTGATATCATTTTTTATTTTGAACGTAAAAACGGAATAATCCCTAGACAACGTTTGTATGGAAGAATTTTCGACTAGTATAACCTTAAGGACACCTTTCAACCCGGTATAATGTTCCTTTTAGATAATATAACACTTAAGACGCGGGCGAAGCCGCGGGCAGCAGCTAGTAACGCAATCAAACCATCATTCATTATAATCAGCGGAACAATACATTTGAATATTAAATGTGTATTTGATGTCAAATATTTTGATTAACATCAGTGTAATTTCTATCTCAATTACCATACCGAATTATATGAACCTCAATACTCAGCACCGCTCAATATTGTTTTGACCAATATTCTATCAGCTGATGCCAATATTAATATGAGGTTTTCTACAACGTTCTCGCCCGGGTTACTTACAAAATATTAGGTATTACCATAAAACAGGCTCTGAGTTGCCAATATAACGTTATTAGCTTTATATCAGGGATCGCCGAGTCTTCCTTTGACACAGTATTATAGGCGAGTGAAGAGCAAATATAAGCCATCTATATTGATTCTCTAATACTGCCTCGTGTTTACATTAAAACTGCGTGTTCGGTGGATTGTTTAAATAAAATCAATTCTGTAAGTTATTACCATTCCATATCTCGTCGTTAGGTACCTAAAGGTCTACTCATCTTTCATAATATAATTAGCTGATTTGGGGAGTGATATTGGGTACTCGAGCGAACTTAATCTTTTTAATATTTCGGAATGAGGTTAATTAGAATTTGAACGTTATCATAATACCACTCAATGTTCCTTTATAGATTAAAACAAAAACGAGACCTAGCAGTAATGCCCAAGATAATATCTGATCGAGTTTATTTTGTTTGTTGATGTATTTTTTCAGCCGACCATTTACTTATCCATTGTTTCATAATTTGTAATCCTTTAAGCAATTACAATATAAATCCAAAACCTATTGTGTCTTGGGATCCACCAGTGGTCATAATTCTTCAAATAAAACACATAAACAAGATTATCTTTTTTTAAGTAGGTACTGCGGAGAGCGTAGCTTTGGGAGCTCAAAATGATAGACAAAAAATATTTTTAACTTGTATTGACTCAATAACCTCATACACTAATACCTTATTTTTAAGTTGAATGATTTCTCCTGCTCTGGGTGAAGCAGGAGGGCGTGTCAGACTTTTACTGATAAAAACCCACCGTGTTCCTTCAGTTGCTTGAGCCTGGGCCGCGGTTATTCACTTTCAAATTTATCCGCGACCTAACGTGCCTGTCCTGAGGCAACTTTTACAGAAGTGCTAAAAAAAATTTTCATCTGTCAAATATTTTCTCTGATAAAAACTGGTTTCAGACATTCACTAAAAATATCCAATAAAGCGCATAAACGGAGAGAAGAATCAACCCTCCCTCTATTAACATATACATAGGTACATACAGTACCTACAAACTGTGATTTTCCAACTCATTCTCAGCTCAACTGTGTGCAAGGTGACAAAGCGAATCCTTTTGATTTTAAGACGACTCCGTATAATAGCTTATAAAGGCGGTGATTTTAAATTGTATTGTGGTCTGCAAACTCAACTTTCTTCGCATTTCCTCTTTCTGCTTTATTATCTCCAAGTTTACCATAATTTGAATGTAATTATGCTCGTGAAAAGGTCTCTAAGTAGATTGTGATGTTTAATTATTTTGGGTAAATTAATTTTGCCTTTCTCTTGTTGCATTGTTTCGTTTCATAGATTTCATTCAATAAGGATTGATTTTGATTGAGTTCGCTACTTCTATTTATTTCTGTTTGTATAAAAAATTAAGGTTAACTGTCATTTGTCATATTCCCTACTCTACGGTCGTATAGTAGTCACCTTCACCAATGTGATCTTCGTTTTCGAAATTTTGTAGTTAGTACCTAGCCTTTTTTACGTTACTTGCTCTTTTTTTTCAAATATCTGCAATATTCATTACGCAAGCTACGAGGCCTTTCTTTGCCGCGTCAAAAGCAGCTTCCAAAGCGCTATGAAGTATCCAGAATGTTTTCAGTCCCGACTAAAAAATATTGCGCCGCATAGTAAAAAAGGCGTAGAAAAATAGCGCAATGAAACATGCTTAGAGGATTTCTCTTCACAGTAATGCCGGTCCATTCAAAAGTCCTGTTCTCCTTTTGAAAAGTTCTATGGCCGGGCCAGTGGACAGTTTTCGATGTTTTATTTGATTGGCCGGCTTTTTAATAGTAGAGAAGATTACCCTAGTTTCCGCTTAGAACTTGCCTTTGAAATAGTTTTTGAATGCCGCATGTGTGCTCTTTTGCGAATCAGTATGGGATTTCAAAATATTGATCAGCAAACAAAACAAAATTAATTCTTCTAAACTCTAAAAACATGATAAGTTTCTTCAATATAATAATTTTGTTCCAATGTATTCAAAACGGAATAAATTATTTGCAATTTCTTAAATCCTGGGCTTTAATCGGCATGTTTACTTTATGATACCGGGATTATAGAAGAGGTATTATCAACTCTATGTTAATTATTTTCTACGAACTTCGTAAATATATTAGTTTTTAAGCTGACATGGTCTCAATCATAAGAAAGAAAAAAATAACACTCTACCTATTTCCGATCTCTGGTAGTGACTGTCAAAGAATGGCAGTCGGGACCAACGGCTTTACGTATTTTCAGAGACACCGGAATAGTAAGTCACCAATCCACGGTCCGACCTCTACATGCGTTGCTTAACCTTGAAAATCGATCCATGCGGTAGTTATTACTTAGCTGCGACCCCCTTCTTCCTAAAACTTATTATGCTCATCATCAGCATTTTAATGTTCCCACTGCTGGGACACAGGCCTCCTCTCTGTGAGAGGGAATGGGCCGTAATTCCACCACGCGGGCCCTGTGCGGGTTGGTGATGTCACATGTCTTCGAATTTTTGGTTCTAGGACATGCCGGTTTCCTCACGATGTTTTCCCTCACCATTTTGAGAGCATTGGTGATGAAGTAATTTACACAAAGTACCTGCCTGGTTTCAAATCCACGACCTACAACTTGTAAGTCGCGGCCGTTACCACTGGGCCACCACTGCTCAAAACTTATTATGCTCAGTAATTAAATATTCTCGGGTGGGTTGATTTCAAAGGTTTTTTCTTATTTAACATTAAAACGAAAGATGTAAAAAGTGTGTAGGTAATGAAATTAAGTTGTGACCTTTACGTTAATATGGCATCCGAATACGTATTCTCTTTGAATTTTTAACGATTTGATTTTCAGTTCCGTTTTATATTTAGTATTTCTGGTCTTAATATAGAGCTTTTTTTATTCATTCCAGGTACGTTTTCCATCAGTCGCCGCTCGGTGAGTACGACAATTTTGTGTTCATTATAGAGCTGCCGATCCATAGTGGGACGTTAAAAGCAGACCATTACAGGAGTCTATTACTTTAAATCACTCCCGTTATCAAAACCGATTTCGTTGATTTTATTATATTTAAACGACTTGATCGTTACCATACCGTTGGTCTGATTCGATTATTGACGCTTCGGGGTATTTTACTATTCCCGAATGTTAATTGAATCCAAAAAATATTGTTTTGATTCCAACCAAATTCCAAAAATACGGAATATACCTAATTTTGAACCATAGTCATCTTATATAGCCGACGTATTATATTTAAGATACACCTACACTTTACAGTCGTATTTTGAAGTTGTCTTCTTACTTTTTTTTTCGTGTGTGGCCACCTCTGGTGTCAGTGTTAATTAAGCCGCATCTGGGAACCCCACAGGCCTCTGACTTGGCTATTTCAGACTTAGATTAACTATATAAGTCCAGGTTTCATCACGGTGTTTTGCTTCACCGTTGGCTGGGATGTCCAAGATAAACTAAGAAAGTACACATGAATTTGATAAAGTCCCATTGGTACTTGCCCGGATTCACGACCTCAAGCACGACAGGCGAGTTCTTAGCCACTGGGCCACCACGACATAAGCAATTAGGATTACACAATCTAATTAATGAACTAATTTTGGAGACTGAGGCCCTTTCCTGATGGCGCGATGCAATTCGATTTATATCACACTAGCGGATGCCTCGCGGTTTTACCCGCGTAGTTCCCGATCCCGTGGGAATACAGGCATAAAAAGTAGCCATGTCACCCGGGGATAGTGTAGCTTCCCAACGGTTAAAGAATTTTTGTAATCGGTCCAGCCGTTTCGGAGTTTATAAGGAACATATGTATGTTCCTTATAGACTCCGAAATGGCTGGACCAAAAATAAACGCAAATCTATCTATCTATGTATGCACATAGATTGATTAGCGATTTTTATAAATCGAAATTGCAATTATGTTCACATGAACGCAATGCGATGCAATTCGACCGATACGCACTTGATTTTTCTTAGTAAATATGTTTGCAATATGGCCTATCGACGCAATTTAAATTGCGTTGCGCCATCAAAAAAGGGGTTAAGGAGGTGTTCGTCACAAAGTTCTATATACATTTCTTCATTAAATGCAAACTTCATTTGCCATTTGATACCTATTTATACAACAAAATCATCTTAATCATCTAAAATTATCCTGCCTTCGCTTCTGATGATTATGAATTAATATTTATGACGTCACAACGAAAAGGATTAGCCCGTCTCAGGTACGGTGACATTAATTCTTCCGTTAAAACTCCTAGTAGCTCCGTAAACGTGTTTAAACTAAATAGATTGAAAATTAAATACCATTATAGCGATTAGCTATGGATATGCTGACAGGGGTTCGTACTCACTAAACATGGGAACCTGTAGTCGAGACATAGATTGTGTAATCCTAATTGCTTGTTAGTCGAGATTGTTAATTATGCCCCCGAAGCCGGATCAAGGTACGTAGCTGAATTTACCGTACTGCTTCTCAAAATGTCACTTTTATTGACATTTAATTCGTAGTAACAATATATTGTTTCAAGAAATATATTATTTATTGATTTCTGCCCTGTTCCCTTCCAATTTGTCGGCTAGAAGAAAAAAAATCATCGTCTACAAACACATAAAGAGTTCGCGTCGCGGTTAACATAGACGACCTGGAGCCCGAGGCGCTCGCAATTCAGTCTCGACAAACATACGGGCCTCTATTCAGGACTTCGAACTCAACGGCTACAGAAATATATCGATATTGCATGTTCTGGGGCGTCCTGGCGAAATGAGTCTTTTGTTTTACGATCTATTGTTTCTGTGGCCCTCTGCATGCTTTAGTGTACCCCAAGATGCTCGTTTCCTCGTGTATTTTAATTTATTATGATGAAGTCTACTATAGTTTACGTGGTTATACATTTCATTTTGTTAATGATGTTTACGGAGCAGTCACTGTTGTTTACTTAGGAAAAGCAATTGCCAAAATGATTGGACTGGAATCAACAATAATATTAGTCTAACTAATTGGAAATGATTTATTCTAATCTTTATATTCAGATATTATGACAGATATTTGTAACTTGGTCTGGATATGAACGCTAGAATGACATCATCTACGTAGTAAGCTTGAGCAAATCAGATTTGTCTTTGGGATTTAAACAAATTCTTAATAGAAGCTATAATTTTTACCAGTAATACGTCATCTACATAAATTACATAATTATGCAAGTTCATATTCTTTATATTTGTACATTAAAGTAACACATCGACACCTGATAATATCCCGAGCAGAGATTCTTCATCCAACTCTACGGGGCTGGCTGTAACACTCCGCTGCCCCCGTTTCTGCCGTGTGCACGGGAAAGTGAAAGTCACTGTTAGTAAACGGTGTGATTGTGTTCCTGTCAGAAAAGTTGTTGCTCCCCCACAGTGCATCAGGGGGGTGACCATAAGCTCTTAGAGCGGTATCATTTGAGATCGATTATGGGATAGATGTATATGACTTGTATACATCTGTCACTTACTTGATCTCAAATTGATACCGCTCTAAGAGCTTATGGTCACCCCCCAGATTGGCTTTTATGTTGATTGCAATATGGAGTACCTACGTCATATAATAATAGTTTTTGTTTCTAGTGGTACTACTCGAGACTGTTTGATATTATAGAAAAGATTTATCTTCACTACATATTATAAAATAAAATCTCACGCCGCGTTTGTTCACGATAAACTCAAAACTACTGAATGGATTTTCATGCAGTTTTCACCAGTAGAAAGAGTGAGAAAAGAGGAAGGTTTTAGTGTATAATTTGGCGGGTCGCCAGTTATGAATAAAAATCAATTACCGTATGTATGTAAGCGCATCACTTCAGAACGGTTGAACCTATTTTCTTCCTTTTTTGTTGTGTTTGCAATAAAATTGTCAGGCCAAGGTTTATATGAAAGAAAATTTTAGTAAAACAAAAGTGTAAGGGTAGGTTCAGATGACAAGCGCTCAACGCGCGTTTTGATAACGCGCGTTTACAACTACATACATTTTATTCAGGCCGTACACATGCTAACGCGCGTTTTAGTAACGCGCGCGTTCAACGCTGCGCTAGCGCTCGACTGTTGTCAGCGCGCGTCAACGCCGCTTTGAGATCATTGGTTTTCTATGTTTCCGTTCAGTTGAGCGCGCGCTTTCGACGCGGATAGACGTATTTTAGGGTTCGTCAAGTTCGTCCGAAAATCGTCCGAAATGGAAACCGAAGCTTTTAATACGGAATTATTAATTGATGAAATAGAGAAACGTCCTGCGATATGGGACATGACAAGTAGCGATTATTCAGATAAGAATTTGAGAAGACGGGCTTGGGAAGAACTCGTCCTTATATTTTGTGAAGGACATGACAATGAAGAAAAGAAGAAAATATTATGTGAGTATATATATTTATTTACATTTACAATCGGTTTGTGTTACAAGTTAAATATAACGATCCTGCCAATCTACTTTTCCTTCATTAATGAAATAGTTTGTTAAATGTACTCGAACATTATCCGCCTGTCGCACAGCACGTCCGGTATAATGTGAGGCTAGATTTTCCAGGGGTGGCGTATAAAGTGTGTCTTCAAAATTGTAGCCATCCCTGATTCTGACATAATTATTTAGTGTACATATCGCTTTTACGATCTTTTCTGCAAAACCGATGTTAACATCTAACGGCCTGTGTAAAATGCGCCATTTATTGCACATTATGCCAAAAGTACATTCAACATACCGGCGTGCTAATGTCAAACGGTAATTAAATATTTTTTTAGCATAAGTTAGTGACCTTCCCCCATATGGACGCATTAAATTCTCCATCATGCCAAAAGCTTCATCAGCCACTATCACATATGGCAACGTTGTCGGTCTATTTTGTATTAACAATGCCTTTGGCTCAGGTAGATCTAATGACCTTTCTGTCAGCTTTTTGTACAATGAAGAATTCTTGAATATACCTGAGTCACTGTTTTTACCGTAGGCACCTATGTCAACCCACACAAAACAATAGTTTGCATCCGCTAGCGCCAATAAAACAAAAATATTTTTTATAGTTATAATACAAAGAACCCGTGTGTTCAGGCTGGATTAACCGTATATGTTTCCCGTCCAAGGCTCCCAAGCAATTGGGAAACTTTGAGTTCTTTTCAAATATCGTGGATATTTCACACCACTTTTCTTTCGTTGGTTCACTCATAACAACGGGCCTTAATTTTTTCCAAATAGTTTCACATACATGTGGTATTATAGTAGCCACAGTAGATTTGCCAATTCTATAGTCGTAGCTTAATGTCCCAAATGAACATCCAATGGCCAAATATCTGGAAACAAACATAAACTATTACTAAATACTGTTTTTTTTTTCAGCGTCATCCCTGCAAAAAAAGTGGAAGAGTTTACGGGATAATTATATGAGAGAGGTGAAGAAAATAAAGACTGTCAAATCTGGATCAGGAGCTTCCAAAACTTCGACATATATTCATTATAATAGACTACGATTTCTACAGGCATCAATTGCCAACAAAGATACAGAAAGTAGTTTCGATGCAGATAATGCATCAACTTCGTCAGAGGTTGCTGAAGTAGAAATAAGTTCTGGCTTTAAGAGTCCTAAATCTACTTCAAGAAAAAAACAAAAATTAAATCCTGCTGATGAAAGATTTGCAAACATATTAGAGCAGAGTTTAGCACAGAAAAATGTGTCTCATCCAAAAGAAGATGACGATGAAGACAAGCTGTTTTGTTTGTCACTCGTTAAAGAGATTAAAAAAAATCCGGAATATAGGCGACTTCAAACTAAAATTGCCATTTATAATTTAATTTTGCAAAACCAAAATGAATTTCAAGGAACACAACAACAGACATATGAAAATCAAAATTACCCGGTATCACAACGAAGAAATTATTCATCACAAGAGCAGCGTCATCAGTCATCAGCTTCTGTTGAAGGCTTTCGTTATCATGATTATAGATCACAGCAGTCTAGTGTGTCAAATAATTTTGCACATTATGGTTATACTACAGCAATGGGGTCTCCATCGCCAGTAACACCTACTCCATCGCCAGCACCAACTAATGTCAGCAATGAATCAGAGTTAGAGTTATTCTGCGAGTAACAAAATGTTATTTTTTCTTTAAAAAAATTGTTCCTAAACAAGTTGATTTGATTTATTTGATTTATAGATTATGTTGATTATTAAAAAACTTACCTCAATGTAATTATGAGTTTTTCTTCCGGTGAAATGCTATATCGCACAGCGTTTTTATCTGCTACGAGTTCATCGTTTATGAGAGTCAGTAAGTCATCAAATGACTTGATGGACATTCTGAAGTAGTTAAAGAATTTGGGCTCAAATTGCCTTAACATAGGATATAAAATAATGTTTCAGTCAGCCTGGTTGACAAAATTGGGTGAACCCAATATCTCCGTCTTCTGTTGTGTCGTTTCTGCCGTCTGTATAAAATCACCGATAAAACTGTTTCTACGTCCATCTTCGACAAATGTAGAACTCAAACTGGCCGCAACAACGCGCGTTTAACGCCTGACAAGCGCGCACCATGTGAACACTATACAAAAATTCAACGCGCGTTCAACGCGCGCTGAGCGCTTGTCATCTGAACCTACCGGCTACACGCCAATCCTGGCAAAGAATCCTTATCCATGACATGTTCCTTTCCTAATTCAAATTTGCCGCGCTTCGCGCCCTGCCAACTGAACTGTCAAAAGAGAGAAAACAGTGGCGCCAACGAAAGTACGTTTTGAAAGTGTGCAAAAAAGATGGCGAATATAGCTTCTTCCTAGCGCGCGCGCGAGTGTTTTTGTGTGGGATTCTAGTGAAGACCCTCGTGAAAAGGGTAGATTAACACAGACTTTATCGCCGGCGAACATTTCTTCATGCGGTGCGTGGTGAGTCCTTCTGATCATCCATTCTTTATCCTGGTGGTGGCCCGACGGTTCCCTCGCTCATTAAGCAAAGTCAAATTAACGTTGCGCGATGTCTACGTTGTAGAATCAGCCTTTCTTCGCGAGTATCCAACATACATGGTGCCTCCTGTGAGGACCAAGTCCTCATTTTTATTAATTACTTACAAGTCTAAATCAACAAGAGTTTACTTGTAGGTACATAATAATAATCGTCGTTTCGCACTAAGAAACAGGCTGATTTTGCAACTTAGTTGTCGAACAGTGGATTTAATTAATGTGTGCTCGATTCTAAGTTAGGTACAGATTTGTTAGGTTTTATTTACTAAATGAAGTACGTTCAACTGTTTTATTTTCTGATTGCCATCATTAAAGCGTAATAATAGTGACCAAACTTAAACTTTAAATAAGCTGTAACATTTTTTCTGTTAAGATAGGATAAAATACATTATACCTACTTGTGTGCATTATTGCAGATAGTAGGTAGGTGACACAAATAGGGAGTCCAAGCATTCATAATTGTGTATACCTACTTACTTGCTAACAGTTAACAAATAATAATAGCTTACGCAACTTTGTATTTGGTTAGTTTCCGTTTCGTCTGATCTTATTGTCTGTTAATTGTTATTAATTAGATTCAATAATGACAGAGAAGATGGAAGCCGAATTGCAATCTCTAATTAAAAGGCGTGAATATGAATTTTCATGCATTCAAATATTGTTCGATTTGTCTAAAGTTGCTACCACTGATAAATCTAAACTATCGTCGTTTCGCACGAGATATAAATCGGTCGAAAAAATAAAAGAAAATTTCGTCGAGGTCAACGACCGTATAAATAAGTTTGAAATAACTTTGCGTCCGAAGTCCATTATTGATAATGCAACTTTACTAGCGTTTGACGAGTTGTATTTCTCCGTTGTCGAATTCGCGGATTCAATGTTATCGAGTGCGGGTAGCAGTTGTAATGATGTTGGTCCAGTGAAAGAGATTCAGAGTCCACACGTTAAACTACCTAAACTGGAAATTCCAAAGTTCGATGGAAGCATTGAAAACTGGCAAAGTTTTAAAGATAGTTATGTGGCTTTGATCCACCACAATGCTACGCTATCCGATGCGGAAAAGTTTCAATATCTAAACTCATGCTTATGCGGTTTCGCTGCAACAATAGCGAAGGGGTTACCTGTCACGGCCGCGAATTATAGTATTGTTTACGATTCTTTGCTCGATAGGTACGACAATAAGCGTGTTCTTGCTACCGCGTATGTGGACAAGTTGGTGACTGCTAGTCAAATAAATAAACCATCACTCGATAATCTAACAAGCTTATTGAATACCCTATATGAAAATGTAAATGCGTTACGGTCGCTGTCGATTCACAACCTTGGTGAATTTTTATTGTTTTATATCGCTTCGCGTGCACTGGATGGCGAGACTCGCCAACGATTCGAGTTGCAGAATGTGAGCGAGATACCCACATTTGATGAGTTAATAAAATACTTGCAAGGTTACGTTAAAATATTAGAAGTGAGTCAAACCGGGTCTGTTTCTACTTCTAACCCGCCTAATAGACAAAATCGTAATAATAATAAGAAAAATAATTCCATGACGCGAACAAGGACAACCTTAGTTGCATCCACGTCGCAAAACAATAATACGTATCAAATAAAGAAAAACCAATTTGCCCGTGTTGTCAATCTTCACATTCGATCTATCGATGTGCAAAATTCCAATCGTTACGTGTTCAGCCGCGTCGGCAATTAGTGTTTGAATTGAAACTTTGTTTTAATTGTTTGCGAGCGGGTCACGAGGCTAACAGTTGCTCTAGTAAAAATAGTTGTTCTCTTTGTGCTTCTAAACATAACACGTTGTTACATGTAGACCAGCCACCCCGTGATAATGATAAAGGGGAAGAAAATAATACTAATTCAAGCACGGCGCTCACGAGCGCTGCGACCGTGTCATGCGCGGGAAATTCAAACGTTTCGGGTACGAAAATATTAGGATCCGCGGTAGTGCGCGTGCGTCATGCGGACGGCTCGCATAAGTGTGCGCGCGCCCTTATTGATAGCTGTTCGATGGATTCTTTTATAACGACTTCTTGTGCTCGACGACTCGGGCTACCTATCAAGAAATGCAAAATGAATGTTACCGGTTTAGGTCAAAGTTCGGTACTTGATATCAAGGGTGTTACCTTTGGCTCGATTAGGCCGCGTCAAAGTGATACTCCCACATTCGAATTGTCTTTTGTGGTGTTACCTAATATCACCACATCGATGCCTTCATCCCCGTTACCTGCTGCGGTACACGGCCATTTTTCTCATCTGGATTTAGCGGATGACAAATTTTATCGATCGAGTTCGGTGGATCTTTTGTTAGGAGTTGAGTGTTTCGATCAAATCTTCACCGGCGCTCGTTACTCACCAGGTCCGGGCCTCCCTTGCGCTCTCGAAAGTGTTTTTGGGTGGGTTATTAGCGGTCAGCTCTTGCACCACTCTTTGTCGCGGGCAGTATCCCAACCGGTAACGTCACTCCTTACTGCCACTTGTATGCTCGAGGACATCGTTAAGAGGTTCTAGGAGACTGAAGAACCGCCGCGTCCCGCCATCTCGATCCCTGAAGATGATATCTGTGAACAAAAATATAAAGAAGGTAATTACCGAACTCCTGAAGGTCGTTACGTTGTTCCACTCATGTTGAAGGATGATGCCCCGCCTCTTGGTGACTCTCGTCGTTGCAGCTTGAATCGGTTCCTAAATTTAGAAAACCGTCTCGATCGTGATTCCGATTTGAAATCTGAATATACAGAATTTATGCGTCAGTACGAAGACCTTGGTCATATGCAACCAGCAGTCGCTTCGTCTACTGAAGCCAGGTATATTATACCACACCACTGTGTAGTTAGACCCGAAAGTTCTACTACACGTCTGCGCGTTGTCTTCGACGCCAGTAGCAAGACTTCTATCAATAAGTCTTTAAATGACATAGTTCATGTCGGACCCAAACTTCAAATCGACATTATCGATTTAGTCACCAAGTTTCGACTGCATACTATTGTCTTTACAGCGGACATTTGTAAAATGTACCGCCAAATTCTCGTTAGACCTGAAGACAGGTCCTACCAACACATCCTTTGGCGTGACCAACCGAACGCTCCACTCGTCGAATATGAGTTGGCCACTGTCACATATGGCATCAGTAGCTCACCCTACTTAGCCATCCGCACTCTGCGCCAGTTGGCCGACGACCACGGTTCGGAGTATGCATCTCGTGCCGCCGAAGTCCTTCGCGAAGATACGTTTATGGATGACATCACTACTGGCAGTTCCTCCTTGGAGGAAGCGCGACAATTAAAAAAAGATTTGACTTCTTTGTTGGCTCAAGGTCAATTCGAACTTAGAAAATGGAGTTCAAACAATTCCGAATTGTTAGTTGATATTCCTCCTGAGCACTGTCAAACTCCTAAGACCTTCGACGAAGGAAGTCAGGAATTTATCAAGATCCTAGGTATCCAGTGGGACCCCTCTTCTGACAACTTCTCGTATTCCTTTTCGGACAATTTTGACATAAAATTTACCAAAAGGTCAATACTCTCGATTACAGCGAGAATTTTCGATGCCCTTGGCTGGATTTCCCCATTGATTTTCTCTGCAAAGTTACTCTTGCAGGACATGTGGAAACTGAATTTAGATTGGGACGAACCCATTCCTCATGACTTAGCCAAGCGATGGCAAATTATAGCTGCAAATCTACATGACATTCAACAAATCAAACTGCCGCGTAGTCTACTTCCCGCAAACACTAATCAAATTCATTTAGTCGGATTTTGTGACGGTTCTCTCAAAGGCTATGGTTGTTGTGTATATTTGTGCGCAGTGTCGCCAAGTGCCACTGTCTCTCGACTGTTGATAGGTAAGTCCAAGGTGGCGCCCTTGAAGCCTACGACAGTGAACAGACTCGAGCTGTGTGCAGCAGTGTTACTATCTCGGGTTCTGAGCCATATGTATAATCTGCTCAAGTCCAAATTAGATATTGACCTAGTTCGAGCTTACTCAGACAGCACCACCACATTGGCTTGGTTGAACACGCCTCCACATTTGCTTAAAATGTTTGTTGCAAACCGGGTGGTTCAAGTAACTGATGAGGTCGACATCCAGTGCTGGGGTTATGTATCCACCAAGGATAATCCGGCGGACTGCTGTAGTCGCGGTATTAGTTGTGCTGAACTTATCGAGCATCCCCTCTGGTGGTCAGGTCCAGCATGGCTTTCAAAACCGCCATCGGAATAGCCATCTAAATTGCCTTCCTTGCCGGACACAGTTTTACCGGAAATGAAACCTTCCGTGGCGCAAACTCTTCTCACGGTTGCTCCGGAAGAAGACTTGATAGGTCAGCTCCTTAGCAAATGCTCCTTATTATCTAAATTGACAAGAGTGCTCGCGTGGGTATTGCGCTTTTCTTCCAATATAAGACGTAAGAAAGAGAATCGAGTACTTTCTTCTCTTTCCGCTACTGAGCTAGACTCTTCTTTAATGTTGCTTGTAAAATATACACAAAGTAATTCCTTGAAAGATGAGCTCGAAAAGGTCGCTCAAAATCAAGTTTGCTCTAAACCTATTCAAAAACTGTCCCCATTCTTGGACAGTGCAGGTATGCTGCGAGTGGGGGGTCGAATTGATAACGCCATGTTACCCGTTTCTGCAGTACACCCTCTTCTCTTGTCTAAGGCTTGTGCCTTATCGCGCCTGATTGTAGAACATTTTCATGTCAAGTATCTACATTGTGGACCCAGAACTTTGCAGTCTTTGATCCAACGGAAATTCTGGATCATTGGTGGTCGTCTACTCATTCGTACAGTATGCTCTAAATGCGTACAATGCTTTAAAGTCAAACCGGTACCTTGTCAACCTGAAATGGGCAAACTACCTGCCGCCAGGTTACAACCTAGTCGTTGTTTTGACACTACCGGAATAGATTTAGGTGGTCCATTCATCCTAAAAGAGAGTCGTCGACGAAAGGCACACACCTTCAAGGCGTACGTATGCTTATTCGTGTGACTTAGCACGAAAGCGGTGCACCTAGAAGTCGTTACAGAGCTAAGCTCAGCTGCTTTCTTGGCTGCTTTAGATAGAATGGTCTCACGTCGTGGTATTTGTGAAACGATTATTAGCGATTGTGGTACTTACTTTGTAGGTGCGAATAGACAAATGAAAGATATCCTATTGGAATTGCGGTATCACTATCCTGAGATAGCGGATGGGTTCGCTGCCCGCGGCATCAAGTGGAAATTTAATCCACCGAGTGCACCTCACTTTGGAGGAATATTTGAAAGTG
The DNA here is from genome assembly GCA_948252205.1 of Orthosia incerta. Lineage (NCBI taxonomy): Eukaryota > Metazoa > Arthropoda > Insecta > Lepidoptera > Noctuidae > Orthosia > Orthosia incerta. Next base: position 7,535,703 of record OX411757.1, on the reverse strand, counting down.
GCATCAAAGCTACCAAGTACCACCTCAAGCGTTGGTACTCAAGTTCTGACGTATGAAGAAATGAGTACAGTTTTAACAAAAATCGAAGCCATTCTCAACTCGCGTCCACTTTGCGCGATTTCACCGGACCCTAATGAAACAGACGTATTAACGCCTGGGCATTTTCTTGCCAATGGTCCACTAGTGTCGTTACCCGAGTCCCCAATGGTCGATGTTAAAACACCGCGTTCTCGTTGGCAGTTACTTCAAAAGATAACACAAACCTTTTGGCGAATCTGGCAACGTGATTATTTACATACTCTCCAACAAAAGAACAAATGGTTCAAACGTGTTCCTAATCTCAAGGTTAATGATTTGGTTATTGTTATTGAACCTACTTTACCTACGTTGTGCTGGAGACTAGCTAAAATAGAGCAACTGCACCCCGGCCGCGATAACGTTGTCCGAGTAGTGACGCTTCGCTCTGCGAATGGGCATGTTTTTCGACGACCAGTAGTCAAGATTTGTCCTTTGCCTATTGATGCCTAAGCTATTATAGTTAAGACGTATGTAGGTATAAGGTAATCTAGACTTAAGCGATTTAATTTAGTATATCTAGAATAAATAGTTCTATTTTGTAATAGTTTCGAGCACATATTTTTTAAGTTTCTTCTGTGAAATCTTAGTATATTTCAAGTGGGGGGAATATGTTACGGCTACACGCCAATCCTGGCAAAGAATCCTTATCCATGACATGTTCCTTTCCTAATTCAAATTTGCCGCGCTTCGCGCCCTGCCAACTGAACTGTCAAAAGAGAGAAAACAGTGGCGCCAACGAAAGTACGTTTTGAAAGTGTGCAAAAAAGATGGCGAATATAGCTTCTTCCTAGCGCGCGCGCGAGTGTTTTTGTGTGGGATTCTAGTGAAGACCCTCGTGAAAAGGATAGATTAACACAGACTTTATCGCCGGCGAACATTTCTTCATGCGGTGCGTGGTGAGTCCTTCTGATCATCCATTCTTTATCCTGGTGGTGGCCCGACGGTTCCCTCGCTCATTAAGCAAAGTCAAATTAACGTTGCGCGATGTCTACGTTGTAGAATCAGCCTTTCTTCGCGAGTATCCAACAGTTACGAAGTTCTCCGGGGTCATAGATATAGTTCTCGCCAAACATCTTGGCCGCCCTGGAGTTGGCCCACGGATTGGTGTAATATAGTTCGGTTCTTCTAAAATCCCGAAATGTTAATCAACATTGGAAAGGCTTAAATATTCTTCGCCATTAGTTATCCTTTTTGTATTTACTGAAGTTGGTCTCATTTGCATCATTGTTCTGTCCCAGTAACCTTTTTCAGTCGGTTTTGCTCGCTTAGCTTAGATGTAACTCAATTTCTGTCCTCGCAATATAGAACAAAAGAAGTTGTACGTGTAATTTTACATTTTCCTTCCGCGAAATTTTGTGATGTTACCGCACATGGTATGAAGCATAGGAACATAAATATTCTTGTGTATAGGCCGTAAGCCATCAATGCACACGGCTGCGGTATGTCGTGTGTAATGTATGAATGCCTGTGATTTGTACTAAAATCCGCTTCATTGTAACATTTTACATACCGACATATTTGTTCCATTTGAATTATTACCCGTATACAGAGTCCAAACGGACTAATTGGTTGCATATTTGCCTAATGGCGTTTAATACACGTGGTCTTCATTGTTTTAGACATTACTCATAAGCCGCATTTTGATTCTACGAGTTGTATGTTTATTCTTTCTTTTTGTTTTTACTTTATGAACAAAAATCATATATTTTTGGAAAAGTTCACAAAAATGTCCAACTGCCAGAAAAGCAAGACCAGCCCGGAGTTATATTTCATGCTGCACTTTAAAACATCTCTCTAGATTGCTGTGCCTTTGTTTTTTTTATATTTATCTCTCTATAATGTTTTAAATTATTAGGATGGTTTATTTCAAAAATAAATATTTAAAACATTCACGATGTTTTTTTCCAAAAGATTCCATTTGTGACAGAAACTCATTAGTGCGTGAATGTGAAGGTAAAAAACATGTGTGATCTGAAGCTTACTATGAAAAGCGAGTCAGCTTCTCTAATAACCCCTCGGTGATTAGAGGCTTGACTTTGGAGGTATTAACAGGATTGTAAAGGTTCTCTTGGTGATTAAAGGGGGCGTTAACATCGTAATTTGATCAACAGATTGATGGAACCGATTTGTTGGGACGCCCTTACATATTTGTCTCTTTCGCGTGTTGGTCAATCTTAATACCTTTGGTTGTACAATATCTTTTGAATTAACAACACAATCTACACTTTCTTTTATGTCGCAGGTATCATCGAATTATGTCAATTTACATGCAGTGCTACTTTAACGTTAAAATATCGTTCGTTATTAACGAAGACGAGGAATCTACCATAAACTTGTATAAAATGTACGATACACATTTTCATGAAAAACATGAGCAACAAACAAAAAACAATTTTTCTACCGAGTTCTAATGGAAAGCATTCTTCTATTTTTGCATCCACTTCTCTCTTGCATTAAATGAAAAAAGAAATACTTGTAATACTTTCAGAATTTACTGCTCCTAATGCACTCGCTGTAGCTCTGTCCCTTTCGCACTCGAGTTATGAGTGAAGTGGTTGCATCGCAATGTTCGCCATTTTAACACTCTTGGTTCTTGGCCTGTAAAATTTGGATCGCAACCGTCGCGGTTAGTTTACTCCTTAAAATCTTATTTCTGTTTCCTCTTATAAGTTCATAAAGCCCTTATACTTTGATTTGCATTTATAATTCATCAAAAGTTGGAGTGGCTTCAGAGGGTAAACCGTTCTGAATAAATCTATTGGGTTACCTCTTTACCTACTCGATTTTCACCAGTTTTCGTAGAAGTTTGTAAACTGATGTTTGTAAACTGATGTTTAGAAACTGTTTCGAGTAAAACGAGTTTGAAGCTTATCTGATTTTAGGATATTTAGAAGACGAGTAGCCATTCCTCGAATATCTCTTGAGCTATATGAAGCTATCTAAGGTGGATATTCGTAGGATTTGGTTTCATTCGTATGTACAGGATGTCAGTCGGCAGGTTTTATAAAAAAAAAAAAGAAAATAAAATAAAAACATAAAGAAAAACAAAGTTATTTATTTATCATCTTACAAAATAATTATGCGGATTTAAGGTTTTAAAAATCACTGCACTCAAATGGCGTCCTTTTAGCCGCAAACATTCTTGCAATCTTTCTTTTATGTTCGCGACAAATGTCTTATAAAGTTCTGGGTGACCATAAGCTCTTAGAGCGGTATCAATTTGAGATCAAATAAGGGACAGATGTATCTGACTTGTATACATCTGTCACTTACTCGATATTAAATTGATACCGCTCTAAGAGCTTATGGTCACCCCCCTGGTCTGATAGCCACAATCTCGCGTCGGATATTTTCTTGCTGGGTCTTTATTGTTGATGCCTAATTGGTGTAGACGCGAGATTTGAGGTATTCCCACAGGCAAAAGTCGCAAGTGGGTCAGATCAGGTGATCTAGGGGGTCAGGCTAGATCGCCAAAGCGACTCATCAAATTGTCAGGCAAAAGTTGTCTAACATTAGTAAATGAGTCCCTGGCGGTGGTATTAAACCCCATCCTGCTGAAAGTTGGTTCTGTTATTGTAGCTAGCATGATGACGGTGCAACTATAAAATATATCAAAAAGGTGTCGCGCATCGCGCAGTATCGTTGTGCGTTAACGGTTTCGCCTCTGCTCTTCTCGCAAGTTCTGCGTTTTCAGGAGTAGTAACAGACGTTGAAAGTCCAAGCCGAGCCTCATTTCTGACTGATCCAGTTTCTCTAAACTTCTGTACCTACGTCCATATCAATTCGTTTGACGGACTATCCTCAAATCGTCGGATTTCAAAGTGAGAACAAAATCCGACGCCTCCCACAATGGTCGCTTTATTGTTAGCAAAATACCCCCCAATCGCAAAAGAGCGGTGCGCTCCCGTCCATAGCTACTAAACAACCCGCAACACTCCCACGCCGAATAATACCCCCTACCCCAGATTTGCTAGTTGCCGTGAGCTTTGTTCAAAGTGTAAAATCTGCCGGCGGAAACCCTGTATGTCCACGCTAGACATGACCATTTCATTAGAATTGATTTCAAACAGATAAATCGCAAAAATACACAGGATGTTTGGAAATAAATGATAAAAAATAACCTTGATCGATATCGCCAAGTTGCATTAGGCAGCTGTCGCTTGACCCTCTTTTCAATTTCTGATTTTCAATTCGCCATTTTATTTTGCGAAGGTGGCTTAATTTGCGTCAGATTAAACATTTTTCAATGCCTTGATTTATGACGGGGCAAAATATGATCCTTTTTTAGTTAGCAGGGATATCTTAATGATTTATCCGAACAGATTTATAACCCAGGTGTATAAATCTGGTGTATAAGTACCGAGGCGGCTAGGTTATCCCCGGTATTTTCGTTGAGTTACTACCGCTAGCTCTGACCAGGATTAGATTAATACAAACGGGAAGCGGAGACACTATTTCATTTTAAACCACCTGGCAGAGATGAACTTGCGTGATTATTTCTGTTTGTTTATCTGAGTTTTGTAATTGAGACAAAGACACGGGAACGTACTGCAAAATATATATGAAATATTTGAATAATCGTTACCTTTCGGAAAATTTTACAGCCCAAAATATGTAGATGATTGACAATAATAATAGCAAAATGTATTCGAAATGCAAAACAACTAGAAAATAAATAAAACGTGTCCTTATTCCGGTGCTTATCATTGTTTTTGTAATGTCTAATTTTAGACGTCTGTTAGGCTCATTTTCATGCATCATTCTTGTGACACGGAGGCGCAGCTTTGCATAATTAATCACCCAATGTTCCCCTCTTTTTCACGGTTTTGTTTTTACTTTTCAATCAGGGTATCTCATGTATAAACGCACCTGTGGAAGGCTCGAATCATCTCGAATTTTGATAACGATGAATTATTGAGTTTTGGTAGCGCAACGAAATGTGTTCGCGTTTTTATAATAAAACCGATGGGGCTGGCAATCAGATCCAATATCTAGAATGAGGTTCGATTACTGGAAGTGGCCGTTAAACATACAACAAGAACTGCTGAAGCTTTCCTTAAGGTTTTATGATCATCACTTTTCCCTTTTTTACGGTAGTGCACTTACAAATGAAAACGCCTCTTTTGTTAAGGGCCTGCATTCGCTTTGGTGACGTAAAACGGTAACTTTCTAAAGCATACTCCTAACTAACGGCTATGTCAAAAGGTTTAAGAAAAATATATATTTATTCTTGTTTCATGTATATTATTTTTAAAACATGGTTTTTTCGTATAACAAATAGTTTTGCTTTAAATAATAATTAACAACACGCTATTTTTTCGCTACTTTTGGATACTCCTCCAAAACGACTTGGATGTTTAAAAATATATTTACACAGAAAAATTGATGGCTGGAATTTCTTCATAACTAACTTCATCATCTGCCTAGCCTTTTCCCAACTATATTGGGGTAGGCTTCCAGTCTTACCGGATTCAGCTAAGTACCAGTGTTTTGCATGGAGCGACTGCCTATCTGACCTCCACAACCCAGTAACTGGGTAACACGGTACCCCTTGGCATGACTGGTGTCAGATCTCAAGCTTCTGATTACCCGTAACGACTGTCAAAGATCTTTAAATGACAGCCGGGACCAACGGCTTAACGTGCTTTCCGAGGCACGGAGGAAACTCGGTATTTTGAAATGGTCACCCATCCACGGACCGACCTTGTCAAGCGTTGCTTAACCTTGATCATCGACCCGTGCGGCTGTTATTACTTAGCCACGAGCTCCTCCTCTTCTTCATAACTAACATTGCATAAGTAAATCAAATAATATTTTGCAAACAAAACTGTACAAAATGAGGTTCAAATTTCAAAGGTTCAATATTTTGGCATCGAGCGGGCGCACGGCCAGTACTGCGTTAACATTGGGCGTATATATCGCCTTAACATTGGGGCGTATATATTGCCTTAAGAGTTGGCTTAAATGCTTGAAATAAGATTAACAAAGAACACTTAACAAAGTATCCGAATGTCTGTTCCATTGGAAAATCTATCAGGTTTCGGGTTGCTTCGGTAATTACAAGGTACTTTTTGAAGTTCTCCTCCTTTAGTAGTAATCTTGGACCGTTTTGAAAACGTCTGATTATCCCTTCACTTTTTATTTTTTCTTTCTGCCTTTGCCCTGCAGTGGGACAGAATAGGCTGAAAATAAATAATAAAAGAAATAAAATAAATAATTTTTTTTTTCGGATGGTTTCGTCTTGATGACCCAACATAGAGAGAATGTCAATTCATTAATGATTGATCGTTATTTCTGTGCATTGGGAAAAACTTAAAAAATCACAAACTAAGAAAACTTAATACAGTACATAGTATATTATTATTTAGTCATCATCATCATTCCCCCAGGCGTCGCCACATTGACCAATCCCGTGCGTCTCGCATCCAGCGCATTCCCGCAACCTTACCCAGGTCATCGGTCCACCTAATGGGAGACTTTTCAACGCATCGTCTTCCGGTTCGCGGTCGCCATTCCAGAAGTTTTCGGCCCCATCGGCCATCCGTTCTGCGAGTTAAATTTCGCAATTCTTCGGGCTATGTCGGTTAGTATTTAGATATATTATTATTATTGGCCTGTGTCCCAGCATTGAAAAAGGCTGATGATGATGATGATAGTATATAAATTAAAGGCACACTAGTCGAAAATTCTTTCATACAAACGTAGTCTAGGGATTATTCCACTGTTTGTCTTTGGCCTCTCACCCACAGATATAACGGTGTATTGCTCTCATCAAGCAAGAGACAAAAAAAACATTTTTCTTTTTAAATACGAGGCTTTTGGCTAATTTGTACCTATAGTGAATGCCACTCTTTATTTTGTATTGTGCGTTTAGTTTGTGCAGAATGAACAATTTTTCTTTCTTTTTTTTTTACGTTCAAAATATAAAGTGATATCAATTTGTCTCATCATTATCTAGCCCTGTATGGAAGACACTAATTTTAACACATTTTTGCGCGCAAATAAATGCCATAAGTATATATAATGCCATATATAGCGGAAAATTTAAAAACGGCCAATATACAGATAGATTAGTAGTTCAACGATGCAAATAATTTAATTTTGAACAGATACGTTAAGTCGTTTTTTCATGATATCCAGACTCCCAAAGGTCTGATTATAAAATTTCGCGCGCTCGGTTTCGTCCTAAATCATTATCCATTTCGTTTCACATTTGCAAAAGTGTGTATTCGTACGCGAACTAGCTTCCAACTGCTCATCACAGCATCTATCTCTTCCGCACGTGTTGTCGGTTGATATAAAATGCATTTTAACCCCGCGCACAAAATAGTTCGTGCCGTCGACTAGTGTAACCTTAAGTTCTAAAATTCAATACGTATCAGTTTGCTAGTTACTAGAATAACAGCCATCAAACTTAAAGTATGCAAACTCCAATTACTGAATCTCATAACGCATTAGGCTAATTGTTTTCTTACTGCCTTTATTTATATTACTTACGTCCACAATATTCAAATGAACAGCAAATGGAACAGAGATAAAGCTCACAGCAGCGCTGTTTAGTAATAGTGAACATTCAATTTTGCCCTAAGTTTGTGCAGCGCTGGGAATAATTGATTAATGAATGACGTTATGTATGCAACACTGGTGCCACCTATTAGTTTAGGGTCAGATTATCTAAAGGCGAAGTTGAGGCTTGAATAAATTAGACGGTAGTTTGTTGTTCATGGTCAAAATCGAATTAACGACAGCAGGTTTCGTACACTTGTGTAGTAGAGAGTTGCTTGTCTTCGACCGAATAGTGATGTAATATGAGAGTAAAGAGATCTTACTCTCAGTGTTAAAACTATCATGTTCCACTGTGTGAGAGAGACATATTTATACAGGATGTTTGGTACCATCCCTTTTACACAACGGAATCGCGATGGCATTGTCACATCAAATTACGGCTCCAGTTCGATACATGTAAGTTTGCCTTTCTGTGAAGTAGGCTACAAATTACTGCCAGTAATAATTCTTAAAAGACCCATGTAAAACATTGGTACTTAGCTGAATCCGGTAAGACTGGAAGCCGACCCCAATATAGTTGGGAAAAGGCTAGGCAGATGATGAATAATTCTTAAAAGAATAGCCTGAGGCCTTAGTGAGAGTTTTTATTCATGTTTAATCGTGTTAAACGTAAACGACAATTTGTATTGAAACTGGATAAGCGCTGTCTAGTGGAGAAACATCTTTTTTTGTATACATTTTGACTGAGATCGTTTACTTTGTCACTAGTGAGTACGTTAAAAAACTCGGAATAAGCACATTGGTCTCAGAGCGGAAAAGTTACGTTCGCGTCACGTAATTTTGCCGTTCTGAAACCAGGCTGACAACTACTGATAGTTTTCTCTTATGCATCTGCCTCAAAATAATTCAGAGATCAATAATATGAGTCTTTTCCAAATTGTATACCGATGCAATCTGTGGCCTTGGGCCTATATATAGATCTTTTCCCACCTATGAAGCAGCAAAAATGGATATATCACAGCATCCAAAATTTGCATACCATGTACCGGTTTTAATTATTATGAAATGAATACCTACCCATATTCTTTATTATTATTCCAACACTATTCTAGCTCGCCCTTGCACATCGCTACTTTTTTAACAAAACAATATTCTGGAAACACAGCCGAAGTCTGCCAAGAAAACATGCTGACGACAAAAAATAAATTAAATCATACCCTAACGATCTTGGCATAGAATTTGTATTTGTAAGACTGTGACTGAAAGATACGCTTTTATACATCCGTTTGAAATAAAAAGCGTTGAAGTGATTAATAAAAGTGCATTTAGATAAAAAATTATTAAAGCTAAGTCGATAACGATGCATTTACTTTTATTGTGTCTTTCTTTAAGTACTTTTAAACGTTTTTTCTTTTTTTGTGCGTGTTAAGGACGATATTATTTTGAGTAAATTGTCGATTGCTGGCAGAATGGTTTTGAAATGATGACGGCTTAGTTTTGTTTCAGTTTATCAAGCGATGATATGTTCCACGATAATGGTGCCGCTATCAAATCAAAGGCTTATATTACCAATTGCACTAATTAAGATTAGCGTTGTTAAAATACTAATAGAGTTATGAATATAAATTTAGATGGTTGGAGAGGAAGGGGAAGGCCAAAGAAAAGATGGATGGACTGTGTGAGGAATGACATGAATTAAAAGAAAGTCAGTGATAGCGTGACGGGGGACAGGACGGTATGGAAGAAGAAAACGTGTTGCGCCGACCCCAAGTAACATGGGATAAGGGCAGGAAGAAGAAGAAGTTAGGAAAATAAATGCTGGACAGCACCTTTTTAGCCCTTAGTCTCTTAAATCATTTTTTTTTTTTCAAGTAAGAGATTTTATACGATACACAATAAATAGAACCTATTGAATAAAGAAAGAAAAGAAAATAAATATTTGTTACTCGCACATGAGATACTGATCAGATGCGCACACTACAATCCAAGCTAATATCCGCCTTCACCGTTTAACAATCGCACACCTGACACACTTCTTCACGACATACACGCAAAAAAAACGCCAACCATACTTAGTAGCACAGCAACTTTTTTCTTATTACATTACTGCGTATCGCGTTAGCTATCGCTACTCTCGTTTCATTCGTCGGCTCCCCCTGACATCCAACACAAACTGATGAGGGTCGCGAGTGTGGGAGACATTGCCGCAAGCCCACATAAGCACGGTGTTAAATGTACAAAGCTGTAGGACCGTCTGACTTCTTAGACAGACTTGTAGCTTGTAGGTTTTATGTTTGAGTTTTTGGAAAACAAAGGGATTTCATTTGGTTGTGAAAAGACGACGTGATATTGCTATGGTGGTGTACAACAAATAATTATCGATTTTGTCGTACGGCTACAGGAGTTTCTTATTTCATAGACAGACAGCGATGTACGTTTTTAACATGATTTTATTAGATTGGTATGTATGTATCTATGTAACGGAATCTTTGAACGTGATTTTCACCCTCTTTAAACTTTGGATTAATTTGAAACTTAGCACACTTATCAAGGACCGATGACAATGCAATAATTTATATGGTTTGTCTCATTATCCTTACCAGGATCTTCAGGATTAGCGATCGAACTGAAAAGTAAAAAATAAATAATAGGTTAAAAAAGGCTTTAATAAAAAACCTAACTAAAAAGAAAATAAAAAAAAAATACAAAATACAAAATTTTAACGTTGTCTCGGAAAGACTTTTCAAAATTAACATGCATTCGGCCTACACTCTTATCCGATATTGTTGCTTTGGACCAAAATTTACTTATAACCTTCGCTCCTCTCATTTATGGAAACACCCACAACTTTTAGAAAAAGTAGACCAAATTATAAAAAACACACTTTCATCTATCCTAAATGTGGCCTTGGACGACCGAGCATGGCAACAAGCCACGCTTCCCATTCGCCTGGGCGGCCTCGGCGTCCGCAAAATTTCAAGTATAAGTTTACCAGCCTTCCTCTCCTCGGTCTACGGTACTGATAAATTAACCAGGAACATCTTATCTTCCTCACTGGTTGATTTTGAGGTACCGTATTTGACCGATGCGTTGAACGCTTGGAAAATGGCTTGTCCCAATACGGAATTGCCCGACAACCTGTCCTCACAGAGACGTTGGGATGTGCCGCTCTGCAGTATTATACAGAATAATCTTATAAATACATCGTCTAGTACTGCTGAGCGAGCGCGTCTGCTGGCTGTGGGGGAATGGGAGTCGGGTTTGTGGCTTCAAGCACTCCCGTCATCCACCATAGGCACTATGATGGATGACTCTTCGTTTCGGCTCGCAACCTGTCTACGCTTAGGCGCACCTTGTGTTGCTCCACATCGGTGTCAATGTGGTGAAGCTGTCGGCAGCCTTGGGCACCATGGCCTGTCTTGTTGCAAGAGCGCAGGACGCATAGCACGGCACGCCAGCATCAATGACATTATTCGTCGAGCCCTTGTCACCGCCGGCGTACCAGCTGTATTAGAACCTAACGGCTTGGTACGTGACGATGGGAAGAGACCAGATGGCATGACATTGGTGCCGTGGAAGGTGGGTAGGCCTCTGGTGTGGGACGTAACCTGTGTCGACACCCTTGCGCCATCTCATATTCCTAGTTCGGCGGGCTGTGCTGGCGCTGCTGCTGCGGCTGCTGAGGCCCTCAAGCGGCGCAAATACTGTAACCTAATTGGTAATTACAGTTTTGAGCCGTTTGGGGTCGAAACGCTTGGGTCATGGGGCCCAAGTGCACGTCTCCTTTTTAAGGAGATCTCTCGCCGACTGATCGACACCGTGCGTGACCAGAGGGCTGGCTCTTTCTTTGCGCAAAGAATCAGCATTGCCATTCAACGTGGCAATGCCGCCAGTCTTCTGGGCACGTTCTCGGATGACAGCGATGTGGATGAGTACTTCGACGCCTAAGTGTACCTTTCTTTTGTATATAGTGTAAGTAGTTAGTTTAATTTTAAGTTTGTAAAGTTTACTTTTGTTTAGTTTTTAAGTATGTACATATTCTTATCCTTTTTTCTTTTAATTAAACGATACTAAAAAGTAAAAAATAATTTTCAATAAATTTAAATTAAGAATAGTGCGATAAATAAAAAAAAATATTGTAAAAAAGCGTGGAGTGCTTGATGTCAATTGTTGTGATATTTTATTGACAGATTTAAAAGTAGTCATTTTGAAAATATCTTTACAATGCATGTCTTCGAAAAGAGCGTTTTCCACGCAGCCAAACTGTGCGGAAAGTGTCACTTTTTTTTACTAGTGCTTTTTACTTTCGCCGCATAGAGTTTTTATTATTTGAGAAAAGTTTTAAAAATTAGTTAAGTACAGATTATCATTCATATAAAAGGCAAAACAAAACTAATATTTCATTTAAGGCGTTTTTAATTACTCTAGATTTAGATTTTGATCAATAAATTAATTTTAAATATTCATTAAATATGTTTGGCAGAATGAATATTTTGCTCGTGCCTTTTTGCGTTACGACGTGACAACTATTTCCACATGCGCAGTAGATATGCCCGAGGAACTATGAACTTAGTTAATCTGTGGATATGCTGAGCGCCCTTGAATAAGCGCCATTTTATTAATTTCTTGGTTGGTTCAGATATTTTTTTTTTATTTCCTCGCACAACATTATATCCACTCACTCGCTTCGCTCGCTCGTGAATAAAAATATAGCTCATCGGAAATCACCTACTTCCCGCACTTGTAGCATAAATAACTATAAAAAGCACCCCACGCATTTTATAATAAAATATACTTTTTTGTTAATCACACTATTCTTAATTAAATTTATTTTCTACTTTTAAGTTTGGTTTTATAATCAAGAGTTTGAGTTTTTTTAAACGATTATTTATTATGTTTGATATTTTTTGCTTGTGAAAAGACAACGTGGTATGGCTATAGTGATGTCGAGCAAATCATTCTTGATTTTTTCATACGTAAAGGACCGTCTGACTTTTTAGATAAGACTTGTAGCTTGAAGGTTTTATATTTGAAAGACTTTTTGGATAACAAAGGGATCTTTTTGGTTGTGAAAATATGAAGTGGTATGGCTATGTTGATGACAAGCAAATCATTATTGATTTTCTTGTATGGTTATAGGACCGCCTGACTTTCTAGACAGATTTTTGGTATTTAGTTTTTATTTTTGAGAGTCTTTTGGAAAACAAAGGGCTGCCGGGGTAACTCGTATTGTTAGGATGCTGTAGTGCAAATAATACTGATTGATATTGTCAAAAAAAACATGTTATCTATCTTAAAATATTCATGTTGTAAAAAGTAAGGCGATCTGAAACTATGCTTGAAAGCTTAAATTTTAACAGCTTTTATAAAGCTAGGTAACTATTTCAATTAGTTTTTATTTTACGTTAAACTTCGAACGTTCCATTCTCATTAACAAAGTTTTGCATACTGCGAATAGTAAAGTGTGACATTTCATAATTGTTGGGTATGTATTCCAGAAGGAATTCCTTGATATTAATGTTTTTGTTTAGAAAATATGTTTTTTGAAGCAAAAGGATCGTAGTAGGTGGCTTTCTGTAGTTTCTGCCTACCCCCATGGGAAAAGACGTCAGTTGATGTATGTATAATTTTTCAATTAAAATATTATTACGAGTATGTACCTAATCACAAATACCTAAAATAACATTTTCTTTGATGAATGAGATGTCGAGAATATTTCTATAAAGAATGTCATTCTTCTTCCTAAATACTTAATTACTTAACTTAATTATATCCTTGCGTAAGTATCTGCGTCTATATTTAAACCCAAATTGTTTTAATTAAAGGTCGCACCAGTATCGGGCCATAACAGTTCAAATTAAATCTAGTTTACGCTCGCAAGAGCTTGTTATGGGGACGGCTTCCAGGGCCCCATTTAATGACAATGCGACATTATGTCAAAAAATTATATAATTGACATATTTTTAACACCAACCACAAAAAGAGGGGTGTTATAAGATTGACGTGCGTTGCTGTGTATCTGTCTGTAGCATCATAGCGCCTAAACGGATGAACCGATTTTGATTCTGATTTTTTCGTTTGAAAGGTGAATCTGTCGAGAGTGGTCTTAGCTATGTTTGGTTGAAATAGGTTTAACCGTTCAAAAGTTATGGGCTGTTTTCTGTTTGAGTATTTTCGCAAGATATCGTGTCATAATTACGTGTTCGATAGATTGTTGATCGAAGCGTGTCTACTACTAGATAAATTATGTAGTTTAAAAAGTATGATATAAAAAAACATTGCCGGGGGTTTTTGAATTTTTACTTGTTGCGTTAGGTGCTGTTACTATCTTACTTCTTACTAATATTATAAATGCGAAAGTTTGGATGGATGTATATTTGTTACTCAATCACGCCAGAACGGCTGAACGGATCTGTATGAAATTTGGCACAGAGATAGATTATAGTCTGTAATAGCACATATGCTAGTTAGGCTATAGACTTTTATCCCGGTGTAATGTTCCCTTGGGATAAGAAAATACTATTCACGAGGGTGAAGCTGCTGGCAGACGCTAGAAGAAAGAAAGAAATGAAAGAAATTTTGAAAATTTAGAAAATTACAGTACCTATACATTAAATAATAAATCTATATATATAAAAATCAATTGCTGTTCGTTAGTCTCGCTAAAACTCAAAAACGGCTGGACCGATTTGAATAATTATTTTTTTGTTTTGTTCGCCAGAATACAGGGAAGGTTTAAAAACAATAAAAAAGTAGGTAGGTTGAATATGGTAGGTAGGTAGGTTAGATAGGTAGGTAGGATAGGGTGGATATGGTAGGATAGGGTAGGTAGTGTAGGGAACGTGGGGTAGGGTAGGTAAGGTAGGGTTGGTAAGGTAGGGTTGGTAGGATAAAAGAACAATGGAATCAAAAAAATAATGTTAGGTGTTTTGTTATTTTTATGGCAAAACAACGTTTGCCGGGTCAACTAGTTAGAAATGTTTTTTTCTTAATATTTTTGTGACATGTATTGTAATAACTTGACTTTATAATATTGTGTCTTGTGACATATATTAGATTAATTTTGTAACAATTTTTTTTTGTAACTTATTTTAAATTAATGTGATTAAATTTTCTATCATTATTGAATTTATCTCTGTGTGTGTGTAATAATTGATTTTAAAATTTTAAGTATGTAATAATCGACACAATGTAAATTGTTTGAGAATAAATAAATGCAATGAAAATTGTCAGATTGTCCGCTGTCACCGATCGCCTGTCAGCTTCATTAAATCCCCAGCGGCTCTCAAAGTTACATTATATAAGCGGTAAATATTGTCAAAACTCCAAAATTATTGTAATTAAACACGTGACGTCAATTCATGCTTATTGGACTGATGTAATGCTGTCTTGGCCCCCTGTAGTACCTACTTTTAGTAAAAAATCATATATTTTGTATTCGAAGGTGTAGTGGTGCCCAAAGTCAAGAAATAATTTATGAATTTACGACCCACAATAAATATGATAATTCACCTGTTCGCGCCGCGCCGTCGAGTGAGTTTCCACGTGAGAAAATATCCTGAATATGAATTTCCCTTATGGGGATTTTATTTTAGGTAAATGTCTGAGTTTGATATATTTTTTCTTGGTACGTGGGTAGTAAGCTAGTTCACTAGCCTTTTTTATTTGAATCTCCATTTTAATGAAGATGCTTATGTTTATAGATTGAATTTTTCATCGTCTATAGATTTTATTAAATATACATAAATAAGTAATCTCCGATTTCGAAGTTGGGTATTTTCCGAACTCTAATTTAATCTGAAAATCTATCAAACTTGTCAAATTAATAAGTTATTTTTATCTCCCTTAATTAACCGGCTTCTGCTATGCAAATATTCCAAATATTAATTCAGCAATCTGAAAATGAATTATCTTCAAAATAAATACCTAGACTGAAAATAAACAACAATAACCTAATCTCCCCTGCATCGAAACTGTCTAAATTCGAGAATCTAATTGGCGTAATCAACCTCATTCATCATATCGCGCTTAATGCTTTGTGAATGTTGATTAATGACCACTTTATACGCTCGTCTCGAAAATTCAAATATGCTAACTTTGTTCTAGACAGACTTTCTGTTGAGTTCGTCCCTAAATTATTTACGTTGCTCGAAATTCTATTCAGAACAAAATACGTTTTAATCCCATGTGATTTGCCCTGTTTTAGTTATTCTGAAAATGGTTTGAAACATATCGATTTCTGAGTTAAGAAGTTTGAGCTTGAGTATTTGTTTTTTTAGCTTGAAAACCTGTCATAGTTAGGTATTAAAGTTGGATTTGACACGTTCTTTATTCAAAATCTCACTGAAAACTGGCCCATACTTTGTGCCCGTATCATACCTGTTTTCTCAAGCAACGTTATTTTTGTTGTAAGAGTGTGTCTGCACATAAAATCGCAGGAAACGGACATTTTCTCAGACCTACACCTTGTCGCCCTTACATTTATTAATCTCACTACTTAGTAGTTTTTACTTCTTCCAAGTTATTAATTCCGCTCTCATAAAGCTCCTGCGGTAAGCGACATTACCTTTACATTATCTGGCCATCATGATACCTACAGTTGTCAAAACAAAAAAAAAATGTTGGGAACTGCAGCCGTAGTCGGGGTTGACCGCAGTAAACCGAGCAAGCGGAAAGAAATTTTCATTTGATATTCCGTTTTTATGGGGCAACTTGGTTGTTGGTCCGCCAACGTCGTTAGAGGTCGCGGTGTGTGTGAGAGCGGACACTGATTTGACTTGTCTTCCAAGAATTGTGATTGAGTTATTCAGTGATACGGAACCAATTGCTCTCATTATTGAGTGGCGATTAGAATGCCTTTGTCTCCGTATTGATTTCGGAAGGAGGCCTTGTTCATTTGCTTGGTCAATCATGTATATTTTGTCAATGACTTGACTATATTACGATAATAAATAAATATATAAATGAGTCTTTCCACATCGATAACTGCAGCTTATTTGAGCTCTACTATTGTTAGTAGGTTGATTTTGTTCTTGTTCTTGATTATGACAGATGAGATTCGTATACAAGCACACCTTTTCAAATACTGGTTCGCATTTGCCCTTTTCTTAATTCAAAGATCATATTTACGTTTTTTACTGTTCATGTCATCCGTCGCCAACAAACACGCCCCTGCCTTACGGTATTCAGGCCCTGTAGTAATGTTGAAAGATTCCGCTAATGTTGCCGTATTTTGAACACCACATATGTTACGCAATACCATTGTCGCAGGCGCGTGACGTTAATATACCCACGTCAGAACGTCAAGGAAACAATTTTGTAAGCTCTGGCAGTGTCAATGCCTCCTCTCTTGGGTAGACATCTACATGATGTATCTTCCTACTCTCATTAGGTATATTTTCGGTTGTGTTATTTTTGTTACGACTTGGGTACTTTATTTTCGGAATGACAACTCTGATGAAAGCTGGTCTAATGAAAATGTTATTTTGAATGAAATAAGATATTGAAAATGGAAAGTCGCATTTCACAATTACAATCTACACTAATATAATATTATTAAGTTGAAGAGTTTGTTTGTTTGAACGCGCTAACCTTAGGAACTACTGGTTGGAATTGAAAAAATATTTTTGTTTTCGATAGTCCATTTGTCGAGGAAGGTTATAGACTGTATGACATCACGCTATGATCAATAGGAGCGGAGCATAAATGAAAAATGTTGCAATACGGCAAAATATATTCCTTTTGAGAGCTTCCGTTGCTTGCGCTGCGTAAGCTGCTACTTTCATGTATGTAGGGTACCAACCTAGGCAGCCAGTTGACGGGAGCGAAGCCGCGTGGGACAGCTAGTCATAGATATATTAGTGAATTGAGGGTATGTGTTTTTGTAATCCAAAATAGATTTTTACGTCTAAACAAGGACGGTTCTGTATCTAAGGCATTCGTTTTCTTCCATTGTAATATAATCAGACAAGACGTGTACTTGTACTTTTCTGAACAAAGTTCTATAAATCTGCCGAATTAAAGTCTAACGGAACTGGTAAAAGAGCAAACCAACCGAACCAACCATTCATACGGAAAGACTAGTGCTCCTGTAACTCTTAACTGAACAACACATTGTCTACAATATGATGTCGCCTCTCTCAATAAAAACCATTTGCCAATAATATAAGAGAAACATTAATTGTAGGTTTTATTACACCTAGACACGACCAAGGTAGGGGAGAGCGGGGCTAAACGTGCCGATTTTCATAAAATACAAAATTGAGCGATGAAAATATTGTGTTTCTGAATAGTTATATTATTTTGTGCATCGTCAAACAGTTTTCTTACCATAACGTTTTTTTAGAGATCGATCGGTACGGAACTGCTTACTCCGGTATGGGTCTGGTTATCCTTCAAAAATTTAATCTTAATTTACACACGCTAAAAGAATGTATTGTAGTTAGATTTGTATACTATCAAAAGTTAGCAAAAAAATCAAAGGAAAATATATTATTCCTTGGGGTTAGTTGTTCCGTCGGTTTTAATTTTTTTCCAGAACTACTATTTCATCATAATGGAAGCAATTAAAACGGCTCCTTCAACGGCATAGTGTCATAAAGTTTCGCGATAAACATTATACGACACGCTCCGTTTTTTTTGCGTTCCTATTCTCATCGGAACAACTTACGGCACGTTTAGCCCCTCTCTCCCTTACTTAATTTGTTTGCTTGGTCATACACCCCGATTTAATCAGATAAAATGGCTGCCTTTTAATAACTAGAAGTATTTTAATTCACCATCTTAATGAAGATTCCTTTTACAGAATAATTTCTCGAAATGCCCGACTGAGCTTTTTAAATACTTTAGTCATATTCTTTTTTAATGTAGTGTTGTAAACAAAAACCTGCAGTCCATGAAATTGTTGTCCAAATATTTCAGAGCATTCCATTTTCGTGTTCATCTCTTGCGCTTCTACGTTTATTTCGGCATGAGAACAATTTATCTTCAACAAAAGGACGGCCAATTAAACCGAAATTATCTTTTAGCTAGAATAGCGCACAGAACTTGCGAATATGCCAGACATTACCATAGAGATGAGACCGCACTTTCGTTGCCACAAAAGTTCGCCGCGGTCGCAATAGAGAAGTCGACTTATTTTTACGAGGTAACTCCGTGTGTGGCTTCCACAATAGCGTCGGATGCCTCTAATTCATAAACCTTTCGTTATTTTATAGCCATCAGTTTAAAAGTTTATATATGAGGTTCTTTATTATCTTTATTACCTATAAAATTCAGTCTTTAAAACAAAACTGTTGAACACTATGCACAGTAATTTTGAAGACCATTATTTTTTGTTACTTTAATAAAAATATTCATTATTTTATTCCAAAACGTGCTTTTTGCCTTGAAGGGGATGGATTACGTTTGATGAAGCTCTTTAAGGCGATATATACGCCCCAATGTTAACGCAGTACTGGCCGTGCGCCCGCTCGATGCCAAAATATCAATATTGAACCTCCTTTTGAACAGTTTTGTTTGCAAAATATTATTTGATTTACATTTGCTATGTTAGTTATTAAGAAATGCCAGCCAAAAATTTTTCTATGTAAAAATATTTTTAAACATCCAAGTCGTTGTGGAGGAGTATCCAAAAGTAGCGAAAACTAGCGTGTTGTTTATTATTTTTTTAAAGAAAAACTATTTGTTATACGAAAAAACCATGTGTTAAAAATAATATACATGAAACAGTAATAAATATATATTTTTTTCAAACCTTTTAACCTAGCCGTTACTAAGGAAAATGCTATAGAAAATTACCGTTTTCCGGGACTTTAAAGCGGATGTAGGCCCTTAATAGATCAGAAATATTTACTTACGATCATACGTTACATGAAACCTGCAACTGATTTTCACCATGCCTGGTGCATGGTTCTCAGTTTCACCATTTATTTTCAAGACGAGCTTTTGGTGCAATAAATGTGAACACTCCACTAGTTCTTTACAATAGTATGCTAATGTAGGTACTTATGATATCTGCAAATGAAACTTGGATGTACCAGATGAAGTATGAACGCTGAATTAATGCTATGGAAATTTCGGTGTTCATGAAGAGGAGCTGTGTTGCTTAGGAAAACGGAATTGCGCATGAGTTTATGTAAGGTTAAGAAGGTTTGAATGATTCGAAAGATGAACACTTTGGGCTTTTGCGAATGAGACAAGAGGCTCGAGAGAAGAGCCATTCGATTTTTGTGATGGCGATGTTCGAAACGTCAAAATGGATTGATCGCGTGACGTTTCAATAGAGCTTGTCTATCCCATACATTTTTGACATTTTTCAAATAGCTATTGCAACTCTTTGATAGAAATTCACTAGTCTAGAGATTCAGGCTCATCCAAACTAATACTAAAACTAATAATATTATAAATTCGAAAGTAACTCTGTCTGTTACCTTTTCACGCCTAAACCGATTTCAATAAAATTTGGCAAGGAGAAAGATGGCATCCTTGGGAAGGGACATAGGCAATTTTTTGTCCAAAAAATAAAAAATAAATTTGTTAGGTAGGGTAGGTAGGCTAGCGTATTTAGGGTAGGGTAGGTAGGTATGTAGGTAGCCAGTTGACGGGAGCGAAGCCGCGGGGGACAGCTAGTATAAAATACCAGAGTACAAAAAATCGCATGCCAATTTATATCATTAATATCCCAAAATCCCGATCAAAAACTACAAAGTCTAAATAAGATTTAAATAAAACCAAAACCTTATCCATGCTAAACTACAGTAATCGGCTTAGCAGCGAGTCTTAAAACACTAACTTTAGGGTGGTTTGAATAAAGATTATAGCGCCACATAGGAAGGTCCCAAGGTCAACATGAATATTAATATGACAGTTGCCACCTCGGAGGTTCTGCTTTAAAATATATTTCTCCTTCAGGTTTTCCTCCTTTATTTTTTCTCTCGGCTATTACTTTCGCATCATCTACTCATACGTTTGTACCCAAATGGGACCCGATATTATTAAAGTTTTTGCATTTAATATCTACTTGAATTTCGCACTAGTGCGCGCTCGTAACATCCCATTTAAGTTCCCGATGTAGAAATGAGCTTAATTGCTAATTCCTTGAACATTTTCTAACGAATTTATCCTCCATGCTGAAGGTATTCGCTTGCCAACTTTAGAAATAAAATTAGACACTTATCCTAACTTTGTGGATATAGCACACGAAGCGGTCCTGTAAAAACAACTTTTAATTTGGTTGTTTGGGCTAAAACGGCTAGATTTTCAATTATTTACAATTTGGTATCCGACATTCAAATTCCGTCCTCGTCTTGGGAGTATTTCCCTTCTATTGAAACAAGCGCATCAGGGGTCAACCGCTAGTCTCCGGGCTATATGGGTCAAGGTAACTGTGCCCCTTATAATCCTATTCAGCGTTCGTGCTCCGGTTACTCCCGAATCAAACAAAAACGGGGGTACCGTTTCAAATGCAATTGCGACGAGGAAATTCGGATGCATATCTAATTTGTCTAAGTTGCTGTGTTTGTAGAGAGGCAAAACTGCGTTTTTGTATTTATTTCGAAAGTAAACTTACATTATTTATGTTGTATAACTACAACAATGGCTTTCTGAAAATGTAATAGTTGATGCTTTAATAATAATAGTAGATGGAGAAATATTCCGACCCTGGATAAGAAGATAGATAGTACTAAATTAGGAACCGCAATGAGGAATGATATGACGGGTGGAAGTGACAGCTGTGGAAATGTTAATGAAAGCAGGTGGAGGGTGCCAAGAAAAGCTCCTTGGTTGTTGTCTCAATATTTTACTAATTAATTCCGTGGGCGTGAGTAAACCTCTTTTGTAAGTGATTTTAAGCACCTCGTTCCACGCACGCATCGTATGCTTGATTTAGAGAGATATATTGTAAGTACACAATTTAAATGAAGAATTGCACAAAGATAATTTATGAAGATATATTTTTGATAACATTATGCACTGGTGTTTTAAAGTGCCTTGCGTTTTGATTTTTTTTTGCCTTCTTGGCTATTTTTCTCTAGCCTTTTCCTATCCGGTTCTTTTAGGGACGACTACATTTTTCTCTAGCCTTTTCCTATCCGGTTCTTTTAGAGACGACTACATTTATCTCTAGCCTTTTCCTATCCGGTTCTTTTAGGGACGACTACATTTTATATCTTCGAAAGCAATTGTTTACTATAAAACTGCCTCTCATTCCATCCAATTGTGGAAAACGGACTCACACTCCTGCATAATTCGCTCTATCAGTGTGTCTTACATATTCAGATCTTGCAAAAACAACGGGAATTCCACTAGGAAGCGGGCGTCAGAATAAATTATAGGATATCTGCTGAAATAGAATTTATTCTTGATCGGTTAGGATTGAGCATCACAACGGGCTCTTGATCGAATCACACGGAAAACTCTATTTTAGACGTACAGCACTGTGTATACCGGGCTCCGTTTCGTTGTTTTATTTATGAATAAATCGCAGGTTGGTTAGAGAGTGCCCGCTCGTATGATCGCTCCTAAAATTGAATTATTTCCAGGTCGACTCCCCTTTCGGGCGATCCCGGAACGTCGAACATAGTATCCCCAATTTGCATGGTTGCGCTGTTACGATGCAACAACGAAAATTTGATTTATTTAGAAGCGAGGCGCATCGTGCAGTTTCGTTTTGGTTTTACCACAACAGTTTTTTATGGTTAGGTCAGCTGTCTGTAATTTGTTTAACTAAATTCCAGATGTTGCCCTGTCATATTTTTTGTTGAATTGTCCTTTTTAAGCGATTACGTGTTTTCCAGCATTTTTGAGGTTTGAATATTTAGCAAACTTCATGATAAACATTGTAGCTTTAAAGCTACAATTGTCTAAATTGGCTACGATGTTCAATATAGCGAATCGAAGTCTAAATTTAGTTACTCTGATAGGTCGATTGATTATTTCGCCTGGTAAACAGACCTTATTAAATAAACTGTGAGCGTTTCAGCTGTATCAATTTTATATGTCAATAGATGAGATACTCGAACGTATATATACGTTTTCTTTTAAGGTTAAGTTTAATTGTTGTAGGTCCCTATCTAAACCTGTGGCTTCCCAAAATTAAACAAACTTTATTGTGGATCACGAATTAATCATTTAAAATAAAACAATACAATTACTTTTAAAATATCATCAATCCATTTTCTCATTTCGATTTGTTTCTGCAGTGACATTGGTTCGTACTTTCTTAAATGTATGTCTCCTTAACTTCCGAAATTAGGTTAAGGATAGAATGAAGGTACTTTACTTGGCGCATAAACACGTTAATCTGCTTGTGCAATTAAATTCTGTAGCTTCGTGATAACATCTTTGTTGTCCGTTGCTGAATTTGTTAAATGATAAAATACACGAAAAATTTGGAAATTCTTTAAATTCAAACAAATTGTCAACCAAATCGCTTGTTCGCAACGATCGTTAAGACCTTGCGATATCATAAATCCTTTTTCAGCTGATCTTGAATCTCTAATGCTGACACGAGTTGGACCTCTGTTTTGTGTGAAAAAGGCACATGCCGCATTAAAAGTCCGGCTGTTTTGAGCTGGGCCTCGACAGTGGAGTGAATGAAGGCGGGGGAGGCAGGTCCGCGCAGCCTCCGAAGCGCCCGGCCGCCTGCCAGTCGACGTCGCGCCAAGCGGGAACCACCACGCGCTCCCCGCTCATATTACGCTCATCAACTAACCAAATAGTGGCATTTTATGTTCTAAACTACAACTTTGTAAGTAAAGCATCACATCAATACACGCAAATAAAACACGGATTCAACCAGTGCCTATCATCAAATCGACCTTTCCAAAAACATCATCAATTCAAACGTTGACGCTGCCGGCGATAGCTTCTTGTAGCTTTTTTGTTCGTTAAATGGCAATTACATTCGTTGCCGTGGCGAAATCTGATGGATTTTCTTAGTACGATTCGTCCGTAGTCACCTGAGATGTCTAGAGGTCGCCGCGTAGACGATGTCAGTGAGCTACTTTAGTGTGCGCGCCAATCACGTGTATTGTTCGGACTGCCTTGATTTTCTACGCATTTGATACATTCAACACCCTCTCGACAATCTTCACACGACAGTTTTTAAAGAAATGCTTTTCTATTACAAAAATGCGTAGGCGGACCTAGTGATAAATGTACCGTGAAAATTGGTATTCAAAATACGTTCATTTTGTCATGCTTATCTCACAAAGGGGTGGCTTATCAATTGTTACAAGCTGTTGCTGGGCAGGTTTTTCTAATATAGCGAAATGGGGCTGTATTTAGTATCTATCCAATACAATTTGTAAAGTTTTATTTGGTATATTTTCTGTATTCAATATTTTCAGTCATAAAAGAAAACGAATTGAAAAAATTCAGCACCTATTCCAACATCGCAGCGAAAAATATATGTACGATATTTGTAGCATTTGGCAAGCCACTGACATTTGGTACTCCCTTTGTAGATCGCCTACATATCGAGTGGGATCGCCTGTAAGTCCTTGTTAACTGTCGTAAGCCCGCCGTGTAAGCCCACTACTAGTTTATATTAGATGGGCATTCCTGAAACTTTCCTTTTTATGTAGAGTTACTGATTTAAGTGTAGGTACTGAACGTGATTGGTTATTGTTGGTATTGCGATGTTCACGCCTGTTTCAATAATGAGTTTCTATTGTTCTTTTGTAGTTAAGTCGCTACTAGGTTTACAGCAAGTCTGGTTCATTATCTATAGGACTTATGATTATAGCTTAGTGGGGACTATTTAAATATGTTCATTCATTCTTAATTCCCTAGCTAAGTAAGAATGAATGAGTTGTAATGTAAGTCCCGCCGTTCATATGTAGTAGTTCACATTGTCATTGTGAACCTTGTTACACACACTACTATTAAGGCCTCAAAGTAAACCCTGGGTCTCCTCACATTAGCCCACTTCTTTAATCTGTATCAACCGCATACAGGTCTTATATTTTGCTCATAATATGTAGTAGAGTAGGTACTTGACCTGAAACACATTCAACGCTCTTATATTACAACACTTCATCACCGAAATCAGTAATTACAACCTCTAAATTAATTTGATTAAAATGGGCACTTTAAATTTTCAAATTAAAATTCTTCAGCGAACTTAATTCGACTCGCAAATGTATAACCTCATTTCGTTACCCTCTTCATGGGAGCTTTCGTTGATACGTTTCCGAGGTATAATCTAATGCTGACCCGTCTCAGTCCTCTCGTTTTCTAAATTTCGGTGTTAAGTGTGTCTGTGGTGCCCGCCAAGGCTTAACTTAAATCCTTTTTGCTAGGATTAAGTAAACGTCCAGCGTTTGATGGGTCGGGGATCAATAGGGTTGGAAGATGACACGTTGTAGCTCAATAAAATTCATCCATTATTTAGTCCGTATAGATATGAAACCTACAGATGAGAAAAATATTTCATGTAGTAATTGAAACCTTTTTCCTTGATTGTTTGCACAGGGATTTCAGACGGTAAAAGATTATTCTCATTTTTCCTAGTTACAAGGAGTGAGTACCGTTATTGTAAAACTTCTACGAATTTACGAATTTTACTTCTAAAATGTAATACCTCCTAACAGTTTTGTAGAGCATCGTGTCCGCTCGGTTCGCTTGCCGCAACCAAGTGTTACAGCGAAGCGATAAGTGTTCGAGAAATTGAAAAGAATTTAGTTAGCGCGAGTGAGCCGGTTGTGGGATTAAATTGGCTTAGTTTGCAAACCAAGGATCGCCCGGTAGGTAAATCCAAAGAAAATAATTCATTTTACATTTCATATCTATCTCTCAAAAAACTTCACAAATCCATCTAATTAAATTATAATCTTGAGGACTGATTTGTTTTCTCGATTATACTTTTGCAAGAATTGATTCATCTCAGTTTCATTTCGACAATTTAATCCTTATTAAAACTTGTTTGATGATAAAAATGCAACTCATTCATTTATTAATCTGTTACGTTTCGTCAGCTTATAATTGCTTGCTCTATAAAACCGTGATGTCTGTTATTGTTACCTACAAACCTGTGATGCTGCAGTCGAGTTTGTTTCATATTTTTAAGTTAGTAACTGCTTGTTTATCTACTTTATTAAATTCTTCTTCTGTTTATCCTTCACCATCACTATCAAAATCCTCAGCCTTTTGCAGTAATTTGCTTCGCTACTCCAAATGCCCACCACTGATCTCCACCCCGTCCCTGTCATCTATTCATTACCAGCCACTCGGCGATAATCGTCTTGCCATCTAGTCCAGAAGACTTCCTTACCCCGCGTTTGCCGATTCGCGGTCCCTACTCTAGTATACGTCTGCACCAACAGCAATCGGTTGGAGTTCTACGATGGCTGGCCTATTGTCCCCTCAGCATGGCTATCCTATCGAAGATTCCGGTTCTCTGTTGATTTCCACCAACTAACAATCGAATCTTGCAATTGAATTTCACTTGTTCCCCGTTAATTTCTTAGCCAAGTTGTGAAACTTCTTACATAACTAGTTTTCCAAATTCAATTTTGCAATTATTGGTACCAATAATAGGTATTCTATATGCGTGTTGTTTCAAATTATTGCTTTGGTATTATGCCTAACTTTCTTCATTGCCTCGATTTTGATCTTATTTATTGGCTGTTATTTTGCATATCATCATTATGGATGCAAAGTTGGTTTCTCTGAATTTTGTTGCCACGTGACTTCATAAAAGCAGCCTTTTGAGTTAACTGCTTCTAAAATGTTTAATAAGATCATGTTTAATATTTACCTTTAAAAAATACTGAAATATTGCTTTTGCTGTCTTCAAACCTTTCGTTTCAATTTTTGAGAGATCTGTGAAAAGTTTATGAGCACAGTCCCCTGGGTCATCTAAATGTCATATTTTTACAGTTGATGGTACATTAACCTAACTGTACCATGGACCATGACCCATTTCCTCTACCGCCTGAGGTGACACCCCGTTTCAATACGCGGCCGACATAAAGTGACTTTTATGCATTGCTGTAAAAATAAAGTTCCCCCGTACCCGCGTACCTGTAGGAGCTTTATTATTTTTATGTGTCACAAGTGGGAATGGCCATTTTAATTCCTACTGTGATATGTACCGTTATTGTTTTTATGGGGCATCATGCCCATTTCCTAAAATTTATTTTCAGATTTTTGTTGTTATTTTATTTTTCTAAATTGTTTCCAAGTTTTTAAAGCTGTCTGGTAAATATTAAAAAAAAACGGTACGTTTGCCGACTCTGAGTCATATTTAAGATTGTGTGCTTTTAAAACCTGCGTAGATATTAAAACGAGACCCACATTTCAAGGGTAAAACAAATAAAGAATAAACAAAAGCCCACCCGCATCATTTTCTGTTTCGCGTCCCAGAAATAAAGGTACCTCATACTTACGGCCGTATTATGTTTCCATTAGAGCTTGTTGACTTAACCCTCGAAAAACGAACAGTGACTGCGGTTTTTCCGCGTCTCACCGAAGTGGTTCGGGCACGTATCGAGGTTTACGATGCAAAGGCACGCGGCGTTTCGCTGATTTATTTTCATTATCGTGTTCAGTTGTGCCGGTGGCGATATTTTTTACCGACTCACATTGGCAAGGGATTCGTAACTGAAATTAATAAAGTGATGTCATCACCGACAGTTGAGGGTTTCTGAAAAAAAAATCATATTCATCGTTACCGAAAGTTTTATTTTCTCCCAATCGTCGTGCCAGGGGAATTCGGCAACGGACAGCTGATGCAAAACCCGGTCGACTCTGCAGAGATATCTCATTGTATGACAGCAACTGCGAACTGATGACCCACTGACCCAATTCTGGACTGCAGCAGCCAGCGATCTGTATACCTTACTATTTGTTTCGAGTTCTGGCAGTGATTCCCACCAACTTATACATATTCATACTGTTCTGCTATTCTTGAGGGAATTTGCCGGTGTTTTAGTAGGAAGTCAATTTTAATTGGTAGTATCAAATATTCATGGCTTGTTTATTTATCTTTTGTGGATGTTCTATTACATTTACTCTATGTACCGTTTTGAATTAAGGCTTGTTTTACTATGAAAAGCCTGTCTGCAAATCAATAATAACACGTAGCCCTCTGAATTTCATTTCCAAAGCTTATGCCATTTGCAATAGCTAGCAGAAGTCTTGTAAACATGTTTGTTTCCATAGATATTAATAATAGCACACATTCATTATTGTGATGTGGATATTTACATCCAGAAAGAGCAAAATAATTTCTTATTTCTGCCTCGTAATGGCTGTAAATTTTTCGCCCAACTCTTAACTTAGCTATACTTACCTGTCTCCAGTAATTCAAGACTAACGTTCAGACGGGAGCTTAGTTAGCCAGGTTAATTTGGGGAACGTTCTTCTCGCCTATATGGTGTGAATCATAAAATTTATCAAGATCTAGAAGTAGATCTTGATAAATTTACTTTATCATTTTAACAATATTGTTCTCAAGAGTTACTTACACCAGACTAACAACACACGCATTTACATATACTTTCTCGCTTAGTTGATTGGGATCCATGAATATTGAATAGCAATTACTGTGCACAACTTATTTATACAATTACCTCAATGGATCATATTCATGGAATAATTCATGCGGAATTGAACAGTACTTTGGACCGAATTGGACCTAGACTCTCATGTTCTTCAATATTAAATTCTGGACCGCAATAAACAATAAGAACATTCGATTCTATAACCGTTAGTGTTCTGCCTTCACTGAAATTGCTGTTTGAAGACCTAATAAAATGAGTATAAGGATAATACAAAAATAATGTTTCCAGTTTGCCATTACTCCGAAGGTTCCCTTTAATTGTCATTCAGCAATTGGCGTAAGCGAGGCAGTGAAATTTAATGAACCACATTCGGGTCAAGGTTGTCTGTTACAGAAACACCGGTGACACTTCATTTTGAATTTCGTATCAAGAATTTTGGAATATGGATAATTGCTTTAATTGGACCGGTACAATAGACTATTGTTTTAAATATTCATGAGTTCTCTCAACAACTGTACTACAGAACACAATTAAATTCACCAACTGGGGTCAACTAGACGTGTCTGACTGCCTTATACAGTGCAGTGTTGTCTTCCTAAAATGTTGTCGTTGGTTTAAGTCGATTCAATTTCCTCATGGTTAACACTTCACTGGCATTTCCTAACTTGACTAATTTATAACTCGGCCTATACTCGCGTAGGCTGGTTGTTGAATTTTTTCTTTTTCCAATTAAAAACGTGCACCGCTAGCGAATTCTTTCGCCTGTGCACGACTTGAATATTTTATGCCTGCAGTCTCGCGGGAAATTAATGCTGGGTGCACTAAACCATTGTGCTTAAGATTTTTCTTTGGTGCGGTTCGTTAGAATTTTAAAGATGCGATTTTGAAGATTTACTGACCCATATTTTAGGAAATATACGATGCTCTACTATAATCAATCTTCATTATATTGAAACTTCATAAAGATTTTCTCAGGTTCTGCGTTATCTTTGTTTGATTAATGTGGCAGTTGCTACTACTATAGAATCATATTGCAAGTTATTTTCAGACCTATATGACCCTTAATACCACGAACCTACATAGGAAAATAAACTAATTCAATAATTCAAACTACAAACAAGATGCCAATCTATTTGTAAAGGTTACATGCCCTCGGGAGTGATATCGAATAGGGAATTGGTTTCGTCAGGTACGCCCAGCCGCTAAGACCTAAACTGCGGCTTACCGCACGCAAGTCGGCCGCCTGAGGGACTCTCGTAACTCCGTACCCTATTATTCCACTATCTCACTTTCAGCGTACGTGAGACCCTTATTTATTGACCGAACCTGATGTAACAACGATTTGCTGCGTAAACTACGTGCTGCGCAATCTACTGCTTGCTTCGATACATATTTAAAGGTGACACAATCTTGTTGCAAGTTTAAACGTGTGTTCCATAAACTCGTACCTACCTGAGATTTCATTGAAACTTTCGTACTAAGAATTCAGTTAAACATTTACATGAACCCTGAATAACATTAGCACTGGGTTAAGTTAATTATTTTCACCACGTATTTCATTACAATACTCGTTGCCAAGATTCGTGGAAAATATCAAATAATATCCCTAACAAACTGTCAATTTATTTGATCACATCCAAGGTTTTATTTTCCACCCAAGTAAACCGTGATCGGTTGTAACTGATATTTCTTTATTCAATCTTGTGATTTGATATCCTCGACTCATTTTTTCCAGCGCAATAAATCCATCATGGTAAATCGTCAACTTTTACTGTCTTCTTCTTCTGTGTGGTTATACAAATACATTTTGTTGGAAAGCGGAACTGAAATCTGGCTTAGTAGGCGTTTCGGCCGCTGAGTTTCGTCCGATCCGGTTGAAACAGGAATTTCATTATTATTAATATTTTTGAGTGGTGTTTCGGACGAATCCTTTTTTAGAGGCAAGTGAACGTCAGAAACATAAACTCAGTAGAGGGTTTAATAACGTGATAAAAATATAACTCCCTCTTTTGCTTTTTTGCTGTTTGTTGAATATTATAAGCATTTATACCCAGACTACCAGGGGTCATGAAGAAGTCTTAATATTTGCGGGGCACGAATCATTACCGATAAAGACTAACTTAAGTACCAGGAGATTATAATCATTCAACATCAGAAAGTATTACCGAGGCTGGAATCATGAGATGTAAAAAGAGTACCGGGAGATTTTAGATTCTGACCTCCTGGCACTTCGTTTAGTCTCGTCCGCCTATGATTCTAGGCCCGCAAATACTTCTTCATGATTCTGGCCTCCTGGTAAAACTACCAGTATATATATTAACATGTAACTAAAAAAAGCAAAAGAGTATAAAGATTAACATGTAACTAAAAAAGCAAAAGAGGAAGTTATATTTTTATCATGTTATTAAACTCTCAACTGATTTTAATAGTTTTTTATTTTTATTTTGACGTCCTAAAAAAGATAAACGTACCAAAACTAGTACCCTGACCCATAGGTGCCAAATATGAAATAAAATTTTAAATAATAAGATATTCCACTCATAAGTGCACCATAGCACCTGCGAAAAATATCGATAGGTGCCGTATATGGAATACCTCAGGTGCCATTTTGTACGCTTTTTAATTGAGACTATATCTCACTGATTATTGTGATTTATCAATTGTGACTTTAACTTAAATAATATAACCCTACCTAAGGTTTTTCATTCTGACTTTACAAAATTTGCTTTAAAAAAGCATAGTCCGACCAAAACACTAAAAAATATTAATAATAATGAAATTCCTGTTTCGACCGGATCGGACGAAACTCAGCGGCCGAAACGCCTACTAAGCCTGAAATCTGTAACTATTAAGCCCCGAGACTGCGACAAGGCTGAGCCAAGTCTCAGCCTAAATTCTCATTTGTTCAGCTCTAGCTACGGAATAAATGCTTTATATTCCGCACACCTGTATGCTCCACTTAAATATTGTGAATTGCCACAACGCCCAGGTACTTGTGGAATTGTTTCTTCTTAATTTAACTTGGTTTTCAGTCTTGGGTTTCTTTTTTGTTGCCCAGTTTATATAATTTTATTCCGTATGGCCGCCAGTATTCTAAAACTAGTTTCTGGATATATTTATTCGAAGATCTTGAGAACTCTAAGCTTTAAGTATTAAGTATATTAATAGCACCGCTTACAACTTACTTGTTGAACTAGCTGAAACCAGACGTTTCGAAATCGAACTTGAATGCGGTTCTGCATTCTCTTCAAGAGAAACTTAGGAAGCGTCCTGGTGAATATTGTTTGCCCTCGAACTGGAACAGGTCTCCGCGGTTACTTCCCCCACTGAAAAGACAAACTTAAGCCATTGTGAATATTACATGGAATGCAGTTATTACGTTCTCTATGCAATTTGCAACTACCAGAACTACCGGTCTTTGTTTGCATCGTTTCAGAAATTTGATAAACTTACCCTAGTTTCTTCTTTGTTCCAACTGAAAATAAAGTATTCACAAAAATCCCAAAAGTTGTTTTTGAAAAGGTCGAGGAAAACCGGTTTAAGATTAAGTGATGGAGTCTTGTGAATATTATTGCGAGAATCGTGCTGCTTTAGAATGCAGAGCAGGTGAAAGGACTACTCGCAATTGAATTACTAAGTGAAGTGATTTAAACAAAGAGTGGTAACTATAAACGTATACGAGTGAAAAAGCTGGAAGAGTGTACTGGCTTTTTGTGCGAATGAGAGGATGCGCGTCTGGCGGTTGTCCGCTCAGCGGAGACGCTAGCGGAGGAGGTCCCGTCGATCGGAAAGGGTGTCGGGCCGCGAGCGCGACGACTGGTGCCCGCACGAGGCGCGCCGGCATGCGCTGACGTGTGCGCGGCGCTGCGCGTGCTGCGGCGCGGCGCGATGCCCCCCTGGGCCTGACATGGAGGAGGGTGGTTACTGGCGGCCATCTTGCTCGACGCTGTCGCTCGCGGAGCACCATGGCAGCTCAACGCACTTGTGTGCGCGGCACGCGCCCCAGCCGCGGCTCGCGCACCGTCATCCCCCCCATGCGCACCACTCGCACGCGCACCAGCACGCACACGCGCATCATCTGCAACACGCGCAGCACTCCTCGTGCCCCGTACACAGCCCGTTCAGACAACCCACGCCGGAGTACTGTGCCGCACATTCACAGGTACCCTTTACTTATTCAGTAGAATTTACTCTTAATTAAACATCTGAATATTTTTTATAATATAGGTACTAACAACGTTACCCTATAATGCTCTAAATTCAAGAACTTCCACATGGTATTTTCACATACGACGTCGTGATGGATGAGCTAAAGAACTCATCAAAAGAAAGAAGCGCTGACGAAGTAATCGATGGTATCAGCCCTGATAGGTCGTACGCGGGTACCATTTGTGAAACCGAGTCACGAGGTGACGGCACCTGCACCTAATTTATTACAAGTGGGTGCCTTGACGGCGGGGGCATATTTTCAATGACACAGATTTGCATCTTGCGATTGCTCTTCGCTCGACGTGAACGATGATGATAAAAAAATGTAAAGCCCTATAGCGAAGCTAATACACGCGAGGGCAAAATTCTCCCCCTGTTTGTGGCGTTAACACCAAATCGAATGATTTATGGAACGCCTGTTTAATGGCGATAGATATTTTGTTCGTAACAAATACATATTTTATAAGTATTTTCCACGTCCGGCCTTGAAACCGTATTTATTATTGGTAGTCCTACAGAAACGTGAGGGGAATGTAACACTAGGTAGCGGAAATGGGCAGACTAAGAAAAATAGCGAAATAAAAGAAAACCGACCAATGTGTCTGCGTCGACTAATGTAGTAATTACATTTGAACACAAAAGTAAACCAGAGCTTATTAGTGGGTAATAGTATCCTTATTTCTGAGATGTCTCACACAAGTAGATACTTCTTCTATTAATAAATTGCTTCCCTTCAGAAAATACAGCGGAAAAAAATTTTGAAGTTTTTCATCACACGTTACCTATAGAACTTGAAACGTGTTAGGAATATAATGGTGTATATGTTACGGCTAATACCCGAAGTGCGGCTACACCTAGTTTTAGCCGGTTAGAACTAGGTGTAGCCGCTTACTCTTGGTTAAACCTAGTACGAGCCGATTGTTTTCGGGTAAAACTAGGTCTAGCCTTCATCATACCGGCTACAACTAGGTCCAGCCATTCCCTGTTGGATAAAACTAGGTCTATCCGATATCATTCCGGCTAGAACTAGGTATTGGTTCAATTTAGTTTAGTGTTTATGCAACATGGTCGACGAAGCCCCGCTGCGCGGGGCTCCTATTTCTGAATGCAGGGTCTAAAGTAACCTAACACGAAGGGGACGACGGGAGCTGAGTTCGCTCGCTTTGCTCGCTCACTTCAGCTCCCGTCATCCCCTTCGAACCTAACCTGTCCGTGTCGGGGTGCCCTAAGCTCCCGAGGTTAGGTTAGGTTAGTTTTATCCAACAGGGAATGGCTGGACCTAGTTGTAGCCGGCATAATGAAGCCTAGACCTAGTTTTACCCGAAAACAATCGGCTCGTACTAGGTTTAACCAAGAGTAAGTGGCTACACCTAGTTCTAACCGGCTAAAACTAGGTGTAGCCGCACTTCGGGTATTAGCCGTGACATATACGTTAAGTCTTGAAAAGAAATAGGAGAAGTTTTACATTTAAGCATTATTACTCTTGAATTTAGAAACTCTTCTTTTAAGTTAACCGTATTATAACATTCTAATATAATACCAGAACTGTATAGCAGCTGGTCTTGATTGATGGGGACTTAGTACATATTATAGCGTAATGTGAGGAGATTGATGTATTTAGGTAGCCACTCTGACCGTATGAGGATGGATGGCGTTTAGATAGACTCACAAAGTATAGCTGGAAGAATTTTATGCTTAAATATGAAACAGTTTCATATTTTCCTTAACGAAAACAGAAATAATCCTCATCTTTTTGTAAAGCTTTTGATGTTAGCTTGGTACGTAATTAAGCCTAATTCAGAAATAGAAAATTCAAATTTCATTCAGGTACTTATGCCTCAATTACACATTGCCGAATTTGACTCGGCAAGTCAAGTAAAAACTCCTTTAACGATGAACTTTAAACGGAATTCTGGGAGGCTTTCATTGAAATCAAACGCGTATAAAAAGGGCGTCGAGCTAAAATAATCCTTTATTAACGTTTTCATGAATTTAGAAGGGCGTGTGACAGTGGCAACTGTGGCATCTAAATTTGTTTTTGAAGAGAACGAATGGAGGAGGCACGTTACGTTGGTGTCGAGACGTCTCATATAATTCATTATTAAACCAATACGAATAATAGCCCAGGCAAAGAACTGCAATTAGAGGCCAGTCTGCGGCAAAAATCCTAGTTAAGTACTCATCGGAATTACTTTCTTAATGGGAGCAGTAACGTTGCCTAAGCAAAAAACTGATTTTTGGGCCCTTTGACAGCCCATTTTTTTGCTGTTTTGTGATTGATAATGATAGATAAGGGCTTTTCAACTCTCGTAAAGTTTTGATTTTACTGCAATTTGTGCTCTGAGCAAGTTTATTCTTTGTTCAATGGTGCACAAAAGAGTACTTAATAAGATTCACCAATTGTCATTAGTTTTCGAGATATGAGCCAAAATAATATTTTTTTTGTGTTTATTTTTTATACTAAATCGGTGCGTACGGTAATGTAGGCTAGTCAAATTATGTTGTTATGCTCAAGAAAGCTGTTTAACATTCAAAATGCCGTTTTCTGGTATGCTTTCATATTTTGACAGCAACATTATCTATTTTGGGTACCTACTTAAAATACGAAATTAGAGAATAGTTATTTATGCTACAAGTGCGGGAAGTATGTGATTTCCGATGAGTGCTATTTTTATTCACGAGCGAGCGAAGCGAGTGAGTGGATAAATCGAGACGAGTCGGAAATCATCTTACGCACGTGTATCATACAACATTTTACTATGCATTGTGCGAGGAAATAAAAAAATATATCTGAACCAAGCAAGAAATTAATAAAATGGCGCTTATTCAAAGGCGCTCAGAATATCCACAGATTAACTAATAAAAGCTGTCACGTCGTAACGCAAAAAGGCACGAGCAAAATATTCATTCTGCCAAACATATTTAATGAATACTTATTTAAAATTAATTTATTGATCAAAATCTAAATCTAGAGTAATAAAAACGCCTTAAATGAAGTATTAGTTTTGTTTTACCTTTTATATGAATGATAATATGTACTTAACTAATTTTTAAAACTTATCTCAAATAATAAAAACTCTATGCGGCGGGCTGACGTTGGAGTTAAAAATTAAAAAAGTACAGGAAAGTAAAAAGCACTAGTAAAAAAAAGTGACACTTTCCGCACAGTTTGGCTGCTTGGAAAACGCTCTTTTCGAGGACATGCATTGTAAAATTAATAGTCTACTGAAATAAATCTTACTGCAGTTTTTTTTGTCATTAACAGTACTGAAGGAATAAAACAGTTTCGAACATAATGAAATACGAGATATAATAATAGGAAAATATCAGTAATTGGAGGCGAATCTGCGAAATTTTATTCCTAGTTAAGTATTTTCACCGGAATTATGTTTATTGTGCTAATAATAATGTTATCTAAAAAGTCCATTAAAGTCGCATGAGAGTAAAAAAATACTGACTGTCAAAGATCCTAAAAATCTGTTTTTTGCTTAATTCTATGAGAATTAAGCAAAAAACAGAGAAGATTTGGTATTACTGCAATTTATGCTATGACAAGTTTACTCCATTCCGTATAATAAATCAGTTGGTATTTTATTATAGGCTATTCATAACACAAACTATTAAATAAAACAAGTGGAATAAGTAGGAAGACAGTACAGTCGTTCCATTCATAGATATCATTTGATTAGCAGACTGGTAAGAGCTGGGACGATACTAGATACTTATGGAGATCACACTGGTACTCCACCATAGAACTAGTTATGTTATACTTCGATTTTCCTGCCTAGCATGCACAAACACCTGCACTGTACCTTAAACGATGGCAGCGAAGTCAATGACAGAGTTATCCAGATGGCTACAAATCTACTGATCGGATATAAGTTGAGTCAAATCGAAACTACAAGAATTAGCAAAGGTGAGTGAGAGTCCAATACCCCAACCTACCTACAAGGTGAGAGTCTAATTTGCCAATGCGAAACCCCGGAAACCTTCGATACAAGCAAAAATATTACAGACGTTAATCAACTTATAGATATTTCATTCCGACTAGCCACTTGGATTCTGTATTCAGTTTCATTAATTATTCTATAGCTTGTTCCCGAAGAAATGAAGCCAATGACAGAGTTATCCAGGTGGCTACAAACCTACTGATCGGATAAAACTTGAGTCAAATCGAGACGACAAGAATTAGCAAAGGTGAGTGAGAGTCCAATACCCCAATTCGAAGACCTTCCGGGGTCTTCGATACAAGCAAAAACATTACTTTTTTAATTTATTTTTTATTATATATAGGCTCGCGCTTGACCACTATCTCACCTGATGGTAAGCGATGATGTGGTCGACGGTGTAACACGCTTGCCTAGAAGTAACCTATTCACTCTTGACTTAAAGACCCCGAGGTTGTAGCTATCTGGAAACACAGACTCGTATAATGAAACTATTTTCAAAACGTTTAGTGCGTATGGGTGGGATGTCCACCATGTACCGATGGCGCATCGCCGTACGTCTTGTATTCCGATGATGAAACGGGCTAGGCGGCATTAGATCATGCAATTCCATCGCACACTCCCCGAAATGCAACCGATAAAAAACCGACATTACAAACGTTAATCAACTTATAGAAATATAGATGATACTTCATTCAGACTAGCCACTTGGATTCTGTATTCGGTTTCATTAATAATTCTTTGGCGTGTTCCTGAAATAAACAATGCTAATGACAGAGTTATCCAGATGACCTCATTAAAGTTGAGTCAAATCGAGGCAAAATACCTTTCCTGTAAAGGTGAGACTCCAATCCTCCAATTTGAAGAGCCCGGCAACCTTCGATACAAGCAAAAATATTACAGACGTTAATCAACTTATAGATGATATTTCATTCTGACTAGCCACTTGGATTCTGTATTCGGTTTCATTAATAATTCTATGGCGTGTTCGTGAAAGTTGCTGGCTAATTTAATGAGTATCCGCTTCTTCATGATGAATAATGGATTAAATGTGTGGCTCATATTTTCCGGGAGCTGATACTTTTGGTGGATTAATTCATTGGAATATTGGGTCCGTGTTATCTTATGGATATTCTTTTTGGCAAAGACGCAAAGCTAAGAAAGTATAGTTTAAGTTATTATCTGGTTCACAACAGACGAAACTTTAAACAAATTGCTACACTATAAACTGTATCCTTTTCATTTGACCGTGGTTTATCAACATTCTAGAATTGCGCTGATTCGCTAAAATAAATTTCCACAGACGAAACTTTAAACAAATCCAAAACTCAAAACTGTATCCTTTTCATTTCGCCGTGGTATATTAATATTCTAGAATACCGCTTATTCGCTAAAACAGATTTCTATAATAATGTTATAACACGCCCTTAAACCTCATTATTATATCAAATTGTTATTTACGATTGTTAGTTGAAATTCCCAAATCGTTGAACACCTGAATCATAATAAACAGTAACAGCAAATATTTACAATAGGTAGTTCAGTTATATAATCAGAACCGAAATAATTCTGCGAACAAATGTTCTTGACAACATAATGATATTTAAAGACAAATCTTACGGCATAATATTTCCTTTGCTACCGCTACCAATTTAAATTTGGGTAGTAAGCAACCTGTAATTTGAGTTTAATCGCCATGTCCTTTATTTTGTTTGACGTAGTACAATAGTATCGGCATAAAAATTATTTAAAAAAACTGTAGCAAAATCAAATGGACCACATCATCGCATCAGGTGAGATAGTGGTCAAGCGCGAGCCTATACATTTTTTTTATGAAATAAAGAGGGATATTTAGATAGACAAACACTCTCACATCACTCTACTCACATACATATATTTTTTCCGATGAATATTCAATATGTTTAAAGTTGTTAACAGCTTAGTTCCAGCTTGTTGGGATTATCGTCCAAAATAGAATCTTGGTCCTAATCCGATTGGCAAGAACCTCTTAACTTCCATCTTGTGAAAAATTTTACGTACCCAACACAAAAACTCAATTAGGTAGGTCACCAAAAAAAAAAAAACAACCGTGAATTCGTGACGAGCCCGACCTTATAGATTATTCTTATTACGCGAATTTGTGTCGTTTCAATACCTTTATTAAATTCATTTTGACCAATTGAATATTTTGCCGTCGTTTCCATAATTTTAATCTTTACGGAAACAAATTAGATGGCGGAATGGGTGTCAGAACCTGACAATTTTTATAAAATCTCCTCAGAAGCAGACCTTGGAATATAATGAATGAATTTTTGATCATCAAGAGTATTTATTTCTTAAAAAGCCATTCAAATGTAAGAAGCGGATATTATTAGATTCTTAAAGGCGCTATATAGAGACTTTTGGTTGATGTTTATTAAAATTTTCAGGTAGGTGGCATTTAATCAGTTTTCAGACTTCGTAAGGCTTTAATTCAAGAACCTTCGTGTAACTTAATTACATACTAAAATGTCGTAATATGTAATAGCGATGGTTAGAATAATATCTTTACTTTGTCACTGTTCACATAATTTACCGAATAACAATTTAGTGGAGTCCCTCCGTTATTAAATGCCAACACTTGGCATGTATATGATTAAGTAGCTCGCGACTCCGCCCGCGATATATCAGTACTTCTATCTTCCTTTTATTTATTCTGATGTATAAGCTATATTACTGAAGTTTCACTAAAATCCGTACAGTAGTTTTTGCTAAGTAAAAAACATCCATCCATCCTCACAAACTTTCGCGTTTATAATAGTAGTAGGATGTAGAGAAAAGTTTTGTGCGTATGTTTAAGGACGGCTGAAAATGATTTTTCTAAAATAGACTACATACCTACAGAGAGTTACTTTCTATTTGAGTAAAGCTTTTTTAAGCCAGACGTCTAAAAACACTGGCCAGCAGGACTAACTTCAGTCACAAATTCACAATCCCTAAAATAAACTTACCCACTTCGAAAACTTAAGTCCTCCAAGCGGAACGAGGGTATGTCCTCAACAAAGCAGAAACCCTTCCTTTAGGAATCGCGTAATCTGACAATATGGAATACAATAGCCACAAAGAGGCAGATGAAGGAAGCCCCTAAACGAAATCAGTCTACGACGATGGAATTGACAAAGCAGATTTTACCATGCATAAGATCTATGTACTCATATCTCATGTATTATCTTTTGCTAAAATATAAATGCCATGACATGTATATCGCTGTGGAGAAGTATGGTCAGAGCTAAAGAATTTAACCTGCAATTTAAGAAGTTTTAGTATTTAGTATGGTGAAAAACATTTTTTCACCATACTAAATACTAAAACTTAAGTATTTCCGTTTTAGTATGGTGAAAAAATGTTTTTCACCATACTAAAACGGTTTCTGTTTCCCTAACTTCATCGAGGAAATCGTGCCTTTGAGAGCAATTTATAGTGTGTTAGTTTTGAACTTAGCATTAATTCTGCAGTGAGAAACAAATTTATGTTATTTTAAGTGCCTCACTTTATAGTGGTCATTATCGTTTATCTAACTTGAAAAGAAAAGATTAGATAAGTCATGTCGTCGAAACTAATTGAATTGAAAAAAAAATATGCAAGTAGATTTCAGACTAGCTTAAAACAATTTCGGTAGTTCCCATGGCATGGTCAACGATTTCACGTGAAATTCCTATCGTAGGCAAAAGTTTTAGATAGCTCTATGGTATATTTGTCCTCACGGGAAATTAAAAATCTGTTCGCAGTCGTCACTCAAGCGAACATTTCCTTTATTTTAATGCCTGAGATTGTCATAACCATGTTGCTATGTAAACTGTGCACTCATATTCTAAATTCTGGGGTAAAATTTATGTTGAGCGAGATTTTCATTTCAACATAACATCGACAGTAATCCAGGAAATCTTGTATTTCGCTAGATGTACATGTTGCAATTCGTATTGTATGCAGACTGAAAGTGAAATTGAAATAGAAATACCTGACATCTTGAAGTCACCGGTACCAATACTCCTATTGATTGCAAAACGATTGTGTCGGAGATAGTAGTGCATAGCGAATGCAATTGTATACTTTCGCTGTAGACTACAATCGTGTTGTGTTTATTTAGCCTTGGAATGAAACTTTACTGATAGTAATACTTGCTCTTTTTAACACGCTTATATTAGCTTGGTATCTATGTATCAATGTAACGGAATCTTTGAACGACATTTTCACCCACTTCAAAACGTCGGATTGATTTGAAACTTTGCACACCTATCAAGGACCGATGACAATGCAATAATTTAGTCAAAGTCAAAGTACTTTTGAAAGTCAAACAAAAATTAAAATTTGCAAGTAATAAAAGTTGATTCTACCGTGCGCGTTTAAATTGTTTGTCCCAAATGCCTTACCAAGATCTTCAGGATTAGCGACTTTTTAGTTCAATTTACCATTAAAGCGTGTTTTTTAGTTTTTAGAACTACATTTTTTTTTTTTGTATACCATAATGGTAATTTAAGGCTAAAATTAATTCCACAGAAAATAAAACATTCATTTAAAATTTTGCTGTAACAGCCACACTCCTTAATCCTTTAAATAAATTCAAGGATTACTTAAGTCGCAATCCTGAGTTGCTTAATGAAATCAGATGTCGTCTTATAATACTTTGAGCCTTTTATTCCTTTGCAGTTAAATTACAAATTAATATTTTAAGTATAGGTCTGGCTTTTAAGTTAACCTAAACAGATGATTATGGGGTTAAAATCTCAGTAAAATAATTACTTTTCTGAAATCAAGAAGCGACAAAACCATTATAAATGTCAAATTACAACCTTGAAAGCATGTGTCCAGTAATGATACCGCCTGTAGGGAAACAGTTCGGACGAATCCGGTCCAAATAATTTTGGTTAATTAAAGTGACAGCGTAAACGTATTACTGAGGTTACAATTTATTAGTCTGATTTCACACTAATAAATTGCCCAAACATTTATTAAACACTAGCTTTTTCCAGCGGCTTCGCCCGCGTGAATGTCGAAAATTATCCCGAGGGAACATATTCCCGGGATAAAAAGTATCCTATGTGCTATTCCAGACTATAATCTATCTCTGTGCCAAATTTCATCTAGATCCTTTCAGCCGTTCTGGCGTGAAGAAGTAACAAACACACTCACAGACTTTCGCCTTTATAATATTAGTGTGATTAATGTTGAACATTTTAGCTTATCATAACTATTAGTTACGTGTTCCTTTTGCTGAAAATTTTCGTGTAAAAATTAAGACTTGGCATTGGCAAACT
Source organism: Orthosia incerta (assembly GCA_948252205.1). Classification (NCBI taxonomy): domain Eukaryota; kingdom Metazoa; phylum Arthropoda; class Insecta; order Lepidoptera; family Noctuidae; genus Orthosia; species Orthosia incerta. The sequence goes on along the minus strand of OX411757.1, from coordinate 7,494,159 downwards.
AATATCACTACCATGGACTTTAAAATCACAATAGAAGAGGGACGGCCACATACAAAATAAAAATCTTTTCAAAAATGTGATCCAAACTTCAGTTTAAGTGATAAATGATGCCATTATACTGCTTAATGGCTTAAGATCTAAAGAAATTTGACTTAACGGTAGATGGCTTTTCCAGAACATGCTAGAATGTAATAATAAAATTCAAGATGGATTCTGTCCTATTTTTGGAACGTACAAATTCAGTCAGTGTTTGTACTTTCATTTCGACGCGAAATTCAGAACAGATAAAGCGAATAAAATGCCATTAACTCTTTCTAAAAAAAACTGGATTCTGAAAACCATTTTTAGATATTCGTTTTGAAGAAAGGCTTTTTCTTTTGACTGATATATTTTTAACTTGAATTGAAGGTACTCTGTTCGCCTGTACCCTTTCCAATTCTTGTAATTTTAACAGGTACAGCTGATGACAAATGGTAGCTTTCGTTCACTATGTTAAAAATTGCCATGACTCTGTATAGGATGCGAGCATTTTTGTGCCATCAAAGAATCTGGGGAAAGGTATAGAAGCATTGGGTTTGACGTTGTATAACCATTAGCTGGACTCAGAAAGTAACAAATGACAAGGTATTGAGGCTGGCCAGAATCAAGCTCAGAAGATCGACAAACGAAGAAAGGTTGCCTACCTTGGACACAATTTTCGTCACAATAGTTACGCCAACTGATAGGGAAAATAGTGGAGAAACGCAGTGTTGGTAAACCAGGGATAGCTGCGAAACATTTGCGAATGGATCGAAGTCATGAGTGACGCTGAGCTGTTCCACCTCGCATAGGACTACGAATATTAGTAGTTAATGACCAACCTTCATTAATTGGAGAGGCACCAAACGTAGAAGAAGAAAGTGAAGAATGTTGCAAGTAACGCAGAGTGCAAGATATAGCTCAATGTTTATCTGACTACATAAAACTGAAATCCTTGTAATAAAACTTACTTAGTGTCACAAAGTAGTACGAAGTCGTACTAAATATTAACTTGTAATTCGACATGCATATAATGTCTGCTTCAATTGAATTATATTACCCGAGAGCAAATGCTTTAAGTGTAATGACAACGTTGATACATTTTAGTCTTAATTAAATGTTTCACTTTCCGATAAGCTTATTACCGGTATTCCTTTTTTTTTTTTTTTTTAGGGTGGGAAATCATCCTATGACTTCTCCCGCTCTGGGTGAGGCGGGAGGGCGTGTCAGACTTTTACTGACTAAAACCCACCCGTGTTCCTTCAGTTGCTTGAGCCAGGGCCGCGGTAACTCTTTTTCAAATTTATCCGCGACCCAGACAGGCATCGGCCTTCGCGGACCCCGTCAGTTCTGCTGACATCTCTTTGAGGCGCGCGTGGAACACAACGCGCCGTCGACTCGGGCTTGGTCCTTATCGGACGGCGAGCTACCCATTACTCGCCGTCCGCAAGCCCGCGCCTACGGTGGCCGGGAATCGGCTTGCGACTCCCGACGCCCAGGGCGTCTCCTGCGGTGGCTAGGGGCGTGAGGACGTCTCCGTTGCGTCTCCCTCACGCGTTCCGCCTCCTCCTTCGCGAGCATTACTGCTTTGCAGAAGGCGGAGACAGCTTCCCATGCCCTCTCGCTCCGTAACATGGCCTGAACCAGGGCCGGACGCGAGAGGTTGCCACCGCCGATCGCCTCCACGAGGACACGGCGGTGCCCAGCCCAAGCAGGGCAGACCTCCACCGTATGCTCCACCGTGTCCTCCGGGCGATCCACACAATGGTGACACCCGGGCGTTTCCTCCCGCCTAATCCTGAACAGGAACCTCCCGAAATTACCGGTATTCCTACATTTCCAACTGTGTATATTCTGCTTCAGGATTTCACCTGTATGGTTGATGACTTTATTAACATTTGCAATGCAGACACCTAGATTAGGAATATCTTCTAAGTATAAAACTACATATTAATACAAAACGATTCAAACTAATTATATAAGTTATTTACTCCGACCTTATCAAGATATATCTTCATTAATTTGTACAATATTGTGAATACTATTCTCTCTGGCGTTAGACAAATAGCAAGATTCTCGCTCCAGTAATTAGTGTCGTGTTTGCCTAGACGCAGTAATTTTTCTTCCTTATTTCTATTTTACTTTTCTTGTTCAATATTTAATATAATTAATATAATTTGTTTATAGAACAATCTTTATGATAGAATAGTTTTAGTATAGACACTTAAAAAACCTAGATCTTGTCTGATTAATGATTGCTTTGTCTTTATCTTGATCATTTATATTTCAACTTTCCTCTCTCCCTTTTGGCAGCCTTATCCCATCTCATTTGGGCTCAGATTATAAATTGTGCTGTCTAAAAAGTACTAAAAAGATTTAAAGAAAAACGCAATACGAAAGTGAGTATGAAAAGCTTTTCTTTTAAATCCGAGTTCACCACTTTCATGTAAATCTCAAGAGACCTTATGAATACGCATGTATGAGACATAGAATAATATACAGAAGATGGATCGATACCACGGTGACAAAAGACATATGTACAACTAGAAAAGAAAGATATGAAGACAGTCACATTATTTATAATCAGACAGACAGACGTAGGTAAGTAAGTAGGTAGCTATGTCTGGAAACTTCGGGCCAATAAATCAATGAATGTTGCTGTCAAATCTTTTATTGTTTTTTGCTTACTTCTTTTAATTTGAGATGATATCACACCGGACAACTTTCATGAAGTAAAGATAAGGAAATCGATAATCATATTGAACAAATAGAAAAGTAAACATACTATAACAAAAATATCATCTTGCAGAACTAGAGAATCAAGCGCATTATAAATTGACGTAACACGTTGGAAAAAACACTCTGTGGCAAGTGATATTACAGCTCGGCTGTTAGTAATAGTTTCATACCTTGTTGCTTTTACGAGCATCGCCGCCCGCTCGTTATTAAATTATCTGACAACTTGCCAGGTTTATGTACGTTGTCATAACATTAAAGGGCAGCTTTGTGGTCTCAAAAATTTCGTTGCCAATTTACATATTATGTGGGTTCTGGGTGCTTCCCTCAAATATGCTGAAGCGCAGCGCTGTGTTTCGGTCTGTCAATTTGTACATCGATTTTGGCAAGCTAGCCTTCCTGCCTTGAATGTGTAAATATTTTTGTTTGCCTGTTTTAGACCGACACAGTTCTTGTTTTGCCCTTCTTCGTCTTTCTATCCCGTAATTTTTTTGTCAGTCTCGTATACTATCTACTTCCTAGTTTTGGGTGCTTCATTATATTCACAAGTTTTAGTTGAGGCATGAATCTTTCACGCAACTTCGTTTAAAAACTGCCTATCGTAAATCGTTTAAATAGTTACTCTTCTCGCTTATCGACATATCGCATAGGGTACGCGTTTTTTTTGTTTTTTTGTTTGGGATCTCATCCAAACTTTTACTGACTAAAACCCACCTGTGTTCCTTCAGTTGCTTGTGCCAGGGCCGCGGTAACTCTCTTTCAAATTTATCCGCGACCCAGACAGGCATCGGCCCTATCGACAATGATTCCTTAACATTCAATGTTTACTTACTATCTACTGCCGAGATTTGGGTGCTTCATTATATTCACAAATTTTAATTGAGGCATGAATCTTTCACCCAACTTCGTTTAAAAACGGCCTTTCGTAAATCGTTTAATTTGTACTCTTCTCGCTTATCGACTAGTGTTCCCTGGCTTGTATATTATCATTATCTTCATGATACCGTTTTGTGGATCCGCAATAATTTGCACATTTAATGTTTCCTTATCAGTTTTCCGTCCGATTGAGTTTAAACAGTTACAGATTGTCTGGCCGTTGATTCAACTGTCTTATTTGTACTTAACGCCCTTGGGCTTTAGACATCTAATGTCAATATCGTATGAAACTTCGTATCTATGTACATGGGAGTTACTCTCACTAATAACCTGAGTTTCAAGGGACATTACTGAAACTCCGTGTGGGAAGATATGATGCACTAATAACTTTCAACTCCCCACTCACATCAGTTCTGCATTAGTGCAACACTAAGTTATTAGTTATTGTTGTGTTCTTGAGATCGCGGGAACTTCTTTGAGCCGAACAGTAATATTCAGTGAATGTGAGAAATTAGAAGCTCTAGACGCGAAAGCGAATAGAAAAACCGGCCAAGTGCGAGTCGGACTCGCGCACGATGGGTTCCGTACCATTATTGCAAAAAAACGGCAAAAAAATCACGTTTGTTGTATGGGAGCCCTACTTAAATATTAATTTTATTCTGTTTTCAGTATTTGTTGTTATAGCGGTAACAGAAATACATCATCTGTGAAAATTTCAACTGTCTAGCTGTCACGGTTCATTAGATACAGCCTGGTGACAGACAGACGGATCGCGGAGTCTTAGTAATAGGGTCCCGTTTTTACCCTTTGGGTACGGAACCCTAAAAAGACAAAAATATTGGTAATATGCTATCTTAATGTCTCGTGATCAATCCCTTATCTTTTGGCGACTATCCACATAGCTGATAGAATCAGTCTTTGTCTAGACCCTCTCACCTGATAATATTTTTTTCTTACAAAAGGCAAAGCTCGTGGCTTAATAATAACAGCCGCACGGGTCGATCTTCAAGGTTAAGTAACGCCTGACGAAGTCGGTCCGTGGTTGGTTGGCCATTTTCAACACACCGAGATTCCTCCGTGCCTCGTAAATCACGCTAAGCCGTTGGTCCCGGCTGTCATTTGAAGATCTTTGACAGTCGTTACGGGTAGTCAGAAGCCTGAGATGAGAAACCAGTCTTGCTAAGTGGTATCGTGTTACCTATAGTAACTGGGTTGTGGAGGTCAGGTAGGCAGTTGCTACATGTAAAACACTGGTACTCAGTTGAAGCCGATAGGACTGGAAGCCTGGCTAGGCAGATTGAGAAGACAAAGACCATAACCATTAAACCTGTAATCCCGGTAGCTTTCTCGTATTTTTGGTTAGGTAACAATGTAATTATTTTTGAAGTGTACCTACCGATGGAAAATTTACTGCCGATTATAACAAAGTCAGACCCTTATAACGATATGAATGAAAATTAATGGTCCTTGAACTGCCGGGTGGCAACGGACATCTACTATTATAATAAGGGTAATATTACAGGAGCCGTTAACTTTGTAAATTAATAATTATGAAAGTAATTCTGAATGATGGATTTGTGGCGTGGTAACTACTTTTCTACGATTCATTTCCCTGAGGGTACCTTGAAATTTACTATATTGCACGGCTTTTACACGGATAGCAATATGACCATTAGTTGCCGCCCGTGGCTCCGCGCAGGCGTGGAATTAGTTCAAATCAAATCAAATCAAATTATTTTTTTTAAGTTCCTCTAAATAATATCTTTATAAATTATAGCCAATGTGGTATTCTGTTGTGTAAGCTATGTTACTGTAAAGTTTCATCAAAATCCGTTCAGTAATTTCTGCATGAAAGACAAACATCCATCCATCCATCGTAACAAACTTTCAGCGTCGTTTATAATATTAGGATGTGATTGTATTAAATGCTACTCGGGTTAGCCGATTATTTTGCTTGTTAAGTAAATGTACCTGGGCGACCGAGCTCTGCTCGGGTGAAAATAGAGAAAACTACGTTTTCTAAAATTGAAACCTAGCTAGATCGATTTATCGCCCCAGAAACCCCCTGCATACTAAATTTCATGGAAATCGTTGGAGCCGTTTCCGAGATTTAAAGGTATTAGATTAGACAGATAGAGAGATCGCGGTATGCGATAAGACCGCCCGTTTTGTGTATTTTAGTTTCAAGTTTCATCTTCTATTTTTTAACTTGGTGTACCTACAAAAAAATATTTATAAATAAATAATAGGGTAAACTTAATCAATAATACCAGTTGGAAATATCCAGAAAAGAATTTCGCTTGTTGCCAACAGTCTTAACATCAAACAAATAATTGATATACTCAAGTGTAGCTAGGTAGATACAGAAAAACATAAAAGTATTTTTACATTTAAGTTACAGAAAAAAAGATCCATATCAAATGTATGATGAAAAGGCTTAATAAAACAACTTCTTTTGATCTCAAAAGGGCCTGGGCACTGACGTAGGCGGACGGCGAAAACCAAGTTATAACTACATTTATTCATAAACTGCGAAAATATTCTGCCTTCAACTTCAGGTAACTGAACTGAAGGGGAATAAGCCTTGGAACGTTCGAGACGAAAACTTTTAATCACTACATTCGTTCGACTCACAATCAGTACTTGTACAATTTAATTTGTACGATTTATTTTTAGATGGCCGTTGTCATGACAACCGTGGCCCAGATCCCTGTCTTATTGATTAATTGCTAAACATGTTACCCTTGATAAACGGCTTGTGGATTTCTTGTTTCGGGGTGGTTTTTGCTGTGTCCGCTATATTTTTGTATCGGATGTGTTTGATACGGATGTATCGGATGTGTTTGATACGGATGTATCGGATGAGAAGCTGTTTAATTCTGTTAAGATATCTATTTTTATAAATATACCAGTTCTGTGTTGCCAAGGGGTATCGTGTTTACTCAGTTACTGGGTTGTGGAGGTCAGATAGGCAGTCGCTCCATGTAAAACACTGGTACTTAGCTAAATCCGGTAAGAATGGAAGCCGACCCCAATATAGTTGGGAAAAGGCTAGGCAGATGATGATGATGACCAGTTCTGTCCTGTCTGTTTTTAGCCGACTTCCCAAAAAGGAGGAGGTTCGTTTATATATATATATACTAGCTGACCCGGCAAACTTTGTTTTGCCATAAAATCACCAAACATTCATCTACCCTACCTAACCCTACCTACCCTACCCTACGTACCCTACCTACCCTAACCTACCTACCCTACACAAAAAAAGAAAAACTTCACATACACCATCTACTAAATAGTCCGAACAAAGCTTGAACATTTGGTTTGGATAGGTGAGCCCGTTTTTGATTTATAAAATTACAACGAAAAGTGGCATTGATTTTTATATATATATAGATTTAATGTATGTTCGGACATAAAGCCGTCATCCGTGTATTCTGTCATCACTGGGCATTACAGGTGTGGGCTATAGAACTTGTCCATTATATACCACTAAAAAGTGAAAAATTGAAAACCTTTTTATAATAAAATACAATTGACTTCCAAAAAAAAAACACTACAAACTGAAAAACAACTTCAATTTCGACAGTCGATGTCAAAAAACGAAGTATGAAAGTGTTTTATATATTGTAGGCACGGTTCACCTTCCTGCCTTAAATAGGCATACCTACTTATATACTATTTTACAATTGGTTATTTGCAATATAGACGACTATTTAAATATTGTTTCTTCGTTAGATTCGTATTTTTGCGGCATAAATTTGTTTGAGTTTTATACTGAAGTTCATCGGATTTATATTATTTTACGGCTGGCCTTTGTTTTAACGTTCGACTTGGGAAATAAAAGGTTTATTCAAGTATAGCTCTGTTACTCTCACGGGCTAATTTAAAACTGTAATGTTTGATTTCTGTTTCCGTTGAATCCGTCCACATTTATTTGAAACTAGCTGTGCCCGCGGCTTCGCTCCCGTCATCTGCCTGCCAACCCTACCATACTTACCAGCCTGCCTGCCTACTCCACATACTCAAAAAAACTTTTTACAAAAAAATACTACCGACTTCCAAATAAAACTACAAAGTGAAAAATAACTTTATTTTTTGAAGTCGGTGTCTTTCGTAGGTACCAATTTATTGCGTTATGGACACCGACTTCCAAAAATAAAGTTATTTTTCACTTTGTAGTTTTATTTGGAAGTCGGTAGTATTTTTTTGTAAAAAGTTTTTTTTATTTTTCACTTTTTAGTTGTACCTACCTAATAGGCAAGTTGTTTAGTAAGTTACCTACTCGTATAACGCCCGAATATATTACCCTAATATCATGAAACTTGAACATAACCGGTGAAATGAGAGATCTGCGTACCCCTTAAGAGCGTACTGGCGTGATGTTATGTTATGAAATGGTATAAACCACAAACAGACATGCGATTGCAGCAATCCCGAGAGATTTGCCGTTATTTATTGAAGAGTTCTGTTGTATATCTTCGAATTGCTTCGTCAGTCCTACACCAAATTAAAATGGGACCAATTTCGGAACATACTCTTTCAAACAAAAAAAGATTTTTTGAAATCGGTCCACAACTGACGGAGATATCGGTGAACACTGAACATACACAAAAAAAAAAAAATAACATACATACATATTCGACATTATGTATTACATAATGTCGAACATAGAACCTCCTCTTTTTTGGGAAGTCGGTTAAAAAATATACGTACTACATACCAATTTTTTTTTCTAGGGTCATTCTTTCGCGTAAAATCTTAACACCGCGATTCAGATAATGACTTTAAATGCACAACGCCATCTATCGAATAGCGAGTTCAACTGTCCGAGTAACCGAATTGCGTGAGCTGTGATAATTTTACTTCTTGAACACTTTAAATTCATCTAACTTTTGATAGAGTGAACCGATTGCGATGAAACAAAAACTAAGTAATTCTTCAAAATACGCACAATTTTTATGTATAAAAGTTATCTACATTGGTTTCGTACATTTCACGTGATGCGTGCACAAATAAACAGACAAACAGACAAACAGATAAACAGATAAACAGACAAACAGACAAAAATGACAAAAATGCTAGAAATGGGTTCTGTTGGTTATCCTTTAACACCCTGGCTATTTTTTTTGGAATTTTTTTCGATGTACAAAAAATATTTTTCTACAGATTTATTATATGTATTGATTTCATCTGATATTCCACTTTGATTCGAAACAATACAGGTGCATGTAATTCTAATCAATGTATTTATGTATTGGCCTATTTACAATTGTTATACTAATAATAACCTTATAATACAAGCAATAATATAAACTAAATGTACAATACGATGCGATAGACGCAGCATGCATTTAACAAAACATCTGCCTCCAAGCTTTTTGAAATGCATTGTTCATATTGAATGCGTTTCATTACTATTCACAAATGATGTATGATGCAAGTTTGCCTCATGTATAAGTTTCGAAATCGCTGTTACGTGATCAACCAACAAACAAAACAGATTCAGCCGGATTAAGAGAACTTAAACTGTAAGTGCAAACCGACGCTTTATTCCTTTATAAAGCGTGAGAAAGCAAACAGCTGTAAATAACAGAAATAACCAAGAAAATATACCAAAAAATTTTACAAGAGCTTAGCAAAGAAACACTGGTAAAAAAAGTTACATACAAATGAAAAAAAACACAAAAGTTTCAAATCCTCCCGAAGCTTGGAAACGAAACAAGATTGATCGCTTTTTGAATTGAAAACTGAACAGTATTGTATGCAAGTTGTACGTAAATATGGTACGCAATAAAAGAGCAATCTTCCCTTTATCTAAAATTCATACAGATTGCGGTAATAAAACTGGCAACATCAATATAACGCTTGATTGTTTCTGATTGCGGGCAGGGTTGGCGAGCTCTGCAATGATAAATAAATATTAAGATAAGAGATGAGTGATGTTACTCGAATGGATAAAATTAGAAGTAACTTACAACATGAGAGGAAGTGTGAAAGTGAATGCAATTGATGTGGAAATCGGTTGCCATGGTATGCGCAGGATTGAGGGAAATGATGTAAAGAAAATATTTGAGTATGAATGCTAGAAGTGTTGGAAAAGATAAAAAAAACATGTATGGACTCTAAAAGATATCATGTTTTGGAATGGGATTACTGACATGACAATAAATAGAAAAAATACATGTTGCGCCATAAATTGCAATAAATTGGGATGAAAGCGAGAGTACGATGATGATTTATTTTATGATGAAGGGTATACCTGTCGTAATTAGCAAAAACAAATGAGCAATAAGTAAAGACGCCTTATTAAGGTGTCGCGACAGTTGGGGACTTGAAACATTACATACAAAAGAAAACACTGTTGTAAAAACGATTATGCTGATTCAGATTAAACACCTGTCTTTTTTACAAGTACAAAAGGTTTTGTTAAAATTAGTCCCTGGATGCCATTTGGTCGCGAGGTACGAGTGAAATGTAAGCTTTAGTAAAGTCTCTTTGTATTACAATAAAATGGGGACCTCTCAGCCCAGAGGACGTCTCTCTACAATTCCATTACTTAGATATATAATTTTGATTCGTAAGTAGTCGTAATACAATACAAACTGTGTTATCATAAAGGTGAAAGTACGTAGTACGTAGAAAATGATGGATGGTTTTGCGAAAGATGACATGACCAGAAATAGTGTGAATACGGTGTTGACGAGACTCGACTGTTAGAATTGTATGGAAGGAGAAAACAAGCAAGCAAGTAGTTACTTACCTACTGATATGTTTACAAAAACTTCTTTCGCTTTTAGAAAGCTTACGTTTTTACACAAAAAAAATGCTCGGTTCCCGTGGCATAGACCAAAGAGCGAAGCTTCAGGCAAAAGCTAATCCCAGATAAACTAGGATAAAGACAAAAATGAGACCTAAAAAAGTGAAATTTCAAGTGAGATAACCCTAATTGTTGCCGCGTTTGATTGCAATGCCGAGTTGCCATTTGTTAGCACCACGTGATCGCCCAAGACGAAATTTGATTAGACAATGCGGACGTTACACACAATACTTTGCTTATTGACAATAAATGTTGTTCAGATAATCCCTAGCTATGTACATGACTATGTGATGAATGGACGTAAGTGGTTTTTATAAGTACTAATTTACATAAATTGTGAGGGTTATATTGAAATATAAATATAAATTATTAAATACATAGTAATTTCAAATTCAAATTAAGTTTATTGCATCCATAATGTACATACAGGTGGTAAATATAAGTTACAGAAACAATTATGGACCCTGTAGGGCACAGCAACATTCTAGATACAGTCAGTGTCTAGGAGAGAGGAATAATGCTTAATAATTTTCCTATATAATTAACATTCAAGTATGGATTAAATATACTAATATGTATGTGTCATTCTGTGTGTATGTTAAATTATGTATTATTTTTACTTATTTGTTTATTCGATTACATTTTTGTATTTATTACAATTAGTTTATTTGATATTCACAGATTATATTTATTAAAATTAATACTTAAAAGGTCCATATTATATTGTGCGTCAATTAATTATTAATGTCATTTTCCTTATCGGGTTAACAGCAATCTTTATCTCTTTCTTGAAATTTATGGTAGTGTAAAAGCAAAGGCAAATAACGTTGCCAACTTTGAGCTTGTTCCAAAAAAACCTTTCTAGACCATATATTTGCGAACGCTGTATGTACAGTTAAAGGTCAAAAGTGCAGTCTTACTGTCCCAAACCCTAAATGGCTAGTTTATGTAGAAAAATTGAAATTATCCACAACTGATTTAATATGTTGTATAGAAATAGAAATTAAAGTATAGATTATAGCTACTAATCGTGAATAGTTAAAATTCTTCTGCCAAAAAAAATTGCAGTTGCTGTTTTGGTAGAGTGAGACTGCACTTTTGACCCTAACTGTACAATACTTGTTAAAGCAAACCAGTCTCCTATATAATACCTTAGCAACTTTTATACAAATGTAATTATTTCCTAATGATAATATTTCACCAACCAGGAATGTTAAAGTAGAACACATTTTACATAGAAAATTGTTTTACAATAGCCTTGTATGCAATTTGCATTCCGCATAATATGCAACGGAAGATGAAAATTCAAATGCATTCGTGGAAATGTAGAACAAGAATGTGAGACTTGCGCTGAAACCACATTGCGAATCAAATCGAATTTGTTTATGCTAAAGGGTTGCTCAAGATAAATTGAGTTATGATTTTGATATTATCATATTTTTTACTGAGGTACCTACTGCTGGTTTTCAGTTATTCACGTGCGTGTTATTCCAGCCAGCAGGTCTAAATCATTGGCTGGCATGAGTTACAAAATTGTCGATAGAATTCGGCAATATCAACGTTATTGAAAACAATTGTATACATAAATCCTTCCTACGCAGTATACTACAACCTCAAAACAAGAATCAAACAATTATAATTATTTTCATTCAACCGCAGTCCTCCAACTTGATTATTTTTCCAGGCGCTGTAGACGGAGTTTTCCCATCAAGTCTAAAGAACATGCCATACATGTGCTACCAAGTGCCTGTCAAAGGGCCATGTCATAGAGTGGAAATGATCTGGTTCTTCGATGTTATCAGACGACAATGTCTGAGGATGTTTTACTCAGGTTGTGGCGGCAACGAAAACAAATTCCGCTCTCAAGCGTCCTGCGAGTTGACTTGTAAAACAGAAAGACGGCTATAGCGAAACGTGTGCAATATCTTACGTGTTTACCTATAAGAGTATCTTCAATAGAAACTCTCTGCCTCATAATTATCCCCATTTTTTTTTTTCCGAAATTGATTTTGCCTGAAAATAAAGTGTGCCTGACGCTAATGTGATAAATATTTAAAAATTCAAACCGTCATAAAGTAGTCCACGAAAAAAACGCGACACTTTTATGGAATGGCTTTTTATATTGTGATACGGGAAGCATTAACTCTCAAAAAATATATTTTATGACCAAATATTTATGGTAATGTAATATAAATATACTTTATGATTTTCGGACTCTGTTGGGTTTTATCGACGTCATAGTAAATATGTGCCTATTAGATAACACGCCTCTCTTTTATTTACGCCTGAGGTAACTTCAATCAAAGAACAAATATACGAAGATCAAACTTCAAAGAGAGTTTGATGGGTATAATGATATCCAACATCACGAAGGAAATACTAGTGCCAATAAATTAATCGTCCCTCAATTCATTTACCATCTTACCTCAGAAGCTGTTACTACCCAACCCGTCCCCATTAATTTCTCTCCTTGCCAAATTATTCCTATTAATTTCCATGGAATCCAATCTATCGATACTAGAACTTTCCAATACGCCGCAAATATTAATTAATGGAAGCAAACAGTGTGTCACAACACAACTCGTGTATTTACGTATTGGTAACAGATTCAAATCATTATTTAGATTCTGTGAGACTCTACAATCACACAGGTTTGGTACAAGTTCTTTTGCTTATTAATACATACAAATTGAAAATGGTTGAACGTGAAAGATGAATGAAAGATATGGAGACGGTGAAAAGGGAGAAAAACTACACGGGTCAAGGCCGTCAAGGTGATGATAAACTGAAAAAAATCACGTTTGTTGTATGGGAGCCCCACTTAAATATTTATTTTATTCTGTTTTTAGTATTTGTTGTTATAGCGGCAACAGAAATACATCATCTGTAAAAAATCAACTGTCTAGCTATCACGGTACATGAGATACAGCCTGGTGACAGACGGACAGACAGACAGACGGATCGCGAAGTCTCAGTAATAGGGTCCCGTTTTTACCCTTTGGGTACGGAACCCTAAAAAGGACCTTTCAAGACATTGTTCGCCAGATTTATTTGAATTAAGACTTGCTCCACTGAGCACCATGTAAACAATTGCTAGCGGTGCCTGGTGAGTTTTATAATCTATCTTACAAAAAGTATCTTCGTGTTTTTCTTTCAGCATTCATGAGCGGACACTCTTCGAAATCCTCACGGTTTTCTCCTTCTCCCACGTCGCCACTTCACGTTACTCGTGGTCCGCTTTCCTGGTCATTAGCATGAGCATCGTCTGTAGACCGCACTTCTTCATGTCTTTTTGGACAATCGTCATCCAAGATGTCAGTGGTCTATGTCTCCTTTCTTTTGTGTCGTCATGTTAAAGTTCTTTTTCAAGATGTCGAAGTTCACAGTACGTTTTTATAATAATTTGTATCATTAACGTGTATGTGGTCGTTCACAAAATGTACCGTTTTTAATCAGTTACCATCAGCGTTACAGATGGATATATGAACTTTCGGGATAGGATCTAAACTGTAGAAAAACAACACAGACGTGTGTCTTACAGATCGTCGATGAAAGTTTTCATACAGTTAGATTAGCTATATTCACAATATGAGATGACACAGGATAAACAATATAATATTCAGTTCAATGTCAATAATTAATTTACTTCATACGCGAAAATCGTAAAAGCTTAGCCTGGTTGGAGTTGGTATAAAAATACTGAGTCATTTACTAACAATATTGGGAGTTGTACTTACAAAACAATGACTTAACGAAAATCTATAATTTCCTGTTACAGTTGTTCTATCGCACGACGGCGGGTTGGTCTTAGTCGTGTGTGTAAATGCTCATGCACATTTTTGCGATACTGAGCGCTCACGCACACAGCAACAATGTGCATGTGCATATACACAACTGCCGTCGTGAGATGAAACAACTGTAACAAATGAGACGACAAGCGAAAATTTGTACTTGTATAGATAGTGAGGCCGCAAGCGTGATTAATAATGAACATAAACTTCTGGTTTAACGAACTGCCAGTTTGACTTTCTTAAGTTTTTTTTTTGACAAAAAAGCTCCAGAAATATTAATCAATTCGGATTTTCAGATTCGAATAACTATTTCTTACCGTACCATGGAACCTTAATAGTAGTTTATGCAATGGTCATATAATAGGGGTTATTAAAACACGAGCGTGGGTTTATCACATGAGGCTGTGATTACTGCGGATTACTGAGGATGATTTATTTTTTAAATATTCCTATCCACGAATATAATGTACGTGTTTATGCAATATTTTAAATACTTTTTTTATCTTCTAAAGGCTTAGGCTTTCTTAGGCTTAGGTCTTATATTTTAGAAACAATACAAGGTACGTCGTAATCGCGAAGCCAATCATTGAAAATTAAATGTGAAACGAACAAAGACTTTTTTCTGCCGTTCCCTTTCATCTAAAATCGCCCTTTGGGTTTTAACTAGGATTCTTTCAAAACAACAAATAATATTAATTTTCCCTTTCCCGTCCCCTGACATTATCACACTCCCAAAGGTGCAGACTATGTAAATTCATTTGCTTGCATTGTATCCGTTTCGATCTGGCTGCGTGCATTTACTGTACCAGTGGAATCGCTTTAATGACTGCATCAGTACGAAATCCACTAACTGCTAGATACGCGCTGTTGCCTCTGTTCCATCTGCTGGATTAGTGACCATACTCTGCGCATCATCTAATAAGCGCATTATCAGATTAAAACTAGCACACTGTTAGAATATATACCAGTTAACAATGTTTTCTTAAATATTCTAACAGCGGCTTAGCCCGCTTGAATGTCGAAAATTATCCCAATTGAACATGTGTGTCAAATCTCTTTCACATCCGTCCAGCCGTTTGAGCGTGAAGAAGTAACAGACATACAAACACACTCACAAACTTTCGCCTTTATAATATTAGTGTGAAGTGTGATGTAATTTCAATTGTGTACAATATAAAACTTTTTTACAAAAAAATACTACCGACTTCCAAATAAGAAAACTCCAAAGTGAAAAGTTGTAGTATTTTTTTGTAAAAGGATTTTTTATTTTTCACTTTTTAGTTGTACCTACCTAATAGGCGAGTAGTTAAGTAAGGTACCTAAAATGCCAGAAGAGATAACCGGTGAAATGAGAGTGTACCAATGTGAATTGTACACATCTGCTTACCTTAGAGCGTTCTGGCGTTATGTTATGAAATTGTATAAACAATAAACAGACATTCATTTGCAGCAATCCCGAGAGATTGCCTTTATTTATTGAAGAGTTCTGTTGTATATCTCCGAAGTTCTTCATCGGATTTTCACCAAATTAAAATGGGACAATTTCGAAACATACTCTTTTAAAAAAAAACAAGGATTTTCAAAATCGGTCCACAATTGACGGAGATATCGGTGAACATACACAAAAATAAAACATGAAGTCGAACATAGAACTTCCTCCTTTTTGGTAAGTCGGTTAAAAAGATGTTTTCTCTCTATCGTATCTGAGACTCGCAGAGGTGATTAATTTGGTGTCAATTTGATCCGATACCTTCTTTAGATTGATGATGAGTAGATTGATGAATTAATGATCCAGATTGAAAGATGATTAAATAATTAATGTTCGCCTTCGCCTTAAAAGATACTGTATTACCCTGTTTCAAATGACCAAATAAAGAGTGGTTCAAATTGCATTAATTAAATAATCAATGTATAATATAACTAGCTGTTGTCCGCGGCTTCGCTACCGTGGACCACCCCACAGGACCCATTTTCGGGATAAAAAAATAGCCTATGTCACTCAGGAATAATGTAGCTTTCTATTAGTGAAAGAACAAATCGGCCCAGTAGTTTCGGAGCCTATTCGGTACAAGCAAACAAAAAATCTGTCCTCTTTATAATATTAAGTATAGAGTATAGATAAGTCTGTAGAAAAGTCGTTTTTGTACATTGAAAATATTTCCAAAAAAAATAGCCAGCGTGTTAAAGGATAACCAACAGAACCCATTGCCAGCATTTTTAGAAAGTTGTTTGTGGGTTTGTCTTTTAAGTCTGTTTATCAGTTTGCCTGTTTAGTTGTGCACGCATCACGTAAAATGTAAGCAACCAATCCAGATAACTTTTATACATAAAAATTGTGATTAACTTAAGGTATTACTTAGTTTTTTTTTCATTGCAGTCGGTTCACTATATCAAAAGTTAAATGCATTTAAATTGTTTAAGAAGTAAAATATCACACGCAATAGGGATGTTAACTGAAAATTAGTTTTTTGACTGTCAGGCACATTATAAAAAAATATTGGAAACGTATTTTTTTCTTTTGATGGCAAAACATAAAGTAACGACGATATATTGCGTTGAAATATTTTGATACGTCATGCACGCCGTTAGTACACTTTATACTGACATAGTGACGTCACAAGCCCCCACTCCTGAACTTTGAAGCTCTTTATCTTTGTATTTATTTATTGATTTAATAAAGCAAAAATTACGTGTCCAATATTATTTGATAATCTCGTTGACGGACTACATAGAATTATAATTTTTCTACCCAGGAAACATCCCTATTCAGATACTCGGACACTTGAACTCCATATTCGATAGATGGCGTTGTTCGTTTGACGTCGTTTTCTGAATGGTGGTGTCAAGATTCTCAGATTCGCCGCGAAAGAATGACCCTAGACACGGGGTCTCATTGCTAAGAAAGAAAATTTGGTTCAAATAAATCTCAGTAGATGGCGCGGCATGTAAAATAAACATTTTCTGGAATTGAACATAAAAATTGTATGTTCTTGTTTAATCAACTCTCCCAAGTACAAAATTATGGAATATTGGGCTCTTAATTCACATTTCAAAGATTATTTGGACGAATCATTTAAAATTGATGACAATAGATGGCGCATTTGTACATTTCTGAGACATTCCACTCGATTGTAACACATTATGGTGCAAAAAAACTGTAAATACGTGCAAAAAAATAGTATAAAACGAACCTTTTTAAAGGTTCATGAATATTTTTTTCTTTAAATACAGTGATGTATTTAAAGAAAAAAATATTCATGAACCTAGTAAACCCATTTACTTGCAAGTCGCTGCTAACACCATCTATTGCCTTGAAACGGGATCAAACGCAGTTGATGTACTTACAAAAATAACAAGATTAATCAGATGAAAAACGCTAGTTACGTCGGCACGGTTTCTTTGTATGGGATGAGGCATCTGTATACTAGTATTATATTATCTGTGCCCTAGAAAAAAAATTGGTAGGTAGGTAGGTATTTATGTATAGGTAGGTATTTCCCAATCAAAAAAAATAAAGGTTGGGTAGGCAGTTGACGGGAGCGAGGCCGCGGGCACAGCTAGTAATAAATATACCGGTAACAGTCGGATAACTTGATATTATAATAAATGTAATATAAGAAGCAACAGTATTATTTCTGACGTGGAAATGTAAAATCACCCTTAACATTTCATCTGATATAAGAACAAAGAAACTGAGTGGGTCAGTTCTGCTTTTTGTAAGAGTTCGGTTTTCTGTTTTTAGACAGTTGAATTGATTTATTGGGCGTGCCGGTTCATCTGGTCTTATTCACTGATAGCAATGCGTTTTTGACAAAAGTTTTCTTTTATTATGAGTAGTATTTTTCCTTTTTAAACATTTGAGCCTAAGGCGCTAAAGAAAACATTATGAAGCCAAATAAATCCTTCGGAATATAAATTGAACTTCAAAGATTACGATTTCATGAAGTTCCTTTTAAGAACACGCAGAGTATTGAACTCCAAACACCGACTCCATATTTAAGTAAACGCATGAACTGAATCGTACGCCATTCCCGATCCTATCGACTTTACAACTTTCCACTCAAGATTATCCTTGTTGCCATCAGTCTGTAAAGTCGTAAGTTACACTCAGTAAGTACATGTTGCGAACTTTGTAATGGTACTTTGTAATACAAGGTGTGTTTAAGTAATTCAACAAACATAATCAGCTAGGTGTGCGTGGTTTTGTCGATATTCTAATCGTGGTATTTGATAAGCCATAAAATATAGTGAAGGGGGAATATCTCATCGCAGCGACTTAAGGATGCAAATATGGAACTTCTCCGCGGACTACGCCCCACATACTTTTCTGAGCCCTATGCCCCAAGCACTGCAGCCAAAGTGACCTATGCGCCGCTACCGATGATGGCGTACCGTGGAAGTGGCGATGTCTTGGCCAGAAAAACATACGTACCATCAAAAAAGATAAAGAATTAGGGAATTAAGTCCCATGCAGACAATGTCAGATGTAGTCATTTGCATTTCATCTACGCTTATGTAGATCAACGGTGCCTACTATAAAGTTCGATGGGCTCAAAAACTAGCTCAACTGTGGACGCCAGTTTTAATGCGGATTGCGGATGCAACGCGTGCCGCAGCACAGGACAGGTTAAAATTTCTGCCATATTTTGCTACCTATCCTGAAAGATGCTTAAATTAAAGAAATATAACGCTAAAGAGATTTGTGTTCTCATTAAGATGATTACAAAATAGTAGAAAATCCATACCCACGAATAAAACATAGCGCGAAGCACACTAATTACCTCACGTATTCTATAAAGTAAATAAACCTCTTAAATAACCCGGCGAGTCGCGAGCACTGTCAACACGACAGTAATTTGATTCAGTTCCGAGTACAGCATGGCACATGCAACATCGTAAACATTATCTAAGAGACATTCAAAACGAATTTCGACTGGATTTTCAGAGAATGAGGGTAGTTGCAACGTTAAAATGTTGGTGCAGATTACTTAAGAATGAAAGTGGCGAAATTCGCTTTCTTGTGGTACTTTGTAATGTTTCAGTGACATGGGGAACTGAGAATTTGATATAGGTATTATAGTTCAGTTTTTTTTTTTTTTGTGATGGGTTTGCTCTTGACTCTAGTCTAGGTCATAGGTAATAATAGTCATATTATTATAATATTATATAATATTATAATAATATTATATAATATTATTAATATTATATAATATTATAATAATATTATATAATATTATTAATATTATATAATATTCTTAGTCATATTTAACTGTGTTAGTAACTTCATCAAAAACTGTGAGAATGTGTTCTGCCCAAATATGGCGATTTTGATAGATTGTAGCAGTTTAAAAGACAAGAGGCTAGGCAATGACATTTTATCAGAGATAGCGGTCAGTGGGTCGTTTTACCCCTGGTTTCTCAACACTCGATTATCGGGATGTTAACGTAATCGACGAATAATCGCCGTTTATCTGTTGTGATTGGTTGTTGTGTTTGATTTAACCAATCACAGCAGATAACGCATGCTTGACAACTTGCCACATTAATTTTGCGATAATTTAGCGTTGAGAAATTCTTAGGGGCACTATGAGAAGCAAAGAAAACGAAATAAAAAAATAATTTTTCGCTAGGATTTTTTACATGCATCTCATAGTTTACGGCTAGAGCAACGATTTGTGACCCAGTTTTTTTTTGTCCGAGTTACCGTTTTGGAAATAAAGAAGCTTAAAGAAAAAAAAACATTTCTCAAAAACGGTGCGATATTTTAGGACCATGCTTTTCACAGGTAAAATGGTTTCTATGTACAAGGTTAACCCGATACTGCAATAATTATGGAAGAAAAAAAATGGCCTGTCTTTGCTTTCATAACGATTACCTAAAATAAGAATTCCAAAAATTCTAAAATGTATGGGTTTCACCAGTTCTATCGACATGTCACGTAATACATTCCATACTTTTTGGAATTCTGACAATCTCTTCCTATCACCGATACACTGAAACTTTTCCAAGCCGTTATGCAAAATACAGACTTCAGATTTAACAAGAAGCCTAAAATAACTTCTTGAATACATGTCTTGAAACAATAACCAAGTTATAACTCACTTATTTAGATAAGTGAAGACGGCGAGGAATATTACTGTCATCCTAAATTTTACTTCAGGACCTATGTCAAAATAGGGTATAAAGTTACTAACTTGTGTTTGTACTCTCGACGATGACCTGCTTACGTAAAATATCTAGAGCCAGACGACCATAGTTATACAGTGGCTACTAAATCAGTATTTCTGGCCTTCAACATGGTGTTATATTTTTTTTGTTAGGTGTTACATTGGTGGTTGAGAGTATGTCATGCCCACTCAAATGTCTCGCCGATGGTGGCGCGTGTGTCGGATCATTTAGCTCCCTTCAAAATGGTTGAGCTGAATGGTGCTGATACATGTGTCATGTTCGTGAACGGGCGCTGTCGGTTGGGACTGGTCATCTCTTAGCTGCCATGGTTTATTTTAATTGATTCTAATTTTATTTCTGAATTGTCTTTTTATATTTACTATGGACACTTTTAACTTTCTACATCGTTCTCACATAATGTGTAATCTCAACATGATTGATGTAACAAATGATTTGTAATAATTACCTAATTGAAAAAGAGTGTCCATGGAGTTTCTTGCCCGTTCTTCTCCATAGAGATCTACGCCTTGGAATGGGCATCTACGGTACTTTCACAGTTATTATGTCTTGTGACTGGGACTGTAGCACCATAATTTTGTAATGTTTTATTTTGTCTTTTGACAATTCAAAAGTGCCTGTAACTGGCCTACTTGAAATAAAGTGCTTTGACTATACAAAACAGACACGTTTTACTTGAAGGCTAAAACAAAGCATTTTAGCTTCCTAAATTTACATAAACGGGTACGATTTTAAAAATAACTGGAGCTTTTAAATCTTAGTACCTAAGTCTACCCAAAATGACGTCAGAAGAATGGCCATTTACAGCCACACTTGATTTATATTGTTTTCCTATAGCATACATTAATGAAGCTGTGTAATTAAACGCTCATATCGTCAAACCGATACATTTTGAGCATTTTTATGCGCCACTTATGATGCATAAATTCGTGTGTAATGTGAAATACTGTGTGTGGAATTTCGTCGAACAATTCATGTTCAACATGCAATCAGAAAATGGTGGAAATGATACCGAATGTAACAGATAACGAAATTAACGTTCTTTTGGAATTAAAAAATGTATCTACTGTGGTCATCTTTGCATTCCGTTTTGATGCAAAGATGGTTAATGACAGCCCGTATCATCATAATGCTGGGCAAAGCTTTTCCCATGTCACAGATAATATAATACTAGCATACAGATGCCTCATCCCATACAAAGAGAAACCGTACCGACGTAACTAGCGTTTTTATTTATATAAGTACTTCGATCGCGTTCGGTTCCGTTCCTCGACTATAGATGGTATTAGTAGCGACTTGCAAGTAAAGGGGTTTTCTCGGTTCGTAACAATTTTTTTCTTTAAAAACAGTGACGATTTATTTTATAGTCTTTTTTTGCACGTTTTTATAGTTTCATTGTACCAAAATTTGTTACAATACAAATTTTAAAAATCTAGTGGCATGAATTGAGGAGCTCGTGGCTAAATAATAAAAGCCGCACGGGTCGATCATCAAGGTTAAGCAACGCTTGACGAGGTCGGTCCGTGGATGGGTGACCATTTTCAACATACCGAGTTTCCTCCGTGCCTTGGAAAGCACGTTAAGCCATTGGTCCCGGCTGTCATTTGAAGATCTTTGACAGTCGTTACGAATAGTCAGAAGCTTGAGATCTGACATCAGTCTTGCCAAGGGGTACCGTGTTACCCAGTTACTGGGTTGTGGAGGTCAGATAGGCAGTCGCTCCATGTTAAACACTAGTACTTAGCTGAATCCGGTAAGACTGGCAGCCGACCCCAATATAGTTGGGAAAAAGGCTAGGAAGATGATGAGTGGTATGAAAATTAAAAACCGCGCCTCAGAAATTTACAACCGCGCCATCTGTAATCAATTTCAAATGATTCGTTCAAATAATCTTTGAAATGTGAATTAAGAGCCCAATATTCCATAATTTTGTGCTTAGGAGAGTTGATAAAAAAATAATATACAATTTTTATGATCAATTCTAGAAAATGTTAAATTTACACACAATTCAATTACAAATCGATGCATATCGCGCCTCTAGTGACATTTATTTGAACCAAATTTTCTTTGTTAGCGCTGGGACCCCGTGCCCATGACATTCAGCAACTCCTATGATACAGGGATGATCCACACGGAAATAATGAAAAACCAAAAACTCCGTAATAATTCGGGCTTCGTTATGAGCTTGGTCATAACCAAGTTAGAAACTAGGCGGGCAAGCTAGAAATAAATACCAAAAGTAATACCGTATCGGTAGGTACGAAGCAAAATGATGAAAGGAGAGGGCTTTTATATGAATATTCCACACGAAGATTACTATTTAAAGCAAGAAAAACCTACGTACTCTCATGATAATAATCTTTAAATCCAAAACATTAGATTAACTGAATGATTCGCATGAAGCTTTCGCAGAAAAACTTCGCCCAAATAGAGAGACAGCGTCAAGGGAATTGTAGTTTCGCAAAGTTAAATACAGGTCCGTTGTCTACAGAGATGTTCAACATTTGTATTTATAAGATAACTAATGAACATGTCGTGTCTATACTGTCTGCAAATAAAATCTACTTAGTCCTTAAGTCTTGATGATTTTATTCGCAGGGTGCAGGCAAACATATCTTTAAGTAACATAGATTGGATGTGATTACTGCCCGCGTTTGCCTTGTGGTCAACCTTTGTGGTTTCTAGCTTAAGGTTCGTAACCCATGACTGCATTGAGCTAACAAGCAACTCTGATTATATTGATTGCATAAATGATAGTTAGCTACTTAATTAGAAGAAGAATAAGCATATGTTGCCACATAAATCGACATGCCTATAAATTATGTGCATACTAAAATCCTTTAAATCTAGTATTAGTAGTACTTATATTATGTTACGAAAGAAGCAATTACCAAATACTATCTATATTTAAAACAAAACAATGGAAAATGGCGAACAGATGTCGTGACTGGCTGACATGGTGGATCAAGAAATCCTCGCTCCGCGTTCATTGTTATTTCTTTTTTTTTTTTAATTATTCTTTGGTTCACGTTTGACCACTATCTCACCTGATGGTAAGCGATGATAATTCATAAGTCATTTATTTCGTAACAAAATACATTGTGTCGAAATATGTGGTAAGTAAAAACACCACTAAAACATTACAGTAGATTAAAATTAAATATATTAAAAAAAACATTAAAGACCAATAACTTTTAATAACAATAATTTATGAATAATTTAATAGAATGTCAAGGATAGAAATTCAATTATAATAATAAAATAGACCACTAATGTGTCACAGTCATATACAAAAACAAATTCGAAAATAATGATAATTCACATTTTATATTAAATTAAATACAGTCAATTAAAAATAAAATAAAATGTCAGAGATAAAAAAACAATAATTATTATTAATAAATTGTAGTTCTAAAAACTAAAAAACACGCTTTATTGGTAAGGATAATGGGACAAACTGTTTAAATTATTGCATTTTCATCGGTCCTTGATAAGTGTGCAAAGTTTCAAATCAATCCAACGTTTTGAAGTGGGTGAAAATCACGTTCAAAGATTCCGTTACATTGATACATTGATACATTGTTACATTGATACATAGATACATAGATACATACATACCAAGCTAATAAAAGCGTGTTAAAAATCAATTAATAAGTCACATACACAAAAACAAATTAATAATACTCCAAATTACATATACAATTCAGTCAACGAAAAAAAAAAATATCAGGGTTAAAAAAAATCTGTAAAAATAATAAAATCAATATTTGTATAAAAAATACCATAACAAATCCAAAATAATAATCCATGTTAAATCAATTCTCGTCAATTAAAAAATGTGATGTAGATGTCGATAATGTGGTCGACGATGGAGCATGCTTGCCTGGAAGTAACCTTTCCACTGCATATGTATTTAGCTTGTCACTTATTATCTCACCTGCTTCTACATACATACCTACATAAACACTAATTCCATAAAATAAGTACGCCACCTGCTTCGACTTCTGCTTGTATTTACACAAAATTCATTTCGTCCATATACCAACCAGCTTTTACCAATAAATTAAATATTAATTAATACGAGTACCTTGCGTTTAATTACGGCCAGGTTATATTGTAAATCGCTGGCACGGTGTTATTAAAATTTAATAAAACATGTCCTATGTATCGTTAACGATGTTTCCTGCGACAGACATGAGCGCGTGTAGTGGGTTTCTAGGGTTATTCATTTATTTTCATACATTTTCCAGCTCGAGTGTGTAGGTAATTGGACGATGCGGGTTCTAATCAAATTACTTTTGTGTAAGGGAGTCACACAACTACATAATACAATGTGTCCGGACTTGTAATAATAAAACTTTAAGGCCGTAAAATACAATTAATTTTATCGATAAAAACACCCCACATAAAGGGTTTAATCCCCACAATTTTTTATTGCATTTCCTAAAATTATAAGGCAAAAATGGGCAGTGGTTCTTTTTAGGCCATAATAAAATTAAAACTAATTGGAGCTGCGATTCTTTCGTCAGTGTGTAGACCAACTCAAAAACTAACAAAAAAAACATTAAAGACACGTGTTAAATCCTAAAAGTATGCGCAATTTGAGGAAATGCAATAAAAACATGTGAAATTACGTTTAAAATTTGTCTTTTATGGCTCAATACAAAAATATATTTTTTTAGATTATCTATGCTATGGCCGTAAAATAACATTAAATGTACGTCTCTGTGAGACTTAGGTCAAGGCAAAGTTATGGTTGTTAGACTATGTGGAATTTTGGATATCCTACTAGTAGTAAGTCAGGTACTAAAATTGCTCTATCTTATGTGGGGTGTTTTTATCGATAAAATTAACTGTATTTTACAGCTGTAAAGTTGTATTACTACAAGTCCGGGTACATTGTATATTCACTAACCAACTGACTAGGTTTTTGACTATTATATAAAACCCAAGCAAATAGCCACCTGTCACGAGAAATAGAACAGCAAAAAACTTTCCTGTTTAAATGCAACAAATCAATTTTCACGTTTACTTTTTTGTCGAATCCACAAACACCCCAATACGAGTGCTTACCCGCAAATATCCGAGCAATAAATAACATCTAATCGTTTGTTAAGTCCCCCTGCAAATACACACAGCATTCACTTCCGTAGCACTCGATTTATCTCCGAGGCAAATTCTCTAGAATCACTGCTTCCGCACCACCATTTAGGAGACACCTTCGTACAGAATGTCACACTCGCCCGTTAAAAGATTTATTACTATACAATTTCCTGCTCACACTTCGGAAGTGCAAGAGGATGTTCAAATATTGGAATCTAATGGAATCGAATCTTTCAGCACCATACGACGACGGATTCCGTCTATTGTTGAGATAAATTTCACTTTATCGTAACCAGTGCTGAATTTATTGTGGGATCCTATTTTTGGAGTCGGCCTCTTGAGAGTTTTGTTTTCGAAGTATTTGTTGAAATTGACAACATTAATTCTTTGTCGAAGGCGACCTATATCGCGCTTTGCGTATTTGTTGCTATCGGCACAGATAATATAATACTTGCATACAGATGCCTCATCCCATACAAAGAAACCGTGCCGACGTAACTAGCGTTTTTCATCTGATTATACCGATTATTTTTTGTAAATCGATCGCGTTCGGTTCCGTTCCACGGCGATATATAGATCACCATCTATATCCGTGGAACGGAACCGAACACGATCGATGTACAAAAAATAATCAGTACAGTACGTCGGCACGGTTTCTTTGTATGGCATGAGACACCACTGCTATCAAGACATATCCAGAAATATCGATTGTCTCATGATTTCTAGTTGGGGTTCGTGGAATGTAAATCTAAAAAGCAATTTCCTTTATTTTTCTAGTACGGATAGTCTGGTCGGTCTCTCCGAACTTATATCAGCAAGATATTTGTGTTTGTATTCTTGGATATAAGCAAAGAGCACTGAGCCAAGAACCATCTTTATCTTTTATACAAATCTTTGGCATGTTTGCCAGTAACGACTGGTTTTTTATATGTATGATCGGGGATGTAATCCTAGGTAAGCCCGAGTTTTTATTTAGAAATAAAACTGATTCGTATAATTAGGGATCTTGTGTTTTATTGGTAACACTTTGTCCTCAATTGTGCTGCGTCGTGCAATAAACTTTATTGATACTTAAGACTTTACAGCCTTCAAATCTATCTAGGGAAATCGTAAAGTGTAAATACTAAAACACTTAATCCAAACCAGTAATCCGCTTTTATTTAATTCATACTTAGCGTCAGTTTTCAGTTAATACTTTCATTGTTAGATTACGACGTGCCGTATCGCATTAAAATTTATCACGCGGAACTTTGTAAATTAATCCATACACGTCTAAAATATAAGCGTTCCCGTGCGGCGATTTAGCTAGTACTTTAATGAATCCGCGAAGGGGCGCTGACTCCGCCGTGACTCTGTGACCCAATTCTGTGCTCATTAACGTGTGGCCACGTTGCACCGGACACCACAATGCAATGGTTTACTTATTCAGCGCACGGAGGGTTTTTTCGATGCAAAGAGCAACATTCCACGGAAGTGACTGCAGTCAGACACGAATTTTTCATATCGGAATCGGATGCGACGAACAGCTTTTGGAAAGTTGAGAGTGTTTTTCGTACGATATGAATTTTATTTCGTTTAAAATGGCCTATAGTGTAGTGGTATCCTGTAAAAATTACACAGTGATGACATAAACTTCTTATGAGATAGCTTGATCTCTGCGACATATGTCAAACTGACGTATACGTTATTGTTAGCCTGTCAAGCGCTATTGTTACTGTATTGATACTGACAGCTGTCGTAGAGATCAACCTATCTTTTATGAAGTATATAAAATAAAATAAAATAAAAAACCTTTTATTTCCATATCCAATTATTGTACATTTTAAATTTTGTTAATGTTTATTAATAATTTACTTATTTACTAGTTGTTAGTATTTGGATTTGGGATATGGATCCCTATTTGGGTGATGGTCTTCTCTCTCTCTTGGCTCAGGATCAACCAATCTTTTCCTGCTCTCTCGGTTATGTCATCAGCCCACCGTCTATTAGGCCTGCCCACCTTCCTCTTGCCTGCTGGCCCTTTCCATGTCGTAGTCTGTATAGTCCATCTGCCATCGGTATAGCGCGATATGTGGCCGGCCCACTGCCACTTTAGCCTCAAGGCTTGTGTGAGTGCATCAGTTCGCTTAGTTTTTCTTCTTATTTTTTCACTTTTTATTTTATGTATTGTTTTTATTTTCAGCATATTTCTCTCTTTATGAAGAATAGGTGAAGTAAACTGTCAATCCCTAGTCAACCGATTGACTTGAAAGCTTGCTGTCTATAGAGGTGAGATGTCTATAGAAACGACTGGTTGTTCAAGAGAGCTTGCCAGCTCTGTCTACAACTACATTATACAAAATTCTCTGGAGCAAACCAGACGCCCGCCGCAGCGAACAAATAGCCTAGTGCCAGATAAACTGTGTGATTAATCTCTGTGCTAAGACAAGGATTACTTGAAGTGATTTCGTAGTCCAGAGACAAACATCAAAGCTACGGTTTATTTAACAGGCTTCTAAACCACTTTAGTGCTTTATGAACTTTACTTTTATTTATGAATTGAAACAACGCGGTTTGATTGAGTGGCTGAATGGATTTGGGGTCCTATGTTTTAAGTCTCTAGAGAATACATCTTCTTTTCTTTGACTTCGCTAAGTTGTGTGTCTAGACTAGGGTGATTGAATGTTTTCATAGTGCTAGCCGTCCGTTATATCACAGCCTGTAAACCTCTATATCTCTCAAAAACGTTTGCCATTGGTTCCATTGCCATCTAAGGTAATCGCACTACTAACCCACATAATAAATATTTACCTTACCCACTCTTCGCAAGTTGCAATTTACGATACCGTTGGGACAAAAGATGGGGTGGCCAAAGTTTCGCAGAGGACCGCAAAACCGAGAGAACCGAGAGTTTGCCAGGGTTTTAAAAATCAATAATGATACTGCAAATATATGCGTTGCCAGATTGCCACGCTAAGATTTTTAAACAACATCATCTCTCTCCTTTTCTTTGAGGACTTTTAAAGCTTTATTGGGAAAACAAACAAATGATAGGCATCGTTTATTTTTCTTTTCCACCATGGACAGATCAAGCTTTTCTTAATTATAATTAGCTTTGTAAGATATTCTGGAGAATATTCGTGCGTAGGTGGTCTATTGTAAGTGGTCGCGTGGGCAAGAATAGATGAGACCGGCTGAAGACGAGATAAGTTGCCGTAAATCAGATGAGTCCTATACTCAGCAGTGGCTGAATGTGGGATGAATTAATAGATAGGCACTGTAATACACGTGTCCCGTTATATATAGCCTCTTACTTGTAAATATGTAACAGAAATAGCGGCTCGGGAAGGCTTTGCGGTCTGTAGACATGCCCAGTTCCATTTTTTTTAGTAACGAATGTATATATGTATTTGATCCGCATACAGACATTTTATAACTGTTGGCTGTTACTTGGAACTTTTATAATTTTACTCTAGTCTACATACCTTATAGATACATATTGCGCTGTGTCTGTTATGGACCAAGTGGTTAATACGGCATTATTCATAATGCCCAAACAATTTGGAAAATGCCCAATATGAGTAAGCAATATGCTATAAACTATTGAAATAGTTAATTTGACCGGGCTTTCTGAATAATGCCCATCACTTATCTTATTGGGCTGGGTAATAAAAATATGTTTTTTAAATTATTTTAATGTAACATTGATTTTAATATAGAATAGCTAAGTACGATTACTATTTCAGCAACAAAGTCGACAGAGCCCCGTTGCGCGGGGCGCCTATTTCTGTCAGCAGGGTCTAAAGTAACCTAACATGAAGGAGAACATCCCCTTCGAGCCTGAACTATCCGTGTCGGGGCTCCCGAACTCGCTTCGCTCGCTCATCGAATTTCCCAACCGTTACGTAGCAATATTCATACTGACCAGACAATGTGATAAATATAGAAGTTTAAATCAGTATTTATTACATTGCCCGATTTGACTTGACTTGATACATAATGCCCGGGCATTATACATAGTGCACTGATTAATCACTTGGTCCATGACATATCTAAATCACTAGCTTGATAAGAGTCTGTGCGGCAAAATATACATAAAATTGTCTCGCTGTTCTTCCATCCCTTTCCACTTACATCAATAATGATCGATCGTTTCATAATGGTATTTATATTGATGAAGATACACACGAAGTATGCTTCTCAGTATAAGTGTAGGTACAAACTACGCACATTTATCACACACTTAATTAAAATACCAAGCAAAAATCGAAACCTAAACAACATGTTCGGTCGTGTTCACCACCGTAATCTCCTCTCACGGAACTTGGTACATCACTAATCCTGAAATTAATTACATCGCCGTAGTTCAACGTTTAACGTCTGTATTTGCGGAAATATACTCGATGAAGACATCTAATTATGAGACAGAAAAGCTCTTACCAATAAGGTCTAATTTAACAGCTATAGGCAATTCTCAAAAAGCATTTTGTATCTACATGGTGCTAGACGAAAATGGTATACACTTGATTTTATGCTCAGAACTAGGGCATCAAGTCAAGAAGAATCTGAATTTAATTTGTTGAACGCTGCGCAATTTTGCAGGGGATATAATACAAATTGTTCAAGCCAAAAAAAGTGAACCAAAGACAAATACAATTGAATACGACGAAATACAAAGCAAGAAGGCAGGTGTGCAGCAGTGGATCATTCCAGGCTGATATAAAATGTTATACTACGAGTATCAATGCAAAATAGCCAACTCTAATTTATCCAGTATTGTCACACTTTCTATTAATGTGGCGGTCAACTTAATTAGCGAACTAAAGTATATATGTATAAAAGAGTCGAGTCGATAGGAGTCGCCTCCATCGTCCTCTTTGACCAACTGCCGAAGGAGGGTAATATGTTTATCAGTCTATGTATGTTTGTTCCTATGTGGCATTCTAGAGACCAAACGCTTTGGCCGATTTTGATGATTCTTACGTCAATCCTTACCTTAACCTTGCGAGTGCCACTGGCTACATTAAATAAAATGGGAAAATAGAAAAATGGCGGCTTTTGGGCGCCATATTTGTGGGGGCCTAATTTTTTTTAATTCCATACGCATCTTGTGGAGTATCAAAATAATGGGTTTTAAGAGATGATCTCGAATATATTACTCTACTATGTTATAATGCAATTCGAAAAAAAAAATGTTAACAAAAAGTTATAAATAAAAAGATAATACAAAAAATAAAAATGTATTATCTTTATTCTTCTTCTTTTTACGTCTATTTAGTTCGCTTCTTAAGCAGTCGGGCTTTTTGTATTAATTTGAATTAACTTTTTTTATGAAATAATCATGATTTTGCGTTTTCTATGTTTTTTAAATATTTTGTAAAATTTAAGTGAGTATAATAATATCTATGATACCAACACATTGTTCCCAGTACATTTTATAAAAGGAGAAAAATGTAACATAATATTTTATTGTTTGTTTCAGGTAATGGCGCGTGTAAAGTCTTACTTGCTGTTATTTATGTACGTATTGGTTGCTTAATTTCCTGCTAGGAAACCAACTGTATGAATAATATTTTTGTTTTTGTCTCTATAATGTATTTTATTTATTTTTTACAAAAAAGAAATGTAAAATTTATGTGTTACGTCCGTATGCCCCGGAAGGATACAACATTGCCAGTGACGGTATGCATCACGTAAAGAAGGAACGTGTTTCCTTTTTTAATAACCGACGCAAAAAGAGGAGTGTTATAAGTTTGACATGTGTTGCTGTGTATCTGTGTGTCTGTCTGTGGCATCATAGCTCCTAAACGGATGAACCGATTTTATTGTAGTTTTTTTTTGTTTGAAAGGTGGCTTTGTCGAGAGTGTTCTTACTTCCTAGCTATGTTTGGTTGAAATCGGTACAAAAGTAATTCGCATTTTACTCTTTGAATCTGGGCTTTTTCGCAAGATATCATGTCATAATAACGTGTTTCTATAGATAGTCGATTAAAGCGTGTCTACTGCTAGGTTTATATGTATAGTTATATGTATAGTCTAAAAAGCATGAAAAAAGTTAAATATAAAATTTAAAAAAAAAAAACGTTCCCGGTTTCCCGACGCTAGTACGACTCTTACATGTCATCGAAGACAATCTTTGTTTCTTATGTCACTGACAGTAAAACAACAAATATCTCATTCACGGCGTCGTCATACCACGTTATCCGTACTTATAAACTTGGCACTTATGTTACGCAGGCTTATTTTGTGGCTTTGCACCCACACGTTTACTCTTTAGTAAATTCATGTCTTTGTTTAAAGATATGGTAAAATAAATGAACGGTACCTACAGCTGCTAATAGTACCTACTTCTGTCAGAATAAAGTGGGTGTTATGTGTATTTTTAGATAGTATTGTTCATAGATAGGCGGAATGAAACGACGCGCCACCCCATTTTAGGGTTCCGTACCCAAAGGGTAAAAACGGGACCCTATTACTAAGACTCCGCGGTCCGTCTGTCTGTCTGTCTGTCACCAGGTTGTATCTCATGAACCGTGATAGCTAGGCAGTTGAAATTTTGACAGATTATGTATTTCTGTTGCTGCTATAACAACAAATACAAACCGCAATACGCAATCAACCCGAATCTCTTCAAAGTTAGAGTGAACAGGCTTCTTCTGGGTAAGCTCGCTCCATCGTCGACTCAGTCTCTGTCACCTCTGACCTAGACTAGAGTCAAAAGCAAACCCATTACAAATGAATAAAATATTTATTTAAGTGGGGCTCCTATACAACAAACGTGATTTTGTCGGCGTTTTTTGCGATAATGGAACGGAACCCTTCGTGCGCGAGTCCGACTCGCACTTGGCCGGTTTTTTATAGAAATTCGTCTACGGATATAATACCCTTAGAACAATTTCTATGAAAAATTGTCGTAGCATCGTCAAATAATCGCGTTGCGTCTTTATGAGGCAGCCACCTCACCTCCTATACTGCTCAATGTGTAACACCTATGAAGGACCTGTGCGAACTAATTTTATTGATGTAAACGAGGTCTAATTTTTTATTTTAATTTTAATTGAATCATCGGCAGGACTTATCACATCACATCATCAGCCTATTAATGTTTCCACTGCTGGGACACAGGCCTCCTCTCTGTGAGAGGGAATGGGCCGTAATCCACCACGCGGGCCCAGTGCGGGTTGGTGGATGTCACATGTCTTCGATTTTTTTTTGGTTCTAGGACATGCCGGTTTCCTCACGATGTTTTCCTTCACCGTTTTGAGAGCAGTGGTGATGAAATAATTTACACAAAATAAAGCGCCTACCTGGGCTCGAAACCACGACCTACAACTTGTAAGTCGCGGCCGATACCACTGGGCCACCACTGCTTACAGGACTTATACGAAACTTAATTTGTGTTGATAACCTCCCACTACACTAACCATAATTCAACCGAAAAACGACTGCTATGCAGTAAATAAGCCTTCCCCAAGCATCGCCACGTAGTCCTTTCTGAATTCAGCGGGTTTCCGACGCTGCGTCTTCCGTCCGCGTGTCTTCTCATACGCTATTCGTTCTAAGAGCAATGTGCCCTGCCGTGTTAGTCAATGTGCCAAATTTAATAATCGCAACTTGTTAATTGCGAAGTCTTGCCATGATAAGTCGGTCTTCATTTGTTTTGAAACTTATGTGGTTCTCCTCGGAGTTGTTTGTGTTTGACTAACTTCGGTGGTCTCATTATTACGTGAAGTTATTAACCTTCAACTCTGAAGATAGTTAGAAACGAAAGACACGTGTAGAACATGCTTTTTCAAAAATCTGCCAAGAACGTTCTTTTCATATTATTTCGAAAATTCCTTACAAATATAAACGATAAGGTAGTACAATAATACTCGATCTCGACCCAGAATGCAAGTACAATAAAATGCGTTCCAACAAATTGATGTATTCGATTAAGCACATTCAAAAGACAAGATAAATAAAATTAAAATAGCCCCGGGGCTTATTATTATTAACCCATGCTTTTAAAAAAAACTACACTACACTGTCGATTATCGATCGAAAACGTTATATTTCAAAAATACCCCAATTCAAAGAGTTAAATGCGCATCTAAGAACACTAAGACAAAGATATCTTTTAAATAAATAAAAAACTAAATTATAATCGATTCATCCTTTTAGGAGCTGTGATGCCACATACAGATACATAAATACACAGATACACCATTCAAACTTATAACACCTTTCATGTTTCGTCGTTTAAAAATAGAAATCAATTTCTAGAATTCCATTACGGGTCACTGTGTTCTCCAAAAACATAGATAACCCATTTTCCGTAGCAGAACATAAACTAAACGAATTTAGTTTGTTCATGCCCTTTTACTCTCGGTACACAAAACTTCAATTCAGTTTCAGTTCAATTCAACCTTTGGATTGACCTAATAGTGCGGACCTTTATTAATTGATGGAACTGACAGATGTGAACGGTAACAGCAAGGCAGATTTGGAACGCGAATTTTGTAGTATATAGACGTGTTTACCTGTGTCTAGGTTATTTGTTCTCCTTTGTTGTTTGATAAATTGAAATTAATACAAGCACCAGAAGTCACAACCGTTGTCTATATGTTTATGGTTTTAATTTCAAAATACGAGTTTGTGAAACTTCAGTGTGCTCTCTTATGTTTATTGGTGTTTTAGGGCCGGTCTTGAATTGAGTATTTGTAGTTAACGTGTCAAACCCTAATTAAAGCCAAAATTTTACAAGTTGTAAAGCTACAATAGAGTTTAAAAAATACTCAACTTCAAATTCTTATCCCGAAATTAAGGGTTAGTCTTATCCCAAAGTGATATCACTGAATTTAGACCATTCACAATCAAAAGACAAAATACAAATAAAAACCCAAATAAAATAAAAGAACACATTTAAAATCCTACCCATTATTGATTGGGTAATGCTGTTTGTTAAACTTGTCCCACTTAATCAGGCTTCTAGAAACTTCCAAGCAAGTTGTAAAAGTGGGAAAAACAAATTAACTTAAGGTAGAAAAGTTTTTGGGTCTTACGCGCACAATAACTGTATTTCAAAGTGAATGGTTATGCTAAGTAGGGTATGTGTTCGACGTATCGATTTGCCAAGTTTCGTAGTCTGGATCCCTTGAAACATGATTTTGGAAACTTTTCTGTTAGCAGAAAAACTTGCCTTTGTAGCGCAAATATAATCTTTCTGTCCTTGTCCCGAGTCACTTGAGGACTTAGCAACAAGTTTTTTCTTCTATTCTGCCTTGTAAACCGCTGTCATTCGATAATCTTTCTTTCCTCACACAATTCATAACATATTTTATTTGGCTGGCCTCTCCATCCATCAACATTTCATCACTCTTTAATTCAGTTGACTTTCATCCCTCTTCACGACAAAAGTATCACCGTCTTGGTCGGTCCCTTATATCTGAGGATCTTAACATTAACATTAAAAGCGGGATATTTACCATGTTTACTGTTTTGCTCAGCATCAGGGTTGCATCTGGAACGGATGATCTGCCTACACCGGTTTCTGTCCGGTCCATCTTGTTGGTCGACGGCACGATCGTTTGCCTTCCAACCACAATCAGTATTTCCAAATTCTCGTCACCTCTGCACATCGTGTGGCCGAAATACGAAAAAATACGAATCCAAATTAAGAATACTTATAATTTTAAATCAAAATAGTACGAATTAAACTGTAGTTAGGTATTACTCCCTAATAATCCAGTCTAATTTAGAATCGAATGCACTGAACATGCTCTAGTTAAATCGAAATCAGGACGATAAAATGCAAAGCACATTTAAAATTGAATTTCCGCTTACATGTTCTCTTAACAAACTATTGTTTCTTGCTGCAGCGTTTAATAACCAACTCTTGTGCAGACGCGCCGCCCTCATTAATAATTCGGGTCCAGAGCCCTCGGTTCTAGAACGTTCCACTTTTCAGCAACAGTAAACGTCAAATTTCCTTTAACAGTAAGAAAATTAAATACGTAAATTGGAACGTAAGATGAAAACGAAATTTTGTTGGCTAAAGACGCTTTGTTGAAGACATTGTTTTGTCAATCGCCCAATTAATGGCTTTTATTTGGTAGTTCTAAAGCTTTTGATTATAAGTAAAGACAATATCCTTTTGAGAGTCATCATCATCCCAATCTTAATTTAATTTGGTCGGCGCAGCAAGTTTTCTTCTTTCATACATTTCTTTTCGCCGTAACCTTTGACTGTAAGTATATGCGTAATCCTTTGGAGTGTCATCATCATCCTTCTGTACTTATTCTAATTTGTTTGGGGTCACCGCAACATGTTTTCTTCT
Source organism: Orthosia incerta (assembly GCA_948252205.1). Taxonomy (NCBI): domain Eukaryota; kingdom Metazoa; phylum Arthropoda; class Insecta; order Lepidoptera; family Noctuidae; genus Orthosia; species Orthosia incerta. Next base: position 7,458,335 of record OX411757.1, on the reverse strand, counting down.
TCCATACATTTCTTTTCGCCACAATCTTTGACTGTAGTTAATGCGTAATGCTTTGGAGTGTCACCATCACCCTCCTGTCCTTATTCCAAAGTATTTGGAGTCACCGCAGCATGTTTTCTTCTACTTCCATACATTTAATTTCGCCACAATCTTTGACTGTAAGTAACTGCGTAATCCTTTGGAGTGTCATCATAATCCTCCTGTACTTATTCTAATTTATTTGGGGTCACCGCAACATTTTTTCTTCTTCTATACATTTCTTTTCGCCACAATCTTTGACTGTAGTTAATGCGTAATCCTTTGGAGTGCCACCATCACCCTCCTGTCCTAATTCCAAAGTATTTGGAGTCACCGCAGCATGTTTTCTTCTTCCATACATTTATTTTCGCCACAATCTTTGACTGTAAGTAAATGCGTAATCCTTTGGAGTGTCATCATCATCCTCCTGTACTTGTTCTAATTTATTTGGGGTCACCGCAGCATGTTTTCTTATTCTTCCATACATTTATTTTCGGCACAATCTTTGACTGTAAGTAAATGCGTAATCCTTTGGAGTGTCATCATGATCCTCCTGTACTTATTCTAATTTATCTGGGGTCACCACAACATCTTTTCTTCTTCTATACATTTCTTTGATTATAAGTAAATACATTATCCTTTCGAGAGTTAGCTACCTCTTGTCTTTATCCCAGTTTATCTGGGGTCGGCACAACATGGCTTATTCTGCCCTGCCGTCATGTCTATTCGCCGTCACCATTATTCTAACTACATATATCATCATCATTCTAAAGATTTTTTGTTCTTCCTTTTGAAATTATGCCTTTGTAATATTCTGATCGTACGGTCTACAATTTAAATTAAGTCAGGCCTTTTCTGTATTCCAAAGTATATTTGACATTCAGATACGGCCTTTTCTGGACGTAAAACAAGCCTCAGAAGAGCTAAAATTTCGGCCGGCCCTTATCTCGGCGTTTAAATTTAAAATTTATGGAGTAACCCGAAACATTGTAGACGTCTTTGCTCTTTAAAATGTAATTTGTTTGAGACAATTCAGATTGTCACTTGAAATGAAAACTCAAGCGCAACGGTGTTTGCCTTTTTCATTGTAATAGTAATTTAACCCTTTATGATTTTAGCTTACTGAAATGTAACAAGAGGACGTATTTATTTTTACTTCAAGTATTTTATCATTCATTATTGTTAGAGAAAATGAAAAAAGAATATGGCAGATTCGGTTACATAAGGGTACTTGACGAGTTTGACTAAATATATTAAGCGTGGCTTTATACCCACACTTACAAATAACTCTTGCTTGGCCAAATCCGATCAAAATAATCCCCGAACTTTTAATCAATAGCTCACAAAAATGCGTAGGTAACAATTACAAATTATTCGTGAGGCCAAATTCCGATCTCGAGTTCAATTTACGTAAAGGCAAAAGCGTTAAACATCGAATAAATTATGTTTAAAGCCAACCGAAGGAGAGAATTTTTTTGTGGCTTCCATTGTTTACGCGACCTGATTTTTCTCTCCTCTCAAAATAAAACTGTTGCGTCCAGGCCTTACAATATTTTCTTTGTGAACACTACTGAATTTTATTGTCCTTAGTATCTCGTTTGCAATGTTTATGATGTCGTGAGCTGGGGTTGCAATCCCTTTGAATTCGTTTTGCACTTAGCTGCTGCAGAGCTTTTCATTAAAGATATTGCGCTTTAGATAGAAGTAATCTTGCGGATTAGTTGTTCATTCTTCTGTCTAGCCATGGTTGGAGTTGTTTTGTTACCTGCTCGTTGTTTTACATTTAAGAATTTTGTTCAAATATATTTTTTTATAAGAAGAATAGGATTAAAATCATCTTATTTAGTTTTCAATTAGGCAACGTTATTTAAAGTAATCTTCTTTGCACGTCGAAAGTTAAAACATACCTATTTCAATAACTCTGTCTTCATGTTTTCCAACGTTAACGTACGGTACTCTTTCCCTTTGTTGTATTTCGCCAGCTCGAAATTATGAACAGTTAACATTATACGTGTTTACTTCACTGCCAGTATAGTGCAGTAGAATGGCCACTAGGGGAAAGTCCGCTCACGAGTCTCGCGGTAACACATAAACTGGTTCTCAAGGATGCAGCGGTATAACACTAAAAGTAGCCGTTCCAACCAATTTATTTTGAAAACAGTTGGAAACACTCGCGTCTTAAATGTGAACTACTGAACAGATATGCTCTCCTGGTACAAAGTTCATCAGCATGTTGGTTTTATTAATTAACAAAAGCATTTATTTGGCAGTTGCCTCAAATATTTACGGATTGTTTCATTTCCTTTGCGACTACAACTCCGACGGCACAAGTGGCTTGCATTCAAAACTAGTACAATAGTGCATGCATTGGAGTAAGCTGAGAGTTCTACGAATATAATAATGTAATGGCGTTTGTTGAATTATACTTCCGAAAATTAACATCGGTATGTGTAGAATTCGACGTGAATGCCATTTCCCTTGATATCCGTTGTTCTCCCCATAATTTGCAACATACAAACACCATTATGACCCTTATTACTCCCAACCAGCTCTTATTAGTCGTAAAATTATATTGTGTTGTGAAATACATTCACAGCCACAGAAGTGGCCAACGGTTAAATATGACATAAAACTGTAATGTGCTTTTTGATATAATATTTGGTAAATCTTTCAGCTCCTGAAACAGTTAAATTTGGACCATACAAATAAAAAAATCCTTATACCGCATTCATTAAGTGATGCCATGTTACTACCTGTGATACACCTCTGTTGATACAAGCATAGGTAATATCATGATTTTTATGCGAACTCTGTAGGTATTCGTGCCTTTAAAAAAGTTGAATCAATAAATCTAAAAACCCGACTGCTTAAGAAACGAATTAAAAGACTTAAACAAGAAGAAAATCATGCTGTGCAGTTGGAGTATACATATTCGCGAGGCTGACCAACACCAAATATCCTACGAGTGCACAGTATGATTTACTTCATGTTTACGTCTTTTTAGTTCGCTTCTTAAGGGGTCGGGTTTTTAGATTTTTGATATAACTTTTTTTATTTATAACCTTTTAGTTTTTGTTTTTTATTAGGTACATATCAACATGTAAGTGATATATATTTTTGAAATCACCTCTTAAATCTCTTTATTTTGATACCCCACACGATGGATTTGGAAGTAAAAAAAACGCGCTTCCACAATATGGCGCCCAAAAGACGCCATTTTTCTATTTTCCAATATTAATGTAACCAGTGACACTTGCAAGGGTAAGACGAATCGATTGACGTAAGAATCATCAAAATCGGCTAATGCGTTTGGTCTCTAGAACGCCACATAGGAACAAACGTACATACATAGACTGATAAACACATTACCCTCTTTCGGTAGTCGGGTAAAAACGTAAAATCACAGCACATTGAACTTATTTTATTGATACAATTCTGCATTCCAGGTCCTGACATCCAATTCCGATGTGTTCTCAAAACAGCACAATATTGCTAACTTAGCTAAAATATTTTATTTGTTCTGCATCTACAATACATTGAGACGTCGCTTGCGAAATCACAAGTAACACATGGTAGACACTCGTAGGTACGTCTCAAACTTCCAAAGATCCAATTGATGAAACCTGATTTGTACCATCAGCGTCATGGCTTTTTATGCCCTATCTTCTGCCAGCTTGAAAAGGTTTTTTCTACCGCAGGGGATATAGATACCGGGATCAAAGTAGCCTATGTGCTATTCCAGACTATAATCTATCTCTGTGCCAAATTTCATCCATATTTGTCCAGCCGTTTCAGCGTGAAGAATTAACAAACATACAAAGACACACACACTTACACTCACAAACTTTCGCCTTTATAATATTAGTGTGATGTATATCGTTTGAATCTAGTCACATAGAAAAGCGAAAGCGAACAGATTTACAAAAAAACATTACAGTTCACTTCAAGCTCGCTTCACCTTAAGGGTACACTAGTCGACGGCACGAACTATTTTGTGCGCGGGGTTAAAATGCATTTTATATCAACCGACAAAACATTCGGAAGAGATAGATGCTGTGATGAGCAGTAGGAAGCTAGTTCGCGTACGAATATAGACTTTTTTAAATTTGTAGCGAAATGGATAATGATTTAGGACGAAACCGAGCGCGCGAAATTTTATAAACAGACCTTTGGCAGTCTAGATATCATGAAAAAACGATTAAATCTATCTGTTCAAAATAAAATTATTTGCATTGTTGAACTACTAATCTATCCCTGTATGGAGGCCGTTTTGCAATTTTCCGTCTTCTTATGGTATTTATTTGCGCCCAAAAATGCGTTAAAATTAGTGTCGAAATGTGGAACTTTCGACGCTCATAACTTTCAAATATTTTATTTTTTTACTTTTTTGCTTCCATACAGGGCTAGATAATGATGAGACAAATCGATATCAGTATTTATTTTGTACGTCCATCGTCAAACAGTGGAATAATCCCTAGACTACGTTTGTATGGGAGAATTTTCGACTAGTGTAACCTTAAGTACGTATAATTACTGTGACATTGTTACAGAATAGCACTACTGCAGCCAAAACGTTATATGCGTTACCGTGGCGTGGCGAAGTATTGGGCCAATAAAGTTTAGGTGTACCATCCACACGAAGAAGAATAACCACCCAATTTCTCTAATACAATTTGCTTTTACAACGTGATACTATTAGTAATAATCCGGTCTCTAAACGCTTATACGGTTCTGAAGGTAACAACCGCACATCCAGTTAGTCGACAGTCGAAATTATATATAGGTACCTGTTTTACGAGCCTGGTTTATGTTCACGACGATGAATTTATATTGGAAAATGTAACAGTCTGTTGGAGGCGTCCGTGATAAAGTAGACTCTGGAAACACCCACTTGTGAACATATCGATTATTTGTTTTGAGATATATTAGGCAACTATTAGTTTAATCCTACTGATCTGATTATGAAAACGCTTTCACTCGTTTAAGCGACCTTCTTGATGGCTTAATGCCATCGCTTCGACCGTCAAGGGAACCGGGGTTTCGTAACTGGCTTCCATGAAGGCTTGCTTTTTTTATAAGTCTACGTAACTGGTTTCCATGAAGGCTTTTTTTTAAACGCCTACGTAACTGGTTGCCATGAAGGCTTTTTTTTAAACGTCTACGTAACTGGTTTCCATGAAGGTTTTTTTATACTACTACTAAGATTAGTGAGTTCACATGGACGCAGTGCGAAGCAATTCGTCCGATATGCACTTGAAATGTTGCTTAGAAAATACTAAGAGGCAATTTGAAATTTCTTCACGCCATCAGGAAAATCTCTAAAACTATCGCTGCTCTAGTCTACTTATTATCCTGAATTTATGATATACTATACGGCAAAGGAGTGAGGCCGCTGATAAATGCTAGTGTTTTGTATATTTTCTAACCTTCAGCTTAATACAAACCATTAGCTGAAAATAGCACAGCAATATTAATTAAGATCGTTACTTGAAACGGTTTTCGTAACAAAAACATGGCTTTTTTCGGTCCATCTGCTGCTCCGAGCCAAACGTCATTAATCCCGAGCAATTGCTCATATTTTACCACGTTATATCTCCAAAATATTTAACGAGAGATCTGAAACAGATGGTCGGTAGCATCATCCACAAACGACATCGCTCGTTTGACATACACAAACTGAATTATACAAGTGGACCAGTTAACTTGCTTTGTAAACGAACGTTAATTAATAACTTTGCAGTCTTCTTGCCGTTTGTGGGATGACTGTTTTTCCTTTGTTTTATAGTTCAGCTCCTTTCGTGTTTACTTTGTGTTTAAATTGTTTCGCACCTTTATTTTATACATGTTTTGTGTGAATATTTTGATGAGTCCTTAGAATTCAGGAAAATTAAGGTACTCTATCTATACTAATATTGTAAAGAAGAAAGATTCGTATTTTTGTATGTAACGAATAAACTTAAAAAGTACTGGAACAATATCAAAAATTCTTTCACCGTTGGGACGCTACACTATCCCCGGGTGACATAGGCTACTTTTTATCGCTGTATTTCCACGGGAACGGGAACTACGCGGGTGAACCCGCGAGGCGTCCGCTAGTAAAATATAAAATGTTCGATTTTAATTGTTTCCTAGAACCATAATAATGTAATTTTGGCAGAGCTTTTATGTCATTGTCAATAATTCTGTCCTCAATATTATTATTCAGAATATAATAATATCAGCTATATAAACTGAAACAGTGTGTTGTTAATTGCATTATTCATGTTTCCGACAACACACGCCATTAGATTTACCCTGTGCAAATAATAAAATTCTACCCAATAATTAATTTCAGAATGTTCAACATAACTCCCATACATTTCGCCATAACAAGCAGAAACATCAAATAAAATACTTTAATAACCGTGTGCAACACGACGGTCGAATCCCAAATGACGGTAACCGTACACCCAACGCGTGGTATTGGAGGAAAACTAATAAAATAACGCCATATGGACGGGAACAACACTCCACGCTTGCCTGCGCTGTGTGACTCTTTTAACAATAATATTTCGGAATATATGGGCCACAACCACAAGCCTTTTTCGTTTTCCCCAGGGAACGCAACCTAAGTGTTATAAAACCACCTAAAATCATTCTCCACAATGCAATTTCAACCTTACGTTATATGACATTGAGTACAGAAACAGAAAGCATTCTAACATAAGAAGCAGGCACTTTGTACTTGTAAGTCTATCGAAGAACGTAGTGACCTGTTTACAAAATACTCTGGGACCCAAGCATTCCACACAATACATTCTCTCCTTCATTCCTGTAGGTAGGTATATTTACGCAATTGGAACATTGTCAAGTACCTCCTACCTGTTCACCAAATTGGTGGATCTATAGTCTGTTTAAAAAGTAACCCTACCAACCGATCAAACAGCTGTTTTTTTAATAATTTTCCTATCTTCTTAATACTTTTAGCAATTATCGAAAGCACGCCGTGATATGGCGGTTATACGGATTTATTAAAGAACACAATTTGAATAAAAAAAGTTTTTTGCAAAAAAATACCACCGACTTCCAAATAAAAACTACAAAGTGAAAAATAATTTAATTTTTGGAAGTCGGTGTCTTTCGTAGGTACCAATTTTTTGCATTATGGACACCGACTTCCAAAAATTTAATTATTTTTCACTTTGTAGTTTTTATTTGGAATTCGGTGGTATTTTTTTGCAAAAAAGTTTTTTAATTTTTACTTTTTAGTTGTACCTACCTAATAGGCAAGTTGTTTAGTAACCTATAACGCCAGAATAGATTACCCAAATACCAAAAAACTTGAACATAAACGGTGAAATTAGAGATGTGCGTACCCCTTAAGAGCATACTGGCGTGATGTTATGTTATGAAATGGTATAAACAATCAACAGACATGCGATTGCAGCAATCCCGAAAGATTTTCCCACATTTATTGAAGAGTTCTGTTGTATATCTCCGAAGTTCTTCATCAGATCTTCACCAAATTAAAATGGGACCAATTTCGAAACATCTTCTTTCAAACAAAAAAAGAATTATCAAAATCGGTTCACAATTGACGGAGATATCGGTGAACATACCTACACAAAAAAACATACATAATGTCGAACATAGGACCTCCTCCTTTTTGGTAAGTCGGTTAAAAATGGGGTTTTATAGACTTGTCTAGTGTACAATGTGCGGTACCACTGTCGTACATGACCCTCAATCTACAGTATGACCCACAATGTACAGACATGACCCACAATCTACAGTGCCCCAAGTGCCCATACACGTGCACCTTTAAGAACCTAATGAACGCCACCGACGCTATACGAGGCCCAAATCGTTAACCATCGACTTGAGAAGAAGCCTTTACTTGACCCGATCGTAGACCTCATCTTTCTGTTACTACATGGCGAGATCGGGTCAAGAGCAGGTTCATAAGGCTAAGGAAATAAGGTTTGTAATTTGTCGTCTAAAGCAATTTTCTAGTAGGAAATATTCCGCCCTTTCCAATTCGATCTCCTATTGACTGCACAAGATGTAATACGACGCCCTCATAACGAGGAATGCCTCGTAGATTGCAAGCACGCAGCAACAGATTGCTTTTCGTTTCCGTATAAGGTTTTGATTGAAAATCAATCTTAGTAACATGTGTAGAGACATTGAAGTCTGGATTGAAATACGCATCATAAACTCTAGAATTTTACTCATTTGCTTGTTTTAGGATTACGTACAATGATCTCAGACAACATTAATTTGAAGACTTGTGACGCAACAAGGTATTCAAAGTTGACAAGGTAGTCAAAATATTAAAAATAATTTTATGTTCTTCATTACAGCCTCCTGCGTTTACTTAGTTGATCAAATCTATGAGTATTAAATCAAGGTTCAAACGAGATTTGTTCACTGATTCCATTAATATTCACTAGCAATAAGCCAAGAGTGAAGACTTTCTGAAAGTATACATTTCCATATTATTATCATTTTACCTTCTAAAATTGAAGCCGTGATTGCAAAATGGGAGGCCTCCTTTTTATCTTGCCCATTTGAATTTCGAATCAGCTTATTTGGGCAAATATCGTCTCAAGTTTGCGCCAGTGGTATCGTTAAAATCTCCATCAGTCGCAAAGGTTTGTTTCTAAGTATCAATTAAATGAATTATTTTGGCGGTAGAGGTCGCGTCTGTACAAAAGAGACTACCGTCTCCTTGATACCGCTAATTAGACAAACCTAGTGGTAAACAAAGACTCCCGGCTTCAGGCCTTAATGGAATCTGTGAAATGGCACGTTCCGACGTCATTTTAACAAACACTAATGGGCAGGTGCCAGATGAACCTGTAATTTGTACATCTTCGCTATTTCCAAACACGAAATGTACTGAAAAGGGGCCTCCTTGTGATACAAAGGATTTGGCAAATGTTTTACTTTTTCTACCTACAAGAACGATTCTTGGTTCGGAAAATTTCTTCGGAGTGTTCTTCGTCAACATAAAAATATCAAAATTATTAGGTAAAACCAAAGAGATCAGTCGAACTGTAAATGATGCTGAAATTTAATAAGGTATGGGAGCTCAGTAAAATATACGCAGGTATAATATCCAAATTCAGAACCTCTATTTTTGAAATTGAAGAAAAAGAGGGAAGTATTTTCTCCAAATGTACCTAATTTTTATTTCCCTTTCATATTGTTCTTGCCCAAAGTTTAACATCATTAAAAGTTTCTCAAAGTTTCGATTACGGTTGTACTGTCTCGGTTTTTCTTATAGTCCAAGGAAAAGTTATTCGGATGAAATGAATTATGTTCGTTATTTATGTTCCTAAATAAACAGCTAAGTAATATACTTTATTGTACACCAAAATTGTTACACTACTCCTTTAAAATATACTTAATTGTATGGATACAATGGCGGTCTTATAGCCGAAGTGATATCTCTTCCGTAGAACAAAAACCGCCATACATTTGTGAAATAATAAAAATCCAGTACGAAGAAATAATTATTTCGATATTCCGCTGCTGCAATACATTTGCATGCTATTATTACATACTAGCTGTTGCCCGCGGCTTCGCTCCCGTGGACCACCCCACAGGATCCATTTTCGGGATTAAAAATAGCCTTTGTCACTCAGGAATAATGGGGCTTTCTATTGGTGAAAGAATTTTTCAAATCGGTTTAGTAGTTTCGGAGCCTATTCGGTACAAACAAACAAACAAAAAAAATCTTTCCTCTTTATAATATTAGTATAGAAGTATAGATATAGATGAGTGAAAGCCTCTGAAGCCTTACGAGGGCGCTTTACGTGCTTTGTTCTAGCGATAGTTTTAATTTTATGCTCGTGTTCCGTATTGAATGTATTTTCAGTCATTTGATTCTGGCCGAGTCTCTTTCAAGTAACAATAGCCGCACGGGCCAATCTTCAAAGTTAAGTAACACATGTCGAGGCCGATCTGCAGATTACCCATCTACGGATCGGCCGTCCGTAAAATACCGAGACTCCTCCGTGCCTCGGCATACAATTTAAGCTGTTGGTCCCGACTGTCATTAGTAGACTTTTGAAAGTCGTTACGGGTAGTCAGAAGAAGTCTGACGCCAGTTTTGGTAAGGGGTACCGTACTACCCAGTTACTGGGTTGTGGGGGTCAGACAGGCAGTCGCTTCTTGTTTAAGATACTGGTACTCGGCTGCATTTGGTAAGACTGAAAAGTTGTGAAAAGGCTACGCAGATGATGATGAAGGCAAGAGTGTTCTGCTGATCGCAACATTTATTTACTCTGCTAGTGTTCGTAAAACACGAAATTTTGTCTATAGGCGGAACTTTTATTTACTCTCTGTTGAAACAGGTCAATCCAGAGGGATTTCTTGATAATGCTAGATAGTTGATTACTAATTCTCTGGGCATTTACGCTAAGGAAAAGGAATTAGGAGGGTATTTGATAACGTGTTGGTTCATTTTACATATTGTTACGCATCAAAGTTTTAGCGTAGGTAATATTTCGGTCAAAGTAGCCAGTAAAATTATAATTTATGATACGCGGCATACTTCAGCTCAAAAGGCTTCTCAACTAGGTGGTAACCCAATATACCTATTGCTCATGTAAATAATGTTATCCTAATAGAGTTAGGTTAATAAGCAGTGAACAAGCACCTCATACCTACATGTAGATGCGATGCGATGTGTGTACCTGCGTCATGCCTGGCGTAAATAAACGTTTTTCTTTCTTTCTTTAGATAGATAGTAACTAAGTGAAATGTAATTTTCTGTAGGTAGTCCGGGCCACAGCAAATATTTCAGAACTTAGAATCTCCCGATCTCTCAATCGCCAATCTGCGTCTTAGTAGACCGGCAATCGTTGCTTATTATTACATCCTCGGCCTTGAGCAACACTAGCAGCTTTGTGCCAAATGACATCATTGTACATAGAATTTATAGGGCCATTTAGAACCTTGCCAACCCCGTAGCAATACCTTAGAATTAATAATTCTGCTGTATTGTCGACATAACATGTGTATGGATAATGATGTAAAAATGAATCTTCTCTCTTTGAAACGAAAGCGACCTTGGGCATGAAATTCCACAGACTTTGTACGCATTTCAATTCTTTATTATAAAGCAAAATCGTGTTAAACCTAAAATACAAGCGAAATTATTGAGACCCGATTTTAAATCCTTTGAAACAACGAAAGCTCCACCTGGCGTTATTGAAGAAGTATTTCATATTCGGATATTGAAATTTCGTGTTCAAACCGGAGAGAAATCAGCGAAGTATTTGAAGAATCCTCCAGTGAGTAATAACTGAGTGAGGGTTGATTAATGACCGTCGCTCGGGGGCCGTCAAAATGTTCCCCTGTCCCTTCACTGTTCCGACACTCGTTCCTTTGTGTTATGGCTTTTATGGTCACTAACCTCCATTGTTCGTGTTGGACATTTTTAAAGAGATTGATAAGGTGACGTACAATCTCGCCTCCCAAAGGACCACGCACAAAATATCATGCCTCTTCATCAACGAAGTTTCTTTCGACGAACAGTCGTTTGAACATAATTGCATCTTTATAGAGGATTTTCACCTCGTCAATCTAATTTTATTGACCCTAAAACAAGTAGTTTAATAATTGCGCGCCCGTGATTTTGCGAAGTTCTGAATTACAGAGCGGATGAACTACATTCATGAAAAGCCCTCGTAAAATTAATAAAGCTAATGAAGGTTTTGCTCTTACCTGATTTTTAGACCAGTATACACATGAAGCCAAAAAATAGGATACGTGGCTACACAAAAATGTGTTACGTTTTCGCTGATTTGGACTACCTCCAAGTTCTGGCAGAAAATCTTGTAACTAACCTGCAATGCCGAGTAATATATTGCAGACATCAGACCCAAGGATCCTTAAAGGCATTTCTATTTCAACCGCTACTTCTCAAAGGCAACAGCCATGTTACCTTTGAGTGCTACCTCAGCATCGGTAAATATTTGCACTTTCAACTAGAGGTGTTTATTTTTGTCGAAGTTTGAGTATATTAGCTTGGGTGAATGCTCTAAGGAGGCTCTCCATCTTTGAGCAGGTATTTGTGAATGCTGCGAATAGGTAACATTTAATCTTTAGCTTAGTTGAACACATCACAAAAGTTTATTGTTTGCAGCTGTATAATTTCCAAACAGTTTATTCAATAACATGGCCCAATATCCAAACTGCAGTAAACTGCATTAGTCTGAGCGTAATCGGTTAATCTGCAGCTCGCCCCGACTGCACATGGTGCATGATCCACAACTTCCAACTTCTAAGTAATGCAGGTCTTTAAATTGAAATCTATCCTGAACTAGCGCCAACTTTAACTGTTTGAACTGATTCGAAAAGTTTTGCGCTAGTCGACGTCCGAAGACTTCGCTTATTTTGATGTTCATTGTAAAATACGGCCTTCGAATGAGGTTTTGGCAAACGAATAGACCTACCTGGACTTATCCGGAGACAGCAACTTTTTATTTCGAGAAAAGTGAATGCTATTGTTGACATTGGCAGCCGGTTTTCATTCAAAATACTTTAGCAGATGCGGCAAAATGTAACTGAACTGATCCAAAAGGACTAGTAAACATATTGAACAAACGAATAGTACTATAAAATATAGAATAAAAGCGTACAAAATTTAAAGATCTACTAATTTTTTTTGGTTTTTTGGGTGCTACTGTCCTCGTAACCCAATTCTAGTCTCACTGCAAACAGTATTTTTTGCAAAACAGGCATACAAATCTCCACTCGCACTAGCCACAAAGATAAATACTCGGACATCGAACAGTCAACACGTTTTTAATGGAAACCTGTTGGTTTATTCAGAGCGATGTAATATTCAGCTTTGGTAAATGGGTTTGCTATGTAAATGAAGACAAACAAATTGAATACATTTCATCTTTGATCATAAATTATTCTATTAGTAATTTTTGGCGAAAAAAAGTCTTTTATATTGGCAAATTGATTTAGATTGCATACGAGTACAGCTTCTTTAATTATCTCAGAACCACCAATCCTGAAATAAGTAATGGCAAGCTCCTAAAGAGATTGAAATCCAGTGCAGTTCAAGTATATAGGCTTAGTTAATATTCGTCCGAAGCAAAAACAACAACATTTTTACAAAATAGCAAACGTTTTAAAATGTCCGCATATTGCACATTTTTACTAACCCACAAGTACTCGACGTTTTGCACAGTGCTGAGCTCTTGTGCCACAACTGATTTTTGTAGTAACAATTTTAAAGAAAATGCACAATTGTTTTCTCTTTTAATAGTGACAAGTGCTTTCATGTTTCTTGAATAAATGTCTGTTCTGTCGTGTTTGGTACTTTGTAATATATTATTATGTTTTTCTTGAGGTTGGAAATATGGGTCTTTAGATAAACCAAAATAAATACTAAGCAAGTGTTGCATAATAATATTATATGTAGACGCTTTAGAAACACGAACATGCACACGAGCACGATGTTAGACATTGTTTCAACTATTTGAGCATTATGCTCGCCGAAAGGCTAAATTGATAATGCTCTGCCGCTGTGCTCAATGCTATTATTAACTATATTCAAGCCAGTGTTTATAGTTTTAGTGTTTATCCTATTACACTGTTCAAATATCGTTATACGGGCAATATTCATTCGAGGAGTATTATTTCGACTCACTGCAACAACTTGACCGTTCTAACTGATTCTACAGCAAATTGATTCTTGATGAACGTTGCCGGTGTGCGCTCATAATACGCGGTACTTTAGCCGCTTTAACCATAACGTTTCAAATCGACCCTAGCACAATCATCGCACCGGTTAAGCTTCTCTCTCTTACCAGATTCACTATAAAGCCCATCCTTTTACCGTAATATTGACGAAATCACTTCAAGAGAGATGATTTTATTCGACAATGAGATCATAACAGAGCTATCTCGCCCGGAAATGTACGTATTACGACACCATCCTCAATTTACCCTTCAGTTCAATTCGCCTAATTCTAAAATCTCAACGCAAACAGGTGAAGGGGGATTCAATGAATTATTCCTTCCTTTTTATTCTCTGGCCGAGGAAAACTGGGTCAAGGTGCATGACAAATTATATCACGGCACAGAGCTCCCGGGCTGTGCAAATAAGTAAAGCCTTTTTACAAATGTTACGCTTTTTGCTGATGTACAGAGATTGTATGTTTCACTGCCGGTTTTGCTGACTGAGATATATGAAAATTAATACGAGTCTTCAAGAATTGTGCCTTCTGCTGTATATCTTTGCTACGATTCTTGTTTTTCGTGTCACAATTTTTATGACGACAGTTTACTTAGCTAAGCTAACTTGTTTAATGCCTACTCCATTAGCATCTTATCTTTTGTTAAAAGCATTCAAGTCTATCTAGACGCAGCTAAATATATAGTACTTACCCGTCTCCTTAAGACTTCTGTACCTAAATAGAACATGAACGTCAGGTCTTCGATACGGACTGAATTACCAGCCCAGTCCAAATAGCATCTACAAAGCAATAACTGACAGTCCTGTACCGAACCGCTCAATCTGAAGTGTCGGTTGTTGTGCGACGAGATTGTACCGCAAATTGGGAGTCACGAACCGAACTGAGAACATCAAATTAGAAGGAATATCTGAATGCAACAGTTTCATTGCGGATTGGTTAAAGTTTGTGGTAGTCAATGGAAAATTATGGAACATTCAAATTTAAATGAATCTTAATTTGACTATTGTTTGACAGAGGGAGACTGGGAGACTCGTGATAAAGAAACAATATTAATGTTTAGGTGTGCTGATGGACGATTTAATAAAAGAGATATTCTATACAAATCTCTAACACCTAGGCACATAACTGCAATCAATTTCGATATTTCCACGTGATGACAACGTATTATGATCAAAGTTCCTATTACTGTCTAGAACTATATTCACGTTACCTCTGTCCCAAAACTCAATCAGCCCACGTGCTAAAGAAGCAATCAACCAACCTTTTTTCGCGCAAATTTTAAATTACTCAGGTAAAACTAAAAAATTTCACAACGACCTAATTACGGTATAAAAATTTGAATTGAAGTTCTTCCTTCCATGTTAATCTAACCATCTCTTCCTAGGTATGATTAATGGTGATATTATACCATCGCACGTATGTCGTTCCCTAACAATTACCCCTCGCGGTAGACTAACGATAATTGTGGGTAATACGTAAGGGATCATAATCTTTGAGCTTTTAATGTTCAGGCATCGTGATTATATTGATAATGTTGAACTTTGATATTTTGGAATCATTGAAATTATATTTACTGTTGAATTTGAACCGCAGAAGAATAAACAGTTTGATATTTTCGACAAAAAATGTTCGATTGACGAACGGACGTGTTTATTTCCCTTATTTCGTTTGATGAAAGAACGCATTGTTAGTATGCTGAACGGGCTTTCTGACGAAATAAGCGTTTCTTTTCCTTCTTTTCTATGTCTTCTTTCTTTGATATTTTGTAGGTATAAACAAAAATTGTTTGGATGTTTATAGCTGGCACATAACTTGGCAAGAATCATCTGATGCGCACAAGTCGTTTTTAGGTCTCTTTGGTTACCAAGCGGGACGCGGTGAACGTTTCGCACCGTTCCGAGTGCGCGATTGGTCAGTTCACATAAAGATCGACTGACCATTCGCGTCGCGTCCATGTTCCGTTCGCACTGTATGGTTGGTCAATTCGTGCACTATGCGCAAACTCATCCCTACTACGCCAAAACCTTGGCAAGTTGCATGCCGGAGACTGTACTAGACAATAGCTAAGAAGTGACTCGGTATCTACCGGTTACCGCATCATCCTCTCGGGACCAATAGCCTGCACACTGCTACAACAAATCTAAACTTGAAAATGATGCGTTATCTCCAAGTCCCCAATCACTGCTGCTCAAACGTACGATAAAATACTACCGTTTCTGAGCCAATGCGCTAGACCAGGAACTTATGTAGTTACAATTTACCATTAAATTCTCGCAACAAACCTATAGAATTACATGACACATTGCCTATTTATCATTTTGTAATAGGCGAAAAAAACCGGACGTTTTGGTCAGTATCCCAACATTAATAAAAGTGATCGAAGGCCGATAGCGGTGACACCTGTCAAGGCGACCTTCATACTTGACAATGGGCGGCTTTTTTCGGGAAAGAAACGAAGAACGTGACTAGTTTTTTTTTTCACTACAAAAAGATGAAACGGCCCGTTATGTAAAAACAGTTAAAAGCCAAAATGGAGTGAAAGATAAAAAATCGTAAGCTCGTGAATAAAAAAATCCGTTTTATTTTAGAATTATTAATCAAAAAGCACTTGCGGAAAAGAAGCAACTGATTTATTTATTAATGTATTAAAATAAAAGTGAATTCATTATTTTACTCCGAAGGTAGCTCAAACTAAAACGTAGAATATTCCCGCTGAATATTCTGTATCAATATATTTTATTCGCTCTTTACGTTCATTTTCTCAGTCAACTTTGCACTTCAATATTTTGCTTACAACGTGCTGTCGGTATAAAAAAATCCAATGGAGTAAAATAAGACGTACTTCAACTTTACACGCTAGTTATGAAGGACCTGTTACAAAGAAACATCGTTAGATCTCTCTGATATATTGTCAACCTTGTAGCAGCTCATATGTCGTTCAACGATATCACGAGCTTTAAATCGCGTTTCAGAGCAATTCCTTTGAAATACATGAAGGAAATGATCTTTGTGATGGCAAAAGAGGACTGCCTTAAAAAGCGGAGGTGTTTTTTTTTCACGCTGTTATTTTGAACAGTGAACATCGAAATATAAAAGTGAAAACATATTTTTGCGTAGGGCGCCGCTTTCATAGCCTGGGTGAGTTTTTTCTGTAGCAATGATAAAAACAAATATTATATCTTGTACTACATCGTATCGACAAGCTACAATATATCGGTACTTCCAGCACAAAATTCGTCGGGTTGACGTGATATATTTTGATGATATCGACATTCTTGACACAGGGACGAGATGTAACGACATTGAGGTCCATACGAGCCTGTTAGCAGTAAATATACAGCTGAGGACTGAAATAAGATGTAAGCGAGATCACGAGATGCAATAATGGGGGACCCTTCTCAAACAACTTGGGTCTCCTTGGGGATTAGTGTTTCTCCTTTTGCATCACAGCGATAATGCGCTTCCGGGGCTTTCACATAGTGTTTGTTTGTTTTCATTGTCTGGTCTGTTTTGAAATTTTCTACAGAGTTTTATTCCTTTATGGACTGTTTTCTTTTCGCTTCTTTAACGTGTCTGCTCTTTAGCATCTGGTTTTCTTCTTCAGTTTTGTATACTGAAATTCTTAACCTCAGCAAAATATTCTGGGTACCTCGGTTGCTTGGTTCCATCGAAAAGTAATCTTGTTGCATCAGATATAGATTTTGCAAAGACGAGAACACTTTGCATAATACCTACATTTTGAGCAGTTGTGTTCTGAATCTAATGTGATAAAATAAAAATTACTGCTTTTTGTCTCGTACTCACTTTAACAAACATCGTTCTCACTTTTAAACATCACCATTTTATTTGATATAATGATGTTCTTGACCTCTTTATGCATGTTTTCTCAACTCGTAGGTCACGTCTTTAACACAAAACTAAGTTCAATTCAAATTAAACTCTTCCTCCTTAACTTGTTTTCTAAATTAACAAAGTTTCGTCTAGTCACTTGGGAAGCCAGTTTTGAATACACATGTACTTCCGAGTCTTGTGAAAATACTGCTTTCATTATAAAAAAACATGTTGAAATTCAAATCACCGCAAGTCTCACATGTTGAAACAAAGTTACAATAGATGTATAGTTTTATCCCCAGTAAAGGTTATCGCTTAAACTCGCTTATTAAAATGCAGCAAAGTGTACGTGACGCATTTTATACGCTAGAAGCTTTACGTGATCCACGTTCCAGTTGTTTGGAAGTCCGTGTTTACTGAACATACAATGTCGGCAAAATCGGAAAGTAACTTTCAATCAGACCACATTGTTTGTTGTTTTAGACTTTCATGGCCTCCGCAATTTACGATTTTGCGTTTTATTTAACGTTTTTACAAAGTGTTCGGACTTTATTAGATTTCTTTACAATTTTCCACTACAGTTCAAGTGCCCCGTTTTCTTTCTCGGTCCTTCCTTTAACGTCACTTGCAGTAATTGTGTACGTGAAAGGACTTTCATACTATTGAATTTAACACAACCCGATTACTTGGTTTGCTGTTCTTGTTATTTAAATATTTTAAGTAAACATGGAACATTAATATGAGTATATTTTGAGGGACCAATCCGCGATGTTTGAGATTCTGCGCTGCGTAGCGACCGGGCTACGCCGTAGACACGTCGTAGCCAACAGGCTATGGCGTAGCGACAGTAATGGGAACGTGGCAGGTGATTTAGATTTAGCTGCTTCACAGAATCATTGAATAAAGAAAATAAGCAATATTTTAGCGAGATAAAAACTAAATGGCAGGTATATCGAGAAACACAAGATGACAAAGTACTTTCTCTTAACTTGATTTGTAGAAGAAACTTAGTATTTGGAACTTGTATTATATTAGATTTCGTGCCCGACAGTACATTATGTGTTCTTACCGCAATACTTGAGACTTGCTGTTTTAGTTCGGCACTAATGAGATTTTCGTTTCCCTTGGGAAAAGCCAGTAAATGAAGTTTCCTACCTTCTAATATGTATAAATGTATACTGACGTCTTTAGTTCTCTAATTTAATTTCCGAGTTCATTAATAGATACTTCAGGTGCTTATTTTACCTGATCAAGCATTAAACTGATCTTACTAAGCTACGGGGTGCGGATTTTGCTATAAGGTTACACTAGTCTACGGCACGAACTATTTTGTGCGCGGGATTAAAATGCTAGCAGGCATTTTAATTGTCATCCGACAACTCCTGCGAAAGAGATAGATGCTGTGATGAGCACTAAGAAGCTAGTTCGCGTACGAATTAGCACTTTTGCAAGTTTGTTGCGAAATGGATGAAGATTTAGGACGAAAACGAGCGCGCGAAATTTTATACACAGACCTTTGGTAGTCTAGATATCATGAAAAAACTACTAAATGTATATTGTCAAAATAAAATTATTTGCATTGTTGAATTACTAATCTATCCCTGTATGGAGGCCGTTTTGCAAATTTTCTTCTTCTTATGGTAGTTATTTCCGCCCAAAGATGCGTTAAAATTAGTGTTGAAATATGGAACTTTCGACGCTCATAACTATCAAATATTTTTCTTTTTTACTTTTTTGTTTCCATACAGGGCTAGATAATGATGAGACAAACAGTGGAGTAATCCCTAGACTACGTTTGTATGGAAGAATTATCGACTAGTGTAACCTTAATATTGATTACGTGATGAATAACCATTCTGAATAAGAGCAGTGGTGGCCCTGTGGTAACGGCCCCGACTTACGTGTCGTAGGTTGTGGGTTTGAACCCAAGCATGCGCATTACTTCGTGTAAATTATTTCATCACCACGGTAAAAGAAAAAACATGTCTGAGAATCAGAAATTCGAAGACATTTAACATCCACCAACCCGCATTGGGCCCGCGTGGTGTATTATGGCCCATGCCCACTCTCAAAGAGAGCAGGTTTGTGTCCCAGCAGTGGGAACGGTGAAAGGCGTATGATGATGATGAACCAGTCTTACCTTTTAATTAGTACAGAAAGTTGAACCGGGTATATTGCAATTGAAATTACACATCTTCTTCATGGGCTATCGATGTCTAACTTTTTAGCTAGTTCCCTTGTCTGACCCAGTATTCGGCCACGGCAGTCGCTGAGAAGTACCTACCCTCAAATAAATATAATACAAAATATCATAGAATTCGAAAAGCAATTTCATCTTGTCGGTATCGCACAGACATTAGGTACTGCCACGGTTCTAATCCCCGAAAGCGTACTTGCTCCAAAACCCAAAAATATCAGCCCAAAGTTACACATGCGACGCCTCATGTAGCCGAAGTCGTAGAAGGTCGATATGGCCGTAAATGAGTTTGTGAAGATAACGGTGATGGTAAGAGTGAGCACGATCTAGAAGACATGTTAGACGGTGCGTCTCTTGTTAACTCATTGGACGATACTTTGACGGAACCGGAACAGTCTATAATAGCTTTTCTGAGTGAGAATAAAGATTGGCGTGTATTAAGGAACTTCGGTATGATTAAATAGGAAAATATTTGACATAAAATTGAGTACCTACCGACTACCGTATTTGGCTATGTGTAGGACGGTCGTTGTTCTAGTGGTCGTAAACACTATTGCTGAACACGAGGTCCTACATTCAATTCGCTGCAGCAAAAAATAAAAGGTAAAAAACCCATACAAAAGGTTTTAACAGTGTCTTCTTTGCCGTCAAAAATATCATAAAAAGATGTTGCACACATGCACAAATATGTCAAACATTTATTTTTTTACTGTATTTTATAATATTAAAACCAAAACGAATAGCGCCGACATTAAAAAGCATCTCGATAGTCTGGAGTTCGGCACTATTATGACAATAAATTATAGAGAGCTACAAACGTAACCATTTTGTGTTGTAACACTACATAGCGAAAAATAACTTTCTTTACCGAAGTCGGTGTCTTTGGTACCTACATATTGTTTTTCGTTTTTCGACACCGATTTCGGCAAAGAAAGTTAGAAAGATGGTAGAAATCGGTGAATATCTGCTATTTAGTCTTATCGAGAAGTAGTCATAACCCAAAAAAACACATACAGTCGAATGCACGGTAGAATCAACTTTTATTACTTTTAAATTTAAATTTTATTTTGTTTGACGTTCAAAAGTGCCGCTTATGGCCTAGTTGAATAAATATATTTGACTTTGACTTTTGACGTACATATAACCTATTCCTTTTTGGGAAATCGGTTTATAAAATGGAGCACCTATCGTATTTAGCTATGTATAGGACTTTAGGTACATTGCCAACTTCTCGCTGACTAATTTAAATATCCGTCTGCGTTTCCCTGAGGAAATAACGAACGCTTTCACACTATTCTCTCGTAAATAAAAATGTAGAACATTTTGCTTCTGATAATATTGATGCTTCTACATTTTTTTTTCTTGCTTATTTTGTGCATTTTTATTTTTGATTAAAATGATTGTGATACTGATTTAGATTTCTTATTAATTTATGTAGTTTTTAATAAATAAAATTTAAAGGGATAAAAATAAAAGGGACATTTGCTCTTCTTCTAGCCATAATCGCCCAATGCTGAGTTCCTATTGCATGCTAATTGACCCGGTCCTGGATGCTCCCGCATCCGCCTGCCTTGTCTGCAGCCTTGGGCAGCTCGTTGATCCACCTGTTTCGTACTGTTAACGCTCCTTAGGGCTTTGTTCTGCAGTGGGAAATTGTAGGCTTCTTAGATTAGATTTATCGTATCTATAGATATTTCCTATAACACAGCTCCAGTTTGTCTGCCAACAAGGCAAACCTTGGGAATTAAACTGTTAAGACATTAAGGCC
This sequence comes from Orthosia incerta, assembly GCA_948252205.1. Classification (NCBI taxonomy): domain Eukaryota; kingdom Metazoa; phylum Arthropoda; class Insecta; order Lepidoptera; family Noctuidae; genus Orthosia; species Orthosia incerta. The sequence continues at coordinate 7,436,815 of OX411757.1, read as the reverse complement.
CTGCTTCGAACTACAGACGCTTCTAACCAACTTTATTAACCTGACAGTTAAAGTCGTTGAATCAATTGTCTCTTCTACACTTTTGTACCCTTTGGCCGTGCCAACGTCGAACGTCTATTTCCTGCAAGCGATTGGCACTCCGTAGTCAACAATCACATTAAATGTAGACTTCCGCGCAAAGCCGTTCCGCCATCATTGACGCTGCGACACTGAAATTCACGGATAGGAACATTTGAGCTATGTGCCGTGTAACACAGATCACTTACGCGTTTGAGTCAAACCACACTGTCGCCGCGACAGTGTCACTGCGAATGTTGTGAACGCGTAAGCGACTCGTATCAGTATTTAATTTGGGGGCTTTTATCTCAGATATGACAACCCCATCATACCCTTTTACAATATTTCTACATTCGTATAATTTATCTTAACATCTATCAATTATAATATTTACTATACCTACTAAAAGCAAAGAAAGTGAATCACTCAGCAAGTAAGAACTGTCATTAACTCACAAAGTTTTTTAGTGGTCTCTGGTAAAGATAATATTGACTGTATTAAGCCTACATCTAATCTGTTTAGTTTTAGCTCGATCATGAGCGATTCACGTTCATCTTTATTTCGGACACAATCCATCAAGCAAATGTTGTACATCCTCGATTTTTTTTTTTTTTTTTTTTTTTTTTTTTTATTATTGATAGGCTTGCGCTTGACCACTATCTCACCTGATGGTAAGTGATGATGTGGTCGACGATGTAGCGCGCTTACCTAGAAGAAACCTATTCACTCTTGACTTAAAGACTCCCAGGTTGTAGCTCTCAGGAAATACAGACCCCGGCAGGGAATTCCACTCCCTTGCTGTACGCATAATGAAAGTATTCCCAAAACGTTTGGTGCGTATGGGTGGAATGTCCACCATGTACCGATGACACATCGCCGTACGTCTTGTATTCCGATAATGGAAAGGGCTAGGAGGAATTAATTCATGCAATTCCAACGCACACTCCCCGAAATGTAACCGATAAAAAACCGACAGACTGGCAACTTGGCGCCGATGTTCAAGGCTCTGGAGCCTAGACTTGACCAATATCTCATTGCCGATGAGCCTCTTGGCCCGCTTTTCGATCGACTCTAGTGCATCCAGCTGGTACTTGGCAGATCCGTCCCAGAGGTGAGAGCAGTACTCCATGCATGACCGAACTTGCGCCTGATACAAGTTGATTTTATTGCACACTGTGCAATTCGGGAAATCGCTCTTTTTCATTAGGATCGTATCGGTATAACACGGCACTAAGGACCTTCATCTTTTTTTTATTTTTTATTATAGATTGGCTTGCGCTTGATCACATTATATGGTCGAAGGTGTAGCACACTTGCCTAAAAGTAACCTATTCTGCCCGCGAATTGCCAGTCTCGCGGTGTCAGTGACGCCGGAGCCGTTTTGCTCGGAAGTCTGTCTTAAACGGGGCACTTTTATGGCAGACTAGTGTTCAACTTATCATTCAGTGCACTTAATGTAGACTCTAGCGCGTAAATGGCGTTCACAATATTTCTTTTTATGATGATGACGATTGGGAACGCATTTTGGAGCTAAAAATCTGTATTGATTGATGCGACTTGGTCTTCTACTTTCGTGTGAGGTGTGGCCACCTCTGGTGTCAGAGTTAATTAAGCCGCCTCTGGGAATCCCACAGGCCTCTGACTTGGCTATTTCAGACTTACATTAACTATGTAAATCCAGGTTTCCTCACGATGTTTTCCTTCACCGTTGCCTGTGATGTCTAAGATAAACTTAGAAAGTACATATGAATTTGAAAAAGTCACATTGGTACCTACTTGCCCGGATTTGAACCCACGACCTCAAGCACGAGAGGCGAGGTGACTTGGTAATAAAATTGTTGTCACATTTAATCATTCCGAATTTAATGCAGCGAGAATGATCGACAGTACGTGACTAGAGGGCTGGCTGGATTATTGGCCAAAAAATTGGCATGTCCATTCAACTTGCCAATACTGCCCGTCTTCTGGGTGCGATGCCGGATTTCAGCAATATGAAGGAGTACTTCGACGCCTAAGTGTCCTTTGGTTTTATTTAGTTTTCCTCCTTTTTTGTTCTGTTTTGTTTTTGTATGCGTAGATAAGTAGGGAGACCCGAGATGGGTAGATAACGTTGTTGCCATCGTGAGTAGAACCTGGATAAGATTGACACAGGACCATGGGGATTGGCACAAAAAAAGAGGGGGCATAGACGCCACTTTTTTTTTAATTTCCCGGCAGTGGTTGAAATCAAGTTGCGGATGATGATGTGTTTAGTTAAGTTTATATATAAAACAGAGTTTTACGATACGGTTGTAAACCATGTTAATTATATGAACGGGTTGGTTATCATGTTACTACATAAATTACTATATAACAACGAACAACATAATATTAACTAACATTATTGATTTATTGAGTTTGTGATGCAGTTTAATGTTCTGTTAATGCTACACTAAGACGACGACAGTCGCCAACAACCTTGAGGGAACAAAACGCGCACTCGTTTCACACCCGCGCGACCCAAAATTATTAAAAACTTAAAAAAATGCTTCCGATCAAAATGTAGATACTTAAGACGACGACTAACGCCAACGACCTTGAGGGAACAAAACGCGCACTCGTTTCACACCCGCGCGACCCAAAATTTTGTAGATTTTTGTACTTTCCTTATTATTATATGATTTTAAAAAAAAAAAACCTCAGATCAAAATGTAGATAATTAAATTGTCTTTGAGATGGTGTCGATTTCACTAAAATACGCCCAGCGGTTTAAGCGTGATTGTCTTGTTTTTTTCGTTTTAGACATAACTTTACAAATTAATTACACTATGTTATACGAATAAAACTCAAAATTTGCTCAGATCAAATTATTTAGAAAATAGTCTAATATAACATATATTTTTTTCAAAAAATTACGACTAGCCATTTTGACGTGATTCTCATTTGAAAATCAGCTACTCAAGGGAATCGGCGCCTTAAATTGTCTTTGACATGGTGACAATTTCATTAAAATGGTGATTTTGATGCGATTGTCGTTTTTTATCCTTGTTAGACATAATTTTACACGACATTACACTATTTAATACGACAAAATTTTCTTAGATCAATTTATTAAGGAAATTGTCTAAAGTAACATATATTTTTCCAAAAGTATTACATTAAGCGCAATCCTATACTACGTTACATTATTATTATAAACTGGCGACCCGCCCCGGCTTCGTTCGTGTGTAATTTTATTTTCAGTAAATTCCTCAAACCTTGTCCTGGCAATTACGCACACAAAAAAAAATGCCGAATCAGTCGAGCTGTTCACTCGTTCTTGAATCTGTCGTTTATTCGGCATTTGATTGTATATAAATATATTCATGTAAATAGATGTTTGTTAGTTAATTACGTTTCAACAATTCGGTTTCGGTGAAACGTGAAACACAGTTAGACCTTGACCTGGATAAGAACACAGGCGTATCCTGATCCAGGCCAAGGTTTACTTTAATCCAGTGCGTTCTGTGAGATAATTTCCGACTTTTAATCGTCCTTTTCATTCATCATTTTATCCAGTTTCGTTCTGCCGTGTTTGAGTAAAAACATACATACATCCAAACTTTCACATTTATAATATTATTAAGATGAAATGTAAGGTTTTATATATTCGTGCACTACTAGAAAATTAAATACAAATAAAGAGACGTATATCTGGATAACCTGTTCATGTAATTGTCGAATGTTTATCGCGCTTAACATCTCATTACATTGTATTCTTTGCCTTCATGATATTACTTATGAATCTAGCACATTATAGGTTACCTAATCAAGTGACGACGAGACGTCCAAAACATGAGACCATGGGCTAAACAATAATAAAAACATTGAGTTGAAAACTCAATGTAACAGAACATACTGGGTCCTATTTAATTTTCACTTAAGCTTTTATCATTCAATCAATTACTTACCCGATGACATGACAATGAATGTAGACCGCAGCGCGCACCGATGTTTCGATTGCCCTAATCCGTCTGTCACGCAACAAAATAGCGTAGGAAGCCTATTATAATTTATTTATTTATTTGCTTTACCCTCGCACTGGAACGCTTTGCAGCAATCACTCCAATGGAGCACTAACTTACAAATACTGATTAATGTCCAGGTTTCTTCACGATGTTTTCCTTTACCGTTGTCAGCGATGTCTAAGATAAAATTTGAAAGTACATATGAATTGAAAAAGTCACATTGGTACTTGTCCGGATTTGAACCCACGACCTCAAGGACGAGAGGCGAGGTATTAGCCATTGGGCCACCACGACATGTGTGTAATAGTACCATCTGCCTAGCCTTTTTCCCAACTATATTGGGGTCGGCTTCCAGGCTTTACCTGATTCAGCTAAGTACCAGTGTTTTACAAGGAGCGACTGCCTATCTGACATCCACAACCCAATAATTGGGTTACACGGTACCCCTTGGCAAGACTGGTGTCAGATCGCAAGCTTCTGACTACCCGTAAGGACCGTCTAAGATCTTCAAATGACAGCCGGGACCAACGGCTTTACGTGCTTTCCGAGGCACGGAGGGAACTCGGTATGTTGAAATGGTCACCCATCCACGGACCGACCTCGTCAAGCGTTGCTTAACCTTGATGATCGACCCGTGCGGCTGTTATTATTAAGCCACGAGCTCCTCCTTTAGCCATGTGTGTAATAGTACCATTGGTAGAAATTAGTGATGCAACGGAAGTGTCATAATGGAAGCCGAAACCAAAACAGATTTAAAAACGAATTAGACACAGGAAAAAATTCTAATTAGACGCCAACCTCCGAAAAAAAACTTAGTTGGTGTTATGGGAGTAGGAGGTAATGTTGCCTGAAAAGTCCATAAAAATCACAGCAAAAAAAAATTTCTGTCAAAGTGCCCAAATATCAGGGGTAATAAGGGACAGATGTATTTGACTTGTATACATCTGTTACTTACTCGATCTCAAGTTGATACCGCTCTAAGAGCTTATGGTCACCCCCTGATTTTTGCTCAAATCTCGTAAAGTTTTGATTTTACTGCAATTTTGTGCCTAGTTATCTGATTCGGCGCTTTTCATAAATTGTTGGTCCCGCGCCTCACCCCGTCACAATGTTCCGTTTAAATTTTCGTTGTAAAAGTTGCGGGAGCAGAAACGGATGTATGAAATCGTGCGAAACTGGAGACAGAAGCAGAGGTCTGTTGCATCACTAGTAGAAATATGGGTATGGAAAACTAGCTTTTACCAGCATACTACTCCCGCTTAAATGTATAAAATTATCCTACCGTAACCTACTACCGGAATTAAAAGCATCCTTTGTATCCAGGCCATGATTTACCCGTGTACCAAATTTTATCCACATCCATTTAGTCGTTGTCGCGTGATAAATTTACAAACTCCCAAACATAGATTTTCACATTACATATTAGCTTCTGCCCGAGGCTTCGCCCGCGTAAAAGTCGAAAATTATCCCTAAGGAAACATATTTCCGAGATAATAAGTATCCTATGTGCTATTCCTGACTATAATCTATCTCTTTGCCAAATTTCATCCAGATCCGTCCAGCTGTTCTGGCGTGATTGGGTAACAAGCATACATCCACACACCCATCCAAACTTCCACATTTATATTATTAGTAAGATTAATAGGATAGGGATACAGTCGTACGGTTATATAATTCCAATGATGGCAATGATTAAAGTTGTATTTGAACATTTTATGTTTTCTGTACTGACTAACGAATATCCTTTCTATACCTATATAGTTTTAGGAATCATGTTTTTTAGGGTTCCGTACCCAAAGTGTAAAAACGGGACCCTATTACTAAGATTCCACTGTTTGTCTGTCTGTCTGTCACCAGGCTGTATCTCATGAACCGTGATAGCTAGACAGTTGAAATTTTCACAGATGATGTATTTCTGTTGCCGCTATAACAACAAATACTAAAAACAGAATAAAATAAATATTTAAATTGGGCTCCCATACAGCAAACGTGTTTTTTTTTTTTGCTGTTTTTGCGATAATTGTACGGAAACCTTCGTGCGCGGGTCCGACTCGCACTTGGCCGGTTGTTTTAAATTGCTACAATTCGTGTTTCTCGTATAGCTAAGGCTGGATGTAATGTATATTTATGATATTTTTCCGTTTATTGTTCAATAACTTTTTGTAAGTGTTCTATCTGATATTTATAAGTGTTATTTCATTGTTACAGGTAACCAACACACACTGCTTCAAAACTCTAGCTGCTAAGGTCAGGAATATATTGAGCGAAATTTGTCACACAGATTACTTTGTTCGAAGAATTTGGTATTCTTCGGATTACTGAATCATTGAGCTACCGGACTAACATTAAGGTTGCGCTTATTCTAGCCTGTCTTTCTTGAACCATTTAATGCGATCAGAATAGGGTAGTTTACTGAAAATTTGTTTATTGTCCGTCAGGTAGATTAGCAAAAAAAAAATGGTTAAGTATTTTTCTTTTGACGTAAACATAAAGTGACGAAGATATAATGCGTTGAAATATCGCGAAACGTCACGCCGCCAGTACACTTTATACTGCCTTAGTGACGTCACAAGACCCCACTCCATATGATGCGCTTTAACTTTGTAAATTTTTATTGATTTGGTAAAGCAAAAAATACGTGTCGAATATTATTTGATAATCTCACTGTCGGACTGAATAGAATTATCATTTTTCTACCCAGGAAACAACCCTATTAATATCCCGCTCATCAGTCAGATTCAATAAGGTTTTGTTTTCAGTAAAACTGAAAAGTTTGCCTAAGTAGTTCTAGGATCAGTCTCTCAACTAAGATAAACCTAGTCTATGTTTTGTTTGTTAGCAAATAAAAAGAAACGAACTGTTTGCAAGACTGCTAGTTAGCTTGAACTCTGGTATTGACAGCAAACAAACCTATTAGAGCTCCGTTCTCTGCAACGTAATATACACCGACAAGAGTTAAATGTATTGTTTATAGGCAGGGGTCACCAATTACTTTCATATGAGGTCCGCTTTTTTAAATAATATGACCGTCGCGGTCCGTAAGGTTTAAAGCCACCTATCACCCCCGCCCCCCTCCTTTACAACGTCACATGTATTTACTTTATTAAAATTAAAATAATTAACTTAAATATGTAAAAACTACATACAATATCATTGAAGATTATGATGGGATGGTTCGTCCGTTGAAGAATCGACGGCTGTGAAGACAAACCGCGGGCAATATTAATTAATTTCGTACTCAAGTAACACAAGTAAATTTTATTGTACTGTTTAATTAAGGTCCACACAAAATAGTTCGGCGGTCCGCCGTTTGGGAAGCCCTGGTCTAAAGTAATTGCTTCGCGAAAAATATATATAGGAGAAAATGTTGTTATTTTTCTTTAATTACTATATGAAAATACTAACTTTACCTGTGGCAATTATCCCAATGGCACCTGGATAAAGTATCCTATGTCAAAATCTAGGACATGGAGGTTTGTAGGTCAAGTTTAATCTTAACCTGTTTAGCCGTGGAGGCGTTTTTGATTAACAAACATCCAAACTTTCACATTTATAATTGAAGTAAAAGTGAAACAAACAAATCTTAATGTTTTTTGCAATTATTTTTAAATCAAAGATTTAAAGCCTCCACAATTCTTGCATGCACTACATATTCAGCATTATTTTAAAAAAAACTTCATTCTTAAAGATTCCACTGTGTGTAAAACACTGGAGTGGAACAATAAGCCGAGCCAAAAAGGAAACACACTTGTTTTTCGTAGCATCGTAGCCGCGTAGCATCGTATTCGTAGCATTGTTGTAGACTACGGCGTAGCACTTCCATACGTCTAATGGCCTTTATATTATACTGGTTCGCTTACGAGTGCTACCGTACTATACATAATAATGACGGTTTTGATGCCAACATTAGCTTTACGATTATTCTATCCAGCTTACTGGCTGCCCAAAGCGCTGGTAATATAGCCAGATTAAAGGTCCCAATAGAGTATGTAGTGACTGTTGAATGGTTGTTGCAATTTACTTTGCCGCTTTTGGTGACATAACTATTGTTACTTGATACACGGAGACGCCTCAGCTGCTAAAATCGGCGGTGCCAAGCGTGTCACCCTTTACTAATACAACGATACAAATGACTTATAGAAACTGACGGCTTTGAAGGCAGAAGTTGTATGCACAACGCACTTTTGACGCCACAAAAATGGTCAGTACCTACCGACGTTTCTAAACGCTGGAGCCATGGCAATTCCGTTCCCTGTACTGCCCGGGCTACTAGATTACCCGCAGGGGTATGAAAACTGCATGCAAAGTGTCAAATGACAAATAAAGTGGCCCGAGTCGCCGCCGGCACCACTCGCGGTTCCGGCCCGGCCAGCCGAGTCCACAATGTGTAGTGTGCACACCCCATAAGTAAGGCTTAATTTTACACAGCAAAACAGAAACAAATATTCTCATTCCCTTTGATAACCCGTTTTATTTCATTTATGTATATTCGGACGTAGGTATTCCGTATTCAGACTTTAGTTAATTATTAAGTTTAATTTTCATACAAACTGTAACTACGCAACACAGTGTTAATTTCACATTCCTTTTGGTTAATTAATTAGTATCACACGTATCTCGATGAAATGTTTGTGTTGGGTAATTATGTGAATATAATATTACCGTCTTTGCGTACGTAGGAGAGAACAAAGCTTCTCAACACATTGACGGCTGAGATCTTTGTCCTATAGTTTAAACTACAAAGGGATCGCCCCTTTGATAGTTAAAACTTTTAAAAAACGTTCGCATTCGAATCTGAGTCTAATCACACTAATATAATAAAGGCGAAATTTTGTGAGTGTGTGTTTTGTATGTATATTATTTCTTCACGCTCAAATGGCTGGTCGGCTCTGGATGGAATTTGGTAAAGAGATGATTATATTCAGGAATAGCACATAGGCTACTTTTTATGCCTCGATTATGTTTCCCCGGGATAATATTCCACTTTCACGAGGGCGAAGCCGCTGGCAAAAGTTAGTAATATTAAAATGTGAAAGTTTGAATGGATGTATATTTGTTACTAAATCATGCCAGAACGGCTGAACGGATCTGGATGAAATTTGGCATAGATATAGATTGTCTGGAATAGCACATAGGCTGCCTTGCCTATGATTGTACATGTTAAGTAACCCATTGCACAGATCTACCTGCATAATAGTAATTATTTTACGTTTGTTGGAATTTTCTTTAACATGACCGACCTTTAACGGCTCCAAATATCCAAGAAAATAGTTAGAAAACACAATTTAACCGTTAACCTCAAAATGCCACTACAACGCACGGATCGAGCTAGCCAGGTAAAAAGATAAAAGAGTGCTATACAATCAATTAAGTTGTTCAAGTGTCTGTGTTACGTTTTATTTCTTTTTAACCGTTTTACCCGTCTTAAGTGTCTTTTTTTCTAGAAAACCACATTATTTCATTATTAATTGTTGCCAGTGTCTGCCCCTGCATAAAAGTCGAACATGGATAATGTTCAGGAATATGGACAAATGTATATTATCTCCTAATTTAAATCGTGGTCTACTTAGTGCCAAATTTCGTCAAAATCCATGAATGATGAACAAACATCTAAACATGCAGACATTCACATTCATAGTAGAATGTTAGCAGGACAGAACCGGGAACACTGGAGGAATGGAGGGATGCCTGACCTGCAATGGCACATACATGGAAACAAAAATAATAATAAGTAAGACCACAGATAATATAATTTAGGACACACTGTCTTCTGAACAAGGATTTAAAGTAAATTTGAATTCATTAAAAGTTTATGTTCTCTGGCGGGAACGTGTAATAGAAACTGATTAAAAAGTGTCCCACGGTTCTTCTTAAAACTCGGTAATGTTCTAACAATCCGCCATTTCTTTTGCCACAGAAAGTTGCTAAGTGTGTTATCATATTTTGTGCGTAAAATTTGTTTAGAAGCGTACCTATACTTTCACAAATATTATGTACCTCCGTCAAAATAAATCAACATTTCGCGAATTAAAACATAAAAAGCTACTTTATTATTTGTTTGTTTATTGAGAAATTTGCACAAAAAAGTAGCTTTTTTACATTTTCGCAATGACCACGAGATATATGATATATATATATATATATATATATTCACAGTTAACTGAGTTAAATCCCTTAAGGGTACACTAGTCGACGTCACGAACTATTTTGTGCGCGGGGTTAAAATGCATTTTATATCAACCGACAACACGTGCGGAAGAGATAGATGCTGTGATGAGCAGTAGGAAGCTAGTTCGCGTACGAATACACTCTTCTGCAAATTTGTAGCGAAATGGAGAATGATTTAGGACGAAACCGAGCGCGCGAAATTTTATAAACAAACCTTTGGCAGTCTAGATACCATGAAAAAACGAATAAATCTATCTGTTCAAAATAAAATTATATGCATTGTTGAACTACTAATCTATCCCTGTATGGAGGCCGTTTTGCAATTTTCTGTCTTCTTATGGCATTTATTTGCGCCCAAAAATGCGTTAAAATTAGTGTCGAAATGTGGAAATTTCGACGCTCATAACTTTCAAACATTTTCTTTTTTTACTTTTTCGCTTCCATCTGCTAGCTGGCTAGATAATGATGGGACAAATTGATATCACTTTTTAATTTGAACGTACATCGTCAAACAGTGGAATATCTCTAGACTACGTTTGTATGGCAAAAATTTCGACTAGTGTAACCTTAACACGTCGCCACAACCTCTCTTTTAAACTCTGCTTATTCCGTAAGCTTCTAGCGCTATTTCCCCCGAACTTATATACAAAGCATCCAGTTTACATACCGCTCATAACTACACAATAGTTGAGGTTACGAATGAATTTACATATTGCATTCTAAACACGGGGCGACCGCAAATATTACGTATATCTACGCAAATATTTGCACTACTGATGCCCCACGATTTGTCCCGCGCCAGTCATATTTGCTCGCTGCATTCGACTCGCTAAAAATGTATAAATTGAGAGATGGATATGTTGCGGGTGAAATGTTACAGTCTCTGAGAGGAACCAATATTAACTCTCGTCTGCACGAAGACGTAGCCACAGAGGCATATTTCGAAACCGAGCGTGCCTTGTAAAATGTTTGAGACGAAAATCTTGAGGCCATGTTTATATTCTTGAAGCTACACATAAAATTACGCTTTCATCTATTTTGTTCAAACAAATCATTTGTACAAAATCAAGATTAAAATTTATTATAATTAAGGCATTTCTATTCAGGATCATAATGATGTCTTCGTCATGAATGTAGAATTAAATATTTCAATTGACTTTGCAATCTTTCTTGAGCACGTTCAATGAATAACGGGGGTCACTCGAGCTGAATGTCAAGCATCCCTAATTCACACAATGCAGGCATTATTAAAATATTAACAAGTGTATAAAGTGAGTGTTATGTCCCGACCGGGACACAAAAGGTCGGGGGTTGTAATATAAAGATATTTTATAAGGGTTCAACTTGGCTAATAGTTTAGGGGAAGTGTGAACATGCTTTGAGTGGACATTTGGGGGTATGGCGGTCAGTAAGAAGTTACTTACGTATCGAGTATATACTACGTTACGTTACGTGTCGTTTATATTTATTCGTTACTTTTAGCTGAAAAGTTTCCTCATTGGTATAAAATAAAAGTTTGTCTGTAAATGTTATTGAAAAGGGTATTTTCTCCTGGACTGGACCCTGGGTAACTTTAATGCATATGTTTGTGGCAAATTCAAATTCAAATTCAAATTCATTTATTTGTCCGAACATGGTACAATACAAGGTCTCAAATAACATCAGCAAGCATCAGCAGTTTTGACAATCGTCGTTTACGATTTCTCGGCATATTGAACTAACAGTACAACACAAAAGAAGAAAGATAAAAGTAAGTATGCACGTGCCAACAACAAAAAGATCACACTTTCAGACGCAGAGCAAAAACTATTACTTTCAAAATAATTTGAAGGAAAATATGTAAAGTTTTCAGCGTCCTCCACTCCAGTATATTAAGTTGAAGTCGCGCTCCATCGAACACTGAAAGCGTTGAAACATTCTCAAACACTTTGCTCTCTAGTAAAGTGGAATAGCTAGCTGAACTTAGTGTGATAGTCAAATACGAGAGTGAAATTACAATACTTATTAAACGAAAGCGTTCAACCAGTCACTATGAAATTTCATTTGGACCAATTAACCGTTTTAGACAAACGTACCAATGCTAGTGCACCCACATTTAGCGCAGCACAAATTGGGACATTTGCTCTAGTTGAATTTTAGAATGGGCTTATGCAGATGCGGCAATTTGACGCGGCAAAATCTTCGTGATTGTTACCTAATGGTATAATTTTATCGTGTTAAAAAAAATCACTTTCTAACAGAGTTTTCAAACTTAATATTTTGTTTGCTGAAAGTAAAAAATTAAAACTATCTAAGCAGAGATGGCAAACTCAGGGGGAGGCTTTTGCCAAAGGGCAATCTGATACAAAAGGTAAAAAAATAAGACTCGCGCACGAAGGGTTCCGTACCATTATCGCAAAAAACGGCAATAAAATCACGTTTGTTGTATGGGAGCCCCACTTAAATATTAATTTTATTCTGTTTTTAGTATTTGTTGTTATAGAAATACATCATCTGTGAAAATTTCAGCTGTCTAGCTATCACGGTTCATGAGATACAGCCTGGTGACAGACGGACAGACAGACAGACGGATCGCGGAGTCTTAGTAATAGGGTCCCGTTTTTACCCTTTGGGTACGGAACCCTAAAAAGAAAAATAATGTCTTAGTATATACAATTGAAAGAGTGGAGTGCCCTGCCGCGAGCTGCCGCAGCTTTAACTTTGGGTCTTTATGTCAAGAGAAAATAGGTTACTTAGGCAAAGATATCTATAAATAATAAAAAAAATAACTGAATTGTTTATTCTATTTTCCTAAATGCTACGGACATACATGAAGATTATTCAGCCAATTTAATTCTAAGCTAATATTTCAACACAACTCTCGCGTGAGTGTTTATTTTAGGGAGTTTATTTTTGCATGCCTATCGTTATCAATTTTATACCTGCGTAAACCGAAATACTGTCCCTGTTACGAGTACAATACATGGGTATATATAACAGATTATATATTCCCACGTTCGCTCTTTTGGGGATAAGTAAACAAAGTTACTGTACACACAAAGACGGTATAACCGGCTAACGATGGCAATAGAATGATAAGTAGCTGTCAAACGATTGCTTGTGAGTAGGGTCAATAAAAGAATTCAGTATTCATCTGTCACATGATTCCCTAATACATATTATGAAGAAGTAACGACCTCGTCCCCTGACTGCCTCGCTGCTCTAGTGGTCGCCGAGCATAAGGTCTTGGCTTCGATTCTCGCTATTGGGCATTTCTCAGTAGCAGGCTCGTCCCCTATTTACTTCCTTAAGATCCTATGTCCCCCAGCTGGGACAAAAGGCGTCCACAGTAGTCTCTAGGTCTTGAGCTTAACGCTTCACCTCGCTTGACGTCATGCCGATGCTCGTTGCTTCAGCCAATACGGTGCGTCGCTAGGGTTGACGGGACGGCCACGCTTCCTTTTTAGGGTTCCGTTTTTACCCAAAGGGTAAAAACGGGACCCTATTACTAAGACTCCGCGATCCGTCTGTCTGTCCCTCTGTCACCAGGCTGTATCTCATGAACCGTGATAGCTAGACAGCTGAAATTTTCACAGATTATGTATTTCTGTTGCCGCTGTAACAATAAATACTAAAAAATAAATAAAACAAATATTTGAGTGGGGCTCCCATACAACAAACTTGCCGTTTTTTGCGATAATGGTACGGAACCCTTCGTGCGCGAGTCCGACTCGCACTTGGCCGAGTTTTTCCTTGAGGATTCCAATACATGACCTGTTTAGGAATGTGATCGGAATCACTTTGGAACTCGTGACCAATCTATCTCCATTTTACTCGCCTTCTATTACATAGGACTTAAATACAACTGGCGGTATTTGGGAGTAATATAGTGCACCTATAATATATACATACCCATAATATAGTATACCTTACCTTTCGGGGAATTACAGCCGTGATGTTGTGTTTATGTTATGTCTTCTTCTTTTCGAGTTGATGGAAAACTCTTTATATATTTTAGGTCCAGTAGGTGGCCACCCCGATTGCGGTGTCAGTGCCGAGCATAAGCCTTTGGGCGCATTAAGTCCAATTCGCAAAATTTCCAACTGTCCAATTCGCAATTGGTCCAGTTCGCAATTAGTCCAATTCGCAATTAGACCAGTCCTTGAGTACGGAGGCGTTTTTTGACGATCCCCACGTGAGATTGGGTGAGATTCGGCTCGAAGTAAAAATGCCCGTCCATTAGAAGAAAAAAACACTTATCTGTGTAAAAAATTTGGGCTGATAAATCATAATATTGCTATTAATTAATAACAAAAAAAAACATGAAAAATGTAGTAATGTAGTCATAAGTATTCTTATAAAATGGCATCAACATACGGTACCTAGATGCGGTTCTAAAGCGCAGTAATATCTGTATATGAAAAAGATTTAAGAGAATAAAATACCTTAAAAGGATATATATACCTAATTAACGACTGTAAATTGAATTGGTCAATTTGCGAACTGGACCTTTTGCTAATTGGCCAATTTGCGATTTGGACCAATTGCTAATTGGACAATTTATGATTTGGACGTTGTGAGAATTGGACATCTTGAGCCAAAGGAGCATAAGGTCTTCCTAAGTGCAGGTGTATGGGCACTTGGAACACTCCAGCATGTGTGCCATATTTTGCAAAGGGGCACCGCACTCACACTGGGTATCAGACGGGTCTATAAAACCCCATTTTGCCGAATTGTGTTTTCAGCGGCCTACTTATGTTATGTGAAGCACTAACTTTAACAGCGTTGCAAGTTTTATTGTGACAATCAACAAAAGCTATGACGAGAAAATTTATTACTTTGTTACCCGTCAAAAAAAGGCCACGGTGTGAGAGATATTTAAATCACTAAAACCACCCCAGTAACCACTATCAGTAACACAGGCCCGTGACCTCTTAAAAGACCACCCCGAAAATATATTATATTGTACCCGTACATAAAATATCCCATTTTTCTAAAAGTGTGGTTGCCATAACCTAGACGAGACGGCGTTTTGCCTAGCACTACCAAACTCTTGGCACAAAACCATTAGGAAGAGGTTTTTGCTGAAGGCTCGCTGGCAACATATCGTTAGACTTGGATGCTGTAATAGAATGATAAATAGCTTTAGGTTAGAAGTCTAATCTGGTCTAGAATATAGTTTGCGATATGAAATGTTAACATATTAAACGTCACTTGTTATTTCAGATGTTTAAGGTTACTAATATCAGTGGTGTCTCATCCCATACAAAGAAACCGTGCCGACGTACTGTACTGATTATTTTTTGTACATCGATCGCGTTCAGTTCCGTTCCACGGATATAGATGGTGATCTATATATAGCCGTGCAACGAAACCGAAAGCGACCGATTTAAAAAAAAAATCGGCTTAATCAGATGAAAAACGCTAGTTACGTCGGCACGGTTTCTTTGTATGGGATGAGGCATCTGTATGCTAGTATTATATTATCTGTGCTAATATTAAGAAACATGATGCTAAAAATTTGCTGAAGCTTAATTTTTCCCCTTCTGCAATTCTGCAACATTTTTGTTCGTACGCCATGATTACTAACACAGAACACCCAGCTCTTAATTTAGCTCTTGCTAAACCTTAACCATTCCTGAAACATCACCCCTCATAACCTTTATGTAAGAAAGGCTCATCTCCGTAACATTTAAAATACAATTCACAAAATATATTTTACCAGACCTCATATTTCAACCTCAGAAGACCACGACGTTAAACTGACACATTTCTCCTTGAGTTCTAGTTAACGAGTTTTCCTGTCTTCATCTTTAATATTCACGGACGGTTTCCTAGGCGGCTGGTGCTTCTAGTTTCTTTAGCCAGTTGAACTCCGCGTCTTAATTTTTGCATGAATTCTTGATGTGCGCGAGTTAAGTACTTTCCCCCAGAAATTCTTAAAAAGTTCTCAAAATGTGTTTGTGCGAGTATATTCTAGCCGGCACTAAAACTTTCTCTGCGGTTTATCTGCAAACTAAAATGAAGTAAATCCATGTTATCATAAATTCGTTTCGTTCATAAATAGTCTTCATACGAATCTGAGCTCTCTATAAAATTGTACTTAAAAGCTAAGCGTCGATGGAGCTCACATTAAAATCCAATGCTTTTCGAATTTATCCCGGAGAGATGAACGTCTTCCGGGATTTTATAGATTTACTGGCAACATCGTAAATACTTATTTATAAGGATAAGCGTATAACTGACAGGCAGGCAGGCTTTGTTCGTTCAGTCATATATTACGAAACACATATAAATGCATGTATGTGTGCGTTCGATTTTATAGTTTTCGACATATTGGTAGAAGAGTACGTCTTTAGGTGAAAAAAGTACTAGGTACTTTCGCTCTCGCTTTTTTTGCTAGCGTAAATACAACTGAATTGAATTCATGTATTGGCTCATTATTATCATTGTCTTATAGTGTTTAAACGCGAGACTATCATTAGTAAAAAATATCTTATAGGTAATAATATAAATATCAGCCTGTCTCGCCTTTAGGATGTCTGTCTGTAGTCTTATGTGAAAGAAGTAAATTATAGTCAAGTACTAAAAGTAAACCAAAAAGGTTATGCTAGCAAGAACCAAAACTAAAGACAATCAGATTACGTGTATAATGATCATCGATTTGTCAGTACGTAACCAAAGTGCATCTCAATCATTTGGCTAGAACCTAATCGTAGGTAATATTGCATTTGAATGTTCTTTCTGTTCCAATGGGGGATACAAATGTACTCATACCGAGATACATACAAGCCTGCAACAAATGAACACTACTGATCTTTTCAATGAAGGTTTATCCTTGAACACACTAGTATCTACATCTAAGTAATATATCGAAAGTATCTGATATTAAATCTACCAATAACGTGACTCGATACGAGAATGGCGGCTTTACCTGACTTTGCCTCAAGAAAACGTATTTGTTCGTCTTGTAAAATATTAGAGAGTGTATTTTCCTCCTTGTGAACACAAGGAAAACAAACTGTCACTATCTTCAAAGCAGATTACAGTAACAATATTTTCCAATTAACAGAGGCTTCACAATATAATAATTTTGTGTTTAAAATTATGCGCATTATTAACCACTTCAATTTAATTGGGTTCACCGCAGTTGTTCGTGGGGACGAATTTTCGGGCTGCAAAATGTCTGTGACTTACCTGCGGTATTTTATAATAAAGTTAAATTCCGAGAGAAATTGAGCTGCCTCTGTGAACGTATTGAACGACAGCATTATTTGTTTGACTCTCGCCTGAAACTCATCATCTTCCTGCCCTTGTCCCATGTTACTTGGGGTCGGCGCAACACGTTTTCTTCTTCCATACCGTCCTGTCTCCCGTCACGCTATCACTGACTCCCTTTTCTATCATATCACTCCTCACGCAGTCCATCCATCTTTTCTTTGGCCGTCCCCTCCCTCTCCATCCATCCACATTTATATTCATAACTCTTTTAGTAACATGCGTTTCATCCCTCCTCATCAGATGACTATACCAGAACAAACGGTTTCCTTTCAACTTTTCTGTCACTGGCGCCACTTTCAAACTTCCTCTAATATACTCATTTCTCACTTTACGAGTATCCATTCTCGTCACTCCGCACATCCATCTCAACATTCTCATCTCTACTTCATGCAATCTCTTTTCATCCATCTTTTTCACAGCCCAACATTCTGCCCTTACAATAGTGCTAGTAGTTCTATACTAGCACTATTGTAAGGGTTTAGGTTCACTGTTCTTGTTCTTGAAATTTAATGTTTGTATGTCGTTTTGTGGCAATCAAATATTTTCTCTTTCTTCTTTCTTTTCATCTGATCCATACAGTACGACAGGTCTTATCACGGACTTGTATTTTTTTTATCAAAAACTGTAAATATTAAGATTATGTCAGTATTAAACCACGGTAAACATGTTTCAAAGATGCGGCATTGAATTGTGTTTACCATGGTTTCTCTTTCGGACGGATTTTCCGTGGCAAGTTTCTAAAGCTCCCTTTATATAAATTCCTATTGAGCTAAACGTAATGAAGGGAAGAATAATTACATTCTGTCTCTGCCTCTCTTTTCAAATTAATTAATTTAGAAGCAAGCATTCTCAAGCTTCATTATAACAGTACTTACAAATACATCGATCGTGAACCAAGACGTGAATCTCCGAAGGCTTTACCCGACTTAGAAGGTGTGTAGGTAGGTACGAAGAAAACTTGTTATTATTTTCGTCTTGTGTCACCTTTTGGCTCCTTCCGCTTCAATAATCTTATTGGATTGATGGAAAATCCGTCGTATTAGATTATGTTTTACGTACTGATCTATTCCTTTTGTATTTGACTTGTAAGAACTTTTTTTTTTTTGTTTCAATGGGATTCATATGTAATATGTCAAACATCGTTGAGCCAAAAAGACAGCAAGTATACACCTTACACGTGGATGACTTGACTCACATTGAAAAATATCGAAAGAACATAATATATCTTTACAGACTTCAAAAAAAAAGAGGGTACTTTGATACTTTTCTCGTGAAAAGCATAAATTTTGTGAGCAGCTATTTTGTTTGTTTCATATTTCAGAGCATTGTATTTTTTTTTAATATTTGCTAGTACTTTAAGGCCATGAGTGATTGCCAAATAGTTAAAAGTCGGTATGTTCATACTGGTTATTAAAACAGTAAACAGTGACAGTATACGTTACCTGAATTTAATAGCTAGTTATTTACTACGTCAGCTACTGAAGTTATAGTCGCGTTTTAAAAAAGTAAGCACACCACAAAGTGCCACTTAATGCCGCAAGGAAAGCTTAAGTCACGTTTACAATATTTCCGATATGGGAAGTGGGGACTGAAGATGTCTGAGCGTGCTATTGACTGCAAATATTACCTTGCAGTTTTGAGAACTGGATTTTTTTCCATTTTCGTATGAAAAGTGGAAGATCAAAGAAATGATTGTATTAAAGATATTACTAGAAAGAGGTGACTATTGAGATGACAGTCAAATAGAGAAGCAGATATGGTAGAAGAAGACTTTCTGCGCGGATCCCAAATAAATTTGGCCAAGAAGAAGATGATGATATGAAAAGTGAGCTACTCATTGTTTCGGTGCATTGATTGGAAGCGGCTTTGTGCGATTGTTTAATTGAATTACCGATTAAACGTATACCTAAGTTATTCATACAAAGGCTAATTTGTTGCAATACATTATTGATGCTATTATAAACTGCTTTTAAATAAGTATTCTAGGGCTAGTTTCCAGAAAATCCATCCCGATTTCTTCTGCATGATTTCAGCAAGGCACTATTACATTCTGATAATGATCTCGAACTAGTCCCAAAAGCTTTAAGCATTTGCATGTCCAATACATAGCTGCTTTCCTCAAGGGTGTGATCATAGCGGATAAGGTCGTGAGTGGAACGCGACATCTTGCAACACTGTTATCGATCATACTAAGTATCGTGCGTAGTTCAGGTCCGTTGAATATGTGACTTAGAACGTTGTAGGATGTTTTGATATTAAAATATTGAATGGATAGGTACTGCTAGGTAGGTAAATAATATAGAATAAATCCTGATTTCGACTACGGTAAACGTAATTTATTCCATTCTAATACCAAAAACTAATACCACTGGTATTTGTTTCAACTCATATTTAATTTTTATACCGATCGGATACCACTCTTTAAATAATTAAATTTAATGTGCGAACGAATACCAACAACTTGAATTTGGTACAGTCAGCACAGTCAAACCTAATCAAATGAATAGGTTTTCTGATATTTTTACGTGATCGTAATATAATACTAATACTAACTATTGTTTTACTAATTGGACAGTGAACCTGTTAATATAAATTAAGAGTTGATTTTCTGAGAAATTTTGTATTTTTTTGAATGTAAGTAAATTGTTCTTGTTTTGATGTAGTTTCAAAAAACATTATTCAGGTGCAACTAAAATATAAAATTATGTTGATTATTAGTCATATTTTATTATTGAACTAGACGTTTAAAAATTTTTTTTTTGGGGAATAGGTAGCTTATTTTTTTTTTAATTAATGAATGGTCTTCAAAAATAAAAAAAATAAAAATCCAATTTAATATTTTACATAGGCCTACATGGGCACTTATAAAACGTCGACAAAATCTTCTAATTACATACACATATTTATTACTGACTGTACCTTATATCTTTGTACTTGTTTTGGTATTCGTTTAATCCGTGGTATCCTTTCGGAATACAAAATGAATATGATTTTAAACAAATACCAGTGGTATTAGTTTTTGGTATTAAAACGGTTTTTTTTTCTATATTAACGAAAACTAAGGTTCTTAATAATAAATTACAATCTAGCCTTAATAGACTAATAAGCAATTTAATTCTAACTTATAATTGTATTGTATAATGTTGTGACTAAGAATAGTGTCAATTTGCACTTTTATACAGTTCGGTAGCACTTTTTTAGAGTCTGATACGTTAAAAACACTTAGTTTACGTGTTACATGTATAGCACAGTATTGTTTGCTATTATTTTTTCACTTATTATACACTACACTAACTCAAATGGTTTAGTTCTCTTTAGCCTACGCACATGAAGAGAATAAATCGTAAACGTTGTTGTAGGTACCTACATTAGAAACTCACATACCTACACCCCGACACCAGTTATAGAATAGAATAGAATATATTTTATTGTACACCATAAAAATTACACATCTATTTTATAAGAAAAACTTAACTATACGGGTACAAAGGCGGTCTTATCGCTGACAGCGATATCTCCTTGACAACCTTTGGATGGACTGAGAGAACTTAGAATCAAAAAAAGGGGGTAGTCTGTGGTGTACTGCTATTACATTGAAACATAAATATATACAAAACTATATTGTTATAGTAAATACTATCCATAAACTTAAATACACATATACTTACATATATATACACTTAGATATATACATACATAATATTACATGTTATCAATGTTTTAAAGACCATATAATAGTGGTCAAGTTTCCCATCCGGTTAGAACTTTCGCCACTAACCGGGTTTAGATTCGAATTCCAGGCTTACTGAGAATGTTTTAATTGTAATACTTGTTTACATACAAATACAACCGACTTCCAAATAAGAACTCTACAAAGTAAAAAATAACTTCAAAATCGGAAGTCGGTGTTCATGATTTCGTTTTTTTAACACGTTTATATTAGCTTGGTATGTATGTATCTATATATCTATGTATCAATGTAACGGAATGAATATGAATCTTTGAACGTGATTTTCACCCCTTTCAAAACGTGGGATTGATTTGAAATTTAGTAAAAATTTTAGTCAAAGTCAAATATATTTATTCAACTAGGCCAATAAGCGGCACTTTTGAACGTCAAACAAAAATGAATAGTAAAATTTACAAGTAATAAAAGTTGATTCTACCGTGCGCGTTTAAATAGTTTGTCCCATTAGCCTTACTAAAATCTTCAGGATTAGCGACTTTTTAGTTCAATTAACCATTAAAGCGTGTTTTTTAGTTATTAGAACTACAATTTATTGACACCGCCTTTCGAAATTGAAGTTATTTTTCACTTTGTAGTGTTTTTATTTGGAAGTCGGTTGTATTTTTGGTACTTAATGGACAAGTTTTATAGCAAGTATAATGCCCACAGTAACGCCAGATACTGTGGGCATTATACTTGCTATAATATATAATATAGATAGATGTAATATAGATAGATTACCCGAATAACATGTAACTTGAACATAACCGGTGGAATGAGAGTGTACCAGGGCGAACTGTACACATCTGCGTACCCGTTTAGAGCATACTGGCGTGATGGTATGTTATAAAATGGTGTGAACAATAAACAGACATGCGATTGCAGCAATCCCGAGGGATTTGCCGATATTTATTGTAGAGTTCTGTTGTATATCTCCGAAGTTCTTCATCAGGTCTTTATCAAATTTAAATGAGTACATTTCGGAATAAACTTATTTCGAACAAAAAAAAATATTGCAAATCCTATTATATATGACGGAAATATGCACGAAAAAAAAAACTTTCGATTTGAGAACCTCCACATTTTGGGAAATTGGAAAAAAAAACATGAAATACTGTTTGACTGGCACATAAAACTAAATCCAATCGTTGCAGTCATGCTTGCGCCCTCTTAAACAATGAGACAGACTTCCTTATCAAAGAATTCCGAACAGAGTCGCTGTGTCTATTTCTAAATATTCTCGATTCCCTTCCATCAGGTGTAGTTAGAGGCAATTTAGAGATACATTTCAAGGCTCCAGCAATCAGCTGTATATGTACAACTTCATTCAACGGTTACCGATCTGTCTGGCATGATTTGAGGATCGAACAATAGGTGTATTCAGACATTTACTATGCAGGAAATGGGATGTTCATTCCGATATGTGGATAGATATGGACGCCATAGGTGCTTTAATTTGACAATTATTAAGCTTGTTAGTGAACTAAGAAACGTTAATTACGAATAAATTCACTTCAGGCAATTTATTTTCTTTCTCCCCATTATCACAAATCGTTTACATAAAGGGTTATGTTAGGCTAATATATTAATATAAAAAACCGGCCAAGTGCGAGTTGGAGTCGCGCACGAAGGGTTCCGTACCATTATCGCATAAAAAATCACGTTTGTTGTATTGTAGCCCCACTTAAATATTTATTTTATTCTTTTTCTTTTGTATTTTTTGCTATAGTGGCAGTAGAAATATACATCATCTGTGAAAATTTCAACTGTCTAGCTATCACGGTTCATGAGATACAGCCTGGCGACTGACAGACAGACAGATAGACACAGTGTTGTTTTAGTAATAGGGACCCGTTTTTACCCTTTTGGTACGGAACTCTAATTATAAGGGCAATTAAAAAACCAAAAACCTTATGCAGCAAGTTTAGCAAGGATCAACAAGTAATATCTTTCATACCTTAAAACTTTCGCACATTAAAGTAGTCTGAACTCTGGAACATAATCCCGGTTAAGTGTGTAACTTACGGATTCATCAGACTAGTTTGGAGCACATCATATAGCGATTAACTGTTGCCACCAGCTTTATTACTGAATTATTAAGCGTTAATCTCCGAAACTGGTGATTATAATTAAACGCACTTTGAACACTAATCTGTGATCACACTAATTGTACCCTTAATCCACACACTAGTGTGTGTTGCCATGACCTATGGCTCTGAGACGTGGTCACTCAAAATGGGCCTCAATAGAAAGCTTACAGTCACCCTAAGAATGAAGGCAATGGAGGGGAATTTTCTCGGAGTTTCCTTGCTTGCTCGAATCAGAAATTTACACATAAGTTTCAATTATATTTTTTAAATATGAAAAAATCTCACGACTAGTAAATTTTTATATTCTCTAATAAAAATATACTTTTGTCCATAGTTTGGGAGAAAAAAACAAAAAAACGAGTCTATGAACGTTAAAGGCAACCCCAATTTACAATTTATTTTTAACTAGCTGACCCCCGCGGCTTCGCTCCCGGCAACTGGCCATCTACCTACAATGCCAATTTGTTACACTATTTATTTGAATAAATACGAATGTAACCAACTTTTGTTTCTACCAGCGATCTTATTAAATTTTTGAACTCAAAAGCTGCTGAAAATGTGTATTTCGTGTGCTGATTAAGCATTATTTTTTTTGAAAAAAAAAACCAGCATCGAAACCAAGGAAATGCTTGATAAACATTACGGGGACGCACCATCAATTTCACTGGTTAAGAAGTGGTTTACTTAGTTCCGTTGAGGTCGTACCAGCGCAAATGTCGCCCATAAGAGGCGCCAGAAATCGACGATAAAATCCATGGAATGATATTGGACTATAGGAGAATGAAAAGTGCGTGAGGTGGCTGAGGCTACAGGCATTTCGACTGAGCAGGAACTTCACATTTTACGTGAATAAGTGGACATGAAAAAGTTATCCGCAAAATGGGTGCCGCGATTGCTCACACCCGACCATAAGCGCAACCGTGTGGCAATTTCGAAGGTGTGTTTGGGATGTTAACCCATAATTTGAAAGTTTTTGCGCCGCTTCGTAACCGTGGACAAAACATGAATCCAACTTGAAAGTGAGTTTCTACGTGTGAAGGTGCACCAAAGAAGGCAAATTGGGTCTTTCGGCCAATAAGGGCATGACCACAGTATTGATTCATATTGACTACCTCAAAAAGGCTAAAAATCATATTATTCAAGCTCTGAATATTATTCAGAGCTTTTGGACAGATTCGATATTGATTTGAAGCAAAAACGACCGCATTTGGTGAAGAAAAAGTGCTGTTCCATCAAGACAATGCACGGGTGCATATGTGTGTAGTCACCATGGCCACAGATAATATAATACTAGCATACAGATGCCTCATCCCATACAAAGAAACCGTGCCGACGTAACTAGCGTTTTTCATCTGATTAATCTTGTTATTTATGTAAGTACATCAATCTTGTTATTTATGTAAGTACATCAATCGCGTTCGATCCCGTTTCAATGCAATAGATGGTGTTAGCAGCGACTTGCAAGTAAAAGGGTTTACTAGGTTCGTGAACATTTTTTTCATTAAGTACAGTGAAGGTTCGCTTTATAGTATTTTTTTGCACGTTTTTACAGTTTTTTGCACCAATATGTGTTACAATGCAAATTTTAACAATCGAGTGGAATGCCTCAGAAATTGCGCCATCTACTGGCATCATATTTTAAATGATCCGTTGAAATAATCTTTGAAATGTGAATTAAGAGCCCAATATTCCATAATTTTGTACTTAGGAGAGTTGATTAAACAAGAACATACAATGTTTATGTTCAATTCCAGAAAATGTTAATTTTACACACAATTCTATTGAATTGTGTGTAAAATTAATTGTGTAAAAGGTCATCACTGAAACAAACGCCTATTTTGAGGGCCTTTATAAAACCTATTATTTTAAAAGGAATATTTTTTATTTTAAATAGTGGATTAATTGAATTGAGCTAAAAGAAGACTGTGTTGGGAAATAAAATGCTATTTTTCCGAAAACATTTTTTTTTTTTTACAAATAGTCACGGACTTATCAAACTGCCCTCGTAGATGAATTCTCTCTGTACAATTTACAATATTTTTTCAGCAACAAGTAAACGTAGTCTTGCGCTGACGTTCGTTGATGCATAACATGGGTGGCATGTCAGTGTTGGCAATTTTAAAAAGAAAATTGAGGTGCGTTCCGTTTTCACGGAGTTTATAAAAACCGAAAAAAAAAAGTTATCATCAAAGTTTTGGGCAACTTTGATGATAACTTTTTTTTTCGGTTTCAATTTCGGATCTCAATGTAACCGGTACTCAGCTGTAATCTGACCCCAATCATCATCATCACTATCAGATATATCCACACACCACCTAATTACCTGATAGAACCAATTTCCATTTTCCAAGTTCCATTAAAATTTCAATCTTGTAGGGTATTTTGGGTCATTCATTCTTTACTCCCTATTGAACC
This sequence comes from Orthosia incerta, assembly GCA_948252205.1. Lineage (NCBI taxonomy): Eukaryota > Metazoa > Arthropoda > Insecta > Lepidoptera > Noctuidae > Orthosia > Orthosia incerta. Next base: position 7,411,112 of record OX411757.1, on the reverse strand, counting down.
CGGGAGTTAAAAGCGTCTTTAGAAGTTATGTGGATCCTTTTATGAAGGTCAGGTGTTCAATTTATTTTTACGCCTAATAACGTGAATGGTAATTTTCTGAATGGAAGAAAACAGATAAACTTCATAGGTATGTTCAGAAATTCATTTGTTCAAGCGTCCCACAAATACTGGTTATTGTCTTCTCGCATGCAGCCGACTCCTGCAACCCTCACAAGAATATCGGTCCACCTTCTAGAAGACCCCTCAGCATGGCGTCTTCCAGACACTATAGTTGGTAAATAAAGCATACAATTTTGCTAATTGATCTCGGCAGTTCCTCGAAAACCGTTCCGCCCAAAATAGTAAGACAAATAAACAAAGCCACATTCTACGCACAATATCATTTTACTCTGTCAGTAACTTACTCTACTTCACAATTAACGTCACTCATTCACATATAACTCCTAAAACAAACATAGTACGAATATCCAAGTACATATATATGAACGTAAGTACAATGCCTTCACAAAGACGGTAGTCGTGAACTAAGACACCTATTAGAATACTCAGCACTTCGCACTCGTGTGAACGCTACGTTAGGTTGAAGGGCGAGCCTCGCGTTCTGTGCGACGTACGTTTTCGCATATCAAGAATTATGTGCGGTCGCCATTACGTATTATTCATGCGTAGTGATGGGAATGTGTCGACGAAAATGTTACGGTGTTTTATTTCAACACAAATAAAAAATGAGTTTTTTTTTTCTACCCGACTGCCGAAGGAGGGTAATGTATTTATCAGTCTGTGTGTTTGTATGTATGTATGTTTGTTCCTATACGGCGTTCTAGAGACCAAACGTGTTGGCCGATTTAGATGATCTTACGTCAATCGATTCGTCTTAACCCTGCGAGTGTCACTGGCTAAATTAAAATTGGAAAATGCAAAAAAATTGATTTAGATTTTGGGCGCCATATCGTAGGGGCCCATTTTTTTTTTTCTTTCAAACTCATCGTGTGGGGTATTGAATTAAAGGGTTTTATGAGGTGATTTCAAAAATATAACACTTATATGTTCTAATGAACCTGTTCGAAAAAATAAAAAAAAACTTAATAAAAAAATCAAAAACCGACTGCTTAAGAAGCGAGCTGAAAAGACGTAAACAAGATGCTAATCATGCTGTGCAGTCGTTCGCTTCTGAAGCAGTCTGGTTTTTTATTTTTTTGTTAATGTTTTGTTTCTGTATTGAGGAGCTCGTGGCTAAATAATAACAGCCGCACGGGTCGATCATCAAGGTTAAGCAACGCTTGACGAGGTCGGTCCGTGGATGGGTGACCATTTCAACATACCGAGTTTCCTCCGTGCCTCGGAAAGCACGTTAAGCCGTTGGTCCCGGCTGTTATTTGAAGATCTTTGACAGTCGTTACGAGTAGTCAGAAGCTTGAGATCTGACACCAGTCTTGCCAAGGGGTACCGTGTTACCCAGTTACTGGGTTGTGGAGGTCAGATAGGCAGTCGCTCCATGTAAAACACTGGTACTTAGCTGAATCCGGTAAGACTGGAAGCCGTCCCCAATATAGTTGGGAAAAGGCTAGGCAGATGATGTTTTGTTTCTGTATTTTCGTGATAATAAAAGCAAAATAGACAAAATTTTGTTAAAATACTTCTTGCCTTTGCCAACGCTAATTATAAAATTCATAAACAAAAGACACGGAGCTCTACCAACGATAATTTCCGGAACTACCAATTATTGTGCCTTTAGATGCAGTAACAACGAAGTCACTGACGAGCGAGTTCGTTAAACTTAAATTAACCTTAATTACACTGCTATTGGCAAGATGCTTGCCAAATTCCCAAGTTAATGTCTTGCAAAAATATGCAGTCTGGAGATGGCTTCAAAAGTTTCTCTTTTTGTAGCTTGGACTGTAGTTTAATAATGGCAACGAATAATTAAACACAGTGATGAACTTGTGACGGTATAAAATGCGCAAGTTAATTTATTTTGTACAAATATTTTATACTTTTGCTTTTAATACATTCTCGTGTCAATTTACCCGCTGATTATACTTTGTACCTAAATCATTTTAATAATGCCAAACATGTTTTCTGATTTAAAAACATCATGTATCGAAATCGGTAAACAACAAATTTATCATCTTGTTTACGTATTACTGTAAAATGCAAATTATCCCGCACAGCGTATTCACAGTAACCACACATGAAAATGAAATACAAACCAAAGCTTGAAAAAGGGAATGATTAATCATTGCGTTTCACACAGTGGTGGAGTAAATTGCTATCGGTAATGATTTAAATAAACTGTGATCATATTCATGACATCCCATTTGGTTTTCGCCTACGGCACTAAAGATAACGTTGTCACGTTTATTTTATTTTCATATTTATATTATACTTTTAATTGCCAATGATGAATCAATGTTGAAGAACTTTAGGTGTGAGAAAGTGGTCATGTAACCAATCTAGAATTTATCGATATCCATAACTGGTCACCGCTGTGCACATCCGATAAATTTCAGAGTTACTATCAACGCTCGTATTCAAATCCAGTTGTATCTGCACGTTTATGTTTGTCTGTACAATATGTCCGGATTTGTAGTAATAAAACCTTAAGGCCGTAAAATACACCTAATTATTTCGATAAAAACACCCCACATAAGGTGTGTAATCACCACACCCTCCAAGATAGAGTAATTTAAGTTCCTGTCTTACTTATTACGGTATCCACATAGTCAACCATATTTTTGGACCAAGGTTTCATAGAAGCGTACATTTAATGTTATTATGACGGCCATAGCATAGATAATCTTAACAAATATTCAACTAACAAACAAAAGGTTAGATATTTTTGTATTAAGGCACAAAATTCAATCTTTAAACATAATTTCACGCGTTTTTATTGCATTTCCTAAGATTCTGCAAAATTGATATGTGTTAATCACGTCTTTAAGGGACTTTTTTTTAGTCTTTGATTTGTTCTTCACACTGACATAAAAATCACATTTCTAAGCCAATTTTAGTTTAATTTTATTGTTGCCTTAAAAGAACCCCTGCGCATTTTTGCAGAATTTTATATGCAATAAAAACTTGTGGGGCTTAAAACCTAAACCTTAAATGTGGGTTATTTTTATCGATATAATAAATGTATAAAGCGGCCTTAAAGTTGTATTACTACAAACCAGAACACATTGTCTAAATACAATGAGAAAACTGCTCACCTTCGTGTATGAGCTTTTAACCAACCCAAACCTTTCTTAAGCAAATTCAAATTATTTTGAACAACTTTGTATCTGAAAGTGCGAATACAATGACTCATGGACTAAATACTTTCAAAGTCACTTCAAATAAATTAGAAGACCTTCATTATCAACTCTTTAACTAAACGCTAAAATAATCTCTACCACACAAAGGGTATTAAAACTAAAATTTAATACAGTTTAGCATAAGTTTATTTTAGGGCATTAGAGATAAACTTCAGCCATAGGCAGACAATTGTAGTAAACGTGCGCCCATAATTAGAGAGCCCTGGGAAACCTCCCGGGAATCAAAATTACAAAGGCGTTTGGTGCGAACTCGCATCCGAGATGAGACCGCAAGGGTCGGTACATATGGTGATTACGAATGAGTCTGGTACACGAATGATGTCGCATTAAGCTCGGAGGCAGCCGTGAAGTGTTCGTCTCTTCGATGAAATACAAATAAAGGCACGGTGTATGATTAAAGGCTTGGAATATAATTTGAAACTGTGTGTACCTAACATACATGTTCATTTTAATGTGTTGAAGAACATGCTTCACATAAATATTAATCATGTTCAGTTCACCCCACGAGGGTAGGTTTATTTGGTCAAATGCAAGGTTAACTAACAAAAAACGAAGAAAATCCGATGTTTTCTGCTGATTTGTGATTAATTCAAGATCATTGAGACTATCTAAAAGGTACCTTCCACTTTCTACCTGACTCTTATCTAATCTAAAACAATAAAATCTTTCGCCGGCAGCAAAATTCACCTAACATTTGAAGTTGAAGCCACGCTTGAACTAGAAGACATTATGCGGGCAAGTCCTCAGTGCTGCATTACCTCGTCTCGTTGAATCTCTCACGTCACAAGGGAAAGAAACGAGTTCCAGTGTCCTAGAGAGGACATCTTTCTGCAAGGTGAGGTAATGTTCTGACGCTACTTGTGTCCGACAATTACTCATGGTGTCAGAAACTTTATATCCAGTGACTGGAACTTACCTTTACCGCAAGTTGGAAAAGACTGGCAACCTGGTGTGGTTAGATTCGGTTGACAATATTTCGCGCAGATGTGAAGCAAATTAAAATCTCACAACAATATGCTTGATTTAAAAAATAATGAAGCAAGCAATTTAGATTATATTTTCTATTATAAAAGCTTGAGCAACAAATAATACTATAAAAGAAAATGAAATGAAAAATCATATTACAGCTGTCTAAGCTAAAAGCAAACTAGCCACTGCACAGTATGTATCTGTGTTTGAAATCCAATAAATTCTCGCCGTACATTGTTTGTTGAACTATTGGAAGCCGCAATTTCACTTTTAATATTAAAAGCTTGTACACGCACACGCTGTATGAAGATAGAAGATATATCTCTACCAACACTCAGTATAACTTCGAGCCACTTTAATTATTCTGTTGTTTTGCTTGTATATACAGTAAATTGCTTCGCGCTTCGGTTAATACGATAGTTTATCTCGGGTGAAGGTTTGTTTTGGCATACTAATTGGACGGAAATTGGGCCCTAGTTACGTGTGCCATCATCGTTTCACACTTCGTAGGAAATAGTTTGTTAGCTCAGGTAACGATATTTTCGTAGCTGAAACTGTTGTATGCTATATTGCCGTCGTCATCATCATTTAGATGAGCTCTGGGTTTGATTTTGGCCCCACAAACATTTTCGCTTCTGAGCTGTTCAAAGTTCTTTTGAAAGCTGTTTGCAACAATAAGATTTATTGGTGTTTTTCGTTTAGAATCTCTGAAAAGAAATTATTTATATCATACATTCAGCTTTTAACATTGTACATCAGCAATATTTTTGTTACAAAATAACAAAATGTCACTATAGAGATCTATTTTCGACTAAAATAAGATATAATACAGTCTTTACCGTTAACTACGACTAACTACATACATATTAAAGTGGAATTAAAATTCCGGCATACGTATTCCAAAGAAATCGTTGCTTTAATGAAATGGCCCACAAAGGACGAATGTAAGCATTTAGAATTTCAAAGAGAAGTCTGACACCACAAGTTGACTATATTCATTCTTTTGCAAACCCGTTCGGAATCGTAACATTTTTCAATAGAACTAATTTCATTCACTCTCCAGTGACACTCACGACTGTCGGTTCCAACTTTTAGTTACGACCATTCGTCTACATCGCCTGGGACCTGACTGTTGGTCGTACGGAATTCAAAGTATGCAAATTTTCCGATTGTCAATTCCTCTCGCGTGTTTTTCATTCCCCAATATTCGTCAGCATTCCAATCGTATTCACAAATTTTTGTTCGCCTTTCGTGAACAAATTCTAACTTTCCGTTAACATGATCCTATATTGGGTCCTTAGGATTCAGGGTACAGGACACGTTCATTGCATTAAAGATGTGTTCAAGAGTACTTCCACATTCTTCAAGACTGGTCTCCTTGTCATTATTATTGTTATATTTTACAACCTTAGTTTCCTACCGCCTTCTTTTTCTTTGACGTTTTTTGGGCTGTGGGTGTTTCTTTCATCTTACCTGTGGTCAACACCAGTTAATATCTACACATCTTTTCGTTTAATGGACCGTTTGAAGTGGCAGAATAAATAATACCAGCTGTTTTAGGGTCATTGACGTCTTCGCAGATCGGGGCGCTCCGAACTGTGGCTCCGAATAATCGTAACGCTTTCATGCTTGTGGTGAGGTGTTACATTATTTGTAGATGATATATCGTTTTTCCTTTAAGATATGTTTTTTGTACTTTACTATGATTGTTCACAATATGAATTATATCTTTAAACAGATTTCAAACCGATCCCTACTTCAGCATCACTCATAATAAACCCCAGTTTCTGAACATCGTTTTCCTAATTTAGTTTCAGCGCCATCGAAACTTTATAAAAATATGTACTCTACCGAAGTTAACATGGTCCATCCGCGTTTGTTTTGCATTTAAATCGAGTTGAGTGATACATTTAGCGTATAGTTCGACGGGCGGGGCGGACCGTTAGGAACTTTCTAACTTGCCCATGTGACAGACTAATCGATTACGAAACTTGGTGCATTTTTCTATCAGCACTGAAACGATTTTTATACACTTCACTTTTGAAATTGATTTAAGGAACTTCACTAGTTCCTTGAAAAATAACGCATCAATATACTTCATGTAATTGTTCTATACTTACCAGCTAAAAGAAAATAAAAAGCTATACTTGTGTTTTTTATACTGTCGTTTAACTAAGTGTACAACTAAAACCAAAATTTTCGTCTAGACGTCTACATATCTCTAACGATCGTTAAAGATGTTCACTCAGTATAACATTATCACTCTAATTAAATAATTCCGACAACAAAGCCACGTCTTCTTTCTATTTGCCAGCATCTACAAAGCATTGTATATTATTTTGATAATAACTACTAAGGACCTTTTTCCACTAGCTGATTTCATTAATTAAATTTACCCGGCGACTTACACCGTCATATCTTTACCCCAACAAAGGACAGACTTCTATTATCATGTAAATTTTTACTACATATTTGCACGGAGCTTAACATTTTATCTTTTTAACATTTTCAATTCTAATTCTATCTGGCTGGTATTTCATTTTGAAAATTAAACTTGCTGGAAGATTTTTATTAAAAAAATACCATCGAGCAATGTCAAAGACTTATTTGTGAACGGTTATATTAACGACGGAAAATAAATTAAGAAAATGTTTGGGACCAACTTCGTTTCCTATGTATCGTAAGATCCATACCCTTCTTTGAGTAACCAAATTGAACGGAACTTCCATATTTGTACCACATGTCTGCAACATAGCCATTTTATTTTGGTCGCAAAAAAAAATTGTACACGTACGCGTATGGGGGATGTTTGTTGTTTATTAGAAAACGCTCGTGTTCCATAGATATAGATTTTTATTTCTACTTTGAAAATTTTACCTTTTACCCTCATAATTCAAAGGAGAGTACCCTTATCAAAGAACTGAATGTAAGCACATTTTGTCGAAGCAAAAATTGTTTAATCATTATTTATTCAAGTCATAAAGTTTTTCATTTTGTTAAGGCAAGCTTTTATCTTGGCGGACTATGATTAACTTCGCTTTTTATTGTCGGCTTATTTCGAGTCAATGGTAAAACCTTCGAACGTAATACTATCTATTGTTGAGTGTATTTTGACAATGAATGATTTTATATTATAATCTTTACCTTTTCTATAAAACAGCCCTCGCCCTGCAGCTTAGCTATGTCCACTCTATATTTCATATGTCATTGTTTGTTTATGCCTTCTTTGACTGCATTGTATTTTACACGGTTCAAATGCAGTTCTTTTTTCCTGTGTCGTCATTGTTAACAGAAAAAATCTTATATCTACCTTAATATTTATTTTATTCTGTTTTTAGTATTTGTTGTTATAGCGGCAACAGAAATACATCATCTGTGAAAATTTCAACTGTCTAGCTATCACGGTTCATGAGATACAGCCTGGTGACAGACAGACAGGCAGACGCACCGTGAAGTATTAGTAATAGGGTCCCGTTTTTACCCTTTGGGTACGGAACCCTAAAAAATGTTACTCCTATAATCCGATTTCATTTGTGAAAACAGAGATTTTTACGGTCAGCTTTTCAAATAAGAATTTGAACAAATATACGTTCAATTCAATAAAATTAGACGGTGCAGTCTATTCCATTTGAGTACCCTACATAATAAATTCGTGATTGAATTGATAAACTATTTTCCAGAGAACGCGATTTATTTTTTATTTATTCATAGTTTGGAATAATAAATTCATCTAACATAAAGCACCTGCTATAAAGCTTAGTGTATTCAATGCAATTTATTTTGTAATAAGTATATTTACATACAATTACAATTTATATTCTAAAAGTGTAAAAACTGAAATTAGGTTGTTGTGTTCATATACATTATATTCAATACCTTAGAGGCTTACCAAAAAAAAACGAAATAACTTTTTAAAACGTAGAACAACAAACTTTTGTAATTTCTCTCAACTTATATTTATTCCAAAACAAAAATCTTTCACTTTACGTGTCTATTTCTGCGCAAAAATAGACACAATCGATAAATTACTTCACAGCCGTATGTCGGGCCTAGTGCCAACAATTGACTTGCCGTCGGTGAGGCTTTTAAGGAACAATCGTGTGGATTAGCCTGTGCTCCGCCCGCACTAAGAATGTTAATGGTTTGCTATTTACGTCTGTATATACGTCGTTTCTCGGTGTGCCTACATGGATTACCAACTTGTGTGGTGCGATTTTATCTTTCCCTCCCTAATTGCGAGTTAATCCGACGTCTATTTCGGCTTTTCAGGCGTTTCTTTTGTTGGTAGAATGATTTTTGTCAGATTATTGTGAGAAGCCGTCGGTTCATGTCGTTTTATTAGACGTTGCTTTCTCTTGATCAGGATCTTTTTTAGTAATACCAACCACTTTACTGATTAAACCTGTAAGTTTTAGTACGCTTTCCCAATTTCAGTTTTTACCTTAATAAGTTCACACCTTGATCTTATAATCCTATCAGACCTTGGACTACCCCTATAACTTTAAAAGATTTGTAGGTACTATACAGACATACTCCACAAATAAAGTGCCCTTGTCATCTAATTTAAAACAAGGCTCCACGTATCTTTGTTTAGGATTACGTTTAATAAACGACCGAATTGAAATAAGCAAACATGTTTGTATACTCCCACCGGTGACAAAATCCAAGCGAGTTTATAATAGGTTAGCTACAATTTTTCATGAAACAAACATAAATGGTGGACGGGAAAATAAATTACTGTTTGTTTTTAGAAGTAAAATTAGAACACGATTACCTACACTTTTTCTTTTTAGGGTTCTGTACCCAAAGGGTAAAAACGGGACCCTATTACTGAGACTCCGCGATCCGTCTGTCTGTCTGTCTTTCTGTGTGTCCGTCTGTCACCAGGCTGTATCTCATGAACCGTGATAGCTAGACATTTGAAATTTTCACAGATGATGTATTTCTGTTGCCGCTATAACAACAAATACTAAAAACAGAATAAAATAAATATTTATGTGGGGCTCCTATACAACAAACGTGATTTTTTGGCCGTTTTTTGCGATAATGGTACGGAACCTTTCGTGCGCGAGTCCGTCTCGCACTTGGCCGGTTTTTTAAATGATTGCTGTTTGTTTTTGAGAGAATGTTTGTTTTGCGTGCGTGTGAGACAAAACCTATTGCAAACATTCAACCTGACATAAAAAAAAAAAATATTTCATCACCACATCACTGCTCTCAAAACGGTGAAGGAAAACATCGTGAGGAAACCGGCATGTCTTAGACACAAAAATTGCGACATCCACCAACCAGCACTGGGCCCGCGTGGTGGATTATGGCCCATCCCCTCTCATAGAGAGGAGGCCTGTGTCCCAGCAGTGGGAACATTAATAGGCTGATGATGTGTGTGATGTGAACCTGAAATACTGAAGAATCAAGTTAGGCACTCTACGGGTACTACGGGTCACTTGAATCTATCAAATATTAAGTAAGTTTCAAGAACACAGAGAGGGATTTAACTACGTCTAAAAGACCTAGAAAAATCAATAAACCAATAACCCTTTAATCTTTGCTTGACAACCTTGGCCAGTCGCGAAGATTTAGGGACCATATACCAAGGTATAATTTTCGCGTTCTCAGCTTTTTTCCATTATAGGAAACTAGCTTCTGCCCGCGGATTATCTTGCGTAAAAAGTGTTTTATCATCCAAGTGAATACAAACTATCCTATGTCCCTCCCAGGCCCTTCCTTACCGCGGACCTGGCTCAAGCAACTGAAGGAACACAGGTGGGTTTTAGCCAGTAAAAGTCTGACACGCCCTTCCGCTTCACCCAGAGCTGGAGAAGTCATTGGATGATTTTCCACCCAAAAAAATAAATAAAAAGGGTCTCAAATTATCTCCATGCCAAATTTCATTAAAATCGGTCCAGCCGTTTTGGAGTCTATAAGGAAAATCATACATACTTTCTCTTTTATATATTATAGATATAGGTCAAATAAATCTGGAACAAAGAAGATACTTCGATGCTAAGCAACTCCGGATTTATGAAGGTTTCATTTGAAAGCTGTCGCTATTACACATAAAATATGGTTCAAAATTGTTTGGTGGCTAAATAAAATGGTGTCGACAGGCTCAGACATATTGAGTAGTGCGTTATAGCCACAGACTTTAGAAAAGTAGACCGCTTATGAATTATTCAAATATTGTTTCCGGCATCTAAGGGTCCACCGTGAAATTGATATCCCTTGTCGAAACCTCCTTGTTTGGATAAAAGAACTGAGGAATAAAATTGGCGTATGACAGCTTTGTATAGAAAATATGTCAAACGGCTATTTTTATGCCTCAGTCAAAGTTGTCAGACTATTGAAAAATCAGCCCTAAATCTATTAAAGTGTTAAAAATAATTCTGGCATTCTTTTTATATTTATACAAATATTTGTTATACCACACCACTGTTAAAAATGTTTGCAAACATTAATAAACATTTTTTAAACAAACATTTGATTACAATGCAAGGTGCTCTCACAGTGCTGAAAAATGTTTTCATGTTAGGTAATGTTAGTAAACATAAAATTGTAACAAGTAAAACATTTGTTATCATTTATTACTAAACATTTATCCAGGCGACAGCAGGGTATGCGGAGAGTGCGGGCCCTGTGTGTGATTAGTGTCCTGTTTAACTATTTTCTACCCAATTATATTCTGCAGATATTCAAATTCAGAACTGTTCATTCTTAAAAAATCATTTAAGCAACCGTTAATGCCTAAATCCTTGAAATAGTCTGTAGCACTATAAGTTTATCTAGCTCTAAGCGTTTGGCGCATCCAGCTAGAGCTCTTTTTCTTGAACAAAAAATAAAAGCTAATATAATGAGCAAATCTTTTTCCATTTTCTTGTAGACACCTCGGAACGTAAATCCAAATGCGAGCAAATGTCATGTTTTTAAATGTTATAAATGTTTGTGAATATTTTCCATCAGTGTGGGAGCACTCGAAATATTTAACAATTCCTAACTTTTATTAGTACTCGTAAATGTAGTAGTGTAGAAAATGTTTGTAAAGATTTTTAACAGCGGTGTGGGAACACCATTCACACACCACAAGTCGAAAAAAAAGTTGATCTTATGAAACCTCTTGATACAGCCACATATAAAAGGGAAGCTAATTAGCGTAATTACGCTCAGTCATAACACATGCTGACTACAATTCGTGGCTCCAAAGAAATGTAAACAGAAAAGAAATATGATTATATCATTTGCCAGGAACTTATTCCGGTAATTTATGAGGCAGATGTTGCATTGTTTTAGCTCAAGCTTGTTTTGTTCTATTTTTGAGCTCAGAAACGTTCTACCTTTACAGCATCATAATGTATACTTGGTTTGTGTTTCATAAATTAACCAGACTGTTTTAGTAGTTTTCGCTATTGTTTTTACGATGTCTTTTGTGCATACAACGTAAAGAGACAATTCCTTTACATATAAACAACAGAATGCCATCTGCTTCGATACTTATATTAATACTCCTTTTGCTTCGTTTGTAAGCATAAGTAATTTGTATCATCTTGTATCATTATACACGCACGCCGGTTATGCGAACCACGCTCCTGGCCTTAAGAACATCGCCCATAAGATCTGTGTATGTCCTTTCGGAATCTATGGTTTCCTCTCCTGGCGTTACGACTCCCGTCTCCCTTATAAATACCTTTTGTTATTCGCCTTTCATTCCTTTCTATATTTTTATAGGTCCAACTTAACTCTAAATGTGTGTTAATCGTCCCTTCCTCTCTATTTCCACTAAGCTGCATAAAGTACCTAGCACAGATCGAAAAATCAGTCAAGCGCATGACTTGGCCCATCAGGAGCCCATCAGAGCGAATATTTAATTCTTCGCTTGCGTTACGTTCCCTTTTCGCGATGAAGTTTTCTCTTTGCCTTTCGATTTTAAGTTATTGCTGGAACATTATTCTACAAAGTAGTTATTTCTTTTTCAGTTAACGTTTCATCACTATTCTACGAAAGCTATTGCAAAAGAAAATTAACTGCAGTTCAAAATCGAATACATCCTATTTTCTCCAAAGCGTATCATTATTTTATTTGTCTGTGAAAGTTTTGAATGAAAAATTTAACGAATCAACCGCTCCTCTAGAGAGAACTATCGTTTTCCAATACTATAAAATTTGAACAAACTTTACCCCGCCACGCCTCGCTCATTGAGTTAAATCTTTTGTTCCTTTGGTGGTCGACAGCACATTTCGCTTAACTTAATTTCTCAAGTACCCTCTATATGGTTTCCCATTTCTTCTCCGATCTTTATTATGATAAAGCTCTAACAGCTATTACTTATTTTCCTCTTAGTTACTTGTTTCGTCTTCTTTGTTTTGTTTTTCTCTTATATTTCTTTCTGTATTTCCAGTATTAATTAAATGCATTCGTAGAATCTGTTGATTGATAAAATTCCGATATCAACATTCAATTTACAGGAAACCCATATCGAACGAGCTAGCATTTTACGTATTTGGAATTCTATTTTATTTTTCAATATTAAATTAAAAGCATTCGCAGGAAATATCAATTAATGAAATGCCAATACCAGCATTTGACTGTTTTTACAGGAAACATTTTATCAAATTGACTAACATTTCCGATTAAACAGCTGGACACTAGGAATTCCAATTACAAAATATTTTGTTTTGATATGTGGAATAGAATGAGGTATTCAACCCACTGTATGTGGGATTCAGCATGTTTTCAGTTTGGTTGATTACAATAAAGGGCTCCCAGACGAGTTTTATTAGAACCTAATAAAGCTTTGCGTAATTTTGATGTATCATTAATTACATCTACTGCCATGTTTTCCACATGTTATATGCCACACATGAGATTTATTTATCTTGTATGTCAATCATGGCTTGTTAATACTTACAGTACTCATGTTTCATCTTCTCCTTCCTACCCTTATTCTATGCTTCTTCGGGTCGGCGCAACACGTTTTCTTTCTTCCATTCACCCCAGTTATTCATCACGCTATCATTCACTACTTTTTCTTTCATCATCATCGTTTCAAACGAAAGACGTCCACTACTGTACATAGGCCTCCCCCAAGCATCACCACACTAATCGGTCTAATGCGTCTCGCATCCACCTTATTCTTGCAGTCTTAACCAGATCTTCGGTCCACCTAGAGGGAGGTCTTACAACGTTTTTTTCTTTCGTGTATTTTCGTTTTCAAAATTCCAACCCAAATATCTGTAGTTTTACTACCGCTAAATTGTTAGTTATAAAAATTTCAACGTCACCGTGTATCATTGAGGTCCCCAGGCTCTGCGGTGAATGCTTGACATCCGAAGTATGCATATTTTACATAACTCGATCATCTTCGAGGTAGGCTATCCTAGATAGGATAACCTAACAGCAAAAATTCTCTGCTGTAGATACAGAGAGTTATTTATTATCAGCCTTATTTTGGTTTTTGTGGCCGCTTTAATCCGGTATCTGCTATTAGTGAATACTCACTGAAAATCATCTACCCGACACTTCTTACCTACGATATAAAAATGCTTTAATGTGACACCATAAAAAGCTTCAGACCACATATAGAATACATTATTCATATATTCCGTTATCATTATACTGCATCTCATTCGTAACATGCCTTGACCTTTCCGGCTTGCTTTAGTGGTTCATGATCATCTTCCAGCCCTTGTACCATATTAGGTACTTACTTTGGGGTTGGCGTAATACGTTTTCTTCTTCCATTTCGTTCTGCCAACCATAACGCTATCACTGACTCTCTTTTATTTTACGAGTATACTATTCCTCTCACAATCCTTTAAAAAAAATATCTCTGCTCCCTTCAGTTGATCCTTTAGTGGTTTAAGACTCAAATATTTTAGGTACTTGATCTCTTTGAAGCTTTCAGCTGATTTTACAAGCTAGAAAAACAAGAACACTCTGAATGAAATAATTTCAATAATGAAATTCCTCTAGGCGCCCCATTTTGTTAGGGAGCTTGGCTCCGTGCCATTCCGTCAGTTTTGGCCCAGTCTCTCGTTCCCTAGGAAATTAAACTGCAAAAACTAAGTTGTCAGGAATATATTGTGTCCGCTGCATAGTATCAAGTGCTGAAGCGTTCACGGCATAGCCAAGTGGTATCTGTATATATAAAAGATAGAATAGGTCCAAGTTACAAAGATTTGATCTGGAACTTGCATATCTTGGTGTTTGTAACTTAATTTAGAAAATTATATTCTTTCAATTTCCCTATAGATTTTAAAACTCTTCATTTATTTATAAAGAAGATCTTTTAAAAAACGGCCGATTTCAATAACGTAATAATGTATCCGTCAGTAGATTTGCGTACTAAAAAAAGGAATTTGACATAACTTGTATGAACCTTATGGAATCGACCGTATATGAATGTTACAGCTGGAAGCTAATTAAATGGGATAAAAGTAAAAGTTGAAATCAAATTAAATGTGGTAAGGTAATTTAAAAGACCCCAACATGGGTGATAGGTAAACTCATTTCAATGGGAAACGTTAAATAATGTTTAGTTGTTAATTAATGTAACCATTTCCTTTTCTCTTGTTAAATTGTAACCAGAAGCAGCTTAGTTAGCCACAAAATGTTGTTTAACATCATCAAGGTATACGTAAAATTACGCGGAATAATGAAATTCGGTTCTACGAAATGCGAAGTGTAGCTGTTTTATTGGGGATACTGAGCCAATAAGTGCGCAGGTGCGGTTCGTCGAATAGGCTTCACCGTAATTATTTCCGGAAGTATTTATTTAATATAACTAGCTTTTTCCCGTGGCTTTTTTTGCGGCTTCGCCCCCGTGGACGGACCCACAGAAACCTATCATGTTTTCGTGAGATTAAATGAGTGTCACTCGCCGATAGCTGTACATTTCTAAGAAAAGAATTTTCGTAACCGGATCAGCACTTTTAGAGATCTTTTATAAATATACACCTAACAAACAATTTTATTTATTTATCTCTTTGTTTAACTTGCAATGTGTGTATGTATGTTAGTGTGTTCGGGTCAAATCTTGCAAATGAATTTTAAAACAGTTATCCTCCACTGATTAAGATGAAATTTTGCATATACGTTTAGTTTGGATGACAATGCATGGTTAGCTAAGTGACGTCATTCTAAATCCAATATGGCGGACGGCCCAAGATGGCAGACTAGTTATTTTTTGTGCACTGCTATGATATAGGTATCAAATGAAAGGGTTTGCTGAGAAGATTACGAAAAAAGCTTCTTTTAAAAATGTTTTCTAAATGAGTAATTTTATTAGTTTAATTAACACTAAACTTTCAAATGCTACGTAATTTTGTTTATGACAACTATTTATACAGTTATACAGAATCTTAACTGATAGCGATATTTCAGCAAAAGTCATTACATTTTCGGTTATTTTAAACCACGATAATATTTTGTTTCAGAAGAATTGTTTGCTTTACAGCCCATTGGTCTGTTAATAGAAATCCAAAGAATATGAAACTTTATAATTAAATCTAAAACGAAAGGAAACGTTTCAATATTCAATTTAAATAAAGGTATTTATGTAAGGAAAAGCCAGCTGCGCAGTACTCATACTAGACTAGACGTATTAACGGAAATGAAGCAAAATGAGTATGTAAGGATGGACGCAGGTTTCGTTCTAAAGTTCCTGCCTTCCCCTATGGAAAAGGTTGCTAATTTATGTGTGTACGTAGATAGGTATTTCACACCGTGCTTACAGGGCAAGCCAAAAACGAAGTATAGAAAGTATGTTGGTGTACGACTTAGAAGACTGATATTATATGACCGTTATGAAACTGAGATACTATTTGACATAAGGTTCGCCTTCACATGTGTCAAAATACTTTTTTCATCACACTTGCTCATAAAGTGGCTCTAATTTCATCGCAATTAGGCACATAATGATACCTGTTATCAAACTGTGACTTTTTCATTGCTATTATTCACAAGTGAGTTATAGAGTATTCTTTTTTATTTATTGGTTGAGTTGCTTTGTTCTTAAAAAAGTTTCGATACAAAAAAGATCGTGCTCAATAGTACAAATAAATTAATGTACCTATTGCTTGCTCATTTCATGCAACTTCGTATTAATTTCAACTTGTACGTGCTTAATAAATAAAACTTTCACTCAAATGTAAATTTTATTTGCTCTGTAATTAAGAAAAATTTAATTTCCCTATTTTGTACGCGACTAAAACACTATCCACGAAAAGCCAAAAAAAATAATCCTCATTCTTTTAGTATATGGCCGATCGCCATTGTTAGATGCGCGCGCATAGGAAAACTGATTAATTTTGCCCGCCATTGTGAAAAAAAATTCGCAACTCGTTTTTACTGTTGAAAATGATTTTTTTGTATTATTTTCTTCACAAGTGTGTTGAAAAACGTCGTATGATACACGTGTGTATTGATGATTACCGTCACCAACATTGCACACTTGTACCATAATGTACTATTATACCATTCCCCCTCTAAAAAGCTTATTTTATTCACTGAAAACAGTGAATAAAAAGCACTTTTACTCACTGTTTTGGTGTTTGAATTTAGAACACACCAATATATATTCGACGTCCATCTCAATGCTATACAACCTCCTTGCGCATAAAATACTCGATACAAACTCTTTGTGCAAAGAATATTCGACTTTCAAACTTCTTCATCGATTCAATTTTCAGTTTGTTAATATTTAGGATTTTCATGATTTTGATTTTAGTCTGGGATGTTTAGTGAATAGTTATTTGGATTGTAATTCTAATATTAATTGCATTGGTGTTTAATTAATTATAATTATGTAACGTAACGGAGGTGGTCACTGGCCCCTGAAACGCAGAAGCTGTTACCTAGCTCAGCTTCAATTAACAAAAAATGTGAAAAACTGAGAATTCACATTTTTTGTAAATTTTGAAGGTAATAAAACATTTATTTATTATTATTCCTTGTGCTTTTCGCGTAAATCTTTCTTTTTCTCGTAGTCATGGTATAAAATATAGTATGCAACTCTTGAATACAACGGATTTATATCGAGGGCCATGAATCACTCGCGTCGCTTAGGATTCTAACACTTGAATCACTCGCTATGCTCGTGATTCAATCATCATCTCCCTACGGTCGTGATTCAGTTGTTAGAATCCTTCACTTGTTCGTGATTCATCTATGGCCCTCGCTTTAAATCCGTCCTTTATTAACTAGTTGCATAATATACTATTATCCTAAAAGAGAGATCTGGTAACCATGGTAACGAACCTAACGAGTAATGACACAACATTGTAACATCGTTTGATAGAATATGATGATTAAAGATTATTAATTGTTTTAAATATTACTCATTGTTATATATTAGACATCTGCCTAGCCTTTTTCCCAATTATGTTAGGGTCGACTTCCAGTCTTACCGGATTCAGCTGAGTACCAGAGTTTTACATGGAGCGACTGCCTATCTGACCTCCACAACCCAGTAACTGGGTAACTTGATACCCCTTGGCTAGACTGTTGTCACATCTCAGGCTTCTGACTACCCGTAACGACTGTCAAAGATCTACAAATGACAGCCGGGACCAACGGCTTAACGTGCTTTCCGAGGCACGGAGGAAACTCGGTATGTTGAAATGGTCACCCATCCACGGACCGACCTCGTCAAGTGTTGCTTTACCTTGATGATCGACCCGTGCGGCCGTTATTATTTAGCCACGAGCTCCTCCATTGTTACATATAAGTATGAATAAATAACTTTTTTTTTTTTTTTTAAACTTTGCCCCACTCTAGGAACTTCTCCTGTATCGTGGGTGCGTTTACAAACATATAAACTCACATACACAAACACCCACAGCCGGAACAACTATTTGTAGATTATACAATTAATTGTTCCGTGCGGGAATCGAACCCGCGACACGCAGCGCAGCAGTCAATCGCTCAACCACTGCGCCAACCGTGCGCTCAAAGTGGTTTTGGCGGAACTATTTGGCGTTCAAGTGGTTTAATTTTCTGTTTCGTGAATTGACGTTTAAACAAAGTTACTGCGTCACGCCACCGCCATGAGATAGTCATGAAAATCAAAAGCGTGAAGATGAACCTATTTAATTACATATTAGGAGGGTAGATACTTACTATTTACAGCCAGAATATATTGCTTATACATTAACCACACATATGTAAGACTACATCATTTCGGTTTTCCGTGACAACAGCTTCTTGTATTAAGGTTACACTAGTCGAAAATTATTCCATACAAACGTAGTCTAGGGATTATTCCACTGTTTGACGATGTACGTTCAAAATAAAAAGTGATATCAATTTCTCTCATCATTATCTAGCCCTGTATGGAAGCAAAAAAGTAAAATATTTGAAAGTTATGAGCGTCGAAAGTTCCACATTTCGACACTAATTTTAACGCATTTTTGGGCGCGAATAAATACCATAAGGAGACGGAAAATTGCAAAACGGCCTCCATACAGGGATAGATTAGTAGTTCAACAATGTAAATAATTTTATTTTGAACAGATAGATTTAGTCGTTTTGTCATGATATCTAGACTGCCAAAGGTCTGTTTATAAAATTTCGCGCGCTCGGTTTCGTCCTAAATCATTATCCATTTCGCTACAAATTTGCAAGTGTGTATTCGTACGCGAATTAGCTTCCTACTGCTCATCACAGCATCCATCTCTTCCGCACGTGTTGTCGGTTGATATAAAATGCATTTTAACCCCGCGCACAAAATAGTTCGTGTCGTCGACTAGTGTACCCTTAAAACTGACAATGACAAATGTCTCACGATTGGTCTACGGTAAACAAGAAAATATCTCGTACACACTCATTTGTCTTATTTTCAAGAATGCTTAGCGCTTGCAATAAGAGGTGTCGGTATAGCGTTGGCCGCTCTCCCTATCCCCTGCGGCCGAAAAATGGTAGGTGGCGGGGCCATTGACCTTGACCCGTCACAAGGGAACCATGGGTGCCATTCAAGGGGTCGTCTGGCACCCATGTGCTGGTTTGGCCCCTGGGGCGGTCACGGCGCACAGTGTGTTCTGGTGTGCCGGTACTCCCCATAGGAGGGTCCGGTAACGGACAGCCGCGGCGGATTTGCGGAGAGTGCTAACGCGTGCCCGTGTTCCCGCCATAAGCGGCATAGTAGGACACCGTGGAGTTTAAGTGGGTTGGAGTCTCACATAACTGCACTGTCTCCCCGTGTTAGTGCAGTATGCATGAGCATTGACATACGACTGAATTTCCTAAGTAAAAAGTCGTAATTCGAGGTTTGAAACTCTCGCCTATTTCCTTGTCCAATATTGGACCAATTTAAAAGATATTTCAGAAAATGAAATATATACACTGTGCCCCTATGTTTTCCTTTTTGATGATACATTATCTTTAGAAGCACTAGAACCTTTAAAAGATGTTCAAAATTGCGCTGTCAACAGAGGCCTAGTGTACAAATTTGACAACTATAAATGAAAGTATATATCTTCACTAGCTTCTGTCAGCGGCTTCGCCCGAAAGTCGAAAATCAACTCAGGGAACATATTCCCGGGATAAAAAGTATCCTATGTGCTATTCCTGACTATAATCCATCTATGTGCCAAATTTCATCCAGATCCGTCCAGCCGTTTGAGCGTGAAGAAGTAACAAACACACACACACACACAAACTTTCGCATATATAAAATTAGTGTGATTTTTCAGTTAATGGAATATATTTTAAATTGGTCCAATGTTGGAGGTGGAAATAGGCGAGAGCCAAACCTCGAATTATGACTGTTTAATAAGGAAATTCAGTCAGATATCTGCGATCGCATTTCCTCTTAATGCTTAGGTACGTATTGGGCTTAAAACAATTTTGTTCGCTGAGACCTACATAATTGTAATTTAGTTTTGTTATTACTACTCGCTAACGCAAAGCGCTGTAATTAGGTATTTTATCTGGCTTTCATTTATTTTTATTAGCTTCTTCCCGCTGCTTCGCCCGCGTAAAAAGTGCTTTATTATCCCATGAAAACATTATACCGGGGTAATTTAATCCAGGTTCTGGTCTATCCATAATAATGTCAAGTTTCATCCAAATCCATTCAGCCGTTAAAACGCGAAACGTCACAAAAACCGGCTAAGTGCGAGTCGAGGTTAGGTACGTACACGAAGGGTTCCGTAAATACCATTATTGCAAAAAAACGGAAGTCCAATTTATTTATTTTTTTATGTTTTTTGTATTTGTTGTTATAGCGGTAACAAAAAAGATCATCTGTAAAAATTTCAACTGTCTAGCTATCCCGGTTCATGAGATACAGCCTGGTGACAGACAGACAGACAGACGGACTTACTAGGACTAGTAATTAAGGCCCGTTTTTGCCCTTTGGCTACGGAACCCTAAAAACAAACTCACATTCGCATTTTTTTAATTATTTAGGACGGTACTAATTGAAGCATGTTAAGAATATAGCGTTTTTTCTTAATTTATATTTAATCCCTTAAAAGTCATTCCTTCGAATTCCGTTTTTTTTTTTTTGGATAAAAATACTACCGACTTCCAAATAAAAAACTACAAAGTGAAAAATAACTTTATTTTTGGAAGTCGGTGTCTTTCGTAGGTACCATTTTTTTGCGATATAGAAACCGACTTCCAAAAATAAAGTTATTTTTCACTTTGTAGTTTTTTATTTGTAAGTCGGTAGAATTTAAAAAAAAAATGTTTTTTTTATTTTTCACTTTTTAGTTGTACCTACCTAATAGGCAAGTTGTTTAGTAACCTATAACGCCAGAATAGATTACCCAAATACCATGCAACTTGAACATAACCGATGAAATGAGAAATCTGCGTACCCCTTAAGAGCGTACTGGCGTGATGTTATGTTATGAAATGGTATAAACAATGAACAGACATGCGATTGATTTTCAAAATCGGTCGACCATAGAACCTCCTCCTTTTTGGTAAGTCGGTTAAAAAAGGAATGACACACTCGATAATCTCAATTCAGGAACCGGTCCATTAGCTACAGAAATTCAAGTACGTACACAAAGTAATGTAAATAAAATATTCGTAATCAAGTTGAATTATTTAACTTTCTTCTCTTTGATACTCAGTTCTCCCTGAAACTCACTCCAATTCGTTTAATTGACTTCGCTAAACAAAGTAACGGATCTAACGAAATGAAATTGCACTACTTTAAAAAAAAACAGGCCAAGTGAGAGTTGGACTCGCGCACGAATGGTTCGGTACTTGGTAAATTGCGGTTTACGATTTATGACGTATTAAAAAAAAACTGCTTACTAGATCTCGTTCAAACCAATTTTCGGTGGAAGTTTACATGGTAATGTACATCATATATTTTTTTTTAGTTTTGTCATTCTCTTATTTTACCACTTTGGAAGTGTCTCTCGCGGAAACTATTCAGTTTAGAAAAAATATATATTAGAATCCTCAATATCATTTTTGAAGACCTATCCATAAATACCCCACACGTATGGGTTTAATGAAAAAAACTTTTGAGTTTCAGTTCTAAGTATGGTGAATCCCCAAAATTTATTGTATTTTTTTCTAGTTTTGTGTGAAAATCTTAATGCGGTTCACAGAATACATCTACTTACCAAGTTTCAGAAGCATAGTTCTTATAGTTTTGGAAAAAAGTGGCTCTGACATACGGACGGACAGACAGACAGACATGACGAATCCATAAGGGTTCCTTTTTTTGCCATTTGGCTACGTAACTCTAAAAACATGAAACAAAGCTGCCGTAGCAACGCTTCTTTGTTGTCGACCAGAATTTGTATGAGCATTTTGTTTTAGTATTCGCTCTGCATGTCCAACAGAAAATAAACCTCTGAATTTTATGAAAAAGGTTTTTGTTTGTAACTACAAAATCTTTTCTACGATATAAATTGTATTTGCATGTCTATGCAACTATTATCAAAAAGAATTGCATGACAGAATAATAGTGAATGCAGCGATACGCCTTCTTTAACAAGCCATTAGGCATGTATACAAAATAATCTCCAAATCAGCGGTTCCAATCCCGTCAATATTTTGCTTTTTACCCGACTGCCGAAGGAGGGTAATGTGTTTATCAATCTATGTATGTATGTATGTTCTTATGTGGCGTTCTAAAGACCAAACGCGCTGGCCGATTTTGATGGTTCTTAAGTCATTCGTTCCTTCTTAACCCTGCGAGTATAAAAGTAGCTACATTAAAATTTTAAAATAGGAAGATGGAAATTTTGGGTGCCATATTGTGGGAGACCAAATTTTTTTTTTCTTCCAACTCTATCGTGTGGGTTATCAGAATAAAGGGGATTAAAAGGTGATTTTTAAAATATGCTACACTTATATGTTTAAATGTACCTGACTCGAAAAAAAAAAATAACTAAAAAGTTAATTAAAAAAAAAACAAAAAATCCCACTGCTTGAAAAAGCGAATACATATTCGCGAGCTTGCCGACAGCACAGCATGATTTTCTCCTTGTTTACGTCTTTTTATTTCGGTTTTCAAGCAGTCGGGTTTTTTGTTTTTTTTTTAATTAACTTTTTTTTCTCTCTCCGTATATATGACGGGTTTCAAATCGCCGCGTCCGTGAGTCAAGTTAAACACGCACCGATTCACATTTCGGCACAAAGCGATAAAGTCGATAGTTTTGGGTGCAATGCGGCTGCCAGATTGGGAGTGTTCTTTTTTCAATTCACTGCGTTCTTTCAGCGAAAAATAATGGGAAATATCGGCATCGATAGGAGTTGTTGAACTGTTTTCTTGAGTTCGGTGTTTTAAAAGTTGCTGGCGAAAGTAGCTCGCTTGTTGAACTAAAAGCACATCACACTGTCGCACATCACACTGTCACACACACACATCATCAGCCTGTTAATGTTTCCACTGCTGGGACACAGGCCTCCTCTCTGTGGAGCTAGAAGCATAATTTAGGGATTACCTTCTGTAACAGACTGAATCTTCATTACGTAAGATCCTATAGACCCACTAACTTCACCTAAAAATATTAATGTTTCCACTGCTGGGACACAGGCCTCCTCTCTGTGGAGCTAGAAGCATAATTTAGGGATTACCTTCAGTAACAGACTGAATCTTCATAACGTAAGATCCTATAGACCCACTAACTTCACCTAAAAATATTAATGTTTCCACTGCTGGGACACAGGCCTCCTCTCTGTGGAGCTAGAAGCATAATTTAGGGATTACCTTCAGTAACAGACTGAAGCTTCATAACGTAAGATCCTATAGACCCACTAACTTCACCTAAAAATATTAATGTTTCCACTGCTGGGACACAGGCCTCCTCTCTGTGGAGCTAGAAGCATAATTTAGGGATTACCTTCAGTAACAGACTGAAACTTCATAACGTAAGATCCTATAGACCCACTAACTTCACCTAAAAATATTAATGTTTCCACTGCTGGGACACAGGCCTCCTCTCTGTGGAGCTAGAAGCATAATTTAGGGATTACTTTCAGTAACAGACTGAAGCTTTATAACGTAAGATCCTATAGACCCACTAACTTCACCTAAAAATATATGAAAGACAGAGAAACCGAGAAAATCTTTCCATGCATAAAAATATGCATAACAAAACTAAACGTCGCAATGCTAAACAGAAAATTCTCTTGGCTACAGTCGTTTCTATTCATCACACAAAAGTTGTAAAATTCATGAAACGTAAAACACTTATCATTTTTTGGACAAGGTAATATTTTATCTTATGCGACACAGCTACATTTGAGCCAGCATCATTCTTGCTAAAAAAAAAATCTTGGTGTTTTATTTTTAGAGTTAAACTTTAACTCCTTGATATATACCTACTATTCCAAATATTTTGTGACGGTTTCACTTCCAAATTTTGTATTAAATTCCCTTTCAATTATTTAGAAAGAAGCAGTATCCAACTTTGTATTTCATTATCATAAGCCACCTGAATTTAACCATTTACGAAATTGTTAGTACAAAACTGCACCTCCGGCTGACCTCACATTATATTATAGTTTCTATGTAAAATAGAGCAAACTACACCGGCTACAACGTAGAGACCATATTCAGTTTGAAACTAGGAACAAGTTTATAAAATAACTTGCTACTTCCTCTTTTCTAATATCTGTTTTGTATTCCGCTCACGTTTCCGAGGTGCGCCAAAGCTTACCTACCGTTGAAAGTCGATGTCGATTCGATTACTCGCTTCCCGAATACGTACACCAAAAATCTTGACATATTATATTCACAGCAGCTCTAAGTTCTTCGGAGGTGTTCGTGCGACAAATAGAAATGTGAGGACTCCTTTCATCCGCAGCGTGACACCCCGTCTCAAAAGCCGCTTTGACTATAAAATATTTCTTATTGTGCTTACGTTTTACTTTAGTACAAATCTGAGGATGCCAGCCTTTGTGATTTACTCAGTCGAGCGAAAAAGGCAAGTGTTGCGATGGTTGAAATAATCAAAAGGAAGCTTCTGTTTTGGTTCTATAATTTACATAAAGAAAAATATTTGATCAGTGATTCTTTCCTCCCCGAAGCTGTTATTTATTGTGGTTTAATGATAAAGGAACAATTTCATACAAAGTTTGCTGTGGGTACATATAAACATGCCTCCCAAAGTTTTAATTACACTCAAATGGTTTTTCTGAGAGAGACGAATGCTTTCAATTACATTGCATTTACCTTGTAGCGGCCAAATGAGCCGCTGTTATTTTAAACAAATTAATCTGCCAAAGTTCTGCTTCAAATTCCGACGCAGTTTGAAAATTGTCTCCAAACTACTGTTCAGTTGGGGCTTCAATGAAAATAAATGAAGGCATTTTCCCAACAAATCGATGGTCAAAAAGTACCCACTAACATTTTACTCTATTTACTTGGCAACGCAAATAGATTTTGTGATCAGACCCTACAGTTCGTTGAAAGCTCTCTTCTGGTACCCTTTATTGCTTCCGATGTCACATGACCGCACCAGTTTCATTCTACGATTGAACAAGTATTTCGAAGAAGGACTTGTGGCTTTTCTTTTATTAAGTTTATTTTATTATTATTATTTTTGCACATTCTTAGCAAACATACATAACTTGAAAGTTTGTTCTATAAGTACGATCCATTGTTAAAACAAAAAATAACATGTAACCACAACAAAGATCCTTGCGGATATGCTCTAAAGAGCGTTGCAATTAATCGATTATGCAAATCACGTACACTAAGGACTTGATTGTATTGTGCGCAAATCCTGATCGGAGAAATAATTCGCTGTTAGTATCGAAATTACTAGCATACAAAGCTCTTTGCACAAGATCAACAACTTATTTACATTTTAAAATGAAAAGATTCTCGCTCCATTAGCAAATATTATATTAGGAGTCGGAAATGAAACATGGAACTGAAGAATTGTATTCGATTCCTAACTTTACCGGCCTGTGGTTCGAGACTAGAATCGCAGATGCATTGATTTATTTTAATTTCACGGTCCGAATACATAAAGCCGAGGGAAGCGGCGCATCGAACAGCGATACAACACGCACGCTCGACGTCAATGTGCGTATCAAATATTGTATTTCAGAACATCTGGCTTGTAATATTTTTAAACATGAGGCTCTAACATTTGGGACTTGTTCAGAAATAACTCGATTGGCTTCAGGCAAATCGGCCTTGTCAAGTCGCATTCAATATTTTGCTACATTGATTTGTTCAGTGTGAAATTTTGTCAGAATATTTAGCTTCTATTGTCTTTCATGATCATTACTCCAAACGTGTTCAATACTTAGGTAATTTATATTTATAGTTGACCATGTTGCGTATTGTTCAGTGTCGTTACGGGAAAAGTCTTCAGTGAATCGTTTTTACAACAAAAGAAAAAAAAGCCAACAATAAAGTATTCCGCAATACTTGTATAAATATAGAAGAGAACCACTCTCACGAGACCTTCATATTTGAAGACCCACTCCAGTAACCTTGTCCTTTATTCGTCTTAAAAATACCAAGTCCTCTAAACGATACAACCATAAAATGAACAGGTTCATGACGCGAATAAAGGTTTTCCTAAAGAAAAAGATACGTGCCGATTTCCGGCAACGGTAACTTTTGACAGCTGTTGATATGGGATTGGGAGCTACTGGGCATGACATGCACGGAAATTGGAGGATCATAAATATTCAACCCTTCATTTACCAGTAGATAATAGGCGGACATGTGGATGACATAGGACATCATGAGGCTCAATATTTAAGTGAACTCGGCGAAAGAATCTCGAATTTTCAATCCTTCATAAACATTGCGATTAGAGTGATTTTGTGCCACTTGCCGTTTGAAAGGGTTCTATTGTGTTTGTCCACTCTTTTGCAAATGATTTATTTGTTAAATGATTATGATAAATAAGTCAAGGGCAACCACTCAACTAAAAATGTTGATTTTGAAATAAATCTTCGCCAGTGCATAACAAATATATACCTACCGGGAAGAAAATTTATCATTCAAAAGACGCTTTAGCTTCTCATTAGACTTAAAACTTTCCTTATAAATTATTCATTCAATTAATAACCGTGATATAACAATACACCTTCACTTGGCAGGAGTCTATGAAGCCGGTTTAGAGTTTGACGTTTTAATACTTTTAGTAGGATACCTACAATCAATAGATATACGCTCGACCTTTGTATCTTCAACAGCATTTTTCATGTTAACTTAGTTAATGTATAACATTATGAGAAAATGACTTATTTAAGAGCTCTTATTTAACTTGCAATGTTTTTGCAATGTGTGTAAATGAAGACTTTATATTAACTTTTAATGTATTTGTGTGTTCGGGTCAAATCTAGCAACTGAATTTAAAAACAGCTATCCTCAGCCGATTAAGATGGGATTTTGCATAATCGTTATTGTTATAATAGATTAATAAAATTGAACAGTTTCAAATTACTGCCTTGTTTAAGCCCTGCTGCTCAGCAGAAGGGCTTCTTGGAGTTTTGCATCGGATATTTCTCAGTAGCAGTTGAGAGTCCAGCTTTTTGCCCTGGTGACAAAAGGGTCATCTTTGCGCGCGGCGCCATGTGTGCGTGCGCTTGTAATTATACAGCTTTCATTTGTGTGGCAGTGACGCGGCAGTCGTGCAAAGATGAGTTGAACTATCTATAGGTGCATGAGACTTAGACATAACTGGTGAAATGTGTCTATACTATATCTTATTCTTCGGAAAATGCAGGCGTGATATTACTTAAAATGTTCTGCCGTGCTTCTACCTGATTAAAAATTTTCACATTCGTTAGTTGCTCCGGCAGCTACACTTGTCTTCATTAAACAGAACAGTCTTAGAAACTGTACACTCTTCCGAGAGTGTACGTTACAATTGATCGTTTTACGTTAATCTTAGTCTTGCTCAACACTTTCCCTCTCAATTATTTGTAATAATAAATTATTTTTATTGTAAGCGCTCGTAAACTTCTTCCCACGATATATTACCGACATTAAACGAGACTTCCGAGTTATTTATCGATCTCGTTCGGCGTCGTTTGCCTTAATTAATATTTTTATTAATTTATTATGTTGTTTGTTTCAGGTAATTCAGATGGTGATCATCTTAGAAAGATGCAAGATTGCACCTTGTACGTTTACATTTTGTAAGTACATTCATTAGGGATGTTTTTTCAGTTTTCTCTTTTCAGTTTGTTTTCGAGGTGATGTGTGAAAATGAGACGAAGAATATTTTGATCCTTACACAAAATATTTTCAAAGCGCCTCAAACTTTTTTCCTCACATACCTACATAGGATCAAACATAAGTTGCCATGTATAGTAACCATCTTATTGTTGAGGTCTTAAAGATAAGGCATCAATGGTGATTTATGTGTTTCGTTATTGTGGATCGCCAACGATCGCTCTTTCGGAAACTCCCTTCATTATCTCGACTTGAGTGTACGACTTTCAAGGCCTTTTACAACTTGATCTATAAATCTAGTTTGGCAATTTCCATGGAATTATTATTCATTGCGACCTAGTATCATGTAACTTATACAAATCGAGGCCAGAACTTTTGTACTTTGGTCTCGTTTAGGCGCCCAACTTGTGCCTAAGCGAGAGTACAATAGATTCATCCCTGGATCTTTTATAATTAACACGCCTAAGTGTAATAGTGAACTTTATATCATCATTTGTACTAGACTGGCAGGCGAAGTCCATCGTTGACTTAGGCCCAGTTTTTTTTTATCCGTAGTTAACTAAACCAATGGTTTAATATGCTAAACAATGTTTAAAATTTCGCTTATGCGTTTTTCATCAATTGTTGATGAAAAAACGCATTTAAAAATAAACAACTGAAGATTTTTTTTAACTTTATTGACAGTTGCTGTATGACACATTCAATATCCGTTCAATGAATTCAGCTCGACTTATTTGTATATCACAGGAACGACGGAAATAATGCCATAGCTTCATGCTATGAATGTACTGTAGACAGAAAAAAAATCAGTCGCTTTTGTATTTTTTTACAATCAACTCTTTGTGAATAAGAGTACAAATGCATTTCCTCTACCGTATTTAATCTATATCGTTTTAAATTAAAATTGTAGTTTCATCGCGTTTACCGCTTTCGGATTTGTAGAAAAGAAAATACAGCGGCGAAAGTGATAAAGCGCTTTCAATATTAACCGTTTTGCAGCACCCGCTTCTGTGCTTTTCGTTTTGTCTGAGGGATTTCTCAATTTGAATTGTTGATTCTATTCTATTTGCAGCGATTTGCCTTAATGCTTTATGACTATTTTAATATTTGGATTCTGTCGAGCGTTTAGTACACTTACTAGTTATATATTTACTAGTCCAATTAGAAGTAATTTGTTTAGTACTTTTTGTCGAGTCATGCAGCAAACGTTATCAAAATCGACTTCTTTTCTACGATCTCTGGTTGTTCATAATTATGAGTACAATGACTACTTTTCAGGAAATGGTCAAACTGATAGGCTCGCTATCAATAATACAATCTTGAGACGTGTCAAGGGACACCCGGATTGAACGAAGTTCCTTTAGTATATATATATGTGTATACCTATAATATACACATATGTATACATGTGAATATATACATATATATATGTATATATACTCTCTCGACTTCGTCAACACAACAGCGTATAGGTTAGAACACGCACGAAACATGCGCACGCCGCACGGCTTACGACTATAGCAAAAAGTGTCGTTACAACTTTTCGTATGATTTTTTTCCGTCTAGCCCCCTTTCGCAACGCGCGATAAGGAACTTCGTTCCAATAATAAGAAAATGGGGTGTTTCATTTAAATTCTCTATGTTATGCTGAAATAGTTAAAATTCCATCGAAAGAAAAAAAAAAGCTCTTCGGTCGTAATAATACTTTTCATATCGAAAAAAAATTAACTTTGTTACATGCTTTAAACACGTTGTAGTATCTCAGTGAAAGTTGCGAACAAACGTGATATCGTGGAGACGGAATGTCGAAGCACCCTCGAGGTAGCGACGAACACTCAAATGACATTGTTGCCAACATGACTTTTTAAGGCCTCGTTATATTAGCAAATTTTTTTCATGCTTGTGGCTCAAAGAAAGGTTTTAAGATGAAAATGGTGAACGACGCTGTTTAATAATGTTATTATGATTTTGGGTGGCATTTGAGACCAGAGACTAAAAGATTTTTTAAATGTCTTGAATAAACTGAGTTTAATTTCGTGCCTTCAACAAACCTGGTTTTCTCCCCTGCTTCATCTTCATCATCATTCAGCCGAAATTCGACCGGTTCCGTACGTCTCGCGTCCACCGGATTCCTGATTCTCTTACTTACAATAAGCAAAACGACTGGAGTAAACCTTATCGCAATTCCTTTCCATCTCCTTGATCCAACATAATTTATAATTTATACACAAAACTAAGTTAGTCTCGCCTTTGGTCTTATCATTTCTTACAAAGTGTTTTAAGAAAGTAAAATTGTGCCGCAAGGTTGATATTAAAGCTCTCAAAGTGAGGGCGAATGAGAAAGAAACTGTGTCTTTAATAAAATTACTAGAAACTAGGTTTTATTTATACCGCCTTTTTTATTTTTTACTTTGAGACCACGGAGTAGTTCCAAGATATAACTGATATTTTTGCCATTTTGAGTTTCCTAATGTTACATGAAAATTATTTAAGTCCGTGTTTTGTCACACCAAATATTTTACGTGTCGAGATACGTTTAATCCATGGTGGGATTCGGCCATGTTAAATTGCGCCTTGATTTGTCTTGCAAAAGTGTAACTTGTTACAGTACCTGTTTATCGAGACATCCCTATTTACCTTAAAATTCAAACATCCATAAACACCATTGACCATAAAAGAAAATACCTCACAATGCTTATTATTATTACCATCTAAGAACACTGTCGTACCGGTCTACATAATATTACACAGGATTACAAGCTCTGCGGGATTACCGTGGAAGTAATTACTTGGACAGTTCGCCGCTTGGCGCGGACACGGCAGGCGTTTGCAGCTGAAATTAGTTAAAATTAAGGACAGGAGGGGAACGAAAATTTTTCCACCGGGGTTACACGCGCCACGGCGTCGGATGTGACGCTTCTGTTCCGTTTAGTTTTGTGCCCGTTTACGCTTTGTTTACGCTTCCGAATGTTTTTGTTAATACCATTTTAACCTAAATGTAGGTTTCATGAGAACTTTTTAGCTAATCTACCTACCGCAGTAAGGCTCACCAGAGTCTACATTGTTATATTTTTCAAGATGTCACGTTTTAGCAGCATGTCTGGCAACGAGTTTTTTTATCGAACCTATCAATTCTAGGACAGTGTCAATAATTCATTTTATCCTGTCATTTTTAATACCTCTCTGGGTTTTAATAAAATTTGCCAGATGTTCGATCAGGTCGATATTAGTAATTAACTTGAAGTGATGCGTAACACTTCCAACAACATGTCTAAAGTTCGAGCTGGGAGATTTGATTAGCCGGACGAAAGGCCCGACAGAATTCGATTAAGTCAGACAGTGTCGCCTAAAGTTTGGACCTTCATAAATCGGTTACCCACTGGAACAGTTGGCCGAATTCTAAGAAATTCATAAAAACTTGTCCGTAACATTAGGCGTGAAATAAAACATTATTTCCTATACGACCGACTGGTTCGATGTTAATTTCGAGCTTTACAATGACTTCCTATCGGGGCGAACGTGGAAACTTTGTAGACATTTAGCTTCGAAACTCGGTTTGTACAGCATCGTCAAAAACTTTATGAAAAGGTATTAATGGTGCGGCCTTTACAGTACAACGGATGTACCCGTATTAAAAGTTTTGATGAAATTACGGAAATGGTCTGTACATTGTAGTCTGTACCTCTTGCCCTCTCCCTCTGTTTAAATGAACTTTTAGTTTAGTCTACCGTATAGTATATTGCAGTGATGGCCCAGTGGTATTGGCTACGACTTACAAGTTGTAGGTCGTGAGTTCGAAGTATTAGGTATAACTAAAAAGAAAATAAATAAAACTTACAAAAAAATACTACCGACTTTCAAATATAAACACCACAAAGTGAAAAATAATTTTATTGCTGGAAGTCGGTGTCCATAACGAAAAATATTGGTTATTTTTGACTTTGTAGTGTTTTTATTTTTAAGTCGGTAGTATTTTTATGTCAAAAGGTTTTTTTTTTGTTTCCTATCGTTCGTGCACCATCTTTCAGCGGACCAGCTCCATAAAAACCAAATAAAAGCGGTGGTGTTTATTTAACATGCAGAAGACCGAAACGTGTTCCATCTGTTTCTGATATTGATGCGAGTCCTAAGAAAACATTTTAGGCCATTTTTGCCTGAAACCATTCCTTTTCATTGTAATGTTAGTACCTACCTACATAGTCAAGGACTTCTTGGCTTAGCTCAAGTTAAATGAAATGGAGTTTTCTTTGTTATCGCACCGAAATGAGATTTATTAAAATGTATCATTACTTGGGTACCTACAGAAGTTAAGTGTTGTAATGCTCGTGAATAATGGTCTTGAAAATGTTACTACAACGTTAATAAATGCTACGTTAATACTGCCAGCTCATTCTTATGAACGTTTAAGATGTCTAGGTTCTTCTAAATTTTATGCGATGCAGAACCCTACTTAACTATGAAAACAAAGTTTCAAATTTTAAGAATCCTAGCTAGGTTTTGTTATGCTTATCAACTACACGTATTTAATACAAGTATGTACGTATAGAGAGCAGTGGTGGCCCAGTAGTATCGGCCGCGACTTACAAGTTGTAGGTCGTGGGTTCGAGCCCATGTAGGCGCTTTACTTTGTGTAAATTATTTCATCACCACTGCTCTCAAAACGGCGAAGGAAAACATCGTGAGGAAACCGGCATGTCCTAGAACCAAAAATTCGAAGACATGTGACATCCACAAACCCGCACTGGACCCGCGTGGTGGATTACGGCCCTTTCCCTCTCACAGAGAGGAGGCCTGTGTCCCAGCAGTGGGAACATTAATAGGCTGATGATGTGATGATGTGTACGTATATACATGCTTAATGCATATTATGCATATGTTTTCTTACAATCCGTGAAAAAGCTTAAATCGATTATAGAGTTGTATTCATTGCCTTTATCCCCATCAAAACTTTCTTCTTCGATCGCTTCCGAAGAAAAATGGCTATTCAACTCCATTTTCTTTTGATTTATCGATGAACAATAGAGTTTCCTTAGACGCATTTATACAAAACGCTTATGTAGTTTTGTTTTATTACTGAATATCTTTTAGGTACCATGCTTTTGACTTTATATCATTGCAAATCAACCTTCATTTAAGAGTGACCCCTTGCCGCAATATTATCTTGCATACAAACAACCTTTACCATTATTATATGGAATACTTTCATTTTGCGTATAGCTAACGAGTGGAATTCCCTGCCGGAGTCTGTGTATCCCGATAGCTACAACCAGTGGCGGACGGTCCCACGTAGTTGTGTTAGATTTACTAAAATTCACAGGATCCTATGTAAATCGGCAAACCATCTCGCTAGCGACTTCTAATTCGACGCCAACGCCATCTAGTTACGTCGTTGTACAACTTTTAATGTTGATACTCGACCCGAAGATAAATTTTGTTCGTCAAACCTCGCCCGCTCTCGGTAAGGTTCGCTGGGGCGGCGCACGAGAATGGTCATATTTTGCCGTACATTTTCTATTGAACTATCTCTGTCTCACGCGCCAGGCGTTTTCGCTTGTTTCTCGTAGAAGTTGAATTATCGCCGTGCGCTTTAGCCTACCGCACTGGGAATATTTTTTACAGCAATATACGTCTTATTACTTTAGCAAAGAACTTAAATTGGTTCGTCATAATTTCGTGAATATTGAATAGATCGTTAATCAGATATTATTAAACATTTTTATTTTTTTCTGAACCTATTAAAATCTGGCAGTTCAGCGCACGAGTGAACTTAAAGTACAGCCGCCCCTGGCTACAACCTCGGGGTATTAGTGAATAGGTTACTTCTAAGCAAGCGTGACCACATCATCGCTTACCATCAGGTGAGATAGTGGTCAAGCGCGAGCCTATCAATAATAAATAAAATTACCTATCTCAAATTTATGTGTTTGGTCTTCCTCTACACTCTTTAGTATAGGTACGTGTTGTGTAAAGCATGGTGCAGTCACATTATTTTCTGATCTCAGTTATACATTCATCATTATAACGTTTATTATAATTAACACTATAAATACGTATGTAACCTTCGACCTTATTCAAATGCTAGGACAATCAATAACTCCACTATGTTTAGCATCACGATATAAATAGATATCAGTCTTAAAGTCAGGAATCAATTAAGCGTTACCTATATCCTTCCCTAAATCTATTTGATCGTCCATTTTATGGTCCTTTTTTACATAAGCACCCAAACTTTTATAACAAACTTCGATATGAAGTTTTAACAATAAAGTATTACAGGAGACAGTAGATGCCATTTTCCTCTTGTGAGATGAAATTGGATGATATTAAATCCTGTCAGCTTCTCATAGTTAGCGTGACGAAGACTTTTGTTGAAGACTGCTTTTATACGCCAATTTGTGGAGGACAAATAATGATGAGCGATTGACATTGGCCCCGTTGCTTTAACGTACACATTGGCACGTGTAAATACGTTACACGTGTGGTGACAATTACTGATATTGCTCTTACAGGTCATGTCTATCTAAACTCAATTCTCGTCACAAATGGATTACACGTCCGATATCGAGAACTGATTAGCCCAAAAGGGCCCACTCAATACGGCCTCTGCATGTGCTACAACTTCCTCATGCCAAAGGTCACGCATGTCCGAAATTGCTTCACTTTACTGCCGATAACACCCACACTAGTGTCAGTTTGATCAGTCGACGTTACTACTAGAAATCACATTACAACATTGCTCTACTGATAATTTAAAGAAAGAAAAACCGCCTTCTAACCTTTATTGAAATCTTACATATTGAACCATATTTCTTAACACATTTATCTTTGAAAAGATAGTCTATATTCCTCAACAAAATCGTTTCAACACTCGATAACAGTTCCAGGCACAGAATCGATCATTTTCCAATACAGGAACGGCGGCATTAAGATGTTCTAAACCTTTCTATTTTTCAACGACGCCCGTTTCAAATGGTTTATATTTCAAGTAGAAAATACAATTATTCTTCGGTACACCGTGTGGGGAAAATACTTATCTCTGACACCTCATTTTACGGGATAGAATTTAATAAATCCCTAGAGTTAGAACACTAGAAGTGGTTTATACTCTTGAAATAATATGAAAGATACATGAGTCATAAGCACACGATGTAACTGGCATGTCTAGAGGGTAAAATGTTCTAACTGCATTGAATTTTGCAGAAAAAAAGAAGGCTTCTTTTTATAAAAAAAATACAATGAACCCTTAGTGTTCAGTGCCTTTTACATTGCTTTCTTTTACATCGTCAGCGGCTTTTTACTATTAAATAAATTACTTTTAATAAAAGAAAGACCAAATATTGAAGATTTTTTTACATTATTGAAATGAAACATATTGCCATTTTATTGGAAATCTTCGCAATATTTTCACCTCACGAAATATCGCATGCCGATGGGCTATAAACGCGTCGGCAACATAAATGGCTCTTAGATAAGAAGCAAACGACACTTACGCTGCATTTCAACGCTTAATACGTTCCATATCAATTATTATTGAAGTACTCCTCTCCATTTGATACATAATATTATGTAGATTTGGCATACTCAAGAAATATTTGACAATACCTTTACATTTTTAATATCATAAAAGCATGTGGTGTTTTTTGTGTACTTACGCACAACAAGGGATACGGTGGTTTTGTTTTCTGAAATATGATTTTCTGTTCTGTCTCATCGGTAAAAAATGAAAAGAGAATATATACTAAACTTGATCTATAAAATGAACCTAGTATAAAAGGTGTATTTCTGTTTGTATGTATGTTGGTACATATCCGGTT
Source organism: Orthosia incerta (assembly GCA_948252205.1). Lineage (NCBI taxonomy): Eukaryota > Metazoa > Arthropoda > Insecta > Lepidoptera > Noctuidae > Orthosia > Orthosia incerta. The sequence continues at coordinate 7,375,401 of OX411757.1, read as the reverse complement.
TCCGTGATTTCGAATTCATAGAATTGTCCTCTGGTTTGAATATAATTCAAACCAGTGGACAATTCTATGAATTCGCGTACCCTGGTAACAGCAAACTAGTACGAATAAATTTATGTACCTGTAGAAAATTATTATTTTGAGTCAATAATCTAAATTCTTAAAGTATTTGTTGCTTTTTCTTTTGTATAAAGTTTTTAATAAATCTTCCTATTGTAAGAAAAACTTGCCTTGTCTATGAATATTACGACGAAATAACACTTACTAAAAGAAATCAAACTGCTACCATTCGACTCCAAAAAGGCTTTCGACAAGGTCGATAACGATTTTATATTGCTCATATTACGGATATTTTATTGCATTGAAAGGGATCTATTCGACCTTCCGATTTACAAATTCACCTAGGAAAACGGTTTCCCGGTCCGGTCCCGCTTTCCATTGTACCGTGAACATTTTATCTTACTACGTTCGAACTAGCAAGTTGCCTTATAATTTTAAGCATAAATGGATCCTATCAGGGGCCTTCCAGAGGCTACATATTTGTAGTCGGCCCTCGTAGGTAGGTTTTACAAAAATAATACTATATAATAATGGTAAAAACAGAGGTTTTGTTTATTGAAATACTGTGTAAATACAGCATTTCAATAAACCGTGCCGACAAAATGTTTTACAGTTTGGAAGATTTTTTGAATGTTATAGTGTAAACAGTTTTTGAATAAATAAATTAAAAATTGAAAACAAATCAGCATCTGTTATTTTTTCTCGAAAAACATAGCCAACTAAATGGCAGCCATTTCAAAATCGTTTTTACTTCCATGTTCAATGTTTTTGTTCAACTGCTGGGATTTAGTGGTACCTACATATTAGTTTTGAATTTAGTGAAATGAATGATTGATGTTATTCGGCTTTATGGATGCAAACTTTCTACCCAAAACTAATTTATTTTGTTGTAAGCGAAATATGAATTGAGTAGACATTTATATGTTTACAAAAAAAAACCGGCCAAGTGCGAGTCGGACTCGCGCACGAAGGGTTCCGTACCATTATCGCAAAAACTGCAAAAAAATCACCATTCCCGTTTTTACCCTTTGGGTACGGAACCCTAAAAATAGAGAGGCTAGGGGAATAGATTAGAGACCTTCCGACCTGGTAAAAAATATCTAAATCTGTTAAAATCTGGTTGTTGATTATTGATATTCACCTGATGGTAAGCGATGATGCGGTTGCTGATGGAGCACGCCTCATTTACGTTGGACTTAAATTCCGCTCGGTTACAAATACTATGGGATATATGTATCAGGAAACACAGACGCCGGCAGGTAATTCTATTCTTTAGCTTATTCAAACCTGTACATACATACATGCGACTCTGCTGCACGTGAAAATCGCTTCATAGTTTTCTTTACATAAGTACTATTTCTACAGTACGTAAAGAGCTCTTAGACTGTTCTGTTAGTTCAAACCAAATAGACTATGTAGCAACACGTTATTCTTTCCACGTAAATCATTGCGTCTATTGAATATCTCGATCTACCCTCCGAACCCCCGATAACTGACGTCATTCACGTATTGTGCCGTCTGTCAAAGGAGTCCCTCGTACGTACGGACAATAATTTAAGAGAGTCCCATTCAATTTCTCCTGCCATTGTCTGTATGTAGGTCAGTTTAGCTAGTTTGATGTGTATTCACTAAGTGTATTCTGTGGCACTTCTCGCCGCTGTCTACTCTGTGTTTGAATTCGGTTTTGGCAAGCCTTTGTGTCTTGATACGGTACTTTCGAGCACGCTTCGTTCCCTTATTATGGCTAGGGGCAAATAGTGTGTTAAATTCTAAAGCCTTTTTATTTTATTTTATTTCAGTCCATCGGAAAGTTGTCTGATAGAAATCGATGTCAGCGATAAGACTGCCTTTGTACCCATAGAATTTATTTCATTTGTAAAAGATATGTGGTGTACAATAAATTATATTCTGTTCGCGACGAAGCGTCATCAACCATACTAAATGGTTCATAGAAATTGAAGTTTGTATGTGTAGACATGTCTGCTTACCACGGCGCGCCACCTGATACTAAAATGAATTTTAGAGGCACGTTTATATTTATACTAAAATTTTACCTACATTTTTTGAGATAGTAGTATAATGTTTTTAGTGTTTGTCAGTATGTTATAGGGTTCAATAGTTCACCCTTAACAGAGTAAAATCATTAGAAAGCATACTGATAAGAGTTATCATAGTAAAAAACATAAATTTCTGTCATACGATACGTCTGTGCTCGACGACGGATTAGTTCCGAATGACCCGTGAGAGGGAACCACACGATATATATAGTTTTGGTGGTTTTTGAAAATATTATAGTAATTAAAATCATGTTTTTAAGGGCTTATCCTATGTACTGGACATGAAATCAGTACATAATGATGAAACTATGTGAAGACCACATAGTTTCTGCTATGTAAATAGGAATATTGACTTGATATCTCAAACACCAAATATATGGTTTTAGGTCATTTTAGGGTATATGGGGGACCTAGACCGAGACAGGAAGCCTATATACACCTCATAGTTAGCGTAGTCTTTTATATAAAGCCCATTTACTTGAGATATCAAGTCAGTATATAATAGAAAAACTGCTGTTTGTCTGGTTTTTGGCAATCGCTTACGGTTTTAGGTGCCCTAAGTACCTAGAAACATATAGGTGTACTGGTAAAAGTACTACCATTGGAAAGCTTGCTAAAAGGGGCTTCCAGGCGGTTTCTAGATGGGAAGAATCGCTTGGATAGTCAACGAGATAAGCAGTCGTGAAAAATGTAAACAACGTAAAACGTTGAAATTTGTAGACCCTTCAGGTGGAATAACTCCATGAAGGGAATAGATGTACTCATGGTGTAAGTACTTTCGGATGGCTTGCTGGACTAGCTACCAAGCCATCACTTTGGAGCGAAAATCGCTCAAGTAGTTTAAGTACAATTCCAGAAAATAGGTTTCTGGAAATGTAATTTTTAGTCAGTTTTTGGCATTTCCCGGGACTATACACCCCTGGGAATTCCGAAAATAAGGAATTTTTGGGGACCTCCCGATGGCCCGTTAAACGCACCATCGTGTCGTCCCAATCTTATTAGTGTTTTTATATCTAATTTCTCTGATAGCTGGGCGCAAAGAAAGTGACCAGCTATCAAATTTGTACATATCAAGGCACCTTATGTGCACATGACCTAGATAGACTTACATAAACACTAGAAATGTAAAGTGTGGTCTATTGGCTACCAGAATCCCCATAATAGGCGGTGATTGTCTGGTTAGCCTAAGTAGGAAGTCCTAAAGTCGGTGAAATGACTTAGGAATTTATAGATTCGTTACATAAGGGATGATATCCCATAGAAGATTCCCGAAAATAAGCTTTTTCTAGACGTCAACAGACAGCCTGCTATTGGCACCAGCAGGTCAACCCAACCTATAGATATCCTTAGGCTAGGTTAAAAGCTATTAAGGTTTTAACTGGGAAATAAAGGGAATTGTCCTTTTATTTCATGGAAATAGTCTAGGGAAGCTATCAATACCTGGACATTAGGTATATTGATTAGATACATAGATAGGGGGCGTTACTGTGTTACAGTACGAAGGAATCCAGCTATTGATAGCACCATGGAAGGGGTGCGGTAACCCTATTTACCAAATATGTATAAGGGTTTTTTACATAAATAAAAATTATTTTCGGCGAGAATTTGCGGGGCTCTCAATAATGGCACGATGCGAGGGTATAAAGAACCCCCGGGCCCAAAATAGAATTTGTAGTCATCCAAAGCTAGTCGCTTGTACTTGTCTTAGTAAATAAGAAGTAATTCTTATATAGAATCACGTCTCAGAAATCGTTGAGAGCCCTAGAATCGTGCCGTGTACTGAATAACTTAGTGTTTCATTTAATTCATCAACTTCAACCCTTATGAAGACATCCCTTTTCGATCCTGTCGAGCTGAACCTCGGAACCTGGACACCAGGAGTGCTGATCCAGAAGTAGGCAACCCGGAATCTGGAAATAACTCAAGTACAGCCAACACATCGTTGAATCGTTAGAGTCGATTTGCAACCCTACGTCACTGCTGCAGCTAGGCATCCAAGAACCTTTGTTTTCGTGGTGTGGATGGGGCGTTCAGCGGCAATGGCCAGAAGGTTTACGCCCTTCTTTTCTCGGGGCCAGTGAACACGCTACGTCCTGCACATTTAATGGTCCTATCGAGCCGAATTTTGGAGCCTGGAGAGCCCCAGGACGTCGGGAACAGCAGATCCAGAAAAAACAACTGGGTGCCTGCATATTAAGTCGGCTACGTGCAACACAACGTTGACCCGTTCGAGCCGAAATTCGAAGTCTGGAGCGCCCCAGGACGTCAGGAAGAAACAGTGGTGGAATTAATTTTTCGAAATTTGGAGAAATTAATTTCACAAATAAACCAAAAATCGACGTGCACTGCAGGGAACAAGTCCTACGTGCCCTATTTGCCGCTGGATCCAAGAGGTAAAATTCTGGAGACAGTTATTGAAAATACCCTATTTTTTCAATAATTGTAAGAAAATAGAAGAAATTTTCTGTGAGCCGCAAAATGCTGTATGAAGACAGATGCGCATCCTTGAAGCCCCAAGAATAGTTCCTGAAGACTTATCGCTGAAAACTACCCTATGTTATCAGTGATTTGTTCTAGAACTGAACGCTTGTTTATTCAACCAAGAATACTCGTTCAGAAGATTGGATTACGTCTTTGACGCGGAAGAATAGTTCCTGAAGACTTATCGCTGAAAACTACCCTTATGTTTTTAGCGATTTGTTTAAAAAACGAGCGCCCGTCAGAAAAATACAAGACGTGCGTTTAGAAGGCTGATGTGCATCCTTGATGATTGAAGAATAATTCCTGAAGCCTTATGACTGAAAACAACCCCTATGTTTTCAGGAAAATTTTGACGACTGAATTTTCGTCAGTGAATGGAAGAAACGTACTCTGAAGACTTAGATACGTTTCGGATGTACTGACTATGCGGTTCCTGAAGCACTATCACTGAAAATAACTTTGACGTTTCGGTGATTTATTTGAAGATTGAATTTTCTTCAATCAAGCAAGATACGTGCTCTGAAGATTGATGCACGGCTCTGATGCTTTGGACAAGCAGTTCATGAAGCATCACCACCGAAAAGTAACCTTGACTTTTCGGTGATTTAGAATTTGATTGAATTATAGTCAATCAAATAGAACATACACGTTTATGGGAAAAATAAACTTGTATAGCAAATGCCTGAAGTTTCCTGAAGACTTATCACTGACCGTAAGTTTTTAGTGATTTTTTATTTGAAGATTGAATTATAGTCAATCGAAGTGGAGGTTAACTTCTGGAGATCGTCGGTTTGAACGCTGAAGCCCGGAACTGGGACTTATCTTTGAAAACTAACTTCGAGTTTTCAAAAGAAAATATTTCAACAACAATGCCGATAACCAGATCCAAAGGCAAGACGCCGGAGGCATGGACCGTGGAGTTGGATCAGCCAGCTGGCATCAGACATGAGCTGCCGCCGTGTTCACCTTCCACAATCGAAGGGACCGAGCCGTCGGACGAGCAGCGCCATCTAGCGCCTCAAACTGAAAGCACTCCGACGCATCAACCAATAGAAACTGATCAAGCGGTTTCTACCAGAGTAACCAGATTAGAAGGAGCTTCAGACACAACATTGAAACCTTCTCAGAAAGAGAAGATTTTCGAAGAAGACAGACGTACAGCGATGCCGATGACTACCCGGGGTGACGCCCGTATCGAACATAGCCGTCCGCCGTCAACTAGAGTGACTCGGTCACGAAAAAACATAGACAAAGCTCGCGAAGACTTACTCAAAATTAAGTTGGAGCTTGCACAACTGGCACTTCAGAGAGCGGAGGAAGAGGGTTCCGAAGCTGAATACCTGGATGACAGAAACTCGAATGACGAGTACGTGCGTTCATGGCTAGAAGAGGCACCAGAACCTCAGCCTGAGAAGGAGGATAACGTCGTGGAAGGGGGGACCAGAAATTCTATGCATAGACCCCTGACTGCGACCGCCACCAAATCGCAAATAGAAGGTCAGCATCCTAAGGAAAAAGAAGTGCGAAAACCTCCAGTTGCAGCGTCAGCTGAGTGTACAGGAGGTCAGAGGGATAGTCTCCGTCCATTCCTGACGGAGTTGACGTCCGCTATAGCGTCGCTAGCCGACAGAAAAATAGAACAGCGGGACCAATCGAACCCCTCTGCGTCGAAATTCGTCATGACATTGCCGAATTTCAATGGTTCTCATACTGAATGGCTATCATTTCGGGCCATATATGAGACAACTCGAGCGTATTTTACGGACATCGAGAATACAGCGAGGCTGAGGAGAAGCTTACATGGACGTGCAATGGAAACCGTCAGCTCAGAACTCATCGGACATGCCAGGCCCGATGACATCATGAAGGAACTCGAGCTGCAGTTCGGCCGTCCAGACTCCATAGCGCAAGCTGAAACAGATAGATTACGCGGACTGCCGCGCTGCAGTGAGTCACCAAGAGACATCTGCGCGTTTGCAAGTCGCGTAAGAGGTGCTGTAGTCACGCTCCGCGCGTTAAAAAAGGGTCATTACCTTATGAACGCGGAGCTTATGCGATTGTTAACAGAGAAGTTACCCAATTCGCTACGAGCACAATGGTACCGATCATATTCGGAGAAGTACCAATCGGTGCCAGATATTTCATTGTTCAGTAATTTTATATCTGAACAGGCACACTTCTGTAGTCCATTCGCCCCACCCGAAGGCATCGCTTCGGCCGAGGCGAACACCAACAGACGCGTCACACAAAGGACGCATATAGCTACGGACCAACCGGTAGGAAAATGCCGTGTTTGCGACGTGGGACATCACTACGCCACTGGATGTGCACAATTCAGGGGCGTAGCTGTCGAGAAAAGATGGGAGCTAGCGAAAAAACACAATCTATGTTATCGCTGCCTTCAACATCGACGAGGCAACCACACTTGTAAGAGAAAACAGTGTGGCCAAGACGGGTGCAGAGATACGCACCATCGGCTTCTTCATAGGAAGAAGCAACAGCAGAGGGAAGCCAACAAGAAGCCCGATGTTCCTGAATCCCGCAAGGATCCTCAGGAAACGGTGGCCAGTTTCGGGTCACCATCGAGCCAGGCGTACCTCAAGATAGTGCCGGTCCGGGTAATCGGACCGGCGGGAGAGGTAGCAACATACGCTCTCCTAGACGATGGGTCCACCGTTTCGCTGATGGATGAAGACATCGCGAGGCAAGTCGGGGCAGAGGGCCCTGTGGACCCGCTCAAGATCGGTGCGATAGGCAACACCATGCTCACCACCCCATGCTCAAGAAGAGTCAAGGTGACGCTGGTTAGCCCGCAAGAGAGAAGGGTACAATTTAAAGCACGTACTATACCTAAACTCAGCTTGGCAAAACAAACAGTGAGCGATAGGGTTGTCGCACGCTGCAAGCATTTAACCGACTTGAGAAAAGAGTTGATGTACAACAATGGCGTGCCAAAAATACTCGTCGGCCAAGACAACTGGCATTTGTTATTGGCCAGCGAGATTCGCAGAGGTCCAAGACACCAACCAATTGCGTCACTTACAGCAATGGGTTGGACACTACATGGCGCGCACAGTAGTTTACTACGACAACAAGTACATCATGTCAATAGAATAACAACTGATGACAATTTGGATCATCAGTTGCGCGAACATTTCGCCATAGAATCGTTGTGCATAAACCCACAGCGACCCGCCTCTGACCCAGCAAGAAGGGCAGAGGACATTTTGAATCGATCAACTGTCCAATTAGAGAATGGACACATCGAAACCGCCATGCTTTGGCGTAACGAGCATGCTGAGATGCCAGATAGCTTTGAGACAGCTCTGAAGAGGCTCGTCTCAACAGAAAAGAAGCTGGACAAGAACCAGGAACTTCTAAGAAGATACTCAGACCAGATGGACTCGCTAATTGCGAAAGGGTACGCTGAAAGGGCACCCGCAATTAGCACGCCGGGCAAAACTTGGTACCTCCCACACTTCGATGTCTTCAACCCAATGAAGCCAGACAAACTTCGCATCGTACATGACGCTGCCGCCAAATCGAGAGGAATGTCACTGAATGACTTCCTGTTAACTGGGCCCGACCTATTACAGTCGCTGCCAGGCGTAATGATGCGGTTTCGCCGCCACTGCGTCGCAATAACCGGTGACATAGCGGAGATGTTCATGCAAGTGAAGGTGCGGAGCCAAGACCGAGACGCGCTTCGCTACCTGTGGAGGGGAAACCGCAGAGAAGGAGCGCCAGAAGAATATAGAATGACGTCCATCATTTTCGGCGCAGCCAGTTCGCCTTGCACAGCAATTTTTGCAAAGAACTGGAACGCAAACAAATATATAGAGAAGCACCCTGAAGCTGTGGATGCTATACTACGTAGTCATTATATGGATGACTACCTAGATAGTTATAGAACTATCGAGAAGGCGGCAGAAGTCGCTAGTATGGTGCGAAAAATACACCTACAGGCGAGGTTTGAACTCAAGAAATGGGTTTCAAATAGCTCGCAGCTCCTAGAAAAAATGGACCCATCGCATATACAAACTGAGATGGTATCCATTGGAGATATAGATACGTCGGAAAAGATACTCGGCCTCATATGGAGGCCAGGCGAAGACACGCTGGGTTTCAACCTCACACTCGCGCGTCTGCCTGAGGGTATCTTGGACCGAGAGGCGCCCACCAAGCGAGAGGCGCTCAGAATAGTAGCGTCGCTATACGACCCACTCGGACTCGCCTCACCAGTAACCATCAAGGCGAAGCAAATATTGCAAGAAGCATGGCGGCGAGGCGTCGACTGGGATCAGAGGCTAGATGTTGACCTAGCATTACAATGGAAAATTTGGGTACAACATTTACGCCAACTAAAAAACGTTAGCGTACCAAGATGCTATCCTGGGTATAGCGACGCTATAGAAATGCAGGTGCATGTGTTCACTGATGCAAGCGAGATGGCATATGCTACCGCTATATACTGGCGGGCCACGACCGTGGAAGGCAAGCACTTAATAAGCCTTGTTATGGCGAAAGCGCGGGTGGCCCCACTGAAACTGCTTTCGATACCGAGACTCGAACTTCAGGCCGCGGTATTGGGAACCCGCGTAGCCGCAGCAGTGATGAGTGAACACGACTGCAAGCCCACGTCAGTAACGTATTGGTCAGATAGCAAGACCGTACTGACCTGGATTAGAAGAGGAGCGAGAGTATACAAACCTTTCGTTGCTCACCGAATAGCTGCTATTGAAGACAATAGCAAAGTCGAAGATTGGCGATGGATACCCACCAAGATGAACATCGCTGATGCAGCAACCCGTGACGTGCCACTGCGGTTCAACTCGGACCACGAGTGGTACTGCGGGCCGAGTTTTTTGTCTCTTGGGCCCGAATTATGGCCCACAGAGAAACCTCCGACTACAAACGACGCGGGAGAAGAAAAAACTTTCGTTGTCACAGAAGGGGACAAGAAGAGCTTCATAGAAGCCGTTCCAGAGCCAAGCAGATTCTCCAGATGGGAGCGACTGCTTCGTGCGACCGCCACAGTTCTGCGTTTTATATCTCTTTGCAAAAATAGAACAGAGATAACGTCCTATAAACGGACGAGAAAAAACGCTGAAAAGGACCCAGACTGGCGCAAGAAGCCCGCTGTACCTGCACAGAAGCAGAAGCAGGCATGCAGAGCACCAACCCAGGTCAACAGACAAATCATAGAAGCAGAATTTCTCCAAGAAGCTGAGAAAATACTTGTCCAGGTCGCACAACAACAATCGTTCGCTTCAGAGTTAGCGAATGTTGAAGAAATAAATAAAAATAGCTCGCTGCGACCTTTACAAATTCAGGTCGTCGACGGCGTGCTGCGACTAAGAAGTCGCATAGCAGCTACGCAAGAGGTAGCTGAAGAAGTGATGCGCCCGCCTATATTACATGGCGACCATCACATAACGCAGTTGTACATAGACTGGACACATCGCAGTCTACAGCATGGTGGCGCCGAACTCACAATTGGTGGGGTACGGCAGCGCTACTGGGTCGTGGGGATGCGACCAACAGCGAAGAAGGTGATAGCAAGATGCCTGCATTGCCGTATACGCAAGGCACAGCCACCAGTACCTGCGACCGGCGACCACCCGAAAACGCGCCTCGCTCACCATAAGAGGCCGTTTACATATACCGGGCTCGACTATTTCGGCCCGCTATCCGTCACCGTCGGTCGGCAGCATCAGAAGAGATACGTAGCACTATTTACGTGTCTCACATCAAGGGCGGTGCACCTTGAAATCGCCGCCAGCCTTAGCGCAGACTCCGCCATATTGGCGCTGCGCCGATTCGCCGCACGCAGAGGATGCCCAGCTGAGATACACTCAGACAATGGCACCAACATGCACGGCGCCGACAGAGAGCTGCGAGACGCCTTCAAAACAGAGGCAAGTCGTAGAGGCATCGTATGGCGCTTCATAACGCCATCAGCGCCATTCATGGGAGGCGCCTGGGAGCCCCTAGTTCGTTGTGTAAAAAACACACTATACAATGTACTTACAGAAAAACACCCCACCGAAGAGGTGTTGTCCACACTGATTTGTGAGGCAGAGTACATTGTAAATAGCCGACCATTGACACACGTGTCGGTACACGGTGATGATGATGAATCCATCACACCGAATCACCTTTTACTCGGTGGGTCAGCCAGACTACCTACACCTGGCACGTTCACCGAGCAAGATATAGACAGCAGGAAAATATGGCGACGATCACAGATCCTCGCTGATATGTTCTGGAGTCGCTGGGTCAGAGAGTACCTGCCGGAGCTCCAAAACCGGCGGGAGCCACATAGTAGTGGGCCCAGATTTAAAGTGGGTGACCCTGTCCTGATAGCCGACGGCCAGCTGCCCCGCAATACGTGGCCGCGAGGCCGCATTGTGGCCGTGTATCCAGGAAACGACGGAGAAATCCGGACCGCTGAGGTACGCACGCTTGGCGGTACCTTGAAGCGTCCGGTGAAGAAACTCGTCCCACTGCCCCAGTAACCTGAGATGCCGGAGCGGCGACCGTCCTCTCGGTGGGCCTGGCCGGCAGCCGAGAAATGCCGTCCGTCGCTCACCGAAGGAATGCAGCGCCGCGCCGACAACACTTCGAGTCAACACAGCGAGTCGACACAGCACTGCACGGCGGGAGATATGTTCGCGACGAAGCGTCATCAACCATACTAAATGGTTCATAGAAATTGAAGTTTGTATGTGTAGACATGTCTGCTTACCACGGCGCGCCACCTGATACTAAAATGAATTTTAGAGGCACGTTTATATTTATACTAAAATTTTACCTACATTTTTTGAGATAGTAGTATAATGTTTTTAGTGTTTGTCAGTATGTTATAGGGTTCAATAGTTCACCCTTAACAGAGTAAAATCATTAGAAAGCATACTGATAAGAGTTATCATAGTAAAAAACATAAATTTCTGTCATACGATACGTCTGTGCTCGACGACGGATTAGTTCCGAATGACCCGTGAGAGGGAACCACACGATATATATAGTTTTGGTGGTTTTTGAAAATATTATAGTAATTAAAATCATGTTTTTAAGGGCTTATCCTATGTACTGGACATGAAATCAGTACATAATGATGAAACTATGTGAAGACCACATAGTTTCTGCTATGTAAATAGGAATATTGACTTGATATCTCAAACACCAAATATATGGTTTTAGGTCATTTTAGGGTATATGGGGGACCTAGACCGAGACAGGAAGCCTATATACACCTCATAGTTAGCGTAGTCTTTTATATAAAGCCCATTTACTTGAGATATCAAGTCAGTATATAATAGAAAAACTGCTGTTTGTCTGGTTTTTGGCAATCGCTTACGGTTTTAGGTGCCCTAAGTACCTAGAAACATATAGGTGTACTGGTAAAAGTACTACCATTGGAAAGCTTGCTAAAAGGGGCTTCCAGGCGGTTTCTAGATGGGAAGAATCGCTTGGATAGTCAACGAGATAAGCAGTCGTGAAAAATGTAAACAACGTAAAACGTTGAAATTTGTAGACCCTTCAGGTGGAATAACTCCATGAAGGGAATAGATGTACTCATGGTGTAAGTACTTTCGGATGGCTTGCTGGACTAGCTACCAAGCCATCACTTTGGAGCGAAAATCGCTCAAGTAGTTTAAGTACAATTCCAGAAAATAGGTTTCTGGAAATGTAATTTTTAGTCAGTTTTTGGCATTTCCCGGGACTATACACCCCTGGGAATTCCGAAAATAAGGAATTTTTGGGGACCTCCCGATGGCCCGTTAAACGCACCATCGTGTCGTCCCAATCTTATTAGTGTTTTTATATCTAATTTCTCTGATAGCTGGGCGCAAAGAAAGTGACCAGCTATCAAATTTGTACATATCAAGGCACCTTATGTGCACATGACCTAGATAGACTTACATAAACACTAGAAATGTAAAGTGTGGTCTATTGGCTACCAGAATCCCCATAATAGGCGGTGATTGTCTGGTTAGCCTAAGTAGGAAGTCCTAAAGTCGGTGAAATGACTTAGGAATTTATAGATTCGTTACATAAGGGATGATATCCCATAGAAGATTCCCGAAAATAAGCTTTTTCTAGACGTCAACAGACAGCCTGCTATTGGCACCAGCAGGTCAACCCAACCTATAGATATCCTTAGGCTAGGTTAAAAGCTATTAAGGTTTTAACTGGGAAATAAAGGGAATTGTCCTTTTATTTCATGGAAATAGTCTAGGGAAGCTATCAATACCTGGACATTAGGTATATTGATTAGATACATAGATAGGGGGCGTTACTGTGTTACAGTACGAAGGAATCCAGCTATTGATAGCACCATGGAAGGGGTGCGGTAACCCTATTTACCAAATATGTATAAGGGTTTTTTACATAAATAAAAATTATTTTCGGCGAGAATTTGCGGGGCTCTCAATAATGGCACGATGCGAGGGTATAAAGAACCCCCGGGCCCAAAATAGAATTTGTAGTCATCCAAAGCTAGTCGCTTGTACTTGTCTTAGTAAATAAGAAGTAATTCTTATATAGAATCACGTCTCAGAAATCGTTGAGAGCCCTAGAATCGTGCCGTGTACTGAATAACTTAGTGTTTCATTTAATTCATCAACTTCAACCCTTATGAAGACATCCCTTTTCGATCCTGTCGAGCTGAACCTCGGAACCTGGACACCAGGAGTGCTGATCCAGAAGTAGGCAACCCGGAATCTGGAAATAACTCAAGTACAGCCAACACATCGTTGAATCGTTAGAGTCGATTTGCAACCCTACGTCACTGCTGCAGCTAGGCATCCAAGAACCTTTGTTTTCGTGGTGTGGATGGGGCGTTCAGCGGCAATGGCCAGAAGGTTTACGCCCTTCTTTTCTCGGGGCCAGTGAACACGCTACGTCCTGCACATTTAATGGTCCTATCGAGCCGAATTTTGGAGCCTGGAGAGCCCCAGGACGTCGGGAACAGCAGATCCAGAAAAAACAACTGGGTGCCTGCATATTAAGTCGGCTACGTGCAACACAACGTTGACCCGTTCGAGCCGAAATTCGAAGTCTGGAGCGCCCCAGGACGTCAGGAAGAAACAGTGGTGGAATTAATTTTTCGAAATTTGGAGAAATTAATTTCACAAATAAACCAAAAATCGACGTGCACTGCAGGGAACAAGTCCTACGTGCCCTATTTGCCGCTGGATCCAAGAGGTAAAATTCTGGAGACAGTTATTGAAAATACCCTATTTTTTCAATAATTGTAAGAAAATAGAAGAAATTTTCTGTGAGCCGCAAAATGCTGTATGAAGACAGATGCGCATCCTTGAAGCCCCAAGAATAGTTCCTGAAGACTTATCGCTGAAAACTACCCTATGTTATCAGTGATTTGTTCTAGAACTGAACGCTTGTTTATTCAACCAAGAATACTCGTTCAGAAGATTGGATTACGTCTTTGACGCGGAAGAATAGTTCCTGAAGACTTATCGCTGAAAACTACCCTTATGTTTTTAGCGATTTGTTTAAAAAACGAGCGCCCGTCAGAAAAATACAAGACGTGCGTTTAGAAGGCTGATGTGCATCCTTGATGATTGAAGAATAATTCCTGAAGCCTTATGACTGAAAACAACCCCTATGTTTTCAGGAAAATTTTGAAGACTGAATTTTCGTCAGTGAATGGAAGAAACGTACTCTGAAGACTTAGATACGTTTCGGATGTACTGACTATGCGGTTCCTGAAGCACTATCACTGAAAATAACTTTGACGTTTCGGTGATTTATTTGAAGATTGAATTTTCTTCAATCAAGCAAGATACGTGCTCTGAAGATTGATGCACGGCTCTGATGCTTTGGACAAGCAGTTCATGAAGCATCACCACCGAAAAGTAACCTTGACTTTTCGGTGATTTAGAATTTGATTGAATTATAGTCAATCAAATAGAACATACACGTTTATGGGAAAAATAAACTTGTATAGCAAATGCCTGAAGTTTCCTGAAGACTTATCACTGACCGTAAGTTTTTAGTGATTTTTTATTTGAAGATTGAATTATAGTCAATCGAAGTGGAGGTTAACTTCTGGAGATCGTCGGTTTGAACGCTGAAGCCCGGAACTGGGACTTATCTTTGAAAACTAACTTCGAGTTTTCAAAAGAAAATATTTCAACAACAATGCCGATAACCAGATCCAAAGGCAAGACGCCGGAGGCATGGACCGTGGAGTTGGATCAGCCAGCTGGCATCAGACATGAGCTGCCGCCGTGTTCACCTTCCACAATCGAAGGGACCGAGCCGTCGGACGAGCAGCGCCATCTAGCGCCTCAAACTGAAAGCACTCCGACGCATCAACCAATAGAAACTGATCAAGCGGTTTCTACCAGAGTAACCAGATTAGAAGGAGCTTCAGACACAACATTGAAACCTTCTCAGAAAGAGAAGATTTTCGAAGAAGACAGACGTACAGCGATGCCGATGACTACCCGGGGTGACGCCCGTATCGAACATAGCCGTCCGCCGTCAACTAGAGTGACTCGGTCACGAAAAAACATAGACAAAGCTCGCGAAGACTTACTCAAAATTAAGTTGGAGCTTGCACAACTGGCACTTCAGAGAGCGGAGGAAGAGGGTTCCGAAGCTGAATACCTGGATGACAGAAACTCGAATGACGAGTACGTGCGTTCATGGCTAGAAGAGGCACCAGAACCTCAGCCTGAGAAGGAGGATAACGTCGTGGAAGGGGGAACCAGAAATTCTATGCATAGACCCCTGACTGCGACCGCCACCAAATCGCAAATAGAAGGTCAGCATCCTAAGGAAAAAGAAGTGCGAAAACCTCCAGTTGCAGCGTCAGCTGAGTGTACAGGAGGTCAGAGGGATAGTCTCCGTCCATTCCTGACGGAGTTGACGTCCGCTATAGCGTCGCTAGCCGACAGAAAAATAGAACAGCGGGACCAATCGAACCCCTCTGCGTCGAAATTCGTCATGACATTGCCGAATTTCAATGGTTCTCATACTGAATGGCTATCATTTCGGGCCATATATGAGACAACTCGAGCGTATTTTACGGACATCGAGAATACAGCGAGGCTGAGGAGAAGCTTACATGGACGTGCAATGGAAACCGTCAGCTCAGAACTCATCGGACATGCCAGGCCCGATGACATCATGAAGGAACTCGAGCTGCAGTTCGGCCGTCCAGACTCCATAGCGCAAGCTGAAACAGATAGATTACGCGGACTGCCGCGCTGCAGTGAGTCACCAAGAGACATCTGCGCGTTTGCAAGTCGCGTAAGAGGTGCTGTAGTCACGCTCCGCGCGTTAAAAAAGGGTCATTACCTTATGAGCTTATGCGATTGTTAACAGAGAAGTTACCCAATTCGCTACGAGCACAATGGTACCGATCATATTCGGAGAAGTACCAATCGGTGCCAGATATTTCATTGTTCAGTAATTTTATATCTGAACAGGCACACTTCTGTAGTCCATTCGCCCCACCCGAAGGCATCGCTTCGGCCGAGGCGAACACCAACAGACGCGTCACACAAAGGACGCATATAGCTACGGACCAACCGGTAGGAAAATGCCGTGTTTGCGACGTGGGACATCACTACGCCACTGGATGTGCACAATTCAGGGGCGTAGCTGTCGAGAAAAGATGGGAGCTAGCGAAAAAACACAATCTATGTTATCGCTGCCTTCAACATCGACGAGGCAACCACACTTGTAAGAGAAAACAGTGTGGCCAAGACGGGTGCAGAGATACGCACCATCGGCTTCTTCATAGGAAGAAGCAACAGCAGAGGGAAGCCAACAAGAAGCCCGATGTTCCTGAATCCCGCAAGGATCCTCAGGAAACGGTGGCCAGTTTCGGGTCACCATCGAGCCAGGCGTACCTCAAGATAGTGCCGGTCCGGGTAATCGGACCGGCGGGAGAGGTAGCAACATACGCTCTCCTAGACGATGGGTCCACCGTTTCGCTGATGGATGAAGACATCGCGAGGCAAGTCGGGGCAGAGGGCCCTGTGGACCCGCTCAAGATCGGTGCGATAGGCAACACCATGCTCACCACCCCATGCTCAAGAAGAGTCAAGGTGACGCTGGTTAGCCCGCAAGAGAGAAGGGTACAATTTAAAGCACGTACTATACCTAAACTCAGCTTGGCAAAACAAACAGTGAGCGATAGGGTTGTCGCACGCTGCAAGCATTTAACCGACTTGAGAAAAGAGTTGATGTACAACAATGGCGTGCCAAAAATACTCGTCGGCCAAGACAACTGGCATTTGTTATTGGCCAGCGAGATTCGCAGAGGTCCAAGACACCAACCAATTGCGTCACTTACAGCAATGGGTTGGACACTACATGGCGCGCACAGTAGTTTACTACGACAACAAGTACATCATGTCAATAGAATAACAACTGATGACAATTTGGATCATCAGTTGCGCGAACATTTCGCCATAGAATCGTTGTGCATAAACCCACAGCGACCCGCCTCTGACCCAGCAAGAAGGGCAGAGGACATTTTGAATCGATCAACTGTCCAATTAGAGAATGGACACATCGAAACCGCCATGCTTTGGCGTAACGAGCATGCTGAGATGCCAGATAGCTTTGAGACAGCTCTGAAGAGGCTCGTCTCAACAGAAAAGAAGCTGGACAAGAACCAGGAACTTCTAAGAAGATACTCAGACCAGATGGACTCGCTAATTGCGAAAGGGTACGCTGAAAGGGCACCCGCAATTAGCACGCCGGGCAAAACTTGGTACCTCCCACACTTCGATGTCTTCAACCCAATGAAGCCAGACAAACTTCGCATCGTACATGACGCTGCCGCCAAATCGAGAGGAATGTCACTGAATGACTTCCTGTTAACTGGGCCCGACCTATTACAGTCGCTGCCAGGCGTAATGATGCGGTTTCGCCGCCACTGCGTCGCAATAACCGGTGACATAGCGGAGATGTTCATGCAAGTGAAGGTGCGGAGCCAAGACCGAGACGCGCTTCGCTACCTGTGGAGGGGAAACCGCAGAGAAGGAGCGCCAGAAGAATATAGAATGACGTCCATCATTTTCGGCGCAGCCAGTTCGCCTTGCACAGCAATTTTTGCAAAGAACTGGAACGCAAACAAATATATAGAGAAGCACCCTGAAGCTGTGGATGCTATACTACGTAGTCATTATATGGATGACTACCTAGATAGTTATAGAACTATCGAGAAGGCGGCAGAAGTCGCTAGTATGGTGCGAAAAATACACCTACAGGCGAGGTTTGAACTCAAGAAATGGGTTTCAAATAGCTCGCAGCTCCTAGAAAAAATGGACCCATCGCATATACAAACTGAGATGGTATCCATTGGAGATATAGATACGTCGGAAAAGATACTCGGCCTCATATGGAGGCCAGGCGAAGACACGCTGGGTTTCAACCTCACACTCGCGCGTCTGCCTGAGGGTATCTTGGACCGAGAGGCGCCCACCAAGCGAGAGGCGCTCAGAATAGTAGCGTCGCTATACGACCCACTCGGACTCGCCTCACCAGTAACCATCAAGGCGAAGCAAATATTGCAAGAAGCATGGCGGCGAGGCGTCGACTGGGATCAGAGGCTAGATGTTGACCTAGCATTACAATGGAAAATTTGGGTACAACATTTACGCCAACTAAAAAACGTTAGCGTACCAAGATGCTATCCTGGGTATAGCGACGCTATAGAAATGCAGGTGCATGTGTTCACTGATGCAAGCGAGATGGCATATGCTACCGCTATATACTGGCGGGCCACGACCGTGGAAGGCAAGCACTTAATAAGCCTTGTTATGGCGAAAGCGCGGGTGGCCCCACTGAAACTGCTTTCGATACCGAGACTCGAACTTCAGGCCGCGGTATTGGGAACCCGCGTAGCCGCAGCAGTGATGAGTGAACACGACTGCAAGCCCACGTCAGTAACGTATTGGTCAGATAGCAAGACCGTACTGACCTGGATTAGAAGAGGAGCGAGAGTATACAAACCTTTCGTTGCTCACCGAATAGCTGCTATTGAAGACAATAGCAAAGTCGAAGATTGGCGATGGATACCCACCAAGATGAACATCGCTGATGCAGCAACCCGTGACGTGCCACTGCGGTTCAACTCGGACCACGAGTGGTACTGCGGGCCGAGTTTTTTGTCTCTTGGGCCCGAATTATGGCCCACAGAGAAACCTCCGACTACAAACGACGCGGGAGAAGAAAAAACTTTCGTTGTCACAGAAGGGGACAAGAAGAGCTTCATAGAAGCCGTTCCAGAGCCAAGCAGATTCTCCAGATGGGAGCGACTGCTTCGTGCGACCGCCACAGTTCTGCGTTTTATATCTCTTTGCAAAAATAGAACAGAGATAACGTCCTATAAACGGACGAGAAAAAACGCTGAAAAGGACCCAGACTGGCGCAAGAAGCCCGCTGTACCTGCACAGAAGCAGAAGCAGGCATGCAGAGCACCAACCCAGGTCAACAGACAAATCATAGAAGCAGAATTTCTCCAAGAAGCTGAGAAAATACTTGTCCAGGTCGCACAACAACAATCGTTCGCTTCAGAGTTAGCGAATGTTGAAGAAATAAATAAAAATAGCTCGCTGCGACCTTTACAAATTCAGGTCGTCGACGGCGTGCTGCGACTAAGAAGTCGCATAGCAGCTACGCAAGAGGTAGCTGAAGAAGTGATGCGCCCGCCTATATTACATGGCGACCATCACATAACGCAGTTGTACATAGACTGGACACATCGCAGTCTACAGCATGGTGGCGCCGAACTCACAATTGGTGGGGTACGGCAGCGCTACTGGGTCGTGGGGATGCGACCAACAGCGAAGAAGGTGATAGCAAGATGCCTGCATTGCCGTATACGCAAGGCACAGCCACCAGTACCTGCGACCGGCGACCACCCGAAAACGCGCCTCGCTCACCATAAGAGGCCGTTTACATATACCGGGCTCGACTATTTCGGCCCGCTATCCGTCACCGTCGGTCGGCAGCATCAGAAGAGATACGTAGCACTATTTACGTGTCTCACATCAAGGGCGGTGCACCTTGAAATCGCCGCCAGCCTTAGCGCAGACTCCGCCATATTGGCGCTGCGCCGATTCGCCGCACGCAGAGGATGCCCAGCTGAGATACACTCAGACAATGGCACCAACATGCACGGCGCCGACAGAGAGCTGCGAGACGCCTTCAAAACAGAGGCAAGTCGTAGAGGCATCGTATGGCGCTTCATAACGCCATCAGCGCCATTCATGGGAGGCGCCTGGGAGCCCCTAGTTCGTTGTGTAAAAAACACACTATACAATGTACTTACAGAAAAACACCCCACCGAAGAGGTGTTGTCCACACTGATTTGTGAGGCAGAGTACATTGTAAATAGCCGACCATTGACACACGTGTCGGTACACGGTGATGATGATGAATCCATCACACCGAATCACCTTTTACTCGGTGGGTCAGCCAGACTACCTACACCTGGCACGTTCACCGAGCAAGATATAGACAGCAGGAAAATATGGCGACGATCACAGATCCTCGCTGATATGTTCTGGAGTCGCTGGGTCAGAGAGTACCTGCCGGAGCTCCAAAACCGGCGGGAGCCACATAGTAGTGGGCCCAGATTTAAAGTGGGTGACCCTGTCCTGATAGCCGACGGCCAGCTGCCCCGCAATACGTGGCCGCGAGGCCGCATTGTGGCCGTGTATCCAGGAAACGACGGAGAAATCCGGACCGCTGAGGTACGCACGCTTGGCGGTACCTTGAAGCGTCCGGTGAAGAAACTCGTCCCACTGCCCCAGTAACCTGAGATGCCGGAGCGGCGACCGTCCTCTCGGTGGGCCTGGCCGGCAGCCGAGAAATGCCGTCCGTCGCTCACCGAAGGAATGCAGCGCCGCGCCGACAACACTTCGAGTCAACACAGCGAGTCGACACAGCACTGCACGGCGGGAGATATGTTCGCGACGAAGCGTCATCAACCATACTAAATGGTTCATAGAAATTGAAGTTTGTATGTGTAGACATGTCTGCTTACCACGGCGCGCCACCTGATACTAAAATGAATTTTAGAGGCACGTTTATATTTATACTAAAATTTTACCTACATTTTTTGAGATAGTAGTATAATGTTTTTAGTGTTTGTCAGTATGTTATAGGGTTCAATAGTTCACCCTTAACAGAGTAAAATCATTAGAAAGCATACTGATAAGAGTTATCATAGTAAAAAACATAAATTTCTGTCATACGATACGTCTGTGCTCGACGACGGATTAGTTCCGAATGACCCGTGAGAGGGAACCACACGATATATATAGTTTTGGTGGTTTTTGAAAATATTATAGTAATTAAAATCATGTTTTTAAGGGCTTATCCTATGTACTGGACATGAAATCAGTACATAATGATGAAACTATGTGAAGACCACATAGTTTCTGCTATGTAAATAGGAATATTGACTTGATATCTCAAACACCAAATATATGGTTTTAGGTCATTTTAGGGTATATGGGGGACCTAGACCGAGACAGGAAGCCTATATACACCTCATAGTTAGCGTAGTATTTTATATAAAGCCCATTTACTTGAGATATCAAGTCAGTATATAATAGAAAAACTGCTGTTTGTCTGGTTTTTGGCAATCGCTTACGGTTTTAGGTGCCCTAAGTACCTAGAAACATATAGGTGTACTGGTAAAAGTACTACCATTGGAAAGCTTGCTAAAAGGGGCTTCCAGGCGGTTTCTAGATGGGAAGAATCGCTTGGATAGTCAACGAGATAAGCAGTCGTGAAAAATGTAAACAACGTAAAACGTTGAAATTTGTAGACCCTTCAGGTGGAATAACTCCATGAAGGGAATAGATGTACTCATGGTGTAAGTACTTTCGGATGGCTTGCTGGACTAGCTACCAAGCCATCACTTTGGAGCGAAAATCGCTCAAGTAGTTTAAGTACAATTCCAGAAAATAGGTTTTTGGAAATGTAATTTTTAGTCAGTTTTTGGCATTTCCCGGGACTATACACCCCTGGGAATTCCGAAAATAAGGAATTTTTGGGGACCTCCCGATGGCCCGTTAAACGCACCATCGTGTCGTCCCAATCTTATTAGTGTTTTTATATCTAATTTCTCTGATAGCTGGGCGCAAAGAAAGTGACCAGCTATCAAATTTGTACATATCAAGGCACCTTATGTGCACATGACCTAGATAGACTTACATAAACACTAGAAATGTAAAGTGTGGTCTATTGGCTACCAGAATCCCCATAATAGGCGGTGATTGTCTGGTTAGCCTAAGTAGGAAGTCCTAAAGTCGGTGAAATGACTTAGGAATTTATAGATTCGTTACATAAGGGATGATATCCCATAGAAGATTCCCGAAAATAAGCTTTTTCTAGACGTCAACAGACAGCCTGCTATTGGCACCAGCAGGTCAACCCAACCTATAGATATCCTTAGGCTAGGTTAAAAGCTATTAAGGTTTTAACTGGGAAATAAAGGGAATTGTCCTTTTATTTCATGGAAATAGTCTAGGGAAGCTATCAATACCTGGAAATTAGGTATATTGATTAGATACATAGATAGGGGGCGTTACTGTGTTACAGTACGAAGGAATCCAGCTATTGATAGCACCATGGAAGGGGTGCGGTAACCCTATTTACCAAATATGTATAAGGGTTTTTTACATAAATAAAAATTATTTTCGGCGAGAATTTGCGGGGCTCTCAATAATGGCACGATGCGAGGGTATAAAGAACCCCCGGGCCCAAAATAGAATTTGTAGTCATCCAAAGCTAGTCGCTTGTACTTGTCTTAGTAAATAAGAAGTAATTCTTATATAGAATCACGTCTCAGAAATCGTTGAGAGCCCTAGAATCGTGCCGTGTACTGAATAACTTAGTGTTTCATTTAATTCATCAACTTCAACCCTTATGAAGACATCCCTTTTCGATCCTGTCGAGCTGAACCTCGGAACCTGGACACCAGGAGTGCTGATCCAGAAGTAGGCAACCCGGAATCTGGAAATAACTCAAGTACAGCCAACACATCGTTGAATCGTTAGAGTCGATTTGCAACCCTACGTCACTGCTGCAGCTAGGCATCCAAGAACCTTTGTTTTCGTGGTGTGGATGGGGCGTTCAGCGGCAATGGCCAGAAGGTTTATGCCCTTCTTTTCTCGGGGCCAGTGAACACGCTACGTCCTGCACATATTCTATTACTAGCTGTTCCCCGCGGCTTCGCTCCCGTCAACTGGCTACCTACCTACCCTATCTATCTACCCTACCTACTCTACATACATGATTGTTGCGTAACTTAAATCGTTTACGAAGCGCACGCAACGGAATAATTTTACCCGTTTTTGCAACATTTTTCATTTATACTCCGTTCCTATTGGTCGTAACGTGATGTTATCTAGCCTATAACCTGCCCCGATAAATGGACTACATACACACAAAAATATATTTTCAAATCCAACCAGTAGTTCCTGAGATTAGCGCGTTCAAACAAACAAACTCTTCAGCTTTATAATATTATATATATAACAGTATAGATATTCGAAACAATTTGACACTAGAGGATCTAACTATCTACCTTGTTCTTGTTCCCGACCATTGTCTACACCAATCGAATTGAAAACTACTTATGATTTTCAAGAAATAACTTTTGGTTGGTAATAAAATACATACATTGCCATTTAAATATTTTCTCTCTTCTTATTAGTGGTCTTTATTTCTGAAGGTCGTGCCCGTCTTGAAAATCTTTGACGGAGTCAACGTCGAGCTGCTTCCAAGCCACCCTGTCTTCGGCTCTTCTCAGGGCAGTGGTCACCGTGAGACCTGTAATGGCCCTGATCTGGTCAGACCAGCGGGTAGATGAACAACCGCGTGGTCTTTTTCCGTCCACCTTTCTCACTACAGCCACTTTTTCCAGGTTGTCTGCCTGTTTCCGGGCGATGTGACCAAAGTAACTTAGGACTCGTAGGTAGCAGATCGTGGAGAGTCTGGTTAAATATTTTACTGACCTCATGTCTCAGAACACCACAGCCGACAACATCCCACGTGTCAATTATATCAAGATCATCCTGGAGAGATAAACAGAGATATCTAATCGAATGTCCATCACAATGACGGTGGATTAACACTCGATGTACTCCGCTTGTGCAACTGAAGCCTGTATTTCATCCGTGCTGACAGGTGCGGTTGTAACTATAGACGTTGCCGGCTCGTTAAACACGTTAAAACTACGGACGCGTCAGCTCCTTCATCTAATGTACTCCTGGTACTTCTCAGTGATAAAGTGCCTACATTTGTTTAAGAAACTCGTGAGGGACGAGGAACTAAACTACCGTCAGTTTACGTTTTTTGTTTGACACCTAAAACCGGTAACTTTAGTTCCGGCCCTTTGCTGTCTTTTCTATTTATTTATGAAGTGACGGGGCTTTATAGGGTGTAATGGGGTAAAAGGTGGAACTGATATGACACAGTTTCGTAACAAGGTGAAAATGTCCGAAAACATTTCAGACTCAATTTTTATCTTTCAGGCTTAGTCTTAAAAGTACTGGTGATCTGGTACTATGATCATATATTACGATAAACGCGTGTAGTAATAGGTCTTCATCGTAATGACGTAAGTATTTCTAAGTAACTCCTTATACATAGCACAGGTACATTCGCAGCAGCCCACATAAGTCCGTTTCACTACGTCAATTTTTAACCCATGAACCCACAGTAAAAGTTTAGCTTTGGCTGTCCCTTTTAACTTTTCCAACCAACAAATAACACCGTCCTTTGTGCACATAACCTAATTAAAGTTGCCGTAAGACTAATTTTCTGTCGAATTATTAAAACTGAACAAAACTTCAAAATGAAAATTCCGGAGCGTCTTAAGAATAAAATCTTTTAAGCAATCTTTCAGAGCCTCCTTTTCCTAAGAAAACTTGTAAACAGACCTAATTATCTTCGGCTTTTTAAAGGTGCTGAGATAAGGGACACAAAATAATATTCTGCTTTGGAAAGGTTCGTGATTAAATTGCGGATAATTATTTAGCTAAGGATAAAATTGTTGAAACCCGGGTCGGATTTATCAAAGGTCTCAAAGGTTTTGAAGATAGTGGACGAAATAAATCTGGATGATACTCAGATGTTAACGACTGATCCTGTCACTACTAAGCTGTACTAAGTACGTAAGTTTTGCACGAACATGTAGAACAAAAATTAAAAATTCTACGTGGCAACAATTTTTATTATCGGTAGATACTTTGCCATTTTTGTGCCAAATCAATCTTTCTATAAGTGCTCGCCAAACTTCTAGGCCGCCCTGAAGTTGGCTTTTCGATGCGCAAGTCTCGAAACGGTGCCGTTTTTGTATGAGATTTACTACTGCGCAGCTATTGTTGCCAACTTCAGGGCGGCCAAGAAGTTTGGCGAGAACTATACATACATTATGGGACCATTATCCTTGATCTATGGTCACTAATAAGATCAGAGTACCTTTCATCGCTCTAAGGCATCGAAATCTGCAGTAAATCGCTCTATTCAATATTACGGTCGCCGAGCCGCATAACTTTTATCGTACCTATCTATGTAACTGAATAAAACACTTTCTCAACTCCCTTTCTTTCTTATAAGCTTCATTCGCTCCTCATTGCAATGTTCCAAGTAATAAATCTCCGACATAACGCTATTAGTCACGTCATATTCTGATGTTACCGAAAGCCCCACCCTTCGGCAAACAAATGAGCCGTTTAGGAAGACAGAATATCTAGAAGTGATAGGTCTAAGCAAGCGTGAAACGAAGGCTCCTTTAAGAAACTGGGTTACCTACCTGATTTTGTTATGTAAAACCGTTCTTTGAATATTTAAGTAGGTACTTGATAGACGAAAGATAGAACTTGTCGTCGTGTCGAAAAAAGAAGATCGGTGCACTTAGTGCTACTTGTAAAACTCCTAGTCGAGTAAAAAAGCTTATGTTTTTGTACAAACCTGGAGCAGTAAAAGTAGCACCGCATTGGTAGAGAAAAGTTGGCGTTTGGGGACACTAAATCTAAGTTTAAACATATAGAAACTGCTTGCTAGTGGTACTTTACACACTGGCCAGCGAAAAAGTGTTATTTGCAATAATGTTTCTAAAACAAATTAGAAAACTTTTGAGACTTTATTACAAACATAAATGCTAAGCTTTATGCCCTTCGTCTTGTCTACATAGTTTCAAAGTTAAAAAGATGTAGACGAATGTAGAATGATAAAACAACCGTTTTCTCTCTGGGGAAAGATTCACCCATTTACATTTTACAAAGAACGGGAGGGCTTGTAATTGATAGCTCTGAAAATCAGCGATTAAGGACTCGGTTTAAATTCATTTGCAGCAGAAAGCGAGACGAATTTCGACGAACGCATCCGATTTCCCTGTGGGGAGCCTTTTTTGCGCTTTGAATGGCGGGACGTAACATTTTAACGTGGAAATGTCCCTTCTGCGTGCCATGATTATTTTGATTACCGATGCCTTCGTTTAATATTTTCTGCTACTAAACTTTCCAAAGATCGCGCAAGACAGTGAGGTTAGGTTAGGTAGGAGAAACTGGAAGTCTTTACCCAGCACAAATTAGGCTAGGAATGAAAAACTTTCCTTGAATTGATTAAGTCAGCTTTATTGCAATAAAATATAAGCCATTGTCTTTATTCGGGCTTAACCTAATAAGACAACTAGCTCTCGACCTCACATAAGGCCCTTGACCTATTTGCAGTGTTGCCGATGTCCATGGTCTGGATTACCTAAAAATTTAACTGAAAATCCCCAATTTCGGGGCAAATAAAATCAATATTTGCCACAACGTCCCCCCAATTTTTAATGAAATAAATAAACATAATTTTCATATAAATCAACCATATTTATTTAAAAAAAAACAGTTATATTTATAAATACTCAAAAGACGCCATTTTTTTTGGTTAACATATCATTTGAAGGATCAAATTTTAAGCACCCCTCCTTTATTCTCAATACCTTCTCTGGTCTCTAGGCCATAAGCACTACTACAGTGTCAGTGTGTGTGTAAGCGATTACGATGCTCTTAATTTCAAATTCTTTAGAACGCAACATTTTCATTCTCCAGCTGCGTTTGAGAAAGGTAGAACGAGCAATTGGCTGATTTTTGACTTTATGTGGTCATGAATGTTGCCATTAAATAAACTCTAAAACCTTCCTGACGGATAAGTTTATAAATGGTGTATTTAATTCAAGCTTAACTCAGCTTGAATTAAATACACCATTTATAAATACTTCTAGTAATTTTAATTTATATAGCTACCTATGCATAGTTATTGTATTCCTTTATTTTTGTTGTTTAAGAAATTAACTCACACACTGTTCCGTTGTTGTTGAATTAGGTATTTTACCTATGTTTGCAATATTTGTAAGTATATGAGAACCCTTTTCTATTTATCAAATTAATGATTTTACCTGTTAATGCTTTTAATTCTTTATACCTATACGTAGTATAGTATGTAGTGCTATTCTGGGTGCATCGACCTCACATATATGAATTTATTAATGTAGGTATGTATTTATGAAAATATTGTAAATCATTTTTTTTAAGACTAAGTATTGAGTTTCTTGTCCGTTCTTCTCCATAACAAGCTACTTTTCCGAACGAGCGGTAGAATCAATTATTATTACTTGTAAATTTTAATTTTTAATTGTTTGACTTTCAAAAGTGCCTAGTTGAAATAAATATTTTTACTTTAGTACTATTTTTATTACAGCAAGTTCAGTTCTAGTGTACACCCCAGCGTTTCCCCACATAAACGCTCTCCCCACCAATTACCCAATCGGATTGAAATCCTCGAACATTGGGGAATACCCCACAAATTTACAACGCTGGCTATTTGCTAATGGGAACTTTGCAAACTACTTACTCTTTAGCCTACCATACTTTGTAACAAAAATGTTGAGAAACATAAGCTTTTTTTATGTATTCAATAGGCTCGCGCTTGACCACTATATCAGCTGATGGTAAGTGATGATGTGGTCGACGGTGGAACACGCTTGCCTAGAAATAACCTATTTGCTCTTGACTTAAAGACCCCACTTTTTTTTGTGTGGGAAATCATCCAATGACTTCTCCCGTTCTGGGTGAAGCGGGAGGTCATGTCAGACTTTTACTGACTAAAACCCACCCGTGTTCCTTCAGTTGCTTGTGCCAGGGCCGCGGTAACTCTCTTTAGAATTTATCCGCGACACAGACAGGCATAGGCCCTATCGGACCCCGCCACTTTTGCTGACATCTCTTTGATGCTCGCCCGAGTTTACGGCGCGTGGAACACTACGCGCCGTAAACTCGGGCTTGGTCCTTATCGGACGGCGAGCTACCCATTACTCTCCGTCCGCAAGCCCGCGCCTACGGTGGCCGGGAATTATGGTCTCCTTTGCGTCAAGACTTTAAAGACCCCTAGATTGCAGCTGTCGGGATACACAGACTCCGGCAGGGAATTCCACTCCTTAACTGTACGCATAATAATAAAAGTGATCCCAAAACGTTTTGTGCGTTTGGGTGGGATGTCCACCATGCTAATTTACATTTGGCGTAAAATTGAAAATATAAGTATTGGCTTGCTGAATGTCCTTGGATCCAACAATTATTACCATAATCAGGCCATTAACTCCCAAACGTTGGCTATAAAAGTGCTCTAACAACAAAAATTGATACGATTATGTACCTTTTTCTTTTCATGGCCAAAGTATACATCTGTTTCTTGCCCAATTCTATCTCTAACATAGACAATTATGTACCGCAATCGGAACAAACAACTAAGTTACAATCGAACTTAAACAGCTCACTCAGAAACTTGTAACGCGAAAACTTTTATGGTATAGATGGTATCTTTGTGTATAGTGGCGATAAATTAATGTTGTCTTGTGAGATGTTGTGTTGTGGACTGACCACAGGCAGTTTCACACAGCTGTTCTGTGTTGCCAGCTTTGAGGGAATATTTACTTTGGTCTGGCATTTTTTTCTGGCACCAAAATGCCAACCAACTCTTCGTTCGGTACGACTATGAAGGTGCATAAAAAATCTTTACGTCTGTGAATATGTGGCACATTCCACTTTGCACTCACTTCAACGTACTTTAAAACTCTAAAAAGCAAGCAAAGTTCTCCTGTTTGATGTCACAAATAGGATTTCACATAAAAAAATGCTATCAAAAATTACGTTTCATAAAGGAACACGAGTGGTACTCAGCGTTCGTCACTAATTACCTACCCACACAACAGTTGTTTTTAAAATCTTACCGCGAGCTTTAACTTTTGCTAATTAACTGACATAACATTTTTGTTGGTAAGGTTTCACCTACTTATTATACCTTTTTACCGCGTACTTTTATTTACCCGCATATTTTATTCAATATTCTATTCCTTCTTCAGTTATTCATTTAAAATATATCACACCATTTTTTCCTATATTCGGCAGCTCTCATCCGGTTACAACCAGCCAAAGATAGTCGCTCCAGCTAGCCTGAGTTCCAACTTACGTTTACAATTTTTTTTCATAGTTCGAAACAAAACAGCTAATTTATTTATTTGTAAATATTTACTACTTTCTTAGTACCTTAACATATATATTTTTTTTGACCTACCAGCTAATGTTACGCAGGAAAGAAACTTTGCCAGCTATGTATTTTCGCCCTCTTAAATTACTATTTACTATCGTCTTATTGCCTCAACATATTTCAATAAATTTATATATATTAATTAATTTAAATATATTTATTTCCGCCACGTGCTACGAGTTTTACATACGTTTTTGCTTTATCTATGATATATGTATTAAAAAAACTAAAATATATTTCTTGATAAATATTTCCACGTTGGCAACACCGCGAGACTACGCCTGAAACAAATTGCGCGATTGGTTTACGATTGTAATGGAATCCCTTGACCTTCACATTTCGTGGCCTTTGGTACTAAGAGCCCTTAACTATATTTGAACAACGGGATAAAGGTCGTCACTAGAAGTAGCCGTTAGGATACTCAAAATGTATTCATTTTCGGAACCCTTTGTATTTTCAAAGATAATATAACCTACATCTTAGACTCAGTAAATGGACGATAAAGTCTGCTACTGAGTGTACCCTATAAACTTGTACAACAAATGATCTGGAGACGACATTGGGGTAATCACTACCATTCGTAGGCTGACGGGTGATAGTAGTTTGATCTTATTAGTAAACAGATCAAACTCAGTAGGAACCAACGTCCATGAAGGCGAAAAAACATCGAGAATGCGCAGTTGAAATTCCAAATCGATTCTCTTGGTACCTATTTAATAATGTTGATACCATTTCGGAATGCCCCAAAATGTAGCGTTTGCCGAAAACATAGTCGTAGAATATTAACTCTTTCTAATGTTGGTATTGTTTCTGTAACATTTGGGATTACGGCTTTGTGTTCGTAGTTCCTGAGTCAGTAATATTGATCATGAAATAGAATTATAGGCACAAATGTTTGTGTCCAGATCATGCCATAAATCATTATCTGGGACATCACATCTTTTATCATAGAAATTGTATATCACGTATATTTGCAATATATTGTCCTGTTCTTTTCCACAACTCATGTGCGACCTTGGTGGATTAAATTCGATATGTTGAGCTTTTCTGGCAGGGGTGCCAAATGTTGGTGTCCCGCAACTTGATAATAAATATTATCGGACATCGCGCCACGTGTAATCAAGTGTTCTGTAGCTGTTGTATTTCCGTCACAGTTCCGAACAAAAAACAAACAATAAATAGCCATCTTATTACCTTTATTGCCAACATAATTTCCCGCTAACTCACCCCATCTGTGGGGTGCCGAATTGAGACGAAGTCGAAGTGCTATGTTAGTTACTTTTGCTTTTTGGATAAAAAAGGAAAAGTAGTCTTTGACTTCCTCAATTTGTGATATTAAAAGATAAGCGGTATTATTTTGCTAGTAGAAATACAAGGTTCTTTTTACGATGTTGTCACACATGGTCTTGATTGTTATGAAACCTCTATAAACAACTCGTCTCGGTTCAGTATTCTAGATGTAAGCCTTGCCCGACAAATAATAAATAGAAAAACTTCGCACTGACTTTTACGAGTAGGTATGCCCACGCCACTAGAGTTGGATTTATAGATTCATCGAATCGTCAAGTTAGTCAATCTTCGTTATTTCCACACCCGCACCCTTTAGAATATTTAAACGTTTTAGGAAATCTGTTTTAGGTCAGTTAAAACTACTACGCCCGAAGGTTCCGAGGTCACATTAAAAATTAAGTTGATGTCGGTTTACTAGTACCAACCTCGATCTTCTGAAATTCTTATTTTCCATCCCAATGCCCATACTGGCAATGGCCCAACAAAGAACTTGAAAAATTCAATCTCAGGGTATGGAAACGATGAGACGTTCAATTTGTTTGAGCCTTTCAATGAAATTAAAATACACGAGCTTCGTACGATATCATTTATCACAAAATGCATTATAAATTGGCACACTAAATGGCATGCCTTTCTGAACAAAGTTTTGGTGTAAAACCAGCACTCATCTATTATGCAAGTAGTTAGGTTTTACAATCTACGAAATTAGCATAGTTTGAGAACATCCGAAACTTCCTCACTTTGCTCATCAATTACATGGTTTGGACAGAAGCAGTTTGCGGGCTGCCAGTTTCTTTGTTTCTGTCAACTATAGCCCGTGTTATTTCCTGCCCCTTTTATCCTATTTATGGGCAATTTGTCACGAGACGTTCGCCGCAGTGGATTACCCACACTGAAGTGGACCATTCGCTTAATGCCCAAGTCTTTACCTTTTCAACGCTAAAGTCATATCAATTCCAACAAATCCGTGTTGGTTTACTACCATGGGTATAAAAAGACATTACTATGCTCCATTTGCATAAGCTTCATAACGCTTATCTCATGCGATATGTTTAGGATTTAAGAGTATGGAATATCCTACTTTCATTTTGATGTGGTCGTTTATTTTTTACTGTTCATTTTAATAGTCACCTAGCAAACTTCTATGTCTATTAAATATATAATTAAACAAAGAATTCAGGGTCTTATCCCCAGATGCCTTGCAATATTTACTTGGTTTATTTTTGCAACACCCTCAACCCTTGTAAAGTTGGACCATAAAAAGCAGCTTTTGCAGAAAAACGTGGAACGATTAAAACATTAATTGCTGTTCCTAAACTTCGTAATTTTACTAATGTTATCAAAAAATTAAGTCCAAAGTTTGAGACGCTGTAGATAAAACGTTTGAAATTAGGTCTCGATAGGAACATGTGTGAACGTGTTCTCTTGATTGAATCCAAGATCGACGAGCGAATGGAGCAAGTCTCAACAACTTGTCGATGAGTAGAAATTGCGGGTACGTGATCGAGAGGCTGTTCCGATACTAGAAGACTCGATGGTACAATTTAGAACGAATCGAGAGCGATTTTGCCACGCTTTACCCTAGTCAATTTTACATTTTTATTTACCTTCGGGCAATAACCGTGTACTAAAATCTCAATTCTGACCTGTAGATGGAGACCCAATTTAGATCTCTAGTGTAGTTAAACTTGATATATGGTTCTTTGCGATAGTTATTGTTTTAGACAATAGGAGAAAATCTGTTAAAGCGTTTCATCGTACACTTTATGACTCAATTCGTCCGAACTGTAGAACTGTCCTTGGTACTAAAAACGTTCATAAAACAAAGAGTGGAATTGTTTGTACTGAACATTTATCTAACACATTGTAAACTATGTCAGTTTTTAATGTGTCCCTTCAAGGAAATTGGAAGTCATTCTTTGTCTTATAACGCTGCGACCTTTTCTCTAATAAACGGCCAAAACCTTAAGATAATGTTTCCAAATTAACCCCTACTACCGCCGCAAAGTACCTACTGTTGGAAGGCCCTCGTCGCACGAGGTCGTCTCACCCTTTCAAGGATAAACATTAGAAGTTCTCGGTAATCTAGGATAAGACGTGAATATTTATGAATGTTATTACTGGGTGGGTAGAAACAAAAGAAACTTGGAGATAGTTACTGCTCTAAATTAGGTGAAATTGTTTGGTTGACCTCAGTTGGATGTAATAAACCTGGGCCTAGACCTTATATAATCAGTTTAATAAAATAGTGGTACGTAAATTGTGGTATGAATTCCTCCTGCATTTAAATCAACTTACATACATAGACTCAAACCTTTTTCCCATGGAGGTATGCTGAAACTTCAGAACGCCACCTGCCGGGCGAGCACGGCCTCTATGATAGGCTTGAGTCACGCATTTTATCACGGTTTTTGCTCCCAGACTGTGATAAAAATGTGTGACTCAAACCTGTCACAGTAGGCCGTGCTCGCCCGGCTGGTACGATTCATGCAACCTCTTTTCCTTTATTTCATCATCATCATCATCAGCCTTTTAATGTTCCCACTGCTGGGATACAGGCCTCTTCTCTATGAGAGGGGGCCTTAATCCACCTCGCGGGTCCAGTTGGTGAATTTTTGGTTCTTGGCCATGTCGGTTTCCTCACGATGTTTTCCTTCACCGTTTTTAAAGCAGTTTTGATGAAATAATTTACATATAGTAAAGCGCCTGTCTGGGTTCGAACCCACGACCTACGACACGTAACTCGGGGCCGTTACCACTGGACTACCACTGCTCATGCTTTATTTACGTTCATATATCTAGTCCATACACGCCGGTTATGAGTACTGCGCACCTGGACACTTACCGTTATATCGTCTAATAAATTTAAGTTTTTACATAATTTGGACCTTCCTTTCACGACAAATTGCATCAGTTCCATTATGTATCGATACATATTTCTAAAAGCTGACTGATAACACTTGATCTATTACAATGGCAAAGTGGCTTCATCCATCATCCCGTCGAAAATGCCTTTTGTTTAGCATAGAATGTCCACGGAAAAATACGGAGAGTCCTTCGTTTTTTTTTATTCCAGGATAAGGACTCCTTGAGATAAAATAATCATTTATCTTTTTCTTTTCTTTTAAAACGCGATGGTAATTGCTTCTCCGATGTAGTTGACGGATACAAACCGATTCTTTTGTTTTTTTGTTTGTGCTGCTCGAATATATCAACAGCGTTTAAACCAATTTTAATTTTGACAGATTAATGTGTTCGTAATACGTACGTGTCGTTGGGAAAAATGAATAACTGCAAATTACGCGATGCAGTCATAAGTTAATTGGACAATTAATCTGTCGTTAAATTGCTTATTGATTTCTCTTTAATTATAAGTACAGTGAAACATGAATTACCTCACCTCACCTTTAGATGGATTACTTCAACGTATGGTCGAAGAAATTAATAGTTTATCACTTTAATGTTGAGTGTCACTTGCACGTAATGAAAACAAAAACTTGGTTCTGTCAACGATAGCGATATTCATGAACTCCTAAATGTAGCGCAACCCAAATGTCACCCTTATATTTTTGTCTATGTATAAGAGATAGTTTCAACCTTAGTCTAGTTTTAGTTTACTTAGAGGAGTTGTCATAATGTTCAGCTATGTATTTCTTGACTTCATGAAATTGAGACTGTCAGTTATCCCGTCAGTAACATATTCCGATTATGAAAATCCAAAATCCATTTCCAATAACGTTACGACGTTGATACAAAAGCGTGCACTTCACGTATTACAGACAGCCATTGTGGGCGTTGTGTTTTCAGCTTGTATTTGTTGTGGCATCGTGCACAGAGGAACAAATGATGAAGCCTGCATTGTGCTCCTTGTATGAGAGGCAATCTGCACTAAACATTACCCAGAACATAGATGTGAGCGTGATCAGAACAGCAGTGATAGCGTTTCAATGAACTTAAAAGGAGCGTGATTAAAAATATAAAAGATTCTTCCTGTGTTTTTCTAGTTTATTTCTATTGTATGTTAGATAATAGCTGGGACTCGGCTCGCGTCCATTGTTTGTGTGAAATATAAATTGTGTTGTGTACAAAGGTTCATAGTGACTTTTTGTTAGGACGAAGTGATCACAAAGCATTTGAATTAAAACTCTGCACATTTTTAGCCAGCCTGGATTTGGATTGGCTATATGCTATATATCAGATCTATATATCAGACTTAGCGCAAAAACAACAAAAGTTTGTCCGAAAGGCGGAGTGCTGTCACCATTATTGCGGTGCTAAGTCTTATGGTACTACCAAGTAAACTCGCTACTTACCAAACTCAATACCGGACCATTGTACACAGTAAACAGATGACATAGCTATAATGGTTAATGGTAAATGCCCGATCATAGCCTCTGGGTTATGACAACAGGCATTGAGGATGACAAAGGACTGGTGTGCAAAGAACCCATCTCTCTATCAATCCAAAGCAGTCATTATCCCATTCACGAGAAGGAGACAACAAGGAAACCTAAGCGAACCCTTCCTCAATGGAATAAACCTGCCGTGGTCCAAAGCCCAAAGTGATACGATAGCTGCACCGGACAATGATAATACCTAAGATACCTCACATCATTCCTCTGCATATGATGGTGGAACTCGAGGCAAGGAAGGTGTTACATCGTCTTGCTGTTGCTGGTCTATGGTCTATGCCTCTAAGCCAAAGACAAGATCCGATTTCCATTGAATTTTGTATGGTTAGCCATACAAAATTCAATGGAAATCAGGATCGGGTAACAAGCATGATATCCGATAAAATTCAAACTATGTTTGTATTTGAAAGGTTTTTCAAGGTCCAAATCCAAACAATAGAGGACTAGACGAAGGGACTTGATCCACCAGAACAAGATAGTCTGTGGTACACTGATGGATCCAAAATGGAATCAGGTACAGGAGCGTGCATATACGCAAAAGGTACAAATGTAGTAAAAGCTTAGGCAAGATGGCAACTGTATTCCAAGCAAAAACATATGCCATAATAACCTGTGCTCAAGATAATATAGATAGAGGAACCAGAGGTAAATCTATTTATATTCTTAGTGACAGTCAGGCTGCAATCAAAGCCAAAGCATCCTACTAAGTGGACTCCAAACTTGTCTAGACGCTATCCAAACCCTAAACAGGCATGGGAAGCATAACAGAATAAGACTGATGTGGGTCCCAGGGCATAAAGGCATCCATGGTAAAGAAATGGCAGATTAACTGGCATGAGAGGGCTCAGCAAATGATTTTGTGGGTCCAGAACCATGTGTAGGCATTTCGATGTGTCTCGTGAAAGCCACATTCAGGGAGATAGCAGACCACAGTCAACAAACATCGGATGTCTAGTACCGGTCTGGAACACTCCGAGAAATGCCTAAGCTTAACGTTCAAAGCACGGGAATTAATCCAAACTTTTGCATTATAATATTAGTAACATGTGAGATAATATATCTCTATCAACACGAATGTTCACTGTCAAATGTGGAATTTTCGACGCTCATAACTTTCAAACATTTACTTTTTCACTTTTTTGATTCCATACAGGGCTAGATAATGATGAGACAAATTGATATCACTTTTTATAAAATTTATTCTGTAATTTTGTATGTACACGGTAAAAGTTTGCAATATTTCATTTTCGTGTTAAGACGTATTGGGTCGCTAAACGAGTTACCTTCGTCCGTTATAGTACTTCTAGTTTCCCAGGCAACTATAATTGGTTGTTCTCGGTGTTCCATGCATACTAAACATTTATCAGAAAAGCTGTCGACTTGGCTGAATTCTGGTTAAAACACATCCCATTTGGAATCATCTTATACGTCGAAATGGCAGTTAGTGGATTTTTTTTAACTATTACATTTGTCATTTAATATGAAATCAAATAATCAGATGTCGGTTGAACTGATCGCTTAAGAAATCAATGTTACGTGTCCTTAAAATTGACACTAACCTTTATGATATTCAGAGTTAAGTAGAATTTATATAGAATAAAGCAACCCTAATCCTCACAACATCTAAAGCCATATTGAAAAAAAAACTCCATTACAGTGACTATTGGAAAGATGCCTCATTTTTCAAAAAGCTATTTTATCGTCCAATCGTCTTTGCTGCCGGGATCAGTGGGGTTCCTGAGATCAATAGGTAAGTATGTAAGTAATAAAGGAGGAAATGAGGAAGGCGTGTTTGCCATTCTTATACCTATCGAATATACATTCCTTACAAAAACGCAGTCAATTTACCTTATAGGGCTCCGTTTGTGGAACAAAGATCGGAGTTTTTCTCTTGGTGCTCTTGTTTTATGGGGTTTTGATATGGTTGTTTTGGTTCTTGGATTATTAATAGCGTTCCATTTGAATGCGCAATGGTTTTGAACTTGAAATAACTTTACGTTGCAAAATTAAAATATATATAATTAGGTTCTGGAGCTAGTTAGCTGCAGAATGTAGACGAAGTATTTTGTCTATGAGAATTACCTAATACATATATACCTTACTTACATAGTTATTCCTGCAAGCATCATGCAAAATTTTCAACTTGGAAATCAAAGAGAACTCGCCTACCTAAGCACTAACTTTCAATTCGAGGAGACATTACGCAAAATAAACACAAGTGTATAACGTCACAAGACATAAAACATTTTTTGTGTTATCGTGTCTCTTTTTTTGGTGCACCAAGCAAACTTTTGGCACAAAACGAGATCACGGTATTCGCGATTCTTTCAAAGCAACATAAAATAGAACTTTTCACGTCGTCGGTATGATTGCATCATCTACTTCGAAACATGTTTTACTTGCTAACAATGCTTATTGAGCATAGTTATTCTTTTAGACGGGGAGGTACTTACTTCAAGATACTTGTTAGAAGATTGTCGAGAAAACATGTCGTGCAGTTTATTTCTTTTCTGATAAATGTGGAAACTATTTATGTGTCACAATTTCGCTCGTATTTTAGATTTTCTGTAAATAAATTAAGACAGCATTGTGTACATACTAGCTTCTGCGAGCGGCTTCGCCCGCGTTAATGTCGGCAATTATCCTGCGTCAATGTGCAGTCAAGCAAGCTGATTCATGACCCTTTTGGAAAATAACTCTTTTGAAAACTTCAAAACATTAAAGTTTTCTTGTTATACACGTACCAGTTATGGTGCACTTTATATTCCTAATATAAAAACTCTGTCAATGCGGTCTGTGCAAATAGGTCCGTGTAATTTTGAGCATTGTATTCATTGCAATAGATTTTTAATTTACTTAAAAAGTATTTTTTGCAGCAAATATGTTTTGAATTTGGAACTAAAGGAACAATATTTTATTTCTAAAAGATATACGAACTACTTCGGTTACACTTGTTTTTAAATTAAAAGAAAAATGCCATTTATTAAAACATCAAGTAAATGTTAAAATTGTGTCATGTCATTAAATTGACAGCGAGA
Organism: Orthosia incerta; assembly: GCA_948252205.1. Classification (NCBI taxonomy): domain Eukaryota; kingdom Metazoa; phylum Arthropoda; class Insecta; order Lepidoptera; family Noctuidae; genus Orthosia; species Orthosia incerta. The sequence goes on along the minus strand of OX411757.1, from coordinate 7,337,463 downwards.
TGGGTAAACTCTCACTTTATTATTAAATCGATAACATGTTTGTTGCTTAGGAAATATATACTTAAGCAATATTCGTTCTTATTATATTAAAAAATGTCTTCAGTAAAATAAGCTTAGGATGGATCATGAATCAATCTTGCCGGATCTACTTCCGGGATAAAAAGGATCCTTTGAATCTATCGCATAATTCATTTTAAAAAATGCGTTTTAGACTTGAAAGCGTAACAAACAAACCAACTCACATTCACGAAGAATAGAGTTAGAATATGCACTATATTTCACTTATGCACTATAAGTAGTGAATTCATTAGAGGAGCATATAAGAAAGCTGAGAATTTAATAAAGCTGGCATTTAAAAAAAAACTGCTTTATAAAAGTGTAGAATACTGCGAACTACATACAATGAACACGAAAAACATTTTGTTAAAAGCGAAAGATCCATAAAGATATTCTTAATTCAATTTGAAAAACAATACGGTTGGATTATTTTCTTGGAACTTTTTCCAATATTAGCTTCGTAATGTGCCAATCACTGATAGCCATGATGTTTTTTTTTTTATTTGTAATAGGTTTGCTCTTGACTCTAGTCTAGGTCATAGTTGTCAGAGACAGAGTCGACGATGGAGTGAGCTTACCCAGATGAAGCCTGTTCACTCTAACTTTGAAGAGATTCGGGTTGAATGCATTCGGAAACAAAGACGCAGGTAGTGAGTTCCACACATGTTCTACCTACATTTACATATTGGCAGTGGTGTCTCATACCATACAAAGAAACCGTGCCGACGTACTGTACTGATTATACTGATTATTTTTTGTACATCTATCGAGTTCGGTTCTGTTCCATGGATATAGATGGTGATATTTCTTTCGCTGTGGAACGGAACCGAACGCGATCTTATGGTATGAGGCATCATTATTGGTAAGTATACTTTTAAAATGTTGTGTAGTAGCTAGATTCTTATAGCTTTGATTACATAGGTACGTAACATGCAAAACAGGTATCTAAATTAAAACAACAGCTAGGTATCATCAAAGACATGTTAAAACCCTTTTACAGAAATAAGAAAAAGACCTTTTACAGCTTTATTTAAGACAAGAAACTTAAATTTACGATTCACCTTATTTTTTTTCCTACTAAATTAATGATAACGACAATGTTGCATTAAAGTAGGACACGAATCTACCCATAAACACGGTAACAACCCAATCCCGCCATCTAATTTACATTTCACGATAATAGCCACCCGTCACCCCATATTTTTCTCCTATTCACGTTCACGGAACCGTTCTAAAAAGCCGTTTAAAACAATACCGCCCATTACCGCCCAAATACAATCAATATACCCTCAATATCCAAGTAAATAACATCAATTAAAGCCGTGTTAGAATTTATTGGAGTTACTCTGGTCGCCATTAATAACATCGATCTAGTTGGACCAGACCTTTCGTTCCGGGAACGGGAAAATCAGTGAGGTTCAAGCTATATGTTGCAACAGAATTTATTAATTTAGATCGCTGATACAAAGTAACAGTTAACTGATTCAAGAGCTATTAGCTAATTTGTCTCTTATTCTACTTTCTTGGTTTTTTGTTTTCTTCTCAAAAAGATTTAAATACTAATACTAATTGATTCTAAAATCTCTCGATGCGCTGGTCGACTCAAAGCTCCCCAGAGCCTTGAACACCGACGACAAGTTGCCAGCCTGTCGGTCACATTTCGGGGAGTGTGCGATGGAACTGCACAATTTGATTCCGCCTAACCCTTTCCATCATCGGACTACAAGACGTACAGTAATGCGCCATCGGTACATGGTCCCACCCATACGCACAAAGAGAAAAATAAAAAATACTTACATTGTGCGAACAGCTAAGGAGTGGAATTCCCTGCCGGCGTCTTTGTTTCCTGATAGCTACAACCTAGGGGTCTTCAAGACAAAAGTGAATAGCTTGCTTCTAGGCACGCGTGCTTCACCTTCGACCACATCATCACTTTACATCAGGCGAGATAGTGGTCAAGCGCGAGCCTATCACAATTAAATCCTCACAATCTTCTTGCAGTTTTTCGTAAAGATTTTTTCCCGAATTTTGTTTCCATTTTCCTGTGGTTGTTCATTTAGCCTAAGAGCTCTACTGAGACTAAACACTACAACAGTATTTTAAAATATATTAACCAAACAAAGCTCATACATTTCTCGTCTATTCAGACCCTTAGGTACTCCAAAATAAACAGTAATAGACTCGCGTACGACTCTCGAGTCTCAAGAGGCTTAGTAACAAGACTCAGAAAACGAGGCTATACAATTTAAGTGCCGGCCCGCCCAACGGGTCGCGCACGGGTTAACAATAATGCTTACGATTCTGATATTTAATATCGATAAATAGAACTCCAGCCCTCATAACTTTCGTGTTTGGGGTCTTGAGTTACGTGGCAATTAAGGACGGGACTACTTATGCGTCTGTAAAAGTGACCCTAGTATACCTTGCGGCACTTTAATTTCAATGCGAAAGTATTTGTAGATTAAATTAACTACCTACATATTAATAAACCTTGGGCTTTGGGTAACCCCAAAAACATTAACAAATTAATTTATTCTACTCATTCCAACACTAACACTGTTATCAGCGTAAACAAGACCACAGAACGTGGACTTTGGTAGAATCACAAACAGGCTCTCAGTGCTTTGAACTCACGTCCCAATCAACCATTCGATATCGTCCACGCTTTGGGCAATGCGAACATGTCCAGTGGATATTGCCTCATCTTGCGTTTACATATTTATTGAGAATATGGTAATGCGGTTGCTCTAGATACCCTATATATGTCTCCAGATACTACTGAAACTAGTATCATATTTCTCAGAGATGGCCTATGTGATCGAATGATATAGACAGTGCAAGTACATTCAAGTTTTCTCCTATAAAGTTCAAAACTAATAATATAGATTTTAACCGATTGAATGCCTGCCCGTAATTATCGACACAATGGAAAAGCTATTGTGTCTCGCGTGGATACACGTTTCGGGCACTCAACTAATATTTATATCCCAAAATCTTGTAGTCTGCCAACATGCTGTCACCAAGCCAATGAGCTGAAAGAACTTAACCCTGGTTCAGTCACTGAGTCATTGCGCTGTAACTAAACAGATTTAGGTAGGCAATGACTCTAAACTTCAAATAGGTACTCGAAAAAGGTTTACTCGATCGAACAGTAGAAAATTAAAAAATATGCAAAGCAAATCATTACTATATTTTTGTCTCACTGAAGTCTGAAACAAATAAAACTGTACAACACTTTTCATAAAAGAATTCATTAGTAAATTCCTCCGTATTGTGAAGCTCCTACCTATCAGCGCATTTCAACTTTAATGATACAGCGAAATGTTTCAAAGAAAAGAGACCCATTAAAAAAGAGATTTATTTCCGTTAATATCTTCGAGAAAATTCTTCTGTGTTCCTGTAATGAGGAAAGCGTCTACGTATCATCGTGAATCGGAAAGCAAAGGAAACGGTCTGAGATTGCCAAAAGTCTTCGTAAATTGTTGCCAAGGCGACTCACGAAGTACTCGAGAATTTTAGAAAAAAATCTAAAAAGAGAATTGGGGAAATGGAGTGGTTTGATGAAAATGATATTTTATTACTTTATTAATTGAAATTGTGGTATCAGATAATGTTGGTTATTGAAATGCTAAAAGGATAAAATCTCGAATGTCTCAATTCTAATATCAATCTAAAATTTAAATAAATAGATTGATTGATTTTAATCTTGAAACAGTAAATGTAAGGTCTGTATACAGACCGAGAGCTTTTAAGATATACCAGCATGCTCGCAAGCCATAGAGTTCTTCAAAGCAGATCATCATCATATCAGCTGAAAGACGTCCACTGCTGGACATAGGCCAAAAGACCAAAGCAGATATTGATTATTCATTTAATAATAATTATTGATATTTAAGCAGCTATTGTTATTTTTAGTTTTGATGTAAGCATTCCACGGTTTAAACAATGCACCTGCCATGTTGTCTCTTCACCACCCTTGGTTGACTAGTAGAGAATGCCTAAGGCATTAAGTCTGCCATTATACCTTTGTGCATGCAGTTTAAATAAATAAATAAATTAGTCGTCGCCAAATCAATACCAAATTAACGAGTAACATCTCACTTAATCCCTGTAGGTAAATATTGTTTTAAACAATTTTCCATAAAAAAAAACCATTGAAATTATTTCTTCCTTAAGCTTATAATATAAGGAGATAGAAGCATAATCGTTTGATGGTATCCTCAATACATTAATTTGATACCGTCTTTACCGTCTCATGAAGGTTATTTATTGTCCCTATATTATTAATCTTTTATATATATATAGATCACAGAGCACACAACCAGGTTGTATGCTCCGTGATATAGATATACGTACATTCGCTTCCAGATTGCCCTCACCCCCTCTATGTGTGTAGGTAAACCCATTTTATATTGCCAAATAGACGAATTTAACAGATAACCCTATTTAATGCGGTCCCTCTCGGAGGGGTAAAAATGTGACATTGAAAAATAAGGGGGTAAATTGCCTTTTAAAATTATGTAAATTCGTTGACATGAGATCGCCTCCACGATGACGTAGCTTTGATGTCCGCACATAATATTAGATTTAATTTTCTTCTACTTTGTGTTTTATGCATTATTTTCTGGTTATCAACATGATTTGTTTATACCTAAACAGTTCTAAAATTCAGGCCTCGCCAGCAAAAGGTTATTCTGTTGTGGTAAACATTTTGGCTCAACAACATAAAGCTTAGCTAAGGTAGGGAAAATTATAAAATTATAATAATACTATCGTAAATAGCTAGATGTTTGTTGTGTTTTTGTGTATTCTAACAAGACCGTATTTTTTGCTTCAGGTAAATACGCCCACAATAACGACTGTCGATAAATAACAGTAAGTAGAGAATACGATAAAATAAAAGAAGAGAAATTCTGTTCTAAAAATGTTCTGACGTTGTTTGTTTTTTACGTCAAAGTCTGTAACCTTAGTACAACGCCATCTATGAATTTCTTGTTACATCAGTACAACGCTTTACAGCGCCACCTAGAGGGTTTACTCGCAAACAGGCTCAGTGAAACAAGAGCCGACATCTGTTGGGTGGTTTGAAACAGTTGTGTAAGGGTTGTTTGCTCCTACCCCGACTGTGCGGGGTGCCTGAGCGAGTATTTTTCAGATTAGTTGGTAGATGGCGCCTGAATACACTTAATAGCAGCTATACCATGTCACATGGCACTGTCACTATCGGTGCCTCCACCAAGAATATATTTTTCAGTGCGGCAAACTTCATGTTAAAAATAAAAGTATTTGAATCATACGTAGATACGTCATTCCTATGATTGAATCAAATTCATTAGCATCGCAACCATCAACTCAATTGTAGAAATACCACCTAAGATTGGATTAGGACCTATACCAATTATTTACCAGTTTTATTCAAATTACCGAGATAAAAACACTCAATTACTTAGGAACATCTATAGAAACGTATCGAGTTTTGCGACGCAAAAGCACTAGAAGGTTTATGTACTTGTTCGTAACAAAACCGCTGACCTGCCGTTTGCAAATGACAACGCATTTCTACGTCGATGCCAGATACTTTATCCTCACTACGTTTTATAGGTTTGTTTCTGGTCTTGTTTTTATTTCTTGTCAATGTTACGTATATATTATCTCATGCTCTAGTTTCGTAAGCGTAGAAGGGTTTTTGGATTTTGTTGTTAATAAGAAATAGGATTTCCCTATTGTATTCAAATTCACCTTTAACCCCTTCCTTTTGCATCGTTAAAATTATATCATTATTTCTCAATATCATTTCAAGAACACTCATTGCTATACATTTTATATTTAAAAGATATGAGAATAAAGTCTTACATAATATATCTAGTAGAAATGCATTCCTTGCGAAGTATGTGTGGTGTAACTTCAAATGAGGTAATAAGACAACGTTGTGGTTTAAAAGAAGATGTAGTGACTAAAATTAAAAAGAGTATGTTAAGATGTTTTGGCCATGTTGAGAGGATGAATGAAAGGCGACTAACGAAAGGTATTTAAAAGGCAAACGTGAATAGAAACGCCGGGAGGGGACGCCCTAGAAAGACATACATAGACCTTATAGGTGATGTTCCTCAGAAAGGCCAGGTGCGCAGTACTCATAACCGGCGTGTACGTATGACTAGATGTATGAATGTAAGTGAAGCAGAAGAAGTATGTAAGGATCGTACCAGGTGGCATTCTGTAGTTTCTGCCTACCCCCTTGGGAAAAAGGCGTGAGTTTATGTATGTATGTATAACATATCTATACTTTACCATTCTTGATCCCATCATCCGTGGTTCCATTCAGCGAGATTATAGTAAATCGACAAAACACAACCCCTCACAAGATCTCTACGTGACAAGAATAAAACTAGTGAAGTAACACTCGCAGACACAGTCGTAAATGACTTTGCTTACTTATGCATACTTTCTCTTCTCCATTTGGTGTGAAATGACACGGTCTCCTTGTAAACCCAATTAGTATATGCCATCATCATCATCATCATCTGCCTAGCCTTTTCCCAACTATATTGGGTTCGGCTTCCAGTCTTACCGGATTCAGCTAAGTACCAGTGTTTTACATGGAGCGACTGCCTATCTGACCTCCACAACCCAGTAACTGGGTAACACGGTACCCCTTGGCAAGACTGGTGTCAGATCTCAAGCTTCTGACTACCCGTAACGACTGTCAAAGATCTTCAAATAACAGCCGGGACCAACGGCTTAACGTGCTTTCCGAGGCACGGAGGAAACTCGGTATGTTGAAATGGTCACCCATCCACGGACCGACCTCATCAAGCGTTGCTTAACCTTGATGATCGACCCGTGCGGCTGTTATTATTTAGCCACGAGCTCCTCAATTAGTATATGCCATCATCATAAAATATTTATACCTTGTCATATCGTTCTTAAAATGTATGTTGCAGCATTTTATGATCCAACACGCGTATCATCTTAATGATGCCAAACTGCGTACCTACTGCCGAAGTTTATATGAAATCAATAAGAAGATCTGAATGAAGAACAAATATTAGAAGTAACTCCATTTATTTACCAAATGTTTTGTTATCATTCACGTGCCAATTTGACTTCCATCGATCCTCAAACATGTCACCAAGTTCCCTAAATACATTAACCTGCAGACATTTTCTTGAAGGGAACTGAAAACATTAAACTGCCGTATTTTCTCCATATTATGACGAAGCCAACGATAGGTATGTCGATGGTGGCGCGAGAAACAAAGTTTTATCAAGTGTAAAGAGTTCGTCGAGACACTCACTGTAATAAGATACGAATTTATGGGAAATTTATATCTTTGTTATGCCGAAAAAATACTTTACCATGGAAGATTTACGCTTGTATCTTTGTTTTATGTCAACGTTTATTTGAACATATTCAGAAAATTACATGTTAGAAGATCTCTAGGTGTACTTTGCAGACAATCTCGTCAAGACAGCTATATTCTCCTGTAACTTATTCTATCTAACTTTGGTAGTAGGTCATATAAAATGTTCGTGTAATACGAATATCAGGTGTAATAAAAACGGCTTCTATAGTTCTATAAACCTAGAACTAAAACTTTAAATGAATGTTACCCTTAACCTTTAACCTTAAAAGAATGATTAAGAAAAAAATATTTCAAAAAGTGCATGAACGAAGTCCGATATAGACACAAAATTTGACCTTAGAGTAATTAAATAGACACAAAATTTGACCTTAGAGTAATTAACAAAGAAAGCATAGTCAAAAGTAAATCAGCTTGGCTCATCATTATTTATAAGTAATTTACCAAGCCAGCAAATTCGTTAATTACCAATTCCTCTGTTTCAAAGTAATTTGAATGCAACAAGGCGTTGGGGTACTAACCCCAACGCCTTGTTGCATTCGAATTAATTCACTTTCTTATTGAGTTAGCTTTGAAGTTTACAGAGCAATTTGAGAGTACAGATTTTAGATTATCGTTTTTGATGTTATCTTTGCTGAATCAATAAGCTTTTAATTTTTAGGGTTCCGTTCCCGACGGGTCCAAACGGAACCCTATTGATATCACTCACGTGTCCATGTGTCCGTCGTCTGTCACACGGGATTTACAACCAAACGGTTGGAGCTACAGTCTTGAAATTTTTACAGTATAAGTATTTTGTTGACCCAAAGCCATACAAAATGTCAAAAAATATTTTAAATGTTTTTCCCATACAAGACAATGGGGGCGTGAAAAAAGAAATTGGCCTACCCTATCGAATGAGGTATCGTTGTTTAGAGCTCGTTGAGTAGATAAATACTGGGTTTTTTCTTTAAAAAAATATTGTAAAACAAAGGAATGAGAAGCCACCAAAGTCTGGTTTTTACAAAATTTTGTTCCGAAGAATTTTCTTAAATTCCTAGTGACCTATGAACTTAAAATTTGTTGATAATATTTATTGTTACGTATATTTTACTAAACAAATACCAATATATTGATATATCAGATTTTTCTTTCAAATTCCCTCATTTTTCTATTACAACCAACTTAATTTTGCGGTTTGGTACGGAACTCTAAATGTGCGAAGTCCAACACGCACTTGACCGGTTTTTAATATATCGTTCTGTAGGCAGCTGCATTCGTAATAATGTCTATGTTTGAAGTAACTTTTTTTAATTTCTAATCACACATACTAACGCTATTAACTAAGTAAAAAATAAAAACGGAAGTGTTAAAGCACTCCTCGTAAAAGCAACGAAGAAGAATTTGTCAGCAGGACTGAAGTACATTAAATTCTTCAGTTTATTACTGGACTCGGCATTACTCTGTTAAACTGTATCACAAGATAAATTAAAATTTCCTGACAACGTGTTTTATAAGCACTTTTAAAAATCTTTGAGTCTTGAAATTGTCGTGGCCCCTCTTAGCATCATCAACACATACTTCATCTAGGAATCTTGACACCGGCTTAACTCGTTCCAACATAGACTGGTTCTTGAGCACGTTCCCACCTACCGCGATCGCTTGACTACTTAAAGAATCGATATCGGTCCCTTGTCCCTACACTCTTGAATATTCTCAATGTCTCGAGAGGTCTGCGTCAGGAGATAAACTTTCTTAATTAGTAAGACGAATTTTAATAAGGTCAACCGTTATTGTTGATTTGTTCACAACAGAAAATTGTTCTTGAACAATGCTGGCTTATGAACTAAGACCAGACTTATGTAATAGACTAGATAGCGTAAGTTAGTGAAGTTCTGCTCATCTTCGTAATACCTAAGTTGGTTGGAATTGGAACACAAAACATGAAAATTAATCGCTTCCCATCAGTACGGATAGTGGTCAAACGCGAGCCAAATGAAAAAAAATAAAGGAGCAAAATCAAAAACGTAGCCTAAAATTGTGCCATATAAAATTTTGCATGCAGTTTCCTTTGAAAAACGGCCGTTAAGTACTCGTAAGTAGTCTTTTAAAGAAATAAAGACAAAAATCCAATCAAACTTTATGAAATTTCTAAATAAACCACTTTAATCTTAGTTTAGAAGTACTTCAGTGGCTTTCGTGAGTCCTCTATAGTACACTTCTAGTCTCAAAGCAGAGAGTCTTAAGTTAATCATATTTCAGTCCATATTGAGAAGTAAGACGCATAACTCTTAGAAGGTTTTTTTTTACGTTATCATCATAAAAAGCGACACTCTAAAATAATTATTATTTAAAATAACGAGTAGGCAACAAGAACTTATAAGGACCTCCCAAAGCAACCTTTGATTTGATACAAAAATGTTGATTTACCAGAAAGTCGTGACATTCAGTAATTTTTGCTCTTAAATTAATTTCGTCGCTTCTTCTCTCAGTCTTGTCGTTTTATTTGTTGCGAGATCCTGTTTGAAGATTTTGATTTATGCAATATCCTTGTGAAGGTCTTGTGTTGCCATGGTTGTTAATAGCTTACTTGCCTACACGATGTAAGCAGCTGGATGTTGCATGAAATATTAAAGGCACGTGCCGACGAACTCTTGTTACGTGACAATAACTTTGTATCGCACATGTTTTATTTGATACAAAAATGTTGATTTACCAGAAAGTCGTGACATTCAGTAATTTTTGCTCTTAAATTAATTTCGTCGCTTCTTCTCTCAGTCTTGTCGTTTTATTTGTTGCGAGATCCTGTTTGAAGATTTTGATTTATGCAATATCCTTGTGAAGGTCTTGTGTTGCCATGGTTGTTAATAGCTTACTTGCCTACACGATGTAAGCAGCTGGATGTTGCATGAAATATTAAAGGCACGTGCCGACGAACTCTTGTTACGTGACAATAACTTTGTATCGCACATGTTTTATTTAACGCGTAGAACTCGTATTGTTGGATTTAATATACAAGTCCTCGCTTCCCGGAATTATTAATTACCGAACTTTGGCTTTAGTGCACAGGCAGAGATGTTATTAAGTCCTGTATTATTGTCCAAGTTGCGGTTACTCCTAGAACTAACGACTGAAACTTTAGAATCGGTTGTAAAATTATAGACACTAAGGCTTCCGTATATTTAATCAAATTTCTCGAGTACCATTGTGTTCCGCTTTTGTCTGACGTTCAGCTTTTAAAATTATCCTCTTCTGTCTTTTTATATTAGTTTTCTGACTTGACACAATGAGTTATTACGGTCACTTAATTAATCATTGCCTTTGGTACTTTTCCTTTTTGAATGTAGAGTAAGAGTCGACGTAGAATGAATGGTTCGTAAAAATATAGGTCTGTTTTGTATTCTAGTTGTATTTGTATCTATTCTCGCCTAGTTCACGATTACACCAATATAGCAGTGGCAAGTGTACCAACCGTGCATCGTATGACAAATGATATTGCGTTGTGGGCACGGCTACAGTTGGAATGCAATATTGTTCTGTCTCTCGTTAAGAGTGCCTGACATTTCTGTTGGAGGTGGTGCTCTGTATAAAAATAAACGTTGTATCTGAGCTCTAAGTTTCAACCGACTGTTACTATTAAAAATACTTGGAATCACTGTTTCTTAGCTATTTCAAATTGTATCAGATATGAAGAACTTTTGTCATTCTTCAATGATTCATTCATAAGATATTCTGTAATATTACAGTCAACAAAGGATTTAAGAATAGCGAAAGCGTAGCAAACAAAATTATTCTTACATTTTCGTACTTTTCATAAGATGGCTTTAAGACCCGTTTTATTAGCCTTCATAATAACTAGAAAAGTTTGCCAACCACAAATGAAAATGTCTTGTTATATCTTAATTATACCTACTCAAATTATATTCGTCTCCTTAGAAATAAGTCATAAACTTAAAGACGACTTCCATTAACGTAGAGCCGCAGTTAATTGACGCGTGCCTCAAGGGAACATTCTAGGTCCCATCCACTTTCGCAGTATATTTTTCTTAAAGAATGTTACACACACTTAAAATGTCAAACAAAACAAGATAGCTGTGACTACTGAGGTTTTCGATTATAGTTTCGACAGAACTCGTTATTGCACGGATGCGGAAAATTCTGGGAAGTTTTCCTACATTATAAACTTATCTTTTATGAACAGTATGTCCTTTAAATATAAAATCAATTTCCTAAGGATCCCTTTTTACGGTAACAAGATGAAAGTTAAGCCAATCTTCTCCAGGAAATAGGTTAACTCAACAAAGACATAAAATTATTGATTACAAAATATTTTTTGTAAACAAGCTTTTTTCCTATTCTACTCAGCAAACCCTTTGATTTGATACCTATATATATCATGGCAGTGCACAAAAAATAACTAGTCCGCATTCTTGGGCCGTCCGCCATATAGGATTTAGAATGACGTCACTTAACTAACCATGCATGGTCGTCCAAACTAAACGTGTATGCAAAATTTCATCATAATCGGTGGAGGATAACTGCTTTAAAATTCAGTTGCAAGATTTGACCCGAACACACACACAAACATTGCAAGTTAATAAAGCTTGTAAAAAGTTATTAAAGTTTTTAGTATGTCGGTATAGATAGATTGAGTTAAACTAAGAATTTAATCAAACTACATAAACTCAAGCAAATTACGATTTTCAAGTTCCAAACGTTAAAAATAAGTAGAGGCTTAAATAAATTAGTAGGTGGCTATTTAAGTAGGCTCGTAATTGCCAAAGGATCTAAAATGCTGATTTAAATTCGCAGACACATTCTCAGTTAGTGACACCTAATCCATACTAATATTAGAAATGAGAATGTACGTATGTATGTATGTACTTACATACATACATACATTGCAAGTAAAATAAAAGCTTGTAATAAGCAGTCACCGTTATCTTTTAACGAATGCAAGGCAGCACTATATCCTTGTAACAGATGCAAGACATGTTTCTTAGAAAAGCATTCCCGTTGAACCAATTGCAGGTTCGTTTGCGTCGTGCTTGTTTGACGTTAACAGACTGTGAAGATTAAACGGGTCCCGTTTTTTCGATGCAGAGAAACCAGTGCACTGTCGGTACACGGACGAGAATATTACAGTGTGTGGAGAAGGATGAATTTGCTATAGCTGCTGCGTTTCAACATGGCTATACCTGTTATTGAGCTACATTATTTAAGTTTCTTAATTTCAAAAACGGAAATAACGCTTTAGTAAATGTAACACACGTACGCAGGTGGCCAAAGCTGCTATGCGCAAGATGTCGAGGATATGGCAAGATAGGAACATCTCTAATAACACCGAGAAGAGACTCGTTAGAATCTTGATATTCTCAATTTTCCTTTACGGCTCCGAATCTTGGGCGATTCGCTCCGTGGATCGAAGATAGAGGCTTTCGAGATGTGGTGCTGGAGTAGAATGTTGCAAATATCATGACAGCAAATCGCACAAATAAGTCCATTCTCAACCAGTTCAACATCAAAACCAGACTCTCCACGATCCGCTACCAAAGAATCCTAAATTACTTTGGTCACATCGCCCGGAGACAGCCAGATAACCTGGAAAAGCTGTTTTTTGTAGGAAAACTGGATGGGAAAAGGCCACGCGGACGCTCACCCACTCGGTGGTCAGACCAGAGGCCTTAGTGCGAGTTTTACTCACGCTTGATTGCGTTAACGTAAACGTCAATTTGTATTGAAACTGGATAAACGCCGTCTGGTGACGGTAAGGAGAAACCTCCCTTTTTGTTTATCTTTTGACATAGGAGATCGTTTACGCTATCACGAGTGAGTACGATAGAAAACTCGAAATAAACACACCGATCAGGGCGATTACGGGACTCACGTTGACCTCTGCCCTGAGAAGAGCCGAAGACAGTGTGGCTTGGAAGCAGCTCGTCAATGACTACGTGAAAGCTTTCCAAGACGGGCACGACCTTCAGTAATGAAGACAACAAATAAGAAGAGCAGAAATGTAACACAATACATAGTTTATTGTTCAGATAAAGAGGTATTAAGGAAAGGCCGATGGCCTCACTGTTGCTTTGCTGAATATTGCTGAAACGAAGCTACAGTAATTTTAGATCTGCTTGATCATGTTACGTCATAGGCCATAAAGGTACCTAGCTAACAAAATCCTCTATCTAACAAAATAATAAAACTGAACATTCTACATTACTAGTTACCTAATATTAACCTTCTTGTTTTCTCTAGTAAATGAAATGTCTATTTGTGAAGGTTTGTCTATTTATTTCATTCATGCGGTAAAGGTAAAGTGACACTATGTTAGCTAAAAGGGGCCTGTACTTAGCAGATTAGATGTTAGAGGCTGTAAATGACGATTTTGAGTGGACGAACTGACCAAGCGTTTAGTGTGTGTGATCAGCAATATTCTGGGTTGAGTTGTTAAGATGCTTGCGTAGTTCTTTACTTTTGTGGTGGACAGTGTTTGTTGTCACTTGTTTACGAGATTAGGTGTTTAGAATGTCTTTCAAATGTCTTTCTGTTTAAATTTTTACTTATCGGGAAGTCTTTTTCGTCATCAAGTTTCGGACTTTATTTTTAGGGTTACGTTCCTCAATAAGAAAAGAAGGAACCCTTATAGGATCATTCGTTGTCTGTTTGTTTGTCACAGCCAATTTGTCCCGAAATTACTGGACCGAATATTTGAAATTTGGTACACATATTATGTTTGTCGGTCGGTGATCCAAAGACGGACATATAACGTAAATAAATGAATTTTCACTTTCGGGTGTAAATTTGAAAATTATAAATAACAAAAGGTAACTGTAGGTATGGTGTGACATCTCAAATAAAATGGCTTATTGTGAGAATTTCAAATGTATTTATTTTATAATTTTAACATAAATAGTTCTGAAGTTATTTAAGAAAATAGGCGAAAATTGCTCCTCACCGAAACTACTGGGCCAAAAATTTTAAAAAAGTACAGAAAATAGTTCTTCACTTTTCAGATTATAGGAAAACCTATAAGAATTCTGTGTTATTTAAAGTAATATAGTAAATTTCTCATTATTCTATCTGGGTTTATGGACTTCACTAATCACTTCTTCGTGCGCTATGGGCGCACGGTTGGCGCAGTGGTTGAACGATTGACTGCTGCGCTGCGTGTCACGGGTTCAATTCCCGCTCGGAACAAATTTTTGTATGACCTACCTACCTATCAACCCTGACCTACCTATTTGAATGTTTGTTTGGCTCTGGGTGTTGTATATGTGAGTTTTCCTAGATAGAAATTCCTAGTGTGGGACAAAGTTTTTTTTAAACAAACAAAGCAAAACTAATGGTACCTTTTTTTGTGAATATAGCTGTTTGTACGTAACCCTCGCTGCCCGAGTCCATTTAGAGTGTATTTCTCTTCTTTGCGAGTTCATCTTTACGATTTTAATATGTGGTGTATCCAATAACAAGTACAGAAGTTATATCATCTTAAACTTTATAAGTTTACTCCAAGTTCACTTTGCAGTTTATGCTTAGTAATTTTCACTGCTGAAGTTGTTTAGAGATTTTATAGAAGCCATTCGCATATCTTTACTGCATTGTTTTACTGCAGCCAGTAAGTATCGTAGATATCATACACGGAAAGTTAAGCATCTTATTTTATGTAGTAGGTCATATAAAATGTTAAACTATTATTTTTAAAGTTATTTATATACTTAACTAAATATTTTTATGCCTTCTAATAAATTTTAGAGCGACACACAATTTGAAAAGCGTAGGAATAAAGTATAAAAAGTCGTATCGATCGTTTTTATTATGATGAAAGTATTTTGTAGTATTTACTAGCAGTGTTACATACGTAATCGCTAATATTATAAACCTTAAGAGTTTGTTTGTTTAAACGCGCTAATCTCAGGATCTACTGGTTAGAATTGAAAAAATTGTGTTGGATAGTCCATTTATCGAGGAAGGTTGTAGGCTATATAACATCACGTTATGATCAATAGGAGTGGAGCATAAATAAAATATGTTGCAAAAACGGGAAAAAAAATATTCCTTTTTGAGTGCTTCCGTTGAGTGCGCTGCGTAAACGGTTAAAGTAACGTAACCATTTGACGAGAGCAAAGCCGCGGGGGACATCTAGTAATCTCATAAGGTCGCAGTTCTCGAAATCGACAAGCAGGATTATACACATGCGTAATATTTCCATATTGATTAACACAATATAACCACTATAGACACAGCGTATTCGAACGGCTACAAGCTATGACTGCCAAATAGCTTTACAGATAATGCCTTTGCAAGCGAGGTAGTAAGCCCATATCGTATAAACAATGCAATATCCCATTTCTCCGGCTTAGTGAACAGGACATGGTTGAAAAGAAGAATATATCGCATGTATTTACCTTGCAACGATGTTGCATTAAATGGCCAGATATAACGCGCTAATCTCAGGATCTACTGGTTAGAATTGAAAAAATTGTGTTGGATAGTCCATTTATCGAGGAAGGTTATAGGCTATATAACATCACGTTATGATCAATAGGAGCGGAGCATAAATGAAATATGTTGCAAAAACGGGAAAAAAATTATTCCTTTTTGAGTGCTTCCGTTGCGTGCGCTGCGTAAACGGTTAAAGTAACGTAACCATTTGACGAGAGCAAAGCCGCGGGGGACATCTAGTAATCTCATAAGGTCGCAGTTCTCGAAATCGACAAGCAGGATTATACACATGCGTAATATTTCCATATTGATTAACACAATATAACCACTATAGACACAGCGTATTCGAACGGCTACAAGCTATGACTGCCAAATAGCTTTACAGGTAATGCCTTTGCAAGCGAGGTAGTAAGCCCATATCGTATAAACAATGCAATATCCCATTTCTCCGGCTTAGTGAACAGGACATGGTTGAAAAGAAGAATATATCGCATGTATTTACCTTGCAACGATGTTGCATTAAATGGCCAGATATAACGCGCTAATCTCAGGATCTACTGGTTAGAATTGAAAAAATTGTGTTGGATAGTCCATTTATCGAGGAAGGTTATAGGCTATATAACATCACGTTATGATCAATAGGAGCGGAGCATAAATGAAATATGTTGCAAAAACGGGAAAAAAAATTTTCCTTTTTGAGTGCTTCCGTTGCGTGCGCTGCGTAAACGGTTAAAGTAACGTAACCATTTGACGAGAGCAAAGCCGCGGGGGACATCTAGTAATCTCAAGGTCGCAGTTCTCGAAATCGACAAGCAGGATTATACACATGCGTAATATTTCCATATTGATTAACACAATATAACCACTATAGACACAGCGTATTCGAACGGCTACAAGCTATGACTGTCAAATAGCTTTACAGGTAATGCCTTTGCAAGCGAGGTAGTAAGCCCATATCGTATAAACAATGCAATATCCCATTTCTCCGGCTTAGTGAACAGTACATGGTTGAAAAGAAGAATATATCGCATGTATTTACCTTGCAACGATGTTGCATTAAATGGCCAGATATAAGGCAAAATTAGACCTGTGGCAACTAAGTCCATGGCAAATCACCATTTCGAATTCAATCAGGATTTTGTGTTAGCTAAAAAGCTTATCTAAATAAAAGGTAAACTTTTTTGTTTTTACTGGGTAATATATGATAGTCTGATACGATTAAGAAAAGTCTTTTCCCGATAGAAAGATATGCTACCTACATAATTAGTATCACTACTGTCAATCGGGGTGGATGGGAATAAAATTTTAACTGTTATATACTTTATTGGTTTCAAGCAAAGCATCGTTTTTTTAAAATAATTATTTAATTTATTGGAGTACGTACTAAAATGCTACAAACAATTTTTAAATAACGTAAAAATTATCTTCAAACTTTTGTTTATATTCACCCCGTTTGACTGTATCTGCTTGAAAAAGTTATAGCTCAATATTTCAACATTCCAATTAGTTTAAAAAAAAACACATTGTAGATTTTCGTTACAAAAAATTGTAACCAAAATAGGTAGCTGTACTTCAAGATATATTTTGGTAATGATTGATAGAGTACGTAGAGAAAACACAGCGTAGGAATTTTCTTATGTGTGAAACCTTTACAAATTATTCGATCACTTTTGATAGATAGTTCACGCGGGAAATGGCGAATATTTCAGTAATCCACTTAAGCTTGTGATATTCTAAGGTCGACTTGTAGAAAATGCCTAAGGCATTAAGACTGCCTTTGTACTTGTGCATAAAGTTTTAATAAGTAAATAAATATTAGTGTTGGCACAAAAATTATATTTAGGTACTACCGCTTCTGCCGCGTGAAAAGTGTTTTGTTGTCCCAAGAGAACATATTACCAAGATAAAAAGAATCTTATGTGCTATTCCAGACTATAATCTATCTCTATGCCAAATTTCGTCTAGATCCGTTCACCCGTTCTGGCGTGATTGAGTAACAAACAAACATACATCCATCCATCCAAACTTTCACACTTATAATATTAGTAAGATAATTGATGTATCACCTGCCTAGTTTTTTAACACGTTCCTTATATTATTTGCTTTCTTGTTTTGTATTTCATGAAATCTACATTGATTTTAAAATAGCAAGGGTACACCACATATTCGCCCTCGAAGTCTAATAAAATAAGTTTGAATATATAATTTCGGCCGCGACTTACAAGTTGTAGGTCGGGGGTTCGAGTCCAGGTAGGCGCTTTACTTTGTGTAAATTATTTCATCACCACTGCTCTCAAAACGATGAAGGAAAACATCGTGAGGAAACCGGCATGTCCTAGAACAAAAATTCGAAGACATGTGACATCCACCAACCCGCACTGGACCCGCGTGGTGGATTACGGCCCATTCCCTCTCACAGAGAGGAGGCCTGTGTCCCAGCAATGGGAACATTAATAGCCTGATGATGTGATGTGATGTGATATAATTTACAATTACAAGTAACTACAGTATTATGAACAAAGTACATAAACTTTCTTGTTTTATATAAATACCAGCTGTTGCCCGCGAATTCGTCTGCGCGAATTAGTACTTCGTATAGCCATTTTTTTTATACTGCGCCATAATATAGCTGTGCGGGCCGCCTTACTTGAGAAATTATTAGTTTACCATACAAACTTCCATACCCCTATCCACCCTCTTAGGGAAGGTAATATACAAACAGACAGACAGAGTTACTTTCGCATTTATAATATTAAGTATGGATTGACGACGATCATGATTTATAGTATCTCTAGCTGTTTATGTAATGTTTCGCAAATCGGATTTTATTTTGTCGACTTTTAATTTAGCTAGAAATAAAATTAGATACAAAAAATCTGATTTACTGAAGGCAGAAATCTAAGCTTCCCCAGACAGGTGCGGCCCAATCTTGTGATGACGAGGCGGCAATGCCTTTTCCTGGAAATTGTTCAACGGATATTACTATTATCATCATTGTCGCATTGGCGCGTCATGTCTATTTAATCGGCGATATTTAATCGAATTTTACTAATAACGTGTACTAGTAAATAGGTTACTTCTAGCCAAGCGTGCTTCACCGTCGATCACATCATCGCTTACCTTTTGGTGAAACAGTTGTCAAACACGAACCTATCAATAACAAACATACAAAAACACCAAAATACCTATCGGACAGATACAAAACAATTATCACGAAATATTACGTTTTCCCATTCGGCACTTAGAACAAAATAGTCTGCAATATGGGTCACTCCAACCTGTCACTGGTACTGCAATATTGCATTTTTTAAATGGAATCCCGGATATTGAAGTTTGTAGCTTTATCTGTTTTCTCTATATAACCCTATAAAGGAGAAAATACAATATGTAATAATACTCTCAAAAGTTGTATTCGTCGTACCGATAACTAAGTATGCAGATGAGAGACAAAGGATAGTCCTTATAACAAATTTCATTGTCAAAATCAGAACATTTACAAGATTTCTTAGTCCGAGACGGAAAAAGAGGGGTGTTATAAGTTTGATGTGTGTTGCTGTGTGTCTGTCTGTGGCATAATAGCTCCTAAACGGATGAACCGATTTTGATTTAGACTGTTTTGTTTGAAAGGTGACTTTGTCTAGAGTGTTCTATGCTATAGCTATGTTTGGTGAAAATCGATTTGCCGTTCAAAAGTTATGGGTTGTTTTCTGTTTGAAACGGAGTATTTTCGCAAGATATCGTGTCATAATTACGCGTTCGATAGATTGTTGATCGAAGCGTGTCTACTACTAGATAAATTATGTAGTTTAAAAAGTATGAAATAAAAAATATGCCAGAATTTTAGGAAATTTTTAATTTTTTCTTGTTTACTTATTAATATCAATGACTTCAGTGTCAGTCATACAAAGTGTACCCACTAAATCCATTTTATCTGTCGCTGATAATATGTAGAACTAGCTGTCCCACGCGGCTTCGCCTTCCTCAACTGGCTACCTACCTACCCATCTTCTACCCTACCTACCCTACCCTACCCTACCTACCCTAACCTACCTACCCTACCTACCCTACCCTACCTACCCTGCCCTACCTACCCTGCCCTACCTACCCTACCCTACCTACCCTATCCTACCTACCCTACCTACATACATGATTGTTGCGTAACTTAAACCGTTTACGCAGCGCACGCAACGGAAGCTCTCAAAAAGGAATATTTTTTCCCGTTTTTGCTACATTTTTCATTTATGCTCCGCTCCTATTGGTCGTAGCGTGATTTTATATAGCCTGCCTCGATAAATGGGCTATCCAACACAAAAAAAAAATTCAATTACAACCAGTAGTTCCTGAGATTATCGCGTTCAAACAAACAAACACTTCAGCTTTATAATATTAGTATAGATTTACGTTATTTCTTCTTTGTTTATAATACCGTTGACAAATCTCAAAGCTCCACAGTGCAGTACTGAAAAAACTCCAGCATATCCAAGAAGCCTCAACCAACAAAACCAATGATACTGTAATAAGTTTAATCACTCTTTTATCGGTACAGTTTGCAACATAAGCTTCGAAACACTATTTAATTAACATAACAATCTGCTTTCAGATCAGTTAGATCCGTAAGTTTGATCATTACTGATCAGGGACGATAAGAAACTTAAGTGGTTTGTGGTAAGTGGCTGTTGTTGCTGACGGTACCAAAAATGTTCTTTTAGCGAATATAGCCAGATATAAGCCTTGTTTGTAGGATCTCTGTGTGGTCTTTTGCAAACTTTCCATTGCTAAACCGCTTGTCATTCGACCCACGTTGGATTAAGTTAAATTCGTTGTGTTTAACATGAATGTGTCTTCATTTGTAGGGTCTTAAACTTTGAGAATGAAGGATTTGATTGTTTTGATTTCCGTCCCCTTAGAAATAAGATTTTCAATTTTCATTTCATTTTCATGCTTTTTGACTACTTAATTTAGCTAATAGTAGACACGGTTCGATCAACTATCTATCGAACACGTAATTATAACATAACATCTTGCGAAAATACCCCGATTTAAACAGTAAACAGCCCATAACTTTTGAACGTCTGTACCGATTTTCACCAAAACATAGTTAAGAACACTCCCGATAGTGTGTTTACCTTTCAAACAAAAAAAACCGGCCAAGTGCGAGTCGGACTCAAGCATGAAGGGTTCCGTACTTGGTAAATTGCAGTTTACGATTTATGACGTATTAAAAAAAAAACTACTTACTAGATCTCGTTCAAACCAATTTTCTGTGGAAGTTTACATGATAATATACATCATATATTTTTTCTAGTTTTATCATTCTCCTATTTTAGAAGTTACAGGGCGGGGGGTACATTTTACCGTCTCTCGCTCAAACTATTCAGTTTAGAAAAAAAAATATTAGAAACCTCAATGTCATTTCCCCACACGTGGGTTTGATGAAAACATTTTTTTGAGTTTCAGTTCTAAGTAGGGGGAACCCCAAAAATTTATTGTTTTTTTTATATTTTCATGTGAAAATCTTAATGCGGTTCACAGAATACATCTACTTACGAAGTTTCAACAACATTGCTCTTATAGTTTCGGAAAAAAGTGGCTGTGACATACGGACGGACAGACAGACATAACGAATATATAAGGGTTCCGTTTTTTGCCATTTGGTTACGGAACCCTAAAAACTAAATCATAATTTGTTTATCCGTTTAGGAGTTATGATGCCACAGACAAATTTCTGCCATGTAGGTTCTACATGGTAGAAATTTCGAAAAAAAAAACCTACATTACTTCATTTTATTTTAACAAAACGTTGAAAAATTCGCACTGAACCGCATATCAGATTAAGAATCAGCTCGTAAAAACGGATATTTTTATTTAAAATTTCACCAGCAAAGAATTAAGCTTACCGCCGCTATATATAGATCCACATTTACATCCTTCGATAACGATAGCTGGTATCCATTAATTTATTAACAAATAAAACCTCCATCGAGTTATTGGGCATAAAGCAGAGAGGTGTGCCAACATCGTCACGCATCAGTAGCTCAGTGGTTGAACTTAATTCTGAACAAACATGACGTGAATTATGAACCTGTATTTATTTTATTACCATCCAGTTTACCAATATGTTCGAACAACATTTTCTGTACCGAGAATTAATATAAAGCAAAAAGCTTTATGATTATCTGTCAAAAAAATATACGAGTAGTTCGAAGAAAAACCAGGACCGCAATTAAAGGAATGACTACGCACTTTAGCAATGTAACAAAGCCCAGATTCAATTTATCTTTACTGCGCCAGACTTGTTCTAAGACCTACTACCTCTTATCTCATAAAGGAAAATATTTCATATCCTGCTGAGAAAACAAATCGTAACCCAACAATACTTTGTATTCTTTAATACAACAGACATTGTAACATGTAATCTTTTCCGTCTCATGTCGCTTTCAGAAAAATAAGTGAAAACTAACATCTAACATACGTTCGCATTCTATTTTCAAAACACGTTGTTTCCATCAAAAAACTCATTTGACGTCACACTCCCGTAGCTGCCAGTTACATCGAGAGGCAATTTTCGAATAGCAATTAGTTCTAAAACTTCCTATATACGGTTGAAATACGCTGAATTGCTGCTACAATGTGTCATGAATAGCCTGTCTTGTTAGCTGGACATAGCTTTGTCAGAAGACGTATTCATGTCGTCCCCATTAGAGTAGGTGCAGACAGAAGGCGCTGTTTCAAAGCATCGGTTATTTCGCACGTTCGTTAAAATGTTACAGTTGAAATCAGTTTTGCTTGCTGTTCTTGTACCAATGTGTGTTTTTGTGTGTCCCTCGTTAGTGCAATACCGTTTATCTGAAGTAAGGTGACGCAAATTCAATCTATTCCCATTTTCCCTGATGATGTGTTTTTGATTTGCAATGTGACAGCAGAAGCCATTTGTTGACGTGACGTGCGTATGTTTAGAATGTATGCCTTTTTATTTTTCGTGTCGCTTTCGGAGTAAGTACTGCTACAAATATTTGCTTATCTCCAGTAAAATATACGTGGGTACTCGTCAAAACGTCTGTTACATACAAGTGATTGATGTTTTCTGTAGGTAGTACGGTATACAATACCGTGCTTAACACCTAGATACATACTACAGCTCAAGTTTTTTCTGAACAGAATAGCAACTTAACAAAGATTGCTCGACAGTAAAAAAATATTTTACACTAGGTACACCTGATTTTCTACTCTTTTAAAACACTCATCCAGCTTAAACGCTACTTAAAAAATCTATTTGGAAGTTTTTAAGCTGTAGTAAAAAAAAAGTCTTAAGTAGTTTCTCTGTAATATAGGGCAGCGGTGTTCCCGAGGGAAGGATGTTGATGGCACATTACATTCAGTCGGTGCTTGGGAACGAGCCGTGAGGCCGCGTCGCGCGTTGTGCGCATGGCTTACGACGAACGTACAACTTGTTCGAATAAATTATCGGGCAACTAGCTTATATATTATTAAAATTTTATTTATTAAATATATTGAGATTATCAAATAACAGTTATTAAAATTTTATTTGTTTGAAAAAATAATTTTTGCGCGCGGGTGTTTCATAGTTTTCTTTTGAGGACTAAAATATTTTGTTAGTAAGAATGAGTTAATTTACTATATGAAAGATGGATTAAATTTAAAGTGAAACAAATGGATTCTGACGGAATGAAGTAAATGATTTCGTAATGCTTTGCTATGTAAGTTCATTTTTAATAACTTATTTATTAGTTATTATTTTATGCCATAGCTACGATCAAGGAGCATTGTATTTATCATTAAAAAAAATGATTTCTACATTGCGGGTGTATGTCACCTTTTCGAACAATAATTTTTATTCATAACGTTGGCAATAGTTACTTAGTCGGCAAATTAATAAGATGCAACCAAAAATCAACCTTAAGGTTACACTAGTCGATTTTTTTTCCATATAAACGTAGTCTAGGGATTATTCCAATGTTTGACGATGTAAGTTCAAAATAAAAAGTGATGTCAATTTGTCTCATCATCATCTAGCCCTGTATGTAAGCGAAAAAGTAAAAAATAAAAAATATTTTAAAGTTATGAGCGTCGAAAGTTCCACATTTCGACACAAATTTTAACGAATATTTGGGCGCAAATAAATAACATAAGAAGACGGAAAATTGCAAAACGGCGTCCATACAGGGATAGATTAGTAGTTCAACAATGCATATAATTTTATTTTCAAAAGATAGATTTAGTCGTTTTTTCATGATATCTAGACTGGCAAAGGTCTGTTTATAAAATTTCGCGCGCTCGGTTTCGTCCTAAATCATTATCCATTTCGCTACAAATTTGCAAAAGTGTGTATTCGTACGCGAACTAGCTTCCTACTGCTCATCACAGCATCTATCTGTGCATCTTCCGCACTTGTTGTCGGTTGATATAAAATGCATTTTAACGCCGCGCACAAAATAGTTCGTGCCGTCGACTAGTGTACCCTTAAGGTGCTTAATATATTTATTCCTTGACTGAACTTATTTACTCATACACTTCCTATATCACTGCAATACAGAAAAAAGGAAAACACAGAATTTATCATCTTTACCATTCCTACGCAGTCGTAAAAGTCCGAAGGAAAGTTTTATATCAGTAGATAAACAATACTTTGAGCAATCTCTGTCACACACTAGTGCAATTAAGTCAACTTTTAACACGCCATACGTGCCAAGCGTGGGTTAAAGTAGTACTTTGGCAAAAAGTATACATTCAAATTATAGCTCGTTTTTATTTATTTTAGCAGTCTTCAATTTAAATTGTTTCTGATTTAGGTATGTGCCAGTTTCAAAATTTACCTCAGATTAAAAAAAAAACTATCAGTTGTGTAGATATTATGTGGGTGTGTAATGAAAAACTACACTGGTACAATAGGGATGTTTTCTGGGTAGAAAAATGATAATTCTATTTAGTCTGTCAGTAAGATTATCAAATAATATTGGACATGTATTTTTTGCTTTACCAAATCTATAAAAATTACAAAGTTAAAGCGCATCAAATTTAAGGAGTGGGGGCTTGTAACGTCACTAAGGCAGTATAAAGTGTACTAGCGGCGTGACGTCACACGATATTTCATCGCATTATATCGTCGTCACTATGTTTACATGTCAAAAAAAAATACGTGTTCATTATTTTTATTAATGTACCTGACGGACAAAAAACTAATTTTCAGTAAACTACCCTATTAAGTCAAGTTTTAACACACCATGAATGCCAGGCATGGTTCGAAGTGGTTCTCTGTCACTGATTTAATCCATTAAAAATGAAAACGCGTTTCATATTTATTAACGTTTATATTTATTATAGCACTCAACAATTATTACTTTTTTTTGTGTTGTAGGTATTATTATTATAAGGTTTGTGCTATTTTCATTATTTTATCTCACAAAAAAATATTGTCACTTTGAGAGTTTTGTAGGTAGGTATGATACTATATTTGGTAGGTATAGATCTCAGTGTGAATGAGTATATGATATTACTTTTAAATATAATTAGCGTTCACTATAAATTAAATGATTATTGAATTGGAAGACAGTCAGCAAGTAAATATGGAAAAGCGAAAAATAGGCACTATTTGTGTACCTTATTTTTTATTTTTTTGATCAATTATACACTGAATCCTACCCTCTATTAAGGTCTCTCTCTATCACTCAAAAGGTTTGCTGAAAACTGAAACTTGAGTTAGTTCGCATTTGTACATGCCCTCGATTTCTGGTTTAAGGTGCAGATGCCCGCCCCTCAGTAGCTGATTTTAAATGAGAATGACGTATAAACGGAAAGTAGTAATTACAAAAAAAAATAAGACCATTTTCTTAATAATTTGATCGAAGAAAAATTTTTTTTTTTTTTTCTTGTAACATAAGTAATTAATTTGCAAAGTTGTGTCTGGACACGGACAAAAATACGCCAATCGCACCAAAATTGCCTGGGAATATCTAAATGAAATTTTCACCATCTCAAAGACAATTTATCTATCTACAGTTTGATCAAAGGTTTTTTTTACGTCTTAGAATAATAAGGAAAGTACAAAAACTACTGAATTTTGTGTCGCGCGGGTGTGAAACAAGTGCGCGTTTTGTTCCCTCAAGGTCGTTCGCGATTGTCTTCGTCTTAAGAAATTGAAGTTGATTATTTGTCAAACTCTAGGCTTAAAACCTGTCAAACTTTGGTATTACAGTAGGGTTTGGCAAGTTCCAAACCCCAAAGTCGCCCAATAATTAATTCAGAGACCGAATAATAGGTTTGATGTACAATAAATAATTAGAAACCGTTCAATCAACTCATATTAATTCGTATTAAAAAGTAAACCATTTTTTCATAATAATTTTATAGTTAGCAAAATTGGTAATCTCTAATTAGTTCCAGCGAGTTATTCTCAGTGTCAGCTCTTCAGTACAGACGAGATTAGTACGTCGTCATCTTCCTTTGATTTCAAAGGTATTTTATCCTCAAAAGACTTAAGATTGTACGCTACTTACTATAACCACAGATTATTATAAGTACATAATTCCTTTTTCGTGTTGCATAGTAGTTTAATCTTCGACATAGTTCTACCGAAGACTCTAGACCAGTGATTTTCAAATTGAGGGACGCGACAACATATAAATGGGGTCGTGAGTCCAGGGGGTAGTAGATAGAACTACGTCGTCCGCGCACATCAAGCATTGGAAATCAAAAACTATTCTGCTTCCAAATATGATAATAGATAATGGCATACCAAAGTCTTTATTTTGGGTAAATATTTCAAAATATATACCAATATACTGCTTTTATTTTTAGCAGTTGTAGTTTTCGAAGAACAGGAGAGGAGCTCGTGGCTAAATAATAACAGCCGCACGGGTCGATCATCACGGTTAAGCAACACTTGACGAGATCGGTCCGTGTATGGGTGACCATTTCAACATACCGAGTTTCCTCGGTGCCTCGGAAAGCACCTTAAGCCGTTGGTCCCGGCTGTCATTTGAAGATCTTTGACAGTCGTTACGGGTAGTCAGAAGCTTGAGATCTGACACCAGTCTAGCCAAGAGATATCGTGTTACCCAGTTACTGGGTTGTGGAGGTCAGATAGGCAGTCGCTCCATATAAAACACTGGTACTTAGCTGAATCCGGTAAGACTGGAAGCCTCGGAAGCAGGTATCACATTGACTGTAGATACTTTTTCGATGTAGGTATATTTTTTAATAAACATTTGATTCAATCATCTGAATCAACCTTCAGTTGATTTTTGGACTTATTATTCCTTTGTTTCTATTTGTATAACAGTTCTACGGTAGATTTTAAGTTAAGCATACATGTGGAGTCACAGTAATCTTGCGCCAAAATAACCTCCACACTTCCTTAATCTTTTCTGTAAAAAAGAAGGCTTTTGCTTAAGAATGTTTGTAAATGACTGTTAGTTACCTATTTACAGAAACAGAAGGAGAGCATTTTCATTTTAGGCAGTACGGAGGCGTGACAAAAAAGCTTGGGAACCTCTGCTCTAGACAAAGTGTCATTCTGTTAGCGATGGCGATGGTCGAAATGCCAAGGGATTCGATAGCGCTTGACATTTCCATACATTTTTGAGTATTTTCCAATAGAAGAACCTCGAATGTGCCTTCTATTCGTCTTGATTACGCATTCCATATTTATCTACGTGCCGACCAAACACTTTTTAGAGTCCCGTACCCAAAGGGTAAAAACGGGACCCTTTTACTAAGACTCCGCGGTCCGCCTGTCTGTTTGTCACCAGGCTGTATCTCATGAACCATGATAGCTAGACAGTTGAAATTTTTTCACAGATTATGTATTTCTGTTGCCGCTATAACATAAATAGGACATTACAAGATAAATATTTAAGTGGGGCTCCCATACAACAAACGTGATTTTTTTGACGTTTTTTTTTCCGACTCGCACTTGGCCGGTTTTATACTTACACATATACATACTTTGACTCACCTTCTGTGTTTATACTATTTTATTGTTATTAATTTTATTCTATTGTGATTATTTTTTTAAATATTGTTTGTTCCGTTTCCGTGAGTGTGTCCGGGCCATCAACAGTGGGCCTTACCAGAATACCAGCGCAGCGTTATTTTCTTTGAGATTTCACTGTATATGCTGAGATAGAAGCCTTTTTGGTCTCGTACGGGGTTTTTATTTTTTTATTGTTGTTTGTTTTTGATTTTGCTAATCTCGTGTCTCCTTTGCGGTCACAAATAATATATAATATTTATATATTATTTGTGACCGCAAATATAATAATATTTTCTTCTTTTTTGTCTGTAGGATAGTTAAGGTGGAAACAGACTTATAAAACTCCGTGTTACACAAAGTCAATATAACGTGCATTTTATATCGTAAAGATACGTTTAGTCAAATGGCCAATGAACGCGCGTGGTTTAGTATTGGGTGTTACACGTGTTCCGACGGCTTTTGCGTTATTATTTGTGTAGGTAACTTTATGATTTCGTCACAGCTGAATTCTACCCCGTTGCCTTCTAAGAATGTTAAACTTATAATTGATATTTGTTCACACGTTATGATTGCTTTCAGCTTTTTAAGGCCTTAAATCTTACCTTAAGAAGTTCCTAGAATACTTGAAGTTATATATAAAGGGCTCTATTAAATGTTTGGCTTGTATGATTTTATCAAGGAATGTTTTTTTTCATGTTCTGTGTATTTTAATACTTATTTAGGTCCTTTGAAGAATAAGAATACTAGATTGATGGGTAGCACTTAAAGTATTAAAAATATCCGAACGCCTGCTGGCATATTTTTTTATATGACAAAATGATAGATCGTAAGTACCTATGTATATCTTCTCTTCAGGGACCTATCCAATCCGTACGTAGAAGTTAGCCAGTTATAGAGGTTTGTCTAGACAATTTACCAAGTTGTTTAGTTGAATCTAACTAAGTTGTATGTCCTGACCAAACGATTGGCTCAATTTGAAGCCCCTAAGCCTCTAGAGGCGCCAGACTCGCGTCCTTATCTGTAGGCTTAGCTGAAGAAAATGTATGAACACTTGGTAAGTAGGCTAATGAAAAGAGCCTATTCAAGTAGAACATTAGTTACTATTAAGGCTCATCGTAAATTAGGCATCTGCCCGCTTAGTAAGACGCGTCTAAAGATACTTAATCATTGCTGTGAGCGGATGGTACCAAAATATCGTGATCGTGTTTTGTTTGAATGTGAAACTAAAATCGATTCATATTGATTCAAAAGTTATTTCAGTCCAGCATTTGAATTCGGTAATACTTGATAATTTTAGACCAATTATAGTGGCTGCTCTATTCAAATCCAGCAATGGAAAGGGCTGGACTGAAAAGTGTTAACATGCCAAGTCTAATATCGATCGAGTATTATGATTCCAGCACTTACTGGATTAAAATACTGGATCAAGGTGAATTATTCTTAAAACTCAGTAGACCGACGATCTCTGCACCAGTATAACTAAATCATATCCCCCTTTACCATCACCTTTATTTCAACTGAAAGACGTCCACTGTTGAAAATAAACTCACGACAAGCGTCGTCGCTACATCGACCGATGCATGTTGTGCTTCTCATATTCAGCTTGCTTCTCCTTTAATGGATTTAAATTAATATACTAGTTAGGTACTTGTCTTGATTCCGATATTCAATACTTCGTCAATATCGTTACGATGAAACATTCGCTGATATCCATAAATCTTTAATTGATGGCAATTTAATTATAAAACATTTCGGTAGACCAGGCAATTTCAGTTGGAAATTATTCGTCAACGGAAGGAGGTAGGTAATTGATGAGTTGTGATTATCCGTTTGAAATTTCATTAGAGAAATGTGAAGTTTCTGATTTATAGACTAACACGTGAAAACGTATCAAACTGACAGTTCACATTTATAATATTAGTATGGATTAGGAGTTCATAAGTAAAATTAACTAAAACTAGAGTCGATCGAAAAGCAGGCCAAGAGACTCATCGGCAATGAGACACTGGTCAAGACACATCGTTGCCAGCTTGTCGGCTTTTTATTGGTTACATTTCGGCGATGCGCTATCGGTACATGGTGGACCTCCCACCCATACGCACAAAACGTTTTGGGAACACTTTTATTATGCGTAAAGCTAAGGAGTGGAATTCGGTTCCGGAGTCTGTATTTCCCAACAGCTACAATCTAGGGGTCTTTAAGACAAGAGTGAATAGGTTTTTTTCCAGGCAAGCGTGATTCACCGTCGACCACATCATCGCTTACCATCAGGTGAGATAGTGATCAAACGCGAGCCCATAAAGCACAAAAAAATCGCTTTCTAAGAATGGGCCTTCAAAATAAGTGGCAAAAATTCTTAGGAAATTTAACAGTATTTATGGTAGGTACTTTGCAGACATACGTACTTTCTCATTTCTAATATTAGTATGGATTAGGTGTCACTAACTGAGAATGTGTCTGCGAATTTAAATCAGCATTTTAGATCCTTTTAGAGCCTACTTAAATAGCCACCTACTAATTTATTTAAGCCTCTACTTATTTTTAACGTTTGGAACTTGAACATCGTAATTTGCTTGAGATTATGTAGTTTGATTAAATTCTTAGTTTAACTCAATCTATCTATACCGACATACTAAAAACTTTAAGAACTTTTTACAAGCTTTATTAACTTGCAATGTTTGTGTGTGTGTTCGGGTCAAATCTTGCAACTGAATTTTAAAGCAGTTATCCTCCACCGATTATGATGAAATTTTGCATACACGTTTAGTTTGGACGACAATGCATGGTTAGTTAAGTGAAATATAATATGGCGGACGGCCTAAGATGGCGGATTAGTTAGTGTTTGTACACAGCCATGATATGGGTATCAAATGAAAGGGTTTGCTGAGAAGAATACGAAAAAAGTATTTAATTCATAATTGTATTTAATCTCTAGCTGACATTCGTAGATATGTAAATGAAGTGAGATGGCAAACTTTGTCACGTTTTCGTAAACGTAGGTCTGCCTGACAATATATTATCGTGCGCCTTCCCCAAGCGATCGT
Organism: Orthosia incerta; assembly: GCA_948252205.1. Taxonomy (NCBI): domain Eukaryota; kingdom Metazoa; phylum Arthropoda; class Insecta; order Lepidoptera; family Noctuidae; genus Orthosia; species Orthosia incerta. The sequence continues at coordinate 7,306,589 of OX411757.1, read as the reverse complement.
TTGTATGTTCTGCACCAATTTGCGTAAAGCACAATCGGAGAAGACTATTCTGGCTGGCCTTCAAGATATATTGTATAATACTTGGTGCACGGATTGACGGATAAGACTTTATTGAGATCATATCGCATAATAATAATTTTGGAACGAAGTTCCTTATGGCGCGTTGCGAAAGGGGGCTCGACGGAAAAAAATCTAACGAAAAGTTGTAACGACACTTTTTGCTATAGTTGTAAGCCGTGCGGCGTGCGCGTGTTTCGTGCGTGTTCTAACCTATACGCTGTTGTGTTTACGAAGTCGAGAGAGTATATATACATATATATGTATACTAAAGGAACTTCGTTCCATCCGGGTGTCCCTTGACACCTCTCAAGTTTTTATAAATTTTTGTTTCGTTTGTCCAGAAAACTTGTTGTATTCCTTCATACTATAATAGTTTTTCAGACATGGAATCGGTTATTTACCGATATCAATCATTGTGAAACCCATGATTTATATTTGTTGCATTCCAATTGCTTACATCATATGTGATTCTACCTTTATAATATCAGCCACTTGTTATCTAAAATTACCTACAAAAATGCCATATATTTTAAATTGGCACCCGTTCAAATTCTAACTAATGATTTCAATATTTTTCTCTCTCCGATAGCCAACAACTTAAATATCTCATCTCCGTAAGTTAAATTAAAACTTCATAGCTGCCCGTAATTCAACTCGTGCCATATATTGCGTATAATAAATCATCTTAAATTAAGTTTGTTCGTTCTAGTTATTAAGAAACCACTTCACCTCTAAATTGCCGCTTGAAGAAAATCAGATTCTGGCTTCTTAGTTTTATGAAGCACTTGCTTTTGCTCGTGGTTTTACTCGCTTATAAATGAAACTTCTTCATTTTCCTGGATATAAATAAATAATTTACGTTAATTAGGGACTAACACCCGGTCTCTGAATTAAGAATATGAAGTTAAAACGTGTCAAGCTCAACTTTTATGCTATGGTTAAAAGGTGTTCATGCTGCAGTAGAGTTTGACAAGATCTCAATTCAGAAACTGGGGATAATCTGTGTGTTTCATCTAAATTGATTTATCTATCTTCTATAATATAAAAATGAATCGTTGAATGTGTTGCTAAGCGCGAATCTCGAGAACCACTGAACCGGTTTCTTTTTTAGGTCAAATAGATACTACGTCAAAGAAATATAGACTTCAATCTATCAACCTAATAGAGCCTTGAGATAACTAACGACCTTAAATATTGTAAGGAAGAAATGACAGAGCTCACTGATTGCTGAATTTAGTCCGATCCCTTCATAATGAGTTTACAGAACTTCTATAATAGGGTTTCTGCTTCAATAGAAAAGTTGTAAAAGGCTTTTATACTTAGAGATACATAATACGATGTTATTGCGTAATTTCTCTGAGCAAAATAAATCACCTTTCAACACTGGGATGCAAATAGAAAACAATTATTTTCAGTTTTGTCAGTACCCAACACAATTAGTTCCAGTATTAAGCACAAAAGTCAAATAAGATGAAAATCACGCAATTTTGGTTAGAACAGAGCAATATCTAATTTTGTATTATCTTTTTTGTATTCCTTTATTTGAATCCACTTTTCCTTGTTTTCACGTTGATGGATATCTAATGGAATCTCATAAAGTTAGAGCCCCTTAAGGCACAGGCTGTGTCTATATCTGGGACGCTAAACCTTTGTATTACGGTATAGTCTCTTCAGAGCCGGTTTTTAAGGATAATTAATTTACTTACCCGATATTAATCTATTCGAATCATCAATCTTGCGCTATTAGAAGCGATTTTGTTGTTGTTTTTTTTTAAATCCTTCTCTTATTATTTTTGTGGTGACTGTTTTTCTTTATTATGAATATTAGCGTCTTTCGGTTTTGGAATCATGTAGCGGATACTAGGAATATAAAGTTAATTAGAGATAGATTGTGAAAACTATTCAGTATCTCCACCCATATTCAAAGTCCTTTTGAAGGAAACTTCCTCGAATGCACTCAACATCGAAAAAATATCTCGCGTCGAGATGAGGAAATGACTTGTGAGTGTCTTTTAGTTTCGGTATATAATATTTCAGTAACTCAAGTAGTACCTAACCAAAGCGTAATTAGTTAACCTGGTTTTAGTTTGGTGAATAATGGTAACACGATATGTCGCCACTCAGCCGATAAACGTACGTCCAATTTGATGGCTTCCTAATGCCCTGTAGGCTCTTTGAGTATTTGACATATTAAACCACGTAGGTTTAATACGTTAAGCTGAGCCTAGACGAAGATTGTCGATTGTTATTGTGATTGACGTCAGAGTATGGTTAACCACCATTCTCATCAGCTTCAATCTCGCCGCAGTCTGTGTTTCCCGATAGCTACAATCTAGGAGTCTTTAAGTCAAGAGTGAATAGGTTTCTTCTAGGCAAGCGTGCTTCACCGTCGACCACATCATCGCTTACCATCAGGTGAGATAGTGGTCAAGCGCGAGCCTATAAAAAATAAAAAGCCTTCTCCCGTGGCTTTGCTCCCGTAGCCTATCACACTGAAATTGTGTATTTTTTCGAGATAAAATTAGTCGATAAAACTCAGTCATAGTGCTTACTTTGTAGGAAATCATTTTCGTAATGGAATTAGTAATTCCAAAAAATAACTTTTCAAACATCAACAAATAAAAAAGAATACCACTTTGTAATATAACTTCAGATAGAAAGTGAATACCATGTTTCTGAAAAGTATTATATAGACAACCTTGCTCAAAAAATTAACTTTTTTTATTGACAACATATTAGTAATATTTTTTGTCGAATTAGACACATTTAAACATATAAGTGTCACATATTTTTGAAATCACCTCACACCACAATTTTAATATAGCCAGTGAGACAAAAGTGACACTCGCAAGGATGATGATCTCGCAAGGGTGATGATGACGAATCGATTGACTTAAGAATCATCAAAATTGGGCAACGCGTTTGGTGTCTAGAACACCACATAGGAACAAACATACATGCTTACATAGACTGATAAACATTCCCTCCTTCGGCAGTCGGGTAAAAAGAAAGATCTTCAAGACTCTTTCTGGCTAGAGCTACCTGATTTTTCTGCCCATTACTTTTTAGCTTGCATATTTTTCTTATCAATGCCAATCCCATCAAGACCGCCTAAATTCTCACCCATCAAGCATAGTTAAACTTCTATATAATTTGAAGAATAAATAAAGAGCGAATAGGATTCTTCTTACCATCATGTGAGATAGTTGTCAAACTCGAGCGTACCAATATTTTTTTTTATCCTCGCCATTTATGTGTTCAGGAATCGCAAACAACCATGCTTTTCATATAGATGCTATTCCCATCAAAGTCCTTATTAACGCCTAACTGTTACCAGCCTTCACGCATTGTTAAACTTCTATAATTTGCAGACTTTTAGTAAAAACACGCCAGTTATGGGGGAGGAATCGCGAACAAAACGTGTTATTTCCCCAATGAAAACAGGTCGGGGCCTAGCGGGGCCAAATAGTTGATGTGCAAAACTTGTTAAATATTTTAACTGGCGGAGATAACTATTGCAAATTTGATCATACTATTTGACTATAGTGTTGGCACAATTGAATTAGAGAGTTTTTTTTTCACCTCTTATTTACCGAAAGGACTTGACCGCACTAGCAAAGAAATAAAAATAAAAAAACACCCGACCCATTTTCATTTCATGCTACATAATTTATCTAGTAGTACACACGATTCGATCGACAATCTATTGAATACCTCATTATGACACGATATCTTGCGAAAACAACCCGATTCAAACAGCAAAACGCCCAAATCTTTAGAACGGCTGTTCCTATTCTAATCAAACATAGTTAAGTCGCAGGCCACATAGAAATGGCGTCGGGCGCCGGTGGCCTGCGCCTAAGAGCACTCTCGATAAAGTCACCTTTTAACACCACACCACAAAAATACTAAATCAATATCGGTTTATCTGTTTAGGAGCCATGATGCTACAGACAGATACACAAACATACATGTACACACGTCAAACTTATATCATCCCTCTTTTTCCGTCGGGGGTTAAAAACAGAATTGAGGGGGGAAAAAGGGAGAGGGAGGGCTTTGCCCTGCTGTGTGACAATAAATAGGCTACTTTGGTTAGATTTCATCATCATCATCACTACAGCTGAAAAACGTCCACTGCTGGACATAGGCTCCAATCGCCGCCACACTGATCCGTCCTGTGCGTCTTGCATCCACCGGATTTCAACAACCTTAACAAGTTAGATTTACGGAAAAAATATAGTAGTGATCAATTCGTTGATGAATCCATGATAATTCAATTCGGCTTTGTTTGACGGGGTTATTTCCTTTTAGGTGGTTTGTTCATTGTGACATAGAGCCTTTTGAAAGTAGAAATACTTTTTGTCAGGTTTATTTACTGAGAAGAATAGTAGTGGTAAGTTCATCGGTGAATCTATTCAACCATTTGCTGTCCGACGTTAGACAAAAGGCTCTTTCAATTTGTGCTTGTGCATTCTAATCGGAACCAAACTACCTAGGTATATCAACCATGGATTAACGATAGACAAAGAAAAAATATGTAAATTTCGAGGTTTACAAGTTGCCTCCTGAAAAATAAATAGTGTTAGGGGAGTGGTTGCTTAGGAAACAACTTATTTTATGTAGACTGTTATAGATAATACCTAACTTTAGGTTGCTTTACTTGCTGTTAGTAAAAACGGGTATATCACATCTACCATATACGTTTAAGTTTCCTTTCAAACGCACTGTGCGTTACGAAACTTAAAATAATAATAATAAAATTAAATAATAATGTATTTTTCCGTTTTACAAACACCATACTCAATATAATAATCGGTCCCGTGTCCCTAAATCATTGTCTCCGAAAATTTTACCAATGGTCCGGAAATATGGGCATTGTAAAGGCAAATGATTGAGTTGCGTTAAGGCTCCGGTAGACATGCGGTACACCACAATGCTACTATTATGCGTGGACCACTTTTCAAAGTAATCGTTCCATTGATATTAAATTATCTGTGGGTAATCGCTGTCAGTGGAAAAAGTGCCCAGAACACTATTCCCAAGACAGCGATTTTTTAATGCCCAATAACTATTCTGTCTCCCCGTTTTATACGCGCTTGTATATTATTATTATTAGTTTGCAATATTTTAGTTTTACATATAATTTATAATATAAATAAATTAAAAGTAAATAGAGGCCGTATAATAATGTATGATTATAAAAATGTTTGTCACGTTATAGAGTCCCACCTACCCTTTAGTACCCTTTGCAGTTTGAGAAAATTTCCAATTACTGCAGCTTTGTCTAATAACAACAATCTGCGGTTAACTATCCGTTGAACTTGAGGTTCTAATAAGGAAAATTTCCTCTTTGACCGTAGCGTTTATTGGCAACAAACTTATGGATTGGCCTATTAAGATTTCCTATAACATAATTTGTTATATATTGAGCTAATATAAAAGCTCGCTTCCACCAGAAATTACTAAAAATGCAATTAACGCTGAACGTATTTAAGTCATTGTGTCTCTGTCATCTTCAAACGGTTGACTTAATATAGAACGATGGTTAATTTTTTTTAAGCACAAAATGCATTTAATCATTTGTGTTGCAGTTTTATTTTGGTAATGACGGAAAACCCTCAAAAGGCGACTGAGTGGAGTATGGGATTTGTACCTCACTAAAACCACCCCGTTTATCACCTTCAGCACGTAGAACTCCAAAAGGCCACCCCAGAACCCCTCTCTGTGCAAGGCATGTTAGGGCACATCCCTGGGGGTTGCTAGTAGGCCTAAGTACCAATACTTTATTGTACACCAATATTGTTATATCTCTTACTGATCAACCTAATTAAGATGAATGAATTCATCCCTAATCCGAACAGAAGGCTAATCTTTTACAAGTACTTACCTTTCTGTGTAAGTACTTAATAATTCCCACTTCGCTGCTTTACTCCCTCCATTTTCGCTCACAATAATACCTTCATAATCCTTTTAACCACAAAATACAATCGTTTTGTTTATCTTCTATCTGTGAGCCTATTGCTTTTGTTTACAACCACATATTAAACGTGGCTAAGACATCTCTCGGATTAGTTCAGCGGATAATACAGGGCTGGATTTTGTTACAAGAATTAAAATCAAATGTACACTCTCGAGAAATGTAATGCGAACGAAAAATTAAGAGTCATCGTTTCTCGCACTGAAGTCTGTCACTATTTTGATGTTAATCGTTTTATAATAATGTTGGAAACACGAAATCTGCTGGAATAATAATAAGTCTCATGCATGAATTGCATGATGCAAGTATAAATTGTAGAGATCTCTTTAGCTGGAGAAATTACCTTATCAGGCATGCGGAACTCCGCTGGATGCAAGACGCACAGGACCGATCGAGGTGGCGACACTTGGGGAAGGCCTATGCCCAACAGTAGACATCCTTCGGTTAAAATGATGTTGATGATGAAAAGAGCTAAAACATATTTTAATTCTTTGACTGTACACTTTCCGTTCAGTACCAAACGTGTATTTTTTTATAGAATAATTTATTTATTTAATACTTCATGCACACGAAGGTACAGAGGCAGACTTAATGCCTTAGGCATTTTCTACCTGTCGACTTTTGTGTGATGTAGAGACAAATAGTGATCATTGTCTCTTCTACCATATAAATATCATGGCTTTACGCAGTTTGGAAACGTCCAGTATAGTTTTGCATATAAGGTAGAAGATAGAAAGCCAGAGGATTAGGGATGCGCTGCCAAAGAGCCTTCTGAGGTTGGTGCCAATTTAGTATGTAACTGACTATACCAACATACGTTAGCGAGCTAACACTTTACCCTATTTTAGTAATGTATTGCTTAAACTGCCAGAAAGTCAAAATTGATATTTGATTTTCAACAATCGTAGTTTAAGGCGTTAGGAATGGAAATAATTTATTGCATATGAAATTGTGCGAACGGGAAGACACTGCGTTGGACAGCCTCCCACCAGGTGGACAGATAAGCTCTGATAGTGGCAGGAGTCCGCTGGATGCGAGAAGCATGAGACCGGTCAATGTGGCGACGCTTGGGGATCGCTTATGTCCAGCAGTAGACGTCTTTCGGCTGATATGATGATTATGATGATGAAATTATTCCCACAGTAAGGTATCATGCGCATCTGGGAAGACACTGTCCCGGAGCATGCTCTGACAACACTGACTGCGGGACCCTGATCCATAAATTCAAAATCAAAATATTTTATTTCTCATAGGCATGGACTTATGAAACGTCAGAACCCATTGCCATTTGCCATTATATCTACATAATGCATCATACTGCTCACCTCAAAAGCCATTGGAACATTCTGGATGTGATGTAATAATGAGGCGGTGCGATGTGTTCATTAGATTAAACAATATAGGTACATAATTAAATAGCACAAACATTTGGCTGAACTTTCATTAATAGGTGGTTATGAAATGAAATTTTAGGTTTAGTATGTAAATAACATACATACTAACATACAATAATAAATGCTTAAAGTTATAAACAGTACCTATAATAATATGCAAACAAGTTTTAATTACTGCATTAACAGACACAAAACAAACCACAAACTGGATTCGCTCTTGTTACTAAATAGATGGCAATTTATGAACGGTTATTATGATGACGTCAGTGCCTGGCTGCCCTCGATTAGTGGCAAAATTCGATTTATGGCAACCACTAATTCATTACTGAAGGCAATTTACCGAATAGATGATGGAACGTGGAACTAGCCAGTCCATTTTAGCTTCCATTGTGCCCGAATATTACCATACTTATAATAATATTAATGAATTCACTTTTCGATACCACGGAGTTAATGAAAATTCAATAATGCAGTTCCACTGTCGTTTTATTATCTTTCGACAGCACTAAAGTATACATAATTATGTAGTTGAATTTAATGTATAAGCTCGCTTTTTCCCTTTTAAATTAAGTCGTGAATTCGATGAGACAATAAAGAATTGGTTGATACAGGAACCTGGTTCACAAAAGGTCATTGTTGCAAAAGTACAAAGGCTGCAACACATTTTAAATAGTTGGCACGCTACCTTATTTTTAACCAGTGAATCACGAGGCACACTTAACAGAATTTGAAACTATTTCAACATTTAGACCGTTCGCTCGCACCCAAATGTATTATCAACAAAAATGTGACGCTACCCAGTATCAAGAACGGGTCCACGGTAAAGATATCTAACAGTATTGTGAGTCGGCCCTGTCCTTGAAATAAGTGCCTACAAGCGCGCGTCACATAAACACACGTTAGGGCCGCCCGTCTCTACCTACTTGAGTTTCTTTCTAGTTTTGTGATTGTAAATATCTCAGATTCTTTTCTCTAATCTGAGGTAAATATTATATTTTTTTATTATACTTATTTTAAATCTTAATAGGTAATCATTTCATAATGGTATTTTGTCTAAGTAATTAAATAATATATGTAAGTAGCTAAGTACATAAGTAAGTAGATAGCCTAGCCTAGGAAACTACCTAGTAATAGGTAACTCGTGTGTGACTTTATCACCCTATCCACATTTTTATTTATTAATCCAGGTATTTTACTCGGTGGAAAAAGCGAAATACGGACCTGTTAAAACAAGAAACAAATTACGTACTAGTAGGCTAGGATACAGGAAGAAATTCCTAGTGAGGGGCAACGTTTTATAAAAAAAGAGAAGAGAAAAGAGAGAGGTATATTTTTTTTTAATAGTCTTGCCTTTCGGAGGTTCCAGGTAATTAAAAAAAAGGTTATCTCTGGGTTCGTTATAGAAGAATTCAAGCAACCAAAAACAGCACAATATAGTCTATAATTGCTCTCTGCCACATAAAGTAAGTAAGTACTTGTACGTATTTCAATCAAATATTCACAAATCGCACGCTTACTGCTTACAAAACCATCACACCGTTCGTGACTATTTGCGTATGTAGTGTATCGAGTGTTGGCTGAACTCGACGCGCGTAGGTATGACTCGTGTTCCGACCGTTTGTATGAAGATAGAATACTGTTAGATATCTTTACCGTGACAAAGTCAAAGTCAAATGTATTTATTTAAATTGGGTCACAAAGCGGCACTTTTGAACGTTAAAAATTACAAGAAATAAAAATTGATTCTACCGTGCATTCGGAAAAGTAGCTTGTTATGGAGAAGAACGCACAAGAAACTCTATATTTATTACTTAAAAAAAAAAAATGTTTTATAATATAAAAGTGCATACATTAATAGATTCATATACGTGAGGACGATGCACCTAGCACTACTATACTACATATAGGTATAAAGTATTACAAGCACTAACAGGTAAAATCATTCACTTGATAAATAGGAACATGCTTCTCACATACTTACAAATATTGCATACATAGGTAAATTACCTAATTCAACAACAACGGAACAGTGTGTGACTCAATTTTTTTTAAAACAATAAGAATAGAATAATAAAAATAAAGCATTACTATAATAAATTATGAATATAATATAATAATCCGACGACGGGTCGGTAGTATAAAATTTTTTTTTATTAATATTTTTAGTCTGTCAAGAGATCGTCTGTAAATCTTACACTGATGTTTTATCACTGCTCTTCGTGAACCAGTAAAGATATCGATAGCGTAAGGATATCCTGTCTTTTCATAAGACGACATACTCCATGTTATTTATGTTGACGACCCGGTTTTTGTAGATAAACCCAGCCCTAGATCCGAGGATAGAGAGGTATTGTCTGTACCTCTGAATATGTAGCAGCATAAGTAAGTGATCAGTGTAAAGAAAACATGGACATTTGTTTGTACCAAAATGTAGTTTGAATAATGGAACAGGAGGAAATTTAGTATTTCATTACTTACAGTTGATTGAATTAGCTTTGTTCAAAAGGCTCTAAAGATTTTTGTGACGGCATTCCCTACAAGGAATAAATAGGTGAATTCATTAAAAAATCTCAACTTTTTCATTTTATTACATAATTTATTACTTTTGACACAGATACTAGATGAGTCAGGTTTTATCTAGGCTCAAAAATCAATATATTATTATGCCTTTCAATTAACATAATATATATAGTTTATTCCAGATACGCCCACTTGTGTTTCCATAATAAATAAAACAACACTAACGCCACGGGGTCTCATTGCTACTTTTTTTTTTTTTTTCTTTTTTTTTTTCTTTTACTTTTTTAATAATTTTTAAATTTGGTTTAAATTAATCTCACATGGCGCGACATGTTACATTTTCTGGAATTGAACATAAAAGTTGTATTTTCTTGTTTAATCAACTCTCTTAAGTACAAAATTATGGAATATTGGGATCTTAATTCACATTTCAAAGATTATTTGAACGTATCATTAAAATTGATGCCGATAGATGGCGCATTTTTAAATTTCTGAGGCATTCCCTCGATTGTTAAAATTTGCATTGTAACACATTTTGGTGCAAAAAAACTGTAAAAACGTGCAAAAAAATACTGTAAAACGAACCTTCACTGTATTTAAAGAAAAAAATATTCACGAACCTTGTAAAACCTTTTACTTGCAAGTCGCTGCCAACACCATCTATTGCCGTGAAACGGGATCGAACGCGATTGATGTACTCACAAAAATAACAAGATTAATCAGTTGAAAAACGCTAGTTACGTCGGCACGGTTTCTTTGTATGGGATGAGGCATCTGTATCCTATTATCTGTGCTAACGCTTTAAATTCTAACTCTGCCAACTTTAAATGAGTATCGAAAATCCCATCAAAGCGAGCTTAAGTAACTTCAAAATTAGCGCAACCAAGAACTAACATTAGCGCTTTCCTAAACACGATGCATTTAGATTTTAAGCACTAATGTTTGCATGCTAGTCACTTCCTAAGCTACATAAATCATATAATTCTTGTCGCCTCGCGTTTGCGAAGTTGTAGCAGCATCGCGGCCAGAAGTTAGTGCTTGTCCCGAATTAATTTACAGTACAGATCCGGCCCTGGTTTTAGATTTATTGTTGTCGCTATTTCGGCAACCGAGCACTCACTATGTAACGATCGAGTGGCCTGTAAATAGGGGCTGTGGATTTTGCTTTCGCCTCCACTGACAAATGGCTATAGCAATCCGAACCGATTCGCATTCCACCAAGTTTACTAAGGCTTAATCCCATTGATTAAAAGCTTGGAGTTTCGGATTTTGGTAGGCTTGAACTACGTATCAGAGTTTATTGGTGTTCGCTGAGTGACCTTTAGATGTAGTATCTAGGAACCATTGTAGACTTCTATAGTTGAGTCTACTGAATATTCGGGTCAAAGGTTACAAGATATCATTGTAGTAAGAATTTTCTTTTGTAGAAACCTAATGAAGTGCGTATTTGAATTCAATTTTGAACAGTGTATGGCATTTGCTACGCACGTGCTACGAATAATGTTACGCGCTGGCTACAGCCGAGACGCGAGTGCTACGCTACTGCTACGTGTAGTGCTACGTCACTATCACGTGTATTGCTACGCCGTTGTTTTACTATCGAAACAAAGCGCATAGTTAATTAAATAACGGAATACAAATAACCTGTCTTTATATATCACTAGCTGTTGCCGGCGGCTTCGCTCCCGTGGACCAACCCACAGCCTATGCCACTCAGGAATAATGTAGCTTTCCATTGGTGAAAGAATTTTTCAAATCGGTCTAGTAGTTTCGGAGCCTATTCGGTACAATAAAACAAAAAAATCTTTCCTCTTTATAATATTATAGGATAGAAGTATAGACTACGCCATTTTCCATTTGGCAATAGCAGTAACTCTCTCGAATAAAATACTTAGTTTCTAAGTTGTAACATTCTTGGATTGACATACTTATTCTATATCTTTAAATTATAAGTTTTCTCAAGCAAAATATCAAAGCAGGAAACTAGTAATTGGGCATCGTTAGTACTTTGACGTGACCACACCGGCAAAGCAAAGGCGACTCTAAAAATACAAACTCCTGAAACTTCAGATAGTTTCACTAACAGTGTCTCATTAACCTATTGAAGCACTGGATCCAAAACGGGAAAGTTGACGGATGTCATGATACACCTACCTTCCAGGTCGACCAAAGCTGAAACTAAGTCATATCGAGAGCGTTGTTGTAAATAGTATTGACACAAAAGTGTAAAGAAACGTCAAAGCTATCTCGAATTCGACTTTGTTCATTAATATGGATATACAATTGCTGTCCATGTTTGCTAAAAATAAGTTAAGGGTCATTGACACGATAGAAGTGGTCTCACCTCGTTTTTACTTAGAATAATGTTATTTGTATTAAGTTGAAGATTGAAATTATAACCTTTTTGTGGTCCGATTTTTTTTTTCTTCTATTCATATCGTGTTGGTATCAAAATTAAGGATTTTAAGAGTTGATTAAAAAAATATAAAACACTTATATGTTAAAATGTACAGAAATCGAAAAATGTTAACTAAAAAGTTATTAATAATAAAAAAGTTAATTCAAAAAATCAAAAAAACCCGACTGCTTAAAAAGCGAACTATAAAGACGTAAACAAGAAGAAAATCATGTTGTGCAGTCGGATGGATACATCTGGTTTTGGTCAGCCAGCTCGCGAATATGTATCCTCCGACTGCACAGCATGATTTTCTTCTTGTTTACGTCTTTTTAGTTCGCTTTTTAAGCAGTCGGGTCTTTTGATTTTTTTAATTAACTTTTTCATTATTAGAAATCAAAGATCTTTCAAAAATTCTTATATTTTAAGCCTTGTAATGCCTTGCAAGCCCTTACTGCCATGCTTTTGATCGAACAGTACTGAAAAATCACAAATGAACTCGAAAGTTCATAAAAAATTATAGAAAACATTTTCTAAACCTCACCATTTCTCAATCTGTAATCTTAGTAGCAGTCGTCAAAACGCCTTGAAATAGGCTTTCAACGAATAACGCTCACAATTTCTCATCAAAACAGTCAAATACCACCATTATTCTAAATGTTACTGCTGGATTGTTATCTAAATCTTGCCTCTTTATAGGTCAAGTGGTAGTCGAAAGTTTCAACTCCGGCAAATCTAGTCTACATTTTATACAGTTTAAGCTGCACGACAGGGCTTGTAGATTTGTTGGATTGAAACATCATTGATACTTTAATCTCATACTAATATTACAACTACCACTGAACCGATTGTATTGAAATTTCGCGAAATAGCCTGAGAGCTGGCTGACGGCAAAGATTATTTTGATCCTAAATGTTTATGATAGAATTTAAATTATTATTATTTATTTTATTATGATACTACCTGTTGCTCGCGACTTCGTCTGCATTGCATTAGTACTTTGAATAGCATATTTTTTATATCGCGCCATAATATTTTAGGTGTGTAGGCAGCCATACTTAAGAAATTATTAGTACCTACACCATACAAACTTCTACCCCCTGTCCACCCCCTAAAGGATGATTTCTGGGATAAAAACTATCCTATGTCCTTCCTTGTGGGACAGGGGACGAGAGCGAAACCGCGGTAAAATCTATCTTCGTCTGTGTATACACACAGCCGAAGTCGCGGACAACATCTTAATCTATCTATCTTCTATATATATAAAATTTAAAGTATGTATGTATGATCCTTATAGACTCCGAAACGGCTGGACCGATTTTATTAACATTTTCAGAGAATCTTTAGATTGACCCAGTGGGTAAAATACTGTAGTTTGGTGGCGATCGTAGCATTTTTTTAACTGTAAACGCTGGCGAAGCCGCGGGCAGAAGCTAGTACCTTATAAATCCCCCTGTGGCGAGAAAAAAACCTTGATCTTACTTTTAATTAAGTTTTTTTAGTGTAGTAAATTACTCTTCAGTTGTCTCACAGTCTTATCGGATAGAATTAATGATTAAAGTTTTTCAAAGTAATTTTAAATCCTTTGTAAGAATGAAACTTGGATGTTTGGTGGCGTTAGATTTGCATGAATTATCATTTGAAATGTTTTTTACTGTGATATCTGTCAGCATTGTCTTTGAGAATGAAAGAAATCAAGATTTAATGAACTAAACCTCGTATACTATTACTTTTTGCGTTGGATATTTTGTATTTCCAAGGCGTCGCCGCGCCGTCATAATTTGGATATTAAACACAAACATTTCTTTAGTGTACTAATTGAAGCTTGCAAAAAAGGTACACATTTTCATCGCGCGATGAAATCGCATTGTTAACTCGTACGATCGTTAGCTAGTTAGGACCGACGCCTTAGTCACCATATTAGATTACACATGTTATGCGGAGCACCCATAAAAACGACACGACTAACAACACCTCACTTGTCTAAACCTGATGGGTACCTAGTTTAGACTCCACGGAGTACCCTTTGAATATCCTTCCATTCCATTGACTCACAGAAACACATAACCCTTCCAGTTGTCACGTTAAAGTTGAGTGCAGTGGGCCAAGTGGTATCGGCCGCGACTTTTAATTTGTAAGTCGTGGGTCCAAAGCCAGGCATGCCGCTTTAAATTTGTGTAAATTATTTCACCACCACTGCTCTCAAAACGGTGAAGGAAAACATCGTGAGGAAACCGGCCATGTCCTAGAACCAAAAATTCGAAGACATGTGACATCCACCAAACCGCACTGGGCCCGCGTGGTGGATTACATCCCATTCCCTTTTACAGAGAGGAGGCCTGTGTCCCAGCAGAGGGAACATTAACAAGGCTGATGATGAGTCAGGTTAAATATAAATCTCATTTTGTGTTCAGTTATAAAAGGCTGCAGTACAGCAATCTTGATTGAATTTGTTGTCAATGTATGGTTTCAAATTGTGCCAACATTTCTTAATGACCCGCACGGAAATGTTTCCTTCGGGCGAAATAAACGACATATATACATTCCGTCTAGTTTTATCTTTTGAAGAGACACTAATTTTTAATATCTTCTTGTACGAGGAAAAGTTCTAGATTAAGTGCTCAAGTTTGAATTATAATTTAAGATAATGCTGGCAATAACATTGGACGTTTGTCAGAATAATTACATTGTTTATTCCGAAACAAGACCTAATTGTAAGTTATAACAATACTTACACTTACAGCCTATTTCGCAAGCTGTAAATTAATATAGGTAACTGAAACAAATGTACAAACATCATCATGGAACAAACGGTCTGTTTAAAACTTTTATTGTTACTTATTTGTACAAAGTTACAAAGTTCCACTATTTATTGGTTCAGCTAATACAGACGGTAAGTTTCTGTATTACAACTATTAGTTCTGAACAAAAGTTTGTAAAACCAACTATAACTTTTACAAAAAGCATTAAATGGCGAGGAAAATAAAGCGAAGTTTTCTGCACACAGCCATTTTAGTTTTATTTTGCTGAGCAATCAATCATTTATGGAAGCAAATAACATTTTTGAAACGCAACAAAAATTCTGATCGTTTAAATCTTTATAGTGCTGAAGCTCGATTGTATAGCGTGCAACTATTTAAAAGGATAGTTTTCATGGAGTATTAGGAACTTTACTTAAGGTATATACGCCCCAATGTTAACGCAGTACTGGCCATGCCAAAATATCAATATTGAACCTCCTTTTGAACAGTTTTGTGTGCAAAATATTATTTGATTTACATATGCTATGTTAGTTATGAAGAAATTCGAGCCATTAATTTTTCTGTGTAAAAATATTTTTAAACATCCAAGTCGTTTTGGAGGAGTATCCAAAAGTAGCGAAAAAATTGCTTGTTGTTAATTATTTTTTTAAAGCGAATCTATTTGTTATACGAAAAAACCATGAGTTAAAAATAATATACATGAAATAATCAAACCTTTTAACCTAGCCGTTACTAAGGAGTATGCTCTAGAAAGTTACCGTTTTACGGCACTAAAGCGGATGTAGGCCCTTAATGGATACCTGCCTAAAGGCGAAAGTGTAATTATTTAATTTGATATATAAATATATGTTACGGTCGCGCATAGATTTTTATTACCTAAATGATAGTGAGCGGAGAATTGCAAAACACATTCTCAAACAGCTACTTTCGCGGTCTACTCTTGCACATCCTTCTTCTGTCGCGTTAGGATTAAAAAAAATACAGTTAAGACATTCTTCGTGACGGTGACAAAACGGTACATGATAAAACAGTTACCTAAGAGCTCAAGATTTAATTCAATGTAATTTTTCTTCACTAAAATATGAGGTGTATTTGAGTTTTGTTTTGGGTATTTTTTTTGTAGTGTTTTGTGTGACGTTTTTGTGGCGAATAAACACTTTTTCTTTTCTTTCTTTAAATGAAAATTCCCATCTCTTTCATGAAATGTTCAGGCGAAAAGTTTGAAATGACCGTTATGTCCTTGCTTCCTGGTACCGGAACTGACACATTTAGGAGTAGTTAAAAAATTATGAAATTGTAAGAGAATGTTTAAGGCTTCCGGGATATAAATGTCCTATCTGAAAACAAAGAGGTTACAGAAAGATAGAACGAAAGTTGGTGCAACTAAAATTGACGACCACAGCCAAAGTGAACAGCTATTTTCCAGCGTCGATGTTCCCCTACCTCCCTCTAACCCTATAATCACGTTATTGACGTTAATTACGTCACCCATCAAAGTAAAAAACCAGCCAAGTGCGTGTCGGACTTTGCACATTTAGTGTTCTGTACTTATCAATATATTGGTATTTATTATTAGTAAAATATACGTAATTTTACATTAACATTATCACCTAGTTCATAGGTCAATCTTAAGTTAAAATATTCATCGGAACAAAATGTGTGACAGACGACGGACAGACAGAGGGACACGTGAGTGACAGCAATAGGGTTCATTTTTGACCCATCGGGTACGGAACCCTAAAAATGATCACAGGCATCTTCTAAGAATCGCTTGTCCACCTTAGACCTCATCCTTCACTTTCCACTAGATGAAATTGAGGTCATGAGCTAATTGCTGAACAAGAATAAAAAAACCGGCCAAGTGCGAGTCGGACTCGCGCACGAAGGGTTCGGTACCATTATCTCAAAAAACGGCAAAAAAATCACGTTTATTGTATGGGAGTCCCACTTAAATATTTATTTTATTCTGTTTTTAGTATTTGTTTTTATAGCGGCAACAGAAATACATCATCTGTGAAAATTTCAACTGTCTAGCTATCACGGTTCATGAGATACAGCCTGGTGACAGACGGACAGACAGACAGACGGATCGCGGAATCTTAGTAATAGGGTTCCGTTTTTACCCTTTGGGTACGGAACTTTAAAAATAACAAAAATAATGAGATAGAAAAAAGAGGTGACTCACGCCAACAACATCAGAGCAACACTCAAGGTCCCACGTTAAGATAATTATCTCCTTGCAACTTACACTTGATGCCATCCTTTGTGTACACGTAGTGGGCCAGCCTTGCCCATTCTCCGTTATGACAAGGTTGGAGGATAATATGTGTTAAAATTCGAAACTAGACTTATAGCGGAGCGTGCTTAAGTGGTGAGGACGGGACGCAGTAACTTTTAACGACGCGGTTTAAAATATGCTATGTTTGTCGTGCCAGATTCATTTCAATGTTAGTCTCAAAGGGAGAATCCTTTGACACTAACTGTGTAGGAAGTTGAGGCTATATATGTGGGCGTTTTAAATAACTTCGCCACATAATTTTCTAGTAATGTTAGCCTTTAATTTGATGAATGGCAGGTTTTTATGAACCTTTCATAGTGATTTAAATAAAATAACATTATATACGGTCTGAATTTTCTGCATACCAAACGCCCATTGGCAAAAAACCTGATTTTGTTGGTGTTGTTATTGAATTAGTTGTTTTGAGCAGCGTGTATAATTTTTTTTTTACCATTTTACGAGTTGACCCTAGAATATCGTAATAAAATAAAAACCTCAACCCATTTCCACTCGTTCCATAACAACGTACACTAACAAAAATATACTTCAATTAAGAACAACGAAATTATCAAACAACACACACGAAATTAATCAAATTATAATTACACAGCTCAGAAAAACAAATAAAACGGAAAATATTCGATTATACAAATTATTTCATCAGGGTAAGAGCGTTTTCGTGTCGAGTACAATGCGAGATGACCTTGTTACGTGGAACCCAATTTGGCTGAATATTTGCTTGTACCAGAAGTGTTATTCACCTTGCTCATAAAAGGGTATATTACTGAGTTTATCACTCTTATTATTTACCGAGTACATACTGACATCTAGATAATCTAATATTATAAGAGGTTCCTTTTTTGTTTGTAAAAGATAATCTCTGAAAGTACTCATTCGTTAACTGAAATTCTTTCACTGATAAATATAGACAATACAATATGGCCGACAATGAGTTACATAGGCTTTTGGCATATATCCCGAATAAATGGACAGTAGGCTCTAGCAGCTGCAGTTGGAACCGCACGCCAACTGCACACCGACTTCAATCGGACTGCACGGTTGGTTTGCAGTTTTATTGCAGTAGTACTAGTTCCATTCAAACTGCATTTTTGCAGTCGGAGTGCAGTTGAAATGCAGTCCGTAGACCCTTACTGTAAGATAAGGCATGGGAGCGAAATCGCGGGATAAAGTTAGTGAGTAAGATCATTGAATGGCACGTCTTGTGGTATGTCGAGACAAACCACCAATTTGTATTACTGCCATTAAAGTAACTAACGACCTTATAGCAAGGGTTGAGGACACTTAATTCTCTGCTCGTTAATAGCAGTGATTATGACGATAACCCTTCGTCATTAAAACAATTGGTATCTAATCTTTATTGCTTTCCTACGCAGGCTTTAGGCAAGCTTTCTGCGGTAAGTCTTTCAATTGACTTGCGAAACAACACACGAATTCGCCCACGCATCCCTCGTGGTACAAGATGAGACACTAATTGTTTAATCCTGTAAATGGAGGATATAACTAATGTCGGTTGTATTTTAGTAGGTAGAGCCAGTTATTTCAAACATTTAGGTACATTGTGAATGAATATAATTACAATTACATAAGGAATAGGTAAGCTTCTTCAATGTAATAATAGTCTTTTTCATTTAGTGTATAAAAGAAAATTTAAACCGTTGAATAAAAAATCTTTTACAACGACGACATTGTCTTCACTCAGTGGTAGTGGTACCCACTTTCCGGAAAAGACAAATAAAATTTAATTTACGCTTTCATAACAAAATAGGGTCTCATAAAAATGCTTTTGAAGTAGTCTCGAAATATGCTGTAACAAAAGAACTGCGTCTAAAATGTGAAAAGAAGAAAAAGCGTAATAATAACATTAGGGGAGAACCTACTTGTGCAGATTTAAAAGCTGTGAGTGAACAGTGAAGAGAACTGTCCCTCTTTTTTGTTATTTGGCCAGTTTACAGAGGACACCCACGTCAGGAACCCTTTTTCAACAAGGTGTCACATTAAAGGGCTATTTTAGGGTATTTTGAGTTTATGAAAGGTTTTTTTTTGCAGTTACTTTTTGCACAAAGTTAGCGGTCATCACATCACACTAATATTAGAAAGGCGAAAGTTTTTGAGTGCGTTTGTTACTTCTTCACGCCTGTTATAGTGTGTGTCGGTAGTGCATATGTGTAAGTGTGTGTGTACGAAGGCGTCACTCCGGCCGCGTAGCATGTAAGCTAGTTTTTAAGTCAGACTCTCCTACCTTGTTCATTCGACAACATGTATTGAAAAGTTTATTATATTTTTATCATTTGAAAAGTTGTTTCTTTAAGAAAGCTCGCCGATTGCCCAACAATCATAATTGGCGCAGTCGAAAGGATAAAGTTGAAGAAAAACCGCGTTTTTCAAAAATCAAAAACAAAGACTTTTCTCAACATTTGAAACCGTGTTCCTACTGTGGTTTTCGGCGAGAAGATCGGAAGTGGCTTCAATCATGAAGTTGTGGACCTGGGCCTTCATCACATCGTAAGTCCAGATTCTTTTGATTGTTGGTGGATTTAATATACCTATTATTATAATTTTTGGAGAACTTCAGAAAAAGTAATAATTTTTGTTTTGTTTATTTTTGTATTGAAAAGGAGAGATCTCAATTGTTAATTTTGATTGAATTTTATTGTTTATACTGTGTATTTGTGTGTGTATTGTCGTTGTTTATAAAATATCGCAAGGCGAATAATATATTTTGCAAAATGGATTTGCAAAAGTTATCTTGTATTAAAACCGCTTTAATGATTATCCCTAAATATGATGGGAACCCGAATCAATTACATAGATTTATAGAAACATCCGAAACTATATTGACACAATTTTATGACAGAACTACCGCAGATTGTTTTAACAATTCTATTATTTTACACAATATTTTAAATAAATTGGAAGTCAAAGCCGAGGAAATAGTTAATATTAACGGTGTTTCATCATGGGAACACATCAAATCCGTATTGCTAAAAAATTTTGGGGACCAAAGGGATGAAAATTCGCTGAACCGTGATTTAGTTAATATGAAACAAGAAAATGAATCCCCTCAGGAATATTACAACCGCTGCACGAATATTTTGAACACTATTATTAATTACGTAAACCTTCACGAAACAGTTGATGCTGTAAAAGTTTGCAAAAGGAACTTTTTCCAAGCTCAAACCCTTAAAACTTTTCTAGCAGGACTTAAGGAACCTTTTGGCACAACTATAAGAGCCATGCGCCCTGTAGATTTACCCACTGCTCTTAATTATATTAAAGATGAAGAAAATATTAGGTATGTACAGAAAAGTAACCATTTTTCCATGGTGAATAACAACAAGCCTTTCCAGAATAATAATAATAATTCTAGAAGTTTGCCTTTTCCAAATCTAAACAAACCCTTACAACCTCATCAAAATTTCAAGTTTAATAATCCACAACCTTTCAAACCGTTTACACCTTACTTTAACAGGAATAATAATAATAGTTTTTGCGCATCAAAACCTTATAATAAGCCAAACTTTAACAATAATTCCTGGAATAGACCACAGAACCCATACCAAGCGTTGCAGCAAAACTTAAATAAATCTAATACTAACAATAAACCGGATACCCAATCTAGACCCGTACCCATGAGTGGAATATCCTATAATTCCGCAAACATTCCATTAAGACCATCAGTACCCAATTATCACAGTACACAGTATCCCGAGGCAACAATGTGCAATCAATTCGAAGAATTACACATGCTCGAGACTAATCCAAACAACTCCCACGCAGAGCACAGTTGCGACGTACCTTGTACTGATAAGGATGATCCGTATGCAAATTATTCCTATGGGAATAATAATGAATATAATAATGAACTTGATAATAACAACACACAATATTGGCCTGAACAGAATGATCCAAATTTTTACCAGGGTTCGATTGCCAAACCCGAAACTTGATGGAAATAAATATTCATACTAAAAGACAATTGCCGTTTATCGAAATTAATGAGCCACCCCTTAAGTTATTAATCGATACTGGTGCTAATCAGTCCTTTTTGTCTCCGGAGGTGATTGAAAAATATTTTCAAAATACACCCTTAATTTATGAACCATTTTCTGTAACAAACTTAAATTGTACCACTGACAATAACTACTCGATAGAAATACCAAGCTTTCCTGAATTCAATGAAAAATGCCCCTCAAAGTTTTATGTTTATAAATTTCATAATGTTTTTGATGGTTTAATTGGCTTTAAAATGCTGGAAAAATTGGAAGCAAACGTTGACCTCCACAATAAAAAGTTAATTACGCCGAACGCGGAAATACCTATAAAAGTTCTAAATTCCGGAATTAATAATCTTTTTGAAGCTTTAGTTAGGTCAAATTCGACGAGATGTGTAAAGGTACCCGTTAATATTCAGCGTAATGATATATTCATACCCGAGACCTATATAAACAATTGTTATATTCCCGCGACGATAACACAGTCGGAGTCGGGTTACGCATACCTTGAGATAGTGAATCCTACTAAGAATGATATCATCGTAAGCTTAGTTTCGCCACTTAAGGCGCAGACACTTCACAATAATTACGATATATTTAATTTTGAATCTATAAATAAAAATGAACAAGACATTGATTCTTTGGTTCGCACCGGTCATTTAAATTTGGAAGAAAAGTTTAATTTACTAAAACTATGCCGCAGTTACAATGACATATTTTACACCGAAAATAGTCCCTTAACATTCACTAACCAGATTAAACATCAGATAAATACTAAAGATGACATTCCTATTTTTACACGATCCTACAGGTATCCTCATGTTCACAAACAGGAAGTAGAAAAACAAATAACTGAAATGTTACGTCAAAAAATCATAAGACCTTCAAATAGCCCTTGGTCTTCACCTATTTGGATAGTACCGAAAAAACAAGACGCCTCTGGCAAAACAAAATGGCGTTTGGTGATTGAGTTTAGAAAACTCAATGAGAAAACTGTGAGTGATAGGTATCCAATTCCTAATATCAGCGATATTTTAGATAAATTAGGCAGAAGTCAGTATTTCACTGTTTTAGATCTAAAATCGGGCTTTCATCAGATTGAATTACATCCCAAGGACACCCCAAAAACCGCATTTAGTATTGATGACGGTTATCGTGGTCATTACGAATTTTTACGGATGCCTTTTGGCTTAAAAAACGCCCCATCGACTTTTCAACGGGTCATGGATAATGTTTTACGTGGGCTCAAAAATGTGACAGTTTATATGGATGATATAATAGTATACAGTTCATCATTACAAGAACATATCCTTAATCTAGAAGCCGTTTTCCAACGTCTTAGAGAATCTAATTTTAAAATACAGCTTGACAAAACTGAGTTTTTAAAAAGGGAAACTCCTTTCCTAGGTCATATTGTAACAGCCGACGGCGTAAAACCAGATCCAAATAAAATTAAAGTTATTCAACAATTTCCTATACCACAAACTACCAAAGAAATTAAGTCCTTCCTTGGCTTAGTTGGTTATTATCGGAAGTTCATACCGAATTTTGCCCATCTTGTTAAACCACTAACATCTTGTTTAAAAAAGGGAGCTAAAATTCAACTTACCCCTGAATACGTTAATTGTTTTAAACATTGTCAAAATTTACTCATTAATAATCCTATTCTTCAATACCCTAACTTTGAAAAAGATTTTAATTTGCGTACAGACGCCTCAAACGTTGCCCTAGGCGCCATATTATCACAAGGGCCTATAGGAGCTGATAAGCCGATTGCATATGCATCGCGAACTCTAAACGATACCGAAACAAAATACAGCACCATAGAAAAGGAGCTGCTGGCTATTGTATGGGCTACCAAATATTTCCGACCGTATTTATATGGAAGGAAGTTTTACATTATTACGGATCACAAACCTCTACAGTATTTGATGAATATAAAAGAACCCAATAGTCGTTTAACGAGGTGGAGGTTACGTTTAGAAGAATTTGAATATAACATCATTTACCAAAAAGGAAAAAGTAATACAAATGCCGACGCTCTATCTAGAATAGAAATACACAATAATGAAATTGAATCTACGTCTTATAGTGACGAAGATGACTTACCGTTATCAATGTTTGTTAATCAGTCAAAAAAAGCACGTAACACTGAAATCGATGACCATAGCACCATCCATACTGAATTAGAAAACCCTGTCTTAGAAATCCCTATCTCTGATAAAAATGTAAACACCTTTGATAATCAGCTATTTTTAGATTTCGTACATCATTCGCCCACAAATACTAAAACCGTTAATATCTTTCCCGGAAAAAAAAGAATATTAGCTCAAATAAATGAAAATGATTTAGAAAAAAGTATTGTTACTTTATTCAAAGAACAGCTAACACCAAATATTAAATATGGTATATATTTACCAGATGTTAAATTTATCCCATTGATTACAAATACACTGCAAAGGGTATTTCAAAATTCCGCTTATAAATTGTTTTTTTGCAAGTCTAAAACCGAAGATGTAACCTGTCCAGATAAACAATACTTAATAATTAAGAACTACCACGAAGGAAAAAGTAATCACCGTGGAATTCAAGAAATTGAACAAAGAATTAAATTACAATATTATTGGCCTAATATAAAACATCAAGTCACAGAATTTGTAAATAATTGTAACATTTGTCAAACCTGTAAATACGAAAGAAATCCAAGTAAACAAAACTTTCAGATAGTTCCTATACCTGAAAAACCTTTTGAGGTATTGCATATTGATACTCTTACAGTAAATCGACAAAAATTCTTAACTATTATCGATGTATTTTCTAAATATGCTCAAGCATATCCTCTAGAGTCCGTAACAGGAATAAATGTGATAAATGCATTGTCTATTTTTATTTCGCACCACGGAGTACCAATTAGCATTACCACAGATCAAGGAACCGAATTTAAAAATTTACCCGTACAAGAATTTGCAAGCCTACACAAAATTAAGTTACATTTTATCAGTGTAAACAATCCTCAGTCAAATGGAGCTATTGAAAGATTCCATTCCACTATATTAGAACACATCCGTGTGTTATCTGTTACTCAACCTACCTTATCCACTAACCAGCTTATGCTATATGCTGTAATAGGATATAATAATAGTATTCACTCAGTAATTACACAAAAACCTATTGATGTCATTCATGGGCATTCAAATAGTCGTGACCCATTTGATATAAATTTGGAAGCTACTTATCTTCAAAACTATGTAGTTAGGCACAAGGAAATTACCAAACAATTATACAATGAAATAAACAAAAAATTACTTTGTAACCGGACTAAAACTATACAGAATGCTAATCAAGACCGGGAAGAACCCATTTCTTACGAAGAGGGAAAAGCGTTATATGTAAAAAACCCGCTAGCCGTTAGGTATAAGACAAAACCTCGTTACTTAGGTCGTAGAGTTAAGAAGAATTTAGGTTTAAAGGTCATAGACGATAAGAACATTGTCCACCACAAACGTATCGTGAAGAAGCCTCTGAGATATCAAAATGTCTTGTTGCAGGATTCCGATAATAATCCGGGCTGAACAAGTCGTGACTACGAAGCTAGTGGACAATCCTAGGATACTCCCCTTTAAGTTAGGTAGTGCTAAGTTTATTAAAACTGAACATGCGTTCATACATTATTACGAGTTAGATAGGATTAAAGATAGTATTAGAAATATAGAAGGCTATTTAGATATTTATATAGAGTACATAAAATCAGCCGATCCAATTTATTTTGGCGATACTTCATTAGTTATTAATCAGATCCTTATTAGCATGTTAGAAACAATTTATGAGAAGTTCAACACTATGTATAAACACCCGAGAAATAAACGTGGGCTTATCAATGGTTTGGGTTCCATCATAAAAGGTATCACCGGTAATCTCGATCACGAAGACGCATTATTTTATAGTAAAGCCATAAACATTTTGCAAAATAATCAGAATAGTTTGAAAGATAAATATAATGCTCGCATTACCTTGAATAAACAAATTTTGCAAACTTTCAATATGACCTTGTCAACTATTGTATCAAATGAGTTCAAAATACATATTAAACTAAATGAGATCATGTCTAATGTTAATATGACTAATTTTAGGATGAGAGATTTTATTAAAATAAACAGTTTGTTTAATTTGTTAAAAATCAATTTACAAAATATTTTGAATTGTATTACATCATTAGAAAATGCTTTGAGTTTTTCCAAATTATCAGTAACACATCACAGTGTAATCAGTTCACAAAATATTAATTTCATGTTTAATATTCTAAGAAACCAATATGAACCTTCTGAGTTGCTTGTACATGAAAACACTGAGATAAGAGACTATTATGATATTATTGAGTGTGGTTCCTACTATGTAGATAATGTAATTGTATTTATTCTGAAGTTCCCTATTTTGCATTTAGATACTTTCACTTATTATCATCTATTTTCTACTCCAACATTTAATAATACAATATTAATTCCACCTAAACCTTATCTGGCAATGAATAGTAATAATTATCACTATATGGATGGAGAATGTAAAAGGTTCCAGGAAATATATTATTGCTCAGAAGCCGACCTAATGGCCACTTCGAAACTAGATGATTGCATTTACGAACTGATATTGAAACAAGAAATATGCAGCAGCTGTAGCTTGGTACGATTTAAAACAGGAACAGAAATAATTCAAAAGCTGGACGATTTCCATTATATTCTGACATTTATAAAAGAAACAAGGATCGAGTATAGGTGCGATCAGGAAGAGTACCAATCTTTACACGGCACTTATTTATTTGAGGTGCCTGAGGGATGCACTGTTTCTACAAAGTTAAACCACATAAAGAATTACAAAAATCTGATAAAAGGTACACCTATAAAACTTTTGTCTTTTCCGGTATATAAAATCAATATTGAAAACAAAGATAAGCCGTTGTTATTGGAAAATGTCCCACTAGAACAAATCAATAAATTACAGAATTTAATTGAGAAGGAGAATATTCTGAACCTGGATGCCCTGCAAGATAAAAGTTATCACTATTGGACCGTACCTATATATATAGTACTATGTATTATTGGATTGGTTGCTGGAATATTATATTCAGTAAAAAGACATAAGAGGAACCAGGAAACATCAGTAGTCCAGGCAACAGACGGAGGCCGCACTCAACCCTTTTTCTTGGGAGAAGAAAGGGCTTCGAACTAGTGCGGGGGGTGTTATAGTGTGTGTCGGTAGTGCATATGTGTAAGTGTGTGTGTACGAAGGCGTCACTCCGGCCGCGTAGCATGTAAGCTAGTTTTTAAGTCAGACTCTCCTACCTTGTTCATTCGACAACATGTATTGAAAAGTTTATTATATTTTTATCATTTGAAAAGTTGTTTCTTTAAGAAAGCTCGCCGATTGCCCAACAATCATAATTCGCCAGAACGGCTGAACGGATCTGGATGGCATTTGGCACGAGTGATATGATAGTAATCGCTCTTATCTGGTCTGACCCGCTGGTCAACGTCCGCGCGGTCTTTTACCATCCACCTTTCCCATCATAGCCAGTTTTTCGAGGTTGTCTGGCTGTCTCCGAGCGATATGATAGTAATCCCTCTTATCTGGTCTGACCCGCTGGTCAACGTCCGCGCGGTCTTTTACCATCCACCTTTCCCATCATAGCCAGTTTTTCGAGGTTGTCTGGCTATCTCCGAGCGATATGATAGTAATCCCTCTTATCTGGTCTGACCCGCTGGTCGACGTCCGTGCGGTCTTTTACCATCCACCCTTCCCACCATAGCCAGATTTTTCAGATTGTCTGGCCGTCTCCGAGCGATATGATTGTAATCGCTTTTATCTGGTCTGACCCGCTGGTCAAACGTCAGTGCTATCTTTTACCATCCACCCTTCCCACCACAACTAGTTTTTTGAGGTTGTCTGGCTGTCTCCGAGCGATATGACCTATTTTAGGCCCTCGATATTATTGAATGACCGAAGTAGAGGGAGTTAAAAACATTATCATCTAATCTGAAGTAGAAGTTTTCATTCGGTTAAAAACGTTGCAACACCAGAGTTCAGAACACTCCCATTCAGATTGTATAGTATTTTGTATGAAGATCGGTGCATAAAAGATTGAACGACGAAGTGACAGGGTTGAATCGTATCTGAGAGAAACTCCGACACTCGATATCGATCTTTGAATATCGGACATTCACAATATTATATTCAAAATAGCACTCACTGCTATCGGCGCCTTTTGGACTGTAGTTTATATTTTCGAATGTTAGTTTGTATTTTCGACGTCCGCGTTTTCTGAAACTGCATTGCACTGAATCAGTTTTGCAGCTTTTTTATCTCTAGTAATGGAAGGAGTAAGCTCATATAAAATTATTACACTCGGGGAAATAACGAACAGGAAAAACAAAACAAAAACATTTTCTTCCTTTGATAAAAACATCAAGTCGCTTTGTAAACCCTTTTAACAAACGATATTTTATTATACAAGTATATAACAACATAAATGCAAACATATTTATATGTTACCAACACTATAGCTCGTGGTCATCCATCGTTAAAAACTTTATGACACAAACATCGATGACTCGTGTCTGTTTATTTACTTGTAAATCACCGCCCTTTAGTATCTGCACTAATGCTATCCATTAAAAGCACTCATCCATCAATGTAATGTGATACCGCTTATAAATAAGCCGCAAAAGCTTGGGGACAGAATAAATCCGACCTCATACCCGTTGGGCACCAAAATCTTCCAATATATCAAATAAGGTTTTTTCGCCAAAGATTTTCGTGGTCCATCGCGCGGTTCGCACGATTCGGTAGTCTTCACACGAATGAAAGTCGTTACGGGAACCTGAACTGTTTGTCAAGTGCGACATCGATATTTGTCTTTACTTCCCTTTGGAGTACATGTCGAAGTATTGTCGACGAAAGTTGTATACCTTTTGTAGAGCTGTGTCAACGTTTTATTTGGTGACAAGATGATATAACCACAGGTGAGTGAAGCCTTCATGAATCAGCTGCCTGTATATTTTTACCCGACTGCCGAAGGAGGGTAATGTATTTAGCAGTCTATGTAAGTATGTATGTATGTTTGTACCTATGTGGCTTTATAGAGACCAAACGCGTTGGCCGATTTTGATGATTCATACGTCAATCGATTCGTCTTAACCCTGCGAGTGTCATTGGTTACATTTAAATTGGAAAATAGAAAAATGGCGGCTTTTGGGCGCCATATTGTGGGGGACAAAAACAAAGGGTTTTAAGAGGTGATTTCAAAAATATGTAACACTTATATGTTTAAATGTACCTAAAAAAAAAACTAAAAAGTTATAAATAAAAAAAGTTAATAAAAAACAATCATAAAACCCGACTGCCTAAAAAATGAACAAAAAAGCCGTAAAGAAGAAGAAAATCATGCTGTGCAGTTGGAGGATACATCTGGTTTTGGTCAGCCAGCTTGCGAATACGTATCCTCCGACTGCACAGCATGATTTTCTACTTGTTTACAGCTTTTTTGTTCGCTTTTAAGCAGTCTGGTTTTTTTTTCGATTTAATTTGTAGTGAATACACAGATAATTTAATAGATAGACTAATAAAATAAGTTTTTCCTGCTACTGCCTGCCTACAAATAATAATAATAATAATTCATTTATTTCAGATGTCAATCCATACACAAAATAAAACATTGAATAATACAAACACAAATTAAAACATAGAATTACAAATTAGATTGTTAAAAAATTAAATTAAATTACATACATTAAAACAACATTAAAATTAAAATGATTAACATACCGTCAAAAGGTGTTAGTACATTGCTCTTATACTATGTTAGTGAGCGCCCATAACAATGCGCATCCATTTATTCTGGATTGGGCAATCCGTTCGAGACGCAATCATCTGCAAGATGCCGTTGCTACTGCCTCGCACGCGCTGCCACAAGGAGGCCACCCTCTTGCGTATAACCGCATGGAAGCCGTCCGTCCGCGCCTCCGCAAACATGCCGGACGCACTACAATAGCGAGGCAGCCGCATCAGCACCCTGAACATATTATTGTATTGGACACGCAGAGCACTAGCAGCCCGTTGGGTGTAATTCACCCACAAGCCGCTCGAGTAAAAGGATTGACAATACGCCTTAAAAAGAGTTATCTTAACTTCCCTCGAGCAGCGTGCAAACCGACGCGCAATCATATTCCCCCGGACTGCCAGCGCCCTGCGTTCCCTCTCTATGTCAGCATCATCCTGCAACTCGTCTGTCACAATGTGCCCCAGATATTTAAAGCTTGTCACTACACGCAGAGCCACACCATTAAGCATAATAGGCGGAACACGGACCGGACCACGCTTTCCACTCTTGAAGACAAGAACTTCGCTCTTCTTAGAGTTATATCTCAGTCCATGATCCGCCGCGAATGCCTCACAAATCGCAACCAGTTTACGAACAGCCCCCACCGATGGGCCCAGCAGCACCATGTCATCTGCATAACTGATGTTATTTACGCAAACCCCATCCACATAACAACCCGTATGGGTGCTGCTGAGCTCACCGATGAGGTCATTAACATATAGGTTGAAGAGCAGAGGAGAGGTGATGCCCCCCTGCCGCACACCACACTCCATGCTGTATTCATCAGATAGAGCCCCCGCCCATCGCACCTGGTTCCGCTGACAACGATACCAATGTTCCAACA
Organism: Orthosia incerta; assembly: GCA_948252205.1. Classification (NCBI taxonomy): domain Eukaryota; kingdom Metazoa; phylum Arthropoda; class Insecta; order Lepidoptera; family Noctuidae; genus Orthosia; species Orthosia incerta. The sequence goes on along the minus strand of OX411757.1, from coordinate 7,276,473 downwards.
CCGACACAACTTCCGCCGGCACACCCGCACCCCGTAGCTTCCTCCAGAGCCTCCCATACAAGACAGTATCAAAGGCTCTGGACAAATCCAGAAAGCACGCGTATACCGGCGTGTCCCTGTCAGTGTAGTATCGGACCGCCTGCTTAAGACAAAATATGGCGCTTTCCGTAGAAAGCCCACTCCTGAAACCAAATTGGGCATCATGCAGGCCTATGTACTTTCTAAGGGTGTTATTAAGCAGGCTGTCAAACACCTTAGCCAACACAGTAGCCAGCGAAATAGGCCGATAGTTACCCTCGTCCGACAGATCCCCCGTTTTGTTCTTCACAACCGGAACAACTAACGTTCTAGTGAGGTCATCGGGCAAATAACCATGACATAAACAAAGATTGCAAAACATGGAGAGCACGCGCGGCAGGTGAACACCCGCATATTTTAGATGTTCAATACTGAGACTGTCGAACCCGGGGGACTTCCCTCGCTGCATGCTGTGAATTGTTTGTCGCACTTGCTTAGCAGTAAATCTGACAACTTGCTTCTGTGCAACAGTCTCAGCATCATCACATCCGAGCGTGGAGAACAGACCCCGCACAGAGGAATCACAATATGGTGTCATCTTAAAATGGTCTTTAAAGAGATTGGCGATCAATTTGTGATCACCGATGCCATTCACGCTTACAGGAAAGCCAGGCCTAGCATTCATTTTTCCGGTTTGTTTCCAAAATAATTTAAAATCCTTGTCAGTATGATGAGAGGCCATGATATCCAATTTTATCTGGTCCTGCCTTGCCTGACACCACTTAAGTTGCTTTTTAAATGCGGATCGGCTGTCACACATATCAAAATATACTTGACCACTAATTGGCTTTCCAGCCTGGACCCATAACAAGAATTTCAGTCTGGCTTCCCTGTGATAACCAGCTACATGTATATTCCACCCAGCTATATATCCACCTCTCCTCCGCCCAACCCCCCCCCACAAATGAGTGTCCTTTGTCTCCACCGTTTTCAGCATCACTCTCCCGGACTCATCCATCAATCGATCTTAGGCTTGCTAAGCAGCCGCATATTTATCGGTGGAACTACGCATTTGTACGAATAATTCATTATTAGAGTGGCTAATTTGAATATTATAAAAACCCTCATAAATTAAAACTATCCAATTTTGCGGGACTAGTCCTGTCGCATAGTTCAAGCATTAAAAGGGGATAATAATATTTCACTCCGGTGCACAGAATAGATTTTTAAGAGGAAACTCTTTTGAAACTGCCCATACTTATCTTTAACAGTCGCACTGCTGGCCAGTTTTCTGAACCAGAAACTGAATTTTAAAACTCGGTACTTTAAGTATTACAGTTCTTATATATTTGGCCAGTTACTTCAACGTAAACAGTCGAAGCGTTTGTGAAACAATCTTCCATAACAGTTTTGTTTACAATGTTAATTGGGAAGAAATGCCGCAACTTATTCAATGTTATTTAATTAATTTTGATTGTTTACAAACTTAATTCCTTGTTGTGTTCGAAATTAAATTCTCAGTAATCGAAGTGAAATACGTAGTTAATTGTAACTTTGTCGTTAAAATGATACAACAGTTTCCACAGTTGAAACAAAAGCAATTATATCGGATTACTGTTGTGGGGTTTCAACAAAACACTCTAGATATCGACAACGAAAATACAAATCCGCTTACAAATCCCACAAGACTGAATCGTAGCGTAGTATTAATGCCACGAATCCCCTTTGTCTACCCTTAGCCGCTTACGACACCCTTGGGAGACGACAGGATGGCCTCATTCGTACTCAGGAAGGACAATAAGACAATAATTAATTACTAGCTTTATGCAACAAAGGTCATCTGTCACTGCGATGACACTGGAACTCGTCGCGATAGAGACGAGTTCCCCGTCTTCGCTGCAACCACTAAATCATTCTGAGAATGTTATCCATTACTGTGTCCGCTCCGAGAAGTTTAAAACGGTTTTAACCGCGATGCAATACTGTTTTAAAGAAGTTGTTGCTGGAAATCTGGACTGTGTTCATATGAAAGGACATTTTGCAGACCGTGGACAATATCTTAAGATGACTAGGAATTTGTCAAATAAACCTGACTAGCACAAATAAACCTGCTAATGTATTTACTGGCTTAACATATATGTGCCGATAGAATAACAACGTGAAAATATCAAATTCATAACAATTAAATTTCATATTTTCAAGTTACTAATCAAAAACAAAAGACTGTTTTATACGAATTCACGACAAAAATCAATTGTCGATGACCGTGTTTTGTTTCGAAGTTCGGAGTCCAAAACTAACAAGTATTTGTTTTTCATGTGACTCTGTTATTCATACCATTTCGGTGGGAGCTTGGATCATGACTCATGACATAACTCCGTTAGCTGTGAATATTTTTAACCCAGCATTTTCAATAGAAAAATTGATTGCACATTTTTCACACGATTTTGATGGACGATGTTACCATCAAAGCTTTTAGAATTCGAATTGATACATGATTTTTCAAACTACAGAATTGAAGAGAAATGCTTCTCCTGCAATTAATGTTTTAAAATATCAGCTCCTTAGAGAGAGACAAATTGCATGCCTTTATTGCTTCTTAAATGGACTTAAACGTTGTTCTTGGACGTGGACTTAAAAGTTCACCTGTATTTCTTTTTATTACTACTCACAATTAATCAGCTTCTTGAACGCGATCACATTTGGAATAATAGATAAAACACTTTTTACCGGGCGGAAGCCATTTTTTCTTCACTATTTGACTGGAGTTTCCTTTGAAAACGAACGCGAATGGAATCGCTTCAAAGAGCTTATTACTAGAAAAAAAGCAGATAACCTCTGCGTTGGAAACGGTTTATTTATTGTTTGAAGTTTTTATCGTGTGGTAATTGGTTCGGTATCTTTAATTAAGAGAGTTCCTCAAAACTTTCCTGCTTCGAATTTCCTTGGATTATAAGCGCTTCAGAATTTGACATAAGACAGGGAAAATCTATTCAAAAAACCCGCAGAGGATCACTGGATTACGAAAACCGTAACATTTTTAATAATCTGTTGTTTGTGCTGTCCTAAATACAAAACACAATTCTGGTCAGACAAATCTGTTCCGACGAATCAGGCAGGAGTTATCCAGTTTTATTCGGTTTCCTCACAAAATAAAATAGTTGGTACAGTAGATATTCGGTAATAACGAGGCTATCAAATAACTAGACTGGTCCCGAAAGATCTTGGCAAAACATCTATTACCGAACACAGGCAACGTGATTGGATTCTCACAAAAGGATACCTAATCAAGTGAATCTAATCAGAGCTTTCGGCTACCTTTGACGAGAAAACCATAACAAGACTCGAAGTACATATTAAAGCAATGAACAGTCGGGGAAAATGCAACATAAACAAAACATCTTTTGTTCTCCTAATTTAAATTAAAAGCAGAATACCCTGTTGTGTCTAATGAAAGGAATTCTTTTTCGAAATCATTAAAAAATGTTTGCCAACGCAATACTTTTGTGTCCATGAAAATATACTGAGCAGCTTAATTGCTTTAAATTTTGCCCTAATTTTTTAAATAAATATTTGTATTTAGCTTTTTAGCTAATATTAAACAAGGTTATTGTTGTGTATTTAAAAAGTAATGAAAACGTTGCTAAACATCGTTTAGGGCCTACATACGCTTTAGTGCCGTAAAACGGTAACTTTCTAAAGCATACTCCTTAGTAACAGCTAAGTTAAAAGGTTTGAAAAAAATATACATGTATATTTATTATTGATTCATGTACTGTATTTTGAACACAAGGTTTTTTCGTGTAACTAATAGTTTTGCTTTAAAAAAATAATTAACGACACGATATTTTTTCGCAACTTTTGGTAACTCCTCCAGAAGGACTTGGATGTTTAAAAATATTTTTACACAGAAAAATTGATGGCTAGAATTTCTTCGTAACTAACATAGCATATGTAAGTCAAATAACATTTTGCAAACAAAACTGATCAAAAGGAGGTTCTTGATATTTTGGCATCGAGCGGGCGCACGGCCAGTACTGCGTTAATATTGGGGCGTATCTTAATCAAGTTAATAAAGATAATTCATCCATAAAGGTTAAAAATTTTAAATGTTAAAATATCTTCCTATGAGAAGTTACGCACTACAAAGAGCAGAGAGTAGAGCAGTTCCGTAGGCTTATTACGTATCTTTTGCAAGAGCAAAACTTTAGCGATCAAACGCTTTATGTCATAAAAGTCGGAATTACCTGCAGTGTACCTACACTGCAGGTAATTCCGACTAAAGGTAATTCCTACTACACTCGTAATTACCTAATTACGAGTGTGGTAGGTCCTACACAATCGTTTGCTAATCGCTCGCTGTTTTTCAAATGAAATTATTAAAAAAAAACCGCCAACAACTCTTAAAACTTTTGTATTGAAGAGCAATTATTGCGCAAAAATCGCTATCGTTTTGCTCTTGCAAAAGATACGTAGTAAGCCTGCGCATGCCGTTCTCCGACCCGTGTCCGTGAAATTTCGGTTCCGAAGTAGCCGTAGTACTTCTTGTAGGGAAGCTTACACACTACGTCCGAACTCTATCCGTCATAATTCAGAACATTTTGAACTCGGAACTCAAATCACGGACACGGATCGGATTGTGCGTAACCGCCCTTACTGTTTGCTTTCGATACCTAAATAATTTTGTGTTTATAGGACCGTCTCTAAATTACCGAAGGTAAATTCACTATTATAATAGAATTTCAAACATTTTCCAAAGTTAATAGTTTTCTACAGTAAACGACCAAGTAATTACGAACGCAAAAAATCGCCGAGATTCTTCATTTCGACTTTAATTTATCAAGAGAACTTTTAGAACACTTCAGCTCCTTGGCATTAAGAAAATGCAATTTCCTTGCAAACACTACCTTCGTACATAATTTCTTCAGGAAAAAATCGTAAAAACTTTTTTCTGACTTAGGAATAATTCTGAATAACTGATTGCTTCAGACCTGCCTTACTCGTATGAATTTTGGATCTAGGTTATATGTATGAGTAGTTTAAACAATTTGACGGGTGCGGTCTTGGATAGAGCTTGAATTTTTACTGTAATCTAACAAAAAGGCACCTAGATTTATTATTATCTTTCTTTGTCTTTTTACTAAGGTAAGCTATATAAAGGTATTCTATACCTCTATATCTATACTAATATTATTAAGAGGAATGATTTGTAGTTTAGTATGTAACGAATAAACTTAGAAACTACTGGACCGATTTCAAAAATTCTTTCATCGTTCGGAAGCTACACTATCCCCGGGTGACATAGGCTACTTTTTATCCCTGTGTTCCCACGGGAACGGGAACTATGCGGGTGAAAACGCGAGGCGTCCGCTAGTAGGTAATGATCCAAAACGGAATTACGGATTTTTTACATAAGACACTGGTCGTTGTATGATGTACTCATACAACATAACATTACGCCTATATCGGTTGATCTGAGATGTAACTATTTAGTAGTATGAGATACCACTGCAAAAATCTGCTGGTATTTTGTTTTTTCATGAAACTCGAGTTTTTATGAATGATTCTTGATAGTAGAATAAGGTTACTGTATGGTTGTTCGGCCGCACCTGCAAACAGTTGTTTTGTTTTTTACTTTGCCCTACACTAGAATTTTTTTTTGTATCGTAGGTTCGTAACCACCATCATCTAACTCTCAGCTAGCCGCCATTCATGGGTAACAAACTGGCAAACCACGGCTTGCGGCTAACTGAGACCTTATTGTTTACTATTTTCTACACCACTTTCTTTTAAATGACGTTGAATTCACTTGAAAACTTATATATTAAGGTAAGTGCGGCTAGATATTTCCAGGCATCTATTATTATCAGTTCTTATTCTACTATTAAGTCCCTATCGTTAATGAAAATTTAGTTAAGACAAAATTACCTGCAGATTTCGGCAGAGAGCTCTTAGGCTAATAATACACCCATATTTTGTCGGTTATGTGTACCTAAGCCCCAACGAACCTAACATCAACGAAAGGGGCGAACCTAACATCAACGGGCACAAATACATGTCGCCGGTCGTTGTTCTCATATCTGGAATTCACCTACCTTTTAAATTGCCTATAATAATAACACGAGCCTGTAACTGTCATTCTGCAGGGCAGGCCTCTTCTCATACAGAGAAGGGAGCGAGCATTGATCACCACGCTTGCTTAATGCGGGTTTTCGATTTCATACTTACCTATAAGTCCAGGTTTCCTCACGATGTTTTTATTTGTTTTATATTCATCATATCATATTATATTCATCATATCCCAAAATAGAATTAAAAAATCTTGACTACGAATCTTGTTTCTGAAAATATCTTTCTTATTTTTCTTAATGATGTATAGCAAAGATATTGCAAGTTCTTAATATAGTCTACACCTTCAGGTCTCATTCATTTTACGCTTCTTTCATACTTTTAAGAGGATTTCAAGTGACTTTCAAAGAAGACATTGAAAAAGTCAAGTACTCTTTAGCGGCGTCGGTTTTTATGTAGGTTCTTACCCAAGAGCATTCATAAAGTGATTTTTATAATCTCTGAGGAACATAAAAATTTTGTTGTGGAAGCATTGCATGCTATAAGTTTCTCGAAGATATGCCTTAAATTCGCTGTAAAGCCAAGTTGTATAATGTAGGATGTAGCTTTTTCCGCAGCTTCGCTGTGGTCTGTTCCACAGGAATTGTTCCTTATTTTCCGGCATATAATTCTACAGTAGTGTAGCATTTATATAAATTAATATTAGAGTTATTTTAATAAATAATTTGCATAACAGACCAGATTACCTATAGAAAAAAAATATTTAGAAACATTGTATAAATTAAAACAACCAGCTTCGTTCCAAAAAAAACTTATTCAAATCCTGTTAGCAAAAGGAATGTAAAACCAAAAAACGTTGCAATGGCACACAGAAACAAACAGACTTGCACGTTTGATGCAAAAAAATGTCTTTCCATTAGCACAGGACCCGGTCACAATCGCTTAATCTACTTTTTTGCTAGCTCTATGTTTTCAGTTAAGTTTTATAGACCCGTTGGGCACACGCGGCCAACCCAATCGATCATTATTGGCTTACCACTCCGCTACGTTTAATTTCGTACTCCAGCTACCCGACTATTTGGGCGTCAAATTGTTGCGAAAAAATGATAGCTTAACCCTTCCTAAGATTTGAGGAGTTGGTTCAGTTATGTTTTACTTTGATTCAGTAGAACTGAAGTGTGGAAATTTCTGCCAGCGTACTGCGTTCCCTACCGGTCAGCCACCAAATCAAGAACATGTTGCTCTGGAACTGATGTTCTGAGATTGATTTCCGTAGACCTCATCCATCGCTTTCCATTAGTCAAGATCGTGTTCAAGAGCTAGCAAATCACAAACATATAAAACAGCAATGTTTTGTAGACACAAAAAAGTTGTTAAATAAAACATCAATGTCATTAATTTTCCAAAACAGGCACTTTATTGTAACGACTATTAAACGTCTTACAATGATGATATAAAATTCAAGTCAGTTAACGTCCCACTTAAAACACGCTATAAGCTCATTAACAAAGTTACAAAGAAAATAAATAGCAAAGAAACAGGTGGAGGCAACAAGTCTATTAAATATTCACAACAATAACTGACACATGACATACAACTCACTTACCGTGATGGCGGTTCTTAAGCACTTTTTGAAAACTCTTTAAATATTCACTAAGAGGATATGACTTTAAGCATATAACAAACATGCTTGAAACTTGCACAAAAGTATGCAAGTGTCTTGCATTCCGTTTTGATATCTATCAATTTTACAAATGTCTGCACTGCTTGGACAGATCCATTCAAATATGTTAGGTTCTTTCCTCAAAATAACGTATCAGACACTCATCTGTATAATCCTTAGATGACCAAGATAATGTCTAGACTTTAAAAGAGACTGAGCTAGGCGTTTTGCTCGTTAACTGTTCGTAAAGTAGTCTGATAGGGGACGACCTCATCCAATTTTGTTGGCTGTTTGGGCTGAAAAGCGTTAGTTTAAATCGATTCACAGAAGTATTCATCATCATCATCAGCCTTTTAATGTTCTCACTGCCGGGACACAGGCCTCCTCTCTATGAGAGGGAATAATCCACCACGCTTGCCCAGTGCACTGCGGTTCTAGGACATGCCGGTTACTTCTCGATGTTTTCCTTCACCGTTTTGAGAGCAGTGGTGATGAAATAATTTACACAAAGTAAAGCGCCAGCCTGGGTTTAAACCCACTACCTACAACTTGTAAGTCGCGGCCGTTACCACTATAATTCATAGTTATGGCACTACGACATGCAAGCTACCATCATAGGTACTCTTATGCAAATTACAGACTCGTGTATTTACGGCCATAACCGCGTGAAAAATGCATTTAATGCATCATATTAATTCAAGTAATATTGGAGTCGGAGAAACAACGCTATAAGATGAATGCTAAGAATGTAGTAAGGTGGAAATATACTTTCCATAGTCATGTCCTATGTTCTAGGTTAGGGGAGTTTGGTTTCCGCACTTAGTCCCTGATGGACCTTTGTACGTGGGCCATGGCGGCTGTTGGGTGGTCATTCCATCCAACCCACCTCCCTCCAGAAGTCAATTAGAGCTCCTGGTTTCCTCAAAACATCCGTGTACGATCTGGGTGACCCGAGTGTTAGTGTTCTTATCTGTGTGATACCTGTGCACTCAAAGAGAACGTGCGCGACGGTTTCCTCGGCCTCCATGCATGTCCTGCACAGAGGTCTGTCCGTTATGCCTATTGTGTGGAAGTGTTTGTTGAGTGAGCAGTGTCCCGTGATGGTCCCCGTCACCAGGCGCACGCCATTCCTTCTCGCCATTCCTAGTCCAGGCGTATAAAACGCCTGGTAAGCTTACTGTCCAAGGATGCCAGAGCTTCTTTTGATTGCCTACAGCCCGGTGTCGAGGCCCACCAGTTCGCCGCCTGTGTCTGGGTGAATTCCTGTAGCCACCTGCGTATTTGGTTGAAGTGGATGGGTACAACAGGCTCGGGTCCATAGACCGCCGAGCTGGATCCGCGTCTCGCAAGCTCGTCAGCCGCGTCGTTGCCAGCGATCCGCTGTGTCCCTTTATCCATTGTAGTGTCACCGTGTTACGGCTAGATACAGTTACTTGTTACGTCTAGTGCGTTGTGACATTCTAGTACTAGTTTTGATGTAATGTATTTTCCGTAAGGATTGTAAGACTGATGCGCTGTCGGGGAGTATCCGTTTGTGGCTGTCCGTAACCCTCCTGGCTTCTAGGGCATGGACCGCTTGCATGATGCCCACACACTCCGCCTGATAGACGGTGTTGAATCCTCCTAGCGGTCTGGATATATTTATATTGAAATCGTGTGAGAAGACTCCGATTTCGGTACCCGAGTCCGTTTTCGATCCGTTTCGATACCATGTTCATTATTAGTAGCAAATTTCACGAGTAATTTACGCAACTTAATTAACTATCATGTATTCCGAACACTAGATCAACTTTAGTATAAAAAAAAAACTATTTAATAATTTATTTATTGTCAAGCAATAAATAAATTATTAGTTTTTTTTGAAACAAGCTTTTCTTTATTTGTCGTATCCTCTCGGCAAACCCTTCCATTCATTAGATACCCATATCATGGGTTTGCATAAAAACATTGGTCTGCCATGTTTGGGTGTTTGCCATATTGAATTAAGATGGCGGTCACTTAGATAACCACGCATTGTTGTAAAACTGATGATTGGTCATAACTTTTTTTAAAGTCAGTTGCAAGATTTGGATTCCATCCATCGAAGGCAGAGACTTTAGAAGCTTTACACTTTAATGTTATTTTTTGTGGTTCATGTTCAGTTAGTATAATATCTATTCTCTGGTCTATTACATATTGCGCTTTTGGCCGCCGCACTTTTTATCTTTGTAATGTGTTATACGATTAAAGTTTTACGATTTTTCAAGTCCCAGTTTTATAGCGATTGAAGATAATCGTATAGGGCCCATTATCCTCAGATGGTACACACATTACGCTTATACTCCAGCCACAGATCTTTATCGCCTCTGAAAAAGTACTAGCTAGACTATTATGAGAATTTTATCAAGCGCAGATGGTTTTTAAGGTCGAGATAAATTGTTAAAAGTTAGCCCACAGACGGGCCACTATAACAAGTTGTTTTCATTTCTAAACCTCATCAAAAAATTGCTATTTTAATTTTAATAATAATACTAAAAGTTTATACAGCCCATTACTTAGAAGTGGTGGTAACATTTTGAACTTTTACCTTTCATTTTATACGTACACCTTAGTCATTACTGAGAGCTGTCTCACTGGTTAATTTAATTGATTTTTTGTGATTCGCAATTGTGATTTATTTGTTTGACGATCAACGGTCTGAAATAGGTAAGCTAATATTAGTCACGAAACATTGTAGCTTTTTCTTCTTTTTGTGTTGTATTAGCAATTTAGTCTGACAAGGATGTAGCCACTTGCATAAATCTGTCGTTTGCTACATTACACCCGTGAAAGGTGCAGTTGAATGTCTACGCTGGGCAGGAACGGAGATAAAAATGAATCTCTATTTCCCTTAGTCACGGTATCACGCGTAAACGGCTGGACCGATTTCGCTTATTCTTTTTTTGTTGTGTTTGTTATTGTTAGGAGAAAGTTATTATAAAAAAAAAACTTAGAAAAATAAAAAAATTGGTACCTTACCTACATAGGTTTTGGTACAACTTTTGTCCAACCACCACGGGGACAAATGTAAGTTGTAGATGTAAGTTGTGTATGCTTGTAGAATTGTAGGACTACCGCTTTCCGGCTATACGGGCATCGGTATCCCAAAAAACAAACCCCTAGTTACCGCTGCCGCGTATCGCGGTTTCGCGGATATTGACCTTGTAGGATCCAAGATTCGCAACATTGCTCATGGGCCCCAGTGTTGCCCCTTGGCTTTTGATCGGCAGGCCTGTATTCAACGTTTGGTAGCGTAGGTAGGGTTAGGTAGGGTAGATGAATGTTTGGTGTTCTTATGACAAAACAAAGTTTGCCGGGTCAGCTAGTAATATATATGAACAAAAGAATACGTAAGTCCAAGACCAAAACACAAGTCGTCTTAAGAAAGCTCACGGCTTCTCGGAATTTAAAATAAATCGAACACAATTTGTCAAAAACCATTCATTAGTGCGTGCACGTTCCGATGTTTCACGTCGTTTCCAAAACTTGTTTTAAGTATCAACTAAGAAGTTACAAACTCGCGAAGTAAACAGTCGTTAAATGACTTACTCACAGCGACGGGAACAGCCGGGTGTGTTACTTATATGTTTATAACTTTATAGAACTAATCAACTTACTTGCACGTGTAAGTATGTTATCATTACCTGTCAGTTATAGCACCAATAGGGCAAAATTGACGTGACAAATCGTCAAACACGAATTAGCAGCTGTGATTGACTATTGACAATTTATGCAACTTATCGCAGTAGTTTACGTGCGGTTGACAAATTGTCATACTAATTCTGCAATAATTTCGGTCCACAAAGTGAGCCTTTACCATACACTAGTTTTTCAACTTGTACACATTTAATAGGATATACCGCAGTTAACTTTTTAGTTTACTCAACATTTCAACCACTCTTTTAAAGTAATTTTCATGCTATGCTCTTTGAATGGTTCAAACTTTAGAGTTCTGAATTACTTTCTGTTTTCATTCGACTTCAAATTAGTTGGTTCGTACAGTTTATTTCTTTACTCACCCATTCGACGTCGGCTTAGCGGGGAATGAAGAGTTATTTAAGTCCCTACGTATGTTTGTGGCATCTTGGATATTTCTTGTAAACTTTACTATTTACCATATACTGATTTACTGCTGCCGGCTGACATGTCCCTAACAACAACTGACAATTTCAGCGAACGAAACGATTTTATTTATTTTTTAACAAATACGTTGCCAGCGGATAAAATAAAATAGAGTTACGTCGTATTTTTGTGGAGCAGTGTGCTGACAATACGTTTTACAGTGTCATTGAAAAACAAAATATTGGGCGGCAATAAACCAAAATTCTGTTCGATCATTTTAGCACGATGCGCCGCATTTCATATCCGGAATACAACATAGTTCTGTGAATTACAACGTGTTTCATGTGCCTCGATTTACTCGAATATGTACTTGGGAAATGTATGGATAATGTAACAAAATACACGAAATATAAGCACCGGTTTGGGCGTGGTTTCATTAGTGGGTATACAGTATTCGAATTTGTCGCTCAATGATGGCCTGCCTTTCTGTTGTAGCGAATATGCGATAGTTAGGTGGCCTAGGTAAGCATTTTCAAAAACAATTTGTTAGTTGCTGTATAGAAAAATAGGTAGATGTCGTGAAGGAAATTGTTGCGTACCTGCATTTAAAGAAAACCAAAGAAACTATAAATGAATGAAGATGATTTGGCTAGAAAGAGGGTAACTAAGAGATCTTTTTAGTATGAAAAGCGAAGATATGAGGCCTTCTGCAAGACAATGATGAGTGTAGAACAGTATAATCTAAGTCTTTGTCAAAAAAGTTCTTAATTTATCGTCCCTTAAATCTACTTACTCTGGCTTTCTATCATTAGCCAGGGATTACTTAAAACTTCCCACTCAGTGGTTTCCCGATCTCCACGCGGTCGGAGTCGCGAGCACATCTAGTTAATAATAATGGCATTTTAATCCTGCTTCGGAAATCCTCCGAAGCCAGGTGTAGCAGAAACACCCATTAAAATATTACTACGTCCATTACGTAATGACTTACAATCGCCATTTCCACGTACGAGGAATTGCAAAAAAATGCAATAATTCGCCGAAACAGTTACATACCACTGGCATATGGCCAACACACATTTGCCTCGAAATGAGCGTATAAGTAGCCTCCACACTATGTAAGTCTTCCTTTCATTGCCAGATCAGTTCTACGTTATACGTATTTTGTAGTTCATGCCTCGGGGCGTATATCAAGTCTAGAGTCGTTGATGATCGCTGTTGGCTACGTTTGTAGTAGACTTGGAAATGTAGACCGGTGGTTCGACACTTTTCTGTTCCATTGTATGAGTTAAGTTAAAATATATTATAGAACTAGCTGTGCCCGCGGCTTCGCTCCCGTCATCTATCTGCCCTACCCTACTTACCTTCCTGCCTACCCTACTTATCTACCTACCATTTTTGTTTCTATAGTCATCATTCTTTCGCGGAGAATCTTAACACCGCCATTCAGAAAATGACTTCAAATACATAACGACATCTATCGAATATCGAGTTCAACTGTCCGAGTATCTGAATTGCGTGTGTTGTGATAATTTGACTTCTTGAACACTTTAAATTTATCTAACTTTTGATAGAGTGAACCGATTGCGATGAAACAAAAACTAAGTAATTTTTCAAGTTACGCACAATTTTTATGTATAAAAGTTATTTACATTGGTTTCGTACATTTCACGTGATGCGTGCACTAATAAATAGACAAACTGACAAAAAATCCAAAAATGCCGGAAATAGGTTAAAATAGCCAGGGTGTTAAAGGATACTTTAACACCCTGGCTATTTTTTTTGTAAATATTTTCGATGTACAAAAATTACTTTTCTACAGATTTATTATATGTATTGATGATGATTGATAGCAGAACGATCATATTTTTTTCCACTATCGAATTTCATAAATTAAACATATAAATAATGCTGCCGAAAATATCTCATTTGCGCCATTTCATAGTCAATTAAACCACCAATTTAGGCACCCATATGCGAGTATTTGACACTGATATAATAACCAACCGAACCAATTTACGATTTAGTTATTGCCTCACCATTTAGATACGGTCCATTAAAAGCAATAACGCTCTATAACCTACAGTTATTAAACACATAAATAAAAGCACGACGCCAAGTTCAAACAAACTGTCAGCTATATTTTACATTATATAGTTAGCTACTCCATTAAAGTGATTGCTTACCACATTACTCATATTCATAAACTAATATTTACCATACACGTTACTTTTGCATTATTGGAAATCTGTTTCTATTTTAAATGTGGGCAATACAAATATTAATATAGTTTGTTTATGTTTGGTTGTTATTACACTATCATTGATAGCTTTTAATCAGTTGATTTCAGCCATCATGATAGTTTAGAATAATGTTTGTAATCCTGCTGAATTGTTTGTGTTTGATACGGCTAATGTATCAGTGCTGCTAAGCCACGTTGTTACTAATAAAATTTGCATAAGTCGGCATCCGCAAACTACGCTGCTATTGCCACCTGGAGTGGCGAACCAACCTCAGTGTTGCAACTTTTATCAGTCTTAACCTCAAGAGAATTCGTTTTTTTGGCTGTCTCTCTGGAGCCTCGCTTTATTTCGTGTTGTAAAAGTTTCTAATGGCATTTTTTGCGTCGCTCTGGAGAAAATGTATCATATTTTTGATGGTTCATAACTATGCGCCAGCTTATCGTTAGTGTCGTTTCAGATCTTTCAGGTCCTAAAACTAATACGTGAATTTATGTTATCATTAATGGCCGTACCTAAAGCGTGTTTGTCTCTCCAATGTGCTTACGGTCTATAATTTTAATCCTCATAAACTATTGTATCCCTTTTGTGTGTGTTATATTAAATCCCTTCTTTTGTTTTTCGTTCACGTTCTCGCCGATAACTCATTCACTAACTGAAACTTTGGAAACACTTTAAAAGTTAGCACCTTCATCTATTCATTTAAAATTCTACGCTGTTGAATAGCACTAAATTTTCTCTGCAGTCCCTCTGCGCAGTAACACTCCTAACAGAATTTACTCAAGTTTGGCAAAACAAAAAAAAACAAACCTGAATATTTTAATACCTGCAAACCCTTGCCTCTGACCTCTTTTAAATTGAATTATGTGTCCTTCTAAGTTGCAAATTGACTCATTTATTTGTCTTCTACTTTGTTACGAATTTCAATGGTTAGATTTTTTGTTTTTTGTGCCGGAATATCGTATTTTTTTATTCAGTTGATGTTCAAGATTATTGTTACTTAGGGCCTTGGTCTTGCATTCTTCTAATTGGAGTTGCGTATATAGTATCTTCCTAATTTGATGGTCTGTGCGATAGTAGTATCTTTGTCATGATCTTGCAAATCTGTTGGGAGATAGGGTTTGGATTCTTATCAATATCTTCAGTCGTAGTACTAGGACTGGTTTTCTGATTCCATGTTCGGTATTGGCTCGAATCCAAGCAAAACGCCGCGGGTCCTGTAGTAGCTTCCGTGTATTTATGTCCGCGAACGCGTGTGTGAATGGCATTTCTTGCCAATATATTTATTTTGCAGATATTTTCACCGCTTTGAGTCTTTTCGAATCCTTCTTCTCATATATAAAGCCTCGTTTCAATTTAAATGTATATAGGTCATCTGTTAGGTCTTACGATTTATTCGTGTCTTGTATGACTTTTGGAAACTATTTTATTTTCGTCTTCAAAATCATTAATCTTGCATGTAACATAAATAAATTGTTTAGCCCAAAAATAACGTGTGTCAATGCAACTCAAAAAGCAATTTGGGCCATAGTTCTCTCAGACAGCCACCACGGGAGGTAATTTCAAAAGATTAATGGCAATAGAATGGCTTGTGACATCAAAACCACTGTTTCAGTTCTACACTTGGACAATTAATTCTCTTCTCATTTCACTTGTTCTCATGACTTGAATCTGGTTAAATTGCAACGCTTATCTAGTAGAATTACCCTTTTACTTCTGTATTTAGAGCAAATGAAAAATGTTAAGCTTAGCAGTTGTTTACGGCTTGGCCTATTTTCACAGTCAACTGGGCAGAGTAAAGCTTTGGTTATCATCGTAGACACACAGGCTTGGCAATTAAAACTGACTCCACGTTCGTGTGACTTTGCTTTGATGAAAATATCGCAGCAAAACACATTATTTTTCCTAGAAGTATCAAGATCACGACCGTTTGAGTCATATTTACTTTTTCCTTCAAGATCACGACCGTTTGAATCATATTTATTTTTTCCTTTCATGTTTGAACAGTTACTGCTAATGTACTTCATTCATATTGTGTATTTTATTTTGGCAACAAATCGCCTAACAACAATGGTTGTATTGTATCCTTGAGCTACACGTTTTAATAAAGCCTTGTTTCGCTTTGAAATGTTCTATTTTCATACACAGCTTTCACGTTTAATTCTAGGAAACCTTAATTTACTTGATGTTAATTTACTTTTGATTTAGATTTTAATTTGACTTCCTTCTGCGTATTTTATTTGATTATTGTGTTAACTGAACCCCGTATCCCTTCTAACTAGTCCAGTTCAAATATTTGTACGAATTTCACTTAGGAAGCGAAGTTTGTCCGCACACTATTCTCTGTTCTTCACATTTTAAGTGCCCTACATACGGGGCACGAGCAAACTTACTGGGCTAAGCTTTCGGAATAGTGCTGCTAAGTGTCCCGATATACTCGAGACATACGGGCTTAAAAAAAGTTATGTGGAACGGTGGAACTTATACTGTTTATCTAGAAGCCAGTCATACTTATGGTCTGTATAACGTCATTTACAAAGTATAGATCTTCAAATCACTACTTCTACCACATCAAAACCAGGCCTTATAGTTGCTTTGATATTGAAACGATTAGATGTACAGAACATTGAATGCCAATCATTTATCACAGTGACGGGCTGTCGATTAAATATTTATATTTATCTTACAAGGGTAATAGCAATTTGATTTAGGTAACCAGGCAAATCAAGATATAATGAGAGATTCAGAAATATCAATATTCGAATTGAATATTTCAATAAGCGCTATTTACATTGTAAGAGATCCTTTATATACATTAATATTTGAAATGTTTTAATGAGCCCTTTCTTCATAATACATGAAAGGATCATTTATTAGGTATACAAACCTCTTACGATCATTAACTTTACTTCTTCCATTTCTCACTTTGCTCTAATCTTTAGCTTTATCGGGTTCTACTAAAAGTACTTTAATGCTTAAAATTATCAAGCCAACTGTATCTAAGAACCTCTCATTATCTCTTTGTTTTCATAGTTCTTTTTATTGCCAAGTTATTTTAACGTAACACTAGCCTTGAGAAATGTTTGCTCCACTGCCGACACTATTTCTTATGCGGGCTCACTGAGCGCAGAAGTGTTTCCATTGTGCCGAAACCTTTGCATATCCAAGAGAAGTGGAAAAACAAATGCTTCCTATAATATCTGAGGCGCTATAAGTTAGGCCCATTTCAATGGTTAAGATAAGAAAGGTAATAATGGGGCTAAATCAAATTTTTGATATCAAAAATTTTGAGATTTGCTTTTGCAAAAATTCTTGTCACCTTCTTTATATTGTGTACTTTAAATGCACCTTTGCCACACCCTACTGAGAGTGTTCTCACACGTGGCGTGATGTTATCTGTGTGTTTTATTTCGTTTTTCTTAGTTTAGTTTGGGTTGGCGTAATATGAACTACTTATCCATATTAACACTTTTTCTGCCAACACTCTCTGTAGATCCTTTTTGCTATCGCAGCTTTTCGTCTTCTCATCTCACCCTTACTGTTGTGACCTTCATGAGAAGTGTTGATGGTTTATTCATAGCCAAGACACAGCAAAACGTGAATGCCAAGATATCTACGTACATGCGTAATACTTCACTTATCCCTAAGGTCAAATGTACCATACGTGCAAGTTGGAATGTTTACATGAAAACATGTTTTGGTTACTTAAGGCACTTAGGTTATTTACTTAACGAATGCGGGTATTTTACTACCCTCGTTTTAAGACTCGGTTTCCTTTGTACCTTTTGTTTGTTCGTACAGCCTTATTTTCTCAAATATGATAAATGTGCGGCATATTTTTGTTGTTCATATGAGGGTTGTCAATAGGCAAGTAGAGGATTATGTTTATTTTTAAGCCTACGTAGTTTTATTTATGATACCTTGGCTTTATCTACTTTAGCCGAGGACATATATGTTTCAAAATAAACATTTTGAAATTGATAACTTTTCTCTCTTACTTTTTGCGTACTTACTGATATACGCGTATACTCTTGCTCTCTTTTCCTACTGTTATTTCTATCCTTTTTGTAGCTGTTGCTTGTATTTATTTGCTTGTATCGTCTTCGGTGACGTCGTCCAAATAAATAAGGTAAACGTGCGAGTCCACACCGTTAAGTTTCAAACCATTACCGGATTCTGAAGCACTCTAACAATTGGCGTATTCTTTGAAACTTTGATTGAAAACTGTATCTTTTTGGCATTGTTAAGATTTCCAACAACTTTATGGGGATTATTAATTTTTACTATGGTTAATTTTACTTGGATGTCGTGGTGGCTCAGTGGCTAAGACCTCGCCTCTCGTGCTTGAGGTCATGGGTTCCAATCCGGGCAAATACCAATGTGACTTTTCAATTGATTTGTACTTTCTAAGTTGATCTTGGACACACCAAATGTGAAAGAAAACATCGTGAGGAAACCTGGACTTAGAGTGAGTTTATTATAAGATTGTGCTCCATTGGTGTAATTGCTGCAAAGGCGTTCCAGTGCGAGGATAAACTAATAAATAAATAGTTGGGTTGTTTTTACTTAATTTTGATTATAATATAGAACCCGCTTTCTATACATCGCTTTTTGAACATGTAAGAACCATTGTAAAAGTTTACAATGCCCATATGGAAACGAAACAAATTTTGGCTTTGGTACAAAGTCGAGCAGAACTTATTCTCGTTTTGCATAGTCTGATCGAAAGAATTATGATCGTACTAACCCAAATCGGAATGCCTAGCTTCAAAACACCATTCATACCTACTTTTCACACAAAATCCACAAAAAAAGAAAGAAATCGAGTGTCGGCAAACTAATGAAAGTATCTCGCAAGTTCTGACGGCGTCGTTTATATAAACTTGTGAATTTGCATGAGTTATATTCACAGTTTTGATCTTAGTAATACCAAAACTTTTGCGTGGTCCCTTCATAATTTATTTACTTGTGAAATCGACTTTGGGATCGACATCTTATGTGTTTGTATCAGGATACATAAACACGCCGAAACTTTTATCATTTTCGTGACGTAAGGTAGGGCATGTTCGTGTTTGTCAATCTAACCTTCACCCTCTTTCTAAATGTTTTTATTTTCTGCAATCTTTTGGTATTATTATCAAGTCAATTCCGTTGCACGATTTTATAATATTCTGGCGTCTACAACAGGATATTTTCTACGAGCAGGTGAAGCGAGATACTTACTACCTAACGAACTATAAAATCACTTCCCAGGTCGCTCGAACGTAACTGCTCGCGAAAACGGTTTCCCCGGTACTTAATGAACGTCTAAAATCCTTTGAGAAAACTCTACTATAACTTTAGTGCACTTAAAAAGTTGAGGACTTTTGAGTCCGGCCATTGGCTCAGTTTAATCGAAGAAAATTCTGCCAACACTTTGACAAGAAAAATACATTAATGTGGATTGTTTGCATTTGTTCGAGAAGCAAGCAGCTTCCCTAAAATTTGTGTGTTTGACTTTATTTATGAAACCATCCAAGAGTTTTGCTTTTGACGACATTTCTTGGCTCATGTAATTTCATGGCCTCGTTTAGCTTTATGTGAATAATCCAAACATTACATGCCTAGGTGCTAATACTGAGCTAGAACAACAGTTCTAGAACTTCTAGACAATTCAAACGAGATATATTGCTTTTGTAATATAGGTATATACAGCATTTGTCAAGTTTTATATATATGATATTTCGTTATATCAAACGTGTAGGCATACATATTTGGATATACCCATTCACTTTAGCAGCCCATTTTCCTCCTGTTTGATTTCGTCACAGTCGATCGTCCCCTTCACATACAAATGTAATTTATGCAGTCCTATCCACCATCATTATTCCTCAAAAAGAGTTTTCGCCGAAGTATTTGCCTTATCTCATCAGACTTTCATCGTTAGGTAAGAAGACCAATAACGCGAGACTATCCCCAAATGAAATCTCCCCTTTATTCCGTTCTTATTACATGTCGCAGCCCTATCACGTACCAAAAGTTGGAATTTCTAAATAAGCAACAACTATTCATAACCCGCTTTATTGTCACGCAAGTACTTTCCTAAATACTCCCCAGGGTTATATTACAGCGGCACTACCTACGAAATTATCTTTCTCAGTTAATCACCACACCGTGACAGTGGTTATTACACAAATTAGTAAGATAACGTCAGGGAATGAAGCAGTAGAAATAAACAATGGAGGAACTCGGAAGAGAGTAAGCTCATTACGTGGCACAGGTAGTATGAACATCCTTATAAATGTATGGATGTAGATATTTGTAGCTCCAACCATGATTAGAGGTACATTGTCAACAGAGGAACTTTAGAAAATGTAAAAGGTAGCAATGTAGAAAATACACGAAAAATACGAGGGCAATGTCGAGCTATCACTTGGCATAACTCCTAAGAATATACGCGGTAAGGAATTGAAATCTTTATGATTCAGGGCTGTGCTCTCATATTTTCTTTCAACTTTGTAAGAAATTATTTTAAAAATGTGTGTTTTGAAACTTTATTTTGATTATATTAAGAACAGAATGGTTAATGGATTTGACTAAAGTTTGTTTACCAATTAATTTATGATTTGTGTACATGGTGGGCAAAAATTCGTGGATTAAACTAAACAGGGCGATAGTTGGGGTTAATTGCAGTAAAATAAAAATTTGGTACCAATTTTATGGTTCATTTTTGGTTTTTCAAAAAAAATATCGTTTATTTTCAGGCATGTCACCCATAATATTACAAATTTACAATTAAAATGAATCGGACATCACAATAACACAAAATTAAAATTAATAATAGAAGTAATTGAATTTAAAATAACCAGACTACACAATAACACATAATTAAAAATATTTAAAAATAATCAAATATTAAATTGTAATAAATAATTTAACAACACAACACATTTAAACAGCTTTTGACCGAGAGAGCCAAAACAAATGCACCCCATAAAATTGGCAAGTACCTTTATTTGTATTTCAGGATCTACTGCAAATAACGCCAACTATCGCCCTGTTTCGTTTGATCCACTATTTTTGCCCACCCCGAATACTATCTAACTGGCAGAATCTTAATGCTCCGAAATTCATTTGGTATAACACACTTTGCATAATCTTCTTCAAACGAATATGTTTAAGGCACAAAAATATTTAATATAATAATTGTTCATATGTCCTAATTTATAATGGCATACTTTTAAGATGGCAGAATTTTATTTGTCATAACTTCGTTTAGCATAACGTTGTATTTAGAGCTACTATTATTTGGTACAATTTCACTTGGCATATTATGAGGAGCAAGTGGCCAAATGCAGTGGTGAGCGTTAAAACCATTTGCGACGATAAGCACATAGGACCGCCGGAGCCCCGCAGCGCCGGAGCCGTGACAGAAACCATGCCTGCTGCATGCTCGCTTGCATGTTGCATGCTTGCTTGCATGCATGGTGTATGCTTGTTTGCATGCTTCATACAGGGCAAGAAAAACCCAAAAAAAAAAATGTTCAATCAATTTCATTATTATGGTAAAAAATACAAAATTATTCTAACTATTAATATTCTGTAATGTCATAGATGAGTATTTCAATTATTATATATATGAAATGTATGCCAAAAGACAATTCTGACTGTAAACTTTCTGCAATATGATGGTTCTGCCTTTATTTTTTTTTATTTTTTTTTTTTTTTTATTAAAAATTAAAAATTCCTTAAAACTAATACATTGCCCCACAAAACTGCTTACGCAGTTTAACTGTGAGATCATTGAGTCTCTCTTATTATAAGTTACATCTAGAACCCAACATATACTAAACTACTTAACCTAAATGCACTAAATAGAATCTAACAAATATTTTTTAAGTTTCCGTGCGAATTTTAATTTATTATCTTCTTGTCTGATGTCAGCAGGCAAAGTGTTCAATAAATAGGGAACGCGTTTTTTTAAAGTTCTGTCGCCATAGTAATTAATAACTCTGGGTACATCATATTTGCCCGCTGTCATCGACCTTGTAGTATACCTATTAGAAACTAGTGCGTCACTATCCCGAACGCCATGGTTATTGACTAATAATACGTATTTATGTTTAAGGCTAACTGGTAGAATTTTACATATTTTGAATAGCCTACTATAGTCTCCTTTACAGCTATTTTTAGTTTTCTTGTTTACTAATAATTTCAAAAATCTAGTTTGTATTGATTCTAGTTTCTGCATATTACTTTTAAAAGTCAACCCATAGCAATCAAGACAGTAACTCAGTATTGATTCAACTAAAGACACATATAAACATTTTAAGGTGCTGGAGGGAACTTTAAAGCTTAAGTGATAGAATTTACTTAACAATATTCTAAGCTTACCACAAATGTAATCAACATGTGAAGACCAAGAAAAATTTACATCAACCTTCATTCCAAGATATGTGACACCTTCTAATTGTTCAATTGGTTTACAATTGCAGTTTAAATTATTATTATGCATACAATCGTAGCTATGTGTAAAAATGGAAGGGCATACTTTATTTAGATGAATATGAGGGGAATGAATCATCAACAGGTTAGTTTTATCGCCATTCAGAACGATACCGTTGTCATGAGACCACTTTACCACTGCGTCTACGTCATGTTGAACGAGCCGACAGGTGTCAGCGAGGTCGGTGCCGGCGCGCAGCACACACAGGTCATCCGCGAACATATGCGCCGAACAGTGGCGCAGTACGCCGCACACACTATTCACATGTAATAAGTAGCACACAGGCCCGCATCCGGACCCCTGTGGCACCCCGCACCCCACCTTCCTCTCTTCGCTGAACTCATCACCTACCTTTACTCGATAGGACCGTGATGTGAGATAGTCGCGGAACCATTTGTTCAGCGGCTCTCTCACTCCACACTCCTCCATGGCATTCAATAAGGTCTCAGTTTCAAGGGTATCGAAGGCTTTTTTGTAATCAAAGAAGACCGCGACTACAAACTTTTTTTCACTCAAATATGTATTAATTTCATCAGTAAATCGAGTAAGAAGAGTGTTAGCACTTTTACCTTTTTGGAAACCATGTTGACAATAATTGATTACATTATTTTTCAGCAGATAATTATTCAAACGGTTAATGATACATTTCTCAATAATCTTGTCTACACTGGATAAAATTGATATAGGTCTATAATTGCTATAATTTTTATGTTCTCCCTTTTTATATATTGGTCGAACTATGGCTTCTTTTAACATACTAGGGAACACACCATTTTGTACACACAAGTTGACTAGGTTAGAGATCACAGGGCCAACAGAATCTACCAAAAGTTTAAGATCGGACATTCGCACCAGATCGCAACCCGGTGACTTATTTTTATCCATTTGAGTTATTATTTGTTTTACATAATTACTATCTACGGGCTGCCATCTCATACTTCTGTCCGTTTGTTCAACATAGGAGCTTCTATCTAGAAACTTAATACTACAAATATGTTTAATTTTCTCTATTTCCTCAGCAAATGTACGAGCAAAATTATTACATATATTTTTCATAGGTTCGCCAGACCCCATATTCTTTATAATTGCTTTATCCAAACATTGTTTTTCCTTTCCTAATAAGTAATTTAATCTGTCCCATAGTTTTTTAATATTATTATTACAGTCTAATATACATTGCCTATCGTACTTAATTCTATTTTTTAAAATTAATTTGTAACATCTATTTCTAAATTTTGTGTAAATTAAACGTTTAACCATATTTTTAGGGTCATTACTCCAAATAATAAACAGTCTATCCCTCTCTAAGATCATATTTTTTAATTCACTAGTTATCCACGGGATGTTATCCCTGTTTGAGTTAGTTTGACTTTTTAGAACATAACAACTATTATAGATCTGTAGAAATATATCTCTAAATGCATCGTACAACTTTATGGGGCATGTAAAATGCATTAATTCTTCAAAATTAACTGACAATAGCTTATCACGAACCGCACGATTGTCAAGCCTAAGACGGCTTTGTGAGGTTACGTTAGGCGAGTGAGCAGGACAGGCATGCGCACGCGAGGAGGTGGAAGCGAGAGCACAAGCGCCGCTGTCGCGCCGCCGCCGGCCGCCACCGTCCACAGGCACGGCTAACGGTGTGCGTCTCCATTCCACCGCGACCGATATCATAAAATGATCAGATATTTTATGTTGAATTACCGCGGAATTTATTTTTAAAGCAGCTGTCCTAATAAAAATATGGTCAATGCAGGATTCCACCAATGCATCAACTAAAATTTCACTACGTGTAACTTTATCGATGCATTTAATGAAACCGAACTCGGCCAATAGATTTTCATATGTAATGACATTTTTATCTTGTTTTCGTAGTAGGTTAATATTCATATCGCCACACAATATGACCTTGGAGTTTTGCGGTAAGCTATTCAATAGTTTCCTAAGTTCATCAAAGAACAAAATAATTTTTTCCTGTTTATTTATTCGGGGAGGTCTATACAATGCGATAACATGAATAGGTTCCCCAGAGCAACGAAGTGTAATGGAAACACACTCCGCAGCACACATGGCAACCGGCTGCGCCGCCACCGCCGCCCGCGCATCCAACTCCTCCCGCACGTACACAAGCACCCCTCCCCCCTTTCGCCCCGATCGTACAAAACTATGAACATTGAATCCTTTTATCTTAAATAAATCTATAATAGAAAAGTCAATGTTGGGTTCTGTAATAACGATAACATCTAACTTATCTAGGTGGTTATTTAATATAATTAATAGCTCACTAAAATGTTTTTTTAGAGATCGTATGTTAATATGCACCAAACTAAAGTTTTGATTAGAGTTCCACGTCGCTATCCAATCGTCTATGCTGTTCACTATTGACGCATCAAATGTATTATCACTAATAACCTCGATACCGTCTATTAACGCTGCGAACTTGATAATTAGTTAAACACAATAAGACACTTTATTTGAGGACGGAAGGTTCACTTTTTGATAATTTCGTCGAGGTCGCTCTCTGCTCGTACCCAAAGCGACTTATCACCATCATTCTTTTTAGCAAGAATTTTCCCATTGGAGACCCAGACGTACTTCCATAGCCCATGCAGCCGTTTCTTAGTATTCCACAATAAATCCTTGGCAGCTTTAGTAAGGTCCTCGTTGATGTATACTTTATTTTGCATACTACCTCCAGTGATAACATCGCCAGTAAAATCGTGCAACTTGCGCCGCTGAGCGAGCCAAGTGTCGCGTTCGTTAGCGCCGTTAGTGGTAGCATGGAAGCCAACCAAAATTGGTGCTGGCTTACCACTGTCGGTACGCTGCTGTCGTCGCCGGCTAACCCACTCAATTTCCGTGCTGCTCACATTGATGAGCTGCCCAGTTTTGGTCACCACTTCGCGTAGATTCTCTCCCGGCAGCTGTTCAACGCCTACAATCTCAAGGTTATTTTTACGCGAGGCCTGGTCATATTCCTGAACCTTCTGTTCCAATGCTGAGTTACACTTCTCCAGATATATAATCTTGTTATTTATGTTTGTGACGTTCTTTTTGAGCTCTGTTATTTTTTGCTTCGATTGCTCATGTTCCGCGATAAGCGTGTCATATTTATCCGAAAGCATACTCATACTGGTACTTATGGATTCGAGTTGGCTTTTTAAGGTAGGTATTCCACTAACTTTTCTCTGGATATCCTTAAGTATTTTCTCGAAATCCTTTTTTATCTCGTCTTGTTCTTCGTCATCCGTTCGGGAGTCCACTTCACAATTGTTACAGTAAATTCTACTGATACCTGCACGAATATCTGCGAGAAGTCCTCTAACACAGCCTCTATGGAATGTTCCAAAGCATGCTTGACATTGAAAGTGCGATCCATTTTTGGATAACACTTTACTGCACTTAGCGCACTCCATTAGCAATAATATTACGCGCAAAGAATAAAACTACCGAAACTAATTTTACACGCGAAGGTAGGTGTATAGTATGCTCGCAGACAAAAATTAGGTAAACACACAGGGCGCGGGCGCATCGATGTGACGCGCGCGCACTCGCGTTGACTTTCCGAGCGAGACTGAAATGATTTGAATGACTATGAATATGAAATTTATGCCGAAAGATGATTCTGACTCACAAAATTATGAGTTTTGAATGTATGTTGTTACATGAGTGTATGCCAAACGATTTTCTGCGAGATGAAATTTATTCTATATAATATTATGACATAAGTTCTGGTATAAAAGTTAGACCCCTATCTAACAATAACAACTTACATATAAATGTGTAACAATTTGAAATTGTAATTGAAACAATAATAAAATTACCCTTTTAACTTTGAACATTTCTCACAAACAATCTCTCATCTCAATTTTGATGAGCATAAAATTATATTTAATAAGGAATGAACATAACTTGTTAACGAGTTTAAAAACTTTGTTACGGGTTTTTGTTAAATTAACTAGCTATATCTGTTCTAACGACCAACAAGGGGATTTGAACTTTGTGCCTTTTTAATAGCCTTATTATTTGCATTCCTCTTCTTAGGAGTTTTATTTTTTTATCTCAACGTAAATGTAAATCTTATAAATTTTTGGTTCCTTGTCTTCTTATATTTTTCACACGAAATTTTTAATAAAAATTCACCAGCTATCGGTATCGAATCAATATTCTAGGTACACTTCTCATCTCATCAAGAATTCCAATCAGAAGTTCCAATCAATTATTAAACTTCACAAAAAGAGCCGCAGGCACTACAATGCCGCGCGAATTTTAAGTTGAAAATGCTTCACAAGAAGGCGAATTAAATTGTAATTGTATACTTTGTGCAATGGCTCCAAAACTTTCAGTGCAAATATTAGACCGAAACCACTCACCCCGCTTAACTGTTGTTGCGAGCGCCGAAATACATTCGACTTACCCTTGTTAGGTGGAGCTTTTATCCAAATATGTCCCTTGGAGGAGTTTAGGAGGATGTTCGTTAACATATTTTCCTATTTGTTTTTTTTACTTCCCCTAAGGCCTTGTGTTTCCAGTAATTAAGTGGGCAATTTAGGACATTTTATGTGGTCGGGTACCGGTCATCTGACATTTTCTTTAAGTAATTAAATTCACGACGATTTAGTCCAGTTTATGTTTTAAGTTACATTTTCGATGTGAATGTATTGGGTCAGGCTTGCCTTGTCGTCTACTGATTTATATTAGCCATTTTTCGTATATAACTTTCATCCTCTATCTAGTTTTTGAATAAAGTGTCGATCAGTCGACAGTTCAGTAAATGGATTACCATTCTAGCTGCAGGTTTTAGCCATGCTGGTTCAACTAACGTCGAAAAAGATACGAATTCTATGTACTACGACAATTGCTTTTACATCTACTCGTGTCTAGGTTTCGAAATTCTTTTTTATTGTACCGTTTCCCAAGTTTTTTGTGGAGTTCAAAAGGATCCACACATCTGTGCTCTATATCAAACTCGCAGGGACAATGTTTTTGACTGTTATTTATGTTTTTTTGTATCAAACAACGTGAAAGCATCATCCGGCTTTTGTCGCAGCTCGCAAACACATTAATAAATCTCCTGAATTGGTTCGGTGGCTCCGTCTTCTGTCCTCTGAAGGCTAATAATGGTAGATAGCTTGTTTTTTTCGTCATTCATGAACAATGTCTGAATAGAATGAACATAATAGAACCGATAAGATCCACAGATAACAAGGTAATTTTCTTGAAACGTGATGAATGTAGTAAAGCTTTCCGATCGTAATTCTTATAAAATCCTAATAAATTTTAACACCCTCTTGAGAAATATTAGAAGGGTCATCTTTTTGGATCCACACCCTTACGATGATTTATCGGCCATATAAAGGTAATGAGCTCATTCCTCGTTTATTTCAACACCCCAGAATCGTGTCTATCATCTGGGCGTTTATTTCCATCATCGTCATCAATTTTAGCATTCTTTTAAACGTTACATTCATTATCTCTGTTGGAACAATGCTGAATTTCATTGTTGTTATTTATGATAACGAAAGTATTACAAATGTAGCTTTTTCTCGCTTCTTGGGCGGAACATTGCGGTCTTGTATCTGTTAGATTTATGGCAACACTTTTACTGTGCTTACGCATAATGCCAGGGCGGTGTAGTTGAGCTCTTTCATGCCCTGCTCCGGAAGTGCCGTTATACGCGATATTTGTGTTATGTCCTATTGCTATTTCGTCGGCGAAAAGGGTCTTGCTGTATGCTATTTAATTTGTCTAGTGCGGTTGGGAAAATTCGCAATCTCATGGCATGACAAAGCGGTTAGTGGCTTTTCTGTCACGTTGCTACGAAAAGTTAATGTTTAAGGAGTTCAATTAGGAAACGTTCAGTTTCAATAGTCATTTTAACAATCCTTTTAGGAGCACGAACACACGACTGCCATTAAGACATAAAAAGTAAATCGAGTCCTTATACAGCGAGAAATTTAGTGTGCCACCGTTGCTACATAAATGGTACTTTGCATAGAATTACGACGAAAGAATATTTTTTTATTGCCAAATTTTGTGACGGGTGTTGTTTATTATGCACCTTTTAGTAACAATAAATTGAGTGGAAACCCTTTTAAAAGTTTATTGTATAGTGTATATGTGTTGAATGAATATGTTTGATTCTTTTTTCGAAATGTCACAAACAAAAACTGACAATATCAAAAAGAAGTCATTAGCAATATCTATACGGATACTAGAAATTGTTTATTTCTCTCTCATTCATGAGTATTTAAATTGTGCTCATCATTCTTCCTGGCCTTGTCCCATGTTACTTGGGGTCGGCGCAACACGTTTTCTTCTTCCATACCGTCCTGTCCCCCGTCACGCTATCACTGACTCCCATTTCTTTCATATCACTCCTCACACAGTCCATCCATCTTTTCTTTGGCCGTCCCCTCCCTCTCCCTCGTATTTAAATTGTGCTATATACGTAATTAATCGCTAACGGATTCGATTTATATTTTTTTACAACTCGGGACTGGACATATAAACAAGTTTAACTGAACAGTTTGTCTTAACACTGTTTCAATTCCCGGTGGTCCAGTTTAAGCATATTGAATAGGCTGATGACACAAAATTGCTTTTGTTACATCATTACCGTAAATTTCCTGTGTTTCAGCCGATACATCGACAGAATTGACCAACTAAGCTGTCTAACTGATATTTATGGACACATTGTTTTCATGGCGAATGAACCTGGCTTAGCAATGTTTATAGATATTCCCTTTATCCCTCTGTTTTTATTCCGATGCTCAAAACAACTTCATTTGTTATTCGTGCGTGATCAAACAGATCTTACTGGAATGAAAACATATTGCATTGTTTTATAAACTTGTTTTTATTACAAGTCACGTAATATCTACTTTGTTTTTTCTACTAGTTACCATCGTTCTCATTTCTCTACATCAACATGAAATGTTTTCTCGTTTCTAGATTTATGCATTAAAATCCCTAACATTTCCACGGGTGCTATAACAAACTTTTCTGGAAAAAACTTTGTCAAGTTTCTGATAAACGATAAAATTATACATGACCTGAGCTAAAATTTCATTCTTTTGGTCATACAACTATAAATTAAATGCACGTGTGCTGGAAAATGCTACTGTAACCAACTACACGTAACAATTTTTCATCCACAACGTCCAAACATTTACATTGTTTTTTTGATCCTAGTCTTTGCGGAAGTTTATTAACATCTGACTTGTTAGCAGTTCGCTTTATGCCGCTGCAGCGCTGCCGAGGCGGTATTACGCTGTCACCGACTGTCATACCAACCGACTGCATCGGGCCCGACTCAACAGTAATATCAAAAGGATTTATTGTTTAACGTAACACAACGCCGAGTTTATTTATTGTTTTATCTGTCGAAAGTTTGTTGGCTGTGTCATTTTTTAGCTTTTGCAGGTTTCATTTCTGCCTCTGAATTTACTGGTTTTGCGGATTATTTCTTGTCGTATTCAACCTACATGGCTTACAAAATACAGGCCAACTAAATTGGACTATTCGTCTTGTAGGTCGATAACATTGTAATTATTAATAGCTATCCCTAACACCGAAGGTCCATTGTTTTTGCTCGATCCTCATATAGGTGTAATAACCTTTCTATTATAAGATACCTAAGCAGATGTTACATTATTTAACAACACAAATTGTGTCAGGGATCCTAATAGATAACATTAATTATAAATAAAGCAGAAAAATTAATGGCATCACTACTTATTTCTTGTACACCGTATCATAGCGATGAACACTTTACTAGAAATATCAACCTTCGTTGTCGCAGAATTCTCGATCGCCATCTTGGCAATTGATTTTCTCTTCAGTACCTTTAGCGGAACATCTTTCACTACCTACTTCAGAAATTACGACGTTCTACAATTGATTTCGAGACGAAACCCGTCCTTAAATCTAAGTGAGCACATAAAACAATAAAGTGCGTATCCTCCAGAGGATAATATACCCTAAAACCGCAGGGTTTTCCGTTTTCAGGTTATTTATCGCTAATGTTTTAGTGGGAAACGTCCAAGATGTCTTTCGTGTAGTGACAGGTAAAGGTTTTACTAGGGATGACATTTATTCCGTAATCCCTCAGCTGAAACATAGGATACAGTTTGTCAGCTAGGGATTGGAAAAGCGCTATGAGCAGATTTATGTCATCGACTAAATATCGACGTGATGGTTACGACGTACATATAATTGAATATACATTTTCAAATTAATATTTTATTTTCAACTACAAATTCGAGACCTTTTACGATGTTTAGCTTTTGATAGATTAAAAATATATTTTTTAACCCGCGATGGAAAAAGAGGGGTTTTATAAGTTTGACGTGTGTGTGCGTATTTGTGTATCTGCCTGTGGCATCATAGCTCCTAAACAGATGAACCGATTTTGTTTTTTTTTTGGATGATATCGTGTCATAATTACATGTTCAATAGATTGGCGATCGAAGCGTGTCTACTACTAGAAAAACTATGTAGTTTAAAAAGCATGAAATAAAAATATGTCGAGGGCGTTTTAAATTAAACTTGTTGTACTTGCTTAATGAAATTCCAAAAAGCGCATTTCAAAATAGATTTCCTTTGCTATTAGATCTTTGTTTAAAAGAAATTCAATATCCGTAGCTACATCCTGAATCCCTTCTTAGATCATTAAAGTGTAGACTTTATTTTTCCTACGTTTTGTTACATTTTTGCTGCTTTACTTTTCAGAATATTTGCGTTTGAGTTATGGACTACGATTTATTATACCGGATTGTTTTTGTCATTTGATCTGTTCGAGTTTAAGCAGACCGGATATCTTTTCGTTTGTCTAGAACTTTTTCAAATTCTTTCTTCGACTACGTCTGAATTGATTCTTCGTGATTTAATGCGATTAAAGTTAATGAAAAAGTATGACAGCTATTTGTAAAATTACTTTTCGAAGATTCAGTGAGTTGAATGGGAATAAATCGAAGAAGATATTATATCTTCGTTAAGAAATTTTTCCGATCTAAATTTTCAACATTTTCTTCCATATATTTACTGTTGTTGAAACAATTTTTAATAATTACGTCATTTAGCATTATATTAATCATAAAGGTGACAACTTGATTTCCACATATATTACAATCCCAACTCTATATCAAGTCCATGTTAAACTGTCAACTGCATTAAACAATGGCCATTGGATTCTCGTTCCTCATGATTAACTTTAAATACTTTTAATTTATCACTTAATTGAATTTTCTACTGCAATCACGAAGCAACGAAGCATTCCGCGTTAATGAATATTGAGTAATTCATCAGACTGAAAATTAAATTGTGACAATATTCGCTCTGTTGTTGATCATGATTGCTGATGATAATATGTTAACATTTTTGCAAAAATGGTTGGCAAAACTTTAATTATTAAAATTGGATGAATACCTAAGAAACATCTTAAAGGTTTGGTTGAGGCGGGACGGGCTTGACTACCGAAAGGTCTGACAAGCATTAGCAAAAGGCAGAATTGTGTCGAAAAGGGAGAGCAAGACCTTTAGTGCCCTATAGTGGCATAATATAGGTTAGTTCGAATAGCGAGCTCTATGACGATTTAAAAGATGAAGATATTGTTTTTGCCATTTTTGCAGAGCGATGAATATTGAATAAAAGCTGAAAAGTAAAACCTTATCAAATCATCAATACGATTCTTATTTCTTGTCACAATCTCAACACGCTGGAAGCAAACCTTAATCAAGCTACTTTGCCCCCACATTCCTCGCCTCGCGAGATCTCGAATTCCAGCAAACCTTTTAAGAATCAAGAATCAAGTCACTCTGAGAGATGAAATTAAAATTAAATCTCAAGCTTCAAGCGTACTGAAAGCTATTAGATTATCTGTAGTAAAATATTTCTCTAGTTCTGACGAACTCTGGCTTCTGGGTTTTGAATCTACGCCAACGATGAAGATCAAAAGGTCTTAACATCAATTTATTTTCATAACTTTTAATGATGATAATTTAAAAATATATATTTTGTCTTTTTGGCCTATGGCAACGATTAATTAAATTGATTTAAAGTTGCAGAACTGCTCTATATTTCTTGTATAACAATTGAGTACAAAGTTACTGCTTTCTTCTTAAGAAATTTACGCTGTATAGTATACAATACCTATTGCTATCCAATCCATGCTATCTACTCCAATTTACAATTAGGATCATCATATCACAGTAAGCAATTATTCCTTAAATAATCAAATTACCAACCTAACTCCGAATAAAATGGTAGAATATCTAATAACATGGCGGAAACGTGCTTGCAATACCATTTAGCTCTTTAACTTTGACAACAACAGGTAACAATTCAATCTATGTCAGAGTTGTATTTCAAGTTTGCGACCTTAATACCTGATTGACAAATGGATACCGCTAGCGGGTGCATAGCCAGAGATATGTGGATGTCATGATCAAATTAACATACACCGTTGAGTGCTGTCTAGCGTACCTGAGGACCAGCAATGGATTGAATTAAAGCCAGATTGTCGATCAATTGTATTTGATCGACAACCAGGTGGCATATCGCTTGCATACCGGTAGCCATTTTGGGAAACTGGTTCATTGGAGTTTGGTTTCATTAATCGAAGTTTTAAATGGGTTATGGGGCTATATCTAACGTGCAGGCAAAATGTGGTTCGTTCGTTTTGATCCAAAAACGGGTTGATCTTAAAAAAGATTTTCCATTTTTACTCTATCCATTTTACAACGAAGATAGCCAAAAATAGTAGCAATCTGATGTTATTTGTAGCCATATTTAGACCTTCCTAAAAATGTTATCATGAAAAAGGAGCTGCTATATTAAGAGTTTATTCATACTGTATTTCTTTACCCCGATCAAGAGAAGTACATTTTAAGTGGCCATCATATCGTCATTTGTATTGGCAACTCGATATTGGCTCCGGCTGGGCTCAGTGAAGCGTGACATTAATCTCAAGTTTCGAATAAAAATATTGGGTCATCGCATCGCAAAATAGGAATAGTATACATCGCGGTTCGCAGTCATGCATGTCACATGAATACTATACCAAAAGTGGGTTTGGGACTATCAGATTTGTGTACGAACTTTTTAATACTCTCTAATGGTTTGTATATATAGCTTGTGATATAAGATGCACTATGTAAGCTACTTTGTATTAACTTGAATCCCTATACGTTTTAAATCATACTGTCTTCCATGAGGTAGTCAAATCCCCATATGGTGCGGTCGTCGGCAAATTGGAAATGCGTGAAGCGCACAGCCACATCCGCAGCACACTGAGCTTAGGAATGGTAATACTGTATAACATATAGTAGTGCAGATTAATTATAATGTGTGCCAGAACCGTGAAAGCCATTACCTTGACTGTTGGCAATAGTTGTAATTACATTTATATACAATTGCTTAATAGTGAGGTATATCTACTTTTGGGCAGACGATGTTGCCATCGCGGGTAGAAACTGGATAAGGCTGGCACATGCAAATGTGGGGATTGGCACAAGAAAAGTCGGGATATGGATGATGATATAATTTTAAAAGACCATACAATTTATTCTTGCCTTCGCCATTCACAGGTAACAAAGCCAAATTATACGATGGTTAATACGTTTATAGTCAGATATAATTTCATCAACAATACCTTTGTTGTCACAGCAAACTGAATCCGATACAACTTTGTTTGGACCCTCGTTATTGCAGAGTATTGTTCGATTTAATTGCATTACTTGTTTCCTCTGTATTACGTTACAAGTAAATTACCGTGACTATACTTATTGTCGACCCTATTGAAACAGTTTCTTTACTTGTTAAGTAACTAATATGACCTTTATTAAATTTTGTTGTTTCCGTTAGAAAGACAAAGAGACTCTTAAGTAGGTATAAAGTTGCAGCGCATAATTTTCATAATCCATGTATTTTACTTGATTACGTTCAAACACTTTTCCTCGATCCTCAAGATTTATTTTTCGTTTTCTTCTAAATATTTGATTCTTTCAATTCATGATTTATCTTGTCTCTAGTTATTAAAAGCTTTGTAATCCATTTACATCCATTTGCACCAGTTTGTGCTCAAATTTCAAAATGTATGTTAATTTCCTTATCATATTCGCGCGTTTTCGTCAGTTGTGCTGAAAGCTACTAAATCTGAAAATTAAGCGACAAAATTCATCAGAGATATTCATATAAGCCTCGCTTAGGCAGATTTGCGGCAGAGCATTAGCACGTAGTGGAGGATTATCTAAGTTTTATCCAAATAAACAGAATTCACGGAACAGCTCGACTACAACAATAGTGGCACTGCACAGCTCTGCATTACCATACGAATGGGCACTGCTCTTTTTGTGATAGGAATTAGTGTAGCAGTGAATAAAGCAACTTCTCTTGACTGTTTTACAGTTGCATTTACAGTTTTGTTTTAATTATTCAGACATTCCCTGAAGAGAAGTTGTTTTCAAGTAAATATCTTGTGATGAAAAGATTTTAGGAAGCTTGAAGCTGTTTCTTGTGCCTTAAACAGAATGTTAGCTTCACTGATAAAAGTCTTAACCTCGGTTTTAATTAGTTAAAGTTCTTCAAGATGAAAGCCATGACTCGCACCTTCCTAATTTATTGTTAGCAGAATTTGTGGTAAAATTACGCATCTAACTTTTGATCATAAAGGCATAATAATTTGAGTTAAAAACTAATTAAGGTTCGTTCAATTGCGACGCATAAGTTTAGGAAGCTTTCGCACGCTTACCAGATTATACAACACACATGGCTGTAATTCTCAAATATTAACTTGATAATGCGGTCTGCAGTCAAAGGCAATAGCGCTACATATGTTGCTTCTTAACATTCAAGGGATTATTCACGATTCAACTAAAATTAGTTCTCGAATACCTGATTGCTTTTGCTGAAAGCATTCCAAGCGCTTCAGATGCCATAGTTATATCTTGCGACGTTTTAGTACATAATTTGAAATTACCTAAGTTTCTGAACACGAAATATGTAGGTCATAGTTGTTTAACTTATTAGCTTGAACAATAGGAAGGTAACTAAGTCTAGAATGTTATCTATAGTTTTTAACTCTGCGATGCAAAACATGTATTTTTTAATCTGGAAATATTACAGCACTTGAATATTGAATCGCGCTCTAAATTCCAGTCTTAGTCGGCCATGCGTTAGTTTATTCTAAAATTTATGGGCTGTTGAGCAATTAATA
This sequence comes from Orthosia incerta, assembly GCA_948252205.1. Taxonomy (NCBI): domain Eukaryota; kingdom Metazoa; phylum Arthropoda; class Insecta; order Lepidoptera; family Noctuidae; genus Orthosia; species Orthosia incerta. Next base: position 7,240,702 of record OX411757.1, on the reverse strand, counting down.
CGGATTGAAAGCTTTTCGCCGTTCCCCATTCAAAATCTGAGGCAAATTTGTTGCGGTCACCAGTACATTTGCTGGATTACGGGACTGCCGCAATATCGGCATCGGTTGTTGGGGATAAACCAGAAGCCATCCACGAACGCATGCCAAAAGCGCTCGAACGTAAAATGAAAGAGGCTTGGTGTGAAGTGGTGTATGAAAGCAGAAAACATTTTAAATTCACCATTCAATATGCAGCACATGTCTACTGAATTGAATTTGAACATTAAAATGTTGAAAGTCGAACGTGAATCTGGAAATAAAGTTGAAAGATATTATATTGTTTGAATTATTGGTTCAGATTCAACACTCGATTACAATGAGGTGTTGAATGTTGGATGGAATTAATTACCAGTCACAGGAATGCGTCAAAAATATACGTTTCAGATGATTTTGAGGTTGTGGAAGCTGCTTATTCCCCTGTTCCTAAATCAAAAATTTGATGTTGAGTATTTTATGTACATACTTCTGAATTCTCAATTTAAAGGAGAATTTTGAATTCGTACCTATTTATTAGTAACTAGCTGACCCGCGGGGCTTCGCTCCCGTCAACTGGCTACCCTGCCTTTCCTGCCTACCCTGCCTACCTTGCCTACCCTGCCTAACCTGCCTACCCTGCCTAACCTGCCTACCCTGCCTAACCTGCCTACCCTGCATACACTGCCTACCCTGCCTACACTGCCTGTCCTGGCTAACCTGCCTAACCTGCCGACCCTGCCTACCTTGCCTACACTGCCTGCTCTGCCAACCCTGCCTACCCTGGCTATCCTGCCTTACCTGCCTACCCTGCCTACCCAGCCTACCCTGCCTACACTGCCTGCCCTGCCAACCCTGCCTAATCTGCCTACCCTGCATACACTGCCTACCCTGCCTACACTGCCTACCCTGCCTACACTGCCTGTCCTGCCTACCCTGCCTAACCTGCCAACCCTGCCTACACTGCCTGCCCTGCCAACCCTGCCTACCCTGCCTTCCCTGTCTACCCTGCCTACCCTGCCTACCCTGCCTACCCTGCCCACCCTGACTACCCTGCGTACCCTATCCACCCTACCTACCCTTCCTACCCTGCCAACCCTGCCTAACCTGCCTACCTACCTAATCATTTTTATCTATCATCAATAGTTTTCTCAGAACACGCCAAAGAATCAATTTTAAAGCAACATTTTGCTACCTTGGCATACATTATTGCAATTTTCATAATGCAGAATTGCGAATCTCTAATTTTTTTGCAAATATATTATAGCCTATGACCCTCAGAAATAATGTAGCTTTCTACTGGTGAAAGAATTTTCAAAATCGGTTCAGTAGATCCAGAGATTACCCCTTACAACGTCACAAACTCACAATTTTACCTCTTAATAATATTATATAGTTAGTAATAAATGAGTGGATCCCTGATTATATGTTCTTTGCAGGCCCTACTCCAGGCGCACGATGTGGTCGCCCGCGAGGTGTACGGTGAGGAGTCTCTGCGGGCGTCACCCCCGCCGGTCAACGGCCGCACCACCGCGCCACCGCCTGAAGATGAGGACGACACCGAACCCGAATTCGAGAACGTGACCAGGGTGCGCCTCGTGCAGTTCCAAAAGAATACCGACGAACCGATGGTAAGGGCTTTGAAGTTTTGTGGTTAAGGTATTTTGGAGATGAGGGCCTTTGCAAAAGGTTGCCACAAAGTTGTGGTAAACCGCAAAATTTCGATAGAGGAATGGTAGGGTATAGAGGACATCGTAGGTTAGCTTATATTTCGAGTATTTTGCGCAACAATCTTATTTGTGGTTGTTAGATATAACGTAATGATCAACCCTTTGAGTGCCGTAATTACCGAAACGATTAAAAAACCCGTGAGTGTCTCGCGTGGATCCACGTTTTAGGCACACCAGGGGTTAAAGGGGAGCCGCTAAAGACTACAACAAAGTAAATATTTCATTTTCTTAAAAAACGAGAACTAAACAGATCATCCTGGCTCTTTATATACTTAGGCTAAATCCGGCTTAGTTTAATGCTTTAAAAATATGTCTGAAGCGGTAGTCTGTAAAGGTTTGATGAATGGACTTAGATAATTTTTACTTGCTTTTGTTAAACCAAAACTGACTGCCGCGAGACGAGATAAAACAGATGAAACATTTCAAACTCCAAAGGGAAAATCCTGAAATCTAAAACAAAAACGCAAAGGAGACCAAAGGTTTCGTAAAAATAAATATTGACTCTTATCTCAAAGCGTTCTGTTCTGTTACCCTGGTTAGCAAATACGTGAACTGTCAACCCAGCCTTGTGTAGAAACAGGTGCGTGTTTAATCGTTGCAGATCAATGATCATATATATTTCCTTTGAACCGTTAACACGTGACTGACGATACAAACTACACTGTAAATAATAGTCCTACAGGATAATAATATGATATAGGTATCGTTATAACGATACATGGTAAGGATTTCCGTTCGTCGTTAGTTTCGAACATGTAGCTTTTGCATTGTGTGTGTGTGTGTGTGGGTGGATTACTATAGAACATTTTTTTTTTGTATGGACTTGCTTTAAAAAAAATCTAACGCATTTATAATTTATTATTGATGATAATATATTACATGCGTTAGAATTTTTTTGGTTAAGAACAATGGAAATATTTCATAATTTTAATTTTAGTTTTCTGTAGAAATAAAATACTACCTAAAAGTAGAAATTCAATCAACTGAACGATTAACTAATGATTCTAACTATTCTGAAACAGAAATTAGGTTCCCATTTTCTTTTGTAAATACAACGTCGCCTACGCTTCGGGAATATTTTAAGAAACACAAAGGATAATATATCGAACGAGAGCTTTCTCGGCCTTGGGGAGTCAAATAAAATATTCCGTACGTTTTTTTTTTTATTAAAATCATTTTACGTTTAGATATATTAGTTTTAGCTACCATGAAAATTCCACGAACCAGGGTAAATTAGAAGGCGGTTGTTAGAGGGTGTTTGAATAAATTATAAAAAATGTACATTTTACAGCTTTCAAAACCACTTTTGTAGGACAACTTTTTCATACTTTTTACAGGGCATAACACTGAAATTAGCTGACGACGGACGATGCATCGTAGCCCGCATCATGCACGGGGGAATGATACATAGACAAGCGACCCTGCACGTCGGGGACGAGATCAAAGAGATCAACGGCACGCCGGTCGCTAACCAGTCGGTGGCTCAGCTACAGAGAATGCTGGTACGTATTGCGAAAAATACTAAATAAAATTAATGTATTTTAACTAAGAGCTGAAGATATATTGCAATTTCAAGTCTTAAAGGGTAGGTTAACCTTTTAAGACTTGAAATTGCATTGAAATTTTAGCATTTCTGTAAATGGTGAGAAAGTTGTTAAATTGTTGGATTCTATAATAAATAAGTATAATTATCTTACATTGTATCAGTTGAGAATCTTCTATCTATATAATGGTTTTATTTGTTTAACAAAGAGGTAAGTTCATACTTTGAAAGAACTATCATGTCGTCCATATAAACAATGTCTTCTTTATTGTCAATTTATTTTTGTCATATAAAAATTACAGCGCGAAGCTCGTGGATCGGTGACATTTAAGATCGTGCCCTCATACCGCTCAGCTCCGCCACCCTGCGAGGTAATACCTACTTTATGTCTTACTTAACCAATGTTCACAAGTATATGATGATATCCTTTAGTACGCTCCAAGTTTTTGTCAGTGTGGTTTTAAAACAGTAGTTGTAGCTAAGTTTGTATTAATACTAGTTTGAATTAAAATCAATAAAAGATATACATAAATATTGTTTTTGCAATTAACACGATAGATAGTTAGTAGTGTGACTCTAACGCTTGTTTTTCACTAAAAGAATATAGCAAAAGTCGACAAGCGCACACAAATTTTCACAAAAATGCTTGTCTTCAAGCATAAAACAATTGGTATTAAATTAGAAGACATTAAAATTTTGTGTTTTTGTTCTAACTAGCTTTTCCGGATAAAGCCTTCGCCCGTGCTAGTAAGTAGCGAGACCAGACCAGTTGCTACTTTGTGATATGTTTTATGTTGTTCGTTATATGTTGTGTTATGTTATGTTGTATTGTCACCTGGGCATGGCTGCGAGTCCCCGCGATCTCCTCCGTTTCTGTGCGCTTGTTGTTCTTTTATCATCGCTCCACTCTCATCTCATCTCACATCACTATTTCACCTTTCATTTGTTTCATTTTGTTCATTATGTTTGCCGTGTGTTTGTAAAATTACTAAATTACCTGCTACTAAATTCGCATTTATTCCTCTTTAATTCTTACCCGCATTTTGCATTCCGATCATCATTTGGCATTTTTATAATTTCCTATTTTTGTAGAATCAAGCCCCATTCATCAACATCTTCATCAATCATTATTTTTGTCATATTGTTTTTGCGAGCAAATAAAAAAACTTTGTTATTTGTTTTATTTCTTCCAGATTTTTGTGAGAGCCCAATTTGATTACGATCCATTAGAAGATGAATTGATTCCCTGCGCTCAAGCTGGCATTTCTTTCAACACTGGCGACATTCTGCAGGTACCAAACAAAACATATTTATACAACCACATCGTTACGTACATTGATTTTTTGAAATATCAATATTAATATTTTGCGAAAATAACAACTCCTTTAAAATAAAGTTGCAACGACCTTTCAGATCATCAGCAAAGATGACTCTCATTGGTGGCAAGCACGTAAAGACGCGTCCGGTGGGTCAGCCGGTCTTATACCCAGCCCTGAACTCCAGGAATGGAGGGCAGCCTGTGCTGCTGCGGAAAGGTCGAACACCGATCAAGGTAATGCAGTTTCTGTTACCGTAGATAGACAAAAAACTAATATGTTTGTTGTTTCGAAGGTAATTGGAAATGGAACTACAAAGGTCTGAAAATAGGTGCTTTAAATGTTAGAAGTATTATTTCGTTATTTTTCTTTATATTTATTTGGATGGTCAGGTATTTCACGATTTATGAAAATTGATGTGTTTAGTTTATGCAACTTTGTGTATAGCATTTTATTTTACCGTTAATAGTTTATAATCGACATTATCGTCATACAGACATATTGGTCATCCTTTGCTATGTATGTCTTAGATGCATTTGTGTCGCATCTTTGTGAATGTTGTGAATCGTTTTCATGTGATTCTCTACTAGAGTATTGGTTTAAAATGGTTACTCAGAATCAAAATTATATTGGACCGATTGCATAAATTCAACCGAATTGGCAGTCGTCTTGAAGACACAAATCTTCAGTAACCGTTAAACAATGTTGAACATCTTACAGTTGTCATCTTGTATCTGTCTCTACCCTTCCTTTTGTTTTAATATTAATAACAGCCTTTGATTTCATACCTGAAATGATAAGTAGCTTTATATTAACGTCATTATCTACCTAACTTACATTAATTTCGTGTTATGCTTTCAATTTCATCATTGGACGAAGCAGTCGGTATGTAAAATTGCTTATTCTTCCTGTTTTTGTTTATGAGTGATACAAGCTCCCATATATGCCAGAATATGCTAATGAAAGTGTACCTATACCAAATCTGCATGGTACAAAACCGGGCTAAGATTTCCCAAAGAAGTAGAAAAATGATATATTTGAGCTCCTAAATATGTATAACCGCCCATGTAATCTGATGATATGCCCACTCCAATCTTTCTTAGCTATTGTCTTAGTAGAACAACGAAAAATTTAATTTACATTATCTACTTGTATTACAAAGGGAGTTTGTGTAACCCTAATATTACTGTATTGTCATTATTAGGAAATGATTTGTCAAAGGTTTTCAACGGTATTTGAAGAACATCATACAAAATTTCATAATTTCATAAAGAGTCATATTTCCTTCAGGAACTCATAAAACTCTACTATGTTTGCTTTAGTCTTTGTAACTGGCTTGAATAGCGCTAGAGGATGATATCAAATGGCATCTCCACTAGGTACTAGAACAATTAAGTTTGCAGCTAGAAGCCCTACTTCACAGGCAGTTGCGACGTAGCAATTAACAGTTACGACCAAACTTAAGTATAACTCGTAGATACAGTCATAAACTTTAATAAAGATAAAACCAACCGCTAATAGGTAAAATAATACTTTTAGTGGAAAATTGTGGCTAATTTTGTACAATGGAAAGATCTTGTAGTTAACCTTTGGAACTAGACCAAACTCTTCCAGCAAGTCGAGATCCGTGCCCGATGATCGTTATTGAAAATTTGTTGTTTCTGATATATTTTCTCAATTTCACCTCACAAATTCAAATTCATTTATTGCTCAACACAGTAAATAAAAATACACTTCCAGATGTCAGGTGAATGCGCAGTCAACCGTGTTCCACCAATTTAGGCATGCAAAATTATAATTACAATAATAATTAAAATAATACTATGTAACAAATTTAATTAAAATTACAATTTGAACGTATATGTCATAAAAATAGAAAATCTAAAACGTATTCAATGTCATAAATTAAAAAAATAAATAAAAATAGTATTAAATGTCATAAATTAAAAATTAAAACGAATCCAATGTCACAAATTAAAACGCTTACAATGTCAAAAATTAAAACATGTCCAATATCATAAATTTAAATTAAAATACTATACGATCTCATAAATTAAAGAAATCAAATGTATGCTATGTCACCTTATGCTGATTGTTCTCCATGACATAACATAGTACCTTAATCAGCCTTTAGTTTACCCACTTCCGCATGAAGGTCAGAAGTGGGTCTTCTGACTTTCATGCGTATTCTCGGTGAGAGGGAATCCGCTCAAGCTTGCGCCCACAACAATTTATTTTACTCGTAATATCTCATGCCGCAACGAGACATGACTATACGTATACATAGTCATCTCTCGTTTCGACGCGCGAGAAGAGGATTTTCTCACCTAAGCAAGGTCCAGGCTACTTTTGAACCAACTTTTGACAAATCATTCCCAATGCGTGAGACCCAAATCGTGTAGATCCGTTACTACCATCCGTTCCGTTTGCATGAACCGTGTTGTAATGTTGTGCGGCTAGGAGCCGAAGGCTGCGTGTCCCATACCGACGGTTGTGAGAACACAGGTATTACCAACGATATTAGTTTTTGTTCTAGCCGCTGTTTTTATATTGAAGTGAAACTGGTTTTATCGAGCTTCGGGTGTTTTCGGAACCGACTCGTTTATATGTAAAAAGTAAAATCGCAGACTGTTTGTGTCGACTATTTTCAAAAGTAACAATCAAATTTTTTGAGCAGTCTAAATTGAAATCCTTAAAAACTTAAAAGATTATTTTCAATGACATGTCGCCAATTTTAATAATTAATGCCAAAAGAAAATGCGTTGTATTAAAAATTATATCAGTGTTGCTAAACCAATAACATTTTTTTAAGAAAATGGTCAGATTGTCGCCTTTGAAACTAGACGACTCATTTATGAATGCAACTGAAATGTCTTTTAGTGGTGTTAATGCTCTATGGCATGAAGGAGAGTCATCTAGAAAAGATTCTAGTTATTTTATAGATAGCTCCTTAACGAGCGTTACATCACTGTGCACAAAACTTTTCAGATTCCGAAACGTTACATGGGTTCTAACATCTAGCAGTGTATGTTGGTGGACTTGTTGTGTTTTGACATCCATAATGACCAAGCTATAATTAACTCTGCAAACTGTTTTGAAGTCTCTGTATGGGGATGATTACAATTTTTTTGTCCGTCAGTTAGGTTACATAAAAAATATTGGCCACAGTGCGTTGAAATTTCGTGCGACGTCCCGTGTTGGTACCTACACTTTTTACTCACAAGTGACGTCTCGCGCCCCCCACTTCTGATCTTATTGATTTTATAAAGCAAAAAATATGTGTCCAATATTATTTGACCATCTCACTAACAGACTAAATAGAATTTTCATTTTACCTACCCAGGAATCATCCCTATTATTTTTAAAGCCGGTTTCACTTTAAATACTGCATCAAGCTTTTATTTCTAGAAATGTTTGTGTTAGCTGTAAGTCTGTTGTGTTTGGGTTAAAGTTGTTTTGAATAGTTTCTATAGATTTTGTACTTTATTCGAAGGGGATGTCGGAGTGATCTTCGACATCGTTGTCACTGGTTTTTAACTCGTTCAATGCGAGCACAGACCTACTGATCTAAAAAAAAACTTTTAGAAACTGAGACGAACTGAAATTGCGTTGTTATTTTTATTGGTCTCGGTTTAAAAAAGTCAATGGCTCCATGGTTTTATTCCAGATATTTTATGCATAATGTTATAATTTAAATTATTCGCTTCGAAATATCTTTGATGACGATAAGTGCTTATAGGTGACGCACAAAAATGCTGTTTCTCTTCTGTCAAATTATGCATGCGTACAAAAATGTTGTTTTAATATTGGTTAATTTTCAAAAAAAAAACACATTTAATTTGTTAAAAGGCACCCATTAAAAATATAAATAAAGCATGTTTTAACACAAAAATAATGTTTAACTAAAAATAATAGACAAAATTGGCTTTTAATATTTATTTTGTTGCAATACTAAAATAAAACCTCTGTTACACGAACTAATTTCTGTTTACTTTTAACTTTGTTTCAGTGAACTGTTCCATATTTGGACGCAAGAAAAAGCAGTCGAAAGACAAATATTTAGCGAAACACAATGCTGTTTTCGACCAACTAGACGTGGTTACATATGAAGAGGTCGTGAAATTACCATGTAAGTACTACTTATATTAGTGTTAAGTTACTACTCGGTCAATATAACTGTGCATTTGGCGCTGTCACGTCACTCTGACGTTCGACTCACGCTATTGGTACACGAGGCGAACGCGGGGCGCCGCGCGGGTAAGCTGGGGGGGTTGATGACAGTCGATGTGCACAGTTATTTTAACCGTGTTGTACGACTTTCAGAATAGCACCTTTGGAAAATCTCAACAAGTTCAGCCTTAAACGGCTTTCCGCTTTAGTAATTTTAATAAAAACATAGTTTAAAAACGCACTCAGATATAACTTTTTTTTTCCAAATTAAATATTGTTTATATAACTACTAGTAGATACGTAATTTGATAATTTTTTTGATAGGTAGATATTTAAATTAGAAAGAAATTGAAGTAGGTAGATTAAATTAAAATACTGCAGGCGGGCAGCCTTATCGCGTGTTTATGTACCGCGCGACTGTAGGTTATTATTTCAAGGACAGAGCTGAGTTGCAATACTGCATAGATATCATTACCGTGTAAAAGAACCGCGGAAAAAGTTCCCTTGATTTAATAGTAAACTGGTATAGGCTAATAAAAAAGTTAAGCATTTTGGAATAAGATTCTTAACATGACACATAAACTCGAATACAATATCTAACCTATTTACAGCGTTCCAAAGAAAAACCATCGTGCTTCTAGGCGCACACGGCGTCGGTCGCCGACACATAAAGAACACGCTCATCGCGCGCCATCCGGATCAATATGCTTATCCTATTCCACGTAAGTATTTTACATATTTTGTTCCTTAACTTATCAACCTAAACTAAATTCAGAGAACATACCAAATCCCAATAGGCCACCAGAAAGAATATTTTTTTTACTTTACTGGTAATAATTTTGAGGGTGATAAAATGGATACATTTCGTGTCGAGCATAAAAAGTCGAGATTTTAACACGAGCGATGTAGCCAATTTCGACGTAAGTACATGCGAGTGTTAAAATAAAGCTTTTTATGCAAGACACGAACGATTATTTTTCCACTACCTGATGAGCTTACTTAATTAAATGCAAATAAGTTCCAACAACAATTTATTAGAAACTTTCAGACTAAAAACCACAGACTATATACACACAATCAACGCGCGTTTTTCGAGAGGTAACAGGTTCAGTATCATTCTACCAGATACGTAATTCGTAACTGTTATTATGTAATTTTGTGTTCTTTTTAATTTTTATTTTGTAATCCTATCTAAATGTTTTTATTTCGAAACGAATTTCTTAGGCAATGTGTTACATATTAGACAAGGTAGTGGAAAAAACTTTTATCACGTGATTATTTGATCCACTTTGAAATATGAAAACAAAAACATCTGTTCAGTAAATTTATGTTGGGAAAACCGACAAAATGTAGGATAAAAATGTAATTTTTCGTGTAGGTACCAACATTTGTATGCTTCTAATTCTTCTTCTGCTTCTTCTTTCACTTCTTTTTCTCTTCTTCTTTATTCATAAACATTAGTACTGTCAACTCCACGTCTTTAAAGTTTCACCAATGAAATCATGATGATACTATTTTCATTTCAGACACCACAAGACCATCGAGAGCTGATGAAGAGAATGGCAGGAACTACTATTTTGTATCCCACGAGGAAATGATGGCCGATATTGCAGCGAACGAATATTTAGAATATGGTAACTACCCTTTTTTAAGGACCTCGCCCAAGTCTCGCAACCGTCGAACGTGATTGACGACTTTGCAAGCGACTCACCTAAATTAACACAGTTTCTTTGCTTCGTTTCGTTGCCGTGTCTCATAAGACTTATGATTTGTGGTGATTTTTTTCACCGATTATCACTTGTGTCTACTATAAGGGACCGTTCATTAATCACGTGAGGCTTGAAAGGGGTAGGGGGGAAGTTGGTTTAGCAAAAATCACGAAATATCACATGGGGGGAGGGGGGTGTAGATATCACGTGTATTTATTGTTTCGTCAAACGCGCGATTTCTAAACCGAAAAACGGCGTGTAGTGTTATTGCACGTGTAATATTACTTTTATGCCAATCAAAAACAACCTGCAACCTTTCTGTCTAGACATTTTTGTCATGGTCCCTAATTTCAAAATAAAATTAGATTATACTTTATATCTGTACCTATTTAAAGATACTATTCAAAAAAAATTAAGATTCTTTGTAGGGACTAAAAAATACACGTGATTTTGGGTGGGGGCGGTGGGTTAAAAAATGCTAAAAAACATCACGTGACTAATGGACGGCCCCTAAGGACTATTTATTTGTTGAAAAAGTACCTATCTTCATACAAATTAGAATTTGTAGAAGCAGTTAATCTCTTATCGGAAATCTCAACGTCAGAAAAGCCGTCTTTTCAATCTTAATAGGTTAGAGGTCTAACTTCATTTTTAGCCAAAAATGTTACACCAGTTTGATATTATTTGCTCTAAACTACAGGAACCCACGAAGACGCAATGTACGGCACAAAGCTAGAAACGATTCGCCGCATCCACTCAGACCGAAGCATCGCCATACTAGACGTGGAGCCGCAAGCTCTGAAGATACTGCGCACGGCTGAGTTCGCGCCCTACGTCGTGTTCATAGCCGCGCCGCCGCTACAGAATGTTGCTGATGTGAGTATTATTATAATAACTAATAGTAACATCGCCATACTAGACGTGGAGCCGCAAGCTCTGAAGATACTGCGCACGGCTGAGTTCGCGCCCTACGTCGTGTTCATAGCCGCGCCGCCGCTACAGAATGTTGCTGATGTGAGTATTATTATAATAACTAATAGTAACATCGCCATACTAGACGTGGAGCCGCAAGCTCTGAAGATACTGCGCACGGCTGAGTTCGCGCCCTACGTCGTGTTCATAGCCGCGCCGCCGCTACAGAATGTTGCTGATGTGAGTATTATTATAATAACTAATAGTAACATCGCCATACTAGACGTGGAGCCGCAAGCTCTGAAGATACTGCGCACGGCTGAGTTCGCGCCCTACGTCGTGTTCATAGCCGCGCCGCCGCTACAGAATGTTGCTGATGTGAGTATTATTATAATAACTAATAGTAACATCGCCATACTAGACGTGGAGCCGCAAGCTCTGAAGATACTGCGCACGGCTGAGTTCGCGCCCTACGTCGTGTTCATAGCCGCGCCGCCGCTACAGAATGTTGCTGATGTGAGTATTATTATAATAACTAATAGTAACATCGCCATACTAGACGTGGAGCCGCAAGCTCTGAAGATACTGCGCACGGCTGAGTTCGCGCCCTACGTCGTGTTCATAGCCGCGCCGCCGCTACAGAATGTTGCTGATGTGAGTATTATTATAATAACTAATAGTAATAGTAACATCGCCATACTAGACGTGGAGCCGCAAGCTCTGAAGATACTGCGCACGGCTGAGTTCGCGCCCTACGTCGTGTTCATAGCCGCGCCGCCGCTACAGAATGTTGCTGATGTGAGTATTATTATAATAACTAATAGTAACATCGCCATACTAGACGTGGAGCCGCAAGCTCTGAAGATACTGCGCACGGCTGAGTTCGCGCCCTACGTCGTGTTCATAGCCGCGCCGCCGCTACAGAATGTTGCTGATGTGAGTATTATTATAATAACTAATAGTAACATCGCCATACTAGACGTGGAGCCGCAAGCTCTGAAGATACTGCGCACGGCTGAGTTCGCGCCCTACGTCGTGTTCATAGCCGCGCCGCCGCTACAGAATGTTGCTGATGTGAGTATTATTATAATAACTAATAGTAACATCGCCATACTAGACGTGGAGCCGCAAGCTCTGAAGATACTGCGCACGGCTGAGTTCGCGCCCTACGTCGTGTTCATAGCCGCGCCGCCGCTACAGAATGTTGCTGATGTGAGTATTATTATAATAACTAATAGTAATAGTAACATCGCCATACTAGACGTGGAGCCGCAAGCTCTGAAGATACTGCGCACGGCTGAGTTCGCGCCCTACGTCGTGTTCATAGCCGCGCCGCCGCTACAGAATGTTGCTGATGTGAGTATTATTATAATAACTAATAGTAACATCGCCATACTAGACGTGGAGCCGCAAGCTCTGAAGATACTGCGCACGGCTGAGTTCGCGCCCTACGTCGTGTTCATAGCCGCGCCGCCGCTACAGAATGTTGCTGATGTGAGTATTATTATAATAACTAATAGTAACATCGCCATACTAGACGTGGAGCCGCAAGCTCTGAAGATACTGCGCACGGCTGAGTTCGCGCCCTACGTCGTGTTCATAGCCGCGCCGCCGCTACAGAATGTTGCTGATGTGAGTATTATTATAATAACTAATAGTAACATCGCCATACTAGACGTGGAGCCGCAAGCTCTGAAGATACTGCGCACGGCTGAGTTCGCGCCCTACGTCGTGTTCATAGCCGCGCCGCCGCTACAGAATGTTGCTGATGTGAGTATTATTATAATAACTAATAGTAATAGTAACATCGCCATACTAGACGTGGAGCCGCAAGCTCTGAAGATACTGCGCACGGCTGAGTTCGCGCCCTACGTCGTGTTCATAGCCGCGCCGCCGCTACAGAATGTTGCTGATGTGAGTATTATTATAATAACTAATAGTAATAGTAACATCGCCATACTAGACGTGGAGCCGCAAGCTCTGAAGATACTGCGCACGGCTGAGTTCGCGCCCTACGTCGTGTTCATAGCCGCGCCGCCGCTACAGAATGTTGCTGATGTGAGTATTATTATAATAACTAATAGTAACATCGCCATACTAGACGTGGAGCCGCAAGCTCTGAAGATACTGCGCACGGCTGAGTTCGCGCCCTACGTCGTGTTCATAGCCGCGCCGCCGCTACAGAATGTTGCTGATGTGAGTATTATTATAATAACTAATAGTAACATCGCCATACTAGACGTGGAGCCGCAAGCTCTGAAGATACTGCGCACGGCTGAGTTCGCGCCCTACGTCGTGTTCATAGCCGCGCCGCCGCTACAGAATGTTGCTGATGTGAGTATTATTATAATAACTAATAGTAACATGTCATACTAGGCGATGGTTTCATCTCGAGAACATGTCTACCAGAAGTCCACAACACCCATTTCACTCGATCCTGGGCTACTAAAGATTGCCTTCCATAAACTCATCATTATCATCATCATATCAGCCGAAAGACGTCCACTGCTGGACATAGGCCTCCAGAACTTTTCTGACCCATCGGCTATCCGTTCTGCAAGCAATGTACCCTGCGAGAAATGTGCCGTCCACTGCCAATTAAGTTTGGCAATTCTTTGGGCTATGTCGGTAACCCTGGTTCTCTTGTGGATCTCTACATTTCTTAGTCGATCACGCAAGGAAACTCCGAGCATAGCCCTCTCCATTGCCCTTTGGGTGACTGTAAGCTTTCTGATGAGGGCCATTGTGAGCGACCACGTCTCAGAGCCATAGGTAATCACTGGCAACACACACTGGTCATAGACGGTCGTCTTCACTTTAGTACTCAGTCAACACTTTCTTGAAGACGTTTAACTCATTTTCCAAAATTTGCATTGTTTGGAGTTGTCACTTTCTTTCTAACAGTGCGGTTAGTTTATTTGGAATTTAAAAATTTAAAATCCTTTTTTCCAGTACGACGGCTCCCTAGAAAATCTGGTACGTGAATCGGAACAACTCCGCCGCACTTACGGCCACTACTTCGACTTAACAATAGTCAACAACGACATAGATGACACACTAAATCAACTGGAATCGGCCCTAGTACGTCTGCGTTCCACGCCCCAATGGGTGCCAGTGTCCTGGGTCTACTGACAATCCGACGACGAATCTCTGTAAGATACGATAAGGAATAATGGACTTCTGATCAGTTTCAGGTTAATTTTCTTACTCATTTGCTTCTATTACGGCCTGATGATCGGATTGCCGAAAGGATTTTTTAATTGAAGCTTTAATTCATAACGTTAACCAAGCGAATTTGACTGTCAAATTGACTGCCAAATCACGCTGTCTGTTTAATCAAATCACAACTGTCATTCTTTGACAGCTGTATGACATTGACGTCTTGTGTCAGTTCGGTAATCAATGTCTCTGACTGTAATAAATAATCAATTTTAAATAAGATTTCTTAGGACATTGCTATTCAAGATTTTACAGTCCATATTCCTATATCTTACAACGATTACGATAAAAATATTGAAACCAAAGACCAAAGTTTACAAAATTGACACCAAAACATCACAGAATAACACTATGAGGTCTATACGATACCTTTTAAAGACTTTTAAGATACTTAAAAGACATACAAATCTGTTAATCTGATATCAAAAGGCATTATAACTACTTTGCTTTCACGTTTGATAAGTATTTGACACAGTTATGAATACTTTGCTATCCTATTTTAACTAGAGCAGTATCAAATTCGTAATTATTTAAGAATTATAACAACATATTTTGATTGTGTGAACAAGTTTTAGCTCAATTGATTGAAATTATTGTGAAATAGAAAAAAAATCTTTAAAAGATCAATGAAAATGGCAACGAACTGAAAGCAAATCTAAGCATTCATTTTATCTTACTCGAATATTCTGCTGAGGGATCCCTTACACAAAAGGACAGACTGCCAAGTTGTCAGTTTTAAATATAGTCATTTAGGTCACTAAAATCTTGACTTACTAAGTAAGTTTTAAGTAAAAGTCACAAAAGAGTAATAACTCTACGCTTGTTATTTTAGTGCAATTATATTATCTACAATTTTATTAAAAGACCTCAATTAATATTATTTACTTAAACAAGTATTCATTTCGATTATTGTGATATATATAATTGTATAATTAATTATTACTCTAAATATTCTAAACAGTACTTTATTACGAGTAACACAAAGTCTAATATTGCGCTTGCATTGTTATTTGTTGTGCATCTTAGCTCAACTTCACGTATCGTGCCAAATGTACTAAAACCGAAAATTCTGAAAAAAAAAAACACTTTTCAAATACACCTGCACTCGACACTTCACGATTTTTGGAACAATGTACATAATTATACATTAGTACATAAATTATACTTAACAAAAAAAAACTAATTCTCTAGAAATGTACCGTAGCTCAAAATGTTTTCTTCGACATTTAAACTTAAGATCTATTCTACCTTTAGTAAAGTATTGTAAAATCTTGTCGTTTTCCAACTAAAGAAACCTATTTTATTGCAGTGTGTGATAGTTTTTTAATCGCCTAAAAATGTGGCAACTGATTTAGTAAAATTGTAAAAATCGACTAAAACTTATATTGATAGCACCACTAAAATCGTCGCTTTATTAAATCCGGATTGTAAATAATATGCAATTCTTAAAATGCTGTTGCCATAAGAAGTACAAAATAGACCCTGTATAACTCCTAACGTTGCTATATTTAAAATTTTAGGGTGACCAGTTAATGTCACCTAAAATAATTGTTATTGTTAATTTGCAAGGTGGGGTAGAAGTTTAGTAATTTCTAGATTTTTTAAAGGAGTCTGCTATTTTTAGATGAAGAAACTATCTGACACAGTGTTCTTACATTCTTTAGTTGGAAACCGGTCTATTGACTATATCACAGGATTAGAATTCACAGGGTTGCAAGAATCATGTTTAGTCTTTTTTTTTATGAATATAGTTTATACTTAAACTTTTTGTATCCGTACTTATTGCTTTTACCGTAAGCGTTCTTTGCGATTGTTCTTATTATAAGTGTTTGATTTGTTATGGTGCCATGGAAAACTGAAGTTTTTTGAAAGGTTCGAAGAGTTATATACTCATTTTTATTACTCATTGTTATTGTTTATAAATTTGCGTTGTTTTTAGAGGTTTGTTACTTAGGGAAGCGAAGTTAGAAAAATAAGTTACCAATTGGCTCAATTTGAGATTCGGTTTGAGTAAGTCTAGGAAGGATAAAAGCGTTAGAGACTATATTTTTGTTTATGGGATGATTACGACTTGTTTTAAATGAACCGGTTCCATAAACAAGCCTCAGGGCTCAGGTATGAAAACCTCATTCGTTTTCATATTATGGGGCTAACGTGTGGAACCGTTCGCTCAAGTCGTCCGTGGCGCCATCTATGAAAATTTTTCATGAAGCTTACCATCAGTAATTTTCTCGATTCTTCACCATTTGATAGGCAAGTTTCAATGAAAAAGGATACAGTGAATTCGGTCTTATTGTCGTTTTTAAAACGTCTGGCAACATTCATGAGAAACGTCACATCAAAGTACTTCGTTCGAGTTTTTTTTCACGCCTGCACTAATACATTCCTGTATATAAATATAATAAACGAGTAGTCGAATTTTACTATATAACTCTCACTGTTTCACTATTTTTACTTATAAATATAATTAGGCTAAGTAGGGTTTGTAATAAGGGTTGATTATTATTATTGAATAAAATTCTTTATATTTTTTTGTTAATTTATGGAATTACAAGTATAATGTGCATGATTGCTCAATAAATGCTCAGAATAATGAAATGTAGCATCAAATAAAAAAAATAAAAAAAAATAACAAAAGAGTGAATGATTGAAAGTTATAAAAATAACGACTAATAACAAGTCGATTTAATATAATGATGAAAGTGGAAGAAATAAAAAACTAAATGGTACTTTAAATTCAGTACTTTTATACTTGATATTCCATAAATAATATTACAATGAATTTGTTGTTCGTTATTTATATTTTTTGCGTTTTTCATAAGTTTGCAACCACTTATGGCAAACAATTAAATTATATGATATAAGGTAAATTAAGTAACAAGTTTGGTTTTGTAAACATTTTTGTTATTAATATTATTTAGGACTTAAAGTTCGTCTAAGTTTTGTTGCTATTTAATCGTGTTTATTTCTTTAACATTTTTTTCTTTCTTTTCCTAATGTAAGGTAATCAATCAATAGTAAAATAAATGTAGTTAAATTAATCATAAAATATTGAATTTAAATAGTTATTTATTATAACGACGAGACGATGCGAAGCAACGCAAATGGCGAGTAGCACTATTGTCTATGTTCTGTTAAAATTGTTTAATGTTGCCAGTTGAAATATTAGAATTATTTACTGAAAATACATTTTATAGATCAAATTACGTTGCTATTATTAAAAATATTATAATAACGCAGCATATTAGATTTTCAACTTAATTTCATATAGTACAGAAAGTACATTATGTTATATTAATGAATAATGCGTGCAAAATATAGAAATTTGTTAGCTAAAGTCACATTTAATAAATTTAAGAAGTGTTTATTTTATAATATTTTATTGTAATAGGATTAGATTTCAAGTTACACTAATTTCTTGGAAAGAGATGTGTAACCATATTATGTGAAGGATGAAGTTTAGAATCTGATAATAATGTTAATTGGGACATTATGATATTAATTATATTATTGCTGGAAGCATCTACGTAAATATGACTACACAGTTAATAAAAAAAGTCCCATTTCAATTTACACTGTTTACGCAAATATAAAGACCGAGTTTAATTTATTAGGACAAAGTTATTGTTTGAAAAATATATATTGTTGATTTTCTATGATAATAAAGTTAAATGCTTTACGGTTATTATTAAATCGAATAGTGAATTTATTTAATTTTCTCTATTATTAGTGGCTAGTGCTGCTCTTGATTGAATGAGTGTTCGAGATTATATCTCACAGTATAATAATAATATTATATTATATGTAATTAATAATATATTTATCAAAGATCAATTTTAACGTTAAAGGCATCACAATAAGCAACACCTGATCCCATACATTCCATTTCTTTTTTGTTCATGTTTATCTTAAATTATTTTAAAATTATTATCGTCACTAAAATGTTATTTTAATTTTTAATCATGTGTTTTTTTGTTTAGGATGTGTTACTTCGTTGAATAAGTCATCTTTTTGTGTACTTATCTCAGTTATAGCACTAGGTATCCAAAGGGTTATTTTTCCTGTGGTTTTATGTTCAAACTTATCTTATTTGAGTCACGTCAATAGGAAAGGTATTCCCATACAGTAGGTAATATTAAGCGTAATTGAAGTTTAAATGTAAAATCACATGAAATGAACGAAACTTAAACTATAGTTAAATGTAATATCTACCTACTAATTTAATTCTTAAATTGTAATGTATGTTTTAAGTCGATTTGTACTTTCAAGTTCATGTGGGCGATTCAAATCGACTTACTTCACGCATACCCATAAACTACAATGAATGAATTTGATGTACCGGTATGAAATCAAAAACTAGAAAAAAACTGACGAAAAGAGGTTTTTATCTGATTCAAAAATAAAGATGACTGACGTAAAATCTTATTATAATAACTGTTAACAATTGAATAAACGGCACAAAATATTCACTTGTTTTATTTTTTGTTGTCCCTTTAATTCCTGATGAATTTTCAGTCGTCAGCACACACTGAGCAGCAATGTTTATTGATAATTGCAATAAATTGATAATTAACTATAATGCAACTGCAAAAGATATAAAAATAGTGTGCAAGAGATTCCATTGAAAAATCTACTACGAGCATTTTGGTCGGAGAAGACGACATAACATACTGACAAGACTGGAAGTAGGTATATGGGGAAATCCGCAGCCTTGCCGCAGTCTATGTGATTGGTCGATTTTTCATACTATTTGCACTTTGCCTTGCCGAATTCATTAGGCAATAAGGCTGCCGGATAATATGGATATTTTGAATATAATCATTTTTTTTTTTATTATTACCTAAATAAGCTAGAATACTTATCCAACTTGGCCAAGAACGAATATTCCCTTTGGAACGTGGTCAAGACAACCAAAACAGCACCCATGCCACCACAGCACCCCTTAAAACTGGAAGACAATACCTGGACCAGAACTAATGAGGAAAGAGCTCGACTTTGGCACAGTTCTCAGCAAAGTCTTCACTTTTCTAACGCAGTTGTTTAATAGTATATTAAGACTGTCATACTACCCCAAGTTACGGCAAGTTTAACCATAAATCCAGTATAAATATCGGTCAATGCGGCGACACCTCCTGGGGGTGGCTTATGTTCAGCAGTGAACATCTTTTGGCTGCAATGATGATGATGAGAGACAGAGTCAAGGTCGGATAGACTAATTTGTTGTAATAAATACAGAAAAATATTAAACTTTAATTTTATTAAGGTCAAATCAAGTAACAAATTATAAATTTGAAATAAAGTTTAACAAGGATTATAGTTACTCGTAACAGCCTTATCAAAAGTATGAAAAACTATATCAGCATGCATCATCATCTTCATCGGCATCGTCATTTCAGACGAAATATGCCCACTGAACATAAGCCTCCCCCAAAAGTCGTCACATTGGCCGATCTCGTGCGTCTGAAATCCTGTGGATACCCGCAACCGTAATCAATGAAAATATCATTGTTACAACGGGTATTATGAATCTGTGTATTTACTTGTACTCTTAAAGGTAACATTTTGCAATCTCAGGACTGTTACCCCGAGATTCATCAAGTCACAATTTATTTCTAGTGAAGTGAAGTTTAAGTAAATAAGCGCCCGATTAGTAAACAAAATATCCGACCATGCTAATTACCATAGTCAACGGGTTTAACCGAGCTTTCTCGCTCGATGGTTCACAAGGAGCTAAAATTAAGGTGTTTTTCTGATTACAAGATTCTGACATTGTATCACTCAGTATCGGAATTGAAATAACGGGGATTTCGTTCCGAGATTCCGAATTTACGAGATTCGGATATTTATGCCCTAAGTCCTATTCATCGAATGTCTATAGGCTCGACGTGCCAGTAAGTCGAAAGCTAATCAACCTAAAATATTCAAGAAGACCAAAAGAAGGAATATAAAATGCGATAAACAAATCAGCTGAGTTTAATCAACAGAATTCTATAGGTTTCCTAGAAATTCTATACGATGCCTGGTTTTCACGAATTGCCTATTACATATTATGATGATTAAACCCACCAATGTTTGGAAACATAAACTACCTACTCCTTTTTTAAATTTAGAATCAATATATTAGTGTGTGGAGTCTTTGTTACCTGATAGCTACGATCTCGGGGTCTTTAAGACAAGAGTGAATAGGTTACTTCTAGGCAAGCGTGCTTCACCGTTGACCACATCACCACTTACCATCAGGCTAAATAGTGGTCAAACGCGAGCCTATCGATAAAAAAAAGCAACCCAGTACCCAAGTACGGAACCCTAAAAAGTAGGCCTGTGTAGGAAAGCCTTTTGGACTTGGATACTAGTCTTTTTTCCAATCATTAATTGAAAGTAATTCATTTATATCTACTGCATTACAGTATTCTTACCTACCTGCAAGGATCACCTATATTTAGATATAAACTGTAGAATTTTTTTAAATCAAATTCATAATCTAATTAAATACTATGTTACCGATCCACTATGACAATCAGTATCATTCGCAAGCATCACCTCTAATTATTATTAAGTATTTTTATAGCTGTCAAAACGGGCCTTTTATTTTTTGATAACTTGCTAATGAAAGCTATCGAAAAATCAATTAAGTTTTCATTTAAAATGTTTTTTTTTTATACGGTGTTAACTAGTTAATGTGATACTTTGAAAAACGTAGACAACCAACGGAATTTCTTTCGTATATAACACACCTTTTAGACGCTCAAATTTAAGTCAACCAAGAGTTCACCATTGTTCTATATGAAACCCTAATAGGTTCAGTAAATTTAATAAGAGAGGGACAATAAAATACTAATGAAACTTATGTTAAAGAGTATACATTTATTGAGATAATTGCCCACACATTCAACACGCTGTTTAGCACATATTAATATAACAACTAATCAACTCATTCATATCGTTTCTTATTTCTATTATCCCATTACCGCCCGCCGTACACACACGTGTACACTTATAAAACATTTTTCCTGTACACAAATATAAACGTGCAATCAATTTGTTTTTTTTTAGGAAAACTATATGTTACCATTAGCTAAAAATACAAAAAAGTTAGCGGTAGGCGCGAAAATAAATGTAATTTCAACCTATTCATTTTATGTTATTCTCAAACGTCACTGACGCGGGTTGTTGAATAAACCAAATTTCTCAAGTTTGGGCTGTAATTTAATGAATTTTGCATTTCACGGTAAGTTTACATTATTGTTTATTGTAATAAGCTATAGCAATACAAAACATTATCACTATACAATCATGATAAAAACCGTTCGACACTTTTAGTGTACCTACACGCCAGTGTACAATGGGCTAAGCAAATGTACACCGAAAAATATAATTTGGAGGTTATGGTTGATCATTGAAGATTTCGCGAAATAACGGACTATTTAACCACGACGACATCCTAAGGCTATAATAAGCTGTTGAATTTATTATAGCTGAAGCTGAAAACGCGTAGATCGTATTGATCAGATGAGTAATGAAGTGGAAGATACAGAAAATGACTTGGCGTCTTCAGTAGCGCCACGTGATATACCAGGTACGGTCGAATTGTTACACTGCCAACCCTCAGAATATTTGGAGTGGAACAGTTGCGATGAAGAACTACTTTCTGGCCAAGATCCCGAAGAAATGCTCGAAACGAACCGTATAAAACTCTACTGGAAGGACAATTGTTTGCACCATTGGAACTAATTTTGAGTGTGGAACTACTAGGACACGTTGGTATTCTTACTCAAAGGAAAAAGTAGATATGTATATTCCACACCTATTTCAAGACTACTTACAATAGGGGAATGGACGGTGTGAACCAAATGGACCAGTCCATAAAACTTTACCGTGTGAGACAAAAACATGTGGTGGTGGTTTATTTGTACCTATCTAGTTGGTATGGGAGTTTCAGAGTCTTGGCGCATACATATCTAACTATCACAATAAATTGTCAGGATCAACTAGCTTTAGGTGATCTATCCCAAGTACGTATTTTCCCAACAATAAAACAAAGACGCAGCTCTTCATTTTTGGTGCTCAATCTCTCAATCAACTATGGTGAGGTTGTAAATCCCCTCCGGTGGAATATTTTCCATATCATGTGTCATTAGCGTTGCGCTTTATGTCTCGAAACTCTTTGCGTAGGGCCTGATTTGGAAAATTTTACACTTGATCTGCCCGTTATACAATGTGTAGTGCGTGCCATGAAAGATGAGACTTGACCGCGCTGCCCGCACCCAGACCTCATACCGCTAAAGAGACCTATAATCGTCTACTGTGCAAGTCAAACAACGTGGTGTGTCAAGTCTCATCTTTCGTGGCACGCACTGTACACACCCGTGTACAGGTCAGTTTTACAATTTTTATTAGAATTGTTTTTTTTTGTTTTGTTAGTTACTTTTAGTACAATAAAAAAATATATCGTAGCTTTACGATGGGCGTTAATGGGTTAATGATATCTCGTTTTTTGGCTTCTTAATACTTAACCATAACTAAGAAAAAAAAAGTCTTTTAGGCCCACTTGTGTTGTGTTAACTCCGAGCTAACTTTTTCGTGCAAGTGAGCCTAAGACAATTTAAACAAAGAAAATAAATGAGAAATTAATACAATCAACTTAAACTTAGTAATCATACACATTGGATTAACACGTTCGTTTCTATGAGTTTCTGGTATACCAACTCATTCATATCATTTCTTATCTCTACTAATGGCACTGCTTCATCATTACTGATAACCTTCACACGGAATGGTCCCTGATCCAAGAATACTTTCGTGTATTCTTCTGTAACCTGTTCAATATCCACATCTGGATTTAGTCGCACTCCGTGTAATTTGGCTGAGACAGTAGCTGGCGGGAGTGTTGTCCATTCCTCACAAATTTCCCTTACGTCAGCTAAAGAAATTACACCAATGTTGCCATAATCAACATACCTTACTTTAACTAAGTTTTTCATTTCGCTAAACTGCAAAATAGACGCACGGTACCATTCATTGTCTTCGGGGAACAGTGCTACACACGCTTTATTCTCGTATATACCGTTCAGAGGTGACATGTTCATACTTTCTGCCTGCAGTTCTTCGAACATTTGCTTATAAAGTTCAGCGGTATCCTCTTCTAAAATTATAGAAAGTTCTAATTTATTAGTATCAATCATTGTGATATAACACGAGAATTCGTCCTCTGTATTGCTTGGGTACGTGAAATAATTTCCTTCGAGCTCTTTTTGATTTTGTTCTTTTTCTTGTTGTTCTTCTTCTATTAATTGGTTCCAGTTCATTCTCTTTGGGGTTTCAATTGGAGCATATTTCCTGACAAGGGCTTTGCTGCCATCTATATACTCCGCCATTTCCATTTCAACCATGTGATCATTAATACTTAGCTTGTCGTATGTTAACTCTATAGGTGTAACTCCGTTTACTGGTTCACCGGTTACTTTTATGTGACATAGTTTTTCAACAATAGATTTATGGAGGTAGTCCAATGTTTGTCTATCCCACTGTTGGCCACGTGGACGTATTCGATTTAAGAAACATTTGTGAGCTTGTGTTGGGATCTGGTGGAGTGGGACACTTTTTCTCATATTTGCGAAAGAACAATTCTCTTCGTTGCCGTAATCAATGTAATGGACGAGACATGCCAAATTTTCTTTGTTTACTTCTAGTACCCTGCCTCTGTAATAGCGGTTGTCTAAAAAGTATAAAGCAACACATGGCTCTCCCACAGTCCATTTGTAATATTTGGCTTTGGGATCTGGATCTTTGAAGCGAACATCGAGTGCCTTACCAATGAGGTCTAATGTACCTTGTTGGCTTAAATCATGTAAGTAGATTACGCCATCGGTGTCTATGTTCCTATAAAGAAAATTTTATAATTATTAAAAGAAGAAAACAAAAATTAAGTAATGAACGTTAGATAACTGCTTGATAGTATTTTTATTCGATATTATATCCCTAGAAAAAAAATACCAAACCTACCCCCTATATTTGAAAAACCCTTGTTATACCAAGAACAATAAAATTGTTTTTTTTTTTGTTTCGTTATGCAGTAGAAACAAGAACAGGTTGGTATGAGATCCATAGATGGCATTAAAGTGCTTACGTTGGCAGTCCAGTAAACTCCACGGTAGGCAGGGGTTCTGGTGGTAACCAGCCAGCTATGTACATAACATTTGAAGCTTCTGCGCCCTCGCTAGGCGAAGCATTGTTATCTTCACCCTCCAGGAACGATGAAGGCGAATTTGCATTGATTTCTTCATCAGATATAACCGTTTGAAGGGGTACCATTGGCATTGGTTCTAATTGTAACCATTGATTGACAGATCCTGTGATGTTAAGGAAAGATAATGTGTCTCCATCGTCAGTTTTGTCTTCAGTAGTAGCCTGCGGAAAAAGGAAGACAAATGCTTAACATCAAATAAACTAAACACATATTGACATTTGGAATTATTTTTACAAAGGTCTTCGAATTACTGGTTTTAGGACATGCATATTCTAGGACATAGATTTTTCAGTAGCTTGAAATTTTTGACTTTTTCTTGATATTTTTTACATTGTGACTATATTTTTTTTTGTTTTTATTATTGTTGACATTTTGAATTATTTTATTTTTAAATTCATTGAAGTAATTATATATCTTTTTTTTTCATAAGTATTTTTCGTATGGCGTATTTGTCATCCTGCATGCAAGTGTAATGATTTGTAGTATGTACACAATACACACATGTTTGGGCAAATAAATATATCTTAGCTTATTCAGTTTTCGCCAATAATGCCGAAATGAAACTTACCTGCGTTTGATCACGTACGCAAAGTCCTTGTTCAAGTATTTTTTCATTTATACAGCGCCAGGTCGATATATCAGGTTCCAGAGCTCCTCCTTGAACGGTGTGATACACCCATAGCTGGATAGGCATACTTTTCTCTTTGAAGCTGCCTGATTTAGTAATAAAAATTCGTTTGTACGCATCAATCATCTCTTTTAAATATTCCTTTGTAATTGAAGGCCACTCATCCCCCACAGCCGGCATAATTCCAGATAGATGGCACTGTATTGCCGCGTCACCGGACGTGGCAAACTCTGGAGTCAGTTCTTGCAAACCGGACTTTGGAACTGTTTCAATATAGGCGAAATCACTGTAAAACACCTTGGCGTTATCACTTTCCAGTTCCATTATTACAGCACGACGCCATGTTTCCGATTGAATACATATTGTGCAACATCTGTCGCCAACCTGCCAATCTTCTTTGCTTTTATTTTTGTTATTCTTTAAGTAATATTTTTGTATTTTTTCGAACAATTCGTTAAAGAATGTTTGTTGATGAACTATTGTAACGTAAAGCAGTGAGGGTGACTGGCAAAAAAGGATTTTAACTTCCAGTCTCAGAGGACCCTTATCTTTTGCCTTTAAATTGTCATCGTCTATCTTTTCAGGCATATTTCTTTTTAAAATTTTTACTTTCGGTTTAGACGGTGCAGGTTTTGGTTTGTCCAGCGGCGACTTATTTGTTAAAAACTGTTCTTCAACAGGTTTCTTTTGAAACATGTAAACTCTGAAAGAAAGAAATTTCTTTAAAAAAAAACGATACGTAAAAATAACTTAAGATGCACACTGATTTAATGTTCATCCAAAAAAACAACTAAACCATTTAGTACTTTTGAATTGTCAAACAAAAGATGAATCTAGTTGCACATTCGCA
Organism: Orthosia incerta; assembly: GCA_948252205.1. NCBI lineage: Eukaryota > Metazoa > Arthropoda > Insecta > Lepidoptera > Noctuidae > Orthosia > Orthosia incerta. The sequence goes on along the minus strand of OX411757.1, from coordinate 7,214,367 downwards.
AGCGCCAGTAGGTCTTTATGGAGAAGAACGTGCAAGAAACTCCACGGTCACTCTTTTCCATCAGTTTTAATTACAAGTATTTGGTTACATCATTCTTGTTGGGAATTTACATAATATGCGATAACGAGAACTACGTGCACGTAAAAGCGTCTCACATCATCACACATCATCAGCCTATTAATGTTCCCACTGCTGGGACACAGGCCTCCTCTCTGTGAGTAGGAATGGGCCGTTATCCACCACGCGGGCCCAGTGCGGGTTGGGGGGTGTCACATGTCTTCGAATTATTGGTTCTAGGACATGCCCGTTGCCTCACGATGTTTTCCTTCACCGTTTTGAGAGCAGTGGTGATGAAATAATTTACACAAAGTAAAGCGCCTGCCTGGGCTCGAACCCACGACTTACAACATGTAAGTCGCAGCCGATACCACTGGGCCACCACTGCTCAGCAAAGTAATAGCGTCTAGAGTAAAACAAACATTTCAAAAAAACAATAAGTAATTAAAAACAGGCCGAGGCAGTTAACTTATGACCAATCCCAACTGATGGCGCCCGTTCACAAACATGACGCATGGATTGGCACCACTCAGCTCAACCAAGGGAACCAAATGATACAACGCATGTCCCACCATCAGAGATACATTAGAGAGAGCATGACATGACATACACAAGTCAACGAACGACATATAGGTACACTAAATGGTAGATTTACAGTTGGTACATAGTACTCAAATATGTGCTGTTCTTGCCTACTATTGGTAATACATATATTTTTCTATAATTCTAGGTATATTACAGAAATATATATGTATTACTTGAAATTTATCATAATCAAGCTCAGACTATCTAAATTCTAAAGCGAACCCTGCCGGCTCAAGGCTTTACGGCGGTAACGCAGTGCATCTGATCCGAATCCGAGAAATTTCGCTACCGAAGTAGCCGTAGTACTTCTTGTAGGCGAGGTTATGCACTACATCTGAACTTCGTCCGAACATTTTCGTTCGAATTCAGAACATTTACAATTTGGATAGAATTCGGTACTCCAATAACGGATACGGATCGGTTGTAGTGCATAACCGCCTTTATTCTGAGAAAATCATCGAAAGACTTACCCAAACGAAACAGCAAATTTATGTTTGATCATCTCATTGTTAATACAAACGATGTTGTCGTTGTCTGATCTGTCATTAAGAGTAACACCAACGGATCCTTGACTGCGATTAGCTCTGTTACGCTTGTCTTCAACTTGAAGTTCCAGTAAAGAGCCCAAGTATTTCTGAAGAAGGTGAACTGACGCAGTGCTCCATTTGTTACTGAGAGGTGTGATGCCTGCGAGATGACACTCTGTCGCCTGTTAATAAAAACATTAAAAATATATATTATAATCGCTTGCGTAATAATAGTAGTCACAGCAGATCTTTGTGTCTCTGAATTTGGCTCTGCCAACCAAAGCGCAAGAAACAGTTTGTCATCGAGTATACTGCATAGAGTAAGCGAGATAGGACGATGCGACAAACGTAAGCGAGTGAAAGAGACAGTTATACAATGCTATCTTCACCTTCGACATTGACACAAAAATAGCTTTTGTGCAGGGTCTTGCAGCCAATTCAGAGACAAAGATCCGCTGTGAGTATTATACACACTTATATTAAGGTTACACTAGTCGATCATTCTTCCATACAAACGCAGTCTGGCGATTACTCCACTGTTTGAGGGTGTACTTACGTTCAAAATAAAAAATTATATCAATTTGTCTCATTATTATCTAGCCCTGTATGGAAACAAAAAAGTAAAAAAAAAATATATTTCAAAGTTATGAGTCTCGAAAGTTCCACATTTCGACACTAATTTTTACGCATCTTTGGGCGCAAATAAATACCATAAGAAGACGGAAAATTGCAAAACAGTCACCATACAGGAATAGATTAGTAGTTCAACATGCAAATAATTTTATTTTGAACATATACGTTTAGTCGTTTTTTCATGATATCCGGACTCCCAAAGGACTGTTTGTATAATTTCGCGCGCTCGGTTTCGTCCTAAATCACCATTTCGCTACAAATTTGCAAAAGTGTGTATTCGTACGCGAACTAGCTTCTTACTGCTCATCACAGCATCTATCTCTTTCGCACGTGTTGTCGGTTGATAAAGCATGCATTTTAACCCCGCGTACAAAATAGTTCGTGCCGTCGACTAGTGTAACCTTAATGAAAACCTTGATATAAGACAAGAATATACACTCAGAGGCAAATTCAACCGTCCATCCATCCAAAATTGCATTTCGTTACGATTCCGGTAAAATTACTGTTTGCTAAAGTGGGTAATTCTACAAAAAATAAAACTGTAAAATCCACAAGAGTGAAAACAAATATACAAGTGTAGAAAACCGTACGTTTCTACACATGTGGATGATACGATCACTAAGAACAGGATGACAGGATTTTATATGAATGGTAGACTCACAAGTGCACTGAGCGTAGAGAACTCGGGCAGCAGGTAGCGCAGCTTGTCCCAGTGCAGCAGCAGCACGTGGCCGGAGTCGGGCAGCGCCACCAGCACGCGGCCGCGCCCCGGCAGCTCCGCCACCACGCCGCGCGCCCACCGAGCCTCCGGCGCGTCCAAGTTGCAGTTCTCCAGGTTTACCGCGCACACCATACCTAAATCACACCAACAAATTTATCAAACTTATTCGTAATCGTTGTCACCGGATTATGCAGACAAGTTTATAAATAAAAAAAATATTTCTAACCAGAACACGTTAATTTTGGAAAAAAACACAAGCTAAGGTTTAATATCTGCGAAATAATGACATAAGGCAAACTTAAGGAAAGAACTAACTTTTTTTAAATCATTTTGCTGTATATAGCCTTACGACTATAACCACATTTTTACAAATACCGTCAATATCAGTAAAATTGAATTTTATACACCAATAATTGTGACAATCTTAGAAGTCCGATGACGTTTCTCATTTCACATGCCGCGATAACTTTGTACGTATAATCCGAATTCATTACTACGAGTATCATTCATAAGCATCAAGTTTAATTATTACTAATTATTTCATCAACACACTTGCTCATAAAGTGGCTATAATTTCTCCGCAATTAGGCACAAATGATACTTGTTATCAAACTGTCACTTTTTCATTGCTATTATTCACAAGTGAGATATAGAGTATTTTTTTTTATTTATTGGTTGAGTTGCTTTGTTCTTAAAAAAGTTTCGATACAAAAAAAGATCGTGCTCAATAGTACAAATAAATTAATGTACCTATTGCTTGCTCATTTCATGCAACTTCGTATTTAAATAGATAATTTCAACTTGTACGTGCTTAATAAATAAAACTTTCTCTCAAATATAAAATTTATTTGCTCTGTAATTAAGAAAAATTGAAATTCCCTATTTTGTACGTGGCTAAAACACTATCTATCCACGAAAAGCCAAAAAAAAAAGAAACCTCATTCTTTTAGTTTATGGCCGATCGCCATTGTTAAATGCGCGCGCATAGGAAAATTGATTAATTGCCCGCCATTGTGAAAAAAAATTCACAACTGGTTTTTACTGTTGAAAATGATTTTTTTGTATTATTTTCTTCACAAGTGTGTTGAAAAACGTCGTATGATACACGTGTGTATTGATGATTACCGTCCTCGGCTCTCTTAGACCCTCACCTACGGCTCGGGTCTCAATGGCGACTTCTTAGATTGTCACGAGTCACGACTATAAATGATGTACTTTGATCACAGTGGCTCGTCGATAGTAGATATTTTTCTTACCTATGTCCGGTAAATAAACAGTACCAGCAGGAACAGCTAGACTATACTCTTGTTCCAAATCTTCAGTGAGTTTCTCGTAAACGTTTTGGAGATGTTGCTAGAAGGGTTAATGTTTATTATTAACAAAATTTTTAATTCACACGAGTGTAGTTAGTGTAGTGAGTGTAGTTAGTACAAAATGATAGAAATAATATTTACTTTTCTCACGTAAAACTTGTCAGGGCTAAGAACGTGTGTAATGTAGACTAATTCCGGACTGTCACCATTAAACACATTAGTACTTGTGTAAATCTTGAGTTTCTCCTTCACACCCATGTCTGTTGGATACTGAAATAAATATAAGCAGACATGAATCTTACTTCAATATATGTATAAAAAAAAAAACTTTTTACAAATCAAACTACCGACTTCCAAATAAGAAACCTATAAAGTGAAAATTACTTTATTTTTGGAAGTCGGTGTCTTTGATAGGTATAAATTTTTTACGTTATGGACACCAACTGCCAAAAATAAAGTTATTTTTCACTTTTTAGTTTTGTTATTTGGAAGTCGGTAGTATTATTTTGTAAAAAGTTTTTTTTTATTTTTCACTTTTTAGTTGTATTAGGTAATACCAAGTAGTTAAGTAAGGTACCTATAATGGCAGAAAATAGATTACCCGAATATCATGAAACTGAAAATAATCGGTGAAATGAGAGTGTACCAAGGTGAACTGTAATCATCTGCGTAACCCTTTAGAGCGTACTGGCGTGATGTTATGTTATGAAATTGTATAAACAATAAACAGACATGCAATTGTAGCAATCCCGAGAGATTTGCCATTATTTATTGAAGAGTTCTGTTGTATATCTCTGAAGTTCTTTATCAGATCTTCACCAAATTAAAATGGGGCCAATTTCGGAACTTACTCTTTCAAATAATTTTCAAAATCGGTCCACAATTGACGGAGATATCGGTGAACATACACACACAAAAAAACCTTCTTTTTGGTAAGTCAGTTAAGAATGAATCCCTATTTCCCTTGCTCACGGCATCACGCGTGAACGCTTATTCTTTTTTTGTTGTGTTTGTTATTGTGAGGAGAAGGTACTTAAGAAAGAAAAAAAAATTGTAGGTAAGTAGGGTAGGTACGGGTGTGTAATGTATGGTATAATAACATACTATAATATCACTTGAAATAACGTTCACATGATATAATTTTTATATACTAAAAAACAAATAACCTAATTGCATGTGATCTAATGTTACATTTCATATAACCTTCATTAGCTCTAATAACATTTAGTATAACGTTCATTTAATATAATTTTCAATTTGTATAATGCTCTTTTTATATAACGTTCATTTGAGCAAATTTTCAAAAACAAATTATTGTAACCTCACCTATGCTCACCTCCGCAGCTTCGGTTTCCTGGTTGCCGCCGACGCCCAGCCTCAAACGCACGCACGGGAGCCTATGCTTTGTTACAGCGGGCGGGGGTTACTCTCCCTTCGCGCCTCCGGTTTTTATATACACTCTAGGGGTAGCTGCCAAAAGACTACGTGAAGTCGGGTTGCCCCGATTCGGTTTTGGAATAGATTTGACGAGAGAAAAATAAAAAATATCCGTCCACCCGCATAAAAGAAAACTTATAACAGGCAATATTATGTGGTGCTTGTTTTTGCTAGCACGAAAATTGCAGGCGTTTAAAATCTAATCAGTTTTTGCAAAAATATTCAAAACAAAGTAACGTTTCTAAATTATATTAAGCGTTATTTATAGATTTTGAATATTATAGTAACTGATTATACTAATTGAATATTATGTCAAATGTGCATTTTATAAAATGTTCATTATACCATACAAAATTAGAATAGAATTATTATAAAAATTAAATTATATCAATAGTTCATTATATCATTTGATCGTTATATTAAAAAAGTATACTAAATGAAATTAGGTCATATGATCATTAGAAATTTTGTTATTATTTCAAACGTTACACACCCGGTAGGTACATACCTACCCTACTTTTTTTTTTTTTTACCTTTTTACCTTTGTATAGATTCTTTTACCTATTGTGAATGTGTGAACATTGTAGGCTTTCTAGATTTCTAGATGATTGTTAACATTTGTTAACTTTTTATTTCGTGCATTATTTTTTTTGTTTGTTTTTTTTGTTTCAATTTCGTACGACTTATTGTCGGGCCTACGTTGTCCCCCCATATCCAAGTACTAATGCTGTAACATGGAAATATTGTAAACAAAACAATTTAAAAGAGTAACCATGGAGTTTCTTGCCGGTTCTTCTCCATAGGAAACGACTAACCCGAACCGTGCACCTTTTGTCGACGTTTTATAAGTGCCCATGTAGGCCTATGTAAAATAAAAATATTTGATTTTGATTTTGACTTAACTACCAATGTTACCTACATAGATAGGGTAGGAATGTAGGTAGGGTAGGTAGGATAGAGAAGGTAGATCGCGTAGGGTAGGTAGGATAGAGTAGGTAGATCGCGTAGGGTAGGTAGGATAGGGTAGGTAGATCCCGTAGGGAAGGCAGTTGACGGGAGCGAAGCCGCGGGCACAGCTAGTAATATTATAGATGTGAAATTTTGGATGGATGTGTGAATGTATATCTGTTAGTCAATCACGCCAGAACACCTGAACGGATCTGATGAAATTTGGCACAGAAAGAAAACACATTTATTTGTCACAAGCCACTAGACGGCACAATATAAATAAAAAGAAAAACAAAAAGAAAACTTAAAACTAAACAACAATAAATAAGAGGAAAACAATATAATAAATATAACATTGTGTGTCCCACGGCTCCGCCAAATAGGACGAGTTCAGCAAAATGTCACGCAACTAGTGCCCGACGCTGGTTTTCAACTGGACCTGAGACCATGACGTGACGGACGTAATAGTAGATTATTAACCAAGGGGATAAAGCAGTGTCTTTTGTCGCGTGTGACGATTTAAATCGCGAGCGTAACGAAGGACTCGAGGTTTACTCCCGAGCGTAGCGAGGGTGTTAAAAACTTAAATCACGAGCGAAGCGAGGGATTTAAGACGAGTCCTTAGTGTAGCGAGGGATTTAAGTTCACCCAAGACTAAGACAGTTTTATCACCGAGGAAAATACTCTACTTTTCGTACCATTTGCGAAAAAAATAACACAATAATAATATGAGATAAGCATTTATTAAAAATAATGACAATTCACTGTCACTGTCGCTTTGATTTAACATCGTAACGTATTTTTAGAACATTAACTTATTTATAAAAATAAATTAAAATAAACTTAACGTTTATGTATTTGAAGAAAACAAAAACGCGGCAAATTCCTAGACTAATATTTTTTGTCGGAAAAGCAAAGGCATTAAGCTTATACGGCCTCGTCGGTTTTCTTAATTTTATTTAATAATCATAACTGCATAATAAATGCGTATTCCTTTTTCAAAAAGATGTATAATGCTTTATATACAAACTCAATGGTGTAAACACAGATGTAGTTCAGTATAAATTTCGGTAAGTATTCCAAATTTAAATCACATTCTCCCCCTAGAGGATGAATGAAATTCAGTACAATTTTCTTTCCTTGTTTTTAACAGATTTTTTGAGCAAGCGGTACGAAAAGTAGTTTTATAGTGACATAATGTGTATATAAAACCAATGCTTACTTATATACAAGATAAAAATATATGTGTATATTACAAAATAAAATTACAGACACCACATAACAATAAATAAGGTGAGTGTGACAATAAATGAGGTGAGGGTAGGTAGGCTAATGCACAGATATAGATTTATAGTCTGGAATAGCACATAGGCACAGATAATATAATACTAGCATATAGATGTCTCATCCCATACAAAGAAACCGTGCCGACGTACTGTACTGATTATACTGATTATTTTTTGTACATCGATCCACGGATATAGATGATGATCTATCTATCGCCGCGGAACGGAACCGAACGCAATCTATTTACAAAAAATAATCGGTATAATCAGATGAAAAACGCTAGTTACGTCGGCAGTCGGCACGGTTTCTTTGTATGGGGTGAGGCATCTGTATGCTAGTATTATATTATCTGTGACATAGGCTGCTTTTCATCGCAGTATAATGTTCCCTTGGGATAAAAAAACAGAAGCTAGTATAACAAAACATCACGTATTTTTTCTTTTGTCACGTAAACAAAAAATGACTACGATACAGTGCGTTGAAATATCGTGTGACGTCACGATGTGCTACAGTTTTTACTGACAAGTGACGTCACAAACCCCCACTCCTGAACTTTGATGCGCTTTATACTTGCCATTTTTTATTTATTTGATTAGGCAAAAATTACGTGTACATTGTTTGTATTTGATAATCACGTCAGTTCACACATGTCACGGACGTGTGCGAACGAGTCTACGTGCCGTGCACGGGCCAGTGACGGAGCTTCAATGACTGGGCCCGGCCCTGTCACGTCCCGGGCACGGCCCTGATATGTGTGGATAGACCTTTAAGCTTGCAAATGAGGCACTTAATTATACATTTCTTAAAGTTACAAAAAGCATCACTTACCGCTAGTTTTGGGTTTGGCATTTTGGCACGATCATGGAACACCAACGCGTGAACAAGACTCAATCCGTAATCGAATGTGTGGACGTCGCACTCATACTTAAAATCCACGTTAGATTGAGGTATAATGCTGCGGATAGTTATCACTGCTTGTTTGCTGCAATAAAATAACTCATTTAAGTGATAATTTGTAACTGACTTTGATATTATGTCAGAAAAGGAATATTGTCCTCAACAATTATTAGAGATAAAACGGATAGCTTTTTGGCCGAATACCGGATATTCGGCCAACCTTGTAGCCGGATAGCCGGATATTCGGCCAACCTTGTAGCCGGATATCCGACGGCACATTGCCGTTTTGGTGCATCGCAAGAAGCGAGCTTGCGTGGGTGGCGCAAGAACGATCGGGCGGACTCGGTCGAATTCGGGTATTTTCGTTCATGAGCGAAGTTACCAATTGTTTTATTGACTTGTTGAATTGATTGCAAACACGATCGTTTGATGTTCTTAAAATACGCGCTTTTGTTATTGAAAGTATTTTTATAATTCTAAATAGATTTAACTTTTTTACTATTTCTGAAGCTGGCCTTGTTTATGAAAACAAGCAAACCGCTTGGAAATTAGTATGCATTTTTAGTGCAATATGAGTATTAATTATTTTATTCAGTAGTAATATGAAAATTTTGTGATCATTGATTGAACGATAAATGAGTTAGGTAATTTGCAATGTATGTACCTACCTACCTCATTTCGGCTTTGTGTTAAATAAACAATTATAAGGTATATTAAGAAACAGCTAGGTACCTATTTTTATTCAATGGGCATAATTATTACTATTATATATACACAACACATCGACGACATAGCCACTAGACGCCTAATGCTTGATCTAATAAATCAAAATAATTCTGTCAACTAGCTGAGGTATGAGGAACGGGACAACTGCGCTCTGATTGGTCCCTTACCAAGGGCATACGCCTCATTAAGGGTGGGACAGGTTTAAATAAAACCAGGAAGGTATCCATATTTTATAAACAGTATTAGTATTTTTTTATTAATATTACCTTTTTTATTATTAATTAAATAATACGGCGTTTTAACATTTTAGTAATAACATGAAATGTTAAAACTAAAAAAAAAAACTAAATTCTAAAGGTAACATACTTTTTTCGGTTGTTGGTTCTTAAATATAGTAATATTAAATATTAGTAAAAACGTAATCAAAAAATCTTTTCACAATTAATAATCTATTCAATTTAATGTCTTTGGACATGGTGCATCACTAGTTTTGTTTAAGAAATTATAGGGGAGAAGAGATAGTGAAAACGATACTTTAAAAAGAAAAAGACGCAAACATGCGGTGGGCGATTTCACTTACAAACTTGACCAGTATAATAGGAACTCCGATAAATAATATCAGAAAATAAATCTTTTTATGTTTATGTAACTAATAACTTATCAATGAAACGTTATGCCATTTTTCTGGAAACTCAAAGTTTGCCTGTTGTTACTATACCAACCAACGTATTGTACAAGAGGCCATTATAATATTTATTTCATATTTTTTTTATTGACTGACGCGTAAGTATTTACGGCTCACAGAAGTGGAGAACACATTATACGTTTAGAAGTCATAGTTCTTTGTAAAAATGTCAGAAGTAAAACTGCGGAGTGAGTAGTAGTGTGATGGGTTTGTGTTAGTGTGGTGTGTGTTGAATTAAGTTTAGAAATAATAAAGTTTAAAATATCCGTTCCAGTCATTGCTAAATGAAAGCTGCTGTCTGCTGGAAAGTATACACTATTATTCGCCGAGACGAAAATTTTGCGGTTTTATCCATCAGGTGAAAATTCTCGTAACCAAGAACCGCCAAAAAAACACGCCCAGTGTGCTGATTGTCTAAAAATATACAGATTGCATCAGAAAAAGAGAAAAATAAACTTACTTGTCTATAATTTTTTGAATCAGGAATGAGTCGTCAGTGGTCCAATTGCCCGTTTTTGGCACACAATTAAATAATGAACAATGAATAGCAAGCGGATAAGGGCACTGTATTTTGGATGGAGGTAAAAGACGCAACCTAAAATAGAGAAAAATATTTTATTATTCAAGACATTTTTACCGTTACCAGTTCGAAAAATATTTGACCGAATTTCACTTCACCTAAAACTTTTCTAATATTATCGTTTCGTTTTATTTTACTTCATCGAAGTCACGTCTGCGATTGTATCAGGTGACCTATTATCAATTCCATATTTTTCGTTACTCCGACGTTTCATTTGGTCTAAAAACTTTTCACCGAAGTAACACTTAGTCGAAATAGCATTTGTTCGAAGTATTATGTTTCCGAACATACATTATACCACTTTTTATTACACTGGCGTTATAGATTAAGGCAACAGGAAGTAATTTCAGATTAGTTTATCCTACTATTTTGTTCAATAAATTATTTAAATGTAATGGCGCTTAATAACACAGTTGATTATGAACAAAAGTGGTTTTAAGTGGTCCCAGTAAAAAGCATTCAAACAAGGAAGCTTGCTTTAAGCATGCAACATGCAAGCAGGCATGCAACATGCAGCAAGCATTGTTTCTGTCACGGCTCCGGCGCTGCGGGGTTTGGGCGGCCCCACTGCGGCTTCGCCGGCCAGCAAGTTGACGAAGCCGGCCATTTGTGACCAAATAATATTCCGTAAAATGTTGTTTCGGTGTGGTGAAAATATGGCAAACGAAAAAGTTCAATAATGCATATAGCAAAAAAGACGTCGGTCAATTGTTTTCGGTAAAATGAAATTCGAACAAAAAAAAATCGGATAAATGATCGGAGGAATGATACATTTTTTTTTTTGTTATTGAAATATAACTGTATTGTACAATCGAAACAAATACATAGCTATCATTATTCTAAGAAACAGAGACTTACCTATCGACAGAAACAAACTCGATGCTTCCGAAATCAAAGCAGAAAACTTGGATTACTGGATTATTATTTTTCATGTCCACACTAAGTACGCGACATCTTTGCCACATATTATCGACCTTATTGAAGGCCAAATATGTTTTACCTGCACATTAAAAAACATGATTACTAAACCTGCTGTCTCAAACGTGGTTTCAATACTAACAATAATATAAACCAGTGTAGCTAAACTGCACATGTATTCTGCAGTGTCAAAGAAAAAAGGCACATCTAAATTTTTTGACAAATTGAGTTATATACATATTCGGAATCAAAGAAAAAAGACGCAACTGCCAGATATTTTTTCATGATATTGTCATTATCCACAGAAATAACTATAGCTCAAAGGGCCCATCTGACATCCAAAGTCACATTTTACGTCGATCTGTTTTTGTTTTTCATTAATATTTTGGTGTCTTGCGGTGTAGATAAGATAGGTGTTAAATTAAAAAGGCCGATCTACTAAAGATATTACTTTTCTATCTAAAGTGAACATTCCTAAATAAAAACAATACTATAAACAAAAGGCACAAATGATTAGTTGGGCCCATTTTGTGTAAAATTATTTTGCGGAAGATTGGTGGAATCTATTACATAAGAAGGGCATAATTGAGCAGTATGATTCATTTTAATATTTAAAACCAAATGTAACTTTTATTAAAACAGTATTAAATTGAAGGTCACATTTTGATAGTTGTGACTTTTCAAAGCAAAAGATAGTTGCATTTGATTTTTACATCGGAATGTTTTATTTATAAATACTAAAAAAAAACATACAAAAGGTTCCTTTTTTCCCAAAAACATCTGATAACTTTAAAGTCATTAATCCCGAGATTTACAATTTGATAGTTGTGCCCTTTTTCGTTACGACGGCAGACTTGTATTCGTAAAAGGAAGTCAGCATATATCATGTGAACTAAATACATATTTGTAAAATGCTTACCCGGCGCAATATGATTCACAGAAGGTTTAGCGAATGACACAGCATTTCGGAATTCGCGTACCATATCTTTGACCTGCCTTTGGAAGCACGCTCTTTGCACAAAGAAATTGTGGGGATCCACAATATGTGTAATGTATATTAACTCTTGGGAACCTGGAATTTAAATGACCCATATTATTATCTTACTATTTATAGTACTCCCCAATATTATTGGCCGGACTGAACATAGGCTTTTTATGAAATTTACTACTGCGCAGTCATTGTAGCCAACTTCAGACTGGCCAAAAAGATTAAGGATTAGTGAAACTTGATGAATGTTTTATTTATATAAACTTTAATCCCGGGGCAACCGAACTCTGCTAGGGTGAAAATAGAGGATACGACGTTTTCTAAAATTAAAACCTAGCTAGGTCGATTTACCGCCCCCGAAAGACCCTGCATACTAAATTTCATGAAAATCGTTGGAGCCGTTTCCGAGATTCAGATTATATATATACACTAGCTGACCCGACAAACTTTGTTTTGCCATAAAAACACCAAACATTCATCTACCCTACCTATCCTACTCTACCTACCCCTACCCGAACTACCCTACCTTACCTACCCTATTGTGAATCTAAACCATCCGGGGCGCCACCCAAACGCATACAAAAAAATTCATTCAAATCGGTCCAACCGTTTAGGAGGCGTTCAGTGACAACACACGTTCAGTAGAATTATATATATAAAGACTAGTATTTGCTTGCCGCGCGAGCTGCAAGCAGCTCGCGTGTTGTTGTCCCTACACCTACCCTACACCTACCCTACACCCACCCTACACCTACCCTACACCTACCCTACACCTACCCTACACCTACCCTACACCTACCCTACACTTTGTTCCAAAAAACATAACCCTAATGTTTGCATTCGTCGCCAGGCACTGAGTTTCGCTTCACCCACTCAACCTTCGTTACGCTACGGAGGTCGCCGGCTCGCTTCGCTCGCCACCTCCCCCCTGCGCTGCACTCGGTCTCGTAGGTTCGCTCCACTCGGGATCCCTACGCTGAATCCGTAAAAAAAAACAAAAAAAAAGATAAGCCAAAACGGGGAGGGAGGGGGGAGAAGGGGGGCAAGGGGGTCAACTTTGAAAAATGGTTTACATGTGACTAAAGCATTGCCCCTTTATATGAATCTGAAAAAAGAAATGTTCCAAGTTTCTCAACTTCCGAGATCCGCTTAAAGGGGGGAGAAGGGGGGCGAGGGGGTCAACTTTGAAAAATGGTTTTTACTTTTCCGAGCCTCCTCTAAACGAATCCGTAAAAAAAACACGAAAAAAAGATTCGCCGAAAGGGGGGGGGGGGGAGGGGGAGAAGGGGGGCAAGGGGGTCAACTATGAAAAATGGTATGTTTGTGACTAAAGCATTGCCCCTTTATATGAATCTGAAAAAAGAAATGTTCCAAATGTTCCAACTTTCGAGATCCGCTTAAAGGGGGGGAGAAGGGGGGCGAGGGGGTCAACTTTGAAAAATGGTTTTTACTTTTCCGAGCCTCCTCTAAACGAATCCGTAAAAAACAAAAAATACGGGTACCTTAGTTTCCGAGATACGATAGAGGGGGGGAGGAGGGGGGGGGAAAAGTGGAGGTTTGGCACTTTTCCCATACTCACGGGAGTTACTTGTTTACGAATCTGTCAAAATATACCCACCTCCCCCTCCACCATCTGGGAGAACAATTATGTCAATCAGTGAGTCAGTCAGTGGTAATGCAGTTTTATATAATATAATATATACAAGAATTGTTCGTTTAAAGGTATTAGATAAATAATACCCATGGAGGTAGGCGGAAACTACAGAATGACACCTACTACGATCACTGACACACAAACATACTCCTTCAGCATCATTTACGTTTTTACATCTAGTCATACACTTATTATATTATTATACTTATCACCTGGGCCACGGGATCCCAGCGCTAACAAAGAAAATTTGATTCAAATAAATTTCACTAGATGGCGCGATATGCACTGATTTTTTGACATTTTCTAGAATTGATCATAAAAATGTTATGTTCTTTTTTAATCAATTACTCTCCTAAGCACAAAACTATGGAATATTAGGCTCTTAATTCACATTTCAAAGATTATTTGAATGGATCATTTATAATTGATTCCAATAGATGGCGCGGTCTTAAATTTCTGAGGCATGCCAACTCGATTTTTTAGATTTGTATTGTAATACATTTTCATATGTTTCATACAATGAAACTTTCAAAACTTGCAATAAAACAAATCGTCAGTGTATTTAAAGAAAAAATAGTCACGAACCGAGTAAACCCTTTTACTTACAAATCACTGCTAACACCATCTATAGCCGTGGAACGGAACCGAACGCGATCGAAGTACTTATAAAAATAATCATCTTCATCAAACAAAAAACGCTAGTTACGTCGGCACATTTTCTTTGTATGGGATGAGGCATCTGTATGCTAGTATTATATTATCTGTGCCCAGGCTTTCTGAAGATCATCAGCAATAAGATCCGTTTGTGTATACCCCCATGGGAAAAAGACGTGAGTTTATTTTACCTTCACTTAGTTGTTGGGGTTGTTGGTTTTCTTCAAATGGTGAAACTGGTTGGACCACTGTCTGCTGCTGAGGGTTATCTAAATAATTACATAATGGTTAAACGTGGGAAATGAATAAATTGTTATAATATAATTGAAATGGGATGATTCGATCATTTTTTTTGTAATTACTCTCACTGCGGGACTACCGCTGGATTGCTGTACAACTATAAAACAAAATATCGCAACGAAATACTTTTATACTATATATTCGAACCATTAACAATCGTTTATATAAAACATTGCCTTGACACGAGCAAGCAATGTGTGTGCTTCTCATTTCAATCGGAAACTGCGAAGAGACTCATACTTCATTTCAAGATTTGATTACAGACACCGTGGCAGGTGATACTAAAATAAAACCTTGTAAAAATTGACATGAAATAATTTTAGAAAATATCTTAAGCTGGCTTCTCACGGCGCGTAATATCACGAGTCGCGCCGTATGAAGGCAGTGGCTCGACGCGACTCGGGCTTTTGCGTTATGGCGCGTCCGATCCGCTAAATAAACCCGGGCCGAAGCGCACTCGTGGAGGCGCGGGGCGGCGCTATTGAACACGTTCATTATCAAATTGCGTTGCGTGCTTCGCTCTGTATAGTATTTATGCGGCGCAGAAGCATCAACGCTCGCCGCGCCGCGTCCATGTGAACGGGTGACGCAGGTTCGCCCGTCACCCGTGGCGCGTGCTTGCACGTACAAATCGACGGTGCGGCTCGCCTCGTGATATCACGCGTTGGGAGATACCAGCTTTAGAATATTTTCAGTATCCATTTGCTAAAATATAGCATTCAAAAGCCAAAAAAAAAAATAACTTACTTGGAGTAATGTAACTCTTATTAGAGATCTCACTGCAATTAGAAGAATTTAGAGATGACATTGATCCACTCTTGCTGTGGTATTTGGGTGCTTCTTTGTACGGAGCTGCAGATTTGTACTTGATGTCTTTATCTTTTTTGTTCGATTTCGATAGCCTTGCATCTGTAATAAGGTTGATAATGATATAATTTTATTAAATGTACGGTGACATCGCGGTAGGTGCAGAGCCTTGAACATAATCGTCGAGTTGCCAGCTTGTCGGTTTTTTTATCGGTTACATTACGGGGAGTGTGCGATGGAATTGCACGATCTCATTCCACCTAGCCCGTTTCATCATAGGACTAACAGACGTACAGCGATGCGCCATCGGTACATGGTGGACATCCCAACCATGCATACAAAACGTTTTGGGATCACTTTTATTATGCGTACAGCTAAGGAGTGGAATTCCCCGCCGGAGTCTGTTGCCCGACAGCTACAATCTAGGGGACTTTAAGTCAAGAGTGAACAGGTTATTTCTAGGCAAGCGTGTTTCACCATCGACCACATCATCGCTTACCACCAGGTGAGATAGTGGTCAAGCGCGAAACTAGATTATTAAAAAAAATATCCAGGCGAAGATAGCGGGACGTATTTGAGACCTTCACAAAGGACTGGTCTACACTGGCCCAAAACCGGGCGAAATGGAAGAGAGAAGGGAGGCATTTGCCTTGCAGTAGGACAATTCAGGCTGAAAATAAATAATTATTAAAATAATAATTTTCTTATCAGCTTACAAACGAAACTGACTAATTTGTTTGTTTGTTTGTTTTTATAAAAAACGTTGCCCCACACTAGGAATTTCTTCCTGTATCGTGGGTGCGTTTACAAACATATAAACTCACATACACAACACCCAGAGCCGGAACAACTATTTGTAGGTCATACAAATATTTGTTCCGTGCGGGAATCGAACCCGCGACACGCAGCGCAGCAGTCAATTGCTCAACCACTGCGCCAATTCTTAGAAATATCTAAATTTATAAGAACATTCTCGAGAGTTCAAAAACAATAAGGAAGGGTTCAAATTCGTTCGTTTATAAAGTGGTTCAGGTAACAGCTATTACCGACTGTACATGACGTAGGTATAAACTTGGTATATTTATGATGATTATTTATCAAACATCTCCAATGGATTGGATTTGGATGAAATTTTAAATGTGGATAGACCATGTAACCTGCTGATGGTTTACGGTATTAAAACAAAAAGCCAATGAAAAATCTTACCTTTAGGCAATTCCGGTGGATAGACAGGAGAATTTGGCGCCGGCGGTACTTCCACATCATCACCTAGTTCTGACGTTGAGTGCAGCTTGTACACAGACTTAACATTGCCTTCTAAATGTACATAGTCACTCATCAATGCACACAAATCCTCATTTACTGTCACCCTGTTGATAATATAATATAAT
This sequence comes from Orthosia incerta, assembly GCA_948252205.1. Lineage (NCBI taxonomy): Eukaryota > Metazoa > Arthropoda > Insecta > Lepidoptera > Noctuidae > Orthosia > Orthosia incerta. The sequence continues at coordinate 7,197,259 of OX411757.1, read as the reverse complement.
AAGTATTAAGTTTTAGTTAATACTAGTTAAGTATATAGTTTTATTATCAAACACTCATACGAAATCTCATACGAAGTTATTATAAAGCTTGTAATAAAGCAGTTTTTTATAACAGGAAGTTGTTTATATTCCTGTAAATTGAGAACAAAGATTGACCTTGTATGGTCTAATCTTAACCATAGCCAAATCACAGTGTTTTCCGTAGCAATCGATACTTGATAATTATCGGCCCACCCTTCATCCTGACTCGAAACTAAAAAATTTACTACTCAAGAGAACAAACTATCAGATGAGTGCAAAAAAAAAATCTTTTGCCTATCTGCATACTGGTTCGAGAAGCCCTGGTTGGTTTCGCTGCCCTGAATCCCCGATAGGCTTAATCCGTGTCTGAAGTATCTACTATTTTTCGAGTTTTCTTACTTTTGCCTCACCCCTAAGCAATTGCTGGGTACGCTTATGAAGGATCAATGTTTCCGTCTTGTTTAAGTAGACTGTATCGTGGATAGGTTGGTTGGATGAAAACGACTTGCTAGATTCAATGATCAGTACCTGGGCGACCGAGCTCTGCTCGGGTGAAAATAGAGAAAACGACGTTTTCTAAAAAGTAAACCTAGCCAGATCGGTGTATCGCCACCGAATCCTCCTGCATACTAAATTTCATGAAAATCGTTGGAGCCGTTTCCGAGATTCAGATTATATATATATATGCAAGAATTGCTCATTTAAAGGTATTAGATTTACTTTCACTGCACCTGTAGCCAATTTGACAGTCTACAATCGATAACGCTAGTAGAAAATGAATCAATGTATGGGAATGACACATCTGAACGTTATGTCATGTGGTCAGACCATACAAATAGAAGGCGTTAACGATTGAAGAAAGAGATTCAATATGAAACTTTTATAACTTGGCTTTGGCTGGTATACAATATTGTTACTGAATATGTGTTAGGGCCACCAAACACTAAACAGGCAGAGATAATGTCAATTACTTACTTAAGAGATTCTTTGTTCGTTTCAGTCCTATTTAGATACCAGGCAGTATTTGTTACTTGTTTGGCTTCATCCAAGAGAGCTAGCAGATCAATCTAAAATTTGACAAAAGCAACATTACATTAAATTCAAGGAAAATTATAATTGCGTGTGTAATAAAACTATATTAGTCAACCAATTAACAATTGTAATTTTTCCTTAACAGTACTCAGGCGTTATTTTGGCATATTAAGCATTAGAAAGAGACCAACATAATGGTTTGACAGAGACAAAACTTTCCTGATGCTTGATGTGACGGATTTCCACCCAGATACAGTGCTTATTTACTCCTATTTTCGAGGTCCTCAATCTATATGTCTCTCGTTTGTATTCTTTCAAATAAAAGGTACTATTTATTGAGAAAAGCAGTAGGTACTTTATAATATTTTAATTTTTTTGACTAATAACCAAAAAACAAACCTATATACATAGGGAAGAGGGAAAAGAGCTCATTGCGCATCAAAAAATTCGGCCACATCGATATCAATGGGAAATGTGCCCAGAACGCTGTCAGCATCGCATTGCTATGTTGAATGGCAATGCTGCTACTCTGGCCAAAGAAAAGGCAGCTCTCTGGTCACGTGACGAGTCGACGAGCTTTTTGCTAATGTCTCGAAAAACTCGATGAGCACTCGGACCCCAAGGACCTAATGATTCAACCCCAAACGGCTCAAACATATAACTTCCAATAAGGTTACCGATAACCGGCCCGCCTCAGCGGTGAGGTGTTGGACTCCCCCTGCGACGTCTAAGAGGGGCGTGCGTGGAACACTACGCACCTCCACCTCGGGTCCTGATGTGTGGGGGCGACGGGCGTCTCGAGTCCGTCGCCCCTGGACCCATTTAGGGGGGCTGGAAGAGGGCGTTGTCCGCCCTCCGCCGACGCCAGGCGCGTCTGCTGCGTATCGGGTTAGCGGATGAAATCTCCCTCTCCCTCTCCGCAGCCTCCTTCTGCGATACGACTGTTTCGCAGAAGGATACCACCGCGTCCCGGGACTCCTCGCTGTCGACCATAGACTCGACTACGGCCGGCAGCGACAGGTCACTGCCTACTTCAGAGATGAGGGCACGGCGTGGCTCCTCCCAAGCGGCACACTCTGCCAGCGTATGCCGCGCCGTGTCCTCCCGGCAGTCGACGCAGTGGTGACACCAGGCGTCCGGCTCCCTATTTATGCGACACAGGTACTTCCCGAAGCAACCATGCCCCGAGAGCACCTGTGTCACCCGAAACGACAGGGAGCCATGCCTCCTCCCGAGCCAGCGCTCGCGTTATTCGCGAGCTGGCTGACCAAAACCAGATGTATCCTCCAACTGCACGGCATTATTTTATTCTTGTTTACGGCTTTTTGATTTTTAAGCAGTCGGGTTTTTTGATTTTTCGAATGATTTTTTTTTATTTATAACTTTTTAGTTCTTTTTTTTAAGATTTAGGTACATTTAAACATATAAATGTTACATATTTTTGAAATCACCTCTTAAAACCCTTTATTTTGATACCCCACACGATGGGTTTGGAAGAAAATAATTTTTTTGTCCCCCACAACATGGCGCCCACAATCCGCCATTTTTCTATTTTCTATTTTTAATGTAGCCAGTGACCCTCGCAGGGTTTTTTTTTATGGCTACCCCTCTAATCAACAACAAAAAAAAAATAATGAAATCAAAAAATTCGACTGCAAAGATTTAAACAAGAAAATCATGCTGTGCAGTCGGAGGCCAGTAATTATTGGCGCGCCAATAAATTAAAAAGTTATATTATGATGCAGTTGTTTGAAAATCGAAAAAAAATGTTGCATTGTTATGTTATAACCTATCCACGAATAAAAAAATACGTGTTTATACAATATTTTATGAATTCTTATTTGAAACATTACGTTGTGAGTGTAGATAAAAAGTTGTACCTGTTTTATGTTATTTGCATCTGTTGTAGCAGCTTTTATCATCCTCAAGACATTTTGTGCTTTCTTGATAGAATTTGCGACTTCAGATTTAGCTTTCTGCAGGGAGTTCTTTTCAGAGAACTTTAAATACAAAATTATGTTTATGATTTCGTCTTTATGTTTTTGTATTACAGCAAACAGCTTTGAGAAATGTTGTTCTACATTCTCAATTATTTTAGATAGTTCCTTAACAGATCCAGTGTCATTTTCGTAGTTATGGAGCAAATATCCAATATCCTAGAAAACATGAAATATGCTTAAGAATAAATAATAAAAGGAAACCCACAGATTATTTATGAATATAATGAAGAAACATACAACAGCTGTTTTTGTCAGTCTTCTGAAGGTTTCATCTACTTGTGGAGATATATCAGTCAAATCCTCCAAAAAGGTTTCATTCTGCAAAAAAATACGTCAACACAAACTTAATTAAGCTTAAATAAACAACAAGAATATAAAAAATCTAAAATAATTTTGGGGTTAAATTATTCTAATATAATAGTTTAAAATAACTTTAATATTGATTTCTCTTTTTTAGGGTTCCGTACCAGAAAGGTCCAAACGGAGCCCTATTGCTGTCACTCACGTATCCGTCTGTCTGTCGTCTGTCATACAGGTTACAACCAAACGGTTGGAGCTAGTCTTAAAATTTTCACGAATGTGCGGAATGAAAAGCCACCGTCGACGGCATTTTTACAAAATTTTGTATTTTTTTACAATAACTCTAAATATTAAAGGTCTGTTTATTTCGTTGTTCGGTATTTAATAATAATAATATTTTATTTGGTGGGTTACGCAATTAAAGGTGACACTTTTCCAAGTAAAATAAAAGTAGTGTGTCCATACTTACAACTTCCTGTAAAGATACAATGTGATGGCTCTTGCAGGATTTTTCACCGCCAAGCATCATGCAGTCTGTACATACAGACTTTTTGCAATCATTGCAATAGTAGTCAAGATGTTTTCCAATATGCAGCTTACAAGATTTTGGCTGAGTATTGGATTCTGAAAGGAAAACAATATTTTATAAACACATCAAAAAATACTGAAGAAGCCTAAAGATAAACTGAATATGGCGTCGAAAATTGGTCATCATCATCATCAGCCTTTTAATGTTCCCACTGCTGGGACACAGGCCTCCTTTCTGTGAAATGGAATGGGCCGTTATCCACCACGCAGGCCCAGTGCAGATTGGTGGATCTCATATGTCTTCGAATTTTTGGTTCTGGGACATGCCGGTTTCCTCACGATGTTTTCCTTCATCATTTTGTGAGCAGTGGTGATGAAATAATGTACACAAAGTAAAACGCCTGCCTGGGTTCGAACCCACGACCTTCATCTTGTAAGTCGCGGCCGTTACAACTGGGCCACCACCGCTCTGCACTGTCCATTGGTATTGTGCCCAAAAGACTGGCAGCATTGCCACATTGTATTGCAATGCTTATCGTCTGACTCATTGATTGGCATAGGTACAGGAATCCCCAATCTTTTTGCTGCCCTAAAGTGTTAAATGTCATACAAAAACCAGGCACGCCATGTCTTGCAACGGAAAGCCTAAGTTCGTAAGTAAGTTTTAGGGTTTTTCATCCATTAATGATCTACATTATTCTTAATCTTTAGGCCAAACCATCAAGCCAACTTTTCTGCATGGAGTACTGTTCTCATCTCTGGGACGGATCTGCCAAATATCAGCATGATGCACTTGATGACTTAGCAATGAGGCACTGGTTGAGTCAAAGCTCCAGAGCCTTGAACATCGACGCCGAGTTGCCAGTTTGTCGGTCTTTTATCGGTTGCATTTCGGGGAGTGTGCGAAGGAATTGCATGATCTAATTCCGCGAAGCCTTCAGTCATCGGACTACAAGACGTACGGCGAATCGCCATCGGTACATGGTGGACATTCCACCCATACGCACTAAACGTTTTGGAAATACTTTGCATACAGCTAAGGAGTGGAATTCCCTGCCGTAGTCTATGTTTCCCAATAGCTACAATCTCGGGGTCTTTAAGTCAAGAGTGAATAGGTTACTTCTAGGCAAGCGTGCTACACCTTCGACCACATTATCGCTTACCAAGGTGAGATAGTCGTCAAGCGCAAGCCTATCTAAGATAGAAAAAAAAATTAAGACAAATTCCCAACACATCAAGCCCTGATCTTAGACCAGAAATAGTTTATAAATACTTACAAGGGTTAGTGAGTTGTTAGTTAATTGTTTTAATTAATTAAGAATCATTAACAAACCTATATTTTGCAGCACATGTTTCTTGAATATAACAAAATTCTTATGAGTTTTATTGAAGCAGGTATCACACAAAATGGTAACACACTCTTTACACATTTTTGAAGTTGTTGCATTACATTCCAAACAATTCCCTGTAAAAAAAATATTTTGGTATTAGGAATACTTTCTAAATTGCATTTTCTCATTATTCTGTAGAATCAATAGAAGTCTCTCTCAAAACCAATTGTTCAAAGACACACAAGAACATGGTCTTCAATCATCAAAACAATAATCAAATGCAAACAGGACAAAACTAGGGTAAGATAAACAGTTATTGGCACTTTAAAGAGTGCCTCCCCTAGCTTTGTAATCAAATGCCCAGAAAATCATATTGAAATGCACCGCAAAAATTATAATGACATTGATGTAAATATTCCAGTCTTTATTTTAAGAGTTGTTTCATCCAATGAAATAGTAATTATACATATAATTGCACTAATTTATAAAAAAGCTATCTGACAACCTATTACTAGCATGAAAATTCCAGCAATGCATAATCTATGGTTTTCATTGTGTAATAGGGTGGTTTACCCTATTAACAAAAATTTTAAATGGGTTTTCAACAATTGATATCTTAATTACCTTGAGCAGGATCGTTCTTTAGCAAAGCTTTTAGATCAATGAAACTGTCTTCTTCAGTTTTCTTATGTGTTGTATCTGGAGTCTAGAAAATTTAAAAAACCATGTGTTTTTGATTTGATTACAGCTGAATATATCTATTTTGTACATTTATACAAATATTTACCTTCATCATCTGCATAGCTAATTCGCCAACCATCAGAACATTCACAGGAAACTTTTGATATAGCTTAGATTTGTTTTGAATCAACTCATTTGGATCAGTGGTCTTGACTTCTGTTTCACGCTGGCAAACCTTGCACTCTATTGGCTCCATACACCTCATTATTTGGACAATGCAACTCTCGCATATTGTATGGCCGCATGGTAGAAATAGTGGCAAGTTCGCTTTTACCTTGGATGATGCTACAGAGAAAAGTATAAATGCATTGATAGATTGAATAACCCCCTTAAATGACGTACTGGGTATAATGGACAGTAAAAGTTCTGTTACAAGGACCTAAGACAAAATATTTATTTAATTCTAACTATCCATCTTTCCAAACTATCACATAAATGTGACAGTTTGGAAAGATGGATAGATGTATGTTTGTTACTCCATCATGCCAGAATGTGTTAACAAATCAGATTAGCAGTCTGGATTAGCACATAGGCTACTTTTCATCCCAGGATAATGTTCCCTTGAGATAGCAAACACTTTTCACGCAGGCGAAGCCGCTGGCAGAAGTTAGTAAGTTATAACAATGGCATTTGAACAGTTCCTTTAATGTCATTTTAAACAGTTTTGACTGTATTTACTAATATGACTGAATCCTTTTCTAGAAGACTCCTTGTCTCGCCATAATTTTATCAGAACACAATCTAGTAGGCTCCTTATTTATAATTTTTTAGGGTTCTATACCCAAAGAGTAAAAACGGGACCCTATTACTAAGATCCACTGTCTGTCACCAGGCTGTATCTCATGAACCGTGATAGCTAGACAGTTGAAATTTTCACAGATGATGTATTTCAGTTGCCGCTATAAAATATAAAAACAGAATAAAATAAATATTTAAGTTGGGCTTCCATACAACAAATGTGTTTTGTTTGCGATTTTTTTTGCGATAATGATATGGAACCCTTCATGCGCGAGTCCAACTCGCACTTGGCTGTTTTTTTAAACCATGGTTGGCTTTCTTTTTTTCATGTTTAGTTCTGTACCTAAGGTGTGACTGGATCAGTGGATCATATTATGTACTATATCTACACATTTATTGTTATCATATTGAAACTAGCTATGTTAGCCAGTAGGTGTACAAGATACCTATTTTTGCTTATCTAAGTTCATTCATAGGTTAATGTTCTGTTGTCACCATAAAGAACTTATGATACAGTGTAGTTAAGCTAAATGGCAAAATATGAAAATATATCATTACAATAGTGAATACAGGACTTATTTTACAATGTTATCTTAGTTGTAACATAGGGCTTTACAATGTAATAATAAGCTTAGCTAGCCAAAAATCATACTAATCACATCACACTAATATTAAAAAGGCGAAAGTTTGTGAGTGTGTGTTTGTATATTTGTTTCCCTTTCACTCAAAAACTACTAAACGGATCTGGATGAAATCACAGGGAATATGTTCCCTTAGGATAATTTTAGATATTCATGCAGGCGAAGCTGCTGGCAGAAGCTAGTCACACTAATATTATAAAGGTGAAAGTTTGTGAGTGAGTGTGTGTGTGTTTGTTACTTCTTGTTGCTCAAATGGCGGGACAGATCTGTATGTAATTTGGCACAGATAGATTATAGTCTGGAATAGCACAAAGACAACTTTATAACCCAGTATGTTCCCTCTCACAGAGAGGAGGCCTGTGTCCCAGCAGTGGGAACATTAATAGGCAGATGATGTGATGTGATGTGATGTTCCCTTGGGATAAAAAAGCAGTTTTCACGCAGGCGAAGCCGCTGGCAGGAGCTAGTATTGTTTAAGGACAGGAAGTAGTATTTTATTGTTTCATTTATTACACTTATTACTATTTTATGCACCAAAAACATAAAATTCTTTTGATGCATAAAATAGTAATAATAATGAAATTAATACTAGATGCAAAAGCATGAGTTACATAATTTTAGTCCTCCTTTGATTCTATATCAAAGTAAGTAAATACACGCCGAATATGCCGATAGACAGTAGACAAATAATAACACCACGGTTGGTCGAGTAGTGCGAGCATTTGTAATGAATGCCTGAGGCCTAATATGTTAAGTACTTTTCTCTATGTGCTGAGGGGTTTGTACATGTTTAATTATCAGTGCAAAAGTAAACTTTGTACTTACATGGTAGATGATAAACTTGACTGCAACATGGGCAGATTTTTTTTGGATCGTCGTCCATTGTGACTTTATTTGGAGATATTTTCTTGTTTATTCCTCCGCGAGATGTTAATAAATCATGTTTTAAAAATGACGATTAAATAGTACTCTACTCAGCAATCAGCTATTGGGTAATTGTAGCACGACTCGCTGTTTAACTTCTATCGCCGGTTTTTTCGAAGTTCGAAGAATAACAACAAGTCAGTCAAGTCAAGTCAACACAACAATGAAATCATAGACATAGATTAAAAATATTTATTAAAATCCCCGGCATGTTGGCAAAATGGCAAGGTTTCGGCGTAGAAGAAGAGCGAACGGAACGTGTACGCGACGCGATTGGTCAGTCAATACTTGGGTTAACTGACCAACCAATCGCGCGCTCGGAACGGTATTTAAACGATGCCTAAACATTTGCTAAACATAGACTGACTGTGCCTGAACGACATAGATATAATGATAAATAATTGTATATGCTAAACTACCCCCGCGTTCCGCCGATGACATTATGCTAGTTGCTGTCACTTGCTGAGAGTGGCCTAGAGGTCCAGAGCAGAGTGGAGAGTGTTGGCTTGAAGTTGACCAGAACAACTAAAACAGAATACTTGTTCTGCGATTTTGGCGGTCTCTCCAGTTCCGTGCCTATAGCTCTCGCTGGAACACTCATACCGATGTACTCCGACTTCTGGTACCTAGGGTCGCTTGTCCAAAGGGATGGCGAGGTAGACCAAGACGTAACGCACCGGATCAACTCAGGATGGATATAATGGCGACAGTTACTGTATGGATCAGATTGTTGGCCTGTGAAAAATATGGATGAAAAGAGATTGCATGTAGCATGAGAATGTTGAGATGGATGTGCGGTGTGACAAGAATGGACAAAGTGAGAAATGAGTATATTAGAGGCAGTCTGAAAGTGGCGCCAGTCACAGAAAAGTTAAAAGGAAACTGTTCGTCCCGGTATGGTCATGTGATGAGGAGGGATGCAACGCATGTTACTAAAAGTGTTATGAATATAAATGTGGATGGATGGAGAGGGAGGGGACTGCAATAGAAATTATGGATGGATTGTGTGAGGAGTGATATGAAAGACGTGACTGGGTACTGGACGGTGTAGAAGAAGAAAACGTGTTGCGCCGATCCCAAGTAACATGGGACAAGGGCAGAATGATGATGAAACCAAATGAAACTCAGAGTGGCCTCTTCGGAGACCCGATTCCAAAATAATGGGATTATTTGGGGTAGGATCTCCGAAGAGGCTAGGGAAGGGAGAAGAAGAAGATGAGTAGCCTCTTCGCGATAATATGACTGATTTATCCTAGGTTTGATCAACGCCTTTCGGCAACCTCCAACGTTAATTCGAATTTCTGCCTTTGACTGATGTCCGTTTAGGTAAACCTATAAATACAATGGTTTAGTTGTGTTTCATACTGACGTGAGTGTTCAGGAACAAGGGGGTGGAATGTAGGCAACTCATTGTATCAAATTTTTTACCAAACATCTAAAACTAAATAATCTGTTTCGGACTTTGAACAGTCTATTATAAGCAAAAACGATTAGGGAAAATTCATCAAAGATAAGTCGACGTGCGCGGGGCTCGTATTTCCGTCTGCAGGGTCTAAAGAAACCTAATACGAAGGTGATGACAGCGACTTGTTCGTTCGTTTTGGAAGCTCGCTCACTTTAGTAGCTTCCGCCATCCCCTTCGAATCTAATCCGTCCGTGTCAGGGTGCCCTAACTTCCCAAATTAGTTAAGAAGCTATCGCGATATAATAAAAGTAAACACAGGCGCAGAAACCACAATCTGTTTTACATACCAAAAAAAGTGCCAGTAATCGAATCGATCGAAATCTTAAACATCGCTGCAAGTGGTTATAGCAAGATCTCAGAGTTCCTAACCACCGAAGTTAACAGCAGTTATACTCCATTTGAAATAACATTAGACACGTTTTCAAATCTTTTTACAGTCCGTTCAACCAATTTTGAGTTCTGTTCGCTAAACTTAAGGATTACCTGTTACCAAAACAAACTGTTTACTACAGCAGTACAGCTACCATTTGTCGTATCACCAACGCAATATAAGTGAAAATCAATTGAACGGGCTGTAAAATGGGCTAATTTAAACGTCTAATGTTATCGCAAATGAAGTTTAAATATTTAGATTACATTATTATATTTATTTATTATATATATATATGATAGACATTATTTTTTATAGGTATTTGTGTCGGGGTTATTTAATTTTTTTTATAAGTTTTTATTTCATGTTTATTAAACTACGTACGTAATTTATCTAGTAGTAGACACGCTTCGATCGACAATCCATCGAAACACTTATTATAGCACGATATCTTGCGAAAATACCTCGATTGAAAGAAAAAAATGCGTATAGCTTTTGAACAGCTGAACCGATTTTCAGCAAACATAACTATAATAAAAAGATATTCGGCAAAGACAACTTAAAAAAATAAATCGGTTCATACTTTTAGGAGCTATGATGCCACAGACAGATACACAAATTCAACGATAAACACTTCAAACTTATAACACCCCTCTTTTTACCGTTGGGGGACTACCAAAAAGGTGGGCGGATAATATCAGACAAGTGGCCGGAGTGATGTGGAACAGAGTGGCTCAAGAAACACACGAATGGAAAAGGTTGGAGCCGTTGGAGGAGGCCCACGCCGACTGGCAAACAGATCAGCAGAAAATTACTAAAAACAAATTCCAGACCAAAATGTTCATATTACTTGATCAGAATAAAAGGCTATTTAATTTAATTTTATGTGTAGAAAGAATTCAGAAACACAAAGTGGCTTGTGGAATCTTGGACTTTAGGATACTCCGTTTGCGTGTGGTCTGGTGGTTAAATGAAATAATAATTCACGATAAAATAAAACCGTACTATATTATTATCTCTTAACACTTACAAAAAATACATAATTAAATTTACTCTAAACTATATAATAGTTTAGAGTAAATTTAATTATGTATTTTTTGAGACCTAACTGAACTGTATGAGTGTGGGCGAAAGACTGACGTCCTGTGCCGTCGTAATTAGTATATGTAGCGCCTGCTTAAATGTAAACAAACAAACTTATCAAGTAAGCAGGGGCGCTACATGGACCATTAGTTCTATTTGTCAAAAAACCAATAACTCGTTGGTCGGATTATGATTCTTTGATTGATGGTGACGATGCTCTATTAAATGTAAGTACTGCGCCTATTAGACACGCAGGTTGTTGGTTTGACACATCCTGACTCAAAGGCGTCGGTGGCCAAGTTATTGAATTAAAAAAAAATGGGTTTGACACTGATACTGACTGACAGTGACATAAGCAGACAAGCATTTTTCCTATAATGTTTTGTTTGTGTGTGTCAGAGACTTTGTATTGTGTGTGGTGTGCGAAATAATTTACTTTCGTATTTTAAAAATTGTTTCATTTCTTGAAATAAAATAGTGAATACTGAGGCAGCATAATGGATAAACGAGAACGTCGTTCCAATGCTGGTAACCTTCTAGCAAAAGTGCTTGACGAAGAAGAAGAGGATGAATTTTACACAACAACTTACGGAGGTTTCCAAGAAACTGAAGAAGACGTCGATTATACGTGAGTTATTAAAAAAAAAATTGATCTTTTTCTTCGTGAGCCCTAAATATGTAATGCTAAATATAAAGCTAAGTTAACCTTGTAATGGAATAATTTTAGAATTTTACTGTTACCACTCTTAGCAATGGGATATTGCATCAAACCGGTTCATAAACGGAATTTGCCGCCAAATTGTTCTATCTTTCTTCTAGCCGCTATCACACAGAGAAATTGTGGAAAACAACTTTCAATGTAGATAATATGTAATCAGCAAAACTATGTTTATAGTTACCAAAAGCCCTTTTTTCTGTGCAAAACACAATCAAATAAATATTATTATTGAGTGAACTTTAATGCGTTACTTGTTTTTTTTTTTGGTTAATCTAATTAATATTTGTTTTTATAGACAAGAAAAAGAAATAGATGATGAAGTGGACTCAGATTTTAGTATTGATGAAAATGACGAGCCAAAGTCGGATGATGATTCCGAAGAGAAACGGAAAAGGGCAACGGGCACAAAAGTCTATAAGGTAAGTCTTTTATCTTTTGTAATAGTGTTTTACCACACACTAAGTTGAGGAGAAAGAGAAAGGAATGTTACTTTACATCAGCATATATCAAAATAAAATATCTATTTTAAATTGAAGTCAAAGTATTGCCATTTTATAGTCATAATAACCCAGTGAGGTCTACTTGATTTGGCTAGATGCGAGAACACAGGACCAGCAGTTGAGGACTTAAAATGGAAGTGCTTCTTATCCAAATATTTCAACATTAGCTATATTTCAGGATCCCAACAGAAAGAAAAGACCTGGAGCTCCTGCACCAGGTCCGTCTTTGGGAGATAGAGTGAAAAAAGTAAATGAAAGGAAACCAAAGGAATCAAAACCTAAACTGGACAAGATTGAGAAGGTTGAAAAATCTGAAAGGATACCTCTAGACTCATCAATAGGTTGGTTATATAAGATATTAGTATCCTTTTGCTCAAAACCTGTGCTGAACAGGTATAAATGTTATATATCAGGTAAAAAGAGGTCACGGAGAGCCTATAAAAGCTGAGCATGGACACCATGCAAAATGCACTAATAAGTATGGACTTACCACACACACACATCACATCATCAACCTATTAATTGTTCCCACTGCTGGGGCACAAGCCTCCTCTCTTTGGGAGGGAATGGGCCGTTATCCACCATGTGGACCCAGTGCTGGTTGGTAGATGTCACATGTCTTCGAATTTTTGGTTCTAAGACATGCCGGTTTCCTCACGATGTTTTCCTTCACCGACCAGCAACCGATTCTCAACCAGCTTAACATTAAATCCAGGCTCCCCACAATTTGCTTCCAAAATGTCCTTAGTTACTTTGGTCTTATCACCATGAGATGACCAGATAAACTGGTTGTAGTGGGAAGAGAGGATGGAAAAGTACCGGGCAGCCGTTCAACTATATGCTGGTCAGAGCAAGCCAAGATAATAACAGAACATAATGTGACCACTGCCCTGAGTGGAGCCAAAGATACAGTAGCCTTCAGATGGACCATTGTGCATGGGCCATGGCGGTTGGTGGTTATTTTATTTCGATGGTTATTCCAACAAGACCTCCCTCCAGAAGTTAATTAAAGCCCCTGGTTTGTTCAGAACATCTGTGTAAGATCTGGGTGACCCGAGGGTTTGTGTTCTAATCTGGGTGACGACTGTGCATTCAAAGAGTATGTGCGCAACGGTTTCCTCAGCCTCCATGCACGCCCTGCACAAAGAGCTGTCCATTATGCCTATTGTGTGGAAGTGTTTGTTTAGCAAGCAGTGTCCTGTGATGGTCCCTGTCACCAGGCGCAGGCCGTTTTTGTCCAGGCGTAATAAATGTCTGGTTAGCCTACTATCCAAAGATGGCAAAGCTTCTTTGGACTGCCTGCAGCCCGGTGTCGAGGTCCTGAGAGTGCTTTATATTGCTGTTTTTCGTGGATGCCATCTGATGTATTCCGCGATCTTCTTTTGAGGCTGTCACAACCACTTTTAGTCCTACCTCGCGTTGCCTTTTCTTTTATAGTCTATATTATCCTATTCCCGGACAAAGGCCACCTTTCCTTATTGCCATTTATTGATTTGCCGTACAACATATGAAAATATAGTTAGTTTATTAATCTTGCAAATCACTCTTAGGTAATTTAGTTTTTTTAATAATGTTTTCAATTTCAGAGCGTAAATCAATCAGGCAGAGTACAGCAGTGAAATCAGCAGAAACACAGCAAAGAATTAAAATCAGGTCAGCTTTGAAGAAGAAGAAAGTAAAGAAAGTTGAAGATAGAATGCCAACACAGGAAGAATTGTTAGAGGAAGCCCTGATTACTGAACAAGAAAATCTTAAAAGCTTAGGTATGTACAGTTAGAATTTACAATAACAAACAATGCAAGATATACTTTCGCGGCTTCCGAAAGGTGCAGTGACGATGCGACAGTGGGTTTTTTTATTGAAATCGTTCTATCTGTGGAACTGTTTTAGTACAATTTATAAAAATCAAAACTAGCAGACCCAACAGACGTTGTCCTGCCCGGGCCCGAAACCGATTGCAGCGCCACCTACTGGGTCCAACTGTGAAACTTTGTGTGTTCAAAAGTTTGTTGTAACAAAAAATTATTAATAAAAGTGCATAATATTTAAACAAGCAGTCACAGATCCTGCATCTGGAAAGAAGTCTTCACGCTCTTTAAATAGTGTTACGAGCTGGGGCTCAGGGATAAATTATTTAAACAGCAGACTTCAATTAATCACACTTTATTACAAAAACACTTCTTAAACAATTCTATTACTTCGCACTATTTTCCTTTGGTGATCGCTCTGTGTCGCTTCCGAATCGAAACTGACTCACGACGAACCCGACCGCTCTTTATATAGCACCGAAGATGTTTCTAGAACGTTCCATACTGTTCTAGATAATTCGAAAAACTTCCAGAACAATCGACTTTCGAACTCACTGTTCCCGGAAGCGACTAGAAACTTCCATTCGACACGAGAAGATTAGTTCCGCTATTCGATACTAGATGGCGCCACTAGTAACTACTTAATTCTTCTACTCGTCACTAGATGGCGTTGCCCTATCTTGTAACATTGCCTCCCTCTTAGACATGCTCGTCCCGAGCATTGTTAGACCCATGATAACGGGCCAACCGATCCACATGAACGACCTTTGATGCACCTCGGGGTCCCTTTTGAATTCGGTAGGTGACGTCATTAATCTGGGTAACTACGCGGTATGGTCCATCCCATTTTGCTTGCAATTTAGGCGATTTTCCTTTGCTGCGTACCGGGTTATGTAACCATACCAGTGATCCTTCATCGAAGCCCTTATTGTTCGCCTTCCGATCGTAGCGAGTCTTCATCCTTTCAGACATCTGTTGACCTGTCTCTCTGATGTGCTCATACACATCATTCATCCTGTTCCGTAGTTCGTTTGCATAATCTGTTATACTGCGTGGAGACTCAGGTGGGATGCCAGTGATTAGATCTGCAGGTAATCGTAGTTCTCTGCCGAAATTAGCAAAAGCTGGTGTTACTGTTGTGGTTTCATGAACAGCACTGCGATATGCCATGAGATATGGTTGAATGTGTTTGTCCCAATCCTTCTGTCTGTTTTCCACAACCTTTGCAAGATATCTCTCTAGTGACTGGTTGAATCGTTCAACCATCCCGTCTGATTGTGGATGATAAGCAGTCGTTCTGGTTTTGTGAGCACCCATCACACGACACGTCTCCTTGAACACTTCTGACTCGAAGTTCCGGCCTTGATCACTGTGGATTTCCAAGGGTACCCCAAACCGACAAAACACTTCGTGAACTAACTTATCAGCCACCGTAACGGCTTCTTGATTAGGGATTGCAAACACTTCCGGCCATTTTGTGAAGTAGTCCATGACGACCAAGAAGTACTTGTTCCCGCTTTGGCTTTCCGGAAATGGTCCCGCAACATCTAATGCTATACGTTCCCACGGTGCACCAACATTGTAAACCTTTAGTGCCCCTCTGCTTCTAGTTTGTGGTCCTTTCACAGCCGCACAATTTGTGCATTTGCGGCACCATTCCTCAACGTCCTCTCGACAATGGATCCAGTAAAATCGCTCTCGGATCTTGATTAAAGTCCTCTTAACTCCCATGTGACCCCCTGAACTTTCATTGTGATAGAGCTGTAAGACCTCCGGCACCTTAACTTTAGGTACGACCATTTGTAGATGACACTGGTCACCGCGAGCATTCTCCCATTTCCGGCACAGAACTCCATCCTGGATAACCAAGCTTTCCCACTGTGCCCAATAACTCTTGGTGATGGAACTGGTGGCTGCGATATCACTCCAGTGAGGCCTAGGAGCACCTGATTTCTTCCATTCAAGGATCGGTTTTATGTCTCTGTCTTCCTGTTGAGCACTCTGCAAGGTTTCCTTCCATTCTTCGCTAAGATCCGTCCTCAAAACCCGCACTAGTGTCACCTGCTTAGCTTCTTGTCTCGCACAATGTTTACATTGGTCTGGACATGGTCTTCGCGAGAGAGCATCAGCATTACCGTGCGACGTTCCGCTACGATGTTGAATTACGAAATCAAATTCTTGCAGTAATTCAATCCATCTTGCTACCTGTCCTTCTGGGTTCTTAAATTGCAGTAGCCATTTCAGTGCAGCGTGGTCCGTTCGCAGGTGAAATTTCCGCCCCAACAAATATTTATTGAAATGCTGCAATGTTTTTACTACAGCTAAAAGCTCCCTTCGAGTGACACAGTAGTTCCTTTCAGGTTTGGATAAGGCTTTGCTGAAGTACGCAATTACAACCTCCTGATCTCCTTTTCGTTGTGACAACACCCCGCCGATTCCAGTATTGCTGGCATCTGTGTCAACTATGAATTCATTTTCATGGTCAGGGTAGCCTAGGATGGGAGCATTGCACAGATGTTCTTTCAGCTTCTGAAATGCGACGTCACAGCTCTCATTCCAGCAGAACTGTATCTTGTCTTCAGTTAGTTTATGAAGAGGTCGGGCAATGTCAGCAAAGCTCTTCACAAACCGTCGATAGTAGGAGCACAAACCGAGAAATGCCCTGACTTGCGTTTTGTTCTCTGGAACTGGCCAATCCTTGACGGCAACGAGCTTATCCGGGTCCGTTTGAATACCTTTTTCGGAAACCACGTGTCCTAAAAAGTTCACTTGCCGCCTGAACAACGCGCACTTCTTTGGGCTTAGTTTTAGATTCGCTCCTCGTATCTTCGACAGCACTTGCTCCAGATTGCGGAGGTGATCTTCAAAGTTCCTACCCACGATGATAATGTCATCCAAGTAGACAAGGCAGGCATCTCCAATCAGTCCAGTAAGCACCCGCTCCATTAATCTCTCAAAAGTGGCAGGAGCATTACACAAACCAAATGGCATGACGTTGAATTGCCACAATCCTTTTCCTGTAGAGAATGCTGTCTTTTCTTTATCTCGAGGGTCTATCTCGACCTGCCAGTAGCCACTCTTCAGATCTAAGGTAGAAAACAACTTCATTCCCGTAAGCGTATCCAGCGTGTTGTCGATCCTTGGCAACGGATAACTGTCCTTTTTAGTGACGTCGTTTAGTCGGCGATAGTCAACACAGAAGCGCATGCTGCCGTCCTTCTTCTTCACCAACACTACCGGTGAACACCATGGACTGGATGAAGGTTCAATCACGCCATCTTTCACCATACCCTTGATCATGGCGTCAACTTCACGTTCCCGTGCCACTGGCACACGTCTTGGTCGCTGGCGGATTGGTGCCTCATTTCCTGTATTTATTCTGTGTTGAACTAACGCAGTCTTCCCTATGTCGGCATCATTTGTCGAGAAAATGTCGGCGAACTTGTTCAACATCTTCTTAGCTTTATTCTTTTCATCTTCCGATAAGTTATTCTGGGAGTCCTTCAAAAGCGAAGTCACGTCGTATCTTGCACTTTGAACTTTGGCGTTGGTAGGGTTTTCGTGGCATCTACGCATCCAAACCACTCCTTCACAGGTGCCTAACATTGTGCCTTTCTTGAGCACTAGGTCCTGATCACTTGTGTTGAGTGCACGTACGGATGAAACTCTAGTTCCCCTTACCAAGGTGCGTGCAATCTTCCATGAAGCATCGTTATCTAATCCTTCTATAAGTACACATCGGTTTTCCCGACCAGAATTTCCTGGTAGACAAACTGGTACGATTGTTTCTGACCTTGGGCGAAGAATAACTTTCTCGACGCAGTACACCTTTCCCGATGATGCACCTTCCATGAAGACTTCCTCTGAGCCACACTTCAACACTCCTTGATGAACGTCAATCTCACACTGATGTTTCCGCATGAAGTCCAAACCCAGAATGCAGTCGTCCACTATGTCGGCCACGATAACATTGTGGCGATAAACTTTGTTCCCTAACTTCATGTCAACCTCCTTCTCACCTCGGACGGATATGTGCTGACCGGTGGCTGTTCTCAGATGTACACCTTCATGGCTCCCGAAGAAGTCCCCAAGAAACCGTCTTGCTAATTGGAAACTGACAACTGTCCGAGAAGCTCCAGTATCCAATGTCAGCTTGCAAGGTGTTCTGTTAATTTCGCCCTCGATGATCAGGCTGTTCCCGTCACAGGATTGTGATATCGAGATCCTTGGGGCTCTTCCATCACCAGCCAGCACCCGCCCCTTAGTCCTGGCGTCTATTCGTTTCCCTGCTGCTGTTGCCCAGCAGGGACGTCTGGTGAACCTTTAACTGGCGGCTGCTTATTACCGTGGGGTTGCCTTCGCTTCGGGCAGCTCAATCGGATGTGGCCTCTTTCTCCGCAGCCATAGCACCGGGGTGAAGTCGCAATCTCCCTGATTCGGTGACTTCGTTCGTCCCGCCGTACTGCCTCCACCTCCAAAGCGTGGGCTAGGGCGTCCTTAAGGTTCTTGAAATGCCCTAGCCTTACGGCAGCTCTAACCTCCAAGTCACGGATCCCATCCGTGAACGCCTGTACGAGGTTCTCGTCGATCAGCACCGGTGATGACTGGTAGGCCTTTCGGACCAGCTTTTCCACATCAAGAGCCCACTGCTGAAGAGTTTCACCACTCCGTTGCGATCGGTCTTTCAGCTGGGCCCGAAACACATGTTCCAGGTGTGCGTCGCCGTATCTAGCTTCTAAAGCTTCTAGAAGCTTCTCAAAGGTGACGTCGTGTCCAAGCGCTTCTAATACAGACAAGGCCTGGTCGCGGAGGCCCAAAGTTAGAGCAGTTAATGCCTGTTCGTTGGTCCACCCATTCGATTTCATCACGGCCTCAAACTGAATCTTGTAGGCGGACCATGACGAAGAGCCATCGAATGGTGGCACTTTAAAACCACGAGGCGAAGGTGCCACTACCGCAGCTGCCACGGTCCCGTCTCCAGACTTGAGCCCACGTATTGTCTTTTCCATCTCGACAATGCGGGTCTCATGTTGCTGGACCTGGTCTTTCACCTCTTTCATCTCCTTCCCGATGGCTCCGCGGAGGTCCTTTATCACCAAGAGCTGCTCCTCCTGACGGCGAGCCTGCTCCTCCTTGTCGCGCTGCAGCTGCTCCTCCAAGCGCCGCGCCTGCTCCTCCTGACGGCGAGCCTGCTCCTCCTTGTCGCGCTGCAGCTGCTCCTCCAAGCGCCGCGCCTGCTCCTGCATGAATGCCATAAGGGTGGCTAGGTCAGGCGACGCCGACGATTGAGCTGGTTCCGCTGCAGCCGTGGAGTCTCGATGTCCACCTGATGACGGTGAGGGAGCGTCTCCAAAGCGCCTCTGGTCTACATCTTGCCGGCGCTGACTCCTGGTGCGCATCCCTTCCGTTTCTTCCTTTGGTAGAACCGGCATAATTTATCCCGCACTTCTGACACCAATTTGTTACGAGCTGGGGCTCAGGGATAAATTATTTAAACAGCAGACTTCAATTAATCACTCTTTATTACAAAAACACTTCTTAAACAATTCTATTACTTCGCACTATTTTCCTTTGGTGATCGCTCTGTGTCGCTTCCGAATCGAAACTGACTCACGACGAACCCGACCGCTCTTTATATAGCACCGAAGATGTTTCTAGAACGTTCCATACTGTTCTAGATAATTCGAAAAACTTCCAGAACAATCGACTTTCGAACTCACTGTTCCCGAAGCGACTAGAAACTTCCATTCGACACGAGAAGATTAGTTCCGCTATTCGATACTAGATGGCGCCACTAGTAACTACTTAATTCTTCTACTCGTCACTAGATGGCGTTGCCCTATCTTGTAACAATAGTATTTATTTTGCGTTAGTGCAGAAATTATTTACGACGTTTTGTAATCTAAAGTCAAACTAGATTCGGTTGCCAAGTAAATTCCGCTAACCGACCATAGATGGCGGTATTCTCAGTAGTTGTAATTATAAACATTATTGCGTTTGGTTTAAGGTTGACATTCGTATAATAGGTCGATATCTACTACTACTCGACCACGGAAGTAAAATTGCATTTTTAATTACACTATCGATATATACCCGATTTCTTAATTCGGAAAAATAAACCTTGTTTGGAGTTCAGTAAAACTGTAAGATGATTGGCGTAGTATTATTTATTAACATATTATATGTATAAAAATCTATAACAGTTCGTTAGTCTCTCTAAAACCACGGAGCACACAACCAGTGGAGAGAGCATCGGTACGTTTTTGTTCTAAATCAAAGTCACCAAGAAACAGCGGGGGCAGAGGTAACCTTCCCCCGCTGTGATTGGGTGACAGATTGACAACCAAATGACAAATGATTCTCTAGGGATTCCAAAAAAGTAATAAAAACAAAATCGATATCGATAATTTTATTTATCGATATCGATATTGTTTTTATTTTTTTATTTTATAGTTAGTACTAAGAAGTTAAACAATAAGTAAGTCATACTTATTTTTTAACTTATTATTAGTCTATAAGGATTTCTTTGGTATACAGACAAACAAAAAACGAATTTCTGCTTGAATTTGAATGAATTTGCTGATGTTTGTTACTCTGATCTATCCCAAGAACTTCTTAACAAAATGGATCGACAACTGTATTCGCTTTATTTTCGGGCTTCGTAAATATGATCACATTTCTTCCTTCCGTTCTCAGCTTAAATGGCTGCCTATCCGTCAGAGGAGATCCCTAAGATCCCTCTGCATGCTCTTCAACATCATGAACGATCCTGGTACTCCTGATTATTTAAAACAATATTTTAAAGTGTTGGGCAGTTCTCACGATCTTAACCTTCGAGCTTCCAAAAACTTACTTCTCCATATTCCTTCTCACCGCACTGGGTTTCTATCTAATTCTTACACTGTCTCTACTATAAAACTCTGGAACGTCCTTCCCCTTGACATAAAAAAGGCTGAGAATAAATTTTTCATTTAAGCGTAGGTTACGGAACTATTACTTGTCCTCTCTTACATAGCTCGGTCTTCGTCATAGTTATTATATTTAAATTTCTGTTTCATTGGGAATATGATATTTATCATAATATTTATTAGTCTATTGTTTTAGAAATTATTTATGTATTTTATTAGTTAGATAGTTTATTAATATTCGCCTTAATTATTGTCCATATATATATATTTTTTTTGTACCCCTACCACTGTTGTGTTCTTTTTTAACCCAAAGGTTGACTGGTAGAGAATGCCTTGCTGCATTAAGTCCGCCTATGTATCACCATTGTACATAAAGTTTAAATAAATAAATACATTTCTTAGAATCTTCGGTACGTATAATAAACATTTATGTTATGGTAAATACGGGCTAGACAATAACAAACAAAAGAACGTACACAGCTGCAGTTCTTATTATTTTTTATAAGCTTATTAAGCCTTACATATCGCTATAATTGTTGTGATGCTGCAAACAGCACTATCGAGAAAAAAAGAGACAACTGCTAATGTGCAAATCAGTGTACGAGAAAGAGACAGCAAAGCGAACCATCCAGAGATAAAAATATTTGATTTTACTTAATGCAATTGATTAAATGGAGTAGAAAACCACATAACTGTGAAATGTTATTCAATCTTTTGTGTAACTTGAAGTAGTAGTACACTTTTCACACCATTTAATTGCAAAACTAGCCATTACTTTTCGTTTTATTTGTATTAAAGACGGAAGCGCGTGACGTTCGTGCGTTTAGCCTACAAATGCTGCGACTGACCAAAATTCCGCCGAATGAGATTGATATTGCATACGTTTGGAGCCCGCGGTAACCTCCGCACGCTCTCTCCACTGATTGTGTGCTCCGTGGCTAAAACTCAAAAACGGCTTAACTAATCAACTTCAAAAAAATGTTCAGAACATATCGTGCTTGATTTGGATGGCATCCAATTTACTCTACCCGTTGCATCTATCCATTTCTCTTTGACGCTAGCGTCTTTGGGAAATCTAAAAACAGAAGGATTTTTCATTTAGTGTTTTTAAGAAATTGCTGCACAAATAATCATTGTAATATTATTATTCCATTTATTTATTATATTTACATATTTGTACATTTTTAAATATCATTCTATAAAAAAACATTTAAAAATACTTATTTATTATTATGCATTCAATACAGCATACTTCCTTTTTTTTTGGAAATATTTAATCCATCTAATATAAAAGAAAATATAGGTTCCTATTTTCTTTTATCGATATCTATCTATAAAATCAATACCCGACACGACTACATCCCTAATTGAATAGAGAAGAACTTTCGAGAACTAAATAGTGAATACATTCAATCCAAAATAAACTTTATTTTTATCGCGTAAGGTTGATTTTAACTAGACGTTTTATTAAATTATTAGTAAATTGAAATCTACTAAGATTTTATTAGAAAACAAATAAAATCGTTCGTACCGATGATACGAAACACCTCCATTTTTACCCGACTGCCGAAGGAGGGTAATGTGTTTATGTCTATGTATGTAATATTCTTACGTCAATCGATTCGTCTTAACCCT
The DNA here is from genome assembly GCA_948252205.1 of Orthosia incerta. Lineage (NCBI taxonomy): Eukaryota > Metazoa > Arthropoda > Insecta > Lepidoptera > Noctuidae > Orthosia > Orthosia incerta. The sequence continues at coordinate 7,174,516 of OX411757.1, read as the reverse complement.
GCGAGTGTCATTGGCTACATTAAAACGGAAAAATAAATTTGTCGCGAGACTAGCAACTCGACGCGATGTTAGAACACGACTGGAATCAAGTTGCGTGGACGCGTGCTACGCCTACTTTGCATTTCCATTGTTTTTTTTTTTCCACACACAGGCTGGCCCTAATAGATAAAAAATGGTTTTGATTTTCAGAGAGATTTGAACAAATTGAACTGGAAAGGAAGAAGATAAGACCTACAAAGAAAACGATCACTGGACCTGTGATACGGTATCATTCATTTGCTGTTCCTATTATTGAAGAAATCCCACCAGCAGAAGAAAAGTCTAACTTACTAGATGAACTGAACTTGAGTGATCTGATCAAACATGAAGAGGGTAAGTCTGAATTAAAACATTGTTGTACTGAAATCTAAAATCTGTCATTCTCTCCACAAAAGAGCATTTCAGACGCTAATTCTGTTGGCTATTATTTCACATGACGTAAAAGCGACTAACAAAGGTATTTACAAGGTAGACATAGGACGTTTCCTTTTCTAAATAAGGGTAATTTGATGAGAATGTCAGATCGTAGAAAGCTACATTTGGCTACCTTGCTCTTTGGCACTATTCTCACAAAAAAACCAGACTATCTATTCATTAAACTGACCTGGTCCCGCGTTGTGAACAAAGTCAGAACGAGAGCTTCTGCCTACCTTTTATTGACGTCTCACAAAACTGCTGCATTCCGTGGCAGTTTCAAATTCGCTGCCTCACGTATCTGGAATGATCTTCCTCCGCCGTTTCGCGCTATAAAGACGATTGGAACATTTCGTACTAATTTCAAGCAGTACTTATTACGCAAGCAAAAGGAAGCCAGCGGATAAACTTACCCGGCCGGGGTTTGCACGAAGTTATACACCGTGAAATTTAAATGGTTGTTTTCCCGCAGCGAAATGGTTTTTTCTATGTAATACAATCGTTTCGTAGTTATGTAAAATATTAGAAACAAAAACTGGCATATTTAACATTGTAAAAAACTTAACTCGAAAGCGATCACGAACCAATAGTAATACCTCCCGATATCTACGGCCGAACGACAGCGGGGCGTTGACCCGGGTGCTAAGCACGGGTAAAATAGGCGCTGGCGGCTTCGTTTGTTGTTGCGCGCAGGCTAGTTTATGCCGTATCACTACACGCGAGAGCTAATTTTACTTTGAACATTTCTAAATCGGTCTTTTCTTTGTCGCCTTCGCGGCGATTTTTTGTATTGTTCCGTGCAAACTATTTTATGACGTATCACTACGTGTGAGAGTTTATTTTGGTTTGAACATTATCTTGTGCATCGCTTTTCTTTGCCGGTGGTGACGCGAGTAGTACCTAGTACCTACGTTACTATTGTTACTCACTTTTTCGAGTTGATGAATATTTTTAAATTATTTTAAAACAAAAACATCGTTATTTTTTTACTTTAACTCTATGCTTCGAAAGTACTCCTTAAGGCAAGTCTTTCTGCCGCGGGAAAACAACCAATTAAATTTCACGGTGTATAATCTTCTATCATGTTCCTTATTCTTAGTTTTTAAACTTTCTGGATGAACACTTCACCGTACACTACACACCACACACAGTAATATTCACACAATTCTGTTTTATCGAATACTAGCAATCTTTTCACCTTGTTTATTAACAGAAATTTCTTACATAATTTTCCATTATTATTATTTTGATATTTTCATTTTGACAGCCGACGCGACGCCGACCACAGATTGACACGCGCTCTGTCGTTTGTCTACGGTTTTGACAAATGATCATGGAGCCGTCGAGATTTTGGTCGTATATTTATTGTGTTTTATTTAGATATTTATTTAATACGTATACACTTACATACAGCGACTCACCTACTGTGTTTATTTATACTATTTTGATATTATATATCTTGTTCTATTTTTATTTCTTAAATATGATAATATGATCCGTTTCCGTAAATGTGTCCGTGGCATCAACAGTGGGCCCTAGCAGAATATCAGCGCAGCGTTATTTTCTTTTTGATATCGTTGCACATGCTGAGATAGGAGCCTTTTTGGTCTCGCACGGGGTAATTTATTTTTCATCATCATCATCATCATCATTTCAGCCGAAATACGTCCACTGCTGGACATAGGCCTCCCCCAGGCGTCGCCACATTGACCGATCCCGTGCGTCTCGCATCCAGCGCCTTCCCGCAACCTTAACCAGGTCATCGGTCCACCTAGTGGGAGGCCTTCCAACGTATCGTCTTCCGGTTCGCGGTCGCCATTCCAGAACTTTTCTGCCCCATCGGCCATCCGTTCTGCGAGCAATGTGCCCTGCCCACTGCCACTTTAGCTTGGCAATTCTTCGGGCTATGTCGGTAACCCTGGTTCTCTTGCGGATCTCCACATTTCTGATTCGATCACGCAAGGAAACTCCGAGCATAGCCCTCTCCATTGCCCTTTGAGTGACTGTAAGCTTCCTGATAAGGCCCATTGTAAGCGACCACGTCTCAGAGCCATATGTCATCACTGGCAACACACACTGGTTATAGACTTTCGTCTTGAGACACTGTGTTAAGTTGGACGAGAAGATACCGCGCAACTTCCCGAACGCTGCCCAGCCGAGTCGGATTCGACGGTTGACCTCTTTCTCGAAGTTGGCCCTACCCAATTGGATCGTTTGTCCCAGGTAGACATAGTCGCCCACAACTTCGAGTGTAGAGTCTCCGACCTTGATAGGAGTGGGTGTAAATGGGCATTCACCATGACCTTGGTTTTGTCCATGTTCATTTTAAGACCCACTCTTTCGGAAGCTCTACTGAGGTCATCGAGCATTTTACTGAGGCTCTCTATGGTCTCAGCCATGACCACTATGTTGTCGGCAAACCGAAGGTGAGTGATGTACTCGCCATTAACGTTGATGCCAAGCCCTTTCCAATCCAGAACCTTGAAGACATCCTCCAGCGCAGCAGTGAACAGTTTCGGCGAAATGACGTCTCCCTGTCTCACGCCGCGCCGGAGAAGAATTGGTTTCGAGGTCTGATCCTGAAGACGGACTGACATAGTGGCGTTCTTGTACAAACACTTCAACACTTCAATGTACCGGTAGTCGATCTGGCACCGTTGGAGAGACTGCAGTACAGCCCAAGTCTCGATCGAATCGAAGGCTTTCTCGTAGTCCACAAACGCTAAACAGAGAGGCAGGTTATACTCTTCGGTCTTCTGTATAACCTGCCGCAGCGTATGTATGTGGTCTACGGTGCTAAAGCCTTTTCGGAATCCGGCTTGTTCGGGAGGCTGGAAATCGTCAAACCTGCGCGCGAGACGATTCGTGATGACTCTTGAAAACAACTTGTGGACATGGCTAAGAAGTGAAATGGGCCTATAGTTCTTCAGCCGGGCATTGTCGCCCTTCTTGAAGAAGAGTACCACCACACCCCTGCACCATGCCTGTGGCGTTTTGCCCTCGAGTATGACGGAATCAAACAGCTTCTGAAGGGCCTTAAGGACCGGTTTTCCACCCGCCTTCAGGAGTTCAGCCGTGATTCCGTCATCACCCGGCGCCTTGTTGTTTTTAAGCTGTTTCAGAGCCATCCTAATCTCGTACAGGCTGACGTCCGGAATATCTTCGGTATAGTGTCGGGTCAATCTAGCTCTTGGGTCGTTTGCTAGACTCGCAACGGGCTTGCTGATTGATGTGTACAACCGCCCATAGAATGTCTCGATCTCCCCCAGAAGCTCCGGTTTGGCGGATACGATCCTGCCATCGTCGGTCTTCAGTTTCGTGAGCTGGCTCTGCCCAATAGCCAGATCCCTTGAAAAAACCTTGGAGCCTTTATTTTGCTCAATCGCGTCTTTAATACGCTCGGTATTAAAACGGCGGAGGTCTCTTTTCAAGGATTTAGAGATCTGTCTATTGAGCTGCCGGTATTTGCACGCCTCATCTGAAGACTGCAGGATCATCTCACGCCTCTCCTTCATAAGTTTGAGGGTATGATCAGAGACCTTTTTCTTTCTATCTGTACGACGGGTCTTGAAAAACTCAGACCCGACCGTATGGACAGCTTCCACGAACCCGTCGGCGTAGTCGTCCACGGAGCTCCCTGGCACTCGAAACGATTCTGGAGTTCGAGCTGAAAGCTTTCGGGGTTTTGGACCTGGATCTGTGCTGGACGGAGCGTGGACTTCATCAGTCGAGACCTTTCAAGCTTAATATTAATGTTCAATGTGCCTCTTACCATGCGGTGATCGCTCCCGGTTTTTACCGAATTGATCACAGAGACATCATTGAACATTTGCTTCTTGGTTGACATGATGAAGTCGATCTCATTTTTTGTTGCACCATCGGGGCTCTGCCAGGTCCACTTCCTGTGTTCACGCTTTTTGAAGAAGGAGTTCATCATAAAGAGGCCCTCCTTCTCCATAAAACTGGCCAGTAGGTGACCCCGGTGGTTCCGTCGTCCAACTCCAAATTGCCCCACTTGCAGCTCATCCTCGTCTCGTTTGCCCAGATTCGCGTTGAAGTCCACCATGACAACGGTGAAGTGAGTTTTGAAACCATGCATGGCTCTGGAGATATCCTCATACATGGTCTCTACCTCGTCGTCGGGGTGTGCCGAGGTTGGGGCGTAGACCTGTATGACCTTCAGCGAATATCTTGAGGATATTCTGAGTATAAGGCACGCCACCCTGGTCGACACACTCTCGATCTTCACCACGTTGTTCACAAGGGACTTGTGGACGATAAACCCGACACCACCCTGGGACTGCCGGTCACCCTCTCGGAAATAGAACAGGTTACCGGATTTGAGGATTATCGAGTCCTCCCCCTCTCTTCGGACTTCCGATAACCCTATAATACTCCATCGCAACCTGCTCAATTCCTCTTCGAGTTCGGTGATCTTCTCGTCGGTCCGAAGTGTGCGCGTGTTGTACGTTGCCAGGTACAGTCGTCGGTAATTATTCGGGTAGCCGGATCTCGTCCGGAGATTCTTGGCACCCCTTGCCATGCCGTAACCTCGACCGCTACCGTAGTCGAGGGTAGGCAGGCTGCCGGGCACTAGGGGCCATTTTTTATTTGTGCTTTTCATGGGGGGGTTTTTGCCATAATCGCCACGCTTGGCAGGCGGGTTGGCGATCGCAGTATGGTTGTTGTAGAAGCACAGAGAACGCTGCTGCCCATTCTCTGGTTTGTCCCTTAGTCGCCTCTTACGACACCCACGGGAAGACATGGGACAATTATTTTTTATTTTTTATTATTGTTTGTGTTTTTCTTATCTCGTGTCTCCTGTGCGGGTCACAAATAAATATTTTTCTTTCTTTCTTTATATTATTGGTGATTTTCCTCAGAAAGGTGTGCAGTACTCATAACCAGTGTACGTGTATGACTAGATGTTTTCTGCCTACCCCCATCGGAAAAAGGCGCGTGTTTATGCTTTTATGTATTGTAAATGTTCATGTTCATGAATGTCTGGTCAGTTTTAGTACATTTCGTGTCGAGCATAAAAAGTCGAAATTAAAAAAAGCCTTTTTATGCGAGACACGAACGATTCTTTTTCCACTACCTGATGAGCTTACTTAATAAAATAAATGCAAATAAGTTCCAACAACAATTTATTAGAAACGTTCAGACTAAAAACCACAGACTATATACACAAAATCAACGCGCGATTTTTTCGAGAGGTAACAGTTTCAGTATCATTCTGCCAGTTACATAATGATATCAAAACTCCATTTATACATAAAATTTTTCCTCTACCTTTTCTAGGTAGAGGAAAAAAGTACTTTACCTACTCAAATGTCCTTACAATCTCAAAGATTGTTCATCGGATTGTTGAGCTCCATAAACTTTTATAAGTTGAGCTACACGATAACTGACAAATGATTGCACTCACTGGATTATGTCCACTCAAATGTGTGGGGTGTCTTACTTCAAGAACCACCTTAGACAATTATGAGAGAAAGAGATGAAGTGCCTTTGGAGATATACGAGACAGGGTGGAAAGTTATTACCTCCATTGAATAGGGAGAATCCTCCGACCACTAACGGGTGTTGTGGCTGGTCCGGGCAACTGCCCGACCGTTGACTCCACAACGGAATATTATACATATAGTACAAACCACTGATCACCTGTGTGATTTGCTTTGGCTATATCATTTTGTCTGTTAAAGCATTGAAAGTTGAGTTTCTCTTGTTTTATACAAGTATGATTTACATCTGATTATTAACTTTACTGTTCCAGCTTTACTGACACCAGGGGACGTAGATATGCCGGACGTAAAGACTGAGTCTCCCGACCATCAACCTGCTGAGACGGCGGAACCTGCAACTAAGATGAATGTGGACTTCATAGGACCTGATGAAGAAGTTAATATTGAAAATGTCGCGTAAGTTTCTTCAGGAGATATTATTTTGTTTCACCAGTCTTGTCAGTGATAGCCTGTCGGTGGACAGGACGGTATGGATGAAGAAAACGTGTAGCATCGATCCCAAGAAACGTGGGATAAGGGCAGGAAAATGATGAGTCTTGCCAAAGAGGTATCGTCGACATAGGATAGATTCGCCTTAGGTATTCTATTTAAAGTTTAGTTAATGGTAAAGGGAAGAGTTTAGATTCTTAACTGACATACGAAAATACCGTTGACCATAGTGCACGCTTGACTAGATCTTTTTTTTTACGGGGGATATCTTCAAAAGGCGCCTGGACTTTTGGCTAAAAGACCAGGGAGTGTAGGACTTTTTACCTTACCACAGATAATATAATACTAGCATACAGATGCCTCATCCCATACAAAGAAACCGTGCCGACGTAACTAGCGTTTTTCATCTGATTAATCTTGTTATTTTTGTAAGTAAATCAATCGCGTTGGATACCGTTTCACAGCATTAGATGGTGTTAGCAGCGACTTGCAAGTAAAAGAGTTTACTAGGTTCGTGAATATTTTTTTCTTTAAATACAGTGAAGGTCCGTTTTATAGAATTTTTTTGCACCAAAATATGTTACAATGCAAATTTTAACAATCAAGTGGAATGCCTCAGAAATTAAAAATGCACCATCTACTGGCATCAATTTTAAATGATTCGTTCAAATAATCTTTTAAATGTGAATTAAGAGCCCAATATTCCATAATTTTGTACTTAGGAGAGTTGATTAAACAAGATCATAAATTTTTTATGTTCAATTCCAGAAAATGTTAATTTAACACATAATTCTATTGATATGTGTGTACATGTCGCGTCATCTATTAAGATTTATTTGAACCAAATTTTCTTTCTTAGCAATGAGACCTTACTAAAACCACCCCTGTGATCAAAACACCATCAGCACATGAAAGGGCCCACGTAACCTCTTCAAAGACCACCCCGCCCCTCTATGCAACGCCTATTAGGGCACATCCCTAGCGTCTCCCCTGAGCCTCGTTGTGCTCGGCAGTACGGGATTACTCTGCCACCGTCTTTCCTGGAGTCACTTGGTGTGCGGATAGAGTTGACCCGGAGTCCCGCCTGCCTAATAAGCAGCGAACCTGCCTGCCGTTTTAGACATAGAGGCGGTGGCCTCCTCGACGCCTTTTTCTTCAAGCGGGATCGGCCCTGTCACGATCCCGCTCGGCCGCCTTCTTCTGGACCATCACGATCTCAAAGAAGGAGGCCATTTTCCTCCAGTTTTCTGTATCTGCCAGCACCCTACTAAATATAACGAATATTATGACAGATTCTTAGGTAATTTTTATTAACACGCTTTTATTACCTTGGTATGTATGTATCTATGTATCAATGTAACGGAATCTTTGAACGTGATTTCCACCCCCCTTCAAAACGACGGATTAATTTGTAACTTTGCACACTTATCAAGGACCGATGACAATACAATAATTTAAATAGTGTTTTTTTTAATGTTCTTTTTTACACGGTATTGTCTCGCGCCAAGTACACGTATTAAATAAATGCTCCGGACACAGTAGACACGCTAATTACCAACTCCCATCACAGTGAGGTAGTTGCATTAATAAATTGTCTTTAAAAAAACTAACAAACACGCTTTAATGGAAAATTTACCTAAAAAGAAAATAATAGTTAAAAAAAACAGAACTTTAACAGAAACCAAACTATTTCAACAATTATTTTTTACTTTTTGTAAAAAATATTTTTCATATATTTTAATTAAGGGTACAATAGTCGAAAATTCTTCCATACAAACGTAGTCTAGGGATTATTCCACTGTTTAACAATGTACGTTAAAAATAAAAAGTGATATCAATTTGTCTCATCATTATCTAGTCCTGTATGGAAGCAGTGGTGGCCAAGTGGTATCGGCCGCGACTTACAAGTTGTAGGTCGTGGGTTCGAGCCCGGCAGGCGCTTTACTTTGTGTAAATTATTTCATCAGCACTGCTCTCAAAACGGTGAAGGAAAACATCGTGAGGAAACCGGCATGTCCTAGAACCAAAAATTCGAAGACATATATGTGACATCCGCCAACCCGCACTGGGCCCGCGTGGTGGATTACGGCCCATTCCTTCTCACAGAGAGGAGGCCTGTGTCCCAGTTGTTATGATGATGATGATGGAAGCAAAAAAATAAAATATTTGAAAGTTATGAGCGTCGAAAGTTCCACATTTCGACACTAATTTTAACGCATTTTTGGGCGCAAATAAATGCCATAAGAAGACGGAAAATTGAAAAACGGCTACCATACAGGGATAGATTAGTAGTTCAACAATGCAAATAATTTAATTTTGTACAGATACGTTTAGTCGTTTTTTCATGATATCCAGACTCCCAAAGGTCTGATTATAAAATTTCGCGCGCTGTTTCGTCCTAAATCATTATCCATTTCGCTACAAATTTGAAAAAGTGTGTATTCATATGCGAACTAGCTTCCTTAAGCTCATCACAGCATCAATATCTTCCGCACGTGTTGTCGGTTGATATAAAATGCATTTTAACCCCGCGCACAAAATATTTCGTGCCGTTGACTAGTGTAACCTTAAGAATAGTGTAATGTAAATGTAAAAAAGCGTGAGGTGCTTTTTAAGACATTTTCAAAATGAATGCTTATACCAAGATCTGTCAATAAAATACTATAACAATTAACATCAAGCACCCCACGCCTTTTTACATTTACATTACACTATTCTTAATTAAAATTTAATGCAAATTATTTTTTGTTTGGTTTCCGTTAAAGCGTGTTTTTTTTGTTTTTTAAACTATTATTTATTTTATTGCTCAATTTAATAATTCTGTAAATTATATTGGTCTGGTAAAAGACCAAACCTTTTTAAGATCAATATTATATAGCGTTAACCATTATTTTCCTTTATCTTTTCAGTAAAGTGGAAGAGAAGCCCATTAAGAAAAAGGAAAACATAAAATACCATGAGAGAACTCTGCTTTCGTTTGAGAATGACATCAAGGACAAAGCATTCAAGTCTTGCTTCCCCAAGTCAAGGGTCAAGAAGAGGAGAGAGATGCTGTGTGCTGTTACTAAGTATGCGTTTATTAATTTTCGTTTTATCACCTCTATTCGTGGCGCGCGTTGAAGCTTCTGCGTCGCATTTACTAGACAGAACGAGGCACGAGGTGGCGATTTCTATTTTTGAGATTAGAATTCACAAAGATGTCTCGTTTTCGTATAAAATAAAAAAATTGGCAATTGTGTCATTCGACCAGTCCATATTTACGCACGCATGAGTACTTCTCGGTCGATCGAGTCGAGATAAAATGAAAGTGTTCAATAGCGCCGCCCTGCGCCTCCACGAGTGCGCTCACGCCGCTCCTTTGAAGTTACCGACATTCGAGTCAGATCGGACGCGCCATAACGCGCCAGCCCGAGTCGCGTCGAGCTGACTCGGGCCACTGCCTTCACACGCGCCGTGAAAAGCCAGTTTTAGGCTTTCAATAACATTAACATAATGCGACTGCTGAGTATGGAACCCTAGGTTTGGTTCCCAGGTAGAGCAAGGCAAAATTTAGTTATTGAATTTGCCCCTTACGAATTTCGAATTGAGTAATCGCTCGGAGTATGTTTGTGCCTGTTTGGTTTATTTGTGTGTTTCACTCACTCCCTGTAACATGGATTGTATGGGTGTACTGAAAGGTGTCGTCCTAAACCCCTGCCTAACCTGTGAGGAATATAAGATCTATCCCTGGAAGGGATCCCTGAATTTCAGAAAAAAAACTTAGTTTACCAACTGTAACACATCAAATTACTAACACTAACGCCATCTGCATATAAAGCTGTTAACTATAACAAACAAATAAGCGTAGCCAACTGTGTTAATATCATTGATTGTATTGTAAATAGTTCGCAAGATTGATACTAAATTTCGCTGTTCGCTTACCTCTGTTTTCTAAATCTCGGTGTTAAAAATCGCCGCGAGTTAATGACCCTCGCTACAAACATTGTTTTATTTAAGATTACTACTAACCATGTACACCTACCACTTCAAACTACTTGGCAGAGTGCGTAAGACTCTCTGGTTAGCAAGTTTCGTGACTTCATTTTTTTTGGGTGAGAGATCATCTGCCGCCTCCATCGTCCAAGCGGGCGTGGTGAAGTTGGTGGAAGCCGTGGTAAGAAACAGTACTTATAGTAGTACTGTTTAATCACTATTGTCTGTAAACATCCATAACTGTTGGAAAAACCCTGGAGATTTCCTGTCTGCTGAAACGAGTGGCGTCCTCGACTTCCAGTCAACGCAACCCCCTTACACAACTCAATTTACATAACCGTCTGCTGCAATGTCCCACTCACCGCACTGACTTCATTCACTGTTCTTTCTTCGTTAAGTCTATTTCTCGGTGGAATGCGCTCCCTCAAGAAATCAGGAAGGCAACCAACCGATTGACAATTCAAAGTGAAATCTCGCGAGCATGTTCTTAAGAAGTTGGCAGTAGTATCGTCACAGCGATAATGTTTTCCAATTATCTGCTACCACTATTTGTTTATGTATATTCGTGTATTTATTTTATATGTTTGAGTATCTATTGTATGTATTTATAGTATGTATGTATAGCTTTGTATTTGAATAAACCTACCTTAGGTATCGTGATTTACTTTAAATATTGCACCTACCACTATTTGTCTCTGCATCACCGAGTCGAGTCAAAGTCGAGTGGTAGAAAATGCCTAAGGCATTAAGTCCGCCTCTGTACGTTTGTGTGCATGAAGTATTAAATAAATAAATAAATTAACCATTTCAATTTTCTTTACAGGAGGCCAGCTCGCTACATAGACCCCATAACAAAGCTGCCATACAGAAGTGTAGACGCGTTCCGGATCATTCGAGAAGCTTACTACCAACAGTTAGAAGCCAGAGGCGATAAGAACGACCCACAATTGAAAGCTTGGCTGCAATGGAGACGGGCAGATCATGCCTCTACTTATGTACAGATACATATTAAGTAAATAGGGATTTTGCCTGGGTAAAATTAATAATTATATTTAGTCCGTCTGTTAGACCACAAGCGTTGGATACGTCACGGGTACCCAATGTAAAGAAATAAATTTTGTTTCAAATAAATTGTACTAGATGGCGTGATAAGCTTCGATTTAATATTGAGTTTTGTAAAATATTAAGATTTTCTAGCCATGATCATAGAAAATGTATGTTCTTGTTTAATCAACTCTCCTAAGCACAAGATGAAGGAATATTGGGCTCTTAATTCACATTTCAAAGATTATTTGAATGGATCATTTAAAATTGATTCCAATAGATGGCGCGGTTTTAAATTTCTGAGGCACCCAATCGAATATTTTCTATACATTTTGGAACAATGAAACTTTAAAAACGTGCAAAAATACAAAAAACAAACCGCAGCTGTATTTAAAAAAAAACTATTCCCGAACCCCTTTTACTACCCTCGGTTTGAAAACCCTTTACTTGCAAGTCGCTGCTAACACCATCTATATCCGAGGAACGTAACGGAACGCGATCGATGTTCTTAAAAAAATAATCAGTTTAATCAGACCAAAAATGCTAGTAATGTCGGCACGGTTTCTTTGTATGGGATGAGGCATCTGTATGCTAATATTATATTATCTGTGTCCGCGTATTTATACACAATAAAATTTACAAAGATAAAGTGTATCAAAGTTCGGGAGTCGGGACTTGTGACGACCCTTATGAGTAAAAAGTGTGCTAAAACTTTATCTACGCGACAAAAGAAAAATATGAACATGTATTTTTCTTTAATTAATCTATCTGACGGACTAAAAATAATTATTAGTCATCCACCATGGCACTTGTCTCGACGCCGATGATTAAGCGATTAGCTATCAACTATTTTCTAGCTGAAGTAACGTACAAAAGAAGATCCCGTGTCAATAAAAGAGAGACGCATAGTAATAGTTGATTGCTGGCTGTTTTATTTTTCATTTTCACACAGCCGGCGTGAACTCTCACCACAAGTTTTTCGCAGCGCCAAGAGCTATCAAAGTTATACTGCAGTGCGAGTTATCGCCCGCCGCACAAGAACACTCGCTTATAGCCGAGTGACATAATTATCGGAACTACAAACTCGCTTCTCGCCGCTCGCCAACTCGTTTTTAGTTTCTAGCTTTACTCGCTACACGCTGATCGCCACTGGTAGGACAAGTGCCTTTTGTAGATAGAATATGTAGCTGCGAGATTTATGGGTAGTATTATACACATCTAAATTAATGCCTAAGTATTGTCGCACTGCTGGATTTTCTACTCACGGCACTGAGTCGAGCGTTTATAATCCGACAGTGCGCTTTTATTTAGGTGTCCAATAATGTTGGAGAAAACTGGCGGTAGTAATTCACATTTGACTTGTAGAGTAGTCAAATTATAAACGTAACTTTAATGCCCTGCGCACACTGGCGGACGGGATGGCAGAGGATTTTAAATGTATCAATTGAATTGTTATTTGATAGTTATCCAATAACCAAATAAAAAATAAATAAGTTATACATTTATTGCATTGAAATATATTCCTTATTTCGATTGGATAACTATTAAATTCCATCCGCCAGTTTGCGCAGGCCATTAGTCATGTCTGTAAAAGCCAAATTGTAGAATTCGCCGCTTTACGAAGAAACGAGTCATCTTACAAAATACAGCCGTTTATGCTACGACGGAGCATCTATTAGACAGAATGCTTGCATGCAAAGAAATTTAGTGCTAGGCAGTTTACGGGTTCATTTAGTTTGTATTAATTTTTGTAAGAATTTTTTTCCATAGTACAATTCCAGGTGGTTCTTAGGCTTCGCTATATTCATACAGAGTAAAATCTTATAGATTATTTAGAGTTATGTCGAACAATGCAGTAAAATAATGAACTTTAGTGTGTAATAATTTTTTTAAAGTATTCAACTGTCAATAAGGATAATTTTAGCTCAATATCTTGTAAATATTGCTTGTAAGAATTTTTGTATCAATAAATTACGTTTCAGAAGGCATTTTTGTATGTTTATTTCAACTTATTGTAATAAGTAAAATTAAATTAGTTAAGTGCCGCAATCGTGATGGGAATTGATATCTAATGAAGGGTTGTTAAAATAAAACTTTTAATTTCAAATCATCATCCTTTATAATGCGCACAGCGAATGAATGGAACTCACTACCTGCGTCTGTGTTTCCGAACGCATTCAACCCGAATCTCTTCAAAGTTAGAGTGAACAGGCTTCTTCTGGGTAAGCTCACTCCATCGTAGACTCTGTCTCTGTCACCTATGACCTAGACTAGAGTCAAGAGCAAACCCATTACAAATAAAATAAAAAATAAAATACAGTTTGAACTCTTAGACCCTATAGTACTGATTACGTGGTCAGAGCCGCTGGCTGCGTATTTACTATTGATACCTGTCAAGACTGGAGTTGCCCTAGCTAATTTACTTTACACATTCACTCATAACATAACGCCTTAATTGCCCGTAGGGTAAGGAGATCATAATCTTCTAGTCTTGGATATCCTATCCCTAGAAGACTCATTCGTTTACTAGCCAGTGCATTGCATGTGCACATATGGTGCTCCTTGCGTTCCGTATGTTCTCCGCACAATCTGCACATGGGTGTCGCGGTTAGACCCACCTTCATAAGCATGTCGTTGGTTCCAAAGTGGCCAGTAAAGGCTCCTAGCTGGTAGCGGATTTGCCCCCTACTCATATACCAAATACATTGCTGTGCTTTGAACGAAGAGCCCCGGTCATTTTTGGAGAGACCCATATTAGACAACCAGTGTGTTTGTTGTCTGTGATCTGCAAACTCCCTGAATTTGGCTCTCAGGAGGCACGTCGTAATGCCTACACATGGTTTTGGACCCACAAAATCATTTGCTCATCTGCCATTTCGTTACCATGGATTCATTTATGCCCTGGGATCCACATCAATGTTATTCTGTTATCCTTCCCAAGCCTGTTTAGGATTCGGATAGCATCCAGAACAAAGAGGAGCATCCATGGTACTTATACCAACATTTGGCCTGTTATTTTTAACCGACTTCAAAAAAAAGGAGGAGGTTCTCAATTTGTCGGAATCTTTTATTTTTATTTTTTTATGTATGTTGCCCGATTACTCAAAGACGCCTGGACCGATTTCAAAAATTCTTCTTTTCTTTTGAAGGGTATACTTCCTAGTTGGTCCCATAGTCATTAGCTCAGGATCTGATGCTGAGATCCTAAAGAAATCGAGGGAACTCCTCAAATATTATAGGCATACATATAGCGGTTTTGGTATTTTAATCAACAATGCAATCATTTGCACTCAGAAAGTACCATTTGGTGAAATGGAACTGATGAAGAAGATCACAGATGGCCACTGGAACTCCTAAATGCTAAGTATGTCACGGGTATAAAATATCTCGAATAGTTAACCGACTATGATGAAGCAAATACTTATAAATAAATGGTGCTGATGAAAATGGCACCATCGAACTGATCTGATGATGAAGCCGGAAGGTAGTCACTGGAACTCTGATATAAAACAATGTAACCTAGTCGTATTTGGGCTCATTGGAATCGTCATGAGATGTACTTTGGCTGTAAATGCATGCACATGCAACGCATTATCATGTTAATTGGATACCTACCAAAACTAAAAAGAGAAAAAGAAATACAAAAAATCATACCGACTTCCAGAACAAAAAAACTACAAATCAAAAAATAACTTTCTTTGCCGAAGTCGGTGTCGAAAAACGGCAAACAATGGGTACAAAAGACACCGACTTAAAGAAAGTTATTTTTTGCTTTGTAGTTTTTTGTTCTGGAAGTCGGTTTAATTTTTTGTTAAAAAGTTTTAAGGTTACACTAGTCAACGCACGGCACGAACTATTTTGTGCGCGGGGTTAAAATGCATTTTATATCAACCGACAACACGTGCGGAAGAGATAGATGCTGTGATGAGCAGTAGGAAGCTAGTTCGCGTACGAATACACACTTTTGCAAATTTGTAGCGAAATGGATAATGATTTAGGACGAAACCGAGTGCGCGAAATTTTATAAACAGACCTAAACGTATCTGTTCAAAATAAAATTATTTGCATTGTTTAATTACTAATCTATCCCTGTATGGTGGCCGTTTTGCGATTTTCCGTCTTCTTATGGTATTTATTTGCGCCCAAAAAGGCGTTAAAATTAGTGTCGAAATGTGGAACTTTCGACTCTAATAACTTTGAAATATATATTTAATTTTTGGTTCCATACAGGGCTAATGATAGGGATAATGATGACGCAAATTGATATCATTTTTTATTTTGAACGTACATCGTCAAACAGTGGAGTAATCCCTAGACTACGTTTGTATGGAAGAATTATCGACTAGTGTAATTTAATTTGACACCATATTTATGATATAAAGACACAAATGAGAAGACAAAAGTAGTCGAATTTTATTTAATGTATAGAATAAATAATTACAGTAAAATCTTAAAACTTAATAATTAGATTCAATAACTGTACAAAATTGTACAACACTAGCAATTAGAATACAATACATTAATAAACTTTCCGAATCAAATGACAACAAAGTTTCTTATTCAGAAATAAAATACATAATTATAATACATATTATAATCCATTCAACATAGTACGTACTAAATTAATGTCGTTTAGCCGTTCAATCATTATTATTCTATGTATTAAAAGATATCTATGTCGTATTCTATGTCTAGTCTATTGACAAAATGTAAAAAAAAGTAACTGGAACAACGCAACGTAAAAAATACTCAAAGAACACAATCTAGCCCTTTCTCGGTTAACTATGACTTAAAATACTTATCCTTACAATCAAACTGAGTATTAGCTACGTTTTAGGTACTAGTAAATACTGTTATTACTATGATTATGACTATATTTCCTCCACTTGAAAGCCAAAAGACTTCTCTCAATTTCAATACAACAGAATTTTTGAGATCTTATATCTTTTACGTTCACAGTGGAAAAGGAACCTTAATAACATGATCTAAAGGTCTACTGTGAATTTAGGATTTAATCTTAAGTCAGGCACACTGTTCCTTCGTGGTCTCGTCCTCTTCAATTCTTTTAATGAGATAAGACCAGATGCTTTTATGTCCAACCTCGAATGATACTTCGAAGGATCAGTCGTTGGCAGATAAGGATACTCGCTCAGATAAGTCTGTGCGTTCTTCACCGTATGCCCTTTAGCGAAGTCTGTCAACTGCGATTCTGCGAATTCGTACGAACTTATATTTGTGGCAGCAATGTTTTCCATAGATCTAAACGCTTCTAGTACTGCTTTCTTATGCGGTATTCCTCTCAAACTACCCTGCCGGCTCAGTTTTCCTTCAGTTACATCAGTGAATAAATCGTCCACGTTGAATTTCTCTGATATTTTTACTAGTTTTGTGTTTGAACTGCTACTTCCTTGACTTTCTTGCAATTGATTCCATATCTTCGATATTTCTGACGACGGCATTGAATGAGACTTAATATTTTTCTTTACCCTCTTCTGTGGCCGTTCTAATTCTAGAGATTCAGTCGACTGCCTTTGAAGAAGTTGTTCACATTCATTCAGTTTTCGTGGCTTTTTTACTTCCCTCAGCTCTTCAATAGATTGAAAGTATTCCTTTGCTAATTTGAATCTATTTTTATACTCTATGTGAGCTGGTTCAATTTCTCTTTCAGGGGATGACTCGCTTGATTTGTCTGGACTGCATTCTATGATTTCTAATTCAATATCAGAAAGGCTTAGATACGTTGTTTCTTTATTTTCATTTGGTATTATTTCAATGTCGAAAGACCCAGACGTTTTTGTGTCTATACTAAGATTGCTAACTGTGTCTGAATCTTTGCTTGTCCATAGATTTGTAGGTGTTACTCCTGGGGTGGTTCTTTTTGATTCACAGTTCGAAAAGCTCCCTCGTTCAGCACCAGGTCTTTGGACAGCATCTGGAAAAATAACAATATAAACATTTTATTTTGTTTCCTTGAAATACGTAACAAAAAATATTTTTGTTTTTGTATCTATACCTACCTGAAGATAAGCTGTAAGATGGTGACAGTTTCTGTGAATCAGCGGAACTGGTTCTAAACACCCGCTTGGCAGGCTTAGGTGCTGCAGCAGTCTTTGTAACGCTTTCATAAAGCGATATAAAGCTCTTTACATTAATCTTCGGCAATTCATCGCATGACTTGTATTTATCTAAACCGTCGTCAGTCGTGTCGTTTGGTACTTTATTGAAAATATCCATCTCTGATTTGCTGAATGACTTCTTTCGGAGAATCTCGCCTTTAATTGCACTTGGTTGACTTTCTCTATTTAGATCTTTTACTGCCATCCTAACACGTTCTTTCTGTTTCGGGGCTATACTTTGTTCTTTCACAGGTTCTACGTAAATAGTCTCATCGAAGGTCTTACTATTCGTACTGGTATGAACCATTCTGGCTCTTTTATTTTTCAGATTTACAGTTTCTGTAATATTTACATTAGTGGCTTCGTTGATTCTGTTTTCCAGAATGTCAGTATGTGTGTCTCTCACTGGTGCTGCATTTGGATTTTCTTCGAATGGTACTATGTTTTTATCACTTTCTCTTTTTTGACTTACATTTTGTAATGATTGACTTTTCCTCCTGGCCCATGGTAACTCTTCAGTGTTTGACAAATTATGGAACAAAGATATCCGACTAGATACTAGACCACTCTCATGACATTCGCCGGTTATATCCGCTGTTGGAATATCTACAGCAGCTGGTTTCCCTAAGAATGTGTCAATTTTATTTAATATTTGCTGCCTTGATGTCCCGAAAAATCTTTTAGGACTTGTTTCAAATGCTTTGAATACTTCTTCTGGTAATTCTTGTTTTACTGGCGGATGCTCATCACTTGAAGTCGTGTCATTACTAAAATGCTTTTCTACTTTTATTTCAACCGGCTTTTCAACCTTACTAGAAATTGGAGATGGTGTCACTGTGCTTATTTTATTTTTAGGAGATTTCATTCTTAACGCAACAACCTCAGCTTCTTCTTGGTCTGTCTCTAATTTCTCATCCCAATATTTCTTCCATCTTCCTACAATTTTTCCATCTGAATCTACACATGTCGATTTCTGTTGAATTTGATCATCGGATGAATGGGTTGGTTCGTATGCTTTAATTTCTAACTCTTTGTCATCTACTTGATTAATAGGTTTTACTTGACTGTAATCCCCTGCACTGAGAAAATTCTTGACTATCTGTTTACCCTTTCGCTTGGTTAGTGAATCATGTTTCAACTGTTTAGAAGAAATACGCTTTTTCTTTGGAAGTATTGAAGTCTCTGCTGATTTAGCCTCTATTTGTCGGATTCTCTCATCCCAGTATTTCTTCTTTTCAAGTACTATATTACTGTGGCTTGTTTCACCGAATTGCGTTTCATCTTTATTTTCTTCGATGTATGCAAAGGGTTGGTCGGTTTCAATGCGAAGGGGTTGACTTACTGAAACAGATTCAGTGACATTTGTCTGAACCTCAGAAATCGTTCCTTCTAATTCGTCAACGTGTCTTTTCACATCTGTTTGTTCAGATGCAGAATCGACACTATCGTCCTTGGTTTGTTTAATATATTCTTCTTCCATGCTGTGAAGTCTATTCAATTCATCTGCAATGGCAAAAGAACTGGTTTCTGAATTAGGAAAGTATTCTTGGTACATGTCATTTAGTTCAGCAAATGCCACCGAAACACTGTCAGTGTCACCCTGTTTCGTACATATTTCGGTCCTGGAAATATCTTTTGTGCCTGATGATATACTTCTATCGCTTTCTTCAATTATAGGTGTAAACGTTGGTCGTTTGATTTCCCATTTATAGGGTTTCGGTTCTTCTTGAGTTTTAGAAGGTTCGATTTTTAATTCGTTGCAAGTTTTCCATATTTCTCTTTCAGCTGGTCCCATGTTCGATATTTCCTCTTGCTTTAACCCGAAAGCATCGTCACTAGGCTTCTCTTTACTGAGTGTCTCGGACAGAGTTGTGCTTTCGTTATTATTGCTATCTGGAGAACTGTTATTATCATCGATACTTACATACGCAGAATCCCATATATCTTTCCTGGGCGTGAGGTTTCTGTCCAAGTCAATCTGATAAGGTTCAAACTGGTTGACGCTCGTAGTCGATGCATTTGAATTGTCTAGAGTAGTTTCTGTTAAATTGGACTCCAGACTATGAAATGTAGATGACACCGCCGAAATATTATCCTTTTTTAAATCTTTTGGCAAAGTTAAGTTATTTTGCAAAGGCTCGGACTTTGGGGTTTCTTCACATTTTTCTGTAAGTATTTTATTTGTTTGTATCTTTTTCTTACATTTTTCATTACCTGGTATAATTATAGCTTTTATTTCGGGCTCAGGTGAACGTGCTCTTAAAATAGGTGGCAAAGAAACGGGTGCTCCAATGATAAAGTCTGTCAAAGGTTGCGGCTGCTCAAAATGTCCGGATTGGTGATGATGCATAAAGAAAGGATTCACGAATTCATTGCCCAGTGCTTCTTCATTTATCTGTTCAGGCTTCGGGTTTACAAACACAGATTCATCACGATTGACTTTTTCGCCTGATATTATTTTGAAAATCGGTGTCTTTGGCCTTTCATACTCATTCGGTTCTGGTTTCACAAAGCCTACATCATTATCTGCTTTCATAAATGGGTTATTATTATTGATTGGTGATGGTGTCAAATTAGAGTCGATTACAATAGTTATTGAACTGTCCCTTGTTTCTTCATTTTGCGAGTTATTTGTTTCATATTCTGAAGTTACATATGGTCCCAAATTCTTAGCAGCAACATAATTTTCTTCAAACAATTCATTTAGGAATGGATTGTTTGCACTTGTCGGCTTCATCCTATCATTAGAAACGTTATCTTCTTGATCTTCGTATGATACGTTAAATCCATCTAAGCTATCGGGACTATCATTTCTAGTAGATTCCATCATTGGTATATTTATTGTGACATCTTCAATTTCACTCCTTGAACTATTTGGTTCGCTATCATAATAAGTTGTAGACTTCTCTGCCCTCAGTGATACTGAAATATTTTCCGGAACGATGAACTTTTCTCTTAATTCTTGTATTATGTATGGTTTTATGTTTGTTTCTGTAAGAGTTGAATTAACGATATCGGGAATATCCTGTTGACTCCTTGATCGAATGTAGTTTTCTTTTTTCGCGAAATGTAATTGTTTTTGAGCAATTAGCTCATTGAAAATTTTACAGACGCGATACATGGCCAAGACTTTATAAGCAGCATTATTAAATCGTTTGTTTTTCGACGTTGTTTGCTCTTCACTGTTTTTATCTTCAGAATATGTTTCGCTATCAAAGTTCGGGATATCATTTTCGGTATCGGTTTTCATTAAAATCTTTGCTTCATCGTCACTGATTTTCTCCAAAGTACCATTTTCTTTTAGCAACATTTTTTCAGTAACAAAGTCAACTATTCGTAGGACAACTTTTCTGTCAGTATTGACGTCCACTATATCTATTTCTTCACCGTCTTCCAAACAGAAACTTTCTTTTTCTAGAATACTGATGATATTGTTGGAGGCAGTTATCGTGAATGGTGAGCCAACAATACTTTGACCTCTGCTGGTAATTGAGACTAAGTACTTCCCTTCAATATTCAAAACGTAACCAATTTTAGCGTGATCAGTTCGGGGTTCCACTTCGACCTCGATATCGTATTTTGTTTTCGGTATGTAGTAAGTTTTGTTCATGTCGTTCTTTCCGTAGGATCTCAAGTACGTTGCTCCTTGTGTTATTGGCAATACGTTTTCTGTGAAAGTCTGTTTCGATTGTAAACCTAAGAGTTTTTGTCGGATCATCTGTGCTTTGCCTAGAATCGGTGGCAGGACTGTCATGCCATAAGTATCTCTAGGTCCTTGGATTAGAATAGTTATTTCTCCTGGGTCTAAAGCTTGCTGTGCAGTTGGATAAATCTTAAAGTATGCCTTATGGTTTACTTGAGCTGCTGATAGTCCTGAACCCTTCGCCACATAGTCGAAAGTAAATTGTGTGGTTTCAGGGGAAGTTCTTTGAGAGACAGGTTTCGAAACAGGAGGCGTTAGTTTGGATAGTGCTTGGCGGATGCGGTCTAAGTAAGTAGCTAGCTTCCATTCTTGGTGTCGGCTTAACGAGTCGTTTGCTTCCAACTCTTGGCGGGAGAAGACCTGGAAACGAAAAAAATGCTAATTGAGTTGGCTGTTTTGCGGATGAGCTTGTGAAAACTTACTCGTAATGTAGTTTTGCAACTATTCTGTATTTTCGGGGAAACAATTTGGGGCTTTGGGAAGCAGTGAAATATTCAAGACACTTCAAACTCCATCTTTGCTTAATGCCATTTCAAAACCTGATAAGCCTACCGATGCTGACTACCTAATTTGTAAGCTTAAAACTATGAAACCAGTAGCCTCTTCCTCCTCGCATCGTGTTCTTCATCACTGAGGGTCGTGATTACCCGGTCTGCGACGAAATAACTTTTCCTTCCGTCTTTTGCGCCGTGAAGAGCACCGTGCAGTTTGGTTGGGTTAGCTACTAAAAGAGAGACCAGACCTTAGAGTTAGACCTTTGTGAGGCCAGCGCTAAGGCTATTGACGTGGCTGAATACTGGTCGAAGAAAATTTAGTGAAGGAATCGTTGACACGAAGAAGAAGAAGCTAATAAAAGCCTAAATAATACTAGCCTAAAGCTAATGCGTTTTAGAAGAAATCACGAAAGACAGTACTCACAGGTTCAACACCAAGATAATGATCGGCAATCGCCTGCGCATGCTTCAGCGACAGCCTCGTAGGGGGGTGTCCAGTGCAGGCGCCTGGCAGAGCCGCGTCTAACACCCCGCACAGCACCCAGCCATGCCGCCACACCGTGTCCAGGTGCTCCACTCTCACGGGACCAGCTTCGGCCAGCCATTGTAGCACGGACTGCTTCTGTTCCTCGCTTGAGAATACTACTGTGGAAGACAGTGGGGTTTTAGTAGGCTGAAAGAATACTGTTTTTAGGGAAAGATGGACTGTGGTAGCGAACTTAAGGTGCGGATTAGACGTGCTTGACTTAAAATCAAACGGCATTTTTCAGCGAGTAGGGTTTGCGTGGCTGAAGTTTGGACCAAACATAATATTTGAACAGAACTAATAACTTTTTTAATTGCTTTATTTTTTTTATTTTTAGAGAACGTTTTTAATCAAGTTTTTAAACCTAGCCCCTAGGTAAACTCTTTCGAAATTGATGATGGTACTATGATGTTACTTTTGTCCATTACGAAAGAACAAGAATGAAATAGATTTAGGTTCTTAAGTATCTATTAGGAACTGTATTGCATTTCGGTCCGTTTTACCTATAGTAAGTACAACTGGTAAAAGAAAATGATTAGCTGTGATGACACGGAAGTCGGCAAGATTTCCAATTCACTTAATTAATGCAAGGTGACTTGCAAGTCTTGCAAGACAACTATAACGAAGGTAAACCTTGAGGTAACATACTAGGAGGGATCAAAAAGTAGTGAGAACGACATACTCCTTGGCAAGAAAAAAAAATACTGGCAGGCATAGCTCAGATACATATTTGTAATATTAATAAAGAAAAAAATCTTAGATTCTCTTTTGTTTTTTTCTGAATGTAGTCATTTGTTTGCTTCGTGTCGGAACGGTTTCTCGAAAATGGAGAAAAACGAAGTGCGAGCTATTATTAAATACCTCTGTTTAAAAAAGTTAACGTCGCAAGAGATTCATTGCGACGTTAACTTTTTTATTTGGAGGCAACATTAGGAGAGTCTGCTCCGCCGTATTCCACTGTCGCAAGGTGGGCTTCTCAAGTTCGAGTAGGGAGAACGAGCACGGAAGATGAACATCGTTGCGGCCGTCCATCGACGTCAGTCACCCAAGAAAATGTTGCGAAAGTCGAGAAAATTGTATTGAGCGTTCGAAGAGTTACTATCCGATACTTAATTCAAGAAACGGGCATTTCATATGGAAGTATTCAATCCATATTGAAACAATCTTTGAATATGAGAAAAGTCTCCGCAATATGGGTGCCGAGAATGTTAACCGACAGACAGAAATAAAATCGACTTGACATTTCGAAGATATTGTTGGACAAGTTTCAAGAAGATTCTGAATTTTTTTTGTCTCGTTTCGTAACAATGGACGAAACCTGGGTCCATCATTTTGATCCAGAAACAAAACAGCAATCTTCGCAATGGAAACGGCCATCATCACCGACCCCGAAGAAGTTTCGTGTCGTGGCATCGGCTGGCAAGGTTATGGCCTCAATATTTTGGGACTCAGAAGGGATATTGTTGACTGATCACCTGGAGCGTGGAACCACTATTACATGCCAATATTGTGCAGCTTTAATTCCCAAGTTGAGGAATGCCATCAAAGAGAAAAGGAAAGGGAAACTGCGAAGGGGCGTGCTGTTTCATCACGACAACGCACCCGCGCACAGGTCGGCAGTTGCGATGGCTGCCATTCAGCAAGCTGGCTTCGAATTGGTTGACCACCCCCCTTAATCACCAGATCTGGCGGTTAGCGATTTTTATCTGTTCCCTAAATTGAAAAAATACTTAAGGGGAAACAGGTACGAAGACGATAACGAGATGATGGATGCCGTGGAGAGCTTTTTGCAGGACCAAGATAAAACTTTTTTGTGAAAGGGATTGAAGCCTTGGAAAAGCGCTGGACTCGGTGTGTAGAGAGACTCGGAAACTATGTAGAAAAATAAATGATTAAGTTATCAATAGTCATTATATTCTATCTCATTCTCACTACTTTTCGATTCATCCTCGTAAGAGATGATTCTAATTATAATTATTAATTTTGACACTTGTTACCTAACGTTTTCTGTGCCTCGAACAGACGAGGATAATTTATCATCAATGGAATCATAGAACAATTGTTAACGTTATAAAAACTCTTAAAACCAAACCAGACAATAATGAATACATTAACAAATTTTCTTTATTTTCCTCAGTTACTTCAAAATATTGTGAAACGCAGCGATTCCTTATCTGTATCTATATATCTGTTTGTACAATTGTGACTCGAGGTCTTTTACTAGACGAGTAGTTCTACATACCTTTATAGGTAGGTGATATATTCTTAGGGTTCCATAGCCAAATGAAAAAAAACGGAACCCTTAGAGATTCGTCATGTCTGTCTGTCTGTCCGTTCGTATGTCACAGCCACTTTTTTTCGAAACTATAAGAACTATGCTGTTGAAACTTGGTATGTAGATGTATTCTGTGAACCGCATTAAGATTTTCACACAAAAATAGAAAAATACAATAAATTTTGGGGGTTCTCCTCTCCATACTTAGAACTGAAACACAAATTTTTTTTCGTCAAACCCATACCGTGTGGTGTGTGTGTGGTGTGGTGGATAGGTCTTCAAAAATGATATTGAGGTTTCGAATATATTTTTTTTCTAAAGTGAATAGTTTGCGCGAGAGACACTTCCAATGTGGTAAAATGTGTCCCTCCCTGTAACTTCTAAAATAAGAGAATGATAAAACTAAAAAAAAAATATGATGTAGGTACATTACCATGTAAACTTCCACCGAAAATTGGTTTGAACGAGATCTAGTAAGTAGTTTTTTTTAATACGTCATAAATCGTAAACCGCAGGTTTAGGACTTTAAAAAAATAGGTATAACATACCAATCGGACAAAACAAATAACCACCCACTTCATTCATTAAAAAAATCAACTTCAAACACTACACTGAAGTTAAAAATAAACGACACCACTTTTATAATCACGTACCTAAGTTGCACTAAACTCCGTTATACTTCAAAATTACTACGTTTTGAGAAGTGCACAGACGAAAGTCTTTATTTATCTGACAGTACGCAGAGATTAGACAAAAACTGGTCGTAAAGTAAGTGAAATTGAGTTATAAAAACAATTTTATGAACACGAGATAAGGATCATGGCAAAGGTTAACGGTTTGCATGTGAATTGTTGGTAAAAGTCCGCGTAAAGCTGTGTGCACATTGAAAGTGATGGATTGGAGAGAAAATGACCGCTCAGGCTCAAGGTGTTAGCGGATTAGAGAGCTTGTAGGTAGATAAGTGAGAATTTATTAAACATTAGTAGTAGTTAGTACTTTGCGCATATACACTAAGGTTCAGGTAAGTACGCCTTTTTTTGTTGTGGATATATGCTCATGCATACTGCGCTACCATGGGGAGATAGTGCAGTTATAGCGGGAACACGGACACGCGTAAGTACTCATCTGCGAACCCGCCGCGGCTGACCGTCACCATAGCCCCTCCTCTAGGGAGTACGGCCCATCACCAGCGCACCAGAACACATTGCACGCCGTGACCAGCCCAGGGACCAAACCAGCACATGTGCGCCAGATGACCCCGTACCCTTAGTCCCCCAGTGACGGGTCAGATCAGTGGCACCGCCGCCTACCACTTTTCGGGCGCAGAGGATAGGGAGAGCGGCCAACGCTATACCGACACTCCTCCTCTCAAGGCAAGTACACCTACCGTAACCAGTCAGCAATTAAATCCTTAAATTAGGTGCACAGGTGAGAATTCTATCACGTTATTAAGACCATGCCAAGATAGGTAGGTAGGTACGAGAATTGTATAATCCTTCTATCGACTTCGACAACGGCGACCGATCGAATGAAAATATCTCCCAACACGTGCTCTAATATGGCTCGACAGACCGAATTTTACGACCAGTAAATTTATCAACACGAAAAGGAACTTAGAGTTGGTAACTACACTATAATTACCCATGAGCTCTCCAGAGACCTTTCTAAATGGAGCCTTAGGTCCATATGTACCTGCCCAGTCTTTGTGCTCTCTTCCTAAATTTCGCTTTCACAAGATACTAGGTCGCGATAAAGCTCTGTACTAAATTCTTTGAACAATAAATAAACACTTGGTAACTACTTATTAATTACATTTTAGTTTTTGTACATCGCAGAACTCTGGGAAATATTCTAACGTTTTTTTGTTCGAATAATATAACAATAGGTGATAAAGCGTTATATGTCGAAAACGAGCTATGCTTGATATTTTTATTTGGAGAGCAAAAAATGTTTTGTTTATTTTGTATTAGGGTAAAACATAGTTAAAATACCTTGAAACTTCCACATTGCTGCATATTTTGCATAATTATTAAATTATGACCATAAACCAATTAAGGGTACACTAGTCGACGGCACGAACTATTTTGTGCGCGGGGTTAAAATGCATGTTATATCAACCGACAACACGTGCGGAAGAGATAGATGCTGTGATGAGCAGCAGGAAGCTAGTTCGCGTACGAATACACACTTTTGCAAATTTGTAGCGAAATGGATAATGATTTAGGAAGATACCGACCGCGCGAAATTTTATAAACAGAGCTTTGGCAGTCTAGATATCATGAAAAAACGACTAAATCTATCTGTTCAAAATAAAATAATTTACATTGTTGAACTACTAATCTATCCCTGTATGGAGGCCGTTTTGCAATTTTCCGTCTTCTTATGTATTTATTCGCGCCCAAAAATGCGTTAAAATTAGTGTCGAAATGTGGAACTTTCGACGCTCATAACTTTCAAATATTTTTTTTTTTTACTTTTTTGCTTCCATACAGGGCTAGATAATGATGAGACAAATTGATATCACTTTTTATTTTGAACGTACATCGTCAAACAGTGGAATAATCCCTAGACTACGTTTGTATGGAAGAATTTTCGACTAGTGTAACCTTAAGGATTGCTAGCTAAGAGGTATTCAAGAGGGATACACCAATGTAATCTTCTGTGCTAGCTACTAGAGCCATAGAGTTTGATATCTTAAGCTTGATTGAACTCTACCGTAGATTTTGCAGTCAAAGCCATATAACTGAGATGAATCTAAATCAGAAGAAAATAGGAGCAGTGGTGGCCCAGTGGTATCGGCCGCGACCAACATAGGTCATGGGTTCGAGCCCAGGCAGGCGCTTTACTTTGTGTAAATTATTTCATCACCACTGCTCTCAAAACGGTGAAGGAAAACATCGTGAGGAAACCGGCATGTCCTAGAATTAAAAATTCGAAGACATGTGACATCCACCAACCCGCACTGGGCCCGCGTGGTGAATTACGGCCCATTCCCTCTCACAGAGAGGAGGCCTGTGTCCCAGCAGTGGGAACATTCATAGGCTGATGATGTGATGTGAATCTGAATCTAGAAAAGACAGTACCGTACTGAACAGTACCGCACTACTTACAAATCTCCCTAGTGGACAAGACTCAATGACGAGTTGAACATGATGATCTACACTATTTGACTCTGCAATACGCAAGGATCCGGCCACGAAGGGCATGACATATGGAAGAAGTGAGACTTTGCCTCTGCTCAAGAGTGGCACCAGGGTAGGTTAGCACAACAGGGGCAATATGTCAGGTACTTACTAGCTCTAAAAGCCGAGTCAATATGCTTCAGTATCTTGAAGATGAAACTCTGCTGGCCCCAGAACAGTGTCAGGAGTGTCGCTGGCGCCAGGTACCGCAGCGTGGTCAGTATGGCGTCCAGGGCAACAGACCACATGCCTCGGTTCGCTTCGAACTCAGGGTACTCCGGTATCGTGAACAACCCTGGAAAGAAGAGATGGATTTTGTTAAACTTTTTTGATGCTGAAAAAGGTGTCGGGCACAAGAACGTAAGGAAATGGTAGCCAGAAAACGTCGTCGTCATAATTTTAGCCAAAGAAGTCCACTTCTGGAATGTTGTCGCCCTCGAGCATTGGCACATCGACCGCTTTTATGCTTCTCGAATCCAGGAGATGCCTGCCTTTACCAAGTCATTGGTCCACCTTATGGGAGGCCATCCAGGCAGGCAGGTATTGTCGATTGTAACTATAGGCTTCGTCTAGGCAAGCGTGATTCATCATCGCTTACCATCAGGTGAGATAAAAGCCTACTAAAAAGATTTATTATTATTTAGGTGCTATTATTACCTATGTACGAATTTCTCCCATAAGAGTCTCCAGGTTTAAAATAGAAAGCAAAGACTTTTGAGGACATATTGGGTTCCCAATTTTTTTGTTCGGAGTTTTTCCTGCCACAGTTTTCGTCTTTTAACACCTTTGGGAAATACATGGCTTCCCGTAAAGTAGTCAATAGTCGCCAAACGAGACATATTATTTAACAAAATTATGTGTAAAAGTCGCTTGTTTACAAAATTGTAATGGTGACATAAAGCTATCAACTTCTTGCGCTAATCAAAGTGAGGTGGCATTCGGTGGTTTTTTAGTGGCATAGACTGAAAAATATTCCCACAAAATTTACCACCGAGTAAATAGAGACAAAGTGCCTGTACGGCCATAACTGTCGTATTTCTGTTGGACAGCCAAACAAGCCCTTCACAACTTCGATCAACAATAACCGAATAGATAACGAGCCACGAAATGTCCCACAAAATCAATGCTGAATTCTTTCCGCGTGAATATATACTTGCTACCCTGCATTTACAATACTTATTATGAAAAACTGAACAAAGTAAAAGCTCACGTCTCAAGTGAGCTCTTATTTACCGAGACGTATTTCTTCCTCCGACCCTACATCTAGTTGGTATTGTTGATCGAAGCTTCACAATAGAAATTTTGGCAAAAATCTATCTGCCGTAAGAACTCTTTATGTCTCTCACAATATTCTGCCCATATTCTTTTTACACCTACCTGATTAATGCACGCTCTATTTTTATGTTTATGCCTAGAATATAAAAAGGTTTTCTATTTTCCGAAATATATTCTGCGTACTTAAAACGGAACTCATTAAGAAAAATGTTACTCAAAGATTCCTTGAAATCATCAAAAGAAGGACTAATTAATACCACTGCAGTTTCCTGGAAAAAACCTCCTTATTCCTTAGGTAATACTGACCAATGCTTCGCGGGTGCTGCTCACTGAAAACATTTTCCTTGTACCGTCTCACTAAGTCCTCGATGCTGTCTGACATTTTCTTTCTATATCATTGACTCCATAATTTGTGTTACTTTAATGCTATGAATGATACTTATTATTGATGTATTCGAGTATTAATTAGGTATTTCAAAGTACTTGTGTTGATTTTTGGTCGTATGTTTTTTACTAGGTACCTACCGTTTATGTTACCTACATACCTAAATTAGATCATTATTATTGCAACTAGAAAACATCACATTACAATCACACTACTATTACTAATATTATAAATGCGAAAGTTTTGATGTGTGTATGTTTGTTACTCAATTACGCTAGACCGGCTGAACGGATCTGGATGAAATTTAGGAAAAATTAATGAAAAAAAAGAAGAAATCTTTTAGCTTCTAGGCTTTTTATCTCGGGAATATTGTTCCCTCGGGGTAATTTACGACATTCACGCGGGCGAAGCCGCTGCCAGAAGCTAGTCACACTATAATCACACTAATATTATAAAAGCGAAAGTGATGTGAGTGTGTTTGTATGCTTGTTACTTCTTCACGCACATAAGGCTGAACAGATCTGGATGAAATTTGGCACAGAGATAGATTATAGTCAGGAAGAGCACATACAATACTTTTTATCCCGGGAATATGTTCCATCGGGATAATTTTCGACCTTCACGCGGGCGAAGCCGGGCTACTAGCTAGTTTTCTATAAATTTTCACTGGATCGTTGGGAGTAGTCGTACATTGTTATCGGGCTAGTCCTAACTGTCTATCAGCCGATTTTATCTGAGGAAAATTCGACAATTAGCGGCATCCCCGTCAATTTTCGGCAAACCGATTGAATTTTAGTGTACCCAATCAGCCTAATCAACCAATCGATCAATCATCTATTATGTAAATGCAGTAATTGGATTCATAGATAATTAAATAGATTGACTAGTCCTACTCATCATATTCTATGCATCATCAGCCTTTTAATGTTCCCACAACTGGGACACAGGCCTCCTCTCTGTGAGATGGAATGGGCCGTAATCCACCACGCGGGCCCGGTGCGGGTTGGATGTCACATATCTTCAATTTTTTGGGTCTAGGACGTGCCGGTTTCCTCACGATGTTTTTCCTTCACCGTTTTGAGAGCAGTGGTAATGAAATAATTTACACAAAGTAAAGCGCCTGCCTCGGTTCGAACCCACGACCTACAACTTGTAAGTCGCGGTCGTTACCACTGGGCCACCACTACTCTACTGGGCCTTCACTACTCTGAATTCTATTAAAAGCTTATAATTATGATTCTTTTTTGTTTAAATATTTTTGTGTAACAAAATACAAAAGAGTGTAGGACGTCTCACCTTAGTTTTTTCACGTAAGAGTTTTGCACTTTAGATAACAAGATGAGGCACCTAGGTGTGTTAAAAGTGAAATCATTGTGATAAGCTGGTCGTAAATACATAGGTACATAAGCAGTAAAGATGAGTAATGGATTGTATGTTACATCATTGGTAAAAAATGGCGTTTTCCACCAGGGGATGGAAAAGTAGATTACTTTATAAATACCAAGATGTTTTATGGAGAAGCAAGATTCTGCAAGAGGTATTGACTGATGAGTTCGAATCCCACTTGTTGTATAATCAAATCAAATCGAACTCAAAGAAACTATGTAATAGATGATAACAGGACACTATGTAATATCACAGATAATATAATACTAACATACAGATCCCTCATTCCATACAAAGAAACCGTGCCGACGTAACTAACGTTTTTCATCTGATTAAACCGATATTTTTTTGTAAATCGATCGCCTCGGTTCCGTTCCACGGCGATAGATAGATCACCATCTATATCCGTGGAAAGGAACGGAACGGAGACGAATGCGATCGATGTGCAAAAAATAATCAGAATAATCAGTATAGAACGTCGGCACGGTTTTTTTGTCTGGGATGAGACACCACTGGTAATAGTTACCAATTTCACGGGGTCTCATTGCTAATAAAGAAATTTTGGTTCAAATAAATCTCACTAGATGGCGCGACATGTACACACAATTCAATAGAATATAATAATTGTGTGTAAAATTAACATTTTCTGGAATTGAGCATAAAAATTTTATGTTCGTGTTTAATCAACTCTCCTAAGTACAAAATTATGGAATATTGGGTTCTTAATTCACATTTCAAAGATTATTTTGACGAATCATTTAAAATTGATGCCAGTAGATGGCGCATTTTTAAATTTCGTAGGCATTCCACCCGATTTTTTAAATTTGCATTGTAACACATTTTGGTACAAAAAGACTGTAAAAACGTGAAAAAAAATACTATAAAACGAACCTTCATTGTATTAAAAGAATTCAATATTCACGAACCTAGTAAACCCTTTTACTTGCAAGTCGCTGCTAACACCACCTATTGCCGTGAAACGGGATCGAACGCGATTGATGTACTTACAAAAATAACAAGATTAATCAGATGAAAAACGCTAGTTCGTCGGCACGGTTTCTTTGTATGGGATGAGGCATCTGTATGCTAGTATTATATTATATGTGCCAATTTGCATAATCATGCTATACTATTCTCACTGCAAGGACACATGCCTCCACTGTGTGGGAGGGACTGGGCTGTGTAATCCTCCACCCAAGCACAGTGCCTGTTGTTCGATACCTTTATATCTACGTATACGGTACGAACGAACTAGGATTCTGAGTGTCCTACTGAGTTTCGACAATTAATTATTTCGACACGGTCCAAATTTCGAAAAACAATAGTTCGACTACTCATTGCTTTGACAGAACATATATTCGAGTAGCACGATGAAAAAAAGAATCTCTTTAGTCCGTCAGTTAGAAAACCTAAAAATATTGGACACGTATTTTTTCTTTTGCCACGTAAACAAAAAAATACGACGATACAGTGCCTTGAAATATCGTGTGACGTCACGGTGTGCTACACTTTATACTGACAAAGTGACGTCACAAGCCCCCACTCCTGAACTTTGTTGCGCTTTATCTTTGTCAATTTTTATTTGATTAAGCAAAAAAAAACGGGTCCAATATTATTAGATAATCTCACTGACGGAGAGCAGTGGTGGCCCAGTGGTAACGGCCCCAACTTACGTATCGTAGGTCGTGAGTTCGAACCCAGGCAGGCG
Organism: Orthosia incerta; assembly: GCA_948252205.1. NCBI lineage: Eukaryota > Metazoa > Arthropoda > Insecta > Lepidoptera > Noctuidae > Orthosia > Orthosia incerta. Next base: position 7,142,043 of record OX411757.1, on the reverse strand, counting down.
CTTTAGTTTGTGTAAATTATTTCATCACTACTGCTCTTAAAACGGTGAAGGAAAACATCGTGAGGAAACCGGCATGTCATAGAACCAAAAATTCGAAGACGTGTGACATTCACCAACCTGCACTAGGCCCGCGTGGTAGATTAAGGGTACACTAGTCGACGGCACGAACTATTATGTGCGCGGGGTTAAAATGAATTTTATATCAACCGACAACACGTGCGGAAGAGATAGATGCTGTGATGAGCAGTAGGAAGCTAGTTCGCGTACGAATACACACTTTTGCAAATGTGAAACGAAATGGATAATGATTTAGGACGAAACCGAGCGCGCGAAATTTTATAAACAGACCTTTGGCAGTCTAGATATCATGAAAAAACGACTAAATCTATCTGTTCAAAATAAAATTATTTGCATTGTTGAACTAATAATCTATCCCTGTATGGAGGCCGTTTTGCAATTTTCTCTCTTCTTATGGTATTTATTCGCGCCCAAAAATGCGTTAAAATTAGTGTCAAAATGTGGAACTTTCGACGCTCATAACTTTCAAATATTTTTTTATTTTTATTTTTTGCTTCCATACAGGGCTAGATAATGATGAGACAAATTGATATCACTTTTTATTTTGAACGTACATCGTCAAACAGTGGAGTAATCCCTAGATTACGTATGTATAGAAGAATTTTCGACTAACCTTAAGGCCTATTACCTCTCTCACAGAGAGGATGCCTGTGTCCCACCAGTGGGAACATTATAAGGCTGATGATGATGATGATGATGACTGACGGACTAAATAGAACTATATTTTTTCTACCCAGGTAACATCCCTATTGTGTAGGGCCTTGATAATGGACCATTTTTTATGTGGGAATCTCAACTGTTTTCAATTGAAATAGAATTACAATTGGTAGGTAGTTGCAATAATTTAAAAAGTATTACATTCCACAATAAAATTCATGGATTTTAATCGCGTTATGTTCGCGGACGGTCAACTGGATAATCGAAGGTCATGTTACGGCTGAAGAATGCTGAAATGAACAGCCTCCATACTTATATACAGAGGAGGCAATCCAACTATTAAAGAATGCATTTATAATCGAACTGATAAAAAACCGGCCAAGTGCGAGTCGGACTCGCGCACGAAGGGTTCCGTACCATTATCGCAAAAAACGGCAAAAAAATCACTTTTGTTGTATAGGAGCCCCACTTAAATATTAATTTTATTCTGGTTTTAGTATTTGTTGTTATAGCGGCAACAGAAATACATGATCTGTGAAAATTTCAGCTGTCTAGTTATCACGGTTCATGAGATACAGCCTGGTGACAGATGGACAGACAGACAGACATTCAGACAGACAGACAGATGGATCGCGGAGTCTTAGTAATAGGGTCCCGTTTTTACCCTTTGGGTACGGAACCCTAAAAATAAACGAATGAAGAAGAAAAGGACTTGGTTAAGACTTATTTCATCTTTTTTCGGCTTTGATGAAGGACAAAATAATGATGATTATGAAAATACGGGCTATATTTTAAGAGCCTAGACCCTGAAGATGCCAACAATCATGATCACAAGGAGATCTAGAAACAAGTAAAATTTAAAAAAACCTCGACACATTTTTATTTCATGCTACATAATTTATCTAGTAGTAGACACGCTTCGATCGACAATCTATTGAACACCTAATTATGACACGATATCTTGCGAAAACACCCCGATTCAAACAGTAAAACGCCCATAACTTTTGAACGGCCGATTTTCATCAAGCATAAAGTCTCCTTTCAAACAAAAAAACCGGCCATGTGCGAGTCGGACTCGCGCACGAAGGTTTCCGTAACATTATCGCAAAAAACGGCAAAAAAATCACGTTTGTTGTATGGGAGCCCACACAAATATTTATTTTATTCTGTTTTTAGTATTTGTTGTTATAGAGGCAACAGACATACATTATCTGTGAAATTTTCAACTGTCTAGCTATCACGGTTCATGAGATACAGCCTGGTGACAGACAGACAGACAGACGGACCGTGAAGTCTTAGTAATAGGGTCCCGTTTATACCCTTTGGGTACGGAACCCTAAAAAAAAACTAAATCAAACTCGTTTCATCCGTTTAGGAGCTACCACAGACAGATACACACACAGGTAAACACGTCAAACTTATAACAAACACCCGTCTTTTGCCGTCGGCGGTTACATATAAAGAAAAGGTATTGGGCGTATTTGATATCCGGAATTCCGGATATAAGATACATTCTATGCCGGAAATGACATCGGCATCTTAGTAGGTAATATAGGCTATAGTCGTGACAATAAAAGAAGTCGGATTTGACAGCTATAAAAATACTTAATAATAACTAAACTTGATGCTTACGAATGATACTCGTTGATACATTAAGGGTAACATAGTAATTAATTAAGATTATGAATTTGATTGTTCAATTTCTTACGTACAAAGTTATCGCGGCATGTAAAATAAGAAACGTCCGATACTTCTAAGATTTTCACGATTATAGACATTATCATAGTTTCAGAAAAAAAGTCCAAGAAAATCAGTAATCATTAGCATTTTCCTACCTTTGTCCCATTTTACTTGGGGTCGACGCAACACATTTTTAACCGACTTTCCAAAAAGGAGGTTCTCAATTCGGATGATTATATATATTTTTTTTTATGTATGTTCGGACATAACTCCGTCATATATAAACGGATTTGCAAAATTCTTTTTTTGTTTGAAAGAAGTTTATTCCGAAATGGTCCTATTTAAATTTGGTAAAGATCTGATGAAGAACTTCGGAGATATACAACAGAATTCTTCAATAAATGACGGCAAATCTCTCGGGATTGCTGCAATCGTATGTCTGTTTATTGTTTACACCATTTAATAACATACCAACACGCCAGTATGCTCTAAACGGGTACGCAGATGTGTACAGTTCGCCCTGGTACACTCTCATTCCACCGGTTATGTTCAAGTTACATGTTATTTGGGTAACCTATTCTGGCATCACTGTGGGGGTTTTAAATACCTTACTATAGAACTTGTCACTAAAAAGTAAAAATTTAAGACTTTTTAACAAAAAAATAAAACCGACTTCTAAAGCAAAACACTTCAAATCGAAAAATAACTTTTTTCCGAAGTCGGTGTCTAAATAAACGAAATACTTACAGTAGGTACCAAAGACACCGAGTTCGGAAAAAAGTTATTTTTCGATTTGGAGTGTTTTGCTTTAGAAGTTCGTTTTATTTTTTTGTTAAACAGTTTTTAACTTCTTCCATACCGTCCTGTCCCCCGTCACGCTATCACTGACTCCCTTTTCTTTCATAACACAACCATGATGCAGTTAAAATGGTTTATATTTCTCCAATTTCAAAAGAACGCCTCTTCCAAAACAAATCACTCTTTCCTACGCAAACCACGCGTTCCGATAAAAACAAAATTAATTTAATAAACACAACACTGTTATCTACTTACTAATAATCTGTTTTATCACTATTTGCATTTTTATCACTGGCAATAATCACAGACGAAATTACGGACCGTATCAAAGGTAACGCGCGTTGACCATTACTATCAAAGTATCAACGATCCGTTTTTTATTAGCCATCTCTGTAAATATCATTTTATCTTATCTTGGCTATGAGTGTATGTCTAGAACGTTGTCATCTAAGCTGGTGTTAGGAAATTCGAGTGTTTGTTTGTGGCGAGTGAACTCTGGAACTGCTCGACCGAAACGGATAATTCTGTTCTTATAATCTGAAAGTTTCAGGCGAGTTTATGCAAAATTGGACTGGACTGTTTACTGCTTATGTGACCGTAAGAAAATGTAGATGGATATGGTAACTTTAATATTTTGGGTCTGGGTTGGTGGCTGGTGGCCAGTATTTCGTTATTTACTGAATTCAAATATAATAAAGCCGGTATTCCATATGCTCATGCTCAATTCATCTCAAACTGAAAATTGACATTTGTGATTGGTTGGCTTCCAATCCAAGATCCTATACGCCCCAAACGTTACCGAACTCTTTTGACACAAAATCTGTGGTATTGAGTAGTGTTAGCATGTACTTTGAAACTTACTCGTACTTCCTAACTTGGATTTTCGTTATCATTTACTCAATAGAGCAAGATCCCAGATGCCCCAGACGTTAAAGAATTATGAAATTATGTTATCTATGGTGAGTAACCACAGATTTTGCGTAAAAAGAATTATGTAACGTCTAGGGCATCTGGGTTCTTGCTGTATTGAGTACACATACTCGTACGTCAAACTGAAGAATCATATGCCAAACTCGAGAGTTGTGATTTGTTGGCAGTTGATTTGTAGGCCAATTTTGAGTTTGAGTCGAGTACTTGGGACTTGTTGGGAAAACCTTTAGCCATAGCACGCACTGCGATTTTTTTTCCGCGCATTCTGTGACCTATGGAAATGTATGAAGCTGCACGCACTGTGGAAAAAAAAATCGCGCTCAAATAGTACTAAAAAATTCGCGCGAATATAAATCGCAGTGCATGCTATGCCTTAATTCACCTATTAAATAAAATATGACCCTACATACTGTATAAAAGAAAATAGATTTTACTACAATTTTCTACCTTTACATCTTCACGGCTGCTTTACATAAAATTTATCTTATCAGTATTTTTGAATAGTAATTAATTACTTACATTAATTTAATTAAAACACAAGACGTAAAAGCAAAACCGTGGGAGCACTTAGTATACCGATAAAACAAAGCATATAAATGAGTCAGTGATAATGGTGTATTTTTAATCAGTAAATAAACAGAACAAGTACCTACATTATATGCGTTAATGAGATAGGATAATCTAAAGAATGTATTGCTTTAAAAAGTTGTATTTATAGAGTTGATTTCAATAGATACGGCCAGTCATGTAAATAATTCAACTTTGTAAGTTGCTCGCCATGACAGCAAATTTTCCAGCAATATTTATTAGTATATTTATAGATAGTATATAAGAAAGTATATAAATTCTTTTCTAAATACCATCTACTGGTGTGCAATAACAGCTTTGTGCAATAGTGTAGTTGAAAAAAAAAACTATTTTGACCATCAGTTAGATGATCTAAAAATATTGGACACGTATTTTTTCTTTTGCCACGTAAACAAAAAATAACAACGATGAATGAAATATCGTGTGACGTCACGGTGTGCTACACTCTATACTGACAAAAGTGACGTCACAACTGAACTTTGATGCGCTGAATTTTGTAAATTTTTATTCATTTGATAAAGCAAAAAACACGGGTTCAATATTATTTAATAATCTCACTTACGGGCTAACTAGAATTATCAGTTTTCTACTCAGGAAACATTCCTATTGTAGGTACAGTCGGCGACATTAATTGTTTATCACCTTAAGGTTACACTAGTCGAAATTTTTTCTATACAAACGTAGTCTAGGGATTATTCCACTGTTTGACGATTTACATTCAAAATAAAAAGTGATATCAACTTGTCTCATCATTATCTAGCCCAGTATGGAAGCAAAAAAGTAAGAAAAGAAAATATTTGAAAGTTATGAGCGTCGAAAGTTCCACATTTCGACACTAATTTTAACGCATTTTTGGGCGCGAATAAATACCATAAGAAGACGGAAAATTGCAAAACGGCCTCCATACGACGGGATAGATTAGTAGTTCAACAATGCAAATAATTTTATTTTGAATAGATAGATTTAGTCGTTTTTCATGATATCTAGACTGCCAAAGGTCTGTTTATAAAATTCGCGCGCCCGGTTTCGTCCTAAATCATTATCCATTTCGCTACAAATAAGCAAAAGTTTGTATTCGTATGCGAACTAGCTTCCTACTGCTCATAACAGCATCGATCTATTCCGCACGTGTTGTCGGTTGATATAAAATTCTTTTTTACCCTACGCACAAAATAGTTCGTGCTGTCGACTAGTGTACCCTTAAGGTAGAATGTCAAACGAATTAAACAACGAGGTATATTTGACTGTGTGTCTGTTAGATACTTTCTACCCAAGTATAGTTTAAATTTACTGGGAATTCGTGAAAAGTAAAGCTATTATTTTTTTGACTTTATGTATAAACGTGACCTACTATTTCTGTAATTTTTAAGTAGGTACATCTAATAATAAAAACTGAAATGTGTACACTAGGTAAATGAGATAATGTATATGTATAAGGAAGTGGGTAGGTAAATACGTAACTTTTAAATATTTACCATTATTTACATAAAGTATTCGTAAGTAGACATTAAAGTAACGACCCGAGACAGTTGGCAGAGATTATCTTGATAGAGGGCTAGAAATGCTAAAAAATTTAATATCCTACAGACATAGATGCATAATAATAATATTTTCTTTTCCATAATGCCCTTGTCCTTTGTCTTCTTACTCTTGAGGATATAATAGATTATACGTACAATCGACAAGACGTCAGTGAGAACGCTGAGAACACAAGCTGGCCCAGTGAAGTAAGGAGTTTCAATATAATAAGAGGCCAACTTAAACAAGATCTGTAACCATTGGCGTGCAGCCTGCTTTAAGTAACTAATTCATGGGATTGGGATACAATAGTACATTACTGCAGCAGCCAGCAAAAGAGGCATTGATGGACGAACGTGTAAATGTGGGCCGAGGCGGAGCTGAGGCACACATACGTAAGTCCATCAATGCCTAGTTGTGGCCAAGGCTTGTATAGTACTTTTCTCAAATAATGCGCTGAAATTAAAACTAATTAGTACCTAGAACTCATTTTGTCAAACACAATTACTTTTCAAAATCAATGACGAACAACAACAATTTTCCCCCGTGTTAAAGTGTTCATTTGTTTTTTTTTCCAATAAACAGCTTTCTATTTGCAAGCCAGTTCGAAATTTAAATAACACCTTTGATAAGTTACCTCCTTGGATGCCATGTTTCGGAGTAAAAGATCGTTCCATTTTTAAATTACACGACAGATATGAGTTTTAGATTTAATTTATTTGGCCGCTAAACACGACAGACATGGATTTTCATACAACTTTTGCCGGCCGCTGCTCGCATGTATTTGGCCAGTACATCAATTTAGATTTATCTCGAAGAAGGTTGTCAAAATAATGCTCAATTTTCCAAGCATGTTTGAGAAAACTAACTTTTTCCCATGGGTGTAATGATAACAATACCCTAACCCATGCCATCTTAATCCTTGCTTCCTCTTCATCCATACGAGTACCTATCAACATCTACCTACCTTTCCACTTTGAATGAGATTATTGATAATATCAGTGACATAAGTTACTGCAAGCAATATTTCATTATCTATATCCGTTTTATTTCACAAAGATGTTTGCATCATGCACATTATTTTATTTAGGTACCTACTCAGCACTGCCAAATTCCTCATTATTAGTAATACTCACTTACGACCTTCTCACACCAAAAAGTACGCTAGTGTCGACCAAAAGGACGTAACCGACAATTTTCACAAGATACGTTTTTCAATGCAATTTATAAGTTTGATGTAGTATGTGATATGGCTGATAAGGTACTATCGCGCCGACAAAACCTAGTTGGCACCTGTCAGATAAGATAAGATAAGATATAAGTTTATTCATTAACAGTGTGTTTATTCCGGTGATTGCATTCAATTTGGATTATTAATATCCTGCACTCTAATTGCGTAACGTGGTTGCAATTAGAATAACATTCGACAGCTGATAGATAGAGTTCAAAATAGTAAAAATGAATTAATTTAAAATAAGGATTTCTTTTCTTTGCGAGTGATTTGAGTAAAATATACCTATAATTCTTAGTAGTTATTAGTATTATAAGTATGTACATATAAACAACCGGTTTTATGATGAATAAGACATCCTGAGAAGACTATACAGGTTGGGCAGAAAATCGTGGATCAAACGAAACAGCACCATAGTTGAGGTGATTTGCAGTAATAAAATAAAAAAATCGTACTTTAGGACCTACCCCAAATATCGCCCTGTTTCGTTTGATCCACAATTTTTTGCCCACCCCGTATAGGTAAATGTTTTGTAGACTTATTCAAACAATACATTATGAAAGGAGACAATTATTTTCTTTTTGTATGGGCTCTTTTTTTGTGGTAAATCATCTAATGACTTCTTCCTCTGGAGTTTTGGCGGGATTTTTTCGAGTGAAGTTCAGCGGCTGTTAATATTATTTGCAAATTGATTCCTAGTGGATATTGTGATATAAAATTGGTGTAGTTTTGTGTCTCAACTGTCTACGCAACTGGACAATATGTGAAATCATTGACAGAAGCGATCTCAGGATAGTGGACGGAGAATTTTATTGTAGTATTGACTACCTCCGCTAAGCTTACTGGGAAGGCTGACTCAAATACAATTTGCTGCCAAATACTCCAAAAAAACATTAGAATCTGTTGCATCCGTATTCTAATGCATACTAAAGAATGTTAAAAAAAAAAAAAATAAGATTTGACTTATAAAAAAAAAAAAACTTCTTCCGCTCTGGGTGAAGCGGGTGGGCGTGTCAGACTTTTACCGACTAAATAAAACCCACCCGTGTTCCTTCAGTTGATTGTGCCCCGGGGCCGCGGTAACTCTCTTTCAAAGGACAATGGCAGAAGCCCATACATTAGTTTAGCTGAGATTAAATTCCTACGACTCTAGATGAAAAATATCTTGTTTAATTCAGGGCCATGTTCTATTTAAGTTTGTGCAAGAATTTTTGTTCAAGATTGCCGAGAATAATAGATATTCAGTCAAGAACTTTTGTAGGTTATGTCTGGGTAACTATAAATAATGTGTTTAATAGGTAATATTATTCAATTTCATGGAAGTAAAAGGGCCAATATCGCATTAGTATTTCCCTTTCCTAGTTATTTCATCATGAAATGTAAAATAATTTAAAATATACTCTTTGGAAAGAGTGTATTTATTTATTTAAGCTACTTTGACGTGTAAAAGGTTGTCGTCAACAACCAAGCTATATTTTTTTAGACTTGGATACTAGTATTTTTGCCTGTCATTAATGAATTAAAGTAAGTAATTCATTTGGGACACCTACACTTAGACATTAACTGTATTGACATTAATTTGCTCCGTTTTATTATAATAAAAAATACAATAATGATATACTTACAACAGTCACTACTTGTCACTTTTCAGAATAAGTGTAAAATGGCAACACTAAGCTAATGAGAGTGAAAGTAAAAATCAAATAACTTACATTTACAATGTTTTTTTTTTATCCGTAATGAACCAGTTATACTTTCAAAATACGTAGCCAATTATTGGAATTTCTTTCGTATTTAACTCACTTTCAGACGCTCAAATTTAAGTCAGCTACAAATTCGCCATTGTTCTTTATCCGCGACCCATGGGGAATAGGGCCACCACACCAATTGTAGCGTATAGTAATGAAATGCATGTGAGTTTCCTTATAATTTCTAGATTACAGTGGTCATATTAGCAAAACTTTATATAACCGGAATACTGTGAAAAACGACAGTCAATACATGCCTTTTTCATCTAAATAAACGTCAAAAAACGATCGTAAACGCGCTTTTTTTGTCTTATCACTTTATTTCAGTCCGGTAAGATTTTTACGTAATCTTTGGTCTGTTTATATTATAATGTAATGGCTACTTTTTAGGGTTCCGTACCCAAAGGGTAAAAACGGGACCCTATTACTGAGACTCCGCGATCCGTCCGTCTGTCTGTCTGTCCGTCTGTCACCAGGCTGTATCTCATTAACCGTGATAGCTAGACAGTTGAAATTTTCACAGATGATGTATTTCTGTTGCCGCTATAACAACAAATACTAAAAAGAGAATAAAATAAATATTTAAGAGGGGCTCCCATACAAAAAACGTGATTTTTTGGCCGTTTTTTGCGATAATGGTACGGAACCCTTCGTGCGCGAGTCCGACTCGCACTTCGCCGGTTTTTATATGTAATAAGATTAATATACATTATCATTTAGTAGTACCTAAGCCAAAAAAAAAATTCTCATTTTGAGACCAAACATTACGTTTGCTCTCAAAAAGTTTTGTATGACGGTATTTTCTACCGTTACAGCAGTCTTAAGTTTTTTAGCTTTGAATATATAATTTATTCTATTTACCAATTTATTCAAGGTATCTAATATAGTACCTATATTAGATACCTTGAATAAATGTAGTAAAGTATATGGTAAATTCGTTCCGGCAAAGTAACTGCAGCAAAACCGGGCATAGCTATTATTTTCAACTTAACCACAAAAGACAAAAGGTTCATCAAAACGAAGTTCACACCCAAATCTTCGACCCACATCCCACATTAGCATTTAGCGTCAAAATAACTGAATAAGACACCGCCCTTGATCCGAAAATCTACTTCCCAACGTATTATACACAGACAGAATACTGAGAAATTCTCAAACGTCGTGAATTGTGGCTGTAATGCAATATTATCTACCGTCACTTATCTAAGTATACCTATACCTTTTGTTTTGAAAGATTGTAGCTGTGGAATATCTAAAATATATAAATACATCATTAGCCTGTTCCCACTGCTGGGACCCAGGCCTCCTCTCTGTGAGAGGGAATGAGCCTTAATCCACCACGCGAGCCCAGTGCGGTTTGGTGGATGTCTAATGTCTTCGATTTTTTGGTTCTAGGACATGCCGGATTCCTCACGATGTTTTCCTTCACCGTTTTGAGAGCAGTTGTGATGAAATAATTTACACAAAGTGAAGCGTGTGCCTGGGTTCGAACCCACGATCCACAACTTATAAGTCGCAGCCGATACCACTGGGCCACCACTGCTATACATTACTACATTATTACAACAACTATAATTTACACCTATTGTTTTGTTTATTGAATTTATTAGCGTGCCGATACCCTATTCGTAAGCCGTGTTTTTAAGGCAAATCGGAATTTGTTCTTGAAGTATTTTTTTTATTCTCTGTTACTCTGTTTAGAATAGAATAGAAACACATTTATTCGACACAGATACAACACAACAGTAACAAACATAAAGGACAGTAAAGAAGTACAAAGACAAATTGCGCTGATCGTGCCCATACCGAAAGGGTTACCAACTCAGCAGCAGCATCAAACACCCTGCATTGGTTTTCGGTTGGCACCCTGCAGTGACACACAGACGTGGGTAACAGAATAAAATATAATAGATACCTAATTTGATATGAATGATACAATATAAGGATGTGTAAAATGCGTAAATAAATAATGTACAATGAAATAATAGAAGAATAAGTGTACAGTGAGCTACAATGTGTTGGTTGCGGTTGTGTTGTGTCGAATAAATGTGTTCCTCTTCTATTCCAATCTATTGGTTTGTTGACTTGATGTAAGAGTTGCGGTAACAGCCGCTGACTTATGTATTCAGGCAATTGTTTTTGATAGAGTGGGAGACAGTCTCAGGCAAAGACCTTCCATTTTTTCAGATGTTCAAGCTTTGGGAACGGTAGATGATATGCAATGGCCATGCTTTCTGCTATATTTATGATGGGTTTGGTGAAACCGTTATTGAAGGTTTTTGTAATGTACAATTTAAAGTCTGTTGGAAAGTTGATAGAGAATACGACATTAATTTCTCTAAAATTTGAAACTAATTCATAATTATTTATAGGTACTTTGAACTAAGAAAAGTAGGTCCTACAAAAAATATATCTATCTATCTATATATATAAAATAAAAAACTTTTTACAAAAAAAATCTACCGACTTCCAAATAAGAAAACTACAAAGTGAAAAATGTCTTTCGTAGGTACCATTTTTTTGCGTTATGGACATCGACTTCCAAAAATAAAGTTATTTTTCACTTTGTAGTTTTCTTATTTGGAAGTCGGTAGTATTTATTTGTAATTTATTTTTTTATTTTTCACTTTTTAGTTGTACCTACCTAATAGGCAAGTTGTTTAGTAAGTTTCCTATAACGCCAGAATAGATTACCCGAATATCATGAAACTTGAACAAAGCCAATCAAATGAGAGATCAGCTTACCCCTTAAGAGCGTACTGGCGTGATGTTATGTTATGAAATGGTATAAACAATAAACAGACTTGCGATTGCAGCAGTCCCGAGAAATTTGCCGTTATTTATTGAAGAGTTCTGTTGTATATCTTCGAAGTTCTTCATCAGATCTTCACCAAATTAAAATGTGACCAATTTCGGAACATACTCTTTCAAACAAAAAAAGAATTTTCAAAATCGGTCTACAATTGACGGAGATATGGGTGAAAATAAACAAAAAAAAAAAAACATACAAGAAGTCGAACATAGAACCTACTCCTTTTTTGAAAGTCGATTAAAAAGAGAAAGTATAGTATGTATGATCCTTATAGACTCCAAAACGGCTGGACCGATTTTAATGACATTTAAAGACAATCTTTTGATTGACCCAGAGGATAATCCTGTGAAGTTTGGCGATTAGCGCATTTTTTTTTTAACTTGAACGCGGGCGAAGCCGCTGGTAGTAGCTAGTATACTATATATAGAATATACTACTACTACTTGTAATATATTTCTAAAGATAAACTTGTCCTAAATAAAGAGAACTGAACAAAACCTTCCAGCATCTGTTACCTTGTACATTCAGCCAGAAGGCCGTATGACATACAAATATGAGATAAAATATTTCATGGTAGTTATTTTGAACCTTATATCAATGGAGTAAGGATCATGGTGTTTTATGATGAGTCAGAAACGATAAAATCATGAGATAATGTCGAAAGATGAATGATTGTATTTTATGTAATAAGTATTGGAAATCACATGCTTTTCAGTTTCAGGGTTTGAATTCACATGACGACTAAATCATAGACAAATCATAGACTAGTTCCTAGAATATTTTTTTATCACACTAATAATATCAATTGTTTAATTTATATTATTACTAGCTGCCCCACGCGGCTTCGCTCCCGTCAACTGCCAACCTACCTACCCTACCCTAACTACCCTACATACATGAATGTTGCGTAACTTTAACCGCTTACGCAGCGCACGCAACGGAAGCTCTCAAAAAGGAATAATTTTGCAACATTTTTCATTTATGCTCCGCTCCTATTGGTCGTAGCGTGATGTTATATATAGCCTATAACCTTCCTCGATAAATGGATTATCCAACACAAAAATTATTTTTCAATTCCAACCAGTAGTTCCTGAGATTAGCGCGTTCAAACAAACAAACTCTTCAGCTTTATAATATTATATTATAGTAGGTATCGATTTATTTATTATTTTATTTAAATTAAGTACAACCAGAAATGCATACTTACACCAAAAAATACATGTTATAGTGCTCATATTTTTACATTTTGTCATCATCATCAGCCTTTTAATGTTCCCACTGCTGGGATATAGGCCTCCTCTCTGTGAAAGGGAACATTTTATAGTATAATGCTTAATTTAAGGGTTAATTTAAGGCTGCCACGGCATGCATACAAACATAGGAGTAGGAAATGCATAAACAGTTATAAAATAGATTTTACTTATTTAGATAGATTGTTAAATAAATACAGTTTATTGTAACATAAATCCGACATAAAAATACAAATAAAAATTAAATAATGAATGCTGGTTTTGTTCGATTAATTCAATCAATTTTGTTCGACGTTGTGACAACCAACGCAAAAAGAAAAGAAAAGATTTAAAGAAATAAATTATCAATTATTTATTAAGCCAGTGCCGGTATTAATTTCTAAAATAATTAATTAATGATGGTTGTTTGTGGATGGACAGTAATAAATTGGGGATGGGGCAGGAGTAAAAAGAAAAAGAATTATGGATTAGACAACCTGCTTTAAATATCGTATTTTATGTATAATTGCTCCTAACATTTAATTTTTTTTAAACTGCATATACTATAATAATAAAAAAATCTATAATACTACTATAATATATATATATATACTATAATAATAATATATATACTACTATAATAAAAATATATAGCTATACCAATGTGAATATTGACATGTGCATGATAATACAAATACAATTATATTATTATATATTATTATATTATTATCTCCTTTATTCAACTCTTTTCTTATCAATTACATTTTTAAATATTTTTACAAAACACAAAAATAGAAAAACATTTAAAAATATAAAAAATAGAGGCCCACCGGTATCGGGAACAGGGTCCAAGCTACCGGCGGTCAGGGCTCCAGAGAGAGGAACCTCCTAACAATGCGAGCCGTGTCCAGCAATATTATTATTATACTTTCAATCATCTCATTATTTACAACACAAACTGTTGTTCTCATACTCAAAAGAAACTTCTGTATTTTTTTTTACTACAACCTTTCGTTGTAGTCACATTTTATAAATAAACGGAATCAAAGTCCAACCAAAACCTTATCAATTTAGCAATATTTTTTATTGTTATTTTAACCTTGGTACTAATTAAATTATATTGTGCATTTTCCCAACGCCTCTTATCAGAAATAATGTATGTCATTAGCGGTTTGTTTGATAACATTTTAATTTTAAATTGTGTGTTTTTTTTATTCATGTTTTTTCATTAAAAATATGTCATTTATCAACTGGTTTAAGAAGAAATGTACATGAAATTTTCTGATCTTTAAGGTATGATTTATTGGTGAAATAAAAAAAAAACATAAAAATGACCATTGTTTACAATTTTCCAAACAGAAATCTTGATACTTATCATAAAAGAAAAAGTGCGCCGACTTTTCTATTTATAATATAAAATAAGAAGTTAATTGCCTACTGTAGTCACTTTGCGTAAAATCAGATATTGCCCATTATGGGCGAGCGAGCCGTGAGACTGTTAATGAGTGCATGACCATTTCAAGTAGACCGGACTTTGTTGGAGAAGAAGATATTGTTTTATTGGGACAAGTCCGCCACACCATTCAAAACAACCACTAGAAAAGCGCCGATACAATAAATACGATTCAACTGTCTTAGATGCCGCAAATGAATTAAACAAAAGAATAAGACATGTTTTGTCAAAGCCAAAAAAAATATGATTAGGACAAAATACTGGTGGTGACTTAGTTGGAGAAGAGTAGAGAAGAACTTGTAGCCCCTTGTATTAAAGGTGAATTCAAATAACTGAAAAGGGGCTTTGTACTCGTCATTTACAAAACAACTTTTACTTAGAAAGTATGAGGAACTGTTCTGGAAACCGCGTAAAAAGTCAGCTGATTCGCAACTGACCTCCATTGACATTCGCATAAGTCCTTTATAGTATTTAAATTTTGGTCGGAAACCGTTTTTTTAGCACAAGTTATAACTTATTTTTATAAGCATACTACAATTGAAGTAGATCCCTACGTGTATTAATTTCCTGTCGTACTATATAGAATCTATAATAGCTAACTAGATAGATTCGTTTGATAGATGTAGAAGCTCCTAACATTTTCCTTTCACTTCATCATCTGTTAGTACATGAACCTTTTAAGTTCCCCCAGTTTTTAGTTACAATAGGTAAATAATGCTATCGTTTGTTTTCATAAAGAATCTTTAGTTAAATAAGAAATTGTTTATAAAAAGTAATGACCCGTCATATTGTCTACAATGAGCATAAAACACATTGTGTATGTTTTGCAGTGATTCGTTTCGGTACATAACCATTTAATTTACATAAATTATGTGGCACTATGCGCAAAATTTAGAAAAAAAACCTGAACTTTATGCTGTTTTATGTAACACACGCTGTTTATTTAACACTTCTAATATGCTAATACTTTCACTGGAATTTTATGTATTTTTTTTTTGTGGAGAATAACGGAGAATACGACCAAAAATCAACACACACTGTAAAACAAGTATCAAAACTTGTTGTTTTAAGTTTTTATTTGTTTTTTTTTTTACACTGAACACCTTTTCACGCTTGTAGAAAGAACACTGACGGAGGTGTTCTAAAATAATCACTATCAATTGTTTTATATCAGTAGGCAGAGTACAGACGAGGCGACACTTGCACAATGAGATAACACGACTTTGTTGACTCTTCAATAAATACTTCCTTAGGAATTTAAACAAGTAAGATTAGTACCTACTAGCTTTTTCCTGCGGCTTCGTCCCCTAACCTATTCTACAGGAACCGTACTTTGGGACAAATTTAGCCCAGCAGTAGTTCATAGATTACTATAAATGATGCGGCAATCCGCTGTATGTACGAGCAATAGGACCGATAGTTGTAGCGACACTTGGGGGAGGCCTATATCCAGCTGTGGACGTCTTCCGGCTGAAATGATGACAATCAATGACAGAGTTTTCAGAGATTACCTGCTCAAACAAACAACTTTACTTCTTTGTAATGTAAGTTTAGATAGTTACTTAGCCTAGATTAAAAGGTGTGTAAGGCCGGGACTCCACCAAAGCGGAGATGTGCGGAGAAGTCCAAAGCGGAGACGAAAGATGTGTGAATAACGAAATTCTATTGGTTGGTTCCGCACATCTCCGCACATCTCCGCTTTGGTGGAGTCCCGGCCTAACAGAGCCTTCGTAAGTGGTGATAAGTGAAGTATGTCTGGCACACCCTGACTGACTAATACTCAAACTTCATATATTTTCGTGAGATTTTACTCGTACTATGCGAAAACTAGTGGCATATAAAAAGGTTTTTATTGGTTCTAATTATTATTGTTTGACATATACCTACTTAAATTTCCTATCAATAATTAATTAAAACATGTAAAAGGTGTCTGCCATTATGATATTTTTTAACAAGATACCTAAATTACCGAATAGATTTTTATAGACAGAGAATTCTTAGCAGAGAAGTGATTACATTTTGTTACGGAGAACTTATTTCAATACAAGTCAAGTGTCAAGTCGGTAGAGTCACAGTATACCGACCGATAGTTATTGTTTAAAAAAAGGTTACCTGCTCTTTGTTTCCGTAAACTATCACAAATTAGAAATATAATAAAAAGCATTGTGAAGTTAAATCAAGACATTAACCAAGACATAAAACATGTTTAAAAACACGGAAAAAATTACTTTGTTCGAGTAATTTTGTCTGTTAACACATATCAAGATGAATACAATAATTAAAAACTGATGGTTACCTATAGTTACAAAAGTGAGCGCTTTGTTTTTGTTATTTTGTTCACAAATGAGAGATCATTTTTCGTCATAGCGATGGATGAAAATATTATTCGTGTGAGTTGGTATGATGGAACTGTTGAAAACAAAGTAATTAAAGGAACGAAAACTATTTGTAATGCATTGTTGAATTGTTATTGTTAAAGCTTGTACAAATACTGAAGAATAATGAATTGATACACTTAATGAAATCTTGAATTCATTTAATCACTGACAGAAAATTGTCACACATAATTAGGGCGGGTTTCTGAATTGATTAACGCGTCAAATGCTAAATTTAGACAGGTTTCAGGCTAAATTATTATACAAATACTTAATTCAGAAATTGGGGGTTAACCGTTTAACTAACGAAGATGACCTAAATCTAAGCAAGCGTACCTATTCGAAAATGTAAAGGGGTAAATGTACAATATGTCCAGGGGGGTGACCAAGCACTTAGATTAAGTTTTTTTTGAGTGTGTGCAAGGGACAGATGTATATGACTTGTATACATCTGTACCTTACGCACACTCAAAATAACCTTACTCTAAGAATTTATGGTCAGTCCCTTGTTGTCTGTTCACTTGAGGGCCTTATGACTGTGTCAGCGGATGGTGTACATCATCATCACCATCATTTCAGCCGAAAGACGTCCACTGCTGGACATAGGCTTCCCCCAAGCGTCGCCCCACTGATCGGTTCTGTGCATTTCGCAACCACCGGACTCCCGCAGCCTTCACTCCACCTAGAGGGTGGCCTTCCAACGCTGCGTCTTCTAGTACGTTTCGGCCCCAACGGCCATCCGTTCTGCGAGCAATGTGCCCTGCCCACTGACACTTAAGTTTGGCGATTCTTCGCGCTAAGTCGGTAACTTTGGTTGTCTTGCGGATGTCTTCATTTCTGATTCGATCACGCAAGGAAACTCCGAGAATAGCTCTTTCCATTGCCCTTTAAGCCTTCTGATGAGGCCTATTGTGAGCGACCACGTCTCTGTCCCGTAAGTAATCGCTGGCAACACACACTGGTCATAGACTTTCGCCTTGAGACACTGTGATAAGTTGGAGGGCGTTGCCGTGGCTGAATTCTGGGCCAGGCAAGGCATTTAACTAAAAAGAGTCTGTTTGTCATCGACACGCTAAGAAGAAGAAGTGGTAAATAAGGGATTCTACAGACGTTCGTAATTTGGAGAATCTTATCGGGCATAAGGCTTGTGATAAATAATGAAATTAATTAAAGGTACAGCCTAATTAATAGAACTAAACACCTAGATAATGAAGCGTAAAATTCGTATTTCATCTTAACCCATGAATTATTCATCTCGGTATTATTCTCATTCAATTAAGTACCTATTTACCTCCCCACATACTTCGGCTTACAGAAATAATAACCGACGCGTATTCAATAATTTACGAATACCTACTTGTTAATTAGTCTTACAGTAAATTGAGACAGAGTAAACGTGGGTTATATATTCAGACTATTCGAAATATTCCCCGAAGATTCTGAGAATTTATAAATTTTCTAAATGTTTAGAAACAATCCTACTACTAGGTGTTATACACGTGGCAGTTTATGGGGATGGACGGATAGATGTTTGTTACTCTTTCACGCTAAAGCTACTGAACAATTTTGATAAAAATTTACAGAAATAACAGCTTATACATAAGAATAACACATAATTAGGCTATAATTTATCGCTCTTCCCGGTGGGTGCCCACATTGTCGAGGCGGGGGGCTCGGTAACCGATGCTGGTCACCCACGGTAAAGCGAAGAGGAACCCGAGGAGCCGCTATTCAGGGATTTTACTGATTAAGCCGATGACGTAGCGGCCAACAAATAGGTTGCGGTTCCGCTTGGTAACAGAGGCAACATCGCAACTGAGGCAGGGCGCGATGTCGTATGGAGCGTCCCAGGTCCCATACGATATTGCGGCTGAAGGTTGGAGGCCGCGGCGGGAGAGGAGTGCCGGATTTGCGGTGCGCCGCTCTTCCTAACGCGTGCCGGTGTTCCCGCTTTATGCGGCACAGGAGGGCACCGTGGAGTTTTAGTGGGTTGGAGTCCCACAAAACTGCGATATATCCCCACATAATCATCCTTTTAACGTTTCTACTACTGGTAAACAGGCCTCCTCTATGTGAGATAGGGAAGGGCCACAATCCACCACGCGGGCCCAGTGCGAGTTGGTAGATGTCACAATGTCTGGGAATTTTCGGTTCCAGGATACCTCACGATGTTTCCCTTTACCGGTTTTAGAGATTTTTTAGAGAAACAATTATGTTCCAATATTTATATGACAATACAGCAACAAGCTGTTATCTTTGAGAATATGATTTTAGTAAGAGATTTGAAGGTCTGAATATGTTGGTAGGCTCCTATATGTAGACAGGCAGGTTTGTACGTGTATGTGTTTTTGCCAGTGAAATTTCACTGTTAGATAAACCTGCGTAATTATGAAGAAGATTGAAGAATCTGCTTAATTGTTCAATACGATGACTTGAAGAGTTTGGATAAATTCACTATTGTAGATAGCATAACCAGTTCTTTTTCTCGTGACGAAACTATAAGCCTATTTTATCCAACCAGTACCTAGCGGCCTGGATAGCACTAACTAATTAGCAAAAAAAAAAACACACTATCATTGAGCTCTACACAAAGTGACGTTTTATTGACGACGACGCTTGAAGTCCAAAACGTTTGCGATTGTTTATAGAACAACGCGAAGGCGGATGAATCGTAACAAAATGACTCTTATTTCGACATCGTAAATGTCACGTAGCTCGCATTCGTGAGATAGAACAATATAACTATACCTATGTGAAATTTCAGTAGTGCATGTCAATGCACTCCATTTTAGACTTCGCACTATACGTTATCGCTGATAGTATTTTAAAGTCAAAGTCAAATTCTTGAACGTCAATAATTTAAATTTAATAGTAATAACAATTGATTCCATCGTCCATTCGGGAAATTAGCTTGTTATGGAGAAGAACGGACAAAAAAACTGAACACTAAAGTCACTTTGTCTATCCTCTCATCACTATCAAAATACAAGATAATACAAACTCCGGCGATAGTTCCCGATAAAATGTTGCCACGTTTGTACACAACCTTATCTACTGCAATGAGACAAAGATCAATCGGTATGCAAGACTCGACACGGTTCTTGAACGTTGCAAAAATATTACTTAATTTGATTGAAAATATGTTAGCGTGTTTAATAAGTTGTAACTTATGTTATGTAACTTGGAAGTTGGTGGTTAACATATCAACATATTGCCTGTGCAATAATGGTATGTGTGAAAGGACATGCCCGTAGGCTCTTTCAATGGTTGGTCTGGCATAGATTGATGAGTGTTAATTGAGTTCAGTTACGTGCAATTGAGCAGGCCTGTTCAGGTGTAGACTTCTGATAATAGCTGAATATTGACCCAGTGGTAATGGCCCGATTTACATGTCGTAGCCTCGTAGGTTTGAACTCAGACAAGGGGGTGACCATAAGCTCTTAGAGCGGTATCAATTTGAGATCGAATAAGGGACAGATGTATCTGACTTGTATACATCTGTCACTTACTCGATATCAAATTGATACTGCTCTAAGATCTTATGGTCACCCCCCTGGTGCTTTACTTTGTATGTGCCAAATACAATCATGATTGTCATGACCTTAGTGAATGTTCTTGCCTTTAGGGTCTTTCTATGTAAGATATCCTTTGATATTGATATGTCATAACTTCATAAGACTTAAATTATGTACAGCAAATTTCAAAGCGAGATAGACGCGGGAGCAGACGCGCGTGGCGTGCGCTTTGCGGGCGCGTGTCGTCTGAACATGCCATTTTGAGTTTATTATAACAGATGAACGATAGGCAACTGAATAACTCACGTATGTGTAATAAATATCTACTACAATACAGATAAAAAGCTACTGTTCAATTGCATTGATAATATACAAGGAAATAACCCAAATCTAATCTATTTTACCGTTTTAACCTGCACTCTCATGTGTCACATTAAAACAAGTCGTCATTAAAACAATAGCCAATCTGTATTATTTAACAACAGAATCTAACTAAAATGTTATGGATTAATAAACAATTTATAAACTAAGTAATAATAATAATATTGTGCAAGCGCTTATGAAAAGCGGTGAGGGGAAGAACTCACTGCACATGAAAAACTTCGTCCATGCAGTCCAGAACGCTAGCTCCATTGCCACGTTGAATGGCAATGCCGATTTTTTGGTCAAAGGCAAGGCCAGCCCTCTGTCCACGAAGAGAGTCGACTAAATACTTAATTGTCCGAAAATTTGATTATCTCTCGAACCATTATTGCCCTAAATGCTTCAGTCCCAAGCCAAGTGGTCAAGCGCAGATTTATTTTCGTTGGATCCCACTTTTGAATCCCACTTTAATATTTTTGGCGTTGGATCCCACAAAACATTATTATGTATTTCCGCTGGATCCCAAATTTAAAAAATGCAAGAGAATTACGTTTTACTGTCGTTGAATCCCAAAAACTATTTCCGTTGGATCCCAAACGCTTTAAAAAATCTCAATGCGGGTACTTTCAACAACAAAATTGTTTATAATACAATGAGATTATATTTTATACTAGCTGTCCCACGCGGCTTCGCTCCCGTCAACTGGCTACCTACCTAAAAAATAAAGGGGATTCAATGGGTATAGCAAATGGGATCCATCGCCAATACCTAAAAAATGGGATCTAAAAGTGGGATCCATCGAAATTAAATCCAAGCGCAAGCCTATAGATAATAATAAAAAAACCAAAAGGCAAAAGGGTTTTGACCCCATCAATCGACCAATCACATAGACGAAAATCCACAGCGCGTGGATTTTCGTCTTTCATATCGCATGTGATTGGTCGATAGATGGAGTTAAAACTCTTTGCCTTACCGAATTCACTTACGCAATTAGGCTGACATAATATTCCAATAAGATGAATATGATTGCGTTGTTTCAGGTTTTTAGCATCAAACAATACATAATTAAAAAAATATACCCAATAATTTTAAACGTTTCGTTTTCCAAAACTGTTAAACCGATTATTTACCGTTAACAAATATAATAAGATGTTTGCTCTCCATGGTATGTTTATTTTACCTTCACTAGAAAAGGTTCGCATAACAGGGAAAATTCCGGGAAAAACCACTGAATTTCGACACAAAATAATTCGCGGAATCCATTTATTTTGGTTTGGCACACACATATGGGTACAGTAAACTGCGCGTCAGTGGTAACAAAACTAGAATAAGCTGGAAACTGGGTAAACTGGGTACTACTCCAGGCCAGCTCACGGTCATACCAACAGCGTTTGGTTGACCATACCCTGGCTGTGTCCTTCACAGAATGGATCTATATATATCTATCTCTATATAAAGATTTTTGTTGAAGCGCATCATTTAATAATGGTTGAATAGAATTGGCATTTTTTGTTATAAAATGTTTTTTATAGTTTTTAAGCAAAAATACTTGCAACAATCTTCCAGAAAAACTCGGGGACTGCCGCGGTAAAGCTATTGCATAGCATTTTTTATCAACTTATGCAATTATAATTATTTATTTATTTTTATTTATGCAGTAATTTTTTTTTAAATATCGTATATCAAAATGAAACTTCTATAAAATCGCGCAACAAACCCCTCCTGCCCCTCCCCCCTTCCCCCCCACCCCTCACCCGCTCACACACTCGGAATCCATTGCTTGTATTCGTCCGATTTCGGAGCAGCTCGTCTCGATCCGTGTGAGATTCGGGGGTGTTAGTTTTTATTTTCGTTACGGAATTTCTTGATTCGGTCGCCGCACTCAAAGCCCGTGATAAAAGCTATGCAATAGCTTTAACATTTCGTGAAAAATGTAACCACTGTTTTCTATGGGATTTTGTATGAACTCAGACTTTTGGAAGGGCAACGTCTGTCGGGAAAATTATAAATTACTCAAAATATGTCTAAAGTCGTCTAGAATCTAGCTACCTACGCACTGTCAGACGAATTAACCGAGTCGGTTGTATTGTGAGTGACAAATGGAGGCAGTTTCAACATAAGCGCTTAATCTTGACTGATATAAGCCCTGAACACACGTGGCTACGAAACTGGACTACAAACTCGTACTGAGTCTCATCCGGAGTTTGTCTATGGTTTTGTAAAGGGTATCTAATTGTATAACAGGTCACATCACAGAACAAAAAAAACGCCTAGGTCACATACTCATGCCTGGATTTGCACAAAAGTAAACACGATACAGGCACGATAATCGGGTATTCGGGTTTTACCATCGACAAAAATGTCGAACACTCTATGATTTTTTGAAAATCTTTCTGTAGTGCTCAATTTCTATAAAGGTATAAACAGAACTCACACAAGCTTGAGGCGCATATAATCCTCACAGTAGCTGATTTTAAAATGAGAATCACGTATAAACGGCTGGTCGTAATTTAAAAAAATAATACATATTTAACATTAGACCATATTCTTAATAATTTGATCTACGAAAATTTTGGGTTTTATTCGTATATCTTAATGTAATTAATTTGTAAAGTTATGTTTAACACGGAAAAAAACGACAATCGCACCATAACCGCCGGGCGTATTTTAATGAAATTTTCACCATCTCAAAGACAACAAAATTGGATTATATACATTTTGATCTAAGGCTTTTTTTTTCGTTCGCTCGGGTGTGAAACGAGTGCGCGTTTTGTTGCTTTAAGGTTGTTGGCCACTGTCGTCGTCTTAAATCACTAATAGGTATATAAGTGACCGAAGCACACAAGTCATGTATGGCGAAGCGTTTTGGACAAGACGACTTGTGTGTTCTATATTGAACTCTTGTCTCTATGGGTATGGAATTCTTTCGCAGAATTTTAATTATTTAGCTAGATCCAGTTCTTCAGGCTGTGCGGTGTCTTACAGTAAAGGAATTTAAGATTTTTATTAAGAAGATGTTTTCGTAGATCGGAAAATATGTGGCAGATGAAACAAATTGGCAATCACAGTTAGCAAACAGTAATTTAATTAGCCACAGAGTTCATTGACCTGAAGTTAAGACAGTTCGATCTAATGTTTATTGATTTAAATCAAGAATGTCTAAATGCTTTGACGAATCAAGGCAACAGTGGCAATTCGTCACAAGACATGCGGAAATTATCGTCACAGCACAAAAATACAGTGTGAAAATATTTTTTAAATCTTCAAAGCTGATGTAAAATTCGAATAAAAGAAATGAATGAGCCGAATCAACATCGTTTTCATTCGTTTTCGAAAACACTCGTCCTACTTTCTCTGAAATAAAATTTTTATGCATGACTGCAACGCGATACTTGTTTATAATACTGGTTGATTTGATTGCTTGAAAAATTAAAACAAGCATGTATCGGAGTTCCTTTGAATTTTTGGTTGGGAAGCAGAATTTTTATTTTACAAGCTTTTAATTAACTTGCAATGTATGTATGTAAGTGTGTTCGGGTCAAATCTTGCAACTGAATTATAAAGCAGTTATCCTCCACCGAATAAGATGAAATTTTGCATACACGTTAGGTTGGATGACAATACATGGTTAGCTAAGTGACGTCATTCTAAATCCAATATGGCAGACGCCCCAAGCTGGCGGACTAGTTATTTTTTGTGCACTGCTATGATATGGATATCAAATGAAATGGTTTCCTGAGAAGAATACGAATAAAGATTTTTTTTAAAGATTTTTAATGAATTATTTAAAAAAAAAATAACGTTGGTTCAGATTTCCCGAAGTATTCCGTTTACTTACTTTACGCTCGGCTAGATTTACTATAACAAGTATATGTAATAGGAGGTAAACCTATCATTAAACATAAATATATGATGGTCGGCTTGCTCTCATAGAGAATTATGGAATAGCTCCACCGGGGATCGGATCCATGTCCTATGCTTTCTCCTAACCTCCAACCTATATTTTTTGCATACACACTAGCATATAGATGCCTCATCCCATACAAAGAAACCGTGCCGACGTAACTGGCGTTTTTCGTCAAATTAAGGTTACACTAGTCGAAAATTCTTCCATACAAACGTAGTCTAGGGATTATTCCACTGTTTGACGATGTACGTTCAAAATAAAAAGTGATATCAATTTGTCTCATCATTATCTAGCCCTGTATGAAGCAAAAAAGTAAAAAAAAGAAAATATTTGAAAGTTATGAGCGTCGAAAGTTCCACGTTTTGACACTAATTTTAACGCATTTTTGGGCGCAAATGAATACCATAAGTAGACGGCAAATTGCAAAACGGCCTCCATATTAGTAGTTCAACAATGAAAATAATTTTATTTTGAACAGATAGATTTAGTCGTTTTTTCATGATATCTAGACTGCCAAAGGCCTGTTTATAAAATTTCGCGCGCTCGGTTTCGTCCTAAATCATTATCCATTTCCCATTTCGCTACAAATTTGCAAAAGTGTGTATTCGTACGCGAACTAGCTTCCTACTGCTCATCACAGCATATATCTCTTCCGTACGTGTTGTCGGTTGATATAAAATGCATTTTAACCCCGCGTACAAAATAGTTCGTGCCGTCGACTAGTGTACCCTTAAGACGATTATTTTTATAAGTACTTCGATCGCGTTCGGTTCCGTTCCACGGCTATAGATGGTGTTAGCAGCAACTTTCAAGTAAAAGGGCTTTCTCGGTTCTTGATAATTTTTTCTTTAAATACAGTGACGATTTTTTGATAGTATTTTTTGCACGTTTTTACAGTTTTATTGTACAAAAATGTGTTACAATAAAAAATTATAAAATCGAGTGCCGTGCCTCAGAAATTTAAAATCGCGCCATCTATTGGAATACATTTTAAATGGTTCGTTCAAATAACCTATGAAATGTGAATTAAGAGCCCAATATTCCATAATTTTGTGCTTAGGAGAGTTGATTAAAAAAGAACATACGATTTTTATGATCAATTCTAGAAAATTTTAATTTTACACACATATCAATAACAAAAAGATGCATATCGCGCCATCTAGTGACATTTATTTGAACCGAATTTTCTATGTTAGCACTGGGACACCGCGGCCTACAGATAGTTTTTCCGGGTCTGGCTGTATGTGAACCTGAGTTTAAATGTTTTTAAACGGACCCACGATACAGGACAAATTCCTAGTGACAAAGTAAAAAATAAAAATAAACACGTAGATAATATTGAGAAAAAATTAAACAACTGAATAACAAAATATGACGTCATAGTTCTAATTACAGGGGCTCTTAAATAAACAAGCAATTAGTGTCCAAGTTGTGCTACTTCATCATTTCTAAAAATAACATTGGACCTGAAAAACAACAATGATACGGTGGAAAATGAAGTCTGCAA
Source organism: Orthosia incerta (assembly GCA_948252205.1). Lineage (NCBI taxonomy): Eukaryota > Metazoa > Arthropoda > Insecta > Lepidoptera > Noctuidae > Orthosia > Orthosia incerta. Next base: position 7,115,654 of record OX411757.1, on the reverse strand, counting down.
TTTATTATTTAACCACTTTCAGTATGTTCTTTGAAACATGGTAACCGTATAGTCAATACATTTAATAAATCTGTAGAAAAGTCGTTTTTGTACACCGAAAATATTTCCAAAAAAAATTGCCAGGGTGTTAAAGGATAACCAACTGAACCCATTTCCAGCATTTTTGTCTGTTTATCTGTTACGTTGTGCACGCATCACGTAAAATGTACGAAACCAATGCAGATAACTTTTATACATATTAAATTTTTTGCTTAACTTGAAGTATTACTTAGTTTTTAACCGACTTTCGAAAAAGGAGGAGGTTCTATGTTCGACTTCTTGTATGTTTTTTTATGTATGTTCACCGATATCTCCGTCAATTGTGGACCGATTTCGAAAATTATTTTTTTGTTTGAAAGAGTATGTTTCGGAATTGGTCCCATTTTAATTTGGTGAAGATCTGATGACGAACTTCGAAGATATACAACAGAACTCTTCAATAAATAACGGCAAATCTCTCGGGACTGCTGCAATCGCATGTCTGTTTATTGTTTATACTATTTCATAACATAACATCACGCCAGTACGCTCTTAAGGGGTAAGCAGATCTCTCATTTGATCAGTTTTGTTCAAGTTTCATGATATTCGGGTAATCTATTCTGGCGTTATAGGAAACTTACTAAACAACTTGCTTATTAGGTAGGTACAACTGAAAAGTGAAAAACAAAAAAACCTTTTTACAAAAAAATACTACCGACTTCCAGAAAACTACAAAGTGAAAAATAACGTTATTTTTGGAAGTCGGTATCCATAACGCAAAAAAATGGTACCTACGAAAGACACCGACTTCCAAAAATAACGTTATTTTTCACTTTGTAGTTTTCTGGAAGTCGGTAGTATTTTTTTGTAAAAAAGTTTTTTTTTGTTTCATTGCAATCGGTTCACTATTGGTTCGGTGTTCAAGAAGTAAAATATCACAACACACGCAATTCAGAAACACGGATAGTTCAGCTCCTTCGATAGGCGTTGTGTATTTGACGTCTTTTCCTGAATGGCGGTCTTAAGTAAGATTTTCCACGGAAGATAGACCATAGAAAAAATCATGGTAGGTAGGGTAGGTAGCAAGATAAGTAAGGTACGCATGTAGGTAAGTAGGGTAGGTAGGTAGATCTAGGTAAATAGGGTAGGGTAGGCAGTTCACGGGAAAACCTTCTAAAAAATCCGACAAAAAATTCTCGTCGTCCCACAAGAATTTAGCAATTCTTTCGGAAAACTTGTCTTTGAAACTCAGTGGCAGTGATGGTGAACCTATGGCACGTGTCCCAGTGGTGGGTGGGTAAGATATTAAGCACTGCATCGAAATAATTTGCAACAGCAGAAATCTCACACACTTTTCTTTTATTTATATAACCATAGAACTGTCAACTGTTCTTCAGTTTGCTGTAGGAATTTCGGGTTGCAATTAAGATTTAAGGGCCTTCCACCATTTTAGTTCCGTAAAACAGTTACTTTCTCAGCATATTTCTTCTTAGTAACGGCTAGGTTAAAAGTTTTGAAAGAATATATATTGATTCATGTGTATTATTTGTGAAACATGGTTTTTTCGTGTTACTAATAGTTTTGCTTTAAAAAAATAATTAACAATACGATATTTTTTCACTACCTATTTTTGGATACTCCTCTAAAAGACTTGAGATGTTTACAAATATTTTTACAAAGTTTATAGTGGATCAGAAAGGGAATAATAAAGAAAACTAGCAGGGGATCACATCGGGGGGATCCGACCGGAACAAATCGAAAAATTTATGGCTAGAATTTCTGAAATAGCATTATGTAAATCAAATAATATTTAGCAAATAAAACTGTCCCAAAGGAGGTTCAATATTGATATTCTGGCTCCGAGCGAATATATACGCCCATACAGTTTTAGTTTTTATCCATTCTATTACCAAGTAATTGATTTTTGGAGTGATGTCATTTGACCTCATTTTTTTAAACATAAAATCAGCTCGTTTACTACTAAAGTTTCGCCATCTCTGGTGTAAGCTGTCTACCAATGAAGTATGAATATTCTACTATAAAAAAAATACGCTATCGAAACTTAATTACCAAACAAAAACCATTGAACAACACACGTTCAGAAAATGTCGTCTCATCTTCATTACACGTCAGGTGCAAATTGCAAAGGTATTGCGGTAACATAAATACAATGGAAGCAAACCGAAATGTGCGCAGATAATTGATGTGTCAGGAGCACTGTGATGCATCGTATTCACCACGGACTGTGCCTTTACAATGGTCTGCAGTGTACGAATAATATGCGAGTTACACACCGGGACAAATTAATTGCTGCTTGTTTTTGCGGAGGAGCTCGTGGTTAAATAATAACAGCCGCAAAGGTTGATTTTCAAGATTAAGCGATGCTTGCCGTGGTTGATCATTTTCATAGCTAGTTTACTCCGTGCCTCATAAACCACGTTTTGGTTTGGTCCCGGCTGTCATTTGAAGATCTTTGACAGTCGTTTCGGGTAGTCAGAAGCCTGAAATCTGTCACCAGTCTGGGGTATCGAGTTACCCAGTTACTGGGTTGTGAAGTTCAGATCGCTCCATATGAAATACTGGTACTCAGTTGAGTCCGGTTAGACTGGAACCCGACCCCAACAAAGTAGTGAAAATGCTGGGCAGATGTTTTCTTTACTTTTGAGTTGTTGTTTGCTAAGATTTTCTATGAGCAAAATAATGACGTATTGGTAAGTAATTGTCTTATAATCCAGGAGCACTGGAGATGTAACGTATTAATAGCGGACTGTGCCTTTACAATGGCCTGCAGTGTACGAGTAAAGTGCGAGTTACACACCGGGACAAATTAATTGCTGTTTGTTTTTGCGGATCGGTTAGCGGTTTTCTTTTGCTTTTTCTTGCGAGCTTTTTGCTGAAATATTCATTTAATGTACATTTAGTGCTGGTAAAGATCTTGATAGGGGCCTTCTTTAGGGCTTAGCAAATGATTTAGCAAATTGGCTAGTAACCCATGAAATTGGATCGGATGTTGCCTAGAATGTGTCAGGCGATAGCATTTTCTTAAGAAAATTTTGGGGAACATTTTCATCTACTTAATAAAGTTACTGATGCAGACGTTATAGCTTCTATCATCTGAATCCATATAGCCTATATTCTAAGTACTATTGAAGGAAACTTGTCCTATGCGCATGACGGCATGACGCAAGACGACGCATGACGCAAGACGCATTTGCATATCAACGGGAATAAAAAACAATCGTTTAGAGACAATTTTAATCAATCGGGTGGAAAAATTTACTTAGAATAAAGGGGTAAGTACCGATGTAACTGCGTAGTAAACGTAAAAATTATTCGAAACAGATTTCTTTGTACTAATGTTCTGTAATGTACATATCTCTAATAAAGTTCTTAACATATATGAGAAATTTAAGCGTCGATCTTCATACATATTCCGATACATATATAATGTAAGTGGTAGCTTGTTAACGTTCCAATGCAGAGTAAATTACGCTTAATGAGTTAATCGTAATAATCATTAACACGCCTTTAAATCGGCTGGATTTTAAAAGAGACATGCTTAACTGTCGGTTTGTTGTATACTCGGATCGGTTGAGTTAATCCGTTAGTTTGCAATTTGTTTGATTTATTAGTGTTTTATACATGGTTAAAAAAATGTCACGCAAAAATAAATATTTCTTCCACAAATGAAATGGCTGGGTGAATTATTTTGCAAGAAGGTTTATGCTACTAATATTATAAAATTTAAAACTTTTTTGCAGAAGAGCAGTGGGAGCTCAGTGGTAACGGCCCTGAATTACGTGTCGTAGGTCGTGAGTTTGAACCAAGGCAAAAGGAAATACTAGAACCTAAAATTCGTACTCATGTGACATTTACCAACCCGCACTGGGCCCGCGTGGTAGTTTAAGGGCACGAACTATTTTGAGCGCGGGGTTAAAATGAATTTTATATCAACCGACAACACGTGCGCAAGAGATAGATGCTGTGATGAGCAGTAGGAAGCTAGTTCGCGTACGAATACACACTTTTGCGAAATGGATAATGATTTAGGACGAAACCGAGCGCGCGAAATTTTATAAACAGACCTTTGGCAGTCTAGATATCATGAAAAAACGACTAAATCTATATGCTCAAAATAAAATTATTTGCATTGTTGAACTACTAATCTCTGTATACAAATCCCTGTATGGAGGCCGTTTTGCAACTTTCCGTCTTCTTATGGTATTTATTCGCGCCCGAAAATGCCTTAAAATTAGTGTCGAAATGTGGAACTTTCGACGCTCATAACTTTCAAATATTTTCTTTTTTACTTTTTTGCTTCCATACAGGGCTAAATAATGATGAGACAAATTGATATCACTTTTTATTTTGAACGTACATCGTCAAACAGTGGAATAATCCCTAGACTACTTTTTTATGGAAGAATTTTCGACTAGTGTAACCTTAAGGCCCATCGCCTCTCTCACAGAGAGGAGGCCTGTGTCCCAGCAGTGGGAACCTTAAATAAATGATGATGCTAATAAATAAAATGCCTGTAACGGATTAGTTATACACACTAAACTTCACGATAAGATATTTCAACAATACTGCAGAATCTTCACGTCCTATGCTAATAAATCCTTATATAACTAACCAATTTGTACAATTTGCACAACTGTGTGTGATAATAATCAACGTGCGCGGAACTAAGGTTGAACCACATCCAAGTGTTAATTTTATATCTTATGAAGTAAATATACTTAGTATGTAAGTAGTAGTTCCTAATAAAATACACTGACAACCGCCTAAGATATTCTGTAGAACGTATTCCCACCTTTTTTATAGATAGGCTTGCGCATGACCACTATCTCACCTGATGGTAAGCGATGATGTGGTCGACGGTGATGCACGCTTGCCTAGCAATAACCTTGAATAGGTTACTTCTAGGCAAGCGTGCATACTCTTGACTTAAGGCGCCTCCCCGAGCAAAACGCCGCGCTAGTCGAATATTGTGAAATTTTTAAGAGCTATCTACTCTTTATTTAAAAAGAAATATCAATTAATAAAAATACATAAAATTTCGACTTAATGTTGATTCTAAAATGGTAGTACACTTTTTTTTTAAAGTGGTATATGTGTCACTAATCTCCTTCCAACAAAACCATAAAAATGTGTAATAATTATTGATAGCATGCATCTCCTCGTAAAGTGTTCATTAATTATTTTTTATACTAACAATAATGGATAGACAATTTGATAACGAACATTTTGTAAGTTTTATTTTTTTCAAAAGACCAATATTCGATTTTGTAAAGATTTTATTCTAAAATCTGGGCGTATTCACTACCGTAATTCATGCGCCACCAGTGCCGCTAGGCCAATAGGAATGCTCATATCTCATGCTGATTTTTTGGTCAGGGTACGGCCTTAGAGACCCCGAGGTTGTAGCTATCGGGAAACACAGACACCGGCATTCTTTATAAGCGACACCTAAATAAATGACTAAATAAAATATCAATATCAAATTTTAAACGCTCCTCTCAGTACCGAAAGTTGAAAATCCAACGGTGTATTAATGTTTTGTTTGAACTTACTCATGTATTCCCGTTGAATTGGTATTGGCACAGATAATATAATACTACAGGTATTGGACACTGCCATGCGTGCACTGTGCGCTTTTTTGTGGATGTAAGTGTAGAAATGAAAACTGTTTTAAATTAGGTATGTTTTTTGCATGTCTACTACCTAGGTGATATGTACCTAATTAAGTATATTTTTTGTCTGTCAGTATAAGTTTTTAGTGGTCTTTCATAACGATAGACTATTAAAAAAACCGGCCAAGTGCGAGTCGGACTCGCGCACTACGGGTTCCGTACCATTATCGCAAAAAACGGCAAAAAAATCACGTTTGTTGTATGGGAGCCCCACTTAAATATTTATTTTACTCGGTTTTTAGTATTTGTTGTTATAGCGGCTACAGAAATACATCATCTGTGAAAGTTTCAACTCTCTAGCTATCACGGTTCATGAGATACAGCCTGGTGACAGACGGGTAGACAGACAGATAGACGGATCGCGGAGTCTTAGTGGTATAAAATAGGCTATGTGCTAATCCAGATTATAATCTATCTCTGTGCCAAAATTCATACAGATCCATTTAGCCGTTCTGGCGTGATTGAGTAACAAACATGCATCCACACACACATCTGTCCAAACTTTCACATTTATAATATTATAGTAATACTTATGCTTACAATGGGCCTCATCAAAAAGCTTACAGTCACTCAAAGAGTAATGGAGAGGGCTATGCTCGGAGTTTCCCTGCGTGATCGAATCATAAATGTAGAGATCCGCAAGAGAGCCAGGGTTACCGACATAGCCCGAAGAATTGCCAAACTTAAGGGTACACTAGTCGAAAATTCTTCCATACAAACGTAGTCTAGGTATTATTCCACTGTTTGACAATGTACGTTCAAAATAAAAGTGATATCAATTTGTCTCATCATTATCTAGCCCTGTATGGAAGCAAAAAAGTAAAAATAGAAAATATTTGAAAGTTATGAGCGTCGAAAGTTCCACATTTCGACACTACTTTTAACGCATTTTTGGGCGTGAATAAATACCATAAGAAGACAGAAAATTGCAAAACGGCCTCCATACAGGGATAGATTAGTAGTTCAACAATGCAAATAATTTTATTTTGAACAGATAGATTTAGTGGTTTTTCATGATATCTAGACTGCCAAAGGTCTGTTTATAAAATTTCGCGCGCTCGGTTTCGTCCTAAATCATTATCCATTTAGCTACAAATTTGCAAAAGTGTATATTCGTACGCGAACTAGCTTCCTACTGCTTATCACAGCATCAATCTCTTCCGCACGAGCTGTCGGTTGATATAAAATTCATTTTAACCCCGCGCACAAAATAGTTCGTGCCGTTGACTAGTGTACCCTTAAGTGGCAGTGGGCAGGGCACATTGCAGTGGCGACCGCAAACCGAAAGACGTTGCGATGGAAGGCCTTCCACCAGGTGGACCGATGACCTGGTGAAGGTTGCGGGCATCCGCTGGTTGCGAGACTTGCGGGACCGGTCAATGTGGAACGCTTGGGGGAGGCCTATGTCCAGCAGTGGACATTTTTCGGCTGATATGATGATGAATATTAGTAAGGTGTATTAATTGTATTTATGGTCCTACCGATAATCCAGGACAAAAGCCTGGACCCAAATTGACTTCTTAATTTAATTAGCAACTTCACTTAACCAAGCTATCTACTAAGTAAGCCTACCATGCGTGCCTCTAACATGACTACACCCGCAGTCAATTACCCGAACTAATTAACTAAATCGATAATCGTTAATGTACTCTCTGATGCATGCAGGGCACATTACACTAATGTAACTTACATTGATGTAGACAACAATGTTGTTTAGTGAGCTAAAACTATGTACGCCATGTTAATGTCCTATAAAAATCACACGGACCAATTTGAGCCGTGGGTGTATTTTCGTGGCCAGAAGTGTAACAAGTGTATAAAAATCCTACGGATAAATTTTGGGCATTGGCTAATTTTTCGTGGCCAAAAGTGTAACAAGTGTAACAAAATCACACGTACCAATTTTTTTTTGCCAGAAGTGTAACTGTCTTGGTTTTTGCCCAACGTAACAATAAATAAAGTTACAAAATGTTAATTGTCGAGTTATTGTTACGTATTGTTACAATTTGCACAACATGAATATCTTGCAACGTTGTTTTATGTTACTTGCCATTCAGTAACATAAAAAACCGAACAAGTGCGAGTCGGACTCTCGCACGTATGGTTCCGTACCTAACCAAGTAATCAAAACGAGTCTATAAAATATTCAACACGCCTAAGAACTGAAACTTTTTCTACTGCAAAGAAAAACAAATATTTTTTTATCGTAAGTACTAAATTAAAGTTGCGGGTATACTTGCGTGAATTACTCTAAGCATAACACTGTTACAACACCAACATATCACGACTGCTTGGCGACCATTTGTCACTGCAGGGATCCAGCAGAATATCAGCGTCAGGTATATTTGCCTGACACGTGCTGAGCTGGACTCCCATTTGGTGCAACCTTGAGACGCACACCGCACTGTGTTATGATTGTTTTGATTGTCAAAATTAATGTTTCTGGTGTCATTTTTACTTTTGTTTCGGTTTCCTTTTTCTTTTTATGTTGGCACTTTGTTTTTAAACATACCTAAATGACAATTGTAATAATTTTATTAAGATTTTGTGTGTTGTGTTGTGTCTTTTGTGTGCACTAAATAAATGATTTATCTATCTATCTATCTATTAATATCGCAAAAAAACGGCAAAAAAAAACACGTTTGTTGTATGGGAGCCCCATTTATATATTTATTTTATTCGGTTTTTAGTATTTGTTGGTATAGCAGCAACAGCAATATATCATCTGTTCAACTGCCTAGCTATCACGGTTCATGAGATACAGCCTGGTGACAGATGGACAGACAGACAGACAGACGGACCGCGGAGTCTTAGTAATAGGGTCCCGTTTTTACCCTTTGGGTACAAAACCCTAAAAAACTGTTTATTCTCAGACAGAGACAGAATAAAATAAAATTTTTATTAAGAGAAATCATTAAACATGACCTTTTAAAGTCCAAATAAACGCAATAAATTCAATGTGTAAATCGTACTTACATAATATCACATCATCACATGCGATGCCATGTTATGTCATGTAAATGGGACATGGGTGACTGATCATGAGATTGAAATTATGTTGCTTGATCTTTGATGTAGTACATAACTAGATACATTAACATCCGCGGGTGTAGGCTTAGCTCGCATTGCGGGTTTTAACCGCGCGGATTTTATCACACGAATTTTTATCCGCGTACTGAATCATAACTAACAAGCACTGCGGATAAAATTCCTGTATTTTTGTCTTTTACTACCTTTTCATAGAGCTAAAAATATTCGAGCGAATTTCATCCGCACCTTTCGCGAATCAATCGCGAATTTCATGCGGTGCGGTGGATTCTGTGGCAAACACGGCTTCCTTGCGGTATTATTCCCGCGCGATTTTTTTACCGCAATGCGTGCAGCTTCGTACAATTCCATGTGTCGCAGAATGTGCGGCAATAATTCGTGCGAATAAAAACCACAGTGAGCCTAACTGTTACGTCTTCTGCTTGTAGGTACTTTAAGGGAAATATCCGAAGATGTCTCTTCAGTCAATTAGCCTTAGATGGGAGGCGTATAATGAAAAACTTAACTTAGAGTAACTCTCGGCATTCTGAGGCAAGTGGGCCTAATATATATTAAAAGATATGGAGTACCTTTACCAACGTTAAGATACCTTCGTGATCGAACTAGGTTATCTTTTTAATGGATTATCAAATTACACTTAATAGCGTACTGAATGGTGTGGCAAAAACCTTTAATATAGCAATAATCTTTCAGAGCAATGAATATCATCTGTCAGAATAAGTGCTATTATTTTATTGTTATTGTGACAATGTAACACTATCAAATGAGGCCACTGTGGGCACTAATTTTTATCACAGAACTAGAATCTTGCCATGGTTTCGCTCTCGTTATATTTTAAACCAGCTTTGTCCCGCGGCTTCGCTCGAAAAAAGTCACAAAGTTGTCTATGATACTTAGCGACAGTGTAGCATTTCAATCAGTGAAGTATAGTTTGTACGTGTTTCCTTTCCTTCAATTTTTCCATTTTTTTTCGTTGAAGTTAGGTACTCATAAGAACCTTCCTCGGGCTTGAAGGAATATTTGTAAAAAAAGCCGATAAAAAAGCCTGCACTGTTACACAAACTTTCCCATCAAGATAACCTTTACAGCCCACTCAAAACACTTAATTTCACAATCACAAAGAAATAATCTTAAAACGCGAAACTGTGCACTTTTCTCTGGCCGCCACATCACGTTCATAACCTAAATACGTGAGGGTTTAAACATTGGATGTCCAGAGCGGTTTGTAAGCGAGTAAAACGTGTTTAGGCGTACTGCCGTTCTACAGGAAGAGTGCCACTATATGACATTTGGCCGATTTTGAGTTTTGAATATCTACGTAACCAGCAATAAATTCTGTATAGATCTTTCTGAGCAGATTTTTCTACTATCAATAGATTCCTGCTAAAAATAAAATCGCCCCATTATTCTATGTTTTCAAACCTACTTTTATTAATATCAAGTAAATTATTTAAATTTTGATTTTGCCTATTCGAAAGTGCGCGTCAATTTTTATTATTTCGCGTTTTTTAGGGTTCCTTATCCAAAGGGTAAAAACGGGACCCTATTACTAAGACTCCACGTTTGTCTGTCTATCTGTCACCAGGCTGTATGTCATGAACCGTTATAGCTAGTCAGTTGAGTTTTTTACAGATGATGAATTTCTGTTGCTGCTATAACAACGAATACTTAAAACAGAATAAAATAATGAATTAAGTGGGGCTCCCATACAACAGACGTGATTTTTTTTGCCGTTTTTTGCGATATTAGTACGCAACCCTTCGTGCGCGAATCCCACTCGCACTTGGCCGGTTGTTTTTTGTTTTTCGTCTATAACTCAAAATATGATTTTGTCGGATAGTGATACTCTAGCTATAGAACTGAAGCGTACCAGTCATTTACGAGAACTGGACTGGATAGGGCTACCTGTTGTTTTGACTGGATTATTTAGATGCTGGTGTGGGATTTCAGCAAAGATTATACGGTTTTTAATCCATATTTGCTGCAGATTTTGTGTAAATACTCTAGAAATACTTTCGAGTCTAGGCCGCCATTATTATAAGCATTTAGCAGTTAACAGATTTCAAAAAGGAGAAGGTTCTATTTTCGAATATATATTTTTTTGTGTGTTACCTCAAAACTTATTACTAGGTCAGCTGATTTTGATGATTCTTTTTTTATTAGATAACTGTTGATTCTCATGTCACATCACATCACATCATCAGCCTATTAATGTTCCCACTGCTGGGACACAGGCGTCCTCTCTGTGAGAGGGAATGGGCCGTAATCCACCAAGCGGGCCCAGTGCGTGTTGGTGGATGTCACATGTCTTCGAATTTTTGGTTGTAGGACATGCCAGGTTCCCTCACGATATTTTCTTTAACCGTTTTGAGAGCAGTGGTGATGAAATAATTTACACAAAGTAAAGCACCTGGGCTCGAATCCACGACCTACAACTTGTAAGTCGCGGCCGATACCACTGGGCCACCACTGCTCTCGATTCTCATATGGTCATTTAAATTTGATCAAGCTTGATGAAGAAGTTCGGAGATATACAACAGAACTCTTCAATAAATGACGGCAAATCTCGATCTTTGGTTTTCAGCATCAGTTTTATTCAACGCAGCTTCCGCGTTGCTAAGGAACTTGCAATTTCTTCAAGTAGATTGTTGATCAGGATTTTTTTTTTTTCTTATTTATTTATCAATTTTACAAAACAGTACAGGATCGTATTAAATAGCAAGCAAAAACCACTAAGGTTTAAACTTGTGCTATCATGAGTCTATCAATATGTAAAAGTATGTGCTATATATAAAAATCGCTAAAAGCAAACTACATGCTATCGTTACAGCATTCCCTAAGCAGGAGAGATAACGGAAACTATACAATAATAAACGTTATTCTCGATAGCAATTAATAACATCTCTTACTAGTTAAGTACCTAAATGCTATTATTTAGGTCTTTAACCAGTAGTTGGTTAAAGACCCAAACAACAATACTCAGATCAAAACAAACATCTCTGCATTATCTAAATAGTACTTAAAAAATATTGTTTAAGCTTAAATTTTATATTTTTGTCTGTTATACAATTATTTATTTCTGAGGGTAGACTGTTAATAAGTCTCGGTATAATATAACCAGTAGTTCGCTCGCCATACATGTTGTTGGCGCGCTGTGTACGAAGCCTATTCTCAGAAATTGCCCGCGTGTGTACAGGGTGTTCAATTATGTTTCTTAAAGATTCATTGAAAAATTGTTCTTTTAATAATAAAAAATTTACTTGTGTATGAACTGGTAAGACTTTACAGTGTTTAAAGAGGCCATTTATATCGTCGTGAAATTGATTTTTAATTTTGGGTGATACTACCGTTTTTAAAATTTGAACTTGAATTTTGTAAATCTTATCAAGATAGGTTTTATAGGTGCGACCATAACTAAAATTTTCTTTTTAAATATTCCATCAAACTTGCGCCATCTTGGATAATCTCAGTAACTCCAGGTTACCCGGCCAATTATGTTATTTGATATTTAACCTCTTGTGCAACTAACTCTGAGTTAAGTTTTTGGCGCCAGTGAGAGTTATCAACCCTATGCAGATAATAGGTTTATTTAGTAGTAAGCCCACCAATTATTTAGAGCTGACGTAAACGTGTTATTGTTCTTTAAGGTTACACTAGTCGATAATTCTTCCATACAAACGTAGTCTAGGGATTACTCCACTGTTTGACGATGTACGTTCAAAATAAAAAAATTGTATCGATTTGTCTCATCATTATCTAGCCCTGTATGGAAACAAAAAAGTAAAAAAGAAAAATGTTTGAAAGTTATGAGCGTCGAAAGTTCCATATTTCAACACTAATATTAACGCATCTTTGGGCGGCAATAAATACCGTAAGAAGACGGAAAATTGCAAAACGGCCACCATACAGGGATAGATTAGTAGTTCAACAATGCAAATAATTTTATTTTGAACAGATAGATTTTATGGCTTCAAAATTATAGTTCCACGAACTGTACTGGATAAGTGGTTATTTAAAATTGCGAAATTACAGAGCAAAGCTAATAAATACGCCAGATATACTTAGAGCAAATTATCTCGGTATGCTCTCTGATATTTAATATTCGTACAAAAATCCCTATCATGCAGGTAGATAGGTATCCTCCGTTTGGTAGAGGACTTCCAATTCCTATCGGACAAACCATTTCAGGTCACAATTTAGTCCAGCAATTAAGACGGAGCCTTAGAACTGAACCTTCGTAAGAAGCAAATAAAAGGTACATTCTAAGCCCAGCCCACACGTTAGCCCTGTTTATGTTAACCCATTTCAACCTAAGGAATCTAATCCTGAAAAAAAAAAAAGGTTTTTTTTTTTTTTAAAGGAAATGGGCTCAGACGACGTTCTGATTAGTGATTGTTAATTAAACCCCGAGCACAGCCTCATTAATAAGTGATTGAACAACTTTTCTATTGAACTCGTGACTTTTCTATAGATAGAATCATCATCAGCCTAGCTTTTTTCCCAACTATATTGGGGTCGGCTTCCAGTCTTACCGGATTCAGCTAAGTACCAGTGTTTTACATGGAGCGACTGCCTTTCTGACCTCCACAACCCAGTAACTGGGTAACACGGTACCCCTTGGTAAGACTCGTGTCAGATCTCAAGCTTCTGACTACCCGTAACGATTGTCAAAGATCTTCAAATGACAGCCGGGACCAACGGCTTAACCGAAGCACGAAGGTTTCCTTCCATTGACCGACCTGGTCAAGCGTTGCTTAACCTAGAAGATTTACCCGTGCAGCTTTTACGTTAAGCCGTTGGTCCGGCTTAACGTGCTTTCCGAGGCACGGAGGAAACTCGGTATGTTGAAATGGTATATGTAGAATGTGTATGGAAAATAATTTTGTTTTCAGTTTTCAACTAAATAAATTATATATAGCTGTACTAAATAAATTATATATAGCTGTACTAAATAAATTATGATTTTCTATTTAGTGTTGTGTGAATCCTATATCGGAATGGAACGTCATCAATGTCAATTCAATATCGATCCTTAAAAGAATCTGATTATTTATCAGTACCTCTTAAACATCATATATTCAATTAACAATTAGTAATGAGTAATAACTGTACTTGACAATAATTAATAACAATAAAAAATTACTTGTCTTTATTTCATATAAAAAAAATAACACCTTAATAAAAAAAACTCAATCCCGCAGATCCCGCGGGATCGATGATCTCAATCCCGCAGGCTAGCGGGATCGTGATTTTGTTGTGGGATTGGATTCCCTATTTCTACCAGAAGCATACTTTTATTAGCAGTGGGATTAGTGCGAGTTTTTTAACAAACTCGATATCGAATACTCGTATATTCCAATCTTTGAACATGCTATTAAATCTTTATAACCAAACTATTACCACTATTAGGTCATCTCTGCCGTTGGCTATAGGTACTACTCTCACGAATTCATTCTCCAAGCATAGACCTCCGAGTGTCAATGTGAACGGTCCATTACAGATTCATGACTTTTCAACCTGCCACGTCTTGCCGTAGGTACAGTCGAGTCGTTTATTACAGTTGGTCGTTTTCGGTTTTTTGCGCAAACGGTTATGTAACCGATATACTGCTTTCATATCAATATCGAAAACGGTTTTCAGATATCGATATCAGTAGTACAGCGATATGGTTTCTATCGGTTGTGAAGTTTGCGTTTTGTTCGTACGTTTTTGCATTGTTACGGTTTTAAGTTTTGATTTATTCGTTCGTGCGTCGCAAGTAGTTTTGATTCGATACAAACAGTTTTTGTGATATCGGTTATTTTGATATGGATACCGAAATGATATGATATCGAAACCCATATCCGATATAAGTTACGTTTTGATATATCGGACCCATCCCTTTCGTTTATAACTTCTTCACTTTTGAAATTGTTTTTATTATAATATCTAATCAGGACGCTTGAAGATATCATTTGCAGTAAGCAGATTCATCATCATCATCATCATCATCATATCAGCCGAAAGACGTCCACTGCTGGACATAGGCCTCCCCCAAGCGTCGCCACATTGACCGGTCGCGTGCGTCCCGCAACCAGCGGATTCCTGCAACCTTCACCAGGTCATCGGTCCACCTGGTGGGAGGCCTTCCAACGCAACGTCAACGTGTAAGCAGATTACTGAATTGAAAACTTAATTTTATTGCGTGAAAACAAAGCTCGAAATAGCATTTGACTAATGTCTAGTTGACATAAAACTAAAAACATTTTTAATAAATTAAAATATCAATCAAATGTGTACTAATCGTCTGTGTCAATGTAACATTTTTATTAATCAACCATGTTTTTATTATGATATTGACATTTACAACATGAGTCGGTCAAGCAGTAAAGCAGATTCTATCGTATACAGAGCACAAAGCCCTCATTTTTACAGTGACTGTACGTGCCATTTCTTAAAGTTTCTCCTCCGATACGAATCTGTGACGATTATGTAAGAGATCAGAGCTAATTACATGATTGTCTCATAAATATGTCCATTTATAAATTAAAAATAGGTTCCAGGAAAGCACACAGTGAAAACGGCTTCCACAGTAAATTACAACATGATTAAAGCAATAATAATCTACAGATCCAATCAGGGATTAGCGATCAGCAATTAATCCATTCTCTATACAATTGCTTAATGTTATATCATGCACTTAGAGCCACCTTATTTCCAAGTCTATAAGGTCGAGAATCCATTAGTAATTACTTTCGGTTTTAGAGCGTTGCGTGCTCTGTCAAAGTTGTTTGATAAAAACTTGATGTTATTCGCAATTGTTTTTTTGTTGTTGTTTTGTTTACATAATTGTGTATAATGTTGTTTGTTGTAACACGCTATGGTCATTTATCAAGTGTTAGATTTTTTATTGTCATTAATAGTTTGCCGTTTCCTTTGAATAGATTAGATTTGAACTTTAATTTGCAATGACGAAGTGTTACGGTTCGTAGTCAGTTAAGTAGAGAAAAAGAATTAAGGGTACACTAGTCGACGGCACGAACTATTTTGTGCGCGGGGTTAAAATGCATTTTATATCAACCGACAATACGTGCGGAATAGATAGATGCTGTGATGAGCAGTAGGAAGCTAGTTCGCGTACGAATACACACTTTTGCAAATTTGTAGCGAAATGGATAATGATTTAGGACAAAACGGAGCGCGCGAAATTTTATGAACAGACCTTTGGCAGTCTAGATATCATGAAAAAGCGACTAAATATATCTGTTCAAAATAAAATTATTTGCATTGTTGAACTACTAACATATCCCTGTATGGAGGCCGTTTTGCAATTTTCCGTCTTCTTATGGTATTTATTTACGCCCAAAAATGCGTTAAAAGTAGTGTCGAAATGTGGCACTTTCGACGGTCATAACTTTCAAATATATTATTGTTTTACTTTTTCGCTTCCATACAGGGCTAGATAATGATGAGACAAATTGATATCTATTTTTATTTTGAACGTACATCGTCAAACAGTGGAATAATACCTAGACTACGTTTGTATGGAAGAATTTTCGACTAGTGTAACCTTAACATATTAAATTAGACTATATTTGTTATGACTTGGTGCTTCATAATATTATAGCTAATAACAATTATTGTTTTTCGTGACGTCCGTGTATAATTATCCTATAATAAAAAATTGTATTTCATAAATATATTAATTAATATTTTTTCTGTAACTACGATTGCCATCCGTCCGGCAGGCGATTTTTGCGCATTAATTGCTCTTCCATACAGAAGTTTTAGAGTTGTTGGCTGTTTTTTTTAAATAAGTGCTTTTGACAAACATCGAGCGATTAGCAAACTATTTTGTAGGACCTATCATAATTCCGACTTTTATGACAGAAAGCGTTTGATCGCTATCGTTTTGCTCTTGCAAAAGATACGTAATAAGCCTGTGGGTTTCGCTGGATTTGTCCTAGTTTAGAAGGCGTCCGGGAAGCGTCCGGGAAGCGTCCGTGAAGCGTCCGGACGGAGTTTTATTTGTAGTCCGGATTTTAAAATCTTCAAATCACCAACGGCAATTATTCACCGATATTTCCGTCAATTGTAGACCGATTTTGAAAACTCTTTTGTGTTTGGAAGGCTATGGTCCCTTATAGGTCCCATTTAAATTTGGTGAAGATCTGATGAAGACATTCGGCGATATTCAACGGAACTCTTCAAAAATTACGGCAAATCACCCGGGATTGCATGTCTGTTTATTGTACACTCGCTTATGCCAGCGGCTTCGCCCGCGACAAAAGTGTTTTATCAATCCAAGGGCACATTATACCGGGATAAAAAGTACCCTATGTGCTATTCTTCACTATAAAGAAAGAAAGAAAGAAAAATTATTTATTTGTGACCCGCACACTAGCTAGACACGAGAAAAAGCTTAAAATTAAACAATAATAAAAATAAAAACCCCGTGCGAGACCAAAAAGGCTCCTATCTCAGCATATGCAGCGATATCTGAAAAAGAAATAACGCCACGCAGATATTCTGATAGAGCCCACTGTTGATGCCACGGACACACTTACGGAGACGGAAAATCAAATTTCATCTAGATCCGTTTAGCCGTTTTGGCGTGTTTGAGTAATAAACATATATCCAAGAAGTAATATTACTACAGAAATTGACCACTAACTAGGTGCCACAACAAAAAAAAAAAAAAAAAACATTTGTACAAAAAACACCACCGACCCCCAGCCAAAAACACTACATAACAAAAACAACTTCAGATTTCGGAAGTCGGTGTAAAAAAACGAAGAAAAGAAACCATAAACACCAACTTCGGAAACCGAAATCAATTCTCACTCCGCAGTGCTTTCAATTGGAAATCGGCAGCATTTATTTTGCAAAAAAAAAAAAAAAAATTAAATCCACATTTAGTTAAAAAAGTTATGAAAATAAAATCTGTTTAAATATCCGGATAAGCGGTAAGCTCCAAAACCAGGGGTTTTTACGCTCTTTGTCCTGGTTGGCAGATTTAAGAGATGGCAACCCTATCTGTAACCAGCTATGTTGGAAAAGTTTGTATAGAGGTAATATTCCGATAGCACTAATACTAGAGGCTTTGTGAACTGCAGACCTCGCGAGCCTGTCTTTTTGTTTTTTTTTTGTCGATTCAGTCAAAACACAATATCACGAGAATCAGTTGAGAAATTCGACCTCTACAGCAGAACAGCCGGACGTTCGGACATACGACATAATGTTTACCCAAGTTAAAACGGAGACGCTTCGACTTGGCCAAAAATGGCATGACCCGACACGTCGCATGGATTGGCACCATTCAGCTATATGACAAATGCCTCTTCTCATACAGAGAAGGCACGAGCATTGATCACCACGCTTGCTCAATGCGGGTTGGCGATATCAGACTCCAGGTTTCCTCACGATGTTTTCCTTCACCGTTGTCTATGACATGCAAGATAAACTTAGAAATTACATATTAATTAGAAAAAGTCACATTAGTACTTGCCCGGATTTCAACCCACGACCTCAAGCACGAGAAGCGAATTCTTAGCCATTGGGCCACAACGACATTACGTTATCAATTTGCCTAGCCTTTTCCCAACTATATTGGGGTCGGCTTCCAGTCTTACCGGATTCAGCTGAGTACCAGTGTTTTACATGGAGCGACTGCCTATCTGACCTCCACAACCCAATAACTGGGTAACACGGTACCCCTTGGCAAGACTGGTGTCAGATCTCAAGCATCTGACTACCCGTAACGACTGTCAAAGATCTTCAACTGACAGCCAGGACCAACGGCTTAACGTGCTTTCCGAGGCACGGAGGAAACTCGGTATGTTGAAATGCCTTGCTGATCGACCAGTGCGGCTGTTTTTATTTAGCCACGAGCTCCTGTTAACGACATTACGTTATGCGTTTGTGAAAATACAAACTGTATCAAAATTCGGTGCGTGTTTTAGAAGAAGCATGAGAAGAAATAGACAAAGGCAGACGTTTTATACTATTTAATAGAGATTAGACTCACTCACGCCACAGGAATTCATGAGGTTTATGAATAAGACTTTCATCATCTAAATTGCATGGCTATTGGTCGAATCTGCGTGACCCAAATGCTGGCATTTACGTTGACCAAAGAATTTGAATTGCCATTCGGTGTCGTAATATCTGTAATATTGTGGCATCGCACGTTGCCATTTAAACAAAATAGGCCTAAGTACAGGTATTGCGGAGCTCGTAGCTAAATAATAAAAGCTGCACGGGTAAATCTTCTAGGTTAAGCAACGCTTGACCAGGTCGGTCCGTGGATGGGATTCCTTCGTGCTTCGGTTAAGCCGTTGGTCCCGGCTGTCATTTGAAGATCTTTGACAGTCGTTACGAGTAGTCAGAAGACTGAAATATGACTCCAGTCTTTCCAAGGGGTATCGAGTTACCCAGTTACTGGTGTGTGGATGTCAGATAGGCAGTCGATAGGTAGGCTAGGCATGTTGAGGCCTAAGTACAGGTCTGCTGAGCGAGGTAAGATAGGCAGACGAAATTGTTGCCGTCGTGAATAGAGCCTGGATGAGATGATACAGGAGACGAGCGTGGGTATTAACACAAGAAAAGCGGGACGAAGTCGGACTGCGGGTCATAGGTTGCTATATTTTTGTCTAGCATGTTTTAAGCTGGGATTTTTAACTCTCGACGGAAAAAGAGGGGTGTTATAAGTGTGATTGTGTATTTGTGTATCTGTCTGTGGCATCATAGCTCCTAAACAGATGAACCGATTTTGTTTGTTTTTTTTGAAAGATGTTTTTATCGAGAATGTTCTTAGCTATGTTTGATGAAAATCGAATCAGCCGTTCTTAAGTTATGGGCGTTTTACTGTTAGAATTTTGGTGTTTTCGCAAGATATCGTGTCATAATTACGTGATCAATAGATTGTCGATCGAAGCGTGTCTACTACTAGATAAATTATGTAGCATGAAATAAAAATTTGTTGAGGCTTTTAAATTTTACTTGTTATAATTAGGATTACAAATTATGTCAATACATACGTGAGTAGAGCTCTGGATATAACTTTAAGGGGCGGGACAAACAGAAACGACTGAAGACGAGGACGCGTACAGAAAAGACCCGTCTCGTCCGCGCCCTGTCTTTTCTGTTTATTTTGTGTCGCGACGCAAATGAATAGAAATACATTTTGTATGAAAATGTATTGAAGGGGCGCCGCGTCTACGACGCATCCTCGTCTTACGTCTTTTCTGTTTGTCCCGTCCCTTATACTCCCAGGTTTGTATCATGATTGCCTTTATGAGCTCGTTCATACCTGAAACAAATACACGTGTAATTAGTATTGTTCTATAAAGGGGGCGGACATCGTGGCTAAATAATTGCTGTCGCACGGGTCGATCTTCAAGGTTAGGCATTGGTTGCCAAGGTCAGTCCGTGGATGGGTGGTCCCACTATCTACAGAGTGATATATTACATTGAGACTTCTCCGTGCCTCGGCGAGTATGTTAAGTCTTCCCGGTTGTCATTTCTTGATCTTTGAAAGTCGTTACTGGTTTTCAGAAGCCCGAAAGTCGGACAACAAGTTTTACTAAAAGGTATCCCAGGGACCTTCACAAAGCAGTAACTGAGTGGTTTTACAGTTATTGGTCGCAAACATTTTTAGGCAATAGATTCATGTAAAATTTTTGGGCATTTAGCTGCAACCGGTAAGACTGTAAGCAGACTTAAGGCGTATATATTCAGCAATGTTAACGCAGTACTGGCCGTGCGCCCGCTCGGAGCCAGAATATAAATATTGAACCCCCTTTTGGACAGTTTTGTTTGCAAAATATTCTTTGGTTTGCTAAAAAAAAGAAATTGTAGCCATAATTTTTTCTGTGTAAAAATATTTTGAAACATCCAATTCGTTTTTGAGGAGTGTCCAAAAGTAGCGAAAAAATATCGTGTTGTTATTTTTTTTAAAGTTTCTTTACACTATTACTTACACGAAAAAACCATGTTTCACAAATAATGTACGTACATGAATCAATAATATATTTTTGTAAACCTTTAAACCGAGCCGTTACTAAGGAGTATACTTTAAAAAGTAACCGTTTTACGGCACAAAAGCGATAAAAGGCCCTTAAACTCGGTTGGGGAAAGGCTAGAATGATGAGAATATCAGTAGAAAATATTAATACCCCCAATAATATCTCTTTTACCTATTCTAATAAGAAAACAACTTTTATTTTTCATGTGGGCACTGAACCCAACGACAAAGAAAGGAAAATTGAATACGCTTGATAACTCGAAAAATAAATACAACAAATTACGATAATCAATGAACTCTTTCTATTTAACCGTAGTTGTTTATTTATAGATTGTCAAGCTCCATTGAGTAGATACCTAGAGGTCATTGCACTTAGCAACATTACATGATGAAGTAAAGAGTTGAAGAGAATTTCTCTCATTTACGTCGCCGGTCGGATGACTGGTGTATGACAAGATTACTAATGGTTTTATAGTTTTCTAATGTTCTTATTTAGAAAACATTTAAAGAGAATATGTAGTTGTGTCCACAGCTTGTGAGAAGAACAGACTGAGGGTTCAGGCAAAATGAAATTTTAACAGCAAAAACGATTGTCTTAAAGTCCAAATGTGAGGGATTGAACATGTGAGATTTCGGTAATTAGCACTTATCTCATACTAGCTGCCGCCTGCGGCTCCGCCCGCGTATTATTAGTATTTCGCCCAATATCTTTGTAAATTATAGACTATGTGTTATTTTGATTCATAAGCTTCATTTCTTTGAAGTTTCATTAACATCCGTTCAGTAGTTTTTGCGTGAAAGAGTAACAAACATCCATACATCCGTCCTTACAAACTTTCACGTTTATAGTAAAGTAGGATATTTGGACTTTTTAAAATCATTACCGCAAATTCATCGTCGTTCGGCATGTCCCTCTTACAGAGAGGAGGCCTGTGTCCCAGCACTGGGAACTTTAATAGGCTGATGATGCGATGTGATGTGAAATTCAACGTCTCTTTATCTAGAGCCCCAGGATCGATCGATGTGACGATGCTTAAGGATGTTGTGGGTATAGGGCAAGCCCCCAAGTCCCTGTTTGGGCGCCAATTTAACGTCAGATCGGTTCGGGTTAATTAAAGCGCAAGATCCCAGTGTTTAAGTGGTTTAATCCACAACTCTCACCGAAACACGTGACAACAAAAATATATTATAAGTTTAAATAGGGTCGTTGGTTACAGTTGGCTAGTCAAACTTATCTTAGATAAATATTTTTAAGTTGAGGGTGGAAGAACAAAATAATGCAAGAATAAAAACAGAATGCCTGTCGCTCGGTTGGGGTGCAGGCCAGCCAGCCAACTCCACACCTCGAAGCCCTCAAGAAGAGAAGCTCTTTGAAGTCTCTAAGACCCCAACTAAACAGTCGGCCCCAGCTAAATAGTCGGCCCCAACTTAACGTCGGCACCAACTCAACAGTTGGCCCCAACTTAACCAAGATTTTCTTGAACTTAGAAGGAAGAAACGGGACGTAGTCAGTCAGTAGCAAGTTAAACGTCGGTCGTATTGTTGACAAGAGTCCAACATCAATCATTATCTCGAATCGAAGGGAATCTAGGAGAATTTCCTCACGAAAGGGAACTAATTTTCCACATTTTCAATTTAGTTAGCATTGCAAATTCTTGCTAAGGCTCTTTCAAACGAAACTAATGCTTTAATTAGGTATTTTGTTCTAAGTAACTAATTAACAAAAACATAATTTCATACTCGTGACTAGAGGTTGTTGACCATCTTAAAAACAATTCTATAATTAGAACAAAGAACCTTCATCAATACATTTCCCGCTCGACTTATTCTTTTCAAATGATTTCTTGTTTCCTAATCTTCTAATTCCAATTACTCTGACCACTCCACAACGCTTTTGTACTTACAATCATAATTTACTTTCAATTCTACCGTCCTAACTTTACAGTTCATTTTACCTTTACAGTTTTTTTCAGGAAACGGGTATTACAACGGTATTGGTCGCTAATCGTATCTTGACTTGAGGAAAATACTTGGGTGCTAAGTAAACAGATGCAGGAGTTTGTTTATGATTGTGTACAACGCGTCTACACATTGGTCGGCCAATATGGCGAGGCCAATGTTCCGGGTGTTACGTGGCGATTACCTAGTATCTACCGATTAGTTACAGTTACCTAGGTAACAGTTTTATGCAATGGATCTATGTACTAGTCTGCCTGTGGTCGCGGTTTGTTGGTAATGTTGGTATTAGCAGACAGGGGTATTCGAGTGACCGTTATGTTAACCTGATTTCTATCTAATACTTTTAAACTAGCAATTCTTGTATGTATATAATCTGAATCTCGGAAACGGCTCCAAAGATTTTCATGAAATTTAGTATGCAGGGGTTTTCGAGGACGATACATTGATCTAGCTAGGTTTATTTTTTAGAAAACTTCGTTTTGTCTATTTTCACCCGAGCAGAGCTCGGTCGCCCAGGTACCTACCCACTAGATTATAAATAGCCCAGGACAAAAAACATTTGCTGAGAAAAAAATCATAGTTTAGTTTCAACAGAATTATATGTTTATTTTGGTAGTAGTAATGTTTCCTGAAAAGTTCATAAAAATCCCAAGAGAGCAAAAAATAGTTATTTATGCTACAAGTGCGGAAAGTAGGTGATTTCCGATGATACCGAAAATACCACTTATTCGGATAAATCGACACGAGTCGGAAATCATCTTACGCACGTGTATCATACAAAATTTTAGTATGCATTGTGCGAGGAAATAAAAAAAAATATCTGTTCCAAGCAAGAAATTAATAAAATGGCGCTTATTCAAGGGCGCTCAGCATATCCACAGATTAACTAATAGTTCATAGTTCCTCGGGCATATCTACTGCGCATATGCAAATAGCTGTCACGTCGTATCGCAAAAAGGCGCGAGCAAAATATTTATTCCGCCAAACATATTTAATGAATAATTAATATTAATTTATTGATCAAAATCTAAATCTAGAGTAATTAAAAACGCCCTAAATGAAGTATTAGTTTTGTTTTACCTTTTATATGAATGATAATCTGTACTTAACTAATTTTTAAAACTTTTCTCAAATAGTAAAATCTCTATGCGGCGGGCTGACGTTGGAGTTAAAAATTAAAAAAGTACAGGAAAGTAAAAAGCACTAGTAAAAAAAAGTGACACTTGCCGCACAGTTTGGCTGCTTGGAAAACGCTCTTTTCGAGGACATGCATTGTAAAATATATCTTGAACAAAAATGTCAATGTCCTACCTATATAAGATAATGCTAAGACTAATGCTCATTATTTGTCGGACTATAAATTAAAAAGACCTTTTCATTTTTTTGTATTTAATATATGCGCATGGAGTTTAGGTTAGTCAAATTATGTTTTTATGCACATTATAATTTAATTTCATCTTTCAATTGAAAAACCAAAACTGCAGAAACTTAGGTAGGTACTTACCAATTATTTTGCTGACGTCATCCAAAAAGTTTAATTAATCTCAGCTAGAAAACTTCTAAAATTAAAATCATTCCAAGTTAATTACGAGTATTATTATATCATAACTGAATAACTTGATATTATATTCTACGCTTCGCTTATTTTATATGCCAACAGCCAAAAGAGTCGAATAACAAACGAAAAGTGTAAACATACCTGATCTGTTTGTAACAAGATATTTTATTAAAGATACGTTACAATTCCGGAAGGAACAGAGAAGCGTAAGCGTAGATCTGCATAATTTACGTTGCTGAAACTGAGTCGCCGAAATTTCACTGTGGTAGGTTCTATGACAGATGATATGGCTTCTAAAAGATTACCTTCGGATATGATGTCTAATTGAGAGGTATAGAAGAAGAAAAGTTGGAAGGCCTCCCTGTAGGTGGAGCTTGGTCAAGACCGCGGAAGTCCGGTGGATGCGAAACACACGGACCGATCAGTGTGGCGACTCATGGGGGAGGCCTACGTCCAGCAGCGTCTTTCGGCTGATATGATAATGATGATGAAGAAGAGATGGTCTGCCGGTCCCAAATAAATAGAAATAAGGGCAAAATTGCTCATTTAGCACGAAACTTACCCGTAACTTTAAGAAGTATTCAGACTGGAATAAATCTAGTGTTACAGAGTATGAGTCCCTGAAATTACATTGCGTTTAGTCACAAATATTATTCCAGTTTGGCACACAATTTAAGCAAAACGTCGTGACAGTTTTTATTGGTTGAAGGCATTTATTCCTTAAAATCTTACCCTGAGTAATGTTAATCTTAGTCTACATTACTTTGTATGCGCAAAACGGCGGCAAACAGCTCAATTATACATGTTATGTTATACCATCATAGATTCTACAAATATTTGTTTCGCATTTCAACTACTCAAATAGCGTAACGATTGAAATTATGAAGTTTGAATAAAATCTGTGTTAGTATTTGATAAATGTTCATATCCAACTACTTACCTACATTGTTTAATGAATCTTTGTGCTTGTATGAATAATTTTTGACATGGAACCTAATAATTACTGATTATGAAAGGACCGTAGCAAGTGGCGTTCCGTAGTGTCTGTCTAGTACCATGGGAGAAAGGCGTGAGTTTATTTATGTTATGTGTATGTTGCATAACATAAATAAACTGGGTGGAAGGAGCTCGTGGCTAAATAATAACAGCCGCACGGGTCGATCATCAAGGTTAAGCAACGCTTGACGAGGTCGGTCCGTGGATGGGTGACCATTTTAACATACCGAGTTTCCTCCGTGCCTCGGAAAGCACGATAAGCCGTTGGTCCCGGCTGTTATTTGAAGATCTTTGACAGTCGTTACGGGTAGTCAGAAGCTTGAGATCTGACACCAGTCTTGCCAAGGGGTACCGTGTTACCCAGTTACTGGGTTGTGGAGGTCAGATAGGCAGTCGCTCCATGTAAAACACTAGTACTTAGCTGAATCCGGTAAGACTGGAAGCCGACCCCAATATAGTTGGGAAAAGGCTAGGCAGATGATGATGATGTATGTTGCATGAACTAAAAACATCTCCATCATTATTTGCTCAGTTGTATACCAAACCTTTACACGAATAAAGGATCTACGTTTTATCAGAGTTCAGTTGTAATCTCAGTGGAGCCATTACCTATATTAAATCTTACACACAATGCGATCGATTTTCAATCTGTCCGAAAGGGGCAGACCAAAGAAACCCTACTTATCAAACCCTCATCATTCATACACATTACTCAAAAATTAACACTTCTTGTCTGCATAAAAATGGAAAACAGAAGTGACTCCAGCTGACATTCAAAGAACATTAAAATCATTAATTTACAAACAATCATTTAACTTGTTGTCCAGTTAAAACTTCCTACACGAACAATAGTATTGTTCATGTTGTAGCCAGATTGTTGAATTAGACATTTCATGAATCGGCTAACCATATTATTGAATGTTCAAAATTTGACAATTGACCAGAGGTGGCGAGATGATTTAGATGCGTACCATAAGAGTTGGTTCGAGAAGGCGCAGGAGAAAAAAACTGGGAGAACTTGGGGAGGCCTTTACGCAGCAGAGTAGTATAAAATAATAGCAATGGCTAGATTTAAAAAAAAACTGGCTGGCTGACCAAAACCAGATGTATCCTTTTTTGTATATAACTTTTTTTTTCGAATTACATTTAAACATGTGTTATATTATTATTAAAATTCATTATTTTGATACCCCACATGATGGGGTTGGAAGAAAAAAAAAAATAGCCGCCCACAATACGGCGCCCAAAATCCGCTATTTATCTATTTTCCAATTTTAATGTAGTGACACTCGCATGGTTAAGACGAATCTATTACCGTAAGAACTATCAAAATCGGCTACCGCGTTTGATCTCTAGAACGCCACATAGGAACAGACAACATACATAGGCTGATAAACACTGTACCCTCCTTCGGCAGTCGGGTAAAAAAGCCCAAATTCTAAACATTCAATGATAAGGCCGGCTACGTCATAGAATGGCAAATTCAATGATCTGGCTACGACATCCACATAACATTGCATGACGTATTTAGTCATTAGGTATTTTGTTGCTAATGTTCTGCACAATATGTAACGTTGTATTGTATGTAGAGATAAAGAGATAATCTCGTTGCTTACAAAACAATAATGTACGGTTTGTTACGATAATGTGTTGCAATAGACGATCAATCATGGTGCGGTAAAGAGAGCAACAAGACTTGCATTGTTTTCCGATTGCTTGGGACTAACTATAAATTAAAACCGCTATGATGGCTTCCTTTGCTACAGCATTGCGTCTCTCTCCCACACTCCCTACGCGACAGCGCTTCTCTGGAGGTCTTCAGGATGAAGATTAAAGATCATTTCCTTGCGCAATGACATTATATTAGTGTGTATATGTACATACGTAGACTTACTTATTTATTTGATATATTAATGTTTTAATTTCATTCGTTTTAAGTTATTTTAATATTGCACACTGGATGCCTACCCTCTATAATTGTCAACTTTCTCTGTCACTCTAGGTTTGCTGTATGAGAACTCAGCATTGAGTTAAGCTCAACTTTGTACATGTACTTTATTATCACATGTATTTTATGTTGTTTTTAATTGTGTAGATTATAGAATTAAGAATTAAAATGTGATTAAAATCAAAATCAAAATCAAATATTTTTATTTTACATAGGCCTACATGGGCACTTATAAAACGTCGACAAAAGGTGCACGGTTCGGGTTAGTCGTTTCCTATGGAGAAGAAACGGCAAGAAACTCCATGGTTACTCTTTTAATTTTTTTTGTGTTTACAATATTTCTATGTTACAGCATTAGTACTTGGATATGGGGGGACAACGTAGGCCCGACAATAAGTCGTACGAAATTGAAAAAAAAACAAACAAAAAAAATAATGTACAAAATAAAAAGTTAACAAATGTTAACAATCATCTAGAAATCTAGAAAGCCTACAATGTTCACACATTCACAATCGGTAAAATAATCTATACAAAGGTAAAAAAAAAAAAACACAACACTAAATTAAACATGTGACACAAATACTGTAATCAGTGCTGTAACTGTTCGTATCAAAGGGCTTTCTTTGCTAAAAATAAATAAATGATTAATGTATTTAATACGTCCATTTCTAAAGTGGACCACCTGGACCCTCAAGGGTCTACACGGACAAGCAAAGGGATCTTCGACGGGAAAATTTAAACTGGAGTGGATCTCTCGTGGTTTATAGGGCATTTTAGTCTAAATTGACATAGAAAGTTAGTAATTTCCAAATTTGTTTTTGTACAACTCTTAATAAGGAATATATATTAGTGCTAAACAAAATACTCTAAGATTTTATAAGGCATAACGACACCCTTATCGTCGGTATATTAAAGTTATCAACCTACTTTTAATTAATTAAAAAACTCCTATTAAAATTTCATTAAAATTAAATACCTTCTGTAGAAAATGTTCATTCATAAAAGATTGGATCCTAAAAGGTGTCAGCTCTATTACATCTGGCCTTTATTAAGTTTTTGTCATCCTCATTTCACTTGGTGACCTTAAAAACCACTGGCTTAATTATTCGCTGACGAATTTCTTTTAGAGGTGAGCGCTCATCGTTTTGAGAACATTATCGATATTTTTTTGTTTAAAATGGGGATCACTCAAATCTAAAGAATTTGAAGGTTTTTTAAGTGCAAGAAACTATTATAACGATAACTGACAAAACATTGTTTAATTACAACTAGATTTAATTGATTCTATAATGGCGGAGGCACCAAAAAATCTCGCAATATTTTTAGAAACTAACAAAACGTGACAGATTTTGTTTTATAGTTAAGCCATAAATAACGCCCACTAACAATTCAAACAACATGTAGGGAGAAATCAATAGAATAACGGGACGGAACCATATAAAACAAATTGCTATTTTAATTAACAGCTATCGCAATGATACCCACGCCAGCACAAAATAACCATCTAAAATTCTAAGTTATAAATATGCGGAGACTCCAACGATCTAAACCTACCAAATTATATAGTAAAAAAGAATTATTTGTTAATTTTAATATTTGTTTACCTTTAACAAAGGAACTCCTCCTCATCCCTCCTCTAGAAGTAATGATTTTATTACGTCATTGTCCATAATTAAAATCTTTTAATGATTGACAGCTACACTATCGCGCTATTGGTAACATTAAATCTCCGGAAAAATGCACAGTTCCTGTGGGTCACGGAAGCAAAGCCCCGGTCAAAAGCTAGTTTTCTATGTAAGAACGTAACTCCATTTCGATGCAACCGAGATGTACTCGACCTCGATTATCGATATGCATCTGCATTAGGCACCTCTAATTTATATTTTTAATCTGCGTTCTCTATTCGAGTTCGGATTGATTTGCAATCGATTCATTGACTGTTATTGATTCGGAATTAGAGCGAATCGAATGAGACAAATAAAGAGTTGTAAATAAAGATATGATTAGAAAGTATTTGAAGTTGATGTTTGCAGTGGAACGGGTCAATTGGCTTAAGTATTGTATTCTCTAATAGTCGGTTTTATAGTCAAATATTATTTAGTTGGTTTTTTCTTATTGGCAGTTACCACAATACGTCATAAAAAACCAGTTCGAGACTTACCTCCACTGTTTTTTTAAGACGTATCGTATCGGCACGTAAATAAATAATTATGGAGAGCAATAGTTAATTTTTTCACTGTTTGTAATAGACAGCGTCACGTTAAGAGGAAATATGGGCAGAGAGCGCCGACTGAATTTCCTTAGTAAAAAGTCATAATTCGAGGTTTGGCTCTCGTCTCTTTCCTCCTCCAATATTAGACCAATTTAAAATATATTCGATAAACTGGTAAAGTAAGATATATACTATGTCCCTATGTTTTCCTTTTTTCATTTATAATTGTTAAATTTGTACACTAAGCCTCTGTTGACAACGCAATTTTGAGCATTTTTTGAGGGCCCTAGTTCTTCTTAAGATAATGTATCATCAAAAAGTAAAACATAGGGACATATTATATATATTAAATTTTCAGTTTACGGAATATCTTTTAATTTGCTCCAATATTGGAGGAGAAAAGAGACGAGAGCCAAACCTCGAATTATGACTTTTTACTAAGGAAATTCAGTCGGCGCTCTCTGCCTCCGTTTCCTCTTAAGAGTCCCTACAAGTTTCACGAGCCAAAAACAGAAAACAGCTACTTTTTCAGCGAAAATTTCTCAATAACTACAAGATATATGATACAAAATATAATGACAAAAAAAAAAAAACGACACAGGTCCGTCGTCTACAAGCCCATGAGCAAAATTAAATAACCCGCGCGTGCGCAACGGTTTATAAGGCAATATTCTCAAATTTCAAATTATTTATCAGTTATTTTTATATTCAACATATTCTTACACGTAGCCGACGCTTTCGCACATGATAAAATTACCTTTTTTCCGCGTGGACAATATTTTTTTTAAAATACAAAAACAATAAACTTTGAAAAACAAAATTGGTGGCTTACTAGTATACTATATGCCCAGTCCACACAATTTTTTGCAGATTGTTATTCGCCATCAGTAAGCTGAAAAAGCAATTGAAAAACCTGGTGTTTCGGGATTACGTAAAAACGTGTGTTAGGAATTTATTTTTTCTAATTTTAATTGAGCTGTTATCAAAAATATGTAATGTCTATTTCCTAGATAACTATGTGACGCAAAAAGTTGTTTAAAAATATTTATCATATATCTTGTAGTTATTGAGAAATTTGCCCTGAAAAAGTAGCTTTTTTCTGTTTTTAGCTCGTAAAACTTGTAGGGGCTCTTAAGTATGAAGTCTTGGGTTCGGTTTTTGGGTCAGGCAAAGTGTTATTGGGTTTTATCATTTAGAATTTCTCAGTAGCTGCCCAGAGTCTAAATTTGTGCCCAACTGACGGTAAAGCACTCGCCCCTATTATATGGTACTTAAAAAATTTGAGGGCTCGCTCCAATTACATGGGATTTAAACATAACTATACTCCATTTGAAATAACATTACACATGTTTCCAAATCTTTTTACAGTCCGTTCAACCAATTTTGAGTTCTATTCCGTAAACATAAGGATGACATAAAAAGCATAAACCTGTTAACAAAACCAACTGTTTACTACAGCTACCATTTGTCGTATCACCAACGCAATAGAAGTCAAAATCGGTTGAACGGGCTGTAAAATGGGCTAATTTAAACGTCTAATGTTATCGCAAATGGAGTTTAGCATAGTGTTGGTGTACTATAGGTCAGGGCTTCTCAATCTTTTTGAAACTGTAACTCCCTTTAGAGTGTTATTTTTTTTTGCGACAGCCTGTTTAAGGTACAAGGACGTCACAAATTGCGGCGTATTGATTATTAACTGTTCATTCTAGTTGCTTGAAAAAACTTTATTATTAGGAAAAACAGTAGGTAATGAGCTCGCTTTTCTGAGCATAACTTTTCAAATCAGAGCAAAAGTTTGAAAAAGTTACTCTCCTTTTATTTTCTCAATTGATATGTAATCTGTCCTATAGATCATCATCATCATTAGCATTTATTAGTCCACTGCTGGCTTGTAATCTGTACTACGACGTAATTAGTGCAGTAGGTGCGATACAACGTATCAACAGCGTATCAAGCGGTATAGGAATCTTCAGTACCCAGAGTTAATCTTGGTATTCTTACTCTAAAATTAAATAACATTGTATTTATCTTCGATAAAGAAATTTATCGAATAGTAACTCTTAGTATCTATCGAGTAGTATTTGGTAGTTTCAGTCTCGCATATATCTCATAGTTACAACAGCTGTTCTTTCTTGTATACGACGCCCAAGGAGAGCAACACGACTCCCCGGGGTGTCGCGACGCACAGTTTGGGAACCCCTGCTATAGATGATACACTTCTGTCCGACCCTTCGATGAATACAGAAGTAATGTAATATATTATGCTTCTGTTACTCTAAATACTTTTTTTAAGACTTATTGTGTCGGAACATAAATAAACAACAACGATGAGTTAACTAATAATTAAAGACATAGATGTCGCGGTTTAGCGTAACAAGTAAATAGAATACTTTTTAGAGTTCCGTACCCGAAGGATCCATCCAAACGGAGCCCTATTACTGTCACTCACGTGTCTGTCCGTCGTCTGTCACGCAATTTTGTTCCGACGATTTTTTTAACTTCTCATTGACCTACGAACTTGAAATTTGGTGATAATGTTTATTATTACGTATACTTTAAATACTAATATATTGATAAATCTGGATTTTTTCTTTGGTACGGAACCGTAAATGTGCGATGACCGACACGCACTTGGCCGGTTTTTCCCCGACTGCCGAAGGAGGGTAATGTGTTTATCAGTCTATGTATTTATGTATGTTTGTCCCTATGTGGCGTTCCAGAAACCAAACGCATTGGCCGATTTTGATGATTCATACGGCAATCATCTCGAGTGTCCTGGCAAATTGGAAAATAGAAAAATAGTGGCTTTTGGGCGTGATATTGTGCGGGAACAATTATTTTTTTCTTCCAAACCACTACATCGTGTGGGGTATTAAAATAAAGGGTTTTAATACATGATTTTTAAGACGTATTGTGTTGGCACGTAAATAAACAACAACGGAGAGTATAACTATCTTAATAACTAATAATTATACACGTAGATGTCGCGGTCTAGTGTTACAAGTAATTAGAACAGTTCAATTATGATGTTCTACGTTTACTGAAGCACTTATTTGAATAGACAGGTGATTGAGGATACGAAGATTATATTAGAGGGGTATTGCAGGATAACATTTCAGTTGGTAGAGGAATCTAATTGGTTTGTTGACTGTAAACTAATCTGAGACTATAAAGGTCAACTAAATACTAAATTTACCTAGTTGGTAAACCACAAGTGATTGACAAGCTTGTACAATAAATATAGGACGTTAGAATAATAACGCATATTCTAAGCTTAAGGCGGCTAACACACTGCCACGCATCACGCTGCATGTTGCGTGAATACGCATGAAAACGCACCTACGCGCGTACTTGCGTGTCTCCGTTTGTATAGAAAAAACGGTGAGCGTCAAAATAATAAATGTATATTTTGTTTTTAAATATTACTATTTATTGGTTAATTTTATTTCATTCTCGAAGCCTCGTATTCCTGGTAAACATTTGTTTAGCAACATGGTAGCAGAAACATGTTGCCGAGTTGCTGTCAACAAATTGCGTGCAACACTTGTGTTGCGGAGTTGATCACGCCAAGTTGCAAGATTTGACGACGCGAACAAGAAAACTTCAGTTTAACAACAAATGTTGACGTGTGTGGACGTGTTTACAACTGTTTATAAACATGGTGGTATTTATTATATTTTTTTATACACCACAAAAATACACAGGCCAAAAAAACATAAAATAAGTGTACAATGGGCGGTGGCGTGGTGGGCGGTAGTGTGGAGCAACGATAAAATTATGCAATTAATAGAATTATTTCAATTATAAGCGTTACTATGGGATTCTTCTATCAAATAATACAAGGATAGAAACAAAAAGATGTTTTATTAGAAATCTTATACATCAGATACAGAGAACACAACAACACTACTTCCTCGGGCAATATTATAACGCAGACTGGCGTGTGTGGACAACCTATACTGATTTAAACAAAGTTTCCAGCAGCATTCTCGCCGTTCATCAACAACGTTGATCAACTTTTGCTAAACAAATGTCGGTAAACATAAAGAAAAATATTGAAGGTACTATTTATTACCTTCAAATCGTGCAAAATTTCTCACAGTAATATAAATGGGAAACTTTTAATGACCGTAATAATAGTATATTATGCAACTAGTGAATAAAGGACGGATTGAAAGCGAGGGCCATAGATGAATCACGAGCAAGTGAAGGATTCTAACGACTGAATCACGACCGCAGGGAGTGATTCATGAAGTTAGAATTCTGAGCGACGATGTTGCTTCTATGTTTAATTTTAGGAAAATAAGACACACAAGCAACATAGCCGTCACGTTCCCGCAAAAACTCCTAAAAACAGTTTTATTTTAATGCTAAACTCCTTGTAGAAAATATCGACCAATCAAATCTCTAGGAGTTATTTGCACAAGGAATTTGTATGTCGGGTATTCTTAGCACAAGTTTGTATGTCGAGTATTCTTAGCACAAAGAATTTGTATCGAGTATTTTTTGCGCAAGGAGGTTGTATAGCATTGAGATGGAGGTGGAATACCTATATTGGTGTGTTCCAAATTCAAACACCAAAACAGTGATGCTTTTTATTCAGTTTTCTGTGAATAAAATAAGCTTTTTAGAGGGGGAATGGTATAATAGTATATTATGCGTCTAGTGAATAAAGGACGGATTTAAAGCGAGGGCCATAGATGAATCACGAACAAGTGAAGAATTCTACCAATTGAATCACGAGCACAGCGAGTGATTCAAGTGGTAGAATTCTGAGCGACGCGAGTGATTCATGGCCTTCGATATAAATCCGTTTTATTCAAGAGTTGCATACTATATTTTTCAACACACTTGCTCATAAAGTGGCTCTAATTTCACCGCAATTAGGTATATAATGATACCTGTAATCAAACTGTGACTTTTTCATTGCTATTATTCACATCAATCATAAAAATTATTGAAATAAGTGAAAAATAACTTTATTTTTGTAAGTCGGTGTCTTTCGTAGGTACTATTTTTTGCGTTATGGACACCGACTTACAAAAATAAAGTTATTTTTCACTTTGTAGTTTTCTTATTTGGAAGTCGGTAGTATTTTTTTGTAAAAAAGTTTTTTTTTATTTTTCACTTTTTAGTTGTACCTACCTAATAGTCAAGTTGTTTAGAAAGTTTCCTATAACGCCAGAATAGATAACCCGAATATCATGAAACGTGAACAAAACCGATCAAATGAGAGATCTGTTTACCCCTTAAGAGCGTACTGGCGTGATGTTATGTTATGAAATGGTATAAACAATAAACAGACATGCGATTGCAGCAGTCCCGAGAGATTTGCCGTTATTTATTGAAGAGTTCTGTTGTATATCTTCGAAGTTCTTCATTAGATCTTCACCAAATTAAAATGGGACCAATTTCGAAACATACTCTTTCAAACAAAAAAAGAATTTTGAAAATCGGTCCACAATTGACGGAGATATCGGTGAAAATACATAAAAAAAAAAAAAAAAAACATACATAAGTCGAACATAGTACCTCCTCCTTTTTCGAAAGTCGGTTAAAAATATACATTTATTAGCTTGATATTTTTGTGCTATTCTTATAACAAAAACACCTTTATTAATGCTACTACGATTAAAATAAGTACGTTGTACCTACTTCTTTTTTTTTGGCTCGTTAAAATAAACTTTAACGTAAGAAATTTTGCACGATTAGAAGGTAGTAAATAGGTATTAAATATTTATCCTTCGAAGATCGAAAATAAACCGCCCAGTTACCTGTTGCACTAAACAATTGAATCGTCAATTTGGAGGGACCAACTTAAATAATCGATATCTTTAAAACGATATCTGTTTCGGGCAGCCAAAATCAATAATATTAAGGTAGAATTAAGGTATTATAACACTAAGTAAGTAGAACATTCCAGGGAGTAATCTATCAGTTTGGTCCCTCCATCTTGATATCATGATGGAGGGACCAAGTATTTTGTTAAAATGTTATGGATATGATGAGGTAGCTAAAATTATAGCAAAGGTAGGAAATAGTAGATTAATGGTATTATTTTTTTATATATCTATGACAGACTTTGGAGATTTGGTCCCTTCATTTTGACGCTCACAAAACGGTGAGCGTCAAAATAATAAATGTATATTTTGTTTTTAAATATTACTATTTATTGGTTAATTTTATTTCATTCTCGAAGCCTCGTATTCCTGGTAAACATTTGTTTAGCAACATGGTAGCAGAAACATGTTGCCGAGTTGCTGTCAACAAATTGCGTGCAACACTTGTGTTGCGGAGTTGATCACGCCAAGTTGCAAGATTTGACGACGCGAACAAGAAAACTTCAGTTTAACAACAAATGTTGACGTGTGTGGACGTGTTTACAACTGTTTATAAACATGGTGGTATTTATTATATTTTTTTATACACCACAAAAATACACAGGCCAAAAAAACATAAAATAAGTGTACAATGGGCGGTGGCGTGGTGGGCGGTAGTGTGGAGCAACGATAAAATTATGCAATTAATAGAATTATTTCAATTATAAGCGTTACTATGGGATTCTTCTATCAAATAATACAAGGATAGAAACAAAAAGATGTTTTATTAGAAATCTTATACATCAGATACAGAGAACACAACAACACTACTTCCTCGGGCAATATTATAACGCAGACTGGCGTGTGTGGACAACCTATACTGATTTAAACAAAGTTTCCAGCAGCATTCTCGCCGTTCATCAACAACGTTGATCAACTTTTGCTAAACAAATGTCGGTAAACATAAAGAAAAATATTGAAGGTACTATTTATTACCTTCAAATCGTGCAAAATTTCTCACAGTAATATAAATGGGAAACTTTTAATGACCGTAATAATAGTATATTATGCAACTAGTGAATAAAGGACGGATTGAAAGCGAGGGCCATAGATGAATCACGAGCAAGTGAAGGATTCTAACGACTGAATCACGACCGCAGGGAGTGATTCATGAAGTTAGAATTCTGAGCGACGATGTTGCTTCTATGTTTAATTTTAGGAAAATAAGACACACAAGCAACATAGCCGTCACGTTCCCGCAAAAACTCCTAAAAACAGTTTTATTTTAATGCTAAACTCCTTGTAGAAAATATCGACCAATCAAATCTCTAGGAGTTATTTGCACAAGGAATTTGTATGTCGGGTATTCTTAGCACAAGTTTGTATGTCGAGTATTCTTAGCACAAAGAATTTGTATCGAGTATTTTTTGCGCAAGGAGGTTGTATAGCATTGAGATGGAGGTGGAATACCTATATTGGTGTGTTCCAAATTCAAACACCAAAACAGTGATGCTTTTTATTCAGTTTTCTGTGAATAAAATAAGCTTTTTAGAGGGGGAATGGTATAATAGTATATTATGCGTCTAGTGAATAAAGGACGGATTTAAAGCGAGGGCCATAGATGAATCACGAACAAGTGAAGAATTCTACCAATTGAATCACGAGCACAGCGAGTGATTCAAGTGGTAGAATTCTGAGCGACGCGAGTGATTCATGGCCTTCGATATAAATCCGTTTTATTCAAGAGTTGCATACTATATTTTTCAACACACTTGCTCATAAAGTGGCTCTAATTTCACCGCAATTAGGTATATAATGATACCTGTAATCAAACTGTGACTTTTTCATTGCTATTATTCACATCAATCATAAAAATTATTGAAATAAGTGAAAAATAACTTTATTTTTGTAAGTCGGTGTCTTTCGTAGGTACTATTTTTTGCGTTATGGACACCGACTTACAAAAATAAAGTTATTTTTCACTTTGTAGTTTTCTTATTTGGAAGTCGGTAGTATTTTTTTGTAAAAAAGTTTTTTTTTATTTTTCACTTTTTAGTTGTACCTACCTAATAGTCAAGTTGTTTAGAAAGTTTCCTATAACGCCAGAATAGATAACCCGAATATCATGAAACGTGAACAAAACCGATCAAATGAGAGATCTGTTTACCCCTTAAGAGCGTACTGGCGTGATGTTATGTTATGAAATGGTATAAACAATAAACAGACATGCGATTGCAGCAGTCCCGAGAGATTTGCCGTTATTTATTGAAGAGTTCTGTTGTATATCTTCGAAGTTCTTCATTAGATCTTCACCAAATTAAAATGGGACCAATTTCGAAACATACTCTTTCAAACAAAAAAAGAATTTTGAAAATCGGTCCACAATTGACGGAGATATCGGTGAAAATACATAAAAAAAAAAAAAAAAAACATACATAAGTCGAACATAGTACCTCCTCCTTTTTCGAAAGTCGGTTAAAAATATACATTTATTAGCTTGATATTTTTGTGCTATTCTTATAACAAAAACACCTTTATTAATGCTACTACGATTAAAATAAGTACGTTGTACCTACTTCTTTTTTTTTGGCTCGTTAAAATAAACTTTAACGTAAGAAATTTTGCACGATTAGAAGGTAGTAAATAGGTATTAAATATTTATCCTTCGAAGATCGAAAATAAACCGCCCAGTTACCTGTTGCACTAAACAATTGAATCGTCAATTTGGAGGGACCAACTTAAATAATCGATATCTTTAAAACGATATCTGTTTCGGGCAGCCAAAATCAATAATATTAAGGTAGAATTAAGGTATTATAACACTAAGTAAGTAGAACATTCCAGGGAGTAATCTATCAGTTTGGTCCCTCCATCTTGATATCATGATGGAGGGACCAAGTATTTTGTTAAAATGTTATGGATATGATGAGGTAGCTAAAATTATAGCAAAGGTAGGAAATAGTAGATTAATGGTATTATTTTTTTATATATCTATGACAGACTTTGGAGATTTGGTCCCTTCATTTTGACGCTCACAAAACGGTGAGCGTCAAAATAATAAATGTATATTTTGTTTTTAAATATTACTATTTATTGGTTAATTTTATTTCATTCTCGAAGCCTCGTATTCCTGGTAAACATTTGTTTAGCAACATGGTAGCAGAAACATGTTGCCGAGTTGCTGTCAACAAATTGCGTGCAACACTTGTGTTGCGGAGTTGATCACGCCAAGTTGCAAGATTTGACGACGCGAACAAGAAAACTTCAGTTTAACAACAAATGTTGACGTGTGTGGACGTGTTTACAACTGTTTATAAACATGGTGGTATTTATTATATTTTTTTATACACCACAAAAATACACAGGCCAAAAAAACATAAAATAAGTGTACAATGGGCGGTGGCGTGGTGGGCGGTAGTGTGGAGCAACGATAAAATTATGCAATTAATAGAATTATTTCAATTATAAGCGTTACTATGGGATTCTTCTATCAAATAATACAAGGATAGAAACAAAAAGATGTTTTATTAGAAATCTTATACATCAGATACAGAGAACACAACAACACTACTTCCTCGGGCAATATTATAACGCAGACTGGCGTGTGTGGACAACCTATACTGATTTAAACAAAGTTTCCAGCAGCATTCTCGCCGTTCATCAACAACGTTGATCAACTTTTGCTAAACAAATGTCGGTAAACATAAAGAAAAATATTGAAGGTACTATTTATTACCTTCAAATCGTGCAAAATTTCTCACAGTAATATAAATGGGAAACTTTTAATGACCGTAATAATAGTATATTATGCAACTAGTGAATAAAGGACGGATTGAAAGCGAGGGCCATAGATGAATCACGAGCAAGTGAAGGATTCTAACGACTGAATCACGACCGCAGGGAGTGATTCATGAAGTTAGAATTCTGAGCGACGATGTTGCTTCTATGTTTAATTTTAGGAAAATAAGACACACAAGCAACATAGCCGTCACGTTCCCGCAAAAACTCCTAAAAACAGTTTTATTTTAATGCTAAACTCCTTGTAGAAAATATCGACCAATCAAATCTCTAGGAGTTATTTGCACAAGGAATTTGTATGTCGGGTATTCTTAGCACAAGTTTGTATGTCGAGTATTCTTAGCACAAAGAATTTGTATCGAGTATTTTTTGCGCAAGGAGGTTGTATAGCATTGAGATGGAGGTGGAATACCTATATTGGTGTGTTCCAAATTCAAACACCAAAACAGTGATGCTTTTTATTCAGTTTTCTGTGAATAAAATAAGCTTTTTAGAGGGGGAATGGTATAATAGTATATTATGCGTCTAGTGAATAAAGGACGGATTTAAAGCGAGGGCCATAGATGAATCACGAACAAGTGAAGAATTCTACCAATTGAATCACGAGCACAGCGAGTGATTCAAGTGGTAGAATTCTGAGCGACGCGAGTGATTCATGGCCTTCGATATAAATCCGTTTTATTCAAGAGTTGCATACTATATTTTTCAACACACTTGCTCATAAAGTGGCTCTAATTTCACCGCAATTAGGTATATAATGATACCTGTAATCAAACTGTGACTTTTTCATTGCTATTATTCACATCAATCATAAAAATTATTGAAATAAGTGAAAAATAACTTTATTTTTGTAAGTCGGTGTCTTTCGTAGGTACTATTTTTTGCGTTATGGACACCGACTTACAAAAATAAAGTTATTTTTCACTTTGTAGTTTTCTTATTTGGAAGTCGGTAGTATTTTTTTGTAAAAAAGTTTTTTTTTATTTTTCACTTTTTAGTTGTACCTACCTAATAGTCAAGTTGTTTAGAAAGTTTCCTATAACGCCAGAATAGATAACCCGAATATCATGAAACGTGAACAAAACCGATCAAATGAGAGATCTGTTTACCCCTTAAGAGCGTACTGGCGTGATGTTATGTTATGAAATGGTATAAACAATAAACAGACATGCGATTGCAGCAGTCCCGAGAGATTTGCCGTTATTTATTGAAGAGTTCTGTTGTATATCTTCGAAGTTCTTCATTAGATCTTCACCAAATTAAAATGGGACCAATTTCGAAACATACTCTTTCAAACAAAAAAAGAATTTTGAAAATCGGTCCACAATTGACGGAGATATCGGTGAAAATACATAAAAAAAAAAAAAAAAAACATACATAAGTCGAACATAGTACCTCCTCCTTTTTCGAAAGTCGGTTAAAAATATACATTTATTAGCTTGATATTTTTGTGCTATTCTTATAACAAAAACACCTTTATTAATGCTACTACGATTAAAATAAGTACGTTGTACCTACTTCTTTTTTTTTGGCTCGTTAAAATAAACTTTAACGTAAGAAATTTTGCACGATTAGAAGGTAGTAAATAGGTATTAAATATTTATCCTTCGAAGATCGAAAATAAACCGCCCAGTTACCTGTTGCACTAAACAATTGAATCGTCAATTTGGAGGGACCAACTTAAATAATCGATATCTTTAAAACGATATCTGTTTCGGGCAGCCAAAATCAATAATATTAAGGTAGAATTAAGGTATTATAACACTAAGTAAGTAGAACATTCCAGGGAGTAATCTATCAGTTTGGTCCCTCCATCTTGATATCATGATGGAGGGACCAAGTATTTTGTTAAAATGTTATGGATATGATGAGGTAGCTAAAATTATAGCAAAGGTAGGAAATAGTAGATTAATGGTATTATTTTTTTATATATCTATGACAGACTT
Organism: Orthosia incerta; assembly: GCA_948252205.1. Lineage (NCBI taxonomy): Eukaryota > Metazoa > Arthropoda > Insecta > Lepidoptera > Noctuidae > Orthosia > Orthosia incerta. The sequence continues at coordinate 7,074,655 of OX411757.1, read as the reverse complement.
TGGAGATTTGGTCCCTTCATTTTGACGCTCACTGTGAGCGTCAAAATGAAGGGACCAAATCTCCAAAGTCTGTCATAGATATATAAAAAAATAATACCATTAATCTACTATTTCCTACCTTTGCTATAATTTTAGCTACCTCATCATATCCATAACATTTTAACAAAATACTTGGTCCCTCCATCATGATATCAAGATGGAGGGACCAAACTGATAGATTACTCCCTGGAATGTTCTACTTACTTAGTGTTATAATACCTTAATTCTACCTTAATATTATTGATTTTGGCTGCCCGAAACAGATATCGTTTTAAAGATATCGATTATTTAAGTTGGTCCCTCCAAATTGACGATTCAATTGTTTAGTGCAACAGGTAACTGGGCGGTTTATTTTCGATCTTCGAAGGATAAATATTTAATACCTATTTACTACCTTCTAATCGTGCAAAATTTCTTACGTTAAAGTTTATTTTAACGAGCCAAAAAAAAAGAAGTAGGTACAACGTACTTATTTTAATCGTAGTAGCATTAATAAAGGTGTTTTTGTTATAAGAATAGCACAAAAATATCAAGCTAATAAATGTATATTTTTAACCGACTTTCGAAAAAGGAGGAGGTACTATGTTCGACTTATGTATGTTTTTTTTTTTTTTTTTTATGTATTTTCACCGATATCTCCGTCAATTGTGGACCGATTTTCAAAATTCTTTTTTTGTTTGAAAGAGTATGTTTCGAAATTGGTCCCATTTTAATTTGGTGAAGATCTAATGAAGAACTTCGAAGATATACAACAGAACTCTTCAATAAATAACGGCAAATCTCTCGGGACTGCTGCAATCGCATGTCTGTTTATTGTTTATACCATTTCATAACATAACATCACGCCAGTACGCTCTTAAGGGGTAAACAGATCTCTCATTTGATCGGTTTTGTTCACGTTTCATGATATTCGGGTTATCTATTCTGGCGTTATAGGAAACTTTCTAAACAACTTGACTATTAGGTAGGTACAACTAAAAAGTGAAAAATAAAAAAAAACTTTTTTACAAAAAAATACTACCGACTTCCAAATAAGAAAACTACAAAGTGAAAAATAACTTTATTTTTGTAAGTCGGTGTCCATAACGCAAAAAATAGTACCTACGAAAGACACCGACTTACAAAAATAAAGTTATTTTTCACTTATTTCAATAATTTTTATGATTGATGTGAATAATAGCAATGAAAAAGTCACAGTTTGATTACAGGTATCATTATATACCTAATTGCGGTGAAATTAGAGCCACTTTATGAGCAAGTGTGTTGAAAAATATAGTATGCAACTCTTGAATAAAACGGATTTATATCGAAGGCCATGAATCACTCGCGTCGCTCAGAATTCTACCACTTGAATCACTCGCTGTGCTCGTGATTCAATTGGTAGAATTCTTCACTTGTTCGTGATTCATCTATGGCCCTCGCTTTAAATCCGTCCTTTATTCACTAGACGCATAATATACTATTATACCATTCCCCCTCTAAAAAGCTTATTTTATTCACAGAAAACTGAATAAAAAGCATCACTGTTTTGGTGTTTGAATTTGGAACACACCAATATAGGTATTCCACCTCCATCTCAATGCTATACAACCTCCTTGCGCAAAAAATACTCGATACAAATTCTTTGTGCTAAGAATACTCGACATACAAACTTGTGCTAAGAATACCCGACATACAAATTCCTTGTGCAAATAACTCCTAGAGATTTGATTGGTCGATATTTTCTACAAGGAGTTTAGCATTAAAATAAAACTGTTTTTAGGAGTTTTTGCGGGAACGTGACGGCTATGTTGCTTGTGTGTCTTATTTTCCTAAAATTAAACATAGAAGCAACATCGTCGCTCAGAATTCTAACTTCATGAATCACTCCCTGCGGTCGTGATTCAGTCGTTAGAATCCTTCACTTGCTCGTGATTCATCTATGGCCCTCGCTTTCAATCCGTCCTTTATTCACTAGTTGCATAATATACTATTATTACGGTCATTAAAAGTTTCCCATTTATATTACTGTGAGAAATTTTGCACGATTTGAAGGTAATAAATAGTACCTTCAATATTTTTCTTTATGTTTACCGACATTTGTTTAGCAAAAGTTGATCAACGTTGTTGATGAACGGCGAGAATGCTGCTGGAAACTTTGTTTAAATCAGTATAGGTTGTCCACACACGCCAGTCTGCGTTATAATATTGCCCGAGGAAGTAGTGTTGTTGTGTTCTCTGTATCTGATGTATAAGATTTCTAATAAAACATCTTTTTGTTTCTATCCTTGTATTATTTGATAGAAGAATCCCATAGTAACGCTTATAATTGAAATAATTCTATTAATTGCATAATTTTATCGTTGCTCCACACTACCGCCCACCACGCCACCGCCCATTGTACACTTATTTTATGTTTTTTTGGCCTGTGTATTTTTGTGGTGTATAAAAAAATATAATAAATACCACCATGTTTATAAACAGTTGTAAACACGTCCACACACGTCAACATTTGTTGTTAAACTGAAGTTTTCTTGTTCGCGTCGTCAAATCTTGCAACTTGGCGTGATCAACTCCGCAACACAAGTGTTGCACGCAATTTGTTGACAGCAACTCGGCAACATGTTTCTGCTACCATGTTGCTAAACAAATGTTTACCAGGAATACGAGGCTTCGAGAATGAAATAAAATTAACCAATAAATAGTAATATTTAAAAACAAAATATACATTTATTATTTTGACGCTCACAAAAAACGCGCGCAAGTACGCGCGTAGGTGCTTTTTCATGCGTTTTCACGCAACATGCAGCGTGATGCGTGGCAGTGTGATAACCGCCTAAAACTATCTCCTAAACAACATTTAGTAAACATTTCTACATGTCCACATATATACGCACTTCGAATAAAAATTTAAAGCACAGAAAACTCGCTGTCTCGCTTCTCAAAAAAACCGGCCAAGTGCGTGTCGGACTTCGTACATTTCGGGTTCCGTATCAATCCGCAAAATCAAGTTGGTTGTAATAGGAAAGCACGGTAGAATCAACTTTTATAAATTGTAAATTTTAATGTACCTAACGTTCAAAAGTGCCGCTTGGTAGCCTACTTGAAATAAAATGTCTTTGTCTTTGAAAAATGAGGGAATTGCAAAGAAAAATCAGGTTGATCAATACATTGGTATTTGTTAGTAAAATATACGCAATAATAAACATTCGTCTCCAAATTTCAAGTTCATAGGTCAATGGGAAATTAAAAAGTCATTTGGAACAAAATTTTGGATAAAAAATGACTTTGGTGGCTTCTCATTCCTTTGTTTCCATACCCCAATCGATGGGGTCGCCCCTCTTTTGCTCGTTGGGAGCCCCCTTAAAAACATATAAAAGTATTTTTGCAAATATGTATGGCTTTGGGTTAACATGATGCTTGTATTGTGAAAATTTAAAAAATGTAGCTCCAACCATTTGGCTGTAAAACCTGTGTAATAGACGACAGACAAACAGATAGATGGACACGTGTGTGACAGCAATAGGGCCGGAACGGGTACAGAACCCCAAAAATAGGCATTTTTGACCCTTTGACCTTATCCCGCTTTATCTTGCTTAAGGATGTAAAATGAAATGGTTATTTAACTTCATTAGATGGTAGTCTTCTAATGCAGTTTTTCACTACGTTTTGCAATTAACTCATTGCGTGTTGGGTCCGGTTTTCTTAATTACCACGGTTTTTCCACCAACGTAAACCACTGATGTCCAAGATTATCGCTGTTAATTTTCTCTAATTCAGTCGTGTATAATTAACACTAATATTTAAGTATGTCTGTCTGTCTGTAACGTCTTCATACCTAAACGGCTGCACCATCCCTATTAGGCACTTAGGACTTAAAAACACCACGGGCTTAATGTGGATGTGCTAACTTGCTAAGGTCCAACTTTGCCTAACCTTTTGAGGAACACAGAATTGATGTTATGTAGGTAGGTACAGTAGTCACAGCGGATCTTTGTGTCTCTGAAGTTGGCTTCAAGACCCTGCGCAGTTGCTATTTAGGTACAGTAGTCACAGCGGATCTTTGTGTCTCTGAAGTTGGCTACAAGACCCTGCGCAGTTGCTATTTAGGTACAGTAGTCACAGCGGATCTTTGTGTCTCTGAAGTTGGCTGCAAGACACTGCGCAGTTGCTATTTTTGTTGAAGTAGAAAATATCATTGTATAACTGCCTGTTTCAGTCGCTTACGGTTGTAGCATCGTCCTATCTCGCTTACTGTATGCAGTAAACTCCATGACAAACTGTTAATTGCGCAATGGTTCGCAGAGGTTACTTCAGAGACACAAAGATCCGCTGTGACTACTGTATATGTATGTGTACCAGAACCATTTTTTTTTTTAATTTTATTATAGAGCTTAATTTTACCTTGGGGAAGGACATAGGATACCTTTGATCAAGGGTTTGGCTTCTTTAGGTTAATTTGTGACTTTCATGCAAGCAAAGCCGCTGGCAGAAGCTAGTTTAGAATAAATAATTATAATTATTCGTCTGTCCATAATAATGTTCTGCTTGATTTCATCGGTTTGCTTTGTTCCAATCGATCACCGTGATACAGATTGGCGTATAATGTGCCGGATTAATTAACAATACTAATTACGTAATTGAATTATTCATTGTAATATCTCACGCATGGCACCTCGCGTTTCCAATGGAGTGTAAAATTATAATTAATTGGAATTTATCGTTTTTGTTGAGAAATATAATTATGGTACTAGCTTCTTCACCCGTGTGAAAGTCGGAAAACCATCCCAAGGGAACCTATTTTCAGCATATGAAGTATACTTTGTTCTAATCCAGCACATGGTCTACCCGTGTGCCAAGTTTCATCTAAATCCGTTCAGTCGTTTTGTCACGAAAAGGCACCAAACAAACAGAGTTACTTTCGCATTTTGAATGTGGAATAAGCAAGCTGAAGTGGCAATGGGCCGGCCTTATTATTCGTAGAACCGATGACCGTAGGGGTAGATATGTTCTTGAGTGAAGACCGCAAATTGGAAAACTTTGGTACCCTCTCAGGTCGACCGACGATCTTCACAGGGCGGCTGGTAGCAGCTGGATGAGAGTTGCCAAAAATCGAAACAAATGGCGTGAGAACTATGTCCAGCAGTGCTGTAGGCTGATGATGTGATGGGATGTTATGGTAAGTGTGGTTTGTTGCACCAAGTGAATTTTCCATTGATGACCCAAGGAGAAATAGATCCCTGTTACATGGGTCTTCTTGTCCGGCTGCTATTCATAAATCTGACATTTGTGACAGTTAGTCATTAAAGTCTGACAGACCGAAAATCTGACAGACGGTCTTATCGGTATCTGATGGTAACGAATTTCTGAGTAATTAGGTTGTGAACGTTGGATAGTAATAAAGGGTGTCTCAGAATGTTTTATTTTTTGATAATTAAAAAAAAGACATTAGAATTAGTTAAAACTCGGTTTATTTACTGTTGAATAAATGAGCAGTTTTTCAATTACATTTGTACTTCTTGTCACACAATTAGTCTAAAACTAAAATTTTCATTATTTATTTCGTCTGTGAGTCTTTGCTTGCTTTTAAACATTCAGGTTGGATGGCAATGGTTTGTAAACTTTACTTTTTAAGTAGCCCCATAGAAGAACATCAGCAGGCGTTTAATCTGAGTTATTTGGGCTGCCATATCACGTCAAGGAATTGTCGGTCTCTCACTTTTTTGCGTGTTATTGAAGATTTTACTTACAGGATAATTGAGTGTCAAGTAGGGTGGACATTTACTAAACATTGTTTTAATAAACAAAATTGAAAAACTGCTCTTTAATTTAACAGTAAATAAACGGATTTTGAACTTATTGTAGTGTTTTTTTTTAAGTATCAAAAAAAATAAACATTCCGAGACACTCTTTATAATATTACATTAGTTTATTTCTCTCAAAAAATTTCCATTTCAGTAAATAGTATATAGTTTACAGGCTGATACAAACCTTTTTGAGAGCTGGAGTCTATACCGGGTGTATGACAGACCTTCAGGCTCACACCCTTAAAATTACAATATTATGGTGCACTTACGTACTACAACAAATGTGAAAGTTTGAAATTGAGAGGAAGAGATACACAAAACAAAAGGAGATGTGCCATTTGTGTCTTTGGAGAGTTTTGTAAAAGGGTCCGTGAGTGCAATATAAGTCCTCACCCAAGCGCCCGTGAAGAGCACCGGGCACTTACGTGTGTGCGTGTTTGCGTGTGACAAGGTGATAGTCAGTCATCATCTGCCTAGCCTTTTTCCCAACTATATTGGGGTCGGCTTCCAGTCTTACCGGATTCAGCTAAGTACCAGTGTTTTACATGGAGCGACTGCCTGTCTGACCTCCACAACCCAGTAACTGGGTAACACGGTACCCCTTGGCAAGACTGGTGTCAGACCTCAAGCTTCTGACTACCCGTAACGACTGTCAAAGATCTTCAAATGACAGCCGGGACCAACGGCTTAACGTGCTTGCCGAGGCACGGAGGAAACTCGGTATGTTGAAATGGTCACCCATCCGGACCGACCTCGTCAAGCGTTGCTTAACCTTGATGATCGAACCGTGCGGCTGTTATTATTTAGCCACGAGCTCCTCTCGCAAGGTGATAGTCAGTCGCTCCATCCGTATTTAGGTGCATGTTGATAGGACGGCATCGAAGAAGAAAGCGTCGCAAACCTCAATTAACACGGGACAAGGGAAGATGAGTTTTATTTTATTTTATTTATGACATTAAAATTAGAAGCTGACCCTAGTGTAGTTGCGAAAAGCCAAGCTAGATAATGTTCAGAACAAAAACTTCTTTATTTCTATTAGGCCATTAGGACTTTTGAACGTCAAAAATTTTAAAGTAATAATAATTGATTCTACCGTCCATTCGGCTAAGTAGCTTGTTATGGAGAAGAACAGACAAGAAACTCCATACTTACTCTTTAAAAAAAGTGTTTTACAACATTTACATACATACATTAATTCATACACGTGAGGACGATGCACCCAAACTAATACTACTATACTACGTATCACATCACATCATCAGCCTATTGATGTTCCCACTGCTGAGACACAGGCCTCCTCTCTATGAGAGGGGATGGGCCGTAATCCACCACGCGGGCCCAGTGCGGGTTGGTGGATGTGACATGTCTTCGAATTTTTGGTTGTAAGACATGCCGGTTTCCTCACGATGTTTTCCTTCACCGTTTTGAGAGCAGTGGTGATGCAATAATTTACACAAAGTAAAGCGCCAGCCTGGGTTCGAACCCACGACCTACAACTTGTAAGTCGCGGCCGATACTACTGGGCCACCACTGCTCTACTACGTATAGATATAAAGTATTACAACCACTACCAGAAAAATTCATTCATTTGATAAATAGGAACATGGTTCTCACATATTTACAAATATTGCAAACATCGGGAAATTACCTAATTCAACAACAACAGAACAGCGTGCGAGTCAATTTCTTAAGATTAGATTATGTTACATTATCTTTAGAAGCACTAGAATAGAACCCTCACAAATGCTCAAAATTGCGCAGTCAACAGAGGCTTAGTGTACAAATTTGACAAATATAAATGAAAAAAGGAAAACATAGGGACATAGTATATATCTTACTTTACCAGTTTATGGAATATATTTTAAATTGGTCCAATATTGGAGGAGGAAATAGGCGAGAGCCAAACCTCGATTTATGACTTTTTACTAAGGAAATTCAGTCGGCGTTCTCTGCCCCCGTTTCCTCTTAAACAAGATCATGGATCTCTTTCCTTGTATGAGAAAAGACTTGCTCTCCAGTGGATTTCAATACACAAACTCAAATGACTTTGCGGTCAATGTACGAAGAAAGTGTACATAGACTGGGCCCATTTATTTCTATACCCTGGTTACGCTAAAAATAGGCCAGTAACCGTCAGGTGACAGGTTAATAACCTGTCAATGTCTAGACGTATTCTTACTTATTGCACAGAGTAAAGTACTCTACAGTAGAGTAGATACGAGTACAAGTAGGCAGTATCCTGTTTTTCTTAGATATAATTTGTGTTTTTCTCTGAATTGTCACTTTTGTTCGCAGACTACCTAGATAATATAAATAATCACGAATTAATAAATGATAAAATAAATAATGAACTATTTTCTTTTCAAGTAGAATTTAAAGCTTTACTTTTTTATAACATCCTAGCGACTCACCGAAAATATCAGATAAATCGCATTTCATCCAGCAATTGTTTTTCTATACTAATATTATAAAGATGTTTTTGTTTGTTTGTACCGAATAGGCTCCGAAACTACTGGACCGATTTAAAAAATTCTTTTACCAATCTAAAGCTACATTATTCCTGAGTGACATAGGTTATTTTTAATCCCGAAAACGGGCTTGTGTGGGGTTGTCCACGAGAGCGAAGCCGCGGGGAACAGCTAGTTATTAATAAACATTTCCTTAATGTAAATAAATAAATAAATTCATTTATGAAATGTATGCAAGCGTCATTAGTATCCAATTGTAAACAGATCCAGATAAACAATCACAGCTTCCCCATTATCGGAGATCCGTAATCTGATTAAAAACCAAATTAAAGCGCTGAACTAATTAATATTCAAGTAGGTAGGACGCTCAATAAGTTTTGCTAAAGACGTTAAGAGGTTACTCACTTCGCATTCCCGTTAGGATTCACTCTCCGGTACAATATGGACGTTCCGACTGAAGCGAATATTATTAATGTACTTTTAAATCTCTTTGCTTTCTTTAATGATGATTTTGTAATGATCGTTAGGTCTAGAAGAAATCTAGTGTTGATATTATGTTGTTTTTTTTTAAATTTGCGCATTATAATATTTGTCAATTTCTTGTCAGAAAAAACTTTTTAACAAAAAAAATAAACTGACTTTTAAAGCAAAACACTACGAAGGGAAATGAATGAAAAAACCCGACTGCTTAAAAAGCGAACTAAAAGACGAAATAAGAAAAAAACATGCTGTGCAGTCGGAGGATACATATTCGCGAGCTGGCTGACCAAAACCAGACAAATCCTCCGACAGCACAGCATGATTTTTTTCTTACTTACGTCTTTTTAGTTCGCTTTTTATGCAGTCGGGTTTTTATTTTTTTAATTAAAGTTTTTTATTTACAACTTATTAGTTATTTTTTTTTGAATTAGGTACATTTAAACATATAAGTGTTCTACATTTTTGAAATCACCTCTTAAAATCTTTTATTTTGATACCCCACACGGTGGGTTTGAAAGATTAACATTTTTCCAAATTTTATGTAGCATATTTGTAAGAATCATCTAAATTGGCCAACGCGTTTGGTCTCTAGAACGCCACATAGAAACAAACATACATACATGTATACATACATAGACTGATAAACACATTACCCTCCTTCGGCATTCGGGTAAAAATAACTTTGTTCTCCGAAGTCGGTGTCATTGGTACCTAGGGTTTTTCGCTTTTCGATTCCACTAAGCCCAAACACGACTAGGGTACATCGTTTTATCACGGAGTACCAGTGCCTACCTTCCGGCTTCATCATCAGATCAGTTCGATTGTACCTACCATTTTCACCAGTTCCATTTATTTATTCATCAGATCTTCACCAAGTTAAAATGGGACCAATTTCGGAAAATGTTCTTTCGAACATAAAATTAATTTTCAAAATCGGTCCACAATTTACGGAGATATCGGTGAACATACTAAAAAAAAACATACATAAAATCGAACATAGAACCTCCTCTTTTTTGGTAAGTCGGTTAAAAATGCACACGGGTCTCATAGATTTAAATACTACGTAAGTCAATGACTGGCCGTCTTATTCAAAAACAACATCTGTTATGTTCTCATCTGTCGATATCACTGCAGACTAAATGCGTCGCGGCATCTAGCCATTAGCCACCTCTGTAGCGTCACGTTCAATTTTACAGACAGTAAGCGGACTGTATTGGCTCTATAACAAGGTGAATAGTGCCATTTCTAGGTTTTGTTACAGAGGTTGAATTTTCTTTTAGTGAATATTTTCTCTAAGACTTTGTTTAGTAATCACATTGGAAAATTAACTACAATTTTCTTAAAAACGCAGTTGTAAAACCTCCCATTAAGTGGTCCTATGTGCTGGACCTACGGGAATTGTTTAAATTTAATTTTTCAGTAGGTTTCCGTACCCAGGAGGAGGAGCTCGTGGCTAAATAATAACAGCCGCACGGGTCGATCATCAAGGTTAAGCAACGCTTGACGAGGTCGGTCCGTGGATGGGTGACCATTTCAACATACCGAGTTTCCTCCGTGCCTCGGAAAGCACGTTAAGCCGTTGGTCCCGGCTGTTATTTGAAGATCTTTGGCAGTCGTTACGGGTAGTCAGAAGCTTGAGATCTGACACCAGTCTTGCCAAGGGGTACCGTGTTACCCAGTTACCGGGTTGTGGAGGTCAGATAGGCAGTCGCTCAATGTAAAACACTGGTACTTAGCTGAATCCGGTAAGACTGGAAGCCGACCCCAATATAGTTGGGAAAAGGCTAGGAAGATGATGAGGTTTCCGTACCCAAGGGGTAAAAACGGGACCATATTACTAAGACTCCGCGGTCCGTCTGTCTGTCCGTCTGTCTGTCTGTATGTCTGTATGTCTGTCTGTCTGTCTATCTGCCTATCTGCCCGTCTGTCACCAGGCTGTATCTCATGAACCGTGATAGCTAGACAGTAGAAATTTTCACAGATGATGTATTTCTGTTGCCGCTACGAATACAAAAAACAGAATAAAATAAATATTTAAATGGGGCTTCCATACAACACGCGTGATTTTTTTCTCGTTTTATGCGATAATGGTACGGAACACTTCGTGCGCGAGTCCGAATCGCACTTGGCCGGTTTTCCTATTACAACCTGTTACAACTTGTTTTTGCGGTTTGATACGGAACCCTATAAGTGCGAAATCCGACAGGCATTTGGCCGGTTTTTATAATTGCATTATAAATTTAAAATACCTCCATTTAACGAACTATAAGGAACATTTAACGTTAAGTAAAGATACCAAAATTATCTGATAAAACGCATCAATGGTAATCTGAAAATTATAATACTGGTCGTAATTAAATTCCACATTTTTATAAGGTATAATTTTAATGGACACATCCTTTTTAACCGACTTTCGAAAAAGGAGGAGGTTCTATGTTCGACATCTTGTATGTTTTTTTTTTATATATATATTCACCGATATCTCCGTCAATTGTGGACTGATTTTGAAAATTCTTTTTTTGTTTGAAAGAGTATGTTCCGAAATTGGTCCCATTGTAATTTGGTGAAGATCTGATGAAGAATTTCGAAGATATACAACAGAACTCTTCAATAAATCTCTCGGGACGGCTACAATCGCATGTCTGTTTATTGTTTATACCATTTCATAACATAACATCACGCCAGTACGCTCGAAAGGGGGAAGCAGATCTCTCATTTGATCGGTTTTGTTCAAGTTTCATAATTTTCGGGTTATATATTCTGGCGTTATAGGAAACTTACTAAACAACTTGCGTATTAGGTAGGTACAACTAAAAAGAGAAAAAAAAAAGGGTTTTTTTATTTGGAAGTCGGTAGTATTTTTTTGTAAAAAAGTTTTTATTATTATGTTCAATATACGACATCGAGGCTGAAGAAAGTCAACCGAAATTCTAAAACAATGAAAAGTGGGACATCGTTTACTGCAACATTTCAATCAATTGTTCTTTCTTGGAGGTTTCAATGCGCAGATCATTATTTATATTTCTTTTGATGTCTCACAATATAACCGAATTTGATGATGAAAGTGATGTGTTCTGGGCATTGTGTTAGGCGATCTAGTGAGCTAGTGACCTAAATACAATGAGACTTATTCTGTTTCGAATGAGAATGAAATGTGACTGTAGTCGGAGGTTTTACATTGTTAGAGAAGAGCGTAAAGTGTAAAAGTAAACCGGTTTTATTTCTAATTCTTCAAAAATTGCTGTGCCTTTACATGTTATGCGCTGGACTCCTTACCTCATGAGTGGAATAAACTTTGAGTTTCAGTTTTTATAATAAATAACCAATGATCCAACGGTTTAAACAACAACTGACTACCTTCGTGAACGGTTTAAGTACCTCGTCCCGAGGGTTAAAACTTGTCGCACAGCTACCTCGCTTCTCCTTCGTACTCCTCGTCACCCTTCTAGCCACTACGATGGCTCTTTCTCTCTCTTTCTCTGTTACTGCAGTGCATCTCTGGAATTCTCTTCGACACTCCCTACGCGATAGCCCTTCTCTAGATGTCTTCAAGAGGAACATTAAGGAGTGTTTCCTTTCAACGCAATGAATTATATTATATATGTATTTGTCTTTATAAACGTAGGTATTTTATGCATTACTAGCTGTGCCCGCGGCTTCGCTCCCGTCATCTGTCTGCCTAACCTACCCTACTTACCTACCTACCAATTCTTTGCCAAAGTCATCATTCTTTCGCGGAGAATTTCAACATTGCCATTCAGAAAATGACTTCAAATGCACAACGCCATCTATCGAATATCGAGTTCAACTGTGTGAGTATCTGAATTACGTGTGTTGTGATAATTTTACTTCTTGAACACTTTGAATTCATCTAACTTTTGATAGAGTGAACCGATTGCAATGAAACAAAAATTAAGTAATTCCTCAAGTTACGCACAATTTTTATGTATAAAAGTTATTTACATTGGTTTCGTACATTTCACGTGAAGCGTGCACAAATAAACAGACAAACAGATGAAAAGACAAAATATCCAAAAATGCCGGAAATAGGTTCTATTGGTTATCCTTTAACACGCTGGCTATTTTTTTTGGATATTTTTGCAATGTACAAAAATAACTTTTCTACAGATTTATTATATGTATATTGATGATGATGATGATATTGATGATTATGTAACTAGTTTCATCTGACTATATAGGTATATATATTATACACTGGATTACTGCCTTCTATTATGATCTCTATCATTTGGAGTTAAGCTCGCCTTTGCATGAATTTTGTTATCAATTTGTTTAAATGTAATGTCTTGGTGGACAATAAAGAATAAAGCAATACAGATGGAGAGATTGGGATATTTATTCTTGGCCTATTACGGTTAAGAAGAATCATTAATTCTCATAAATATTGCACTGGTATTCACATGAGAAACTTATGTATTTATATAATTCAAAGTCTCTGTTTCTCACTCTCTCTCTTTTGTAACATATTTTTTTGGTAATTTTGGGTAACTAGTAATAGAAAACGAAGATTCATAGATATGCCAACTTTTTTAGCATTTACTAGAAAAGTAGTTAGTTCAATCTTCTCTTCTTTGTCCAACCCACTTCCAAGTTCAGCTGGGGTCGGGTCTCGTACGTCTGCGCCAGAGAGCTCTGTTCTGGGTTGTCTGAGTGCTCAGGTTCTCCTTCAGGACCTCTTTCTGCATGTTTGACCACCAGGTGGCGGGCTATCGCTAATCGGTGCTACTTTGAACGAACCCCTGACATACTCGTTTCGCACTTTGTCTAGACGGGTTACTCCTCCTGAGTTAGTTCATTACTAGAATGAAATGGACCCATTGCTAAAAGATTTTACTTTTATAATAGAGAACGTTTTCTGACTATGAATAAATTAAAAACAAAATACTCTTAAGGTAAAGTGACAGTGACTTGAAATTCGATTCTTACTTTCCTTTCTGTGATTCTAAAACAAGGTTGTCACCTGATACGGATCGGAGTTAGCGACTGAAGCGAAACGAACTGTTAAGTTGTTTGTTTTATCTAAAGAAATCTTTGAATGAGCTCGAGGATTCATTCAAAGAAAACATGACTCTCTGTTTTAATAAATCATGAATAGCAAATATGCCTAAGGTATTAAGTCCGCCGTAGTACTTTTGTACATAAAATCTAAATAAATAAATAAGTCATCTTCTTCCTGCCCTTGTCCCTTGTTACTTGGAGTCGACGCAACACGTTTTCTTCTTCCATACCGTCCTGTTCCCCGTCACGCTATCACTGACTCCCTTTTCTTTCATATCACTCCTCACACATTCCATCCGTATTTTCTTTAGCCTGCCCCTCCCTCTCCATCCATCCACATTTAATTTCATAACTCTTTTAGTAACATGCGTTTCATCCCTCCTCATCACATAACCATACAAGGATAAACGGTTTCCTTTCAACTTTTCTGTCACAAGCAACACTTTCAAACTGATGTTTATTGAAGGGGTAGGCGCAACATGTATTCTTCTGCCATACTTTTCTGTTAGACGTCACCTCAGTATCTCGTCATCTGCTTTTTAACCATACCTACTTTATAGCCATCAATATCATTCAAATCATTTCATTCAAACTTACCGCAAGCACAGATAATATAATACTAGCATACAGATGCCTCAACCCATACAAAGAAACCATGCCGACGTAACTAGCGTTTTTCTTTTACTTCGAACGCGGTTGGTTCCGTTCCACGGCTATAGATTGTGTTAGCAGTAGCACCGACGTGCAAGTAAAAGGGTTTTCTCGGTTCGTGAATATTTTTTCTTTAAATGCAGTGACTACAATTCTAGAAAATTTTAATTTTACACTCTATTCAATAACAAATCGATGCATATCTCATCCATCTAGCGACATTTATTTGAAAAAAAAAAAAAATCTCTTTGCTAGCGTTGGGACCCCGTGCCGCAAGACATTTTCCTCATTCCTCCGCTCTACTTGCCTATGCATAATGAACTCCAAACTTAGTAAAAAAATACTAAATCGAATTTATGTCTACGTTGAATTTGTAAGCATCGTCTACTTTACCTGTACATGTAGATGCAAACTTAAGCGGGGGTGAAGAATGGGTTAATTGCACAGTGAAAAGTGAGCTTCACAAACATCTTAAAAGTTTGAATCGACCTGTACCTATGTTGGGGTCGGCTACTAGACTAACAGGATGTAGCAGAATACCAGTGGATTGCACTTTTATCATAACAAATATACCTTTAAAAGCTTCTCTGCTGAGTCCGTAAAGTCTAGTTCTAAACTACTTTACTGTTCCTGTCCTTCATCTAATTTGTCGTTTACACTTTGTTAAAAGAAAGATAACCGTGGGAAAATGTTCTAAGCCAACCTGTGCCTGCTCCAGTGACCTTAATGACTAAAGCTTGCAAACTTTTAAACGTCAATTAGGTTTTCTTATGTAAGTATACTCGTTAAAAAACAATCTGGGTTATCTAAAAATAATACTTTCCTAGATGTTGTAATTAAATCTGTAACAGGCTTTGACTTATATAGTAAGTAACGGACCGCGCATTATTTTGATGCCACAATTTGGTCTTACGTTCAATTTACATTAGGTCATACTAGACCGAAAGGAACTCGCAACGCGATCGGCTATCTTTGGGAGCGGTCGTTTGATGCTGTGTTTCTCGTATGGTGAACGCTTATCAGAAAACTTTCAGATGGCTGTATCTTTAGTATTTAAATC
Source organism: Orthosia incerta (assembly GCA_948252205.1). Classification (NCBI taxonomy): domain Eukaryota; kingdom Metazoa; phylum Arthropoda; class Insecta; order Lepidoptera; family Noctuidae; genus Orthosia; species Orthosia incerta. The sequence continues at coordinate 7,059,152 of OX411757.1, read as the reverse complement.
TATGTTACTGTTTAAAGACACAGGCTGGTATTATTATTATATCATTATCATCATTTCAGCCGAAAAACGTCCACTACTGGACATAGGCCTCCCCCAAGCGTCGTCACACTGATCGCTCCTGTGCGTTTCGCATCCACCACCGGGCACCTGCAGCCTTAATAATATATACAACCCAGCACGGTGCTAATATCGGAATACAATAACAGGTCTGTAACTGTCCCACTGCATAGAGGGGATGAGCATTCACCAACAAGCTTGCTTGAGCATTGGAGTATTATCCTGCTAATTTATTTTCCACTCAAAAAGATTATTCAATGACTTTATAAAGACGGAACAAGTAACAAACAAATCAATAAACGAACAAGTCAAAGATTTCGTCAACTCAATAAACGTAATTGCACCTTCATTCATTCCATTCACTCTGACAGCTGTCATTATTCATTGAATGTAAGAAGCGATTGATTTTGTGAAATCCATAAAATTGGTGTTGCGCTGTGTGAAATTATTTTATGTAAAAATGTAGACTGAAATTATTGCGGACCAGTGATTTCCGTTCACTGTTGCGGACGTATTCGTGACTGGTTTAGTGAGATAGAATGATAAATGGTGGTATGGTTCTAAAGTGTTTTTTATAAAATGTTTGTGTAATTTAGAACGGGTTATGTAATATGGCTAGGCTAGCAATATCACGATAGATATGTTTTTATTTGCTTATTGTTCATATTATTATTTTAATGTGCTGTAAGTAGATATCTACAGTCAAACGCACATCAGTAGTAACACTTATTTACATTGCTTATTTGATAATGTTAGTATAAATTTAATTGTTTACCTTCTTTTCATAAGTACCCACTAATGCGTGAGGGATATCAATGAAGTACCGCGCTACCGCGTTCCACGTTGTGACTGATTACCAAAGGCACTGGAAATATTATAAATTCAAGTAATCCGGGCTTTTAATCTTCCGAATATCTTATAATATCTATATTTCTTATATAACTTCCTAGACATTATTCGGTCATCCAGTCGAATATTGATTTTCTTTTAGAAGTGTGATTTAGAAGAAATCATCTATCATTTGCCTTGTGGTGGCTGTGGAACTATTGCTAAGATTGATCGCTAAGTTAGAAATAGTTCTAGGAAAAACTGCGTTTATAAAATAAGTAATATTTATAATTCCCCAGATTACACTGTGCTAGTGAAGCTCGCCATTAGACAATCTAGTCTCGTGTGTACAGGACTATAATCATCTACGATGTGCCAAGCCAGAATGAAAGCTAGGATACTACTGATTATAATTATTCTAACTTCAAAAACCATCATCAAGAAAACCGGGCCTAAATAATGGTGTACAATTATCACTACACTTACTAAACAACATTTTTTCTCTCTCGTTATGGTTTCAACATTCAACCCACTTTCGCGCTACATTTTCACGGACACCGAACATTTTTAATAAATAAACTTTTATTTCACATCGAATCGTTATTAACGTTGTTCGCGTGTCGAACGCATATAAACGATATTTATCGTTACATAAAGTGAGTTCCGATTCCGATATCGATATATTTGAAACGAGAATTCGAGTCCTGTTAATCGTTTTCATATTTTTATTTCAAATTATAGTTACGATATGTAAGTCAGTAACATTTTATATTTTTTTGGGATTGACAATAAATACCTTGATATGGTCTTTCGCTGTTGTTGCTATACCGACGTACTTCAAAATAATTCTTTCCTCGTTAGTCGTTTGCTGAGAATGGTGTTATGGTTCGATCTCCAGGTCGTGCTAAGTGTTTTCTACTAGAAATTTCTCAGTAGCCTGGGCTTTTGCTCAGTTGATTGGCAACTCTTTTACGTGGGAATTTAACATTTTTGGTGTCATAGGTGTAATGACTACTTCACTGATTTTTTTTTTGTTTCGGGGGAAACCTTCAAAAGGCGCCTGGGCTTTCGGGAAAGACCAGGGTGTGTGGGTTTTTTACCTCACTAAAACCACCCCGGTGATCACTATCAGCACTTAGAAGGTATTCCGTTACCTCTTAAAAGACCACTTCGTGCAGCGCCTGTTAGAGCACGTCCCTGGGGAGAATGAGAGGCGTCTCCGCGTCTCCCCTGAGCCTCACTGTGCACGGCAGCACGTGATCACTGTGCCACCGTCTTACCTGGAGTCACTTGGTGGGCGGTCAGAGTCCCCAGTCTGTCAGTCCCCTTCTGGATCATCACGGTCACACAGAAGGAGGCCATACTTCACTGCCTAACAGTTCTAGGAGTATAAGCTTGATGTTATATAATGTGTTAATATCATTGAAAGTTACTATTTCTATCGTCACCGCCGCGCCGTTTGAATGCCATAAAATAATTACAATTGCATATTGCATCCTACAAATCTCTCGTCGCATTAGCGCAGGTGCGAATGCATTTGCCTTTACGCAAGTAACGGTACAAATACTTTATCGGTAACTAACCTCAACTTACCGATACGAAGTATGTTAATGCAACCAACTGTAAATTGTTATGGAGTTTTGAAATTTAAATGTGTACGGGTAATATTTATTGAATTTGTAACTGGTTTGCTAATTTTTAGTGTTATGTCGCCTTTTTTATTGATATTGTCATGTCGACTTGGTATTTTAAATTTACTGGTAACGAGACGTTATTGTTACCGTTGGTTGTTATAACGACCCATTATTTTTGTTATTTTGTATAACAGTTATGGCGATTACGAAACCAGGCTGACTGCCGAGCAGAGCGCTTCGGTGACACTGAAATGTGTAGGTTTGCCATCAACACTTGTTGTATGAGAAGTAAGGTATATTGAGGTCGGAGGTTAAAAAAACGGTATTTCAGAAAAATAAAATTGTAATGATGTTTTGGGCTCAGTAGCTGTGGCTTGGTCACTAACGGTGAAGTGAAGAGGAAACTGAGGAGAGCCCGCTCATCAGGACTTTTACTTATTAAGCCGATGATGTAGCGGCCAACACGACAGAGGCGACACGACATCGCAACTGAGGCACGCCGCGATGTCGCATTAGAGGCATCGCGACTGAGGGTAGGAGGCCGCGGCGGGAGAGGAATGCCGGTATTGCGGTGCAACGCTCTCTCTACCTTCTGCGGCATGGACGGGGTCGCCACCGTCTGATGGCAGGCGCGTTGGGTGCCCGTGGTAATGCAGTATGCATGAGCATATTTAAAGGCAAAAAAAATGTGTATCCGGAGCCACTCTGCTTGGCAATGAAGCTTGAAGAATTCAATAGAACTTATCTATGGGTACTGCGAAAGAACGACCTAGCTCTTCGGATTTCGACGTGACGATATGGAAAGTTCATCTTATTACAGTTTTTGATACCGATTCTGATTTCATGGCTTATAATAATGGTTGGTTAAATGAACCGAAAGTTACGGCTGGTTCTATCCTATCGTTATTCTTCATATTAATTTACTCTGCATGGTAAATGGCAGTGGTGGCCCAATGGTATCGGCCGCGACTTACAAGTTGTAAGTCGTAGGTTCGAGCCCAGGCAGGCGCTTTTCTTTGTGTAAATTATTTCATCACCACTGCTCTCAAAACGGCGAAGGAAAACATCGTGAGGAAACCGGCATGTCCTAGAACCAAACATTCGAAGACATGTGACATCCACCAACCCGCACTGGGCCCGCGTGGTGGATTACGGCCCGTTTCCTGTCACAGAGAGGAGGCCTGGGTCCCAGCAGTGGGGACATTAATAGGCTGATGATGATGATGCATTGTCTAGCTTTGACTAGGTTTTTGATATAAATTATAGATTTTTGAACAAGCAAGCCTTAGAGAAGGTTAGACAAGGCTAGACAAGGCTTGTAGGTCTAACATATGGCTAAAAACTTTTGAAGTTCTAAAGGTGAGAGATGATTCTGAAGATGAGATATTTGGAAGATAAGACAGACACAAGTTTCTTTGCTATAAGTAGGTATATCTATGGAAATTTACTTGGCCCATAAAAACCTCTTTTTATGGTGATCGAGATTAGATGCAAAGATGTGTAAATTAAAAGTGTGCTTAAACTAAAAGAAAACAACAGAACGTCTCACACCATAGGAAGAAAGCAAAACAGGTAATTATCATGCATAATTCAACGTTCCTAAGTAGGTAGGTAAGCACATACAGATTAGAAAATGATAAAATCCAAATTCTTTTACTACCATTGCGATGGATTTTTTTTTGGCAATGCTATTAAGTTTGAGGCTGTAGAAAAATAAATATTTTAATAGGTATATTTCTGAAAACTTGTGACCAGCAAACTTATCACTTGCTCTGATTGACCATATAAAAATAATCTGTATTACTTATCAATTTATCTACGTCGGTTAAATTTATATCAATAAATATCTTAATGCAGAAATTATAAATAACTCGTGTTGAATTTATTGAGTAAATCGATGAAATGTTTCGGATTTTGTAATAAATTGCAAACGTTATGGTGTGACTCATTTCTTTCTTTCCTATTTTCCTACAGAAAACGCGCTTTACGTCTTATCACGGCTTTAAGGTTACACTAGTCGAAAATTCTTCCATACAAACGTAGTCTAGGGATTATTCCACTGTTTGACAATGTACGTTCAAAATAAAAAGTGATATCAATTTGTCTCATCATTATCTAGCCCTGTAAGTAGTAAGTTATGAGCGTCGAAAGTTCCACATTTCGACACTAATTTTAATGCATTTTTGGATTCAAATAAATGCCATAAGAAGACGGAAAATTTCAAAACGGCCACCATACAGGGATGGATTAGTAGTTCAACAATGTAAATAATTGTATTATGTATAGATACGTTTAGTCGTTTTTTCATGATATCCAAACTCCCAAAGGTCTGTTTATAAAATTTCGCGCGCTCGGTTTCGTCATAAATCATTATCCATTTCGCTACAAATTTGCAAAAGTGTGTATTCGTACGCGAACTAGCATCAAAGCATCTATCTCTTCCGCACGTATTGTCGGTTGATATAAAATGCATTTTAACCCCGCGCACAAAATAGTTCGTGCCGTTGACTAGTGTAACCTTAATATAGTTATCGCTTTTATCCCGAAAAAGTGCACGGTTTATTTAGGACAGTCTTATAAACCGTAGGAAAAGGGGGCTACCGCGAATGATATCCCCGCTAGAGGCGTTGGTGTTGCTACACCAACCGCCGATAAGGTCGCCGATATGTCAAACTCGACTGTTTGTGTTGTGAGTAGGCGGGTTTATCCCTAATTATATTATTGTTGTAAATATTTTGTGATACCTCAGACTAGTTATGGCAAAAATGAATGTCAGTGCTGTAAGGTATTAAATACTCGTAGTATTTATTTACTTGGTTTTCACGCCCGGAGTAGTTACGCAAAATACTTCATCCTCATTTTTTTGCTATTGGTTAGTTTATCATTCTGTTTTTTTCTTTGATGCTAATGCATGACCAACCTTAATGAAAATGATATTCTGGTATATTCCGGTATTGGTTCCAGACTGTTCTTTCACCAGTAGTACCCCCCCCCCTCTCCCCAAAACACAATATAAAAAAGGACTCTGGGCGAAACTGGACACGCCATTTATTTTTTAAATGACAAGATTAGTGTTATTGTTGTGAATGAAGTTGATTCTTTATATTGGTAAAACACTTTCGAATAAGATTCCAGTGTATTTCATACTTATATATCCACGTTATAGTTATTATAATTATCTTTTATTAAATGAAGTCGGAAATAAAAGTTGAGTACAATATCTATTCCTTGATTAACTGCAGCGGTTACGTTACAGATTATATTTCAAGATTAAAATATTTTATCGTTTAATATCGCTTCGGTTACAAAACATTGAGGCAATGACGGTGAGGTGAATGACACTCTGTTATACTAACCGATTGATCTAGGCAGAGTTGGAAATAATTGTTATGATGGTTTTGATGTAATACCTAGTATAATGCAACATTTTTAGCTAGTTTTAGCCTCTTGAGTAATTCGTATGGTGCTCCCACACCGCTGTTCAAAAATGTTTACAAACATTAGTAAACTTTTTCTAGACAGACATTTTCCTAACATTTGTCAGTAAATGTAGTGTTAGAAAATGTTTGTAAACATTTTTGAACAGCGGTGTGGGAGCACCAATACACACATACCTATATTTACGATAGTGTTCTATGCTCGACCAGACATAAATTATTATCAACATCAGCAGAATTTTAATGTTCCTACTGCTGGGCAACAGGCCTCTCTGTGAGAGAGGGAATCCCCATCATTATCCATCTATCTCTCCATCTCATCTCTCGGTCCCAGTGCAGATTGGTGGATAAACATTATACATACTTATATTATACCATCAATATTATTTAGCTATGCTGGTGAGGTAAACAGTCAATGTATGATTTTTTTTCGTAACTTAAAAACTGATAAGTTTTCCAGGAATTCTTTCTTCATATTATCAACAATAGCAGAAGATACAATTGTGTAGAAAGGAAGGTTTTTGCCTTTATATGGTAAATAATAGGCTAGATAGATACCTAGACATTTATCGTTAATTTTAAGCCCCTAAAAACCTATAATTTCATCGTTTACTGTAAAAGTCATAGAAAAAAGACTTCGATCAAAATGGTATACCGCACGATAAATAATGTAGCAATACAAGACAGCTATTGTAACTGGCACACACAAAAAGTGTTGCTACAAAACTTTTTTTATTCTTAAAACGCAACGAGGTAGTGGTGTAAAGTTAGGCCGTCTATATTTTCTCATAATAGTTCTAGCAATAGCGTTTCAAATAAGACTGGCCTTGACCAATCGTGCCATTAAGTATGAACGGATTGATAATATGGTAAAAATAGGGTACTATGATGAAATGACTGCCAGAGGATTATAGTTGGTGGGGAAATACTTAATGTTTAAATGAATGAAATTATGAATGAATCAGTGCGTAAGCTGTAATGAAAGCACAAATAAGTGGACTTATGAATGAATAATTAGAATTTGACTGAATGATTCAACTAAAGTAATTCTAAAACAATTCGCTCCTATTTGAGCAGTTGTATAAATATAAAATGAGTTGATTTATGAAATACGTCTTATGATCGGCAAAGCTGTGATTTAGAAATATTGCAATTATTTAGAAAGGTAAGAGCAACATTAGACCTAATGACCTAAACGGGTGACTAAAAGTTAGCCTATGGACATAATTTTATTCTTGCTTCTAACACCTAGTTACATACATTTTTATATCTATATAGATAGCTCTGGCCCGGCTGGTAAACCACATTTATGAACATTTTTGCAATTCGCGCTATTTTTACCCGACTGCCGAAGGAGGGTAATTTGTTTATCAGTCTATGTATGTATGTATGCTTGTTCCTATGTGGCGTTCCAGAGACCAAACGCGTTGGCCGATTTTGATGAATCGATTCGTCTTAACCTTGCGAGTGTCACTGGCAATATTAAAATAACATAATAGAAAAATGGCGGCTTTTGAGCGCCATATTGTGGGGGCCCAATTTTTTTTTTCATCCAAACCCTTCGAGTGGGGTATCAAATTAAAGGGTTTTAAGAGGTGCTTTCAAAAATGTACAATACTTGTATGTTTAAATGTACCTAATTCGAATAAAAAAATGTTAACTAAAAAGTTATAAATAAAAAAAGTTAATTAAAAAAATCTAAGAAAACGACTGCTTGAAAAGCGAACTAAAAAGCCGTAAACAAGGAGAAAATCATGATGTGCAGTCGAAGGATACATCTGGTTTTGGTCAGCCAACTCGCGAATACGTATTCAAGCAGCCGGGATTTTTGATTTTTTGAATTAACTTTTTTTTTCAACTTACATATGAGTATCTTCTTGTACATACAATACGTTAAGAAATATTTACATCATGAACACAATAATTGCTTGGCACCTAACGAATAGCTAAATAGTCATACAGCTCTGTCAATATTTACCAACGCCATTGAAAGTTCAATGACACCTGTTTTTCAAATATAGAACACGGCGCGCAAAAAAAAACGAGTTACTTCAAAAATCGTGACTATACCTGCCATGGAACCTATTGTAATGACAATCATGTCATTTGTAATGTGTTAAAACCAAGATGGCTGCTGGCTATGGTAATATAGGATGAAAAGATTCAGGAAGTAATACTTATTAGACCTTGGTGTCTTAGACAAAGGTAAAATGTAGGTAATAAATTTACAGATAGTTTGGTACTAAGTTACTGAGACGTTGGCTTGCTATGCATAACTAAAGTCGTCACAATCTAAGAAGTCCGTTGACGTTTCTTATTTATTATTTATTTATTATATTCTTTATTGTACACCACAAAAATATATATACAGGACAAACAAGTATAAAAGCAAGTGTACAATGGGCGGCCTTATCGCACAGGGCAATCTCTTACAGACAACCTTTGGATGGACTGAACGAGAGGAACGGCATTTAGGGTTGTCAGTGTACAATAATAATACTTAGACATAATAACATAAAATATATACATACAATAATACATAATATACTAATAAATAACAAAAATATCACAGAGAAAGGAGAAGACTAATCATAGTGAAAGGAAATACTCCTTCACCATTTTTTTGAATGTTGGTAAGGATTGAGCACGTCTCACTTCAATAGGTAATGCATTCCACAAACGAGCTGCTTGAACTGTAAAGGATTTGTCGAAGAAGGATGTGGAATGCATGGAATGCATTGAAAACTCAAATTAATAATCCTAATTAATTACTATGTTACCCATACATTATAACAACGTGTATCATTCGCTAGCATCAAGTTTAATTATTATTAAGTATTTTTATAGCTGTCAAAACGGGCCTTTTATTTTTTGACGACTTTAATCAGTCTTAAAAAGTTGGGGTATTTTTTTTTTAAATTAACTATAGGTTTACGCTTGACCACTATCTCACCTGATGGTAAGCGATGATGTGGTCGACGGTGAAGCACGCTTGCCTAGAAGAAACCCATTCACTCTTGACTTAAAGACCCCTAGATTGTTGCTATCGGGAAACACAGACTCCGGCAGGGGTATTGGGGTTATTGCACCGATTATGTGTTTTGAATTAGAAGATTTCGTTGAATTATAGTTATTGAAACACCCCTTAAAAATCACGCAATATTTTTTCGACTTTTTTGATGTATGTGTTGTAATTGTAAAGGATATTTCATAGTACGTGATAAAAAATAACAAAGTTTATGTTAGTTTTACTATAGGCCGAACGAAGCCCTAAACGGCGGTGGTCGGATCAAGTATCGGAGCATTGGAGATGCCTATCAGCGATGTACTCCACCAGAAAAGCCGTTGAAACGGAGTCACGATTCGCAGCAGTGAGAGAACGATTAGGAAGATGTTAATATTGCCAATTCATGGTAAACTTCATGGGGTTTCCACAATTCCCATTAACAACAATTTTCATAACTGCCCAGCAAACGTATATTGTGTAATCATAGTAAGTTGTTATTTTCAGGCCATTATATCACATTACATAGCAATATGACTGTTACTGGTGCCTGCAAACATTGTAAATGTCATTCTTCACGCATGGGGGTTCAGCAATAACATTATGAATATGTTGAATTGTTTAATAACGTTTGATCACGTTTCTTTCCGTGACCGTTTGACCATCATAATTATTATCTCGGCAAAGAATGGCATTGTATTAAATAATATGCCGTAACAGTAGTGATCGCTAAAGAATTTTATGTTGCGTCTGCCGTCGGCTTCGCCCGCGTGAAAGTCGAAAATTATCCCGAGGGAAAATATTCCCTACTGACTATAATCTATCTCTGTGCCTATCCATTCAGCAGTTCTAGCGTGATTGAGTATCAAACATACACACATCCATCCAAATTTTCATATTTATTTAGTAAGATAAGATTAACATTAAGAAACTGTTGCTGTTGTTTGTTGTTATTGTATTTAATATTAAAAAACTCTTCCGAAATACATATCTACCCACTCTAAAGAATTTTCTAGACAAAAAAAAATTAAAGCGTAGCTTGGGACGCCCTTCAGCTAAATGGTCCGACAGCACTGATGGTGGGCTTCCCTTTGCCGCATTTGCCTTCCATCCTCCTCCTTATCCTTCCTTCGATGTGTCCATTGTGATTAGGGTTTCTGGCTAACATAGTCAGCCTTGCTCCACCCAAAGCACAGAAGCTTCTGGGCGGTTCACAACGACCAGCCTGAAGGTAGTTGGACAAAACTGGATACGCAAGGCCGATAACCAGTTGTTGTTGCTCAATTTGGAAGAGGCCTATATCTAGCTGAATTTCTCTTGAAATTCTTAGGTTGGGAGCACTCTGGATGCAGGAACAAATAAAATACGTAGCAACTTAGAGGCACAAGTATAATGACTGGTGAAAAGTTACATCAACCGGACTACCTTTTTTTTTTGCCTGGAGAAGTGCTCACGCATACTGCACTACCACGGAGAGATAGTGCAGTTATGTGGGACTCTAAAACTCCACGGTGTCCTACTGTGCCGCTTATGGCGGGAACACGGGCACGCGTTAGCACTCACCGCGAACCCGCCGCGGCTGTCCGTCACCGGACCCTCCTCGGGCGTGTACCCCGTACTACCTACAATGCTAAATAATAACAATATCAACTTACCCACAATAACTTATTACTAAATTCTTATTCTTATTCTTATGTAGGTGTTACCAAAAGGCATATGAGACTTTGGAACCATGGTAGGTTATCAATGTCATTGAAGATTAGTTACTAGTCAGCATGTGGAAATGGTCAGAGTATAGACATTAAATCTAATTTTGCACGCTCGTAGTTTCAGTATGAACATAATAAATGAGTCAGATTGTTGAAAATCATCGGATCACGTTGCTTTCCACGCGGATCGTAGGTAAATCGTTCGCGGTACAACGTTGAGTATTTACTTTACGTTGAGTTGTGATGTCACTTTAGCACGATTATACTAATCAATGTTTACTACAGGGCCTAATGTATAGTATTGCGTGCTGTTAAATTATTTTATTTAAATATGTGCACAATTACTCAACTCACAATCAATCCACCAACCCGCATTGGGACCGCGTGGTGGATTACAGCCCATTCCCTCTCACAGAGAGGAGGCCTGTGCACCAGTAGTGGGAACATCAAAAAGTCACCAAAGGTCATGGAGAGGCTATGAGGCAGAAATGAGGATATCCGCAGGAGAACTAAAGTAACCGACTTAGTCCATGGAATTGCCAAACTTAAGTGGCAATTGGCAGGGCACATTGCTCGCAGAACGGATGGTCGATAGACCCGAAAAGTTCTGGAGTGGTGACCTCGTACCAGAAGAAGGAGTGTTGGCAAACCGATGACCAGGTTAAGACAGTGGGAAACCGCTGGATGCGAGATGCACAGGACCAACACTTTTACACGACATGAGAAAATATACAGTCAAGATATACATTACGCCATAAAAATAGGTTAAATCTACCAAGCTTTAAGCTAAAAATGCACTCAACAAGTACATTAGTAATGTCAATGAAAATATATAATAAATTACCAGAAATAATTAAAGGAGAACAAAAATTAAATTCATTCATTAATAAATTAAAACAATTTATATTAGCTAAATGCTATTACAACGTAAATGATTATTTAAATGATAAATTCTAAATTTAAATAATTGCAATCTAATAAATAAATAAAAATAAAAAATTTGGAAAATTAAAATAACAAATAAATAAAAAACGGTTAATTAAATTTTTATTATGTTAGTGAATATTTAAATAACAAATTTTCAATTTAACTAATTTTAATCTACTAAATACATATATTCTTTGTCAAATAAAAGCCCTCTTCCTCTCTCCTACTTTTGCAGTGCCCGACAGGGTCCACAATGGTCTTAATTTGTACCTACCATCTAACTTCACATGTGGAAGCAATAAATGTATTGAGTATTGACCTGTTAATGTAGCCACACTTGGGGTAGGCCTATTTTCAGCAGTGGACGACTTTCGGCTTAAATGATGATCAGTTATGAAAAAGTTAGTTAACTAACCCATTTTGGATACCAAGCATCGTTGCTGAGTCTCTATTTGAACGGTTTAAAGGACATGAGACATTTCAGCTTCGTTTCAGAGATCTCCATGCACCTAAGATGTCTTTGGCACTTATTACAGATATCCATAGGACACTACTACATACTTTAGGTATCAAATTGGCTGCCTCTCAATAATGTAAGAAACGAAACCATATTTATCAAAGGATATTCCCAGACTAGAAATAACGAATAATTGTCTGTTTTGTGGTCACTAACTAATCTCTAAATATTATAAAACGAAGTCGCAGTCCGCATCTCGCGATGTCATTTGTTTTTCCGCAAACTTCTTCTCAGCCACACAACGGATTTCGGTACGATTTTCACCAATAGAAAGAGCTGTAAATGAGGCATGCTTTTGTATATAATTTTGTCAAGTGAGAAGCCGGAACGGGTCACTGTTCTCACTAAAAAACTACCTAAGTATCCTGTAATTTTAATAACAAAACCAAAAATAAAATTTTCAACAAAGCAGAATTGTTAGAAACGGGCACTTTAATTTTATTTTGCGGTAACACGTTATACGAGTGAGATTTTGAAAATAATAACAGAACGCAACACCCCGCAACACGAACCGAGCATTTTCAACAATACAACTAAAATTATTTTGATATTTCCACGACATTTAACTAAAATATCGCAGGCTGAATTGCACGTAATGTGACACCTATATGGAAACAAATTATGTTATTATGACCTAACGTTTATGATTTTTAAGGTTCCGTACCCAAAGGGTAAAAACGGGACCCTATTAATAAGACTCCGCGATCCGTATGTCTGTCTGTCTGGCCGTCTGTCTATCTGTCCGTCTGTCACCAGGCTGTATCTCATGAACCGTGACAGCTAGACAGTTCAAATTTTCACAGATGATGTATTTCTGTTGCCGCTATAACAACAAATATAGTATAAAATAAATATTTAAGTGGGGCTCATACAACAGACGTGTTATTTTGCCTTTTTTTGCGATAATGGTATGGAACCCATCGTGCGCGAGTCCAACTCGCACTTGGCCGGTTTTATACAATTTACATACAATAAGGCAATGTTGGGCAGTATATTAAAGCTTAGGTGAATAATATATTGTTGTTTCATTGCCAAAGAGAATATCCAACGTTGTTATCCAGCTCACATTCCGAGGCTGTTGGTTTCTGCTGTCGATTGAAGATCTTTGACAGTCGTTGCTAGTAATCAGAAATCTGATCAATGAATCCTGACAATCCGGTACCAGTCTTGCCATTAAATATCGTGGTAGGTATCCAGTAATTAGGTTATGGAAGTTAGATCAGGAGTCAGTCTATGTAAAATACATCTGCATTCCTTTTTTCTTTCGGGGCTCGCGTTTGACCACTATCTCAGCTGATGGCAAGCGATGATGTGGTCGACAGTGAAAAAGCAACTTATTCTCTCTTGACTTAAAGACTACTAGGTTTTTGCTATCAGGAAACAAAGACTCCGGCAGAGCATTCCAGTCCTTAGCTGTTCGCACAATTAAAGTATTGAAAGTGCTGAAAATTGCATTCGATTGGAATTGAAGTCGTCTCCAACATAATCGAGAAAATGCTATCCAAATTGTTCAGAGATTGCTCAGCAGGAAAAACAGGTAAAGAACCTACTGACCTAAGTACTAGTTCTGAAAATTGGAATAGCCGATAACGCAGAATAATTCTTCACTTAAAAAATTGATTTTGCAAACAGGATGAATGGGTTGCCGCTGATAAGTTAATTGCAAAAACATGTAAGGATTGGATGGAATTACACTTCGTAAACAAAAGATAATGATTTATATTTTCCTGTTAACTAGTGGGATAGTTAAAGTGTTCCATCCGAGCATGTTAAGCATGTAATGTTGCCACTGCTGGGACACAGGCGTCCTCTCTGTCAGAGGGAACGTACCCACATTCCCTCTCGAGGATCCAGTGTGAATTGGTGAGGTAGATGTCACGTCTTCGTATTTAGGGTTCCAGGAAAAGGTGCCGGTTTCCTCACGATTATTTCGTTTATCAATTTGAGAGCAGTGGTCATGAATCAATAGAATACGCAAAGTATAGAGCCGGTCTTGGTTTGAACCCACGACCAACCTAAAACGGTGCGTTACCTCTGGGCCGTCAGTGTAAAGTGGAAGCAATCTTTCATCACCAGTAGGTGATGGTCGGCGACCAGCGGCCGAATTGCGTAAGTATATTATCCAAAGCAAAAGAATCGATTCTTTCCCCAAACCGACTTTACGTATTGCATATTGATACGTAAAGTCGTTTTTGGGAAGGAATCGATTCTTTTGCTTTGGATAATATACTTACGCAATTCGGCTGCAGATCTTTGTCAACTTCACTAAATTAGTTTTTTTACTGTGATTCTGTGGTAGTCCAGATGGGCTTCTTTTTTCGTGATAGTTTAAAAATATTTAAAAAATTAAACATGTTTGTTGATTGTTTTAGTTAGGCTTTATATTATTATGTCTAAATAGCTGAAATATTGTAAAGATAAAGATAAATTTATTTGTACAAACATGTGTAACATGACTCTTGAATATGCACATATAGATGGAAACATAATTTTGCCGTTGCCTCACTCGGTGTACAAAATATTTATAAATATGTTATTAATTATATTGGCAATTATAAATTATTCAGTGCAAAACATAGTCAAATAACTCAACATACAATCAGAATCACTACAAAATGTATTCAATATTAATTACAGATAAAATATGTCAGTATGCAATAAAAAAAATCAAAATAACATTCAAAATTTATCATTTAAATAATCAACAATTTTATAGTAGCACTCATCAGTAAGCAGCTTTTTAAGTGTTCAAAATTCAACTGTTTAAGATCATTAGGCATTTAAAAAAATCGTAGTAATTATTATTTTGAAAACGACGTCTTAAGATGTTTCAGTATTCATGTTTGTAATAGTTTCGTAATACACTTTCCTCCAAAAATAACTAAATTATACTCCTTTACTTCTAATGATGTCGGTCAAATTCCTAAAACAGGAAGGTTACTGACAAGGAAGGAATGCGGTACCCTTGTGGTGTAACCCTTTTCTTAAAAGGAACACGAAATGGATATTTTTTAGATTGAGACCAAATTTTGACCTAGTTAAAGGTTTATTTTAATAAGGATAATTGATTTTTAAACTAAAGCCACACCACATGCAATTAAAAGTAATTAGTTTCGTTAAAAGTGTTTCTTTTTGTTGATTCAAGTTTGGATCGTTTAAACATACCATTTTTTATCCAACAACTTATGCTTGCAAAAGTATTTACAACTAGCTGTTCCCCGCGGCTTCGCTCCCGTGGACCACCCCACAGGACCCGTTTTCGGGATAAAAGAATAGCCTATGTCACTCAGGAATAATGTGGCTTTCTATTGGTGAAAGAATTGTTTAGATCGGTCCAGTGATTTCGGAGCCTATTCGGTACAAACAAACAAACAAAACAATCTTTCCTCTTTATAACATTGGTATGGATAAAAATAATTTTAAACAAACTTCAGAAATACTCTTTAAAGTTTTTCTTTGAGATAAACTATTTGCAGTTCTAGCTAGAACTGTAAAAGTTTTATTTATAGTTTATAACTAACAACAATAGTTTATCAAGACACGAAAGAAACTTTGAAAACAAAATACATCGCTCGCACTTGAAAACATTAGCTATTGGAAACTTCTATACCACCCAAACGTAGGAGACGATCAAAGATCTTTTTCTAACAAAGGAAAAACAGCCATTAATAAGAAACAAAAAGCGCCTTAACTTACCTTTTACGCTAATGACACTCCATTTTCTGCAAACGCCACAAATTCCTCTCACAATCCGCCATCAATCACAAAAGAAAAACGTTAAAACAAATCCCTTATCAACAACACCGGCCGAAACGATATCGAAACTACGAACGTGCGCGTTAACGTTACAACGTTCGCGTGAATACGGTAGAGTTTTTCGCGTAACGCAGCGAACGCGCACTTGTAAGTTATGGTTTAGCGGTGAACGGCGAATGCGGCCGCATTGGTCTCATGTTAGAACGCAAATGACTGGCGGCATCGAAGCAGTACAATCGCCGTGACGTCACAACAAATGAAATTAAAAATGGAACAAAAAATCAGAAGAAGCTTCGGTGGAATGAATCTATAGAGCGTTATTGGTAACATGTCCAGTGAGAGAAAGTTTTACAGACTTACTTAGTCATTCGCGTCGATTCGAAAGTGCAAGTACCATTCGACTTGTCGGAATAAGCATAATAAATGCTTGTAAACAAGCAAAGAAAACGGACTCTCATGAAAGCAAGACTAACCATTACTATGCAAGTCTGTCTACACAGTTCTAGTATGTGACTTCCGAATTTTTGCGTAACCGGCTCCCACATTTCTTTTGTTATGTTCCGTAATACATTCTTGCATAATTAATGCTTAACGTAAACGGTATAGTTTTACCGTTTGCTCCCATTTTGACAATGTTTACGTGATTCTGGTTACATAAGAGTATTAGACAGAGAAGCCCATTTATTGCCGTACTGTATGTAATTAGTGTAGTGGTTATAATATGGCTATTGTGTGTTATGTGCTAAAAATGCCACCTGAGCAACTGTAGTGTTTGTTTTATAGTTGTTTTTGTCCGTTATTTAAAACTGTAATGGTTTAAGAATAGTGTTATTTGTGTAATTTCATGGCTTCGGACTGCATCAGACATTAGCTGTGTATACTTAGGCACTTATAATAATATATAAGTTTTTAAGCTGACATGGTCACAATCATTAGAATTAATATTTGTTTCGGACAAACAAAACACAAATCTACAGATAATGTAATACTAGCGCTTGTGTAATTATTTTTTACAGCAATGCAGTTTTTTTTTTTATATATCATATCATCATATGATTCAATTAACATATTTAATACGGAAAATAATATTGTTACTTCCTAATTTCAGCCGTTACTTGATAAGACATCAAGTGAAAGCAAGCTTGTGGATCATTAACTCATTAGGTCATGCAAACTTTAGTCAGAAAGGCCTGAAAATATTTCAAGAAAGCCTCTGCTTTCCGAATTTGAAGCTATAAGCTGACAGAAGCAGACTTGCTGTATTTGAAGCTAGAACCTTGGTTCATAGTCTAGCTACTGCCATATTAACGCTGTATACGTTACCTATTTTCGCAGATCTAAGCCCAAATAGAAAAAGAATAATTATATGGTAAGTGATGGAAATATTGGTAAAAGTAGGTAACAACAGAAATAAGTAAGAAGTATCTACCTAAACTAATGAAATATAACAAGTTTCATCTAAAGTTAGGTAAAGGAAGCATTAGAGGAAGCACTCGCCAAACTTCTGGGCCGCCCTGAAGTTGGCTTTCCGATGCGCAAGGTACGAAACGGTGCTGTTTTTGTATTAGATTTACTACTGCACAGCCATTGTAGCCAACTTCAGGGCGGCCAAGAAGTTTGGCGAGGACTATACATGATAGTTTTTTGATGGCCTCATATCCCTGCAACACGCAGGACTCAGAACAATGATGGGTATGGTATACTGTAGTCGGCTGTATCTTCCTCAACTTCTTTATAAAGACCAACCGGCAGCCTAATTGCGTAAGTGAAATTCGCTAGGCAAAGCCATGAAATTCACAATCACATGCGAGATGAAAGACGCGATGTGGATTTCCGTCTATGTGATTGGTCAAACCCTTTGCCTGGCCGAATTCACTTACGCAATTATGCTGCAGACAAGCTCTTGAAGAGGCAAAAGCATGATGACGCTTCCTGCTATTAGGTATCGATGACTCTCTAGTACTGATAGTACTCTGACCCAATCTGTTCTTCTACTGCTTGGTCTACATTAGGTATTATCATCAACTTTGGAAGTATATGAAGAAATACTCTCGGATTACACTCTTATATTTTTCAGAGAGATATTTATATCAGTGTGTTTCATCCTCGTTTAAAGTGACCACTTGGTGTTCGGGTTAAATTTCCTCATTGTCTCTACACAAGATTACCCTGATTTCGAAGACCTATTATTCTTTTGAGCCTTTTCGTGGCTCTCGCATCCAGCGGATACCCGCAACCTTAACCAGGTCATCAGTCCACCCAGTGGAATGCATGACACGCACGAGATCGGTCAATGTGGTGACGCTTGGGGAAGGCCTATTTTCAGCAGTTTTCGTTTTTCGGCTGAAATGATGATGATGATGAAGCCTTTTCTTTTCACTTTAGTAACTGTGTCATGTTTTGATGGCATGACATCGGATACACTTTCTTTACCGCACACATATTAATGCACATATTTATTATATTTTTATTATTACAAGCTGTAAGGTAAATTGAAAGCGTTTTCTTTTTACTCTTTAATGTTCGAACATTATGTTTATACTCCGGCGTAATTGTAAAAGCAATCTCGTATGGTTATTGGAATATCTTCGTATTAACATGGGTTTCGTTATCGGCAACAACATACTGAGGTTTAATAATGAAGTCTTATCTAATAAATTATCTGGACGAAGGTCGGTGAAAACATGGTTTGATTAATGCCAGCCTTTGTACAATTTAATAATTTCGCAGGGTATGTTTTTGATTTGTGGGGCAAGTCCTATGGTATTATTAATTTGGGCTTAATGCAGCATTTCATCTTCTATATATTTGCCTTCTGCTCTTCTTCTATATATTTTCATTCTTCTTCTATATTTGCCATTAATTAAAAAAAAAACTCCTTTCTAGCCATATTACCTACCATGCAATTCATCCATTATTGTATTAGGTTTTCCTTTAATATTATAACCGTCCACATTCATACTCAAAACATTTTGTATTGAATTGGATTGGATTGTATTGAATTGTATAGTATTGAATTCTATTGTATTGAATTTTGTTTGATTTAATTTTATTGAATTTATTTGGATATGCTTTAACTAAATTTTAATTACTTTAATATTGGTTGAACTGATCGTGTAAGTTTAAATTACTTTAATATCAGTATACTGATTCCCTATGTACAGGCTTTCCCAACTGGGAAATCAGCGAGTCTTATTCCTTTATGCTAATTCGATGTTTGTAGGTGTATTGCAAGTGTGACGATACAGTAGGTGCCCAGTGCCTGTACACAGCTTAGTTCCTAGCGTGGGACTGGGTCTTGCTCTGCCCTCTGCTCCAGTGCGCCTTATTCACTTGCTTTATTCATGTGATAGTATTAAGGATATTGTTGCACTCAAAAATTTGTTAATGAATAAATTTTAATGAATTGAATTTGGTATGGCATGTCCTCATTCTACCACATCTTATGCCCAATCTGACATTCGCAATCGTTTGTCTTGGTCGCCCGTACAACTGATTTTCACACTACTTTTCGGTAATTAGTGCCACTTTCAGACTGCCTCTTATCTTTCTCCTTCATTTCTTATTCTATTGATTCGCGTAATACTACAGTACACATCTCTCTCAGCATTCTCCTCTATCTCGCTATTGTTTTACATTCATGTTTGTTGCCCAACATTTTGATCCTACAATTATACATCTGCCTCAAGACATTATTGCTATGCTCCGGTTGTTCAGTACATGGTGATTTTTCTCTACCAAAATTACGCTGCCCTTTTTTCGGATATTGGAAATCACTCGTGTGATCCTTGAATATGATACATAATTATATTCAATAGTGATAAAGTAATTAGTTTCTTGTTAAGACAATTATGCATCATACTAATTTTAATCAATATCTTCAATATATATTAGTCATCATTTGATATCGGTTTTATTAGAATGAAATTGATGATTAGAGAATTCTTAAAAGCAGGTTCAGAAATGATTACATCTGTTTCTTTTAACTTATAATGATACTTGGACACGATTAGTATAACTATTGGTGTAAAATACTATTGATGTTTTCAATAATTTAGAAGGTAAAAGTAAACACTGGTCTCCACTTTTTTAAGTTTATTTGTATGAGAAACTTTTTGCTGGGTAGTCTGCGGTGAACTGCTGCATAAAAATAAAATATATACAAAATTATATTGCTATATTAAATACTCGTATCATACATATTCTTATAATACATAATATTGTTAATCCTTCCCGCCCACAGAATTTCACTGTCTAGAGATCAAGATCTCGGTAGATACTTATATACTTTTACCTTATGATTCCTGAAAAGCTGTTTAACAGCATATCTCCATGCTAGGTAATTCTGGTCTGTGAGATTATGATTAGGTCGTAGAAAATGTACTCGCAATTTCGAAAAGACTTAACGACAGCCGTTTTCTTAGCATCAACACTAATCATATAACCTACGTGCTAATTTCAGTATTTAGTAACTGGTTCTTTGAATGGAAACATACCAGTCCTGCGACATTAAAATCTAAAATTCATAGTTATCTAATATAATCCTCACAACGGATCTTCGTGTTTCTGAATTGGCTGCAAGACCCTGCGCAGTAGCTATTTTTGTGTCAATGTTGAAGGTGAAGATAGCATTGTATAACTGTCTCTTTCACTCGCTTACGTTTGTCGCATCGTCCTATCTCGCTTACTCTATGCAGTATACTCAATGACAATCTGTTTCTTGCGCAATGGTTGGCAGAGCTAACTTCAGAGACACAAAGATCTACTGTGACTACTATACTACGTATGATTTTGAAGGATATATAAATTGGACATGGAAACCTTTTTAAATATTGGTAGCTATGCATTTTGCTATACGCTAGAGGAGGTCTCAAATCATTCCAAAGCTGCGTCGCAGGAGGACTGATGAATTAGTCAGGATCGCAAGAGTCAGCTAGATGCGAGAAGAAATGTACAACTTTACCGACGCTTGGACGGGGCAGGTTCACTACAGTGGACGTCTTTTGGCTGAAATGATAATAATTTAATTTTTGTAGCAGTGGTGGCCCAGTGGTAACGGCGCCGACTCGAACCCAGGCAGGCGCTTTACTTTGTGTAAATTATTTCATCACCACTGCTCTTAAAACGGCGAAGGAAAACATCGTAAGGAAACCGGCATGTCCTAGAACCAAAAAATCGAACCACAACCCGCACTGGGCCTGCGTGGATTAATGCCCATTACCACTCTCACAGAGAGGATGCCTGTGTCCCAGCAGTGGTAATATTATAAGGCTGATGATGAAAATGATAATAATTTACTTTCAATAGCATTATTTTCCTCATTATTCTTGCGGCAGACAGTAAATCGGTAGTAACTAGACTATCATTCTCATAGCTATAAAAAACTTGCATTGTTTTGTTCTCCACTTTTCCCGCCAGGTTGCAATTAGACTCGATAATTGTAACTAATCGTTTGTAACGGAACAACTGGCGCTAAGTAAAGAAAACAAAAGGTCCTTTTGGTACAATAAGAGGCTTAGTCGTGCCGTCTGATGAAGAAAGTGGCGATAGCGTCTTCATTTTGTGCCGATTCGATTTCGTGCGGAAACTAGAAGATACGCGGTGCTACTTGTTTTTATTACCCGGCTGCAAGGAAAGGGTTATGTTTTTCGCGCGTATCTTGTATGTTTTTATGTATGTAATATTCTTTACAATGCATGTCCTCGAAAAGAGCGTTTTCCAAGCAGCCAAACTGTGCGGAAAGTGTCACTTTTTTTTACTAGTGCTTTTTACTTTCCTGTACTTTTTTAATTTTTAACTCCAACGTCAGCCCGCCGCATAGAGTTTTTATTATTTGAGAAAAGTTTAAAAAATTAGTTAAGTACATATTATCATTCATATAAAAGGTAAAACAAAACTAATACTTCATTTAAGGCGTTTTTATTACTCTAGATTTAGATTTTGATCAATAAATTAATTTTAAATAAGTATTCATTAAATATGTTTGGCAGAATGAATATTTTGCTCGTGCCTTTTTGCGTTACGACGTGACAGCTTTTATTAGTTAATCTGTGGATATGCTGAGCGCCTTTGAATAAGCGCCATTTTATTAATTTCTTGCTTGGTTCAGATATATTTTTTTATTTCCTCGCACAATGCATAGTAAAATGTTGTATGATACACGTGCGTAAGATGATTTCCGACTCGTCTCGATTTATCCACTCACTCGCTTCGCTCGCTCGTGAATAAAAATAGCACTCATCGGAAATCACATACTTCCCGCACTTGTAGCATAAATAACTATTATACCATTCCCCCTCTAAAAAGCTTATTTTATTCACTGAAAACAGTGAATAAAAAGCATTTACTTTTTCTCACTGTTTTGGTGTTTGAATTTAGAACACACCAATATATATTCGACGTCCATCTCAATGCTATACAACCTCCTTGCGCTTAAAATACTCGATACAAACTCCTTGTGCAAAGATTATTCGACTTTCAAACTTCTTCATCGATTTAATTTTGAGTTTTGTAGTCGGGGTGAGTCAGTTTAAATGAAAGGGTTTTGTAATGGGCATAAACTTGAACTTTTTTATAAAACTTTGAATTACAATCATGTCACTTTTCAGAACAGAGACCGAAGTACCATTCCAATGTCGCCACCCTTATTATAATTATTGTGGCGACCTTCAAACCAACACCAATCTAGCAACTTAACAATACTAAACAAACAGCCAATCAGTGGCTGGTAATCGCGCCGTCTCGGCTATTATTGGTTGGCGCGAGACGCATGAGCGAAGGTGCGTTCGGATACGCATTACGGCGAGTATCGTTCAGGCGGCCTACCTCTACCTTTGCGACCAGGGAGACGTTCGGATACATCCGCTATAGTTTGTTAATATTTAGGATTTCAATAATGATTTTCATGATTTTGATTTTAGTCTGGGATGTTTAGTGAATACTTATTTGTATTGTAATTCTAATACTAATTGCATTAGTGTTTAATTAATTATAAGTATGTAACGTAACGGAGGTGGTCACTGGCCCCTAAAACACAGATGCTGTTACCTAGCTCAGCTTCAATTTACAAAAAAAGTGTAACCCTGAGTTTTAACATTTTTTGTAAATTTTGAAGGTAATAAAACATTTATTTATTATTATTCCTTGTGCTTTTCGCTTAAATCTTTCTTTTTCTCGTAGTCATGGTATAAAATATAGTATGCAACTCTTGAATAAAACGGATTTATATCGAGGGCCATGAATCACTCGCGTCGCTCAGGATTCTAACACTTGAATCACTCGCTATGCTCGTGATTCAATCATCATGAATCACTCCCTACGGTCGTGATTCAGTTGATAGAATCCTTCACTTGTTCGTGATTCATCTATGGCCCTCGCTTTAAAACCGTCCTTTATTCACTAGTTGCATAATATACTATTATTACCTCGTATCTTTCAAACCACTTGACGGATTTTTATAATTAAGACGTCGTTATATAGGTCTTGGCCGCCCAAGTGTTCTTAGATAAGTGTCGTTGAAAAAAAGAAACATGGCGGATTTTGGGCGCCATATTGTAGGGGTTGCAATTTTTTTTTCTTCGAAACCCATTGAGTGGGGTATCAAAATTAAGGGTTTTTAGAGGTTACTACGAAAATATATACCACTTACATGTTTAAAGTCATTAGAAAAAAAAAGATAACTAAAAAGTTGTAAATAAAAAAAGTTAATAAAATCAAAAAGCCCGACTGCTTTAAAAAGATGTCGGGTTTTTTGATTTTATTAACATTTTTTTTTAATTTTTGGTATGAAGTGCAAATAATTTAGTTTTTAGCCCCCGATGGAAACAGAGGGGTGTTATAAGTTTGACGTGTGTACCTGTGTGTTTGTGTCTTTGTGTATCTGTCTGTGGCACCATAGCGCCTAAACGGATGAACCGATCTTGATTTAGTTTTATTTGTTTGAAAGGTAACTTTATCGAGAGTGATCTTAGCTATGTTTGATCATAATCGGTTCATAAGTTATGGGCTTTTTACTGTTTGAATCGGGGTGTTTTCGAAAGATATCGTGTTATAATTACTTGTTCAATAGATTATCGATTGAAGCGCGTCTACTACTAGATAAATTATGTTGCATGTAATAAAATATTTATATTTTACTTGTACCTTTATAACCGTCTCTATTATCGTGAGGAAACCAGCATGTTCTAAATCTAAAACCAAAAAATCGAATACATGTGACACCACCAACCCGTAATAAGCGCTCGTGGTGGATAAGATGGATGATGGATGGCTCATTCCCTCTCATAGGAAGGACTGAGGGAACCTTAAAAGGCTGGTAATGCTTCTTCTTTATGCTGTATCACCTAAGATATTTTACAAAAAGTAATGGTTGTGACTGAATTCTGAAACCGAAAGATGAATGAATTGTTCGTTTTATTATATCACTTGTTTTTGGAGATGGAAAGTGTTAAAAGAAATAATGGAGTATTATTTCTTTTAAAACTTTTGATAATCATAAGTGATCTTTATACTTACAGATTTAAGGTTGCCATAAGAGATAAGATAACTGTGAGTTGTCTTTAGTCTTTTATAACATAGTTAGTACACAAGACCATTTTTATTATTGGAGTACAATCTGAAGTGGGCCTTCTGTGTCTATTTACTTGGTGTATTTTCCCCGGACACGCAATGATGTATGTAAAACGCGATCCACTATCAAGATATATTCGATAGAACGAGTGCAATCGATGTTACATAGTTATTAATTTCACTGTTCCGCTCGTGTTAAGAAGATGTTCAAAGCGTTGTTGTGAATAAAATTATTATTGTTCGTGACGTAATGTTTGACACAGTTTCGTTGGCTTGTATAGAAAATGAAATTACAAATAGAGAAATGGAACAAAATTGTTTCAATAATAATGTGTGTTTACGAACAATGTTGCAACAGTTGCACGAGAATGATGTTGTTACCCGCAACGTTGATGTTGTCAAGAGCGGATTTATGGGGGGGCCCGTGCCCTCCCCCCAGACGGTATTTTGGTATACTGTGGAAATTCCATCACAGAACATACCTACTTAGAAGCTAATCAAATTATCAGAGGTTTTAAAATATATGAATAAAATATCAGAAAGAACATGAGTGAAACTCTTGTCTATTTCTGGCTGGAATTGAGTTTCCAGTGTCTACTAGCACTGCCGATCTTTCTCCACCTTACGCCGATTAAGGTCATATCTTCGCAACAGGATGACAGAAGAGCGTTTCAATGGAATGGCTTTAATGCATATCCATCAAGACGTTGCAGCAAAAATGAAGTACGCTAATGAAGTGCTAATGAAGTGAATCTTTAACAGGACATAAAAGAAAACTGTCTTTATTTTAAAAGAAAACATTTTTCTATTGTTTTGACACCTTCATAACCCTTCCTATACATACTTGAACTTGTAGAAATAAACTTGAAGGATGTGACTTCAAGTTTATATAGTTTTTAGTTGATTTTTTTGCGCGTCCGCCCATTGTGCCCCTCCCAGAAAAAATACCTGGGTCCGCCCTTGGATGTTGTTGGCAACAATGTAGCTTGACTTCCCGCTGCATAAAGACAACATCAGATAAAAGTTTCGAGTATGTGCAGTAATGACAATGTGATTTCATATCACTCCATTTTTTGAACCCGTCTTTCATCCGCCTCGTATTGCGTTCAGAAAGGAAACCGATCTGACGTGCCAATTTTTTTTATCTATGTTTGGGTTGGAAAATTAACTAGTAGCAAGTACCTTATGACCCTAATTTTGTTTAGAAGCATTGCTTTGGCTTGTGTTAAATCGATAAAATCAATATCATCATCATCATCATCATCAATATCATCATCAATATCATCATCATCAATACATATAATA
The DNA here is from genome assembly GCA_948252205.1 of Orthosia incerta. Lineage (NCBI taxonomy): Eukaryota > Metazoa > Arthropoda > Insecta > Lepidoptera > Noctuidae > Orthosia > Orthosia incerta. The sequence continues at coordinate 7,033,410 of OX411757.1, read as the reverse complement.
AATCTGTAGAAAAGTAATGTTTGTACATCGAAAACATTTCCGAAAAAAATAGTTAGGGCGTTAAAGGATAACCAACAGAACCCATTTCCAGCGTTTTTGGAATTTTTGTCTGTTTATCTGTTTGTCTGTTTATTTGTGCACGCATCACGTGAAATGTATAACACCCTTGTTGATAAATCTTATAAATAAAAATTTATTTATTTATTTATTTATATACACTTTATTGTACACCAAGATAAAAACAAAATTACATACGGAAACCTTAAAATTAAAACAAACATACAACAGGCGGCCTTATCGCGTTCTGCGATCTCTTCCAGGCAACCCAGAATGGATAGAGATAGCCTGGACACGACATGAAAATTGTGCGTAACTTAAAGAATTACTTAGTTTTTGTTTCATTGCAATCGGTTCCCTCTATCAAAAGTTATATGAATTTAAAATGTTCAAAAAGTAAAATTCTCACAGCACACGCATTCACTCATAGATGGCGATGTACATTTGAAGACATTTTCTGAATGGCGGTGTTAAGATTCTCCGCGAAAGAATGATGACTATAGAAAAAAAATTGGTAGATAGGCAAGTAGGGTAGGCAGGAGGGTAAGTAGGGTAGGGTTGGGACAGATGACGGGAGCGAAGCCGCGGGCTCAGCTAGTTATTAAATAAAGTTCGACCAAGGAGCAAATATCTATAGTAGAATTGCAGTCCGTCAAGAATGACCTAACTAACTCCCTTATCGTACCCTTGTGCCTCCCCCAGAAATGACAATCAATTACTGTAATGTGAAATTACAATTGGTTTATTAATCAAATAAGGTACTCTAAAATGCAATCCATTATTGATTCAAACCTACTCTCAGATTCGACGAGTATTACCTCTAATGTATTCATTAACTCGCGGATACATGCATAGTAAACTCTAAACCTACTATTCATGTGAGTACGGTATGGTTTCACCAGTGCGTATTACACAAACCAATCTATATTTCAACAGTCATGATGGTTTAGTAAAAACTTAAACAACTACCTAAAAGTACAGTCATTGAAAGAGATTAGTATCTATGCCGGTAGCTTAGTATAACTTCTTTTGATTTTCATGTTGCGTGTGTGGTAGAAAAGTCAGTATGGCGCGTAGCAAGATATGGTTAATTGAGTCGGCTCTTTAGTTTTTGGTTTTAAACTTATATGAATATTCAATGCCAACAACGAGTCGATGTGCGCTGTCTCATAAAAAGTTATTAGAAGCAACCTGAGGCCTGGATCAGTGTCTCTTTTAGTGGCAAATCTTTTGAAGGGTTATTGGGTAATTGACTTCGGCAAAGCATTATAAATTAGGGGAGCCATGTAGATACAACTCTTTCGGAAGAGTTTAGGAACAGGTATCTCGAAATCCAAATGATACAGCTTTCCTCTTATTAACTTACGGCATTTGCAATAACCCGCGGTTACATGCTTATTCATTTCGTTATCTGTACCAACTTGTCTGAATTTCGTCAAATCATTCGTTCCACGATGACTAGACTTTTATAACTTCAAAACGTCATTTAGTAACGTTTGTTGATTATGACGAACTTTCATATTTTCTCCTGATGTGTGGTTTTTATCTGTGTAATGTAAATTATGAGATTCAATATAATGTCGAATGTTATTAGAGTTACAATGCGGTTCATTAATAATAACGAACGATGTTTATGCATAACCTGGAGTGAAAAAAAACCGGCCAAGTGCGAGTCGGACTCTCGCATGAAGGGTTCCGTACCATTATCGCAAAAAACGGCAAAAATCATGTTTGTTGTATGGGAGCCCCACTTAAATATTAATTTTATTCTGTTTTTAGTATTTGTTGTTATAGCGGAATAGAAATACATCATCTGTGAAATTTCAACTGTCTAGCTATCACGGTTCATGATATACAGCCTAATGACAGGTGGACAGGCAGACAGACAGACAGAAGGATCGCATAGTCTTAGTAATAGGGTCCCGTATTTACCCTTTGGGTATGGAAACCTCAAAGTCATGTTTTTGGATAAATCTGACGTGACATATCTCTCGTCTTTATTATCATTCTGTGCATTAAAACTTAATTCCGGACTGTCTGATAGAAATGCTAAGTTAGTATGCGAAAAAAAAACGAAAGCCTAAAGTCGGATTATATCTATTCTATAATATATCAGTCTTACCGGTTTTGTGTCAGAAATGCGGTTGTTCCAGGAAAACACTTTTATTCAGGTGAACTACGAATAGGTTTGTTGGTACAATGCAGAGAACTAAGTAGGTACCAAGATCTTCCAGGTACCTTGATGATACCTATGTCTCTATTTGAATAAAATAATTATCTATTGATGTACAGGTTGTAACAAAAAAAAAACAACTGTTATAAACATTTATCTTTGTTACGTCTGTGTTATGTTACTGAACAGCGAATTTTTTTCGCGTTTTCTCGTTTGGCCCCATATAAAAAGTTATTGATAATGATAGATTAGATTAGAAATAAATATAAAATTTTGACATCTAATTAACTTTTCTCAAACATGCTTGGAAAGAGCATTTTCTCAAACATGCTTGGAAATTTGAGCATTAAACTCACATAACAAAAAAACGCCTAATTAAACTCATATCAGTCGTTTAATTTAAAAAAAAAAAAATTTACAAAAAAATACTACCGACTTCCAGAAAACTACAAAGTGAAAAATAACGTTATTTTTGGAAGTCGGTGTCTTTCGTAGTTACCATTTTTGCGTTATGGACACCGACTTCCAAAAATAAAGTTATTTTTCACTTTGTAGTTTTCTGGAAGTCTGTAGTATTTTTTTGTAAAAAAGTTTTTTTATTTTTCACTTTTTAGTTGTACCTACCTAATAGGCAAGTTGTTTAGTAAGTTTCCTGTAACGCCAGAATAGATTACCCGAATATCATGAAACTTGAACAAAACCGATCAAATGAGAGAACTGCTTACCCCTTAAGAGCGTACTGGCGTGATGTTATGTTATGAAATGTTATAAATAATAAACAGACATGCGATTGCAGCAGTCCCGAGAGATTTGCCGTTATTTATTGAAGAGTTCTGTTGTATATCTTCGAAGTTCTTCATCAGATCTTCACCAAATTAAAATGGGACCAATTTCAAAACATACTCTTTCAAACAAAAAAAGAATTTTCAAAATCGGTCCACAATTGACGGAGATATCGGTGAACATACATAAAAAAACATACAAGAAGTCGAACATAGAACCTCCTCCTTTTTCGAAAGTCGGTTAAAAATGGATCGATCTTTTACTCCGAATCATGGCAACCAAGGAGGTAAGTTATTAAAGGTATTATTTAAATTTCGAACTGGCTTGCAAATAGAAAGCTGTCTGTTTATTGAAAAAAAAAACAAATGAACACTTTAACGCGGGCAAAATTATTGTTGTTCGTTGTTCGTCATTGATTTCGGAAAGTTATAATTGTATTTGACAAAATTAGGTTTTAATTTCCGCGCATTATTTGAGAAAAGTACTATACAAGCCTTGGCCGCAACTAGGCATTGATGGACGTACGTATGTGTGCCTCGGCTTCGCCTCGGCCCACATTTACACGTTCGTCCATCAATGCCTCTTTTGCTGGCCGCTGCAGTAATGTACTATAACACAAACGTACATCCGTAATCTTATTAGAGGCGAAATAATTTCTCTCATAGAAAAGTAAAAGAAATAAAAGCGAAGAATACTTTTCATTTGAAGTCATCAAGATATCGGTTTTCTCTCCAAAGCAATTAACATGATCGGATAATGAGATGACTTTTATCATGGTTTTTCTTCGTTGAGTAATTGTTATAATTATGTACTTATGTCTGAAGATTATCATGCTTTCGATTGTCTTTGATGAGTCTTATTAAAATAGCAAGTCAATCAATGATGTGGACGACAGCGATGTGGACGAATTTTTTGACGCCTAATGACTCCTGCCCTTTTATAAGCGTTCGTAGTTTTATTTTATTTTTATTTAAGTTTATATATAGGATAATATTTTAAATTTAATTTCATTAATGAATTAAAATATGGTACATATAAAGTCGAATAATTGAACAAAATTTTCCCAAAGAAAAATAAAAATCAATGATAATATTTTCATTTTTTTATATTTATTCTTTTTGGTATATTTAAATTAATTGTAATTTTATTAATGTTATAGTTATTTTGTTATAATTGTGGGTATGTATAATTTAGTATTTAGGGTATTTAATTATTAAGGGTGGGTCGGGTATTTATTTGTTAAGTGAATTTTTATGATAAGTGCTGTGAGAAAGGGAGCGGGCTGGAAATCAGCGTTGACCAGTGTAGTAGCCATGCTAGACCAGGGTCGATAATTTTTGAAAAGGAAAAAAGATATAGTTTAGCATTGGAAAAGGAAGGGAATCAAAATAAAAAATCAAATATTTTTATTTTACATAGGCCTACATGGGCACTTATAAAACGTCGACAAAAGGTGCACGGTTCGGGTTAGTCGTTTCCTATGGAGAAGAACCGGCAAGAAACTCCATGGTTACACTTTTTTTTTTTTTTTTGTTTACAATATTTCCATGTTACAGCATTAGTACTTGGATATGGGGGGACAACGTAGGCCCGAAAATAAGTCGTACGAAATTGAAAAAAATAAAACAAACAAAAAAATAATGCACGAAATAAAAAGTTAACAAATGTTAACAATCATCTAGAAATCTAGAAAGCCTACAATATTCATACATTCACAATCGGTAAAAGAATCTATACAAAGGTAAAAAAAATAAAAAAACAACACTAAATTTAACATGTGGCACAAATACTGTAATCAGTGCTGTAACTATTCTTAGCAAAGGGCTATAATGATGATTGAAAAATATTGTAAAAAGTCTAATTAAAAGAGAAAAAAAATGAGATTGAGAATAGTTAGAGATATCCATATATTTGTGCCGTTTATGAGTTACCAGGGAAGCCGCATGCGCAGAGGGTGTCAAAGCCAAATTTTTTATCTTCAACGTAGTCCTTGATTATAACAACAATGAAAGTAAAAGTAATTTACGGGCGATTTGAGGTCGGGAAGTGCTAGAGGGTGAGTTTTTATGGGTAGAAAACGACTTATCTCGATTTCTACAAAAAAAGACAAAAGTTAAATGGCAAACTTATAGGTAACTAGTTGTTGCCCGCGGCTTCGCTCCCGTGGACCACCCCACAGGACCCATTTTCGGGATCGGAATTAAAAAATAGCCTCAGGAATAATGTAGGTTTTTATTGGTGAAAGAATTTTTCAAATCGGTCCTCTTTATAATATTAGTATAGATAAAAAGATCTAAAACTTTTGGATTAACACTTTTTTTACATAACCTCAAAATTTGTCAAACATTCAAATAACCAAGTTTTTGGTTTTTTATTTTTATCTTTTACAATTAAAAATATTTTTTCATGGAATTTAGTGAAAACTTACCTTTTTATGTCCCAAACACACTGTATTTTTTTTAATTAAAAATATTTATTATTTCGTCTTATTTTGACTTAATATCGAAAAAGCACCCTATTTTTCAATCGAAAATTCTCACATCAAAACATCTGCTTTTTAAAAAAGTCGGCGGGCTTTTGGTTCGTTGAAATCTTTACTTTCTGATCGTGTGAAAAAATATATACATCGGGAGGAAGTATATCCAAGAATCTCGGCATATCCAAGAATTTAAAATTCGAAGCTATGTGCAATTAACCCGCACTGGTCATTTTTGATACACTCCCTTGTACAGAGGGGAAGCTGCATTTTAACGCTGTATAAATAGTTTGCAAAACATTTAATCCGTTTGACATTTTATGCCAGATAATCTAACTGAAACTGTTCCGAAGGTGGTAGGATAGCAGCCTCATTGTGTAAGGGAATTCGGCAAGGCAAAGGATTTGACCCCATGAAAGAGTATGAACAATTGACCAATCACATAGATGGAAATGGATATAACGTCTTTCAACTCGCATGTGATTGGTCAATTGTTCATACTAAAATTGTTTGGCTTCAAAGCCATCAGTTTCTATTTTTAACCGACTTTCGAAAAAGGAGGAGGTTCTATGTTCGACTTCTTGTGTTTTTTTTTTATGTATGTTCACCGATATCTCCGTCAATTGTGTACCGATTTAAAAAAATCTTTTTTTGTTTGAAAGAGTATGTTTCGAAATTGGTCCCATTTTAATTTGGTGAAGATCTGATGAAGAGCTTCGAAGATATACAACAGAACTCTTCAATAAATAACGGCAAATCTCTCGAGACTGCTGCAATCGCATGTCTGTTTATTGTTTATACCATTTCATAACATAACATCACGCCAGTACGCTCTTAAGGGGTAAGCAGATCTCTCATTTGATCGGTTTTGTTCAAGTTTCATGATATTCGGGTAATCTATTCTGGCGTTATAGGAAACTTACTAAATAACTTGCCTATTAGGTAGGTACAACTACAAAGTGAAAAATAAAAAACTTTTTTACAAAAAAATACTACCGACTTCCAAAAATAAAGTTATTTTTCACTTTGTAGTTTTCTGGAAGTCGGTAGTATTTTTTTGTAAAAAAGTTTTTTTTTTGTGTCTAGTTTTTTTTTCTTTTTTGTGTCGTAGAGCGAGTTGGCTGGGTTTGTCTGGTAAGCGTTTAAAATCCAGTCTCCAGCAGCGAGCGGCCATCACGGCCGTGGTATTTTCATGCTCTGTGGCATTATCACATGACCTAATAAAACATCAGGCCTACAAATAATAGTATCTCTAACTAATAAATAATACAGTAGTAGCTAGTTGTTGATACATATCATTAACGTGCATTAATTACACTTTGTGCTACATTAATTGGGTAATTTGTTAGCGCGTGATATATGGACAGTGGATCGCGATTTAATATAGATAATGCTGTTTGTTTTCACATCGGAGTGAAATAATATAATGTTGTTGTCGTTAGTCAGCTTTGGAAAATTGTTATTTGGTCAAAACTAGGCAATTTCGTTCAAAGAAAGGTTCTGGAGTGGCGACCGCGAACCGGAAGACGTTGCGTTGGAAGGCCTCCCACCAGGTGGACCGATGACCTGGTGGTTGCAGGAATCCGCTGGTTGCGGGACGCACGGGACCGGTCAATGTGGCGACGCTTGGGAGAGGCCTATGTCCAGCAGTGGACGTCTTTCGGCTGATATGATGATGATGATGATACAGCTAATTCGTAGTACTTATTAGTTAAACAACCTGGGGTCTTAAAGTCACTAATGAATAGGGGGGCCTATTAATAATAATAGTAAAAAACAATTTGCTGACATGGTCACAATCATTAGAATTAATATTTGTTTCAAGAACAAAAATCTAAACATAAATGGTAAATAACCCGAAACAAATATGGATTCTAAAAACAAATATGGATTCTAAAAAAAAATTGTTTGGAATTTGTGTAAAAGCACTTGTAATAGGCAAATTAAGGTAGACGTAGTTGCACCGACCACAGACATAGGTATGTTTTTTTTAAACATATATAGGGATGATCGCTTGCTTGTTACTAATTTCCTGTTGAAAAATGAGGTGGGATATAAATTACCTTGCAGGGTTTTAGTTAGAATTATTTACTACTAAATTAAAATAACGCTTATAGTCTACAAAAAGTTGAGTAGAGATGCACCTGAAGTCACATTTCGCCACTTATGTCCAATTCATATGTGAAAAGAGCCTATTGCCTATTAGACCACAGACATAGGTATGTGTGTGGCACCGACAAATAAATCCTTGCAATTTACCTATTAGAAGTGCTTTTAACAAAAAAAAAAACTACTTCTACTTTTTTTTTAACCGACTTCTAAAAGAAGGAGTTTCTCAATTCGACTGTGTTTTTTGTTTTTGTGTGTCGGGCGCACGGTTGGCGCAGTGGTTGAGCGATTGACTGCTGCGCTGCGTGCCGCGGGTTCGATTCCCGCACGGAACAAATATTTGTATGACCTACAGATAGTTGTTCCGGCTCTGGATGTTTGTGTATGTGAGTTTATATGTTTGTAAACGCACCCCGATACAGGAGAAATTCCTAGTGTGGGGCAAAGTATAAAAACAAAAGAAAGTGTGTGTTACCTCAGAACTTTTTACTGGGTGAACCGATTTTGATGATTATTTTATTTGAAAGCCGTCGCTTCTCATGTGGTTCCATTTAAATTTGATCAAGATCTGATGAAGAACTTCGTAGATAATCATAATCATAATCATTTATTGCATTCATGTAGTTTATAAAGTTGTTACAAGTATAAAGGTTTCATACATGAACCCTGCTAGGGCACAGCAATATAAATAGAAAGTACTACAGTGTCACAGTAATAAACAAAAACTACTGTGCTTAAACAAACACAAATTTTATATGTTTATCAAGTGTTTAACATTTGTTTTTTTAAATAAGTAACTGTCATGTTAAAATATAGGATAGGTGAGAACAACTTGGTCATCATTACCATTCACTAATATGACTTAAGATAAAAATTAAATTAAAACTAGCAATTTGGTCGTCATTTCCATTCATAAATTAAAATAAAATATAAATCAAATTAAAATAAACAATTTGGTCGTCATTTCCATTCTTAAATTAAATAAGATAAAAATTAAATTAAAACAAACATCGATAACAATAATAATCATAAAATAACACAAGTAGATCGTAAGTCAAAATTGCAGTAAGTGCTGTGTGTATTGTGTACAGTTTCAATGTCAAAATTCACTTATCATCAAAGAATTCCTTTAGAGTGTAATACGATTTAACTACGAGGTATTTTTGGAGACTGTTTTTAAATTTATGTTCGTATTCTATGTCCTTAATTGAATTCGGAAGTTTATTATATATTTTAACGCACATGGCTAAAGGGCCTGAATGGAATATACTTAATTTTGAGTTTGGTAAGGCTAATTCATTCTTGTTTTGGCGTCTAATACTGCGATGTTGCGGGCGAAGGTCCTTAGTGAGTGGGAACAGTGCCTGGTGTTTTCTTATAAATTTGCTAACTTCTAAAATATAGATACAAGTTAGTGTAAGGACTTTGTATCTTACAAAGAATGGCCTGCAGCTTTCTGCGTTATCTATATTGGCAAGAATTCGTACGCACCTCTTTTGTAGAATAAAAAGTCTATCCCTGTCTACACCATTTCCCCACACCACGATTCCATAATTTAGCCAGGAGTATGAGTAGGCATAGTATGCTGTTAGAGCAGTTTTAAAATTGGTAGCTCTTTTAAGCTCCCCCAAGGCATAGATAAAGCTGGCTAGTTTGTTTGCCAGTGTATCCATATGGGCTTTCCAATTTATATTGGTATCAACAGTCAAACCCAACAGTTTAAACTCGTTTATGCATTGCAGCTTTATGTTGTTGTATGAGTAATCTGTATCTAATTTGCGTTTCTGGTATGGTCTATATTGCATTAGCTTTGTTTTTTCAAAATTTAATTCCAAGTTATGATCTCTTAACCATGCTATTATTTTGGAGAGCTTATCGTCCAGACTTAAGTTTAGGTTTTCTCTATTGGTATAAGGAAAAATTATAGAAATATCGTCAGCAAATAAAATACTTTGGGCGTCAATTTCTTTAGGGAGGTCATTAATGTAAACTAGAAATAATAAGCATCCCAAAACGCTGCCTTGTGGTATTGACATTGTTGTTTTTGCTTTATTTGATCTTACGCGTGTTATTTGGCCAGTGTGTGGATCGCTATGTTCTATCTCTACGAATTGCGCCCTATTTTCTAGGTACGAACAGTACCACTTGTGTGCTGTACCTCTAACACCTATTGCATATAATTTATTAAGTAATATTTCGTATGAAACTCTGTCGTAGGCTTTGCTCATATCCAGTAAAATCCCTACTGCGTAGTTTTTGTTATTCATTATATTTAAAGCTTCCTGTATATACTTAAATATTGCTAATGTCGTGGATCTGTTTTTCCTGAACCCATTCTGGCTATCGTTGAATATTTTATATCTTTCGCAATAAGAATAAAGTCGTTTTGACATCGCAGTCTCCAATATTTTCGAGAAGGTCGGTAGCAATGCTATCGGCCGATAATTACTAGTGTCAGTCTGGTCTCCCTTTTTGTAAATTGGTTTCACTATCGATACTTTCAGTAGGTCAGGGACTGAACCTTCATCTACAGACTGATTAATTAAATAAGTTAGCGGTAACGTTAATTCTTCAGCGCATGATTTTATAAGTATAGGTGGTAGCTCGTCATGCCCATAACTTCGCTTATTTTTCAACTTTTTTATAATAAACTTAGTTTCGTTAGGGTCAACAGGTCTTATGTAAATGGAGTTTTCACTTTGGGAGGAGGAAGGACGGCCAGTTGGACAATCGTTCCCGTTTGCGGTATCCAGTTTTCCCACTGACACAAAATAATCATTGAAAGCGTTGGCAATGGTAGTCGCGTTTTCTGTCACAATATTCTGTACCCGCAATTTTATGTTATTTATTGGCTTTTTGTTATTCTTATTTGTGCGCTCTCTTATTATTTGCCACACTGTTTTTGTTTTATTTTCAGATTTAGTCATAATTCTTATGTAGTTTAGTTTTTTAGAGTGGGCTACTGTTCTCTTAAGTAATTTTTCGTAACGCTTATAGTACTTGCCCAATACATTGTTATTAGTTGTAGTCATTAATGCTTTTAGTTGTCTTTTATGCTTGCATGTTATTCTTAATCCAGTCGTTAGCCATGATTTAGATGATCTCTTTTTAATTTTTACGGTTTTCTTTGGTATACACTGATTTAGTATGTTTTGTAAGGTGTTATGAAATGACAGATAATTAGTATTTACATTTTGATTTTCGCTTATTATTTTACTCCAGTCTAGTTTTTTCAGTTCTTGTTTAAACGAGTCTATGTTTTGCTTGTTATAGATCCTTTTTTGAGTTAATATTTGTTTTTTACTAATTTTTGGATCGTGGGTAGGTATAGTGATTGCTATTCCTCTGTGGTCTGAGAGTCCAAGTTCTACTACTTCTAGATGGTATTTGTCGTGTGCGTTTGTAAATATTAGGTCAATACATGTGGCGCTTGAGGCTGTTACTCTGGTAGGTTCCGTCACTAGTTGTCGAAAGTTGTACTGGTCATAGTATTTAGAAGATTAAATGAATTGCGATTTTTCTCAAGGATATTTACGTTGAAATCCCCGCCTATAATTATGTCTTTATGTTTGTCCTTTATGTTGATTTTAAGTAGCAGTTTTTCCAAGGATCTATAAAATATTTCGGTTTCCCTATTTTTTTGTGGCCAATAAATAACTATTAGCAAAAGATTCATTTTAGAAATTTCTACTGCACACGTTTCGAATATAAATTCAATTGTCATTCCCGTTAAATCGTGTCTTTCCTTGAATTCAATATCGTCTTTCAAGAATATGCACACACCACCCCCCGCATAGTTTGGGCGACAGTATTTGGCGACAGTATTTATACAATATAACTCTTCAATAAAAAGAAGTTTATGGAAGATTAAGCAACAACATATTTGCATGAATAGCGTTTCTCTCAGGGCTGGTTGAAACTCCTCCGTAAGATAGACCGTTGACCTGGTGAAAGCCGCGGGAATCCGCTGGATGCGAGACGCACAAAACGGTCATTGCTATAACTTTTGGAATAGGCCGTTGTCCAGCGGTGGACAACTTTCAGTTGAAATGATGATGATGAAACCTATAAACGTTGACAAGACATAGAAACTGCGCATCAAGTAAGTCAAAGCCACATAATAACAAATGCAAGTAGCAAATACTTCTAAGGCTTGCATGCATTGGCCCCACGTGAATATAATGCAATTACGGAGGAATCTCTTCAGTCGCATGCACTTAGAAACCATAGGAACGAAGGTGTTCTGTATGTTGTACGTCTTCGTTTTGTGTTTAATTTTAAATTGTAGGTTATTGGTGTTATCTAACTTTGAGATTAAGGGTACACTGGTCGACGGCACGGACTATTTTGTGCGCGGGGTTAAAACGCATTTTATATCAATCGACAACACGTGTGGAAGAGATAGATGCTGTGATGAGCAGTAGGAAGCTAGTTCGCGTACGAATACACACTTTTGCAAATCTGTAGCGAAATGGATAATGATTTAGGACGAAACCGAACGCGCGAAATTTTATAAACAGACCTTTGGCAGTCTAGATATCATGAAAAAACTACTAAATCTATCTGTTCAAAATAAAATTATATGCATTGTTAAACTACTAATCTAGCTCGGTAATGATCTAATCGGGCTAGATAATGATGAGACAAATTGATATCACTTTTTATTTTGAACGTACATCGTCAAACAGTGGCATAATCCCTAGACTACGTTTGTATGGAAGAATTTTCGACTAGTGTAACCTTAACTCCAAAACTGAGTTTTCTTCAAGCAAACCTTAGAGTGATAGAGATCATAATAATTGAGGGCAGTAATCCAGTGTACAATTTTACAGTAAGATATTAATTAAATATATGATAATAATACATACATAAAAGAGTTACGTACCAATACATAGATGCATGTGTATATTCTATATGTGTAGTAGTAGTACATGTAGTTGATACTAGTATTAATAATTGAGTAGAAATTACCACGCTTGCTCAAGAAGGGTTGACGATTTTATGTCCAGGTTTTCTCACGATGTTTTCTTTCACTGATGTCAGCACTGTCCAAGATAAACGTAGAAAGTACATCATCATCTTCCTGCCCTTATCCCAAGTTACTTGAAGTCGGCGCAACACGTTTTCTTCTTCCATACCGCTAACCGCTAGCAATGACTCCCTTTCCTTTCCTCACACAGTTCATCTATCTTTTCTTTGGCCTTCCTCTCCCTCTCCATCCATCCACATTTATATTCATAATTCACATCCCTCCTCATCACATGACCATACCAGGACAAACGGTTTCCCTTCAACTTTTCTGTCACTGGCGCCACTTTCAAACTGCCTCTAATATACTCATTTCTCACTTTATCCAATCTCGTCACGCCATCTCAACATTCTCATCTCTGATACATGCAATCTCTTTTCATCCATCTTTTTCACAGACCAACATTCTTATTCGACTAGTATGACAATATAACAACAATAAATGTTTAAAATTGTTTGATCCAAAATATACGATTTATTTATTTATTACAAGTCTAATCACGGACTTGTACATTTTCCCTTTAACTTGAGAGGCATCCGTGGGTAGCAAGTTGTTCCAGTGAGCTGTCACCATTTCATCCATCCTGAGTTGATCCGGTGCGTCACGTCTCGGTCTACCTCGCTATCCCCTTGGACAAGCGACCATAGGTACCTGAAGTTGGAGCAGATTGGTATGGACGTTACAGTGAGAGCTATGGGCAAGGAACTGCAGAGACTGCCAAAATCGTTAAACAAGATTTCAGTTTTGCTTCTGCTCAATTTCAGGCCAACACTCTCCAGTCTGTGCCACCACACCTCCAATCTGCTCTGAACCTCTAGGTCACTCTCGGCAACCAGCACAATATCATCGGCAAACGTAAAAAGTAAAAATGAATTTAAATACTCACATTAGTACTTGCTCAGATCGGCACCCACGACCTAAGGCGAGAGAGGCGAGATCTCAGCCACAGGCCACCGTGACTTGATAAATCTTAAATTCATTCACATACAGACAATGCACATACTAAAACACTGCATCCAGAGATGTGAATGCGAAACGGCTGGGAGAATCCACTAGACGTGAGATGCGCAGTACCAGTCGATGTGGTGACACTTTCAGCAGTGGACGTCCTTCGGCTGACTGAAATGATGATGATGATGAAACGCATTGAATAGGGGTTTGCATGGAAGTTCGCCAATTTTACCGATTTGCAATCTCACTGGTCACAAGACTGGTTTAACTATAATAATGTTATAAGTTTCACCAACTCTGTGTTTTTAGACCGAATATTTTCGGGTCAGTGCCCACTCAACCCGATTAGACTCAACCCGAAGAATAATACCTGCAATTTTCTGTTTTGATAGGCGTAAAAATGTCGATGTAAAGTCAGGCAGAAAAGTGTTGATTTAACGCTTGCACCACAGAGAATGTAAAAATTTAAATGATGTTTGGATAAATAAATCAATAATTAAACAAGTACTTATCCTTTTTAATATAGACGCTTTGTACATTGTAGTAAAAATCACAGATTATTGTTAATTATCATAACAATCTCATAGCTAGAGGCACGATGGTATTTACTGGATCAGTCTTTATACGTGATTAGAGTTATTAGGTTAACAATTAGGTACTAACTTCTAAAATATAAAAAAGTAAGACCAGGAAACCGGTTAAAGCGAGGTAGAGGCTATCTTTGTAAAGCTACATTTTTATAACGAAATCACTAAGTACCAGGATACATTATGTATCATAACAAAATATTAAATATTCTATGAATAGTAAATTATGTTTTTTTTTAAATTAAATATTACTTTGCCTGACTGTACAAATGGCACTGAATTGTAGTATTTTAAAACATCTGGTATTATTTTTCGGGTTGAGTCTAATCGGGTTGAGTGGACACTGACCCATCAACGTTCTATAGCCCTTTTACAGAGTCGTCTTGAAAATCTGACTCATTGCATTTTCCACAAAAAAAGTCTCGTGTATTTGTTTTGACGGCCACTCAAGTTCATCCAATACCCAAAAAGTTCCCTTTACATCTTTTTTACAAACTTCAAAGCATTGATATAGCGAAATAAACCGTGCCGGACTGACGTTTGCCTTTAAAAATACAACAGATAAAATTTTATAGTGGGATGATGATCTTTTTTTCATCAAAACTCAACTTTAAAAAGTCCTAGATAAGGTTGAAATTGAGACCTAAGAAAAACGGGAGCAAAGGACTGAGAAAAAAGAGAATAAGCAAAATAACTTTCCTAATTAAAATTTCACTGCCCACTGGCAACCGTACTGAAAGAATAAAACAAAAAAGTGTTTCTTTTTTTGAACTGGCAGAATGGAGTTAATTCCCTTTGCCTGATAAAGTCGGTCTGGTAATTTTAAATACTTGCATAAAATTGTGTATTTTGCTGGCCGCTAGGATTATGGTTCGACGCCGCGGGGTGTTGTTTTAAAAAATATCGTGGGCATTCGATATCATTTCTCCCAAATTTCTCCTCCAAAATCAAATGTATACAAATTTAAGTGCCACGATTTCTGTTATCGTGGTGTTGCAATAATTGCAATCCGTAAAATATTTTATAACGTGTTTGTATTTCGGAAAACTTTTCGTATAAATTATGAGTCCAACCACGACTTCGATCGTTCTTTATTAGTGATCGAAGGTTCACGACTATTTTTTTAAGTGTTTTGTTTAGTTTATTAGATGTTGATTTTCAAGAAAAATATATAAAATAGATATTCAAATAACAATCATTAAACATAAACACCACAGATCATAAAACCCCGAAACCCGAATCTCTTCAAAGTTAGAGTGAACAGGCTTCTTCTGGGTAAGCTCACTCCATCGTCGACTCTGTCTCTGTCACCTATGACCTAGACTAGAGTCAAGAGCAAACCCATCACAAATAAAAAAAAAACACTAGTCACAGTTTTGCAATAAAACAGATTTCTACAGAGGAAACTCGGCATAACTGTCAACCACATTTCTAGTGGCGTAGTTTCACACCATACATTCTACTCGCATTTTGAGCACGTGTTATGCTTAAACTTTTTTATCGTGGCTAACCAACGCGGCAACGTCCCGTTGCAACCGCTTCAAAAAGGCAGAAAATTAAAATACAAACCCTGGGGTATTTCCCACAAAATTCTGGCCAAAATACGCTGCGAATTTCATGCCTTGTGAGCGAAAACTTAGAAATTTTGCAACATAATTATTTTGTTGTTTATATGGCTCAACTATGAATAACTTGAGGTCTTCGAAAAGTAATTATATTTGGGAAATTGTTAAGTATACAAAGTTATTATGAAATAATGCAAAAAGACGCAGAAAATTTCTAATATTTTTCTTGGAGTACCCCATGTGGAAGGGATACCCAATTCTTTGCTATGCTCTGCATGCAAATGTATACAGTCCTTCTCAATTATTACACACCTTTCTTTCGCAAGGGAAACGCACATGGTTCGGTCTCTCTTCGGTTGTCGGTTCTACGGTAAAAACGCTCTATCTCTTGGATGGCAAACATGACTGTCATGTGTTCATGGATGGATGGAAAAAGATCTGGCCCCTAAGTTTGGAGTACATTGTGAGATGAGCGCATAACTATCGTGTAGTGGTGTTTTATTTTATTCACTGAATATTTTAATTGATTACCAGACAAATCTAGCTCTTTATAATATTAGTATAGATTTGTAAAATATATAGTGGCCTTTTGTCGTGTTATATTTAAGACTAGCTGTTGCCCGCGGCTTCGCTCCCACCCCACAGGACCCATTTTCTGGAATCAAAAATAGCCTATGTCACTCAGGAATAATGTAGCTTTCTATTGGTGAAAGAATTTTTCAAATCGGTCCACTAGTTTCGGAGCCTATTCGGTACAAACAAACAAAAAAATGTTTCCTTTTTATAATATTAGTATATATAGTACTTAGTCTGGCCATAAATACTGTTAGAATTGAAAATAAACAAAATATTACATTTGAATTTGGAATCTTTCTTTTTTATATGATTTTACATTGTGTTTTCTTATTTTGGCGCCAATACATTGTACAATATTTTGCAATATTAAAATGGAGTGGGGGGATAAATAGAACCGAATCGCTGTGATTGCGTTACACAAAGTAGTATGGAGCCAAATGCAATTTTTAAAACTATCCATACACTTGGTATTAGTCAAATGTTTGTGTACCGGGCTATCAATAAGTACAATGAGACCTCCTCTGTTTGTGACAGAAAAAGATCTGGCCGTCAAATCAAATCAAATCAAATCATTTATTGGTTTGCAAACATGGGTATTTAGTACATAGATGTTATATTATATAAGAGTCCTCCATGCTCTACCGTCACATGGGCATGCAAAACATATTATTTAATTTATACAAATTAAAATATTTAATTATCATTTTAAAAATCAATCAGAATGAAATAATACAAATTAATGTCATTTGAATTGCAGTAAAAATGTCACAATAATATATTAATGTCATCAAGGTTACAATATAAAAATAAAATAAAAATGTCAAATGGTATAAATAGCATGTCAATCAATCAGTGATTCATCATTAAGGAAGTCGTCAATTGTGTAATAACTTTTTTTAATTAATATTTCCATTAGTGCCCTTTTAAATTTCAATACACTCATAGTTTTAATAATATTAGGTACTTTGTTATAAATTCGTGGGGCATTGCTAAAAAAAACTTTTTTGCATTAGTGCGGTTTTACATTTAACTTGACACAATTGATTCACATATTGAGTTCGTATTGGATTGCTTCTGACTGCCGACAATTTTTGAAATAGATGTGGATTATTTTTCACAAATAAAGCCGTTTCCAATATATATAAAGACGGAAATGTTAATATTTTCAAAGATTTAAAGTAAGGAAGACAGCTATCTTTGGTTTTAAGACCGCACATTGATCTTATGCATCGCTTTTGCATTTTTTTTTTTTTTTTTTTTATAGTCTATAGGCTCGCGTTTGACCACTATCTCGCCTGATGTTAAGCGATGACGTGGTCTACGGTGAAGCACGCTTGCCTAGAAGAAACCTATTCACTCTTGACTTAAAGACCCCAAGGTTGTAGCTATCAGGGAACAAAGACCCCGGAAGGGAATTCCACTCCTTAGCTGTACGCACAATGAAAGTATTAGCAAAACGCTTTGTGCGTATGGGAGGGATGTCCACCATGTACCGATGGCGCATGGCCGTACGTCTTGTAGTCCGATGATGGAAAGGGCTAGGTGGAATCAAATTGTGCAGTTCCGTCGCGCACTCCCCGAAATGTAACCGATAAAAAACCGACAGGCTGGCAACTCGGCGTCGATGTTCGAGGCTCTGGAGCTTTGAGGCGACCAGTGCATCGTTGCCAATAAGCCTTTTGGCCCGTCTGTCGATCGACTCAAGTGCATCAAGCTGGTATTTGGCAGATCCATCCCAGAGGTGAGAGCAGTACTTCATGCATGGCCGAACTTGCGCTTTATACAAGTTGAGCAGCTGTTCAGGCGTGAAGTACCGTCTCACCCTAGCAAGAATCCCCAACTTTTTTGCAGCTACCTGAGCTTTCGCCTCAATAAATGGACCGAAGTTGAGGGTTGATGTCAACGTAACACCGAGAAGTTCGAGATGGTCCGTTATCGGCACGGTTACACCACGGAAAGAAGGAGCCGGGTGAAATTGGCTCTTTTTAGCGGAAAAAAGACACGCCTGGGTCTTCGCAGCATTGAAACTGACCAAATTGGCATCTCCCCATTCGGAGACCGCCTTCAAGGACAGGTTCAAGCGTTCTACCATGGCCTCCCGGAGAGACCGAATCTGAGGCCCAGTAGCTCGTGCGCCGGACACGTATCTCTCAGCAACAGTGCTGTC
Source organism: Orthosia incerta (assembly GCA_948252205.1). NCBI lineage: Eukaryota > Metazoa > Arthropoda > Insecta > Lepidoptera > Noctuidae > Orthosia > Orthosia incerta. The sequence goes on along the minus strand of OX411757.1, from coordinate 7,014,937 downwards.
GTCTGCGTACCCAAAGGTGCCGGGTTTTAGCAAATCATTAATGTGCAGCAAGAATAATGTTGCCGAGAGCACTGACCCCTGAGGGACTCCGGCGTTGATATCTAACTGACCGGACGAGCAGCCGTCGATAACCACTCGGATGGAGCGATCCCTCAGGAAGTCCCCTATCCAATCACACAGACCATCCTAAATACAAGCGCCCTATCAGTAGACTGCCCCCAAAAAATAATACCATACCGCTAAACGGAAGCAACTAGTCCGTGGTATGCCGTTAAAAGAGCCTGATTATTGACTTTCTTTGAAAGTTGAAAGAGGGCGTATGCTGATTTACTCAGTTTTTTACACACTTCTTCAACATGAGGTTTCCATGTCAGTTTGTTGTCAATCACTATACCTAAGAATTTAGCTTTTTTTGCTTCGTCAATGTCAGAGCCTTGGTAGGTAACACTAACGTTCGGGTTTTCGCAGCGTTGATTAAAGTGCATAACTTTTGTCTTACCTAGATTTATTATTAAACTATTATTATGTAGCCAATTTATAATGTCACCCAAACAAGTATTAATGTCAGTCCCATAGTTATTTCTATTTGTACACTTTACTATAGCTGTACTATCATCTGCAAAGAGAACCATTTTGTTTGATGTTACTTTTGGGAGATCGTTAATGTAAATTAAAAAAAGTGGCGGCCCTAGTACGCTACCTTGTGGGCACCATATCGTACGTGTCTCGGTTTTGATACATAAATCGTTTCTAATTTAGTCTTTGGACATATTCTAGCAATTTCTGTACATTGAAGCCTGTTACATAAGTACGATTCTATTAGCTGTAGGACGTTTCCCCTTACACCATAAATATGTAATTTTTGTAGTAGAATCTTATGGTCCACAAAATCAAAGGCCTTTGTCATGTCAGTATAAATTGCACAGACAGGATTTCTCTTATCTACAGATGACATGACATTAGCTAATAGATCAAATAGTGCCATATTTATAGTGGTATTCTTACGAAAGCCCTTTTGTTCATTACAAAATAATTCATATTTTTCAAAATAGGCATATAAAGAATGACAAATAATCTTTTCGAAATTTTTTGAAAATATTGAAATTTTTGCGATTGGTCTGTAATTTTTTAAATCGGTTTTGTCATCTCTTTTATATAAAGGTTTTATTATAACCTTTTTAAGGTTGTTTGGAAATATGCCATCAGCCATACATAGGTTAATTATATGAGCTAATGGTGGTGCTATTACTTCTTTTGTAAATTTTATTACTTTTGTAGAAACGCCATCATATCCAACAGTACTTGTGTTTTTTAGGCTGTCAATGATTTTTATTATGTCGTCAATGGTTACAGGTTGCATGAAAATTGAATTTAATGTCTGATTATTTAATTTAATATTATTCATCTTATTGTCAGTTTTAACGTTATTTTCAATTGTATCAATAAAATAATTGTTAAATTCGTTTGCAATGTCCATTGGCTGTGTAAACGACAAATCATCTCTTTTTACGCACATAATAGGCTCCTGTGGTAAACACACCTTGGATGTATTTATTATTTGCCAGGTAGCTTTTGATTTATTTTGGGCGGTATTTATGAAGTGATTATTTTGAGCTTTTTGTGTTAGTTTTATAATTTTCCTATAAAGTTTAGTGTAATTTTTAAAAACTAATTTATTTTGTGAGTCAGGATTTAACCTATGGAGCCAGAGTAACTGCCTTTGCTTCTTACTGCATATTTTCATTCCATGAGATATCCATTTCGTTTTAATGTTTGTTTTTATAGTTATCACTTTTTCCGGAAAACATAATTTATATAAAAGTGAAAAATACTCCATAAAATTGTCAAAAGCTACGTTCGCGTCTGTGGCATCATGTACTTTCATAAGAGATAGACAGCTTAGATGCTTTTTAAAATTAATTATGTTTGTCATGCATAAGTCAGCCTTTTTAGTTTTCCAATATTTTAATTTGCAAGTTTTGTTTATAGGCACTTTAAGTATCTGAGCTGTATGATCTGAAAGGACTAGATCTACAACTTCAGCTTTGCAGTTTTTTCGGTAGCTGTGTGCAAAATTGTCAATACAGGTATGACTACTTATTCTAGTGGGCGTATAAAGCGCCAGTTTTTAACTTTAGTTAAAATATAATTTAATTTTTCATAGAATACTTCGTAATTATGTTTAGGAATCCTATATATACAAATAACGATAATTTTGTAAGCTATTATTTCTACAGCGCAGCATTCAAAGACGCCCGAAACTGATTGTTTTGCTATGTCCGTTATCTCTCTAAACTGAAGACCTACTCTAACGAGAATGCATGTTCCCCCTCTCTTTGCATTTCTAGAAAAGAAAGCCGCTGGACTAAAATTTGTGATGTGTAATAAATCCTCATAACCCGTTTGTATAAAATGTTCTGTAACACAAATAACGTCTATAATAGTTCCCCTTTCACATAATTCCACTAGTTTTATAGTCAGTGAATCAGATTTATTAATTAGTCCCGCTATGTTCTGATGTAGGATGTTAACAAAAAACCTCGTCAAATAAAAAACATCCTGAAAATCTACTTTACCGTTGAAAAGTTTAGAATGGGGGAAGGGCCTACGTGTAGGACCACTACCAGATAAACTGTGAGCGAGTAACTGTAAACCTAAATCGATAGCGCACATAATCTTGCCTCAAAAAGATTGAGCGTTATTTACTAACTATGTAAAAATTTTATGAATGCATGTGGAAATAAATAGATTGAATTTTTTTTTTGTTTTTTTTTTTTTTTTAAGGTAATTAAAGAAAAAACTGAGAATTTATCTGTTGCGAAACGGTGAACAGGTCGTTTTTGCTTTGATTTTGAGGGTGACAGTCAACTTCTGGGCGCGTGGCATTTCGGTTGCTATGGCTAAAAATTAATTCCTTCAAATCTGACACAACAATCTCCAAACCATAGCTATTCAAATTTCCATGTAGTTTACTGTACGTATTATAGTCATAAGGCAGATTAAGATTTGAGTCTAGCAAATACGCATAGTTACATGTATTTATATCCAGACAAAGAAGGTTATTAAAATTTTCTATGCGGCTGTTAAACAATATGTTAGCATTTGTCATGTATTTAAAAGTTGGTAGACAGATTATAAAATTTGTGTGATTCAATTTTTGCAATTTTTCTCTAATAAATATAACAAGTTCTATATAATTAAGTGTTGTCCGAAAATCTTCTTCGCCAATATATATAACACAATAGTCTGAGTGCGTAAAGTTTTGCACTTTCCTTTCAATTTTGTCAAGAATTTGGCGTAATCCGCATTTTGGTTTACGATAATGACAAATTTCATAATTACATAAATGAGTTCTTTCAGCAATGGTATATAATCTATTCGAAGTTTCACTGCTTATTAGGCATATTTTGTGTTTTGTGGACGTTTTTTCTACAGCTGCTGTGCCTTGTGTGTATTGAGTTGTGTTTGATGAGATGACATTGATGATTTTGCTTCCAGTTTTATTTGTAGGTGAAGATTGTTTTTTTTTCCATTATTTGAGTTGTCTGTGTTTGTTTTGATATTTTATTGGTTTTGGGTGACATTATTGGTGTCTTTGCTTTAATTTTTGCTGGACTGTTTACAATTTTTTTGTAAAGATCATTTTTCTTATTAAATTCTTCATTTCTTGCGTTTAAGGTACCTACTGTTTTCTAATGATAACAATTCAATTTCTTTATGAGCGCTGTTTAATTGAGATGTTAGCTTGGCGATCTCATCTTTTAATAGTTTTATTTGAGAGACGTCTTCGTCCTCAGATATATCTGGCAGACTACTCGTCGTACAGTTCAAAGTTTGTGAAATAATATCGCTTTCATCATTATTTGGTTCCGATCGTGTGCGCGTTCGCCGGAATGTTATATTCTCCAAGAAATTCATCTTTATGTTTAATACTAAACTCAAAAATAATTACATTCGGTGAGATTTGAATTCGAGTCACGGCGTTTCTTGGCACAGGTAGGTGGTTGCGCCGCTAGGCCAGACGGTATATTTTAAATCAGGTGAATTTGGTGATCGTATTGTGACCGTAGGACGTGGGTGATAATTACTGCTTATTGGTTCTTGAGTTTGACTTAAGATGGCGTTGTCGTCGCACTGTCGTACAGTTTCAAATAAAAAACCAATCTTTTCTTGTGAAATTTAGTTAATCACTAATTCTGTGTACATGAAAGTTATTGAAGTCTATGTCTGTTACTATTGAGTCAGCAAGACATGTTATATTATAGTACGTTCACAATTAACTTACGAAAATCCAGTTACATAAACATGAAGTTCACTGTTTGGGTAAACTAACATCACAATTTTTTTTTTTTTGTTATTACTGCACTATAAACATCGCTAACACTGTCACGTTTAGTTTATATGTTTAGTTTCACTTTAATATGCATTAAACAGTCCGTTGATTAATTAAATATTTATTTTAATAGGAGCACAATTCAAAGTAATGTTTTCGTGACTACTACCCTCAAATTCTACCGTCCACGTAGAGTTCATACGAAAAAGGTGGTAAAAGCAGTAAGGGAAAGAATTCGAAGAAATCCTGTCCGAAAGCAAAAGATTTTATCTCGGGAGATGAAGATAGCACCTAGAACCATGTCGCGTATTTTGAAAGATGACTTGGGACTTGCAGCCTTTAAGAGACGTACTGGTCATTTCTTAACTGATAATTTAAAAAAGAATAGGGTGGTAAAATCGAAACAACTACTGAAGCGGTACGCAAAGGGAGGTCACAGAAAAATTTTGTTTACGGATGAGTTTTTTTTTTACAATTGAGCAACATTTTAACAAACAAAATGACCGTATTTATGCTCAAAGCTCTAAGGAAGCTTCCCAATTAGTCGACAGAGTGCAACGTGGGCACTATCCGACTTCAGTGATGGTTTGGTGGGGTGTTAGCTATGAAGGAGTGACTGAGCCATACTTTTGTGAAAAAGGTATCAAAACATCGGCACAAGTGTATCAAGATACCATTCTTGAGACATTAGTTAAGCCCCTTAACAACACCATGTTCAATAACCAAGAATGGTCCTTCCAGCAAGACTCGGCGCCGGGTCACAAAGCTCGGTCCACGCAGTCTTGGTTGGAATCGAACGTGTCCGACTTCATCAGAGCTGAAGACTGGACGTCGTCTAGTCCCGATCTTAATCCGCTGGATTATGATTTATGATAAGTTTTAGAGAGTACGGCTTGCTCTTAACGCCATGATAATTTGGAGTCCCTAATCCATACGATTGGCAGTCAAGAATTTATCCATGGAAAGAGTGCGTGCTTCTATTGATAACTGGCCTCAACGTTTAAAGGACTGTATTGCAGCCAATGGAAAACACTTCGAGTAAGCTTTTTATGTTTTAAATTGTTTTATATTTATGTATTAACTGAACACATTGTAATAGTAATAAATGTTATTTGAAATAGGAAAAAAAAATGTTTTTCTTTGTTACTATATTTATGGCAAGACTAAGTATAGATAAATAAACAGTTGGTTAATTTTTGACACATAGATTTGTTTTTTGAAGATTACCCACCACTCTGTTCTGGTAAAGGTCTAATCCCAAAAAATACTGATAATATTTTATTTTTTATTTTGTTTAAATCAGGATGGGTTTGCTCTTGACTCTAGTCTAGGTCAGAGGTGACAGAGACAAAGTCAACGATGGAGTGAGCTTGCCTAGAAGAAGCCTGTTCACTCTAACTTTGAAGATTTAGGGTTAAATGCGTTCGGAAACACAGACGCAGGCAGTAAGTTCCACTCTTTTGCTCTGCGCATTATGAAGGATGTTTGGAAGCGCTTGGTGCGAATTGGCGGAATGGCAACTAGGTGAGGTTGGTAACGTGCAGTGCGTCTAAATGTCCGATGGTAGAAGGGGCCGCCGGTGGAATGAGGTCGTAGAGTTCATATATTGGCGTAGCCTAGAGCATTGCCGCCATTTTAGCTTTGATTTTCTATGAAAGATAAAACAAGGAATACTTATCTATCTACCTATAACTACATGAAATACATAATGTTAACATTGTGTTGGTTCTGTATTATATGACATTGTATCGTCCTTTGCAGTACAATCTTACATAGAAAAACATAAGTTATTCGTTAGGCTGTTTTTTTTCGGCAAACGATTTTACTTGAAGAAGACTCTCTCATCTTTGGATGGACTGAACGAACTGATTAAAAGATTTTACCACCTAATGAGATATGATGGCGTCGATAGTGAATTGATGGCCCAACATTCCAAAAAGTAAGGTTAGGTTATAGGTTTCTTCTAAGCAAGCGTACTAAATTGTCGACCATATCATCTCTTACCATCAGGTGAGATAGTAGTCAAACGCGAGCATATAAAAAAATCAAACCGACTTCCAAAACAAAAAACTACAAAGCAAAAAATAGCTTTCTTTTCCGAAGTCGGTGTCTGTTATACCCATTGTTTTCCGTTTTTCGACACCGACTTAGGAAAAGAAAGTTATTTTTCGTACCACTTGCTCAATAAAGTGACATTCTATGTCACAAAAAGCGAACATAACAATAGTCATTTTTAATCTGTTAAAAACAGGGAAAGAAAATTGTACTGAATTTCATTCATCCTCTAGGGGGAGGATGTGATTTAAATTTGGAATACTTACCGAAATTTGTACTGAACTAAATCTGTGTTTACACCATTGACCCTCGCTACGCTCGGGAGTAAACCTCGTGTCCTTCGTCACGCTCGCGATTTAAATCGTCACCCGCGACAGAAGACACTGCTTTATACCCTTGGTTAATAATCTACTATTTTGTTTTGTAGTTTTTGTTTTGGAAGTCGGTTTGATTTTTTGTTAAAAAGTTTTTATTTTTCTCTTTTTAGTTTTGGTAGGTATCTCCAATTAACATGACAATTATTTATAGCCAAAGTACATATCATGACGATTCCAATAAGCCCAAACACGACTAGGATACATTGTTTTATATCAGAGTTCCAGTGCCTCCTTCCGGCTTCATCATCAGATCAGTCAACCAAAATCGCTATATGTATGCCTATAATATTTGAGGAGTTCCCTCAATTTCTCTAGGATCCCATCATCAGATCCTGACCTTATGACTATGGGACCAACTAGAAAGTATACCCTTCAAAACAAAAGAAGAATTTTTGAAATCGGTCCAGGCGTCTTATAGTACTCGTGGAACTTAAATAACAAAAAAAAGATGCCGACGAATTGAGAACCTACTCCTTTTTTTGAAGTCGGTTAAAAAAAAAAATGTAACCTATTCACTCAAGACAAAGCTTAGCTTTTACTTCCGGGAAATACAGAATTCGGCAAAGATTTTCGCTCTTAGCTGTACAAATTTTACTACAGTAAGTAATCATCGTAGTAATTCAAATAAGTTGCAGAAACGGAAGTACTTTTTGTTTTACTTCAGCACCAATAGATGGCAAGACTAATCGAAAAACACACTTTTTTATTAAACTTCGCAATTTACGGGAGAAGTTTCCAAAGTGGCAGAGACCCGATCCCCTATCCCGTACTCTGATTGTTTTTAACGAAGTTCGATCGATTAGTGGAACTGGTCTTAAGCTTTCGATACACAGTGGATGATGGTATCATTAAGTACCTTTTTTAATGTGTGAAACCTTCAAAAGGCGCCTAGACTTTTGGGGAAAACACCAGGAAGTGTGAGATTTTTACCTCACTAAAACCACCCTGGTGATTACCATCAGCAGTAAAACCGAAACCCGTGACCTCTTAAGGCGCTTCCCCGAGCAAAACGCCGCGCTAGTCGATTTTTGTGCAGTTTTTAAGAGCTATCTACTCATTACTTAAAAAGAAATATCAATTAATAAAAATACACTAAATTTCTACATAATGTTGATTCTAAAATACACGTACACTTTTAAGTTGTAAGTACACTTTTTTTTTTAAAGAGGTATATGTGTCACTAATCTCCTTCCAACAAAACCATAAAAATGTGAAATAATTATTGATAGCATGCATCTCCTCGTAAAGTGTTCACTAATTATTTTTTATACTAACACTAATGAATAGACAATTTGGTAAAGAACATTTTGTAAGTTTTTTTTTTTTCAAAAGACCAATATTCGATTTTATAAAGATTTCATTCTAAAATCGGGGCGTATTCACTACCGTAATTCATGCGCCACCAGTGCCGCTAGGCCAATAGGAATGCTCATAACTCATGCTGATTTTTTGGTCAGGGTACTGCCTTAAAAGAACCCCTCCTCTGTGCAACGCCTGTTAGGGCACATCGAGGAAATGTAGGCAGAGAGCTCCGACTGAATATTCTAAGTAAAAAGTCGTAATTCGAGCCTTGGCTCTCGCCTATTACCTACTCCAATATTGGACCAATTTAAAAGATATTCCATAAACTGAAAAAGAAAGATATCTTTTTGAATATACATTATCGTTAGAAGTCAATCCTCAAAAAATACTTCAAATTGCGCTGTCAACAGAGGCCTAGTGTACAAATGTGCCAACTATAAATGAAAAAAGAAATACACAAGGACATAGTATATATCTTTCTTTTCCATTTAATGGAATACTTTTTAAATTGGTCCAATATTGGAGGAGGAAATAGGCGAGAGCTAAACTTCGAAATATGACTTTTTACTAAGGCAATTTTTACAGCCTGTTCAATCAATTTTAAGTTCTACTGCGGTGGTGACATGACAAATGGCAGCTGTACCTAGTAAACAGTTGGTATTGGTAACAGGTATATACTTTTTATGTCATCCTTATTTCTACGGAATAGATCTCAAAATCGATTGAAAAAACTTAAAACAGGGATTGTTTAAATGTCTAATATTATTTCAAATGGATTATAGTAAAAAAATGAGAGTCTACAACTTTTTTAACGTAGGAAATACCATCATATTCATATTCTTTATGGTACACAAAACATAGAGATTAAAATACAGTAAGACAGCTTATGCACAAAGGCGAGCTTAATCCATACACGGAGTTTTAAATGAAGAGCTCGACAAGCCATGAAAGCTATAACAATTATAACATACCAATCAGCAGATGTCCTGGCGGTGGTGATGACTACCCATCAGGTAGCCTACTTGTTCAAAGACCATAAATGTATGCACGGCTAAACGAACCGCAGCAAATTTTGGGTATTCCTCGAAGTGCACTAAATGAAGCGCACGAAAAGTATTCCTCGAAACGCACCAACGATGAAACATAGAGAAGGGCATGAAGGATTCGTAATAAATTATATCGATAGAAGTTTTAAAATTCAACTGTCCTAATCATTTTTTTATTAAAACTACCAGGAAAGCAGAAATGAACTGGAACTAGGTGCTTAAGGCCCTTCCATCGCTTTAGTAAAACGGTTAGTTTCTAAAGCGTACTCCTTAGTAACGGCTATAAATAAAAGGTATGAAAAAAATTGGTTTAAATACATTATGTATTAGTGGAACATTGTACTTCGTGTAACTAATAGTTTTGCTTTATAAAAATAATTAACAACACGATATTTTACCGTTACTTTTGGATACTCCTCCAAAACGAATATGTAAAAATGTAAAATCGTATTTATTTAAAATATTTTACACAGAAAAATTTATGGCTAGAATTTCTTCATAACTAAAATAACACAAGTAGCGAGGGCGAAGAATACTGGCCCACAAGAATTGTACACGTTTATCCGAATTTGAACATGGACTGCGACTTTTGCGCGACGACGATTTGAACAGCATCCATAGTGACGCCCCATTGAACTATCGTAAGGAAGTTCTTCGTTATCTTGCTTCTTACACCAATATATTAAGCCAATTATTTGTTTATTAAATACTTTTCGTTAATAATTCTGTGAAAAGGATGGAGTTTTGGAATGTTTTTTTTTAAGAATACTGGGCGATTTTAAAACCGGTTTATTATTTATATTATTTTCATAGACTATATGTCGAGTTATAGAGTTTATGTACTTTTTATTACAGAGGTTTACCGGTTGGTTTAGTCATAACTTCACCTTTATGAATTTAATCTTACCAACTACAGCTGGCAGCTAATAAATGGACGTACGACCTCATTAAGTTAATTAGTATTTAGATTTTTAATTTAGATTCTAAATTGACTCATGGATAACTTGTGTGCGAATAATAATTTTAATTAAAAGTTTGGACTAGTAACTACGCAGATTAATTCTATGTTATAATTCAGTTTTTTAGCAATTGTTTATTCTATGTAAAGAAAAAGATATAGCCAAAGCAATTAAGGTAGGTACTACAACATTTATTTGTAACTAAGGGCTATTATTATTTATTTATTTATATATGCTTTATTGTACACCAAGATAAAAAAACAAAAAAGAGACATTAAAAATTAAACAAACATACAACAGGCGGCCTTATCGCGTTCTGCGATCTCTTCCAGGCAACCTTGAATGGATAGAGATAGCCTGGACACGATATGGGGTTGCACTTGGTGCAAATTTCAAATTATAATTATTACTAATTACAATTAGGTACTAAAAACAAACTACAAAAATAGATACTTAAATACATACATACATCTAACTACACAAACAGGAAACAAATACAGCTTATACAAGGACAGGATCACAGAGACAAGTAATGTTCCTTTATAAGTTTTTTAAAGACAGGCAACGACTGAGCATGTTTTATTGGGTCAGGCAATGCATTCCACAAAAGAGCAGCCTGGACAGTGAATGATTTATCCAAAAAAACTGTGGAATGCATAGGCATTTTAAGTCGCAAGTTTTCTGATGACCTAAGAGACCTCGTGTGGGAATCGCAGATAAACTGAAAACGATTCTTGAGGTAAAGAGGCGTGGAAGGAGTAAAGAGCACATTGTACAAAACAGAAAGAATATGAGCATTCCGGCGAAGGCGAATTGGTAACCACTTGAGCTTTACACGGAATTCGGAAACATGGTCATATTTGCGCAAACCAAATATGAACCTTATACAAACATTTTGAAGTCGCTCAAGTTTATCGAGTTGTTCTTGAGTAAGGTCAAGATAGCTGGCATCAGCATAATCAAGGATGGGAAGAAGAAGAGATTGTGCAAGCGCAATCCTGGTGGCAGTCGGAAGAAAATTACGCAGTCTCCTCAAAACTGCAGCAGATGCAAACAACTTGCGGCTAACTTCCTGCAGTTGGGCTGTCCATGAAAAGTTTTTGAACAAGAGTTAGATTTTCAGGTTGGGCGAAGTGTCATATCGATATTCTTTATTCAATTTCTCAGTAAGGGCTTGTCTCCATCACCACGTCCCGACGTCGTCAACATGGAACGGTGCGGTGTTGCGACGCGGCTCTTGTACGTTTTGTGCTAATGCTCCATACGGCAACGTCGCAGTGGAACGACGCGTCGGACGTCGTTGGAAGCGGTACGGGCGATGCACTCGCTCATTTGATGTTTGATTGTCTTAGCGATGAGTTAGGCAAAAGAGATGTAAGAAATGTTGTAACTGTCAGAATCTACAAGAAAGGCGTCGTTCCGCGGCGACGTTGCCGTACCGTTCTATGTTATGGGGTTTGGTTGCAGCACTTAGTCTTTCAGGTGGACCATTGTGCGTGGTGCCGTACCGTTATTTAGCATGTCGCATTAATGTACCCCGCCGCTACATCGTTCCGTTCTTAGTTGACGACGTCGTGACGTGCCGATGGGGACAAGCCCTAAGAATTAATGAAATTTATGACACTTATGACACCTCGGAGTTGTGCCTGGGTGGTGACCATAAGCTCTTAGAGCGGTATCAATTTGATATCAAGTAAGTGACAGATGTATACACGTCAGATACATCTGTCTCTTATTCGATCTCAAATTGATACCGCTCTAAGAGCTTATGGTCACCCCCAGTTATTGTTAATCAGCTTGCCTTCTGTTACATTATACTTTTGATGCGCAAAATATGAGTACACCTCTGCATAACCGTTCTCCAAACAGGCGTGATGTTATTTGTAAAAAACATCTAGAAGAATCCTGAAATTAAAGTTCAAAATCGTTCATAACGAAAAAACGATACAAAACATTAACACCAAAACCGCGTATCATTGCAAAGCCGATCATTCAATTTGATTGGGTCTATCGAACAATCCATACGAGATTGGTGTGACGAAATACTCGTAGTATAGATAATGATCCACAGTGAAACTAACACTCATTGATTATTATATATATCTATACGTACTAATATTCTCGTGTATAATCCGCAATTAGTTGTATTCTGTCTATTTATTTCTATAAATAGACAGACTACAACTACTTAAGTAATTTCTCCGTTTCTAATACGATTACTTTTGTAAGTACCTATTTATAAATGTGTAGATTCATTGTTGTATTCATCGAAAAAAAAAAAACTACGCATGTTACCTTTTTGAGGGCCATCAGCAATGAGGTCAGTGACTTCTGTGTCTCTGTTTTTCTAGTGGCACCCTAGAAGAATAACCTCCACCATTGACATTCATTTTAAATTAGGTACTCCTGTATATTCTTCTGGAAATACTCCCGACTCTAAAGATCGATTAGATATTAGACACAGTGGTTCTTCAAGTAAAATCATGTGCATTCTGGCTGGAATCACTGAGTTACTGTTTTTAATGTAACGCTAGAACACTTTAGGATTTTTTGTTATTTGGCCCTCAATGTGTTGTTTATACTCGTAGTCACTATAGTGTTGGTTAATCATCAGATAACGGCTTCTTAGTAAATCGTAGGTCAACTTGTCTAGAGGATTATTATATTTACGAAATTTACTACAGTACTTTTCTTTTGCGGATAGTCTTTTTTTGAGAGCTTTACTAAATCAGGAAGGATAATTTGAGCTTTTACAATTATGTTGAGGTATGTGCACATACTTAAATCTAACTAGCAAAAAAACGGAGTAAATTTACGATCAATGATCGTAATGTGAGCTTTTCATTTAGCAATATCGACACCGGGAATCCAACAAATATTGAGCTGTAAAGAATGTATAGAAAAAGTTGGCCGAGGCATTGGAAATGTTTTCTTTCATTGCTAAGTAAATTTGTTTTCAAATTGTTTGTGAAAAAGTGGCACGCTTGTTTTATAGCTCTATTTAGATTTATGTCTGGGTATGTGCTTATCGATCAACTCTTTTAATTTTGTATAGAATACAGAAACTAGATTATTAATATCATTGGAGAGAGCGAACGAGAGCGACGCACGGGATCGGTCAATGTGGCGACGCCTGGGGGAGGCCTTGTCCAGCAGTGGACGTCTTTCGACTGAAATGATGATGATGATTTTGATGGAGAGCGAACATTCTAGATTCCAGTCAATAGCCTGCAGATCCGACATAATTTTTACATAGTAACATTTGTAAAAGTTTGGGCGAATGTTGTTATTTGAACGCAAATATTTGATAATAACATATGATAGGGAAATTATTAGGGTGGATGTTTAGGATCAAGACTAGTAAGAAGGTATGGATAACATAAAGATTTCGTATATTACTTGTAACTAAATCAAGTGTTCTTTTGTCAATGTTACAAACGCAGTTGAATTAAAAAAGACTGCTAATTGATAGAAAATCAATAAAGGTATCTCCGAAAGTATTATTATAGTTCTAAGGACTAGTATAGTTTTGTCCATCTAAAGATGATCAATTAATGAATCCGAGATTAAAATCTCCGAGGGTAAGAAATTCTTCAATGTTGTTTACAGTGTTGCTTACAGCATTTAGAAAAAAAAATGAAGACTCTACTTTTACAGGAGGAGGTAAATATGTGACATAAATGGCTATATTTTTTTCAACACACTTGCTCATAAAGTGGCTCTAATTTCACCGCAATTAGGCACATAATGATACCTGTTATCAAACTGTGACTTTTTCATTGCTATTATTCACAAGTGAGTTATAGAGATTTTTTTAAATTTATTGGTTGAGTTTCTTTGTTCTTAAAAAAGTTTCGATACAAAAAAGATCGTGCTTAATAGTACAAATAAATTAATGTAATACCTATTGCTTGCTCATTTCATGCAACTTCGTTTTTCAGTAGATAATTTCAACTTGTACGTGCTTAATAAATAAAACTTTCACTCAAATATAAATTTTATTTGCTCTGTAATTAAGAAAAATTGAAATTCCCTATTTTGTACATGGCTAAAACACTATCCACAAAAAGCCATAAAAAAAGAAACCTCATTCTTTTAGTCTATGGCCGATCGCCATTGTTAAATGCGCGCCAATGAGGTAGGAAAACTATGGAGACGGCATATTCTACTATACATATGAAGAATAGTTATACAAATATCTATAATATCGACACACGCATGTCAAAAAGCGTTTTGTCTCTTTTTAACTAAGCAAGAGCTGCATATGAAAAGAGAGACATCTAAATGTTTGTCATGGACTAAACTTGGTAACAATTTTGAGTGACGTCAAAATCATGTCTATGCGTGACTGGTCACCATGTTGATTGCCGAAAAAATTGGTAGTTGTGTGCCGTATATATACGTTTATCACACACATAAACGTATATATACGGCTTGTTATGCGTATAGTTGTGCTGTCAAACAGTTGCAAGTTGCAAATGGCCTACCTCATTGGCAAATGGGCAGCCATCTTAATTGCCCGATTTATGTAGGTATGCACGCTAATTTCGTAGGTATGGCAAGTCCATAGGTTTATAAGTCAGTGATGCGCGCGCATAGGAAAACTGATTAATATTGCCCGCCATTGTGAAACATTTTCACAACTCGTTTTTACTGTTGAAAATGATTTTTTTGTATTATTTTCTTCACAAGTGTGTTGAAAAACGTCGTATGATACACGTGTGTATTGATGATTACCGTCCTCGGCTCTCTTAAGACCCTCACCTACGGCTCGGGTCTCAATGGCGCCTCAGCGGTAATCACCAACATTGCACACTTGTACCATAATGTACTATTACAATGATATTAAATTTTAACAGTCACCCAGAGGTCTTCATTATCACTTTCCCAATTGTGAACTTTGGCTGAAGGAATATCCCAAGAAATAGGTAGGAGAACACCGCCGCTATCTTTATTATGTCAAATGCTATCATGACGGTAAACAGTATACCTAGAATAAAACAACTCGCTATTCAGGATGTTTGAATTCAGCCAAGTCTCAGTAATAGCTATTATTTTATAATTGTTCGGCAAAGTGTTTTCGTACAGTTCGTTTGTTTTCGTTCTTAAGCCTCTTATATTTTGATAGTAAATATTGGGAATTTAATTCTAACCAGAAACATTGTCTGAGTAAGGGTTGGAATGATTAACTAATTAGCTATTATTTGGTTTTGAGTAAAGCTAAGCCTTCCAAGTTGCGAATAAAAATCGCAGCGTGCGTAACGTCTTTACGCACAAACACTCGTCCATTTCAAACCCACACAAACTTATAGCCCATCTCCTTGGCTGACTGCCTTGTGGCATTTCTCCGGTATCACATCATCAGATCCTAACCTGATGCTCATGGGATCATCTTTGAAAGATGCCTTTCAAATACAAGAAAAAAATTCAAATCGGTCTTTGAGTAATCGGGTAAAATACATTTAAAAAAATGATGCCGAATTGAGAACCTCCTCCTTCTTTTGAAGACGTTTAATTCTCTCTTTCTCAATGGAAATACATTTAAAAAAAAGATTTCGAATTGAGAACCTCCTCCTTCTTTTGAAGACGTTTAATTCTCTCTTTCTCAATGGAAATACATTAAAAAAAAAAGATGCCGAATTGAGAACCTCCTCCTTCTTTTGAAGACGTTTAATTCTCTCTTTCTCAATGGAAATACATTTTAAAAAAAAGATGCCGAATTGAGAACCTCCTCCTTCTTTTGAAGACGTTTAATTCTCTCTTTCTCAATGGAAATACATTTAAAAAAAAAGATGCCGAATTGAGAACCTCCTCCTTCTTTTGAAGACCTTTAATTCTCTCTTTCTCAATGGAAATACATTTAAAAAAAAAGATGCCGAATTGAGAACCTCCTCCTTCTTTTGAAGACGTTTAATTCTCTCTTTCTCAATGGAAATACATTTAATAAAAAGATGCCGAATTGAGAACCTCCTCCTTCTTTTGAAGACGTTTAATTCTCTCTTTCTCAATGGAAATACATTTAAAAAAAAAGATGCCGAATTGAGAACCTCCTCCTTCTTTTCAAGACGTTTAATTCTCTCTTTCTCAATGGAAATACATTTAAAAAAAAAGATGCCGAATTGGGAACCTCCTCCTTCTTTTGAAGTCGGTTAATTCTCTCTTTCTCAATGGAAATACATTTAAAAAAAGATGCCGAATTGAGAAGCTTTTTTTACCCTATAGGCTCGCACTTGACCACTATCTCACCTCCTCCTTCTTTTGAAGTCGGTTAATTATCTCTTTCTCAATGGCCAAAAAGACTATTCTGCTAGTACAAACACTACCTAAAGCCGACAGTTGCGGTCCAAAATTCCTATTCAAACCTTCCTGTCCTTTACATGGCACGTTACCAGCGTTTAATTCCAACTAATATATTTCGCTAGACGGATTCACACTGTAGCTACAGCGCGCTTACTTTACTTCTACAGTGTCCGACGGAATCCTAAATGAGACAACCCCTGTATTTTTAGGGATCTCTATGTTAAGACGACGACTAACGCCAACGACCTTGAGGGAACAAAACGCGCACTCGTTTCACACCCGCGCGACCCAAAATTTAGTAGCTTTTTGAACTTTCCTTATTATTCTAAAACTTTAAAAAAAAAGCCTCAGATCAAAATGTAGATAATTGAATTGTCTTTGAGATGGTGTCGATTTCATTAAAATAAGCCCAGCGGTTTTGGTGCGATTGTCGAGTTTTTGTCCGTTTTAGACATAACTTTACAAATTAATTACACTATGTTATACGAATAAAACTCAAAATTTGCTCAGATCAAATGGATAAGAAAATGGTCTAATGCAATCTCAAAGGTATCTGCGCCTATTTTAAATTTTAAAAGTGGTGTGGTAGTCTTATTTTTTAACTAGCTTTTTGTATTCTACAATAAACGTGCATTTTTCGGGGATGAAAGTACCGAAGTTGTAACTTAAGAGTACTTTTTGTTGGAAGTAAACTCACCGATATTGTAGCTTTTATATCAATGACAGAATTTTCGTATTTGGATGAGTACATCCAGAGATTACCTCCTACAAACTATGCTTCCTTTTTAGGGTTCCGTACCCCAAGGGTCCAAACGGAGCCCTGTTGCTGTCACTCACGTGACCGTCTGTCCGTCGTCTATCACAAAATTTTGTTTCTTAGAAATTTTTAACTTCTCCTTGACTTATGAACTTGAAATTTGGTGAAAATGTTTATTATTACGTATATTTTACGAACAAATACTAATACATTTAATACGAAACCCTAGATTAGCGAAATCCGACACGCACTTGGCCGGTTTTTTAGGGTTCCGTACTCAATAAGGAACCCTTATAGTTTCGCACAGGCCCGTCTGTCCGTCCGCAGCTTAGCTCAGAGGCTCTTAGTAGAAAACTATAATTTGGCATGAATATACATATTAATCACGCGGACAAAGTGGTCAAATAAAATCAAGGAAAAAAAATTGTACGTCCTGGTACATGTAACGTGGGGATGTTTTCCTTTTTTCTCGTCTATTCATGTGTGGCCATTCAAAAATATTACGGGTCTTCCAAAAACATTTTTGATTCCGGGATCCTTTTGTGTAAATGAAGCTTAAAATTGCTATTTTTTGTTAGAGTCAAGTGTCCCCTCCCCTGCCAGCTAAATGATTGCTTTTGGATATGTGAAAAAAATCACTACAGTATAACGAAATTAAAGGAAAAACTATCACAGCGAAGTAGGCTTTAAAAGTTTACGAGTAATAGTCGACTAACATACAATTTACTTGAAAAAGTAAAAAATTGTATATAGAGGTATGGGGACAACAGTTTTCCAACGGCAAAATTAATTTTGTTCCTTCGTTAGAGCAATGTTCGGTGCTTTCATTGTTTATGAACGCTAGTAATGATACCTATTTATTTTGGTGAATGTAGCTGTTTATACGGAACTCTCTGTGCGCGAGTCAGACTCGCACTTGGTCGGTTTTTTTATAATATTAGTTTAAAAGTTTTTCAACACACTTGCCCATAAAGTGGCTCTAATTTCACCGCAATTAGGCACATAATGATACCTGTTATCAAACTGTGACTTTTTCATTGCTATTATTCACAAGTGAGTTATAGAGTTTTTTTTAATTTATTGGTTGAGTTGCTTTGTTCTTTTAAAAAAGTTTCGATACAAAAAAGATCGTGCTCAATAGTACAAACAAATTAATGCAAATATAGCTTGCTCATTTCATGCAACTTCGTATTTAAATAGATAATATCAACTTGTACGTGCTTAATAAATAAAACTTTCACTCAAATATAAATTTTATTTTCTCTGTAATTAGGAAAAAATTAAATTCCCTATTTACGAAAAGCCAAAAAAAAAAGAAACCTCATTATTTTAGTCTATGGCCGATCGCCATTGTTAAATGCGCGCGCATAGGAAAACTGAAATTTAGCCCGGCATTGTGAAAAATTTTCACAACTCGTTTTTACTGTTGAAAATGATATTTTAGTATTATTTTCTTCACAAGTGTGTTGAAAAACGTCGTATGATACACGTGTGTATTGATGATTACCGTCCTCGGCTCTCTTAAGACCCTCACCTACGGCTCGGGTCTCAATGGCGCCTCAGCGGTAATCACCAACATTGCACACTTGTACCATAATGTACTATAATAATAATATATTATATAGATGGTTACTGCTCATTTCACTTCTGTCCTCTAATGTTATGTCATCGCAGGCTTGAAGTATTGATAATTTGGCATTGTAGGTTAACTGACGATCAGTTCACATTGTGTCTTATTTCTCTCTTAGGTAGCAAGAAGTCATTATGCATGTTAATCAACCAACCTTATGTGATTAGTAGATGAATAATTGTTAACGATTGTCCACAGAAACTTTTGAGTACCGTCACCGGAGAAGCTGGATTTTTCGAAAACCACAATTGGAGTTGACGAAAATACGTTATCATCATTAATTAAAACAAAAGTAACACTTTGCTTAACGCCCAAATTATTAACAAAAAAATTTCAAAGCAAAAGAAAACGTCTACACAATTTTCCTAAAAATGTTCACTGTACCCTTAATCACGCTCGCCAGTGTTTGCTATCACGCGTCGGGATTAACACTTGAAATGCAAATAAGGCCACGTAAAATACACACGCGATACGCTTGAATTAATTCTGTCTAATTTCGCATAATTGTCCGACCGAAGGATTTTAACCCCGCGTTGTACGAATAATTCGAATAATCTGCGGTGAATTGTTGTAGTCTTATCTCTAAATGGTCTAGCAGCAATGATTGGCGGGCGTGTGGGCAAAGATAGTAGGGGTTTTCTTGGGAATTACTCTGTAAATAGGGTTGTGTGTATATGCATTTGTTTTAATTTTACTGGGGGATTTTTTTATGTCTTTTTTTGTCAAATGAAAACATACCTAGAGGGATACACTTCACCGTCAAACTTTTCATTGCATCAGTAATTTAAATATTTTGGGATAATCTATGTTTTCGAGTATATTTAAAAGATGTTAAGTTTAGGTAGTAATAAACATGAATTGAACCAATTGTAACTAAGTATTTTTAATACTGCTACTTAATAAACATGACCCAGAAAAAAACGATAAAGAAAATACTTTCAATACATTTGTGCATTACAAATACAGTTCTAACATGTTTAGTTTTTGTAGCGAAAATGAGCGTCAAACGCTTTGCCTACTGTAATTGGTTGAATGAATTTTAAACAGCAATCGCAACACTTGATCTGCGTTTAATTTATAACCGACTTCAAAAAGAAGAAGGTTCTCAATTCAACTATATGTTTTTTTGTATTTTTGTTACGCGATTACTCCTTGGCAGAGTATATATGAATTGATTTTGAAGATTTTTTTTGTTTGGTAGGTCATACTTTAGAGATGGTCCCATTGTCACCAAGTCAGAATCTGATGAGGGAATCACATGTAAATCGAGGGAACTCCTCAATGTTTGACGACACGGTTTACGTAGTGGTTGAGCGAACGGCTGATGCGCTGCGTGCATTTCCGCACAAAACTAATATTTGTTAGGCCTAGAGATAGTTGTTACGGATCTGGGTGTCTTGTGTATATGAGTTTAAATGTTTTAAACGCACCCACGATATCAATCTGCCTAGCCTTTTCCCAACTATATTTCGGTCGGCTTCTAGTCTTACCGGATTCAGCTGACTACCAGTGTTTTACATGGAGCGACTGCTTATCTGACCTCCACAACCCAGTAACTGGGTAACACGGTACCCCTTGGCAAGACTGGTGTCAGATCTCAAGCTTCTGACTACCCGTAACAACTATCAAAGATCTTCAAATGGTATGTTGAAATGGTCACCCATCCACGGACCGACCTCGTCAAGCGTTAACCTTGATGATCGACCCGTGCGGCTGTTGTTATTTAGCCACGAGCTCCTCTTTTTATATATCAATATGCCATAAAAAAGCATTTTTCTAGAATTCGATGGATTTTCGGTGCCGATAATGCTAAATTAAAAGCTCAAATTACGATCATTAATCGTAATTTTACTCCGTTTTTTGGCACCCGACGTACATACAATCGCGTCATCTAGTTAGATTTATATCTGTGGTTAGAAGCAACACAAAAACAAGTCACAAACAAGCCAGTATGGAAGTCCCATCACGCAAAAGTAACACAAATTAGCAATGTATCAATTCGACACATAGTTAAATGTCTAACATGCCAATAAAACTAATTGCCGATTAAAGAACAATGCAAATGCGTGCCGGTGATGAGCAATCAGCGTTAAATCACAGAGATCTTATATGAGAATCGCAAATTTTATAATGATCTATGTGTAATTGATTTTATAATGATCTGTGTGTAATTCGTCGAATCTAGGCTCCAGAACCTCGAACATCGGCGCAGTGTTGCCAGCCTGTCGGTTTTTTATCAGTTACATTTCGGTGAGTATGCGTTGGAATTGCATGAACTAATTCCTCCTAGCCCGTTCCATCATCGGACTACACGACGTACGGTGATGCGTCATCGGTAAATGGTGGACAACCCACCCATACGCACCAAACGTTTTGGGAATACTTTTATAATGCGTACAGCAAAGGAGTGGAATTCCCTGCCGGAGTCTGTATTTCCTGTTGGCTACAACCTGGGAGTCTTTAAGGTTACACTAGTCGAAAATTCTTCCATACAAACGTAGTCTAGGGATTATTCCACTGTTTGACGATGTACGTTCAAAATAAAAAGTGATATCAATTTGTCTCATCATTATCCCTGTATGGAAGCAAAAAATAAAAAAATAAAATGTTTCAAAGTTATCAGCGTCGAAAGTTCCACATTTTGATCCTAATTTTAACGCATTTTTGGGCGCAAATAAATACCATAAGAAGAGAGAAATTTGCAAAACGGCCTCCATACAGGGATAGATTATTAGTTCAACAATGCAAATAATTTTATTTTGAACAGATAGATTTAGTCGTTTTTTCATGATATCTAGACTGCCAAAGGTCTGTTTATAAAATTTCGCGCGCTCGGTTTCGTCCTAAATCATTATCCATTTCGTTTCACATTTGCAAAAGTGTGTATTCGTACGCGAACTAGCTTCCTACTGCTCATCACAGCATCTATCTCTTCCGCACGTGTTGTCGGTTGATATAAAATGCATTTTAACCCCGCGCACATAATAGTTCGTGCCGTCGACTAGTGTATCCTTAAGTCAAGAGTGAATAGGTTTCTTCTAGGCAAGCGTGCTTCATCGTCGACCACATCGTCGCTTACCATCAGGTGAGATAGTGGTCAAACGCAAGCCTATCAATAATAAAAAAAAAAGAAAGATTTTTCTATCTTTTAACCCTCGATGGAAAAAGAGTGGTGTTATAAGTTTAGCGTATGTACCTGTGTGTTCGTGCATCTGTCTGTGGCATCATAGCTCCTTAACGGATGAACCGATATTGATTTAGTTTTTTTTTCATTTCAAAGGTGACTTTATCGAGAGAGTTCTTAGTTATGTTTGATGAAAATCGGTTGAGCCGTTCTAAAGTTATGGGCGTTTTACTGTTTGAATCGGGGTGTTTTCGCAAGATGTGTCATAATTACGTGTTCAATAGATTGTCGATCGAAGCGTGTCTACTACTAGATAAATTATGTAGCATGAAATATAAATGTGACGGGGGTATTTAAATGTTTAAATTACACTTTTCCACAATCATCCTTTAAATCTAATTGTTATCACTTTTCTACATGTTTCATTGCTTATTTTTAAAACGAAATCTGTTTGTTGGTTATGTTCCCATACCTAAAACTCTAAACCGATTTTGATGAACTTTGTCATAGAAATAAATTGGACCTTGGTGATGAGGAGTTAGGATTCTTTTATCTTTGGAGTACGTTCCCTTTCACGCGAGTGAAGCCGTTTGCAGAAGCTGGTGTTAAAAAAAAACCCCGTATTGTAGTTTTGTATCTACATTCTACAACCTGAAAACGTTGTAGAATTTAGATACAAAACTAGTACTTTTCTGAGACTTATTCGATCCATGCAAAATAATAATATTCAGTAACATAAACCGTATTTCTGGCAAATCCCCGAAAATTTTCATATACTTTATTGCTTCACAAATCGTTGGATTAGGCATTGGTGGGAAGAAGAGCTGTAAATGAAGACCCTCTATCTTGATCTTCAATTAATTTGAATTTTAAGTCGCATATTGCATTTGCACCTAAACTTTACAGAAAATTCAAGGTAGACCAAAACCCATTGGCTTCAAATGCGTGATCACCATGGCATGCCTAAAGCGGCCTTCAATTCAGCTAATAGCTCTTTCTTCTAAATCGTATAGCAATAGAAAACATTGAAAGCGTGTCATGGTTACACCTACAGAGCACGGAAAACCGCGACGGCAGCGGCAGCGACTAGTGACGCCATCCATATTATCTAGTCCTATTATTATTATTATTATTAACGTGAAAGTTTGTGAGGCTGGATGGATGTTTGCTACTCTTTCACGCAAAAACTACTGAACGGATATTGATGAAACTTACAGAAATATATAGCTTATAGTATAGGTACATCAGAATAACACATAGGCTATAACTTATATAGACATTGGGAGAAGTACTTATACCACGAGGGCGGAGCCGCGGGCGGCAGCTATTTTGTATTATATATGCAA
This sequence comes from Orthosia incerta, assembly GCA_948252205.1. Lineage (NCBI taxonomy): Eukaryota > Metazoa > Arthropoda > Insecta > Lepidoptera > Noctuidae > Orthosia > Orthosia incerta. The sequence continues at coordinate 6,991,708 of OX411757.1, read as the reverse complement.
TGTCTATCTGTTTGTTTGTTAAATTTTCACGCCTAAGCAGCTAAACCGATCTTAACGGTATTTACCATAAGATTAGGTCTTGGAAGAGGACATATAATAATTTATATCAACGTACGGCGTAGGTGATGAAGCGGGCAGAAGCTATTTACATTATTTTTATGACCACGTTAATGAGCACAATTTTCGGCTGTCATATCAGAATTGTCACGGGCCATCAATTTCTGTGAGTGAACGGTGACACTCACTGTCACTCGCTCGGTTTAGATAAAAAGTTTCGACAATGCCGTCTCTAACAGTGGCCGCGGAGTTTTGGCGGCAACGTTATGGCGTCTATGTTGCTTCTCTGTTTTGTTTTCCTATAATTGTGTCAAATTGAATATTAATAGTGTATAAATGGTGGTTTTTTATTCTAATAATATAAGTGAACGTACACGAGTGTGGGCAAGTAAAACACAGCGGTAGAACAAGAGTTTGTACATGGTGTCGAAAAAACTCCGTAGAAGCTTCCAATAAGGTTACCACCATTTCATTGGGGCCTAACTTGGACGACTAAAATCTAAAGAAACTAGAACTTTTATTCTAAACTTGACACTGGCTAAATGCACAAACCGTGGGCAGACAAAATATAAAAAAAAAAAACAGTGGCCGCCGCCCGAGGCGTCTCGGAGCTCTGTGGAGCAAACAATTTTATGTCACATTTACAAGCAAGCCCGCGAAACGCACGTATGATAAAATAAGGTAGGTTCTAATTGACGAAAAAAATTAAAGTTTTGACAAGTTGACAACGCCGTATATCAGTGGCCGCCCGCCGCGCCCCGTGGCGTTTCGTTGCTCTGTGGTTACCACGTTCTGTAGAAAGATGTGGCGTGTTGAAAACTTAGCCATAAAAATTAACAGATAACATTTATGACCCATGTACGATATTCTAGAGTCACGTATGGTTATTGTTGGTAGTGATAAAGACACGACTGGCATTATTTATGGACCTATAAACGATCATAACTGAACATGGCACTTCTCATGATTGCTTATATTCGTATTCATTATATCGTACACATAACATTGCATTGAATACAATGCTCAAAATCAACACCAAGGAACGAACAAGGGACAGACCACCAGCCTCTTGGTGGACCACTGTCGAGAGAGACCTCAAAGAGAAAATTTGGCGTCATCGACAACTCAGGATAGACCATCCTGGCGTAGAAGCACAAGGAGGCCCGACCCCAAATAAATTGGGAACGGGGCAGGCAGAAGATGAAGAAGAAGAACACATATACAAATGGACAATTTATTTATTTATTATAATCGGGAAAACAAACAGCATAGCAGCATAGCATATGAGGAACTTTGTGAAATGGTCCAATGCATTGTCGGATCCGTACAAACTCGAATGTGGTGTTAGGCAGGGAGGTCTTACTTCCCCGAGATTGTTTAATATTTATGTTAACAACTTGCTTGTTGAGCTCAGCGGCACTCATGTAGGTTGCCATATTGACGGAGTTAGTTTAAATAACTTAAGTTACGCAGACGATATGGTGCTGCTGGGCCCCACAATCGGTGGGATTAGGAAATTACTCACCATTTGTGAAAGATACGCCTTGCAGCATGGACTCAGGTATAATTCTGCAAAGAGTGAGCTGTTGGTGTTTAGAGGAAGAAATAAAAGTCCCTCAAATGTCCCGCCCGTAATACTCAGCGGCTCACCTTTGCGTAGAGTAGCACAGTTTAAATATTTGGGCCATATTGTTACGGAGGATCTTAAAGATGACTTAGATATGGAGAGAGAGCGCAGGGCGATGGCTGTGAGGGGAAACATGTTGGCACGCAGGTTTGCTGGTTGTTCAGTACCGGTTAAAATAACACTTTTTAAGGCGTTTTGTCAAATATTTTACACCAGCGGTCTGTGGGCTAATCATACCCAAAAAGCAGACAGCGCACTGCGCATTCAATACAATAATGCCTTCAGGGCGCTGTTGAGGCTTCCGCCTTACTGTAGTGCGTCAGGGATGTTCGCTGACGCGCACACGGACGATTATTTCGCGATCATGCGCAAAAAAGTGGCATCAGTGTTGCGCAGGGTGAGGGGAAGCAGCAATAGCGTTCTGAAGGTCTTTTCAGACAGGGTAGAAGGGCCTACAATGGATAGGTTTATCAAGCTACATGTCAGACATGGGGCTTGATAAATTTTCCTCTAATTGGATGTTGTGATTGTTTTGTGTATTCATGTTACTACTAACATAGTTGTTTAAGTTTTACTAACATGCTATGGGCCTTCGACGCCTGAAAATAAACGATTTTTATTTTTATTTTTATTTTTATTTTTATAGCAGTGGACGTCTTTCGGCTGAAATGATAATGATGATGATAGGGTAAAGAAACAGTAGTATACTAAAAATGTACAAATTGTCTTAAACATACGACTTAACAAATATACTACCCACTACATTTTCCACAGATTACTACTTATACTAAGACAAACTGATTAGCAAACGTTATTGTAGTCAGGATAACTATGTAGAAACATTAGAAGCTACTGTTGGTCCTTCAAAATGTTGATTATGTTAGTACTAAAGGTAATTTATGTACATAGACAAGCTTAACCCATAATTAGGATCTCTGACAGCAAATCCCAGTGTTCATCATCATCTTCCTGCCCTTGTCCCATGTTACTTGGGGTCGGCGCAACACGTTTTCTTCTTCCATACCGTTCTGTCCCCCGTCACGCCATCACTGACTCCCTTTTCTTTCAATATCACACACACAGTCCATCCATCTCTCCATCCATCCACATTTATATTCATCAACTCTTTTAGTAACATGCGTTTTATCCCTCCTCATCATATGACCATACCAGGACAAACGATTTCCTTTTAACTTTTCTGTTACTGGCGGTAATTTCAAACTTCCTCTAATATACTCATTTCTCACTTTATCCATTCTCATCACTCCGCACAGCAAACCCCAGTGTTATAGAGATATTTACAAAATAAGGAAGGTTAACAAAAGCGTAAAACAAAAACTTAAATTAACTTGAATGTTTCGATTCTTACTAACTAAATAGACTAAACACTCACTGGACTGTCATTATTAGAACAATGAAGAACGTTGAATTTTCTTGTGGTTCTCGGTTCATCTTCAATGCCTCGTTTCTACCTGCTAGCAATTGATCGTATGTACGTATAGTTACATTGCGGGTCACGATCGAGCACTTGGACCACATAATATTTCGGTAGCCCGCAATGTAATGGAACTTACCTGCGAGCTGCTGCTGGTGAAAACGTGGCTTCACAGTAGCAGTTCCTGAGACTGTAGACAAAGTGACATTTCATCATCATCATCATATCAGCCGAAAGACGTCCACTGCTAGACATAGGCCTCCCCCAAGCGTCACCACATTGACCGGTCCCGTGCGCGGTGCGTCTCGCATCCAGTGGATCACCGCAATCTTCACCAGGTCAGGTCAGAGCAGGTCTTTTGCATACTAATAATAAGTTTTAGCACTGACAATACGAGCACATTTATAAAAGTTAAAAAATCATATTGAAATCAACATACGCATAATACCGAATCTCCTCACATATACGAAATTGTTACAGCTGTCCCAAGTCGACAGACAAAAGTTGTAATAGTCATATTTTTGCAAACCACTTATGTTTTCTTCCATACGAAATCCAACTTTATATAGACGGCAATAGCGGATGTGAAAATCGCAGAATTTCAATAGCTATTTCACAAAGTTATCATGCGTTTCATACAATTGATTAAGGATCTTATTGTGGAGATGTTAAGGTGGTTGGTGACGGCAAATCTAGAATAATAAGTTTAGGAAAGTCGCGTCGGGCTTACCTCAGACCGCAGACACCTGGTGGAGGGCTGGCACCTTCAGTTATATGAGATATTGTTGTTATAAATGATTTCTTATATTTTTGTGAATGTTATTTGTTGGATCGTTTATTAATTTAACACCTCTATCATAATTGTAGAAGATTTTACCGCACATTGTTAAAAAATGTTGCAACTAAAACGGTAGCGCTTAAAACGCACTATTTAGCCCGTTTTATTTAACTTTTCGTGTGTTTAAGACATGGATCCACGCGGGACACAATGGCTTTAAACGGGATAAGCATGGCAAAAAGAATTAAAAACGTTCGTTCTCTAAAAGTTCCTAAACTTTTTGTACTTGCTTACATGATGATCTCCAATTAACTAAGTATTTATTACCTTCCCTGACCATTTAGCCAAGAATACCAATTAAATGAAGCATGTAATTAGTGTTCTAGCTCGTGTGACCAGAAATGTAAGTGGTAGCAACAATGTATGACACGCGTGCAAGCATTCAGAGTAAACGTTTGTATTACACGATGTGAGACAGCTCAAAGCATCAATACAGGATGGTTCAAGACGACATGAGTACTTTTGAAAATTGGTATAGCACGTGATTAAGACGACGACTAACGCCAACGACCTTGAGGGAACAAAACGCGCACTCGTTTCACACCTGCGCGACCCTAAATTTTGTAGTTTTTTGTACTTTCCTTATTATTCTTTGACTTAAAAAAAAAAGCTCAGATCAAAATGTAGATAATTAAATTGTCTTTGATATGGTGTCAATTTCATTAAAATACGCCCAGCGGTTTTGGTGTGATTGTCGTGTTTTTGTCCGTTTAAGACATAACTTTACAAATTAATTACACTATGTTATACGAAGAAAACTCAAAATTTGCTCAGATCAAATTATTAAGAAAATAGTCTAATATAACATATATTTTTTTCAAAAAATTACGACTAGACGTGATTCTCATTTTAAAATCAGCTACTCAAGGGAATCGGCGCCTTAAGGTTTTAAGCAGACGGGCGGCATTTGAACTGCATGCCAGCAGCAAAATTTCTGTATGGATGCAGTTTTTGTGCTGTTCATATAATTGCATCGAAACTGCCAACAGACTGCGCAGTCTTCTCATTAGAATAGCATATCAAGTTGCGTCTGCAAGCAGATTTCGGTTGGCAGTTTCGATATAGTTATGTCAACAGCACAAAAACTGCATTTGCAGCAATTCAGATACAACTCATCTGCTCAGAGCTTAACGCGACAATAACGTGCTAACGTTGATAGCATTTTTGGGCAACTAAGTTGCAAGCATGTAAAACATTGGTGACGCCTCCTTATCATAATAAGAACATACATCTTCTATATCGTGTAGGCGGTGACATTTTTATGTGCCCATCAGCAACACGGCTGTCGTTATCAGCAATGTTCATCGATACTGTAAATGATCCGTAAAGGTGATCTTAAGAAAATGCAACTCAATCCTCTTTAATGCTGCTATGTTGTTGACTAAGAATTAGGATATCTGCAGGGAATGATGAACTGTCTGATAAAATAAAGAAAAGAAAAAGAAAAAAAGAAAATATATTTATTTGTGCCCGCATAGGAGACACGAGAGATAAACAAAAAACAAAAAATTAAACAATAACATCTATCTTGTACGTTCTGTAGCAAGGGTATGATTTATCATTATAACACAATGTGGATTTTGAAATAATTATTTGCGTAACCTTTGTTTTGTGATAGCTTTTGAATTAAAATAGTAGTAGACTGCTACTACTACTCGTATGGTATGGTGGCCCAGCGGTAGGCCTCGACTGGCCCCGACTTACGTTTCGTTGGTCGTGCGTTCGAACCCAGGTAAGCGCTTTACTTTGTGTAAATTATTTTCATCACCACTGCTCCAAAAATGGTGAAGGAAAACATCGTGAGGAAACCGCCATCTCCTAGAACCAAAACGTCGAAGCCATGTGACATCCACCAACCCGCCCTGGGCCCGCGTGGTGGATATTACGGCCCATTCCCTCTCACAAAGAGAAGGCCTGTGTCCCAGCAGTGGGGAATTTAAAAGGCTGATGATGATGAGTAGAACTCAAGAATTTTTCCAGTCAGCCAAGGCAACACAGATCAGCTATCAGATTCTGCTGATCAGATAGTGGTTAATCCTATTACTATTACAAACCTGAAAGTTTGTGAGGATAGATGGATGTTTTTTACTCTTTCAAGCAAAAACTACAGAATGGATTTTGATGATACTTTACAGAAATATAGCTTATACATCAAAATAACACATATGCTATAATGTATAAAGATATTGGGCGAAGTACTAATACCACACAGTCTGTGGTCATAGTTTTAAATTATGTTTAAATTCGTTCGATTTGCTTAAGTACATACAAAGTACCAGGAGAACAGAATCTGAATCAAAGACAAAGACAAAGATATTTTATTTCAAGTAGGCCACCAAGCGGCACTTTTGAACGTTACATTAAATTTAAAAATAATAATAGTTGATTCTACCATGCATTCGGAAAGTAGCTTGTAATGGAGAAGAATGCACAAGAAACTCCATACTTACTCTTTTAAAAAAAAAATGTTTTACAATATTTAGGTACATAAGTACATACCTTGATGAATGAAATTGAGTTTATAAATTTATATATAATAATCATAAAGAAAAGTGGTATTTCAGGGGCTAGAATAATGTAAAATAAAATAATAATGTAAAATAGAGACTTCGGGCGCACGGTTGGCGCTGTGGTTGAGCGATTGACTGCTGCGCTGCGTGTCGCGGGTTCGATTCCCGCAAGGAACAAATATTTGTATGACCTACAGATAGTTGTTCCGGCTCTGGGTGTTGTGTATGTAAGTTTATATGTTTGTAAACGCCCCACGATACAGGAAGAAATGCCTAGTGTGGGGCAATGATTTAAAAAAAAAACAAGATTAAAACTACCAGGAGACCAGCATCATGAAGCAAAATATCTACGACTAACAACATGCAATGTATTTACATTAATCATAAAAAAATAAGTACTAATTCCACGCGGGCAGAGCCGCAGGGCGCAGTTAGTCTTAATCTAATGCTGGTAAATTAGTGCATCTGAGACAGCCCAATACCAACCAAGGTACTAATAAGAACGCAATCCAGTATTTTTTTCTATGCACTATAACTTGCTTCACACCATGCACAACTGAACCATGCACACTCCCAAACTGTTCCACTCAACCGTATTGAAACCGTGGCATTAAAACATTATCAACTACGCTTAAAGTTTCAGCAGTTAATTTCGGTGGGTGGGTCATATTTTGCATAACTTTAGCCAGTGAACTTTTGGCTTGGGACCGCGGGTTAGTGTAGTATAATGAGGCTTGGCACCTGATGTTGTTCGTTGATTTTATGTAGTTTTACACTAGAATAAAGTTGGAGACATTATTATGTGTGATGTCCATATTTTAGAGTTTAGTACGGCTAGGTAGATTAGTATGGAACTAAATGTGACTAGTAGTAGTCTCTGTTATAAATGTGCATTTTCTTCTTCATTTCAGTGCTCTTCCGTCTGAGTATTCATCATCATCATCATATCAGCCGAACGGCGTCCACTGCTGGACATAGTCCTCCCTCAAGCGTCGCCACATTGATCGGTCCCGTGCGTCTCGTAAACAGCGGATCCTCGCAACCTTCACCAGGTCATCGGTCCACCTGGTGGGAGGCATCCCAACGCAACGTCTTTCGGTTCGCGGTCGGCACTCCAGAACCTTTCTGCCCCATCGGCCATTATTTCTGCGAGCAATGTGCCCTGCCCACTGCCACTTAAGTTTGGAAATTCTTCGGGCCATATCGGTAACCCTGGTTCTCTTGCGGGTCTCTACATTTCTGATTCGATCACGCAAGGAAACTCCGAGCATAGCTCTCTCTGAGACTCATAAAACTAAGTCATTTCGCGAAGGGATACCATTTTTTTTTTGTTCTTTCAAAACGCCAGGGAATGTGAGGTTTTTACGTCACTAAAACCACCGCGGTGATCACCATCAGCACGTAGATGGGACCCTGTAACCACTAAAAGACCATCCCGGGACCCCCTACGTGCAAGACCTGTTACGGCACAGTGTGCAAAGCGAAAGGATACCTCGGTTACATTTTAATTTTGACCGCAATATTATACGTTTCGTGTAAATAGGAAGTGAACCTAAAGGGGTACAAATCCAGACTAAAGACTACAATAAAAACAATAACTTAATAGAAAATTGGCACCCAATGTTCCTACATTACAGACTACCTAATCTACATTATCATTATTAGAGACAAAAGAAGTCTACTGCTGGACATCCCCCCAAGCACATGCCACCAAGCGTCACCAAATAGGCCGGTCCTGTTATTCTCGCATAGGTACGCTTATTGTCTAGCTAAATTGTTCAAATTGCATAGGTTCGGTTAGTTTCAAGATAACTAACAACTCAAAGTTATCATTCTTATCTCCTCACTTAAAACTAATTGAGTGAAAGCGCCAACAAATCGAAGGCGAAGTCAATAAAACCTCGGCTCTACAAATATTTAGTCGCCCAAAAAGATGATAAATTTTGTGAAGTAATACCTGCCAGTAGTGGCAATACATTTGAAGGAGGAAGGCGCGTCGATGGCTCTCCATGGATTTATGTTAAATTACCTATCCCATAGCAGCGCCATAGCCCATTGACCTCGTTTGTATTGGGCGGGGCGTAAGTTACGAACTTTTTTAGATTTTGGACATTAAGGTTACACTAATCGAAAATTCTTCCATACAAACGTAGTCTAGGGATTATTCCACTGTTTGACGATGTACGTTCAAAATAAAAAGTGATATCAATTTGTCTCATCAATATCTAGGCCCTGTATGGAAGCAAAAAAGTAAAAAAATAAAATATTTGAAAGTTATGAGCGTCGAAAGTTCCACATTTCGACGCTAATTTTAACGCATTTTTGGGCGCAAATAAATACCATAAGAAGACGGAAAATTGCAAAACGGCCTCCATACAGGGGTAGATTAGTAGTTCAACAATGCAAATAATTTTATTTTGAACAGATAGATTTAGTAGTTTTTTCATGATATCTAGACTGCCAAAGGTCTGTTTATAAAATTTCGCGCGCTCGGTTTCGTCCTAAATCATTATCCATTTCGCTACAAATTTGCAAAAGTGCGTATTCGTACGCGAACTAGCTACCTACTGGTCATCACAGCATCTATCTCTTCCGCACGTGTTTTCGGTTGATATAAAATGCATTTTAACCCCGCGCACAAAATAGTTCGTGCCGTCGACTAGTGTACCCAAGTAAATTATTTCAGACACCTTGTTAGGTTAGGCCTTCTGCTCTAAGTTTTGTGTTTTTGGATAGCACCTTGTAGGTAGCTACAAGTCCTATACTGACTAAACTGAATACCGATCATGGTATAGGAAGTGGCGAAACGTTTTTAGGCCTGAACCTAAGACAACAGCAAGCATGTCATACGCCTGCCAATAAAATCCTAACAACATTTCACGCATTCGCACAAAGCAAACTTCTTGCTGTTTATATCCACCAGGCGCTAAAAGATGTGATATCGAACAACTTAAACTTCATAAAAGATAGCATGATCTCTGCGACATATGTCAAACTGACTTATACGTTATTCTTACGTTATTGTTAGCCTGGCAAGCGCTATTGTTACTTTATTGATACTGACAGCTCTCGCAGAGATCAAGCTATATTTTATGAAGTATAATAAAAAAATAAAAATAGTTCTAATTTTGGTGCATTTTGGCAATTTTTCCCTTTTTGAACGTTAAATATTTTATTTGGTTAACAATATTTAATTTTCACTAAATAAAATATGAAATCTCTCTGTCCGCTTACATTTTAAAATAGTGCAAACAAGATGATTCCAGTTTTTCATTTATTGTTACGAAGGACGATGATTTATGTAATACCTACACCCTTGGTTTTATTGGCTAAATTTCAGGGCAATTCTTCAAGAGGATCTCGTAAACTTTTTTTATTATTATCATTTCCACCACCAGCGGTCTTTGTAATAAAACGGCGGGCATATTATTATGTGTCCATTTTGTTTGTTATGCATTCTGAATTGTACCTAATTAACAAATATTTTTCATAAATAAATATTTCGGCACATCTTTTTTTTTTTTTTTTTTTTTTTGTTCCTTACGGAACAGGCTAAGGTCTGAGACCATGCCGCCTAGTCATCAGTATTTTTCTTGAATTCTTTAGTATGCATTAGAATGCGGACGTAACGTATTCTAATGTTTTTTGGAGTATTTGGCAGCAAATTGTATCGAGTCAGCCTTCCCAGTAAGCTTTGCGGAGGTAGTCAATACTACAATAAAATTCTCCGCTCCATTACACCGAGATCGCTTCTGTCAATGATTTCACATATTGTCCAGTTGCGTAGACAGTTGAGACACAAAACTACACCACTTTTATATCACAATATCCACTAGGAATCAATTTGCAAATAATATTAACAGCCGCTGAAGTTCACTCGAAAAAATCCCGCCAAAAACTCTCGGCACTTCTAAAGATTTCGTTCTGAAGAGAGCTATGGTTTCGAATGATTCTGACAGATGTCAACTTGACGTAACACACAACACTAGTTTTTGGCGCGGACAGTTGATCGAGTAAGGATATGGCGGGTTGGATTACAGAAAAAAGAAATACAGTGAGAGTTACCATTCGTTCGTGTAGATCAAACTACGTGCTTGGTGGAATGTCTTCTAAGGTATTCTCCAATACATAATGTGATTAGTTTCATTGTGGCCCTAGGTACATACAAGCATTACTAGCAAAGAAGTTAGTTTGTCTCCTAATATCCCGAAAAGGATCCATGCAATAATGGCTTTTCCTGACAATTACATAGTCTCCCCTACAAATAGATATTTTGGAGACGGTAAAATAAAGACATACAAATTGACAATATTAATATTTCTCTATCATCTCATTTGCCTAGCCTTTTCCCAACTATATTGGGGTCAGCTTCCAGTCTTACCGGATTCAGCTAAGTGCCAGTGTTTTACATGGAGCGACTGCCTATCTGACCTCCACAACCCAGTAACTGGGTAACACGGTACCCCCTTGGCAAACTGGTGTCAGATCTCAAGCTTCTGACTACCCGTAACGACTGTCAAAGATCTTGAAATAACAGCCGGGACCAACGGCTTAACGTGCTTTCCGAGGCACGGAGGAAACTCGGTATGTTTGAATGGTCACCCATCCACGGACCGACCTCGTCAAGCGTTGCTTAACCTTGATGATCGATCCGTGCGGCTGTTATTATTTAGCCACGAGCTCCTCGTTAATATTTCTCTATGTCAAAGGAAAAATTGTAACTCAATAAAAAAAAAGAAGATGCAAGCTTTCCATTCCAAACAAATTAAACCGGTTTACCTAACCGAAACGGAGTACATCATAAACCCCATTATCTCGAAAATATTAAAGCCACCGTAAAATGGTACCGAAACACCACGAATATGGCGCTCCTGATATTATACGAAAAAAAAAATCCCCTTCATTCGAAATAAAATAGCGCCTGGAGGTGGGATGAGAGCAATTTGCTATAAATCTACCGCGGATGGAAATCGTTTTAGGCGTTTTCAGGTCGCCTTTGTTTTCGTCTTAAAAGTGGTGGAGGGTCACAGAGTTACACGTTTTTGTATTCAAGCAAATCTTTGGATAGCATCTGAGATAAGCCTTCTTCTACCTTTCTTGGAAAGGGTTTTTAGACGAAGAAAAATGAGCCTTTGTAAGTGAAGGTCAAGGCGAAGGAGTTTCGTGAGAATCTAATTTGTCTTGACTTTGTTTTGGAAGAGGTGGATTGCAACAGGCATAGAAAAGTGTGATGTAAACTCAAAGAGATAAGAGTCAGATAGACAAGCACTATGTATATTATTTGATTGAGGGGTCGAAATCATAGTTTCACTCTGTAAATATTTATAGTGAGAATTTCGATCTTTTGTAAGCATTGATTCTATTTTGTTATACAAAGATGAAAGATAGGAATCTAAACATTACTTGGCATGTACCTTAAGAAAGGACGACCTAAGGCAAGGCGAAGCGACGATCGTTGCAGGATCGTTGAGCTATGTCTTTGCTTAGTAGTGAACTGCTAAATGCTGCTGGTACATTTTAATGAAGATAGTAATAACAGAAGACCGTACCGTTCCAGCTTTTACACCCAAAAAGATTAAAGAAAATCCCACACAAAATAAACTAAAGCCTGTTTAACATTTTACATTAAAATAATTAACCCTACAATTTGGCATGCGACAAGTTTACCCCGAAGTGAACATCTGCCGAGGTCACTGAAACCACGGGTCGACCCGACCGTGTATTTTTGGGGTAACAATAACTTCCCATGTTTTAATGTTATAAATCTTGATTAAATATGAGTTAGGTGGCTCGTACGATCTTTAGGCTGCTTTGCCACCAGAGATGTGCTATGCAGCTATGCTCCGAGGATGTGAAAAGATCACGAAACTATGTGACCGTTTCCACTAAGGTTAAGCTGTGTAGAGGAGCGAGTAAAATGTGATACGAAGATGCGCCGCCGCGTAGTAGCTGTGCTATGCGATACATCGACAGTAGGGAAGGCACGAGGAGCGGCTACTGTAGGTACTATGCTCTGCACATACTTACACCACATCCATAGCGCCCATCAATAGCACGCATCCAGTGCTAAGCTATGTGAATCTATAAATATGATTGGTGGGTTTCGAACGCATACATAGCATAGCACATCTCTGCTGTAACATCAGTCTGGGTTTCTTTCCACCTGAGATGTGCTATGTGGCTATGCTGCGAGGATGTGAATGCTTAGCTACGAAACTATGTGGCCGTATTCACTAATGCTAAGTTATGTAGCGGGCTAGTAGGATGCGCTATGAAGATGCGCCGCCGCGTGGTAGCTTTGCGATGCATCGACAGTAGAGAAATCACGGGGAGCGGCGCGGCGGCGCGGTGAGGGTAGAGGCGCTCGCACCGCTGCCCTCACATATCTACACCACTGCATCCATCCATATAAAAAGCATAGCTTAGCAGAACCCGTTTCCACCAGTGTTATGCTATATGGACCAGTGAATATAATTCGTGGATATCAAACGCATCCATAGCAACGTAGCATAGCATATCCATATCTCTGGTGGAAAGGCACCCTAGGAGCGTTACCGTTATGACAATTACAATCTACATAGGTTGATGTGGGGGTCTGTTGGTAGTAGATATTTAATTGCAGGGTAAGAGGTGCAGTTTGCCCCTTACCTATTAATTTATAGGTCGACTAAGAACAGCTGTGGATGTTGCGGTTACGCTATAAATCTATGGTGTCTGGCAATAAATTGATTGTCATCTGCGTTTCGAAGAGAGCGACTATTACATACATCAATCAATACATATAATAAATCTGTAGAAAAATATTTTTTGTACATCGAAAAAAATTCCAAAAAAAATAGCCAGGGTGTTAAAGGATAACCAACAGAACCCATTTCTAGCATTTTTGGAATTTTTGTCATGTTTGTCTGTTTATTTGAGCACGCATCACGTGAAATGTACGAAACCAATGTAAATAACTTTTATACATAAAAATTGTGCGTATCTTGAAGAATTACTTAGTTTTTGTTTCATCGCAATCGGTTCACTCTATCAAAAGTAAGATGAATTTAAAGTGTTCAAGAAGTAAAATTATCACAGCTCACGCAATTCAGTTACTCGGACAGTTGAACTCGCTATTCGATAGATGGCGTTGTGCATTAAAAGTCATTTTCTGAATCGCGGTGTTAAGATTTTACGCGAAAGAATGAACCTAGAAAAAAAAATTATATGTAGTATGTATATCTTTGAGTATGTGGAGTAGGCAGGCAGGCAGGCTGGTATGTATGGAAGGGTTGGCAGGCAGATGACGGGAGCGAAGCCGCGTTATGCAAACAAAAATACTTCATTCTCGAGTACTTAGTAATGAAAAAAGTTTATTTAAAATCATAACCCGACTGCTTAAGAAACGAACTAAAAATATGTAAAACAAGAAGAAAATCATGCTGTGCAGTCGGAGGATCAGGTGGTCAGCCAGCTCGCTATATGTATCCTCCGACTGCACAGTATAATTTTTCTTGTTTACATCTTTTTAGTTCCTTTCTTAAGCTTACACTAGTCGATAATTCTTCCATACAAACGTAGTCTAGGGATTACTCCACTGTTTGACGATGTACGTTCAAAATAAAAAATTATATCAATTTGTCTCATCATTATCTAGCCCAGTATGGAAACAAAAAAGTAAAAAAGAAAAATATTTGAGCGTCGAAAGTTCCATATTTCAACACTAATTTTACCGCATCTTTGGGCGGCAACAAATACCATAAGAAGAAGGAAAATTGTAAAACGGCCACCATACAGGAATAGATTAGTACTATTCAACAATGCAAATAATTTTATTTTGAAAATATACATTTAGCCGTTTTTTCATGATATAGTTTATGATATAGTTTTTTCCCAAAGGTCTGTTTATAAAATTTTGCGCGTTTTCGTCCTAAATCGTCATCCATTTCGCTACAAACTTACAAAAGTGCTAATTCGTACGCGAAATAGCTTCTTACTGTTCATCACAGCATCTATCTTTTTCGCACGAGTTGTCGGATGAGATAGCAGGCATTTTAACCCCACGCACAAAATAGTTCGTGCCGTTGACTGACGAGCGGCCCCTCCTCGTGTTCCTCTTCGCTTCACCGTGGGTGACCAAGCCACGGCTACTGAGTCTATGGGCTACTGAGCCCCCCCCCCCCCCCCCCGCCTTGACAATGCGGGAATCCACCGGGAAGGAATATAACAAACATACAAGATACGCGCGAAAAACATAACATTTTCCTTGCAGCCGGATTATTAGGTACTGAAGTCATTGAAATAAGTCTAGAACATGACCATCCAGCACAATATGTTCTCTCGTCAATTTGTCGAAAGCTGATAAAGGCGCTTATCTTTAAATTAAACAGCTAATTAACTTCATTTAAAATAAGTATTACTTAAATACCTACTTATCGTCTCGAGATTTCATGTCTCAGGGTTATCTTCCTACCATTTAAATATGATAAATCAAATTAGTACCTAATTAGTTTTGTAAGTTGCTCTGTGATATTATTTTATTGTGATGACTGTACTTTTTATGTTAAAATCCCGAATTTTACAACTGTGATAACTGCACCTTATGTTTTTTTAACCCTAATGTTTTATTTATTGCTAAATCAGCACCCTTATGTTTTTAAACTTTAATGATGATAATTTTATTGTGATGCTTGTACCTAATTTTGTTTTATTATACAACTTCTGTTTTTAACTATCTGTCATAAGCACTTTTGCACCTCTGTATACTTGTAAATATATAGCACTACATTTTATTTTCCCGATCTTTGACAAATAAATAAAGTATGCCCATAGTTAAGATTAATAAAGTGGGAATCCAACCCACAGAATGAAAGATGATGGATGAAAGAAAGATAAAGTATGATAAAAGAAAGTACGGAACGCATTAAAGATTGAACGGAATGATAGAGGTTGAGCACAGATAGGCGCCAAAGTTTGTGGCGGGGATTAGTGTGAAAAAAAAATATGATAAATCAAGCCATTTACCAACTCTGAATGTTTGACGAGGTCCAAAAATAACATACTGCCGTCCAGAAGAGAGAGTGTCACAATCTGAGAAAATCATATTTCGAGCTATAGACGAAAAACAAAAATGTCTCTTTAAATCAATTAATTATTATATCAAAAATAGGTACAAAGCAATTTGGGGCGTTTTTATTTTTATCCGGAATATATTTATAGTAGAAAAATACAGCTTAGAGAGATCGATAGAGAAGTTGTTGCTGATTTGGAGGTTTAAATCCTGAATATCGGCCAAATGGCATATAGTGACACTTTAGCTATTGGAGCTGCCGGCATATAACTATACCTGCACCTGCGTAGGTAGTAACAGCTCAACATAAGCATCTTTTGTACTACAACAAACTGATATTCCTTTGTTTTTGTGAGAACATTCAGAAGAATGCGTCATAAATAATGTGCGTACCTGGAGTTTGTCATTTCAATGTTGGTATAGTAGGCCTTATTTATTTCGTAACACATTTACCTTGAGATGGCCTGGCATAGTACGGAGTTTGAATAGAATAAGAGGTTGGCTTGTACTGGTTCTTACCACTTACTTGTGACCCATTGTACCTACTCATTAACAGTCATTAGTTTGGTAATGGACTGTCCCTGTTTGTGGTTATAGGCGCGATTTTTTAGTGTTTAGTTACCCTTTACAGGTCTTTAAATTGATGGGCACTTATTTTTACCCGAAAGCTACAGACGGAGGGTTATGTTTTTAGTGCTAGGAACGTAAATAGGCTGATGATCCTCTCATTGGAAAGAGGTCTGACTCAGCCTTCGGCGAATACAGGCGTGTTTTTAAGTGTTAATCACACACATATTATACTACAGGCGAAACTTTTTGTGTTTGTATGTTTGTTACTCTTTCACACAAAAACTACTGAACGGATCTGGATGAAATTTAGGTACAGAGATAGATTAAAGTCTGGAATAGCATATAGGATACTTTTTATCCCGGGAATATGTTCCCTTGGGATAGTTTTCGACATTCACGCGGGCGAAGCCGCTGGCAGACGCTAGTATAATATATATTAAAGGAGAATGGGGATTATGGTACTACTTTAAAACCTTTTAAAAATGTATCAACTAAGATCCATCATCAATGTTTATTTTAGGTTGTGTCCCCAACATACGGAACGCATATGGTGTTCGCATACGCCTTCTGTGCACATGCGATGCACTGGCTGGTAAGCGAATGAGTCACCTAGGGGATGGATATCCAAAACCAGAAGACTATAGGCTCATATCTTCTAGTCTCGTTGTAAAACTCACGAAGAGAGTTTTCAACGAGATTGGTGAGGAGTAGGTTATCTACGGGATCACCATAGATTCCAATGGGTGTTAGAGTTATTTCTCGGCCCCTACACAAGATAAGATAAGATAATGTTTATTTTATCAAACCAATGATCAACCAATATTCACCCTTTTTTTTTTTTTTTTAGTATTGAAATCATCCAATGACTTCTCCCGCTCTGGTCGAGGCGGGAGGGCGTGTCAGACTTTTACTGACTTAAACCCACCCGTGTTCCTTCAGTTGCTTGAGCCAGGGCCGCGGTAACTCTTTTTCAAATTTATCCGCGACCCAGACAGGCATCGGTCCTCGCGGACCCCGTCAGTTCTGCTGAGATCTTTTTGAGGCGCGCGTGGAACACAACGCGCCGTCGACTCGGGCCTGGTCCTTATCGGACGGCGAGCTACCCATTACTCGCCGTCCGCAAGCCCGCGCCTACGGTGGCCGGGAATCTGCTCGCGACTCCCGACGCCCAGGGCGTCTCCTGCGGTGGCTAGGGGCGTGAGGGCGTCTTCGTTGCGTCTCCCTCACGCGTTCCGCCTGCTCCTTCGCGAGCATTACTGCTTCGCAGAAGGAGGAGACAGATTCCCATACCCTCTCGCTCCGTAACATGGCCTGAACCAGGGCCGGACGCGAGAGGTGGCCACCGCCGATCGCCTCCACGAGGACACGGCGGTGCCCAGCCCAAGCGGGGCAGATATCCACCGTATGCTCCACCGTGTCCTCCGGGCGATCCACACAATGGTGACACCCGGGCGTTTCCTCCCGCCTAATCCTGAACAGGAACCTCCCGAAACAGCCGTGTCCGGTGAGGACCTGCGTCAGGCGGAAGGTGAGGACGCCGTGGCGCTTCTCTAGCCACTCCTCAAAGAGGGGCCTTATCGCCGAAGGGCCATATCTCATTTGATCGCAGATACAGATTCAGTAAACCAGACAAATTGAACCATACGGTACTTTATTTCCTATCCACATAACGCGAAAGCAACGTCCCACAAACACTGGGCTTAAAACGCAGCTAAACGTGTCACATAAAAGGGTTTGGTCCATAGAGCAATGCAACGACTAGGCGGCCGCGCTGCTAGAGAAGGCATTGTTAAGACGACGACTAACGCCAACGACCTTGAGGGAACAAAACGTACACTCATTTCACAACCGCTCGACCCAAAATTTAGTAGTTTTTTGTACTTTCCTTATTATTCTATGACTTTAAAAAAAATCCTCAGATCAAAATGCAGATAATGAAATTATCTTTGAGATGGTGTTGATTTCATTAAAATACGCCCAGCGGTTTTGGTGTGATTGTCGTGTTTTTGTCCGTTTTAGACATAACTTTACAAATTAATTACACTATGTTATACAAATACAACTCAAAATTTGCTTAGATCAAATCTTTTAGAAAATTGTATAATATAACATATATTTTTTTCAAAGAATTACGACTAGCCATTTAGACGTGATTCTCATTTTAAAACTAGCTACTCAAGGGAATCGCCGCCTTAACTGAGAAGCAAGTTATAGGAAAACAGCACCCTACTTAGAAAGAAAAGAAAGAAAGAAAAATGTATTTATTGGCATTTAAAACAAAAACACCTTAAAATTAAACAAAATAAAAAATTAAAACTGTTAATGCGAAAAGGGCATCAGCTCAGCATAATGCCAAATGGTAATACAGGGTATACCAACTGACGCTGATTTTCAGCTGCAGCCCATGAGTGCCATACGCTAGAAAACACTAACACACGCTTATACCATACTGAATTTAAAGTAAAGAATAAAATTTTGCGACTCTTAAATAAAACACAACAAAAATAAAAGTTGTATGTGCCCATTGACAAAAGAGAACAAATAAAATAAGTATTGTATTCCATCATTAAAACGGGGGCAGGTCGCTGGACTAAAATAAATTAAAAGACGATAATAAAAGCAAGAATGATAAAATCGATCAATGTATACAATTGATGTTTTTTTTTTTAAATTCATAAATTAGAATACAAACAAAAAAATAGTAACAATGATAAAAAGTATAAAATTAATAACATTGGTAAAATTGAAAGACTTATAAAATTGATAAAAGTATAAAGTTAATTGATACAATGCCAACATTGAGAAATGCATAGGGTACAATGATATACTCAATATACCTAGTTGATAAAAAAGAAATGAAAAATAATAACAACAAAAATATATTGTGCTTTAAATGGCTGACGTGTCAGCACGAACATCTTTAAATTTATTTTGATGATTTAATAAGAACAACTTTAATTTTAATTTGAATGTAGAACAACTTTTACTATACTTTATCTTGACTTCCTGAAACCTCAGGAACTTCTGCATCTGGACATGGGTTAATCCATTATTGACTCGAAAATAAGATCGTGAAGACGTGTTAGTAAGTGTCACCGTTTACTTTAGAAATTGATAGAGTATTGATATTTCTGACCATTGGTTGGTATTCCAGCAGTATTGACTCATGCTCAACTCAAAATGAACAGTTGTGATTGGTTGGCTTGTTTTTTTTGTCCAAGGTCGTAGACGCCCCAAACGTTAACGAACTCTTTTATCACAATATCAGAGGAATTCAGTACTGTTAGCGTGTACTTGGAACGCACTCGTACTTTATACTAACTTGGACTTTCATTTTCATTCAATACCTACCACACATTCTGTGTAGAAAGAATACAGTAACGGCTGGGGCATCTGGGCTAATGCTCTATTGAGTACATATATTATGTAAAAATGAAGAAAAAATACGCCAAATCGAGAGTTGTGATTGGTTGGCAGGTGTGGTCAATTTTGATTTTGATTTTGAGTCGAGCATGAGCATCTGGAATACGGGCCTGGCTATGGTAGCTGAATCTTGTGCTTAGTTTACACAACGCAGTAACTAATATTATTATTATCTAAGTGCTACCAACAACTTTACCCGTGTGAATGTCGGAAATGATCTCTTAGGTAGGTAAGTACTCCCGAATTAAAAAGTATCATATATGATCTTCTCCAAAGTTCAATCTATCTGTATCTATATCAATATTCATTCAAATAGGCTCAGCGGTTTAGGTATGAAAAAGATATATTTATTTAATTATTAAAGCTTATGCACAAGTACAAAGGTGCACTTCATGCCATAAGCATTTTCTAGCAATCGTCCTTGGAGTGCTGCAGAGATAAAGAAAAAGACAAGGCAGCTGCAACTAAAGGATAGGATAAATAAAAAAATATTTTTACAGGATAGGCAAAAATCGTTTAGCATACAAAACAGGGCGATATTTGGTGTATAAAAAAAAACAATAAAAAAAAATCTTTATGTTCCCTGTTTCGTTTGATCCACGATGTTTTGTCCAACCCGTATAAAACAATATTATTATATTATGGATGCTATAGGATGGATGGTGACCAACCGCTGTCGCCACAGCGATTCCGTGTTCTATGGTTTGGTCCAAACGTTGTCCCCTGACTTCCCCATATTCCCCTTTACTCTCGTATTCCCCCAGTAACAGTAGCAAGTTTTAAGCAGAGTTTACGGCTTAAATGCGACACCCGGAAAGCTGGGTAATGTCGTTATACGAATTTCTTGGACATTTTTTGGACGTAAAGTTTTATTTGTGCTGTAGTTTTTTGCTAACAATTTTTTAAGTAAATACCAAGTGGATGTGGTTACAGTTTTTGCAAAGATTGGACTTTGATATTTGAGTATGTGGTTGTCATTAGTATCTATTTTTAATCGACACTTTGTGTTTCTAAGTATCACATCA
Organism: Orthosia incerta; assembly: GCA_948252205.1. Lineage (NCBI taxonomy): Eukaryota > Metazoa > Arthropoda > Insecta > Lepidoptera > Noctuidae > Orthosia > Orthosia incerta. The sequence goes on along the minus strand of OX411757.1, from coordinate 6,971,174 downwards.
CATCATCAACCTATTAATGTTCCCACTGCTGGGACACAGGCCTCCTCTCTGTGAGAGGGAGCGGGCCGTAATCCATCACGCGGGCCCAGTGCGGGTTGGTGGATGTCACATATCTTCGAATTTTTGGTTCTAGGACATGCCGGTTTCCTCACGATGTTTTCCTTCACCGTTTCCGTGTTTTCGTTTCCGTTGCCGTTTCTAAGTATAGTTAGGTACAAATATTATGCAGAGAAAAAATGTAAGCGTTAATCGCTAGTGGTACTGATACGATTACGAAAATTCTTTCATTTATCGATAGCTACCAAAGGGTTTTATCCCAGAATATTGCACGGTTCCTCTGGGATTGGCTACAGGTCCGAAACTGCGGGCACAAGCTAGTTACCAATTTCTTTCGGCTAGCATAAACGCACCTAAGATATCGATGACAGTGGATGACAGTGGATGACAGTAAGATAAGAGGACAAGGGAGGGTACCAATAACGGAGTAGTTACGAGTATATCCACCATCAAAAAGGTACCTTCTTGCTCGCAAAAATTTAATTTGAAAAAAAGGTCTGAGCAGAATTCTCTGAAATTATTCCATCAGAATATTCAGGGTTTTTCTTCGAAGGAATTGGAAATCGAACTGTTTTTAGAAAAAGTAGTGATTACACGCTTGAGACCACACACGGACTTATTAGAGATAACAAAAAAGTTGCGCAAGAATTTGTTAATTTCTTTACCAACATCCCAATTAAAACTACTGAAACTTTAAATTCTTCGCCCTCGCTTGCTTTTGGATTATTAAACGCGAACGTTTCAGCCTGCCCGATTGTATTTAACTTTTCACATATAAACCCCATGACAGTAATAAAAGCTTTTAAGCAAATCAAGATCAAACCGACTGAAGATCTGTGGGGAATGTCCATCAAAGCTTGTACCTCCATAATTCAGACTATAGCGCCGTACTTAGCGTTGATTTTCAATTTGTGTGTGGATCAAGGCGTTTTTCCGGATCTAATGAAATATAGTAAGGTTATACCACTTTTTAAATCCGGGGACAGTAAAGACACAAATAATTATAGACCAGTATCCGTGTTGCCGGTTTTCAGCAAGGTTTTTGAGAGGATAATGCTAAATCAAATGCTCATTCATTTTAATACGAATAACATCTTGCATGATAGACAGTATGGTTTCACCAGAGGACGTTGTACAACTGACGCTGGTGTCGCTCTATTAAAACACATCTTTGATGCGTGGGAAGATTCGCAGGATGCCATAGGTATCTTCTGCGACCTGTCGAAGGCGTTTGATTGCGTTAATCATGAAACATTGCTTCTGAAACTTGAGCATTACGGGCTAGGTCAATCAGCGTTAGGTTTGGTTAAATCTTATTTGAATGATAGACAGCAATTAGTTCAAATAAACGGTGTGAATTCGTCCGGGTTAAACGTTAAAATGGGTGTACCCCAGGGCTCAATTTTAGGTCCTTTCTTATTTTTAGTGTACATTAACGATTTACCCCGTTTATTGGAAAACAAACTTAACATGGTGTTATTTGCTGACGACACATCTTTAATTTTTAAAATAAATAGACGTACTTCTCAGGTTGACGACGTAAATAACGCGCTGCGGCAGGTTCAGGATTGGTTCACTGCCAATAATTTAGTTTTAAATGGTAAAAAAACCAAGTGCGTAAAATTTTCCTTGCCGAATGTCAAAAGTACTGATTGTGACATTATATTAAACAAGGAGAAGCTAGAATTCGTCGATAAAACGGTTTTCCTGGGGATCACGCTAGACTCGGGGTTGCAATGGGGTCCTCATTTGGTATCCCTTGCGGGGCGGCTGAGTTCGGCGGCTTATGCTGTTGGAAAGATTCGTCGGTTAACGGATGTGGATACCGCCAGACTAGTCTATTTTAGTTATTTTCATAGTATAATGTCTTACGGTATCTTACTATGGGGAAGGGCTGCAGACATTGAGTCAATTTTTATTCTGCAAAAACGAGCCATCAGAGCGATATACAATCTTCGCCGGCGCGATTCTCTAAGGGAACTGTTTAAGGACATTAACATCATGACGGTTCCTTGTCAATATATTTATGAAAACATCATGTACGTGAGAAAGAATTTACATCTTTTTAGTAAAAACGGCGACAGACATGATTATGTTACTAGAAATAGGGACCAATTAGTTCAACCAGGTTTCAGACTGGCTAAAGTAGCCTCATCTTTCATGGGGTACTGTACAAAATGTTACAATAAAATTCCTCCTCACATTCTTGAACTGAATGAGACGAAATTTAAAACTTGCATAAAACGCACACTATGCAGGCTGGCATATTATAAGTTGGGGGATTACATCACTGATAAAAATGCTTGGCTAAATGCTAGTCCAGCTCCACAGCCACTAGGCCGCAAAAACAAGTGATATGCGGAACATTATTGTTGGACCTTCTGAAGACTGTATAAGTATATTTGTAATTGTATAAACTCAATTTCATTCATCAAGGTATGTACTTATGTACCTAAATATTGTATTTTTTTTTTTTTTAAAAGAGTAAGTATGGAGTTTCTTGTGCATTCTTCTCCATTACAAGCTACTTTCCGAATGCACGGTAGAATCAATTATTATTATTTTAACGTTCAAAAGTGCCGCTTGGTGGCCTACTTGAAATAAAATATTTTTGTCTTTTTGTCTTTGTCTTTTGTCTTTGAGTGCTTTAAGGTTACACTAGTCGACGGCACGAACTATTTTGTGCGCGCGGTTAAAATGCATTTTATATCAACCGACAACACGTGCGGAAGAGATTGATGCTGTGTTGAGCTGTAGGAAGCTAGTTCGCGTACGAATACACACTTTTGCAAATTTGTAGCGAAATGTTATAAACAGACCTTTGGGAGTCTGGATATCATGAAAAAACGACTAAACGTATCTGTTCAAAATAAAATTATTTGCACTGTTGACCTACTAATCTATCCCTGTATGGAGGCCGTTTTGCAATTTTCCGTCTTCATATGGTATTTTTTCGCGCCCAAAAATGCGTTAAAATTTGTGTCTAAATGTGGAACTTTCGACGCTCATAACTATCAAATACTTTCTTTTTTTACTTTTTTGCTTCCATACAGGGCTAGATAATGATGAGACAAATTGATATCACTTTTTATTTTGAACGTACATCGTCAAACAGTGGTATAATCCCTAGACTACGTTTGTATGTAAAAAAATTCGACTAGTGTAATCTTAAGGTTCTACACTGGCATTAAGATATGGGTTTTGTCACAGCATATTCGAAGAAAGGCATTGAATACGTTGTCGTTGGAAAGCCTTCTTCTAGGTGGACCGACAACCTGGTTAAGACTGCGGGAATCAATCAGTGTGGCGACGCTTTGGGGCACCTTTGTCCAGCAGAGAACGTTTTTCGGCTGAAATGATTATGATGTTCGAAACAGTACGTCATTAAAGCACTAGACGATTTCAAAGCGAGCCAATCACGGCAACCATCAAGGTAGCCCTTTCATGGCACGTCCAGACACTTTAAACAATATTGTGTACAATACATTGTCCTTGAAGCTTTTCATTGAAAATGTCTCTGTCACCCCCGTGTTGCTTGGTTGAAAGCACATATTATCGATAACATCATGCCCCGTCACTTTATACACCGATAGCCTTGTACTGACAGGACTGCAAAAAGTTGTTCGATATCCATTGACGGCTTGAAACGGCTGGATTGTAAACGTCACTGTACAAAACCAGCAATGGGATGAAATATTTTTTGATAGTGAATTTGTAGTGGGTTTCTTGGTAGGAGAGAAATAGATAGGGCAAGCTTAGGGTGCATATTTGATCATTTTTGTTGGAGATATAAAGTCTGTATTGAGGTGTTACTATGACGGAAGTATGTTCGGTATTTCCGTGACGGAGATATAGGTGAGGTTATATTCTTGATATACTGGAGATATGTGGTACTACACTGTAGCGTTTTGTGAATAATTTATTTGGTTTTATTTTTGTATTTTTCTTCCAGTGTCTTATGTCTGTCTTATATCTATGGGCTTTAATAGAGGCCGGTGTTCCAGATGCTTATGTTCATGCTCAACTGAATCCAAAGTGGAAATGGATAGTTGTGATTAGTTAGTTTGGTTTTATTTATGACAATAACGTGCTCAAGTCCATGATCCTAGACGCCCCAAACGTTACCGAAGTTTTTCATTCAACACAAAATCAGTGGAATTGATTAGTGTTAGCATGTACTTGGAACATACTCGTACTTGTTAACTTCGACTTTCATTTTCATTCAATACCTACCACACATTTTGTGTAGAAAGAATTCAGTAACGTATGGGGCGTCTGGGCTCTTGTTCTATTGAGTACACATATGTCAAATGTCACCATTTCAGTTCGACTTCAGGAGCAGACCTCGGAACCTATCCTTCTGCAGCGAGGTGTGAGACAGGGAGACGTCATATCTCAGAAACTGTTCACCGCTGCACAGGATGTTTTCAAGGTTCTGGACTGGAGAGGGCTAGGCATCAACGTCAATGGCGAGTACATCATTCGGTTTACCGAAGATATAGTGGTCATGGTTGAGACCATGGAGGACCTCAGTACAATGCTCGATGACCTCAGTAGAGCTGCCGAAAGAGTGGGTCTTAAAATGAAAATTGGACAAAACCAAGGTGATGTTGAATGGCCATGTTATACCCACTCCTATCAAGGTCGGAGACTCTACACTCGATGTTGTGGACGGCTATGTCTACCTGGGACAAACGATCCAGTTGGGTAGGGCCAACTTCGAATAAGAGGTCGACCGTCGAATCCAACTCGGCTGGGCAGCGTTCGGGAAGTTGCGCGGTATCTTCTCGTCCAACTTACCACAGTGTCTCAAGATGCAAGTCTATGACCAGTGTGTGTTACCAGTTATGACCTATGGCGTGGTCGCTCACAATGGGTCTCATCAGAAAGCTTACAGTCACCCAAAGGGCAATGGAGAGGGCCATGCTCTGAGTGTCCTTGCGTGATCGAATCAGAAATGTAGAGATCCGCAAAAGAATCATGGTTACCGACATCATCACATCACATCATCAGCCTATTATTGTTCTCACTGCTGGGACACAGGCCTCCTCTCTGTGCGAGGGGATGGGCCGGAATCCACCACGCGCGCCCAGTGCGGGTTGGTGGATGTCACATGTCTTCGAATTTTTTGGTTCTAGGACATGCCGGTTTCCTCACGATGTGTTCCTTCACCGTTTTTGAGAGCAGTGGTGGTGAAATAATTTACAGAAAGTAAAGCGCCTGGTGTGTGGAGTGGAGTGGCGACCGCGAACCGGAAGACGTTGCGTTGGAAGGCCTCCCACCAGGTGGACCGATGACCTTGCGACCGGCGACGCTTGGGGGAGGCCTATATCAATGATGATAATGATGATGATGATGTCAAGCTGAAGAACCATATGCCAAACTCGAGAGGTGTTATTGATTGGCAGTTGAGCCAATTTTGAGTTTGAGTCGAGTATGAGCATCTAGATTACGGGCCTTAGTTTCTTTCGGGTTTTTCTTCTCAGAGTAGTCAGCCAGAAAATATCATCTAGATTAAATTTACAAAAAGATTGAAACAATATCGCAAAAAAAATACATTTATGTCATTGGGTGGCACTGAGGCATCTCATCAACCGGATCTGTACTGTGCTTTTCAGATACTGCGAAGACCCTCAAAAAGTAATTAGTCCATGTTGCTGGAGGTCCATGTTGCTGCGTCTTCCGGTACGCGGTCGCCACGGAACTGGCCGACGTCTTTCAGCTGATATGTTGATTATGGTGATGGGTGGTATCAAACAATGGGCCTACGAGTGATCACCGTTGCCGAAGGACATCTGCAACCAGAAGCATTGCAGGTGCAACAGAAAAGAGAACAAAAACACGAATCCCACAAAGATTAATATCTTATTAATGTGATAAATGTTAAAGTTTGGATGGATGTGTGTGTGGGTATATGTTTGTTACTCAATTACACCAAAACGGCTCTACGGATCTGGATGAAATTTGGCACAGAGATAGATTATAGTTTGGAAAAGCGCAAAGTTCAGACAATTGCGGACGTCGTCGGTCTACTTAGGTATACCTACATTTAATGTTTTATTTATATATTTGTATTATACTTACACATAATTATACATACTTTGACCCACCTTCTGTGTTTATTCTATTTTGTTTGTTATTTATATACTCTATTTTATTATATTATAGTATATTCCGTCCCCGTAAGTGTGTCCGTGGCATCAACAGTGGGCGATATTAGAATATCAGCGTAGCGTTATTTATTTTTCGGATATCGCTGCATATGATGAGATAGGAGCCTTTTTGGTCTCGCACGGGGTTTTTATTTTTATGATTGTTTAATTTTAAGCTTTTTCTCGTGTCTCCTGTGCGGGTCACAAATAAAAAAAAAAACTTTCTTTCTTTCAAAGAAAATAAAAGATAAAAGTATCACGGTATAACAACACACTTTTCATGCGGGCGAAGCCGCTGGTAGAAGCTAGTATAATAATATAGAAATGGCATTAACAGCTTTGCCTGTAGATTTTCGATATTTTTGTATTCAATTCGTAACACACACACACACACATCATCAGCCTATTAATGTTCCCACTGCTGGGACACAGGCCTCCTCTCTGTGAGAGGGAATGGGCCGTAATCCACCACGCGGGCCCAGTGCGGGTTGGTGGATGTCACATGTCTTCGATTTTTTGGTTCTAGGACATGCCGGTTTCCTCACAATGTTTTCCTTCACCGTTTTGAGAGCAGTGGTGATGAAATAATTTACACAAAGTAAAGCGCCTGCCTGGGCTCGAACCCACGACCTACAACTTGTAAGTCGCGGCTGATACCTCTGGGCCACCACTGCTCCACTGTTCCCACTGCTTCAATTCGTAACCTCCAAAAAAAAAAACGTTCATAATCCTTAGTAGTCTCAGTTTTCTTATCCAATTACTTACTATAATGGTCCTAATAAACAAGGGTATTTGTTTTAACGGCCTTCCTATTATCGGCCACGATGGTGATTAGTCTGCCCGAATGTAGGGCAGGACACAAATTTATTAGGGCCCAATCGAACACTATATTTATGTATCTTTAATTGTATAGGCCTGAAGAATGGTATAGTTTAGGTCTATGGTTGATATATACATAGGTTGGTAGAAAGAAGGAAGCAAATTTGTTAATTAGCATCTTTCCAAAGCAAGATTCCTCCGTGCCTCGGAAAACACGTCAAGCTATTGGTTCAGGCTGTCTTGTAGACCTTTAACAGGCGTTATGGAAAGCAGACACCGTCTTGCCAAGGGGTATCCTGCTACCCAATTGCTGGGTTGTGAAGGATAGACAGGCAGTCACTCTATGTAAAATACTGGTACTCATCATCATCATCATATCAGCCGAAAGACGTCCACTGCTGGACATAGGCCTCTCCCAAGCGTCGTCACATTGACCGGTCCCGTGCGTCTCGTAGCCAGTATATCCCCCCGCAACCTTCACCAGGTCATCGGTCCACCTGGTGGGAGGCCTTCCAACGCAACGTCTTCAGGTTCGCGGTCGCCACTCCAGAACATTTCTGCGAGGTACTCAGTTTCATCTGTTTAGGACTGGAAGCCGACCCCAAAACAGTTAAAAAAACGCCTTGCAGATTGGTAAGCGTCAAACAGTATCGCTTTCTTTCAAATTGGGACAAAAACACATAAAAGGTTTAAAAATATAAAGAATGGCTCTGCACGACTGGGCATTCAAGGGCGCATCTGCGCCGTATCTTCGAGGCAGCTCCCAATCTGTGCAGCCGGTCTATTCTGTCCACGTCTCACCGTCAAAACTTAGGTGGGCTTGAGCACTCCGGGTGTCACCATTGTGTGGATCGCCCGGAGGACACGGTGGAGCATACGGTGGAGGTCTGCCCCGCTTGGGCGGGGCACCGTCGTGTCCTCGTGGAGGCGATAAGCGGAGGCGACCTCTCGCGTCCGGCCCGAGAGGGCATGGGAAGCTGTCACCTCCTTCAGCGAAGCAGTAATGCTCGCGAAGAAAGAGGCGGAACGCGTGAGGGTGACACAACGGAGACGCCCTCGCGTCACTAGCCACCGCAGGAGACGCCCCAGGCGTCGGGAGTCGCAAGCCGATTCCCGGCCACCATAGGCGCGGGCTTGCGGACGGCGAGTAATGGGTAGCTTGCCGTCCAATAAGGACCACGCCCGAGTCGACGGCGCGTAGTGTTCCACGCGCGCCTCAAAGAGATGTCAGCAAAAGTTGACGGGGTCCGCTAGATAAATTTGAAAGAGAGTTACCGCGGCCCTGGCATAAGCAACTGAAGGAACATGGGTGGGTTTTAGTCAGGAAAAGTCTGACACGCCCGCCCGCTTCACCCAGAGCGGGAGAAGTCATTGGATGAGATCCCACCCAAAAAAAATAAAAGTTGGAATGAGCTTAAAATCAACTGTCATTTGAATCTCATTGCAGGCACTCTTCGAAGCATCCACCTGTCTCGAGCAACAGTGCCAGTTGGAATGTAAGGGCGCCATACCGTCTTTCCAACCACTCTCTCTTTCCACCACCACCGCTATTGTAGCTGAAAAGCAGACTGTAGGTAGAACACAAGTGCCACATAGTTGAAAACGGTAAACAAGTTAATAATATAAACATTAAGTTAAAAGTAGTATCCTTATCTATATTATTTACATTGCGCATATCTTAACTACACTTTTACAGCATTGATAACTTATTTGACATTAAATTCGGTCGATCACCATACCTCCACCGTATCTAAAACAACTTTTGATTAACTAATGGTCATTTGCCTTCATTCCGAAGTAATTAACAGTATTTTTTATGACATTATTTTGTTTTGTCATTGTTTTGGTTAATTATGGAACATTTTTGATGCATCAGTTACGTGTCCCATGTTACAAATAACTCTAGAAATATCTAACGATTTACGATAATATCGTATGAGCAAATGTACGGGGCGGATCGCTTGAGGTAGATAGGGATTCTGGAGGTTGTAAGGCTCCTGCTCTAAGCGCGTTGACGCTCTTGCACCAAAGTTCAGTTGTCTTTGGAAATTCAGGAACCCAGGAGTCGATGTCCAGGAAATGAAAGACTTTATTCTTCTTAACGTTTTGCGGTGTTTTTCGAGGTCTTCGTTATGCAAAGTTGCGTGGATTTTGACTTGTTTAAAAAATGGCTACATATTATGTACTTAGTTGTAAGCGTAACTATAAAAAAGTACCCTCTCTTTGCCGCATACCATGTGAAGAGGATGTTTATTTAACAATAATTGTACATGTTAAGGACCAAGTGATTAAGACGACGGCAGTCGCCAACGGCCTTGAGGAAACACAGTTTGATGCACTTGAGTCGATTGTAAGACGGGACAAGAGGCTCATTGGCAACGATGCACTGGTCGCGTCAAAGCTCCAGAGCCTCGAACATCGACGCCGAGTTGCCAGCCTGTCGGTTTTTTATCGGTTACATTTCGGGGAGTCTGCGATAATTTGATTCCGCCGAGCCCTTTACATCATCCGACTACAAGACGTACGCCAATGCACCATCGGTACATGGTGGACATCCCACCCATACGGAAAAAACGTTTTGCTTATACTTTCCTGGTGCGCACAGCTAAGTAGTGGAATTCCCTGCCGGAGTCTTTGTTCCCTGATATCTAAAACCTTGGGGTCTATAAGTCAAGAGTGAATAGGTTACTTCTAGGCAAGCGTGCTTCATCATAGACCACATCATCGCTTACCATCAGACGAGATAGTGGTGAAACGCGAGCCAATCGAGAATTAAATAAAAAAAATACGCGCACTCGTTTCACACCCGCGTTACTCAAAATTCAGTAGTTTTTTGATTTTCTTTATTATTCCATGACTTAATATAAAACCTATGATGAAAATGTAGATAATTGAATTATCTTTGAGATGGTGTCAATTGCATTAAAATACGCCCGGCGGTTTTGGTGCAACTGTCGTGTTTTTGGCCGTGTTGGACATAACTTTACAAATTAATTACACTATGTTATACGAATAAAAGTTAACATATTCTAAGATCAAATTATTAAGAAAATCTATTGTAACATATTATAAAAATTACTTAGACCTTTGCAAGAAATTCCATCTGCAACCACTTAGAAATCGTCGCAGGATGGCGGATTGCACATATATTTAAAAAAATATTGTCAAATGAAATCGACTGTCCTGATCTCCTCCATAAACTGCATTTTAATGTTCCACAAAGATCAGTAAGATTTAATCCACCTATATCCATTCCCTCCTCTTCATCTAACTACAGGCGTAATTCATACTTAGTGCGAGCGAGTAAAGATGCTACAATAGTCTATATAGCTCCTAGTTAAGCTAGGAGTTCTCGTTTAATGTGTTTACCACTAAAAGCTCATCAGTGCGTAAGCAGCTTAACCTTGACTTTATTAAAAGTGGATAGTGTGCAATATTGTCCAAATTCAAATTCAAATTAAGTTTATTGCATCCATAATGTACATACAGGTGGTAAATATAAGTTACAGAAACAATTATGGACCCTGTCGGGCACAGCAACAATCTAGATACAGTCAGTGTCTAGGAGAGAGGAATAATGCTTAATAATTTTCCTATATAATTAACATTCAAGTATGGGTTAAATATACTAATATGTATGTGTCATTCTGTGTGTATGTTAAATTATGTGTTATTTTTACTTAGTTGTTTATTCGATAACATTTTTGTATTTATTACAATTAGTTTATTTGATATTCATAGATTATATTTATTAAAATTAATACTTAAAAGGTCCATATTATATTGTGCGTCAATTAACGTCCTTTAGCGTTAGTCATTTAATTTTTCTGATTATTGTGCCAGCTGCTAGTGATCCCTAAGATCTCTTTAAAATTTATAATATCTCTAGCCGTGAGAACCTGTAATTGGTTTAATGTAAAGTACTCAACTTGTTTATTGATTTTATGTATAGCTGTTAGTTTTAGGTATAAGTTGTAGGCGCTTTACTTTGTGTAAATTATTTCATCACCACTGCTTTCAAAACGGTGAAGGAAAACATCGTGAAGAAACCGGCATGGCCTAGAACCAAAAATTCGAAGACATGTGACTTCCACCAACCCGCACTGGGCCCGCGTGGTGGATTACGGCCCATTCCCTCTCACAGAGAGGGGGCCTGTGTCCCAGCAGTGCAGTGTCTTTCGTATTTACCATTTTATTGCGTTATGGACAACGACTTCCAAAAATATAGTTATTTTTCACTTTGTAGTTTTCTGGAAGTCGGTAGTAATTTTTTGTAAAAAAGTTTTTTTATTTTTCACTTTTTAGTTGTACCTACCTAAGTAAGTTTCCTATAACGCCAGAATAGATTACCCGAATATCATGAAACTAAAACAAAACCGATCAAATGAGAGATCTGCTTACCCCTTAAGAGCGTACTGGCGTGATGTTATTTTATGAAATGGTATAAACAATAAGCAGACATGCGATTGCAGCAGTCCCGAGAGATTTGCCGTTATTTATTGAAGAGTTCTGATGTATATCTTCAAAGTTTTTCATCAGATCTTCACCAAATTAAAATGGGACCAATTTCGAAACATACTCTTCCATACAAAAAAAGAATTTTCAAAATCGGTCCACAATTGACGGAGATATCGGTGAACATACATAAAAAATAAAATAAAACATACAAGAAGTCGAACATAGAACCTCCACCTTTTTCGAAAGTCGGTTAAAAATACCCGGTCATCTCCTTCATGTAAGGTTACTTTAGACCCTGCAGACAGAAAAAGGAGCACATGAGAACATTATACGCAATTTAAGTGGTTGTTTTCCCGCGGCAGAACGACTTGCCTTTAGGAGTACTTTCGAAGCATAGAGTTAAAGTAAAAAAATAACGATGTTTTTGTTTTAAAAAAAAATAAACATAAACTCGAAAAAGTGAGTAACAATAGTAACTTGTAGGTACTAGGTACTACGGTGAATAATACGGTGGTGACGCGAGTAGTACCTCGAATGAATATTTTTTAAATTATTTTAAAATAAAAACATCAAATTTTACTTTAACTCTATGCTTCGAAAGTACCCCTAAAGACAAGTCGTTCTGCCGCGGGAAAATAACCACTTAAATTTCACGGTGTATAATAAACACTATGGTAAGGAGCGAGATCGCCCCAATACAAGAGTAATTTATAACTTACTGGGGCTACCTCCAACTATGTAATGCTGTATAATGTAAGAGTTACAATAAAAACATTTTGATTTTGATTTGATTTGAACTAGCTCATCATCTGCATGGCCTTTTCCCAACTATATTGGGGTCGGCTTCCAGTCTTACCGCATTCAGCTAAGTACCAGTGTTTTACATGGAGCGACTGCCTATCTGACCTCCACAACCCAGTAACTGGGTAACACGGTACCCCTTGGCAATACTGGTGTCAGATCTCAAGCTTCTGACTACCCGTAACGACTGTCAAAGATCTTCAAATGACAGCCGGGACCAACGGCTTAACGTGCTTTCCGAGGCACGGAGGAAACTCGGTATGTTGAAATGGTCACCCATCCACGGACCGACCTCTTCAAGCGTTGCTTAACCTTGATGATCGACCCGTGCGGCTGTTATTATTTAGCCACGAGCTCCTAGAACTAGCTAAAGCTAACAAAGTCAATTTTATTTTATAAAATTTTGTTCCGAAGAATTTTTTTACTTCCCATTGATCTGTGAACTTGAAATATGGTGATAACGTTTATTATTGCGTATATTTTACTAACAAATACATGCCTTCATTTTTCCTATTACAAGCAACATAATTTTGTGGTTTGGTACGGAACATAAATTTGCGAAGTCCGACACGCACTTGACCGGTTTTTTTTAATGCGTGCGGCTTTTCTGGCAGCAATGAATAATACATTTTATTTCTTTCATTCTTTTTCAAAAATATCAACATCTATAACTGTCATAATGCAGTGCAAAAGCCTCTTCTCATACAGAGAAGGCACGAGTATTGATCACCACGCTTGCTCAAGACGTTTGGTGATTTCAAACTTATAGTAACAATAAGTGCAGGTTTCCTCATGATGTTTGCATCACCATTGTCAGCGATGTCCATGATAAACATAAAAAGTACAAATGGATTTGAAAAACTCATATTGTTACTTGTCCGGATTCGAACCCACGACTTGAACTTGATCGGATGAGGTCTTAGCCAATGGGCCATCACGACATTTGAAAAGGAACATGTAAAAACCAGGAACAGCAGTGCAATAAGCGTTTCAATAAATAAACAAGTTGGTTGCACATAAAGCGTCTGATGGAGAGGTATTCTGCGGACTCTCACTCTCTTGGCGATAATAAACCGTTTCCTTAGGCGCTACCAACTACTGCCGTAAATTACTAGGGTTTTCTGTGTTGTCGCCGCAACCGTCGGGTGGGGTGCATCTGACAGCGGGGATACTCTTGTGGGGGGATAGAAATATTGGTTTAAAAATCTGCAATATGAAAAGAGTAAAAAATGTGGTTGGCCATGAAAATAAATCAAAGTATTTGTGATGCCTGTCGAACTAAAAGATACGAGATACGGCTTTACTCCGTGACTGTACTAATAATGAAATTGGGCAGTGGGTCCAGTCGATCTATTCAAAATTTGATTGGGTTGAGTGATCCCGCGGGTCTATTTCGAGTGGGCCCAGACCAAAGACTCGTAGTCGAAGTCAAGACATTCATTTCAACAAAAGCATTATCACACATTTTTGAAAAAAATAACAAACATTCAGATGAAATTAGAACGTCCTCCTTTTTTTTTTAATTCGGTTAAAAGTAGGTAACGTTAAGAGAATTGCCCATTATGGGTTAAATGAACATAATTATTGTCATCAGCCTAGCTCAGCAAGTTACTTGCGGTTTGGCGCAACACGTCTTCAATGGGCAATGTGCAGCAATGCACACAAATGGACTAGACAGTCCTCATCATCATCATCATTTCAGCCGAAAGACGTCCACTGCTGAACATAGGCCCACCCCAATCCCGTACGTCTCGCATCTAGCCGATTCCCGCAACCTTAACCAGGTCATTGGCACCTATTCAGATACTACACACCAATGTGCTGGCTAGATAGATCAGATATACGTACTGACTACCGTTATCCATGTCTCCCAGGATGAGAGACGTTCAACTGCAATCATTCAATCAAGGCTCATTGAATGATTGCGCTAGAAATATTAAGCACACAGGATTTTAGTAGTTTGCAAGATACCATCGTACTCTGAATCTCACTATAGTACTGCATGTTTCAGACACCAACACAAACATTATTATTTCAGCTCACAGACATCCACTGATGGACGTTTGTTTCTCCTAAGTTTCGCCATATCCATAGACTCCCGCTGCCCTCAACGAGTCATCTATTTCACTATCTATTTTATTTACCTACGTCCGTGTGTCACTAGCGGGGTGCCAACTGAAAACAGCGCTGGGTACGTTCAGCAAATGATTTGTTGGTAACCCTTTCGGTATGGACGCCCGGCGCAATCCTCAAACCTTGTTTGTACTTTTTTAGGATTCCGTACACGAAGGGTAAAAACGGGACCCTATTACTAAGACTCCGCGATCCGTCTGTCTGTCTGTCTGTCCGTCTGTCACCAGGCTGTATCTCATGAACCGTGATAGCTAGACCGCTGAAATTTTCACAGATTATGTATTTCTGTTGCCGCTATAACAACAAATACTAAAAACCGAATAAAATAAATATTTGAGTTGGGCTCCCATACAACAAACGTGATTTTTTTGCCGTTTTTTGCGATAATGGTACGGACCCTTCGTGCGCGAGTCCGACTCGCACTTGGCCGGTTTTTACTATTTTTCTCTGTTACTTTGTGATAGTTGCTGTTGTGTTGTGTTTGTGGCGAATAAATGTTTTCTATTCTATTCTTTTCTTTCATCATCATCATAAAAATCTGCTCAACTTCGTTGCTCTTTTTTCTTGCGCCAATCGCCACGTTGCTTCTCTTCGGATGCCCCATCGTCATGCGCTGACGCAGTGCCCGATGTGTTGCATCAGGGGATGGAGTACTACATTCCGTTCTCTGACGTGTTCTGTGTCCAGCGTTGACCGTCCATGGTTTGGTGCCGAGTGTGACCGCGCAAAGGTGATTAAACACAAGGCGTACCTAGCATGGGTCGACGCTCGTGTGCGCAAGGCAAGGGACGTGAGTCAGAAAAAGAGAGCCTTCAACAGGGCTGCCAAGTCCTGCAAAAAGGCAATGCGAAGGGCACGGTATGACCACATTAGCAGGATCGGGGACAAACTTGCTTCACACCCCGCAGGTAGCAAGGCGTTTTGGTCCCTGGCTAAATCGGTTGAATCAAACTTCTGTCGCCCCTCACTACCACCACTGCTGAGACCCGACGGGTCGCTGGCCCACTCCGCTGAGGACAAGGCAAACTTGTTTGCCTCCCTCTTTGCGGAATCTTCGCGTCTGAATACTGATGGCACGCGGCCCCCTCCTTCTGCTGTTCGATGTGAGACGAGTATGTCGGACATTCGCATCCATCAGAGGAAGGTCTGTAGGGTACTGCGTAACCTTGACGTGAACAAGGCTAGTGGCCCGGACGGAATACCAGCAATTGTACTTAAAACTTGTGCGCCTGAATTGTCTCCTATCATGACACCTCTATATCGCCTTTCGATGGTGACTGGAAAAGTACCGAAGGCTTGGAAGCATGCTAACGTTCAGCCCGTGCTCAAGAAGGGTAGTCGAGCTGACCCGGCCAACTACAGACCCATATCAGTAACGTCCATCCTCTGTAAGAGTATGGAACGTGTATTGAATAATAAGCTCCTGGCATACCTAGAAGACAACGACCTCCTTCGTGACCGCCAATACGGCTTCCGCCGAAACCGGTCAACTGGGGATCTTCTAGCGTATGCCATCCACATCTGGAGTGAGGCCATTGAGAAACACGGGGAGGCGCTTGCTGTCTCCCTTGACATATCGAAGGCCTTTGATAGGGTCTGGCACGAAAGCCTTATTGTTAAGCTCCTTCCTTCGGTCTACCTAGTGGTCTGTGTGACTGGATTGCAGACTTCCTGAGGGATCGGTCCATCCGAGTGGTAATTGATGGCTGCTCGTCCGGTCAGTTAGGTATTAACGCCGGAGTCCCTCAGGAGTCAGTGCTCTCGGCAACATTGTTCTTGCTGCACATTAATGACCTGCTAACCCGGAACCTTTGGGTATGCAGACGACAGCACTGTTGCTGAGAGATATGTGGGGATAGATACACGGGCTACCAGGCCTCAAATTCGGTCTCTTCGGGAGGCCATGGTTGAGTGCTTGAACCTGTCTTTGGAGGCAGTCTCCGAATGGGGCAATGCCAATCTAGTCAGTTTCAATGCTGCTAAGACCCAGGCGTGTCTTTTTTTCCGCAAAAAAGAGCCAATTCCACCCGGCTCCATCCTTTCGTGGTGAAACCGTGTCGATAATGGACCACCTCGACCTTCTTGGTGTTATGTTGACATCGACCCTCAAATTTGGTCCTTTCATTGAGGCAAAGGCTCAATTGGCTGCAAAAAAGTTGGGGATCCTTGCGAAGGTGAGACGGTACTTCACGCCTGAACAGCTGCTCAACTTGTATAAAGCGCAAGTTCGGTCATGCATGGAGTACTGCTCTCACCTCTGGGACGGATCTGCCAGGTACCAACTAGATGCACTTGAGTCGATTGACAGATGGGCCAAGAGACTTATCGGCAACGATGCGCTGGTCAACTCAAAGCTCCAGAGCCTTGAACACCGACGACGAGTTGCCAGCCTGTCGGTTTTCTATCGGTTACATTTCGGAGAGTGTGCGATGGAACTGCACAATTTGATTCCGTCTAGCCCTTTCCATCATCGGACTACAAGACGTAAGGCAATGTGCCATCAGTACATGGTGGATATCCCACCCATACGCACAAAGCGTTTTGAAAATACTTTCATTGTGCGTACAGCTAAGGAGTGGAATTCCCTACCTGTCTTTGTTTCCTGATAGCTACAACCTAGGGGTCTTCAAGTCAAGAGTGAATAGGTTGCTTCTAGGCAAGCGTGCTTCACCTTCGAC
The DNA here is from genome assembly GCA_948252205.1 of Orthosia incerta. Classification (NCBI taxonomy): domain Eukaryota; kingdom Metazoa; phylum Arthropoda; class Insecta; order Lepidoptera; family Noctuidae; genus Orthosia; species Orthosia incerta. Next base: position 6,954,076 of record OX411757.1, on the reverse strand, counting down.
CACATCATCACTTAACATCAGGCGAGATAGTGGTCAAACGCGACCACTACACATATATAAAAAAAAAAAACGTTCCTGCGCCAACCTCACCGGGTACTTTACTTAAAAGTCCAATATGTATCCTTTAATTAAAATTCTATTTCAAATCGCTTGAACTCAGACCCCAATGACAGCGTTTCCTTCACAACCCTTAAGTGGTATGGCAGTAAAAGGATCCTGTTTACTTGCCGGCTGTTTCAGTGGTTGCTCCTAATATCGCTTGTAAGTAATTGTCGGTGATACACTGACCCCAACACCTGGCCCTCGCGAATAATAAATGAATTGTGACTCTATGTTTTATGGTGGAAGGTTGATCGTGTGTGAGACTTTACGACTTGGATCTTGGATGGGTTGACGAATTCTTTATGTGGTCTGGTGTTCATTGAATAGGGTCAAAGAGGGGTTGAAAACAGGGGTGCCCAAGTTATTGCAGTGAGTTTTACTTTCAGTAAAAAACTTTAAAGAAAATCATCATCCACAGACCGCCTTCGTTCACTGCTGAGAATACCCCTGTCTTTAATCTCTTTTATTGTGCCTATCCCAATGTTCCTATGTCAGCTTCATTGAGGCCTTTCAACCTTTCCATTCCGACATAGTTGCTTAAAATATGTATTATTATCTTTTTTATAATTATATTAGTATTATTTTATACTAGCTGTGCCCGCGGCTTCGCTCCCTACATCTGTCTGCCAATCCTATCCTACTACTTACCTTCCTGCCTACCCTACTTACCTACCTACCATTTTTGTTCTCGGAGAATCTTAACACCGCCATTCAGAAAATGACTTCAAGTGCACAGCGCCATCTATCGAATATCGAGTTCAACTGTATCTGTATTGCGTGTGTTCTGATAATTTTACTTCTAGAACACTTTAAATTCATCTAACTTTTGATAGAGTGAAAGTGAATAAGTAATTCTTCAAGTTACGCACAATTTTTATGTATAAAAGTTATTTACATTGGTTTCGTACATTTCACGTGATGCGTGCACAAATAAACAGATAAACAGACAAAAAATCCAAAAATGCCGGAAATAGGTTCTGTTGGTTATCCTTTAACACCCTGGCTATTTTTTTTTTAAATATTTTCGATGTACAAAAATGACTTTTCTACAGATTTATTATATGTATTATCTTTGAGATTCTCGGGACCCTGGGATCCCGAACCTTACGAAAGAGAAAAGCGAAAGAGAAAGCTTACTAGGGGCCGAAACCAACTCGCAGAGGCCTTGTTAGACATGAAGCTATAAACGTGACATCGACCGACAATATTGTTACAAGATAGGGCAACGCCATCTAGTGACGAGTAGAATAACTAAGTAGTTACTGGTGGCGCCATCTAGTATCGAATAGCGGAACTAATCTCTTCGTGTCGAATGGAATTTTCCGGAATGTTCGAACCGAACATTCTGGAAGTTTCTAGTCACTTCGAGAACAGTGAGTTCGAAAGTCGATTGTTCTGGAAGTTTCTCGAATCATCTAGAACAGTATGGAACGTTCTAGAAACATCTTCGGTGCTATATAAAGAGCGGTCGGGTTCGTCGTGAGTCAGTTTCGATTCGGAAGCGACATAGAGCGATCAGAAAAGGAAAATAGTGCGAAGTAATAGAATTGTTTAAAAGTGTTTTTGTAATAAAGTGTGATTAATTGAAGTCTGCTGTTTAAATAATTTATCCCTGAGCCCCAGCTCGTAACAAATTGGTGTCAGAAGTGCGGGATAAATTATGCCGGTTCTACCAAAGGAAGAAACGGAAGGGGTGCGCACCAGGAGTCAGCGCCAGCAAGATGTAGACCAGAGGCGCTTTGGAGACGCTCCCTCACCGTCATCAGGTGGACATCGAGACTCCACGGCTGCAGCGGAACCCGCTCAATCGTCGGCGTCGCCTGACCTAGCCGCCCTGATGGCATTCATGCAGGAACAGGCTCGCCGTCAGGAGGAGCAGGCTCGCCGTCAGGAGGAGCAGGCTCGCCGTCAGGAGGAGCAAGCTCGCCGCTTGGAAGAGCAGATGCAGCGCGACAAGGAGGAGCAGGCTCGCCGTCAAGAGGAGCAGGCTCGCCGCATAGAAGAGCAGCTGCAGCGCGACAAGGAGGAGCAGGCTCGCCGTCAAGATGAACAGGCTCGCCGTCAGGAGGAGCAGGCTCGCCGTCAGGAGGAGCAGGCACGGCGCTTGGAGGAGCAGTTGCAGCGAGACAAGGAGGAGCAGGCTCGCCGTCAGGAGGAGCAGCTCTTGGTGATAAAGGACCTCCGCGGAGCCATCGGGAAGGAGATGAAAGAGGTAAAAGACCAGGTCCAGCAACATGAGACCCGCATTGTCGAGATGGAAAAGACAATACGTGGGTTCAAGTCTGGAGACGGGACCGTGGCAGCTGCGGTAGTGGCACCTTCGCCTCGTGGTTTTAAAGTGCCACCATTCGATGGCTCTTCGTCATGGTCCGCCTACAAGATTCAGTTTGAGGCCGTGATGAAATCGAATGGGTGGACCAACGAACAGGCATTGACTGCTCTAACTTTGGGCCTCCGCGACCAGGCCTTGTCTGTATTAGAAGCGCTTGGACACGACGTCACCTTTGAGAAGCTTCTAGAAGCATTAGAAGCTAGATATGGCGACGCACACCTGGAACATGTGTTTCGGGCCCAGCTGAAAGACCGATCGCAACGGAGTGGTGAAACTCTTCAGCAGTGGGCTCTTGATGTGGAAAAGCTGGTCCGAAAGGCCTACCAGTCATCACCGGTGCTGATCGACGGGAACCTCGTACAGGCGTTCACGGATGGGATCCGTGACTTGGAGGTTAGAGCTGCCGTAAGGCTAGGGCATTTCAAGAACCTTAAGGACGCCCTAGCCCACGCTTTGGAGGTGGAGGCAGTACGGCGGGACGAACGAAGTCACCGAATCAGGGAGATTGCGACTTCACCCCGGTGCTATGGCTGCGGAGAAAGAGGCCACATCCGATTGAGCTGCCCAAAGCGAAGGCCACCCCACGGCAATAAGCAGCCACCAGCTAAAGAATCGCCAGACGTCCCTGCTGGGCAACAGCAGCAGGGAAACGAATAGAAGCCAGGACTAAGGGGCGGGTGCTGGCTGGTGATGGAAGAGCCCCAAGGATCTCGATCTCACAATCCTGTGACGGGAACAGCCTGATCATCGAGGGCGAAATTAACAGAACACCTTGCAAGCTGACATTGGATACTGGAGCTTCTCGGACGGTTGTCAGTTTCCAATTAGCAAGACGGTTTCTTGGGGACTTCTTCGGGAGCCATGAAGGTGTACATCTGAGAACAGCCACCGGTCAGCACATACCCGTCCGAGGTGAGAAGGAGGTTGACATAAAGTTAGGGAACAAAGTTTATCGCCACAATGTTATCGTGGCCGACATAGTGGACGACTGCATTCTGGGTTTGGACTTCATGCGGAAACATCAGTGTGAGATTGACGTTCATCAAGGAGTGTTGAAGTGTGGCTCAGAGGAAGTCTTCATGGAAGGTGCATCATCGGGAAAGGTGTACTGCGTCAAGAAAGTTATTCTTCGTCCAAGGTCAGAAACAATCCTACCAGTTTGTCTACCAGGAAATTCTGGTCGGGAAAACCGATGTGTACTTATAGAAGGATTAGATAACGATGCTTCATGGAAGATTGCACGCACCTTGGTAAGGGGAACTAGAGTTTCATCCGTACGTGCACTCAACACAAGTGATCAGGACCTAGTGCTCAAGAAAGGCACAATGTTAGGCACTTGTGAAGGAGTGGTTTGGATGCGTAGATGCCACGAAAACCCTACCAACGCCAAAGTTCAAAGTGCAAGATACGACGTGACTTCGCTTTTGAAGGACTCCCAGAATAACTTATCGGAAGAAGAAAAGAACAAGGCTAAGAAGATGTTGAACAAGTTCGCCGACATTTTCTCGACAAATGATGCTGACATAGGGAAGACTGCGTTAGTTCAACACAGAATAAATACAGGAAATGAGGCACCAATCCGCCAGCGACCAAGACGTGTGCCAGTGGCACGGGAACGTGAAGTTGACGCCATGATCAAGGGTATGGTGAAAGATGGCGTGATTGAACCTTCATCCAGTCCATGGTGTTCACCGGTAGTGTTGGTGAAGAAGAAGGACGGCAGCATGCGCTTCTCTGTTGACTATCGCCGACTAAACGACATCACTAAAAAGGACAGTTATCCGTTGCCAAGAATCGACGACACGCTGGATACGCTTACGGGAATGAAGTGGTTTTCTACCTTAGATCTGAAGAGTGGCTACTGGCAGGTCGAGATAGACCCTCGAGATAAAGAAAAGACAGCATTCTCTACAGGAAAAGGATTGTGGCAATTCAACGTCATGCCATTTGGTTTGTGTAATGCTCCTGCCACTTTTGAGAGATTGATGGAGCGGGTGCTTACTGGACTGATTGGAGATTCCTGCCTTGTCTACTTGAATGACATTATCATCGTGGGTAGGAACTTTGAAGATCACCTCCGCAATCTGGAGCAAGTGCTGTCGAAGATACGAGGAGCCAATCTAAAACTAAGCCCAAAGAAGTGCGCTTTGTTCAGGCGGCAAGTGAACTTTTTAGGACACGTGGTTTCCGAAAAAGGTATTCAAACGGAACCGGATAAGCTCGTTGCCGTCATGGATTGGCCAGTTCCAGAGAACAAAACGCAAGTCAGGGCATTTCTCGGTTTGTGCTCCTACTATCGACGGTTTGTGAAGAGCTTTGCTGACATTGCCCGACCTCTTCATAAACTTACTGAAGACAAGATACAGTTCTGCTGGAATGAGAGCTGTGACGTCGCATTTCAGAAGCTGAAAGAACATTTGTGCAATGCTCCCATCCTAGGCTATCCTGACCATGAAAATGAATTCATAGTTGACACAGATGCCAGCAATACTGGAATCGGCGGGGTGTTGTCACAACGAAAAGGAGATCAGGAGGTTGTAATTGCGTACTTCAGCAAAGCCTTATCCAAACCTGAAAGGAACTACTGTGTCACTCGAAGGGAGCTTCTAGCTGTAGTAAAAACATTGCAGCATTTCAATAAATATTTGTTGGGGCGGAAATTTCTCCTGCGGACGGACCACGCTGCACTGAAATGGCTACTGCAATTTAAGAACCCAGAAGGACAGGTAGCAAGATGGATTGAATTACTGCAAGAGTTTGATTTCGTAATTCAACATCGTAGCGGAACGTCGCACGGTAATGCTGATGCTCTCTCGCGAAGACCATGTCCAGACCAATGTAAACATTGTGCGAGACAAGAAGCTAAGCAGGTAGCACTAGTGCGGGTTTTAAGGACGGATCTTAGCGAAGAGTGGAAGGAAACCTTGCAGAGTGCTCAACAGGATGACAGAGACATAAAACCGATCCTTGAATGGAAGAAATCAGGTGCTCCTAGGCCTCACTGGAGTGATGTCGCAGCAACCAGTTCCATCACCAAGAGTTATTGGGCACAATGGGAAAGCTTGGTTATCCAGGATGGAGTTCTGTGCCGGAAATGGGAGAATGCTCGCGGTGACCAATGTCATCTACAAATGGTCGTACCTAAAGTTAAAGTGCCGGAGGTCTTACAGCTCTATCACAATGAAAGTTCAGGGGGTCACATGGGAGTTAAGAGGACTTTAATCAAGATCCGAGAACGATTTTACTGGATCCATTGTCGAGAGGACGTTGAGGAATGGTGCCGCAAATGCACAAATTGTGCGGCTGTGAAAGGACCACTAACTCGAAGCAGAGGGGCACTAAAGGTTTACAATGTTGGTGCACCGTGGGAACGTATAGCATTAGATGTTGCGGGACCATTTCCGGAAAGCCAAAGCGGGAACAAGTACTTCTTGGTCGTCATGGACTACTTCACAAAATGGCCGGAAGTGTTTGCAATCCCTAATCAAGAAGCCGTTACGGTGGCTGATAAGTTAGTTCACGAAGTGTTTTGTCGGTTTGGGGTACCCTTGGAAATCCACAGTGATCAAGGCCGGAACTTTGAGTCAGAAGTGTTCAAGGAGACGTGTCGTGTGATGGGTGCTCACAAAACCAGAACTACTGCTTATCATCCACAATCAGACGGGATGGTTGAACGATTCAACCAGTCACTAGAGAGATATCTTGCAAATGTTGTGGAAAACAGACAGAAGGATTGGGACAAACACATTCAACCATATCTCATGGCATATCGCAGTGCTGTTCATGAAACCACAACAGTAACACCAGCTTTTGCTAATTTCGGCAGAGAACTACGATTACCTGCAGATCTCATCACTGGCATCCCACCTGAGTCTCCACGCAGTATAACTGATTATGCAAACGAACTACGGAACAGGATGAATGATGTATATGAGCACATCAGAGAGACAGGTCAACAGATGTCTGAGAGGATGAAGACTCGCTACGATCGGAAGGCGAACAATAAGGGCTTCAATGAAGGATCACTGGTATGGTTACATAACCCGGTACGCAGCAAAGGAAAATCGCCTAAATTGCAAGCAAAATGGGATGGACCATATCGCGTAGTTACCCAGATTAATGACGTCACCTACCGAATTCAAAAGGGACCCCGAGGTGCATCAAAGGTCGTCGTCTAACGATGCTCGGGACGAGCATGTCTAAGAGGGAGGCAATGTTACAAGATAGGGCAACGCCATCTAGTGACGAGTAGAATAACTAAGTAGTTACTGGTGGCGCCATCTAGTATCGAATAGCGGAACTAATCTCTTCGTGTCGAATGGAATTTTCCGGAATGTTCGAACCGAACATTCTGGAAGTTTCTAGTCACTTCGAGAACAGTGAGTTCGAAAGTCGATTGTTCTGGAAGTTTCTCGAATCATCTAGAACAGTATGGAACGTTCTAGAAACATCTTCGGTGCTATATAAAGAGCGGTCGGGTTCGTCGTGAGTCAGTTTCGATTCGGAAGCGACATAGAGCGATCAGAAAAGGAAAATAGTGCGAAGTAATAGAATTGTTTAAAAGTGTTTTTGTAATAAAGTGTGATTAATTGAAGTCTGCTGTTTAAATAATTTATCCCTGAGCCCCAGCTCGTAACAATATTATCCCTGTATGCACTACGCAAGTGCACCCAAGGACAATCCCTGGCTGGTGTAGGTCTATTGGCGCCTGCATGACCACTGTTGGTCTACATGTATTATTATTATTTAGTTTTTATTTTGTGTTCGATATTTATTTTAATACTTATATGTATGTATTTGACAGTATATTTAATTAAGCTTATGTGAATTGTTTTATGTGTTTATGTTTCCCTTCTACACACAATGTCTCTCTATCTCTTTTTTCATCTTTCCTTTCGCAGATAAATGCTGGCAGAGATTTTATTAGAAATAAGCATCCCCTCTGTATGTCCCTAACTTTTTGGTCCTTCTTCTTGTCTTTGTATGATGTGTGTGTACATAAATTGTTAAATAAAACAAATAACAATGAGGCAACTCCTCAAAAATTTGATTATATTTTGAATGAGTCTAAGTTCACCCATTGCTATGCACAATAGACTTGCGTATCCAGCTGACGAAATTTGAGTGTACGATCTCTACTCTCTCTAGTGCTGAAGGACTACATATCCCCTGAAGGGCTAGGGGCAGGGGACACAGGCCCTACAGACGTGTTACTGTTAACAACTATAATCGTGACAATCTAAGAAGCCCGATGACGTTCCTCATTTTACATGCCGCAATTACTTTGTACGTAAGAAATTGAAAAATAAAAATCATAATCCTAAGTAATTACTATGTTACCCATATACTATAACAACGAGTATCATTTGTAAGTAGTGGCGGCTGGTGGATCATAGAAGTAGTAGAGTACTTTTTGCCGTCTCACTGGGTAACTGTATTAGAATTGCTAAAATTCACAGGAGCCTATGTAAATCGGCAAACCATCTCGCTAGCGACTTCTAATTCGACGCCAACGCCATCTAGTTACGTCGTTGTACAACTTGTAATGTTGGTACTCGACCCGAAGATAAATTTCGTTTTTCAAACCTCGCCCGCTCTCGGTAATCTTCAGTTCGCTGGGACGGCGCACGAGAGTGGTCATATTTTGCCGTACATTTTCTATTGAACTATCTCTGTCTCACGCGCCAGGCGTTTTCGCTTGTTTCTCATAGAATTGTATGAACTCTCGCTGTGCGCTTTAGCCTACCGCACGGGGAATATTTTTTACAGCAATATACGTCTTATTACTTTAGCAAAGAGCTTATATTTGTTCGTCATAATTTCGTGAATATTGAATAGATCGTTAGTCAGGTATTATTAAACATTTTTTTTTTTCTAAACCAAAATCTGGCAGTTCAGCGCACGAGTAAACTTAAAGTACAGCCGCCCCTGTTTGTAAGCATCAAGTTTAATTATTATTTTACAATGCATGTCCTCGAAAAGAGCGTTTTCCAAGCAGCCAAACTGTGCGGAAAGTGTCACTTTTTTTTACTAGTGCTTTTTACTTTCCTGTACTTTTTTAATTTTTAACTCCAACGTCAGCCCGCCGCATAGAGTTTTTATTATTTGAGAAAAGTTTTAAAATTAGTTAAGTACAGATTATCATTCATATAAAAAGTAAAACAAAACTAATACGTCATTTAAGGCGTTTTTAATTACTCTAGATTTAGATTTTGATCAATAAATTAATTTTAATTATTCATTAAATATGTTTGGCAGAATTAATATTTTGCTCGTGCCTTTTTGCGTTATGACGTGACAGCTATTGCACATGCGCAGTAGAACTATGAACTATTAGTTAATCTGTGGATATGCTGAGCGCCCTTGAATAAGCGCCATTTTATAAATTTCTTGCTTGGTTCAGATATATTTTTTTTATTTCCTCGCACAATGCATAGTAAAATGTTGTATGATACACGTGCGTAAGATGATTTCCGACTCGTGTCGATTTATCCACTCACTCGCTTCGCTCGCTCGTGAATAAAAATGCCACTCATCGGAAATCACCTACTTCCTGCACTTGTAGCATAAATAACTATAGTATTTTTATAGCTGTCAAATCCGACTTCTAAAATTTTCACGACTATAACTAGCAACTAAGAGGTTTACATAAAGTCTTGCGACATTTTCATGGACGCTGACCGTATTATGGGTATGACATATAATTATTTTTCGCATATCGTAATGTTACATCATGCATGGTGACCATTGCTTTTAATGATGTTATTTTACAAACAAAAAACACCGATAAGGTAAACTGCTCGTCATTCTGTGCCAACAAAAGACAACATCTAAACTTATGTAAAGAAGGGGTAAGATTGTAAATAGAATACAATCTATAAAAAAAAAAAAAACGATTAATGCACTTATCCCATCGCCGACGAGTAAGCGATTAGCTATCGACTATTTTCTCGCTGAAGAAACGTGCAAAAGATAGAAGATCCCGTGCCAATAAAAGAGATAAATATATAGTAATAGTTGGTCACTGGCTGTTCACACTGCTGGCGAGAACTCTCTCACCACTAGTTTGTCGCAGCGACAAGAGCTATCAAAGTTATACTCGCTCAGCGATGATCGCTGGCTCGCTTGGCGGTCAGAACTCACGCCGAGAGACCAACCAGCAGTCATTCAAGCTATTACGACCTCCATTCTGCAAAACTGTATCGGGATCCAACTCCCCCATTCCCAGACTTTGTAGGCTTCTTAATAATTACGATGAATCATTAGATATTTATTCCACAACACTTCAAAAATTCAAGCGTCAAGTCCATCAAAAGTAATTGCCATATTATATTTTTTTCTTGTCATCTTTGTATTGTACCTATTGTGTTTCTAAAACTACCCACTAGTTGTTGTATGTGTTATTTCCGCACTATTATTGTACAGATGTTATAATTTTGTTTTCTTCCAACTATGCTTTAATTGCATCACAATCACACTAAAAACTCAGTACAAAGCGAGTCTTTAATGCTCTAGAGCAATAAAAATGTATGAAATTTCATTATTGCACTGTTTTTTTTTAATCTCACCAAAAGTTGCCAATCTCAATGGATTAGCTCTATTCAGCCAGCCGATATCAATACTTTTTTTTTACGTACGTATTATTCATTTCTATCCTACTTGTTCCAAATTTAAAAAATGATTGCTGCTAACTCTGATTTCAAAATGAAAGAAATTTAAAAAAGTGATTTATCTACTATTCCTATAGGTAATAGTTGAAAGAAAAGCAGATTATGCACCTCGCCTTAAGTAATTTATATTGCCCTCGTGCCTGTTAGATTAGAGCCCTCGCTAGCGCTCGGGCTCTAAATCAGGCACTCGGTGCAATAATAAATTACTTTGTGCTCGATGCAATAATCTACTATTTTGCATGCTGTGTCTATCGCATCATATTGGCTTGTATCATATTGCTTGTATTATTAGATTTGGCCTACCTACAGTGCGACCGCTCCAAGCAAGTGGTGCGAGTAACCCGTCGCACAAGAACACTCGCTTATAGCCGAGCGACAAAACTATCGGAAATACACACTCTTCTCGCTGCTTGCCTACTCGTCTGTAGTTTCTAGGTCTTCTCGCTGATCTTCGGTGGTGAGACGAGTGCCTAAGATAATTCAGTTAATGAAGAAAGTTACATTATCGATCAGTGCCATTGGCTTAAAACTGCGGATAATGTGGGGTTCGTGTAGCTTAAGTTACGGTAGCGATACCGCTAGGAAAATGAGAATCGAAAAGAGAAATAAAAGAAAATGTTACATGACTTCAAATATTTAATAAAATTTCATTAATATTTGTAGTGGGGACGGTTGCTGACATAGGTGTCGATGGCGGGGATCTCGTGCACGTGAGTGTAGATCCTTTGCAGCATCGGGTACTGCTTCTCCAGGATCTTGGTACCCCACATGCCTTCAACCGACTCGATGATGCCCACGAAGTAAAGATCAGCCCAGGTTATTTTCTGGAAGGAAGGATTTTTTGATTTTTGCATTATTATTAAGAATTTTCATCGATATTGCAGACCGTTTTAATCATTTTAGGAAGTTCTGGTGGGCAACAAAATGTTGCAGTATTTAGTTTTGGTTTAGGTATCTACTAAAGCATAAGATTTTTTACTAGTTTATGAGACTTCTTTCTTTATTTATGATGGGTATGCTCTTGACTCTAGTCTAGGTCATAGGTGACAGAGACAGAGTCGACGATGGAGTGAGCTTACCCAGAAGAAACCTATTCACTCTAACTTTGAAGAGATTCGGGTTGAATGCGTTCGGAAACACAGACGCAGGTAGTGAGTTCCATCTTTTCGCTGTGCGCATTATGAAGGATGTTTGGAAGCGCTTGGTGAGAATTGGTGGCATGGCAACAAGGTATGGATTTGGACTAGTTTATGCTCTTATTATTTTCTAAGAATCATAAATAATTAATAGGGCAGCTTCATTACATAATTTACGATAATACTAATAGCAACAACAGATATGTTAGTGGAACAAAAGTCATTAAAGACCTCAAATAGGTTATAGGTACTAACCTGGCCACCGAAATAGCTTCCCTTCTTCTGTACGATCTCTTCGAAGTCACGAAGATACCTGGGGCACCAGAGCTCCTCCAGTTCCTTCAACAAGTATGCCTTCCTTTCCTTGTTCTCCTCGTGGTACCAGTCGTGGACCTCTGCAAAATATAATATAAAATCATTTTAGATCCAACCGCAACGTAAGTAACGCCTGTGTCTTCTGGTACGTGTTAAGGTGGATGCTCCGATCGACCGTCCATACAATGTTTGTAGGGATTATACGCTAAAAATAGACACTCTTTGTTTAAAACGAATCATTTTATCACTTTTCTACAGTCAAATGTGCTCGCATCCAACCTTTTTAGGAAATAACTTACACTTATTACTGAAAAAAAACAATCGTGAAATTCAGACAAAATTTGACACTTCTTTAAATGTGTGGGTTCAGGTAACAGTTATGTTTGGTGAAAAATTAAAATCAGTACTGTGTTTGTTGGTGTTTGTGGTTCACATGCTGTATAAAGCAAAAGGTAAATACACATTGTCGAGCATACATAAGAGCTCTGAACTAATGAGAATGAGAAAACTAATGAGAATTAACAGACTCTATAACACTTCTCAATCTGGGAATTGAATTGTGAAATTTTCCCAAATTAAACCAATACCTTAAAATATGCAATATGCATTGGTTGTTAGTTAAAATTTTGCCTTGGTTTGGCCAGTTGCAGTTACATACAGTAAATAATAGTGAATATTATCTCACTTGATCCAAAATCGAAGACTGTAAACGCAATAGCATCAAGCTCAGCTGCTTCCAGGTCATCAGCAGGAACTAAGCCGACCAGCTTTCCAAGGTAGCGACTGATGGCCACAGACTGGTAGAGGACCTTCTTGTCTACCTCTAAAACAGGCAGCTTGCCGAATGGTACAGCTGGAAAAAGAGGGCAAATATTTTACTCTGTGATATTTAAGTGTGATCCGTCGGATGCGAATCCCACAGATAACAGGCAGGGTCGATGTGGCAACGCTTGGGGAGGCCTATGACCAGCAGTGGACGTCTGACGTGACTCAGTTATGCTTATCCAACAATGAATATATTTGTAACTAGCTGTTCCCCGCGGCTTCGCTCCCGTGGACCACCCCACAGGACCCGTTTTCAGGATTACAAAATAACCTATTATATGTCACTCGAGAAAAATGTAGCTTTCTATTGGTGAAAGAATTGTTTAAATCCTTCCAGGAGCCTATTCGGTACAAACAAACAAAAAAATCTTTCCAATTTATAATATTATTATTATATAGACAAGTCTTGCGCGTTCATATTTGTCTACGTAGAGCCCGATAAAATTGAGATAAATTATAAAATTAATGAAGGATGACAAAAAAAATATTTATTTCACGATCTAGCGATTGCGTGACTACAATTATGCAGGACCCATGACCTTAAATAAAAACAATGAAGATAAAAACAAATTAAGACGGGTTACAATCTTAATTTGGCATCTTATTATCGTGTAAGAGTCAATGCTGTCAATCAGAAAATATAAATAACTCTTTTTTTTTTTTTCTATGTGGCGTCTCGTATTTCGGTCAAAGTGACTGACAACTACTTAACCGGGCTTCCCTGTGGAGACTTAGCTATATAGCCTCCAGCCAGGCACAAATTTCTAATCCTAAGCGACAACGCTGAGGGCTACCTCGAACAAAGGTCGAACCTCGGCTCAGGGCGTCGCTGGGGGGACAACTATAGCTGGATCTTAATAAAGTGATTCTACCATCCGTTCGGCATAAGCCTACGTGGAGAAGAACGGACAAGAAACTCCAATTAACTAACTAGAATTTAACTACGGCACAGCATTGCGCGGGCTGGCTTGTATATCTTGGCGGGGACGTCGCGACGGGCCTCGGCGGCGAGGACGGATCGAAGGCGGTCTGGATAATCAACATGCTTCAAAAACTGTTTTTATAGTTATCTAACAATGGAAATTATCATCTTATCACTATTCAATTATCATCATCATTAGCCTTATAATGTTCCCATTGCTGGGACACAGGCATCCTCTCTGTGAGAGAGGTATTGGGCCACCACGCGGGTCCAGTGTGGGTTGGTGAATGTCATGTGTCTTCGATGTTTTGGTTCTAGGACATGCCGGTTTCCTCACGATGTTTTCCTTCACCGTTTTGAGAGCAGTGGCGATGAAATAATTTACTCAAAGTAAAGCGCCTGCCTGGGTTTGAACTCACAAATACGTAAGTCGGGGCCGTTACCCCTGGGCCACCACTACACCTATGCAATTATATAGATTTCCTAGGAATTGTATACAATTCCTGGTTTTCACAAATTGCCTATATATTATTATGTTGATTAAACCCTGCTGCTGGTTTGTTTTTTTACATTTCTTATTCCTTCTTTTAGTCTTCTTGAAAGGTTGAATAGCTTTCGACTTACTGGCACGCCGAGCCAATAGACATTCGATGCATAGAACTATCGTTGCAATGGATTTTCGGCGAAACGGACGCTAGATCCGATGACTTCGGGGAATCAGCCATCGGGGATATGACATTCGGAAACAAGCATTAAACCCCTCAGAAGTACTATCATCCTACAAACTAAGTAGTATGATAATATAGTTATGTGGCGAGTGGCATGTTTGAATTGGCATAGGTTTATATATTTACCTATACATTGGTTTGATAAGTAAAGTCAGAGAAATTAATTGGTTGCCACTTTTGATAACTGTCCCCAGTGAATAGTCAATATCTATCTGTGACATTGACAAATAGACCTTTGCGTTTCATGACGTGACAAGTGACAGTCGACTTTAAATAGACAAATACTTATTTTCCCAGACTATATAGAACATTTATAATTGCCTGATTGTATTATTACTTTCGAGATGAAAAAAATTTTGAGATGAATACAACTAAAACCAAAATAAAGACAAATAGCCGAAAATTGCCAATTACAGCCGGTAGAAAAGAAATAGAATATGTCAACAACAACATATATCTGGGCAAACAACTATCATTTAGCAAACAAATTAATGAAGAAGAAGTTGATAGAAGAGCTAATATAACGTGGAAAAGTACTGGACACTTAAAGAAATATTAAAAGGAGATTACCCTATTAAGCATGAAAAAAGTAGTATTTGATACCTGTCTTTTACCTTGTCTATTGTATGGTTGCCAAAGATGGGTCTATACCAATAGAACTAAAAATAGAATCCATTTAACTCAAAGGGCTATGGAGAGAAGTATGCTGAAAATAAGAACAATACATAAAATATAAAGTGAAGAAATAAGAAGAAAATCTAAGCTAACTGATGCACTCGCACAAGCCTTGAGGCTAAAGTGGCAGTGGGCCGGCCACATATCGCGCTATACCGATGGCAGATGGACTATACAGACTACGACATGGAAAGGGCCAGCAGGCAAGAGGAAGGTGGGCAGGCCTAATAGACGGTGGGCTGATGACATATCCGAGAGAACAGGAAAAGACTGGTTGATCCTGGGCCAAGAGAGAGAGTAGACCTTCACCCAAATGGGGATCCATATCCCAAATCCAAATACTAACAATTAGTAAATAAGTAAATTACTAATAAACATTAACATCATTTAAAATGTACAAAAATAGGATATGGAAATAAAAGGTTTTTTATTTTATTTTATTAGTATTGATTTCGCCTGCGTGAAAATCCCAGGGGAACATACTCCCGGGATAAAAAGTATCCAAGAACCATGGTCTAACCGTATGCCAAGTTTCATCCAAATCCGTTCCGTCAAGACGTAAAAAGGTAACAAACAAACAAACAGAAATAGACTGATAAGCACATTACCCTCCTTCGGCAGTCGGTTAAAAACAGTCAGAGGCACTTTTCACATTTATTTACCTTCCTCACCATGTCGGTGCGTTTTCGTTTCTGTACTGAATCTGTACTTAAGCGCTTGGTAAAGAGTCTGTGCCGAAACGACTCTGGCGCCTTCCTTATGAATCGTTTCGGTACAGATTCTTTACCGATCGCGTGATTCTTTACAGATTCAGTACAGAAATAAAACAAAGCGACCCCGTGGAGAAGGCACCTAATAATAATATACATGTCTGCTGGGATTGAGGCACCAATGAATGCTGCCGATGGAGGGTAATGTGTTTATCAGTCTATGTATGTATGTATGTTTGTTCCCATGTAGCGTTCTAGAGACCAAACGCGTTGGCCGATTTTGATGATTCTTAAGTCAATCGATTCGTCTTAACCCTGCAAGTGTGTGCAGTCGGAGGATATATCTGGTTTTGGTGAGCCAGCTCGCGAATATGTATCCTCCGACTGCACAGCATGATTTTTTTCTTGTTTACGTCTTTTTAGTTCGCTTTTGAAGCAGACGGGTTTTAATGATTTTTTTAATTACCTTTTTGAAAATGATTACTTTTTAAAACAAGCTTTTTTCGTATATTCTCAGCAAACACTTTCGTTTGACACTCATATCATGGCAGTGCACAAAAAATAACTATTGCCATCTTGGGTCGTCCGCCATATTGTATTTAGAATGACGTCACTTAGCTAACCATGCATTGTCATCCAAACTAGACGTGTTTGCAAAATTTCATCTTAATCGGTGGAGGATAACTGCTTTTAAATTCAGTACAAGATTGAAAACCCGAACACACTTACATACATACATACAAACACTGCAAGTTAAATAAAAGCTTGTAGAAAACTTACATTTCTGCACATCAGGCCAGTTAGCGTCCTGGTTGATCACCACATTCTTGTAGCTGATACCACCATAGGCAAACAAGTACCTGATGGGCTCAGCGACTCCCATAAAATCGAAGAATTTCAGCTGGTATACCGGTGCCATTTTGTTGTTAGCTTTGTAGGACCACAAACACTAATATTGAGAAAGAGATTTGGCCCGTTTATATACTTTCTTTTTTATCAATTTAACCTTTGAAGTCTTAAATGTTGGATTAACCTTAGTAAATGTGAAATTTTTGAGATAAATTGCTACTTTGTTTACAATTTGTCACCTTTTTCGTGGATTAAATAAAGGGCATATCATTTACAGTTAGTACTGTCGGTAAAAGAGATAGGTGTACATAAACATATTTATTTCTAGTTTATAGTTTTATCGTGTAATAAGTTTTATTTACAACTTATATTAAATTTGGCGGCAGTAAAAGTATCCTAACCGCGAATTTGTGAACAAACTAAAAAGGGATTATTATTGAAATGAGAATATAGTTGGTTTAATTGAATAATTTCACATGAGCTTAGAAAATATTAATTTAGAAATCAGAAACCCGACAGATTTTTTTTTTACAGTTTTTTAGATCGCTTCTTAAGCAGTCGGGTTTTTGTTTTTTTTTTTTTTTTTTTTTTTTTTTTTTTTTTTTTTTTTTTAAATTTTTATCGTGCGATCGGCCTACCAGGCCATTAACAGATGGGCTGTGTGTATGGTTGTCGAGTGAGGTTCGTCCTCCCATCGGAAGAAACCACCTCTTCAGTAATTACTTGTTCTATTTAACAATATCCCATATATACTGGCGCTTGAGCCTTCTGTTGTGCAGTGGTACACTTAGAGCGGTGGCTAAGCTGTTGGTATGTGATTCTATACGGTCCTTGTATCTACTTGTCTTGAGCTCAATTTCTTCCTTCACAGTGTAAACTTGTAAATGCTCGTGTAGTTCACTGGTTTTAAGAAACCAAGGAGCTTCTGATACATTTCTTAGGACTTTGTTTTGAAATCTTTGCAATATTTCAACATTGCAATTTTTTGCTGAGCCCCACAGTTCTATACCGTATGTCCAGACGGGTACTAATACTGTTTTATAGATAAGGAGTTTGTTTTCCAGAGACACGTATGAATTCCTTCCTAGCAGCCAATTAAGCTTTCTGAGTAGAATGTCCAACTCATCACGCTTCTTTTTTATGTGTACTCTCCACGTCTGTTTCCTGTCTAGGTGCATGCCAAGATATTTCGCTGTTTCCTGGTGAGGCAACACTTCGTTGCCAAGTTTAACAGGGGGGCAGTTTTCCTTTCGTAGAGTGAATGTCACATGCATTGATTTATTGGCACTCGCCTTAATACGCCACTTCCCCATCCATGCATCTACTTTGTCAAGGTGTTCCTGTAGTATAGCAGAAGCCACATGAGGATCCTTATCACTGGAAAGGGCGGCAGTGTCATCTGCATAGGTTGCGGATACAACATGTTCAGACGTGGGTATGTCTGCAGTGTAAATCAGATATAAAGTTGGGCCCAGGACCGAGCCCTGAGGTACACCTGCTGTTATATTGTAGCATTTTGAGTAGTCGTCGTTTACTCTTACTCGAAACAATCTATCCTCCAAGTAAGATTTCAGAAGGGAGTATAAATTGTGAGGTAGCTGACTCTTCATCTTAAATAATAGTCCCTGATGCCAAACCTTATCAAAAGCCTGCTGTACGTCCAGAAAGGCAGCAGAACAGTATTGCTTCTTTTCCAATGCTACTCTAATCGAGTTAACCACTCTGTGTACTTGTTCCACAGTTGAGTGGCCGGCTCTGAACCCAAACTGATGCGGTGGTATTATGTTATTATCCTCTAAAATTTGCTTTAATCGCCGTGAAACAAGCCTTTCAAATAATTTTGAGATTATAGGCAGTAGACTTATGGGCCTATAAGACGCTACTTGGTGTGGAGGCTTTCCCGCTTTTGGAATCATGGTAATTTCGGATATCTTCCACACTTTTGGGTAATATCCTGTTCTTAAGACACCATTAAATAGCTGAGAAATGAAGACAATGGCCTTTTTCGGCAACTGTCGCAATATCTCTGCTGTCAACAAGCAAAATCCAGGCGCTTTCTTAAGCTTCAAATTTCTTATCTCCCTTTGAACTTCTCGAGGTGAGCAGCTTGGCAATGGGAGACTGAGTTGTAGGTCTGTTTGCAAATAGTCCTCGATATCTTTATCGGTACCTGTGTTATCGCGATAAGGACTGAAAACTTCAGCTAGAAATGAAGCAAAAGCCTCGGCACGATCTTTGTCATTTTTAGCCCATGTGTTGTCTTGTAACTTAATAGGATTTTTGGCCAGTTGGGGTGCTGTTTTACTATTTTTTACAGTTTTCCACAGTGAGTATTCGTTCTTAGCTGAAGCATGCAAGTTCTCAAGCCTATTCTTCATTGTCTCATTTTCAATTTCCTTAAGGTACTGTTTTAATTCACCAGCCGCCTTATTGAAAGCTCTTTTGTCCGACGAATGCCGGCTACTATGCCAAACTCGTCTTAGCCTTCTTTTTTCCAGAACCATCATTTTAATCTCTTTAGGGACATTTTTGGTACCTGATTGGCG
Source organism: Orthosia incerta (assembly GCA_948252205.1). Taxonomy (NCBI): domain Eukaryota; kingdom Metazoa; phylum Arthropoda; class Insecta; order Lepidoptera; family Noctuidae; genus Orthosia; species Orthosia incerta. Next base: position 6,935,266 of record OX411757.1, on the reverse strand, counting down.
ATGTGTGTCTGGCGTACATTTCCATGATGCAGTTTGTATTAACTGAGTAATATACACAGCAGCTTCCTCAATATCATCATTTGTTTTCAGAGGCACTTTTAAATTTACGTTGGACTCGATATAGTCTCTGAATGCCTCCCAGTCTGTATTATTATTGCAGAGATAGTATCTTGTCGGTCTCTCAATTATATTTGTGCTTATGGTAGCTATCACTGGGGTATGGTCTGAGCTACTATCTTGGCAACTTTCTACACCCAGATATAAGTTGGGAAGTCCCTTGTATGCAAAGAAGTCCAACAGGTCAGGTAATTTGTTTGGATCAGTCGGCCAGTATGTAGGTTCTCCTGTGCTCAGGGTATATATGTTATTACCATTTAGACTCTTCTGCAATTCTCTTCCTCTGGGTAGAGTTAGTCGCGAACCCCAACTAGTGTGCTTAGCGTTCCAGTCTCCTCCACACAAGAATCTTTGTCCCAGGGTTCCAAAGTAGTCAAAAAATCTTTCCGCTTTTGTTGCATGCCTAGGTGGGCAGTATACCGCTGATAGGACAAGTGAACCTTGCCCGTCGTGCACAATTATAGAGGTTGCTTGTAGTTGCTCAGTTTTATATCCCTGAAGAACTTCATGCTTAATGTGTTTCCTTACAATGATTGCGGTCCCTGCGTGCGCTGTTCCGTCTGGATGTTGTGTAAAGTATGTACAATAGTCCCTAATCGAAAACATATGACTTGAGGTTAGGTGAGCTTCAGATATAAGCAGCACGTCAATTTTCTCAAGATCAAGGAGTATTTCCACGTCATGTTTGTGCTTTATAAGTCCATTAATGTTCCACGTTGCCACTCTGTATGCACACATTTTACCGAACTAACTTGCTGATAACTGTTGTAAGAAGAGACATCATTGATGACATTTGATCAAGGAGTTTGTCTAGCTTTTCAGCTTGTTGTGTGAGTAGAATTTCAAGTTTGGAGTCTGTTGTATAACTGTGATTTTTGGTGACTTCTGCGTAGGTTGGGTTCTCCCTATGATCGCTGTGTAATTTTCTTTGCGTATGTTTAGGTGTCTGTTTTGGCTCTACCGGATTAACTTTTGCAGTTTCGTAGGTAGTTTTTGTTGATGGCGGTACCTTTTGTAACCCATTTCCTAATTTTCTATGCATAATCTCTCGGTAAACTTCGCAGCCTTTATAGTTAGCAGGATGAGCACCCTCACATAGAGCACACTTTGCTGGTGTGTTTCGGTCTTTCTTCGGACATTCCGAGGTTTTGTGTGCCTGTGCGCATTTGACACAACGATATGGGCGCATGCAATAGTTTTTCGAGTGCCCATATTGTTGGCATCTTTGACATTGTGGAATTGAGTATTTCTTCTTAGGCTCTTCAATTAAAACTTTTTGGTGGTGTATAGATGTTATGGCTTTGACTGCATTGTTATTGGGACCGGATATAAGATTTACGAAAAATGTTGATGTAGGTTTCTTTTCGGGTCCAGTTTTTATGTTAATGATTTCCCCTTGTACCTTGTTGTCGGTGTTTTCGATTTCTTCTATAATTGCACTATGGGGTGTTGTGTGGTGCAGATTCTTTATGACAAACCTATAGCATCTTTGGTCTTTTCTATTAAATGTGTGACCTATGAGACCCTTTTCACGGACTATTCCAATGATTTTCTTGTATGATTCTATATTTGAGCTGGTAATTCTGAGTTGATTTTTATTTACAATTTTAAAGAGGTATTCACCTTCGTCAACAACTGTATTTATAAGTTCTGACAGTTTGTTGACATCATCAACCCCATACAAGATTATGGGTGGGGGTTTAGGTACTCGTTTTTGTTTAGGTTGTTCTTCAGCATCTATAGAGTCAATCTGTAGTCCGCTATATCGATTGGAGGTTACAACTTCAGGTGAGGGCGATTGTGAGAGTTTCTTCCTCTTGTAGCTCCTTGCTGTTGGAACTCTTTGCCACTCAGGTGGTTGAGGTGTGTCTAGAACTTTAGCAGAAGTAGCTGTCTTCGAAATCACAGAATGTTGTTGGTCTCTTGGTAACAAAACTACATTTTTGTCCTCAAGCTGTCTGGTGTTCGCTGGGTCTTGCATTTCTTTGCTTGATGTGCTACCTAGGGAGTTGCATCTAGGTCGAGATAAGAACAAGCCAGGGTGGAAAGCTTGCTGCACATATTTCTTGCTGCCAGTAACATTCACTACCATGGAAGCCTGGTCGCCTACTTCCATGGAGTCTTCGGTAACCAATTTCTCACCCACCGGCCCGGATACCGGAGGGCGCCGGGTGTTAGCCGGATCGCATGACAAAAACTCACTATCTTTATTCAACATTTTCATAAAAGGGGGGGTCGGGAAATAATCTCATAGCACTCTCCCAAGGCACTATGGCCACTATTTTAGAAGGTATTTGGATCTTCAAGGCCAGTGGACACCAATTAATTAACGGGTTATTTAACCGCCGCCCGTGGCTCGGCGTTATTGCTCGTTTTGCACCACCCGGGGGATACGTGTAGGGTGGGCCTAGGAAAAGGTGGTAAATCCTACGGACGCGAGCAACTCCATCCCCCAAGCAACTCCATTTGATTTTTAAATTATCTTTTTTTATTTACAATTTTTTAGTTAGGTATATATTTTTTTCGAATTGCTTTTAAATATATGTGGTAAACATTTTTGTAATCACCTCTTAAAACCCTTAATTTTGGGTTTGGAATAGAAAAAAATAATTGGGAACCGCACAATAGTGCGCCTAAAATTCACCACGTTTTTTTTTCTTTACTCCTTTCTATGAAAACTTGGGCGGTCAAAATGTATCTAACGATGTCTTAATTATGTATTTCTGTTTAGTGATTAGAAAGATATGAGGTTATAAAGAATATTACATACATACAAACATACAAGATATGCGCGAAAAACATATTAATAATCCTTTCTTTGCAGTCGGTTAATAAAAGGTGTATTCCCATTCTCGTAAAATAATACTTGGGAATAAATAGCTTTGATTGGTTCTCAAATTCAAGTTTTGGGCTGCATTTGAAGTACTGAGTGTGTTTTATATAAAAAAGTCAATTTGTTTATAAAAATATGTGTGTAATGTAGTACACTCAAAATATTATCCAGAAGCGGTTGCAAGTAAGTTGCCTGCTTTCTTATCCTTTTATTTGACTGTACTAGCTAGCCACGTAGAAATTGTTGCTAGGTAAAAGTGAGTTACTCTGTTATCAATAAAATTATCATCCATGTATTTTTTCGTTACAATGTTGACTGTTGCAAATAAGAAATGCAGTATATTTTATCATTTTTCAGTTAATTAAAAGTTTGGTATTTTCCAGTTGATCTTTATAAATATTTAAGATTAAAATAATACCAGTCAGTTACTATGCTAAAACAGCGGCGATTTCAAACTTAGGTTAACTATTATCTATTTGGTCTCACACGGGGTTTTTGTTTTTTATTTTTTATTACAGTTTTCGTTTGTGTTGTTACTTACTTCACTTTCTTTCTTTCTATTTATCAATATCCATGATTCCTCACGATGTTTTCCTTTACTGAGGTAGACATCAGTCTAGCCTTTTCCCAACTATTTTGTGGTCAATTTCCAGTCTTACCGGATTCAGCTGAGTACTAGTGTTTTACATGGAGCTACCCGTAACAACTGTCAAAGATCTTTAAATAACAGCCGGGACAAAAGGCTTAACGTACTTGCCGAGGCACGGAGGAAACTCGGTATGTTGAAATGGTCACCCATCCACGGACCGACCTCGTCAAGCGTTGCTTAACCTTGATGATCGACCAGTGCGGCTGATTATTCAGCCATGATTTTCTAAACTTGGAAAGTACATAGTAAATTGAAAAACTCACACGATAATTATCGATAACTTGCCTCCTCTACTAAATACCTCTACTAATGCAGGTTTATCTAACAAAATTATAAACAAACAAGCCTTGTGCCCGATGGGATTTTCCATCGGCAAAAATGACGAACGTTCATCGTCTAACCCTTTTAGATATTTTTTTTTCAAAAACCTTCCTTATATTTGTTATTTATACATAAGATACTCTGGAGCAAACATGCTTCTAGACGCAGTTGTGTAAGATGTGCGTGGATGGCGTTTGTTGATGAATGAAGTATACGATTTTGTCATCATCATCTGCCTAGCCTTTAACCAACTATATTGGGGTCGGCTTCCGTCTTACCGGATTCAACTAAGTACCAGTGTTTTACATGGAGCGACTGCCTATCTGACCTCCACAACCCAGTAACTGGGTAACACGGTACGTATATATATGTATAGTAGTAGTATACGATTTTGTATCACACTAATAATTATTAAGGCGAAAGCTTGTGAGTGTGTTTGTATGTTTGTTACTTCTTCACGTTCAGACGGCTGGACGGATCTGGATGAAATTTGGCACAGACATAGAATAGTCAGGAATAGCACTTAAGATACTTTTATCCCGGGAATATGTTTTCTCGGAATAATTTTCGACTTTCACGCGGGCGAAGTCACTGGCAGAAGCTAGTTCAGTAAATAATAACACAACACTGCCGCGTTGGTCGAGTGATCGCAAGCCCTTCTGCTTACCATGAGGTCCTGGGTTCGATTCCCGGAAAAGTGCTATTGCAATTTCTCAGTAGCAGCTCGGTGTTTAGAATTGTGTCCAGTTGATGGTAGGGTAAAAGCAGGATAGTTGCTCCATGGGTATAGTTACCCCAGGGGTATAGCTGCTCCAGGGGTATAGTTACCCTGATCGTAATTACTCTAGTTTCACGGATGAATTGCATGCTATTCACCTTTCCATATTTGCCTTTCGGTGTGGGCACGCTCGGCGCAATCATTTTTAAACCTTGTTTGTACTTTTTTTACTATTCTTCTCTGTTACTTTGTGATTGTTGTTGTTGTGTTGTGTCTATGTCGAATAAATGTTTTCTATTCTATTCTATTTTAATAATATATCGAAAAATTCATAAACTACCACTAAATTAGGTATCTCATGGCTCTGTGCGATTGCATAGGAAGGCAAAATGCGATCAAAGTTTTTGCGGGATAGATGTCCTCTTTCTCGGTAGGCATCTATCTTAAACGTTATTTACATGGATAAGGTAACTATTCCCTATGTGGGATAGATGTCCCAAAATATAGATCCGCAAGAATCGCTAATACTCTGTAAATGTTAAAGATAATGTTTTTATTTTTCATAAATTAGTAGATAAAAAAACAAATTAAGTATTTTGTACTGAGAGATATAGAGTGATTTCAAAAAGTGTGGCAACTACCCGGCTTTTAGCCTATAAGTTCACTGCTGCTTAATCTTTCAGGGCGTGCAGGCGTGATATTATATTATATAAATAAAAACACTAACATAACCTAATTGTCCCATAATAGTAGTACTAGAGTCTTCAGATACCTACTAAGTAATAATAGACATTTTATCATTACTCATGCAGTTCCTAAGCTTCAAGGATGTCCAGAATAGAACATGAAGAGAGGCGACATTGACCCCACACTTTGGGAGAATCAGTCACAAAATCAGCCCAAGTGGAGACATCGGGTGCAGGCCTTTGAGGACAGAAGGAGGTTGGAATTGGACCAGAAATGCGACGACCTCAAAGCTAGACCACCAATCGCAATTTCTAACGACTTCAACGGTTTTCTGACGTGTCCGCTTTGTGCTCGGAATTTTCGGCCAAGGTTGGATATGCAAGTAGCATGAGAGCACATAACAGAGCAGCAAATCGGACCTCTCAACCACATTGAGTAGCCAATAATTGCGGTTGCTGTGGCCGAAACCAGCTAGATGGCATCATCATTCATGCAAACTGCATACCTACCTACAGACTATCAAACTGTTCAAGTATAGGATACTTAATTATTTACCGCATTTGTGCCTTATAAGTAGCATTAAAATATGCTTGTACGTGATCAAATTACAAACGAAAAACTCCTATGTACCAGAATGTTTCTGGTACACATTATGTGTAATGTATATAGGTAAGCTTAGCAGGTCTGTCTGGCTATCAAGGTCATTTCAATTGTCTATAACAGTCGGCTAAAAACAGATGTTATAATGTTAACCTGATCCGTTATTCCGTTCGTAGATACAATGACTCACTGGTTCAGACTGAATATAAAACTACAATGCAATATTATTGTAACACGATATATAATATTTATAATTCAATTAAGTCCGGTGGCAGCAGAGGATGCAAAAAAAACCGATTTATTTTATAAGAATTTAATTAATATAGAATTACAATTATATTTTAAAACTTAACCAAAAAGATAGGTATCATTCGGTTGACGATTGACCAAAGAATATCCACATGGATTACGGAATCGAGTCGCTAGCGTCCGGTGTCGTCTTCATGGCGACACGAGGCACGTGTGCAGCGTCAGCTTCTAGGTATTGCGCAGTGTTGTTGCTGTGGGAAATCAGGGCGATGCATACTATAGCGATTTGCCTCGGCTATGCTTGCGTAACACCTCCCCCCGAAGAACAGCGACTATTGAAGACCTTGGTCGTAAATTGCGCTGGGAGATGATCTGTTCTATCCCTTTGTGTTGCTGGTATAGAGTAGATTATCTGCGGTCGATCTTCCTTGTCATCAGATGATTCTTTCTTAAGGTCAATCTGTTTCGGATGACATCTTCGATAAATGAAGTATGCAGTTAGTGCACATGCACTGAATAGTAACACGTACATCGGTATAGTGGTATGATAGATGCTGCTATCTGAATGTGTATCGAACTGTATCGGTGACTGCAGCGAGATCTCCTTATTGGTAGCGTGGAGATCATCGAAGTTAATAGAATTGAGATTGAACAGTGGGCGTGCCATTGGGCTAGGTACATCTTCTCCAGGAACATCCATTATTTTCAAAGCTTGACCTTTCAGTCGATCATTGGAGTTTGAGATGATGAACTCTGCTGTCTGGATAAAACAGTTGTGGGGAAGAATGGCGAGGTAACTTCCTTGCAGTAGCTTATGGAGATCTTGCTCGCAGGATAGGCGTACTTTCGTCGGAGTCGGGAAGCTGACGGTATAATGGCGGTCGTCGAGTTTCTCGTAGGCTGGTTTTTGAAGAGATGTTGTGACTGGTTTGCATTCAGGAAGTCTCTGCTGCGTGGTGATGAAGGCTCCAATGCAATCGGGTGATGTTCGGCTTAGTACGTTGTGTATCTCTTCACATAGATACCCTTTAGTGGACTTCGGGCATTCAGCCTCTATGTACTTGAAATCATTCGGATGGATTGCTAGGAATTGGGAGTGAGGGACGAGAATTTCATGGTTTTTATTAGGAACTATGGATATCTTGTATAGGTCATATGTCTGGGGTAGAATAATCGGGAATTTATAGACTATAACTATTTCATTACCTATAAAATAAGAACCTAACTTTATAACATCATAATATTCTCTAGCTCCTATGTCTAATACCTTATTACTACCATATAACCTAGTCAATTTGCTTATTATAGACCTAATGGTATCTAAACTAATGACGTCATGGTGTGCCGTTGACGTTCTTATAAATGCCAGTACGTTCTGTAATTTCGATATCTCTCGTGACACCCGGTCAACGTTATCACTTACTATTAGAATGGTTTGTCCTAGATGAGCATACTGAACTAACTCATGATTCCCCTTATCCAAACTCTCACTAACATTTCTAACTAAGGCTGTTAATCTGTTCTGATTGTCTGCCATGTTATCTAGTAATTTAGAGTGTTGAGTTACCCAAGTTTTGGTCAGGCTCACGTGACTGTTAAATTCTGTTAATAACTTGTTTTCATTATCTTGAAGAGATTTTATAGCATTATTGAAATGAACTGCATCTATATAATCAAGGTTACCGGTTATGCTTTTGACAACAGAACCGAGTCCATCTACGAGACCTCTTTTAGAACGAGTAGTTTCAAATGACTGTAATTGGTCTAGGACGGCCTGAAGCTGATCCTCTAAGTATTCAATATGGGGCTGGAAAAAATAAAGGCTTTTGTTATTATATTAAGGTCGGGGCTTATTTCTATTAATTGGTTATGAACGGTTTATCTTGCAACTCCTGAAGATTAACATGTTGTAGAAATGAATGGTAGTGAGTTACTATACTACAGGGGCCTAATTTAAAAGGTAATACACCGGGGCCACCGTCGAGATTTTCAAGTTTTATCTCTTGTGTTAGGGCCGAATTCAGGAGCAGATGAAGTACAAGGAGGGTCCTGTAACAATTGTGAACTTTTAGGTACTCTTTTCAATCTTGATTTAGCAATGGGGCCACGTTTTTTGCGGGTGTATATATGTATTGGAAGGTCAGCCATGACAGTATCGTGCGTATAGCGAGGTACTATCTTTTGGCGAGAGGCAAAGGGATTTTTCACGAATATTTGTTGTTCAGGTGAGTATTGGTTTTCTGTCTCTCTAGATTTATTACGTGCATCTATTAAATCTTCACGTTGGGCCATACTAGACTCGTGAATTAGATTATAAGCATTAGTCATTTTGTTTTTATGTTCAACTGTATACTGTTGTAATAAATGGATAGTCAGATCTATGTCCAGTGGGTCTCGTGGGTCGAAATGTCCAGTAATAAGATCGATTGGTCTGCATCTAGTCAAGCTATGTATGGAGCTATTATAAGCCAAAAGGGCATAATTTATTAAATTTAAAACGGATTCATTCTTTTGTTGTACTTTCAAAATACGTAGGTGTTCTAAGATTGTTGAGTGGAATCGCTCGACAATTCCATTTTCGTTAGGGGTGTGAGGTGCTATTTTATGGTGTTGGATTTTATGTAGCCTTGCGAACTCGGCGAACAGTTGGTTGGTGAACTCTGGTCCATTGTCTGTCACTACAGTGTAAGGTACTCCGTGGTGGGTACAGAATTTTAATAGCCTTTGCACTACACTTACTGCTGTCCCATCTCTTAAGAAATAGGCTTGGGCATATTTTGAGAAAGCGTCTACAATTGTTAGAAACTTTTCACTTTGAATAGTCAACAGATCTAGGTGGACGATTTCGAAAGGTTTACTTGGTGGAGGAACAAGACGAAACTGTTGCTTTATGGGGTTGCGGTCGTACTTAGCCTGGCCGCATACTGTACATTCATTAATAAATTTGGAAATGTGCTCTCTCATTTTAGGCCAAAAGTATCTGTTAGACAGGGCTAGGTAGCACTCATTTATGCCTCTATGGTTCGTTTTACCGTCGTGATATTTGTTGATTATTTCTTGCTGTCTTAAGTACTCTCTAACATTTTCTAATTCGGTTTTTGCTAGCGCTAAGCTCATGGCTGAGTTCTTAAAGGTTTTTTGGATTATGGGAATAACTTTGTACATTGCTAATGGTGGATTTATTAACAAGCCCGTTTTAATTTTGGGGTGAACATACTCTTTGATAGTGTTGATGACATCTTCCTCTAAATTGGACTCTGACAGTTGAACGGCGGTACGCGTGTGCGTTTCGAAGGGCTTTGTGACGGTTGGCCTTCCTTTGATGTCGCCTACTATAGTTAGTACTAACTGTTTGGTAAATTTGTTGAGTGGTTGTTCAGTGATGGGGACTTCTAAAATGGGATTTTCGCCGTCTTTATGGACTGTTAGGGTGTTAGAGTCGTTTGCGGCCTCTGAGGCTGTAATTGTTCTAGAATCGTCAGCTGATTGGTTCTTTTCAGACGGGTTTGCAACTATTGAACTTACTTCTTCACTCTAGATTTCTAGGCGGGATAGGGCGTCGGCATTGGTGTTTAGTTTGCCTTGCTTATAAACTACCGAAAAATCATATTCTAATAGCTTTAGACGCCATCTGGTGAGTCTGGAATTAGGTTCTTTGAAACTCATAACCCATTGCAGAGGCTTATGATCGGTAATAATTTTAAATTTTCTGCCAAATAAATAGGGTCGAAAGTACTTGCAAGCCCAGACCGTAGCCAATAGCTCCTTCTCGATGGTGCTATAATTAAGTTCACTAGAATTTAGAGTTCTGGAAGCGTATGCAATGGGTTTATCGGAACCTATCGGAACTTGCGATAACACGGCCCCTAGTGCGACATTTGAGGCATCAGTTGTCAATAGAAATTCTTTGGTGAAGTCCGCGTTTTGCAAAATTGGGTCATTTGTTAGCAATGTCTTACAATGCTCGAAACAGCTGATGTAATTTTGGTCACAAACTATTTTGGATCCCTTCTTTAGACATTGGGTCATAGGTTTTGTGATACGTGCGAAATCCGGTATGAATTTCCTATAATATCCGAGGAGACCGAGGAAACGTTTAATCTCCGTAGTGGTTTGGGGTAACGGATAATTATTTATAACACTGATTTTATCCGGATTTGGTTTAACTCCATCTCTACAAACGACATGTCCTAAAAACTGGGTTTCCAGCTTCAAGAACTCGGACTTGTCCATTTTTATCTTGAAGTTGGATTCCCTTAATCTTTTGAAAACCTTTTCTAAATTAATAACATGCTCTTGCAGGGATGTACTGAACAGGATGAAGTCATCCAAATACACTAAGCAAATGTCTTGAAGGTCTCTTAGGATATTATACATTACACGCTGAGATGTTGCCGGAGAGTTTTTCAAACCCATCGGCATCCTTAAAAATTCATAGTGCCCATTTTCCACATTAAAAGCAGTTTTGTGTATATCAGAAGGGTCTAACTCGACTTGGTAAAATCCGCTGGCAAGGTCAAGGGTGCTGAAGTATTGACATTTGCCTAGCTTATCTAGTATGTCAGAAATGTTCGGCATGGGCTACTTATCATTGATAGTTTTTTCACTAACCTTACGAAAATCTATCACAAGGCGCCACTTGGTCTTACCCGAAGCGTCTGCCGTTTTGGGGACCACCCAAATGGGAGAGCTCCACGCAGAATCCGAAGGTCTTTATTATATTTTGCTCGAGCATTTTATTAATTTGATCTTTAACTTCTTGTTTATGGATGTATGGATATCTGTAGTTTTTAGCATGGACAGGGATTTCGTCAGTCGTCTTAATCTTATGTTTAATTTTGTTCGTAAATGTTAAAGGTTCTCCTTCGAGGTAGAATACATCTGAGTACCGTGCGCATAAAGCTCTAAGATTTGCCAATTCTTCTGGATTTAGGTGGTCGGTTCGGAGACGCGATAAAACTTCCTGTGTACGGTCAGATAATTGTTCTACAGGTTCGCTCTGTACGTTAAATAGTTCGGCAGTAACGGGACGGTCCATGGAAAAGATTACGTCATTTGGTGAATTATTTGAAACTTCTACCCAACCTCTGTTATTTTGTACTGTAGTCAAGCAATCAGAAATTAAGCAATTACTAATTATCTGGTCAGGAACAAATACCTCACCATCGTGGGAATTTATGGGTAATCTTACTAACTTAGATGTTTGAGCTGGTATGATTTCTTCATAGAGATTAGCATTGCGAGAGTCATACCTGGTAATGGGTATCTCAGTATTTTTGGTGACTAGTTTCTTGTCTCTTAAGTCAATGTTAGTACCCCATGAGTCAATAAATCGAAGCCAATAAGGCCATCAAAATACTTATGGAAATCTAGGATGAATAAGGTCATGTCAACTTCTTCTTTAAATTCGGGAAAGCTAGGCAAGGTTATTGAATAATTATTTTTATAAACGGTGCGCACGTTGGTTACTTCAAACGGGTTATAGTTAAGAGGCACATTGGAAAAGTATTTCTCAACAGCTTGAGGTGAAATAAACGACTGGTTGGCTCCAGTATCTATAAGGAATTTTAAAGGTGGGTTATGGATTTGTATGTACCCGAGTTGTCTCTGAATGTTAAAATTTACATCTATTTTGGCTTTTCTAATTTCGGTGCCAAATTTCCATCCGGTTTCCGGTTTTCGGTACCGGTTTCGTCTGCATTTGATTTGATTTCTTCAGGCTAAGTCATAATAGGGATCAAATAAAAAATCATAGTTATTAACCTCGCGTGTTCTAAAATAGTTGCTGGGTGGCGGGTTACCAGCTGTACGCCAGTTATGTCCAGTAGAAGGTAAAGGTCTAGACACAAAGTGGCTGACGTCACTCGTAGGACGCGGCGTGTTATTAGAATTAGTGGGCTGCATGGGTGATACATTCGGGAGCCTAAAGGCATTGCCTTGAGCGTTATAATTTGGAGGTGGTGCTCGGAACATCTGTTGAGTCCGAGTAGGGCCACGTGGTTGTTGTGGTTGGGGTGCATTGTGACGCCAACCTTGGTAAGGTTGAGTAATGAATTGCTGGGGACGTGGAAGACCAGGCATGCTGAATATCTGTGGTTTTGAGGGACCGGGCATACCCATTACAAAAGGTTGCTGCATGAAATTATTTAGTGGCAAATTGGAATTAGGTTTAGAAGGCTGCTGATTATTATCTTTCTTACTAGACCCGCTTTCGGTGCGTTGTTGCATATAAAGGGTGTTAAGCTCTTCCTGAACGAACTCGAGAGCCTTTTCCATCGTTTCGGGATGCATGCAACGGATCCTAGAACCTAAGGGATCTCTTAAACCGCGTAAGTAACATTGTAGGGTCAGTTTCTTGTAAAGGTCGCGTTTCGCTGTAACTGTAGTAGCCACAGTTTCATGCAATGTGACGTACGTCATGATTGTACTGAATAAATTCTGGCAGTGTTCATAGAATTCTTGTGGGGTTGAGGACCCCTGGGTTTGCAATGACAAATCGTTATACAAAGCGGTCTCGTCGCGATGGTCAGCGAAGTTATTAATTAATGCACTCCGAATACCAATCCAATTTTCGGGGATGCCGTTAGTATTTATCAATCGAGCTGCGGAACCCGTAACCTTGTTTAATATGCCATTTATAAGAGCCAAATTGGTTAACTCATTACCCGGTTCTGTATTAAAATATGCTAGTACTAGTTGGTCACAGAGGTTTAAAAACGGGTTAACACGTGAGGGTTACCATCGAAATCGGGCACAATCCTAAGCGACTTTAAGATATCTTCTATTTTACCCTGAGCCATATCTGCGTCCAGTAGTGCTGGTTCACCTAACTGCCTAGATTCGTCTATAGTACTAAGCCTATTCGATCTACTACTACCTAAACTAGGGTTACGCGATTCTCTTGGGTGAAAAATTTTGAAAGCTATATTAAACACTAAATTAAATCAAACACACAATATTTAAATTATAAGATGCGTAATTGCAAGAAATAAAAATCTGTAAACGATAGGAAAGGATCTAGGCTAGATTAAAAATAGGGAAGCATGGACTTGAAAGATTCAAAGTACTTACAACATAGTTTTCCTTGCCGAATCGATGTCTGGATTCACCTCCGCTGGCGCCGCACGATGTAGATTCGGGATACTCGGGAATCGGTAAGTCACGCGGGACTTCGGTCCGATTTTAGGGGAAATCTTGACGCGTCACGTACCGAATATATCTCGATATATCCTACCGACTGTGCCAATTAAGTCCGGTGGCAGCAGAGGATGCAAAAAAAAAACGATTTATTTTATAAGAATTTAATTAATATAGAATTACAATTATATTTTAAAACTAAACCAAAAAGATAGGTATCATTCGGTCGACGATTGACCAAAGAATATCCACATGGATTACGGAATCGAGTAGCTAGCCTCCGGTGTCGTCTTCATGGCGACACGAGGCACGTGTGCAGCGTCAGCTTCTAGGTATTGCGCAGTGTTGTTGCTGTGGGAAATCAGGGCGATGCATACTATAGCGATTTGCCTCGGCTATGCTTGCGTAACAATTCTAATTCCTTTGCAAGAGGAAATAACTGATTTCTCTAGGTTTGTTAGCGTTGACATGGCGAAGGCTGCAGGAATCAGCTGGATCTGAGAAACATGATTTCGCAATCGTTCTCCTAAGACTGATTCGCCATTGGACTGTTCGTCGACAGGATGATTCATTTATTTCCGTGTTCAGAGTCTTTTACCTACGGACATTTCGACGAAAAAACCTTTCATTGAGAAACATAAGTTCGGTGGCTCCAAACTTGACGTGACTTGACGTTCTTGACGGGACGGCCGTCGATGGCGATGTTTGGAGAAGGTCTATTCAGGTCCAGCAGTGAATGTTTTCCTGCTGAAATGGTGATGAAGATCTGTCTTTGATGTAATGGTGTATGTTTACAATGGTGTATGTCGTAACACCTTCTTAGCGTGTTGATGGCAAATTTAGTTTTTAAATTTTGATGGTTAGCGCCATCGTTCCTCAGACCATGGCCTAACTTTACCCATGAGAAGACCTTATAGTTGCGTCAGCGAATGGTGTCATCACATGATACAGAAGAAATCGAATCATAGGCAGTAATTCTGCTAGTAGGTAGTTTCCGATAAAGTTTTATGGGTATTATCATCTCATTTATTTCCCAATTAACATTGTAATGTACAAAATCTCCATAAAACGCTATCTCGTTGTTTGTAAACATCGCAACATATATAAACGCCTATACTAGGCACAGGAATTCAGTTCAAAACTCGTATCCGGACAAGATTGGTGTGCTCCAGTAACGAAAATGCCGAAAAAACTACAATATTTCAACTTCAACGGCCTTGCGGAGCCAGTCAGATATATTCTTCACTACACCAAACAGGAGTTTGAGGATTTCAGACATGACATCAATACTTGGCCTAACGAGAAAGTCAAAGCAAGTAAGTTAAAGTGTTTATCTTTAGTTGTGTTTAGTGGAATCTATCACCCATTCTCAATTACTTATTCGACTACCAAAACCTATGCATTTACATACTCATATAGTTTACACACACATTGAGAGAGCAGTGGTGGCCCAGTGGTAACGGCCGCGACTACAAGTTGCAGGTTGTAGGTTCGAACCCAGGCAAGCGCTTTACTTTGTGGAAATTATTTCATCACCACTGCTCTCAAAATGGTGAAGGAAAACATCGTGAGGAAACCGGCATATCCTAGAAACAAAAATTCGAAGACATGTGACATCCGCCAACCCGCAGTGGGCTCGCGTGGTGGATTACGGCCCATTCCCTGCCTGAAATAGGCCTCCTTCTCACAGAGAGGAGGCCTATTTCCCAGCAGTGGGAACATTAATAGGCTGATGAATGATGATGATGATTACATTGAGAGATACATATACGTGGTAGAGCAACGATTGCTGAGGTGGTTCCACGGATGAGTCATCAATCATTATATATCAAGACCCTTCCGTGCCTCGGAAAGCACTCACGAAGTTATTTAATTATATGTGCCTCTTAGGTCCAGTTTTTTTTATCCTCAACCAATAGTTAAATATGCTAACGAATGATTTAAAATTTCACAAAAACGCGTTTATTCCTCAATTGTTTCTCATACAAATAGTCAAATAATTAAGAGGAAGGCGGTCGCACATCCGACTGAATATCCTAAGTAAAAAGTCGTAATTCGAGGTTTGGTTCTCGCCTATTTCCTCCTCCAATATTGGACCAATTTAAAAGATAATGCCTCTATGTTTTCCTTTTTGATGAAAAATTATCTTTAGAAGCACTAGATTCCTCAAAAAGTGCTCAAAATTACGCTGTCAACAGAGGCCTTGTACATTGTACAAATTTGACAAACTAAATGAAAAAAGATAAACATAGGGACAAGGTACATACTATATATCTATCTTTTCCAGTTTATGGAATATCTTCTAAATTGGTCACATATTGGAGGAGATAATAGGCGAGAGCCATGGAGCTCTCTGCCCACATTTCCTTTTAACTCTCCAAATTATTTGACCATTTCTGTGGCAAATAACTCAAGAAAAATGGTGTTTTAACGAAATTTACAACTATTCGTTAGCATATTTAACCATTGGTTGAGTTAACTTCATCATAGTCGGTTAAATATTCGAGATATCTATATACTTATCCTTAAGAGGAAATAGGGGCAGAGAGCGCCGACTGAATTTCCTTAGTAAAAAGTCATAATTCGAGGTTTGGCTCTCGTCTGTTTCCTCCTCTAATATTAGACCAATTTAAAAGATATTCTATAAATTGGTAAAGTAAGATATATACTATGTCCCTATGTTTTCCTTTTTTCATTTATGTTTGCCAAATTTGTCCATTAAGCCTCTGTTGACAGCGCAACTTTGAGCATTCTTTGAGGGCTCTAGAGCTTCTAAAGATAATGTATCATCAAAAAGGAAAACATAGGGACATAGTATATATATATCTTACTTTACCAGTTAATGGAATATCTTTTAAATTTTGAGCACAGACGGACCGCGGAGTCTTAGTAATAGGGTCCCTATAACTAAGATTCCGCGGTCCGTTTGTCTGTATGTCTGTCTGTCACCAGGCTGTATCTCATGAACCGTGATAGCTAGATAGTTGAAATTTTGACAAATGATGTATTTCTATTGCCGCTATAACAACGAATACTAAAAAAGAATGAGATAAATATTTAAGTGGGGCTCCCATACAACAAAAGTATTTTTTTTGCCTTTTTTCGATAATGATACGGAACCCTTCGTGCGCGAGTCCCACTCGCACTTGGCCAGGTGTTCAAGTCCTGGATCCTAGACGCCCCAAACATCACCAAACTTTTCTAACTCAACATCAGTGGAATTGAGTAGTGCTAGCATGTACTTGGACTTTCATTTTCAATCTATACTTACCACACATTTTGAGTAGGTAGATTTCAGTAACATCTGGCGCGTCTGGGCTCTTGTTCTATTGAGTAAACATGCCATGACAAGCTGAAGAATCATAATTATTATGACAGACTCGAGAGTTGTGGTTGGTTGGCAGTTGATTGGTAGGAGTGGCCAACGAGTCCAGTATGAGTAACTGGAACACGGGCCTAAGACTTGTGTTGAGGCTCTTGTCTAATTTTAGCCCAATTATGTTGGAATCGACTTCTAGTCTAAACGGATGAAGCTGAACAGCAGTGATGAACATAAAGTCATTGCCTATCTTATTTACAAATAACTAATTTTGTTCCCAGGTCTCCCCTACGGCCAGTTCCCTCTGTACGAAGAAGATGGTCGTGTGCTGACGCAGACCCTGGCTATTGCCAAGTACGTGGCAAGGGGCACTGACCTGATACCAACTGATCCTTGGAAACAAGCTGTCGTGGAGTCTGCAGTGTACACCGTCTTCGATTTCTGGAAGAGTAAGTACCTAGAACTCTTTGTGAACGTCATCCAGGGAAGTTCTATACGCTGAAAGTATTTTCACGATGCAATATGTTTCTGGATGAACCTGTTTTCATGCTTTGAAGTCTGCTATTTGAAATGAGAGGAATCTCTAAGGTTACTTTTGCACTAGATCAGGGTAATCCTTACGGCTAAAAACATACTTTTTACAAGATTACTTTTTTTTGTCACAGTGGATCTTTGTGTCTCTGCAGTTAGCTCTGCGAACCATTGCGCAAGAACCCGCAGCCTAATTGCGTAAGTGAATTCACCAAAGCAAACGAGTCGATTCCTTCAAAGAATCAGAATCATTTCTTTCAACTTTTTCGGTATTGCGAAACTAATTTGGAAAAAATACAAACATCCTCCTTTGAGTTGAAGTTCATCTACTGCGTTATATTTCATCAAACTCGAACATTACACAATACCAATAGTGAAGTTTTATCTCGATTCTTCCGCTTTCATTCATTCTTTACAATAAATTCTACGTCAAAATATTGGTAATGGAAAGGAGCATAACCTTTCCGTTTCAGAGTGTAATATGCAATACGTAAAGTAATTTTTGGGAAAGAATCGACTTGTTTGCTTTGGAGAATTCACTTAAGCAATTAGGCTGCAGGGTATACTTGCATAGAGTAAGCGAGATAGGACGATGCGACAAACGTAAGGGAGTGAAAGAGGCAGTTATACAATGCTATCTTCACCTTCAAGGTTGACACAAAAAAAGCAACTGCGCGTGGTCTTGCAGCCAACTTCGGAGACACAAAGGTCCACTGTGGCTACTATACCTAGTTGATTAGGTTTTTCTTTAATTTTGTAGCCTTTTATGTAAAGACTGGCCAAAAAGTAACAAAAATAACTTGCTGAAGTGCGGCAGAGACAAATTGCTAAATATTTTGACACTTTGTGCATTTTTCAAATCTCAGTTTTGGTAATCATTCATCAATCACATTTCTTGCTTTAAGTGATGTTCTAGAACATTCTGTAACATGATTCTTTGGTTTCCAGATGTGCTCCCATATATCACTGAATCAGACCCAATAAAGAAGGAAGAATTGAAAAAGACACTAATTAATGAGACCATCGACTATTACTTCTCAAGATTCAGTAAACAATTGAGTGAAAACGGTGGATACTTCAGTGGAAAGGTAACTATTACGCAATATTTTTTTAATTAAAAAATTGATCGTGACCTCGATCTCGTCTCATTTTCAGCTGTTTGCATAACTTTATTGCTGAATCGTATTTTAACAATTTACAAAGATAGTAGATTCCGAAAATATATTGTCAAAGTCAAAATGATGTAGAGGTCCCAGGTTCGAATACTAAGCGCTCCAGAGTTCAAGGTTTGTTCTAAGGTTTTAGGTTTGAAACTCCTTGGTAGTTGCACAGAGTCTTGAGTTATGCCTAATTAAAGTCAAATAGTTGTTTGTGAGTATATGTGGGTCTGTGTGAGGGGCAGTGGTGGCCCAGTGGTATCAGCCGCGACTTACAAGTTGTAGGTCGTGGGTTCGAGCCCAGGCAGGCGCTTTACTTTGTGTAAATTATTTCATCACCACTGCTCTCAAAACGGTGAAGGAAAACATCGTGAGGAAACCGGCATGTCCTAGAATCAAAAATTCGAAAACATGTGACATCCACCAACCCGCACTGGGCCCGTGTGGTGGATTACGGCCCATTCCCTCTCACAGAGAGGAGGCCTGTGTCCCAGCAGTGGGAACATTAATAGGCTGATGATGTGTGATGATGTGATGTGATATGTGGGTCTGGTATACTACACAAGCCTTTTTTTATTTTTGGTTGGAAAATCATCCAATGACTTCTCCCGCTCTGGGTGAAGCGGGAGGGCGTGTCAGACTTTTACTGACTAAAACCCACCCGTGTTCCTTCAGTTGCTTGTGCCAGGGCTGCGGTAACTTTCTTTCAAATTTATCCACGACCCAGACAGGCATCGGTTCTAGCGGACCCCGTCAACTTTTGCTGTCATCCCTTTGAGGCGCGCGTGGAACACTACATGCTGTCGATTCGGGCCTGGTCCTTACCGAACGGCGAGCTACTCATTACTCGCCGTCCGCAAGCTCGCACCTACGGTGGCCAGGAATCAGTTTGCGACTCCCGACGCTCGTGGCGTCTCCTGCGGTGGCTCGGGGCGTGAGGGTGTCTCTGTTGTGTCTCCCTCACGCATTCCGTCTCCTCCTTCGCAAGCATTACTGCTTCGATTAAGGAGGTGACAGCTTCCCATGCCCTCTCGCCCCGTAACATGGCCTGAACTAGGGCCGGGCGCGAGAGGTCGCCACCGCTGATCGCCTCCACGAGGACACGGCGGTGCTCCGCCCAAGCGGGGCAGACCTCCACCGTATGCTCCACCGTGTCCTCCGGGCTATACTACACAAGCCTGCGTCAGCATTTGCATAGTCTTTCACATACATAAAATGTTAGAACCGGCTTTGAGTTTAACCAGCTACAGCTGACATGAAGTGACTATCTATATGCCCTCCACAACCTAGATCAAATCGGTAGCATTATACCTATTGGTAACATAACTACCTGTAACGACTGCCCGACTGTTCTGGCTCTGGGTGTTTGTGTATGTGAGTTTATATGTATGTAAACGCACCCACGATGCAGGAGAAATTCCCAGTGTGGGGAAATGATTTAAAAAAAAAAAAATGTGTAAGACATTAATATGAAATAAGTAGTCACTGATTCACGGACTATTATATCTGTCTAAAGAATAAACAACAGGCTTGATGAACTTTAATAATGATAGATTTATTGAATGTTAATTTTATTTATTTTTTTCAGCTTTCCTGGGGCGAGTTCCTACTGGTCGGTATTGTTGAGGCAACCAACCTGTTTCTGAAAATAGAACTAGAGAAGAAATACCCCGTAGTTGAAGCCACAGTTAACAAGATCAGGAACCTACCCGGCGTCAAAGAATATATTAAGGCTAGAGGAGTATACAAACTCCCTGCGAAGTTTGAAGACAAAAAATAAATAGTTTTTCCATCGATCACTACTTATATGAATTGCTCCTTTTATTTGGCATTTGTAAATCTGTATATGATGAAGGTAATCTCTTAAAATCTGTGTAAAGAATGTAATCTAGTCTTGTCAGAATAAAAATGGTCTTCCATCCGCTGAACTTTTAATTTTATTTCTTTTAGTCCTATTATTTTTCTTATTAACGATTAGGTCGTATTTGAGTACTATCTCACCTGATGGTAATCGATGATGTGTTCAACGGTGAAGCACCTATTCACTCTTGACTTAAAGACCCCCCTATTTTGTAGCTATCAGGAAGCGCAGACTCCGACAGGGGATTCCACTCCATAGCTACACGCACAATGAAAGTATTTCAAAAATGCTTAGTGCGTATGGGTGGGATGTCCACCATGTACCGATGGCGCATTGCCATACGCCTTTTAGTCCGATGAAGAAAAGAGCTAAGCTGAATCAAATTATGAAATGCCATTGCGCACTCCCCGAAATGTAGCCGATAAAAAACCGACAAGCTGGCAAATCGGCGTCAATGTTCAAGGCTCTGGTGCTTTGACTCGACCGATGATGATGATGAATTGTAGGTGACGAGGCAGGCAATGCAGGTAATTCTTGCATGAAAGGTCACTTCAAATACTGGACGTAGTACACATTTATAAATTATCTGTATTAACCATGACTGTCGCACTTAGCACTATAATGATAAAAATATTTTTACACAGAATAAATGATGGTTACAACTTCTTCTTAAACTACATCATCATCAGCTTTTTAATGTGCCCACTGCTGGAAAACAGTCCTCCTCTCTGTGAAAGCACAGAGAGGAGGCCTTTGCTACAGCAGTGGGAACATTGGAATGGGCCGTAATCCAGCACGCGGGCCCAGTGCGGGTTGGTAGATGTCACATATATTCGAATTTTGGGCTCTAGGATATACCGGTTTCCGTCACCATTTTGAGAGCAGTGATGATGCAATAATTTGCACAAAGTAAAGCGCCTGCTTGGGTTTGAACCAACGACCAACAACTTGCAAGTTGCGGCTATTACCACTGATACCGTGATAGGTTAAAACGGGCTGTTATCCGCAACTCCACGACCAAGCGCATATTTTGCGTACGGTGATACCGTGATAGCGAGACGCTATAACAAAAAATACAGAATAAAAGAAATATTTAAGTGGGGCTATACAACAAACGTGTTTTTTTTTGCAGTTTTTTGCGATAATGGTACGGAACACTTCGTGCGCGAGTCTGAATCGCACTTGGCCGGTTTTTAATGTACAATGTGGTTTTTATGTTACAATTTTAATGTAACCAGTGACACCCGCAGGGTTAAGACGAATCGATTGACGTAGGAATCATCAAAATCGGTCAACGCGTTTGGTCTCTAGAACGCCACATAGGAACAAACATACATAATTCGACTAATACACAAATTGCTTATTACCCTCCTTCGGCAGTCGGGTAAAAAGCAAGGCTGTCTGTTAGTACCTACACGAATTTAATCGAAGAATAATCTCTAATTATCAGTTTTTTCATTACATAATGTACGTAGTTCAAATACCTTATTATTTCTGTTATCAGCCAATAATGATAAGAATGTTTTTAATAGCACTGTGGATTTAGTTTATAGTAGCTATTGCCCCTCAACGTTTCTCTCATGGCCTTTTCTCTTATCTTAAATTCTCTAACTTAAAATCATAAAATTTAAGGAATTATTGATTCTAATACTTCTTCTTCGTCGTATCGATGATTCCTCAATTATATAAGTTTTGACCAGAATTAAGCCACGGCAATAGCGTTTCCATTTGTCTCACAATGGTCGTTCAGGGTGCAGGTGTTGTTGCACAGAGAGCATGATAGGAGGTGAGGCATTGTTTGCAGCTCCGAAATCGCACTGCGGGTCATTGGAGTACCCCCATCTAAGTTGTGCCTGCAGCGACTCACTTGGCTTCGGAGTCGGTTTAAAGATTTCCAGGTGGGCCATGGAAGTTGGAGGCCTGCAGGCAGCCTTTTCTTATACTAATACTAAAAATTAAAACCACTGGTATTTGTTTCAACCTATATTTATTTTTTATACCGAACGGAACCACTTTAAATAATTTATTTTAATGTGCGAACGAATACCAACAACTTGAATTTGGTACAGTCAGAACAGTCAAACCTAATCAAATGAATAGGGTTTCGGATATTTTAATGTGACCGTAATATAATACTAACAATTGTTTTACAAATTGGACAGTGAACCTGTTAATACAAATTAAGAGTTGATTTTCTGAGATATTTTGTATTTTTTTGACTTGTTATTGTTTTTAATAAAAGTAAATTGTTTTTGTTTTGATGTAGTTGCAAAAAATTATTATTCAGGTACAAGAAGAAACTAGAATTTATAATTAAGTTGATTATTAGTCATATTTTATTATTAAAATAGACGTTTACTAACTTAATTTTATTAATAAGTTGTTTTTTTTTTCAATTAAAGGTCTTATAATTACAGAAAATATAATTATAATAATTACATAATAATAATTATGTAATTATAATAGTTACATAATAATAATTACATAATTATATATCATCATCTTCCTGCCCTTGTCCCACGTTACTTGGGGTCGGCGCAACACGTTTTCTTCTTCCATACCGTCCTGTCCCCCGTCACGCTATCACTGACTCCCTTTTCTTTCATATCACTCCTCACACAGTCCATCCATCTTTTCTTTGGACGTCCCCTCCCTCTCCATCCGTCCACATTTATATTCATAACTCTTTTAGTAACATGCGTTTCATCCCTCCTCATCAGATGACCATACCAAGACAAACGGTTTCCTTTCAACTTCTCTGTCACTGGCGCCACTTTCAAACTTCCTCTAATATACTCATTTCTCACTTTATCCATTCTCGTCACTCCGCACATCCATCCATCTCAACATTCTCATCTCTGCTACATGCAATCTCTTTTCATCCATCTTTTTCACAGCCCAACATTCTGATCCATACAGTACGACAGGTCTTATCACGGACTTGTAAATTTTACCCTTTAACTTGAGGCGCATCCGTGGGTCGCAAGTTGTGCCAGTGACCTGTCGCCATTTCATCCATCCCGAGTTGATCCGGTGCGTTACGTCTCGGTCTACCTCGCCATCCCCTTGGACAAGCGACCCTAGGTATCGGAAGTCGGAGCAGATTGGTATGGGCGTTCCAGCGAGAGCTATGGGCACGGAACTGGAGAGACCGCCGAAGTCACAAAACAAGTATTCAGTTTTGTTTTTACACAATTTCAGGCCAACACTCTCCAGTCTGTGCCCCTCACACCTCCAATTTGCTCTGGACCTCTAGGTCATTACATAATTATATATAATTACATACAAAACATTTTTACTGACTGTATGTTATATCTTTGTACTTGTTTTAGTATTCGTTTAAACCATGGTATCTGTTCGGAATACAAAATAAATATGATTTTGAACAAATACCAGTGGTATTAATTTTTGGTATTAGAACGGAATAAATCAATTTAAGGCCCCACTCTATCTTAAATTGTATGCCGTTAATCATGGGTACAACATTTTAGGACGCTGCTATATACTATGATGTATGTCCTTCCATTTCTCTTTCTAGATCAGAATGCAAGGAAAAAAAAGTTTGCTCGTGGCTACAAGGCATTGATTACAATGGAACCGAACGTTTGTTGAAACCATTAGTATAGCGTTAACACAACATGGAACGATAATAAATTTAACAAGTGTCCATCACACCATCACCCACACTCTCACTCACACACACTCTTTCATTCTCACTCGCACACATCCACAAGAACTTATCCCCCAAATCCATATAAAGTCACTTTTGTCACCACAATTGTTTTAGTTTTAATTTTCCATTTTGTTTTTAACACGCTTTTATTAGCTTGGTATGTATGTATCTATATATCAATGTAACGGAATCTTTGAACGTGATTTTCACCCACTTCAAAACGTTGGATTGATTTGAAACTTTGCACACTTATCAAGGACCGATGACAATGCAATAATTTAAACAGTTTGTCCCATTATCCTTACCATTAAAGCGTGTTTTTTTAGTTTTTAGAACTACAATTTATATTATGTACGAACTGTATGTTATTTTAATACAGTCATTAGTCATAAGTGAGTTGTCCGATGGAGGGTAAGCCCGGTGATCTGTAATACAGGTTTTACCTACAGCAGACACCAGTCTCTATTAAGTGTTACAATGAGTTTGTATTGTGTTTGTGAATATGAGAAAAAAAAAAAAAAAAACATTATTATTATTTGGCGCTAGTACATTCTAGGCCCTGGATATATGCGAATATGCTACATATAGCTAGTCGTGGGTAAAGCGTGGCTTTTCCAAAAGCACCCCTGCTATCCTTCAGTTTTGCTAATAGTAGTAGCAAAACTAAGTTTGTTTGGAAACTATGGTTTTTTGAATTGAAATTGTAGGTCAGTGGGGCTTATTGGAATTCGACGTATGAACACGCTTTGCCCTTTTCCCATGAGTACAGTTAAGGCTCAAAAGTGCAGTCACAATCTACCAAAACAGCAGCGGCAAATTTTTTTAGGCAGAAGAATTTTAACTTTTCACGGTTAGTAGGTTTCAAGTTATCATCCTCACCTAGTTGCCATTCCATCAATTCGCACCAAGCGCTTCCAAACATCCTTCATAATGCGCACAGCAAAAGAGTGGAACTCACTGCCTGCGTCTGTGTTTCCGAACGCATACAACCCGAATCTCTTCAAAGTTAGAGTGAACAGGCTTCTTCTGGGTAAGCTCACTCCATCGTCGACTTTGTCTCTGTCACCTCTGACCTAGACTAGAGTCAAGAGCAAACCAATCACAAATAAAAATAAAATAAAAAAAGGTATAATCTATACTTAAATTTCTATACAACATATTAAATTAGTTGTGGATAATTTAACTTCTTCTACAAAAACTAGCCATTTGAGTTTTGGGAACACTTAGCCCTTGTCTGTACCTGTTCATGTAGTGGCACCTATCATATTTTGCCCTTATTGTGTAATACGAATCCTTGTCCCATATGTAATGGTGCACCCCATGCATCAATTATTCTCATAAGCATAACTAGTGCCCCATATAAATAGTAGTACCCCCACTTCACCCCTTTTTAGGAGTAGTTTGAAAAATTAAATATTTAGACCTCAATAATTTGTTATCAAAAACATTCCTGCAATTTAAAATCAAATCGGATGCCGCAATAAAAAGTTTCAAACAAATTTCAGCTGCATTAAAATGTGAATTTACAAAAATATTTCTTAGTTAATGTTTACTATCTATAAACAACCCACCCGCCAAATTTCAGCTACATGAAAAAAAATCTACATCGTATCTTTATAAACCCAACCTTCTTTTAGGAGTACTTAAAAAAAAAACATATATTACACATTTTAAATTTGTTATAAACTATACTTTCGCAAAGTTTGAAGCAAATCGGATGCCTTAATCAGAAGTTTCATAAAAAATTGTCCACCCCCCATTTCTCCCCTTTCAATGTTTTACATGTTTTATGCAAAAGAAGTAGCCTATGTCCTTTCCAAAGTCTCATACTATCTCCATATCAAATTTTATCTAAATCGGTTCAGTGGTTTAAGCCATACAAAATTAACCCACCGATTTCTTTCCCTTCATGTTTTATGCAAAACAAAGTAGTCCTTGTCCTTCACAGGTTCTCAAACTATATCTATACCAAATTTCATCTAAATCGATTAAGCGGTATAAGCCCTAATAAAAAGTTTTATACCAAATAAACACATTTCACCCCCTTAGTGTTTCATCTAAATCTGTTCAGCGGGTTTAGCGTCAAAAAGTAAAAGACAGACTAACAGAGTTACTTTCGCATTTATAATATTAGTATTGATAGAGATACAATCAGCAGATTTGTGGCGAGCTATCTTGTTCCTCATATCCAGCTTGCCTTAAAAGGCCAGTTGGAGTGAATATTACATTACCCTTAAGAGCCCGAGCTTCCACCACTCTCTCTTACCGTCATTGGCTGGCTTGAGTGGAGATTCGTAAGATCAAACATGTGTTCGGAGGAAGAAAGTAATTAGGTAATCCATTAAGGATATTGAAGGTTATTTTGGGATTGTCCTAATAGCCGCGATATACCTCTCCACTCCTCAAGCACCTCTGGATATGTTGTCCCCTTGGCGCTACGTAACTGAAGTCCTAGCAACCGTTTTTGGGGGCCCATTTATTGAATCTGCGTTTTACCTCCTGCCATTATGTAGTCGTGTGATTTAACAGTGGGCAAGCTAGTGGCAATTGCAGGCCATAATCATTCCATACACTTAAAACAGTTCACTTTAGTTATTCAAACCCAATCAATCCGTATCGCCTTTTCGCGTTTTCCCAACTATGTTGGCGTCGGCTAACAGTTGAGCCATAGAATTGTTTTACATGGAGCGCCTGCCAAACTTGGAACTTGTAGGTCGTGGGTTCAAACCCAGGCAGGCGCTTTGCTCTGTGTTAATTATTTCATCACCACTGCTCTCAAAACGGTGAAGGAAAATAGCGTGAGGAAACCGGCATATCCTATAACCAAAAAAAGAGAGAGGTGTCCATAAGACACCTCTGTCTTGCTCCACCAGTTGGAATTTACAGTCTTTCTGTTTCGTAAAATATGACGAAACTGAAATAATAACAACACAACTAGAGCTCAGTGTAAAAACACTATAGCGGCTGCTAGCGTAGGTACTGTATGTGTCTAGTCAACGTGCGCTCGTACGTCTTCGGTTTTCTTCGTGTGCCCCCTTGGCGTCTTCCTTTTGTGCGGATCTTCGCTTGTATTATCTTGCATGCAGCATGCTGCAATTTATCATGCAAAAATTATGATTTATATTTGTTTGTATTAATAAAAAGGGTATTTAAACGTTAAAATTATAAATATTTTTTCACATTCTCAAATTCGACGGCAGGCTGAATCGATTGAAAAAGTTTTATTTGCCTCGGTGATCGGGAAGAGCCTCAAAAATCACTGCAAAAAGGTGTCGGTTTTTGGTGAGGTTTTTTAACCTTCACAACCCAGAAACTAGGTAACACGAAACCCTTTCAAAGTCATAGTACCATAAATTATTTTCCATAATAATAGTCCTGCACAAATGGCATTGATCTTGGTCAATAGTGTTGTTCGCAATTCAAGTACATAATTTCTGTAATTAATACTACAGAGTAGATAAGAACATTGTTTACATTGTACTTAGAATTTATATTGTATCTCGAGGGTGTGTCATCTGATAACAAAAACAAACACTTACTATTAACACAAGTGTGTAACCAGTTTTAGCTACCTACCTAGTTTATGACATTGAAACTTATTCGTTTATCCTCGTACTGGAACGCCTTGCAGCAATTACACCAATGGAGCACAATCTTATAATAAACTATTATTTTTATATAGTTTATTATAAGTTTGATGTTTTCCTCCACCGCTGTCGGCGATATCCAAGATAAACTTAAGGCGCAGATTCCCTTGAGTAGCTGATTTTAAAATGAGAATCACGTCTAAACGGCTAGTCGTAGTTTTTTGGAAAAAATATATGTTGCACTAGACCATTTTTTTTATAATTTGATTTAGGAAAATTTTGAGTTTTATTCATTTAATATAGTGTAATTAATTATTTTTATGGAGGTCAGATAGGCAGTCGCTCCATGTAAAACACTGGTACTTAGCTGAAACCGGTAAGACTGGAAGCCAACCCCAATATAGTTGGGAAAAAGGCTAGGCAGATGATGAATATAGTGTAATTAATTTGTAAAGTTATGTTTAAAACAGACATAACAGGCGTATTTAAATGAAATCGACACCATCTCAAAGACAATTTAATTATCTACATTTTGGTTTGAGGCTTTTTTTTAAAGTCATAGAATAATAAGGAAAGTACAAAAAATTTCGGTTACGGAGGCCAATTTCAACGGAGATTACACAAGTATCCAGGAGATATTATAGTGCACGAGTGTGCACTGTTTGCGCCTGTTGGGTGTTGTTGTTGTTTTTCTGGATTATTATGAACGACTTTTACTAAAGGATCAACCCCGAGGTCGCATGATGTGAGTACAATGATCTCATTTTAAGATCTGCGTTGTATCCGTTACATCCTGTATGCCTTGTTGCCTATCTATCAGTTCGAGCTATCTCTATCATTATACAATGTTATACATCTGCCTTTATCTCAAAATATTTGGTCTCGGCGCAGCAGATTATTATCTTCTTCTTTACATCTCTATTTGCCATCATCTCTATAGTCACATTTATTTCTATTAATTCTCATTTTTTGCAGCTAAGCACCTAAAATACTATTAAAAGTCAGTTCGAATGTTAAGCTTTCTTCTTGTTTTGTTTCATCAACTCATCAAAAGCTAGCTATACTAAAATCATTCACGAATTCGTATAAACATTTGGTGTTTAGAGGGGTTTTAACCGAAATAGTGAATGATAAAAAACAACCAACTGAGATGAGTCATTCGTCTGCCAAATAATTATTTTTAGAACAATAATTTCAAGGTCATTGAGAAACACAAGTTTTGTAGTTAAATTTAAATTATTGATAAATAATTTGTTGATGGTGATATTATAAAGTCCATATATGTAGTCAATTAATGTATTTATAATATTAATAAAAAGCTTGTACCGGACTTGCACTATCAGTGCATTCTTCATTTCTATCACCGGATGAGATAGCGGTTTGAATGATATACTTATATTATTACAAACAACGATATCGTTGTCGAGAAGATCTACTTTAACACAGTTATTGAACATAATAATAATACAAAAAGCCGGTTCAGAAGCGCTGTGTCATGCTTGTTAAGTAATATTATATATAACGATGATGTAAGGAGCAGGAATTCAGTTGACTAGTTGTTACCGTGGTCGATAGCCGTCTAACCGTTAGCCACAATGCCGAAGAAACTGCAGTACTTTAACATTGGAGGCCTGGCTGAGCCCATTAGATATATTTTACACTACACCAAACAAGATTTTGAGGACTACAGACATGATATTGATACTTGGCCTGACCTAAAAATTAAAGAAAGTGAGTAGAAGTGTAATTTTTATACAGTTTTTCTTGCTTTAGATTCGTGAATATAAATTATTCTTATCGATTTTTCGCCATAAATCTGATTGTATTAAAATTGTGTTTGTACGAGTATATTCGAGTAGTTTAAGGTATTCAATAATAGGTATAGATAAATAGCGTCGACGGCCCTGAGTCCCAACAATAGATAATTCAGAAATGATGTCTTGATAGTGTTCGACGCTGGACTTATGGTGTCATATATTTAATGGGTTGACCATGAAAATCGAGTCTGTTTATCAACGTAATAGCTTTATAATCATTACATTGTTTGTTAGTTTCAAACCAATTGACCGACACCAAATCAACTGGAATTACAGCAAGGGAATGATGATAATGTTTTTAAAAAAAATGTTGCTTAAGTATTTCTATTGATCACTCTAGCATTATACAGTGTTTTATAGTTTCTTTAAATGTTATATGTTTGTTTACCTGGCTATTTATGAAATTGCCATCTACCTATAGGTCCATTTGCAGACACAAAACAAATAGACACACTGTGTTTACTAAGTATGGCAAATATTAGGTCCCTATACAAACCAAACAATATATCCACACCATAAAGGATAAAACACTTTTTTACAAAAAAATAATACCGACTTCCAAATAAGAAAACTACAAAGTGAAAAATAACTTTATTTTTGGAAGTTGGTGTCTTTCTTAGGTACCATTTTTTTGTGTTACGGACACCGACTTCCAAAAATAAAGTTATTTTTCACTTTCTAGTTTTTTTATTTGGAAGTCGGTATTATTTTTTTGTAAAAAAGTGTTTTATTTTTCACTTTTTAGTTATACCTACCTAATAGGCAAGTTGTTTAGTAAGTTTCCTATAACGCCAGAATAGATTACCCGAATATCATGAAACTTGAACATAACCGATCAAATGAGAGATCTGCTTACCCCTTACGAACGTACTGGCGTGATCTTATGTTATGAAATGGTATAAACAATAAACAGACATGCGGTTGCAGCAGTCCCGAGAGATTTTCTGTTATTTATTGAAGAGTTCTGTTGTATATCTTCGAAGTTATTCATCAGATCTTCACCAAATTAAAATGGGACCAATTTCGGAACATATTTTTTCAAACAAAAAAATAATTTTCAAAATCGGTCCACAATTGACGGAGATATCGGTGAACATACATAAAAAAAAACATACAAGAAGTCGAACATAGAACCTCCTCCTTTTTCGAAAGTCTGTTAAAAATGGCCTCTACGCTAACTATGCTAGGGTCAACTTCCAGTCTAACTGGATCCAGCTGAATATATTTAGCAGTATTTTACATGGGGCGACTACCTATCTCGTTCATGCAATTACTAAACAAATAATTATTTTTGTGCCCAGGTCTCCCCTACGGCCAGTTCCCTCTGTACGAAGAAGATGGTCGCGTGCTGACCCAGACACTGGCTATTGCCAAGTACGTGGCAAGGGGCACTGACTTGATACCAGCTGATCCTTGGGTGCAAGCTGTTGTGGAGTCTGCAGTGTTTACGGTCTTCGATTACTGGAAGAGTGAGTACCCAGAAGTAGTTTGTGAACTTTGTTTTAAGGCTCATTCAGATAATTTTATTATTTTACTGGGAAATTACAATAAAAACCGGCCAAGTGCGAGTCGGACTCGCGCACGAAGGTTTCCGTACCTACCATTATAGCAAAAAACGGCAAAAAAAAACACGTTTGTTGTGTGGGAGCCCCAAAAGCCGCTTTTTTTTCTATTTTTAGTATTTGTTGTTATAGCGGCAACAGAAATACATCATCTGTGAAAATTTCAACTGTCTAGCTATCACGGTTCATGAGATACAGCATGGTGACAGACGGACAGACAGACAGACTGATAGACGGATCGCGGAGTCTTAGTAATAGTCTTTTTACCTTTTACCCTTTGGGTACGGAACCCAAAAAATATAAAATAACAATTATTACCATTACTATACAATTACCATTTCACCCCACAAAATGATAAATTTAAGGAATCTCTAATGTCTGTCCCATAGTGGCTGTACAACATTCTCGGTTTCTGTTGTCAGCTAAAAACGTTTTTTTTTTCGTTCATACCTAAAAAAATACCTGTTTTTAATTGCCATGTTCATATTCGTACCTAGTTGATTAGGTTCTTCGTTTTTTCCACATTTGTAGCCTTTTAAAATAAATTCTGTCCAAAAAGTAACAAGAAATAATTTGCTATGATGCGGAAGAGATGAATTGCTAAATATTTTGCCCATTTTTGTGCATTTTTGTAGTCTGTTTTAGCAAAAACTGAGATAAAAACTGCATTTACGGCTAATCATTTTTCTTGCTTTAGGATTCGCAAAATAAGATGTACCAGCTAGAACATTCTGTAACTCGATTATTTTGTTTCCAGATGTCACTCCAGTTTTCACTGAATCAGACCCAATAAAGAAAGCAGAACTGAAAAAGAAATTGTTGGACGAGACCATCGACTATTACTTCTCAAGATTCAGTAAACAATTGAGTGAAAACGGTGGATATTTTAGTGGAAAGGTAACTAAGCTGACGGACTTTTTATATTTAACCGACTTCAAAAAAAGGAGGAGGTTCTCAATTCGTCGAAAACTTTTTAAACCACATCCTTTTATACTAGGATTCCAGAATTCTATTCTAGAATTTCTACTAGAATTTCTTTGACTATAACCAAAATCAACATCTAGAGGTCTCAAGTTCGAATGCTAATAGGACCAGAGTCCAGGGCTTATTCTGGCTCTTAGAAGCTGCATAGAGTCTTGAAGTTAAGTCAATAGTGGGTCTGAGGAATGCAGACATGAGTTTGTGTTTGCCTAGTCTTACTCATAAATAAATGTTAGGGCCAGTTTCGAGTCTATCCAGGTGCAGCTTTTAAATGTAACGGCTACTTAACTAACTTACCTCCACAACCTATTGGTAAATAACTACCTGAAACGATTGTCCAAGGTTTACGTATGATAGGACTGCCGCAATCTAAGATTCCCATTTGGTCATTTGTGCGTGCAGGCCTCCTCTCTGCGAGAGAGACTGGGTCATAATCCACCACGCTGGCCCAGTGCGGGTTAGTGGACGTCACATGTGTGCGAATTTTTGGTCCTATGAATTTTCCTCACGATGTTTTCCTTCACGTACCTTACCATCTACGTATAATAGCCGGAACCAACGACTTAACGTGTTTTCTAAAGCAAGGGGGTGTCTTAATATGAAATGGTTAGTCACCTATTCACAGATCTCTGTCTAGGGAATAAACCACAGGCGTGGTGGTTATTGTATAGATATAGTGTTAATTTTCAATTATTTTTTAGTTATCCTGGGGAGAGTTTCTACTGGTTGGTATTGTTGAGGCAAGCAACCTGTTTCTGAAAATCGAACTCGAGAAGAAATACCCCGTAGTCGGAGCCACAGTTGACAAGATCAGGAACCTACCCGGAATCAAGGAATATATAAAGACTAGAGTAGTATACAAACTCCCTGCGAAGTTTGATGACAAAAAATAAATAGTATTCTTATATAAATGGCTTCTTTTATTTGTAATTTCCCAACATATGTTTGATGAAGGTAATATCTTAAGTTTGTGTAGAGAATGCATGGTCTCTCAATATTTAATTAGTCACGTACAAGTGGTCCAAAATGCATGGCAAGCCTTCTGGGCCTCAAAGAAAATATTACGGAAAGTCTTCCAATAACACTCAAAAGATATTTACATCGGGATCTTGCCCGGCCTTACCTACGATCAAATTCTCTAAAGAAAATTCGAATTTAGAATCTGATAAGCAATTACTAAACACCTCAGAGATTTTTTTTTTAAATATGGCCCATGATTGATCAAAGGGCAATGGACCGTATTATAATATGTGATAATCGACCAGGATCGCGTTTGTGGGTGAAACTTGGCCAGAGGTTGCGTGACAAGTTTTGGAAGGAGAAAGAGGAGGACTTTATCCAGCAGTGGGGCAAAAACTAGGACAAAAACAAATTGGCATATCTCCTGATTCACCGTGACTTTTGCAACTTGATCTCAAAAGTCGACCAATTAGCACATGACTCAGTAGAATAAAAAATTCTATATTATTTAATTCCAACGAAATTTGTTCGTTTCTGCATGTCACTCTAGCTGAGCGGTATTCTAAATGAGGACGAAATTAAATACACAGATATTCAACCACACATCAGTGGTAAACATTTTACATTGACAACGTCTTTATGTCTTAGAAATAAGAGCGATTTTCGTAGAACAAGTATTATGTTCCACTTTTCGTTGTAGAAGTATTAACAATTTACCACTGGTGCGCGGTTGACTGCGCAATGACCTTGTTTTGAAGTTTTTGTTCAATGTATGTTGTTGATAGAATTGCTACGGTCAAAGTTGAGGTCGCAGGCATGGTTTAATATAATCATAATACGTAATGTACATAGGAACATGTCATCACAATCATGGGAGTCTTCTCAAAACATCAAAATAATATAGGTTTGAATTGAATTTTAAATACATATTACAAGTACAACATTGAAAGGATCTTCAAGTATGTTTATGCACTATTACAAATTTTTTTTAGAATAGAATAGAATATTATTTATTTGCTCAGAATGTAGGTATTTACAATAAGGTGGTTACAATAATATCAAGAATCCTTGTACATTCTACCATTTTGAAATGCAAACATTGATGCAATTTATTGAGGAACTTGCAAACATTGATATCTATACAACACAACTAAAATTTTTCATCTAGAAAATCCGACACGGAATAGTAACATTTATTTAATAGAAGTAAAGTTAGTTTCGTTTTGAAAGTTTTTACTGATTCCTCTTTAATGGAATTAGGAATTTGGTTAAAAATAACCGGTGCCATACCAAAAATACTTTTCCTCAACAAAGCAGTCCTTTATCCACCTGTGCGTAACAAGTTTTGGTATTGAGATCGCAAAGTTACGTTTCGGCATCTGCTTTCCGATAATGTTAAAAATAGATGTCCATTACATTAAAAAAAAGAGCGATTTCTAAAATGTATAGGCACGGAAATGTCAACAAATTATGACTTTTAAAAATTGGAACACAGCTGTCAGTAACTCTTAAACTAAATATTGCACGTTGGCAGCGTTTTTGGGCCTTAAAAATACTCTCTCTATCGGTACATTTGCCCCAATATATAATACCAAACCTTAAAATAGAAACGACAAGACTATGATATGCTAGTAATACTGTTTTGATGTTAACTTTTTTTTTAGATTATAAAGCGCATAAGCAGATGCGCTAAGTTTTTTACAGATTTCTTCTGCCTGTGCCTTCCATGTCAGTTGACTGTCAATTAAAATGCCTAGAAATTTTGTAACATCTACTCTGTC
Organism: Orthosia incerta; assembly: GCA_948252205.1. NCBI lineage: Eukaryota > Metazoa > Arthropoda > Insecta > Lepidoptera > Noctuidae > Orthosia > Orthosia incerta. The sequence continues at coordinate 6,900,726 of OX411757.1, read as the reverse complement.
CACATTTTGACTATTATAATTAATATTTAGATCGTTGATACGAAGTCTTTGGTAAAAATGCATTATTTTTGTTTTTTGTATGTTTATTTGCAAGTTGTTAGTATTTAGCCAATTTATTATAATTTTAATGGTGTGGTTTATATCATTTTCATAATTTTCATTATTGTCACATTTTAGTCCCTATATATTTGGCTAAGATGGTCATAACCAATAACCATTATGAGCATGAAGCTCCCACTGCTGGGACATAGGTCTTCTCTCTGGTGGGAGTGGGCCGTTATCCAACGCACGTGCCTAGAGTGTGTTGGTGTATGTCAGTCAGTATGTCACATGTCTGCTAGATGATAGTTATGGTTTAGAAATGGAATGGTCTGCGATTAGTCGGAGAGTGATGCCTATTAGTCGGAAAATTAAGTCTTAGAGATATCGAGTCATATTTATCATCGAGTCATATTTAATGTAATGTTGAAAAAAGAAAAACAAACATGAAATCCTTCGCATGGCAAAAGCTCCTCATTTAAGAAAGTCAGTTTTTCCTCCAAATTAGGCAAATCAAAACACTTTTTGCGGTCGAACAAGTATTTACGGGTCACAGTTCTTGCTCCCGAGGTATTTTGTGAACCCAAAATAAAATAAAAACAGACTTTCTATAGAAATGCACTTCACATAAGTTTTCTCAAAAAAAACACTATAAAATAGGTACTTATCCGCGACATTCCGCGGCCAATTTTTTTTTTTTTAGACTAGCCTGGAAAGCAGACTATCCTGCAACATTTATAATCAGTTATTTGAGCGCCGACTTTTTATTTTTTGTACTTCATAAACAAATCCTCTGCCAATTTGAAGTAAAGTTTGTCAACAGACTAGCTATCTCTATGAGCTATATAGTAATGACATTTTTATTAGATTACAGATATCTAGTCTATATCTAGATGATATTAATTGTAGTAATGCCTGAGACAATTCAATTCTGGTTTATTCATGGGTTCGATTCTCGCGGTCTGATTGTCGAGTGTTTTGTATGTGAGGTGGAAGAAAATATACTATGGGGTGATGATAAAAACAAACCGATGATAACTCTCGAAATTATTTTTATTATGGTAACAGATTGTTATAATAATAACTTGCGTTATCAAAGTGATAATGGTACACGATGATTTCAATGATATGACGTTGAAGACTGACTTACTGATTTTATTTATACTTATTGAAATATTTATGATAATTTGTTTGTTTGTTCAGTACTTAAAGAAAATTTTGATTAGTAAATTATTCATATCTGTTCTTCTTACTGACATAAGGAACTCTCCACCACCTGACATTAGGGACTGCCAAACTCTTGCAGTTTTTAAGAGAAGAGTGACAGACCACCTTTCCATTCCGACATAGTTGCATAATTATATGTATTATTATTGTATATACATATAGATAGGTATTCGTATTTATTGTTTTTATATTTATTTAATAAATATCTTTGTATATATTATTATAACAGTAGGTATATTTCATTTGTTATCAGTATTGTTTATTAGTTATTACTTAGTTTTAAATCGTTTTGTGTTAATTATTTTTCAACTGTACACACTATGTCTACATCTCTTTTATTTTCATATTTCCTTTCGCAGGTATGCTGGAAGAGATTTCTATGGAAATAAGCATTACCTATGTACCTATTTCTCTGTTTCTTCTTCTTGTCTGTATATTATGTGTGTGTGCATTAATGGTTAAATAAAATAAATAAGTTATTCGTTAAACACAATACAAATTTTTATAGGTAGTCCGAAAGTAAGTAACGTGTTTATTATAAACTTTTGGATATAAATGTTGATGCTTCATTTACTTTCATGGTTCCGTAACTTGAAAGAAAAAAAGGAACTTTGTTGTCCGTCCGTGCGTCTGTATGTCAAGACCCTTTTTCTCAGGAACGCGTGGAGGTATTAAGCTGAAATTTATACTAAATAGTCAAGTCTACTGTCACTTAAAGCTGTGAAAAAATCAAACTTCTAAGCCAACGCAATCAAAATATACAGCCGTTTATGCCGCAAATTTTGGACACTCGCAAGGAATTCAAAACCTACAGGGTACTACTGCTCGTGAACTCAGAATCTTGAAATTTGGTACGAAGCAACGTCTTATAGCAAAGATAAAGGAAAAATTGCGAAAATCGTAAATTTTTAGTTACATCATATAATAAAAATATGTTTAATAATTTTAAACTTACTACCCCTTTCCTCATGAACGCGTAGAGATATTAAATTGAAATTCATATTAAATACTCAGGTCTATAATACCTTTAAGCTGTAATAAAATCAAACTTCTATGTCAACACAATCAAAAGAAACAGCAATTTAAGCCACTCGTATACTTTACTAGCGACGTGCCCCGGCTTGGCACAGGACAAATACAAGTATATACAAAAATATTACTCGTTTATCATTCTTTCTATTGGTGACAACATTTCCGTGGTTGAGAAGAAGTTAGTGGAGAAACAGAAATGATGTCGACAGACGTGGACAGCACCTTCATCATCATTTCAACTAAAAGATGTCCACGTCTGAACATTGACCGGTCTCGTGCGTCTCGCAATCAGTGGATCCCCGCAACTTTCACCAGGTCATCGGTCCAACTAGTGGGAGGCCTTCCAACGCAACGTCTTCCGGTCCGCGTTCGCCACTCCAGATCTTTTCGAAAGCAACTTTGTTTTATACTATTTAAAATTGTTCAAGACATAATACGTACAGGACAAACATTAAAAACAAGTGTACAATGGGCGGTCTTATCGTCTTATTAATGAAATTTTATCATTTACACGAGTTATGCAAGCAGATAGGGGCCTAGGTGATACTTTAGCGTATTTAAAAACATTTGCACAGTTGCTGATAGTCATTGCTGGCAACACAGTGTCGTTAAACATGGCAAAGAAATTACATTATTTCAATTTGAACGCTATTGCTGAGCCGATAAGATACATTCTTCATTACACTAAGCAAGAGTTTGAAGACATCAGACATGATCGCGAGAGCTGGCCTCATCCTGAAGTTAAAGAGAGTAAGTTTTTTTTTTGTAATTTATTAAACAATTTTATTGAAAAAGGAACTGTAATGATGTCATTAAAGGTGCGCTTTTGTCTTGAACCATTCAGGTGTTTTGAGTCACGAAAACTTGAAGATCTTTAAGTCATTATTATCGGGCGTCACAGACCCAAGCACAGTTCTACTCCTTGACACATAACCACCATTTACGTAATTCTATGTTATCTATACAAGGTTATTGATAAAACACTAATGGGGTCCGCTACTGCCGATGCTTGTTCTGGATAGCGGATAAATTTGAAAGAGAGTTACCGCGGGCCTGGTACAAACAACTGAAGGAACACTGGTGGGTTTTGGTCAGTAAAAGATTGGCACGCCCTCCGGCTTCACCCAGAGCGGGAGAATTTATTGGATTATTTCAAAACCCAAAAAAGGGCTATACAGCCAACAAAAGTTGTTCAACACAATAACTTTTGTTTTATGACTTTTAAAAATTCAACAGAAATAAAAAAACTTTTTTACAAAAAAATACTACCGACTTCCAAATAAGAAAACTACAAAGTGAAAAAATAACTTTAGTTTTGGAAGTCGGTGTCTTTCGTAGGTACCATTTTTTTGCGTTATGGACACCGACTTCCAAAACTAAAGTTTTTTTTCACTTTGTAGTTTTCTTATTTGGAAGTCGGTAGTATTTTTTTGTAAAATAGTTTTTTTATTTTTCACTTTTTAGTTGTACCTACCTAATAAGCAAGTTGTTTAGCAAGTTTTCTATAACGCCAGAATAGATTAACCGAATATCATGAAACTTGAACAAAACCGATCAATGAGAGATCTGCTTACCCCTTAAGAGCGTACTGGCGTGATGTTATGTTATGAAATGGTATAAACAATAAACAGACATGCGATTGCAGCAGTACTGAGAGATTTGCCGTTATTTATTGAGGGGTTTTGTTGTATATCTTCGAAGTTCTTCATCAAATCTTCACCAAATTGAAATGGGACCAATTTCGGAACTTATTCTTACAAACAAAAAAAAAATTCAAAATCGGTCCACAGTTGACGGAGATATCGGTGAACATACATAACAAAAAAAATAAAACATACAAGAATTGATTTGATTGATTTGATTTGATTGAAAGTCGGTTAAAATCAGCTGATCCATAATATGTGTATGCTCGAATATTATCGCCAGAATGTATGGATCAGCAGCTTTTTTTGGTAGAAGGCATTTCCTCAGTTCCTTGCTAATGACGCGTCTATAGAATTCGATAGAAAATTACATAAATAATAGTATAAAAAAACTAAAAAATACGCTTTAATAGAAAACCAAACTAAAAAGTAGAAAATATAATTTTCAATAAATTTAAACTGAGGATAATGTAACGTAAATGTAAAACAACGTAGATATTTTAAAATGACTCTACTTTTATAACTAATATTTTTCAATAAATTTTATAAAAATTAAGATCAAGCACCTCACGCTTTTTTACATATAAGTTACACTATTCTTAATTTAAATTTATTGAAAATTATTTTCTTCTTTTGGTTTGGTTTTCTATTAAAGCGAGTTTTTTAGTTATTTTAACTGTTATTTATATTTTACTTTTTAGTTCAATTTACAATTAAAGCGTGTTTTTTAGTTTTAAAACGACAATTTATTAATACAACTACCACCCTGTGATGGGAATGAGTAATTAGCGTGCCTACTGCCTTCCCTGGATGTGATAAATATTGCTCAGGCGCCCTCTCCATAACATTTATTTAAGGCGCCTCCCCGAGCAAAACGCCGCGCTAGTCGAATTTTGTGCAGTTTTTAAGAGCTATCCACTCTTTATTTAAAAAGAAATATCAATTAATAAATATACATTAAATTTCTACATAATGATTCTAAAATGGTAGTACACTTTTTTTTTTAATAGTTCTATGTGTCACTAGTCTCCTTCCAACAAAACCATAAAAATGTGAAATAATTATTGATAGCATGCATCTCCTCGTAAAGTGTTCATTAATTATTTTTATACTAACACTAATGGATAGAAAATTTGATAACGAACATTTTGTAAGTATTTTTTTTTTCAAAATACCAATATTCGATTTCATAAAGATTTTATTCTAAAATCTGGGCGAATTCACTACCGTAATTCATGCGCCACCAGTGCCGCTAGGCCAATAGGAATGGTCATATCTCAAGCTTATTTTTTGGTCAGGGTACGGCCTTAATATGTGTACTTGGCGTAAGACACTACCGTGTTTTTGGACATAACTAAAAACCGGCCAAGTGCGAGTCGGACTCGCACACGAAGGGTTCCGTACCATTATCGCAAAAAACGGCAAAAAAATCACGTTTGTTGTATGGGAGCCCTACTTAAATATTTATTTTATTCTGTTTTTAGTATTTGTTTTTATAGCGGCAACAGAAATACATCATCTGTGAAAATTTCAACTGTCTAGCCATCACGGTTCGTGAGATACAGCCTGGTGACAGACAGACAGACATAAATTACTCGCTGTTCCCCACGGCTTCGCTCCCGTGGACCACCAAAGGACCCGTTTTCGTGATAAAAAATAGCCTGTCACTCAGGAATAATGTAGCTTTCTAATGGTAAAATAATTTTCAAAATCGGTCCAGTAGTTCCGGAGCCTATTCGATACAAACAAACAAAAAAATCTTTCCTCTTTATAATATTAGTATAGATTGCATTGTCATCAGTCCCTGATAAGTGTGCAAAGTTTCAAATTAATCTAACGTCACGTTCAAAGATTCCGTTACATAGATATATACATACATACCAAGCTAATGAAAGAGTGATAAAATGGGACTTTCATTATTACTAACTGTATTTTAAAACGTTTTTATTAATTTAATTTCATTAGCTGTTTATACAGTTTTCATTGTTATCGTATTATCATAATAATATTATGTATATATCTATAATCTTATCTATGTAGTGTAAAAAACCCAGCAGATTGCCAAAACAAGTAAAAAACACTTCTTCTATTTCGTTGCCTGTGCCTCTAAATATCATAAGAGTGAGCTGTGTGAAACTTATCAAAATAAAACCGCAGTGTCTGAAACATCTTAATAATTTGATGGAAATGTTGAAAATGTATATCATGGTTCCGTACCCAAAGGGTAAAAATGGAACCCTATGACTAAGACTCCGCGATCCTTCTGTCTGTCTGTCCGTCTGTCACCAGGCTGTATCTCATGAACGGTAATAGCTAGACAGCTGAAATTTTCACAGATGATGTATTTCTGCTATAACAACAAATACTAAAAACAGAATAAAATAAATATTTAAGTGGGGGCTCCTATACAACAAACGTGACTTTTTTGCCGTTTTTTGCGATAATGGTACGGAAGGAACCCTTCGTGCGCGATTCGCACTTGGCCGGTTTTTAGGGTTCCATACCCAAAGGGTAAAAATGGGACCCTATGACTAAGACTCCGCGATCCTTCTGTCTGTCTGTCCGTCTGTCACCAGGCTGTATCTCATGAACCGTAATAGCTAGACAGCTGAAATTTTCACAGATGATGTATTTCTGCTATAACAACAAATACTAAAAACAGAATAAAATAAATGTTTAAGTGGGGGCTCCTATACAACAAACGTGACTTTTTTGCCGTTTTTTGCGATAGTGGTACGGAATTCTTCGTGCGTGATTCGCACTTGGCCGGTTTTTTATTAGTACTGTTTATCGCAGTGTGCCATTAATTTACTTAGTAAAACCGTTGTCAACCTTTTCCGTTGTAATTGATATTGGTAATAGTAACTTCCATTACACCAATATCTACCCAAAATACAGTTGATTGCCAAAACAAGTCCTAAACACGATTTTTACGAGTTTCTCGTTCCCTGTGCCTCTAAACATGATTGGAATGAGCTGTGTGAACCTTATCAAAATAAAACCGCAGAGATCTTTGAAACATCTTAATAATTTGATTTAAATGTTGAAAATGTATGTCATTATTACTTATCGCATGATTTTACTCAAATAAATCAATTGTTGTTAATCTTTTCTGTTGTAATTGATATTTGTATGCTGTCGAGGCCGGCCCAGAAAGATGTGGTGGGATGATTTGTACGCATACCATCAGGGCTGGTTCAAGACAGCCCAGGAAAAGAATTTCTGTAAGCACTTAGGGGAGGACTTTTCCCAGCAGTCGGACAGCAATGGCAAGAAAAAAAAATATGAAGCTCTACCAAAATACAGTAGATTGAGAAAAAAAGTCAAAAACACGATTTCTGTTTCATTCCCTGTGCCTCTGAACATCATTAGAATGAGCTGTGTGAAACTTATCAAAATAAAACCGCAGAGAAATGTTTGAAACAACCCAAAACGTGCCCGTACTTCTAATGGTGCCAAATTTTACGAAACTTCATGCCGTTTTTGTACGTTTTTGTTTCTGCCGTTGCGTATTTTCTATGTTCCTGATTGTGTGTATTGTTATTTTTGTTTTGATGGTGGAGTGTAGAAATTAAAGCCATGTGCTGGAAAGAAGTGGGTTTAATGAGTAAAAACATTGTTTTACTGAGTGATGTTACAGTCTTAAATCGAATTTTGCACTGGGAAGATCGATGATTTTGTGGAGTCAATTAAAATGATGAAACAAAAACTGAAAGAAATGGAAAACAAAAATAACTTTCTTTGCAATAAAGTCACCCACTACGAAACAAAAATCGCTTCTTTAGAACAGCGCTTAAATGAATCAGACCAAGATAAATTGAACAATTTTATTGAAATAACTGGAATCCCTTACATACAAAATGAAGAACTTGTGCAGATCTCAAATATTATTGCTGAGAAAATGAGCCTAGATAAGTCCGTGATAAAAAGTGTGAAACGTCCGAACTCGCACAAAAATCTAGACTTGATACAGTTGGAACTAGGTAACACCAAAGATGTGGAATGCTGGTTGCGTTCAGCTAAGCAGTTTAATCTGACAACAACTGATATATTGTCTAACTTAGCTAGTGAACATGCGTCTGTAAAGGTATACATGCGATTTGAATTATCTCAAGTAAACAGAAAACTCATGTGGATAGCTAAACAACAGCTGCGACAGGAATTTAAATACATTTGGTTTCAAAATGGTAAAGTGCTGGTGAAGAAAGGTGAAGTAGACAAAAATGGTAAAGACAAGATTTATATGATTAGATGTGAAGACGACATAAATAATCTGCTTAAAAATAAATAGTGTGTCACTATATAAAACAATAACAAACTCTTTCTCGTGTATTTAAGTAAGTGTCATGGCTTTATTTAACAATGTAAAGGAAATCTATGATTGTAGCGATTTACCTACCTATATTAGTATGCTACCAAAAACCACGAATAATTTAAATGTAGTGCATGTTAATATTCGATCGTTGATAAAAAATCACGCTAATCTTATGAATTGTTTGGTTTCGGTAAAATCCCGAATAGATATTGTGGTTCTTACGGAAGTGGGGATATCGGAACAAATTGTATCTATGTATCACTGTACAGTATCTTACGTAAGAGCAGGAAAGGTGGTGGAATTATTATCTACGTAAATAATAAGCATAAGTTTCAACCAATAAATATTAAAACTAGACATTATGAATGCATACTGGGTAAATTAACAACGCAGCAAAATAATAATATTTATATCTGTGCAGTGTATAGACCACCTAAAGAAAGCAAACATTTATTTGTTTGTGAACTGTCCAGTTTAATTAATGTTGATTATATAAAGACCAGTGATCTTATTGTATTGGGAGATATAAATATAGACCTTAAAATTGCCAATAATGTAAACAGTTATTATTTGAGTAAACTGGCTGAGTGCGGGCTTGAATGTGCGGTCTCAGACTTCACGCGAGTGGCAACCAAAGGTAATATAGTCTCTAAAACCTGTATAGATCACATTTTCGTGAGATCTCGCCTTCATGACCTCTACTCGGCTGCACTGGGGACTGTCTTGGCAGACCATCGTATGACGATTGCCACGCTTGCATCCATGCCTAAAGTTAGGGATCCAAAGTTCATTGAGTCGATTGATAATAAAAAACTAAAAACGCTCTTAGCTAGCACCGAATGGGAAATGGTAGACGAGTTAAATTGCGCAAATGATATATATAAGTACATAAAAAAAAAAAAAAAATTTAAAGAAAATTTTATAAAGTGCTACAATGAATGTAAATATACTAAAAAGATAAATAACTCTAGCAAAAGAAATTGTGAAAAATGGATTAATAATAAAATAACGATTAGTTGTGCTAATAAAGATAAGCTCTTTCTCAAATGGAAAAATGATCGTAACAATAAAACACTGAAGTTAGAATATAATAAAACTAGAAATAAAGTAAATAAAATGATACTAAATACTAGAAATAATTATTACAGAAAAGAAATAGCAGAAAACAAAAATAATCCCAAAATACTGTGGGAAATACTTAATAAACTTACGGGGAAAATAGTAAAGTCAGTAGATGAGGTAATAACGAACGCCTTCTTAAATGATTCAAATAATGAAATGAGTATCGCTAATGACTTCGCAAAGGAATTTGAAATGAGTGTGTCTAGTATTGTTCCGGGGTGTGACAGACCTTTGCTGGATGAGTCTGAATATATGAAATCCCAAGATAAAACCATATTCTTCAAAAAAGCTACATCGCGTAAAATTATTAAAATCATAAACAACTTAAACACTAATAAATCAGCTGGATTTGACACAATAAGAATTATAGATATGAAAATGATAGGAGATAAAATTGTAACTGCAATAGTTAAACTAATAAATGCGAGTATTCAACTAGGTCAATATCCGTCAGAATTAAAAACCGGTATAGTTAGACCTATTCATAAAAAAGGAAAATTCAATGGCTTAGCAAATTATAGACCTATAACAATATTACCAGTCATTAATAAAATTGTTGAAAAATATATCTGCGACCAAATACACTCGTTTTATCGTAACAACGACATAATTTCCAAAGCACAGTATGGTTTCCAAAGTAAGAAATCTACAGCTCAGTTACTCTCGAATTTTACCGACGAGGTTAACAACTACCTAGACGACAAGATGCATGTGATACTAATATTTATTGATTTTAGTAAGGCGTTTGACACACTCAGACACAATACGCTATTAAAAACACTAGAAAACTCCGGAATAAGAGGAAAATTACTAGACTGGTGTAAAGAATATCTCCGTAGCCGATGTTATCACGTCAAAGTCGGCCCTAGCCTTAGCAGGCCCGTAAAAGTTACGCAAGGCACAGCCCAAGGATCAGTGACAGGTCCCCTACACTATCTGGCTTACGTCAACGACCTGGATAATATTATAAAATACTGTTCCCTCTACCAATATGCTGATGACACTTGTATACTGTCTGCTAACAAAGATCTTAATAAGGCCGCGGAATGTTTGCAAAACGATTTTACTTCTATGACCAAGTGGGCGCATGATATGGGACTTGTTCTGAATCCACAAAAAACTAAAGTGATACATGTACATTCAAGTCATATAAATTCGTCCCTTTCTTTTCAAATCAAAGCTCATAGTCATGATTGTCTGCATAAAGATGTGCTAAACTGTCACTGTTCGCCTATTGAGCAAGTCCCATACCATACCTACTTGGGACTTATAATTGATAATCGCTTCAACTGGAGTTATCAGGTAGAATCTGTATGCGGCAAGTTGCGTGCTATACTCACCAAATTTTCGATTATAAAGCGGAATATACCTTACAGAACTCTTCTTCAAATGTACACAGCCCTTGCGGAATCGATAATCTCATATGGACTTACCAGCTATGGACGCACATTTAAAACTTACCTCGATAAAATACATAATTTGCAAACACGGTTGTTGAAGCTGATAGTACCAAAATATGTTAAAAATAAGTACCGCGACAATTATATAGGTCTATTCAAACATTGTAAAGTATTACCTGTTCTAGCTCGCGCTGAGTACCTGTTCCTCATAGAACATTTTGATAACACTGATATTCAGGTTCCAGTAAGATATGATGTGAATACTCGACTAGCAAAAACTAAATCTTTTGAAGTGCCACGCAAAAATATTTTTTATGGTAGACGCACCGCATCTGTCATAGTTCCTAATTTATTAAACCAAATACCCGTAGACATTAGAGACTCAATGAGCAGTAAAAATTTGAAGCGCAAGCTTAAACAACACTACATCGACCTGATTACATCTTAATTTACTAATAGCGCGTTGATCAAATTCCAGACCATGGCATGCTAAGACAGACTCCAGGGTCTAATGGTGTGCTTTGTGTAATCCTAAGGACAACTTGTTTTTATGAATAAATAAATAAATAAATAATGTGTATGCTGTAAATTAAATAAACATTGAATAAATTGTTATTATTCATTAAATGATGTTCATTCTATGTAAAAATAAAAACTGGCCAAGTGCGAGTCGGACTCGCGCACGAAGGGTGCAGTACCACTATCGCAAAAAAAAACACATAAAACACGTTTTTCGTATGGGAGTCCCACTTATTTTATTCTGTTTTTAGTATTTGTTGTTATAGCGGCAACAGAAATACATCATCTGTGAAAATTTCAACTGTCTAGCTATCACGGTTCATGAAATACAGCCTGGTGACAGACGGACAGACGGACAGACAGACATACAGACGGATCGTGGAGTCTTAGTAATAGGGTCCCGTTTTTACCCTTTGGGTACGGAACCCTAAAAAAGAAAGAAGAAGTGGTTTTGTTACAGAAACTAATATGCCTATAAAATATGCTTATGTAAACTAAACCTTCTACAATAGTATTTGTAGTACTAAAATTGTTAACTATACTCACCTTTTAGTCACTGCTAATATAATCGTCCATTGTGACACCCAATGTAATTTTACACATTTTCTGTGATTTATTTAATATTATGTTAATATATTATGATAATACAGTACAGTATTTTAGCTATCTATCGCGCTTATCAATCAACAAATTATATCTCGGTTGGGTAACAATTGTTTCAATTATAAATTGCAAACAATCTATGCCAACGATCTCTGTTAAAAGTCATGACCTTCAAGCCGTACCGGTTCCCCACAAAAACCCTTTATGAAAGTTGCCAAGTACTTACAGTGAGACAACTATACTTGCTTAATCTCACATTGAAACAGCATGAGAAAACACCGGTAAATCACGCAAATAAACATAAGAGAACAATCAGTGATGTATGTAGCACAGTCAAATGTAAGACCGCATCTGCTCGACGGCAACATCTATATCTATCTACTTATTTATACAATAAATTAAACAACATCCTCAACTTCAACCCACTAACAAAAAATAAAACTAAGATAAAACTAAATTCATGGCTTCAAACACTTGATTACCAACAGACGGAAAACTTAATCAAAGAACTATACTCGAGATGAAATAGTTAGGTAGGCAAATCAAGTCTCATAATCCAGCCACCAACCATGATCACTCACACTACACACCACACACACACACACATAAACACAACACACTCACACTTTCACACCTACGCATAAACACACGCACACACACCATGCAAGAGCACGTATGTATTATTTTAAATGATTATTATTCTTTTTTCTATTCTGATGCATAAAATGTAGTGCACACAAGTACCATAACGGGCGAGGACACTGACTCCTGTAACACAGGTCTCATAACTTTTTTTTTTTTTTTTTTTTTTCTTAGTCATTGTTATTGTACGAGTAGGTACAAATTGACATTGCTAATAAAAAAACCTATTTCAACTTACAGAACTTCCATACGGCCAGCTTCCTCTGTACCAAGAGGGTGAGAAGGCTCTCCATCAATCTCTGGCCATCGCCAAGTATGTGGCTAGGAACACAGATCTGATACCAGTGGACCCATGGCTGCAAGCTGTCGTAGAAGGTGCTGTGTACACCATCTACGATTTCTGGCAAAGTAAGTTTTTTGCAGGATGATACACATAATTAGCCTATTAATGTTCCCACTGCTGGGACACAGGCCTCCTCTCTGTGAGGGGGGATGGGCCGTAATCCACCACGCGGGCCCAGTGCGGGTTCGTGGATGTCACATGTCTTCGAATTTTTGGGTCTAAGACATGCTGGTTTCCTCACGATGTTTTCCTTCATCGTTTTGATGGCAGTGGTGATGAAATAATTTACACAAAGTAAAGCGCCTGCCTGGGTTCGAACCCACGACCTACAACTGGCAAGTCGCGGCCGATACCTCTGGGCCACCACTGCTCTACTGGGCCACCGCTGCTCACAGGATGATACAGTATACCTATAATCTTTTAAGGAATCCATCACTTAATATTAGGTTAGTTTGGTTCTGGCCTAAAGGCAAGGAAGAAAAGAAATCGAAAAATTATAATTTATTGGAATCCATGATCCTCATTCGAATGGTTCTCATCATAGAAAGGCAACAGTTGTCTCTCTTATGGTGGATTTGATAAAATATGTCTGAAAATCCGTCATTTAAAAGGACAGTAACATCACTGTGTTTCAATAAAAAGTATGATAGTTGCAACCGTTGTCAACTGATAATGTTGGTTATTTTTGGTGGCATAAGATCCTGGTTACCCCTGACACAGATAATATAATACTAGCATACAGATGCCTCATCCCATACAAAGAAACCGTGCCGACGTAACTAGCGTTTTTCATCTGATTATATCGATTATTTTTTGTAAATCGTTCGCATTCGTTTCCGTTCCACGGCGATAGATAGATCTCCATCTATATCCGTGGAACGGAACTGAACGCGATCGATGTACAAGATTAATGAGTATAATCAGTACAGCACGCACGGTTTCTTTGTATGGGATGAGACACCACGTCCATGATTTTGACTGTCATCTGTTAGTGATCTTGCTCTTTGTGTGTGTTGGACCTAGGTCCAACACACACAAAGAGACCCAGGATGCCATACACGGGGTCGTCTGGCTCCCATGTGCTGGTTTCGTCTCTGGGGTGGTAGTGTCGTCACGGCGCACGGTCTGGTCTGGTGCGCCGGTGATGGGGGGTACTCCCCAGAGGAGGGTCCGGTGACGGACAGCCGTGGTGTGTTCCATAAGTGGCACAGGAGGACACCGTGGTGTTTTAGTGGGTTGGAGTCACACATAACTGCGCCATCTCCCCGTGGTAGCGCAGTATGCATGAGCATTTCTCAACGCAAAAAAAAAAATGGTCCCACACACAACTAAGTACAAAAATTGGGTACAAAAAAAATAACAAAAAATTATTTATTTTCAGAGGTTATGGTTTACAGGAAAGAAAAAGATCCTGAAAAAGCAAAGCAATTCAAGAAGGAATTGCTTGAAGAAACCGCTGACTTTTTCTTCTCAAGATTGGAAAAGCACTTGAATGAGAATGGTGGATTCTTCAGTGGAAAGGTAATAACTTAAAGGTATTTAAATCTTATTTAAGAATCTGTATTGAGCAAATGACCGGAGAAGGCAACTTGTTAGGAGCAGTGTAAGGCTATGGCGGAGACCGTTGTCCAGCTTTAATACAGGTTAAGCAAAAAGAAAAGCATCTGTTAATAGTTGTTAATGGCACTATTCCTAAGTTATTGTAGACTTTCGCGTGGGCAAAGCCGCTGGGAAAAGCTATTAATAGATTACTTATTTATGTAAAACATGAGTGTACATGACAGAGCATGTAGGTTGTTACAGTTTTTTTTTTATTGATAGATAAATCATCATCATCATTAGCCTATGTTGTTAATGTTCCCACTGCTGAAGAGCTCGTGGCTAAATAATAACAGCCGTACGGGTCGATCTTCAAGGTTAAGCAACGCTTAGCGAGGTCGGTCCGTGGATGGGTGACCATTTCAACATACCGAGTTTCCTCCGTGCCTCGGAAAGTACACTAAGCCGTTGGTCTCGGCTATCATTTGAAGATCTTTGACAGTCGTTACGACAAGGGGTACTGTGTTACCCAGTAACTGGGTTGTGGAGGTCAGATAGGCAGTCGGTCCATGTAAAACACTGGTACTTAGCTGAATCCGGTTATATTGGAAGCCGACCCCAATATAGTTGGGAAAAGGCAGATAGATAGTTAATGTTCCCACTGCTGGGACACAGCCCCTCTCTCCGTGAGAGGGAATGGGCCGTAATCCCTCACGCAAGCTCAGTGCGGGTTGGTGGATATCGCATGTCTTCGAATTTTTGTTAGAAGCGAAGATTCCTCATGATGTTTTTCTTTAACGTTTTGAGAGAAGAGGTGATGAAATTATTTACACAAAGGGAAGTGCCTGCATTGTTTTTTGCGTGGAGAACTGTTCATGCATACTGCGCTACCACAGGGTGATAGTGCGGTTATGTGGGACTCCAACCCTCCTCTGGGAAGTGCCTCCATCACCGGCGCATTGTAACACATTGCACGCCGCAACCACCCCAGGGACCAAACCAGCACATTGGCGCCAGACGACCCTATGTACGCCCTTGGCCCCCCTGTGATGGGTTAGGTAAGTGGTCACGCCACCTACCACTTTTTAGCTGCAGGAGATAGTAGAGAGCGGCCAATCTATACCGACACTCCTCTTCCCCTGCGGCCCCACCGCGTCCGCCATCAGACGGTGGCGACCCCATCCACGCCGTGAAAGGTAGTGAGAGTGGCGCACCGCGATGTCGCCCAAGCGACACCAAAACCTCCTTGTTGGCCGCTACGTCGTCGGCTTATCGGCAAAAGCCCTGACGAGCGCCCCCCATCTCGGGTTCCTCTTCGCTTCACCGTGGGTGACCAAGCCACGGCTACTGAGCCCCTCCACCTCGACAATGCGGGAACCCACCGCAGGCGCTTTACTTCTAAAGCGCCTGCCTGGGTTCGAACCTACGACCTAAAACTTACAAGTTACCACTGGGCCACCACTCACTCGCTGATAGATAAATAATCAAAACAAATGAAAACCAGGTCAACAAATGGTCCAGATCTTAACTCAAGAACCCTCGGTCCTGCTCTACTTTGTATCATCCAAAATTCTAGAGTTTGAAAATTGGTAGTGACAGTTAATCAAGAAATGCTTGTCAAGCAGTTTATTGTTTCGACAGCTCTGTAAACTGATAACTGTTTGGAAGCTTCCCGTTTAATTAGATTAAGAAAGTACGTCGGATGTTCCAACGCGGTGTAATTAACATGGTGTTTTGTAATTAGATTAGGTGTTACCATGTCAGATTTCTTGTATCAAATTAAATTTTATTTTACATTAACATACATAATGCATAATGCGTCGTCGCCAACGACCTTGAGGGAACAAAACGCGCACTCGTTTCACACCCGCGCGATTCAAAATTCAGTTGTTTTTTGTCCTTTCCTTATAGACTTTTAGAAATTTTGACTTTTCTCATTATGGTGAATATTTCATTTAAATACGCCTGGCGTTTTGGTGCGATTGTCGTTTTCTTGTCCATGTTAGACATAACTTTACTTAATAAAACTGTATATTTTCCTAGATCAAATTATAAAAAAATGGTCTATTATAACATATATCTTTTTCCAACAAATTACGACAAGCCGTTTAGAAGTCATTCTCATTTTAAAATCAGCTACTGTGAAGCAGTCAAATAGGAACAAGACTTGTTCCTATTTGACAAGCACTTAGTGCTTTTTTTTGTGACAATCCCACCTCACTATTCCCAAACCACTGCAACTCCTGAAAGTCAGAGGCAATGAAGCTCGACGAAGTCCCGGAGAATGAATTTAACTGTCTTGGATCCCGCAACGAAATTAAGCAGAAATTAATAATGGAGGAGTAGGAAAAATACAAATTTCCACTTCCCTCCATATCAAGCAGGAGACAGAACAAACAAGGCCAATATGCACAAAGGCTCGTTAACAACTGGGATAAGCCCAGTTGCTTTGCAACACGGATAAAAATGAGCAATAATATTAATGGGTCCTATATTTGTTTCCAATAATAGGTATGGAAAAAACACTTGAACGCACAGAAATTTGTTCTAGTTTCCACAAGGTCAGTATAGTAAACAACTCCTGATGCAGCGTGTACATTTTTCAACATTTTCTGACAAAGGATAATTTAAGGCTAAGGTACCGTGCCATTTTGTTCTACACTAGGTCCCGATCAAATGTTAATAAAAATTACTTTATTTTCGGACTTTCGTTGGAGGGTGATATTCGTTCTGGCTCCTTCTTTCTATCTCACTCTCACAGTGATAGCTTTAAAACCTTCATAGCTCAGCTATTGATTAGTGATTCCATTCTACTTCTACTCTACAGGTCCATCAACAATATCTAATCCCACGACCTTCCATTATACATTCTAAATACGATTACTATGACCGATGACTATGCATTTTAGCATGTCTTTAGATAGATTCATCCTGAAATGTATAGTCATCGGTCAACTAACTAGCTTGTATTACTATTTCGCAAATACCCGCTGTAATTTGAATTCTGTTTGTTGTTACTTTTTACCTAAGTACCTAATTAAGTTACCTATGATTTTTTGTTTATATTATGTAATCGATGTTTTTGGTGCACGGTAAAACTCTAATGAGTTTATGTTGGCATCAACTTAAATATATAACATGTATGTGTTACTACTGATTACAATAAGAAATAACTGTAGCTCATTTTATTGGAAAATAGCTTAAAACGAGCTAGAGTTTTTATGTCATTGAAATGCCAAGCATATGAACAATTGAATCTTAATCAAAAGGTCACGAACTTGACCTGCAGAAATTCACATGATGTGAATGTTTTTCTAAAATGACGAATCAATGATGTTATTGAAGACATTATCGTATGTCATTCAACAATGTACTTTTTATCTGGTTCGTTGGATTCGGTTACTGTGTACAAACAACAGATAGCGGTTTGGTGCAAATATTTTACCAAGGTTTTGTTTATTAATTTTTTCGTAGCCTTTTCTATAAGAATCTAAATAATTCTAGCAAACACCGCCATCATATTGTACGTGTAACAATTTGTATTGAATAATAACGATAATCGTCTATACAGCTAGCCCTTTATAGGGGTTAAAATAGTAAGCAACGTTTATAGTAAAACCGGCCAAGTGTGAGTCGGACTCGCGCACGAAGGGTTCCGTACCATTATCGCAAAAAAAAAACGGCTAATAAATCACGTTTGTTGTATGGGAGTCCCACTTATTTTATTCTGTTTTTAGTATTTGTTGTTATAGCGGCAACAGAAATACATCATCTGTGAAAATTTCAACTGTCTAGTTATCACGGTTCATGAGATACAGCCTGGTGACAGACGGACAGACAGACAGACGGATCGCGGAGTCTTAGTAATAGGGTCCCGTTTTACCCTTTGGGTACGGAACCCTTAAAAGTAACTAAAAATTTTGTGGACCACTGATATCGGAGGTCTTTTTGATTGAACATAATTACTAACCGACTTTCGAAAAAGGAGGAGGTTCTATGTTCGACTTCTTGTATGTTTTTTTTTTGTGTATGTTCACCGATATCTCCGTCAATTGTGGACCGATTTTGAAAACTCTTTTTTTGTTTGAAAGAGTATGTTCCGAAATTGGTCCCATTTTAATTTGGTGAAGATCTGATGAAGAACTTCGAAGATATACAACAGAACTCTTCAATAAATAACGGCAAATCTTTAGAGACTGCTGCAATTGCATGTCTGTTTGTTGTTAATACCATTTCATAACATAACATCACGCCAGTACGCTCTTAAGGGGTAAGCAGATCTCTCATTTGATCGGTTTTGTTTAAGTTTCATAATATTCTGGTAATCTACTATATAGCGTTATAAGAAACTTACTAAACAACTCGCCTATTAGGTAGGTACAACTATAAAGAGAAAAATAAAAAAACTTTTTTACAAAAAAATACTGCCGACTTCCAAATAAGAAAACTATAAAGTGAAAAATAACTTTACTTTTGGAAGTCGGTATCCATAACGCAAAAAAATGGTATCTACGAAAGACAGTCGGTAGTATTTTTTTGTAAAAAAGTTTTTTTATAACAATCACGTTACTAACCTATTACTTATTTATTTAAAACTTCATGTGCAAAATGTAAAATGGCGAACTTAATGCCTTCAATATTTTTTACCAGTCAACCAAGAGTGATGAATAGATAAAAAGCAGGACCTACTCGGTTTAAGCATCCCGCCTCTTCCTGATGAAGAAAACCTAAGGCACTACCCTGTCCTAGGGATCTAAACTGAGAAATTACGCTGTATTAGAATAACTAGGCAAGCAAGTGTAATCAAGTAGTGCTGGAGCCTCCGGGTCTGTGTAGGAATGACTACAGGAGCCCTGACGGGCTGACCCTGGTGCCTTGGAAGAACGGCAAGTGCTTAATATGGGGCGCAACTTGTGCCAGCACTGTATCCACCAGCCACCTTGGTCGCACCGTCCTCTCACCGTCAGCAGCAGCAGAAGATGCCGCTGAGGGGAAGAGGGTGAAGTACGCACAGTTGGTAAACCGTTAACATGTTGTGCCCATTGCCGTTGAGACCATGGGCAGTTGCGGCATTGAGGCCAAGAAGCTCATTAGCGAGATAGGACACAAGCTCTGTGACAAAACGGGTGGCCCCCGCTCGGGCTCGTTCTTGGTTCAAAGGTTGGCCATTGCCATCCAACGCGGCAATGCAGCAAGCGTTATATTGCAGCAGCACCTTTGCGCTGGGAACAGTTAGGGGCGGGTTATTTGATTAACATAGGACGTGTCGTGGTAGTTATAGATGGTTGTATTGATAAGGTTATTGATAAAATTGAATTAAATTTAAAAATAAGTAATATTTATCTACTGATTTTATCTTTTTCTTCTCAGTTGTCTTGGGCAGAGTTCGTGCTATGCGGCATAGTGGAAGCCAGCAATCTCATCCTGGACACTGAATTGGAGAAGAAGTACCCTGCAGTCAAAGCTGTCATTGAGAAGATTACGAATCTTCCCGGCGTAAAGGAATACATCGCTTCTCGAGGAATTTATGTCCTCCCGAAAATACACTGACAAATCCTTTTGTAATACCTATTAAAAGTCGTCGGTGGTTTTTTAATATAAACATGTTTTTTATTTCACTTTTTATTAGTGGTACCTCGTGGGCAATTTCTATAGTAATGTACAATAAGCAGACATGTGATTACAGCAATCCCGAGAGATTTGCCGTCATTTATTGAAGAGTTCCTTTGTATATTTCCAAAGTCCTTTATCAGATCTTCGCCAAATTTATATGGGACTATTTCGGAGAAGTACCTTTTCAAACACAAGTCGAATATAGAGGTTTGAACCTCCTACTTTTTAGAAAGACGGTTAAAAATAAACTTTAAATGAAAAAAATTGTTCAGTATAAAATATTTTTAATACAAGCTTTTTTCGTAGGTATTCTTCTTAGCAAACCCTTTCATTTGATACCCATATCATGGCAGTGTACAAAAAACAACTAGTCCACCCTCTTGGGTCGTCCGCCATATTGAATTTAGAATGACGTCACTTAACTAATCATGCATTGTCAACCAAACTAAACGTGTATGCAAAATTTCATGACTACTTTAAAATTCAGTTGCTAGATTTGTCCTGAACACACTTGCATACATACATACATTGCAAGTTAAATAAGAGCTTGTAATAATTAAAAAGAAGGTCGTTGCATGTTAAATATTGGTACTCAGCTGCATCTGCTTACACTCGGAGCCGACTCCAAGATAGTTTGGAAATGTCTAGGCAGATTGATTAATTTCTCTTCATCGGCATAGCCTTTTACTATCTCTGATGAGACCAGTCAATTCCAGTCAACCGGAGGCAGATGACGGTTAAACTCATCTTTGCGCGCGGCGCTTTGTGAGGGTAAGCATGTGTGTTTGCTCGGACGACGACTGCCGCGTTACTGCCACACAAATGCATTTTCCTAATTTTATAAATGCGAAAAGTTGGATGGATGTATGTTTGTTACCTACTCACAGTATTTGTGCCACATGTTAAATTTAGTGTTGTGGTTTTTTTTTTTTTTTACCTTTGTATAGATTCTTTTACCTATTGTGAATGTGTGAACATTGTAGGCTTTCTAGTTTTCTAGATGATTGTTAACATTTGTTAACTTTTTATTTCGTGCATTTTTTTTTTTTGTTTTGTTTGTTTTTTTTTTCAATTTCGTACGACTTATTGTCGGGCCTACGTTGTCCCCCCATATCCAAGTACTAATGCTGTAACATGGAAATATTGTAAACAAAACAATTTAAAAGAGTAACCATGGAGTTTCTTGCCGGTTCTTCTCCATAGGAAACGACTAACCCGAACCGTGCACCTTTTGTCGACGTTTTATAAGTGCCCATGTAGGCCTATGTAAAATAAAAATATTTGATTTTGATTTTTTGATTTTGACTCAATCACGCCAGAACGACTGAACGGATCTGGATGAAATTTGCCACAAAGGAAGATTATAGTCTAGAATAGCAAATATCACGCGGGCGAAACCGCTGGCAGAAGCTAGTAATTTATAATTACAGGCGCACGCACAGCGCACACATACATGGCGCCGCGCGCACATTTGAGTTGATCTATCTGTACCAGTAGGTACCTATTAAACATGGAGCAACTCCCCATAAAAAGACTCTTCATCTTACTTATTAATTAAAGGTCCTGATCGAAGATCAAAAGTAATAAAGAACTAAATATCAGACAGACAGCGTTCTCAATTATTTGGAGATAAAGTTTACCCAACAAACATTACGAGTACAACTCTTTGTCAGCGGCAACCGTTCAAGACTCCAAAATTAGTTTTGTTCTAATTACTTCTGGAAAGTTCCATTCCTTTGCTTTTCGATTTGCAAAGATTTTAACAGAAATGAACGGGAAAACAATGATGAAATTCAAACGGCGATGTTTGTCGAAGTATTTATGTTACAAGCGCATCTAATTTTGATTGTATCATTCAGAAATATAGTACTTCGAAGATTAATTTACCAGTGAAGGAAAACATCATGAGGAATCCGGCATGCCCTAGTCGATTATGACGTACTCGATCTCACAGAAACGAAGCCTGTATCCCAACAATGGGCGCATGATTATACTATTATGCAGTAACATATATTAGTATATATTCAGTATTTTTTTACACTATACACCGTGAAATTTAAGTGGTTGTTTTCCCGCGGCAGAACGACTTGCCTTAAGGAGTACTTTCGAAGCATAGAGTTAAAGTAAAAAAATAACGATGTTTTTGTTTTAAAATAATTTAAAAAAAAAACATAAACTCGAAAAAGTGAGTAACAATAGTAACTTGTAGGTACTAGGTACTACGGTGAATAATACGGTGGTGACGCGAGTAGTACCTAGTACCTACAAGTTACTATTGTTACTCACTTTTTCGAGTTAATGAATATTTTTTAAATTATTTTAAAATAAAAACATCGTTATTTTTTTACTTTAACTCTATGCTTCGAAAGTACTCCTAAAGGCAAGTCGTTCTGCCGCGGGAAAATAACCACTTAAATTTCACGGTGTATATACTAATAAACAATTGGGTTATAAAAAAAATAAAGTCAAATATATTTATTTCATTTTACTTTGACAATGGGCAGCATTAACGCATTTCGCGATTTCTTTCAGACAACTTGGTATGGACAGTAATTGCCTGGACATGAAATGGGGTCGTCATTGGTGTGACAATAGTACGTAAAATACTATATTAAAATAGATACACAGATAAATACATATGCTATGTCACACATCGCATCAACCTATTAATCTTCCCATTGCTGGGATACAGGCCTCCTCTCTGTGAGAGGGAATGGACCGTAATCCACCACGCGGGCCCAATGCGGGTTGGTGGATGTCACATGTCTTCGAATTTTCGGTTCTGGGACATGCAGGTTTGTGTTCACGATGTTTTCCTTCACCGTTTTTGAGAGCAGTGGTGATGAAATAATGTACACAAAGTAAAGCGCCTGACTGGGTCCAAACCCACGACCTACAACTTGTAAGTCGCGGCCGATACCATTGGGCCACCACTGCTCTCTTTGCTCGCTATGCTATGTAATATATGTAAATACATACATACTAAATATATTGGCCTAAAAAATAAATGACGACAAACTATCGATCATCACAGTAGTAGTTTAGCAATTTACACAGAACTCAAGATAAAACATTCTCTCTTTAAAAAAAGTGGTCTGTTTTTGAATTGATAGATAAATTCAAATTATTGAAGAACAAAACATCTGAAATGAATTCTCTACATTGTCAGCACCTTGCTGTTTCAAAGAGCGTAGACATTTTAACAATATTACGTGGTCAAACTATGGTCAAAAATTTTGGACTTTTAACAGTCATTGTCACTGAAAGAATGTCAATTAATCTAGAGCCCAGTCTTTTCGCTTCCCAGAACTAAAATCACCTACCCCAAGAAGTTAAACAAGATTAAGAAAGAAAATACGTGCATAGTAACAACAACTATATGGATTACAATCCATATATTTTACGTTTAACGCAGCCCGAACTCAATTAAGTAGCTCCCTCGGGCTTAAAAAAGCTTTCCACAGGTTTATGGAAACAATTTCTTGGTGAGATGACTGTTTTAATAAGCTCCTTTGTTAAGGGGTAGCAGTTATGAGTAAAAGGAAACGGTTTTTGTGGTCAAGTTTGCAAAATATTTTGGTTACTGACAATTTTGTTGTTTTATTTATAAAAGGAACGCCTCCCATAATATGGAATTACGACATGTTAGGATAGGAGCCTTTTTGGTCTCGCACGGGGTTATTTATATAATATTTTTTATATAAAAAAAAAAAAATTGAAGCTTCATTTTATATAACGGTTTAGTGTTTGGAGCCTCCTTTTAAGCAAATAATGCCTGTGTTAGGAGACTCCGCTCTTCCATAATATAGCAATAATTAATAACACTGTCAGTAAAAGTAGTTGGTTAATAATAACAAATAATACTATGATGATTTTGAGAGTATTTCTCGAGTGTGGAAATCTGTGCGTAGTCAAACTGTGGGGGTGTTAGTGTGTGAGGGTGGATGTGTGAGCAGTGGCGGCTGGTGGATCATAGTAGTGGTAGCGCACTTTTCCGTCTCACTGGGTAATTGTGTTAGATGTTAGATTTGCTAAAATTCACAGGAGCCTATGTAAATCGGCAAACCATCTCGCTAGCGACTTCTAATTCGACGCCAACGCCATCTAGTTACGTCGTTGTACAACTTTTAATGTTGGTACTCGACCCTAAGATAAATTTCGTTCGTCAAACCTCGCCCACTCTCGGTAATCTTCGGTTCGCTGGTGCGGCGCACGAGAATAGTCATATTTCGCCGTACATTTTCTATTGAACTATCTCTGTCTCACGCGCCAGGCGTTTTCGCTTGTTTCTCATAGAATTGTATGAACTCTCGCCGTGCGCTTTAGCCTAGCGCACGGGGAGTATTTTTTACAGCAATATACCTCTTATTACTTTAGCAAAGAGCTTAAATTTGTTCGTCATAATTTCGTAAATATTGAATAGATCGTTAATCAGATATTATTAAACATTTTTATTTTATTTCTAAACCTTTTTAAATCTGGCAGTTCAGTGCACGAGTGAACTTAAAGTACAGCCGCCTCTGTGTGTGAGTGTAGTGAGGATGTGTGTGGGAGTGTGTGTGTATGTACATTTGCTAGTGTATGTGCCCTAGAAGTGCCTCCGTGTCATCATAAGAAAGTGTCTTAATCCAATTGGTTAAGATTTTCTTACATTCAAAACTTGTTTTCTGGTATAAGTCTGTTATTGTTGGTTTTGTTTGTTTCGCTTATCTCGTGTCTCCTGTGCGGGTCACAAATAAATAATTTTTCTTCCTTTCTTTATCTGAGGCTCTAGCCAAGTGTCATTCGATGTCAGGAATGACGATAGTGGAAATGCCAAAATGTCCTTATCACGTGACATTTCGATAGTGTTTCACATTGCCATACATTTTTGACATTTCTCCAATCGCTATCGACACGCTGTCAATGATAGAATGAAACTTGTCTTGAGTTTCTGGCGAAGACAGTGGATGGATGGTAGTTGGATGTGGTGACGTTTATCGGAACTATATCCAACAATGGATGTCGGTGGAATGATGATTGAAAATATGTTAGAAATGATTTACATATTTCAACTATGACACAACGGTCCACGAAGAAAATTAAACTTTTAGGTTAAGATTAAATAACATCGATGTTTAAATCTCAAAAAGAAAACCATTTGACAATCTTAGTTTAATAAAACCGGTTGTGGTATTCTGTAAAAATGTAAAAAAAATGAGAAAAAAACTGGTCAAGTGCGATTCGGACTCGCGCACGAAGTGTGCCGTACCATTATCGCAAAAAAGGCAACAAAATCACGTTTGTTGTATGGAAGCCCCACTTAAATATTTATTTTATTCTGTTTTTAATATTTTTTGTTATAGCGGCAACAGAAATACATCATCTGTGAAAATTGAAACTGTCTAGCTATCACTGTTCATGGGATACAGCCTGGTGACAATAATAATAATAATAGTAATTGTTCTCCCAGATGGTGGAGGGGGAGGTGGGTATATTTTGACAGATTCGTAAACAAGTAACTCTCGCGAGTATGGGAAAAGTGCCAAACCTCCCCTCTCTCCCCCCCCTCCCCCCCTCTATCGTTTCTCGGAAACTATGATACGCGTATTCTGTTTTTTTACGGAATCGTTTAGAGGAGGCTCGGAAAAGTAAAAACCATTTTTCAAAGTTGACCCCTCGCCCCCCTTCTCCCCCCCTTTAAGCGGATCTCGGAAGTTGAGAGACTTGGAACATTTCTTTTTTCAGATTCATATAAAGGGGCAATGCTATAGTCACAAACAAACCATTTTTCAAAGTTGAACCCCTTGCCCCCCCTTTCCCCCCCCCCTCCCCGTTTTGGCGAATCTTTTTTTGTTATTTTTACGGATGCGTTTAGAGGAGGCTCGGAAAAATAAAAACCATTTTTCAAAGTTGACCCCTTCGCCCTCCTTCTCCCCCCCTTTAAGCGGATCTCGGAAGTTGAGAGACTTGGAACATTTCTTTTTTCAGATTCATATAAAGGGGCAATGCTATAGTCACAAACAAACCATTTTTCAAAGTTGACCAAGTTGAATATGGCAGCAGGAAGAGATTTTATTGACAAGTCCAGCCTGAGAACTTAGACAAGTAATATTCTATCAACAAAAGCGTAGTGATAGTGATGGGAAAAAATTACAAAAATATTGTCAATAGCTATCGAAATTTCACGTGATCAATACCTTACATTTGTGGCATTTTGGCCATGCCCATCGCTGACATCGAATGACACTTGTCTAAGGACTCTAGAGTGCTAATGTGTTGCTATTTCCCAAACGATAATTGGATGATAGACGGTCGTTTCATACGTGTTTTTATCCCTACACGCTATAGGAACTGATGAAGAACACTGATGGTGCCAGTCTTAGTTAACTTATGGGGCGACTCAATATATATAGATAGGCATCGACACCCTGAGGACAGATGGATAGTGGAAAATTAGTAATAGGTTCCCGTTTTAGACCTTTGGGTACGGAACCCTAAAAATGGGTGAACATTCATTCATTTATTCCAAGATCTTGTTTTGATCAGCATCAATAGACTGGTAATCAAGACAACTTATTGTGTTACTTTACGCAACATCCTCGCAATTTTTTCCCATAAAAATGTTACTTAAACTTCTCCTTAAGTAAGTCCCTTATTAAAATAACAGCATTCTACGCATAAGGAATGTAATATTTCACCCCCCGCTGAGATTATCAACAGGTGTGTTAACCTCGTGGGGTGGGCTGGTCATCAAGTTAGTCGTTATTTAGAAAAATTAATTTGGTTTATTGACTACCATGTTCGCTTTGGTGAGGCTGGTAATGGAAGTGTGAGAATGGACAAAGATGGAGCACAATTGGAGAGGTTTAGTTACGTACGGTGACCGTGTATAAAGAAAAAAAGAAAGAAACATTATTTATTTGTGAACCGCACTGGAGACACGAGATAAGCAAAATACAAACAATAATAAAAAATGGAAAATAAATAACCCCGTGCGAGACCAAAAAGGCTCCTATCTCAGCATGTGCAACAATATTAAAAATAAAATAATGCTACGCTAATATTCTGATGATGCCACGGACACATTCATGGCAACGGAACATACAATTTTAAGGAATAAAAAATTACAACCGACTGCCAAACAAAAACACTACAAAGTGAAAAATAACTTCAATTTCGGAAGTCGGTGTTCCTGTTTTCGTTTTTTCGTTTTTTGACACCGACTGCCGAAATAAAAGTTATTTTTCACTTTGTAGTGTTTTTGTTTGGAAGTCGGTTGTAATTTTTGTAATTTTTTTTTCTCTCTTTAGTTGTGGTAGGTACATAAAAGCCATATATACCTATAACGCCCAAAGTGAAGCCAGAATAGATTAACCCAATTACATGAAACCGGTGGAATGAGAGTATACCAGGGTGAACTATTCACACCTGCATACCCCTTTAAAGCGTACCTGTGTGATGTTATGTTAAAAAATGGTATAAACAATAAACAGACATGCGATTGAAGCTATCCCGCATGATTTGCCGTCATTTAGTGAAGAGTTCTGATGTACATCTCCGAAGTTCTTCATCAAATCTTGATGAAAATTAAATGACAAACACCAGATTTCGAATAAAAAAAAGAATCATTAAAATCGGTTCACCCAATAAAAAGTTCTGAGGTAACAAACATAAAAAAAAATACAATCGAATTGATAGCCTCCTCCTTTTTGCGAAGTCGGTTAAAAATAGAATAAAGCCTAAATAATCTATTGAAGACGTAGTGTTGATTGGCCTCGCGCATGGTGAACCGATGACCTTGTGAGAGTCGCGGGAGTCCGTTGAATGAGAGAAGCAAATGATTGCCGATGTGGCGTTGCTTGGACTGACATATGTCCAGCAGTGCACATCTATAGGTTGGTATTATAATGGTGATGTCCATTGACTGATATATGCTGAGAATGATGACGATACTTGTCCTACAAACGACTATATCATCATCTGCCTAGCCTTTTCCCAACTATATTGGGGTCGGCTACCAGTCTTACCGGAATCAGCTAAGTGCCAGTGTTTTACATTAAGCGACTGCCTATCTGACCTCCACAACCCAGTAACTGGGTAACACGGTACCCCTTGGCAAGACTGGTGTCAGATCTCAAGCTTCTGACTACTATCAAAGATCTTCAAATCATCAATCGCCAGCCGGGACCAACGGCTTAACGTGCTTTCCGAGGCACGAAGGAAACTCGGTATGATGGAATGGTCACCCATCCACGGACCGACCTCGTCAAGCGTTGCTTAACCTTGATAATCGACCCGTGCGGCTGTTATTATTTAGCCACGAGCTCCTCCTACAAACGACTTTAGTTAGATAATAAAGATATTATAGACATTAAAACACAGTGTATGTAGGTCCGTCAGTAAGTACATAAAAGTGATTTATTTATTTATAATTAATTAAAACGATACAAAGACCAATTACAATAATTAACATAGAAATATAATATAACAATGTTGACAATAGTGTCACATAAAATCACAAACAATACAATTAACAGTGCCAATATAATCTTAATAAAAATTCTAAAATTACAATACAATTACATAACACAGCACAGCGGAATGGCAAATATTAAGCAATTCAAATATAACAATATAAACAACATGACACAGTGGAATGGCAATACATAATCAATAATTCAAATATAAAAATACAATTAACATGGAACAGTGGACACCCTCGCATACTTTCTCTCACAGAACACCAGACATGCACGCATCAGTTTATTCCATTCATCCGCAAACACATCACATTCAGGATTGGCAGTCAAGAGGGCATTGAGCATCCTTAAAGAACGACACACTGGGGATTCAGCCCTGGAGACAGTTCTGGATGGTGGTGGTGCGAACAGGTCGTGACGGCGATTCTGACGGTGCCCGACGTATTTGCTGGGAGCAAACAGTCGACAGTAAAGGCCGTGGAGCTCAGGGCAGTCAATCCGGCCGCTTAGGATCTTACATGCTACTGCAAGCTGATCATAACCTCTCCTCACCTGCAACGAGTTAAAACCCAAGATTCCTAAAAGGTAATTTGTGTGGTACATATAAGGGAAGTAATGGTATACCCTTTGGTATAGGAATCTTAGGAAGGTTTTTTGTACTTTTTCAAGCATCAACGTCTGCGTCGCGGTGTATGGGTGCCAGATACAAGCACTGGACTCGAGTTTACTTCGAACCAGAGTTGTGAACAAAAGCCTAATAACACTGGGGTCGCGGAAGTCACGAGCGTTTCTCAAAACAAATCCGAGGCGCCTGAAAGATTCCTTTGCAAGGTTAACGACGTGATCTTTAAAGGTCAGACAGCGGTCGAAGGTCACTCCCAAATCCTTTATGATGGTGACACGAGTGATAACTGCACCACCCAAACTGTATTCGTAATGGATAGGTCGCAACCCCCGACCGAACGTCATGACATAGCACTTGCCAGTATTAAAAAATAACCTGTTCGTAATGCTCCACTCGTAGATGGCATTAATATCCCTTTGTAGGAGTTCGCAATCCTTGTCTGTTCTGATTTGCGCAGCCAGTTTTAGGTCGTCGGCATATAGCAAACATTTGGCAAACTTAATCTTAGATAGAAGATCATTGATCATGCACGGATCCCTGACTCACGCCCGAGCGAGTATAATAAGGCTTGGACTCAAAGCAACCATGTCGGACAAACTGCTTGCGATCCCTTAGGTAGTCTGCAAAAAAATTAAGACAGCCGGACGAGAATCCGATGGCCCCCAGCTTTGTCAGGAGCACATCATTGTCAACTTTGTCGAACGCTTTCCGGAAATTGAAATACAGAGCGTCAACTTGCTCACCGGTGTCCAAGCTACTGGATATGAAGTCAACATGAACAAGTAAATTCGAGTTTACGGAGCGACCAGGCCGAAAACCGCGTTGGGCATCAGAGAGCGCCATATTTATCCGTTTGTGAATAGCCGTGTGGAGAATATGCTCAAAGACTTTTGCAACGGTTGGCAGGATGGCGATGGGTCTGTGCTCCTCTATGGATGTTTTGTCGCCGGTGATATCGGCCAATGTGTTTGTCAACGATTTATAAATGAGATCAAAACATTTTATAACCCTAGACTTTCCAGGTAAACACACGTAACTGCGTCATATTGTGGGTGGCAGCTCAAAGTTTTTTTCATAACAATAATTCCTTGCTATGTGGGTGGTATATTACTCTACTACTAAGTCTATAAGTCTTCTGTCAGAGTGCGATGTAGAGGGTCCCCATGGCTTGCGACTAACCGATAGACGTAAAACTGACTGAAGCCGACATAAGTGAATCCGACTAGTCTCCGGTCGGGCAACTATAGCGCCATCCAGTCCACTGGCAGGGTTGCCATGCGATGTGGAGGGAAGGAGGGGTTAAATAAACACTTGATGTGTCTCCATGAGTCAACTGGAGAATGAAGACTCAAGACTAGACTCCCTTTATTAGCTGTATATATTACTAGCTGTTGCCTGCGGCTTCGCTCCCATGGACCACCCACAGGACCCGTTTTCGGGATAAAAAAATAGCCTATGTCACTCAGGAATAATGTAGCTACGCAAAATCGGTCCAGTAGTTCCGGAGCCTATCCAGTACAAACATACAAAAAAATCTTTCCGCTTTATAATATTAGTATAGATACGTAGTGCGTGCGTGATATTTATTATAATAAAAATATGAACATAGCTTATCTACCTTAACATAAACTATCTGCTAAACATGACGTACGTGACTTCACACCACAAGAGAACTAAGTTAAAAGTTCTTGAAATACAAGTGAGTGACGATAGTTTATAGCATATGGGGGTCCAAGGGTTCTAAAAATATGTTCTTCATTTTCTAACTAAGCCGTCGCACTAAATGGTCGGCACGTACTACTATTAATATAAACCTATTCGAAATTCAAATGAATGTTCGGTCCAGCCAGAATTATTCTTCTGCCAGACTGCATGCATTGAACATCCCTTCAGCAGGAAACATTCACAGTACTGTAGTATGTATGATATAGGAAATCTGTGAAAATCAGGCATTGTATACAATTCCTATGGCTATTTAGGAAATGTATGAAATGATAATTGTAACATTAATCAATACACGCATTTCCTAGAAAATGCATACATCCTAGCATTTGTATCACAGCACAATCCTAGGATTTGTATACAATTTCTAAATGGTTCAAGGAAAAGTGTTTAATAAAAGAATTATCCTTAAATAAATCCAAAAGGTTATTAGTGGCATATTTTCAATCCTATTATGAAATCCTAAAAATAATCATTGGTCACACATTATAAAATATTAAATCTTTATAAGACTTAGTATCAATTACAAATAATCAGAGCACAATCAACAATCAATGAGGGCTGCCGCGTATGAATTCACCGCTAGAGGCGCTGGTGTGGCGCTGGTGTGGCGCGACGTCTCCGATTTGTCAAATTAAGAAGATTTTTGGCTTTTAGCGTGGGTTTATTTACATTTTTAGGGTTCCGTACCCAAAGGGCTATTACTATAACTCCACTGTCCGTCTGTCTGTCTGTCACCAGGCTGTATCTCATGAACCGTGATAGCTAGACAGTTGAAATTTTCGCAAATGATGTATTTCTGTTGCCGCTATAACAACAAATACTAAAAACAGAATAAAATAAATATTGAAGTGGGGTTCTCATACAACAAACGTGATTTTTCCCGTTTTTTTTGCGATAATGGTACGGAACCCTTCGTGCGCGAGTCCGACTCGCACTTGGCCGGAATAATTATATTGTTGTGAATATTTTACAATTATGGCAGATTAAGATGGGTACGGAGTTTATCAACTTCTGCTCTAATAGAGTTTTCTGTTTCAGTAAATGTTATTCTCCTCTTTTTGTTTTTTTAAAACGTCCAACAGAATAGCGTACTTTTCAAGGCACGAAGGAATCTTGCTATGTAAACATGTTCACCCATCCACATACCAACCTTGGTAAGCGCTGCTTAGCCTTTAAGATTGACCCGTGTGGCTGTTATAATTTAACCACGAGCGATTGAATACCCAATACTCGCGCGCCCTCATTTAACCCATAAAAGGCCATATCCTGTTTTTAACAGATTTCCTATTGCCGTTTAGGAATGTTATAGAATTCCAAGGAAACGTGTGAAATACAATTCATTTAATACCTATCCGGTTGATTTTAGGCATTCTATAGACTGCCTAGAAATTGTATAGAATTCCTGATTTCATACATTTCCTATAACATATACAATAGTGTACGAATAAGAGCGACTGACAATGAAACCCTGCGAAGGAATGCCCTAAAAGAACGGACCACTGATCCTAATGGCGATCTTTTTCAGAAAGGCCATGTGCCCGCAGCTGGCTCGCGTGCATGGCCAGGTGCATGAACATAAACAAGGGGCATGGGTACCTAGAAATCTAAGTGAGTGGCATTTTGCAGTTTTTGCATATAACACGCCTATGGGAAAGACACGAGAGTTTAAGTAGGTATTACTATGATCTACACTACAAAACTATGACGAATGAAAAACGTTGAACAAAATGCAGAATGCAGTCGATCCATACCTCATCACTTAATCATATAAAAATGTTGAAATGTTAACGCTTGGCTCCGGTGGACGAGTTCAGAACTTGTGGAACAGTTTACAGGGAGAGTTCATTAAGAACGTTGTTACTTTGTTGTGTGGCGCGATTTACTAGCGATAGCAGTTTGGACTAATTAGAGATGAATTAAAAGTTTACTTTTTGGAATCATTAAGAAAAGGAGGAATATATATATTTAGGTCAACTCATAGCTACAGATGATAGCATGAACAAAGAAATGGAACGAAGAATAACTAATACTTGGAAACGCTTCTGGTCTCTTAGAGAAATAATGAAGAATAAAGATATGCCCATGAAAGGGAAAAAGAAAGTATACGAAATATGCATTATTCCATACTTACTATACGGGTGCCTGACATGGGCGTTAACAGAACTACAAGATAGTATATTGAAAATCTGCCAGAATGCAATAGTAAGGAGTATATAGGTATAAGAAGAAGGGATAGAGTGAAATTTCAAGAAATAAAAAAAAAACAAAATTAAAAAATGCACACAGCCTACAGACAGCTCAAATGGCGTTGGATTGAAAATATGTTGAGAGAAAGTATAGAGAAATGGACTAAGTTAGTAACATAATGGTTTCCAAGAGATAGCAAAAGAAATAGAGGCAAACAAACCAAAATATGGGAAGATGACCTGAAGAAAATAGCTGGTCCGATGTGGACCCGTTTAGCAAGAGACAGGAGTACGTGGAAATCTTTAGAAGAGGCCTTTGTCGATAGACAAGCTGTTTCACATAAACACCCTGTAGCCGATCACGCAAATGCAAGTTAGAATAGATTCAATCAATTTAGTTTTAGTAAGTAGGCATGTAATAATTAATTGTAAGAAAGAAACAGGAATAAAGGCTTTATAATTTTTTATTTATTTTTGGAAAAGGAGAATATGAAGAATATTGACAGCATTGTTGTTATTGCGTCTAGTTGCAGTCATACTGTAAATTCTTTACCATAATATTGTTACGAGCTTAGGATTCAGGGATAAATTATTTAAACATCAGACTTTAATTAATCACTCTTTATTACTAAAACACTACTTAAACAACTTTATTAATTCGCACTATTTTCGCTTTGATCGCTTCGGTATCTCTGCCCAATCAAAACTGCCCCACGACGAACCCGACCGCTCTTTATATAGCAAGGCAGGTGTTTCTAGAACGTTCCATACTGTTCTAGATACTTCGAGAATCTTCAAGAACAATTAACGTTCGAACTTATTGTTCCCAAAGCGACGAGAAACTTCCAGAATGTTCAGCTCGAACGAGCTTTCGGGGAGACTAAATGGCGCTACTAGTTATTACCAGTTCTTCCTCTCTTTTGCTGAACAGGGGGGTGACCATAAGCCCTTAGAGCGGTATCAATTTGAGATCGAATAAGGGCAGATGTATCTGACTTGTATACGTCATATCACTTTCTTGTCCGTCTGTCCGTGTGTCACCACCGATTTTCTCAGGAACAGGTGGACCTAGCAAGTTTATACCACATACTGAGGTCTATAGTCCCTATTAGGTGTATAAAAATCAAGATCCTGAGTCAACACGATAAAAAGATATAAGAAAATTTAGATTTTCGCGGAAACTTGTAATTGTATACCAAAATTTACCTTAATATTCAACTTTTTTTTATTTCTTGGCATTTTTCCTTTATTTCCTGTAAGGCAAGCTTTTAACCAAAATTGACAATTCTAGGTCAACCGGAAGTACCCGGTTTTGGGTCGAAAACCTATAGGGTAGGCTTTTGTCAAATAAATGTGTTTTCTTTCTTTCTTTCTCCCGTCACTAGATGGCGTTGCCCTATCTTGTGACAATATTGTCTTGTAAATAGTGTCCGTCTTTCTTAAATAAATGAAGTAATATTAGTTTACTCTGTATAGTTTCTGAAAACGAGATGCATTCAATGAATATTCAGTATAATGCGATGATGATGATGAACAGATTATACCTGCATTAGTATTAGTAATTGTGTGTCTTCTCGACTAGTTTCCTGAAGGTTTCTGCATCGCCTTTTTCTTTTAGCAGTACCACCGATATCACAGAAGAAATACTTCAGTTTCTATAAGTAAGGAAATGAAGTTCCACCCACTCGGGACTCGTTTAGACTTCGCTGTAATTGGACTTAACTTGGCATTGTTTGATGTCAGTTTTGAAGCACTCCTGTTTAGACTTCGGACAGTTTGTCGCTGATTTATACGACTTTCTAATTGATTTGGACCGCGATTGATTTTGCCACGGATGTAGAGGAATTACTTTAAGGTTTGAACAGATTTTAAAGCCTTTTTTAAGTTGTTTTACTTGAACAAGAACGATGCCTGATGATTAAGATCGCGCCTATAAGGTTTTGTCTAGCTATTATATGAAACACACTAGTTGATAAATTATATGATTTCGAACAGGCTATTTTATAAGTAGCTCTGAAATTCAGTGTTGTACACATATATACATACATAAACTCACGCCTTTTTCCCATGGAGGTAGGAAGAAACTACTGAATGCCAACTACTATGATCCTTGCAGACTCCAGTGTGCAAGGACTATGTGTTATATAGCAAAAAATAAACAGATTGCCACAGCAAAACATTACTAAGAGCAAAATAACTTTCATGTGTGCAAAAGTCCTTCCTCCTTCTCTTCTCATTTTGTTGAAGTCGGTTAAATATTTTGTCCAGTGTTGGGGTTGCCAATTTGGAATACAAAACTGTGTTTCTTATCATCATCTGCTGGGCAAACTTCTTTATTTTCATCTACACTTCTTTAGGCAACTGACAAACCCAAATTAACACACGATGAAGACAATATTGCTCCTAAACCTAATCATAATATTACGATATTTATAGGATGATCCCAAAATTCTTAACCTAAACAAGTTCCAAGGGTCGTCTTTTGTTTTGATCTGGTCACGCGCGAGATGGCCTTCGATCTATCGTATGTTGAAGATGGTTTGACCTCGACCCGGTGTCGGTTCCGTTACGTGACCTGCAGCTCTTGAATATCGCCAGGGATAAGAAGTTTGACCAGTTGATACACTTATTTGTCAGTCTATTGGCATCGTTTGCTGATTAGTTTTAGCTCTATTTTACCCGACTGCGGGCAGGTAATGTTTTTCGAGCGTATGTGTGTATGACCATTTCTATAGCACGCTCTACAGCCCAACTGACTTAACGGATTATATCATATGAGGTCTCGTTGTATTCGTCTCAATTGTGGAAGTGACATACCTACTCGGAAATTATTTAATTTATAAATATAGAGCATCGGCGATCGCGACCGCATAATTTTTCGTAGGTGGAGATGTCAGAGCTTAGTCAGAATTCAAATGTAAACAACGTTATTTAAGTAATTTTGCAATGGCATTTGTACAAAATTTTTACTGATCCAAGTACATTTTTTAAATTTGTCGACTATTACTCGTAAACTTGTAAAGCCTACTTATCGATGATAGTTTTTTTTGGGGGTGGGGGGGGGGGGGGGCACTTGACTCTTACATAAATAAGCAATTTAAAGCTTTATTTTACGCAAACGGATCCCTGAATCGAAAAATAGTTTCAACAAACCCATAATATTTTTGAATGGCCTATCCAACGATACCCCACACCATGGCATAGACGAGAAAAAAAATCATAACAACTTTACGTCTCTGAGAGGAACCCCAAAAAAAAATCCATGCCTAATTATAGCTTTCTAGTGCGAAACTATAAGGGTACCTTGTTGACTTCGGAACCCTAAAAAGCATTGGACAAACAATATGTTTCGAATCATTGCATCACATAAATTCATTCCTATGCCTAAATTAGGAAGTTTGTTGCTGTTTATAGCTTTTTCTTTCACTTAACATTTTCACTGCTTCTCCAAATTTCTGTCCTATGCGATACCGATACAAATATTTTTGAAGCTTCAGGCGCATTGTCGACGCCTGGAGAACCGAGCTTAGTGCGTTGGCGACAGTGAAACTGTTTCGTTTTTGTAGGCACTCTTCCCAGCATCTGGTACGATGCTGGGTAGAGTGCCTAGATAATTTTCGGTACAGTTGTCTCCAATAGGTGTTTCTATAGCAAACAGCACTTTTGTTATTGTTCCTACATGTTTACAGTTACACTGAAACTATTATAATTTCATAATAGTTATAGCATACCTACATAAACCTCCATGGGATAAAGGCGTGATTTTATTTATTAGAAGCAACCTACGGATCGCCACCTGCTACGATCCATACAAAAAAAAAAATGCTTAGGCCTACATGGGCACTTATACATCATCAGCCTATTAATGTTCCCACTGCTGGGACACAGGCGTCCTCTTTATGAGAGGGAATGGGCCATAATCCACCACGCGGGCTCAGTGTGGGTTGGTGGATGTCACATGTCTTCGAATTTTTTGTTCTAGGATATGCCGGTTTCCTCACGATGTTTTCCTTCACCGTTTTGTGAGCAGTGGTGATGAAATAATTTACACTAAGTAAAGCGCCTGCCTGGGCTCGAACCCACGACCTAAAACTTGTAAGTCGCGGCCGATACCACTGGGCCACCAGTGCTCGGCACTGGTGGACTCTGCTGGGCACTTATAAAACGTCGACAAAAGGTGCACGGATCGGGTTAATCGTTTCCTATAGAGAAGAACCGGCAAGAAACTCCATGGATACTCTTTAAAAAAAATTTTGGTTTTTACAATATTTCCATGTTTACAGCATTAGTACTTGGATATGGTACGACAACGTAAAATGTAATTATTATTATAAACATGTACTTTTTAAAACCCAAAAGAGGTGTCTTGCAACATTTGCAACATTCGGTAACATGAAGTCCAAACATAGTTATGTTTGGACTTCATGTTACCGAATGTTGCAA
Organism: Orthosia incerta; assembly: GCA_948252205.1. Classification (NCBI taxonomy): domain Eukaryota; kingdom Metazoa; phylum Arthropoda; class Insecta; order Lepidoptera; family Noctuidae; genus Orthosia; species Orthosia incerta. The sequence continues at coordinate 6,863,248 of OX411757.1, read as the reverse complement.
ACCATATTTCAAAAACATAAAATTAAAATCTTGACCATACCAACCTTGTATATTTTAGAGACTATTATGTTTGTCAGATGGGAATAAAGCAGAAAGAAAGAATCAACAACAAAATTATCAGACAGAAGACAAAATTAGTTGACGTCGTAAAGAGAATAAGGCTGAGTGGATACCAAGAGATCAAAGCAGAAGTAGAGGTCGGCCCAGGAAAAGGTGGGAAGACATATTTTGGGAGAAAGGTGGACCTGGTTGGATGACTAAAGCTAGGGATAGGAATCAATGGAAGGAAATGGGGGAGGCCTACGCCAAAGAGGCGACTACTGCTTAATGGCGTGATATACACTCGTTCAAACATTTAAATTAATTAAGGAAAAAACAAAATTTAGCAAATTCAATAGAATCTAGTGTAAGTAATTATAGGAAATATTTATGTAAAGTAGTAGAATAAAGGCTTTTTTATTTTTATTTTATTTTTATTATGTTTGTCAGATCGAACCCACATTTATTTCCCCTATTGTCAGATAAAGTAATGTAGACGCGACAACAGAAAACTTTGCGTTCCTAGGTCTAGGACAGCACTATTGCGGAAAAGTATATTCTGTATGGCGCCAATTATTTATAATACTTTACCAAAACATTGGAGATAATATACAAAAAATATATAATAATAAGTAAATATATAAATAAATAAAAACGCCTTTTGTTAGAGAAAGTCTATTATAGCACTGACGAATTTTTGACTGATAAATTAATTTGACTGGTGTGAAATATCCAGATTATGTATTAATTAAAATTTTTATTAATGATTGTTTTGTATAATTGATAAGTTTGTAATTGTTTGATGTTTACTTATTATATTTGTACGCCGTTGAGGCAAAACATGACAGTGATAAATTTTATGTAACATCTTGCATGCTATGTGTGTGTATATTCATGTTTTGGACAAATAAATGATCTTATCCTATGTTATCTTATCTTAGCGTAGGCCCGACAATAAGTCGAAAGAAATAAATAAAAAAAAAGTAAAACAAGATAAAAAGTTAACAAATGTTAACAAGAATCTAGAAATCCTAGCCTACAATGTTCACACATTCACAACACAATCGATAAAAGAATCTATAACACAAATAAAAATAATGTCTAACAACACACGCACAAATGTTGTTATCAGTGCTGTAACTATTCTTCACATCACATCATCAGCCTATTAATGTTCCCACTGCTGGGACACAGGCCTCCTCTCTGTGAGAGGGAATGGGCCGATAACCACCACGCGGGCCCAGTGCGGGTTGGTGGATGTCACATGTCTTCGAATTATTGGCTCTAGGACATGCCGGTTTCCTCACGATGTTTTCCTTCACCGTTTTGAGAGCAGTGCTGATGAAATAACTAACTAACTAACTAACTTAACGTAACTATTCTTAGTAAAGGACTATAAAGATGATTGAAAACCATTGTAAAAAGTTTGATACTCCTTTAGCTTCCTTTACGTATATACAAGCACGCTGGAAATAAGTACTGCGCACCGGGCCTTTCTGAAACCATAATCTAGTTAAGATAAGAGAAATTGCATGACTAATTCTTTTGATAGCCTCCAATAAGTGTGAAATCAATCACTGATCTTATTTCACGCGGTCCATCTTAAGGTCCATATGTTAGTTTGTCTGTCATTTCGACGATGGCTCTTAGTTATGTGTTTAGTTACCTCTCTGTGTGCTATTTAGTTTTATTTATAGCTATAAGTGCAGGCAAGTGGTTCATTTATTACCTTCGTCTTCGTTTTGCCACTTCTACGGCATGATCTGTGGTAGTCCATAAATTACTTTGGCTGCATGTTTTGGAGTACAGGTGACAGGATTTTCTGAGAAGCAGTAATGCTCGCGAAAGAGGAGGAGGAACGCGTGAGGGTGACGCAGCGGAGACGCCCTGGGTGTTGGGAAACGAAAGGCGATTCCCGGCCACCGTAGGCGCGGGCTTGCGGATGGCAGTAATGGGTAGCTCGCTGTCCGATAAGGAAAATTATACTTTTTCCTACTCCTCCGTTATTCTTTTCTGATTAATTTCGTTGTGGGATCCAAGACAGTTAAATTCATTCTACGGGACTCCGTCGAGCTTCATTGCCTCGGCGCTATTCTGGTGGTTGCTACTGTTGATTCTGGCTTTCAGGAGTTGCAGTGATTTGGGACTAGTGCGGTGGCATTGTCCGATAAGGACCAGGCCCGACTTGACGGCGCGTAGTGTTCCACGCGCGCCTCAAAGAGTTGTCAGCAAAACTGACAGGGTCCGCTAGGACCGATGCCTATCTGGGACGCGGATAAATTTGAAAGAGAGTTACCACGGCCCTGGCTTAAGCAACTGAAGGAACACGGGTAGGTTTTAGTCAGGAAAAGTCTGACACGCCCTCCCGCTTAGCCCTGAGCGGGAGAAGACATTGGATGATTTCCCAAGCCAAAAAAAAAGAATGTGACAGGATTTGAGGTGGACTATGGTTTTCGACACTGTGGCCATATCCACACCCGGCTGTTGTTCTGTAAAGTTAGTCTCACGTTGTTAGGGTTACACCTTCCTACTTGGGTTCTGAGGTGGTTCAGGGAATTGGTAGAAGGACAAGTGGACCACGGAAGGTAAGATCCTGGGGCAAGATGCTCGCATGAAGATAAATAATTAGTGGGTGGGGAAAAGTGTTCATAGAAAAAAGTCCAGGCAAGTGATTTGTCTGTTAATTGACTAGTTGCCAAAGGATAGGATCATCATTGGCAAAGTAATATCACTAGAAAGTGATTTTATAGGTTACGTACGGCAATACTAGTAATTTAGTCTGCCATTCCAACGAATGCACTCCATCTAAATTAGTCTGATTCGCAAAAATATTTCATGTTTTATGAAAACGCGATTCATCAATCAAACATTTCAAATTGTGATTGGAGTTGCCGAAGTATTTTATGTTATTAAATTTGGTATGTATTTGGTTATTATAATAATGTAAAAAACAATATTTAATCCGAAATATTTATCTCTAATCTGTTCTTAATAGGGTATCATATAAATATTTACTACTAAGCTTTAAAAGTTTTCTTTTTACTTTATCAAGACCTTTACATAATGTATAATAATGATTATCATCATTTAAGCCTAGAAATATCCACTGCTGAACGGAGGCCTTTCCCCAAGCCTCGCCACATCGACCGGATTGCCCGTTTGCTAATTAATAGTTTTTATATTGATTTGTCGAACCTTGTCATCCATAGCTTCCAGTGTAAAAGCATAATACGAGTTTGTATGTTATAGGAAATGTATGAAATCAGGAATTCTATACAATGCCTAGGAAATCTATACAATTCCATAAATTAGCCGGAAATGTATAAAATAAATTGTAATTCATACATTTCTAAGGAATTCTATAAAATTCCTAAATGGCAATAGAAAATCTGTAAAAAAAAATACCGGCCAAGTGCGAGTCGGACTCGCGCACGAAGGGTTCCGTACCATTATCGCAAAAAACAGCAAAAAAAACACGTTTGTTGTATGGGAGCCCCACTTAAGGGTACACTAGTCGACGGCACGAACTATTTTGTGCGCGGGGCTAAAATGCATTTTATATCAACCAAAAACACGTGCGGAAGAGATAATTGCTGTGATGAGCAGTAGGAAGCTAGTTCGCATGCGAATACACACTTTTGCAAATTTGTAGCGAAATGGATAATGATTTAGGACGAAACCGATCTCGCGAAATTTTATAAACAGACCTTTGGCAGTCTAGATATCATGAAAAAACGACTAAATCTATCTGTTCAAAATAAAATTAATTGCATTGTTGAACTACTAATCTATCCCTGTATGGAAGCCGTTTTGCAATTTTCCGTCTTCTTATGGTATTTATTCGCACCCAAAAATGCGTTAAAATTAGTGTCGAAATGTGGAACTTTCGACACTCATAACTTTCAAATATTTTCTTTTTTTACTTTTTCGCTTCCATACAGGGCTAGATAATAATGAGACAAATTGATATCACTTTTTATTTTGAACGTACATCGTCAAACTGTGGAATAATCCCTAGACTACGTTTGTATGGAAGTATATTCGACTAGTGTAACCTTAAATTCTTATTTTATTTTGTTTTTAGTATTTTTCGTTATAGCGGCAAAATAAATACATTATCTGTGAAAATTTCAACTGTCTAGCTATCACGGTTCATGAGATACAGCCTGGTGACACACGGGTAGACAGATGGATCGCGGAGTCTTAGTAATAGGGTCCTTTTTTTTAGGGTTCCGTAGACAAATTTCAATAAACGGAACATGGATTCGTCATGTTTGTCTGTCTGTCCGTCCGTATGTCACATCCACTTTTTTACGAAACTATAAGAACTATGCTGTTGAAACTTGGTAAGTAAGTAGATGTATTCTGTGAACCGCATTTAGAATTTCATACACAAATAAAAAAAACCATACATTTTGAGGGTTCCCTATACATAGAAATGAAATTCAAATTTGTTTTTTTTTTTCAATACCTATCGTGTGGGATACGTATCTATGGATAGGTCTTCAAAAATTATATTGAGGTTTCTAATATATATTTTTTTTAAACTGAATAGGTTGCATGAGAGACACTTCCAAAGTGGTAAAATGTGTGTCCCTCCCCCCTGTAACTTCTAAAATAAGAGAATGATAAAACTAAAAAAAATATATGATGTACAATTACCATGTAAACTTCCACCGAAAATTGGTTTATACGAGATCTAGTAAGTAGTTTTTTTTTAATACGTCATAAATCGTAAACCGCAATTTACCAAGTACGGAACCCTTCGTGCGCGAGTCCGACTCGCACTTGGCCGGTTTTAGCAGATCGTTAATGTGCAACAAGAATAATGTTGCTGAGAGTACCGACCCCTGAGGGACCCCGGCACTAATATCTAATTGGTCCGAAGAGCAGCCATCGATAACCACTTGAATGGACCGATCTCTCAGGAAGTCTGCAATCCAATCACACAGACCACCGGGCAGACCGAATGAAGGAAGCTTACCGATAAGGCTTTCGTGCCAGACCCTATCGAAAGCCTTCGAGATGTCAAGGGAGACGGCAAGCGCTTCCCCGTGCCTCTCGATGGCCTCACTCCATATGTGAATGGCATACGCTAGAAGATCCCTAGTAGACCGATTTCGGCGGAAGCCGTATTGGCGGTCGCTAAGGATATCGTTAGTTTCTAGGTATGCCAGGAGCTTAGTGTTAAGTACACGCTCCACTCTTACAGAGTATGGACGTTACAGAGATGGGTCTGTAGTTGGCCGGGTCAGCTCGACTGCCCTTCTTGGGCACGGGCTGTACGCTGGCTTGCTTCCAAGCATTTGGCACTTTTCCAGTCTCATATGAAAGGCGGAATAGGCGTGTCAAGATCGGAGACAGTTCAGGCGCAGAGGTTCTAAGAACTATAGCTGGTATGCCGTCAGGGCCGCTAGCCTTGTTTACGTCGAGGTTGCGCAGCACACTACGGACGTCCTTTTGATGGATGCGAATGTCTGACATACTCGTCTCGCATCCATCAGGAGAAGGAGGGGGCCGCGAATTACCAAGATTCAGACGCGAAGATTCCGCAAAAAGAGAAGCAAATAAATTTGCCTTCTCCTCAGCTGTGTGGGCCAGCAACCCATCGGGTTTCAGCAGTGGTGGTAGTGAGGGACGGCAGAAGTTCGACTCGACCTACTTAGCGAGGGACCAAAACGCTTTACTACCTGCTGGGTAAGAAGCAAGTTTGGCCCCTATTCGGCCAATGTGGTCGAACCGAGCTCTTCGCAACACCTTCTTGCAGGACTTGGCAGCCCTGTTGTAGGCTTTCTTCTTCAGACCCACGTCACTTGCTTTGCGCGATCGAGCGTCGACCCATGCCAGGTACGCTTCATGTTTAAGCAAGTCGGCGCGATGACATTCGGCGCCAAACCATGGCCGGTCAACGTCGGACATCGTTACGTCAGAGAACGGAATGTAGTACTCCATTCCCTGACGCAACACACCCGTCACGGCGTCCGCGCACGACGAAGGATCAGCCGAAGAAAAGCAAGTAGGCTGCCAAGGATAGCAAGCGAAGAAAGATCGCATGCCATCCCAATCTGCTGACCTGTACCGCCAAACCCGCCGGGTGCCCCTTGGGCTGGGATCGGGCGGGGAGTAGACGGACACAGACTCACCAGACAATGGTCGGAGCTACCCAAAGGTGAATCGACACAGAGTATCGGTCTGGATCCAAGGACCTTCTGCTGACAACAGATCCAGACCAATTGGCTATGTGCGAAACAACATCTGGCACCCTCGTGGACCAGCTGGGTAAGGTTTAGCGCAAGCGAAAGCTTACGCATCTCCCGTCCAGCATGGTCAGTGCACTGGTATGGGAAGATCCACTCCTGGTGGTGGGCATTGAAGTCCCCCAGTAAAACTAATTGGGCGGAAGGGTACCGCTGCTGTGCCGCATCAGCCGCCTCACTGAGGTACTCTATGAGCCTGGTTGTCTCCTGATCTCCGCTATGCGAACGGTAGACACAGGCGTAGTTAATTTTATCCAGACCTGTGTCCACCAGAGCCCAAAGTGTCGAGAATCTGGAGTCCTCAAGGTTACGGAGACGCCGATAGCAAGTGTCGTCACGGGCGTACATACATACACCCGCAAGTGTTTTATGATTGTGTTCCAGGGTAAACCCTGGGTATGATAAGTAGGAGACGTCTGAAGGACTCGCTATCTGCGTCTCCGTAAGAAAAAACAGCGCTGGTTTCTCAGCCTCCAGGTGGTAGTGGACTGCAGAGAGTTTTGAGTGCAGACCTCTAATGTTGGTGAGGTGCACTTTGTGGGGGAGGGAGTGCAGCCGCTGTTTAGATCCAGTATTCCTTTTTCTTGCCATGATGAATAGATGAGAGTGAATGGATGTGAGGAGAAGGAAGTGAGACGAGGTTCCACGCTGCTAACCTACAGATGCGCACAGAAAGGACGCCATCATTGGGGCACTAGTCCGGAGACTGCGGGGCAGCCTTTCTTGTGTGGCTGGCACACTACTTGGGCCCCCAACTACCTGCGGTCGGCCAGCGGTGCACCGTGCCTCGGATCCCGCTACCCTCCGCGACTAGTCTCCCGATACGTCCATAACAGCGCGCGCCAGGCTGGTCAGCCTGCAGTGGAACAGCTGTCTCGACCCAACTCCTCTTGTGGCTACACCGAGCATCGTACCGGATTACGGCTAGGCCGCTTGGCGGTACGCCTTTGCCCGGTGGGTGGTCGCAAGCCTTCGGCCGAAGCCTACCACCAGATGTCACCTGATTTGCACCACCCGGGGACCACTTGTAGGGAATCAAAGGGTACACTCCTCTCCACTTTTCCATGAACCATTTAGGAATAGAATAGAATATACTTTATTGTACACCAAAAAATGAATTTACACATCTCTTTTACAAAACTACTTATTTCTACGGGTACAAAGGCGGCCTTATCACTGACAGCGATGTCTACCAGACAACCTTTGGATGGACCTAATGAACTTAGAATAAAACAGGGGGTAGTCTGCCGTGTAATGCTACATTAAAATATAAATACATATATAAAAAAAATACTATATCAAATACTATACATAAGCTTATATATAAACAAACATATATAATATTACGCATATAAAAGGGTCCATCGAATCATTATTCAATGATTCGATGGAATAAATTAGATCTAACGTTAGAGAGAAAGGAAATGGTTTCTAACCAGGATCTTAAAAGCAGCCAGTGACTGGGCTTGTCTTACTGACAAGGGCAACTCATTCCCCAATCGCACAGCCTGGACCGTAAACGATTTGTCGTAAAACTTAGTGGAATGAGTAGGCATTGAAAGACTCAAATTTTCCGATGATATCAAGTTTCTTGAATGTGTGTCTTGAAGGAACTTAAAGCGTTCTTTGAGATAACAAATTGTATACAAATCCTAGGAAATGTGTATATTGATTAACATTAAAATTATTATTGCACACATATCCCAAATATATACGGAATTCTATAGATTTCCTAGGAATTGTATACAGTTCCTGGTTTTTATAACACTTACACATGACGATTTAATAATCACCATGAGGTAATTTCCCAATTTTCAGTTGCCGATATTTCCATCGACTATTACTTTGGCAACGATGAGCCCCTACGGACACCGGGCCACATGCTTGTAGAAGAGTGTGGTACTGCATCTATAAAACGCCATTGCTATCAAAAGTGCGGGAAAAACCATGCGTGCATATTGGGCCAGTGTTTTTGTGCTAAAATCAGGTCTTCGTCTAAATCTGAAGAAGGTAAGATTTTTAACTATGTTAGGATCGGCTTCTTATCTGACTGGATGCCGCTTTTTAAATAAAATATTTACTTCAATAACAAAGGGCATTTCGATACATATTATTGGAGATCACTTTTTAAGCAAGGAATTGCTTGTATTATTTTATGCAATTGAAATGTAGAAAATGTAAACATGCAAGACTAAAAATAAAAGGGTAAATTAAAATTATACAAACAGCTCTGCAATCATAATGAGCGTTGTTGGGAACGAACGTTTCGCTCCTTTTTGTTATTTTGTTGCAACACTGTGTCAGCAAGCTGTCATCGATTTGACAGCTTTCGATTGTTGAGACTAGCCTGAAATTGTGACTTGACATGGCTGGGCGTAATACCGGGTTCTCGTTTTGATTTTATTATAATTGTTGAATAATCAAACCATTGGTGTTGGGCACTACGTCGCCATCCACGCAGTGGTATTGTGCTCCACTCGTGCATTTGTTTTTGTGTATATTTCGCACGCAGCCAGGGAATTTTGGCGGGAGCTCATCCAGGTGTCTGCAGGGAATTTTTTCCCCCAGAATACGTCCCTTATCCCATTATTATATATATATCTTCCTCGATATACCCTCGACCAGACACGGGACCAGGATACCACCACGAGGCCACGGGTAAGTGCATAGTTGTAAGTATCATTTTCCAACTGTCAGACAGAAACCGGTATCTCAAAGAACAGACCCCTAGCTACCACTGCTGCGAGACGCAGTTTCGCGGGTATAGACCTGATAGGGTCCAAGAGTCGCAGCACTGCTATGGGCCCCAGTGTTCGCCTCTTGGCTTTGTGATCCGAAGGCCTGTATTAAAAGCGTTATATCGGCCAGATCGCGCTTGAACGTGTGGTATTTGTGTCACGAGTGAGTGAGTGAGTGCGTGAGTATGGGTGTGAGTGTGAATAGTTAGGTTGTGTGGTGTGTGAGTTATAATTAGCAAAGCTTAGTTCTCCTGCCCTGTTTAATATCCTGTCTTTATAAATACGAAAGTGTGTCTGTTTATGCAGCTGAATATCAATATTTTACAACGAGCGACAATACTAACAACTTAGCGTGTTTGTATTAGAAGAATATATATCAATCAGTTTGCTGCTAGTAGTAAATTAAATGAGTTACCTAAAGTTGAAGTACGCTTTAGAGCTCCGTAGTCAGTTGTCCGCAGCATAGCTCAGGGACTCTTGGTACTAGAAAGCTATAATTTGGAATGGATGTAGATATTAATCACGCCGACAAAGCGGTAAAATAAAACTAAGAAACAACAATTTTAGGGTACTACCAGAACACGTAAAGTGAGAATGTTTTTTTTCTCGCCTATTCCATGGTGTGGGTATCGTTGGATAGGCCATTCAAAAATATTACTGGTCTGTGATAACCATTTTTCGATTCGTTTGCGTAAAATTAAGCTTTGAATTGATATTTTTTGTTAGAGTCAAGTACCCTCCCTTGCCAGCTAAATGGTTGCTTTTAAATAGGTATGTGAAAAAAAGGCTAAGTATATATAACGAAATTTAAAGGCGAACTATCACAGCTAAGTTTACAAGTTTACGAGTAATAGTCTATCAACTTATAAAATGTACTTGAAAAAATAAAAATAAATCTTTTCGTTAGAGCAATGTTCGGTGTTTTCATTGTTTATGAACTTGGCTATGAATATAGCTGTTTGTATGGAACCCTAGGTGCGCGAGTCCGACTCGCACTTCGCCGGTTTTTTTATTATAAAATTGACCACGAAAGAGAGTTGTATTAATTCCTGATGTTGCTTCGAAATAAACATCTCTCTCTATTAGTGTAGATTTTACAATAGTCAAATAACTTTTAGGGCCCTCTTACACATTCTTAATGCCTTTCTGAATCCAGACTCGGAATTCATATTATTAATTAAGAAAGCCCGGCAAAGCATACTATTTCACCATGCCCCACACACATACAGATTTTTTCAGAATAAGATTTACTCTTGCTGAATTCCGAATCTGAATTCAGACAGGCATTTCAGAATGTGTGAGTCCAGCCATACTTGAGGAAGGAAATGGCGGTTTGACAGCATACATATAGTTTTGTATAAAAAAATGACAAATAGTCTTATTTATTCATAAGTTAAAAATTATAGAGCTATTAAAAAAATGCCCTTAAAATAACAACACAATTCTCTGCTTTCCGTTTTAGAAAGAGAGAAAACAGAAGAAGAATCAAGTGTAGAAGAGAACACAGGGGCAGAACTATTCTATGAGGATGAAGAGGATGAACAAGAAATTCGTAAGGCGACAGATTTATCTTCTGTTATTTAACTTTTACTTAGCACCGAGAAGCCTCGTTGGCTAATGCTAGAGGCATCATTGTCAATACTTTTTAACCAAGCATATCAGTGAGTGTCGCCGTTTAATCATAGAAATTAAAGGTATGATTCCGAACTTGGAAACAAGCAGCAGTGCTGTTGCCGCAGTGCTGCCACTAAGACATTAGACACTACATTGCTGCCGCGACATTGCTGCCTAGTTCGGAATGTAATCTCATATAAGCTTATAGAAATTGTATGGGGACCAGTAGTTTCACGGCAGCACTGCTGCGTGCAGCGTGGTTCGGAATCATACCTTAATGGTTCGTGACATTTCTGTCCAAGGTTGTGACAGCGGAAGATTGTTCTCAACGCAATTATGCCTCGAGTATCTAATAATACTCAAGGCATAATTGCGTTGAACACAAGCTTCTTAATGGCGTCTATAGTCTAAATATGATATTCCTCTTTCTGGTAAGTATCAAAAATTTAGGCTTTGTACCTTTGTACAAAATCTTCTTAACGTTTCTTAGAGCATGCATTGGTTAAAACTTCTACTTTGTCTTTGTTGTTATTAACTTGAAAATTCCTTTAATGTGGGTACAGAAACAGTAACGTTTTGTTATTTTGGTAATTATTTTTAAGTTAGTCGGTAAGGCATGAATCTAATTTAGGTACTTCTGATTTAAAAAAAGTAAATCAATAACTACACTCCTTCTTAAAATCAGAAGTTCATAAATACTGTGCTTATTATTTTTTAGGGTTCCGTACCCAAAGGGTAAAAACGGGACCCTATTACTAAGACTCCACGATCCTTCTGTCTGTCTGTCCGTCTGTCAACAGGCTGTATCTCATGAACCGCTAGCTAGACAGTTGCAATTTTCACAGATGATGTATTTCTGTTGCCACTATAACAACAATGACTAAAAACAGAATAAAATAAAAATTTAAGTAGGGCTCCCATACAACAAACGTGATTTTTTGCCGTTTTTTGCGATAATGGTACGAAACCCTTCGAGCGCGAGTCCGACTCGCAATTGGCCAGTTTATACTGTCTACCACTCACAAAGACTTTCCTGAAAGCTTGTTTTCCATTGTTTCCTGATGTTCCGGAATACTCAAATTTCTGATAAATCGATACCTACGTCCGGACTTGATTGAATGAAAACTATCAATTTCAATCAATTACGAGTAACACGTTAATTAACGAAGTAACACAATACAGGGGAAGCGGGCGGTACTTTGTGTTACTTCGTATTTTGGTTGCTTCGATTGATGAAAACAAACAAATGACGTCAAAAACAAATTGGGAAGCGGGCGTTTCCTCAAAGATTTATAAATTGATTTTAGATGCTTTTGAAGGGAATCTATACTCTATACTCGTACTATATATATTATTAATATTATAAAGAGGAAAGATTTTTTTGTTTGTTTGTACCGAAACTACTGGACCGATTTAAAAAATTCTTTCACCAATAGAAAGCTACATTATTCCTGAGTGACATAAGCTATTTTTTAATTCCGAAAAGGGGTCTTGTGGTTCACGGGAGCGAAGCCACGGGGAACAGCTAGTAATAATAAATATAAAAGTCATCCTTTCTTTGGTAACTATAATGTTTTTAGCCATAATATAAAATTTTACATATATTGTAAAGTAACTCTGACTGTATGTCTTTTTCTTTGTTTCTTTTTCACGTCTTCACGGCTGAACGAACGTCAATGGTAGATCATATCCTGGATTAGGTCAAAGGATACTTTTTATCCCTTGGGATAATATCTTACATTCACGCGGGCGAAGAAGGTAGCAAAAGCTAGTGTAGAATGTAAGTGTATGTTTTAATGTACACCAACATTTAGCAGTGCTTACTAAGTTCACAAGCTTTTAGTTAACTTGCAAAGTATGTATGTATATAAGTGTGTTTGGGTCAAATCTTGCAACTGAATTTTAAAGCAGTTATCCTCCATCGATTAAGATGAAATTTTGCATACACGTTTAGTTTGGATTACAATGCATGGTTAGCTAAGTGAGGTCATTCCAAATCCAATATGGTTGACGGCCCAGGATGGCGGACTAGTTATTTTTTGTGCACCACCAATTTATGGGTATCAAATGAAAGGATTTTCTGAGAAAAATAACAAAAAGCTTGTTTAAAAAAAAATTAATGATTTTATTTCTAATCAATTTGTTGTTATCGTCCTTTTTTGTATTTTCATAAACAGCATACAACAACGAATCGGAAAACGCCGAAGAAGAATTAGTAGAGCAATCACTAGCACTAAGGCACCACATCGCTCACTTCTGTCCCAACTTAGACAAAGCACGGCTCTGCATACAAAAATGTATGAAACTTGGCTTACCAGCGTTCTGCGGAAAAGACCATGTATGCTACTGCGGCCATAAGTACCCAGACTCTATGAAAGACCCGAAAATTAATCCAAAAATGGTACGCAACCAGTTCAGAGACTTGTACGCAAAATATTTTGGAAGGAATACCAAAGGTAAATATAGAAGCTAAAAATTACTGAATATTGTCAGGCCGTCTTTTTAACAACTTTCGTAAAGTGTTTAATACGCGTTACAATGTCAGTAAGTTTGAAGTAATAAAACTACAGTAAAGTTATGCTTCGTTTAATTTTTATCCTATTTTTAAACTATAGACTTAATTTAAGACATCGGCCAGAAGCAGCTAAGGAGTGGCATTCTTTGCCGGAGTCTTTGTTTCCTGATAGCTACAACATTGGGGTGTTTAAGTCAAGAGTGAATAGGTTACTTCTTAGCAAGCGTGCTTCGCCGTCGACTACTACATCGCTTACGATCAGGCGAGATAGTGGTCAAACGCGAGCCTATCCTTAAATAAATAAAAATTAAAAAGTATTTATTTCATTAATACTTATGTCCTCATCATCATTACCATATCAGCTGAAAGACGTCCACTGCTAGACATAGGGCTCCCCCCCAAGCGTTCTGCCCCATCGGCCATCCGTTCTGCGAGCAATGTGCCTTGTCCACTGCCACTTAAGGCGCCGATTCACTTGAGTAGCTGATTTTAATGAATCACGTCTAAATAAAAATGAGAATCACGTCTAAACAGCTACTCGTAATTTTTTGGAAAAAATATATGTTACATTTGACCATTTTCTTAATTTTATTCGTATGACAAAGTGTTATTAATTAGTAAAGTTATGTCTAAAATGGGCATAAACACGAAAATCGCACCAAAACCGCTGGGCGTATTGTAATGAAATTGACACCATCTCAAAGACAATTTAATTATCTACATTTTGATCAGAATAATAAGAAAAGTACAAAAAACTACAAAATTTTGGGTCGCTCGGGTGTGAAACGAGTGTGCGTTTTGTTCACTCAAGGTCGTTGGCGTTAGTCGTCGTCTTAAGTTTTGTTTATATCTGTACGGTGGGTCTTGAAGAACTTAGACCCAACCGTATGGACAGCTTCCACGAATCCATAGCTGTATTCGTCCACGGAGCTCCCTAGGAACTTGAAACGATTCAAAAAATTCAAATCGTTTACTTATGTTTCGTGTACATTTCGTGTACTAATGTCCTATTTTTATCAAAATCACACACAACAATAGCTACACAAAGTGCAGTCTATATGTGACAACAATTCTCAAAAGTCCAAAATATGGCGCATGTCAATCCCACACCTATATTTTAGACTTTTTGACAACCGTTATGATCGCTATTATAAAGTCACTTATAAAGGTCTTGCCTCTCCAGAGGAAGAATTGGATATTTTGTTCAACATAATTTAGATTATCCAAACCAAACCTTAACAGGACTTCTTCTTCTTTTTAATTCGATGGAAATAGTTATTTATGCTACAAGTGCGGAAAGTAGGTGTCGGAAATCATCTTACGCACGTGTATCATACAACATACTATGCATTGTGCGAGGAAATAAAAAAAAATATCTGAACCAAGCAAGAAATTAATAAAATGGCGCTTATTCAAGGGCGCTCAGCATATCCACAGATTAACTAATATTTCATAGTTCCTCGGGCATATCTACTGCGCATTTGCAAATAGCTGTCACGTCGTAACGCAAAAAGGCACGAGCAAAATATACATTCTGCCAAACATGTTTAATTCAAAATTCAAATTCAAATTCATTTAATTCAGATAACAGTGATCCATATTGGGTTAGTATTACAAAAAACCTTAAAATTCTAGTGTTAGTATAATTTATAGACAAGTTTAGATTTAAAGCCAACACACACACACTTATAAACACTGCGTGCCGAGGATGACCAGCCAGGAACACATGTTTCCTATCTGATCACCCTCCGCACAAAATGTCGGATATCTGGAGTATAGCTCTCAGCCACAGCTCTCAGGATATAGCTGCGACTACTCCGCACTCTGCACAACAGCGATGCAGTTTAATATTTAAAATTAATTTATTGATCAAAATCTAAATCTAGACTAATTAAAAACGCCTTAAATGAAGCAATAGTTTTGTTTTACCTTTTATATGAATGATAATCTGTACTTAACTAATTTTTAAAACTTTTCTCAAATAATAAAAACTCTATGCGGCGGGCTGACGTTGGCGTTAAAAATTAAAAACGTACAGGAAAGTAAAAAGCATAAGTAAAAAAAAGTGACACTTTCCGCACAGTTTGGCTGCTTGGAAAACCGCTCTTTTCGAGGACATGCATTGCAGCGTCAGAGGCGTTCATTACAAACATTGTTACATTATCCTTGTCACATTGTTCATTATACACGGCTTTTTAACCCAAAACCCTACGTTCTATGTATCAAAACCTTTTTACAAATCCAAGGCTTCATCGTGCGGGCAGCAGATGCGGTTCGACATGAGTAATGACGGCACGAGTTTAATTTATATGAGCTGATGAATAATTTGGGGCTATCAAGCATGGAATGATGCGCCAGAGGGAGCTAGGATGTTGGAGCTATCCGCGGATACGTGAGGTGTTAAAGTTGTACTGGAGATTTGTTGAGAAGCTGAAATTAAATATTTGTTCATATTTTTCCTTGGAAACTAGAATATGAAGCGCATTTTGCTGTTTGAACAGCGTTCAATAAATCAGAAGTTTATTTAGTTTGGTAAATGCAACTACCAAGGCATTCAACAGTCATATATGATTGGTTGCTGGCTACCGCATTTTTTTTTACTTTTCCTCTACTTGACTCCACCTCAAATTAACCACAATTAATCACGTTGGCAGTGTATGAAAGGTGACACATATATTTTAGTCTCGAGAGTTTTCAAATAAGAAACTGTCAACATGACTGCATTTTTTTAACAACCGAATTAATTAAAGTAGCGCTCGACTCAAGGCTGAGCCGAGTGAAGGAAATAAATAATAATAAAGAGGTTAGTGACACAAGATATTATGGTTCGTTTGGTGCAAATGTTTTGATACCACCAGTGCACCTAAGCTCTTTAAGACAGACATGGTCAACTAAACATGAGTACCTACTACATCGAAGTCAGGTTGGGCTTAATTCAGTTTACGGTTTGTATACAAAGGTGCTTTAAGGTTTGTAATTGCACCTAATGGTGGTACTAAAAACGTAGTCATTGGTTACGTCCGAGGCGACTTCGTATAGCACTCTGGTCTTCATGAGCTAGAACACACATGCAATTAATTGTTGTGCGATAGTTTTATGAACTTCAAGAAGGAATGGATATTTGCAGGTGTGCGCAAACTTGCGATAGTTGCAAAATGATTTGTCGGCAGCTTTAAAAATTGCATGGCCCTGCAATTTTAGTGCAACGCGATAGTTGCATTGGAGTAATTTTTTATATAAAACTATCATAACGGGCACATTGAGCGATACGTTGAGTTATACGTAACAATCAGTATGAACATCAAAAAATAACATCTTAAATTATTGTTAAACGTATAAAAGTTTTCCTTTTGTAAATCTTTCTGTTAATATAGGATGTATCCTTTTCTTTGTTTTCTCCATTTCCATGACGAATATCCATAGTATCCATACTAATATTAATAGACAGTAACTCTCCTGTCTGTTACCTTTTTACGTTTAAGACGACGACTAACGCCAACGACCTTGAGGAAACAATACGCGCAGACGATTCACACTCGCGCGACCCAAAATTTAGTAGTTTTTTGTACTTTCCTTATTATTCTATGACTTTAGAAAAAGCCTCAGATCAAAATTTAGATAATTCAATTGTCTTTGAGATGGTGTCAATTTAATTAAAATACGCCCAGCGGTTTTGGTGTGATTGTCGTGTTTTTGTCCGTTTTAGACATAACTTTACAAATTAATTACATCATGTTATACGAATAAAACTCAAAATTTTCTCAGATTAAATTATTAAGAAAATGGTCTAATGTAACATATATTTTTTTCCATTTTTATATAACATTACAACTAGCCATTTAGACGCGATTCTCATTTTAAAATCAGCTACTCAAGGGAATCGGCGCCTTAATTCGTTTAACCAATTTACATTAAATTTGGCATGGATATATTTTAAGATCTTAGGAAGGACATAGGATAGTTTTTAAATCTGAAAATGATCCTTAAAAAGTGGAATGGATGGTGGAAGTTTGTATGGTGAACTAAGAATTTGTTAATAAGGCGGCGGTGGTACTAAAACTACGTAGATGAGGTCGCGGGAAAAAGCTGCTACTTAATATTTGCAATCGTGCAATTATAAATGTTTATTAAAACCATCGGAGACCCTTTCGCCTGGGCACGCATTGCCTTAGCTGACCTGGAAAACTCTGAACAGACTCAGCACTCAGGTCGGCCGCAGCAAAGACAATCTCCATAGATGGGGGTTCTCGGGGTTCCAATTCTCGGTGCTTGTGCGGCGCCTCCCCGCAAACCATGACCACTTTTCATCTTGTGCCGCATGTCCGGTTGTCTGTTCACGTGAGGACCTTATGACTGCGTCAGCGGAGGGCGTTGCAGTGGCTGAATTCTGGGCCAGGTAAGGCATTTAACTAAAAAGAGTCTGTTTGTCACGCCAAGAAGATTGTGCAATGTGTTACGTTTGTGCAATTGTTACACGATGACGCGAATGTCGTAGGTTACAACTGTAACAACCGACCAGTCTGTTTGTTGCTCTGGTTTGGTTAACACTGTTGTAGTGAGTACTAGGAAGTACGTTTGTTTCGAAATGTTTTGTATGTATTACAGCTTTCCGTCAGTCATCTGTCTGTGTGAGGTAAATGAATAAGTTATTCTACGGATACCATTATATCAAGTTGTAAATTGCTATAATTTATCCAACTAAAATAAAGAAGACTGCGATGAAATTACTACAGTAAATCGTTCTTGTCAATATAAGAAAGGTATTTGCAACACAGGTTGCTACCTAGCACATGAGCCAGGGCTTCAAAGACACGCCCTTCCGCTTCACCCAGAGCGGGAGAAGTCATTGGATGATTTCAAAACCAAAAAAAAGGGCTTCAAATAAATATGTCACACCAGTATTTTGTGTCAATAAATTTTTTTCAGAAATTACAAATAATATATAAACTAAAAATTCAGTTTTACCTCTTTATGGACTGTATTGCCAATTATTTGCATACTTAAACACTAAACAAAACTATACTAACAATACATAAAAGTAGGTACATTTAGGCGCCGTAGCACTCCTCCACATCGCTGTCATCCGGGAACGTGCCCAACAGACTGGCAGCATTGCTACGTTTTTATTTTATTTATTTTATTTTATCTATAAATAGTACACCAAAGAATACCTACAGTACTGTCATTCCTTCTATTTTTTTTAAATCCATCCAAAGGTTGTCTTGAAAAGATCGCGTTTAGCGATAAGGCCGCCCATTGTATCACCCAGTGCAATGTTTTCTTCGTCTATACTTTCTGTTACTTTTATTCTGGTACATAATAAAGAGTATTCTATTCTATTCTACGTTAAATGGCATTGCTGATTCTTTGCACAAAGAACAAGCCAGCCCTCTGGTCACGCACAGTGTCGATCAGTCGGCGAGACATCTTAAAAAGAAGTCATACACTCGGACATTTCGACCCCAAACGGCTCGAACCTGTAATTACCAATTTGGTTACAATATTTCCGCCGCTTGAGGGCCTCAGCAGCCGCAGTAGCAGCGCCAACACAGCCTGCCGTACTACGAACCTCTTTATTACATTAGTTTATGTAAATGTTTTACTACTATTATATTAGTAAAGACCAGAAAACAGCCGCTATGCTTAGCATGTGGTTTGTTGAGACAATAGTTCAGGCCACTTAAATGGCTCAAACCTGTAATTACCAATTTGGTTACAATATTTCCGCAGCTTGAGGGCCTCAGCAGCCGCAGTAGCAGCGCCAACACAGCCTGCCGTACTAAGAACCTCTTTATTACATTAGTTTATGTAAATGTTTTACTACTATTATATTAGTAAAGACCACAAAACAGCCGCTATGCTTAGCATGTGGTTTGTTAAGACAATAGCTCAGGCCACTTAAATGTTAAAGATGGGAATTCGCAACTATATTTATAATAATTCACTTCAAGTAGTCAGACAAACTACATAAACTCAAACCCGTTGAGAATACTAACACCTAACGTAATAAGCAGAAGTTCTGAGACTTCTACAGTGCGATACAATATAGCTTGTTATAAACTTTAACTTCACTTCTACCTAGTTTTGAAAATATCATACGACCTAGAAGGACATACACGGATCTTATTGGACATGTTCTTCATAACCACCGTACATGAAGTAAACGAAGCAAAAGGAGTGTGTAAAGATCGTAGCAGGTCGCATTCTGTAGTTGCCGACAACCTTCATGGAAAAATTCAAATTCAAAAATAATTTATTTAAATCCATTTTAGATCGTATGTTAACATATGATATTAACATTAACATTTAAATCACAATAAATATATAACACAATTAATTAAATAATATAAATTAAATTCGAATTAAAAATTTAGAGCAGTGGTGGCCCAGTGGTATCGGCCGCGACTTACAAGTTGTAGGTCGTGGGTTCGAACCCAGGCAGGCGCTTACTTTGTGTAAATTGTTTCATCACCACTGCTCTCAAAAACGGTGGAAGAAAACAACGTGAGGAAACCGGCGTGTCCGAGAACCAAAAATTCGAAGACCAGTGACATGCATCAATCCGCACTGGGCCCGCGTGGTGGATTACGGCCCATCCCCTCTCACAGAGAGGGGGCCTGTGTCCCAGCAGTGGGAACATTAATAGGCTGATGATGCTATGTGATGAATTTCAAATTATAAAAAAAAAAACATGAAATAAAAATGCTTAATGAATGCAGAATCCTCTAAGATATATCTCCACGGGATAGAACCTTCTCAATAATATTTTTAATGTAAAAATAATTATGGTAAGTATAAATACTATCTATATTGTGATTTATAACCGATACAAATTAAATGTTTTTCAATAGTTCTGATTTTATAAGTCCAAAACTTGTGTGGATGGCTCTTTTCCACTCATAGGCAGTCAAATTATGATTGCCTTCACAAAATTCTAAGTAAAGGTACCCAGTTATAAAATAATATTTAGTAGGAAAATTGCGTAGATAAGAATAACATGTTTCATATAAGTTTTTAAACTGTCATGGCCACTAAAACTAAAAAAAAAAACATGATCATGTTTAACCGTGATCATGGTGCTTGCAACAGCACCGAAATATCGGGAACTCGCAAAAAACAGTAAACATGGTAAATATCCCGTTTCGAATGTGAATGTTAATAATATGTTTCATGTTTTGATAGCTTTGCTTTGTTAGAATGTTTTTTTTTTTCAGGATGTCTGTCACTCAACAGGGAAAATTAGTAGAGAGTTTTCTAAAGCGTTTTAATTTTATGTATTCCACTTATTATGAGAACGTTAAAACAATGTTTTTATTGGTTATACGGGCTATCCATTCACTATACATAAGATCCGTTTTGGTCTCGCACGGGGTTCTTTTTACCCGACAGCAAGGAAAAGGTTATGTGTTTCGCGCGTATCTTGTATGTTTGTATATATGTAATATTCTTTCTTACCTTTCAAACCGCTTGACGGATTTATATAATTGAGACATCATTAGATACGTCTTGACTGCCCAAGTGTTCTTAGATAGGTGAAGTTACAAAAAAACAAACAGCGGATTTTGGGCGCTATACCGTGCGAGTCCCATGTTTTCTTTAAATTGATTTTAATTTTATTGTTTAGTTTTATCTCTAATGTCAAATGTCTACTGTGCGGGTCAAAAATAATAATTTTCTTTATTTCTTTACTTTCTATGAATAAATAGTAAGTACCTACTGTAAACCCGCTGGATGCGAAAGCATGAGGACAAGTCGTTGTGGCATCTTTCAACTGAAATGTTGATGTTTCTAAAATGAAGTAAGCACTAAGGCTGATTTTAGAGTCACGCTGACCGTTGGCGCTGACGGTCACCGCGAGTTCGTCATTGCACGAGTTTGACGGCCGTCAGCGCTGAGCCAAGCGACTGGATCAATGACGAGCTCGTTGCGCTGCAGCGTGACTCTAAAATCAGCCGTGCTCTATTGTACGAATTGCAATAGAGTCTGTCACCCTTCGACATAATTTAAGTGAACCAAGAGAAAGTAGTTGCTCGCAGAACGGATGGCTGATGGGGCAGATAAGTTCTGGAGTGGCGACCGTGAACCGGAAGACGTTGCGTTGGAAGGCCTCCCACCAGGTGGACCGATGGCCTGGTGAAGGTTGCAGGGATCAAATGTGGCGATGCATGGGGGAGGCCTATGTCCAGCATTGGATGTCTTTCGGCTGATATGATGATGATGATCAGTATACTGTATTTTCCTGCAGGTTTCCGAAAATAGAACCCTCTCCATTAGAATGCAAACAAAATAGTAAATAAATCCACTAAATGTACTAACAAAACCCCACATCCTTCATATTAGCATTAACATTGTGTTCAAGCAACTCGAGTGGCCTATTGTTCCACACTGCAAACAAACCAACATAGTTTTACAGTTTACTCCAATCTTATGTGAAAGAGATAGGGTTCGTTTTGCATTGCGGATAGGTGATGATAAGTTGGTTTAGAGAGACATGGTGCAAAAGCAAGTTGATTTGATTATACATTCGGTTTCCATCATGAAATCTATTGTTCTTTTACTTTTGTATGGTGCACCGATGCGTGTTTCGTCCATGTTTTTGAGTAGCCTCGCGTGTCTATAGTTTTAGCGTCGAAACTTAATTTTTCTCTTTGTAGTTTTCTGATTTGGAAGTCGGTTGTATTTTTTTGTAAAAAGGTTTTTTTATTTTTCACTTTTTAGTTGTACCTATCTAATAGGCAAGTAATTTTTTTTATAGGTACCTTTATAATGCCAGAATAGATTACCCGAATATCATGAAACTGAACATAACCGGTGAAATGAGAGTCTACCAAGGTGAACTGTACACATCTGCGTACTCCTTTAGAGCAAACTGGCATGATGTCATATTATGGAATGGTATAAACAGACATGCAATTGCAGCAATCCTGAGAGATTTGCCGTTATTTATTGAAGAGTTCTTCTGTATATCTCCGAATTTCTTCATCAGATCTTCACCGAATTAAAATGGGACCAATTTCGGAACATACCCTTTCAAACAAAAAAAATGGAGGAGATATCGGTGAACATAAAAAAAAGATAAAAGAAACGTAAAGTCGAACATAGAACCTCTTCATTTTTGGTAAGTCGGTTAAAATAATAAACATAAACGAGTAGCATGAACGATTCCCTATCAATGGGATGTAATTAAGACCATGTTTTATTATTTACCTATCCGAAGCATTCGATTTTATTTGGGACAACCTTGCTTCAGTTCTGAAGTAAAATTGTTGCGGATTGTTTTTACCGACTTTCCAAAATGGAGGATGTCCAATGTTTGATTGTATGTATTTTATTTTTATATTTAATGTCAAAGTCACAACGACACGTCATAAAGCATTCAAATAAAATAAAAAAAAAGCATTGTCTTACTAGTCAAATAGCCCGCCCCTAACTGTTCCCGGTGCAAAGGTGCCCATAACGCTTGCTGCATTGCCACGTTGGATGGCAATGGCTAACCTTTGCACCAAGAACGAGCCGGAGCGGGGGTCACCCGTTTTGTGGCATTTTTATATTGATGCAAACCCAATGTACCAAGTGTTCATATTTTGTCTTTCGATCATGCAAGCACTCAATCTTGCTCAAGTTTCAAATAAATAATACTTACGAAAATTGTATCTGTATTTTCAAACTACCATTTTCCTATACGAAGTATCAAATACTGTGAAATTCCGGACCAAAATAACTGTCCATACAAGAAATATTTCAATGCATGTTTTCCAATACGAGGGAACCAGGAATATACCCAGTGCTTGCTTGTAGAATGGACAAAGTCCGTCCAGTTATTGTTTTGTTGCATGTGGCAGTGTTACATTTTCTGTTTCCACAAATTTTCTCTTCGAAATAATTTGGGGATATTTTTATTTTGGTTACCGCCATAATTGGATTACATTTCGATAAAATATTATGTTTGATTTGGAAAAAAGTATCTTTCAACATCAATCGAATTAATAAAAAATGCCTGAAAGAAAATAATAAATTATTTTAGGTTCAATATTTTTTCTCGACTCATAGAATAACAGCAATGGCAATAAATTGCTACATTAATGTATTTACATAAATGAAAGATATTTACTGCGTTGCGCGAAATACAGGTCTCATTTTAATAAGGTAACTCAGTAGAAGAAAGTCCGAGCTTTTACTTACTGATATATCAATAATTATATTAAAATAATTATATTAGAATCAAACATCTTATATGTTTGATATTGGCCTACCACCATGTACACTACATAGATAAATAGGAGAAAAATAGGGAAACGCCATAAAAATACTAACAAATCAATTTGAATAAGGTTACAGGCGTACAAAAATGATCATTGGATAAGTTTTTTTGGTAAGATAACTCTATTTTTAGGGCAGTCATGACAGTTGTGTTTGATGACTTTGACAGTTCTAAGAAGTGGCGTCTTTGAGTCTTCATTTGCTTTGACTTTGAATAGGATAATGTTTCGGAGTTTGTAGTGATTGTTTTAGTATTTCAACCCAGTTTACTACTACGGACATTGATTGATTGCTTCTCTGTTGCAATTGAATTAGTGTTGTTTTTATCGCAGATATTACGATGACACGTCAATCAAATGTAATTTTCAAATGAAATTTTCATACAGCTGATAAGGTCCACCATGTTTATTTTTATGTTTTGATGCTCTACTTGACCAAGTTAATTTGAGTTTACATTGAATCGAAGTGAAATAAAAGAAAATTAACAATAAAAAAACCGGCCAAGTGCGAGTCGGACTCGCGCACGAAGGTTTACGATTTATGACGTATTAACAAAAAACTACTTACTAGATCTCGTTCAAACCAATTTTCGGTGGCAGTTTACATGGTACCTAATGTACATCATATATTTTTTTATTAGTTTTATCATTCTCTTATTTTAGAAGTTTCAGGGGAGGTGGGACACATTTTACCACTTTGGAAGTGTCGCGCAAACTATTCAGTTTAGAAAATAATAATTTTTTAAACCTCAATATCATTTTTGAATACCTATCCATAGATACTCCACACGTATGGGTTTGAAAAAAAATCATTGTTTTTCAGTTCTAAGTATGGGCAAACCCCCAAAATTTATTGTTTTTTTTCTATTTTTGTGTAATTTATTTATTTATTCTTCAACAAATTTACATTTGTGTCGAACAGTGGTTTAACAATAGATATAACACAACAATCAAACAATCATCATAAAGCTAGGAAAAAACAAACACTACATTCCACATTGGTCCCAACATTATAAGTCTTAATACAGCAATACAACAATCCAACCCAACATCAATTCAAAATCAATATAAATTCATTTCAAGAAATGTATGTCAATACGATTAATTAATATGTAATGTCATAATAGAATACTAGATAGATTACTCCTAAGTCATTAAAATACAATCACGTATCAGTTCGAGCTACTTTTATCTTTGAGAAACTCTTCTATGCTGTAATAACATTTCCTCAACAACAATGACTTTAATTTTCTCTTGAATTCATTTGGATTCATAGAGTTTTTATATTCTACAGGCAATTTATTGTACATATTCACTGATTGCACTCTTGAGGCATGTTTAACGACATTAAGTTTAGACTGTATGAAATTAGGTAGATCCCTTCTTCAAAATCTTAATGCGGTTCACAGAATACATCTACTTACCAAGTTTCAACAGCATAGTTCTTATAGTTTCGGGAAAAAGTGGCTGTGACATACGGACGTACAGACAGACAGACATGACGAATCCATAAGGGTTCCGTTTTTTGCCATTTGGCTACGGAACCGTAAAAACGGTTACCATATTATATAGCGATTTTTACATATAGTGTATATAATGCTGGCCCAGGCTCCATACATTTCTGGACCATCTCCTTTAATAAACATACGGGAACGAACCTGTGGGAAAAAGCTAGCTCCCATAGGTTCCTATTCGTTTACACTGTGTATTTACCGCAATAAAAAAGCCTATGACGCTCAGCAATAATATAGCTTTTTATCTGTGTAAGAAGTTTCATAATCTGGGGGGTGACCATAAGCTCTTAGAGCGGTATCAATTTGAGATCGAGTAAGTGACAGATGTATACACGTCAGATACATCTGTCCCTTATTCGATATCAAATTGATACCGCTCTAAGAGCTTATGGTCACCCCCCTGACCCCTTTACAAACACAGAAACAAACATATATTTTTAAATTTTTAATATTTGTGTAAATAGTGCCATAAAAACAACAACACCTTACTCTCCCCAACTTGATTGCACCATTTCCGTTTCAGAAACGTTATTCGGAATGCAATTTAATACCTGACAGATCCATACATCATGAAAGAAACGTAAGAATAATGTCAGACAGCGCTGACAGACCCTCTAATTCTATCCGAAGCTGCAGGGGTCCTTTTGGTCGAGTTGTCACAAACATTAATAAGCTCACACAATTCACCTAGTATAAATTGACCCGTGATGAAAAGGGGAAGATTTAAACGATCTTTGTTTAAAATATTGAGGACTAGCTTCTGCCTTTGGCTTCACCCGCGTTGAAATAGTAGTTAATTATCTTCATAAATTATAGGCTATGTTTTATTATAAAGTGTAAGCTTTGTTACCTTCGGTCAAAAATATACTAGATAACAATCCCATGTAAAAAATATCTTTAAAACTGACGCCAATTGTGTTTAGTTAATTCTAAGAAATCTAGTTGAAATAAATATGCATTAATGCAAATTCAACCTTAAATGCAGTGTTTAAAGTTGCATTCACAAAACTATGTACAAAAAGCAATAAAAATTGTATGAGCTAGCTCGCTGTTCAAAATCATCAAAATAAATTTAGTCCTACAGGCATGTTTTAAAGTCTAAATTACAAAGTTCCAGAATAGTCGATGTTTGTTACAATAGTTGGCGCGTTGTCGACGCAAACGTTGGTCAAACAATCATAATGTTTGGTAATTGATTCATGTTTACTATTTATATCGATACAATTTTTATTTGAAAGCAAAATTGCGGCATTTTTAACGTCATAATATTGGCGATGATTGAACCATACTAATTTGAAATAAGACCAAAACCAAATTTGTGGTCATATTTTTTTTTAGGTTTCGAAGCGCTGACCGGGCATCTAGTTCATCGAAGTTTGTTAGTGAAAGTTTTCATCGAAATGCGTTTAGAATTTTTATGTAAAAGAGTTCTTGCATACTTCCATTTCTTTCCTGAGTATATAATAATGACATAAAGTATGAATTTCGTTTGTTGTCGCAAAACATAAATTTGCAACTGCTTTGTGACATTATGTCTATGCGAGTAGTGCCGCGGTGAAATGTCAAGATATAATGGCCACCTTTTAGTTATCAACAGGGAACCCCGTGTCAATATGATTTTGTCCGTGTTTCAATGTGTTTGTGGACTATAATAATATCATCAGTGCTTTAAGATGAAAGGGTACCATTGAGTTAAGTTGTGCATTCGGACGTGTAGTTTGGGTATTTATACTTCATAAAAGATAGCTTGATCTCTGCGACAGCTGTCAGTATCAATACAGTAACAATAGCGCTTGACAGGCTAACAATAGACAACCTGCTACGTATACGTCAGTTTGACAGCTGTCGCAGAGATCAAGCTATATTTTATGAAGTATAGTCATGTATCCTCTTCAATCAAGTCGATCTATTGAAGTCCTCTGCTGGACTTAGGTTTCTACCATGCTGTATCGTCAAGTCCGTTCCAGCTACTTTCGCTTCACTTACCGATACGCGATCTCCAATCTAGGACTCAGTTCCGTCGGCTATCGGTCTTTCGTCGAACATGGTCAACCCACTGCCACTTAAGCTTGCTAACCCTGTAAGCTGTGACTTTCTCTCTTATCGTACTAGATATATTTTGTTTCTATTGAGATAGCATAACATATTTAATTATTAATTATAATTATTTATTTTAATCAAACTTTTTCCGTATCCTTCTGAGCATATCATGGCAGTGCACAAAAAATAACCACCCCGCTATCTTGGGCCGTCCGCCATATTGGATTTAGAATGATGTCACTTAGCTAACCATGCATTGTAATCCAAACTAAACGTATATGCAAAATTTAATCTTAATCGGTGTAGGATAACTGCTTTAAAATTCAGTTGCAACATTTGACCCGAACACACTTACATAAATAAACACATCAACACGGTCTAGGGATATTTCATACTCAATTTAATAACTCGAAAAGTACTGGCCGCATTGGAATCTTTTATACACCGATTTGTTTGTAATTTATTTCAGACTAATTCCAAATTCTAATTTTTGAAAATTCATTTGTTTCGGTGGCATAAAAATGTCTTGATGTGTAGGAGAGGGTATTTTCATTTGTGCGAAATTTAGAAAACAATACGAATTACGTTTAGTTACAGTTTTTTTTCATTTTTAAACGAAAGATAAAGTTAAAATTGAGGTATTGTAGCCATGCAACGCCAACATTTGACAAGGGCGGAGGTGTTACGAGCTGTGGGAATGCTGAAAGCTGGGTCTGTTCAGCGTAATGTTGCTGAGGCCATAGGGACCCACCAAAATGTAATTTCAAGATTGTGGACATGCTATCGTGCCACAGGTGAAGTAGCGGAGAGGCACCGGGGGCCAAGTCGCATCACTACCCCCAGACAAGACCGATTTTTGCAGACTACTGCGCGAGCTCAACCAAATGCAACGGCGACTCAATTGGTCCAAAGGCTGCGAGTGGAACACCAAGTGCTTGAGATTGACCAAACTGTAAGAAGGCGACTGCATGAAAGCAATCTACGCTCTCGTAGACCACTCCGGGTCCCACCTTTACGGAGAGGCAATCGTGGACGACGATTAGAATGTGTTCGGAGTCACGTGGACTGGGCCGTGAGCAATGGTTCAATGTGCTGTTCACGGATGAATCCAGGTTCGGCTTCCATCCAGATTCACGAAGGACGCGGTTTTGGCGAGTTCCTGGACGATGGAGCCGTCTTCAGAACCCTCAGGAAGTTCACCCATACCAAGGAGGAACAATTATGGTTTGGGCAGGAATTCGTCTTGGAGGACGGACGGATCTCGTTTGGGTGCGGGGCAATATGACGGCAGAATGATACGTCCAACAGGTGCTGGGGCCCGTAATCTTGCCCCACAGAACACAAATGGGGCAAGATTTCCTGCTCATGCACGACAATGCCCGGGCACACACGGCGAGAACGGTAGCAGCTTGGTTACATACACACAATGTTAGGGCCTTAGACTGGCCTGCTCAATCGCCAGATCTAAATCCCATTGAGCATGCGTGGGATATGCTGCAAAGAAGAGCTCTGAAGGAAGTTCCTGAAAATCTGGCTACAGAAGATCAACATTTTTGCGCACCTCAGAAGGACATGGTACAATATTCCGCAGCAAGACATTGACAACCTTGTTCTGAGCATGCCGAATCGTTGCCGATGTGTTATGAACATCATGGGCGCTTTCTCAGACTACTAAATTCAAGTTTATAAACACAAATTAAATGATTTATCTATTTTTTTCAGTTTTTACTCATAAATTAAAAGTTAATTCATATACGGTTTCCGTCTATGCTTCATTTTTTTCCATAAAATCCTGAAATTTTAATCGAAGTACCTTAACCATTATTAAAAAATGGTAGAGTATTAAATAACGTATCTTTTAAATAGATACATGTCATATAAATAATTAACACATTGATAGTAATTCGCTTTTTTAAAAATATCCCTAGACCGTGTTGATGTGTGTACATACATTGCAAGTTAAATAAAAGCTTGTAAAATAGTAAAGGCTACAAACAGTTCTATGCGACGCGACAGTACGACATCGATGCGTCAACTATTTTTATTGAAATTATTCTACAGATAATTCAAAGTGTTTCAAAAATTAAGTTATTGCTTTGTTGTCACGACGCGCGTGGCTGCCGTGCTGCCTTAAAACCTTATTCTTGAATACAGGCTTGCGGATCACAAAGCCAAGAGACAACACTGGGGCCCATTAGCAATGCTGCGACTCTTGGATCCTACAAGGTCTATAACCGCGAAACCGCGATACACGGCAGCGGTAAACTAGGGGTTTGTTCTTTGAGATACCGGTTCCCGTATAGGTGGAAAGTGACTCAAAAATACACAACTTACAACTATTACTCACATTTGTTCCCGCGGTGGTCTCCTGGTCAATCCCGTGTCTGGTCGGGAGTTACAGTGGGAATATATATATATATATATAATATTAGGGGAGTAAGTGACAACCGACGTATTCTGGACCGAATCTCCGGCAGACAACCAGACACGTTTATATGAACGAAATATATGCACAAACAAATGCACGGGCGTTTCCTAGTACTACTCGCGGGTCACGAACGTAATTTCGAGTAACGATGGGCTGATTATTACTCAATTACCACAAAATCAACGCAATCGTATTACGTCCCGTGCTATCAAATGACATTTTTTCAAGTCATGGCAACGTCAACTCAACCAAAAGCTGACAAATCGATAACAGCGATCTGACACAGTGTTGCAACAAAAAAACAGAACGAAACGTTTGGTTTCGAACACTTATTGTGCGAAAATAAGTACCAATATTACGAAGTACTCACGAGATATAAGTATATAACAAATATAACGATATTCAAAATCAGTTTTGTTTGGAAGTATCGATTGAAATCGAGAACTTTTCAATACGAGCACTTGTGAGTTTGCTCAGATTGCTGAAAACTTTTTCTTCTTTAGAATTATTTGGAACGCTTATACGTATGTGCTTTTAAAATACTCTTGACTGTGAACATTAAGTGGACGTTTATAGCCAATCCAACCTTATATTAGGTATAGAGAGGGTAAATTGTATAAAGAGGAGCTCGTGGCTAAATAATAACAGCCGCACTGGTCGATCATCAAGGTTAAGCAACGTTTGACGAGGTCGGTCGGTG
Organism: Orthosia incerta; assembly: GCA_948252205.1. Taxonomy (NCBI): domain Eukaryota; kingdom Metazoa; phylum Arthropoda; class Insecta; order Lepidoptera; family Noctuidae; genus Orthosia; species Orthosia incerta. Next base: position 6,833,144 of record OX411757.1, on the reverse strand, counting down.
GATGGGTGACCTTTTTCAACATACCGAGTTTCCTCCGTGCCTCGAAAAGCACGTTAAGCCATTGGTCCCGGCTGTCATTTGAAGATCTTTGACAGACGTTACGGGTAGTCAGAAGCTTGAGATCTGACACCAGTCTTGCCAAGGGGTATCGTGTTACCCAGTTACTGGGTTGTGGACGTCAGATAGGTCGCTTCATGTAAAACACTGGTACTCAGCTGAATCCGGTAAGACTGGAAGCCGACCCCAATATAGATGGGAAAAGGCTAGGTAGATTGAGAGGGTAAATTGTTGGAAGGTTTGTATAAGTTCATCTCTGGAGGTGCTTATTCGATTACGAAAAGTCTTACTCTTATAGATAAATTCACTATCACTGAGTTAGTAGTAGTTAGCATTTGAAGGGTTCCCTGCAATAATTATGAAATTCCAAAAACATTTAAATCTATCTGAGTAATGTCATTCGATCACTTGACGTAACAAGTAGTTAGTAATCTTTTATAAATTCAGCAATATCGCTTGCAGTCCCAAGATTGTTTTTAATATTTGGCTACTTGGCTAGAACGCTCAGCGTTAAAAAAAAATATGAAATAAAAAAGAAAAATAAAGAATGATTATTTTACAAAGAAATAATACGATGTGCTTATCATAATCATCATCATCGTCAGCCTGTTTAATGTTCCCACTGCTGGGAAACAGGCCTCCTTTCTGTGAGAGAGAATGGACTGTAATTCACCACGCGGGCCTAATACAGGTTGGTGGAAGTCGCATCTATTTGAATTTTTGTTTCTAGGACATGCTGGTTTATTCACGATGATCTTTTTATAATATATACGTATATTTTTTTAAATCTTCTGTTCTGAGTTTTTTTTTTCACCGTTTATAAACTTAAAACCCAATTATCTTAAAACAAAAAACAAAGAACATTCAACATGATTGCAGTGGATACTTCATATGCTACTATTTTATACAGTTGAATGTTATAGCGGTTTGAGAAACCGCAAGGAAACTTATTGCCTATTATAAATATGGGACCGTATTTGAAGGGTCTGGCATATGATCGTTGAAATAAGGCGGGCACTTATTCACAGATTCAAAATTGGGTGTTCATTATGGGCATGAGGGAATAATACGCCTTACCTGATGTTCGAAGATAGCCCACGTGCTGCAGCGAGCTAGTCAAATCATCTTACTCCAAAATGGCGACGGCGTCAATCTCGTTCCCAGCTCACGACATTTGCCGAAAATGTCGTGGCTGTTGTGCGTGGAAGCCAGAGTAAAAGGTTATGTATGATCAACATTAATGTACATTAACGTTAATATATATTTTTTTTACTACATTTTAAAACGTATCCCTGCCGTATATAATAAAAAAAACAATTCAAACGTTTACACAAAGCTTTGTAAACCAAAGAAAACGTCCTTGAAAGACACACATTTAAAGCTCTTCCGCATAAACACAGCCCCTGAAGATAACGTCATCACTTTTCAGAACATCTGTTTACCTTCCTCAAATGTTGCCGTGAGGAATTAACTTAATTAATGTGTCCGAAAACACAAAAACGAATTAGTATGAGATCCCACTGCAAAAATCTACAGGTTATTTGTTTTTGATGAAACTTGATTTTTATGAATGATTTTTGGTATAGTTGTTCCATCTCACGATGACGGATGAATCGTTGCAAAATTAATCTTATTTCGGCGTCATAAAAGTCATGTAACCCTTCTTCGTGAGATAGAACAACTATAGTAGAATAGATTACTGCCTGGCTGTATCTTTTTGTATTTTTTCCTACAATAGGAATTTCTACTGTTTCGTGGCTGCGTATGAAACATCTAGTTCTCAGTTAGCCGCTATTCATGTGTAACCAGCAGCCCAATTGTGTAAGTGAATTCTGCAAAGCAAACAAGTCGATTCCTCTCCAAAAACGACTTTACGTATTGCATATTAAATACGTACGCAATTAGGCTGCAGGTTTAGCAGGTAAACTAATAAACAACATGTTGTGGCTAACTGAGAGCTGGTGACATTTATTTCCTATTTTCTACACCACTTTTTATCAAATGACGTTTGATTCACTTGAAAAACTTATATACTCGTATTTGGGGTTAAATCAAATATAAATTTTAATTTATTTGATTAAGGTAATTGCGGCTAGATATTTACAGGCAACCCTGCAGCAATCTATTCTCCTATTAAGTATCATTTCATGATAATTAAGTATAATGGAATAACCTGATTTCTGCAGTCGGATCTTAGGCTAAGTGAATTATCAGGTAAAGGTAGCTCCCAGCCAAGTGAATGAGCAAAATATAACATAATTCATTTCAATAATTCACAGAAGAAACTTTTGCCCTTTTTAGATGTCTCTTCTTGATATTTGTGTCCCTTTCTAACGCGTTGTGTTAGGTAAATAACTTTGTCTCGCTCTAATACGCGTGAAGTATTGCCAACTTTAATGATATCTCCTTTGTATGCGTTTGCTAGGATATCGAATGGCGTTTTTGCTGAAGTGCGTGGCAAATGTAATATTTTAAGTATCTTTTGATTTTTAATTAATATTATATTCAATCAGCAAAAAATAAATATTAATGATGTTTAGGTCTTTGCTTATTAAATACTTATCTACGTATTCACAAGTCTCAAAAAAAAACTTTACCAAACTTTATACAACGCTAAATTGCCGTTGAAAAATAAAAAAAAATGTCGCGTATCTGTTATCTCCTTTATAAATAATTCAAAAGGGGATTATGTTGCGCCAGAACACTTCGTACACCCGATATAAAATGCTAATAAAAATAAATAAAATAATAAGTCCCCCGAAACCCCTTAATCCTGTGCGTTGTAAAATAATCTCAAAAATCCAAGTCGAGCACACTCCCATTTCGCGCAGCTTCACTTCGATTGGCTACGGATCCCTCGTAGCTCGTAGCAACGTGAGGCTGTCGTACGGGAGACCCGCTACGGAGCGGACGTTGCTACGCCGTAGCAATCGAAAAGGGGACCTTGACACGATTGTCACACCCCGAATTTCGTTTATCTTCTCGAATAATTCGATTTAAATTATAAATTGTGTGCTATTGCTCGTGGAGTACAGTGTACAATGTATCGGTACACTTTCGGCCAAATTGAATGATACCTTTCACTTTCGAGTGTTTGTTTAGTGTGTGTGGACATTGACTATTCGAGGTGTTTGCACGTGGAGTTAGTCGTACGTAAGGTGAGTACTGGCATTCCATTCATCATTGTTCTATTGTTTTTTTTTTCTTTACAGCACACCAATCTTCAAAGTTCGTATAATCATTGAAGAAAAAACGTATCATAATATTGTTGTGTACAGCTTTCTGAAACGACATGATAAAAATATTATTCAACAGGAAATCTTACAAAAAGGGACCTCTGCATCCACCGTAATATCGTTTTTAATATCAGACTAAAGGCGATTTTATATTATTCGTGTATGTTGAATGAATTAATATGAAATGTAGACCCAAAAAATGTGTATGTGTATCCCAGAATTTGCGGCTTATTTTCTCTGAATTATTGTAAATATATATGTGTAATTTTGTTTAGAATTAAACTTATATTACGGAAATAAATTCCTATAATGCATAGGAATTGAAAAAAATAAAATAGAATGCATTTGCATTCTATTTTATTTTTTTAGGTAGAACTTTAAGCTTATTGTCACAAAAGCTTATATTGCTGTTTTTTGTATTACACTGTTAACCGCATCGTCACTTAACATCAAATGAGATAGTGGTCAAACGCAAGCTTAATTGGAGTAAAAAGCATTGCCTCCTATCTGGGATAGTCGGGTAAAAAGGATCAGTACGTTTAGGTACAATATATTGTTATAGATTCTTGTAGAATATGAGTAGTCTTATTTCCGGCTTCATCTAATAGAAAAGAGAATTGTGTGATTTTGATTTACTATAAAATGGCATCGACTAGTTATTATTTAATTTCAAAATCGACCTTAATTAAATTTGATTAATTTACGGTACAGTTTCAACATATCGGTCCCTGCAGAATAATCACCAACCATTCGTTTTCCCACTAAAGCATTACGGCATTCGTAAGTAAATTTCAGTTTGAAACAACTTTCGTCAAAGATATATCAAGTTTTAAAGGTGACACGTATGTGTTACGTAAGAATGAAGGATAGAGTCAGAAAAAAATACGCGGGCATTTGAGTTAACACATTTTCAGAGATGTTAATTTTTTTTATCAAAGTGCCAGTAAAATTATAGTAATTTGTTAATTGCAGGAATATTCCAAATATTTAAAGTAAGTCTAAGGCCCAAGAAAAATAGAAAAGCAGGTTCCTAAAACTTAATTAGTGTCAAAGACGCCTACGTTTTGTAGTTGTTTCAAGTGTACCACCGTACACTAAGAATTAGTTGATGGTCCAGGTTTCACAATTGATAATAATTTGTCAATTGCCAAAAGGGAACATCATGAGTGTCTCTATCGACTAAGAGCACTTGTTACATTTCATCAAGATTGCTAAAACCATTCGATTTTCTTGGACATCGTTTGAAGGATTCCTTTGTTGGCTACCTACTTTTAATCTAAAGAAGCTTGTGTCTAATTCTATACTTAAAATAATATAAACAGGAATTATTTGTATTTTTGTATGTAACGAATAAACTTAAAAACTACTGAACCGATTTCAAAAATGCCTTCACTATTGGAAAGCTACACTATCCCCGGGTGACATAGGCTACTTTTTATCCCTGTATTCCCACGGGAACGGAAACTACGCGGGTGAAACCGCGAGGCGTCTGCTAGTTCTCTATAACAAAATTACAGCCGCACGGGCCAATCTTCGAAATTAATCAATGCTTGCTGAGGTTGGGCCGTGGATGGATGACCATTCCTTACATACCAAGACTCGGATTTAAGGCGTTGATACCCCTCAGAAGCTGATTTTAAAATGATAATCACGTCTAAACGGCTAGTAGTATTTTTTTTTTGTATAACTACATGTTACATAAGACCATTTTCTTATTTATTTGTTCTATGAACATTGTGAATTTAATTCGTATAACGTAGTGTAATTGATTTGTAAAGTTATGTCTAACACGGAAGAAAAAACGACAATCGCACCAAAACCGTCGGGTGTATTTTAATGAAATTTTCGCCATCTCACAGATAATTTAATTTTATGCATTTTGATCCAAGGCTTTTTTTAATGTCATATAATAATAAGGAAAGTACAAAACACAACTGAATTGTAGGTCGCGTGGGTGAGTAACGAGTGCTCGTTTTGTTCCCTCAAGGTCGTTGGCGACTGTCGTCGTCTTAAGCCACTGCTGCTGGTCACTTTTGTCGTTACGGGTAGGCAGAAGCCTGAAGTCTGATACCGGTATATCCAAGGGGTATCGTGGTCCCAGTTACTGTGTTGGGATATCCAGCTGACTCCGGTTAGACTAGATGCTGACCCCAATATAGTTGGAAGAAGACTAGGGTCACCATAATCATCAGCCTATTAACTTTCCCACTGCTGAGACACAGGCCTCCTCTCTGTAAAAGGAAATGGACCGTAATCCACCATGCGGGCCCAGTGCGGGTTGGTGGAAGTCACATGACTTAGAATTTTTGGTTCTAGGTCATGCCGGTTTCCTCACGATGTTTCCTTCACAGTTTTAAGAGCAGTGGTGATGAAAGCTGCCTGGAATCGAACCCACGACCTACAACTTGTAAGTCGCGGCCGATACCGCTGGGCCACCTCAGTTCCCAAGACTAGGGTAGTTTGATATTACTCTTAATTTCAAAATATGTATATCAAGATCTATACGGCTATAAAGATTCGACCGAAATAAAACAAGAGTTAAAAGGGATAAACGAACAGAACCTTAACGTGTAGGCGTCATTTTATCTTAAAGGTGGTCTAGACGCCTTAATGGGGTTATTGCCACTGTTACGTCATTCATCCTTACCGTTTTAGGTTCTGACCTACAGATGAATTAAGCTAAAATGCCCTACGCTTATTTTTGGGTAAACACTTTTTCAGTAACTAGAAGGTTTTCTGTTTTTGTACTTTACTTGGCTCACTCGGGTTGTTTAAAAAGTTTTACCAGTCATTTTCGTTCGTACCGAGCCTGTTTTCCTTAGGTACGCTGGATTTACACGGTTATTGTTACCTACTCTCAAAGCCCCTTACCATTTTTTTTTCACGAAGAAATCGTTAAAATTACACTTTATAAATTTAATGAGATTAACTGTGGTTTTAAAAAGATCTATGGCAAAATATTCTCGACATAATATTGTCTCTGGAGAGTAGGCCAAGACAACTGTTTTGACAGAGGGGATTGATATTCTCCATTGTACTGATAAAGACGTTCCCATATTACTTTTATTCGATTAACTTCTCCTTTTAAGTCAAAATAAATCACTTAAGCGTCCGGCGATACGAATAGTAGTGGTTTCAAGCCAATAGCGCAATGCCCGGGGCTCAAACATACGACCTCTCCCCCAGCAGGCCGACATCCTAACCAATTTATAGCCACTTAAGCCCTTGGGAGTACTAAGGACAAATAGCTATGCGTCTATCAAACTTTATAGTTGTCGAATATAAGTTTACATATTGTGTTGTGTTGAAGGTCAGACGACGAGGCAACTTGCTGACCAATGTGCTTAATTTATTAACAAGTTACGGGCACACATAGCTTGTTGGCCAAAATGGAATGAGGTGAAGCTAAGTTTAAAATTTAAAGCTGTGGTGTATGTATGGCTGTTGCCCATCCGACAGTTTCTTGTTTATTCATGTTATTAAAAAATGAGCCTTTTAATAAAATTGTTTATTAAAAAATCTTATTTGAAACAAGCTTTTTTCGTATTCTACTAAGCAAACCCTTTCATTTAATACCCATATCATGGCGGTGCACAAAAAATAACTAGTCCGCCATCTTGGGTCGTCCGCCATATTGGATTAAGAATGATGTCACTTAGCTGACCGTGCATTGTCATCCAAACTAAACGTGTATGCAAAATTGCATCTTAATCGGTGTTGGATGAATGCTTTAAAATTCAGTTGCAAGATTTGACTCGAACAAACTTACATACATACAAACATACATTGGAAGTTAAATAAAAGCTTGTAAAATAAATGAAATTCAGAATGAAGTAGGTAATATAACGTGAGTTTCAGATTGCGCGATGCGATGTGCGACCGAACTGTACAATTTGATTCCGCCTAGCCCTTTCCATCATCGGACTACAAGACGTACGGCCATGCGCCATCGGTACATGGTGGACATCCCTCCCATGCACAATACACATGCCTCCCATGCACAAAGCGTTTTGCTAACAATTTCATTGTGCGCACAGCTAAGGAATGGAATTCCCTTCCGGAGTCTTTGTTCCCTGATAGCTACAACCTTGGGGTCTTTAAGTCAAGAGTGAATAGGTTTCTTCTAGGCAAGCGTGCTTCACCGTATACCACGTCATCGCTTAACATCAGGCGAGATAGTGGTCGAACGCGAGCCTATAGCTAACAAACAAAAAAAAAAGTTTGTGAAAAATGAATCCATCGCAGTTAGTCTCAAGAGGCCTTAATATACGATAGTGTTCAAGCTATGGAGACCAAAAAATCACATAATCAGCCTATTAATGTTCCCACTGCTGGGACACAGGCCTCCTCTCTGTGAGAGGGAATGGGCCATTATCCACCACGCGGGCCCAGTGCGGGTTGGTGGATGTCACATGTCTTCGAATTCTTGGTTCTAGGACATGCCAGTTTCGTCACGATGTTTTCCTTCACCGTTTTGAGAGCAGTGGTGATGAAATAATTTACACAAAGTAAAGCGCCTGCCTGGGCTCGAACCCACGACCTACAACTTGTAAGTCGCGGCCGATACCACTGGGCCACCACTGCTCCCCAAAAAATACTATAAAAAAAATATTCTTTGTAAGTTGAAAATTGCAAAATCACATGGAGGTGTTGTGCGTGTTGTATTTTTGGATTTTGATGAAAAGAGCTGCAAATAAACTTTGGTTGATTATACTGATTATTTAATTGGGTTCTACAATAGTTTGAAGGTGAAACTACAAGATGTGGAAATAGAAATGCAAACTAGACGTGGCCGGGTGGAGGTACATATGTATGCGACTGGCGAGCCGCTCGGTTACAATATCATAAAATCCAATACAGCAATCGCATTTGGGACACTACAGAGGTAGGTAAATGATAAATGTTTTTTTTTCTGTAAGTTGGTTTGTACAAACACTTTTACATGTCGATCATATTTTTAAAACTAGATGAGGTCGGCGTTTCCTATCTGACTACTCTGAGAGGAAAGGCCGAAACAAACTCAGAGGTCACAGTCTCTTTTAAAGTCCAGACAAAAATCTTGGTTAGATCATGTGAAGACCATGTAGATTGATGTCTGAAATGGTCTTTTGAGGAAAGAACCAGCCAGATTGAGTGGACCTGTCCAGTCAGTGCACGCATTTGTCAATAACCGAGCAGCTCAACACAGAATTTAAGGAGCTCAACGATTCGACGAACAATACCAAAGAAAGGACATTTGGGTAGGCCGCATAAACTACTCAAACTGCCAGACCACGATTAAAAACTAAGATAAATTAATAATAAAAACTAAAAAAAAATAAGAATGGTCCACATAGTCTTCACATTCTAATAATTAAAATAAAATAATATAATACTTTAAAAAGTAAATATTCTTGTCATTGCTTTCTATGACCTAGACTAGAGTCAAGAGCAAACCCATTACAAATAAAAAAAAATTAAAAAAAAAAAATTAACAAAATTCACGGTGGAAAATATAAAAAATCTAAATTAATTCTTAATTGGAGCAGCTCAATCCCAAGCCTTTTTGTCCTCAACGTAATCTTTAATGGTATAAAACGCTTTCTGGCACAACTTACGTTTAATGAATGATTTGAATTTATTAAGAATTAGAACTTGTACGTGGCTTGGAAGCTTATTGTAAAAGCGCACACATTGGCATCTAAACGAGCCATGAGCTAAAAATCATGTACAATCCAACAAAAATTCCATGAACACTATCACAAAAACTAAAACAACGAATCCTACAATCACAGAGTCGTGATCAACCACAATATCAAACAAGTTATTAATCCGATAAATATTGCGCCTTCATACATAACCCCAAAGAAAAACGGTAGCCCAATATTTTCCCTTCTTCCTCCACAAATGACCCTAAGAATATTATCACAGCTTCGCACAACCAGCCTAAGTAAATAGCAAAGGATATATGACATTTATACCTAAACACGAACGTATAAGAAACCAAAAATATAAGAAAGAGGTCATATAAGGTCAAAGGGGAATTTGTTTTTGTGGCACAAATGTTGCTGGCACAACTGTCGACGAATCAAGGGGTCCAATAGTGGTACGTTCATAAATAATATTCTTTGATTTATTTCCTGGTAATAAGAGGTTTTCTTGTATGACGGGATCGTAAGTTACCAATCAGTAGTATTGTTGAAACCAATTTGTGGGATTTAAATGTTGAAATAATTTTGCTTTTGGAAATTTGGCTGCAGGATGTAGTACTCGTATATGCAAGAAATAGCTATTCTATTTTAAACAAGGATGTTAAATCCACAAATAAATAATCTTCCTAATTTAGAACGAAAAAACTACACACACACACAGACACTGGTTCAGTATAATCAGCTACATTCACCAAAATAAATAGGTAACATTACTTTCGTTCATAAACAATTAAAGCACCGAACATTGCTCTAACGAAGGGATAAAATTAACTTTGCCATTCAAAAACTGTTGTCCCCATACATCAGTATACAAAATTTTTACTTTTCCAAGTACATTTTATACGATGGTCGACTATCACTCGTAAACTTGTAAAGCCTACTTACCTATGATAGTTCCCTTGTTATAAATGTAATAAGCCGTAAATTTTTCACATCTGACGATACCCCACACCATGGGATGGAAAAAAAAAACCACGCCACTTTACGTGTACAGGAGGTACACTATTATTTCTTTAATAATTTTTTTACCTCTTTGTCGTCGTGATTAATATGTATATTCATGCCAAATTATAGCTTTATAGGTCATATAGATCACTTAAGGGTACACTAGTCGACGGCACGAACTATTTTGTGCGCGGGGTTAAAATGCATTTTATATCAACCGACAACACGTGCGGAAGAGATAGATGCTGTGACGAGCAGTAGGAAGTTAGTTCGCGTACGAATACACACTTTTGCAAATCTGTAGCGAAATGGATAATGATTTAGGACGAAACCGAGCGCGCGAAATTTTATAAACAGACCTTTTTTTTTTTTTTTTTTTTATTTGAGATGCGTTTGCTCTTGACTCTAGTCTAGGTCAAAGGTGACAGAGACAGAGTCGACGATGGAGCGAGCTTACCCAGAAGAAGCCTGTTCACTCTAACTTTGAAGAGATTCGGGTTGAATGCGTTCGGAAACACAGATGCAGGTAGTGAGTTCCACTCATTCGCTGTGCGCATTATGAAGGATGTTTGGAAGCGCTTGGTGCGTATTGGTGGAATGGCAACAAGGTAAGGATGGTAACTTGCAGTGCGTCTAGATGTCCGATGGTAGAAGGGGGCTGGTGGGATGAGGTCGTGGAGTTCTTGAGCACACTCACCGAAGTACAGTCTGTAAAAGACCGACAAGCAGGCAACCTTGCGGCGATGAGCCAAGCTGTGTAGCTTGGCATCCGCCAGCTCAACGTCGCCAATGAGCCTCTTGGCTCTGCGTTCCACCGAGTCAAGCGCGGCAAGCTGATACTTAGCAGAGCCATCCCAAAGGTGGCTGCAATACTCCATGCAGGATCGGACTTGCGCTTTGTAAAGGGTTAAAAGCTGTCCAGGCGTAAAGTATCGCTTCACTCTATTTAGGATGCCCAGCTTTTTGGCCGCAATTTGAGCTTTGTACTCAATGGAGGCGCCGAAGTTGAGGCTGGATGTCAACTCCATGCCCAGGAGCTCGAGCCGATCAGTCACAGGAACAGACGCACCCCGAAAAGTAGGAGTTTGATCGAAGATACTTCTTTTTGCGGTAAAAAGACACGCCTGTGTTTTGGCACCTAGACCTTTGGCAGTCTAGATATCATGTAAAAACGACTAAATCCATCTGTTCAAAATAAAATTATTTGCATTGTTGAACTACTAATCTATCCCTGTATGGGGGCCATTTTGCAATTTTCCGTCTTCTTGTGGTATTTATTCGCGCCCAAAAATGCGTTAAAATTAGTGTCGAAATGTGGAACTTTCGACGCTCATAACTTTCATATATTTTATTTTTTTACTTTTTTGCTTCCATACAAGACTAGATAATGGTGAGATAAATTGATATCACTTTTTATTTTGAACGTACATCGTCAAACAGTGGAATAATCCTTAGACTACGTTTGTATGAAAGAATTTTCGACTAGTGTAACCTTAAATGTGGTTGTACTTCTGTCACACCTCTGCATAACCCTACGGGGTTAACAGGCGTGTGCTATGTACGGTACGTGTACGTATGTAAAGACATATTTACATAAAATAGAGGTAACTTTAAATTGTTAAATGGGTCAGTGGACATTCAGCTCGACTAAAAGCAATTTCTTGTAAATTACAACAACTAAACGCATACTTTGTAATTAGCAAGACAGGTAATTGAAAAGAATGGCAGTAGTGGAGCTTTATGAACGTAACTATAGTTATTTTTGTGACTTGGTAGTTTTTTTTAACTATTATGTAATTAATTACTTAGTCTTTAATAGGAACTGATGAATATCTTTCCTTTCCACCGGATTTGATAGTATAATAGGCACAGTAGATCTTTGTGTCTCTGAAGTTGTGTCGAGTATACTGCATAGAGTAAGCGAGATAGTATGATGTGACAAACGTTAGCGAGTGAAAGAGACAGTTATACAATGCTATCTTCACCTTTAACATTGACACAAAAATAGCTACTGCGCAAGGTTTTGCAGCCAATTCAGAGACACGAAGATCCGTTGTGAGTATAATGTTTGGTTGATTTAGATCAATCTTTTGAAGGCCCACATCTTTTGTTGAGGCTACTACAAATTACCGATTTTATTAACCTTTGGCATTTTTCCATGTTTGGATGGTTTTGCCTTTGACACATCTTAATATAGGTACCTATGCATGGAATCTGATATGACTCAAATCTCATATGTCAGTCCAGTTTATAAAAGACAGCTTAAAAAACGGTTACCATGTCAAAAACTGCAAAAAAACTAATCAATTTACTGAAAGAGTTCCTCCATCTTCTGTTGAGGTCCTGAAAAATTACCCATTTGAACCATGCTTTAATGATTTTGACGTATCTCAGAACGGGGGTAACCATAAGCTCTTAGAGCAAGGTTATTTCGAGTGTGCGTAAGGGACAAACGTATGTGACTTATATACATCTGTCCCTTTTTCCCGGTCATACCATGATAGTTTTGAAACCTCATGGTACGGGGGGAGGTAGTCTATTGTACGATACGTATTGTATGATATAGCAACTGCATGTGCAAGGACTAATTATGGCAAAATCAGTATTAGTGGAGGGAGCACAGCTGTTCAATGATTTACCGGAGGATATAAAAAGGTGTGATAATATTAACATATTAAAGAGCAAACTAAAAACACACGTATGTACCCTATAACGTCGCCAACGCTCCAGATTCAAATATTACATTATTATTTAGATTAAGTAACTCTGTGTCTCATTATAAGTGAACTGTTATTTATAAGTTCTTATGGAAAATAAATATCTTTATAGCTAATATACTTCAAATCGTTGCAATTTACAAGTCAAAAATGCAGCAGCATAATTCACACATCACGTTTCAAAAAGCTGAATGCCCACTTTATTTGAATGGCAATATAACAACCATTTTTACCAGCATTCCATTCAGTTCCTCACTCTTATTACATTACTCATTCATACGAGGGTATTACACATGTATATGTAAAAGGCCTTGGCAAAAGACGGAAGAGGAAATGCGATCAATCAAATCTTCGTTCGCATCTCTCAAGGCAACTTTAAGGCAAAGTGATTGCCAACAATCAGAGGATTAATTGATTCCTTCCTCTCTGAGATCCGCCATTTATTATGTCGTTATGAATATAATTGATGATATTGCTTATTCAAGTGTTTTTAGGAATTAAATATTGTCCTTATTGTCAATAATTAATTAAATTGTATCTCATTTTGTAGGGTCACTTGGGACTAAAAATAGAACAAGAATTATGTTTTTAGGGTTCCGTAGTCAACAAGGAACCCTTATAGTTTCGCCATGTCCGTTTGTCCGCAGCTTAGCTCAGAGACTCTTAGTACAAGAAAGCTATAATTTGGCATGTGTATACATGTTAATCACGCTGATAAAGCGGTAAAAGAGAAAAATAAAAAAATTGTGGCTTTAAAAATATTATGGGTCCGTCAAACCGTTTTTCGATTCAGGGATCCGTTTGCGTAAATTAAGCTTTAAATGGCTTTAGAGTTCCAATCCTATCTCTTTTGTCCCCTAAAGAAACCATTTACTAGGTCAAGAGACATACGGCATCGGCTTGAAATTTCAACCGTTTTCTATTCTGATCTTGGTTTTTCTAAACAACTGGTTGCTTTAATGTGGGTAGACATAAATATACTTTCTTCTATCACTTCGAAGAAAGCAGATAAAAACCAGACTTCACACAATGTCCCTGCAATAGTAACACAACTATACGCCGAAGCTATGTCCTTGCAATTACCCAGAGAGTTCCAATCCTATCTCCTTTGTCCCCTAAAGAAACCATTTACTAGGTCAAGAGACACACGGCATTCAAACGGCTTGAATTTTTAATCGTCTCCGGTTTACTTTACCTCAAAAAGGAGAAAACCAAACAGGGAATGCACATTTTGTTACGTTGATGATGTTTGTTACGAAAATATTCTTATTTGCTTGAGATTTTTCCTTTGAGAGTTTTGTGGGTGGGTGTTCAGATTGTATGGGAAGTGGTTCGCGTTTTTTGGTTGTTTAGTTAAGGGTTGTTTTAAGTGAATGGTTAGACACCAAACTGATTTAGTTAAAAGCAACCATTTTTGTGTAATAATTTAAATATTTAATAATGTATACGTATCGATCGTAGTAGCGTTTTGTAGTTTCTGCCTCTCCTTTGTAAACGTATAAGTTTTTAAGTGAGCTTTCAGCTTTTTAATTACCGTGTAATATTGTTAGTTACACTATTTTGTCTTACTTTGAATACGTTTAGTCTCTTCTACTTAACACCTTCAGTCATTTGTAAATATTAATGGGAAAGAGCATTCTATCTATCTCCCGCTGTTTGTAAGCCTACATCTTGTAAACTTCGCTACGGGTTTTAATGCAGTTATCAGCAATAGATAGAGTGATTCAAGAGAAAGGTTTATATGTAGTATAGATGCATATTATAATAGAGAAAAGCCGAGATATTCAAAGATTTGTAATGTGATGTCGTAACAAACATATTTTTTATGCGCTTACATTGCAAACGCTGGCTAAACCATACGAGATAGATCAGATTAATGTACTACGGAATTGTATATTCGCGATGGTATATAGAATAACCCAGAGTAACCATTTCTATATTTTACATATTACAAAAAAAAATGGGTTATTTACTAAGCTATTTTAAACAATACAGTAATATTCCTTATCCAATTAAATACATTAGATACGTTGTCCATTTCATGAAGATCAAAATTGCCCTTTATCATTAATATGAATATAGCATAAAACTAGTGTAAATAATTGTTGGTGAACCAATAAACAAATAAATAAATAAACAAATAAATAAATAAGTAAATAAATAAATATATAAATAAATAAATAAACATCTTAGGAGTTATCGCAAAATAAAAACCAACGTACGCGAAAATAAAGTCAAGCGCCCGCCCGCCTCACCGACGATGGGATCCTACGAAAGAAAAAACGTTGTAGGTATAATATCTATGCTCTACTACACGTGCGAAAAAGGGGCGGGTCGCTAGTGTATAATTTATTAGTCAATCAATCTGCTCAACCTTTTCCAAATTATGTTGGAGTCAGCTTCCATTCGAGCTGGATGCGGTTAAGTACCAGTATTTAACAAGGAGTGACCTATCTGACCTCCACAATCCAGGAACTGGTTAACACGATACCTCTTGTCCTGGTGTCAGATTAGCTTCTGACTAAGTTAAAGTAATCTTTATAGTTAGTTAGTAGTTAGTCTTGGTAGTAAAAGATCTTCAAATGACAACCGGGACCAAAGACTTAACGTGCTTGCCGAGGCACGGAAGAATTTTGGTATGTTAAGATGCTCACCCATCCACGGATCGACCTCGGCAAGCGTTGCTTAACCTTGAAGATCGGCCCGTACGGCTATTATTACCACTGTTAATGTTATTATTGGTGTTGGGATGAGCTTGACATCTGCAGATTGGACTACGATATACATCACCGGACCTGGGAGAAATCGAAAAAACGCAGTATTATAAAACAAACAAAAAAAATCGGCCAAGTGCGAGTAAGACTCGCTCACAGAGGGTTCCTTATAAACAACTACATTTACTAAATTAAATAGGTAACATTGCCAGTGTTCATAAGCAATTAAAGCAACGAAAATTGCTCTAATATGTTGGTTGACTATTACTCGTAAAATTGTAAAGCCTATTGAGCTGTGATACTTTTACTTTTAGTTTCGTATTTAAACTAGTGCCATCATTTTTTATACATATCCAAAAGCAACCATTTAACTGGCGGGGGGGCCGTGTGTCTCTTGACCTAGTAAATGGTTTCTTTAGGGGACAAAAGAGATAGGATTGGAACTCTTTGGGTAATTGGCACGGAGACATAGTGTAGCGTATAGGTATTTCTTTTTCTATTGCAGGGCGATTGAGTGAAGTTTGTAGTTACTGAATTACTTGCTTAAGCAATACATAATATCACGCTGTTAGGCAGTAGTTAGATACATATATTATAGCAATAGTTTAGGTAAAACAAAATCGAATTATACCAGAATGATAGATAGCTGAAACAAAAATTTGTCAAAACTACTTATTGATATACCAACAATCTCTCGAACTTCAAACAAAGTGACAATACTTTTTTGAATGTTCACGTGGGCAATCCCAAACATTTAATACTTTTTTGAATAAATGTTTGGGATTGCCCACGTGAGATTTCGGTAACTACAACAACACCAACATAGTGACCATATGTCTGCTTAGTGACCATATGTCACTGCAGGGATCCAGCAGAATATAAGCGTCAGGTATATTTGCCTGACACGTACTGAGCTGGACTCCCATTTGGTGCAACGTGGGTGCAACCTTGAGACGCACACCGCACTGTGTTTTAATCTTTGTACCTTAATGTTACTGGTGTCAATTTTACTTTTATTTCTGTAAGTATGGTTTCAATTTTTCTTATTATGTTGACACCTTGTTTTTAAACCTTCATGTAAATTGAAATATTTTGTGTGTTGTGCTGTGTCTTTTGTGTGCACTAAATAAATGATTTATCTATCTATCTATCTATACATTTTGAACTTAATCGTGATCTACTTATTATTGGTCTGGGTTTTTATCACAGTAACTGTTCTTGTTATTATGCCACTATTTGGCTGGAACTAAATACAAGGAAAATGGCCTATCCTCAGCAGTGGTCAAAGTCGGGCTGCGGATGATAATGAAATACAAGCCAATAAAGAAAAACAGTCAGCGAATTTATTGGTATTCTACTTTTTAATACGTGACATCACGTCAACCCGAATGCAATATTGGACTCCTGCAAGAATAAAACGTATACTATGTTACCTAACAGCCAGCTGAAGTTTAAAACGGATGTATGCGGAATGCGGATATCGACTTCGTTACTTTGTCGTAGATGCAGTAACAGATTCGAACAAGTAGTCTCTAAAGAGCATCGTCTGGTTCTATTCGTGGGGTCATATATTAAGTTATATTTCGATAATTCTGAGGGTCCAATATTGAGATTAAAACTTTTCGATGAACCTAATATGGCACCTGGAATTCCCCGAAGGATTAGGCTGAGGTTTAATTTTATAGTTTGCACCCACAATTCATAAATAATGTTTAAGATAATAAATAAATTTTATAGTGTGCACCAACATTTCATAAATAAGTTTAAGATAATAAATAAATTTTGTAGTGTGCACCCACATTTCATAAATAAGTTTAAGATAGTAAATAAATTTTATAGTGTGCACCCACATTTCATAAATATTTTTTAAGATAATAAATAAATTTTATGTAATGGGTGGTTATTGCCACCATCAACCCCTTTGATGACTCTAGGCTGCTATTGAGAAGTTTATTTATTTATTTATATTATCAACTAAGCAAGTAATAGGAATGTTGCAAAAAGATATTTCTATTTAGTCCATTAGTGAGATTATAAAATAATATTGAACCCGTATTTGGCTTTACCAAATAAATAAAATTTGACAAAATTAAAGCGCATGAAACTTCAGGAGTGGGGCTTGTGACGTCACGTTGTCAGTATAAAGTGTAGCACACCGTGACCTTACACGATATTTCAACGCACTTTATCGTCGTATTTTTTTGTTTACGTGGCAAAAGAAAAAATACGTGTCCAATATTTTTAGGTTATCTAAAATGTTAACAGACTTACTAGTCTTACTGGATTGTAAAAAAATATATTTTTTATTGTTAAAGCTGAAAATATTACACTAAAAATATGACATATAATTATAATATATAAAACTGCATTACCACTCACTGACTCACTGACTCACTGACTCATTGACATAATTGTTCTCCCAGATGGTGGCGGGGGAGGTAGGTATATTTTGACAGATTCGTAAACAAGTAACTCTCGCGAGTATGGGAAAAGTCCCAAACCTCCCCTTTCCCCCCCCCCTCCTCCCCCCCTCTATCGTATCTCGGAAACTAAGGTACCCGTATTTTTTTTTTTTACGGATTCGTTTAGAGGAGGCTCGGAAAAGTAAAAACCATTTTTCAAAAATGACCCCCTCGCCCCCCTTTTCCCCCCCTTTAAGCGGATCTCGAAAGTTGGAACAATTGGAACATTTCTTTTTTCAGATTCATATAAAGGGGCAAAGCTATAGTCACAAACTAACCATTTTTCCAAGTTGACCCCCTTGCCCCCCTTCTCCCCCCTCCCCCCCCGTTTTGGCTAATCTTTTTTTTTTGTTTTTTTTACGGAATCGTTTAGAGGAGGCTCGGAAAAGTAAAAACCATTTTTCAAAGTTGACCCCCTCGCCCCCCTTCTCCCCCCCTTTAAGCGGATCTCGGAAGTTGAGAGACTTGGAACATTAATTTTTTCAGATTCATATAAAGGGGCAATGCTATAGTCACAAACAAACCATTTTTCAAAGTTGACCACCTTGCCCCCCTTCCCCCCCCCGTTTTGGCGAATCTTTTTTTTTTGTTTTTTTTACGGATTCAGCGTAGGGATCCCGAGTGGAGCGAACCTACGAGACCGAGTGCAGCGCAGGGGGGAGGTGGCGAGCGAAGCGAGCCGGCGACCTCCGTAGCGTAACGAAGGTTGAGTGGGTGAAGCGAAACTCAGTGCCTGGCGACGACAAGCAAACATTAGGGTTATGTTTTTTGGAACAAAGTTTAGGGTAGGTGTAGGGTAGGCGTAGGGTAGGTGTAGGGTAGGTGTAGGGTAGGTGTAGGGTACGTGTAGGGTACGTGTAGGGTACGTGTAGGGTACGTGTAGGGTACGTGTAGGGTACGTGTAGGGTACGTGTAGGGTACGTGTAGGGTACGTGTAGGGTACGTGTAGGGTACGTGTAGGGTACGTGTAGGGTAGGTGTAGGGTAGGTGTAGGGTAGGTGTAGGGTAGGTGTAGGGTAGGTGTAGGGTAGGTGTAGGGTAGGTGTAGGGTAGGTGTAGGGTAGGTGTAGGGTAGGTGTAGGGTAGGTGTAGGGTAGGTGTAGGGTAGGTGTAGGGTAGGTGTAGGGTAGGTGTAGGGTAGGTGTAGGGTAGGTGTAGGGTAGGTGTAGGGTAGGTGTAGGGTAGGTGTAGGGTAGGTGTAGGGTAGGTGTAGGGTAGGTGTAGGGTAGGTGTAGGGTAGGTGTAGGGTAGGTGTAGGGTAGGTGTAGGGTAGGTGTAGGGTAGGTGTAGGGTAGGTGTAGGGTAGGTGTAGGGTAGGTGTAGGGTAGGTGTAGGGTAGGTGTAGGGTAGGTGTAGGGTAGGTGTAGGGTAGGTGTAGGGTAGGTGTAGGGTAGGTGTAGGGTAGGTGTAGGGTAGGTGTAGGGTAGGTGTAGGGTAGGTGTAGGGTAGGTGTAGGGTAGGTGTAGGGTAGGTGTAGGGTAGGTGTAGGGTAGGTGTAGGGTAGGTGTAGGGTAGGTGTAGGGACAACAACACGCGAGCTGCTTGCAGCTCGCGCACCAAGCAAATACTAGTTATATTATATAAAACTGCATTACCACTCACTGACTGACTCATTGACATAATTGTTCTCCCAGATGGTGGAGGGGGAGGTGGGTATATTTTGACAGATTCGTAAACAAGTAACTCCCGTGAGTATGGGAAAAGTCCCAAACCTCCCCTTTTCCTCCCCCCTCCTCCCCCCCTCTATCGTATCTCGGAAACTAAGGTACCCGTATTTTTTGTTTTTTACGGATTCGTTTAGAGGAGGCTCGCAAAAGTAAAAACCATTTTTCAAAGGTGACCCCCTCGCCCCCCTTCTCCCCCCCTTTAAGCGGATCTCGAAAGTTGAGAGACTTGGAACATTTCTTTTTTCAGATTCATATAAAGGGGCAATGCTATAGTCACAAACAAACCATTTTTCAAAGTTGACCCCCTTGCCCCCCTTCTCCCCCCTCCCCCCCCGTTTTGGCGAATCTTTTTTTTTTGTGTTTTTTACGGATTCGTTTAGAGGAGGCTCGGAAAAGTAAAAACCATTTTTCAAAGTTGACCCCCTCGCCCCCCTTCTCCCCCCATTTAAGCGGATCTCGGAAGTTGAGAGACTTGGAACATTTCTTTTTTCAGATTCATATAAAGGGCCAATGCTATAGTCACAAACGAACCAGTGTTCAAAGTTGACCCCCTTGCCCCCCTTCTCCCCCCTCCCCCCCCGTTTTGGCGAATCTTTTTTTTTTGTGTTTTTTACGGATTCGTTTAGAGGAGGCTCGGAAAAGTAAAAACCATTTTTCAAAGTTGACCCCCTCGCCCCCCTTCTCCCCCCATTTAAGCGGATCTCGGAAGTTGAGAGACTTGGAACATTTCTTTTTTCAGATTCATATAAAGGGGCAATGCTATAGTCACAAACAAACCATTTTTCAAAGTTGACCCCCTTGCCCCCCTTCTCCCCCCTCCCCCCCCGTTTTGGCGAATCTTTTTTTTTTGTGTTTTTTACGGATTCGTTTAGAGGAGGCTCGGAAAAGTAAAAACCATTTTTCAAAGTTGACCCCCTCGCCCCCCTTCTCCCCCCATTTAAGCGGATCTCGGAAGTTGAGAGACTTGGAACATTTCTTTTTTCAGATTCATATAAAGGGGCAATGCTATAGTCACAAACAAACCATTTTTCAAAGTTGACCCCCTCGCCCCCCTTCTCCCCCCGCCCCCGTTTTGGCGAATCTTTTTTTTTTCAGTTTTTTTTACGGATTCAGCGTAGGGATCCCGAGTGGAGCGAACAAAAGGTGTAGGGTAGGTGTAGGGTAGGTGTGGGGTAGGTGTAGGGTAGGTGTAGGGTAGGTGTAGGGTAGGTGTAGGGTAGGTGTAGGGTAGGTGTAGGGTAGGTATAGGGTAGGTGTAGGGTTGGTGTAGGGTAGGTGTAGGGTTGGTGTAGGGTAGGTGTAGGGTAGGTGTAGGGTAGGTGTAGGGTAGGTGTAGGGTAGGTGTAGGGTAGGTGTAGGGTAGGTGTAGGGTAGGTGTAGGGTAGGTGTAGGGTAGGTGTAGGGTAGGTGTAGGGTAGGTGTAGGGTAGGTGTAGGGTAGGTGTAGGGTAGGTGTACGGTAGGTGTACGGTAGGTGTAGGGTAGGTGTACGGTAGGTGTAGGGTAGGTGTAGGGTAGGTGAAGGGTAGGTGTACGGTAGGTGTAGGGTAGGTGTAGGGTAGGTGTACGGTAGGTGTACGGTAGGTGTACGGTAGGTGTACGGTAGGTGTAGGGTAGGTGTACGGTAGGTGTAGGGTAGGTGTAGGGACAACAACACGCGAGCTGCTTGCAGCTCGCGCACCAAGCAAATACTAGTATTATATAAAACTGCATTACCACTGACTGACTCACTGACTCACTCACTCATTGACATAATTGTTCTCCCAGATGGTGGAGGGGGAGGTGGGTATATTTTGACAGATTCGTAAACAAGTAACTCTCGCGAGTATGGGAAAAGTCCCAAACCTCCCCTTTTCCCCCCCCTCCTCCCCCCCTCTATCGTATCTCGGAAACTAAGGTACCCGTATTTTTTTTTTTTTACGGATTCGTTTAGAGGAGGCTCGGAAAAGTAAAAACCATTTTTCAAAAATGACCCCCTCGCCCCCCTTCTTCCCCCCTTTAAGTGGATCTCGGAAGTTGAGAGACTTGGAACATTTCTTTTTTCAGATTCATATAAAGGGGCAATGCTATAGTCACAAACGAACCAGTTTTCAAAGTTGACCCCCTTGCCCCCTTCTCCCCCCTCCCCCCCCGTTTTGGCTAATCATTTTTTTTTGTATTTTTTTACGGATTCGTTTAGAGGAGGCTCGGAAAAGTAAAAACCATTTTTCAAAGTTGACCCCCTCGCCCCCCTTCTCCCCCCCTTTAAGCGGATCTCGGAAGATGAGAGACTTGGAACATTTCTTTTTTCAGATTCATATAAAGGGGCAATGCTAAAGTCACAAACAAAACCTTTTTCAAATTTGACCCCCTTGCCCCCCTTCTCCCCACTCCCCCCCCGTTTTGACGAATATTTTTTATTTCGTTTTTTTACAAATTTGTTTAGAGGAGGCTCGGAAAAGTAAAAACCATTTTTCAAAGATGAACCCCTCGCCCCCCTTTTCCCCCCCTTTAAGCGGATCTCGGAAGTTGAGAGACTTGGAACATTTCTTTTTTCAGATTCATATAAAGGGGCAATGCTTGAGTCGGAATCATTTTTCAAAACTCCCCACTCTCCCTCCCTTCATCCCTCCTCTCCCCAACCTCCCCTACCTAATATCGGTCGTCGAAACCTGTCCGGTGGGAGTGGACCAGGCAGCGTAAGGACCCCGAATGGAGCGAACCTACGAGACCGAGTGCAGCGCAGTAGCGTAACGAAGGTTGAGTGGGTGAAGCGAAACTCAGTGCCTGGCGACGACAAGCAAACATTAGGGTTTATGTTTTTTGGAACAAAGTGTAGGGTAGGTGTAGGGTAGGTGTAGGGTAGGTGTAGGGTAGGTGTAGGGTAGGTGTAGGGTAGGTGCAGGGTAGGTGTAGGGTAGGTGTAGGGTAGGTGTAGGGTAGGTGTAGGGTAGGTGTAGGGTAGGTGTAGGGTAGGTGTAGGGTAGGTGCAGGGTAGGTGTAGGGTAGGTGTAGGGTAGGTGTAGGGTAGGTGTAGGATAGGTGTAGGGTAGGTGTAGGGTAGGTGTAGGGTAGGTGTAGGGTAGGTGTAGGGTAGGTGTAGGGTAGGTGTAGGGTAGGTGTAGGGTAGGTGTAGGGTAGGTGTAGGGTAGGTGTAGGGTAGGTGTAGGGTAGGTGTAGGGTAGGTGTAGGGTAGGTGTAGGGTAGGTGTAGGGTAGGTGTAGGGTAGGTGTAGGGTAGATGTAGGGTAGGTGTAGGGTAGGTGTAGGGTAGGTGTAGGGTAGGTGTAGGGTAGGTGTAGGGTAGGTGTAGGGTAGGTGTAGGGTAGGTGTAGGGTAGGTGTAGGGTAGGTGTAGGGTAGGTGTAGGGTAGGTGTTAGGTAGGTGTAGGGTAGGTGTAGGGTAGGTGTAGGGTAGGTGTAGGGTAGGTGTAGGGTAGGTGTAGGGTAGGTGTAGGGAGAACAACACGCGGGTGTAGGGACAACAACACGCGAGCTGCTTGCAGCTCGCGCACCAAGCAAATACTAGTTAGAATATAATTTTAATCACCTGTTAAATGTAGTAGTATGCCATTTCACATTACATCACATCATCAGCCTATTAATGTTCCCACTGCGGAGACACAGGCCTCCTTTGTGTGAGAGGGAATGGGCTGTAATCCACTACGCGGGCCAAGTGCGGGTTGGTGGATGTCACATGTCTTCGAATTTTTGGTTCTAGGAAATGCCGGTTTCCTCACGATATTTTCTTTCACCATTTTGAGAGCAGTGGTGATAAAATAATTTACACAAAGTAAAGCGCTTGCCTGGGCTGGAACCCACGACCTACAACTTGTAAGTCGCGGCCGATACCACTAGGCCACCACTGCTCTACATTGCCGCTTATTAGGTTTTATTTATAGCAGTGTGGGCCCACCGCCACCGCCTACATACACAATTTTCCGAACTATAATATCCCTCGTCCTACTAGGTACACAAAACTCCTTTTTGCCAAATTGATCAAAATCGGTTTGGTACTCGTGTTTAAAACTTTTACATTTTAGACTTTAATTTGTAACTGTAAGGGACAAGATAAACGTCCAAAATCACACATTTGGTCCCCAAACCCTAATGGAGTATGTTATCCCTTGGAAACAACAAAAATATTATGACCAAGTACTCTTTTCGGTACTCTAACGGTAAAAACATTGTTATTTTTGTAAGCAAAGGCTAATTAAAATTTTCCTGAAAAGAAAAAGCTTGTTTATAGAATTCAAAGTAGCCTTTACTACAACACCATTCTAAAATAATTTCTATAACACCGAGTTACGGTTTATTTTTCCGTAAGGAGAAAAGTTTTTTTAAGTGCTTTTACCTTGGCTCGGCTTATTGTGAATTTTTGGAAACAATTCCCTCTAGACTGCCCTCAATTTAAGTGCGTTTGAGAGATATCAAACAGAAATGGCCAAATCTATTACGAGATAGAAATAAGGCCAAATTGACATTTCATCGTAACATCGTTTTTCAGTGGTCTTCATTTTATTCTTCTAATTTATAAATATTGTAAAGAGCTTTGATATATTGGAATTCATACTATTGCATAATAATATTATATCGCTTATTATATATATATATTTGAATATCGCATGAAGTTTTCCCGTATTTTCTGAAGAGTAAGACAATGTTGTACCTTTTTTTTTCTGTCTTTCAAATGTATACGCGACCCAGACAGGCATCGGCCCTATCGGACCCCGTCACTTTTGCTGACACATCTTTGAGGCGCGCGTGGAACACTACGCGCCGTAAACTCGGGCTTAGCCCTTATCAGACGGCGAGCTACCCATTACTCTCCGTCCGCAAGACGCCCGGGGCGTCTCCTGCGGTGCTTAGGGGCATGAGGGGCCTCATTTGCGTCTCCATCACGCGTTCCGCCTCCTCCTTTGCGAGCATTACTGCTTCGCAGAAGGAGGAGACAGCTTACCATGCCCTCTCGCTCCGTACCATGTCCTGGACCAGGGCCGGACGCGAGTTGTCGCCACCGCTGATCGCCTCCATGGGGACACGGCGGTGCTCCGCCCTAGCAGGGCAGATCTCCACCGTATGCTCCATTGTGTCCTCCGGGCAGTCCACACAATGACACCCGGGACAATGTTGTACCTAGACACATGTCGGCAGTTTTGTTTTTAAGTCGCATGTTAAAGAGGGCGATCGCGATGTGCTCTGCAGAGAAAATAAAACAATTTCTGAATTCGAAAAATAAACAGACAAATAAAAAGTAACAACGCTTTTAACCTTCAAATGCTCACATCACCAAAACAACTGAACATCGCACGTCGCCATGAAACTAGGGACTTACTTAACAGACACGTAAAAAATTCAAAACCCAACATGAATGTAAACTTGTGGCTTAACTATAAAACTAGTAGTGGTCGAGCCGAAGGGCTTTTATTAATATGGTGGCCCTCGTCAAAGGCGACAGCGAATGACGTGGGTACATTGATTCTTGTTTCAATAGGGGACTTTTTTGCTGTGCTCTGTTTTCGGGTTTCGACAGAAGAATATATGTCAATTGATTTATTTGTGTTTCTTTGCAATGAAATGATTGTGTACCAAGATTGTTGATCACAATATTAGCAAACCTCTTTTCTTATAGGTCCTTAGTAACTTTTCACCATCCACATGCTTCAAATGGGAGCCACTTTTCCTGCAACCCTTATTTTTCGTCTCCTTGAACAAAAATAAGTCAAGCAAGGATATTTACTGCTGACGATTGCAGCGAGTGTCTAAAAAGGCTAGGGGGCCCAAAAGACCGGTATCGTAAGGGTTTAGAAACCACTCGGGTATTTGAGGGTTAGCAAGCCGATGTCGTTACTAGATTACGGCTTTTGTAAATAGAAGGCGCTGTGTATTTTTTGAGATTTTCTTTTCAGATCGGCGTATAATGTTTAGTTTTTAACAAAGGAGGACGTTCTCAATTCGTTGGAATCTTCTTTTTATTATTTTTATTTATGTTCTCCGATTACTCAAAGACGCCTGGATCGATTTCAAAAATTCTTCTTTCGTTTTGAAGAGTATACTTCCTAGTTGGTCCCATAGTCATCAGGTCAGGATCTGATGATGGGATCCTAGGGAAATCGAGGGAACTCCATAGGCATAGGCATAGGCATTCATATAGCGATTTTGGTATTTTCATCAACAATGCCATCATTTGCATTCAGAAAGTATCATTTTGTGAAGTGGAACTGATGAAGAAGACCACAGATGGACACTGGAACTTCTAAATGCTAAGTATGTCACGGGTATAAGATATCTCGAATAGTTAACCGACTGTGATGAAGCAAATACTTATAAATAAATGGTACTGATGAAAATGGCACCATCGAACTGATCTGATGATGAAGCCGGAAGGTAGGCACTGGAACTCTGATATAAAACAATGTATCCTAACCGTGTTTGGCCTTATTTGAATCGTCATGAGATGTACTTTGGCTATAAATGATTATAATGTTAATTGGAGATACCTACCAAAACTAAAAAGAGAAAAATAAAAAACATTTTAACAAAAAATCAAACCGACTTCCAGAACAAAAAACTACAAAGCAAAAAATAACTTTCTTTTCCGAAGTCGGTGTCAAAAAACGGAAAACAATGGGTACAAAAGACACCGACTTCGGAAAAGGAAGTTCGTTTTTGGTTTGTAGTTTTTTGTTCTGGAAGTCGGTTTGATTTTTTGTTATTTTTTTTATATATTTAAAGACTTTTGTGGGCTCGAAAAAAATACAAAGCCTTTGTAGTTTAAAAATTAGTTAGTTATTCGTAGACAGTAGCAAGACTGATTGTCCAGGACATACTTAAGAATATTGTAATGATATTTCTTCAATTAATTATCTAATAACACAGTTATGAGTGAGCAAAAATGTAGAATAACCTGAAAAAACTGTAACAATAAGAATCGCCAGATGCCTACAAAACGGCACTCAAAGAGAACAATAGCACTTAATTAATTTTCTTTTAGGATAACATAAAAGAGGATGGAAAAGAATAGGATAGCGGTCTGAACACAGACATTTGGAGAAAAGCGGATTTAAAGCGCTGCAAAATTATCTGGACAAGAAAACACGCTAAACCAAACCTTATGTCGATAACCTTAAGGTGGTTGAACAAGTATTAGGGTGGAGACCACTATTACACAGAGAACGAATGTAAGGAATGTCTGGAGGATATGTTGCCCGTAATTATGGGTAGGCACGAAGTACGTAGGCGCAATATTTTCCTTGTTGATGCTTGGTAATATCACAGTCTTTAAATAGTTTTGAGCCCACTGAGTTGGTTAAGTGACAATAATACGAGATGTTTTGGTACTTTGATGGCCTTTGGAAGTTTAAGCGGCTCTTGAAGGGCGTTGTTGTTCTGGTATTAACTACTTGTTTAATGGTCAAGATTGACATAATATGTTGTCTTTGCTATTTACTATTCTCGGCTGAATTATTTCGATAGCATTGGAAACTTACTTTTGTTAATTTTTGCAAGTGGCTGAAATTAAGATAAATAGATAGAATCTGCTTCATTTTACACTACACATACACCATCAGATATGTGACATACTTCACCGACCTGGAACCTTGAACAAAACTTTGCAACAATGGTTCAATGTACATGTAGCTTACTACTATTAAAACGCGAAAAGGATAAAATTTCCTTTATGGGCCGCTGATTTGGAAGTCCATTTTTTTTTTATAGATAGTACTCATAAATAGAAAGCTTTTTCCAAAGTGTCTAAACTCAGAGCATCACGGTTTTCGAGAAAAAATGTTTAAAATTCCCATACATATTTTGTTTTGTGCAAATTTTAAGGTTAGATAAATTGTCATGGTAAACGTCAAAGTTCACATTTCACGTTCCGTTGACGTAGAGTAGTATTTTATTAAATTTGAAGTCATATTTTTTATTTAAATATAATTTTATTTTCACTTACTCACATATTTTATTTGGTGTGTAATTAATGTGCACAATAACCATGGTGTATTATGCAATTACATTGACTTTTTTACACAAAAAATACCGAATTTTGTTTACACTGTGGAACGGAACGTGAAGCAACGCCACGCTTCTTTGTTTGTGTTAACTGTCAGTGTTAGTCATCGTGTTTTATTTACTATGTGAATATCCGAAATACCCAAAACCGAATCAGAGCACCCACTTTCCATGTGGTTTTTATGAATTAGTCCAAGAGCGAGTGAAGCGAGCTCGGGAACTTAGGGCACCCCGACACGGACAGGTTAGGTTCGAAAAGATGACGGCAGCTGAAGTGAGCGAGCAAAGCGAGCGAACTCAGCTCCCGTCATCTTCTTCGTGTTAGGTTACTTTAGACCCTTTAGACAGAAATAGGAGCCCCGCGCAGCGGGGCTCCGTCGACATTGTCGTTAAATAGTAATTGTAAAAACTTTAACCATGGATATCTCCATAACCATGGGGCTCCGAGTGGTGGGGATGGTACAGGAGGGTAGCCCCCCTACCCCCCCACATCCCTACCCCCCTTCCCGCCCCAAAAATCAATGGAAATTGATGAAATTTTTATTCTAACCTCAAAACTTTAACCATGGATATCTCCATAACCATGGGGCTCCGAGTTGTGGGGATGGTACAGGGGGGTTTCTTTTTTTGGTGTGCAATGTGTTATATTCTATTCTTGTGGTCGGCACAAAACTTTTACACCTTCAATTCTGCCTCATCAGCGGTCACACTGTAATTGACTTATG
Source organism: Orthosia incerta (assembly GCA_948252205.1). Taxonomy (NCBI): domain Eukaryota; kingdom Metazoa; phylum Arthropoda; class Insecta; order Lepidoptera; family Noctuidae; genus Orthosia; species Orthosia incerta. Next base: position 6,804,942 of record OX411757.1, on the reverse strand, counting down.
TTGTCTGTCTCATGTTTCTCTTCTGCCACAATTATGTTTTCTATCAGTGTAACAGGAATGGTTCACGCCATTTTCATCCAACCAGGCAAAATTATATGACTGAAATACATGATTTTCGTATAAATAAAATTTACTACAACAACAATCTTGCAACAAAATGTTCTCATGGAACTGCCGAGGAAAACAGAACAAATCTCTGTGTTTTCTTCTCATGTATAGAAAACAAATCAAAGTTTAAAATCTCGCCAGCTATTTTGAGGCAGGATGTAACAAACGTTAGAAGTTAACGGCGACGGCGACACCGTTTCATTTCAAGTGTGGCTGCTGTGTGTGTGTGTCTGTGCTGCGTTTGAACTTGTACCAGTAGTTTTGTGACCTACTTGCTTGTTTACTGTGCGGGTTCTTTTTGTCCTTCAAATGTCCCTTCAGGCTTGTTGTTTTTGATTTGTTCTTCGTTTTGATTACTTCAGTATTTTTCATAGTAGGTCTGTTTTGTTGTGATAACTCTTTTGAATGAGGTAAGGCGATAACTTGAAAAGAGGGTGTTTTATGGATGAATGAAACTCATATTTGTTTCAACCGAACGAAGTTCACTGATAGGCATACGTTTTCCCCAATGATCACTTTATGGACCATACAGTTTAACAGTACTTAATCCTCTGATCTTAAGCAGTCCTTCAGTATGAATTGAATTCCTCTTACCTATTGAAGAATTTCCATTTTCACATAACAACCTATGAGAACTGTCTGGATAGTAGATAAACTGTCATACTAAACGAACCTCCGGATCAGGAATTTATGTTCAAAATGCAGAAGTTTGGATTGCAAACTGCAGTCCCGCTACATTTTTACGTGTTACTCTCAAAATACGAGTACGATATAAATTTTACATTTTAATTCCAGTGTAGGTGTTTGTTAATAAACACTAAATAAATAACTAGCTACCTGAACTTTTAAAAATGTTTTGCAGCACTGCGGAAAACTGTGTTTGTTCCAGATTTTTGTACGGATCAGAACTTCGAGTGGAATTAACAGGAATAGTAATTTAAAGTCGGCGCTCTGGACTGTTTTGTTGCATTGTTGTTTTTCTTGTTAGAACTGTGTTTTTATGTATTGGGGTAATCTGGCTATGGCTAAGTACTGGCACAAAGTACGTAAGCGGTGGCACGCCGGTACTGGATACTATTTCAGCAAAATTTTGGTTCATTCTTTTTCTAATTTAAAGATTTACGATCATGTGACACATTTGGGCATTGATCTTGTGGTAGTGGTGGATCCAACTGCCTTTTGTCAAAGTTTTACTAACATAGCTGCTATGTAAATTGCTACCAACACTATGACTCTTGAAACTCATAAAAAAAAATATTTAGCTTAATTTCATACAAGATCAATGGCTTAACATAATCATATATTTGGCCATTGATCTTGTGGTAGTGGTGGATCCAACTGCCTTTTGTCAAAGTTTTACTAACATAGCTGCTATGTAAATTGCTACCAACACTATGACTCTTGAAACTCGTAAAAAATATTATTTAGCTTAATTTCATACAAGATCAATGGCCTAACATAATCATATATTTGGCCATTGATCTTGTGGTAGTGGTGGATCCAACTGCCTTTTGTCAAAGTTTTACTAACATAGCTGCTATGTAAATTGCTACCAACACTATGACTCTTGAAACTCATAAAAAAAAATATTTAGCTTAATTTCATACAAGATCAATGGCTTAACATAATCATATATTTGGCCATTGATCTTGTGGTAGTGGTGGATCCAACTGCCTTTTGTCAAAGTTTTACTAACATAGCTGCTATGTAAATTGCTACCAACACTATGACTCTTGAAACTCGTAAAAAATATTAATTAGCTTAATTTAGATTGAAATGTTTTAAATCATACAACCTTTGTCACGATACTTACAGTAGGTATATTCTCTATATCCAGGCCCTCTAAGGCAGCAAAGCCTGTGGACATAAGCTTTCCATGTAAATTTTCACTGTGATCATTTCTAAATCCTACATCCAACATTGTAGGAACATGACATACGCGTATTACCATCAATTTCCATAACGCTTAACATTTAGGTTAGAAGCAAATTCATGTTTCTGAAACTAAATTCTCGCATAATCATTGATCTGCTGAAATGTTCCCAATAACTTGCTGTATAGAGTTCAAATATCGTGTTTACATATTTATATCCTTTAGGGACGATTTTTCAAACACACATTATTTATTTTTCCTTCATATGTATGTACAAACATCTGGTATTTGAAGTACTCTATACGAAAAAAAACTCTGTGTTGTTGTCTCAAAAAAACGTTTTGAAAGAGCTGCAGTTATAATAACAAGTATCTACTAGCTTGCAATTTTAAGGATACAAGAATGAAAATCATCAGCAGCCTTTTTTAATATTCCCACTGCTGGGACACAGGCCTCCCCTCTGTGAGAAGAAATCGCGGGCCCAGTGCGGATTGGTGGATGTCACATGCCTTTGAATTTTTGGTTCTAGGACATGCCGGTTTCTTCACGATGTTTTCCTTCACCGTTTTTAGACCAGTGGTGATGAAATAATTTACACATTTCAGTAAAATGCCTGCCTGGGTTCGAACCCACGACCTACGACACGTAAGTCGGAGCCGTTACCACTGGGCCACCACTGCTCTTAGAATGAAAATAATAGTAAATAAAAGAATAGTAAAAATTTAATTAAAAAATATTAATCAAATTAAGATTGAAATCAAAATTAAAACACCCAATGGTAAGATAACTTTTATCTGAGTAATAAAACTTGCAGTTTGAAAGCTTTTGTATAGAAGATATACCAAACCGCCATATTTTTTATTCCGCCAAAAGTTATTTGACTATTCAAAATTTAAAATTTCAGATATGTGTTGGGTTTGAATGCCTACAGTCAAAAAAGGTCTGAATAAATCCCATAAAAAAAAGAAAAAAATAATTACTTAGAAAAGGATTGTGTTTTCAGTAAAAGGTCTATTTTTCTTTTTCCGCTGTCTTAGCTAGAGAAAAGAGCCGCTTTAGTTAATTTTCTCGTCATAATCCCTTAGTCACTTTTCATGACAGTCTGTTGATTTCGACAAGAATACAATATTCCTTATCTTCATAACATATTTTTTACCTAGTATCGAAAAACACAGTAAGGAGAATTGAGCCTTAATGGCATAATTTCTACCAAATATTTAATAGCGACAGCGAAAGTAAGCTGAAGGGAGTAATAAGTTGCCAATATAAAACAGTGCTGCGTTTGGTAAAAATTATCATCAATTGTAAAATGCCCATTTCGTAGCCCCTACTCAGTAGATGCCCCAGTGCACTCTAAACTTTTATTTCACAATTTCCACAGTACATTAAAAGAAGAAACCTGAGGGATCTGCTCACCACTTCAGCCTGATAAATCACTGTTTCATAGTTGAACAAGCTACAATGTGGTTTTATAGAGCTAAGGCCTCCGAATAAAGAAGTTAGACGCTGTAAATTACTAACTTAAACTATAAACAACATTTTTGCACAGATTTTAAAGCCGTTTCTTTGGAAAGTTTCGCATTGTAGTGGAGACACTGGCTCGGTATAGCTTTAGAGATGTATAGGGATATCCTACTTTCAAGTTGGCGTTGCCGTTGCCGAATGTTGGCTCAGGGGATTAGCTAAGAAGAGTATTATGTTTGTCATCGACACGCTAAGAAGAAGTTGGAAGTTTGAACTGGCTGATTGGTATATCAATCTGCCTAGCCTTTTTCCCAACTATATTGGAGTCAGCTTCCAGTCTTACTGGATTCGGCTGGGTACCAGTATTTTACATGGAGTGACTGCCTATCTGACCTCCACAACCCAGTAATTGGGTAACACGGTAACCCTTGGCAAGACTGGTGTCAGAACTCTAGCTTCTGACTACCCGTAACGACTGTCTAAGATCTTCAAATGACAGCCGGGACCAACGGCTTAACGTGGTTTCCGAGATGTACTTCTACAAACCGTCCAACAATTTACCCTCTCAATCTACCTAGCCTTTTCCCATCTATATTGGGGTCAGCTTCCAGTCTTAGCGGACTCAGCTGAGTAACAGTGTTTTACATGAAGCGACCTATCTGACCTCCACAACCCAGTAACTGGGTAACACGATACCCGTCGGCAAGACTGGTGTCAAATCTCAAGCTTTTTACTACCCGTAACGACTGTCAAAGATCTTCAAATGACAGCCGGGACCAACGGCTAAACGTGCTTTCCGAGGCACGGAGAAACTCCGGACGGAGTTGAAATGGTCACGTATCCAAGGGACCGACCTCGTCAAGCGTTGCTTAACCTTGATGGTCGACCAGTGCGGCTGTTATTATTTAGCCATGATCTCCTCATCTCTGGGTGGTATATAATGTCCCTTTATTTTATTTTGAGGCGTGTTAATTTAACGATTAGCTTGGAGTGTTGGTACTAATTTGTCTTTGTAAATGATTTAATTTTGACTACGAGTGATCAGGGGTTCCGTAGTTTCGGTCTTCTTTACGGCGTTTCCTACTCTGTATCAAATTCGGACTAATGTTTCGTTCGGGCCCGAACAACTATTGAATGACAACACAATTTGACAGTTGTATCTACTCCCGATATGTTTTACCCGTTCGGAGTAGGGTTCACCGCGAAGTTTCGGAGTATTTTCGGACGGGACCGTAACTTCGTTGACGTAGTTAGGGAGTAGACGCCCTGAAACGAGGGCCCGTTTTGTCTCGATGATGCATTTTTGTTTCATCGTTCGTCAATCTTTCCCAATTTACACCTACCTACAGGTATATTATTAGTTAAGGTGGGTACCAAAGTTTTGTTTAAGTTGATTTTGGCTTTAAGTACGAGTACCACTGACTGTTGTCCTACCGCCTTAACTCTGTTCATTATTCAAAATATAATATTCTAAGTTCAGTCTTGTTGTCAAATACTCGTAAAGTTAACCTCCTTATGCGATCAATTTTAGGTGTTATCAGTATCTATGTTGCTACTTTAATATTCATCAAAGTATTCTCTTATTCTGTAAATAATTAAATTTCTTCTGAACTTGGATTTAAATGGGCTCAAATTGTATAACATTCTATCTTAGCTTTTAATCATGGTTGCATTAAAGTTTCTTCAAAGAGGTAATCGGGAGAAGTTAGACCTATATATAGTAAAGAGCAATTCGCAGGCGTTTTGTTTAAAATATTTTAGATTAAAGTTCACAGAAGAATGCTCCAGAATAGACTTAAGGCTTTGACTTACTACCACACACAATGAGGTCATATCTCTACCCGTGGAGCCTTTTCTTGAATATGTTTAGCTCGTTGCCCAGTCTGAAACGATATGGCTTATCAGTACGATAGGATATATTACATTATAAGTTTAAAATAAATGGCAGTGCCTTATGTTTTCAAAAGACTGCCTCAAGGCACAGTCATCGGACCAGTTCGTTTCAAAACTGAATTTTCTATCACACATATTCGGATGTCCTGATAAAACATTGTCCCAGGGCATCAGGAAATGTGCCTTCACGTTTTATCCAGTATAAAACCGGACATTTTGTATAGATAGCCTCGTTTAGCAAGAAACTTGACAAATTGGTTACTGTAGCTTCCTATAAATCGTTCAGACGTCAACGATGGCGCGATGGCCGACCACTTTGGCACAAAAACCGATTTTCCACAGACTTTGTGTAAAGAAAGCTATATCAAAGCGTATTACGTGTGGGTTAAGTGATGAGAGGAAACATATTGAGATTTTGGGTAATTTATGAGATGGGTTTCTAAGTTTTAAAACATAAAGGAGTAACCATATTTTTATCTTTCATGGTTAAGGAATGTTTGTGGTGCTTACAGCTATGGAGTAAAATACACTGCCAGAGTCTGTGATTCCTGAGAACTGTAACTTGGAAATATTTAAACAAAGAGTGAAATAATTATTTTTAAGCCCCGTGTGCACCATTGTCGTCCACAACTTCAATTCATGATAAGCGACGTTATCATCAATTGAAGTTTTGGTCAACGAGAGTTGAAAAGGAAGCTTAAATAGATTTGTAAACAAAGAAAGAGTTTGAACAAATGTTAAGGAAACGCGAAACAAATAGAACAAAACCACACCGCACATCTTTGAAACTTCCCATACTTACAAACTCGTAACAAATTCCAACACAACTTCGAACAAAAGCACTAGATAACAAACAATTAGAACGTTTTCGTGCACGCACCCCTAATCTGAGCGTTCGTTTGTACGGCATTATTCTACTCTGTAACATAACCCTCGAATTTGGGAGGATCAGAGGTTTCGGGAGCTTCCATTGTTTTTGGAGACTAAAGACCGACTAATTGTCTAGTATGTACATCCATTGAATGAGAGGTTACAAAGCAGTTAAACGTCGAATTAGATATAGATGTAGGTATGAATAATGAGGTAGAATAATTTGTAGTCGTGAACGGTAATTCAAAAGAAAACTAGTTTAATGAATTCAGAAAGAAGTTTAAGTTAAAGACAAAGGAAACAGAACTAGGTAAAGACTGAGAATTTCTGTCTTGGAAGTTAACTATGGAGATTAAGGCAAGTAATTTTAAATCACTGACGGTTTGTACTGTGATTTTGTATTGTACTTACTTTACATTTACAAGACCAGCGTGTTATTGTTCCATAGTCATCTTCTCAAATTAGGAAGAAGCGACAAAATAGGAAAAAAATAGTCGAAAGCAGGACGTATCTAGTGCCACAGTAAGCGCATCTTTAAAAGCGAATCGGAGAAAATAAGTTAGCTATTACGACGATTCTAAGTGGTAAACCAGCATTTTCTAAATACTATCACGTAGCTGCAATTGCTCTCAATGCTCCTAATGAAGATACCGCTACCAACTTTCCCAGTCTTGTAAAAACAGTCAAATCGAAGAAGACATATCCAGAATTCCAAATACTTCAGCCATTTTGCGAGCTGACAAACAGAATAAATTGACTGAACAGACAAATATTTAGCCGCCCTACGGTTCTAACGACTGCATTTTTACAAGAAAAAATACCAATAGCTCATTTAATGGCCAATTGGCACACTCCTGCTTATTGTTCCATTATTAATATTTTCTTTTCTCTCACTAAATTGCCTCGCTTCAGCAAAATGTTTTGGAAAAGGTTCTTGATTAGCCTCGTGATTTTCTTTGTACGTCCTTTGTGAGAAAGTTTTTCTTCAGTTCATTTGGATTTAAAAATGGCGCAGTTGTCGTCCTTTTTGTGTTGGTGAATTTTTGTGAGGCAGTCTTTGTCAAAGAGTTCTTGTAGCGTTTGACTTGAATGTTGTTTGACATTGTGAAAAGAAATTCTGGATTTCAGTTCATTACTTCATTCTGTTTTAATATTAAAATCTTTTCTTTTACGGATTTTTTAACGCCAAATTCTTTGCTGTCATCAGTCAAACCTAAAAACCCCTTCCCTTCCCTTCCCTTCAATCAGAAAAAGGTTATATCAAATCGTCGTCGGTTCAACTCTCATCAAACAGAATACACTCATTATCATTGTCCCGTGGCCCCAACGAAACGTGTGCGTTTAATAGATGGTACCCAAACGATTATCGTTCTGTATAACATAAAAACTTTTCTCTCTCCACTCCACTGCACATGTTCTTATGTTAAACACAAATTGTGCGTCCACCTGCCGCGGGTTAATTGGAATCTTTATGCGAAAATATTTGTCCCTTCAGACCGCACAATACCCAATTATACGTGACCTCTCCAACGTACTAGATTCTGAACATCTACAGCAAAATATGGGGGTGTTCATGGATCTTTTTATACTGGGCACAGACCCTTCCGCTTGCCTTGATTAACGTTTCCTTGCTTTTGTGTGTAACGTACCAGTTAATATGAATTAATAAGATTTTCTATTCGTTCCATGCAGAGCAGTGCAGTCATACGGCAATTTTATCTGAACCGTATAATGTTTTCGCTTTTATTTGAGAGTTTTAAGGGTATTCAGCAGGGAATCTTCAGTCGGTTTATATTTCAATGGAAGATATTTATGTAGTCAGCTAAGGAAAAAAGGAGCCGCGTAGGTAGAGTCTTGTCATATCATATCAAAAATAACTAAAAGAGTGGTATTAATTAAATATGTTGCACATTCTATTTCAATTGTTATTAAACAAAGCTATGAACCAACAATTTTCCCGCGCATCCTAAAAGAAAAAAATAATAAAACTAAAGTAGGTCTTGTCTTTATATTCCCTGAAAGACGAATTTCTTATTCAACGTTTCCGAATTCCCGCCACGAACTTGCCAATGACGTTTCTTCAATACTTCGACCGAGTGTTTTCTCTCCCATTTATTATTTTCCGTTTGTCTGTAGTCACCATTCTTGGCTTGAATACACAGGTTCGGCAAGTAATTTCCATTGGCCTTCTAAGCGATATCGTTGTTTTTGGAAAACTCAGTGCCAACAATTTGCGGTGTTTTTTTCGTTTTTGCCTTCCGATATAAAATTCTGATCGTTCAAGTGTTTACTTAGAAAATGAGAGTGTTTTTGGCGCGTTTTTATTTTGGCTTTGTGTTGTATCGTAAGGAAGTTTGGGTTCAATATCTGAATATTAAAGTGTGTAACTGCTATCGATTCGATACTTCTAATCCTTTTTTGTATGGCATGTGTTTTTGGTAATAATTTATTTTATCATGTAAGGCAAACTACCACGTAATGAAAAGTGATCACTGCCGCTTTTTAACATCCGATATCATAGTTGCATTGCCATCCCAGATAAAAAGCTGACAAGTCTCGCACGCCTGTAATTGCTCTGCAACTGTATTTCTTTTGTAAGTTGACACCAAAATGACACTTAAAACTGGTCTCGTACAAGGCGATTAGAAGGACGGTGGCTCCCTTGTTTGTTAGCGGAAGTTGTAAGAATCGATAGAGACGGATGAGAAGCTATGTGAGTCGTTTTCATTCGCCTCTTTGCCAAGTGATCCTTCTTATGTGTGTCTCATTTATCTTTTTCATTTAGAAGATTTCTTTTGATGTATTCATTATTTGTTTAGTCGGTAGCTATTACTGTGGAATTATTTTGTTCGTCATTTATTTTTTGGGTGAGTTCTTTTTTTAAAACAATATGAATGTCATTAAACTCGTCAGCCAGTGTTTTATTATTTTAATCCTTGTTTTTATTTCTATTTCTTCTATTTTTTTTTGTATGTGAAAGGTTGTCATAATACCTAACACACGTCACAAGCATAGCAGCTGTACGCAAATACACAAACATGGCCTCACGTGGATACTAATGGACAGGGATCCCTGTGGCTTTATTTTTAATCAAATCCATTCCACGCCTGTCCATATTTATTATTCGAGCACACTCTGCGATAGAATTAAGTCTTGCCACATAAAAGCATGTATTTTTTTCACTTTTTGCTAATGAATCATTTCATGGGGTAGTTTGTATTATTGTTTTTTGGACTATTGACGAATGGATTGTGGTCGAATCCCATTGGCTAATGTTTGCAGATATTATTCAGTGGTATGATTTTTGTTTGAATTTTTGAATTTGGGTGACGTCGATTTGTTAAATGCCCTACCTTCGTCTTGTTCACATCATCATCATCATCAGCCTATTAATGTTCCCACTGCTGGGACACAGGCCTCCTCTCTGTGAGAGGGAGTCTTGTTCACATTAATAATAATTAATCTATTATATGTTGTAGATTGATTAGCGCCAAATTAAACAGCTAATATTTTCTTATTGAAGTTCTTATAATTTCGTAGAACTTAAACATCATGAATCATACTCGTAGCGAAACAACATCAATCAAACATTCGTCTGTATAATAAAATTATAAAAAAATGCTGCAGTTGAATTTAATATCCAAAAACACTTCAAAACAACACACAGCTGTCTAAAATAACATCATAACGAAACATCAGATCTTTTATTTTTTTCTCACTTCATGCTGCATAAAACTGGCATAGAAGAACAAAACCGTTCACATAGTGGAATAATAAATAACATTTTGAATACAGTAATTTATACGAAGCTCCGAAAGTAGCGGCGCCTAGCACGACCTACTTCTGTTGGAAATATTGCGATAAAATGTTTGTATAGTGATGTAGATAGCTATTTCTGCGCAGCCGGCAACTTAATCAAGCCGTTTGAAATTATGGAAAGAAAAATATTCGGATAAGATGGTTATGTTGACACTGAGGTTGTGAATTCTTTTTAGACGACTTCTTGGTGTGATGGGGATCGTTTTTCAGGCTTTTTAACCGACTTACCAAAAAGGAGGAGGTTCTATGTTTAAATTCAAGTATGTTTTTTTTTTTTATTTATGTTCACCGATATCTCTGTCATTTGGGGACTGATTTTGAAAATAATGTTTATGATTACGGGTACGCAGATCTCTCATTCCACCGGTTATGTTCAAGTTTCATGATATTCGGGTAATCTATTCTATAGGTACCTTACTAAACAACTTGCCTATTAGGTAGGTACAACTAAAAAGTGAAAAATAAAAAAACATTTTTGCAAAAAAATACTACAGACTGCCAATTAAAAAACTATAAAGTGAAAAATAACTTTGTTTTTGGAAGTCGGTGTCTTTACGGTGTCGGTGATTTTTTACTTTGTAGCTTTTTAATTGGAAGTCGGTAGTATTTTTTTTTTTGCAAAAATGATTTTTTTATTATAAGGTAATTAACTTTATCTATCCAAATAAGTCAGAGTACAAAAAATACAAATAATTTAAGCAAGCAGTTCTTTTTTCAAAGAAATGTTGCGAGGCAATGTTTCTATAGTGATGTAGACAGGTATAAAAGCGCAGTCGGCAACTTAATCAAGCCGTTTGTAATTATGGGAAGTTTTTTTTTCCTTATTTGTCAAATATACAAAAGAGTACAGGATTATTCGTATTTAATAGCAACCAAAAACCACTAAGGGGGAGGAGGGGTTTAATTAATAAAACTTAGTGGTTTTTGGTTGGGGGGTTTAGGGTTATTTATATAGAGTACCAGTAAAATAATAAAATACTATAGTAATACTCGGTGCATTACGTTTAGTTATGTTCATAAAAGATTTTATACAAAAGTTTTAATGAAAATTAAAAAAATACGCCTAGCCTTTCAGCTTCCAGTCTTACTGGATTCAGATGAGTACCAGTGTTTTACATGGAGCGACTGCCTATCTGACCTCCACAACCCAGTAACTGGGTAACACGGTACCCCTTGGCAAGACTGGTGTTAGATCTCAATCTTCTGACTACCTGTAACGACTGTCAAAGATCTTCAAATGACAGCCGGCACCAACTGCTTAACATCTTTTCCGAGGCATGGAGGAATCTCGGTATGTTGAAATGGTCACCCATTTACGGACCGATCTCTTGAAGCGTTGCTTAACCTTGAAGATCGACCCGTGCGGCTGTTTTTTAGCCACGAGCTCCTCCTCTTTGAATGAAAATAAGTGAATTATAAAAGCCCATTAGCCACTCTTTAATAATAAAAAATAACATTCTAACCTCAGATAACCATTGAAAAGCGCACATTAATATTAAAACAAAAACCTACCACAGAAAGCCACTGTCTATCTGTGCATCAGAAATTCAATTATTTTCACTACGCAAGAAAAACAGATCCTTTCGGAATTTTAAACTAACATCACTAAACCGAGATGTGGGATAATCCTAATAGCGTCTGACATTTTCATATTTCCATTCCGTTTTTCCTCTGCGAACTAATTTACGTATATCTTTTTGATGGCACATCTAACGTACCAGCGCTAAATGGGAAAGCAAATTTGTTTAGCCGAATGCATTACTCGAGCCATTTCGGTTTCGAACGCTGACTGGATATTCTTTTTATTCTTGGCAACCCACCTTCACAGATTTTAAGCCGGGTAGAAAGGCGTAGGGTTATATCCGAAAGGGTGGCTAATATTGGTTTTTCGTAGGACGTGATTAGTGAACCTTCATTTGTTTATTTCGATTCTGAACCCTGGTTAAGGGTTTTTGGCAACTGGCGAATGTCTACCGCCAGTAATTGGAGACTGGAAGGAAAAAAACAAATCCTATTGAGGCGCGACATGGCAAGCAGAATACGTTAAGAGGACTGTAGACTTTAGTAATTGGATGAAGAAAAGGAATGACTAGAAGTTATAATAAAAGGGTGGTGCAGTCAATTTGTAGCCGTGTGCATAAGTCATTTAAAGTCTAGTTTGAATTTCCTTAAAAATAGTTTTTACTCCAATGGATTGAAGACATTTTATAAGCACTTAACACCGAGTTGCAAGACCAGCTAACTGCAGATTATTACAGGAGAGAGTGACAGTAAAACAAATACCAGTTGATCAAACAAATGTAATTTTTGAAATGGCCGTTTTTCATCAAACGGAATTCAGTAAATAGATGCAGGTGGGCCGTGAATAATTGATTTGTTTCTGTTATACCAAATAATCCGGGGCGTGTACAATTGAATTATAAATGGCCACCCGAGTACGTTCGCTTGTTCACCCTGTTTGCTAAATGTGTTTTGTTTATTGAGTCCACATTTTGTTAAAAATGCGTGCTTCAATTTTGTAATAACGGATAAAAATGACGTAAATAATTTTTCCAATCGACATAAATATCTCTTCGTATGCGTCTGTGCTGTCATAAATACTACGTCCAAAATCAATGTGCAAAAAAAATTAAGATCAGTTACTAGTGATTTATCAAATAGAACTTCAATAGCTTCTAACCAAGTTTCAAGCAAGGAAAGATCAGGAGCGCTATCAAATTCTTTTTTTTTGTGTCGGAAATCATCCAATGACTTCGCCCACTCTGCGTGAAGTGGGAGGACGTGTAAGAATTTTACTGACTAAAACCCACCCGTGTCTTTCAGCTGCTTGGGCCAGGGCCGCGGTAACACTCTTTCAAATTTATCCGCGACATAACTAGATACATAACTAGATGGGTGAACGTACATGGAACAAAAGGAGTATGTAAGTATTGAGTTGATTATTTTCATTAACCCTCCATGGAATAAATCCATCAGTTTATGTACAAACACACCACCTAAAAGCAGAACTTACGCAATCAAGAATTGAAAAAACGTTTTTCCGTTCCCACAATCTCATTCTAATATAAAACAGATAAGACGATGCGATATATTGAAGACAATCGGATATAAACGCAAATGTCGTCTAAATATGCAAACGATTACCAGAGAAACGCGGAGCCGGCCGCCATTTTTCAATCGTACGCGAGTTGGCGTACTTAATCGTTTCAGCCTACAGATTAACTTTTTGTCAGAATGCGTTGAACTTGGAGGTTTGGTGTTTCGTGTTTTTGTTTTTGGTTCGGTATGTTTAGTCTGTGATATATTTTTTTCTTTTGTAATTCAAATTTCAAAGCAGGCAAGTGCGACGACGATTACTATGAAAAATTGTAGTCGCATTGCTATATTTGCGGCCCTTAAGTAAAACATTTTCTAGTTGACTGGATCTTGTGAAAACATTAATCATTTATCGTGTTGAAGTACACCTTGAAGACTCTGAATTCGGGACACTTGGGTATTACAAGGGTTAGTTAGATATTTAAAGGTTTAGACCCTTTTCAAACGGTGATCCTAAACAATGAATATATAAAGCAAAGAAATGAGATTAAGCAAAAACGGATCGTTACTATTCTGCAATCATCTCAAGCCACAAAGGACTACAAGAAAAAGAACCCTAATTTGAATACAAAACTTTTCAAACGACTTCACTTTGAACAATATTTGTTCCAAAAAATATCAAAGTTACTCACCAAGAAATATCTTTTTATATTTTCTGTTTTTAGCCTACAGTGAAGCAATCAATCGCAAGTGAGGCAGACGTCTGCCAACGCAAAAGAAATGTCAATAAACGACAAGAGAATTTATCTTTTCCTTGCGGAAATTGAAATTTCGACGTCCGGCCGTCAAGTGGGGGTTGTCACCACAAATGTACTGGTTGAACGGGAAGATTAAGCCTTTTACATCGATTATTACTGTCAACTAAACAGCTTTTTGACGAGAAGATTGTAAATGGTTAAAGAATTTGAGTGAATTACATTTTTTTCTAGGATATAAAGACCTATGACAACCCTATGAAAATGAATTGATGTTTATGTTCATAACGAAATCACATTAGTTTTTCTAGCGTATATATTATATCTGAGAAGAAAAAAAATTGGTACAGAAGTAGTTTGTCTGAAGTCTACCTACGAGTACTATTGTATTAATGTCGAAATATGGGAAGGTTCTTTTGGATTGAAGTTCCTATCTATAGATTTTAATGTCAATATTTATATCCTACCAGCTTCTGCCAGCGGCTTCGCCAGCGTGAAATTTGTGATATCATCCCAAGGAAACATTATATCGGGAAAAAAAGCCTATGTGCTATTTCAAACTATAATCTATCTCTGTGCCAAATTTCATCCAGATCCATTCAGCCGTTCTAGCGTGATTGAATAACAAACTTACATCCACACACATACATCCAAACTTTTACATGTATTATATTAGTCAAAAGAAAACTTTCGCTACCAGCCAGACCCACAATTGTCCTCTAAGCGCTGCGATTCCATCGAAATCTATTGGTCACAGTTCAATACAGAGCCGACCTCGTATGAAGAAATATATTCATAGTTACAGTAACGCCACAATTTATTTGCTCATTCAACGGAATCCGACCGTGGCATTATCATAAGTAAAGGGCAAGGCACGAAAATTTCCCATTCGATTTCGGGTCCGTTTTACAAAAGAAGGCGAGACCCAAGTCCCCTTAGTGATAAAAGTTATTTTACATCTATCGCGACTTTCCACAAAATTGAATTTGCACAGAAATTCTTTTTTTAACTAAGTATATTTTGAGGTTAACAACGTGTGGAGGTCCATTGAATTTGATGGACTTAACTTTATTCAAATGTTATGTCCTTTTTAAATATTTTTCGAATATTAAGCGGGATTCTGGTGGCTTGAAGGTTTCAGAATCCAGTGAGCTATACAAGGTGCATTTTTCTCAGTTAATCTAGTGTTATTTGAGAGTTAACTGACCGTCTAGGTTGAGCGTGGCTTGTATTATTCAAATGGTCACTTCTCAAAAGGAGAATGACCAAAATCAGTATCGCTTTATAATAAAAGAGTAAAGCCACAAAAATATACTCATAAATTATACATTGTTTTTAAGTTTTCTTATTTAACTTGATCAAAATCGTATGTGGGGTTAATATTTTGTGTTTAATTAGTTATTTATTCGATTTTATTTTAATGGCGTACTTTACTGAAAACAGTGTTGCCATTTTATGATCCTCCCCATAATCGTTGTTACTAATAGTGTAAGGGGCAGACGCTGAGTTTTGAAAATCATTTCAATTATGATATTTCCCGTTTTATTAATATTTTCATTTATATATAACATAATTAAAATGATATAACTTTATTAATTAAAAATCTTTCTCTAATTAACAAATCACTTATGGTCAGGGTGATTTAGATTAATTGTTAGTAACACTACCACAGGCGATGTAAATGAAAGCTGTCAACTATCAAAAATGTCATTGTCAAGTCAAACTAGGTGCCAAACGGGTGTGTTACGTGACTTAGAAAAGTGTAACACAAGTGTATTTTTGTTAGAGGTTTGGTTAAGCGTGGTCGCGTGGTTTCGGCGATAAGTTTTTCGTTGAAGCGCGCATTTGTTGTGAAGTGATTCGAATTGGTGAGTTACGAGATTTGGTTATTCGGGATCGCATGGCTACGGCGTTAAGTTTTTCGTGGTAGCGTGCATTCGTTGTTAAGTGTTTCGTATTAGTAAACTTACGGGGATGTGTTATTCGGTGTTACACTTTTCTAAGTCACGTAACACACCCGTGCCAAACAAAGCATCGTGTCGGCGCGGCAGCGAACTTTTGTTTTTGCGTTGATATTTGTTGAGTTTGTTGTGCTAATTAATAACTTATCATTGCGTTGAGTTCGTGTTCAGTAGTCTTCGGATTCCTGCACGCTCAAAAAATCTTTTGAAGACTATTGTACTATTTCTGTGCTGGTGGTGTGGATTGTGTAGAACGAACTGAAAATCAAAGAAAAAGCAAAAACCCCACAAAATAAATGGATAATTTTTATTTCCTTTGAAAGTAAGACCTCTCCCCTCTTTTATATCCAATTTACGCTACCATACATTTTTTTTTATGCACAACGGCGGTCCATAGAAAGAAGGGCAATCTCCTTTCTGAAAGCAGACTATGTAACTAATTTTCAATCAGTGTCGGTCTCGCTGACCCTAACATTCCTGTTGCCGAGTTTAGTCACCTGCTGCCGTCTCTGTCGAGTTGTAACGTTCAATATTGAGCACACTTCAGCGTGCTCCACTGCATTCCACATCCAGACAAGAGGGCCATTGAAGTAGTTAGTAATCTGTCAGTTGACGCCGAAGTGTGAATCTTGATGCTTGACTACAAACTCTATAGGAGAATAGGACCAAGTAGGCTGTGAACTCTTACGTCACCGGCTTTGTGTTTCAGAAAGATACATATTTTTTTTTTTCGTTTAAAAACGTTGCCCCACACTAGGAATTTCTCCTGTATCGTGAGTGCGTTTACAAACATATAAACTCACATACACAAACACCCAGAGCCGGAACAACTATTTGTAGATCATACAAATAATTGTTCCGTGCGGGATTCGAACCCGCGACACGCAGCGCAGCATAATTTAAATACTTACTAATATTGGATACCGTTAAGGGTTTAATTTAAGATGTCAAAAATTTTGTATGTCGTTTTTGTAGCGAATAAACACTTTTTCTTTCTTTCTTTTCTTTTTCTTTTCAGCGCAGCAGTCAATCGCTCAACCACTGCGCCAACCGTGCGCCCATATCATTAAACAGGTATAGTCCATCATGGTTACTGATCTTGCTTGTCTTGTTTTTCCTTCAAGGCGTCACTTTTCAATTCTTTCGAGAGATTTCTTATGAGAGTCATATATTCAGGCTTTTTGGTTTTATGCAAATTTTTGGTAAATGCAAAGATTTTGGTATTAGGAACAATAAAACGCAACATTAAAGTTTCATCACAAAAAAAATCTGATTGAGTCAATCACATCAATTGACAGGGTATCCATTACAATAACCGCCTCACTTCAATCGATGAAAACCTGCTTACTCTACCAACTATTACAATCTTGCTGATTCAAATAAAAGATAAGTAAGTACATACGCTTGTGCCTCTCACTTGTACTAAGATTTGTGGCTTCACTGACCTCTTCCAGTATCGAATGAAAGATTTATGGAGGTCGACATTCACTCTTTACACAAAACCGGGGTCACAGAGTATGTATCCCGGACTAAATATGGTTGATATTGATTTATATATTATATAAGATGTATTGATTTGAGTAATAATCTATACCAATATTATAAAGACGAAAGATTTTTTTGTTTGTTTGTACCGAATAGGCTCCGAAACTACCGGACCGATTTAAAAAATTCTTTCACCAATAGAAAGCTACATTATTCGTGAGTGACATAGGCTATTTTTTAACTCCAAAAACGGGTACTGTAGGATGGTCCACGGGAGGGAAGCCGCGGGGAACAGCTAGTATCAGATATATCGATAAAGTTAAGTAAAGCGTTTTTTTAAGGAAGGTCACATTTTATGATCGAAAAGCTTACCGTGGTTTGCTTTGGCCGGTGAAGAATAACCTAAGCATTTTAGGTTCTTATATTATCTACTATATAAATTGTAGTTCTAAAAACTAAAAAACACGCTTTAATTGTAAATTGAACTAAAAAGTCGCTAATCCTGCAGATCTTGGTAAGGCTAATGGGACAAACTATTTAAACGCGCACGGTAGAATCAACTTTTATTTCTTGTAAACTACAATTTTATTTTTTGTTTGACGTTCAAAAGTTGAATAAATATATTTGACTTTGACTTTGGCTAAATTATAGCATTGTCCTTGATAAGTGTGCAAAGTTTCAAATCAATCCCACATTTTGAAGGGGGTTGAAATCACGTTCATAGATTCCGTTACATTGATATATAGATACATACATACCAAGCTAATAAAAGCATGTTAAAAACGTTAAAGTCTACTTCAGACTCAGTCTGAGGGTACAACCGCTTTTAGAGGCAGCTTTCGTTATGCGGCTGCCAAAATATGGTATAACTTGTTACCACCGATTAGAGTAATTAACACAATACACGTTTTTAGACGACGCTTACGGCAGTACCTCATAGAAGCGCAAAGGAAGCTAGATATGGTCACACTAAATGAATTAATTACATTATGATGTATGTACGAACACATTTAAGTGTTTTTCATTTTTGCAGTGTTACCTACTCATTATCACACTATTTATGTACCTACATATTCCTCACAATTTTTATCGGACACAAATTTATTTTATTTAAGTATGCATACACACGTCAGGTTCCAGTATAAAACTGATTTACATCCGTCACCTCATTCATCAGGTCTAGTTGAAAACCAGCGTCAGTCACTAGTTGCCTGGTTTTCTACTGGGCAATTTTAGCGCAACCGTATGGCACACTTGCCTGCTAATTTCTTAAAATCGACTTTACACTTTTATTTGATTTTTATCTGATTTACATGTATCTAGTAAATTCTGTGTCTTTTAGCGTGTGCTAAATAAATGTATTTTCTTTCTTTATTTTACTTAAAAAATGTTAAAATTTAAATGGCAAAAGTACGGGCATTTCCCTTTGGTACGAGTATCTGAAATGACGAGTACAAAATGGCGTCAAAAACCTCGAACAAGTATTGCAATATTAATGGATGCTCATATTTTGAAGCTTTAACATTCATCGTCTAATATTTCAGTCTATAGGCATTTTTAACTATCCAATATACCTTGAAAACTGCGAAATTGGCAACCGTTGATGTATCGAAAAGCTAAAGAAGCTGTAAACCTTGACCTTTATTGATGAGTCTTCAGATCAGAGACAAGACTCTTCATTAAGATTTTCTTTTTCAATAAGTTCAATCTGAAATGACGCCGTTACATCATTGGGTATTAATTAGTTTGACTATAGCGTCACAGAAAAGGCAAAGGTGAGGGCTGAACTTTGATTATCCTTGCGAGATCGAATCAGGCATAAAGAGATCCTCAGGAGAATCAAAGTTACCAACATAGCCCGAAGAATTGCCAGACTTAAGTGACAGTGAGCAAGGCACATTGAACGTAGATCAGATTGCCGCGTACCGGAATACGCAGCATTGGAAGACCTCTTACAAGGTAGAACTATAACCCTGATGAGGATCGTCGGCGACCGCTCTGGATGCGAGAAGCACAGAGACATTCAATATCGCGACGCTTGAAGAGGCCTATTTCTAGCATTGAACGTCTTTTGTCTTTCAGCGGAAATTATGCTAATTTTGTGTTTATTTGTAGATTACCAAAAATATTTGGTTAAACCTAAAATATTCAGGTTGATAAAACACCGAGGCTTGTTTAAAACAATAATAACTTATCCATTTCATTTTCCCAACATTACTCATTATCTGCCTAGCCTTTTTCTCAACTATATTGGGGTCGGCTTCCAGTCTTACCGGATTCAGCTAAGTATCAGTGTTTTACATGGAGCGACCTCCACAACCCAGTAACTGGGTAACACGCTACCCCTTGGCAAAACTAGTGTCAGATCTCAAACTTCTGACCACCCGTAACGACTGTCAAAGATCTTTAAATGACAGCCGGGACCAACGGCTTAACGTGCTTGCCGAGGCACGGAGGAAACTCGGTATGTTGAAATGGTCACCCATCGACGGACCGACCTCATCAAGTGTTGCTTAACTAACTTTTATTATTTAGCCACGAGCTCTATTTACTATTACAACTTAAAAACGCCAGAGATACTCGACAAAACAGAGACCTATTTTATTCTCAAGGTAGGGGACGTTTCCAACAAGAGTGACACCCTCAAGTGGCTTATATTTGTACAAAACTTTCTAAAGCCTCATACAGACCGGCTTGTTCTAGGTAATATTCATCGGGTTCCTAATGGAAATATGAATTATTCTGACGTAAGCACTGGAGTTGACTCTAGTAATGGAATAGTTGAAGGCTACGTTACTTTCAAAGTTACCGCTGTCACTCAAAAGTTGATAGTTGGTTAGAATAATTAATGTAGTGTTCGACTTTTTTGGGCTAGAAATTTTAGAGGTATTTTTATCGTTTTAGAAACAAAAATGGAAAGGGTTTCACAAAGGAAAACAAATTAGCTAGATATTATAATTAGAAGCTTAAATGGCGTAAGATTTTCATAAGGTGAGAAATAATCTATACTAATAATATTATAAAGAGGAAAGATTTTTTGTTTGTTTGTACCGAATAGGCTCCGAAACTACTGGACCGATTTAAAAAAATCTTTTACGAATAGAAAGCTACATTATTCCTGAGTGACATAGGCTATTTTTTAATCCCGAAAACGGGTCCTGTGGGGTGGTTCACGGTAGCGAAGCCGCGGGGAACAGTTAGTTTTATAGGGTGCCAAAGAATTTTATTGAGCCCTTAATATTATCTTAACATATACCTATACTTTACGAGCTAAGCATGCCTACTTATTATGCTAATGTTCATAGTTATTCTAGAAATAATTCACTCTCAAATTAAATTGGCTTGTTACACGAGAAATTTTCATACAAACATCTCATTTGTCATTTATAACGAACTGAATAATTCAATTTACAGACTTCATCAGCGTAATTTCATTTTAAATTCTATCTGCTTTAAATTGTAATCAAAATCTTACATTTATATTAATTGAGATTATATCTACGTACTCTAACACCTAAAAGTAAACGAAAATTAATATTATAACAGTGTAAATTTCGACACAAAGGTCTGTTTAATATAGGACCTCACCTCATTAAGGGTTAAATTCTAAATATTCATACGCGTAACACGGCTGAATTCAGAAGTCTATTAAGATCTCTAAACGTTAATAACAGGGTGTTGTACTTCATTTGGGCGTGTATTCAATGTATTGATGTTACGTGTTTGGTGAATGAATGAAGGAATTATGAATGTTTTCATTCGTTCTCTATGGCGTATATTTAGGCGCTATTTTAAGAACTTCCTGACAGGTGAAATTGCTTTCGGTACTTTCAAAAAATCTGTTTGTTTTTGTTCAATGTTATTTTAATAGGATCTTGTATTACGTATCGTCACGCCTGTCTTACTCGAAGGAAATGACAGTGTATGTGAAGTGTGTGTTTTATGCTTTTTCTCGTGTCTCCTGTTCGGGTCACAAATAAATATTTATTTTTCTTTCTTTCTTAGTGTCGTTTATTGTATTTTTGCCCGCATTAACTCGGAAAAATGTACAGAACTGTTGAATTGTTGACGTGACAACGTCTAATAAATCGATGAACGCCGGCTGCACGCACGAAAAAGGATGACACAAAGTAACGTTACGCTCAATGTAACGTTACGCTCATTGTAACGTTATAATCGTAACGTTACACTGACGTTAATTGTATCGTTAAGAATGCAATCATTTCACCAATGTTTTGTTATGACGTTGTCACCTTAAACTATCGTCCGTAAACCGACTTTACAGATAACCAATTTTTTTTTGACGTGACAACGTCTAATAAATCGATGAACGCCGAGTGCACGCACGAAAAAGGATGAATCATTGTAACGTTACGATCGGAGCGAGAGCGCTACACGAGCGAGTGCAACGCACGATCGGCTTGCGCCGCATCATGACGTTGTCACGTTAAACTATCGTCCATAAACCGATTTTACACACAACCAATTTTTTTTTTGTGAGTTGGTTTTTGCATAAACCGTTCTTTGATTGATACCTAATTCCTGGAAAAAAATTGGCTGGTTATTGAAAATAAACCTGTATATCAATTAGCCTATATTAAGGTTACACTAGTCGAAAATTCTTCCATACAAACGTAGTCTAGGGATTATTCCACTGTTTGACGATGTACCTTCAAAATAAAAATTGATATCAACTTGTGTCATCATTATCTAGCCCTGTATGGAAGTAAAAAATAAATTTTTTGAAAGTTATGAGTGTCGAAAGTTCCACATTTCGAAACTAATTTTAACGCATTTTTGGGCGCGAATAAATATCATAGGAAGACGGAAAATTGCAAAACGGCCTCCATACAGGGATAGATTAGTAGTTCAACAATGTAAATAATTTTATTTTGAACAGATAGATTTAGTAGTTTTTTCATGAAATCTAGACTGCCAGAGGACTGTTTATAAAATTTCGCGCGCTCGGTTTCGTCCTAAATCATTATCCATTTTGCTACAAATTTGCAGAAGTGTGTATTTGTATGCGAACTAGCTTCCTACTGCTTATCACAGAATCTATCTGATCCACACGTGTTGTCGGTTAATATAAAATGCATTTCAACCCCGCGCACAAAATAGTTCGTGCCGTCGACTAGTGTAACCTTAATGTTCAAGTCACATGTAATAAGTGACAAGTTTATGCTATCAACCTTGTACAAGTCTAGGCGACTACTAAGAAGTTCCACATGAACCCGATAACACTGACCGACCCGGAAATGGAAATCAAAGCAGTAGTAGTAGTTAGTGCTTTTGCAACAATTTGACCGATGCGATGGAGGCAGTTATAGCCAAACCCCTTCTCAAAACATTGAACCAATAAAATATCAAATTCCCCAATTTAAAGTAACAAAAAATATCAAATGAAAAGAAGACCCACAAAAATCTTTCTCTCTTCCTCAAAATCATTATCAAAACATTCAGTAATTACGGTACATTTTGATATATATCTATATTATATTCAGAGTAATTATTGGTTTTGTAATATCTGTTCGTTTGCCGAGGGCTCGACATTTATG
Source organism: Orthosia incerta (assembly GCA_948252205.1). Taxonomy (NCBI): domain Eukaryota; kingdom Metazoa; phylum Arthropoda; class Insecta; order Lepidoptera; family Noctuidae; genus Orthosia; species Orthosia incerta. Next base: position 6,782,120 of record OX411757.1, on the reverse strand, counting down.
TTCGTACTCTTGTAAATAAGGGGTTCCGTAGTGGGTAGGTATTATTTGTGTTATGTTTAACGAGACTAGATGTTAATGTGTAGGTTTAATGATTTCATTTTATAGTTCTATTTGATTATTTGGGTTTTTAGTCAGTTTTGAAAAATAAATTATAATGTTATGTGGTAAGTTTTAGTAAATAAGATGTTTCTTTACTAAAACTTAGTAAATAACATTATAATTTATTTAAATTTACAAACAGACAACCCACGGTCTGAACTGCTTGAGCTAATATCATGATATTTTAGACAAAGGTTCTATAGACAACGAAAGGGAGCACCAAGGAAAGACTTACGGATTCACCCTGTAACCACTTTGGAATATGAATCAGTAAATCTTTTCTTAAATGTTTTTATGGAAGTTTGTCATTTGTCCTGATGCCGATGGGAAATCTCATCGGGCACACGATTTGCTTTTTACAAGTTCTTTTTTTTAATTTAACTCGCAATGTATGTATGTAAGTGTGTTCGGGTCAAATCTTGCACCTGAATTTTAAAGCAGTTATTCTCCACCCCCATCCCCTCTCACAAAGAGGAGGCCTGTGTCCCAGCAGTGGGAACATTAATAGGCTGATGATGTGATGTGATGTGATGTGATATTTTGCTTACACGTTTAGTTTGAATGACAATGCATGGTTAACTAAGTGACGTCATTCCAAATCCAATATGGCGGACTGCACAAAATGCCGGGCTAGTCATTTTTTGTGCACTGCCATGACATGGGTATCAAATGAAAGGGTTTGCTGAGAAGAATACGATAAAAGTATGATTAAAAAAAAAACTTATCTAATCCATGTATGTGTCATTTCCTTCAAGGATGCTATGTTAAATGTTCCGACGTAAAGAACCTTAATAATTTTGTATCTTCTCCAACTTCCTTTATTTCTTCACCTGCGAGCACAACTATTTGCTAACTGAGTTCACTCTTCTACTAAACATTATTTACATTTCGTCCTGCTTCTATATAAGTACGTTATTCACCCTCTTGTGGGTACATACGCACTCATCCGAGTATCTAAACATAAGGAAAACAAGACTAGATTTCCGCAAACATAAGATAGAGTATACAAGGATTGTTGAACTAAGCGCAAATCTAGGTTATTTAGATTCACCGAGACGGTAATAATAGAAACTATTTATGAGAAAACGTGGACAGAGAGCGCCGACTGAATTTCCTTAGTAAAAAGTCATAAATCGAGGTTTGGCTCTCGCCTATTTCTCCTCCAATATTTGACTAATTTAAAAGATATTCCGTAAACTGAAAATTAAAGATATATACTATGTCCCTATGTTTTCTTTTTTGATGATACATTAGCTTTAGAAGCACTACAACCCTCACAAAATGCTTAAAATTGAGCTGTCAACAGAGGCTTAGTGTACAAATTTGACAAATATAAATGAAAAAAAGAAAACATAGGGACATAGTATAAATCTTACTTTACCAGTTTATGGAATATCTTTTAAATTAGTTCAATATTAGAGGAGGAAAGAGACGAGAGCCAAACCTCGAATTATGACTTTTTACTAAGGAAATTCAGTCAGCGCTCTCTGCCCATATTTCCTCTTAATGTTATTTTTTAACTTTAGTAGTTGGGAGCTTCTACATCCCATTATACATAGTATAATTATTGGCATAAAATGTACTCATGGCTGGGATGCTCATGCCTTATGTAGGAAGAAATAAGGTACTCGCATAGGTTGGCCATAACCACCCTGCCAGTGGCTTAGACCCAGTTCCAGATGCTTCTGGGCTTCTATAATTTTGTGATTTGCTAACATTTATAAGTCAGAAAATGAGAAAGTTAAAAGTTTACTCAAATATTGTGAAAAACCTTCGTCTTTCGAAAAAAGACGTCCACTGCTGGACATAGGCCTACCCCAAGCGTCGCCACATTGACCAGTCCCGTACGTCCCGCAACCAGTGGATTCCTGCAACCTTCACCAGGTCATCGGTCCACCTGGTGGGAGGCCTTCTAACGCAACGTCTTCCGGTTCGCGGTCGCCACTCCAGAACCTTTCTGCCCCATCGGCCATACGTTCTGCGAGCAATGTGCCTGCCCACTGCCACTTAAGTTTGGCAATTCTTCGGGCTATGTCGGTAACCCTGGTTCTCTTACGGATCTCAACATTTCTGATTCGATCACGCAAGGAAACGCCGAGCATAGCCCTCTCCATTGCCTTTTGAGTGACTGTAAGCTTTCTGATAAGGCCCATTGTAAGCGACCACGTCTCAGAGCCATATGTCATCACTGGCAACACACACTGGTCATAGACTTTTGTCTTGAGACACTGTGCTAAGTTGGACGAGAAGACACCGCGCAACTTCCCGAACGCTGCCCAGCCGAGTCGGATTCGACGGTTGACCTCTTTCTCGAAACCTCGGTCCTACCCAACTGGATCGTTTGCCCAGGTAGACATAGTCATCCACAATTTGCTATTAGGTCTCAATAAATCTTTCAATACATATTTTCATTATGTTTAACAATTCCTTTCCGACATAACAACATGTTATTATTTAAGGACCCTCTCGAATCTAGCACTATACTAGCCACTAGAACTGGAGGAACAAGATTACCTGTCTTATATTTCTTATGTTTGTTTTATATTCAGCTGCCCGTTCGCAAGCCCGAGAGTCTCTTCAACAGCATTGTATGAAATCTTAAAATTCTCCTTTTTACCGCACTGCGATATTTTTAGGTAGAAGATTTTATTTTCTATGTTTGTCGCAATGTTTGTTTTGGAGATTGGCTGAACAGATTAGGAGTGTTGGCTGTAAATGGTTGGAAATAAGTAGCAAGAGGTTTGGGGGTTAGAATCAGAGGCGAATATTATTTCTGTGAGGCAAATGATAATTAATGTAGATTAATATGATGGAAACCCTCGAGGACTAACTATGACCCGTGACTGACAGCCATAAATTAACAATGTAAAATAATTGAACTGCACTAACTGCCAGTTACTTATTCATGGTATTAACTATTAATCAACATAAAGGAAGTAAGCACCTGTTTGTAGCTGTAGACAAAGTTATAAGTAGTAATAGACGACTAGTGAGATCTTAGGGCTCTAAGATTTTCCTCTACCTTCCACCTGACATAAAAAAGAACTACAAGCTCTCAAAACGTTTCACAAAAAACACATAAAATATTCAATTTTTGATGGATTACTAAGAAAAAGCACACACAGAGGGCGTTGAAAGTAAAATATTCTTTCAAACTCGGCGCATAGAAAAGGTTGTGCTAGTAAAAATTCGTGTTCACATGCATTTGGCGGGCGTTGCTGGTATCATCTGGCTTAGAGCAAGCGCTTTGCAGAAATACATTACGAGGGGCACGGTACATTAGGCGAGAGATGCATTGTAATGGGAATTACAGTTAAAAAGGCTGCGGAGAATTATAGTTGGTTATACTTAATATAGTTGGATAGATGTGGGGTGCTTAATATTATATGGTATGGGTATGTGATTTTCCAAGAGATTAAGAAAAAAACTGAGAGGAAAGTTCCATAGAGGATATAAGAGCAGAGGAAATAAATGCACAAGAAGCCATGGAAAGAGTCAAAGATGATTAGCTAGAAGGGTGTGACGACTTATTTAGAAGTAGGTATTCATGAAGAAGACGTGTTGTGCCGACCTCAAATAAATGGAGATTAATACCAAGAGAATGATAAACAATTCGATTTAGGAACGATCCGATTTCATATTCATATTCTTTATTGTACACAAAACAAACATATACAAATACAGAAGGACAACTTATGTACAAAGGCGAGCTTAACCCATAATTGGGTTCTCTTACAGCAAACCTCAGTGTTATAGCGAGATTTACACAATTAGGACAGTTAACAAAAGCGCACAAAAAAAAAACTGAAAATCAAATTAAAATTTCACTTCTTACTAACTAAACAAATGCGTGTAATGCACACAATGCATAAACATAATACATTCTTTATAATATATAACTAAAATACATACATATTTATGATTCATGTCGATAGGAAATGTTCCCTAGTTCTTCTCCTGAAGATCTCTAACGAAGGGCTATCCCGTATGGTGTGAGGAAGATTATTCCAGAGGCTATTATTCCGATTTCATATATTTATTTATTAAAACTTCATGAAACATACAGGTACATAGGTGGATTTAATGCCTGAGGCATCCTCTACCCGTCAACCACGGGAGGTACAGAGATAACTGGGCGGTGCATAAAAAAAGAAATAATTATTGAAGTAAAATAGGTAAAAATGTATATAGTGTTAAAATACAGATACATAAATATTTAATATAATAATTACCTTTATATATATCTATATATATAAAAGAATGATTCAATCAGAAGTATGAGAAGGACAAAACAAGAGAAGATTGTTAGACGATCGCAGATTCATGGCGTGAGAAGTACTTAGGCATTGAATGTGAGATGTGAGATAAGAAGGAGGGGTGGGCGAGTTGAGTAGAGAGAAAAACGTGGTCAAAGCGCGCATATAACCTTACTTTTGCCTAAAAATTGGCTTGAGATCTGATGGCACTCATACAAAAGAAGTATTATCTAGCTAAAAATTTAATCTGATAATAACAAATCTTGATTTTTTATGTTATACTTGAATGTCTCACTAGAAGTTATGCGCATACTAAAATAGGGGAGTGTGTGGGTTGTGTTATCAAGGCCTGAAGCAAATGGGTTTCAAAACACATTAAGGGGTAGAGAGGCACATTTAAAGGGTGCATGCACGAATTGAGATAAATGTAAACATTTCATAGATATAAGAATTTTTGTAAATGAAGCAAATCTTGTGAATTCAAACCCAGTGGGTGATAAAAAATTTAAAGTTCCCAAGTACAATATTATAGGGTAAACACGACTTACGACGACGACGACGACGTACTATACCTACGACGTTAATGTTAAAGATGTGAAGTTGTATGCCACTCTATCACATATAAACAACTAAACTTTGAAAAGAACATGATTCAAAGATAAACCATATTCCAAATTCAAACATAATGCTGGCTTCTCACGGCGCGTGATATCACGAGTCACGCTACGCACACTCGCGCTTCGCGCCGTTTGAAGGCAGTGGCGCGACGTGACTCGTGCTGGCGCATTATAGCGCGTCCAATCCGCTAAATGTCGGTTACTACAAATGCACAGTGCGAGCGCGCTCATGGAGGTGCGGACACGCGCAGTTCGGCGTGGGTTCGTGCTATTGCACACGTTCATTATCTCGACTTGTTCGTCCGTGTAGTACTCATACGTACGTACCTCGGTCTGTCTACTAGTATATGCGGCGCAGAAGCTTCAAAGCGCGCCTCGCCACGTCCGTGAGAATTGGTGACGCGGTTTCGCCTGTGGCGCGTGTTTGCACGTACAAATCGAATCGAAGCGGTGCGACTCGTGATATCACGCGCCATGAGAAGCCAGCATAAGATACATTATATTCGAGTAGAAACATAAAATAAATCAAGTAGGATGCGAGTAAAACCTCAGACAGCTATCTCGTACATAAATGTCAAAAACCCACGAATAGTTCCATTTTTTAAAATTCTCAATAATACATACAAGTGCCATAATGTTCCATTCTCTCTAGCAGAAACACATTAGGCGCGATATAACGGTACATTAGGCAAGGTGCAGATGCGCGGTAACTCGGCAGCAGAGCTACTCGTATTTTCATGTGATAAGGGTACGTACATACGGAGTGGTGTACCCCTTAAATTTATTACAACGGAAGGTGGGTAAAAAGAAATGCTTAAAAATGAATTATGAACAGTATGTTTTGCTTTCTTTGTGGTGCATGCAGAGTATGTGGCATTAAAGTAATGTGATGATAAATGTGGATTGCAACAGCGTATATTGCCACTTTTATGTTACTAATTTATAAACATTAACATTCAAGGAAATGCTTTTGTAATAAACAGAACCACATTACACCAGACCTGGGGAGAGATCAAGCCTAAAGCAATTAATTAGTCTCAAATATAGAACGATTTTCTGAAAAATTTGTACTACGGAAACCCAAAAACACAGCCTGAAATAGAGATCGAGCCAAAGATGTACGCGTCACTTGTGCGCATTACCAACGAGGCAGTGAAATGAATAGTAAATCAAAAAAGGAAATTTACAGCTAGAGCTGCCACATCATATATTTGTGCCTCAAAGCTAACCCTGTCACTTAAACCTGACATTATTCTCGAAAAACTCGACTTAAACGTTCAGACATCACCAAGAAACATGAGAGACAGACTTTTAAATGGAGAAAGACTCAAAAAATGTACTAAAGTAAAAAATGAAGTATTTGTGGCTTTGCTGGGTTTACGATGAAACATTCATACATATTTAAGGAGACCACAAGTTCAGACGTTGATTTTCGATATAACAAAGGTCTTTGATAGGATCTGATACAAGATAGTAACATTAGTAATGAATATTGTATTAGTTTTAGGAGTTTTGGCTCAATTTTGGGTATATTGGAGTTGGTGACGATGTTATTTGACGATTGTTTATTGAGTTGCGTCGGTATATTACGTAATGTTCTTGGATTTCAAAGGACTAGACTCTTGATCAATATCAACAATATCGTCGTATTAACACCCTGTAGTTAATGTTTATCGTTTAACTTGATATGTGTTACGATTGTAGCCGTAATCGATACTTTGAGGAGACAGGTTGATTATCACGGTAACTATATATTTTTCATGAGTAAAGGATCCAATCTCCTTCTTTGAGAAGACCTATCCTCTTAATCTCATCCGGCACATCATCTGGGATTTTACGACGTTAGCACGATCCACATTAGCACCGCCATCGCCAAAATACAAAACTGCTATTCTCGGTATAAAACTAATATTCTAAACACTTTGAATTGATAACCATTTACATCGGTCGTTTTAATTAAATCGGTACACGGCAAAAGCGATAAAAACTTCCTTTTAATGACTTTCCCATATTAAGGTTTCTCAACACGTCGTTCTAGTATCCAACCTTTTTATTATCTATCTTCTTTTCTTTTCGCCCTGTCTCTTTCTATTTATTCGGGGTAATAAAATACCTCTTACATTTCATGACGTGAGCAGGAATTCAATATCTCAATCTTGATAAAATAGTGCGGTATTGAGTGTAGATGTGCCGTTAGATTTGCGTGTAAGATGTCCCAAGCTTTATTATTGGACATGTTGGGTTATCCCGGGAATAGAGGTGGAATATTTTGAAAAGGGTGTCCAGTTGTTAGGGTTTGTGATGTTTTTTTTGAGAAATGACAGACATAGAAATGTTGGCTATAAAGTCATGTAAATTGTTTGTAAACTGAAACAAGTGAATAAGAAGAAACAAGAAAATTGAATAATAAAAGCTAATGATGCCTAAATGTACCTCTTAATTATTTCATCACCACTGCTCTCAAAACGGTGAAGGGAAACATCGTGAGGAAACCGGCATGTCCTAGAACCAAAAATTCGAAGACATGTGACATCCACCAACCCGCACTGGGCCCGCGTGGTGGATTACGGCCCATTCCCTCTCACAGAGAGGAGGCCTGTGTCCCAGCAGTAGGAGCATTAATAGGCTGATGATGTGATGTGATGTGTGATGTGATGCCTAAATGATGCAGGTATTTATGCATAATTCATAATTTTTATCATGTACTGAATCCATGGTACTTTTTTTTCGTGGCGGGTCAAAGACAATCTGTTTAGTTGTAAATGTATAAAGAGGACCAAATTGATATTATATTTAACTTGTTAGCAAGATATGTATAAACTTACGTATAACTAGAGATATTATAAGTCTCGTTCGAATAACTCATTAAAATAGTACAGTAAAACAAACAGCTGACGGCCTAAAAATTGTCGTACAAAAATTCAGAACAACAATTTTCTGGAGCGATTCCATCTTTAGAATAACTTTATAACCAAGCTCACATTTCTACAATTTAGTCGTTGGAATATTCGCCACAATCTCGGCATAACTTTGTTTCGGGAACACGACATATTCATAATTCCTTTATATCTTCACCGCGACCTTTCATAAAGAGGCATTCACGGAGAACGTTCGATGATTGCAAATGAATGTCTTGTGATCCTTCTCCCGCTTCAATTTTGGGAAGTGAGTGAAAGAGACAGCTGTAAATGATATTGTTGCGTATGGAATCGATTCTGAATCTACGTTGGATTTTTCTTCTTATACAGTTTGAATGTATTATTTTTTCGTCTTCTTGTTTTGAATTATATTGTTTGCTACTATAAAACTGTGTCAGTTATTCATATTATGAAGTGATAATTTGAACCAAATAAAATAAAATATTGGTACCCAACCTAGTTCAGGCAAATAAGCAACTGTCTTCTTTTATATTTTTAAGATATTTTTATTGTAAAATGTGCCTTATGTTATAAATAAACGATATTACTGTATGCTTGACCCATAAAAATAATGTCATATCATGGTACAGTTCTGGTAAAGGTACTAGTCAGGGCCAAGGTTATCATTACTAATGCATCCCTGAGGGATCTAGTGTGAGAAGATATACAATATTCACGTCAAATTCGACCCATAAACATATTACAAGTTCATTCTATGATGAATGAAGAAGATTTAGTGATAAACTATGTTATGTTGCTGGTTTCGTTGAAGTGTGAAATAGAATATTACGTTATCTTTATTGAAATTTTAGGAGTAAACAGAAGTATAGGTGACATTACGAATAAAATCAATCAATTCAAAGAATTCAATTCTTTGTCAATTTCAATATCCAGCTTTATAGAGAACTAGAGAAAATTATCCCGAAGGAACATGTTCCCGGGATAAAAAGTTGTATGTGCGATTCCTGACTATTGTCTATCTCTGTGCCAAATTTCATCCAGATCCGTCCAGCCGTTTGAGCGTGAAGAACTAACAAACACAATCACAAGCTTTCGCCTTTATAATATTGGTAAGACAAGTGATTTTTGTCAGTAACCGCGCGTTATATAATATAATTTTGTTTCACATTTATATCATTTGTTATGAATTCATACGTTAAAATAAGATATTCTTAATCTAGCGAAAGAGTTAAGGAACCATGAACCTTCCACTAAATAAAACATTTTTGAATAGCGTAGGGAAAACTTTACTTAATTCGTATGATATGGCACCACTACGGTCTACTATTTCATATGCTCCTAAATCAGAGCTATTTATATTCAGAGAGCGGACAAAAACATTCTCCAAAGCCGTGACACTGCTACCACTTTTATTATTTATTTCGTGCGTAACATCACCCACAGAATTTCCAATGTTACTCAAAGACTACACAATGTATGCTTCTTATTATACGAGAATATGTTTATTGAATTTTGTAGGACCTTAAGATTTGCTCAGAATTTATTCTAGGCTGTCTAGTGTCTACAGTTTCTTAGTCAACGTTTTCTTTTAGGACGTGTGATGTTTACTGAGTTGGTATGTTTTCTTTAGCGATAGAAATATACTTAGCAAACGAACTCTCTTTATTAACTTTTCTCAGAACCGTTAAACCTAGCTAAAAGTCGAAAAAAACATTATTTTTGGATTGTAATGCTAAGTTGTACCTACGGTATAATGATGAATTATTGCGAAATAACTTTCTCCCGTAAAGGAATTGTACCATTATCAAAAATGCTATTTATTTTCATAATCAATGATGTTGGTTCATTGCTTTCCATAAATGTTTCATTACTAAACTTAACAGTTATTGATTAGGTCACAGAACTAACAAAACTTAATCACAGTGCATTTATTAAAACATCACAACTAATAATAAAAAGGCTCCTTTAGTCATTGCGTATACTCACACCTCATACTTACATCATTCTCCATTCTCACAACACACAACCTCAATCTCTTAAACAACATCACACACAAACTTACTTACTTTATTCACACTCTGTTATCTTCTTACTAAAAACCTAATAACTAAACCTTTGGAACTTATTGTATAATTTTGTATCTTTTTCGTTGTCTTTCTTTCCTTATCGTAGGTAATTTGGTACCCAAACCTTCTTATTGAAACCTATCACAGGCACCAGTCTCTCACAAAGTTAAACCCTGGTTTAAACTGCAAGGCATAGAAAGGAATTCTTTTTCCCGTTTTTGCAACATTATTAATTTATGCTCCGCTCCTATTGGTCGTAGCGTGATTTTATATAGCTTAAAACCTTCCTTGATAAATGGACTACCCAACGCAAAAAGAATTTTTCAATTCCAATGAGTAGTTCCTGAGATTAGCGCGTTCAAACAAACAAACAAACAAACTCTTCAGCTTTATAACATTATATAACATTAAAAATATATATATATATTATATATATATATATATTTAATGTTATATATATTATATGAGCAGTGGTGGCCCAGTGGTATCGGCCGCGACTTACAAGTTGTAGGTCGTGGGTTCGAGCCCAGGCAGGCGCTTTACTTTGTGTAAATTATTTCATCACCACTGCTCTCAAAACGGTGAAGGAAAACATCGTGAGGAAACCGGCATGTCCTAGAACCAAAAATTCGAAGACATGTGACATCCACCAACCCGCACTGGGCCCGCGTGGTGGATAACGGCCCATTCTCTCTCACAGAGAGGAGGCCTGTATCCCAGCAGTGGGAACATTAATAGGCTGATGATGTGATGATATATATTATATAGTATAATAGATTAATAACATTCAAAAGAAACACCAGTCACAATGCACAAACTGAATTCAGTTTCATAAACATCCAAACCTAATTACGAAACTTTAAACCACAATAATTTCAAAACTTAAACTCCAACCTAAATTGAATATATATGACTTAATAATTTAGCTTCTAAACAGTTTGTGTGCCTAAAGTTGTACTTTGTATAATTTAGGGTAGCAACTGAAAATTGGCTGAAACTACACGCAGTCTGGCTGTCTTCCCAAATGCAAAGCCTACTAACTGGGGTGTGCAGTGAGTAGTCGTGTGGTGTCTGCTATATATGAGCTTATGTACTTAGCAGTAAGTAGATTCATCGTTAGCTTGTTTATGGAGACTGGATTCATCTTTGAGGCTTTGTGTAGGTAGACTTATGAAGGGATGAGTCTTCTTTGTAGCTATTATGCTACGCATTATTTGCATTATCGCAATACATGATAAAAGTAATCAGTTATCATCATTTGCCAGTCTGGTAAGCGTCCAGATTTTTTTATATCCTTTAGATGCTTAAGTAACTTAGACATGAGAATCATGAGATATATTTGTGCAGTTTATTTGAGTAGGAATTCTTCCAAAGCTTTTAAGAAATTGATATCTTAAATATTATGAGGCCAAGCTTAAGCAAAAACTCCTGAATAGAAAACAGCAAAGGAAACCTCATACGTCAATATCAAGATTAGTTTTATTAAGGTCTCTCAAAGATCTTCCTCTTCCAATTCCGGACAATAATTTTAGTGGCAATTGAGGCGTAACAAGTAAATCTATCGGATGAAGCCTTCGCATACACAGACTGACCTAATTTCTACTTTTGCTAGGGCTTTTTCTGTGGTCTAAGTAATAGGCTTGCTACTACAGAACGTAGCGTTAGTAGATCATAACTAGAGCTGTAGCGTAGCGTGCTTCCCTATCTATACCATACGTTCAACCTACTGGAAATCCAACCTGGACATGAGTTGCCAAGGCTAACCTGGCAGTCTTAGAATAGACTCCGGACACATGTTGGTCGAAGCAAGGCAGCTTGTTCAGGTGATATACCTACATTTATTTATCTTCCAAATTTGCTCAGATGGATTTCATAGATGTCTCCACCTTTTACTGTAAATATAGTGATATTCTAGATATATATATTTTTACATTTATTTGGTTATTGCTTAGTGTTAGTTAGTAAATATTTTCATTTGACTCTTGTCTGAAGTCTTTATTAAACCAGTCTCGAGACACAGATGTTTTTGAGATATGTTTTTTCTTTGTTTGCCGCCTGTTTCTCACATCTTGCAACCAGCTTAACGCGTGTATTGTTTGGTACGATACAAATCCCTATAGTGACTAGTCTCAGAGACAGTGCATTGTGCACTATTCGAGATGTCTAACTGAGTGTGCGAGCAAATCTATCGGAACTGAATGAGACCCATGTACGGGGTGAATAAAATAGGTGCGAAAGATATTGGTTTTGATAAATTCTCTTGTTGTTTGTATACGTTTGAACGTAAACGAAACAAAAGGAGTATGTAAGAATCGTAGCAGCTGGTATTCTGTCGTTTTTCCGTACCTTCATGGGAATAAACTGGATATTTATGAATGTTTGTGAATGGAAACTTCAAATTCAAATCTTTTATTTACAGAATAAATATAAAAGATATATGTCGCCATAATCAGGCTACGCCATGCAAATTTAAAAAGCATATTAATAAATTACAAGTTAATTAATTATACATAGTATTAACTAAATAAGGCAATTCATTATAGCGCAAAATGTCAAGCATACAATAATTTATATTATTACAATTAATAGAAATAGAAAGATCAATATATGCCAAACAGTGCAAAAATAGTTATACAAATATAAATAATTCGATAGACATAGATACATGTACGACTAGATTAACAATTTATTTAATTTTTTTCTGCTTTAAAATTTATCATCAAGAAACTCTTTTCCTGAGTAATATGATTTATCTAACATAGTCTGACGTATTGTCTTTAGTTTATTTATAAACATACATATGATTGTTAGTAATTTCGAGTAAGTAATTGGGTAAATGATTATACACTCTAGGAATCATACAAAATACACTATTGTTCAAAAGTACTGTTCTATAAGGAATAAATCTTATTTTAAATCGGTGCCACTAACTTTTGAATTTAATAAAAGAACTGCTGTTATTTCTGACAAGTATAATCATGTTCAATAAGTATAAAAAAGGTAGAGCACTTAGATTTTTGGGAATATTGGTCTTCAGATTTCAGTCTGTTTCATCCTAAAAATCGTTCTAATCATCTTTTTTGTGCTCTAAACACCATTTCTTTATCTATAGTGTTGCCCCAGAACATGACACCATATATAAATAAAGGGGTAACATAGCCATGACATGCTGTTAGAACTGCGGTCGTATTAACAGTTTTCTATAACATGTAGATATCATATGAATAATGATTCAGTTTTTTACATAACATTTCAACATTTGGTTGCCAATTTAACTGAGAATCAATGTTTACTCCCAAGAACCTTGCTACATTTACTTGTTCGATTTTTGTGTCTATGTGGCCGAATAGTTGTTGTCGGGCTGTTTATAATTATATGCTGAAACCACGTAGATAACTTTAATTGCACTATGAATAATGTATGTATGTAGTAGCTGTGCCCGCGGCTTCGCTCCCGTCAACTGCTCTACCCTACTTACCTTCCTACCTACCCTACTTACTTTCCTACCTACCCTACTTACCTGCCTGCCTACCCTACCCACCTAACATTTTTTTTTCTAGGTTCATTCTTTTGCGGATAAACTTAACACCGCCATTCAAAAAATGATTTCAAATGCACAACGCCATCTATCGTATATGGAGTTCAACTGTTCGAGTATCTGAATTGCGTGTGTTGTGATAATTTTACTTATGGAACACTTTAAATTCATCTAACTTTTGATAGAGTGAATCGATTGCAATGAAATAAAAACGAACTAATACTTCAAGTTACGCACATTTTTTATGTATAAAAGTTATCTACGTTGGTTTCGTACATTTTACGTGATGCGTGCATAAATAAACAGACAAAAATTCCAAAAATGCTGGAAATGGGTCCTATTGGTTATCCTTTAACACACTGGCAATTTTTTTTGGAAAAAAAATCGATGTACAAAAACGATTTTTAAAGATTTATTAAATGTATTATCATCATCATCATCATCAGCCTATTAATGTTCTCACTGCTGGGACACAGGCCTCCTCTTTTGTGAGAGGGTTAAATGTATTGATTGATGATATTCAGATATTTATAATTGTAGTTCGTGTGTGGCGGTATACATACTGGTACATACGTTACTCTGAATACAAAATATTGGCCCATGGACATTTAATGACCATGTTATTGTTACTTAGACTGTTTCCTTGGATACTGTCCATTTACCTGAACATCAGTAAGATCTTGTAATTTACAGAATAAATTAAATAGTAAACAAGGTCAGACCTACCGTTGAAGAAACTAAAACTGTCACTGAAACAAAAAATATTAAAAAGAAACAAAACTTATTAGATCTGTCGAATAGCTCAGACTGAGTTCATTATGAACTTGTGATTACTGTACAAGTTCGAAACATTTTCAATATAACTTTTTTAGTGAATTTTTTTTCTTTGTCTAAAATGAAACGAATTACTTGAATAAACAAAGTTTTGGTCAAATGTTTTCTGGAGGTTACCTTTGTTTATTTAAGATACCTACCTAAATGAAACAATTTTTCTTTTTTGACATATTGCCGGTTCTTTTTTCTCCGAAGGTCGGTTTGGTCGCATTAATTTTAAATATCCGCTTCTTTGTTTATCTTCTGTTTTTTTTCTGGATCTTTGTGTCGCAGACTGACTTTGAATAGAAAATATGTCAAACTGATACAGTTATTTTTCCTATCAGCTCCAAAATGGCTTTTAGTTACCTAGCTTTTAATAATCACTTAAGCGTTTTGACATTATCATCATTTCAGAACTAATACCACTGCTAACAAGTAAAATTTAAAAAATAAATAAACCCCCGACACATTTTATTTGACGCTTTTTGAACTACATAATTTATCTATTAATAGACAAGCTTCGATAGATAATTTTCAAGTAATTATGACACAATATCTTGCGAAAATAGACCGATTCAAATAGTAAAACGCCCATAAGTTTTGAACGGCTGAACCAACTTTCATCAATCATAGCTAGGAACACTCTCGATAAAGTCACCTATCAAACAAAAACAATGAACAATAAAAATACTTTTTACAAAAAAAAATTACTGACTTCCAAATAAGAAAACTACAAAGTGAAAAATAACTTTATTTTTGAAAGTCGGTGTCTTTCGTAAGTACCATTTTTTGCGTTATGGACACCGACTTCCAAAAATTATGTTATTTTTCACTTTGTAGTTTTCTTATTTGGAAGTCAGTAGTATTTTTTTGTAAAAAAGCTTTTTTATTTTTCATTTTTAGTTGTACCTACCTAATAGGCAAGTTGTTTAGTAACCTATAACGCCAGAATAGATTACCCAAATACCATGAAACTTGAACATAACCGGTGAAATGAGAGATCTGCGTACCCCTTAAGAGTGTACTGGCGTGATGTTATGTTATGAAATGGTATAAACAATAAACAGACATGCGATTGCAGCAAACCCGAAAGATTTGCCGACATTTATTGAAAAGTTCTGTTGTATATCTCCGAAGTTCTTCATCAGATCTTCACCAAATTAAAATCGGACCAATTTCAAAACATCCTCTTTCAAACAAAAAAGAATTTTTAAAATTGGTCCTCAAGTGACGGAGATATCGGTGAATAGACAGAAAAAAAAACATGCATAATGTCGAACATAGAATCTTTTTGGTAAGTTGGTTAAAAACAGATACACATATACATAAACACACACGCCAAACTTATAACACCCCTCTTTTTACATCTGGGGATAATAAAATAGGCTTCTGCCAAGTATCGCCACACCGACCTGTGCATCTCGCATCCACTTGAATTCCACAGCCTTAGCCAGGCCATCGGCCCATCTAGTGGGAGGCTTTCTATCGCTGCGTCTTCGAGTACATGGCAGCTACTTCAACCAAAAATTAATAATTCATAAAATGCAGTTTCACCAACAACAAAGCACAAATCCTCTATTTAATTTTGCCCAATAATGCACAAAGAAAATAAATTCAATATAAAATTAGAAGCTAATACGTTTTAAAGGGACAACGGTGCGTAAGAAAGGGCCCTTTCCCATATTTTTATATTAGCCCTTGAATATTGGACGAACAAAATTAAGGCCACTGAAATGCCAACCGTCGTAAACTGAAGCTTAACAAGGGATATACTCGTAGAAGATCGAATTGAAAATTGTAACAGAGTCGGTCATGTTATACTTTAAAAGATATCTTTAGATGAAGAATCATGTGAGATAGAAAAATATTACTACAGTCGTGACAATCTAAGAAGTCAGCTTTGACAGCTATAAAAATACTTAATAATAGTTTAACTTGATGCTTACGAATGATATTCGTTGTACAGATAACTTAATTAATTAGGATTATGAATTTGATTTTTCAATTTCTTACGTACCTACAAAGTTATCGCGGCATGTAAAATGAGAAACGTCATCGGACTTCTTAGATTGCCAAGATTATAGCACCTTGGAAGCGTCTATCAAATATAACTTTAGCATCTATAACACAGAACTACAAAGGTCGTCTACCTTAAAACGCGCATACGACACGTAACAGTATATATACTTACTACGTATTATTAAAGTATGTTCACGACCCATGCAGAATTTAGCTGGCCTAATAAAAACAAAAACCTACTTATTGCAGATAATAAATCTATTTACGCAATAACTCCAACATTTTCATTCCTTTCCATATCAGTTTTTATTACAATTACTGAAACAATAATTTCCCGGTGCGATATTTTCATACCATTTCCAAACAACTAATTTCTCATAATTTATTTCTCTTTTGATAAGCGAATTTCAACCTTAAAACTTTAGTATTAGGTGGAAATAACGTATGAGGGGTAATAACGTTTGTTAACATAAGAAGCACCGATAGAGAAGATTTACTGGGGTCGAATGTGGACCCTTTAAACAAGGGGTTGTAAAAGAACAACGGTGTAGCGTTTGTGAGTGTTAGTCCACATAAATCGCGTCCATAAAACACTATGTGTATTGTGTAGTTTGGGGCCCAACTTAAATAAAAACACCATACTGTAGATGGATATCTTTTTATAGGCGTGAAAAAGAGAATGACGTGTTAGAATATACTTACTTGAAAGAAGAAAAAAGGTTTTTTTTTTGAAAGTCTGTGTGTTTGGATGTTTCTGTGTATGGTTATCGATCATGCATTAACAGCCGAATGGATTTGGACAAAGACGACTTTACGACGGGTAGATGATGATACCGATTTTCCACTCGAATTAGCAACGTCCTGGGATATAGGATATTTTTTATACTATTTAATATTCGATTTCCACTCGGGAAAACAAAAAGATGAAGAATAGTAGGTAGGTACGTCAAGTTTTGAATGCGCAATGATGCCAACTAGTACTTAGAGAGATATGCCATGCCGCAAGCTTTTGTCTTGTTCATCTCAGCGTCTTATTTCAATATAGAGTTTCGCTTTAGTAACGAGCGTCCTAATTAGGCAGTTCGTCTGTTTGATTGGGATTACATGAAATAAGATAGTGTAAATTATTAAGAGATTGAAATTGTTAGATGCAATAATTTATGAACTATCTTAGCTATTTTCTTTTTATTTTTAGGTCGCAGAAATAGAAAGACTATATTTAATGAGCAGTGGTGGCCCAGTGGTACAGGCCGCGACTTATAAGTCGTAGGTCGTGGGTTTGAAACCAGGCAGGCGCTTTACTTTAGGAGGAGGCCTGTGTCCCTGTAGTGGGAACGTAAAAAAGGTTTATGTTGATGATTAAATTTAATGATGAGAATAATTCGCATCATCTTCACGTTGACTAATAAAAAATCAACGCAATGCGAAAAGCAAGTCCAAGTTCGATCGGATAAAGATAAAAATAATAAATGTTGCGTCATTATTGATAACTGAGCGTCGGAAAAAAAGAATCTGGCACAAAAATTTAAACTCGTAATGAAATCTGAATTCACAAGGATCTGTTGAATTCCAATCGAATTGTTCAACAAAAAGAAAATTGCCTTTGCCGAATTGGAAACGACTTTTTTCTGACCATTAAACCTTAAGGCAAGGCACCCAAAATTATATCTCATTGTGCAAATAACAATTTCAATTATCATGGTGTTTATTCAGAAGGAGAAATGTAATAGGCTATTAGTTCATTTATTCCCTGGACAGTGGAATCTATTATAAACCCATTTAAATTGTTTATTAGATGGAAATATATATTACCTATTCAATGAAAATGTTGGCAGAAAAATACGTGCTTCTTTTGTAATAGAATTAGGCTCCACTCAAGTCAGCTTTAGACAGAAATAAGACATTTTCTAAGAATGATGTCAGTTCGGTAGGCAGCTAAGAATTTTTATGAATATTGCTAATTTAGACAAAAAATATTAAAATGTTATATATCGTTTTGTGAGGTATTTTTTTAAAAAGGTAAAACCTATTTATTCTATGAGTCATCTGAAAACCTATTTACTTTAACATACCTAATCAGTTCCACTGTCCATTTTGAGAACAAAAAATACATTATCTGTCTACCTACAGATACAGGAGTAAAACAATCAATACGTCTTCATGAATAATTCAAAATATTCTAAAAGGGATCAGTTCGCAAAGTAACTCTCCGAAGAAAAACATAATTTATACTAAGAATACAAAGTATGCATGTACAAAAGTACATAAAACATGATAAGGAGTAAATGAGGGAGAGGAACAAGAGAACATTAATAAATTTAAAAAGATTATACATTATAAAACTGACTTTACATTCATTATTGCTTCTGCTAATTAAGTTACCGTAAATAAATTAGAAGAGAGTTTTGATGGAATGAATATTTGATTACTTTTGATCTTCATTAAAGGCAGGTACTTAGACAAAGAAGTATTAGGTATCCTTAATATTTCGTGGAATAAAAACTAGTCCATCTTAATTTATATTTTCCATTTGTGCCAAGATCAGTGCTACTAGTTATTATTCCTCACTACAAGCCAATTGATACAAGTCTTCTTTGAATTGGTTCCTCTCTTTGAGATCGGTTTTTAAGGCTCTTTTCGCCTCCTTAACTGCTTTGTTTTGCTCTGCAATATATCGAGCTTGAACATTTTCTCGATCTTTATCTTTATCTTTTATCTTTATCTTTTTTAGTTTGCTATTTTGTAGTTTCAAGAAAGTTTTGTATGTTTAATGTTTAGGGATTTTTTTACGAAGGTGTCTTATATAACGTCCTCTTTAATTTTCTTCTTTCGTAAGCTTTCTGATGACTAACAAAGCTTTGGTCTGGAAAACCAGTCCCATCCAGGTATGTTTGTACTTATTGTGAGGTTTAAAGTTCTGCGTTTAGTATAAATTCTAAAGCAAATCTCAGACGCCAAGCAATCACAATTTTCAACCATCTCAAGTTTCGCAAAGCGTTTGCTTACCATTTCGAGAATGCTGATAGAGGGAATCTTCGCACGCCATCAAGGCATCTTGCAATCAAAACATTCCGGTCACGTGTGTTCTACAAAGCGTCAACTTCAGGCCATGAGCGGTCCCCTCAATTCGAACTGCTTAATGAAGTTACACCGGGATCGACGGAACGCCTTCGAAATATCTAACGCGGAACCTGCATGGATTTGCGTCGTCAATTGTTTTGTTAGAATATTCTCTGGCTGAGTGGGTGCTACGTTTTGGTTTAGAGGGTGAATAGAATAGAACATCTTTACTAGGGGATGGTTTAGTTTATGCTTTAACAGATAATAGCTTACCTTTTGAGCATACCAACAGTAGGTGACGGACATTTAAATAAATAACAAAGGCCAAAGTTGCATTTAAGTATACCGCTGAAATAAAAAGCATGTCACAACTGCACAACGTAAAAGAACTAGACTAGTTATGCCAACAACAGAAAAACGAAGTTAAATACTGACAACGTAATAAACCTACAAACGCAGTTAAAAAAGAGCAAAGACACTGACAGATTTATTTGCGGTACTAATTAATAGCTGGTACACAAAAATGGTGATCAATTCATTCAAACCATTGCAGGAAACTCAGTTTCATTCTCAGATAAAACACAATCATTATTTTTTCGTCACAATGTCTCCAGACTTACGTATGTAAATAATTTTCGAAGAAATGTATTCCCAGCTGATCCAACGCCCATAATTTGAATGTTAGGCAAAAAAGTTGTAAGGATCGTTAAAGCTTATTCTGATTTCTTTGTAAGCTCAGAATCGAGAATTTGTGTAAATGTTAGCATAAAAATGTATTCCGTGAATTAATTTTTCATTTGTTTTTCTTTTGGACAAAGTAACGGTACGCATATTTTTAGTTAATATTCTATAGGACTTGGGTCAGATAAGTTTAGGGTATCTATAAAACTATTCTTAGCTATACACACATGCTTACGATGGAAAAAACAAAAAATATAATGACAATATATTTTATACCACCCAAAATGTGCGAAGTTCCTTCCCGTAGTCGCCATTTTTATCCACCATTTTTATCGTTTGCCGCCTGTCGGACTAGAATCGTAAACTGCAAATGTTTTTGTAGCTGAACACCTTTTCACAAACGTTTTTTCCGTGAAAACGCTAGAAGAAGGAAATCTTCGTCAGCTAAATAAACCTCAACTCCTTTTGTTGCAGAAGTTTCTTGTAGCTCAAGTAGTGCTAATTTAGAAACTGTTTCTCTTTTGTTTATTGCTCAGTTTGCTTCACCTAATTAAGCCTTTGTAGTAATAAAAACAATAGCTCTAGTTTCATGTAGTTCTAATTACATTTGGTTATACACTACTGAGAATTTGTCCGAGATGGGGTGGTCTGAATTACTGATGTTACATTTTGTGTCAGAATACTGAGTTAAGGGCTGTTGCCTTATCCTTAACTGTTAAGTACTTTGTCTTATGAACAATATACTAGAAGGTTTTGCTTCCATGTATATGTGGGCTTTGTTGTTTTAATTCATTTAAAGTAATTTTTTATTCTGCTTAACGGCATTTAGTCCTTAAACATTTTTATTCCCTGTACTATGTTCACTCTCTAGATCTGAAAATATGCCTACATGATCAATATCACTAACACTATAAATAATTTCTTACTCAAGTTTACATCCAACTCAATATTTCTATAGAGCAATCAGTGCGATATGGAACTTGTAAATATAATAAAGTAAAAAAGTTTTTGCGGTTGCAAACTTAGATGAGGCAATGGTGGGAACGAAATGTAATCAGGATCGACTTACAGACCTTCAAGGGTTGATAAGGTTTTATGGATACCTACCTACTGTTATGAAGTTTTTAGCCTCAAATATTGAGTATCATGAAGCTCAATATAGAGTTCGATCAGTCATTTTGACGGCTGTTCCAATTTTATAGCTGGATTTGGTTTTATTTGCAGTTTAGTTTTATCGCCAGGTTATGGAGGATACTATGGAATACTTTTTAAATTAAAATACCCACTGTAATGTAATTTCACAAAACCCCAAAATTCTTG
The DNA here is from genome assembly GCA_948252205.1 of Orthosia incerta. Taxonomy (NCBI): domain Eukaryota; kingdom Metazoa; phylum Arthropoda; class Insecta; order Lepidoptera; family Noctuidae; genus Orthosia; species Orthosia incerta. Next base: position 6,760,769 of record OX411757.1, on the reverse strand, counting down.
AATAAAATTATATCACCTACAATTTACCTCAGTCGGAGCAAACACGACTATAAAAATAATTGCTTCAATTTATTTTTGCACGCAAAAAATCTTAGGTGTAACCAAGATCACTATCTCCCTAACTTTGTGACCATAAAATTACTTTTTTTGCCAAAAGCTACTTTGGTACAAGTCGCGTGTGAAATAAGAAGTGCGTAGTATTTGGGAAAAGAACTATGAAATTGGAGCATCAAATATGAATTTGGGTATATGCTTAACCTCTGACAAACCAATATTCTTCGGTTCAGCGATCATGATATAAAAACAATCATGTTCAATCCTCGTATGAATAAAGTATGACACTTTACTTGTCATTCTGCTTCAATAGTCTATGAAGTTTTCTAGTGATTGAAACATAGCTAAAATTATTCAATTAACTGGGCTAAATCACCATGAAGTCAGGGGTAACACAAAAAATGTTGGCTTCAGGATCAGGATTACGTTCGAACAGAAGAATTACTCCACCTTAACAGTAGCTGTACAAAACTTCGTCTACCCATTTTTATCAATCGCAATCTGAACAACTTCAACAAGATACATAAAATTACTTACACATATACATGAGAATATATACAAACTCAATCATAAACACACCCTTATGCACACTTACAACCCCTCATGAATACCTCCACGCCACACATACAATTACATATGCACTCTCACATTACAACTCCGTTTAATAAATAAAATCTTTTCAAAATAATTTTATTGTACTTTCAAACCTGTTTATTGCCGTGATTACCAATATAACACACTTTTTAGTAAAAGGTTTTTGGTATCATAGTGACAGCAGAACACTGACTCCTAAATCACAGGATCGCCTAGTTTAGTGTATCTTTATTCACTGAAATTCATGCGACCTAGTATTTAAGGCGCCGATTCCCTTGAGTATCTGATTTTAAAATGAGAATCACGTCTAAATGGCTAGTCGTAATTCTTTGAATTAAATATATGTTATATTAGACTATTTTCTTAATAATTTGATTTAGGCAAATTTTGAGTTTTATTTGTATAACATAGTGTAATTAATTTGTAAAGTTATGTGTAAAATGGACAAAAACGCGACAATCACACCAAAACCGCTGGGCGTAATTAATAAAATCAACACCATCTCAAAGATTATTTCTTAGAAGATAATTTAATTATCTACATTTTGACCTGAGGCTTTTTTCTTAAAGTCATAGAATAATAAGGAAAGTACAAAAAACTACTAAATATTGGGTCACGCGGGTATGAAACGAGTGCGCGTTTTGTTCCCTCAAGGTCATTGGCGTTAGTCGTCGCCTTAAGCATTTTTGAAGGCTTTTGTATAAATAATAGATTTTTATTCAATTTTATACACATTTTCCACAAGACTGATACTTTTTGTTTACAAGTTAGTGAAAAACTTGCTCATAACATAATGCTTGTATCCCCAAAGGGTTATGCAGAGGTGTGCCTAGTATATATTTCGCCAGTTACATTTAAGACCCATTTAACAACGGGCAAGCCTATTGCCATCGATCGGGCACAAGTCCAGACTCCGGAGAGCTTCATAGAAATTCCAGATGGGAAAACCTTAACCCGGAAATCGAACCCAGGACCTTAGGATCACTAGACCAAAGACGCAGTCAAAACTTTACTAACAAAAACTATCCTACTTTCTTAAAATCAGAAACTGTGGCAAAGCCATGAAATTTAGTGCAAATTCCATTTCCATAAACTGTGGCAAGATTATCACTTCAACGGTGAATGGCGATAATATATAGTACGTTGTATTATGAATTATGCATCCGCCCAAAGATGAACAAGCCTTATTAAACCGCCAGTAACCCCGGGCTTACAACCCCGCTGTAACCTATAACGTTGAAATTTATTGGCTAATTTCCCTAGCACTAAAAATCGTAATTACACGTTCATAAAACTTGATAAAAAGTCATAGATTTATTAGTACTTTAATAAAACTGTGAGTTATTAGAGATGGTGGCACGCAGTGATAGCACTTAGTTTATTTTGGTGCTTTGACGCTCTTTTGGTTAATAAGACAAACTAGGGTGTTTTGTGAGTACAATTGATCAAAATCTAAATAAAAAACATTTCTACAATCAAACCTAATGTTATCAAACATGATAATCCTAAGATCATCAAAATACGCAACACATTTGCTGTAACACTTTATTTTCGTCACTGTGTATTAATTAGGAATATAGAAAATAACACGTAACAATTACAATCCAAAGTGTTTAAAAAAATAAAATAAAATAAAATAAAATAAGCCTTTATTGCTGGTTACTTAAACTATTTACATTATTAATTTTACGATGAGATTAAAACCTATTTACACTCAGTATTATTTATATATTTTTCTCGGCCCCTGGTTATTTTTTCCTCGTCCCAGCTTGTCTTTCGACAAAGGCCTCCTCCAAGGCTCTCCACTTGACTCTGTCCCTCGCTACCCGCATCCATTCTGGACCTGCTACTTTCTTGATATCGTCTTCCCATCGCTTAAGCTGTCTTCCCCTACTTCTTTTACTTCCTCTCGGGTACCATTCTGTAATTATTCTTGTCCACTTTTCTTTATTTTCTCTTAACATATGTCCGGTCCAACGCCATTTCAATATTTTCCATGCAACATGAACTTTTTTAAATTTTGTTTTTTCTTTTATCTTTTCCAACTGTACTCTGTCTCTCCTTCTTACACCCATTACGCTTCTCTCTATTCCATTCTGGCATACCTGTATTTTATTTTGTTGTTGGTCAGTTAGAGCCCATGTTTGGCATCCGTAAGTAAGGCATGGCAAAATGCAGATATTAAAGACTTTGCGTTTCTCTGACATGGGCATCTCTTTATTCTTCATTATTTCGCTTAGTGACCAAAATTTTTTCCAGCTATATCTAAAACTAAAATAATGAGTAATTCTTCACAACTAGACATTATCAAAGTAAATAACGAAAAATTGGAATACGTAAGTGAGTACATTTACCTGGGTCAATTAGTATCACCAATTGAGACAATGCAGAAAGAAATTGAAAGAAGAGTAGCTAATACCTGGAAAAAAAGTGTTTAAAATTGATACTTAAATGAAACCAGTGTAATTTTCAATCAATTTTTATTTATCCAACTCTAACTGAAAAAACCCCGAATGCAAATCCAGAAAACATTACGATGCAGATTTATAAACTTACATTCGAGGAAAACAACGTGTTTCGAATTTCTTCAACCTTATTACTAAAAGACAAAGCGTAATTTGGGTTAGCTCGACAAAGTTACTCTGCACTTTGAAAAGACACACGAGACCGACAATTAGAGTGAAAATGGGACCACAAGAACCGCAAAACAGAAGTTTGCTAGCGATCAATGAAATCCGAATATTCCTTTTTTTGTATTCTCTTCAAAGCTGGAGCAATATCGGGGGAGAATTTAAATTTTTCACTCGATAAACAAATCTTTATTGACACGACTAAGCTGATACCGCCCGAGGCAATGTTCGGTGCAAAACTAGAAATTTACCGTTGTTGTATGAACCCAATATTTTTAAAGAGAAAACGTACCTTTATTTTTCTTACGGATTCAGGTTTTTCATTTGATACTTTAATTTAGTGCAGTTTCTGTCTCTGTGTTTCTTATTCTGATCAAGGAAATATTGATACTAGTTGCTTATTGGTTATTTTATTGCAAATAAAATTGATGATCATAAGTACTACATCACCATAATCTGAAGCCTATTAATTTACTAATGGACGGACCGTGAAGAAACAGAATGAGCATTAATTACACTTATTCAATTTTAATATCAATATCAAAGTTAGCCCCAAATTTTATGTTCGTTGAGCCAAAAGGCCTCGAGGGCTTGTAATAAGCCCATCACTCCAATTATTCTTGCTTGTTTAATTTCGAATTGTAAGCCTTTAGATTTTAAGTTGAATTCTCTTTGCAGATAAGCTTTCAACCAGCCAATTAGGCTTTGATGAGTGCGCTTGCATTTAAACAAGTATCTACGAAAGGTAATTTAATTTGAAATTATTAGTTTGAGAGGTTATATTGAAAATCCTGTCATTAAATTTCATAGAAAAGTTTTGTTAAGGGTAAAATAAACATTTAAATTGTCAACATGATTTACAAACATGGATTTGACATTGTGTTTTAAGTAATTATTATTTGAACAGTTATTTTTTCGTAGAGCTCGTTTTTGAGGGAATTTATGTAATTTATATCTCATCATATCTCAGAGTAAAATATAAACACCTTTTAATCTTTCAATCAAATACATACAAATCAAAACATTTTTTAAAGAATTTAAGATTACAAAGGTTGTTTAAAATTTACAATATTTTTTCTTTTAACACAATTTCGAATTAAATTTTCTACTCGCAAAAGCAAAGGAATTGCAAAACAATTTCTTAAGCAGTGCTTAATAAATATCTCTGTAAAGTTCTCAACTTACTGTTCAATGTTTAATATCTATTAATTTATATTTCAGGTAAGATCCAGAGAGTTTCCAAGAACTTCCTTTCAGATTATTCAAAACTTCTGTAAGTCCGATTTTACTCTCGTAACATTATTAAATTGCATGCTTTCATAGTCATACACAGTCCAAAGTACTTACTGATATTACTCTACTTTAGCATATTACATCGCGTTATTTGAAAATACTGCGGCCATTGAAAAATATACGTTTGAATATTTCATTCCATTTTCAAATGTTTTCGCGTGTCATGTCAGCAGATGTGTAGGTATTCGAGAAAACGTTTTTATTTCAAAACAATCTCGCTGAAACCGATGCGGTCTTGTATTTGAAAGTTTTCGTGTTCAATATTCAGAAATTCGGAATATATTCTTTCGTATATCTTTGACAGTTTGAAATAATAAAACGTGTATTTGTTCTAAGATATCAGCACTGTCGTAAATTTAAACTTTTTCAATTTGAAAGGAACATTTATGACTTATCTTAATCGTCATTGAACTTGCCGCCACGTTTCCTTGATCTAAGCTAGTCTCTAATTCAGGTCAAAATTTTGCGAAAGGATATTCAAATTGTGTGCAGGCTCTAGAGTACCTACGATGTGGCAAAACTATATCACAAGGCCATTAACCTAACTTTACTACATATAGGTAATCTAAATATAAAATCCAAAACCGAATTTTCCTCTATACAAAACACAATTAACTAACAAACTCGTTTGAGCTAACTCTATTAGTCCACTCTCCCACAAATATTAATGACTAAGTACAGTCAAATGCATACATTTTCTCGGCCTCCATAGTACCATTACATACGCAGCGGGCAGAAAGCCAAAATAGATATAAAGTTAGTAATTGCTTAGGAAGTCGTTTACGGGAAATTTGCTCATACAAAATTATGGTTGAGTATTACGGTAAACAAGTACGTAAGGTATATCTCGAGAAATATAACTATTACAAGAATGTGTCAGTTTCTTGGGAAGTTTCCTATATGACTGAATTTGAAAACTTTAGTACCTACTTACTTTTTTATAATTCAACTATCTTTGTCCATAAGTAGATAAAAGATATATTTAGTTATAAAATGCAAATGGTGTTGTATTCCTACAAATTATCGGCTGATTGTTGTGTGATAAAACACTGTATTTAAAAATTAATCCCTTTTTCAATTCTGCGTCAACTCTGTAGAAAATTAAGTTTGTATCAATGTTCTCGCCTAAGTTCTTGGCCACTCTGAAGTTAGCTTCCCAATGTGCAAGGCACGGATCGTTGCTGTTTTTGTATGTGATTTAGTACTGCGCAACTATTGTAGCTAACTTCAGGGCGGGCAAGAAGTTTGGCGAGAACTATACAATCACTTACATTCGTATCGTAAGTACTGTTGTACCTGTATTATCAGTGTCAAAACTTTCTTTCATCTGGGGCTAGAATAGGAAGTTTGAAGTGCCCGCATCAGCTTAGTGTCATGCTGACACTGAGGCACAGATTTTGGAACGAAAATTCATCGTCATCATATCTGCCGGAAGACGTCGACTGCTGGACATATGACCCCCAAACATCGCCACATTGACCGGTCTCATACGTCTTGCATCCAGCGGATCCCCGCAACTTTCACCAGGTTATCGGTTCACCTAATGGGAGGCCTTCCAACGCAAATTCTTCCGGTTCGCGGTCGCAACTCCAGAACTTTTCTGCCCTATCGGGCATAGGTTCTGCGAGCAATGTGCCCAACCCATTGCCAAATAATTTTGGCTATTCTTCGGACGCTATGTCGGTAACCCTGGTTCTCTTGCGGATCTCTACATTGCTAATACGATCACGCAAGGAAACTCCGAGCATAGCCCTCTCCATTGCCTCTTGGGTGACTGTAAGCTTTCTGATGAGACCCTTTGTGAGGGACCACATCTCAGAGCCGTAGGTCAACACTGGCAACAAACACTGATCATAAACCTTCACTTTGAGACACTGTTGTACGTTGGACGAAAACAAAAATTCTCACCAAATTAATGTGAAAAAAATTAAACGCACGTTAAATTTTATGATTGCTTGAATTACGAGTATTTTCAAAACCAAATCACATCGCTTCACTTGCGTTTAATTTTTGACTCACTGATAAATTATTTAGAAACTAGTGAAAATCTATAACAATATTATAAAGAGGAAAGATTTTTTTATTTGTTTGTACCGAATAGGCTCCGAAACTACTGAACCGATAAAAAAAATTCTTTCACCAATAGAAAGCTACATTATTCCTGAGTGACATAGGCTAATTTTAAATCCCGAAAACGTGTCCTGTGGGGTGGTCCACGGCAGCGAAGCCGCGGGGAACAGCTAGTAATATTATATTACTGCTAGCAAACGTTACACACAATATAAATCAAACTAAAGCTAAAATAGATTTTAACGTCAATAACGAAAGATCAGATCTCCACGAAACGAGTTTATTGTATTTGTTGTATGCTGACCTAAAAATAATTGAGAGAAAGGCAATTTTCAAGACAAATAATGATATTGGACTGATATTGAGTTCTGTGAGAGATTCAATGTTACTAACTGCGAAAATAGGCGTGGTTGTTTCTAGAATAGTGTATCTTCTATGAATTAAACATTCGTGTTTTATCAGTCTTTGCGCTATGAGTTATATAAATATGTCTAAGAACTACTTAGATAGCATCGGGCGTCTGAAGATATGAATAAATATTGTGCTAACGTTACGTACGTTATTGAGCTTATTAATAATTTAACTATAATGTTCAAACTGTGCAATTTTATGAAGATGTAAATATAATTTAATTAAATAGTTTAATTGCCCGACTGCAAGGAAAGGGTTATTCGCGGGTATCATATATGTTTGTATATATGTAATATTCTTTGTTACCTCATATCTTTCAAACTGCTTAACGGATTTATAAAATTAAGACATCGTTAGATACGTCTTGAGCGCCCAAGTGTTCTTAGTAGTGAAGTTAAAAAAAAACGAATCATGGCGGATTTTGGGCGCCATATTGTTCGGGTGGCAATTTTTTTCCCTACCCATCCTGTGGTGTATCAAAATGAAGGGATTTAAGAGGTGGTTACAAAAATATATACCACTTATATGTTTAAAAGCAATTTAAAAAAAAGATAACTAAAACAGTTTTATTTAAAAATCAACAACCCGACTGCTTAAAAACGAACTAAAAATCTGTAAACAAGAAAAAATCTTACTGTGCAGTCGGAGAATCAGGGGGTCAGCAAGCTCACAAATATGTATCAACCGACTGCACAGCATGATTTTACTTGTTTACAGCTTTTTTGTTTTTTTTTTATGTTTAGGCCTGATACCAAAATGGTTTTACCCTATATTCTTGAAGACCCTATGGGTCTTCAAAAATAAATTTATAGTATAAGGTTACATCTATTTAAGAGCATTTTTTAACTCTTTAACTTAATCACATTGGCTACTTATGTACATCTATATTTTGTACGATACTGTTTCAGTTACATGATATTCTAACTCAAACATACTTTTCAATATTAGGTAAGCTTCGCAAATCCTTCAGTATCCAATAACGTCTGAAAATACACAATTCCGATAATCCCTGAGAGGCTTTCAAAAGCAATATTGAATACCTATGCAATTCTTGTATCTTTCTACACCACTCGAATAAACCGATATCAAGAAATCTACATTCTTTTAAAGATATCACAAACTTTATTGCAAAGATACGTATAAGAGTGGAACTTTAGACTTCGACCAGGGTGTGGAATTTGTACAGGTGAGGCGGGCACGAAACATAAAAACATATGAAAACACCGCAATTTGTGTCCATATTTTGAAATATCTATACCAGAGCTACGAGAGCTTACGATTGTAAAGTTTAGGCAAGTTAGTTGATTTTGGATTTTTTGGAGAATGTTATCGCCCGCCGTACATACGGCAAAATGACGATTTTAACTTTACAAAAATCAAAAATGTGAAATAATATGTGCATTTATGCTTAGGTATCGCCGCCTGGGGTGGTGCACGAAAAAGTACTCTTATAAAAATTGAGCGTGCCCAGAGGTGTATTCTAAAAGTAATTAATTTCAAACCGTTTAGATACACTACGTCGAGATTATATGAAGAGTTTGGGGTCCTCAATATTCGTCAACTTTACATTAAAAGTATTGTTCTTAGACAACACTTCTGCCAAAGACCTATGATTCAAACCATTAGAAGATCACATGAAGTTTATAGGGTTCCTTCATGCAGGACTTCTTTTGCTCAGTGTTTTTCATACTTCCTGGCCCCGTTACTGTACAATCGCATAAGTAAGGTAACGACCTTAAAAGACATGACAAGCTATAATTGCGGCAGGACACTGGATGAGTTTCTGAGTGCTTTAGATTATGAACGGACAGAGAAACTTATACAAATATGCAAGTAAATTATATGTATTCTTATTACATAAATGAACAAAATATAAATGCGCATCTATTTTATACATTAATCATAATTTATATATATATGCATTTTATATTATGGTATTTATATATTGTATTATTATTATAGTAAAATGCAGTGATGTATATATATATATATATATATATATATATATATATATATATATATATATATATGCATACATGTGTGTGTATGGGTGCTATACTGGTGCATTCATACAACTGTTTGATTTCGTTTAAGATTGGTATGTTGTTTTTGAAAATTCCATGCACTACTATTTTTGTTTGGTATGATTTTAATATGAGTTTGATATGAAAGTAGCCTAACTACTGTTAGGAAACATTGTATTTTATTTATAGGCTGATAATAACATTTATGGTTTGTTATAAGTCATGTTGTCTGATATTTTTGCATGTACTACTTGTTTACACCAAACTCATTAGTCGTTATCGCATCTTTTGTGTATTTTTTTCTATTTTGTATTACCATAGACAATGGAGAACTGTCCTTATGTCAAATAACTTACAGTCGGTTTTTCTAGAGCGAGAATCCTTACCTTGCCGTAACACAGTCTTTGACTAGCGCGGAAGGTAAAGAATTTTTATCTGTATACCGCCAATTGGTTTAACTTTCCTATATATGGTTCTAACATCAGTAAATTTTTTGTTTATTTGGAAGTTCATATAAAACCGCATCAATTAAGTTAGATATATTACAAAGAACAAATAAAAATAATAAAATAACTAGGAATGTATATTAATTTTGTGAACTTAGTACTAGTACTCTTTTTGTTTTATACCTAGTCTTAAGTGGTGGTGTACAATGTAACACTTTGGAAATAAAATAAATTCTTATTCTTATTATATGTTTGACCCATAGCTAGAATTTAAATTGAATTTTATTTTTTATTTTTATATTTTTTTATATTTTTCTTAAAAGTAGTAAGTATGTACACATAATTATAAATCATACATCAATTATGTTGTAAACAGTTACGTAGTAATTACTATCACGTCATCATGATCATCCACTGTTTTTTCGTCATTAATTTTCATATTTAATATTCAATTCCGAGTGACTTGGTCCACTCAGGACCTGTGAAATAAAGGGTCTAGTGTCACAATGCGTTGGTTTGCGTTCTTAGAATTCACATTATTAGTAGTCAACATACGCACAAGTGTAAATATTTAGTACAGTTAGCGGTACTAAGCGGAAACTTTTTTGAAAGCCCAAGAAAAAACATTTTTTTAATGAAAATTAGGAGTGGAATGAAATCGTCATTTACTATTTCATATAAGTATAACTAGAGTAGGAAAAAATAATAATTAGTAAACATACCTATGGTTTCTATGTCCACAATGAATATTTAGATTTTTTTTACGAGGTGAACGAAAATAATACACTTTAATGCTCCCGGGTTTCGAATGCACCTAGCCGTCTAATGCACAACGCTTATCTGTCGGGGTCTCGGGTGCCTTTGTTATAAACATAAGAAGGATATTTATGGCCAGCACGATGGATAAAGTACTTGATTCGAAAAATACAAGCAATTTTAGACTTTACATTAAAGTAGAAAATTTTATTATTGACTGCCTAAAGCAATCATTCCTTCATCAAACATTCATTCTTCATTCAGTCATTTTGTCGTATGTGCGCCGATACAGTGTCACTCTGTCTTGAGGTTTCTGTATTCTTAGTTCACGATCGTTTGGTTCCTTTCTCGGCAGGTCGGCATATGACTGCGATGAGCCAGAACAAAGTCCATCAAAACCCAGTATCCTGACAATCGTGTATTCCTATCGAGGCCACAACCGCGCCCGCTACTGCTCCCGCTACCGCCTAGTCACCGCTCGTTCACCGTGAATGAAGCCCAAAAAGATTCAACCGTGTGAAGAAGTATAAACTTTTCAGCGCCGTATAACCTTTGGCGCACTTAAGTATATTGCTGTTATTAAATATTGATACGTTAAACGTAAGAGCTTTTAGGCATTTTGTATGAATGATGTGCGTTTGCATATTTTAGGGACATGTCTGTGATGTTAGGGAATTAATCTTGAATGGTAATGTGTTTAATAACATTAAAATCTCATCTCTCTGTAATGTAATTTGTTTGAAGTTATTTTTGAGGCTTGTTGTGTTAAATGTTGACAATCTAAAGAGTAATCACCATCATATCAGCCGAAAGACGTCCACTGCTGGACATAAGCCACAGAGTCGCAGAGGATAGGGAGAGCGGCCAACGCTATACCGACACTCCTCCCCTTCGGCCCCAAGGCAAGTCATTATATCAGCCGAAAGAAGTCCACTGCTGGACATAGGCCTTCCCCAAGCGTCGCCACATTGACTGGTCCCGTGCGTCCCGCATCCAGCGGATCCCCGCAACCATCGTCAAGACCACCTAGTAGAAGGCCTTCTGTCGACGTTCTATAAGTGCCCATGTAGGCGTATGTAAAATAAAAATAAAATATTTGATTTGATCCGTTCTGCGAGCAATGTGCCCTGCCCACTGCCACTTAAGTTTGGAAATTCTTCGGGCTATGTCGGTAACCCTGGATCTCTTGCAGATCTCTAAATCTAAAGAGTAATAAGAGTTCTCAATTATTAAGTTGTTAAAATGATTAATACTGGTAATAATGATATTAGATGAGATACATATATAAACTCACGCCTGGTTCCTATGGGAGTAGGCAACTACAAAAAGCTACGACGTATACATATTATTTTTGCTTCGTTTACGTGAGATGAGGCGTGATAATTTTTCTTCTTTATGGAAGAAGAATCTAAGCTGCGTCCACTTCAAATAAATGAGAATAAGATCAGGATATTGATCATGCTATAAATAATAATAAATTAAAAAATAATAATAATAAGAGAGCAGACGTGGCCAAGTGGACCGCGACTTATAAGTTGTAGGACGTGGGTTCGAACCCAGGTAGGCGCTTTACTTTGTGTAAATTATTTCATCACCACTGCTCTCAAAACGGAAGGAAAACATCGTGAGGAAACCGACATGTCCTAGAACCAAAAATTCGAAGACATGTGACATCCACCAACCCGCACTGGGCCCACGTGGTGGATTACGACCCATTCCCTCTCACAGAGGGGAGGCCTGTGCCCCGATGATGATGACGATGATTAATAATCAGTATACCAATTATATAAATATGTCTAAAGTATGTATTTATTTATTTATTCAACATTTTAAAGACACAAACGTACAGAGGTAGACTTAATACCTTAAGTATTATATTTCTAAAAGTTAGCATAATGAAAAATGTTGTACATAAACCGTTAACGATTTCCTGAAATAAAAACTTTATCACAAAAATTGTTTAATAACTCAATTCACTATACAAAGCCTTATTCGCCCAAACATAAAATATATAGCACAAAAGAACTCAGTCCTAAATACGTACCTTTCTCCAAATACGAATCCCAAACTTTCGTCCTTATTTAACTTTGTATTTCCTTACTCGAAACGTACGTGAGAATATTTCTTATTTCAAACATTCTTCTCCAATCTCTCACGGGTGCGATCCGAATTTCGTTGTTCAAAATGTGAAGACAAAAGCAAATCGTCGGCATTTTAAATTTGTTATCACTACGTGATTGAACGCTTAGGCAAATTCCCGATAGATTTCTACAAAGTTTGATTTAACACGTAAAAAATCAAAGGGGGTAACAAGTAAGTATGCCATTCCACTGAAATACAGAAGCTCAGTTCCATAACAACGAACAAAAACCGGCTAAGTGCGAGTCGGACTCGCGCACGAAGGGTTCCGTACCAGTATAGCAAAAAACGGCCTAAAAATCACGTTTATTGTATGGGAGCCCAACTTAAACGTTTACTTTATCTTGTTTTTAGCGGCAACAGAAATACATCATCTGTGAAAATTTAAATTGTCTAGCTATCACGGTTCATGAGATACAGCCTGGTGACAGACGGACAGACAGACAGACAGACCGATGGATCGCGGAGTCTTAGTAATAGGATCTCGTTTTTACCCTTTGGGTACGGAACTCTAAAAACAGTCACACGCTCACAAAGACGTTTACGTAAAGATATTTAAGGCAAGTGACTATCGCGCAACTACTTACGTGATCGTTGCGTAATTTGTTCCGCAAAATCGAAAAGCGCTCCCTGTGTTTCAAACTAATGACAGTCTTGAGTGCGCTTCCACTCGTTGTTCGTGAAGTGTGTATAGACACATAGGTGTGCGTGCGTTCTCACTCGTTGTATGGAGTCAACCCTCGGTACCAATCTGTGCTAAATAAGTTTAAAGTTCTCCGTTGGCGAAAGCGTCGACACGCCCTGTAGTTTCGTTAAGAGCGAATGTAAATATTTTCTCGTTATCTTCTGCTGAATTGTTAAAGGAAAGTTTCCTTTTATTATTCAATTTGTTTGACATATCTGTTTGTTTTATTGTTTTCAGTTCTCAGAATTATGAGGGTACTTATGTTATTGAGCGCAGAGCTGTTCCGTTGTTTTGTCTTCATGGTTTATATAATTACGATTTGTTGTAAATCAAAATCAAAATCAAATATTTTTATTTTACATAGGCCTACATGGGCACTTATAAAACGTCGACAAAAGGTGCACGGTTCGGGTTAGTCGTTTCCTATGGAGAAGAACCGGCAAGAAACTCCATGGTTACTCTTTTAAATTTTATTTATTCAACGTTGTGGTTTTTGATATAGATAAAATCTAGAGATCATAATTATTACTACGGATTAGGATTCTAACCAGGCTTCTGATGTTTAATTCCACCCACGAACCAAATACGAGTACATATGCCTATTATTCTCTTTAGCATCAGAATCAGACGGCCAGTCTATTCAAAAGCACTCGGCCCGAATATTCGATTTGATAGGCTTTATGTTAGCCCGCCCTCACCAATTATGCGTCCATATACTCTACCGTGAAGCTTATCCGACGTCTGGACCCAGCCCCTTAAATAGATATGACTGAGCAATATAGCCCTTAAAGAGTTCTGTGATCTTGGTATTGTAAGAGAAAATTGTATAAATGAGTTGGCGAAAACAGGACTTAATTGCGTAATATATCCGGGATGACGCATCATGGTTTTGTCTTTGTTTATTTACATGGTTACGGAACACCTACAGGAGGCTGTGTATGTGTAACAGCCATGTCTACACCTACGTAGCTACTAGTAGTGGCGACTATCACCGTTGGTAGGTATGCGTTTAACAATCTGAAAAACGTAGTAACTTGTTTGTTTGTGGCCGATCACAGCGCACAAGCACATCCGAGCGCTATGTAGGGTGTATCTGATGGTATGTGGAAATATTCAAATTGTATGATTAACCTCGACCGTGGCTTGTGGTATCCACTGGGAGCCCAACTGTGGCGTTGGTTAGTTGCCATCTGTGCGATCGCCCTAAAGTTAAAAAATAAGGTTTGTTATTATTTTCCATGGACGAACTTTTAACGGGTTTGAAAGTAAACAAATTCAACTGTATAATAATGAATACAAAATTATTTCAAGGAAAACGGTTTGCTGTTTTTCGAGTTCCGTTACACATAATGGAATATACACCGTGAAATTTAAGTGGTTGTTTTCCCGCGGCAGAACGACTTGCCTTAAGGAGTACTTTCGAAGCATAGAGTTAAAGTAAAAAAATAACGATGTTTTTGTTTTAAAATAATTAAAAAAAAAACATAAACTCGAAAAAGTGAATAACAATAGTAACTTGTAGGTACTGGGTACTACTCGCGTCACCACCGTATTATTCACCGTAGTACCTAGTACCTACAAGTTACTATTGTTACTCACTTTTTCGAGTTGATGAATATTTTTTAAATTATTTTAAAATAAAAACATCGTTATTTTTTTACTTTAACTCTATGCTTCGAAAGTACTCCTAAAGGCAAGTCGTTCTGCCGCGGGAAAACAACCACTTAAATTTCACGGTGTATAATAGAAGGTAAGCAAAGGTTTTTGGAACATTTAATTGGTTATATTAAAAGCCATTTGCTTTCTTCTCCCCATCGTTGAAAACTTCAAAGAATACAAAAGATGCTTCGTTAACTTTTGGATTTTATTCCGTTGAGAATGGAGGCAAGAATTGCGTTTCTTATAGCTTAGAGCTCTTGTTTTACTTGGAATATGAAATAAAAGAAATTGAAATTATTTTTTATGTCTACCAGATTTTAAATTCTCTTTAAGAAAAGCCATTTTGCGTTTTCTGTAGGTAGAGTAAGCTCTAAAATCACAAAAAAAACAAACTCCGACAGCAGTTTTAAAACGATTTCATGTTAATAAACATCTAAATCCTAATACCAAAAGAAAATCGTGGTAAATAGAATGAATAATAATTGAAAAGGGACCAAAAATAGTAACATTCAGGGCGCGATCCTACAAATTTAATTGAAATGCGTTAAAACATGGGGTTGCTTTGGGAACCCTCCTATACTTTCATTAAAACCATTTGTCGCTCCCACAATCCCCCTTCTGATGGCTTCTGTATAGAATCTGTATTTTGATTTTGCTATGTATTTATTGTCTCTGTAGTACCTCATCAAATGTTTTTGCTTACTTTTCGAATAATTACATTCAAAGCCCCCACTTCTTCAGTCGCTCTTACAGATTAAATTTTACTTTTATGAATTAGTCATGTTTCGGTATATGCATCTTCTACCTTGATGGTGTCTTTGACAATTACTTTCATGTTATGGTTGGTTACGATTCTGTAATTTTTTGTCTGTTTGTGTCTGGTGTAACTTTTTACCAAACAATATTCTTTGTCACCATGCAAGCCATGAAACAATACCCAGCTTAAAATAGCTGTATATAAAGGTATGCAATCCAAAATGATCATTCATCACTCCGCCATTCTGTTGCTATTGATTCATGGCCTCAACGAAAAACATGAAATTCCGAATTCCGTCAAAAATTTTCGTCGGTTTTGAACCGCGTGTCAATATTCATTTGGAGCAACCAAAGGCTTTGTTCACGAATTCACTATGCGTATCGGTATGCGTATAATATACTAGTGGCCGTCCTATGGGAGTGCCGATAAATATGTATGTATTGGGATAGACGGCCCGCCACCTGGGGTTGCCATAATTGCGTTTCTGTCCCAAATTATACATATTTATTTTTGATTGAATCCGCTAGCTTTGTTTGAATACGATACATGACAGGTTTGATGTTGATTCCATTTTCGCGTGGGTGAAGCTAATATGGATTTGGGAGTGAGTGACAGAATTTTGGTGTGTTTGTTTGTCTCACAAGGGATTTAACTTTATAATAATGAACCTTCGAAGCTTTATCTGATTTATGTAACTGTTGTGAGTTACTTTCATTCCACGCTAGATACGAATATCTCACTATTAAAGTTAATCAGGGCTCGTTTAAAATCATTCCTAAAATAAATTGTAGTTCTAAAAACTAAAAAACACGCTTTCACCGTAAATTGAACTAAAAAGTCGCTAATCCTGAATACCCTGGTAAGAATACTGGGACAATCTATTTAAATTATTGCATTGTCATCGGTCCTTAATAAGTGTGCAACATTTCAAATCAATCCGACGTTTTGAAGGGGGTGAAAATCACGTTCAAAGATTCCGTTACATAGATTCATACCAAGCTAACAAAAGCGTGTTAATGAGTGTCTATTTATAGTGGCACCTGCGACTTTATAGGTTATTTGATTATAATAATAATAATTCTTTATGTTCAGGCAACTAAGGCCTATACATAAAATACACAAATTAACCACACAAAAACATAAACTAATACAAAGATATTCTATTTAATACATTGGGTCAGCGACGTATTGCACTGAGTCGTGGTGTCATGTAGGTTTCCGCGGAAACGCCGATACACGACACCCGTCGGCCAAAATTCTTCCTTCATTAAGGTCTCCAGATGATGAGTCTGAACCTGCACCACAAAAGATTTTAAAATTAATCTTGTGACGCGACTCCAACTGCTCGACTCTCAACGAGAATTTTGTCCTAGATCTTTATATAATCCAGGACCTCTTCTACCTTCGTGAAGCGTCGACGGAAAAGCGGGACGTAGAAACATGTTCCGCCCTGTCAGTCCGACACCGCACTGATTGCGACAAGCAGTCTTCTTCTTCACCACTCGAATGAAACCTTCATCATCGTCTGTCCTGGTCGTGTTACCGCCGGCAACGAGCTTCAAACTTAATCCCCTGAGCACCCCTTGCTTGCTTAGGTTGCTGCTAATCATTTGCAGGAGCAGCAATAACGGCAGCCATGCCGACGATGGGAGACGCGAGAAGGGCGGGGCGGGCTTGTACATTGCTTTCATTGACGACGGGATTAACGAGTACCTCATGTGTGAAAAAAAGTTAAGAATACTAAAGTTAATAAGCTTTATTTGCGACTTTAGACTCTTCAACAATAATTAAAGGAAGAAAGAAGGTTCTAAACTAAGGTTTATATTGAAATATAAATCAGAAATTCTCGTTAGTTATTAGTAACTAAAATATATTTCTGAACAGTCTGATTTTCATCTCCTAAGTCACATTTTCACTCGGTAAATGGATGTTTTTCTAAAAAAACAAAATGTCAAAGCATGGATAAGCCGAAAGGGAACGGGACTAAAGTTAAGTAAAAGAGAAAATGTCTTCTCTCTTTGTGATGGAGGTATATTGATAAATTCGTGAGGGTTCGGATTCAACTGTTGGGATTCATATTTTAGTTCTAGTATTACTTTTCTTCGAACCAGAATCTTGTATTAAATAAAGTTGGTAAAATGTTTTTCGTTTTGGCTTTTTATTCTATCACGAATTTCTCTATACTTTCTTGTGATCGTTTGTTACGTTAAGTCTATCTATATTAGTGTTTTAGGTACGTCGACTTAATCTTTTATCTTTTTTACTCCAACCTGAATCTAAGAATCTTCAAATTGACTGTTTAGTCTTTTATATTTATTGATACACTTCACATCATCAGCCTATTAATGTTCCCACTGCTGGGACACAGGCCCAGTGCGGGTTGGTGGATGTCACATGTCTTCGAATTTTTGGTTCTAGGACATGCCGGTTTCCTCACGATGTTTTCCTTCACCGTTTTGAGAGCAGTGGTGTTGAAATAATTTACACAAAGTAAAGCGCCTGCCTGGGCTCGAACCCATGACCTACAACTTGTAAGTACTTTATTGATATTATCTAATTATATATTTATTCTTTTTCGTTGTCATTGTGTCATAATCGAGAATGTGAAGGCCCTTTAAATTCAAACTGACTTGGAATATAGGCTTGCGGTAGTACACACATTAATCATCTGAAAATCGGTGTTGTTACTTTAGTCTCGCTTTGTTGGTGAAATGTTTTTTTGCCTTGTTAACTTTTTTCTTTGCTGTTTGCCTCGCAGAGAGAAGAAACAGGCTGAAAATAAATAATAAATTGTCTTGTTTACGGATTACATTTAGGTGTCACTTAGTGATCGTGAAAACGTACATACAAATCTTACTATAATCGCATTCAAGTACTTTACTAATATGATTATTCGCGAATTTATTACCCATCCACGAAATTAATTTCCATCGTAAAACATAAATGTACGGGTATTGTAATCAAGGATGTAAAGCCTGTGCTTACGCGAGCTTATTATTTTAATGTGACATGTATGAAATATAACGCTTTTATCTCTGCTGATATAATTTGTCGGTGAATTGTTACTGCTCGTGTTTTATGATACGGAATTATTGTCTCGCCATTAACTAGCTTGTTATGAGCTAATGGCGTATATTGTTAAGGCATAGGTACTGATGATTTATTTAATTATCTTAATTAAAATTTACATATTATAAAATACCTAATTAACAATAACTACCTATATAAACACTTAAATAAAAATAAAATAAAACTACGAACGCGTACGGGTAGGGGACATAAGGCGGAAAAAATTCGTCCACATCGCTGTCAACGTGAAAAGTGCCCAGAACGCTGGCAGCTTTGCCATGTTGGATGGCAATGCTGATTCTCTGGTCAAGGGAAATCCCAGCCCTCTGGTCACGTGAAATTATATTATTATTATATTAATATTATTATTTGATGTCCTGGAATTGTTTGAAGATTTCAAGTGTCTAGACATTTATATCTGAAGTTGAATCAAATAAATGGCGAATAAGCAATCTCTTCGAATATCTATCCCACTCAAACCACGACATTTATTTTACTCATACCGATATCCGATACTAAAATTCGCAGACACGAATTCTTTCATCATAGCTAGTCTGTCCATACCAGTAATAGGTACAGTCGGGTTCCCAAAACTACACTCTCTCGTTCTCCGAACGGATGCCGAATAAGCAGAAATTCTGTCCAATTTCCCGGACTGTCATATTTATTGGTCCTCCGACCCGTTCGACGGAAACGCCGAGTGTATGTCCGATCGTAAACCAGTGCAGAATTAACGAACTTACTGTCGAACGAATTACGGGACGTGATCGTACTTTTGATGTTTGATTAAGTTTGAGGTTTGTTTGATATTTTTTTTTTAATTTTGTCAGTTTAGATTTTTAGTGTTGCACACTTTTGACTTCCTATCTTTTTTAATTACCGACGTATAATTTGAAATTAAGAGGGAAAGAGCACTTTACGTGGAGTTAAAAGTCAAATTATGTGAAAAATCTGTTAATATATACTGTTAATTTTACTTAAAAGTTTAGGTAACTGTAAGAACAATAATAACGACAAATAAGTAAAGATACGTCACAGTAAAAAACGTGAACAAGATAACCACTCAAATGGCAACACTCTCAGAAACAGCAACCAGGTATAAAATTTAAGAAGTAACCGATGTAAAGACAGTTATTATTTACAATAACAGAAGCATTTCTTGTAAACAACCAACGCTTTTGTCTTCAAAGGAAACAAAGGACTGATTAAAAGTCACAAACTAAACAGAGTTATTAAGATAAGAGGCAGTGCTGTTAAAAATAGCTCCCGTAAGATAGCAGCGGGCATAAACTGGGCCTTTGTGGGTCGAGAAAACTTGAACCACGGTCTAAGTTGTAAACTTATAACAGAAACTGAGTAAGGACTAAAGCTAGATATTTTGTAGACCACGAGAATATGTGAGAAGTTTTTTATGGCTACATGTGTTATGACATAGTTGTTTCTTGTCCGTGTCTCTTGGTTTATTCAGAGAATTTCTGGTACAAAATATTGTCAGCTTCTTTTGGTACGTTCTGTACATATTCATCGTTCTCTCTGCTGTATTCGTTAAGCCATTCTGTCTGCGTCACTTCGCGTTAGCTATTGTAAATTGACTGCTAGCCTTGCCTTGCTTTATTTGGAAAATCCACAGAGTTTCTAGCTACGTTGTTAAATCATGTGAAGCTGTCTCTCAGTAACTAGTCTTAGTGAATTTTGAACGCCAAAAGCTTCATTTTATTCTGCATTCTAAAAGCTAACTTTTCTAGTCAGCGGTATAAATTTATTGCAAACTCCGCCTCTTTCGTCATATCTGATTCCGTTAAAAGCGGTAGTAAATTTAAATTTATAACCATTTCTATTCAAACATGTTATCGCTTATACATTACGTCATACTGTACTGAGAAGTTGCCGGCAGCTATTGGCAATTATACCAGCCTATCGTACTTCAAAGAGATGGGAAGACGGCGAAACGTGAAGCTTTTCACACGTTGGAGGCATTAGCACGATAAACAGATGGTGATGATGGTCCTTTGCACGGAGACTAGATAGAAAGAGATTTTACAGACAATGATAATAAAGTTGATACGGATTATATTGTGTTTGACATTTTTAAACGTTACAATTCGGTTTAAAGAAATTTATTTCTCATAAGAACTTACAGTCCGCTTATAATAAGATACAGAGTAATAATTATGATAATACAGTACAATTTCAATCCAATTTCCTCCAGAGCCTTAGAAGTTATAATGTACATACATGTTTCTTAAGCTTATTCTTACATGTATTCACGTTATGACACTCCTTTATATCGTCCGGCAATTCATTGTACAGCTGTGCTCCTTCACATAATATAGTTCTCCTACCGTAATTAGTGCGTGCGCTGGTGACTTCTAGTTTGTTTTACAATTATGTCGAAGAATACTTCCGTGTATAGAAGAACTCACTTGATGTTCTGTGATTTGACTTAATGTCATACGTACCCTAGATGGGGCAGCGGGTGTCCACAGATGTCCTCCATCGCGATCGATCTTGAGCTTCACGCTTCACCTCGCTCCATGTCATTCCGATGCTCGCCGCTTATGCCAACACGGTGCGGTGACAGATTTGACGGGTATGACCACGCTTTCTTTTCCCTTGAGGATTCCGGTCCAAAGCTTGCTTGGGAACCCTTCGGAGCGAATGTCCAATGCATCTCCACTTGCTAGGCTTGTTCTGGCGGTCAATCGGGCTCTCGTGGCATTTCTCCAACAGCTCTACGTTGGTGATCGTCTCGGGCCAGTAAGTTCCGAGAATGTGACGAAGACAGCGGTTAAAGAAGACATGTAGAGATTTTGTATTATTGCTAAACGGTTGACCTATCATTTATCATAACCCAACATACATCATTTTCGAGCTGGATACAATACGAATTTTAGAAATTGTTGTTTTAAAGTTTCTTTAAATTCGTATAAGGTGTTTTACGCAGTGTATATGAAGTTTTAATTATTGAACTGAAAATATCAGAAAGTTAGACATTGAAGATTGTTATTTTGAAATAGATCTTGATGAAGTAATAAACAGAATTAATGTAACTACAGAATATCAAATTAATTGACAGTTTCTAGAAATGATTGGCGATTTTATGCTTAGAATATTGAATTAGATCACAAAATCATTTCTGTCGTTGATTAACAAGATCAAAGCAGTTTATTATTTATTGAATAAAATTGAAAAGATTTTAAAATGACTGAGTTGAGATTAATTTTGATTAGTATAATATTTATGACCCATTTTTTGCCACAAAATGCGTTCTCTGGTATGCTTTGGAAAAGCTACATTTTAAAGTATTATGGCATTCAGGCATTTGCGTAAGAAATGTTAAGAAACTATCGGTAAAAGAAAGTCAGACATAGGACGCAGACGGGGCACCTCTAGTGATTTTCGTTGCAATGCATAGGTACGTATGTATCTGAAAAAGATTACATTACAGAATTTCGTAAGAATTTTAGGCTTTTCGTGTAATGTAACTTAGTTAATCTAGAGTTAGATTGCTCGCAGATGTGTTTGAGAATAAGATTATGTTTTGTGTTGAATTTTAATTAAGTCGAGTTGTTTTGTTGCGTCAGTAATTTTAATAACTTACCTACAATGTTTTTGATATTTCTCTTCGTAATCTTAATTACGTTCTATTATAATAATGTTTGTCCTTTACATAATAATATGGACTTGTCTCAAGAGATTATTTTATGCTTTTACCGATAATCAAAGTATAATTCTTTTTCGCCTGAATAAAGATCAAGATAAGCCTTTTCAGCCCACAGAGTTATCCCAATGCACAAACATAAAGATGCTTTCGATGATCTTTTTTCATCTTTAGTTTTTCGTCTTCTGATATTATTGTATATAATTATGTTGATAGATCTAAGTTCTATGCACCTTTAATTTTACCAAATTTTCCACATAAACTTGACATATATTATATAGATACATATATATAATACCTATGTAATTAATTTCTACTACGACCCATACAAGATTCTAATTTATTTTGATTACTAACAAAAAACTGTAAAATGGCAGTGAGAGTAAGTACGTAGGTATAATATGACTTGCGCAACTTAGTTCAGAGCCGTTAGCACTTTAGGAGTTACAGCTGAACAGTTTTTGAGGACCCATAGAATATAACGACCTTCTGGATTTTCATATTTTATTGAATGAACATTTAGATGAGCACGGTTTTATAGTGGTATCGTTTTTAGGGTTCCGTACCCAAAGGGTAAAATGGGGACCCTATTACTAAGACTTCGAACCGTCTGTGTGCCTGTCCGTCTGGCACCATGCTGTATCTCATGAACGGTGATAGCTAGACAGTTGAAATTTTCACAGATGATGTATTTCTGTTGCCGCTATAACAACAAATACTAAAAACAGAATAAAATAAATATTTTTTTCACAAATTTTCACTTTTGTTGTCTCACACAACAAAAGTGTATTTTTTTTTTCATTTTTTGCGATAATGGTACGGAACCCTTCGTGCGCGAGTCCGACTCGCACTTGGCCGGTTTTTAAAATAGTTCTCTTTGTTTTAAGTTCAAGTGTTGAGATTTTTAAAGTGAATCTTGTATGCCTATCTTCTATCAGATTGAATGCAAAACTGTTCTAAACTCTCCACTATTTCAAACTTTTTGCTTCATATTTTCGGTACAAAGCAACCTAAAACTACCAAACTTAAACCAAAATAATTCATTTTGTACCAAAGTAAACATCTTCAAAATACACAACTCTAACTTCTATACTGCATTAAGTTTTCACCATATTCCAGGCATAACCTAATTAATTACTTGGCCTAACAAGTCTGTCAACTGGTCTGAAGACTAACCCTATAAGATGGTCTACAGAGACTAAAGCATCTGTATCTCGTGGGGACCAATCAAACGTCCGGAACGGAGTTTGTTAGACTGCGAACTCATGCATATCCTTGGGTATTCTGTCTACCTGGTAACTTGAAAGGGCTGTGTCAATATTTGATGGGTTTTGTTAAGTTTATGAATTTGGTAATCAGCTCAATTCTGTTAGTTAGTAGTGTAAGTAGGGTTATGATATACTGATGCTTTTGTGTAGTATCATGTCTTATATCTTTAATCATCTCTCCTTCGCGGCAGGTGACCACTGTAACGGCTAGGTCCTGCGCTAGGTAAGCTTGCGCAGGACCGCTAACTGATAGGTAGTAGGTAGTTGTAAAGAAAATAGCTGGACAGCTTAATACATATAATTTAAGCACTTAGACTACAGCTAGGTCGTGGGTAATTGAAGTCACTTTAATTCTTAGCAGATACCTTTTTTTTTTCAACACACGGTTAATGGATAGGAGGGTACCGTCCCTTGGCAGCACGCAGCAGACGCGGGGGCCTGTCAGCACAGGCTCGGCAATCGGCCGCCGGAACTGCAGTTGCTCGGGTTTGCGTAGAGTAGGCAGCGCTGGCCCCGGCCAGCGTGGCGGTAGGCCGCAGTCAGGCAGGCCAAGACCTGGGCAGCGTGCGTAGGTAGCGTGCAGGGCGCTGGCTCCGGCTAGCGTGGCGGTAGGCCGCAGTCAGTAAGTTGAGATCCTCACAACGCTACACCACTGTTTCAGCTTTAGGCCTCTGTAGAAAGATTTTTGCAAAGAATTTACTCGACCAACATACGATCATTCCTATCTAAATCCCAATTCCTGTAACCAAACAGGACATCAATAAATAACGCAACCTTTCCAAGAAGGGTTCTAACATCAATTACCGTATAAATCTAGGCCTCATGTTTACATTCATCTCTCCCCCGATAGCCATAGGCCGTAGTCACAGAATAGGTAAGTACAGAACTTTGGCTCCATCGGTGTCGTATTACCTATTATACCCTGTATTTACTTAAATGAGTTGTGAACGGCTCCGTTCTTTCTTTGTATCGATGCAATGGCAGTAATAATAAAAAAGTGCCCAATGACAATTTCACAGCATCATCACTGGCAGAACTTTTCAGGTCGCTTTGAAGTCCGGGTTTGGGACACAAAAGACAGTATAGTAGGCGAGGTTCTGCGATGTATTTCCACATCAGCTCCTTTTAAAATACTGGTATTCAGGAGCATTTGGTATATTGGGATTAGTCAGAATACAGAACCGGCCAAGTACGTGTCGGACTTCGCACATTTTGGGTTCCGTACGGAACCCCAAAATCGAGTTGGTTTAAATAATTTAAAATTAAGAATTTATCAATATATTGGTATTTTTTAGTAAAATATACTTAATAATAAACATTATCACCAAATTTGAAGTTCTTGGGTCAATGGGAAGTAAAAAAAATATCGTAACAAAAATTTGTAAAAAGTACTAACTTTGGTGGCTTCTCAATCCTTCGTTATCTAATATTTTTTTAAACAAAAAATACAGTATTTATCTACTTAAGGGCCTACATACGCTTTAGTGCCGTAAAATGGTAACTTTCTAAAGCATACTCCTTAGTAACGGCTAGGTTAAGAGGTTTGAAAAAAAAAATATTATTGATTGATGTACATAATTTTGAACACAAGGTTTTTTCGTGTAACTAATAGTTTTGCTTTAATAAAATAATTAACAACACGATATTTTTTCGCACTTTTGGAAACTCCTCCAAAAAGACTTGGATGTTTAAAAATATTTTTACACAGAAAAATTTATGGCTGGTATTTCTTCTCTAACATAGCATATGTAAATAAAATAATATTTTGCAAACGAAACTGTTCAAAAGAAGAATCAATTTTGATATTTTGGCATCGAGCGGGCGCACGCCGCACAGCCAGTACTGCGTTAGCATTGGGTTGTATATATCGCCTTAACAAGTTCTAAACATCGAAACCTCACTGGATGGGGTAAGTCACATTGTTTTTAGCTGTATGGGAGCCACCCTTAAAAATATTTAAAAAAAAATGATAATTGTGTGGCTTTGGATAAACAGATGTTTATCCTGAGAAAATTTTAAAAATGTAGCTCCAACAGTTTGGCTGTAAAACCTGTATGACGTGAAAGACGACGGACGGACAGACAGACAAACAGACGGACACGTGAGAATACAACACGCGGAAACGCACGCACACATAGACCAGTCATACTACAGAGCATGCGTTCTCGCGATTGTCATTTGTTTTCGACAGATTGATATCTCCGTCTGATTCACCTGTTTTTGCTCGATATAGGAAGCTGATCTTCTGTTCCCATCTTTTCAGTGGTCACAGACGATGGAACAAACAAACAATCGGTGCCTAACGAACCCCAATTAGCCTTTGGCCGATCCGTGTATAGTCGTGCGTATGAAGTTATAAACTTGCGTTTGTTTTACTATAGTTTCTTAGAAGCGGTGGAAGTTTTCTGCGCGTAGTAATAGCCTGGAGCAAGTAATAGGGTTATTTAGTTAACTGAGGTCAAAAGTGTTTGAGATTTGTTGGTTTTCTGTGTGTAAGTAACTTGCACCTTTCTAGTAACTTGATTTAATACCCAGTTTTCTAAGGTTTTTAGGTACTAGTTAACAAAACACAGTCCTCTTCTCATTTTTTTTTTTATCATTAGGACTAAAAGGCTACAGAATACCAAGTCCCTCGAGCAGATTGTCTTATACTGACCGTGTTGATTAATATTTGAATGCTTAAATTGAATAATTATTTACATATTAACAGGATAATGTATGTATGTTCTAGTGTTAATTAATCCTTTGATAACAATGATACATCGAGTTGACATTACCATAATGAACGAATTAATTATGACGGATTGCTAAATAAGTTACTTGATTCCCATTGTAATAAATGAAACAAAGTATTATTCAAATCTAAATTCCAATTAGATTATGTGTATTCTTCAAATATTTAAAACATATATACTTATACATGAACACATTACTAAGAATTTTCAAAATAATAGTCGCTGTTATTTCAACACCATTTTCTAGAATTCTTTTTTTTACATTTCAAATGCATAACTATTTTTTTTTTTTTTTTGCTTTAAATAAACAACTACACGCGGTGTTTTGTTGTCTTCTAGCCTTTGACCGTCACGCCCACGCAATCAAAAACCAGCCCTGAAATCATGGAAACAGTGTCTAAATTGTTGTTTAATTACACTAGGTGGTGTTTACAACTAATATTAGCTATCTCGCTCACACTATGTGGACAGAACAAACACAAACATAGAGTATTGAGCTAATCAAACATCGTAAGGGTTTATAGAGGCATGTAAGTAACCGTTTCCACGGTTTAATGGTAACAGCTTACGCAGCCACTTTATTTTGAACTCTCGTCTCTTGATTCACAAGGTTGCTTTCACTTCTTGTGCTGGTATCATGGGGTGAACATCCCGGTTGGAAGTAGTTATTACTTATATTTATCTATTCAAACAAGTATGTTAAGCAGGTAGCTTTATTTTGTTTAGAGAGTTTAATAATAAGTAAACAATTTACTGAACATACCATTGATATTTATTTAAAGCTTCTCATACATGATGCGAAAGAGATTTCAATCCGGCATTATTAGATTTTGTGTGACTAGCTCAATCAGAAGATGTATTTTCTCGGTAAGTAGTTGACATTAGAGTTGCCGCGTATACTCGCTATTATTCGGTATTCGGCATTATTCGTATTTTTTTTTGATATTCGTCGAATACCGAATAATAGCTAGTATAATTCGGCATTCGGCGAATAGTCGTCGAAAATAAAAACAAAAGAACTAATGAGTTAAAAATAATCATTTTTTTAATTATTTTCCTTAATAAAACAATACAACCTATCAATTATTATCTGTAATATGTGCTTGTGCCTATCATATTCATGAAATTAAATTAGTAAGGCTTTTTAATTAATATTTAAAATCCAACAGAGGCAGATTGTGGTGCAAAAATCATTTTTTTCTGCACATTCTGGAGCAAGTCGGTTTCGTTTTTCCTCGTAAATTAAACCTGCCTCGGAAAATAGTCTTTCTGAATAAACAGAGCTTGCTGGTGTGATTAAGTATCGTTTAGCAAGCTTACTTAAAATAGGAAATCTATTCTTATTGGTACTCAAAGCCAAATATTTTTAATGTGTTTAATGTTTTTTTATGTCGAATAGTAATGTCGAGTTATTCGACTATTCGCCAAAGTGAATGGCGATTAATCGGTATTCGACTATTTGCTATAAACACTATTCGCGGCAACTCTAGTTGACATCACTAGCAAGATATTTTATGAACAAAATTTTCATGAAAAACTATGGAATGAAACATTAACGTCTCGCAACTTTCCCTGTAGGATAAAGAAAGAAAGAAAGAATAAAAGATAAAAGAAAGAAAGAAAGATAGAAAGAAGGAAAGAAAGAAATTAATTTATTTGTGACCCGCACAGAAGATACGAGATATGCAAAACAACAAAAAAAAATAACCTCGTGCGAAACCAAAAAGGCTCCTATCTCAGCATTTGCAACGATATTAAAAAAGAAAATAACGCAGCACAAGGCAAGGTAATAAGGCAAAGTTGTTTATAAACACCTCCAGTTATAATGAAGTCACATGTCATAAGTGTTAGTCTATTTTAATCATCACCATCATCATTTCTGAAAAGACGTCCGTACGAACTGCTGGAAATAGGCCTCCCCCAGGCGTCGCCATTTTTATCAACTGGGCACATGTTTGACTCCGGGCTACTTTTGGTACACTCCATAAGTAATGCCCAATAACACTATTTCCCGCCCAGGAAACGAACTAACGACCTCATGCTTAACTGTGCCACTACATCACAAAGGTAATCCAAAACAAAATTATCATTAAACTATGAAATAAAAAGGATCTGTTATTACAGATAACAATATGGAGCGGTTGTAGGTTGTAAGTAACAGCCACACGCTTAAAGGAAAATGGCGAAATCTTAGCTGACTTAAATTTGAGCGTCTGAAAGTGAGTTATATGCGAAGAAATTCTATTAATTGTCTTCTTTTTATAAAGCATAATTGGGCTGATTCAAAACGGATATTAAAAAAAATCATAATAAATAAAGAGTTATTAGATTTTTAAGTTAATTTCTTTAGCTTAGTGTTGCCATTATATATTATGTCTGCCAAGTGACATGTGACTTACTTGACTTACTTCCAAATTAAGTTCCAAAGAGTATATTACACATTTCACGCTGAAATAACTAGGTAAGGGAAATACTAATGCGATATTGCCCTTTTACTTCCACGAAATTGATTACCTATTAAACACATTATTAAAAGTTACCCAGACATAACCTACAAAAGTTTACGACTGAATATCTATTATTCTCGACATTCTCGAACAAAAATTCTTGCACAAACTAATTCAGAACATTACCCTGACTTAAACAAGATATTTTCATTTAATGACTTAGGCATTTAATGTCAGCTAAAACAATATATGGGCATCAGCCATTGTTTTTTTATTTATTTAATCAAAATTACGTACACAACATCTTAACAACTATAATAACGCCAATGCAGTGCTACTACCACAAATATGAATTATACACATACATCTAACTTACATTGACTACCAAAAATACAATAAAAAATCCAATTAAAATACCATTAAAATACAATTAAAAATAAAATCAAAAACATCGTCAAAAATACAATTAAAAACACTAAAAACTACAAATAAAATGCAATAAGAAATATAATTAAAAATTCAAACTGCTAAATTATATATATAATTAATAAAATAATAAACTATAATAAAATAAAATGTGTATAAAATAATATTAAAAAGAAATGTTAATTAATTTATATATTTTTTAATTTTTTTTTGGATTTTACAAGGCATTTTATTGTATTTTATTAACATTAATTTTAAATGATATTAATGCATAAATTAATTATTCTTTTTAGATTTAAGTGTACTTCAATTTTGACATGATGTGTATGTTTTGTATGTGTATCTAATTTTAAGTGACTAACATAGTATATAAGTATGTGTACGTGCTAACAAAACTATGGATTTCATATCTGAGACAAATAAATAAATAAATAAAGATCCGTAGAAGGGTAGTAGTCAGAAGTCTGAAATCTGACACCATTCTAGCAAAGGGATATCGTGTTGCCTAGTGACTGGTTGTAGAGGTCCGATAGGCAGTCACTGCATGTTAACAGTTCGAGCTCATTGACGTGGTCTTACTCATTTAAAACATATAACTACTTATGTGTTTTAAATAAGTAAGACCACGTCAATGAGCTCGAACTGTTAACTTTCACTTGAATAGTACGGTTTGCATAGATAGCTTATTCGTGTAGTCATAATGATTATTCACTTTTTTTAGATTGCTAGTCAACAAAAAACACTTTTTGTGTGTCACATGATAATTTTTAACTTAATAGGTAAGTTAAAAACAATGTTAAATATCATAGAATCGAAATTAAAGTTAGTCTTAGAATATAGAATTTTTATTTCGTTCATTTATGTAAAAATGTTTATTAATTTAAATTATGAAAATGTTTAAATCATAAATACATACATAAACTCACGCTTTTTACCCATGAAGGTAGGGAGAAACTATAGAACGCCACCTGCTACGATCCTTACATACTTTCATACACTCACATTCATACACACACGCTGGTTATGAGTACTGCGCACCTGGCCTTTCGGATGAACATCACCAATAAGGTCTTTTTTTACCCTTATATTGCAAATTTTATCGAAATCAAAATTCTCGAAAAAAGCCGTTTTCGAGAACGTGATTATACTCGTATATAGGTCAAAATATTGCTCGTTTAATAGTATAGGATAGGATTTGTGAGGTACAATACACAATCAAATTCAGTAGACTTAAGGTTTAACTGGACGTTACATTTACAGCTTTACTGTATTTTGCTTAGAAAAGGCTATGTAAATACATAATCCTATGTTATACATACACCCAATTTGCGGTTAAGCCAAGTGTAAACGGCATGTCCCACTAATCTATGGACAACAAACCATTTAATTAGAACAGAGTAATTAAGATTATATTTAATATTAACACTATGTGGTTACAAAAACATTATACCTGGCATATAGCCTATCCCTGAAGAAATGTGCGTTTTACGGGATAAAAATACAATATTAACATTAAGTGCTTACAAGAACTAAAATTATACCTACTATACAAGGTTTTTCTCTTGGCTTCGCTCCAGTAGCATATCCCACAAGGTTAGTGCCCAGAGCACTCTCCAATAGTATATTTTTGTTAAAGTGTTGTTTTGTCAAAGAATTTATTTAAATGATTTGGAATTTCCAGAAAATAAACTCCTAAATCCAATAAATTGTGATATAAAAATAAAGTACAAAATATAATAAAGTCCTAAGGCATTAAATCTGTTTCTACGTTTGTGTGAATGAAGTATTAAATGAATAAATAAAGACGGTTCAAAACCATTCTCAAAGACTGTGTAAATATTTCAGTATTCTATAGTTGCTAAGTTAGATAGCAAATAATTTGCCAAATCTAGTCAACTCCAAGAAAGTTGACAAAGCTAAGTTGTAGATTATAATGATAATAGACACAATTCCAAATTCAACCCAAGTAAATTTCGAAGTGAAATCGATGCCAACCTTGATTAGAGTTCTTTAACAAGTTTTAATATAAGCCTCCAAAATTCCTTCAAATTATAATAATATCGTTATATTTATCCTTCCACAAAATTCCCAGAAAATTAATCCAATAAATTCCTTTCTAACACAATTTTCAAATAAACCTTAAAATTGATCCCGAAATCGGTACCCCTAACCCAATAAACGAGAAAATATATTACATAGCAATTCCTAATTACGTAACATAGAAATTAATAGAAGCACAGTTCCTAATAACAATATCGTCGAGGATTTGAGGAAGTTGGTAGGAAATCCCGTATCCTATTGTGTTGGGAGCCAGAATGTTAATTAGAGAATTAATGTCAGGGGTCGTTTCCTTCATGAATACTCGTACTACTAACATTTGCTTAAAGTTACCCTTCTGATCTGCTGCAGCTGAATATTCTACGAATATGTCGGTTCTAAGGCGTGTTGTGTTATTATTTGGGGTTGTGTAAGGTTAATTATGCTTTCACGGTCGAAATAATGTATCGTACTGGTTGTTGTTTATATTATTCTTAATGTTACAAGGCATTACCTACTGGTCAATCTTTGGGTTCAAAAGGATTACACTGTGGGAGGTGTACAAAATACTAAACAGTTACATTTCATTTCAAGTTTATTGTTTATTGTGTTTATGACCCCTGCTATACGTATTCGTAGTTTTATTTTTATTTGAGTGTATATAGGTAGTTATTGTTGATTATGTATTTTATATAGTGATAAAGCATGCCAAAAATATAATTATGTATAGTTTATTGTCGAATCGGGTCCCAAGTTTTTTAGTCCTCTGATTTTTCATCGTATCTTCTTTAACAGCACTAGATATCCATAATCACAGAAGTATTACTACGTACGTATTTAACAAAATAAAATAGGTAAATAAAATAAAATAATAAATTATAAACAGCAACACGAATGATTCAGTACAATCAAATTAATTTGCACTAACAATCCGTTACTAATCCGATTATAACTACTCGTGTAAATTATTATCGGTCTGTATCTTTATTCATATATGAACCCAATAAATAATACATCAATATTTGACGAATAAACTTGCAGTGACCATTCGCGTAGTAATTTATTATCATCCGAAACCCCGTATCTATGTCGATCGTATCAATATATTACTGGACTGACAACCAAACATTGATAGCCGGAGAAATTTATGACTTGATTAGGAGATACCTAATGGATTGGTCACTGAAGCCCCTTTTGGGACAACGAGGGGAATTTTTGAAGAAAGAATTTTTCTTCAGACGAAGCTAATTTGGAGCATCGATTATGGGCTGGCTGATGTAATAAACAATTATGATGGCCTGATGGACCATAATTGTATTGAAAAGGTCTGTTTGAGTAGAAGGGAAGTAACAATGGGATTCGTTTCCGCAATATTTCTTAAAGATGTTTTAAAGGCTCATTCAATATTTTGTGAAAAAGTTTTCTATGATTTTTCTTAAGAATATAGGAATGTTTATAGGGAAAACTCCAATTTAAAATGAAGATATTATTATATTGAAAGCAAAGGAAAGCACTAATTGATATTGTTACGAACGATGACATTAGATAATTTTATTAATGAATCTATTTAGATATTAGACGTTACTATATTTAGATATTATCAATATGTTTTCTTCTTATAGTTGCAGGAATTCTGTTGTTGTAATACTTAACACAAACGATTGGTTTAGACGAGACAAAAGGCAACAAATATAAAGTCTGACCTTAAACCGATACATACTGTCCGTGTTTACTTCTTTAATCTTTGGAAACTCTTTAATCAACTACTGAGCACCATGAAGAGTTAATCAACAGTTGCTAATACGTATAAAATCAACGATGTTCGTACGCAACGGAGCGGTAGACGTAGTTACATAGCTAATCAAGTTAGGGACGCATCCGCTTGCTCCTGCCAAAGTGATGCACGATACGGACATAAATGTCGATGATTTTATATACCAACAGATATAAATGAAAAAAATATTCGGTAAAAGTTTGCTGCCTTTTATGTAACGTATATTTTTGATCGTGTTCGTGGAAATTGAGGTAACAAAGTAACAATGTCATGGATACCTCTCAGGTCAGAGGCTTTTTGTTAACTTATACATTCTTTGATACAAGCGTGTGTTAACATAAGGGCTTTGTTTACACTGCAACAATGGATGGATTGCTTGGTATATTGGGGTGATTAGTGTCTTGATATGCGAATTAGTCTGTCTATTATGTTGGTTAGGTATGTTCAATCAGTGTCTGCTTGTTATGTCTGTGTGATTCATAGTTAATTACTCATGATGTTTCTCAATAACCTCATTTGCTATGTTAAATGTTTTTGCCTTAGCTGCCTTTCATTTATGAAAGCACTGCAGGATAGACCAGTTAAGCGTGTCGACTCGTAAAAAATGAACTCATAAGATTTTTTTCAGTATTTATTCAATTTTACAATTAAAACTGCACTAGCCAGTTACTGATTTTTGATTTTGATTTTGAAAATTCACGCAAAGGGACTTTTCGGTTTAATGAAAAGTTAAATATTAAAAGTGTATTTATATTCAATACCTTGGATGCCATACTGGTTTGGAATCCAATTAATTATTTCTGTTAGTGTTGTTCTCCAATTAAGTACCTATTGCATCAGTTTTCGAACTGTTTCAACTCGAAAACAGAATGTGAGAGAAACAGTAGCATTCCATAAGCATCGAAGCTTTGACACTGACATATTTAGTATTGGTACTGTTGACACTAACGGATTTAGTACTTGAACTACTTGCATACCGTCTGCAAGAGAAATTGAGCTCGAAGACCAGATAGATGGAACCATCGATAAACATTTTGAATCCGCACATCCCTACATTACTGTACAGGTGAGTGGTACTAAACATGCCCCGATAAGTAATATTGCCTTCCTGCTATCTGATTATATGGCACTCGATGAAATAGATGCCGGGTTTTCGGGATCTCTCCAAGCGACTTTGATCTTTGTGACCAACTGTGTTAGAGCTGCTTTTTGAAAATGTTAGTTTTGGGGTTGACTTGCTATCAAATATTAATATTTGAAAGAAGACGTAGTTTTAATATCATGTTGTTCAATATTGAACGACCTGTTTAGGGAGGTATTTTTTCAATAGTTCCGGTGCAGAGATTCAAAGATGGTGGTTTTTAGGGTTCCCTACCCAAAGGGTAAAAACGGGACCCTATTACTGAGACTCCGCGATCCGTCTGTCTGTCTGTCCATCTGTCACCAGGCTGTATTTAATGAACCGTGATACCTAGACAGTTGAAATTTTCACAGATGATGTATTTCTGTTGCCGCTAAAACAAAAAATACTAAAAACAGAATAAAATAAATATTTAAGTGGGGCTCCCATACAACAAACGTGATTTTCTTGCCGTTTTTTGTGATAATGGTACGGAACCCTTCGTGCGCGATTCCGACTCTCACATGGCCGGTTTTTTACATAAGATAATATTATAGAAACAATGTATGAAAAATGGATTTTCATATCAGATTTTATCCTTAAACCTTTTGTTAACGTTGCCCAAATAAACATTAAAGTAATTCAGCATATAACAACAGCAGAACAGCTACATAAAGCAGGTGTGGAAAATGTTATAGTAGTTAGTCAGAAATTGGGTCATACCCTGAAAATTCTCGTGTACCTACCAAGAGAAGTTTTCAGAAACAAGTATTTGACGTTAAACTCGTTACCGCGTGTGAATACCTAGGGAAACACTAAACGTGGTGTACGTGAATTTAAATAGATTTCAACTCTATGGCTTTGTATGAAAACTTGAAGTTCTACTAAACAATATTGCATAATACACTGGTGGTGAAATTGACTTTGAAAACAAAACTAACAAAAACAGCAACTTTTGTTGAATATTTTAGTCATAATGACATGTTCACTGCAACGGTTAATACCTACTGGATTTATTCAAAGGAATGCAATGCAGCTTGAACTAAGGATATAGAACTAAAGTCATCAACATAATGTAAGCTGTTGGGGGGCGTCTCCTCATGTTCTGCGAACTACTGTTATAGCGCTCTGTTTCGCCACTGGTGAATTTGCTAGTCCAGTATGAAGCCGCTCTGCGCACTTTAAATTAGTGGATACAGCCCTAAATGAGACGTGCCGTATTGCCACTGGTGACCTTAAACCGACTTCTGTGCGAATGCTGTACCCACTGATCAGGATTGCGCCTCCGGAAATTCGCAGAACTATAGCGGGCCGCACAGAGAGGGCAAAACTAGAAAACGACCCACGCCACCCACAGGTGCGGCTTGGTGCCTCAAAGGCTGAAAAGCCGAAAAAGCTTCCTTAGTTGCGTGAGTCCATCTGATGGCAACGCCGCCTCGGAGAGAAGCTCTATTTGGCGAGAGAAGCTCAAGCCTCCTGACTATTTTATCGAGCCATCGGAGAGACTCCCGCCTGGGCACGCGTTGCCATGGCTGGAAAACTCTTAATAGACTCCGCACGCAGGTCAGCCGCACCAAAGACAACCTCCACAGGTGGGGATTCTCGGATGGCTCCAACCTTCAGTGTTTGTGCGGCGTCTCCGCGCAGACCATGGTCCAACTTTCGTCTTGCGCGGCCTGCCTTGTCACCTGTGCATATGAAGACCTTAAGGCTGCGTCACCGGTTGGTATTACCGTGGCAGAATTTTGGGCCAAACATAATATTTAGAGACTATTTTTGGTATCGACACGCTAAGAAGAAGAAGAACATAATGTAATCTTCAGCACGGTAACCTTTTTATCCAGATGTATGGTATGTCATCCACGTTGAGGTTGGTAATGTGATTTTATTCATGCAGTAAATCTTTCTAGATAAAAAGAGTCCGACCAGAAGTTTATGCAGCTTGCGATTTTTCGAAACTGAAGAAAAATTGAATTTTTAACCTTATCTGCTAACAAAGCAAACGTGAATGCTGGCTGCATTCACGTTTGCTTTGTTAGCGAATAAAACTTGGGCCATTTCTATATGTCTATATTACGTAATTACAAACACCGCATCTTCTAGTTCTAATTTTATTCATTCAAAAATATTCCTTTTAATCTTTGTCTACTTTCGCTAACACAAATTTGGCTACTGTTAAATTCAAACCAGATTTTAACAAAGCTTTTAGTGGTTCGCTAAATCCTGCAGACGAATGCAGCCAGACTATTGGCAAACATTTAGTTCAATCAGACCCAAATACATTTGGTAAATTGGAAAAGGCACTTTGAACCAATATGCTATTGAGATTGAGACTTAAGGCACCACTAGATTCAACGATAATAATAAGTTTTCAATTCTTAAGTTAACTTTGTATTTTAGGACGTATATGTGATAGGAAAACAAATTAAAACATTACGTTTAAATTATTCAAGAAACTCCTTCTCTTTTGAAGACCTTAGAAGCTGCTGTCTTTTCCATGTCAAAAACATGTAAATAATTTTGTTCATGTTTCTTATATTAAATTAAATATATGTGTGCATTCATTTAACTTTTGAAATTAACTTTACCTCTTATTATGTCATTACCTATTTCTTTTACAATTACATTTAAATGTATTCCAAAATATGCAAATGGTAACGAAAACTCATTTGCTAAAAGCAATTTTGCTACCAAAACTTTCATATATGCCAACGAAATCTTTCCCACAAAAATAAATAGGTTGAAATCTAATTTCACGGAAGCAGATAGGAGTTGGCGTCCGGTAACACTGCATTAGTCCGGTACTGTTCCACGAAGACAAATGGTGTTTGTTCAACAAATTGACTTAAAGTTTGATACTTTACCTAACTCTTATGTGGATTCACTTTAGCTGCGAGTTATGTCCGCTGTTTGAGCTATGTTCTAAATTACATCGCAAATGTTGACTCTGGCCAGAGAATTCTGTAGGATTGGATTTTTGGTAAATAGTCACAGATATTTTTTGCTAGACGATTAGAGTGGATTTAATGAAATTTTGTTAGTTTTGTGAACATATTCTTCATATTATTTGAATATAGGTGTGGCCTTTTTTGTGGATTAAGAATAAACTGACATTTATATTTTCTCAGATGTTGTTTTGTTATCATCAGGGTATGTCATGATACCCTTTCGTATTTAATACGGAGTGATTAACTATCTGACCTCCACAACGCAGTAACTGGGTGACACGATACCTTTTAATTAGACTTGTTAGAAGGGTTTCGGTTTACTCATGCACGGACCTGCCTCCGCCAGCATTGCTTATCGACACTAAAAAAGAAAAAAAAAGGAAAGATTTCTTTGTAAGTTTGTTTGTAATGGATAAACACAAAAGATACATAACCGATTTTGAAAATTCTTTCACTAGTAGAAAGCTACATTCTTCCTGACTAACATACGCTATTTTTTTAATTCCTAAAACGGGTCCTGTGGGGTGGCCCACGAGGGTGAGGCTACGGGAAATCTAGTATTTCATAACCACCCCGTGTGACATTTATTATTTAGCCACGAGGCCCTCAGTATTTTTTTAATCAAAAGAATACAAATGATGATAATTATATTATTGTGGTCATCAACTCAAATGGAAAAACTCAACATCAAATGGGGTGGTAACGAAACTGAAATTACAGTGGCGTTGCCATGTCAATTTGCATTATT
Organism: Orthosia incerta; assembly: GCA_948252205.1. Lineage (NCBI taxonomy): Eukaryota > Metazoa > Arthropoda > Insecta > Lepidoptera > Noctuidae > Orthosia > Orthosia incerta. The sequence continues at coordinate 6,723,018 of OX411757.1, read as the reverse complement.
AATACCGTTATAGTTGCTCGGAACACTGTTGACGCTTTAGGTCTACATTTTCTCAAGCGTCAAGGGATTGACAAGGTAATTTTCTCAGCCCTTTGTTCAGTTTATTGGTCTTGCGGTTACGGAGACTATACAGTATACAAGTAATCTATTTGAACAACGTTTACAAAGAGAATATGAGAATTTAAACTCATATTATAGAGAGGTTAAATTCGTTGTTTATTTGTTCATATGGAGGCATCACTACGAAAATTCTTTCAATTTTGCAAAGCTACACAATTTTTTTTTGTTAAACGTTTCTTTTGGTTCCCCGTTACGAAATTATTGGGACTTGCGAACTTTGTCTCGCTAGTAAAAAAAACGAGTTTTGTATTTGCTTTATAGTTTTGAGTTATTTTATAAAAGTTTTATAATTAACAATTAAAGTTTGCAAAGTTACAAAACCGTTCGGTTATCCGTTATCTTTCGCGTACAATGTCGCAGAATGGCTACCCTTATCTCGGAAATATATGGGATTACCTATGAGAGACAAGCCGGGTGAAAAGCTAGTAGAATCTAAAACATGTTTTATAAACGACTGATCCAATCTTGAAAACCAAAGCAGCCATTTAAGCTATAAATAATTATCTTGTGGCGTGTTTAAACTGCGAACGTTTTCGGCTTAGAGCTCCCCAGTGACGTGAACAGACAAATTGCTATTTAAGGGAAAATGTACGGTCTATGTGGATTTGGCTATAGCCAACCAGCAACATATTGAATTAGGCACTTTATTAGATGCCAAAATAGGTACAGCTCGTGGCTAAATTATAACAGCCGTACAGTTCGATTTTCATGCTTAAGCAAGGCTTGCTGAGGTCGGTCCGTGGATGGGTTACCATCTTATCATACCGAGATTACTCCGTCTCTCGGAAAGCACGTTAAGCCGTTGGTCCCGGCTGCTATTAAAATCAGTCAGTCGTTACGGACAGTCCGCCACAGCCCACGAGTCTGACAGCAGTTTTGCCAAGGTATGTTTTGTTACCCAGTTATTCTTATTCTTTAATTTACACAAATATAAAAAATACAAATAAAATAGGACAATTTGTGTACAAAGGCGTGATTGGCTTCTCTAACAGCAAACCTCAGTTGCGTAGAGATTTTTGCATTGGGGGCAGGTTTTTTTTAAATCATTTAACGATAGGCTCGCGTTTGACCACTATCTCGCCTGATGGTAAGCGATGCGGTACATCAAAAAAGTGCACGACAAAAACTTAAAAAGCATTTAATAATTTAACAGTTACTAGGTTTTACGTAGTTGAAAAGTCTAGGCATATTGTTTTAGATGCCGATTTCACGTATTAGCCTGCAACTAGCAGAATTGAATGACACATAGAATATCAAATTACAATTGAAGCAAGAATAAATTTTATAAAATTTTAATCAAAATAATGCTTTAGCTTTTTCAAACGAAACTAAATTGTTGGTCTTAAAAAGAAAATTATTAAATATTCTTTAGCATTTTTATAGCCGAGGTGACTCTGCTATTAGATGCAGATGCGACCTTAATTTAATTACTAGCAGAGACGTTGTTCTTTGTTTGAAATATATTTAAATTCTTAGTTTTTTATTTTAATAAAAAAAATAATTACAGAACATTACAGTTATTGTTAGAAAATTTTAAAGGTAGGGGACAAACATGTGAGGTTAAAATGAATAAAAGTTGTTTTTATTTATATGATATTTTTTATTGTACACCACAAAAATATATATACAGGAAAAAAAAAATGTTTTTAACCCCCAATGGAAATGGAGGGGTGTTATGAGTTTGTCGTGTGTACCTTTGTGTTTGTGTATATATGTATCTGTTAGTGGCATCTTAGCTCCTAAACGGATGAACCGATATTGATTTCGTTATCATATTATCGAGAGTGTTCTTAGCTATGTTTGATGAAAATCGGTTCAGCCATTCAATAGCTATGGGCGTTTTACTGTTTTGAATTGGGCTGTTTTCGCAAGATATCATGTCATAGTTAAGTTTTCAATAGATGAAGCGTGTCTACTACTAGATAAATTAAATAAAAATGTGTCGGCGGTTTAATAAATAAAATTAATTGTGTTGTGTTGTAACAATCACCGCACTCTATATATGGGTTACTTTTTCAATCAGAGATAAAATGGTCCAAATAGATTGACATGCGTTTTCGAAATGTCACGTGGCCTTCCGACAATACGTATCTCTGATCGAAAGCCTAGTTTCAGAGCTCGGTCGTTCGACAGTGTTGTGGCATTAAAATGTTGAGACATTCCAATACTATAATTGTGGTGATACATTTGGGTCAACGGTTGTCGTCGATCCTCTGAGTCTGGTTGCATCATAAGGAAACGCTTCCAAAATCGTTAAAAGATTGATTGCTCAATATCTGACAATGAAGGAAAACCGAAGAGGGCTTAGCTACTTATTATGCAACGAACGTAAGCGCAAAAAGCGTTGTATCGACAGAAGGAAATGGATTAATAAGGGTGGTTTTCGTTTGGCAGTTTGGCGATTTGCCTTCTTTTTTCCAATGATATAGTTATTTTTTTGTTTGGCATCATCGTTGTGTTTAAACTACTTGTATCGATTGTAAAATCACAGAAGGCCACGCAGTGAGTTCAATTTCGAACAACTTCAACTTTATTCGGTTGGCTTGGACTGCATTCTTCCTTTAAAGTGATAACAAAACCAGTTAAAGCTGGTCTCGTATTTTATTAAAACTCCATACTATACTAGATACGCTAAAAGTAAACCATTGATTGACTTCTTTGTCACGTGCATGAGATTGAATGTGTAGATTATTCGGATCTACAAATTCAATCTTTGGGCACATGGTTGGCGCAGTGGTTGAGCAATTGACTGCTGCGCTGCGTGTTGCGGGTTCGATTCCCGCACGGAAAAAATATTTGTATGACCTACAAATAGTTGTTCTGGCTCTGGATGTGTATGTGAGTTTATATGTATGTAAACGCACCCACGATACAGGAGAAATATCTAGTGTGGGGCAACGTGTTAATTTAAAAAAAAATCCCCTTTACGATTAGCAACCCTGAATGATAAATACATTTAAAGCTGAACTAGCAAAAAAGCATTGAAGTCGTCATAAGCGCGTGTAACCCACATTACGCATTAAAATCGCGCCGTCAACAAAAGTAAGTTAACAACCATCTACCGTAACAATAATATCGCTGGATATTATATATAGCTCTTGGTTTTATGCGTATATTACTCTCGCTGCACGACTGGGGTACAAGTAGTGGCTATACTGCGGTTTATTTTGACTATGCGACTATGCTTGGTTTCTCTCTGAGGGATCGAATCCGAAACGAGGTGATCCTACAGAGAAACAAAGTTGTCGAAATAGCTCAGAGAATAAACAAGCTAAAGTGGCTATGGGCCGGCCATATAAGCCGTAGAACTGATGACCGTTGGGGTAAATATATTTTTGAGTGGAGACCGTGTGACACCCTCAGGCAAGGTGGAGTGACGATCGTCGCAGGGTGGCTGGTATCAACTGGATCAGAGCTGCCAAAAATCGAAACAAAATGCAATTTGAGAGGCATCTAATTAGCAGTGGAGTGCTATAGAATTATGTTGATGATGATAATGATGATGACGATGATGATAAACACGTGTGACACACGAAACACATTAAAATCGCGACGTCAACAAAAGAAAGTTAGTAGCCATCTCCCGTAACAATAATATCGCTGGATATCACATAAAACTTTTGGGTTTATGCGCATATTACTCCCGCCTCACGACTAGGGTACAAGTAGCGGGTATACGGCGGTCTAGTAGGGTAGTTTAGTTAATTTTGCGACCACTACTAATATGAGTATGACAGACAAGTGTAGAAGTGTCTTGGGATAATCGAGAGTTTAAGCTGAAGAGGTGACGAGAAAAAATATTGAATGTTGCTTGGATTCTCCAATAGTTGAATCGATATATAATTATTTTGATATTACTTTAAGATTTAAAACCAATACACACATTACTTTAACCCCAGTTTTCGAAAAAAAAAATCGAAGCGTCACAAATTATCAAATGCCAGTCACGTGATAGGAATGGCACTTTAACATTAATATAACCAATTACAGCAGTTAACGCGCATTTGATAATTTGCCACAATAACTTTGAGGTGATTTCATTCCAGAAACTAGGTCTTAGTGCGAGTATAAAATAATCCTCAGTTGCCGCTTAACATACCCAATTATAGCTTTCAATCTTGACCTTGACCTCACACTCCCAAAAAAACAGCAAAACTCAGTTCGTTATCATTTCGCCCCAACTTTGCACCACCGCCGCAACAAGCCCTTTCTGTAATTGGAGACATTCAGATATGCAAAAAACCGTGCCTGTGTTCCAAATGGCCCCTTTTGAAAAATTTATGCCCTCCCGTTTGACGCGGCCCATGCCTTCTGGCGGCCATTTTTTTATTTAACCCAAATTAATGGCTGCCTTCGTACATCGATATTTCTTTTGAACTTTCTACAGTTGGATGAGGAAAACGTGTCGAACTCTCGTTTGAGGTTCTGCGCCATTTTTCATCGCTGCGAATATGTAAAGTAACGAGAAAAGCTTCTGTACGGAATTCACTTTCCTTCAAAATGTTTTTTTTCCTGTTTTGGAGGTCATTACGACCTGCAGGGCAGACAAATGAGTAACTTAGTTAGATGCCATTCAATCAAAAGACTTATTGCGTCACTGCCTTGCTTTTGATAACATCTTTTTTAAAATTTTCACGATTTTTATCTACCTAATAATATAATATGCATGAAGCCGCACCTGTTTTTTCTAACGGAGACGAAGATAACAACCCCGTCGGACGTGGCGTACCTCAACTACCCGGGTTACTCTCTTGAACACAAATTCAAGAAGCAAGCTGGGGTCTGTGTGTACGTCCGCGATGACATTTGTTGTCGTCGTCTCCGTTGCTTTGAGAAATCGGGCTTTTCTGCCATATGGCTACTTGTGGACACTGGCGTGGAGAAGTCTCTTTACATCGGCGTCTACCGATCGCACTCAGGTGACCAGGAGACGACAGCGCTTTTTAATTGCCTCGTGGAGTCGGCTGACATAGCCCAGCAACGGTACCCAACAGCGAAGCTTAATTTTCTGGGGGACTTTAACGCCCATCATAAAGAATGGTTGTACCCATACCGGAAAACTGACCATGCCGGGTTAGAGGCGCGCAAGTTTTCTCTATCCCTAGATCTAACCCAGCTGGTGAATGTGGCAACGCGGGTACCGGATGTTGACGGCCATACACCCAACTGCTTGGATCTTCTACTGACAACTGATCCGGACAGTCATTCGGTGTCGGTCTCAGCCCCGCTGGGATCGTCTGACCACTGTCTGGTGAAATCCGTTTCGACTTGCTCCCCTCCAGATGAGAGCCCTAGAGGCACGAGGCGAGTATGGCGATACGAGTCAGCAGACTGGGACGAGATGCGGCACTTTTTTGCGTCTTATCCTTGGCGGCATGTGTGCTTCTCCTCGGGTAGCCCCTCGAGCTGTGCAGACGCGGTTGCGGATGTGATTCGGCAGGGAATGGAATATTTCATTCCATTCTCCGACATTCCGCTCGGTCACAAAACCCGACCTTGGTATAATGCAGAATGCGCCCATGCTGAGGCCCGAAAAGAGTCTGCTTACCAAGCCTGGGTCGGGGCCCGCGACCGCAAAGTTAGAGCGCGTAGGGTTCGCGCGAGGAAAAGAGCCTTTAATTCTGCCGCCAAGTTCTGCAAGCGGGTTCTGCGTCGGGCACGTTTTGACCATATTGGACGTATTGGGGCCAAGCTGGCATCGCACCCTCCGGGTAGTAAACAGTTTTGGTCCCTGTCTAAAGCGGTTGAAACGAATTTCTGTCGGCCCACTTTACCTCCGATGCTGAAACCTGATGGGTCGCTGGCTCACTCTGCAAGTGACAAAGCAAATTTATTTGCATGTCTTTTTGCTAGCAATTCACGTCTGGACGCTGGCTCCAAGCAACCACCTACTGTACCTCATTGTGACTCTTCGATGCCGGAGATCGCTGTGCACACTAAAGAGGTCCGGAGAGTATTGTGCAGTCTAGACGTGAACAAGGCCAGCGGACCTGACGGCATTCCAGCGAGAGTGCTGAGGCAGTGTGCGCCAGAATTGTCTCCTGTGTTGACTCGCTTGTTCCGCCTCTCTCTTGTAAAAGGGACGGTGCCGAAATCCTGGAAGCTTGCAAATGTGCAACCAGTGCCCAAAAAAGGCAACCGTGCAGACCCTGCCAATTACCGTCCGATCGCCATTACCTCTATTCTGTGCAAAGTTATGGAAAGGGTACTGAACAGAAAGTTGCTGACCTACCTTGAAGACAACAATCTCCTCAGTGACCGTCAATATGGCTTTCGCCGGGGACGGTCAACTGGCGATCTTCTTGTGTATGTCACGCACTGCTGGGGCGAAGCCATCGAGAGACACGGCGAAGCACTTGCTGTATCGCTTGATATCTCGAAGGCCTTCGACAGGGTCTGGCACGCGAGTCTGCTCAGTAAGCTTCCTGCTTATGGCATCCCCGCTGGTTTTTGTAGCTGGATATCAGACTTCCTTAGCGAACGGTCGATCCGAGTAGTCATTGACGGCTGCTCCTCAGACCTTATGGCTATTGATGCCGGGGTTCCTCAGGGGTCTGTTCTCTCTGCAACTCTTTTCCTGCTGCACATCAATGACCTACTTCAGCCTGGTATTGTTGGGTACGCAGATGACAGTACTGTTTCAGAGAGATACTTGTCCAGCGCAAAAACCAGCATGGATGAAGTTCGTTCCTTGAGGGAGGCTATGGTTGAGCGGACAGATTTGACCTTAAGCCTTGTCTCCCAGTGGGGTGATGACAATCTGGTCTCTTTTAACGCCACCAAAACACAGGCGTGTCTTTTTACCGCCAAAAGGAGTCTGTTCGATCAAACGCCTACTTTTCGGGGTGCGTCTGTTCCTGTGACTGATCGGCTCGAGCTCCTAGGCATGGAGTTGACATCCAGTCTCAACTTCGGCTCCTCCATTGAGAACAAAGCCCAAATCGCGGCCAAAAAACTGGGCATCCTAAATAAAGTGAAGCGATACTTTACGCCTGGACAGCTTTTAACCCTATACAAAGCACAAGTCCGATCCTGCATGGAGTATTGCAGCCACCTTTGGAATGGTTCAGCTAAGTATCAGCTTGCCGCGCTTGACTCAGTGGAACGCAGAGCCAAGAGGCTCATTGGCAACGTGGAACTGGTGGACGCCAAGCTTCATAGCTTGGCTCATCGCCGCAAAGTTGCCTGCTTGTCGGTCTTCTACAGACTGTACTTCGGTGAGTGTGCTCAGGAACTCCACGACCTCATCCCACCAGCCCCCTTCTACCATCGGACATCTAGACGCACTGCAAGTTATCATCCTTACCTTGTTGCCATTCCACCAATTCGAACCAAGCGCTTCCAAACATCCTTTATAATGCGCACAGCGAATGAGTGGAACTCACTGCCTGCGTCTGTGTTTCCGAACGCATTCAACCCGAATCTCTTCAAAGTTAGAGTGAACAGGCTACTTCTGGGTAAGCTCACTCCATCGTAGACTCTGTCTCTGTCACCTATGACCTAGACTAGAGTCAAGAGCAAACCCATTACAAATAAAAAAAAAAAAAAAAAAAAAAAAAAAAATATCTAGTAAATTGTACGCGTTTTTAAAAACATGTATATTTTAACAATAACTTTGTTAAGCTTTCAAAATAAAGGTTATTTCGTGACGAGGTTACGGCAGTATTAAGTTGTCTTTCACGGAAAACATCGCACCATGATGAATTCCGTTGATCTGACTGAGTATTGACATATCTTTCATCAGCGATAAAGATTGACTCAGTAAAGTCTGTATGAAGGTATATGGTAGTCTAAGGATGATGACATTTGCAGGAAAATCTAATAAAATTTATCTAACAAACAGAAAGATAAATTCCATTGTTCCAATTCTAGCAGCAAAACTGGGACAGGACAAATATTTTTAATCCTCACTGAACGGGAAAACAAATTCAGGTGGCTTAGTTTCAACAAATCCCATTCAAAGCTAGTCTTATAAACATAAAACTGTCAGACTCATTCTAGAAATAGAAAATACATAGCAAAATAAGCAATGTATGCAAAATGAATGCAAAAATAAAACGGTTAGCACTAAATCCCACAGCTTTGCTTTAAAACTAAGGATTGGAACTAATCATGCGTCCACCTATACGGGTCAGGGGTCGCTCATACTTAATCGAGGTAATCCATTTGGCAGACAAGTTTTATACAACGACCATTTTAACCAGACCCTCCTAACCTCGCTGTTATCAAGCACTCCGGCACCATGCGGGCAAAGCGATTTGTTGTGAGAGCTCCATATATCCTGGCCATGTTTTATCAGGCCGTAAATTTCTACGGGTATCTAGCTAGACGTCAACCTTCCGACGGCTTTTGCAAAATTTTAGTGGGAAAAACGATTTCTTGTTGTATTTTCGGCGACGAAAAAAATATTGGGCTTTATTTTTCTCGTAGGTTGGTAGTACCTTCGTATCAATGTGTAATGGGTTGTCTTGGAATATTCGGGTTTTGGGAAAGGATGATGTATTGACTTTGTGATAGATAACGTGGCATCCAAAGCTGCTTTTAGTGGCCATTTTAGTTCTAGGTGGGTAAAGGAAATAGTTTAGTTAAGATACGAAATAAGAACACGAGTCATAGGTTTCTCCTACTTCTTAGATAAAGCAGACTAGCCTCTTCTTTCATAAAATAAATGTTGAAAATTTTACTTCTTTGCCTTTTTATTGCTAAATTAAAAATTACGGACTGATGTCATAATAAAATAAAAAAAACCAGCCAAGTGAGAGTCAGACTCGCGCACGAAGGTTTCCGTACTTGGTAAATTGTAATAAAAAAACTACTTACTAGATCTCGTTCAAACCAATTTTCGGTGGAAGTTTACATGGTAATCATGTACATCATATATTTTTTTTAGTTTTATCATTCTCTTATTTTAGAAGTTACAAGGTCACACATTTTACCACTTTGGAAGTGTCACTCGCGCAAAAAAATCGGTTTAGAAAAAAATTATATTAGAAACCTAAATATCATTTTTGAAGACCTATCCATAGATACACCACACGTATGGGTTTGAGGGAAAAAAAATGAGTTTCAGTTCTAAGTATGGGGAACTCCCAACATTTATTGTTTATTTTTTCTATTTTTGTGTGAAAATCTTCATGCGGTTCACAAAATATATCTACTTACCAAGTTTCAGTAGCATAATTCTTATACTTTCGGAAAAAAGTGGCTGTGACATACGGACGGACGAGCAGACAGACAGACAGACATGACGAATCCATAAGGGTTTGTTTTTTTCCATTTGGCTACCCTAAAAATACATATATTTTGATTTAAGAATTCAAAAGTTCCTACTTTTGAATTGTCAAACAAAAAATGAATCTAGTTGCACATTCGCAAGCGTCAGTAGGTCTATATGGAGAAGAATGTGCAAGAAACTCCACGGACACTCTCTTACATGAGTTTTAATTGAATCATTCTTGATGAAAAAATACATATATGTGAGAATAATGTTCAAAGGCGTCCACACAAAAACAACAATTCAAAAATACATTACATACATACAATTGTGTACGCAATTAAAAGCAGGCCAGGTTTTATCTTTTCAGTCAATTCACTTTTATGCGATAGATTCCCTTCAGTATGCAATTTGTACAGAGTGAGGCACTATTATAACGCGCATCTTAGCGCGTTATAATATATTTTTATATAGCATTTTCTATGTTATACGCAGTCATATTTATTTTTCCTTTTTTATCTTTCTACGTAATCACGATAAGAAGTTAGTTTCCATGCACAAAAGGAACCCTTACACGTTGTTGATATAATCGCGATGCACCAATCACAGCTATCAAATCTGGTATCCATGTTAAAACACCAAAATCTATAAATCCCTTAAGAATAGATTTCATCACATAAATTTAACAGCGATTACTTTCCGAACTCCCCCTGCAATATATCAACATTGAGTTAGATTTATATTTGATTAAAGTCTTGCTTCTTGAGCCTACAGCATCTTAATTAGTTTTTAATCATTTGATAAGATTGGAACTTTGTACTCTTGCCTACTTAAAGTAATGGCATCACGAGAGGTTCTTCACATATAAATATCGCAATGATGTTAAGGATTTTTTTTTTTTTTTTTTTTTTTTTATATAAAACGTTGCCCCACACTAGGAATTTCTCCTGTATCGTGGGTGCGTTTACAAACATATAATTTCACATACACAAACACCCAGAGCCGGAACAACTACATATTTGTAGATCATACAAATATTTGTTCCGTGCGGGAATCGAACCCGCGACACGCAGCGCAGCAGTCAATCGCTCGACCACTGCGCCAACCGTGCGCCCTATTAGTGCGCATAGCGGATTAGTGGCATAGCATGTTTTAAGTCGGTTTCCTTTGTGCCCTTAAAATTGTGTTCAACGTAAAGTAAATAAAGTTTGATAGAAAATTACAACATATAATTAGAAATGACATAGTAAAAGTATTTCGTGTATTTTTAGTATGATTGATTTACAGTATTTTTTTATTATTTTATTGCTAGCATGCGCTGACTCTGACTACTGAGTAATGACTGTCTATCCTGCACTTCTTACATATTTCGTGAAACTCGACCGCTTTCCTGCCAGATATGACGAAATTCATCAAGTTCTTCCTGCTAACAATCTATGGAATATTATTTAATTTTAATATTCCATATCTACTCATTAGACTTAAATTGCATAGCTTAACGAATATCTCAAGTATATAGATATTAAATACATAAGTGGATGCTTTTCGGTAATTTTTGAGTAACTAATCCTCATACGCTACAATAACGCTTATGAAGTAGACAAATTACGTAATAGACTTTAATAATGATACATGAATCTAATAAAGCTAAGCCATGGTTCCCTAAAAGCTAACGCCAAATTTAAAGTTACACTGTATTTTATCTTGTAACATAATAACTTGTCCATTTGACATAATAAAATCTTCAACAATGTAACGTTGGAGAATTTATGTCCACCCCAGTGAACACAGACACTTCTTGGATAGTTTCGCCGAATATTATCACTTGGGTAAATCTTTATAAAAGCTATTGATGAAGGAATCCTTAAGTGAAAACTTTTGCATACTGTTCGAAGATTTTCTTGCTGATTTATTGGCTTTTGTTTAAATTGGTTTTTAACTGTACATTACCTGAATATTTTAACACTTTTACATGTTAAACAAAAATAAATATTATGTAATTGTTTTAAACTAGAGATGTAGTTTCTTCCTGCCCTACTTCTCTAAGAAGAAATAGAGAAAAAGATTAGCCGGCTATGCCGACTGTAAGAATTATCTGTATGTTGATTTTTAAGACATAAAATTCTCTTTTGTTTTAAATCTGCAGTACCAACCAAAAGTAGGTCAGGTTCGAATTCTCCTGCATTCGGCACTAACGTTAAATAAATGAAATTGTTCTACAGATATATGAGCCGTAGAAAATGTCTTTGAGCAATGGTCGTCGCATCGTTTTCACATTGTCAAAAAACCTGTGTAAAGGAGCCCTAAACTTGTATTCTTATTCTTTATTGTACACAAAACATACAAATACAATAGGACAGTTTATGTACAAAGGCTAGCTTAACCCATAGTTGGGTTCTCTTACAGCAAACCTCAGTTGCGTAGAAAATATGCATTGTATGTGTGTGTTCTATTCCCAATATTTCATAGTATGAGATTTGTCTAAATTATTTCATCACCACTGCTCTCAAAACGGTGAAGGAAAACATCGTCAGGAAACCGGCATTGTCTAGAACCAATAATTCGAAGACATGTGACATCCACCAACCCGCACTGGGCCCGCGTGGTGGATAACGGCCCATTCCCTCTCACAGAGAGGAGGCCTGTGTCAGATTTGTATGGATTTCGATAGTTTACTCAAATTATACCTTTACAAACCTACTTATCGATGTATCTAGTTCCAAAACATTTAATCGCACAAGAGGATTACAAATAACTCAAAATTCAACAGTCAAATTATCGGTATTGGAAGATATCGGGTATTCAATCAAGTGAGATACTGTTAAATTATGTACTACAAATTCAAGCTTCATAGAATTTCATGACAGAATTGTAGGCTATCTAGTAGTAAATTTAGTGTTATATCATGTTTCCAAAGCCATTAGTGAATTGGGTTTCAAAATCAGAGGTTTTCCTTTACAGCTTTAACTGTTGTATAACTTTGTGTACAACAAAGGTATTGCAATATTTATATTTTAGACCTTGAATACATTTTTTTCTTCTTTTTAGCGTGTTGATGGACAGCAATATCTGGGAGCACGGTAATGGCCCCGCCAAGATGAGTCAAGTGAAGCGCAAGGGCACTACCTACCTTTTCTCGAGGCCATTCTTCGTTTTTTTGATACCTCATTACTTGGCTTTGGATTATATCAGATAAACAAAATTCTCGGAATGTGATGTCAATAGTGAAATTATTAAACATATAAACTTTCAATTGCATAGCTTTTACACTTTAGATTTTAATGATATCTAAAATCCCGATTTCATCACTGACTGACTCACTCACTGATGCTCATAAAAATTCTTAGGGTACTTCTTGAAGTCCAAGAAAGCTGACATTTAGCATGTAAGCTAGTATTAGTACACAAACAACAAAAAAAAACAAATCTTGGAACTTTCACACCACAACCCCTTAAACTAGGTGATGGAAGTTTGTAAGACCTTCCGTAAATTTTGATACTAGAGAACTGAAAATTGATATTGGGACTCCTTGTTATAAATAATGAAATACATATTTCAGAATTTTTACTAAATCAAACCTCCCCCCCCCCGCCCTTTGTATCCCTTACTTCACAAACTCAACCTTAGTCAAAATATGTGGCTTGGCCGTTTCACTACCGTCACATGAAGTCGCCACTTATAGGTTTCACGTATTTCGTCTAAACTCCTTGTCGCCATGTTTCGTTACTACTAGATCAACAGAACCCAACAGAAAAGTAATGATCAGTGAATACATTTTTCACCTTACGTCCATGTGACGGAAGCGAAACGCCAAGTCACATATTTTGACTAAGGTTAAATTTGTGTAGTTCGGGCTTGTAGAGTTAGAAGCTTCGGTCTATATGAGATGTGGGGGGTGACCATAAGCTCTTAGAGCGGTATCAATTTGAGATCGAATAAGGGACAGATGTATCGGACGTGTATACATCTGTCACTGCGAGCCATAATGGTCTCGTCTTGGCAACATTTTACATGAAAATGTTTTTTTTTTTGTATTATTGATAGGCTCGCGCTTGACCTCAATCTCACGTGATGCTAAGAGATGATGTGGTTAACGATGTAGCACGCTTGCCTAGAAGAAACCTATTCACTCTTGACTTAAAGACTTCCAGGCTGTAGCTATCAGGAAATACAGACTCTGGCGGGGATTTCCACTCCTTAGCTGTACGCATAATGAAAGTACACCCAAAACGTTTGGTGCGTATGGGTGGGATGTCCACCATGTACCGATGACGCATCGCCGTACGTCTTGTAGTCCGTTGATGGAACGGGCTAGGAGGAATTAGTTCATGCAATTCCAACGCACACTCCCCGAAATGTAACCGATAAAAAGCCGACAGACTGGCAACGTTTTTGGTGGGTTGTGTTAGTCCAAAAATTATTTACGAGTTCGTCGCTATCAGTGGCGTCCATCAGGCTGTAGGCATCAGGGCAAGTGGGTTACGATTCATTCAGAGATTCAGATCAATTATATCATCCTTTATGGAACAGCACTACTTTTGCACTTTAAACTGCAGTCGTCTATAAATTTTCAATACTAGTGTACCCAAACCTTATTTTTTTTTGCAATTTTCCTTGACCTACATTTCAGCAGAAACCCAAAACACATAATAATAAACCATCTCCAATGGGTCACTCCCTAAAAATAATGTGACTCTAACATAGAAATTCCATTCCTACCCTCAAAATTCAACATAATCTCTTACTCGAAGCAAAAGTGTGCATCAAAAACCGCAAAAAGGGTCCTCGTAACGCATTTTATTCCTCGAAAGGGTGCGAAAATTAGTGTGTTTCACCGCACTAGACAAAGTCTAAAGTGGTGCTTATCTCTGAACATGCGCCAGATAAACATGGAGTTGTTAATTGTATAGGATAGTGTTGTGAACGTGACTGTTGCGGTATTAGGGCCTCGTTTTGAATTGGGTGTTAATTTTAGTAAGAGGTTTGGTTTAAGTGTTTTTGTGTTATTAATAATCTACAGGGTGAACTTGCGTGCTCATCGTTTAGCTGAAGGTAAAGAGTATACCTATGAGTCTAGTATCTGCGTGCAAAGATATCTAAAACTTGTGTGTAGGTAAATCTAAAATTTTTGGGCCTTTTTTCTGGAACGATATTCTGGACGCTTCAAAAGTTAAACGCACGGTGAGTGATGCGATTATCTATTAATAATTAATTCAACTAATTACATCTGTTGACACGTGCTGCACATTTTGACACAAGTTATTGCCATAACTATCATTTCTAAAACTGGCTCTCAGAATGTTTCAAAAATGAATATTTGCCTCAAGTCATTTGCTCACTTATGTACGACCTACCTTTAGCAATAAACCTTACATAATACAAATAACCAGCTTAAGAGCTCAGAAACTTTACTCACTACTAAATATCAGTGCTAACGAACGCACCTGCGAACCGCGGCCGCCATAAACGTGATACAGGACCGTATATTCACCGGTTTAAGTGTTAAACTTTGAATATACCAGCGTGTTGGGCCGTATTACAAGCCCCAAGAGTATGTGGCCTAGTTTTTCACCCCCACGGTAACAGGGCCAGTGTAGTTTTTAATTTTATTAAAGTTAGTAAGAACTAACATTCACACGTTGTTGAAATTTTTAGTGTTGAAACTTTTTGTAACAACACTTTAGTCGACGCGTGGTTGGAACTTTTTTTCTGTGTCAATAAGTGGTAGTTTTAGCTCAAATTTTCAGGCTTTGGGTGGGTACTAAATATTTGGGTAATTAGGTCAAAATTTGCACTGTAGGTTTGCAAAATATTTATAAATTTGGAATGTTTGAAAAATCGTTTTATTTTAAATTATGTAACTGTAATTTAATTTTGTTTTCTGTACACATTACTATTCAAACATGATCTGTGATTGAATTGCAGTCGGTATTATTTTTCTATGAACCTATGATTTTAATCGCGACTGTCAATAGTATTGAATTTTGCCCATAACATTGGCACGAATATGTATATAAATACTCCAAATGAAATGTTTTTTCCATGAAAAAAGTATTGATTAAAACAACCCTCTTCAATAAATAAAAGTAAATGTCGTACATGTATCGGAAAACCAAATTGATGTATGCTTTATACATAAATAGATTTTTGGGCTAAAAACGCAACGTGTTTCGATAAATTTTAATCATAAAATTCCATTTAAATTATTTTACGGAACAGCAATATTGGGATATCGGATGGCGGCCGTATTACGGAGTACAATAATGGAGTGGTACCTCGCATATTTCAGGGAATTTCAATCGTGGAGTTCAAATCCATACAAATTTGTTTCAATGCAATTAATTCCGTGAAAATTAAATATCAAAATTCAACATCCAATAATTTTATGAAAGCTCATGATTTCTGAGAAATAACCGTGTATTGATGGAAAATACCCTTTGATGAATTTTATTCGTTTAAAAAGGCTTTACAATGTTTCGTTTTTAAAAACGTATGACGCTTTCACAGTTGGTACCTAAATATATACACTAAATAAACAGTTTTTCAAAAAGTCAATGTCAAAGTCAAATATATTTATTTCAATTAGGCCAGTAAGCGGCACTTTTGAACGTCATACATATATGAATTAAAATTTACAAGTAATAAAAAATGATTCTACCGTGCATTCGGAAAAGTAGCTTGTTATAAAAGACAGGCTTAGTAGAAGTATTAATTCAGAATTGAACACTCCATATTTGTTACCTAGTCAATGGTACGTATATTGATGGAATGTACAAAATAACTGATGGGGTTGGTTCAGTTTTCGTTTAAAGTATTACGTGAACAAGTTTATATTGTATGGATTGATTGATCGCTGAAATGAAAAACAAAACTTTGGAGTGCTTTTTGATTTTGGTAAATTGATTGAGAGGTAAATACTATAATGATAGTGGTATATTGTACGATGAATCATTATTTACTTTTTATTATTCAATTATTTATGTGTCATCATCACATCACATCATCAGCCTATTAAAGTTTCCACTGCTGGGACACAGGCCTCCTGTCTGTGAGAGGGAATGGGCCGTAATCCACGACGCGGGCCCAGTGCGGATTGGATGTCAAATGCCTTCGAATTTTTGGTTCTTGGACATGCCGGTTTCCTCTCGATGTTTTCCTTCACCGTTTTGAGAGCATTGGTGATGAAATAATTTACACAAAGTAAAACGCCATTTATGTGTGTTGACTTTTAATTCATTGAAATTATTCAAAGGCTGAAATTACTCATGAAATCACAAAATGAATCGGCTGTTCCCTAAATTTTGTAATGCAACCATATTTTTTTCTGTTGTTGTTATTGCCCCCACCCCCCCTCCAGAATGGGGAGCATTTTATTTAGGGGAGTACCTCAAAAACATTGACAATGAATTTATAATCGGCTTGCATATAGTAAGCATTATAAAAAGATTCAATAGTCGTAGACTATTGAAAACTATAATGGAAAAAGAAAATGTGCTACGAGTTTGCTACGTCGTAGCGTGTAGGTGTCGTCTACGGTACGCTTGCTACGGCGTAGTAGCTTTCTCAACCGCAACGACTACGCGTTGAGTCATTTGTCCTGAACTTTGCTGTCGGTAAGCCGAGGTTTATCGGTCTTTGTTTTGTTTAAACGAAAATGATATGAGGAAATCGTATCCATGTACAAGCTAGAGCAATAGCGTAGTTGTGAATCACTATATAAAAAAAAAACTCTGCAACTTATTAAATTGGCTTCCTTTGATCGTTTAATAAAAAATACTTATTGCCCTTATTTTGATGGCAATAACCTAGCAAAAAGTGAGTTCATCGCTTAATAATGACTGGCAGTCAGTCTGGCAGACAAAGAATAATCCTTCAGCGAAGATATTTACGTGTGTTATTTTGTATATTAAGGGTACACTAGTCGACGGCACGAACTATTTTGTGCGCGGGGTTAAAATACATTTTATATCAACCGACAACACGTGCGGAAGAGATAGATGCTGTGATGAGCAGTAGGAAGCTAGTTCGCGTACGAATACACACTTTTGCAAATTTGTAGCGAAATGGATAATGATTTAGGACGAAACCGAGCGCGCGAAATTTTATAAACAGACCTTTGGCAGTCTAGATATCATGAAAAAACGACTAAATCTATCTGTTCAAAATAAAATTATATGCATTATTGAACTACTAATCTATCCCTGTATGGAGGCCGTTTTGCAATTTTCCGTCATCTTATGGTATTTATTTGCGCCCAAAAACGCGTTAAAATTACTGTCAAAATGTGTAACTTTTGACGCTCATAACTTTCAAATATATTCTTTTTTTAGTTTTTCGCTTCCATACAGGGCTAGATAATGATGAGAAAAATTGATATCTCTTTTTATTTTGAACGTACATCGTTAAACAGTGGAATAATCCCTAGAATACGTTGTATGGTAAAAATTTCGACTTGTGTAACCTTAAGTTATACTTATCACTATCACTACTTATGACTTAATCCAATTAACAAATGCCAACTTCTGAACCGGCACATAAGTATAAAATACATCGTAGGTATCTCTCAAAACACCCCAAAAAGTCTCAAATTAAACATTATTTCCACCCCTCCTGAAACAGATCCTTTTAAACTAAACTAAAACAACGAAATGATGCCATCAGTCTCCAAACTCTTTCCGTTTTTAGCCCCCGTTAGGGCACCATTAACTTCAGAGCTCTCAGCCCTTAAAGCGTTGGTCACACGAAGCTAATACTTGCGACAAAATAAGTCTTTTTTTATTTATTCCAGTTGGGTTTGCTCTTGACTCTAGTCTAGGTCAGAGGTGACAGAGACAAAGTCGACGATGGAGTGAGCTTACCCAGAAGAAGCCTGTTCACTCTAACTTTGAAGAGATTCGGGTTGTATGCGTTCGGAAACACAGACGCAGGCAGTGAGTTCCACTCTTTTGCTGTGCGCATTATGAAGGATGTTTGGTCGAGAAGTCGTCGAGAAAAAACAAATATGGCCGATGAAGCTGAATGAATTTGGAGTAGTGTCCTGCTACAAGTCGCAGCAGGAGTTGCGAGAATCGACTGGATGCAAGGATGATGCTTGGAGGAGGCCTTCTACCTTAAGGACATTGTCTTTCAATTGAACTATTTTGATGATGACTAAAACAGCTATAAATCGAAATGAGATGCGATCGTGCTGATCTCCTTCATTACTTTAGTCCGTCGAGACATAATAATGTCAACTTTATGAAATTGCTTACTAATATTTAAATTTATTACGTTTGTTATATTCTAATTTTATTTTATTCTATTTATAAGGAGCTCGTGGCTAAATAATAACAGCCGCACGGGTCGATCACCAACGTTAAGCAACGCTTGACGAGGTCGGTCCGTGGACCATTTCAACATACCGAGTTTCCTCCGTGCCTCGGAAAGCACTTTAAGCCGTTGGTCCCGGCTGTCATTTGAAGATCTTTGACAGTCGTCACGAGTAGTCAGAAGCTTGAGATTTGACACCAGTCTTGCTTGGTCAGATAGGCAGTCGCTCCATGTAAAACACTGGTATTTAGCTGAATCCGGTAAGACTGGAAGCCGACCCCAATACAGTTGGGAAAAGGCTAGGCAGATGATGATGATGATATTATAATTTTATTTAGTAAGACTATTATTTTTCCAGTGATTTTGACTTTTAAGAATATGACATTAGAAACTGATTAACTGACAATTTTTGATTACTGTAGATTTAGAATGCTTATGATTATTATGGTGCTTAATTGCATGCATGCCATACGGTAGAATGTACTAGATCCAATTGTTTTTTTCTTTTTTACACAATCAAAACTATGTTTTGTTATCTACATTATTTGCAAATAAATGATTTCTGATTTCTGAACGCATTGCCCAATAATTTCGTAACCACCTACCAAAAAATTTAATTCAATCCACTTGCTGCGAATAACCATTTTAGAAAGTCGAAATTTCTCTGCAAGTGGCACTGACCCAGCGGAAGACATCGCATAAACCAAGCGAATCTTCGACTGAGTTGAACTATTTACGGAACTGTCGCGAAACACTCAACGAATGTAATCAAGTGTGTGGCTGCGATTTCAACACACCTTAATCTATACACCCGATGGATTGATAAACGCGTGATCAGTTTCTCGAAGGACCAAAAAAAATGTATGACGAAGGGTTATACACTTTGTTCAAGTGCAATGGAAACCCGGGAATAATGAAATAAACCACCCGTGTTGAGTGTGGTAAAATCACTGATTTATTTTACTTAGCAGGTGAACTAAAATGATTGCGCGTACGCAAACGCTGATGTAGCTTAACCTACTTAACATTATGAGATGTGCGGGTTCACCGTACATACTGGCTTAATCTCCATCGTTCATTTGGTGCGTGTGACCACAGCCTTAGAGCGCCCTCCCTGGCTAATTAATAAAAGTGTCGCAGAAAGTTGTCACATAAATTGCGACACTGATGCCACTGTGACGTAACAAAACGTTTTTATAACCTTTTAAACGACACGTATAATTTTTTAAGCAAGACAGCTTCATTAAATGTTTTGGAAGGGTTCCGACGAATCTCGGGTAATGGTTGTTTGGACAAGTTTAGGAGTTTTGTGAGTAATGTTCATGTAAATAATGTTGTGTTTTAACATCCTTGATTAAAAAAGTTGTTTTGCATCGATTAAAACTTCCACTCTTTCCTTGAAGTATTGAGTTCAACTATCCCTTTGATTACTCAATTGAACTATAATAAACTAATTGCCACCCACGGCGCCACCGTACTACCATACTTCTATATCTTTATAAATTAAAGGAAATGTTTTAAAAAAACCGGTCAAGTGCGAGTCGGACTCGCGCACGAAGGGTTCCGTATCATTATCGCAAAAAATGGCAACAAAATCACGTTTTTTGTATGGGAGCCCCACTTTAATATTTATTCTGTTTTTAGTAATTGTTGTTATAGCATCAACAGAAATACATGATCTGTGAAAAGTTCAACTGCCTAGCTGTCACGGTTCATGAGATACAGCCTGGTGACGGACAGACGGATCGCGGGGTCTTAGTAATAGGGTCCCGTTTTTACACTTTGGGTACGGAACCCTAAAAATAGCGTGTCCTGTTTAGCGACTTCTAAATTCAAATTCTGCATAGACAATTTGAATTAATTATTTGCTAAGCATTTGCAATATTGCTCATATTATGTGTTATTCTAATTTATAAGCTATATTACTGTTCAGTTTATCAAAAGCCTGTTCGTGATTTTTGCGTAAAATAGTAACAAACATCCATCCATCCATCGAGAGTCAAACTTTCACGTTTTTAATAGTAATAGGATATAAGGATATACCTCAATGCCTCCAAAAATATGTTCCTTAATTACCTACTAGCTGGCCCCCGCGGCTTCGCTCCCGTCAACTGGCTACCTACCTACTTAACCTGCCTTCCCTGCCTACCCTGCCATACCTGCCTACCCTGCCTACCCTGCCTTCCCTGCCTACCCTGACTACACTACCTACCCTACCATACCTACCTTAGCCTATCCTACCGTACCTACCTACCTAATAATTTTTAGGTATCATCAATAGTTATCTCAGCGCACGCCAAAGAATGAATTTTGAAACATTTTGCTACCTTAGGTTACATTATTGCAATTTCCATAAGGATCTCTAAATTGTTTGAATAGTATATTATGCAACTAGTGAATAAAGGACGGTTTTAAAGCGAGGGCCATAGATGAACCACGAGTAAGTGAAGGATTCTAACAACTGAATCACGACCGTAGGGTGATGATCGATTCACGAGCATAGCGAGTGATTCAAGTGGTAGAATCCTGAGCGACGCGAGTGATTCATGGCCCTCGATATAAATCCGTTTTATTCAAGAGTTGCATACTATATTTTATACCATGACTACGAGAAAAAGAAAGATTTAAGCGAAAATCACAAGGAAAAATACTAAATAAAAGTTTTATTACCTTCAAAATTTTAGAAAATGTGAAAACTCAGGGTTTCACATTTTTTCTAAATTAAAGCAGAGCTAGGTAACAGCAACTGTGTTTCAGGGGCCAGTGACCACTTCCGTTACGTTACATAATTATAATTAATTAACACCAATGCAATTAATATTAGAATTACAATCCAAATAAGTATTCACTAAACATCCCAGACTAAAATCAAAATCATTATTAAAATCCTAAACATTAACAAACTGAAAATCAAATTCATAAAGGAGTTTGAAAGTCGAATATTCTTTGCACAAGGAGTTCGTATAGCATTGAGATGGACGTCGAATATATATTGGTGTGTTCTAAATTCAAACACCAAAACAGTGAGAAAAAGTGCTTTTTATTCACTGTTTTCAGTGAATAAAATAAGCTTTTTAGAGGGGGAATGGTATAATAGTTATTTATGCTACAAGTGCGGGAAGTAGGTGATTTCCGATGAGTGGCATTTTTATTCACGAGCGAGCGAAGTGAGTGAGTGGATAAATCGACACGAGTCGGAAATCATCTTACGCACGTGTATCATACAACATTTTACTATGCACTGTGCGAGAAAATAAAAAAATGTATCTGAACCAAGCAAGAAATTAATAAAATGGCGCATATTCAAGGGCGCTCAGCATATCCACAGATTAACTAATAGTTCATAGTTCTACTGCGTATGTGCAAATAGCTGTCACGTCGTAACGCAAAAAGGCACGAGCAAAATATTCATTCTGCCAAACATATTTAATGAATATTTAATATTAATTTATTGATCAAAATCTAAATCTAGCGCAATTAAAAACGCCCTAAATGACGTATTAGTTTCGTTTTACTTTTTAGATGAATGATAATCTGTACTTAACTAATTTTAAAACGTTTCTCAAATAATAAAAACTCTATGCGGCGGCGGGCTGACGTTAGAGTTAAAAATTAAAAAAGTACAGGAAAGTAAAAAGCACTAGTAAAAAAAAGTGACACTTTCCGCACAGTTTAGCTGCTTGGAAAACGCTCTTTTCGAGGACATGCATTGTAAAATATATTATAGCCTATGACACTCAGGAATAATGTAGCTATCTACTGGTGAATGATTTTTCAAAATTGGCTCAGGAGATCCAGAGATTACCCCCCTACAACGTCACAAACTCACAAACTTTACCTCTTTATAATATTAGTATAGATTAACGTCTTGGCAACCATAACTTCATGAGAGATTCTAATTATACTGTTCTTTTAGTATCCCATTAGCCATCTTCATAAAACCTTAAAACCAAAACAAACAAATTAGCCCAAGGCCATCCGAAGAAAAGCACAATAATTAATTATCTTTTCATGACTTCACTAACATTACCGCCTTCTGCCCGGTAGAAGGGCACTTTTGTAATACGTGCCCCAAAGGGTCCCTAAATTTATGTGCTACCTGTCTCTTGCAGCTGAGCACATACCCTAATTCAAATCCTTATGTGAACCCCGACCTTAACTGTTTAACACCTTTGTGTACTAGGGTTAATGTCAAACGCGAAAACTTTCTATAGAGTGGGTTTCGTTCAATTTCTTTTATGTACTCCCGGCTTTAAACCGTTCTCTATAAATGTTTTTCAAGCGGGGGTTTAGTACACATATTTATGTAGGATTAAGTCTGGATCCGAAGTCCAAAGCCCTTTTTTAAGTTCACTGAAAACAAGATTTTTTTTGACAGTAATCGTAAATAAATGTGGGTTAAGTGTATTTATTACTTTTGGGTGAAATAATTTGAGGCTTTTCATGAATAACATTTTATAATTGAGGAAAATGGATATTATATCGTAAAATCTGTGTATTCCATCTTGAGGAAATTTGGGGCTATTGATCTCTCCTCTTAATGGCTTTGACCTTTTTCTTACGATTGGATCTCTGTTTTTTTTTTTAATATAGAAGATAGGCTCGCGTTTGATTTGAAGTCTAATTAAAATACCGTACCATTGTTTGTTTGCTTTGAAATATCTGGAAGGTGGTACTAATTATTTCCTGACAGAAAGTACTAATTATTTAGTGAGAACAAGTTTACTAACAGTGAGTTAAGCTGTACAAGCTACATTTTATCCCAATAATTTATCGGGATAAATGTAGCTCTTACTGCTTGCTTTGTTAGTGCACGTTCCTATGTATAGTAGTAGCGCGAAAACTAGTGAAGCACAAAACCATTGTATATTTCGCGACAGGCAATTATAATGCCCATCTATTCCACAAAACCACATCATCACAATTTTCTAATTTGATTCACATGCATATCTCTCGACTATTCTCAAAATAAAATCCTCCTGACAGAATCATACAAATGAGTTAGTTGCGGACTATTGAGAAAAATGCGTTTTTGTACCCGACTTCCGAAGGAGGGTAATGTGTTTGTCAGTCTATGTATGTATGTATGTTGCTATGTGGCGTTTCAGAGACCAAACGCGTTGACCGATTTTGATGATTCGTACGTCAATTGATTCGTCTTAACCTTGCGAGTGTCACTGGCTTATGGCATTAAAATTGGCAAATGGAAAAATGGCGGACTTTGGGCGCCATATGGTGGGGCTCATTTTTTACGTCTATTTGTTCGCTTTTTAAGCTGTTGGGTTTTTTTATTTTTTGATATAACTAGTATTATTATATCAAAATCTGTCTTTTTTAGGGTTCCGTACCCAAAGGGTAAAAACGGGACCCTATTACTAAGACTTCACGATCCGTCTGTCTGTCTGTCTGTCTGTCCGTCTGTCACCAGGCTGTATCTCATGAACCGTGATAGCTAGACAGTTGAAATTTTCACAGATGATGTATTTCTATTGCCGCTATAACAACAAATAATATTTAAGGGGGGCTCCCATACAACAAACGTGATTTTTTTGCCGTTTTTTGCTCGATATTAATAACGGCAACAGAAAGACGCTTGAAATATTCACAGAATATTTAGTTGTATATTCACTTAAAATATATTAAAAAAATTAAAATAAAATAAATTAAGGGGGGCTCCCATACAACAAACGTGATTTTTTTGCCGTTTTTTGCGATAATGGTACGGAACCCTTCGTGCGCGAGTCCGACTCGCACTTGTTTTAATTGTATTATCTTGAGAGAAATTGGAGCTATTTAACCCTTTTTCTAAATATTTGACACTCTTTTGGTTCATGGTACATGTCTTATAAAGATTTGAATGTTCAATGCTCTCAAAAGTACTAACATTGTTTTAAATGACAATCTGTATGTTTGTTAATCAATCAGACGACGAAAACGAATTGACGTTTTATCCCAAGAGTACGTTCTCGTGGGATAATTTTCGCTATAAACGCGAGCGAAACCGTATAAAAAGCTATTAAGGTTCAAAATGTGTTTTACTCGAAAGCCAACCAGAATAATTCCATGTTCATTCACATGCATACTCCTCCAGTCTTTTCATTCTCAAAATAAAACACTTCTGACAGTATCATAATATATCGTATCAGCGCTAGTGACAAAAACAGGTTACATTACTTATCTGTCTTTTTTATAATCTCGAGGCAAATTAGACCTAAGTATTTTTTTTTAAATTTTTAGTCCATAGTAGACTTTAAAAAAAAATAAGTTCTATTTTATGAGAGTCTATTCGTTAATGTTCTTTCCCGGTAGTACATTATCTTCTTTCCCGCGGTCAAAATCGCGGGTAGAAGTCACGTATAAAATCATTATAAGTTACTCGAAACGCAACGCATACTAATAATTCCCATCTATTCAACAAAACAACTCATCACAATTTTCCATGTTCATTCACATGCATACCTCTCGACTACCAAGTCTTTGATCATTCTCAAAATAGAATCCTTCTGACAGAATCATACAACTGAGCTACTTTCAGACTATTGAGCTGAACAATGGTTCACGTTTGTGATTGAATTGTGGTGCTGTATCGACGGACGTCTAATTGGCAATGCTTGCTGTTATTCATTGTGTCGCAGACTCCATTTTGAATGAGTGGTTCAGCAAGCGAGATGAGTTTTGAAATGGTTGGTTATTGAAGATTTACCGTACTATACTAAGCTATACTTTGATCACTAGTTTGGCAAAGGTGTATATCTCAAACCACAAAGAATAATATAAATCCATTTTATTCTAAACTAGCTGTTGCCCGCGGCTTCGCTCCCGTGGACCACCCCACAGGACCCGTTTTCGGTATAAAAAATAGCCTATGTCACTCAGGAATAATGTAGCTGTCTAATGATGAAAGATTTTTTTAAATCGGTCTTCTATTTTCGGAGCCTATTCGGTACAAACAAACAATAAAATCTTTCCTCTTTATAATATTAGTATAGAAGTATAGATAAAAAAAAAAAAAGTATTTATTTGTGACCCGCGCAAATGACCCTGCCTTGTCAGTCAATATTCAATAAGTTCGACGAAATACTATTATAGATAATATTAACAGGTACTCTCTAAATAATCTATTTATATATATACAAAATAAAGTATGTATGTATGTTCCGTAGAGACTCCGAAACGGCTGGACCGATTTTAATGAAATTTTTGGACAATATTTTGATTTACCCAGCGGATAATCCTGTAAAGTTTGGTGGCGATCGGAGCATTTTATTTTAACTTTGTACCCGGGCGAAGCCGCGAGCGGAAGCTAGTAATTTATAAAATTCTTTTTGACAGGTGTCAAAAAATTTCCTTTATACTAAAAACCTAGGTATAGGAATAATTTATTATTTCATGCCTTTCCTATTTTTCATGGTAGGTACTTCATGAAAAATAGGAAAGGCAGGACGAATCTTATAAACCATTAGAAAGGAATTCTTGAGTTCTAAAAAAATACGGTTTTCTTTTATAAATGTCTTCATTCACTAGCCACAGCAGAAGCTTTATTTGACAGTTAACCAATATCGATTGTATTGATAAGGTGCTCTTAAGGACGGATTAAAGAAAATATGATGCAATGAAACAACGTAAATTGCTGACTAGAACTATGTGCTTAATTTTTTTCTGATATCCTGAATCTTTGGATAAGGATTGAATACAAAAAAGAAGAAACATTAATAAATGTTAAAAATAGTTTTCGGAACTATATGCCTACGCTATCATTAACATTAGAAGCGGGATATTTACTATGTTTACTGTTTGTTGCGAGATTCTGATATTTCGGTGCTGTTGCAAGCACCATGATCACGGATAAACTGAAGTTGGTGACCATGACAGTTACAACAATTTATTTAGCATTGCTGCTGAATTAAACACCATTGAAAGTCGAATTGCGCTTTTAACGTCTTGTTTTGACTTCTATTTATGTAGATAAATCTTTGTATGAAATAAATAAAGACTGGCTACTGTTCAAGCTCTACAAGCACGCATTTAGTACTTACCCTCAACATTTTTTAAAATCTAAGCCTAGGTATGTGTTATACTGATATCTAAGCTATATTACTACAAAGTTTCATCAAAATCTGTATATCGGTTTCTGCTCGAAAGAGTAACAAATATTCTTACAAACTTTCACATTTAATATAACTAGCTGCCTCCCGTGGCTCCACCCGCATGTTATTAGTTCTATTCCCTTTATAAATTAAAGTATATATGTTTTTCTGTTGTATATAAGCTATATTTCTGTAAAGTTTCATCAAAATCCGTTCTGTAGTTTTTGCGTGATAGAGTAACAAACATCCATACATCCATCGATCCTCACAAACTTTCTCGTTTATAATAGTAGTAGGGTACAAAACATACAAGTACATTAAAAGAAAAAAATTATGAAAGCGAGTTTCTTATTTACAGAAATATAATAATGTAATCAAATAACGTAAAATTAAATTAATATCACGTATGAACACAATTTGAAATTGTTAATTAGTCTTAGAATTAATGGCGGTATCGCAAGGGAATCGCGTTAATCACAGTTGCCCGGTAATTGTTCATCGATCCCCATCCCCCGTCTCATTGTAATTAGCCCCCAAAACCGTGCCCCAACGAATAACAGTCGTAATAATTTACACCTTATTCAACTTTAACCCTTTTTGATGTCCTTTTTTTGACAAAAAGGTTTGACATTATTTCGTAAAGTTGAGAACTAAATATCTTGTTTTATCTTGGTACAGGGTTAAATACGGTGGGTTGAAAACTTCATAGAATTGGTTTTTCTATTTTATTTTTTCGCTTTTGGGACCACGATTTATATTTCTCAATCGTGTACCGTCTTACTGACGTAGAGGGTGCCAATAAAGCAACAAAGATGTTAGTAAGTTGTTTTAGATAGGTTTAATTAAATCACATCAAAAGTTATCAATAAAATCTTGCAAGAACTAAGATCGTCATGTTTCTTGAATATTTCCCCATTAAAATACATAATTATATTCATTACTTAGTGTGAAGAACATTTACCGTGTTTACCCAGTTACTGGGTTGTGGAGGTCAGATAGGCAGTCGCTCCATGTAAAACACTGGTACTTAGCTGAATCCGGTAAGACTGGAAGCCGACCCCAATATAGTTGGGAAAAAGGCTAGGCAGATGATAATGAGTGTGAAGAATATTTTTTCGAAAGTCGCTCAGGCTCTGACCACCTTATATCTTTTCCTTCTACTCGAGACTTTCGGCTAACATCATTAACATTCCCTTACAATTAGTACTCCATCTCATATTCAAGACATGATCGGTTCGCCTATCATCATCATTAGAGACATCATTATGAAATAGCTCTCAAACTATATAAATATATGTATGACAGTATATTAGTCCCCTTTACTGCCTGTTTAACACTCCTGTCACGTCTTGCTTCACGTCGCGAAATAATGTAAGGTCACCAAATTGTTAGGGTTGTACCACACCAGTGGGTTAGTGGGTTGCAGCTGCGTTTTCTTTGATTTTATTCTGGGAATTCACTTTATTGTTATAGATTTGTCTTTGGCGAAAATGAACATCTGCTTCTTTGTCGAAGTAAGTGCTTTACTAATATAACAAAGGAAATTATAATTTGGTGTTTAGAGGCTATGTATTGTACCTCCCTTTCACAGACGCCTGTGCCCCAGAAGTGCGAATTTTAAAGACTGATTGTGATGTATCGTCTCATCTAAACATGAAATTGTGTAAGGAATTGTCATGGTCGCTTGTTAAAAGAGTAGAAACAACTTCCCAGTCTACGTATGGCTGCTTAACATCATAATTTACTCGCATACGGCCCCTCATAACCATAATAAGTGATGGCAAAACCTACTCTAACCACAATCCACAGTGACCCTTTTAAGCAAAAGTTTTTTATTTTAACCCACAAATTTCTTCATACCTACTCCGACAAACATTTCATCCTTCCCGAGAGGTCACACAATCAATATAAACTGTCGCTGCGACAGACCGTAATCGTCTGAAGCACCTTAAACGTCAATTCTGATAGTAATAGGTCAGCAGGTTTCAAGGAGTTGTAAAACGGTTTTATATATCATAAATACGGGTTTAGTTACTCGTAGTTTTAGTGTTCCCTAGGCTATAGGGGTAATCGAAAACCTTGTAGAACATCTAATGTGATGCTGAGAAGGCTTTGTGGTGCGTATTGTGGAAGTTCGGTTCCAAGTTTTAGTTGTAAAGTTCAAATGGGGCGTACTTAAAGTAATATTTACCCATGTAAAACAATACTATGCCATGTACACTTTCTATTACTTGTTTTTGTCAAATGGCCATTAAAATTTTAAAAGTGCCAACTGATTTTTTTTC
Organism: Orthosia incerta; assembly: GCA_948252205.1. Taxonomy (NCBI): domain Eukaryota; kingdom Metazoa; phylum Arthropoda; class Insecta; order Lepidoptera; family Noctuidae; genus Orthosia; species Orthosia incerta. The sequence continues at coordinate 6,694,003 of OX411757.1, read as the reverse complement.
AGCTTAAACGAATATTAATGAGTCCGAAGTGTATGTGTTCGAATTTTGCTATACCGAACCATATGTATTCTCCGACTGTATAGCATGATTTTCTTCTTGATAACATATTTTTAGTTCGCTTCGTAGGCAGTCGGGTTTTTGATTTTCAATTTTTTTTTTTATTTACATCTTTTTAGTTATAATTTCAATTTTCGAATTCGTTTCAAACATTTCACCCTTCATTTTGTTACCATACTCAGGGTTATAAAATTAACTCTAGGGTTTGGAAGAAGAAAACTGGGACCCCAACAATATGCGGCCCAAAATTCGCCATGTTTTTTTTATGTCACTTTCTTAAAACACTTGAGCGGTCAAGATCTATCTAACTATGTCTTAATTATTTAAGCGGTTTGTAAGATATGAGGTAATTATCGACGATGGTAACTAACCAACTTTAAATTGTTATATATAGGATATAACTGCTAATTTAAAACGAAAAATGATGAAGTGACCTCATTCATCATTAGCTTCATCATTAGTACGCCGATATTAATTTTCTTTGACCATATTTTTTTTTTTTTTTTTTGTTATGTCGGATCGATTGACGCAAGAATCATCAAAATCGGCCCACGCGTTTGGTCTCTAGAACGCCACATAGTGACAAACATACATACATAGACTGATAAACACAATACTCGGGTTCCTTAGGCAGTCGGGTAAATACAAGTGTCTCTTATAACTGAACTAGATCCCACTCAAACACTGTCCTACATATTTATTCAAGACTGAACTCTGACCCTTTTGTTGCAGATCTGCATAGCAGCGGGCAATATCCGGCGTGCAAGGAAATGCGCTGACTTGCAGCATGGCTGGTTATGTGGTGTGTACGCTGATCGCGCTGCAACTTGCAGTTGCCAGCGCTGGGAAATGCACCACGTAAGTTGTATTCTTTATTTAAACTTTGTTTTTTTTTTTGGTAGCACTCTGATGATATCTATATAGAGGTCAATGGACTTCCAAATTAAGGTTGTTACATTAAATTTATGTAGCTGTATCGTGCCCTTGGTTTACGTGTAAATAAAGATATTAATAAAGCTTTTATACTAAGGACAGGCAGGGATGCGATACATAGCTCATACTAAACCGAAGTAGACTCGCCACGCATTCGGCTATCTTCGGCAGCAGTAGTGTGCGTAAGACATTATGCCGTATTTCTTGTACGATTGTTAGCCTAAATAACATTAAGTTGATTTATTTTTCATGTTGGTAATTAATTGACAAGCCGTGACAGTTGTCAACTATAACAACTATCACTGTCATGATACTTTTTTAATTTTGACGGTTAACTTAATTGTCAATACTTGTATCTAGCGAGGGAATGGATAAAATCATTTTTAAATCCAAGTTGATAAGCAATCTGACTGTATTTCATTGAAGAAAACCTGCACTGATCCATTACGATGAACGGGTTTATGCAAACGTTTAGACGAACGGCTGTATCTTTACTATTTAGATCTATGGATAGTCCTTTGTGTAATGATTTTATGGCATCTGAGTTTAGCTAGAAGCCAGTGAGTGGAAAATAACGGGTCTTTTGTTAAATATGCTCAATTAGTTAAAATATTATATACATTCCCTGGACTTTTGGGGCAAAGACCAGGGAATGTGGGATTTTTACCTCACTAAAACCACCCCGGTGATCACGTAGAAGAGGCCCCGTGAGCTCTCAAAAGACCACCCCGGAGCCCTCTCTGTGTAACGCCTGTTAGGGCACGTCCCTGGGGAGACTGAAAAAGCGCCTCCCCTGAGCCTAATTGCTAGGCCTACCTAGCAATTTTTTAACTAAAAATAAATTGTCAAAATAAAATAAAAAAATGCTAGGCCTACATAGCAATTTTTTAATTTTAACTTTTTTTTTATTTTACTATTTTTTTTCTAATTCTTCTTTTTTGTTTTTTCTGGCCCAAGTGACACTTCCTAAAGTGTCACTTGGACCAGAAAAATATAACTAGTGTTGTTATAACGGACGATCAATGATGGCAATAGTTTGCGCATAGTTTCCTCATTGTAATAACTGAAAACGTATAATCTACGTAGTCCTTATACCAACTCATAGAATATAATAAAAAATAGAAAACATTTATTCGACACACAACAAAACAGCAACAAGCACAAAGTAACAAAGAAGAACAGTAAAAAAGAAGTATAAACAAGATTCAAGAAGACCTGCGCTGGTCATGCCCATACCGAAAGGGTCACCAACTCAGCATTTGCTGGGCGCCAGACACCCAACTGCTGATTTTCAGTTGTCACCCCGCAAGTGACTCACGGACGATGTCCTGAGCTAATGAATAGTTAAAATACTTAAAAAAGTTAATATAAAAAATTGAGAGTATATCATTTACAATAATAAAAGTATATAAAGTCAATCAAAACAAATATTTTTATTGACAAATAAATTGTTTACACCAAAATAATTGAAGCCCTGACTTCTGAGCTAGGCAAAAACCTGTGTTACAGAAGTCAGTCCCATTGTTGACGCTTGTTTACAATATTAGTCACAAAATAAATATATTGAAATCATGCTCAAACTAAGATAAAATTACAAAAAATATAATTAAATCTGAAAAAAGTGAATTCAGAGTAAATTCCAAATTGCAATAAAGTTAAATAAATCTAAAATTAATGTAAATTCAAAATTACAATAAAATTTAAAAAAATCACAGTAAAATAATGTCAATATATTTTATATTGAGATTTTTTTTTTATTATTATTTTCATTATTAAATAAAATTAAAATTAAATTAAATTTCAATAAAATTAAAATAAATTGCTACAATATGACAGTTATATTTTTCAAAATACCCTAATGCAATGATGTTATATATATATATATATATATATATCTATTGAGGTAGATACTTTTACCGACGTCTGCGCATCATTCATCATTCTGAAAAACTTTTACTATGGAACCTACCCAGCAGTTGCGGAAAACAACGCTATTCAAAGTATCTATTAAGAGTCCCTACAAGTTTCACGAGCCAAAAACAGAAAACAGCTACTTTTTCAGCGAAAATTTCTCAATAACTACAAGATATATGATAAATCTTTTAATGCAATTTTTTGGTTCACATAGTTATCTAGTAAATGTACAATAAATATATACAAATTAAATAAAAAAAACTAAATTCCTAACACACGTTTTTACATAATCGCGACACACCAGGTTTTCAATTGCTTTTTCAGCTTACTGGTTTTTTTTTTTTTGTTGTCTATAGGCTTGCGCTTGACCACTATCTCACCTGATGGTAAGCGATGATGTGGTCGACGATGGAGCACGCTTGTCTAGAAGAAACCCATTCACTCTTGACTTAAACACCCATAGATTGACGAATAATAATCTGAAAAAAATGGTATGGACTGGGCATATAGTAAGACTATTATAGTACTCTTAACAGCTAGGTATTAACTACTATTAAAAAGAGTGCATCGCGTACACTTTCAATTGCAAAAAAAAGTCATTAGAAAACCAAAACAAAAATAAAATCACGACAAAAAGTAAAATTTTCCGCGGTAACGGTTGTAAAGAAAATTACTCCATGTTTCTCGCTAAAGTAAACCGCACATTACAAGTTGGAACTTAAATAACAAGCTTTACAAATACATATTTGAAAAGTCGCGCTAAACTACTTCTCACTTTCATTACGACATTATAATTAAAAATATAAAAGAGTAACTTGACCTTATATGTGAAAGGAGTCCGTGTTTTTGAATGAAAAATTCCCGGTTAGTTGCGATTCGGATTCGTGTGGAAAGGGTTTTGTACCGCGAAAATTTTCTTTGTCTTCTGTATATTATTTATCTCAACATAGCATTCACTACCATCAGGCCAACTTTGGTGCTTATGAGCGTAACTATTTTAAAGATAGAAACCATTTATTCCATCTGGGTTTTCTCAGTCCAGTATTTTTATGTTAGAAGCAAAAACGAAGAAATGATATTTATGGATTGGATGTTTTATTTTGGGTCGGACTCTGGACAAGATGATATTCTATCGATTATAGTGATTGCCGAAATACTAAAACAAAAATAAATTTATTCATTCAATGGCAGTGCACAAAAAAAAAGCTAGTCCACCATCTTGGGCCGTCCGCCATATTGGATTTAGAATTACGTCACTTACCTTACCATACATTGTCATCGAAACTAAACGTGTATGAAAAATTTTATCTTAATCGGTGGCGGATAATTGATTTAAAATTCAGGTGCAAGATTTGACCCGAACACACTTACATACAAACATACATTGCAAGTTAAATAAAAGCTTGTAATAATAATCGATCACGTAACATTTCGAAGACGCATGTCAAACCAGGGATCTCATGATCGGGCAATCATGGGATTGCCAAGCGTAATGGAAATGTAACGTGATCAATCATCATCATCATCATTCCAGCCGAAAGACGTCCACTGCTGGACATAGGCCTATCCCAGGCGTCGCCACATTGACCGAAATGAATAATAATAACGTGATCAATAATCTAATATTTTAGCATTTTAACCATCGCCATCACTGACATCGAATTTCACTTGTTTAAAGACTGGGTTGCTTTTAGATACGGAAAATCAACATGCCTAGCCTTTCCGCAACTATATTGGGGTCGGCTTCCAGTCTTACCCGAGTCATGGAGCGACTGTCTATCTGACCTCCACAACCCAGTAACGGGTTAACACAATACCCCTTGGCAAGACTGGTGTCAGATCTCCAGCTTCTAACTACCGTAACGACTGTCAAAGATTTTCAAATGACAGTTGAGACCAACGGCTTAACGGGCTTGCCGAGGCACGGAGGAATCTCGGTTTGTTGAAATGGTCACTCATCCACGGACCGACCTCGCCAAGCGTTGCTTTCAACCTTGAAGACCGATCCGTGCGGCTGTTTCTATTTAGCCACTAGTGCCTCCTGCTTTTAGATCACATCACACATCATCAGCTTATTAATGTTCCCACAGCTGGGACACAGGCCTCCTCTCTGTGAGAGGGAATGAGCCGTAATCCACCACGCGGGCCCAGTGCGGCATGGTGGATGTCACATGTCTTCGATTTTTTTGGTTCTATGACATGCCGGTTTCCTCACGATGTTTTCCTTCACCTGCTTTTAGATACGGAACCCTAACTAAAATCCCAACCCGGCTTGTAAGTCGGGCACTAGGGAAGGGAGGAAGGGGAGAAAGTGAAAACGTGTCAAGCGGCACATGATTAATAAATACTGCACCTGTTAGCTCGAGTGTTTAGGTTGTGGGACACCGGCATAATGGGCACGGTTTTGTGGGTTTTTTAATGACTCTATCGTAGGGTAGTTGCAGATTTTTGTGTCATTAGTTTTGTACTGTTGTGTTTTATTTTCTTGTTCTTGTATTGAAAACAGGATAGATATACTAAACATTTTTTTTTTCTTTAACTCTTTTACAGTTATGAAATGAATTTAGGAATTTGATTGACTGCAGATTTTCAGTTGCGCTGTTTGAAATAGACATAAAAGGAGGAACCAGACTAAAATATAGCTGATCTGACGCGATTGTGGCAACGTCAGCTTATCAAAGCAAATAAATGATTCAATTCGCTTTGTTTTCATAATCACTTACTAAGTTATACCCATTATTTTTACTTATATTGTTCATATTTAACTAAATGAGTATTTTAAGTACTTTCTGGTTTAGTTTTCTTTAAATTACGTGTACTAAGTTTCGCACTGAAATAATAGATTTTAGACAACATTGATTAAACCCGAAAGTATTTAACGTCTAATGTCTTTTCATGTATAATGTCTTTCCAATACTACTTAACGACAAGAAACTTCTGAGATAACCATTTTTCAAAGGCCTCCAATGTATAACGACTTGCAACAAAAGCTATCTAGAGGGGCTAATTTTATTCTGTCAAGTCATCGAGTTAATGACTTTTTAACTTGGTCGGTTAGCGAGCAGGTACCTTTTAATGATCAGTGGAATTGCGCTGGCGACGTGAAGGGAACATTGTTGAAAGATACTGACTTGTCAAAGGATGTTTTGGGGCATGAATTATTATTACTTAAGTAGGTACTAAAAAGATTGCCTATTGAAGGCTACTTTGCAGATGGAAGACTGGGTGAAAAATAGTACTGGCTGAATTTGAAAGCTCATTCGAATTTAGAACAGCTATTTTAAGACAGACAGCCGTAGGCAAACAAACCAATTTTCGGTGAAAGTTTACATGGTAATGTACAACATATATTTTTTTTAGTTTTATCATTCTCTTATTTTAGAAGTTACAGGGTTACCGCGCACGAAGAGTTCCCTACTTGGTAAATTACTGTTTACGATTTATGACATATTAAAAAAAAAACTACTTACTAGATCTCGATCGAACCAATTTTCGGTGCAAGTTAACATGGTAATGTACATCATATATTTTTATAGTTTTATCATTCATTTTAGAAGTTACACACATTTTAGCACTTTGGAAGTGTCTCTCGCGCAAACTCTTCAGTTAAGAAAAAAAAAATATTAGAAACCTCTATATCATTTTTGAAGACCTATCCATAGATACGCCACACGTATGGGTTTGATAAAAAAAAATGAGTTTCAGTTCTAAGTATGGCGAACCCCCAAAATTTATTGTTTTTTTTTCTAATTTTGTGAGAAAATCTTAATGCGGTTCACATAATAAATCTACTTACCAAGTTTCAACAGCATAATTCTTATAGTTTCGGAAAAACGTGGCTGTGACATACGGACGGAAAGACAGACAGACAGACAAACTGACAGACAGACTTGACGAATCCATAAGGGTTCTGTTTTTTGCCATCTGGCTACGGAACCCTAAAAAGATAAAAACCATAAACATAAGTAGGTAACAAAAATGTTAGAGTTTACTAAGAGAAACACAAAATAAAACAAAATTGTTTTGAGATGTTTTTCAACAGAGCCCGAGGCGGCAATACCGTTATTAAAATGTAATGGTGTAAAACAATACTTATAATATTGTTTGAGTTTTTGCCAGTAAGTTAAAAATGGATATCTTTTGGTTTCTTTCTTTTTTAAGTTAAAAACGTTACTAATGTATAATAAACTGTAATTTCAAAGGCAGTTCGTGAAATTTTCTATAAAATGTTTTTTTTATTTCAATACTCTGACGTCTATAATTTAGGGGAAATTGCAATTTCAAAAGTGTGGTACTAAGTTTTGAAGTCAGCTCGTGGCTAAATAATAGCAGCCGCACGGGTCGATCATCCAGGTTAAGCAGCGCTTGACGAGGTCAGTCAGTGGATGGGTGACCATTTCAACATACCGAGATTCCTCCGTGCCTCGGAAAGCACGTTGGTCCCGGCTGTCATTTGAAGATCTTTGACAGTCGTTACTGAACTAGAAGCTTGAGATCGGACACCAGTCTTGCCAAGGGGTACCGTGTTACTGGGTTATGAAGGTCAGATAGGCAGTCGTTCTACGTAAAACACTGGTAATTCAGCTGAATCCGGTAAGACTGGAAGCCGACCCCAATATAGGTGGGAAAAGGCTAGGCAGTTCATGATGGTACTAAGTTTTGAAGGCCAGTGTATATTGTAAAAGTAACTCATTTTAGAAACATAATTCTAGCTCTTATTGTTTACAATGTTCGCTTCAAGAGAGGCACACGCCTTACAGTATCCATAAAATAATTCACTTGCTCCATTTTTACCTAGTTTCCTGTATAATTTTGTTTACATTATACAATACAATTTTGGAACTGGTCATTATTTATCCTATTATATTTAAACAATAACAATTTTAAAAGCTTTTATTTAACTCTTTATGTATGTATGTATGTAAGTGTGTTCGGGTCAAATCTTGTAACTGAATTTTAAAGCAGTTACCCTCCACCTATTAAGATGCAATTTTGCATATAAGTGACGTCATTTTAAATTCAATATGGTGGACGGCCCAAGATGGTGGACTAGTTATTTTTGTGCACTGCCATAATATGGGTACCAAATGAAAGTTCGGTTTGCTGAGAAGAATACGAAAAAAGATTATTTAAAAACAAATAAGTTTTTATTAATAATTTTATTTGTCAATTAACAGATTGAAATGGACAGAAAACCTGTAAGCTGGACTATTCAATTATTTGTCCATATTAAAATTTAACAAAAAATAAAATGATAAAACGACTCATTATCCTATCACATAGCAGCGTTTCCGGTTTTTGTGTAAATAGTGCAAACATTCGATCAGTGTTGTAATGGTTTTAATTAATTTAACCAGCGCGGGCGTTAACTTGTAACGGGTGTTTAATTAATCACGTGATATGGTTTAATGAGTCAGGGTTTACTGAATTTTCATGTAGGGTTTGGTTTGGGCGATTCAATTGGAACATATTTTGAACAAGGTTTTCAAAGATTTTGTCGAGATATCGAGTATGTAACTAATATTATAAATGCGAAAGTTTAGATGGGTGTATGTTTGTTACTCAATCACGCCAGAACGGCTGATCGGATCTAGATAAAATTTGGTGCAGAGATAGATTATAGTCTGGATAAGCACATATACTACTTTTTATCTCAGTATAATGTTCCCTTGGGATGATAAAACACTTTTCAGTCTGGCGAAGCCGCTTACACAAGGCTAGTTAAAATATATTTCTGTAACTACGTATTATGATTGTACCTAAACTTCAAAGTTAGAGTGAACAGGCTTCTTCTGGGTAAGCTCACTCCATCGTCGACTCTGTCTCTGTCACCTCTGACCTAGACTAGAGTCAAGAGCAAACCCATATAGAATAAAAAAAAATATGATATCTAAAATGAAAAAAAGTTAATCAAAAAAGTCAAAAAACCCGACTGCTTAAGAAGCGAACTAAAAAGACTTTAACGAGAAGAAAATCATGCTGTGCAGTCGGAGCATACATATTTGCAAGCTGGCTGATCAAAGCCAGATGTGTCCTCCGACTGCATAGCATGATTTTCTTCTTGTTTACGCCTTTTCAGTTCGCTTATTAAGCAGCCGGGTTTTTGATTTTTGAATTAACTTTTTTTATTTATAACTTTTTAGTTGAATTTTTTTTCGAATTAGGTACATTTAAACATATAAGTGTTATGTATTTTTGAGATCACGCCTTAAAATCCTTTATTTAAATACCTTACACGATGAGTTTGGAAGAAAAAAATTGGCACCACAATATGGCGCCCTAAAACCGCGAGTATTCTTTTTTCAATTTTAATGTAGCCAGTGACACTCGCAAGGTTAAGATGAATCGATTGAAGTAAGAATCATCAAAATCGGCCAACGCGTTTGGTCTCTAGATCGCCACATAGGAAGAAAAATACATACATACATCGATTGATAAACACATTACCCTCCTTCGGCAGTCAGATAAACAAGCTGCAGCCACGCAGTATTCATAACCGGTGTGCGTGTATGACTAGATGTATGAACGTAAATGAAGCAGAAAGATTATTTACAGATCTTAGCTGGTGGCGTTCTAAAGTTTCTACCTATTCCCATGGAAAAAAGACGTGAGTTTATATGTGTAAATTGCATAAATTGTAAAAGCTATATTTTTATAAAGTTGCACGATGAGTATAGTCTTATCAGAAAACCTTTAGATGAGCAAAATTTGCTTCACACAGAATAATGGGCAGTTAGTGGTCGTTGACAAACTAGTAGCTAACTATCAAGTATTCTATTCCCAACTATTTTGGGGTTGGTCTCCGGTGTAATCAGATATAGCTGGAACCAGTATTATACTTGGATCCACTGCAAATCTAACCTCCATAATTTAGTTACTAGGGAACACGATATCCCTTGCTCGGTTGGTCCAGGTTTTAAGGCTTATGACCAGTTAATATTAAGGGACTTCTGTAGTGATTAAGGGCTTGGACATCACCGCGTCACGACGTCGTCATTGCGGAACGATGTGATGTCGCGGCGTGGTGCTGAGACGTGACATGCTAACAGTACAGCAACTTCGCCGCGGAGCGACGCGTCGGACGTCGTCGGCAGCGGTACGTGGCGATGCGCCCGCTCATTTGATGTTTATTTGTCTTAGCGATTAGTTGAGCAAAAAAGATGTCAGAAATGTAGTAACTGTCAGAAACTACGAGAAACGAAACTAAACGTTGTTTCGTTCTGTCAGAAATGCTGTAAAATGTACCGGAATTTTAAAAGACACGACTACGTGTAACGTTACGCCATCGTGACGTGCATTATCACTACAAAATTAAGTAATTTAGCACGTCATGACAATGTACCGGTCCGCAACACCGCACCGTTCAACGTTAATGACGTCGTGACGTGGTGATGTGGACAAGCCCTAAGAATTAATGAAATTCATGACACTTGTGATTTGGTTTTCTCCCCTAGATCTTAGGATTGGCTTAGGGGAGTGGATTACTGTGTAAGTGTCAATGGCTTTTAATCCATTTTTGGAACTGTAAACTGTCGTTGCATGGTTAGGTAATCTATGCTTACAAGATCTGGTAAGCACAGTTATGGATACAAAAAAAAAGCTGAAGGTAAAATTGCTACCAGCAAATAGATCGTTCGACTGTTCGACCCGAAACTTTAAAGTTTCGGGTCGAACAGTCGAACGATCTATTTTTTATTTTTCTATACTGAAAAAGAAAAAATGGATCGTTCGTCTGAAGATGTTTAATATTATGTGCTAATGCTAATCTTAACTAATATTGTTAAATGTGCGGAGGTAAATTAGTCCACGAGAATAAATGTCGTTAGAGATCAATCTGCTAAAAACATCCTAGTTAAGTATTTTCACCCGAATTATGTTTATAGTAGTAGTAATGTTGCCTGAAATATCCATAAAAATCAAACCACAGCAAAAAAATGGGCTGCCAATTGCCAAAAAATCAGTATTCTGCTTAATTATCATATAGTTTAGATTTTACTGCAATTTGTGCTCAGAGCAGTTTATTCCTTGTTCAATTGTGCACACAAGTCCTGGAACAGGTCCACTAATGCTCATTAGTTTTCTAGATATGAACCAAAATACTGTGTTTTTCTGGGTTTCTTTTTTGCACTAAATCTTTGCTTATGGTAATTTAGGCTAGTCAAATCATGTGTATATGCTCAAGACAGCCTATTAACATTCAAATTGAAATTTTCTGATATGTTTGAAAGAAATTTTATCAATTTTGGGTACTTATAATATGTAAAAACAAAAGTTAACGGTAACATATCAGTGTTTGGTAGGCACCAAAACAAAAAAAGAAAAATAAATAACGATTGTCAAAAAATATAAACAGACTTCAAAAAAAAACACTACAAAGCGAAAAATAACTCTCTTTTTTGTTAAAAAGTTTTTTAGATATTTTGTTTTTTAATCTTATCATGTCAACGGTACAACACTGCCATTCTTCTTCCCTTCTATTTATATTTTTTTTTCTCTTATACTTCACAGTCAGCATTATTTTTGATTGATGGACATTTTGCTAATGATTTCACAAAGAATAATTTGAGGGTGCTGTCTCTTTGCTGTCTGCTCATTATGAACTGAAACATCTGACAGTTATCTGGGATATAAGAATGAGCAGATTGGGGATTGGCATTTTGCAAATTGTCCTCTGATATGCACTGTAATTAGTTGGATTGGTAATAATAATATGTTTGGTAATTTTATAAGAGGAATAACAGAACATAACATTACGCCTGTGTTCTCCAGAGTAGTAATCAGAGGTGTTCCTACACCCTCCTACTTACACTCACTCAACTACATTCTAAACAAAAGGAGGTCACCACTGTACCTACTTCTGTTCTTTAGTTTATTTTATTTTATCTGCTCCTAGTTTATGTATAAATTAATGCTGTATTCCCGTTGTCCCCGTTGGCCATGTCCCCGTTAAAGGGGACAACGGGAATTTTATACCGTTGTCCCCGTTGGCCATGTCCCCGTTAAAGGGGACAACGGGAATTTTATAAAATATTGAAAATTACTTCCCGTTGTCCCCGTACGCTGTCCCCGTTAATTTATTGTAATATATACTTTTAAAAGTATGCCCGTTGTCCCCGTTGCGTTAAAATTATATAAGTGAGAGTGCCATAATAAAGAGAATATTTTGCCTTTACAAATGTTACGTCGTACAGTTGCAGTGAGTACAGTGCTTCTATTATTGCCAGAGAACCTCATAATGGAAGGATGGTTTTATATTGCTGATCAAAGCCTTGATAACAGACAAAGCACAAAATTTCAAAAATACAAGGTGGTGCAATGGCTTTGCCCGGAATTTTTTAAAGTATGGTGCAGTTTTGGCAAACGGCACCGCACACACAACTTTGCAGAAGGGTGGCACTGTGAATTAAATAACGCAGTTGGAAAAAAGACCCACCTTATTAAAACTTCTTACGGTTTTAAATGAAAATGCCAATTTATTCAGCGTTAAAACATGCAACTTGTTAACTCGTAAATAACTATAGGGCATTTTCTTCAAAACATCCGCTAGTATTTTTCATTGATTTATATTTACATAATATATAAATGATGATTGTTGCCAATTTTGTAATCTGTATAGATAATTCAAAGGGCAATGGAGAGGGCTATGCTCGGCGTTTCCTTGCGCGATCGAATCAGAAATGTAGAGATCCGTAAGAAAACCAGGGTTACCGACATAGCCCGAAGAATTGCCAAACTTAAGTGGCAGTGGTCAGGGCACATTGCTCGCAGAACGGATGGCCGATGGGGCAGAAAGGTTCTGGAGTGGCGACCGCGAACCGGATGACATTGCGTTGGAAGGCCTCCCACCAGGTGGACCGATGACCTGGTGAAGGTTGCGGGGATCCACTGGTTGCGAGACGCACGGGACTTTAGGCTTGCCTCGCTAAATTACCCACGTTTAAAAAAGAAAAACAATAAAGGGGACAACGGAACGTCATAAAATTTCCTTCCCGTTGTCCCCGTTATGTATGTGAATAACGGGGACAACGGGAAGGAAATTTTATGACGTTCCGTTGTCCCCGTTACGGGGACAAGATTACGGGGACAACGGGAATACACCAAATTAATATGCTTTTAAATGTATATTTATTTAAGGCAGAGCACGTCTGAGATACAGATATTAAGTTATATAGTTCAGACTCAGACTAAGACTCTTGTGCAATTTTTGTTATCCTGTGCTCATAAAAAATAATAAAATAAAATAGTTTATTTGCACCTTAAGTAAAAATAAATTCATAATTTCACATTGTATGTGACGAATTCTTATTTGAATTAAATACATTATATTACTATATCTTAATTTTGACATCCACCAACCCGCACTGGGCCCGCGTGGTGGATTACGGCCCATTCCCTCTCACAGAGAGGAGGCCTGTGTCCCAGCAGTGGGAACATTAATAGGCTGGTGATGTGATGATGTGATGTGATCTTAATTTTGCAGTCTTATTTGGAATCGCAAATGTGCGAAGTCCAACACGCACTTGGCCGGTTTTTTAATAATCTATTTATAAGCTCACGCGATGATGCGGTCGATAATAGAGTACGCTTGCCAAGAAGTACCTTAAACCTTTTCATTCTTGAGTGAAAAAGAAAGAACTTCATGCTGCTATGGTACTGCATATTCTAAATGGTAAACCCAATGATAACAGTTTGCCAGAGTCGAGTATCGAAGCCTCATGCTTAGCAGTGGGGCAGGGACCAACGAAGCAAGAGGAATCAGATTCTAATAACGTCTATTTCTAAATAAAATGATTCAAAAGAGCCCTTAATGGTCATTAGTGGACAAAATAAAGTCGTTATGCGTAATCTGGCGCAATATAATATTGATTATGCAAAGTGTTATACCGGCGCAGTTAATTGGAATCTTCTCATTTAGAATGTCTCAATATCCTTCGTTTACCTTAGTATACAGGTTGATCAAAATTGAAAGTTAGCTAGATCTTACATTAAAATATACGATAACTAGTCGTTAGTTATCTGTACTGAATTATTACAAAAAGGATAGATTTGTATTTTTGTATGTAACGAATAAACTTAAAAACTACTGGACCGATTTCAAAAACTCTTTCATAGTTGGAAAGCTACACTATCTCCGGTTGACATAGGCTACTTTTTATCCCTGTATTCACACGGGAACGGGAACAACGCGGGTGAAACCGCGAGGCGTCTGCTAGTTCTTAATATTTTACTTCGTAGCTAGAAATCAAAAAAACAAAAATAATTTTGGTATCTAAAATATGTATTATTCTTAGTTGAATGTTTATCTTTTGTAGTGTGTTCATGAAATGTTAAACTTTCAAAGTAACTAATAGTTTTCCTGTTGCTTGTAGTTTTATTTAAGTTATTATTGATAGCTAGCTTCTTTCCTCGCTATATTACGTCGGAGTTTTAGTAAAATATTTCAATTACTTACATACGTGAGCATCAAACGAACAATGTTTTTCAGGAAATTTTCCAGACAAAAACGAATTAAAAAAAAATTGCGGAACACAGACGAAGTCACGTCATTCTTTTTTACCATTTCGGCCAAGAACTCTATTCTTGGCAACCATTGTCTCAACTGTCAAAAAAGTAGACGTCCTTTATACCAACATAGAGAGAATAAATAAAAAGCCACTATAACAAACACTAACTACATCACTTTGGCATCACCCTGTATAAATTCTGTTTGTCACCCGTGACACGGTGTTCCTCGACACAGAAAATCAATTAATCATTTTCTCCCGCGCTAATAAAATTTACTACTTGACGTCACTCCGGGTAAGGGCTTAGAAAACTCGATTTATTTTAGAAAGTCATCTATTTAATTGAGGCAACTTCGCAACTTTGTGAAAAGGGGACGGAATTTCGTAAAGTTATCCCTTAGGGTGCTTTTTCACCGAAGATGTGCGAGGCGAACATATTTTCATCATCATATCAGCCGAAAGACGTCCAATGCTGGACATAGGCCTCCCCCAAGCGTCGCCACATTTACCGGTCCCGTGCGTCTCGTAACCAGTGGATCCCCGCAACCTTCACCAGGTCATCGGTCCAGCTGGTGGGAGGCCTTCCAACGCAACGTCTTCCGGTTCGCGGTATTTATAATACCATAATTACCATAGACTAATTGTAAGTGTAATATTATAATTTTGTTTACACTTTATATAATTCTTGTTTTTATTTAATTTTTTAATTTAATTTTTTTATAACATTTCACGATTACTGAGTTTACATTTGACAATTTTTATACTTTTCAGACATTTTTTTTGTAATTAAGTGACAATTTTAATTATTATTTTTAATGAATTGTTGACTATTTAAATTTAATCAATTATCAATTTTAGTTTGGGTATTTATCACTACATTATTTCATTTTCTTAGCCAGGCTTTGTGCAGCTCTGGTGGAAAAGGATTAGCCGAGCTAGTCTATTTAAACATACAATAAAATTATTCATTAAAAAACCTTTTTTTCAAACAAGCTTTTTAGGGTGCGGTAACCAAAGGGTAAAACCGGGACCCTATTACTGAGACTCCGCGATCCGTCTGTCTGTCCGTCTGTCACCAGGCTGTATCTCATGAACCGTGATAGCTAGACAGCTGAAATTTTCACAGATGATGTATTTCTATTGCCGCTATAACAACAAATACTAAAAACAGAATAAAATAAATATTTAACACGTTTGTTGTATGGGGACCCCCCCCCATACAACAAACGTATTTTTTTGCGATAATGGCACGAAACCCTTCGTGCGCGAGTCCGACTCGCACTTGGCCGGTTTTTTTTGTATTCTTCTCAGCAGACCCTTTCATTTGATACCTATGGGTGCACAAAAAATAACTAGTCCACCATCTTGGGTTGTCCTCCATATTGGATTTAGAATGACGTCACATTAGCTAACCATGCATTATCATCCAAAGTAAACGTGGATGCAAAATTTCATCTTAGTCGGTGGAGGATAACTGCTTTAAAATTTAGTTGCAAGATTTGACCCGAACACACTTAAATAAATACATATATTGCAAGTTAAATAAAAGCTATTAAAAAAGCAAAGAAATGTGTGCGAGGGATACAGTCGAGGAATAAGTGTGAGGGATGCGAGCGTGGAATTTGTGCGAGAGTCGTGAGTGAGGATGTGTTCGAGGAATGTGGTCTAGGAAGCGAGCGAGGAAAGTCACACACTTTCCTCGCTCGCCGCACATATCTGAACAAATTCCGCTACGCATCTTCCCACCACTCAGATACACAACGTTTCACAGCGTATTTGTGATTCTTCACACCGTGCAATCTCTACACACAGCGTATGTTATAACAGGCCACACATTTTCGAACCTAGTTACCTCGTACCGCTTAGCTTCATCGCACATCTTTGGTGGAAAAGCCCCCTTACCCCGTAAAGTTACCCTCTAAGTTTTTTATTGTTAACGGCAATCCTTCCGGAAGTTTTTCGCAACGGTTATGTGGCTTCAGCTTTGATGTTGGGGACACACGGTTAAGCGATGCCATTTTAGGGGATGTGTGCTCATTGTTAAAGTTTTTCGGGGATCGAGTTTTTTTTGGGGGTTCCAACGTTTCTTTTAAGCGATAATGCATCCGAAAACTATAACGATTTATTTATTAAGGGTCTACATCCGCTTTAGTGCCGTAAAACGGTAACTTTCTAAAGCATACTCCTTAGTAACGGCTAGGTTTGAAAAAAATATAAATTTATTATTGTTTCATGTATATTATTTTTAACATATGATTTTTTCGTATAACAAATAGTTTAGCTTTAAAAAAAAATATTAACAAAACGCTTTTTTTAACAATGTTTTCGCTACTTTTGGATACTCCTCCAAAACGACTTGGATGTTTAAAAATAGTTTTACACAGAAAATTTGATGGCTGGCATTTCTTCATAACTAACATAGCATTTGTAATGCAAATAATATTTTGCAAACAAAACTGTTTAAAAGGAGGTTCAATATTGATATGCTGGCATCGAGCGGTCGCACGGCCAGTACTGCGTTAACATTGGGGCCTTGAGCTCTCGCAGTCGCAATGTGTTTTTACTAAATTCTGAATGTTATAGTTTCATTCAAAACTATTTTACTGTTACTCATAATCAGCGACAGCTATCTAACTATCGGTTAATAAGCTCTGAGAATTAATTTTAAGCGTATTTTTCTAAAGGCCCTAATTAAAGATGCTCGTATCTAGTGACTTTTGTTTATTTTGCTTATTACAACAAACAGTGACCTAATAAATGCCTAGCAAGAAGAGGAGACCTAATACCTCACAGCAGCTAATTCCAGACTTCCAGACTTATGATGAAAGACTCAGTAGTTATCTATTTGATAATTTCACTATCAACACTGAAGAATACCTTAAACATCATCAACATACATCAGCAGCGAGTTCCACTCAATCAAGTCACTGGTTGGATCCTTTAGAAAACCTAAAGCAAATGAAATCGATCGTAAGAACAAATACAACGGGAATGAAAAACAGAACAATTGTCGAACAATCACACCGTTATCCCGGCAATTTCTCTTTTATAATGAACGTTCGTCTTCAGAAATAATCATCTTCACGGTTCCTCGAATGTCAATTTATTCGTATGAACACAATACGGGGGAGAATGGAACTTATGTCTGAATAAGTTTTGGAGTTCTCCACAGATAATGGAATCGACAAACTAACTGTTTTAACACAAAACGTTTTAGGAATACTGTCAATGTGTGTACGGCTAAAGAGTGAAATTTCTTGCCGGAGTCTATTTTTCGTGATAGCTATCAAACTCTTGACTTAATGACTCCCAGGTTATTCTGGGAGTCTTTAAGTCTTGCCTTATCTAGAATAGGCAAACGTCCTCCATCGTAAACTACATCATCGCTTACATCAGGTTGAAGTGGTAAAAGAATGACATTTTTTTTAAGTCTCTTCGCCATTTGACATTAGAGACTAGAGGCGCCATAATAATTCATAGTTGTGCTCGTTCGATGTACATTGTTACGTAAAAACAAGGTATGGCTGTTAGAATGTTTACAGGCCGTATTTTCCTATGAGTAAACAGGAGGCACTCACTGTCAAGCTTGATATGCATAGAAAGTTTTGACAATGCCCGCCGAGACGTCACCGTGCTCTATGGGAGTCCCCCAAAATTCTGGCTTTACACGTGTTTCTGTTAGATACACAGTCTCATGTATGAATGGTAATACGTATTGTACAGAACTAATATTTCATTTAGGTACATATTAGATAAGCCGGCTTAGTTTATATTAACAGTTATTGTTTGCCTAACTAGTAAAGTTAATTGCTTATTAAGTTAGTTATTTAATTGAATAGGTTAGTTGATTAGCATCTGATTGAAAATAGTTATGATGACCTTTTACATTTAATAAAATTCAAAAACTTAAATTTTATGTCTCGGGTTCATCTACATCCTCGGGGTGTTTAAGTCAAGAGACGTACCGCCTACAAGTAACCAAGATAAGGAGGAAGATTCTTGGTTACTTGTAGGCAAGCGTGTTTCATCGTCGACCACATCATCGCTTACGGTCACCATGTGAGATATTGGTCAAGTGCGAGCCTACATATAATTAAAAATAATAGCTTTATTAGTTTCATTCTTTCATTTTTATTTCTTATTTAGTAATTATGTAGCATTATTTATAAGAGTGAAAGAATTTTTGTAATCTGATAACCATCTCCTAAAAAAAAACAAAATTAATTGGACCTTTATAAAATATACGGTTTAAATTTCTTTGAAGACGATAACATTCTATGCTCTTGGCTTCAAATATAAATGGTTGAGTATGCTATAGAATATATACAGAATATTTATAGGTCGTTTTGTGGCAAATAAATACATTATCTATCATTCGTCTTCAATCTTTATTTTGGGTGTAATCTTAGACCTAATTCGTAGAATGAGAGTAGAAATAATCTGACATGACATATTTAGTTTCCTTTTATTATTCCGAAAACTGTATGTATATGTACTATACGTCCTTAGATGTGCTTTTGTATCCGTATAAATAACACCTCGGATAGAATGATAAAATACGAGCTTAACAAAGAATCACGTCTGCAAACAATTTTATTTTGTCAGTAGCTCTATTCGGCCATGTCTGTTGCCATAGAGACTAGCTTAATGCCGTGAATGGCGTACAAGGGACAAACAATGTTCACACAGACAGAATGGTGCTCCTTCCTGGTATTGACGGAACATCAAAACATTGAGTTATTGTTTCTGGAAATAACAAGCGAAGTTTGTTTACTACTGCGTAGAAAACATTGTTAACGATATGAGATAGACATGATTAGTTACTAAGTATTGTTTAAACTTTTGTCTCACCATAAATGTGGAGTACAGTGACAAACAGTATAAGCGTCAGGTTCATAAATACAATCATTTTTCGACATTTAAGTTTAGTGTAATTTTTACTACGCATAAATTTTTCATCAATTATTTACGAAACCTGAAGTTGACTCAAACTAAGGGAAAATTTATTTTGGAATGCAGAAGCAGAAAGTAAGAGAGTTTCATTTTTACTTCTGCAACTTACTTCCAAAAAACTTACAATTGTTGCCACAGTACTGCACAACCCAAGTTAATAGCAGAATACCAGCGAAACCGGCAATAATCCCACTAAAGATATATCACTCACCATTTAGTACCACGATCTCACAATACCCCTAATCAATCCAGACAGTGATCCCTTGGAACAAGAAATTCTAACTAGTTACCTCTAGAACAAGATGACGTCATTAAGTATCATTGTCTTGTTTCAAACAGTAGCCAATCGAGACACCTCGAGGGGCAACTGGATGCAAATCGTATGGTAATGTAGAGATTGACCAATGTTGATACTAGGTTTGCACCTAAATTGGTTAGCTATCTAGGTCAGGGAATCTGAAGGATCTAAAGATTAGCTTCCAACGGCGGCTTCCCCGCGTGAAAAGTGCTTGAATAAACTCTTATTGTACATTTTATTCATTGCTGAAGGTCGTGTCCGTCATCGAAAAGCTTTGACGGATTCACCGACAAGCTGCTTCCAGGCCCTACAGAGTGAGTGCCCTGGAAGAAAAGCTAAAGACAGTTTCGGCTTTTCTCAGGGTAGTGGTCACAGTGAGTCCTGTTATCGCCTTGATTTGATCTGAGCAGCGTGTATGTGAACAGTCTTTTTCCGTCCGGTTTTTCAGGATATCTGGTTGTCTCCGGGTGATATGAACAAAATTGGTTTAACATACTTCCGGGGTAAAAAGTATCGTATGTTCTAATTTGGTCGGAAGTCGGTGTTGCAAAGTGATAAAACAAGAAGTACCAATGATACTGACTGTTTTGTGTTTTTAGGGTTCCGTACCCAAAGGGTAAAAACGGGACCCTACTACTGAGACTCCGCGATCCGTCTGTCTGTCTGTCTGTGTGTCTGTCTGTCCGTCTGTCACCAGGCTGTATCTCATGAAATGTGATAGCTAGACAGTTGAAATTTTCACAGATGATGTATTTCTGTTGCCGATGTAACAACAAATACTAAAAACAGAATAAAATAAATATTTAAGTAGGTCTCACATAACAAACGTGATTTTTTGGCCGCTTTTTGCGATAATGGTGCGAAACCCTTCGTGCGTGAGTCCGACTCGCACTTGGCCAGTTTTTATCTTTAAACATCGATGCTGTTTTATATATCGGATCGACACTCCATGGGATTTAAACGACCAAAATTTAACGGTGTAGTGATGGTTTTCACAAAAATACTATTTACTTTTTTAAAGAACCTATTAATTTTATTCAATCCAAAACAAATATAACAACCAACAGGATAGTATTCTTCTTCCTTGTAGACTACAAGGAATTATGGTTTTAAATGTTTGATCTTTATTTATTTTCCTGTTAATTTTTCAAGAAAAGTAGGTAGGCACATAATAATTTCCCATGAAATTAACAAACACTATTTCAGATCAGAGTATCCATTTATTAGAATTTCTTTTTAAAAGTTTACCCTTTCCAGGGCCAATTTACATCCATAAACGAAGGATGGGCTCATACGAGCTTTGACATGGAATACTGTTAGTCAACGTTTCATGGTCAGCGTATAGATGTAAGTTATTGATACTAAAGTTAGTCAGAATACTAGGTACTAGGCCATTGTTTGCGATTTATAGAGTACTAGCTGTTGCCCTCGGCTTCGCTCCCGTGGACCATCCCCAGGACCCGTTTTCGGGCATAAAACATAGCCTATGTCACTCAGGAATAATGTAGCTTTCTATTGGTGAAAGAATTTTTTAATTCGGTCCAGTAGTTTTGGAGCCTATTCGGTACAAACAAACAAAAAAATCATTCATTCCTTTTTATAACAATAAGTATAGAAAAGCAGTTTTTTTTTTGCAACTCGTATTATTTGTATGCAGAATATTTTCTTAAACATGACAGGCAAAATGTGATTGTGTTATTAATTCGCCTTTGCTTAAACCTTTGAGGAAAACGGGCTTCATGTTATATCTATCATTTGATCAAGTTACTTTAAATATTAAAACGTCACAAAAAAATAAAGCTCTGTTTTGAAAACTTTGTTAAAGAGTAATTTATTTTACTGGCAGATTAAAAGGGACTAATTAAGCCGAAATAGACCTAAAAAATATTCTTCAGACAAATGGACAAAAACCATATCAAAGTTAAAAGTGCTTACAAAATAATTGCTCTCTCCGGACCGTTGCTAACAACACTAGTTGTTCTACACTTTTACAAAAAAATACGTACGAATAAATATTCGAACTCTCAGCCTAACCTATATTTCTGACCTTTCCAAATCGTAGGTACACTGCGAGCAATTTAAAATTCCAGCGAATATTTTATTCAGATTGTATTTACTGGAGTAGTTTTGCTTTCTGTAAAGTTTTATTTACACTGGAGGTCAAGATTAGGGCATGACCTTAGGTCAAGCTGCCTTACGCAAGATGAAATTGGAGCAAACAATGACATATACACATGATATTGCTAATTGCAGGATCAGAACAAAAGTGAACTATAATTTGTACCGACTTCTACCGACACGTATGTATGTTTGTTTCTATTTATGTTTGTCAACGCATGTCTTCGAGATCGGTAAACAGATCGTGATCTTTATTTGATTATTAGATTAGGTATCTCTCAACTTAGGGAATAGTATAAGTTTCATCAAAATCGATTCAGCAGTTTTCATGACCGTACTCCTTAACGACTAACAGCACGAATGTGTAAATTGAGTTATTATGGATATTTTGTCAATCCTTTAGAAGTCTGTGTCGCGAAAAGGCAAAAATAATAATATAAAGACACCAACTTCCGAAACGAAAGTAATTTTTGCTCTTTTTAGTGTTTTGCTTTGGAAGTCTGATAATTTTTTGTGTAAAAGTTTTTATCTAACTTGAAAATACTAGATGAGAATAGTTATTATAAATAAGGAAAATCTTTTTGACTTTCTTTCTATTCTGCCTAAACACAAATATTTAACGTAATGTAACAAGGATTTTAACGATGCTCTTGGTATATTGAACGCGTCGGCACATAAAACAATAGATGTACATCTCTTAAGAAAACTATAGTAGGTATAATTTTTTTTTTTTTTGAAAAACGTTGCCCCACACTAGGAATTTCTTCCTGTATCGTGGGTGCATTTACAAACACATAAACTCACATACACAAACACCCAGAGCCGGAACAACTATCTGTAGGTCATACAAATATTTGTTCCGTGCGGGAATCGAACCCGCGACACGCAGCGCAGCAGTCAATCGCTCAACCACTGCGCCAACCGTGCGCCCCTAATTATACACCTGTATCATTTAAAAAAAAAATATCATTGCCAATCATCCTTATGGTCTCTCGATGTTAAGCTACGGGTCACTAGGCTTGTTCCCGAGAAAGCACGAAGGTGGCGCCTTAGTGCTCTTTGATAAAATCGTATGATACAATGGAGCTAGTCTGATAATTAAGACGAAAGGTAGCCGTAGTAACTCCTCAATCAGACAAGATATCATCATTGTGTTTGGGCGCATTGGATGTATTGTATATTGACAAGTAGCATTCCTGTGACTCAAAAGTCACAGGAATATACACCTAGTTTAGGAGTCAGAGTATCTAAAAATGGCATAATGTTTGAAGCTTGCAAAAACTATGTGTGAATGTTTGTAAGACAGGATTTTTGGTGAAAATAAATTATTATTATGTCGTTTATTCATCTTCTTTCTTATTTTATTACATTTTTAAATATTTAAAAAAAGAAAACTTAAAAAACATTATTTATTTTATTTATTTATTTATTTAACCATTTATGCACACACACATATACAGACAATAAGGAGGAACAGAAAAATATGTACATAGGTGATGCTTATTTCTAATGAAATCTCTTCCAGCATACCTGCGAAAGGAAAGAGGAAAAAAGAGATGTAGACATCGTGTGTAGAAGGGAAAAATGAACACATAAAACAATTCAGAGCCATTATTATACTTATTATAATTACGAGTAGTACCTTTTAGTTCAATCAAAAGCTTGTTTTATAAAAAAATGCAAGCTTTATTTATCAATATTAAACACAAATAAGACTCATGAGAATAGCATTCCTTTTCCTCACATTTTCAATCCTCCAAAAATACTGCCCAACCGAAATATCAATTCACCTTCCAACCACTCTGGAATAAAATAATACATCTAAAGCCATGTCAATGGTGTCTCGACGTAAAGGCTGCGGGTCACTAGGCTCGTTCCCAAGAAAGCACGAAGGCGCTAGGGCATGAATAATTCATCAGGTCGTAATGAGCCGCGGGCAGGCATTCAGTCACACCGTACACCGTACGGAAAATCTATGGAAGAAGAAACTTAGAGCGACCTTAATGATTTTACAAAAAAGAAAGTTGGGCTAAGATGGGGGAGGGTTGGAATTGATTTATGGGAGAGATTAGGATCTAGAATCTTTTAGGGACGTTATTAACTAGGAATGAGGCGTTTCGAAATTAAAGGATTTAAGATAAGAGTTTTTAGTTTTTTTTTTTTTTGTTAGGCTTGCGTTTGACCACTATCTCACCTGATGGTAAGTGACGATGTGGTCGACGATAAAGCACGCTTGCCTAGAAGAAACGTATTTACTCTTGACTTAAAGACTGCCAGGTTGTAGCCAACAGGAAATACAGACTCCGGCAGGGAATTCCACTCCTTTGATGTACGCATAATAAAAGTATTCCTAAAACGTTTGGTGCGTATGGGTGGGATGTCCACCATGTACCGATGACGCATCGCCGTACGTCTTGTAGTCCGATGATGGAACGGGCTAGGAGGAATTAGTTCATTCAATTCCAACGCACACTAATTAATTAAAGGAATTCATTTTATTGTATTTAAAACTCCAGTAAAAGACATTGTTTTACTACGTTATTAAAATCACGGTACTGAAAAGATAGATTGTACTCTCAGTACGCTGGCTGTATAGCAGGTAGTTATAGAAGAATAACACACACACAGACACACACATAGACACTTTGGAAGAAATATTGTATATTGATAATAATGATTTCCTTCCATATCCAATGAAATAACTCTTTATATACTTATAAATATAAATAGATTATAAACAACATCATTGAAATGATTTCTTCAATAAGCTGTAAAGAAAGCCAAAACGACATCAATAAACATCCTAATTCCCTCATTGTCTGTCAGGTCGAACGTTATTAATGTATTCGGCGCCAAATTGCTGTATATAGGAGAGAGTATCGTTCAATCAGTGAATATTGAGGGTACAACACCAGATGTTGCCTTCACGTGCTTGTTCCAGTTCCTATAAAGAATATAATATTTCTAATAATGCCACAAAATATTGTAAGGAAGGTTTGATAATAATCCGATGGCAGCTGTGGTTCTGTGTTTCTTGTTAGGACTCGTGTACCAGCCTACCAGGACTTCATAAAAATTCTTATTAAAGTAGCAAATCATACGGGATTAGAGCAAGATTA
This sequence comes from Orthosia incerta, assembly GCA_948252205.1. Taxonomy (NCBI): domain Eukaryota; kingdom Metazoa; phylum Arthropoda; class Insecta; order Lepidoptera; family Noctuidae; genus Orthosia; species Orthosia incerta. Next base: position 6,669,107 of record OX411757.1, on the reverse strand, counting down.
TAGTGCTTCTAATAACAACACCTCTAATGTAAAACAAATTCTTTAATTAAATATTAAATGGATTGTCGCCTAAAATTGTTATAAAGATAAAAATAATGTGACGTTGTGCGGAACAAAAAACGAAGAAAAGCTTAACTTGGCGTGATCCCAAAGATAAGCCGACGCCAAAATGTATGAAAAGATAAAAATAGACGTAGATAGGTTTTGTCTTATCATAAGTCGATGACGTTGACTTAAAATACCTACAAATTGAAGTATAAAATTCTGACCCAGCTTGAACTTTCACATAAAAAAAGATCGGACCAAATAAATGTCAGGACATCGAGAAACCAATTAAAAATTAGGACTGGTCATTGAGGGAAAAAAATGCACGTCGAATAAAAAGGTCTGATTAAAACAGATGGTGCTGAAATACAATGAAAATTAGAAGTCCCCCAACTTTTTGACATCTTGTTACATTAATAATTCATTGCAAATTTATTTCAGAGAAAATGTCACCCAAATTCAGCCTCGAACGCGAAGTCGAACAAAAACAGTTTCGCCATATCATTTGAAAGGTTCCAACCCAAAAACTATTCACATAGTACATTTAAACAAACCGCAAATGGCGGCAAGCTTACCCTCTTCATAAACACCCAGAAAGCTTTAAATATCCTTGACAGAAGGATTTTTCCTTCGGTCCGGGTATCACGTATGAACCATTACCATTCGTATTTATTTGTAGCGGGTATAACCCGCGTCAAGTATCGACTGCCAACAATGTAGTCACGAACGCATGCCACTTTTCTGCTACCGGACTTAAAATATATCGTAAGGGTTTGTTTTTGTTCAGTATTATCAAGGGTTCAGAAAATAAGAATGAACCCACACTCAAAGATCTTGAAATCTGTATTTACGTCTTAAAAATTCTCGGTAAAAATACGAGTGGGTAAACCGTCGCCAAATATATTATTTTTCGTTTCGTTCTTTTAAAAAAGTCGTTGGTGACAAAAATATACTGATAATAACAATTGACCCTGTCTCAAGGGTAGAACAAAGCCAGCAAAAATGCTAATCTCAATCCTGCTTTACGTTAGACAGGTTACTAAAAACTGAATAATAAATAAATTTATATTATGCTAAGTCCCCGTAATGTCTCAATAAAACTATACGTCAATGATGAAACTATTTTTGCACAATCCTCCACAAAATTTAATCATAAAATAAAAACTTATTCGATAACGTCCTCTATAAAATCTTTGGAGGTCACTCGAGCAAGGAAAATGCCCCCACACAGAATTTATCACTTTGTTTTGCACGGATACCTACCCGTCAAAGAGATTTCACAGGTCTGTTGATACAAAATCCAAGAAATCTAACTGAAATCTAAACCCAAAAACTTGAGCCAACTTCGAGAACAAAGTAGAATTTGAAAATAATAAAAATTCACAAGTAAAGTTAGGATTTACGAATACAAAAATGGTCATTAAAAAGCTATCACTTTTGTAACGTCTAGCTTATACGGAGCTGAGAAACTGAGAGAAGCAATCTTTTCTGGAGCGATTCGTATCGATTGAGTAGAACGGGCGTTGGCAAGTGTCCATTTGCGAGCCTTTTGTTATTCGAATTCGTTCCAAAACTATGTACATGCTGCCACATACTGTGTTTTTGCGGGCGAAGCCAGTGCGGCGGGCTTTATCTTTTTTGTAAACAGATATAAAGATTCTGCTCCATCCGCAGTTCCTTTAAGTTTTGACTTCCTGTCGGTTCCTAACTCAATTTACCTATAAACTTTTTTGATAATGACTCTATTCGTTTCTCTGGCCTCACTAACTACAACGTCGGCCACCTTTCGGGAAGTAATTAATTTCGTTTTTCGTTCGCACCAAAACGTGACTAGAATCCCAAAGAAGAATTTGTGGATATTGTTGACATTCTCGTCGAGGTTTCGTTAATTATGCCATTCTGCCAAGCTTCGGAATTGTGTCAGTTGATTAATGGGATGACATAATTTTGAGATCAACGTAGATATATTAACTTAAATAATTTATTACTTTGATACGATATCCGTTCATTAACAAATATAGCAGTAACTTGGAAATATTTCTGTTTCAGCACAAGCAGTTACGAATTTTTTGACGTACTTATATAACCCATATATTTTAGCGAACATAAAACTATCATAATATTTAGCTCAAATCTAATCTTACTTCCCCAACCGAATAACAAGACCAATCATCCAAAACCAGCAGAAAATCACCTCAACACACAAAAGCAACCAGGAAAATACTAATTACAACAAAAGAAAAAACAAGAATCGTTTATTTGAGATAGTAAAACAGAGGCAGGCATCATAAAGCTTTGTTCAAAGCCAGCGTCACACGTCTGCAAAGCGAGTGCACAAATAAACTAAGCAAGTTGTCCCGGAAACCACAGTACACTAGTTCTGAAATAAGTTCTGCCCGCACTGGAGTTCGTTCTAACTTAGTTTCCTTGGACTTTGGATGGCATTTGATGCGGTCCGCTTGACACGTGTTTAAATTAAATACATGTTTTAGAATATTTTTTTAACTTGGGTTATATTGTGAGTGTTATTACTGCAACTTAATTAAAATATATGGAAAATAATGTCTGAAAAAAAAGTTAGGCGTGTTTTTCTATGCATCCAATAAAATCACAAAAAAATCAGTAGGCAAATCAAATAAGTTTCTACTAATTTGAATTTACAAATAAAAGTGTTTACAAACAAACTGTCATGACTCTTGTTTCTATGTCCTGACCTAGTTTTCCCATGTCATCAGAAACATTTAATACTTTGTAGTGTCATTCTAAATTCTTATAAGAAAAACAAATAAAATCTTGTTGCCAACGAAAATACCCATCCGATGTGCACGACATATCGACTGTAACCCTTATCAAAAGTAGACATTATGGAGCCATTCGTCTAGCAAATAAAAAAATTACACGAGAGACAACACCATTTCTTTTTGTTGTCATATTTATTTGAGCTTCGCTTCCTTCTATTATGACGTAAGATAATATTACATGGAGTGTATCAAATATGATGCGGCAAATAAAATGCTATACACGTGATATTAAAGAAATGAGAACGTTACAAAGATGAAAAGGAAAGAGATTTAAGAAGAATTGAAGAATTTATAAAATTTATTCAGTTAAAAACAGATTTTGCTCAAAGTGAGTGAAAATTAAATAAAACTAGGAAGCTTAGAGCTCTAAACAAAACAAACCGAAGCAGACAATGCTACGCAAACAGTAATGAACAATGAACATCGGAGTGCATAGTTTAAAACTAACTAAACAGTATCAGGAAACTCAAACAGACGTAGGCGCGTTCTTGCGCTCAAACAGGATGTAGCACGAACGGTTTCGTCAAACAAAATTCAGTATTCTGTGCACACGTAGGAAAATACAATAATTCGAACGTGTCCAACCGATTTGTCGCAATGCAGACTTTGGTTTGGAGAGTTTTCAATATTTCCCTACGCTTAGAATTTAATTTTGTTGACCTATGTTGTTCACTGTTTAACTTTTACGCCGATAGCAACTTACTGTTCCTCTGTTCGTAGTTGGCCAACTACAGTTACGACTGGACTTTTATTTCGTTTTTGTTGAAGAGAATTTGGCCAGTTGTCAAAATCAGATTGCGGTCGAATCAGTACGAGAGATTTATTTTGGATAGGTGTTTAGATGTTTTTCGTAGGAAAAAAAATTGCGACGTGTAAATAAATATAAATTTGTGTTAAAATAGTCACAATTTATTTGACACATGAATTACAGCTTTTGACAATCTGACGATACTTCTGATTTCAATTTATGTACAGCAACACTTAAATTATGTATGTCATCCATATAAGCAAATGCACCTCTACCTGATGAAATCCGTTCATATTATCAAGGAAAACAAAACTGAAAAGGGAAGATATATCTGCATTTCAGTCAATATTTATACCAATTTTATCACTGACATAAATTCTTAAAGTTATTTTCTTCTTTCCAGTGGTTTCTCAGTGGTGGCACCCGAAGTCGCAGTACCAGGGAAAACTACTGCCATCCTAGTGACTCTTCATGGAAGAGCTGGTGATGAGACCTTAGATCCTCTCAATGTCACCGTTAGACTTGAAACTCAGGACGAGAATAATGATGTGAAACTGCTGACTACTGCAAGCCAAATGATTATGGGTAAGTCTTTAAGAAATATTATAAGTGTTTTTTTTTTCCGATTTTTATTTATTTAGGATTGCCTAGAAAGGACATACACAATACATGTCTTATAAATAGTATTTAGGTATCAGGTTAGTGTACTCCTTCACTTACAGGAAACCACAGCATGCGCAATAAATTAAACAACAAAATTAACAAAAAAATATAATATATTCGATGAGAGATTTAACACAAACCGGTGAGTTCAGATAGATAATAGATTAGGGAATTGTGAAAAAACATATAATATGAACCTAGAACAATATGTAACACATAGTAACCTATTCTTAACCGAAGTCATCTTGATAAGATATAATAGCTCCCTCAAACAGAGGCGGTATTGTTAAAATATCACTAAAGAATATAATGATAATCACCTGAATGAAACATTATATCATCGTTTTCATTCCATTCTCATCTTAAACCAGTACTACGGAAACACTGAGCTTCCTCCTGATAGGTACTCTCAATGCAACAATAAAGAAATGCTGAAAAGCTTTCAAAGTAAAAGGTGCATTTTTCTATAAAAAGGTAAGATTTATTATCAACTTGGAGTCTCTAAGGTTTTTCTTATTGTTCCGCTGTTTGAAGGATTGTTATAAATTGAAAAAATCTCAACTGGGATTCTTACGCTGTTATCTTTCTTGCAGAATAATGAAATATTCTTTTTTGATTGAGTTTAGTTAAAAGCTGGTATTTATCCTATGTTACTCTTTTAAGGAAAAACTACTAACGGCTTTTGATGTAATTACCGTAATATAACTTATATATAAAATAAAATCATTGCAAAAAAAAGAAGAAAAAAGAAGGGTAAAGATAGAAGTACTAAAAGGTAGCTACTATTGTTAATGATATAAAAAAGTATTAGCTTAAAATAAACATGAAATCTTTACATCGCAGGAAACGAGAAAAATGCTAGCAACACACAATAAACGAAAAACCTACTCTTTAATAAAAGGATTATATAAAATACGATTAGTATGAAGCTCTCGTTAAAATTCAATAATGTTTTTCTAACAAAAATATTTTATCGGTACCAATACAATCAGAATGTAATTTAGCCATAAACTGGTGAAACAACACCCACGCCAAAGCTTATATTGAATTCAGTACACGAATAACTGGCAGCCAATGATTTCCGCTGAACAACCGAAATAGACACATACACTCAGAAATACTTATTACGAGACTTTTTATTGTTAGAACGAAATGAAAATTGTCGTAAAACCTAATAATAAAATTGGAGGAAACGCCTTCTAATATGATTTCGATGCTTCGATCCTGAGAATCGTGTCCCAGATTCCATCAAGATATTACTACCGTAGTAAAAATCTCATTTCGTTCAGCAGACGGTGCTATTGAAAACTCGACTTATTGCCAAATAGATATAAACTGTGCTCAAAATTCACGTACCCGGAAATATTTTTCTTACAAGTGCCCCGAGTTATTGATATTTCGCCAAATTGTAAGGTAGTTTGGGTCTCGAGAAATATTTGCCCGTGAATAGATTTGCACTACATTTTATTTACTGTCAGTTTTACCGTGAAAAGGCAAATCAAGGCAATCTTGGCATTTTCTGTACGAATGAAAAACTGTCTTGTTCATTTCTGTATCCTTTTATCAGACATTAACATTTATGACAGATTCAATAGTCGGCATTTAGAATGATCTTAAAACGATTAGTTTAGTAATATAGGCGGATTAGAAAGGGCAAAAAAAACTTGATTTGAACGAACAGAAATAAAACAAAAGCTAGCCAGTAATAAACATGGTCATAAAACGCCAAACCCAAAAATCTTGTCAATGCCAAAAAACAACATTTATTAATCAACCCACTGTTAAGTCATAACAATTAGCCCGCATTTCCGAACTCGCTCAAATAAAAACCTCTATAAAATTTATCTTCCATATATTACCGTACCCACTGCACGTCATAAAACCCTGTAATAATAACATCAACTAAACCCAAGTTTATAAATGAAAACTTTATAGGCAGACAAAACCGTGTCACACATCACACATCACATCATCAGCCTATTAATGTTCCCACTGCTGGGACGCAGGCCTCCTCTCTGTGAGAGGGAATGGGCCGTAATCCACCACGCGGGCCCAGTGCGGGTTGGTGGATGTCACATGTCTTCAAATGTTTTGGTTCTAGGACATGCCGGTTTCCTCACGATGTTTTCCTTCGCCGTTTTGAGAGCAGTGGTGATGAAAAACCGTGTATCTTAAAGCATACACGAAAACACACTAGTTATTTTTCAAGACTATTTTAGTACTGTTAGTGAGTACACAGTGGTTAAAGGATTCAGAATATATATGAATTTACGATATCTGAGGGAATCATAAAGACATTTGGATACTCGACGAAAACTTCAGCCATTCCACTATCATGGAATGGTGGTGCTCTTACTAAAGTTTGCCTTTCGTGTCTTGTATTCCTATTTTTGAGTTTTAAATTCATTACAAAGTTACCTTCCTTTTAAAATTTTCCAGTAGTTGTAGACTAGTAGCTAAGTGCTTTTAAATTTGGTTTATTTATTGCTGTAATGATGTGAAAATAAGAGGGAAATGAATGGGTTTGTCGCATCAGCTGTTTATAGTCTCACACTAGTATTATGAGGAATTGTTTATTGTACAGAAAGCAGACTATTAACCACCCTTTATCCTATGGCAATATGTTTACCAGCAAAAGAGGGTGGCTATAGGGAAGTGGTCAATGGTAAACACAAAACATATTCTTGTGCATTTGCGTCAAACATGTCGCTGCCCAAAAACAATGATGATTGATGAAATTATTAACGAAATTAGCAATAATGATTACTTACATAGAAAATTAAAAAAAAGTGAAAATATACGAAATCAAAGAGTAGAATTAACATTCAAGAATGACAATCCAAAAACAAGCAGCATGAAATTAAGCTCAAGTGGCACACTGCTCGATAAGTAATGCATGTAATAGTAGAGAAACAATCTATGTCTAGATAACGCCGGCAGTTACATCAAAGTTAACACTATAAATGGCAGAATTTGCAAAAATGGCAATGACCAATGTAATTGATGAAATCGACTTAAATAAAGCTGGTGCCAAAAATGATTTATAAAAAGAAAGAACAATCACATTTAAATTCGAATTTGCAGTAACAGATGACATTCCAAAGGCAAACAGCTTGACATTAAACTCTCCTCGATAAGTAATGCAAGTAATAGTAGAGAAACAATCTCGAGCACATTCATCTATGTCTAGATAACGTCGGAAGTGCCGTCAGGCGCGTCGCTGCAGTATGCCAGCTTTTATTGTCGTTACTTCAACGTGGAATAAAGTTCTGTCGCGTTCTACCCGCTGTTATATGCGCGTATAAACTGGTTACTGATTTAACGACTGTTCTGTGTAAGTTTACGGTTTAAATATTGAGAAGTGATTAATTAGTCTTCAGTGGAAGTTGATTGATTTTTTATATCTTTTTTAAAAACGAAAAGGTTTTATGTATAAGGGATTCATTAATTTGGTCTTGACGAGGTCGGTCCCTGGATGGGTGACCATTTCAACATACCGAGTTTCCTCCGTGCCTCGGACAGCACGTTAAGCCGTTGGTCCCGGCTGTCATTTGAAGTTCTTTGACAGTCGTTACGGGTAGTCAGAAGCTTGAGATCTGACACCAGTCTTACCAAGGGGTAACGTACTACCCAGTTACTGGGTTGTGGAGGGCAGATAGGCAGTCGCTCCATGTAAAACACTGGTACTCAGCTGCATCCGGTAAGACTGGAAGCCGACCCCAATATAGTTGGGAAAATAATTATCTATATGCATGAAATCAAATCGTTGATTCCATTGTTTTTCAATTCTCAATTAAGAATTTCTTCCGTTATTCCAAATTCTCAAGACCTGGTCTTGAGAATTTAGAATAAAGATCGTCTCAAACTTTACTTAAATGACAAAGTTTAACAGGTTTTCTGACAAAAACTTAACTTCAAATTCTTAATTGTGAAATTAGGCTATTGTAAGCGATAAGTTTAAAAACCGGCCAAGTGCAAGTCGGACTCGCGCACGAATAGTTCCGTACCATTATCGCAAAAAACGGCAAAAAATCACGTTTGTTTTATGAGAGCCCCACTTCAATAATTATTTTATTCTGTTTTTAGTATTTGTTGTCATAGCGGCAACACAAATACATCATCTGTGAACATTTCAACTGCTTAGCTATCACGGTTCATGAGATACAGTTTGGTGACATACGGACAGACAGACAGACACGGAGTCTTAGTAATAGAGTCCCGTTTTTACCCTCTTGTGTACGGAACCCTAAAAAAACAAAGGAAAATACATAAATACATTGTATGCGTCACAAACCTATTTCAATGCCAAAGTTTAACAGGTATTCTGACAAAAGCTCAACTCCAAATTCTTAAATGTGATATTAGGCTATTTCAAGCGATTAGTTTAAAAACCTATATTTAGATTCGAAGATTATCCAAAACAGTATAAAACAAAACTTATTTACCTAAATTTAGTTTTAACTTCAAACGAATGACATTCAAAACTAACTTTACTATCCTCTTAGTAAAACATAAACTCGAATAAAAGTGAAGTGAGTTTTCTCGTCAAATAAAGTATCGTCTAAGTATCACATTAAAAGGCTATAAACTGGAACGAAAATACAGTCAACGAAATGAAATTCGACCCAATAGCACGAGATCCCACGGCTAAAATACGCTTGTTTTAGATTAAACTTAATTATCTCGAATCATAATTGACTAGGCACGTCTCCTGTATCGTAGGCAACATCAGCCAACCTCTCAATTAGTAGCAAATTAGGGGTTGCCAGAAGTAAATACTGGCAACCCATAGATAGCAGTAAACTGAACGCACTCTACCTTTTTTTTCATCACTTTCTTTCAAATGACGTTGAATGTACTTGAAAAACAAATATTGTATCTGCGGTTAATTAACAACATGCTTGTAAGGGTAATTTGCTCCTAGATATTGGCAAACAAGTAAGAGTGAATAGGTTACTTCTAGGCAAGCGTGCTTCTGCGTGACCACATTATCGCTTACCACCAGGCAAGATAGTGTTCAAACACGGGCCAATCGTTAAATAAAAAAAATAAAAACACAACCCTTCAGCAGTATTTTCTACAATCAAGTATCATTACTGAAAATGAAGTATTATAAAAAAAATACCTGCACATTTTAGCGGTGGGATCTTCGCCTACAAGTTTTGGGTAACCTTAGTAACATAAATAATATCTATCTTTAGATCAGACGAAAGTTCAGATTAGATAAATGAACGAGATTAGACACATAACTAGCCATTAGTAAGTAATGGATTTTCACCCTTTTCTTTCTGTTAGATTCAGTTAATTTATTTAGTAAAAGGGTGAAAGGAGTCGAGTAAGTTTCTAGGTATTTTTTACTTTTGAAGTTCACAGAATTGTAAGTGAAAGTAACGATGTTTGGCTTGGATGCTCTTTGATATGTTTTAATGAATTAAGAGGCGCCTAAATAGCTTGAGAATGGAAATAATTTGCGTTTTAAAAATACGGAACTACGACTTTAATTCGAAATAGTTTTTCACATTAAACCTTCAGGTATATAACTTGTTTTAGCTATGTGTTAGTTGGATGTATTATATGATTCAACCGTTTTGAGAGCAGTGGTGGATTAGTGGTATCGGCCGCGACTTACAAGTTGTAGGTCGTGGGTTTGACCCAGGCAGGCGCTTTACTTTGTGTAAATAATTTCACCACCACTGCTCTCAAAACGGTGAAGAAAGACATCTTGAGGAAACCAGCATGTCCTAGAAATGAAAATTGGAATACCTACATGTGACATCCACCTGCGTGGTGGATTACGGCTACGGCCCTTTCCCTCTCACAGAGAGGAGGCCTGTTTCCCAGCAGTGGGAACGTTAAAAAGGCTGATGATGATGATGATTATATTATGGATGTATATTATGAGCATTTTATACGAAACGATAAAAAATTCGTGGGGCAAGACATGTCTGTCGCATGCCGCACTAATTTTGGGCCAAAGTGGGAAATGCGCTTCCTTCGTTTTGCTGTCTGTATACACAGACACAACACAGACTAGAATCAGACCAGAACTAGAACCAGAACTGGAAGAAAGAAGCGCGGGTTCGTGGAAGGTGGAAAGCGTGGAAGGACGCCTTTGCCCAGAAGTGAAATAGAACAGGCTTACAAAAAAAAATCGTTAACTACACGATAGCTGGCATTTCAATATTGATTAAAACTGACATTACGTGATCCCTTTACAGGCCCACCTATAGAAGAACAATTCACCATTCAAAAAAACAACAGCTGGTAAGCAGAACAACACAGCTTTTAACTTGGATTTTACGAAAACCATGAGGCTATATTATAACACTTTATTTTATCCCAACAGCGGTAATGAACAGTAAGCGTTGAATTGTCCAATGTAAGGCTGATTGCGAACATACCACTTATCGTACAAAATGGAGATATTGTTGCAAAGTGTGCCCATTACGTCACGGGTTTACGAGTAACGTCTGGGACATGTATGGACTTTGTTGCAATTGGGTCGGGGTTGCACGGATATAGCGTTCTGGCTATTTTACTGCTGCGGGTCCGGATAAGTTGTCAATTGTTTTAGAGTATGGTGCTAGGTCCTTCCTGCTCTTTTGTTATAGAATAAGAAGTGGCAATACAATACTATTATTTTGAAGTAACGTTTTTAGGTAGGTACTTTCGTCCGTGTGTTGGTAATTTTGGTGAGAGTATAAACACACTGTTTCATTTTTAGGGTTCCGTACCCAAAGGGTAAAAACGGGACCCTATTAATAAGACTTCACGATCCGTCTGTCTGTCTGTCTGTCCGTCTGTCACCAGGCCATAGCTAGACAGTTGAAATTTTCACAGATGATGTATTTCTATTGCCGCTATAACAACAAATACTAAAAACAGAATAAAATTAATATTTAAGGGGAGCTCCCATACAACAAACGTGATTTTTTTGCCGTTTTTTGCTCGATATTATTAACGGCAACAGGTAGACGCTTGAAATATTCACAGAATATATAGTTATATATTCACTACAAAAAATAATTATTAAATTAAAATAAAATAAATTAAGAGGGGCTCCCATACAACAAACGTGATATTTTTGCCGTTTTCTGCGATAATGGTGCGGAACCCTTCGTGCGCGAATCCGACTCGCACTTGGCCAGCTTTTTTTCTTTATTAATACTTTTATTATGCGTACAGCAAAGGAGTGGAATTCCCTACCGGTGTCTGTATTTCCTGTTGGCTAAAACCTGGGAATCTTTAAGTAAAGATTGAATAGGTTTCTTCTAGGCTAGTGTGCTTCATCGTCGACCACATCATCGCTTACCATCAGGTGAGATAGTCAAGCGGAAGCCTATCAATAAAAAAAAAAGAATCTTTAGTCAGTTTTGGGTAAGGATTTTGTTTATTTAGACTAGCTAAACCAGACTTTTGTCTGCTTTTGTTGGGTGCAAATTTATTTTCATTAACATGAAAGGCATAAAGTCCGCCTTTGTACTTGTGCATACAATTTTATTAAATAAATGACACTACATCATGCGAGTAATTCCCGAAGGCATTATATTCATGCAGGCAAAGGTACGTACACCCAATCTCCCTGATTAAATAATTATGATTATCATCTAAACTCTACGATTTAATTGTAGTTTTCTGTATGACAGACCCGTAATAATTGTTTTGTAACCATTTTCTTGCAAACACAATAGAAAACAGATTACATTTGATTGCGATTTCAAAACCAAGGACTTTTTTCGAGTTTATTATCTTAGTTTCTCTCATGAAGTCCTATAAAAACTTGAAAAATAAGTTGGATGAATAAGAATTTGGAGTGCAATCTAGTCCGAGCTTGTTTGTCGTCTCTACGAGCCTGCTTCCTTCTTCACGACGGACGTAACCGTCCTTCGTCGAGAAAAAAGTTAGAGGCTGTTTTTTACGCTCGCCATTTTAAAAGAAGATGCAGCCTGTTATTTTTTCTGTAATATAACTGGTTTGAAATAATTGTTAGTATATTTATTTAACTATCAATTTATTTTTATTTTCTTTCGTACTAATATTACAAATGCGATAGTTTGGATGGATATATGTTTGTTACTCAATCACCCCAGAGCGGCTGATCAGATCTGGATTAAATTTGGCACAGATATAGATTATAGTCTGGAATAGCACAAAGGCTTCTACTATAAATTGTGAGTTATGAACTAACTAGCTTCTGCCAGCGGCATTGCCCGCGTGAAAGTCGAAAATTATCCCGAGGGAACATATTCCCGGGATAAAAAGTATCCTATGTGCTATTCATGACTATAATCTATATCCGAACCAAATTTCATCCAGATTCGTCCAGCCGTTTGAGCGTGAAGAAGTAACAAACATACACACTCACAGACTTTCGCCTTTATAATATTAGTGCGATTATTAACTAGAAAGTAAAAATGATTAACTGTGATGATTTGATACCTTAAAAACACCAAAATATTTCTCGAATTGTGGCTAATCTCTGTCAGTCAATGAGAATGCAGTCAAAGAAAATAAATAAAACCATTTTTTAGCTGGTAGGTAGCGTTTGGTTGAGAAGAGCTTCCCAGAGTGGCATCAGATCATAATAAAACTCCCGGCGCACCCTGGTCTGTAGAAGGTGTTTTTTTCTGTTCTGTGACCCTGGTAATAGCTGACACTCGATCACCACAATGATTCCCTAGAACCATCACCAAAGGTATTCCGATTGTAGTAGTTCTGATAAGAATCAGAACCACTACCAATACCTTATCTATACTAATATTATAAAGAGGATTTTTTTTTGTTTGTTTGTACCGAATAGGCCGATACTACTGGACCGATTTAAAAAATTCTATCACCTACATTATTCCTGAGTGACATAGGCTATTTTTTAATCCCGAAAACGGATCCACGGGAGCGAAGCCGCGGGAAACAGCTAGTATGTAATAAACACACAAATTCGATAGTTATCTGCGCTAATGATCTTAATTTTGTGGTTGGTATCTAGGCTAATCTTTTTTTTTGCGAAGACCGCAGGCATCTTTTTGTAATAGAAACTACTTGTGTGTCCAAAAAAACATCGGTCGAAATACCTAGGACGAAGTAAGAATTATTTTAAGAGCCATGTAGATAATAGAGTTTATCTAGTAAACCTAATTGAAGCCAGACAAAAGGTGACCTAGTCTTATCGTGTTAGACATCTTATCCATTGTCAGAAAAGAGCCTTTTTTTCGTCTTTTTCAAGTAAGTGGGTTCAGCAAGTACCAAGATTGTGGTAAAAGCTTCTTCCACGGGGCTCCTGTGATATGTGCCGTGCATTTGTTCAGGATTAGCGTAGCGTTACGATTAGCTCTAAATGAGGTAAACGTAAGTTATTGTCCCCGGCATGTAAGTTGGCAAGGTTTTGCCGTAGTAGGGATGCCAAACTGACCAAACACCACATAGAGCGAACGGAACGTGGAAGCGTCGCGATTGGTCAGTCGATCCTTGTGTCAAATGACCCACCAATCGTGCGCTCAGAACGTTGGAGGCTCCCTGATTCACCACCAAAGAGACATAAAAACGACTTCTGCGTAATCGGAACAGCACTTCCAAAGATTACCTTTAACAACCATTTAAAAAAAACTAATTTTTACCCGACTGCAAGGAAAGGGTTATGTTTTTCGCGCGTATATTCTATGTATGTATGCACTCGTAATATTCTTTATTACCTCATATCTTTAAAACCGCATGACGGATTTATATAATTAAGACATCGTTAGATACGTCTTGATTGCCCAAGTGTGCTTAGATAGGTGAATTTAAATAAAAACAAACATGGCGGTTTTTGGGCGACATATTGTACGGGTCCCAATTCTTTTTTTCTTAAAACCCATCGAGTGGGATATCAAAATAAAGGGTTTTTAAAGGTGATTACAATAACATATAACACTTATGTTTAAAAGTAATTCGACTATAATAACTAAAAGGTTGTAAATAAAAATAATAATGAAAAAAAACAAAAACTCGACGTCTAAAGAAGCGAACTAAAAAGCTGTAAACAATCATCGCTTACTTTCAGGTGGCATAGTGGTCAAACGCGAGTCTATCGATAAATAAATAAAAATAACAAGAAAAAATCATGCTGCGCAGTCGGAGGATCAGGGGATCAGCCAGCTCGCGAATAGTATCCTCCGACTGCACACCATGTTTTTTTCTTGTTTTAAGGTTTTTAGTTCTTAAGCAGTGGAGTTTTTTAATTTTAATAACTTTTTTTTAACTCGCTTCTATTTAATAGCTTGGCATGTATGCCCTTCAAAACGTAGGATTAGCACACTTTTCAAGGACCGATGACAATGCAATAATTTAAATAGTTTGTCCCATTATACTTACTAGGCTCTTCAGGATTAGCAATTGAACTAAAAAGTTAAAAATAAAAAATAGCTTAAAAAAAACTAAAAACACGTTTTGATAAAAAACCAAACTAAAAAGTAGAAATTTAACAAAAAAAAAATATCTAAAAAAGCGTGGGTGCTATTTAAGACATTTTCAAAATGTATACTTTTACCAATATCTGTCAATAAAATATTATAACAATTGACATCATTATTAATCACATTATTCTTATTTAAAACATATTTAAAATGATTTTCTACTTTTTAGTTTGGTTTTCTATTAAAGCGTGTTTTTTAGTTTTTTTAAACTATTATTTTTCTCTTCATTTTTTAGTTTAGGATCGTAGCAGGTGGCATTCTGAAGTGTCTGCCTACCTCCATGGGAAAAAATCGTGAATTCATGTATGAATGTGAATGATATTAGTTCTCATAACGCGACGGGTAAAAAATAAATAGCATAGCTTTTATCCAAATGAAAATGTAAATGGACTCATTAGATCCTGTGATATGTCATAAAAAGGACTTCAGATTAGACCTTTGTACCGCACAGCTCTCTTTTTTCGCAAATTACTTTTGGCAATGGATGTAATTTAGCAGATAGGCTAGTTAAAAATATAATAAACTCTTTATGTTTTTGTGCCGTTGATATTTTTTTTCGTATTTTTTAGACTGGGTTATCTTATCAAATCAAACAAAAAAACTAACTTTTTCAGTAGGCCTTTGCCCTGCATTGCCAAATGTGCCTAGCTTGTTTCCAAGGTTTGTTTGCTCTTGGCACTTTTATTAACATAATAATACTGTTGCTTAATAATAGTTTGCCATGATGCAATGATTAGCACAACATTCATTTGGTCCCATTTTTTGTGGCATAATTTGGAGTTGCACAAATTTTAAGGCCTAACATTTTATGAATCTAAAAATTAAAAAAAAAAAAAAATATTTACTAACAATATTTATAATAATTTGGGAATTACTCTATTGGATTAGGTTAAGGTGCGGTCGCGAACATATTTATTTTTATATGAGTTATATTGTAAATATCATTATGCGTTTACATTATGCTTTATAAAATTATGCTTTATTATTATGATACCAACAGTATTTATGGCAAAACATTTATGCATAATAGTATTATGCGTAATTATCATTATGCTGAATTTCGTTAAGCCAATGTAAATTATGACTACATATTTTATGCTTATCATTACTAAACGTTTTTCCCAACTGTGTTGGAGTCGGCTTCCAGTCTATTCGTATGTGGCTGAGTAGCAGTATTTTGCATGGAGCGACTGCCTATCTGACCTCCACAACCCAGTAACTGGCCAACAAGATACCCCTCGGCAAGACTGGTGTCAGGTTGCCTGGCTTGTGAATATCAAAGATATACAAATGGCAGCCAAGACCTGTGACCTGTGTGTGTGTGTGCTTGCCGAAGCCAGGAGGAATCTCGGTATATTATGATCCATGCATCGAGCGACCTCGGAAAGTTGAAATAAAGACAAAGACCATTTTTTTTTTTTGAACGTATTAGTTTTATTTCACAGCCTTTTCCCTATGTAAAACGAAGAGATAAATCCTACATCTCACTTCAAAATCCAATCAAGTCCTGACAAAAACGCGAACCTGCCTCCGTTAATCGAATCCCTTTCTAGCTCACAATCAATACCCGGCAAAATGAGGTAGGTTCTCTATCATTACGTTAAACCTACCATTCGGAGGGACTTCGAAAATCAGTGTGTTAAGGCGATGACAGACAGGCGAATTTGAGCGAGTAAAACAAGCGAGTCCGTTCACTCCTGCACGACCCCAAAGCTTAATAGAAAAATCAATTTCACATATTATTCTTTGAATTTAATGGGAAAAACTGTATACTAAAATATAGATACTTAAATTGTCTTTGAGATGATGATCATTTCATACAAATACAGTTGGTTTAGATGTGATTGTCGTTTTTCTTACCGAATAAGGCAGAACTTTACAAATTAATTACTCTATGTTAATAAATAAAATTTTAAATATTCTAATAATCAATTACTTAACAAATTGTCTAGTATAACAAATATTTTATTCAAAAATTTAAAACAAATCGTTGAGTCGTGATGTTCAATTTAAAATCAGTTAAAGTCGTATATCTGCCCCTTAATATTATAGCTCAAAGCGATTGGCAATCCCCTCCAAAGATATCGGATCGTGGCCTAATGAATCATGATTGCTGTGCCGATAGTGTTGTAAACGCATGGGAGCGATGTCGATAAATACAGATATCGACAGTGTTGTTTCTGTGTGTTATAGCTTATTAGTTATCGACGTGGTGGTAGAGTTGTATGTGATGATTTTGAAATTGATGGCAATGTGAGTGGGGTGAGATTTGATGGTGAAACTGATTAAAGTCAATAGTAAAACGATTGATGGGAATTGGTAACTTTAGAACTGTGAGTAACAGTTACTTGTAGCCAAGACACAGTGACATACATTAGACATTACGTTCAATCGACTCTAGCTAATTAACATGTTTTATGATTTAATTGATTCTAATTTTTATTTCTGAATTGTCTTTTTATATTTACTATGGACACTTTTAACTTTCTACATCGTTCTCACATAATGTGTAATCTCAACATGAATGATGTAACAAATGATTTGTAATAATTACCTAATTGAAAAAGAGTGTCCATGGAGTTTCTTGCCCGTTCTTCTCCATAGAGATCTACGCCTTGGAACGGGCATCTACGGTACTTTCACAGTTATTATGTCTTGTGACTGGGACTGTAGCACCATAATTTTGTAATATTTTATTTTGTCTTTTGACAATTCAAAAGTGCCTGTAACTGGCCTACTTGAAATAAAGTGCTTTGACTTTGACTTTGATACTCAGCGTTACGTTTTTTTAAGTGAAATAATTTTTGTAATTTCTTTTTAGAAGTAACTTTGGACAAACATCTAAAATAAAATATTTTCTTTTTCATAGTATGATTTTAGACAAAGGAATTCTAAATACCTACCAAACCTATCACTGGCTGATACCAAACATTTATTCGAATTTGAAATACCTAACTGCATTACTGCACACAGGTACTATTTTCCTCACAGCACACTTCCATATTCTCCGAGACTTCAACTCCAATCCTCTTACGATCCACATTCAACTCGTATATCAGGTGTTAATGCTTCAAAGCGATTGCTAATTTCATCTCAAAGAAATCCGATTTGCTCTGCAGTGACTAACGAAGCGAGCCGTCGGTGTCAGCTGTACCCCTGTACCATCTCATCAGATCATACGGAAAAATTAGATTGCACGTATAGCAAAAGGAAGATGGTCTTATTAGGCTACTCGTTATACTCTGTCGTATTATATGTAAACGTACAAGCAAATATGGAAGCGAGAGCGAGGGAATTTGTTTGTACAAGGGACGTATTTGCTGTGCCACATATGCACAATTTTGTTAGACAGGAAATCGGTTTTACTTAGATAGTTTAGTTAGTTTTGAGTAGGAGATCGCAAGGAAGGTTTCAGAAATGAAGATGCGCTTAAGGCGCGTCCCTGAGCAAAACGCCGCGCTAGTCGAATTTTGTGCAGTTTTTAAGAGCTATCTACTCTTTATTTAAAAAGAAATATCAATTAATAAAAATACATTAAATTTCTACATAATGTTGATTCTAAAATTGTAGTACACTCTTTTTTTTTAAGAGGTATATGTGTCACTAATCTCCTTCCAACAAAACCATAAAAATGTGAAATAATTATTGATAGCATGCATCTCCTCGTAAAGTATTCATTAATTATTTTTATACTAACACTAATGGATAGACAATTTGATAACGAACCTTTTGTAAATTTTATTTTTTTCAAAAGACCAATATTCGATTTTATAAAGATTTTATTCTAAAATCTGAGCGTATTCACTACCGTAATTCATGCGCCACCAGTGCCGCTAGGCCAATAGGAATGCTCATATCTCATGCTGATTTTTTGGTCAGGGTACGGCCTTAAACGGATTGCGATGACTGATCAATTTAATAATAATTCGGAAGATGGTTCGAAATACATTACAATAAGTAGTTATTTTAAAGGTTGCTTGCTGAAGAAAACCTTTAAGTATGCAGACTGGCTGTAAAATGGTGTTGGCTGGATTCGAACAATCATTCGAATTTAGAATCAGTTTGAATTTGGTGACCGCGTCGATTTTTTTAGCGCAGTGTTGTCTAAATCATATTATATACGGAGTATATTATTTACCATGGTCTAAATGAGCTAATGGAGTTTTGGCGGGCACGTGATGGCGTCTATGTTGCTTCTCTGTTTTATTTACCTATAATTGTGTTAAATTGAATATTTATAGTGTAAAAACGGTGGATTTTTTTATTCTAATTATATTAGTGAACGTGCACGAGTGTGGGCAAGTAAAACACAGCGGTAGAACAAGATTTTGTACATGGTGTCGACAAAACTCCGTAGAAGCTTCCAATAAAGTTACCGCCATTTTATTGGAGCCTAACTTGGACGACTAAAATCTAAGGAAACTAGAACTTCTATTCTAAACTTGACACTGGCTAAATGCACAAACCGTGCGAAGCCAAAATAAAAAAAAAATGAGCTAATGTAAACACGTAATTTGTAAGGCCAGCAGAGCGTTTCTAAAATTGTTGAAATTTTTTCGATCTTGTGCTGCGAGTAGCCTTAAAAAGCACTAAATATACAGAAAAGAGCTGATAGTTTCTTTTCATAATGGTGATAATTTATTTAAGATCGCGAAATGAAAATGTACTTATTAGTTTCACCTGGAGCCGGACAATTCGAGAATAATTTAAGTTATTAAAATAAAAGTTATATCATTTGATTTTAGATAATAAAGAGACAAATAAAAAATATATACAGGCCTTATACAGGTAAGCATCACAAAGGCAATCGCAATAAATCCATCAATTTATTAACATTTCGATCGCAATGATAACACAAGTCTGATTGACTTCAAACGCCAGGGGAAAATGGCGGCTTACATTACCATATAAACCGATCTTTCACAGGAAAACTTTTGATTTAAAAGCAACAATTTTTTGTCACAAAAAATTGGATATGACGTTGTTATTATTATACTAGCTTATAGCGTGAAAGTAGAAAACTATCTCACGAAAACTATTTTTTGCGTGGGAAATCATGCAATGACTTCTCCCGCTCTGAGTGAAGCAGGAGGGCGCGTCAGACTTTTACTGTCTAAAACCGTGTTCCTTTAGTTGCTTGTCTCAGGGCCGTGGTAACTCTCTTTCAAATTTATCCGCGAACACGCAAACGTACCTACCATTGAGATAAAGATTATTTTATTAAGCCAGGCCATGATCTACCTATGTTCCAAATTCAAACCAAATCCTTCCAACCATTGAGGCGTAATTGATTAAGAAATATCCAAACATACATATGTACTTTCAGATTTAAAGAAAATAAATTGAACCCCAGCCCTATTTCAAACAACGATTAGTGTTGTATTTATTCAGTATATTTTTGTGACTAATAAACATGTTTTTTTTTTTAATTTTATGTCAGAAAAAACAATATTACATTCCCACCAACTTCACAAACGTTAATAACCAACCATACAAAATATTCTTTCACCAGCAAATAAAAAAAGGGAAGCAACAAACAGAGAACAGCAGTAAAACAGAAAATATACAAGATATTAATTCAGTTTTTCACTTCACAAACAAAAAGGATTTTTTTATTCGTCCAATCGAATCGTTTCCTGTGCTCAGACTTCAATGCCTTTGAGAACAAACCTTGCTTGTTTGTGCGTCCGAACAAAGCCAATCTCTCAGATTCCTATGCAAAACACTTCCTCTGCGCAAAATATTATGTACTATATTCTTATTCTGTGTCATGGAAATTTTATATCGTTTGTCGCCGAATAATAAACAATGCTGAGTAGCCAGTTGAAAAAAAATGTGTCCTTTTAAAAAAAAATCTTTTTCTTTTCTTCTATTCCGACACCCCGTGATTCTTTTTAAGTTGCTCTGTAACTTTTCGACCTACATTTATTTTTGAGGAGCGTTAAAAGTTGAAACATGAATCTTTTTAACGTCTGCGCTTTCTAAGTTCAGCTGTTACATTTATTTTTAGAATTGTTATCTTAGTTATGAAGTTAAAAATAAATGGGACTGAATATAGACATAATATAAGTTACATTTTCTTTTACGCTAGATATGAAATTATATATAGTTCTAATTACCTATTGAGCGTCATCATATCATCCGAAAGACGTCCACTGCTGGACATAGGCCTCCCCCAAGCGTCGCCACATTGACCGGTCTCGTGCGTCCCGCAACCAGCGGATCCCCGCAACCTTCACCAGGTCATCGGTCCACCTGGTGGGAGGCCTTCCAACGCAACGTCTTCCGGTTCGCGGTCGCCACTCCAGAACCTTTCTGCCCCATCGGCCATCCGTTCTTCGAGCAATGTGCCCTGCCCACTGCCACAAAAGTTTGGCAATTCTTCGGGCTATGTCGGTAACCCTGGTTCTCTTGCGGATCTCTAAATTTCTGATTCGATCACGCAAGGAAACTCCAAATAGTAATTTGTTTTACTATTCATTATTATATTGTGTACTAATTACGTAACTGTCCAATCCAGTTCTTTTTTATCTGGGTACAAGCCTCCCGATGGGCTTTCTTGTCGAAGAAACAGGGGCTTATGGGGTTTAATCTTTAAAAGTCCTCTATTAGTGCTCACCTTCGACTTATGGGACTCTTCTCTCTTATGAAATATGTTCATGCTTCTAGACCATATAGTTTAGGCTACCCATAGTCTGTCAGTGAATAAAACACCGCCTTCCTTAGCTGCAAACTGAAATCTTGCATAGTTTGAATCACACTGTTTAAGCAAATTGATTCAACAGTATAACTAAAACAACCTTTTCGTCTTCCAATAGAAAAAAATAAGCTAAATTGACTTCTGAACTGCACCTTGTAAATAAAATACGTCCCGAAAGGTTCCAATTTTCCGGCACATGGACAGATTTGCCTTGCTACGAGAAACTTGGCAGCCGTTGTAGAACTGAACGGTATTTTTCACTAGGAGAAATGGCTTACCTCCAACGTCAATATTAAGAGAACTGATTATACAGGGACTGAGTTACTTATGTTAATTAAAATGGGGTTTAGATAAGGTGGGTATGCGGTAAGGTAACATTGTTTGTTTGTATGTACTAATCTCTTACAGTACTGAGCTGGCTAGTAAAATTCTTTTACCAGTGAGTACCTTGCTGAGTATCATCAGCTACTTTTCATACCAAAAAATACGGGGCCCAGTGGCTAGTTTAAAAAATAATTTATGTAGTAATTAGTAGTAATATAGACAACAATATTAGACCTTTCTACATCCCCATCTTTAAACTATCCATAGTGCAATTAATTGACTTACTTGACTTACTGGCACACTCAGAGACGTTAACGGTTACTTAAATCTCTCCTTAGTAAAGATTTTTAGTACAAAATCTTTACTAATTAGTGCCTTAAGTAATCATTAAATGTCTCTGAGTGCGGCAGTTAATGTCCTATAACCCCTAGATGGGGCAGAGGGCGTCCACAGATGTCCTCCATCGCGATCGGTCTTGAGCTTCACGCTTCACCTCGCTCCATGTCATTCCGATGCTCGTTCGTGTCGCTTCTGCCAACACGGTGCGACGCCAGGTTTGACCGAGACGGCCACGCCAATTAATTCAATGGTTTGATTATATTTTCGGTGTTTCTGGCCCAATTCTATTTATTATACCAAAATTACGAAAACATCATCTTTTCGAATTGTAAAATTCATTACACTAGAAAAAGCAAATCTCTAAAATATTGAAACCGGACACAAAAATATTGTTTCACATTAAACATATATTTTTTCAGTTCTAAATTGGAGAGAACCCGTAACATATTTTTATTTGAGCTTTTTGAACGTGTAGCAGAACTCAATATGGTCGGACGAGCTCGTTATCGGCCGGTTTTATCTATGCCGAGATATTTCTTTTGTGAAGTAAAAATATTCGGAGCTGGCACGGCACTATTTCAGTTAAGGTTGTCGGTTTTTTTTTGTGAAAGGTATCCGACCGAGTTCGTATTGATATTGCTAGCTATTGCAGTGGAGTCGTTCTTTAAATTTTAGGTTTGTCAGTTCTGACATAGCGATTGATTTTTTCTGATTGGTGCATAAATGGGGTCACCTTCCTATCCTTACATAGGAAAAAGGGCAGATAGATGACACCATTTATTTTATATTTTGGGTCGGCGAAGTATGTCTTCTTTTCCCATGCGTCTCCTTTTGCCACCATCTACATCGAAACGTTGCAATAAAGAGATATGTGCTATTCCACACAATAATGCACTATACTCAAAGAGTTTTTAAGGAATGGCATCTAAGTGTAACGGATGTGATGTCAGCCTACGTGCAACCGATCAATGTCCGCCGAAGCTAAGCCGCCAAATTAAAGCCTCCCCTCCAGTCAAGCCATGTCAAGCAGCGGGGATTGTGTTAATATAAGCGATTGCCAGTCATTTATTTGTCTCTTTCGTTTGTGAATACAAGATCTGACCAAAGCTCTGCCCGATTTTTATTGATCCGTTTCACAAGTTATAAAATAAGTTACCCATTACAACAAGAGATCTTGACAGCTTAAACCATTTCAAAAAGGCTCTTAATTTATTGGTCGAGAAAGCTACATAGTCAATGAGTACCTGGAAGACAAATGGTAATGTAATGACATTTTATTTATTAATTTTGAATGTAATATTATTTTTACCAATCGTTAATTAGAAATTATAATCATTACAAGATTTTATTTTATTTTTACTTGCTATGGTCGTAAGTATATTCGGGTCAAATCTTGTAACTGTATTTTAAAGCAGTTGTCCTCCACAGATTAAGATGAAATTTTGCATACACGTCTAGTTTGGGTGACAATGCATGGTTAGCTAAGTGACGTCATTCTAAATCCAATATGGCGGACGGCCCAAGATGGCGGACTAGTTATTTTTTGTGCACTGCCATGGGTAGCAAATGAAAGGGTTTGTAGAGAAGAATACGAATAAAGATTTTTTACTGAATATTTTTTTTTATATTGAGATATGTACCTTTTGTTTATCTATGTTCTACAAATAAAAATATTTGAATTTGAATTACATAGTCACCTCCTTTCTAGCCAAATCACCTTTCAATAAATCCAATCAGCGAGGTTTTGGTTTTCTTCTACCTTTAATACTTATACATATTCATACACAAATAAAAGAAAGTCGAAAGAAAAGTAGATTTCATTCTATTCTACTTATTTTTTGATATGTTGGAAGAGTTTTTGCCCACCATTTGTAAAACAGTCATCCTGCAAACCTTGCCAATATTTTTACCCACAAATTTAATTTTCAATTTGTATTAGTCTCACCAATTACTTTTGAGTCCAATTATGTTAATCTTCTAAATTACAAGTAATAGCAATAAAAAAGTTAGATATTATTCAGAAGTAGGTAACCTAAAATTTAACATGCACAAACAAATTCCACTGCAAAACGACTAGAAAAAAATGGCGTCGTAAATCCATCGCTAACACAATATTGTATTTTCAAACATGGCAACCATACACGTGACAGCTACGCTAGTTTCACTGCGGTTAGCTTTCTTTTTTCATTGCCAGTTTCCAGTAAAAAGTACGGCCTTCAAACGTAAATTTTTGTTTGCTTTTTGTGAGTTCGAGCTTTATTTATTTAAAAAATAATTGTTGATGATAATATTGTCTGATGTTATTTAATCGACCGGTTTGTATTTTCAGTTTTTTAACCGACTTCAAAAAGGAAAAGATTCTCAATTCGTCGGAATCTTTTTTGTTATATTTTACGGTACTTTGAATTATTTCAGTAAAATGTTCTACAGGTTTTTTTGCGTGGTTAAAACAACCTAATACGAATTTAGTTAAAACTTAAGAAGACCTATCATTCTTCATCCCTCGCATTGATCTAAGATCATCACAATAAAGAATAATGAGAATAAAGAACCAGTTCCATCATGCGGCATAATAAAACAAATGTTGCTACTACAAATTTACTGCCTATAAAAAGCACAGCAAATAAACCGCTTCTATTAACATACCGCAACTCTAATAAATTGCTCCACAAAACTACCACTAAGAATGCACCGAACACAACTATCACCGCTGTTAAATTCGTCGCACATAAGCCGCACGTATAGCACTGTAGGTACAACACCACTCGCGCAGTTTTATCTGTTAAATAAACCAAGTTCCTGAATCAATTCCCGTACATCAGTTGCTGATACATCGCACGATTAATCCGATCAAGGGAAATTAAGTTCTATCTTTGTCGAAATGACGTTGCATTTAGATTGGGGGATTTGAGTGGTTTTGCTAGTCAGGTTATTTTTGTGATAAATCGCTTTGGGATATTATGAACTTTAATTGGCAGAATGAAATGACTTTTTGAATATTTTGCTGGATTTTCAAGCAACGTTTCCATGTTTCAAGTTAAATTTAACTCGATTACCCACAAATGTTACGAGTCGGTTCCAAAAAAAGCTGCCTTAAAATGTTTTTCGTCAAATTACTCCCGTCCTCTTTCAATTTTTTTCCATTTCTGAATTTATTTCCCCTTCTTAACCAAGTCCCTCAACGAGACGAATTGAAGATGCTTCAGTCACTTAATCCGAACTAAATTAGACGTAATGATGTCTCCCTCACTTCTCAAATCCCCAGAAAGTCTCTAAGTCACACTTGATCCCCGTATTACCCCTACTTTGTGGCACCAAAACGTAACTCTAGTACAAAGTTTTAATTGAATTTAGTTAACCGATGGATACTTTTGTAATTAGTTGATGTAACTGAAAGCTGTCGATGGTGTAAGACAATAAAGTTTTGTGTACCATAAAACAAGGAATTGGATGAAAAACTTTTTATGGTTGGACAAAGGTATTTACTATAGTTTATATTTATGTATGTTTACAATATATATATATCGATATTCAAATTTATATAAAAAATTTATGCACTTGCCATGTTATCTCTCCACCACCCTTGGTTGACTGGTAG
Source organism: Orthosia incerta (assembly GCA_948252205.1). Classification (NCBI taxonomy): domain Eukaryota; kingdom Metazoa; phylum Arthropoda; class Insecta; order Lepidoptera; family Noctuidae; genus Orthosia; species Orthosia incerta. Next base: position 6,643,438 of record OX411757.1, on the reverse strand, counting down.
AGAATGCCTCAGGCATTAAGTCCGCCTATATACCTGTATGTTGGATGAAGTTTTAAATAAATAATAATAAATACAAAAGATATGGCAAAATTACCTAAGTTCTGCCGGGCGATCATGGCCTCTGTGATAGGCTTGAGTCAGGCATTTTTCACGGTTTTTGCTCCCAAACTGTGATATAAATGTGTGACTCAAGCCTGTCACAGTGGGCCGTGCTCGCCCGGCTGAAGTGGTAACCATGTACGAGAAGACGCAACGTTGGATGACCTCTTAAAAGGTGGATTGATTATTACTTTATGGAGGGCGCCCCAGCTCGCTGGTTGTGAGATATAGATAAGACCAGTCAATGTAGCAAAGCTTGGGGAAGGTCCATGTCCAGCTGCAGAGCTGATAATGTTGTGATCAATTTAAATAGTGGGAATTTATTTGAAAAATCAGCGGGTATAGGGAAAGAAAGAAAATAATATTTTAATGAAATGAAATTCCTTGAAAACCATGGTATTTATAATGTCTAGGTATCTATCTATCTATGTAGGTTTGCCTCCCATAAAAGCCGCACGTCGTTAAGTAATCAATTTAAAAGATTCGAGAAGAGATTTAGAACCGATACGATTTCCTTAAAGGTTTTCCATTTCAACGTAATGTTCTCGAAATCAGATACCTCGCCGTTTAATCTACAAAATATAATATTTAACATTTTATTGAGGAAGAAAAATGTTGAAAGATTATTTGAAATGATTCGAAAGGTAAGCTTTTAGTAAGAATCTAATTGAGTTATCAATTTCGAAATTACTTTTGAATAAAATAATGTTTATTTTACGTTGAAATGAAACGGGAGTGATTGGTTTTTGAGTGACTGGGATCCTGGCTTAGATGCCTGGGTCAGGCAAATTGGGTTATTCTATCAGGATTTTTTTCATTAGCAGCTCTGAGTTTAAATTTGTGAACGGTTGATGACAATAAACTCACCCCATATCACACTGGCGCCATGGATGGCATAAGTTTTACTATGGCTAGGTATTTTTTTATTTTATTGACCACTATCTCACCTGATGGTAAGAGGTGGTCGACGATGAGGCACGCTTTCGTAGAAGTAATCTATTCACTCTTGACATGAAGACTCCTATGTTGTAGCTTTCAGGAAATACAAACTCGGGCAGGCAATTCCACTCCTTAGCTACACGCACAATAAAAGTATTCCCAAACCGTTTAGTGCGTATGGGTGCGATGTTAACCATGTACCGATGACGGTATTCTCTTTCTTCTCCTAAAATTGTTTGTCCGAAAATCATTATCCATAACACGTATGCTATAAACTTCGGTAACCATAATGTTCAAAATCCCGAAATTTTGTTTAACATAATTATCTTTAGTTCTAAAAGTATTCTGTCATAATATCGAGTTCTATAATAATTTAATCTCCTAATTTTACATGAACTAAAGTCGTATGTCCTAAGTATTGTGTTATAAATTTTTTAGTCCTAAAAACTTTGCTAAAAATTAGGTTTTAGTGACAGAAACGAATCGCTGTAAATTCGACTCCACGCAGTCTTGTCTGCTCTACCCTTAGAGTGTAATTTAAACTCACGTGGGACCGCCGGAGCCCAGCAGCGCCGGAGCCGTGACAGACACCATGCCTGCTGCATGTTGCATGCTTGCTTGCATGCTGCGTGCTTGCTTGCATGCTGCATGATTGCTAGCGCGGGTTTTATGTCTTTTGTATATTATTGATTGTAATATTTATATCAAACGGATTTAGGACATATTATATTTAGGGATTTCAATTTTATGGCATGTCATATTATGTGATATTAAGTTCGGGTAAGTTATCATTCGGACAAATGATGATTAGGACAAAAAAAGTTATGGCACTTTAAATTATGGCGACGACACAATAGAGAACCACCGATGATGAATCGCCGTAACACATTTAACATTCCCTTAGCAAATAACCGTTTTGTCGTTTACGTAAGTAATTTTAATGATGATGTGGACGTCATTAGTCTCCGAACTAATATTCGAAATGTGAGTTTAGATATCAGGACGTATGTTTATTACGCAAACTCTGGCCTAATGGCATTGCGTAGTAATTGGGTTATAGGGGTCAGATAGCAGTTGCTCCGTGTTAAATACTGATATCAAGAGGCTTTTGGTTAGACTAGTAAATAGCCGACCACAATCTACTTAACTAGTAAGTTAAGGGTACACTAGTCGACGGCACGAACTATTTTGTGCGCGGGGTTTAAATGCAATTTTTATATTAACCGACAACACGTGCGGAAGAGAGTAGGAAGCTAGTTCGCGTACGAATACACACTTTTGCAAATTTGTAGCGAAATGGATAATGATTTAGGACGAAACCGAGCGCGTGAAATTTTATGTACAGACCTTTGGCAGTCTAGATATCATGAAAAAACGACTAAATCTATCTGTTCAAAATTAAATTATATGCATTTTTGAACTACTAATCTATCCCTGTATGGAGGCCGTTTTGCAATTTTCCGTCTTCTTATGGTATTTATTTGCGCCCAAAAATGCGTTAAAATTAGTGTCGAAATGTGGAACTTTCGACGCTCATAACTTTAAAACCATTTTCTTTTTTTACTTTTTCGCTTCCATACAGGGCTAGATAATGATGAGACAAATTGATATCACCTTTTATTTTGAACGTACATCGTCAAACAGTGGAATAATCCCTAGCCTACGTTTGTATGGAAAAAAATTCGACTAGTGTAACCTTAAAGTGCGTGTCGGACTTCGCACAATTACGGTTCCATACTAAACTGCAAATACAAGTTGTAATAGGGTAAATGAGGAAATTACGAATAAAAATTAGATTTATCAATATGTTGGTATTTGTTAGTAAAATATACGTAATAAAAACATTATCACAAAATTTTAAGTAAAAAATGATTGCATTGTTGATCGAAATACCAAAATCGCTATATATATGCCTATAATATTTGAGGAATTCCCTCGATTTCTCTAGGATCCCATCATCAGATCCTGACTTGATGACTATGGGACCAACTAGGAAGTATACCCTTTCAAACAAAAGAAGAATTTTTGAAATCGGTTCAGGCGTCTTTGAGTAATCGGGGAAAATACATAAAATAAAATAAAAAATATTGGGACGAATTGTGAACCTCCTCCTGTTTTTGAAGTCGGTTAAAAATTATTCGAAACAAAATTTTGTAAAGATACTTAACTTTGGTGGCTTCTCATTCCTTTGTTTTCCAATATTTTCAAAACATAAAATACAGTATTTATCTACTCAACGAGCTCTAAACAACGATACCCCACTCGATAGGTTGGGCCAGTTTTTTTATCGCGCCGTACCTTTAGCTGTTTGAGAGCCCCCCTTAAGACGACGACTAACGCCAACGACCTTGAGGGAACAAAACGCACACTCGTTTCACACCCGAGCGACCCAAAATTTAGTAGTTTTTTGTACTTTCCTTATTATTCTATGACTTTAAAAAAAAAGGCTCAGATCAAAATGTAGATAATTCAATTGTCTTTGAAATGGTGTCGATTTAATTAAAATACGCCCAGCGGTTTTGGTGTGATTGTCGAGTTTTTGTCCGTTTTAGACATAACTTTACAAATTAATTACACTATGTTATACGAAGAAAACTGAAAATTTGCTAAGATCAAATTATTAAGAAAATAGTCTAATATAACATATATTTTTTTCAAAACATTACAACTAGCCATTTAGACGTGATTCTCAATTTAAAATCAGCTACTTAAGGGAATCGGCGCCTTAAAAACATTTAAAAATATTTTTTGATATTGTGTATGGCTTTGGCTTAATAAAATGCTTATACTGTAAAAAAATTAAGACTGTAACTCTTACCGTTTGGCTGTAAAACTTGTGTGATAGACGACGGATAGACGGACAGATGGACACGTGAGTGATAGCAATAGGGCTCCGTTTGGAACCTTCGGATAGGAAACCCTAAAAATGGGCAGACGAAGAATATTTTCTGTTGAATTGGGAAGAGATGTAGGCATTCAGTTCTTTAATGTTTAAAAATAAAGATAATTTACAGTACCCACCAATATTTTTTTCCATGAAAAAATTATGAACCTTTTACGCAAATGTCGAAAATTATACCAAAGCAGCCAGTACCAAGCGTCGCTGCACTGGCCGGTTCTATGCATCTCGCAGTCTTGACCAGATCGTCGCTCCACCTAGTGGGAGGCCTTCCAACGCAACGTCTTCCGATTCGCCGGTTCGAAAAGTATTCAATGATTTAATGCAAATTATATACTATAATTATATGTATGCCAAATTTCATCTAAATCTGTTCTGCATTTTTTGTGAAAGACAGTAACAAATAAATCATAGTAAAAATCCTCTTTATTATAAATAATAATCTTACCCTGATTTCCAATTCCCATTGTATTGGAATATTGGCGATAACGAGTAATGACTATTAGTCTTTCGCATCACAGAACTCCTCGAATCTTGTTGACTCTCACAAGTCGTGCGGAAGTATAATAAATCAGAGCTAGGAGCTACATTTTCCAATATTTTGTCACTTGAAAGGTAGGGTTGTCTTCTTCTTCAGTTTCGATTTTAGGACCGGTCTTTGTGTTTATTTATCTCTGTTTCAAGTCCCGTTTAAACCCGTCCCGTTTATTGGAGTGTGCCGCTACGTTAATCAAATGAATAATATAACATAACTTTTGTATCCCTTGAATGGTTAGGTGATCTATTAGTACCCACACATCATCACATCATCATATTATCAGCCTATTAATGTTCTCACTGCTGGGACACAGGCCTCCTCTCTGTGAGAGGGAATGGGCCGTAATCCACCACGCGGGCCCAGTGCGGGTTGGTGGATGTCACATGTCTTCGAATTTTTTGTTCCACGACATGCCGATTTCCTCACGATGTTTTCCTTCACCGTTTTGAGAGCAGTGGTGATGATATAATTTACACAGAGTAAAGCGTCGGCCTGCCTGGGCTCGAACCCACGACCTACAACTTGTAAGTCGCTTCCGATACCACTGGGTCACCACTGCTCTCACATTAGTACCCACAGTTGTATCTAATGCATAGTTAAATTACAGTAATTATAGCTGAGTAAAAGAAAAATAATTTCCATGGCCTCAAATTATGTAGATACCTTCTTATTCATCATCAGCCTACAGCTAAGAAGCACACTGCTGGACATGTTGGTTCTCGTGTTTACATAATATAACTTCATATTACCCATAGTTGTGTTGTACCTACATATATTGTAACGACCTCTTCATTCGGCAATAAATTCAATTCTGATTCTATCTCTCAAGTCGTGGAATAAACGAATAAAGGGCAGCAAGATATGAAATTGAGATTGAGGCCGGTAGACTGATTGAAAAAAAATTGTTGATTGGTTCATCAAAGCGGACGCCTTGATGAACCAATCAACGAAACTAATCCGACATGAATATCACCCAAACCGTAAATAACAGATCAAATGACTACACGAATGTGCACAACACCAAATGAACCTATTCATCGGATCCTGATGAAGCTGTTAAAGCCTCTAATTTGCTAAATTGTATGCAGCTTGAAAATTAAACCCAAAGCGCGGCTTAAATTGGGACAGCAAACAGCTTAGAGCAAGCGCAACGAGGTTAGCAGGGTAGGAATGGGGTTGTTCTGTAAAATGGTGATAAATACAAGCAGATTTTGCTATTGGATTCAGTTTAGTGAGTTGCTATTTTAGTAAGGTAATTCTTTGGTTCTTTTTTGACGTAGGTGTCATGCACTGCTTGAATAAAACACTGGCTATTTCACAGTAGTGACAACAAGAAACAGAAAGAAAACTAGTTTATTTGGCACACACAGATACACACCATGTAGGAAAACTTATGGAAGAACATAGGTAAATAACCATTATATATGTGGATGGAGAAAATCTACAAAACTTTACAAAATGTTTGTATAAGGTTCATATTTGGTTTGCGCAAATATGACCATGTTTCCGAATTCCGTGTAAAGCTCAAGTGGTTACCAATTCGCCTTCGCCGGAATGCTCATATTCTTTCTGTTTTGTACAATGTGCTCTTTACTCCTTCCACGCCTCTTTACCTCAAGAATCGTTTTCAGTTTATCTGCGATTCCCACACGAAGTCTCTTAGGTCATCAGAAAACTTGCGACTTAAAATGCCTATGCATTCCACAGTTTTTTTTTGATAAATCATTCACTGTCCAGGCTGCTCGTTTGTGGAATGCATTGCCTGACCCAATGAAACATGCTCAGTCGTTGCCTGTCTTTAAAAAACTTATAAAGGAACATTACTTGTCTCTGTGATCCTGTCCTTGTATTTTTTATCTTGGTGTACAATAAAGCATATATAAATAAATAAATAAAACTTTATACATGCTTCTATCCTTAAATACTCCTTTTTCTGCGTTTACGTTCATATATCTGATCAAACACACACGCCAGTTGTGAATGGCAGCTAGCTTTTTAAAATAAATAACCATTATTGAAGGTGGCATTCAATTTATATCGTTGTAGTTTGTTGTTTCTGAATGAATGTCAGGTAGGTAGGTTTTACGTAAACACAGAAGCTTAAAACTAAAAATAAATGAAAAAAAAAACAAACTTAGTAGATAATTATATTGTATTTGTTATGAAACGATTTCAATTTATTTGGGTCTCTATTGTTTTGTATTACCTTTATTTTAGATTCATTACTGAAGCCTAAATTACAATATAAATACAAAGGATTTAACTACCATTGCCGTTAGCATTGTAAATGGATCGTTTAAATAGTAAACGCTTAATAATAGGTACCGTTACATTTCAAATTATTATTGTTTTCGTGTTTCAGAAGCCTCTTTCGTTATTAAATAAATATAAAGGACCAAAAACAGCTTACTTTAGAATATGTTTGTGTTTGCCCGCGGCTTTAAATATACATATGAATACAAAAATATATAAAAACATAAAATTCAGCAATAATAACCTAATCAGTAGGTCATTACCTACTGATTAGGTTATTATTGTAAAGATTATTAATTCTTAAAAAAAATATAGATTTGAAAACCATTTAGGATTATGGATTATTTATCGTCGAGCGTACCTACCTGACTTTTGATCTAAATAATAATTATGAGATTCTATAACAATAATGTACAAAATATGTATTAATTTTATAAAACAAGAACTCTGTAAAGTTTCAAGATTCCATAGGTGGAAGTCGGGGAATTTTGGCGATCGGTGTACCGTTGAAAAATTGGTATTTCCTTAATAAAATAGATTTAGACAGCAGACGCGTCGTATAAGACTGAACAGCAGATCCCTGATTAATATTCAACTGAATTCTGCAAAAGAAGAAGTTGCGATAACTGTTAATGCTACGAGATGGTCAGCTTCAAACAAAGATTGAATGAAGACAATCGAAAAATGTAGGGGACGCACTGTGGTAATCCTGTGGTATTGCAGATGTCCATAGCCAACAAATACCACAAGTGATTCATTTATCTTTAATAACAATTGTACAGTACAACTATCTTCTTAATGTCCCTCTGCAAATTAACCCTTTGCACTTGGTGCAGACCGGACGGTCTCAATCAACTTGGAAGTATATAGAGTTGTTAAAACTCTTTTAAGTTAAAGTAAATTATTAAAAAAATGGGCGAAAAGGTGCAAAACTCTACGTAGTTCACATGGAAATCAAAACAAAAGATCAATTAAGTACTTAGTTCTGAATTCAAATCATTATACACGATAAGTCTAGTAATTGATGGACACGGAAATTAGCATTCGTTTGTATTTGGAAATGCGATGATTGCCGGGGGAAATTAAGAAAGTAGTTATACTGTACCTTCTTAATACCAAAAAACATAACCCTCCTTCGGCAGTGGGATAAAAATAGCTCCTAATGATTTATAATAATATCCTCAATATAATGACTAGTCATTCATTTCTCGTTACAGACCGAAATACAATCCAGAAATATACTTCCACATTTTCTTCGATAAAATACAAAAATAGACATTCCAAATGTTTACAACGCCTGTTCTTTTCAACCGCTATTGGCATGTACAATATTTATTCAATAAACATGGTACAAACAGATACAGCTCCAGTGGGGTTGTCAACATTGAATGGCAGTATTGCCAGTTTCAAAAATGCATAACTATATTTGTCTCGGTTAATTCCATTGTGATATTTGAATCAACGGATTGCCTTGTTTCAATTTTTTCGACTGGATGAAACATGATGTTTTCGTTTTTAGTTCGTTAGTAAACAATATCGAAATCTAACCACCGATGTTCCACATGTTTTGCGAGTTTGTAGGTTTTGTGTTCTATGTTAATTGAATTTGTATATTCCATTAAAATTGCCGTGTTCGCAATAAAGAACAAATTAAATCGAAAAGCCTGGTTAGCTCTGCTTTGGAAAGTGGTAAACCATGTCAAAGATAAAATAATACACCATGTTATCTAAAAATATGAAAGAATAAAACTTGTGATCTTCCGAAAGCTGTCTTCATACATTTCGATAAACCAAATACATATCCCAATATTATGTCTAACAGAAATCTGCACTGAAAATGGTATATCGCACTACCAGTTATGATATCGCAAAAGTTTTACTATTGAGATTCAAAGCTTATGATAAACACAGACATAACATACGGACAAGTAAAGACGTCAAACATGATATGAAATCTTCTCCTTTTGACGCAAGATTTTTAGTGGTTAAAAATAAACATGTTAATATAGAAAAGTAGTCTAACAAAGAGACTCACAAATATTTTAAGAGGTATAGAAAGAGAGAAAAAGAGTTTATTTGCGCCAGGTACGACGAATACCATAAAAAGGACAAAAGGAAATATTTAAATGCAAATAGGGAAACCATGCGTCACAACATCTAAGCGCGCAAAATGGCCATTGCTCAGTGTATTGTTGGGACTCAAAATTAATAAAAAAATAAAGCAAACTGAAATAGGTAAAGAAGTGGTAAAAAATAGTTCGGATTTAAAAATAAAGTCTTGGAAAGTCTTTTGAGTAGTAGTAGTTAGTTAGGCTGAAATGACAATGATCAGTAGTAAGTTTTAGATTGAGTCTTTGATAGAAACAAGCACCAAAACAAATACGACACAGCAAGTACAGTACCAAAACTTCTAATTTCCACAGCACTCCCAAATTCCATGAAAAATTTAGTCCATTATTTTATTTCTCTGTCTCATTTTCCAAGGAGCTTTACATCATTCAAGCAGGTTTAAGGGCAAGGTGGCAGTAGCGAAGTGATTTTATTATCCCGGCACACCGGATTAGCCTCGCTTCTTTTGTTCCGACACTTAAGGAGATGACGTGACAGCCCCGGTATAATTTAATGGAGATTTTGAATGGACTCGAATTGTTTGACGCTTGTTTTCGGCCTGTTCAGTGTTGTAGGTGTAGTTAGATAGGATTAGTAAGTTTTGTATAGATTCGTGTTGTTTAATGATTGATATTTGTTGGTTCAAATATATCATTTTCGATGTAACATTTTTAACTGTGTCTATACTTGCTTGAACTAACGACTGATGTTTTTAGCATAATTACACCGTATTTTTAATTTTGTAGTTGGTTCAAAGTGGCTTCATATTCATATTTTTCTTCACTCTTCCCAATTTGTTCGAACTTAGTCGAACCTTGTCTTCATCTGGCATGCGTTTTTGTAGTCGTCATTTCAAAAGGGGTTGATCCTTATCTGGCCATTCTGTCTTCCAGAAAGGCCATCCTTTCTTTTTTAACTTCCTCTTGTAACCACACATTGTCATTCATACTTAAAACTCTCCCCGTGACATTTTCTACCAGTAATTCTAAATTAACTTTAAAACTTTCGCATTTCATAATTTAAAAACAATATATTATCACAATATCCTCGTTTTGTGCAGTCGGCAAACTTATAGAATAAGGACACGGTCAGTGTTGTGTGTAGTGAGGGTAGAGGAAGAATTTTCTGCCCCAACAGAGCCAGTACACCGATACACCAGTCACTCGGGAATACGGTCGTTGCAACACGGCCGAAACGTCGGGCAAAAAATAAATAAATAGGTAAATAAATAATCGAAATCATCGCGTTAAATTCCGGTGATGTATTGTTTTTCAATTCTAAATTAGTTTTCCACCACCTTCACAAGCAAAAGAACATTCATGCAATTAACTTTAGATGTGCCCAATTAATTTTCATCTAATTCCAAATTCATGACACTAACCTATTCAGATGACGGCAAGTTATCTGCTACTAATGTACTCAGCAAATGAGTTCCGGAATTTCAGGGTTCCGCATTACAAGTTAGGGCACAACACTAAGTGAATTGCGTTTGTCTGCAAGCAACGGTGACCACTTAATGTTAAGTGCTGACCTTTCTGTTAAATGTGGGGAGTTACAATGTATATGTACTTGTCTATTGTTTGCATTATCTGTGGTCACAAGTTTTATGAAACGTTGGACAGTTTGCTTGATAGGTTGTGGTTTAAAACTGTAGATTATTTTTAAAACAACCTATGTAGTCCCACTGCGGAAATAAAAAAAATGTATTTTAAAGCAAACTTTTTTCATATTTTCTCAGCAAACCATTTGATACCCATATCATGGCAGTGCGCAAATAATTAGTCCGCCATATTAGATTTAGAATAACGTCACTTAGCTAACCATGTATTGTCATCCAAGCTAAACGCGTATGTAAAATTTCATCTTAATCTGTGTAGGATAACTGCTTTAAAATTCAGTTGCAAGATTTGACCCGAACACACTTATATAAATACATTGCAAGTCAAATAAACGCTTGTAAAAAGGCATGGTGGAGGCTTCCAATCTTAGGTAATATTTTTTCACTGTAATGTTCTTGAACTTAATATAGCGACGCATTTTCATTCGATATGAATATTTAATTTTTACTATCACTAAAACTTTTACAAACTAACATTTTATTTTCTCCATCCGCTTTTATTTTGTATTGAATATTCTACATTTATACCTATTCAGAAAAGTATTACTTTTTCCGCTTGGTAATAACACCTTTTCGCGAAGATAAATTTAAGGAAATGTTTTTTCCTGTTTGTGTACGTGATCCGAATATACATAACTAAAGGGCATGGAAGATAATGTAGGAAATATGAGTATGGCATCAAAAATGTACCTATAATAAAAGAAACAACAACGTTTGGTTATATAAGGTTTAAGTGCATAGCTTGGTTGTATAAGTTAACTAGGATAACCCTAACCTAACCCTAAACTTTTTGATCTACACAGGTTAATTACCTACCTACCCTACCCAACTTACCTACCCACCTATCCTACGTACTTACCTATTTTTATTGTTTTTAAACGTTCCCTGTATTCTGGCGAACAAAACAAATAAAGAATTATCCAAACCGATGCAGCCGTTTTTGAGGTTTAGCGAGACTAACAACCAGCAATTGATTTTTACATATATATAAAGATAGATATGAGAAACAACCGAGCATCTTTTGCTGTTTCTATACATAACTGGCGAAAATAAGGTGTACTACGAGTACATCTATGAAGGTACATTTCTGTGAAACTATTCGCGGCATACTTACGTGATGTTCTTTTAATTATTATAAGCTTGTATAGTTATGAATATGCCTATATAATAAAATTAGAAGCTTGCGCTTCGACGGGTCAACTGCATGCAACATAATTGAACGTAAGCTGCATTCATTTCATCATCATCTCATCATCTGCCTAGCCTTTTTCCCAACTATATTGGGGTCGGCTTCCAGTCTTACCGAATTCAGCTAAGTACCAGTGTTTTACATAGAGCGACTGCCTGTCTGACCTCCACAACCCAGTAACTGGGTAACACGGTACCCCTTGGCAAGACTGGTGTCAGATCTCAAGCTTCTGACTACCCGTAACGACTGTCAAAGATCTTCAAATGACAGCCGGGACCAACGGCTTAACGTGCTTTCCGAGGCACGGAGGAAACTGGGTATGTTGAAATGGTCACCCATCCACGGACCAACCTCGTCAAGCGTTGCTTAACCTTGATGATCGACCCGTGCGGCTTTTATTATTTAGCCACGAGCTCCTCAAGCTGCTGCATTAAGCTGAAAGTAAGCTGTATTCATTTGTAGCTTATAAATTATTAATTATATCGAAATGATTTATCTCTAAGCTTAATTGAACCTCAAGTATTGTAGTAGATGTTCTTTGTTTTTGATAGCAACTATTTTAAAAGTCACTTCTCACCCGACTGCCGGCTATGTATGTGTTTGTATATTTGTTCCTATGTTGTGTTCTCCAGAACAAACGCGTGGGCCAATTTTGATGATTTTTACGTCAATCGTTTCGTCTTAACCTTGCAAGTGTCACTAAAGACCTAACAGTAAAATCAAAGTTCACCACAACGATCACCAGTCGACATGTTGTGAAAAAGAAATAAAATCGGCGAACTATGTCAAGTGGCATATCGTTGAATCGGTATTTAAAAATTTTCTTAAGTTTGTTTCACCATTTTTAATTTTAAATAACGGTTTAGGGATATATGACGATTTAAAGTTGGTTAATAACCATTCTCGCTAATTACTTCATATCTTTCAAACCACTCTAGACGTAACGTAACGTCTCTCAAAATAGTAAGTCACATAAAGATAAGAAGTGTATAAATAGAAATAAGTAACCAAAATAGTAAATAACATAAAGATAAGCAGTGAATAGATAAATAATAATTGTAATGCCAGTATGTAATATAAAGTTTCATAAATATATATATATATATGCAGTATCTAGTGATGGATGAACTCACGTAGTCCTAAGTTAGTTAAGTAAGCCTTAAAATAGTGTCCGACGTAGGATTCAAATAATTATAATTTTTATAAATGAATAACAAACAAATAAACATGACAAAACAGAGCGCAGACTGCCACATGTCCGCGGTAAAATATTAATATATAAAAAAAACACTCTAGACGGATTTATATAATTAAGACATCGTTAGATACGTCTTGACCGCCAAGGTATAGATAAGTGACGTAAAAAAAACAAACATGGCCAATTTTGGGCTCCATATTGTGGGGTCCCAGTTTTTTTCTTTCAGTGGGGTATCAAAATAAAGGGCTTTTAGAGGTAATTACAAAAATATATACCACTTGTATGTGTCGTCCCAATCGTTGAACTGGGCCAATCGAGATCTACCTAGGCACATCACAGAGTTGAGACAAAAATATAGATAAGGTTTTTGCCCAACTCTGGGACAACATTGTCAAGGATAAATGGGAAAGGGTAGTAAATCCCTCTTTAGATTGAAAACCAATGATAAAAAGACACAAGTTTAGTTTTCGCAACTTTCAAGCTTCTTCATGCGATTCTAAACGCGATAACTTGTATCACAGAAAGCATTCCTGTTACAAAGATCCAGAACAACAATAAAACACAGAAAACCAAAGTTCACGTACATAGGAAACATAAAAACACCAAACGATAAATACTTTAAATCCTTGTATAGAAGTCAAGAACACAGAATAGATAGCACAGAAGATCCACCTCATACAACAAGGGAAAACAGTCCCAGGCACACGTAGACGTGTATGTGAGTGTCCTTTCATTCGCTTCACGTGAAGCGTTTTAACTCTGTCTGATCGCTTGCTTAATACGGAAGAAAGTGGACGCTATCTATTTTCTGACTGACTTTTTCGCTGTTCTTTACAGATTAATTTCGTTGCGGGATTCAAGATAGTTGAATCGTTTCAGCGGAACTCGTTAAATATTCAGTGGCGCGGTGGTTATTCGGTAGTAGTTGATGACTGTGATTTTGGCTTTTAAAGTACCAGTGGTTGGGTATAATAATATGTAGGTACATACGGTATTGACCCAAAAAGTGTATAGGTACGAGCGTAAGTATTCGTTTGTTATATTTTTTTATTTTTTTTTAAACTTTGCCCCACACTAGGAATTTCTCCTGTATCGTGGGTGCGTTTACAAACATATAAACTCACATACACAAACACCCAGAGCCGGAACAACTATTTGTAGATCATACAAATTATTTGTTCCGTGCGGGAATCGAACACGCGACACGCAGCGCAGCAGTCAATCGCTCAACCACTGCGCCAACCGTGCGCCCAAATATGCGCGTATGAACCTTCTGTATCTATTTATTCCGTGTCCTTATGTAGAACTCATGAATCTTCGTATCGTATCGCCCCAGTGATTTCATGTAAGTCGGCTAAATACGGTTTACCTCGAACGCCTTAGGGAACCACCGGCTTTATACCTTTACAAATTGGTTGGTTAATACCGTTGTCAGTACGTGGTTTTAATTTGTAGGGGGATTTAGTTTCTTAATTAGAACAGGTTGCTCTGAATACAGGTTTACGTGGCAATCTGTACTTGGAGTGATTAATTGTAGGTATTTAAGGTGTATTTTGGGTGTATAATAGTGACAATGTGTGTTAGTATTTTGTGTATCAACAGTGGTTTCAATTGATTTAAGTAACGGTGGTGTAGGTACTTTATGTTCGTCAATGTCTTCTTATGCAGTGAGACCCAACAGAGGTTAGCTAGGTAAAATTGACATGTTGTGATGAAAGCGTTGTGAAAGCGATTGGAAAAATGTAGGTTGAGGCAGCTGTCCAACCGCCGGCGACGAAACGATTAGCTATCGAATATTTTCTCGCTGAAAAAAACGAACAAAAGATACAGATCCCGTGTCAATAGAAGAGACACATATGTAATAGTTGATCGCTGGCTGTTCACACTACCCGCGAGTACGCTGTCACCACAAGTTTGTCGCAGCGACGAGAACTAGCAAACATGATACTCGCTCGTGGTGCTCGCTTCACGGTCAGAACTCATGACGAGAGACCTACCAACCAACGCGGCAATGACTGACCGCCCGCGCGAGTAGTGCGAGTAATCGCCCGTTGCACAAAAACGCTCATAGACGAGCGGTAAAACTATCAGAACTACACACTCACTTCTTGCTGCTCGCCAACTCGTATCTAGATTCTAGCTCTACTCACTGCTCGCTGTAGGTCGGCGGTGGAACAAGTGTCATAGGAATGCAAAGTTCTAACAAAATGTCATGTAACCAAACCCATATATATTGCCATTTTGACCATCGTTTTCATCTCTCTAGACATGTTTGAAAATATTTAGTAGGTTACCTATAAAAGTCCTTCGTTAAAATTTTCAGAATAAATATTTTGGGACGAATTTAATAAAATAACGATAGAACAAAGCCTAATAGAACATAAACATAAATCCAGAACACCTTTCCAGATTCTAACATAAGTTTCCACATACCCTTAGGTAAATATAACGAAACATCTTCAAACAAGGGTGCAGAGGTTGAAGGTCAGATAGACGACGGTATTCATTAGTCTTTCCTCTTCCGTCCTTTACAAGGACGTTTGAGATGGACATGCGACTTTTGATAACCGCTTTTTTAATCCTTCAGATCTAAAATATTTTTAGTTCTTGGCAGATATGAAAATGTTACCCTGTCCTATCCTATACTATTAAATTATGAACTCACGTTCTCGAAAACGGCTCTAAGGATTTTGATAAAATTTGCAATTAGTCAGTCAGTCTCATTGTCATGAAGAGATCGTGGCTAAATAATAACAGTTACACGAGTCGATCATCAAGGTTAAGCAACGCTTGCCGAGGTCGGTCCATGGATGGGTGACCATCTTTACATAGCGAGTTTCTTCCGTGCCTCAGCAAAGCACGTTAAGCCGTTGGACCAAAATGTTGAATACAGGCCTGCGGAACACAAAGCCAAGAGGCAACACTGGGGCCCATGAGCAATGCTGCGACTCTTGGATCCAAGTGATACAAGCATGCACAACTTACAACTACTACTCACATTTGTTCTCGTGGTGGTGTCCTGGTCCCGTCTCCAATCCCGTGTCCGGTCGAGGGTTATAGGGGGGGAAACATTTGAATCCTGTTAGACTGGAAGCCGACCCCAATAATAGTTGGGAAAAGGCTAGGCAGTTGATGAAGTGTCATCTCATTTTTGGAAAAACATTGTTTTTTCTATTTTCACCCGAGCTAGGCTCGGTCTCCCAGGTACTTTAAAGTTATTTGACATGTAAAGGTATGTCATGGTATTGTAGGTGCCATGTACGAGGGGGCAAAAATCCAGATTCCAATATGCTACTCAGAAGTTACAAAATAAAAATCGGTATGGTACAAAGGTGGAATGTTGATCCTTGCCTCCTTCCTTTATTTTTTCTTTATTTTCTTTTAATCCCCAGCTGTGGCACTTGCAACTACTAAACCAACAAGGCAACATTTATAACTTTTCTCAATTCCAAATACAAAATTTGCACTGGAGATAAAGAATAATGAGCTATGCCACATCAGTACATTTTTCTATTTAGCTTTCTATTATAAACTTGATGATACCCGACTTGTTGCTGCCTGTAACCTTCGTAAGGGCAAGCAAAAAGTTGACAAAGTTTTATCGCAATCGAATGAACGGTATGACAGCACATTAAGAGCCCCTACAAGTTTCACGAGCCAAAAACAGAAAAAAGCTACTTTTTTAGCGAAAATTTCTCAATAACTACAAGATATATGATAAAAAATATAATGACAAAAATAAAAACGGCACAGGTCCGTCGTCTACAAGCCCTTGAGCGAAACTGAATACCACGCGCGAGCGCAACGGTTTATAAGACAATATTTAGACAGTTTATTAAAATAAAATAAGTACTCAAAAATAAAATATAAAAATTGGATTCGATTGATAAACACCTCAAATTTCAAATTATTTACCAGTTATTTTTATATTCAACATATTCTTACACGTAGGCGACGCTTTCGCACATGATAAAATTGCCATTTTTCCGCGTGGACAATATTTTTTATTAAGTACATATTAATATTATATTATTATTATATTATTAACTTTAAAAAACTAAATCGGTGGCTCACTAGTATACTATATAGCCCAGTCCACACCATTTTTTGCAGATTGATTTTTGCCACTAGTAAGCTGAAAAAGCAATTGAAAAACCAAATATATTTTTTTAAATTTAAGTTGAGCAGTTATCAAAAATATGTAATGTACATTCCCTAGAAAACTATGAGACGCAAAAAAGTTGCATCAAAAGATTTATAGTAGTATTTTTGTAGTTATTGAGAAATTTGCCCTGAAAAAGTAGCTGTGTTCTGTTTTTAGGTCGTGAAACTTGTAGGGACTCTTAAATACGAACAAACAACCATTGATTTTAATATATACGAAAGATAAATAGGCTTTCATAACAAGAGAGCTAAATATAAACAAAATATTTAAATGAACTGAAACATAAATATTTTCATCAATATACAATCCAAAGTACACAGTAAAGGCTACTCCTATTATAATACAGAATATTTATTCTTAGAAGGTATCTTTATGAGTTTTAACGAGGGTTCCATTGCTTTATTTCATTTATTTGGAAAATAAGGAGAACAATGTACCAAGATCATTAAAGTATGTTTTAACAAAATAATAAAAGGGGAAAGCAGCTGAGATAATGTTTCTGTTCTATGTTTACATTCTAATGATGTTGTTTGTATTCTTAGCATTGAAAATAATGGTTGTTGAATGAAGTGCATGATGGTGGAATTCAACTTAGTGGTTGTGTTAAGAGAATCAGATGTATCTTTGATTAGAAATTGAATGTTGAAGGCTAAATTCGGTGTGAAATGATTCTTAAATCATATTAGTAAAGAAAAATAAGTTATTAAGGTTCTTGATGTACGACATTGAAGAGTCGTTCGAGGAAAATGGCTAAAATCGATTTCAATAAAGATCTGTTGTGCAAAGATCCTCACAAGATTGAAAAGAGCATCTAAGGTTAATCAAAATTCGAACACTATGGGCATGCTACACAGTCATGTCCAGATGGTAGGATAGGCAGGATTTTTTCACCCTTAAAGGGACATGCCCTTTCCAGGTTTCTCCTTTCTAAGTAATCGTCCTATTTTGTGATAGTGTGTACCAATTATTTTGCCTGTAGGGATCAAGCTTGTCCCGTCACCATTGCCCGAGTCTGCCTCAGTGTCATTGGATGTATAAGAATACAGTCGACAGTTGTTCCGGCTCTGGGTGTTTGTGTATGTGAGTTTATATGTTTGTAAACGCACCCACGATACAGGAGAAATTCCTAGTGCGGGGCAACGTTTTTTTTTAAAAAAAAAGAACGAAAGAAAGAATATAGCGGCAGACCCATCTAGATACCAGATTTAGTAGTCAAAATAGAAGAAAGAAGAAATAAGCTGCTGGAGCTTTAATCTAACTACAAAATCCATTATAAGTAGTAATCATCTGTCCATCCCTAATTTCAATAAGTACAACATAATCAGCTAGATCTACTTTCTTGTCACTATAATCGTGACAATCTAAGTCCGATGACGTCTTTCATTTAACATACCGCGATAACTTTGTATGAAAGTCTACGTAAGAAATTGTAAAATCAAATTATTACTATGTTACCCATGCATAGTGCAACGAGTATTATTTGTACCTAAGCTTCAAGTTTAACGTATATAACGTATTTTTATAACTGTCAAATCCGACTTCTTAGATTGTCATGACTATAACCATTTTTTATATCGTCAAAGCAACAGTATCGTCACAATTGAAACTCAACAGCAATAAGCTAGTTATAAATAATTGGATATCTTGTTAGGAAGTTTATACTCGGTAACTTGAAGAATAGTATAAACTGATTATGGTAGTTGTAACCGTGTTAAGTTAACAGTTATTAACTAGTTCAGTGGGTAACGATACGTTTTTCAAGTTAAAGTAAACTGTTGAGTTATCGCTTACAAGTTGAAAAAAAAAAATGTAAATTCAGACTTACTTACTTTGTAATTCGAATCAGACTGTCTCAAGTGAGATTAAAGTAGCTCAAAAAATATTGTGAAGGCTCTTAAGGGCCTACATACGCTTTAGTGCCGTAAAACGGCCACTTTCTAAAGCATACTCCTTAGTAACGGCTAGGTTAAAAGGTTTGAAAAAAACTATATTTATTACTGATTCATGTACATATTTTTTTACGTAAGGTTTTTACGTGTAACTAATAGTTTTGCTTTAAAAAAATAATTAACAACACGATAATTTTCGCAACTTTTGGAAACTCCTCCAAAACCACTTGGATGTTTAAAAATATTTTTACACAGAAAAAATTATGGCTAGTATTTCTTCATAACTAACTTAGCATATGTAAATCAAATAATATTTTGCAAACAAAACTGTTCAAAAGGCCCGCTCGATGCCATCAAAATTGAACCTCAGTTTTGATATTTTGGCATCGAGCGGGCGCACGGCCAGTACTGCGTTAGCATTGGGGTGTATATATCGCCTTAAACAGTATACAGTAGAAAAGGTGTGAAGATTAATTTATCTTTATAATACAAATGTTTTTTAAATTAATCATGGTTGGTAATCATTAATTATTTATGGTGGATGTAACTGTGTTCGGTTAATAATTATTAACTACTTGAGTGGGCTGCAAAAGTTAAAAGTAACTGTTGAGTTATCGCTTTGCAATTTGAAAAAAAAAATACTGTATTATTTTTTAACCAGCAGCTTCGCCCGCGTGTGTGCCAAAAACAATCCACAATCTAGATTTAAAAAAAAACTATGTTTTTTAATCCAGGGATAAACTATCTGTGTGCCAAATTTCATCTGATTCTGTTAAGTACTTTTTGAAAAAAGTAACATCCATCGTCATACATTGCCGCATTTATAATAGTTTATTTATTAAGACTTTATGAAACATAAAAGTACGTAGAAGGACTTAATGCCCGACTAATAATTGTAAGAAAAAATAAAATAAAATGGTCTACGATTAAATAGATTAAAAAAAATATTGTGAATGTGCCTATAACTAGACAGGGTAACCCGAATACAAGCGCAGCTAATCCAGTAAACATTAGGATAGGAGAAAATGGCCGATTTATCATATGACAAGATCTAATTTATGAAAAAGAGGCAGTAGTAACAAAGGTAAATTTGTTAAATTTCTCTTTTATAAATTTTTATTCTCAGCTATCACAATAAAATACAACAAAAGGAGATTTAAGTGCAGTAAGTCGACACCGGAACAGTCCACCATCGCGTAGCAGTCGTAGCGGCGTAGCACGATCGTGTCACCTACGGTACGCCGGCGCCGTAGCACTTTGAAATACTATTTTCTGAATAAGTTTGTTTTGTAAAGCAGGTCAATACTTTCTTTTGTTTTTGTTTTGTTTTCACTTTATATTTTGTTCCAAGTGATTTTTTTTTAATATCTATAAGAATGTGTTTGATTTAATAGGGATGATGACTAAACATTATTTTTAAACGTTTCTTTTCTTTTGTCACGCAAACAAAAAATAACGACAAATCAAAAAAATATCTGTTGAAATTTCGCGTGACGTCGCGTTTAAGTAAACTTTTTACTCAAAGGTGAATTCACTCGTGAAGTTTGGTTGCGCTTTATCTTTGTACTTTTTTTATGGATATTGTAAAGCCAAGGGATATATATTGTAATGCCATATTTTTCGATGTAACTGTCGGAATAAATAGGATTATATTTTTTTTGCCCAGGAAACATTTGTATTGTTAAAGTGAATTCCAAATTTAAAAACAACAAATTGCTAACTCTTTTAATAGTGAATTAAAACGCAAATAGAAAGAGCTAAAAAACAAACAAAAAGCAAGCTTGTCCATTTAGATTAGTGCACTCGTTTCAAGCTTGGCTGAGAAGCAATTACTGAAATAAAACTAAAAGAAACTTTATACAACGTATT
Organism: Orthosia incerta; assembly: GCA_948252205.1. Taxonomy (NCBI): domain Eukaryota; kingdom Metazoa; phylum Arthropoda; class Insecta; order Lepidoptera; family Noctuidae; genus Orthosia; species Orthosia incerta. The sequence continues at coordinate 6,622,673 of OX411757.1, read as the reverse complement.
TTCCACATAATATTCGTAGTATTGTGCAGCTTGCGTTTCCAATCTAAATTTTAATAAAACCTCCATGTTTCTGAATAGCTTTCAAGTTCCCAGTAACAGCTTTCGAGTCAATGGTAGAAAAGTTGGGGTGGGAATGACCACGATTTCTTCGCGACACACGAAGAAAGTTGCACCGTCTCATTTTCTCTAAGTTCGCTTCAGAAAGCTATTATTGGGTACATCGTGCGTCCCAAATTGAATACTTGAGTTGCTTTCAGCGTCCGAAGTTTTGTTAAGCGTTGACAAAGGTTGAGGTGCTCGAATTAATTCTATTTGATCTAGATAATAAAAGGGTGATAAGGACAAATAAATAAAAACAAATCACTGATAACACTGATTTTTGTTTAGTTTTCAGGTGGTTTTAAGTGACCGTAATATTTTTACTAATACTAATACTGCACCTTTGTTAAGTTTTGGAAGGTAAACCAACGAAATTAATATAATGGAAATAACTTTATTATTTTTCTTATTTGAAGTAATCTAAATCTAAGAAAGAAAGAAAGAAATCTTTATTTGTCAAACATGCGTTTAAATGACTAATCAGACATGCATGGTATTGAATTAATAAATGTTGTGAGCGTCCATGTTTTGCCAATAATGGCGTACAAAATTTGTAGGTTCATATTCAGTATGTCAAAAATCTCAAGATTTTCCAGACAGTTTCACAGATGCCTAGCCCTGAATGTAATGAGGCAGCCCTTAGTTTTATAATAATTAATTCCCGGCACGTAATTGAAAGTGCTACCTGTCACGTAGGACATGTAACACTTGAAATGTTGGTATCATACGTACATAGAGGGGCTTGTAATATCAGGCACTCGGGTCGATCTTGAGAGCAGTGGTGGCCCAATGGTATCGGCCGCGACTTACAACTTGTAGGTTGTGGGTTCGAACCTAGACAGGCGATTACTCTGTGTAAATTATTTCATCACCACTGCTCTCAAAAACGGTGAAGGAAAACATCGTGAGGAAACTGGCATGTCCTAGAACCAAAAATTCGAAAACATTTGACATCCACCAACCCGCAATGGGCCCGCGTGGTGGATTACGGCACATTCCCTCTCACAGAGAGGAGGCCTGTGTCCCAGCAGTGGGAACATTAATAGGCTGACGATGTGATGATGATGATGATGATGATGATGATGTGGGTCGATCTTCAACGTAACCAATGCTTATTGGCTCAAGGATGGGTGACCATTTCTTACTGCACATTGTGCTCTGAGGTAGGAGCCTTTTTGTTCTCGCATGGCGATTTTTGTTTTTATTAATGTATTTTTTATTGTTTTTTTTTTATCTCTCGTGTTTCAAATGCGGGTCACAAATAAATCTTTTTTAATAAATATTCCCTTCCAAATCTTAATTTACCTGGGTACAGTGCAGTTCATCAGGAATAAACTACCTATACTGAACTAAAGTATTTCTTTATTCGCCATTTACTCTGTCAACTGTTACTGTGCATAAATATTGGTGCAAACCAATATTACGTGTGAACTCTACGACGATGGTGATCACGCGCCGACATATTCATGGCTCCATTCAATAAGACTGAGCCAACCCTAACATAGTTGGGGAGAGACAAGGATATATTGACATGCATACATAAATGATTTTGATTTTTTGATTAATATTTTATTTTTCTGTTAGTTTTTATCATGGTCTGGCAGTTTGAGTAATTTATGCGGCCTACCCAAATGTCCTTTCTTTGGTATTGTTCGTGGAATCGTTGAGCTCTTTAAATTCTGGGTTGATCTGCACGGTTACTGACAAATGCGTGCACTGACTGGACAGGTCCCTTCAATCTGTCTGATTCTTTCCTCAAAAGACCAACGATCTGAACAAGATTATGTCTGGACTTTAAAAGACACTGTGACCTCTGAGTTTGTTTCGGCCTTTCTTCTCAGAGTAGTCAGATAGGAAACACCGACCTCATCTAGTTTACTAAAATATGATTGACATGTAACAGTGTTTGTACAAACCAACTTATAGACATAAAATCATTTATATACATGATACATACAATTTATTACTTATTGCCAGTTATATGTTGAGCCGTTTGGGGTTGAGACATTAGGTCCATGGGGTCCGAGTGCACATCGAGTGTCTCGAGACATTAGTAAACGGTTAGTCGACTGTTCGCGTGACCAGAGGGCTGGCCTTTTCTTCAGCCAGAGAATCAGCATTGCCATTCAAGGTGCCAATGCTGCCAGCGTTCTGGGCACGTTTCCTATTGACACCGATGTGGATGCATTTTTTGATGCGCAATGAGGCCCTTTTCCTCTCCCCTTTGTATGTAAATTTGTTTTGTTATTAGGCATAAGATTAGAAATATTCAATTGTATATATTGTTAGAAATAAAACGATTTTAATTTATTACTTGTATGATATCGATAACCTGCCTAGAACTTCAATTTATGTCAAAACACATTTCTTGTTGATTATAATGCATATTATTGTTTTCATTGGAGATTTAAATTGCGTTACTTGCTTCCTAGAAGTTATAAAGCGTGTTTCGTTATGGTAAAGTGTTTCTAGAAACTTTATAACAATAAACTTTCCCTTTCGTGATAGTAGCAAAGGGTGTTCAACAGCTTTTCCCGCTAAGGACATTTTCTGAAATCATTGGAGTTTATTAGAGGAATGAGGAAGAGTGATAAAACATTTTCTAAGGACATTTTCTGAAATCATTGGAGATTATTAGAGGAATGAGGAAGAGTGATAATACATTTTTTTGCTTCTATCTGGCTGATGAATATACTTATTGTTTGTTTTTGTTCCACTAATCTGGGAGCACTACCGTGTCCCCAGATGCTTATGAGCAGACTATACATTAGACGGATGGCTGTGGCCGACTGGTCGTGTAATCAGTTTCACATACAAGCAGTGTGCCCTATGGTGATTCACATCGGCAAAAATGATGATCTTTAATTCTAACTTGCCCCATAAAAACCCTTCCTTAGCGCTCCCCTTATTTATATTTTTTTTTTAAACTTGTGTTAAATTCCATGCGTTAAGGCTCAGAGGTTTAGGCAGTGCGTAGTGCAGTGCCTCTTTACTACCATACATATATATACCACCATCAGTTTGAAACTCGTTAAGCCACTTCACCTACACATATTTCCTGCCTCGAGCCTCGTGCAACAATCCTGTACTCACTCCGCCTTCTCTCTCGTAGTGATTTATAACACTGACAGTGTCCTAACGATGATTGGTGTGCACGGTACAAACTAGACCGTGTAACTGGAGGTGCAACAGTAGTTTAAATATGAGCCAACGCCTTAGTTAAAACTGCTTGTGTGTTAACGTGTTGTCTCATCATAGTGCACAGAAAAATACCTTAGAGTACTATCAAGTTTCAAAAAGCATCTTCATTTGCTTAGACGTATCGTGGCGTGGCGTGGCGCCTTCTGACGCAGTTGATGGGCTACAAAACTCGTTGTGTTATGACGTAGGCTGAAACAGAATCGTTTGATTGGTGAATACCGCGCCACGCCACGCCACGACACGTAAGTGTGGACACACAAAAAGGTTGCATGAAATTAAACTCCATAATATCTTGACCTGCAACCGTTGCACAGACAAGTATTGCTGGAATTTGGTGCTGACCCTGTAATCACAACGCGTGAAAGAAATTAGCGTTTTTTGTATTTTGATCATTTGGTATCTAAAAATCAGAAGTCAGAAGAGGCTCTAAACAAGCTGGCATTTCATCGACGAATAAAATTGTAGATATCGGTAGCGCTTGACAATCCCATAAAATCTAAATCATTTTATTTTTATTTTACATAGGCCTACATGGGCACATATAAAACGTCGACAAAAGGTGCACGGTTCGGGTTAGTCGTTTCCTATGGAGAAGAACCGGCAAGAAACTCCATACAATCTCGAACATTTCACTCTCGAACGTTATTCCACTATGTCACATCAAGGCTGGCCGATAGATGTAAACCATCGGGAAGTCAGGATGTATGCCTTTAGGTTAAGACATCGTGTGTTAGCAGGTCGGTGGGTACAATCGTGAAAATGAAATCACACAAATTATTCAATACACTGAGTTTATTCAAATAGTCGCAACTCAGTTACAAGCTTACTAATATTACGGATCGACAATGATTCTAAGACGTCTTAGCTCTAAGGCGGTCAGTAATCAACTGCCATACTCTGTTGTATTTATGTATTCGCATTGGCGCGCTTTTTCTAACAACTTGCGTGGTGGGGACGCAAGTGGTTAGAAAAAGCGCGCAAATGTGTAATTGTTATTAATTTGCCGCCAGGGGCGTGCTTGTGATTTGACGTCTAAATCCGACAACTATATATTATTACTAGCTTCTGCCAGCGGTTTCGCCTACTTGAATGTTGAAAATTGTCCCAAGGGAACATATGTCCCTGATAAAAAGTATCATATGTGCTATTCCAGACTATAATCTATCTCTGTGCCAAATTTCATCCAGATCCGTCCAGCCGTTTGAGCGTGAAGAAGTAATAAAAATACAAACACACACACACGCTCCCTTTTGATGAATTTGTGTACAGATATAGACTATAGTTAGGAATTGAACATAGGATACTTAATATCCCGGGAATATGTCCCCTCGGGATAATTTTCGACATTAACGCAGGCGAAGCCGCTGGCAGAAGTCGTAGATAAAACGTCACTTTGTCTAGTGTCTTGATACAGATAATGATACAAGAAAACACGATCCAAATAAACACTATCCTCTTAATAAACTCTAGAAAATACAAGGAGCATAAAAAACAACCCAGAAAACACTATCCAGCCACCGGCGACCAGAGAAAAATAAAATCATAACTAAAACCAATTGAAAATAAAAAAGAAAGTAAAAAATCCTTTCAAAACGTTTCAAAGGGGACCGAGAGTATTTCTCAGTCAAGTACTCACGCCATATAATAATTCTTACCTTTTAATAGTGCTTGGTTCATTTAAGTGTTCGCTTGCCGGAAGAACTGGGAATTTCTTCGACATCCTTCCATTTGGAGATGCTCCAAAAGCTTTTATAAATCGAACTAGCCTTAAATGAAGTGCAAGAGCTATTTATTATTGTGTTTTAAGACAGATATTGCCTGGTTTCTGGAGTTCACGATTGTAAGAAAACGAAATAATAAATAATAATAATTAATTATTAATAAATTATTATTATTAATAAATTATTATTAATTAATTATTTTAATTTTTTAGCTATGTGGAACTGTCTTGGCTGTACCGAGGTATTGCCAGATTGGAGTTAAAAAAATTGTAGCCATTCAACTAGTTTGTAATTGCAATTGTTTCTCTACGGTTGATTTAATTAATCTGAAAACTAGTAGTTTATCATTTTATATAATACAACAAATAAGCTTCTTCAAAACACATAATAGTGCCAACAGCGTTAAGTTTTTCTATCATTACAAATAATACCTTAAAAAAATACGGTTTCCTCATTAGTAGTTGACAGAAAATTATAAGGTACCTCTACATTTACTGTACTATACGAGTTGCTTCATGATTCTCCTAAAATAGGTAATTCAAAAAAGAAACAAACAACCAAGCACCGTACAAGACTGTTACTAATGACACTCAACACAACAAATTTACAGAGAACACACAGAATTCAACACAACAAAACAAAAACTTCATCACTTGTGTCAAACACATCTTTCTGCGACACAAACTTTTATAAACGTCCACAAACTTTACCGTACACATCATAGTGTCGCCACTGTCTAAGAAAAGACGTCAAACAACTGTCAAATTCAGTACATTTTCACGTTAGTTCTGTATTTCGCCGCAGGCAGATAAGTGTGTAATTTTATAAAGTGTCGACGTCATTTACGCGGGTGTAGCGAACGACCAGTGATTGTCGTAAATGATGCCTTTTGTTCTGGTAATTTATGTTTTATTTTGCCGGTTTTAATGTATGCTTGTTTGTGGATGGGTCGTATGTCTTGTCGGTCGCGAAAAAGGGCTTTACATTGTAATTTAACTGTGTAGTTGAAACTGAAATAACTGTGACAAAAAAATAAATAAGCAGTTCGTTTGTCTTGGTGAGGGGATGTGACGCATGGAACGCATGTGACTAAAATAGTAATTTAGAGGAAGGCCAATGAAAAGATGTATTGTGTGAGGAATTATGTGAAAGAAAACAAAGTCCATGGCGGTAAGACGGTCAATAAGATGGAATAGAAGAAGAAAACGTATTGCATCGATCCCAAGTAACATGGGATGTCGATAGGTACTGAAATAAATGCCGAGAGTAACTTCTTTTTCATTGCTGATAGTCTTACGTTTCATCACTATCTTACTTGATGGTAAGCGATGATGTGGTCGACGGTGAAGCACGCTTGCCTTGAAGTAATTTAATTGCCGTTTTTAGTGTTCCGTATCCAAAAGGTAAAAACGGGACCTTATTACTAAGACTCCACGTTCCATCTGTCTGTCTGTCTCCAGGCTGTATCTCATGAACCGTGACAGCTAAACAGTTGAAATTTTCACAGATGATGTATTTTTGTTGCTGCTATAACAAAAAATATTAAAAACATAAAATAAATAATTGAGTAGGGCTCCCATACAAGAAACGTGATTTTTTTGTCGTTTTTTGCGATAATTGTAGGGAACCCTTCGTGCGCGAGTCCGACTCGCACTTGGCCGGTTTTTTTATAAATTGCAAAACTTCATACATAGTTCTTACTTTTATCCGTCTGTGATCAAGCCAAAAGTTTACAAACTCAGTTTATATTTGTATTTACACGACTGTCTATAAATTCAAGCAGCTTAAATTCCAGAACTGATTTCATGAAAACGTACAGAATTTGTATTGAAACAGGACATTGTGTGTTCTAAGCTGTACTACCCTACAATGCAATCTGCCAGACGTTAGATGTCAGGATGGAGTCAAGTTTTAATCTATTTCTCTTGTCTAGTTTCTTATTGGTTGCAGGTATAAAACAAGATTTTTTTTAATGGAATTTTCATTCTAGGGAGGGTATTAAAGCAATTTATGTAGCTCTAAGCAATAACTGTATGGTGAACTTAGAAAATTCCTAATGCCTTGTTTATACCATTTCATAACATAACATCACGCCAGTACGCCCCTACGGGGAAAGCAGATCTCTCATTTGATCGGTTTTTTTTCAAGTTTCATGATATTCGGGTAATCTATTCTGGCGTTATAGGAAACTTACTAAACAACTTGCCTTTAGGTAGGTACAACTAAAAAGTGAAAAATAAAAAACTTTTTTACAAAAAAATACTACCGACTTCCAAATAAGAAAACTACAAAGTAAAAAATAATTTTATTCTTGGAAGTCGGTGTCCGTAACGCAAAAAAATGGTACCTACGAAAGACACCGACTTGCAAAAATAAAGTTATTTTTCACTTTTTAGTTTTCTTATTTGGAAGTCGGTAGTATTTTTTTGTAAAAAAGTTTTTTTTTCAATAGATATAACAAAAATTCTAGGTATAGATATCAATAAATACACAATAAATATAATAATCAAGTTTTAAGTAAGACTTTACTTGGACCAATACAAATATGTACACATAATTTGACAAAATGTAGGATACCTACAGCAGATTTTTATAATCAGGTAGTATTTGGATAAATTTATAATTTTACATAGCTTAAATCGGATACCGATCATTTCACTCCGGGTATTCGAGGCTATTTATGTTGATAACAAACACATACAATTGCAAAGTATTCTTTGAAGACGTAGACCAAAATGTATAGCGTGTCAGTAACTAAGTCCCGTTTAGCAGTGATTAAAATAATTATCATAATTGTAGTACTTATCTCTATTTTCTTCTTGTTACAGGCTACGGCATCATTCCTCTCAAGATCCCGCCATCGCCGGCAACTCATTGCACTCTGCACACGACTGTCGGCTGTGTTGGCAATGATGACTGTACTGCTAAGAGTCACAGCGTCATTCGACTGCTTGGACCAGTGAGGGACGTCATTGTTCGTCCGGCACGGCATCATTATCGGCCTGGGGAGACAAGTAAGTAAAGCTATTTGTTGAATTGTACTGCTAGGATCAGGTCTTTTCTCTGAAAAAAGGATTCAGAAAAAAAGTAGATATAGTACTATTGAAACATATTTATATTATATTTTATTTTTACCTTTATCGATATCAAAAACTTCGTTTTATTTTTCAAGTACACTACATTTAGACGACCTATCTATAACCTTTAAAAGAAATCGTATGCCATAGATAATAAATGTTTGGATAATTGGATAATACCTAATTTAGTAGGTAATGAAAGATTTTACGCACTTACAGTTCTCTAAATTTTTACTCAAAAGAATAGAAAGTATTAATCAATATAATGTAAAACTAACATAATTAGGCTCCCTAAAACTTTCCTTCCTTTTCTGTACACCATTTTCAAGTTTTCTCTGTTTATTGGTACAAGCTAAGCGTTAATACCATTAAATTCCGTACGACCGCCCGAGTTCCACCATTTTATGGGCTGTAAACTTTAAAATAAAACAAAACTCATTTGTACTGTCTGTTTTATGGAGGAAAAATGTCCGAAGTATTACATAAACGTATATTCGAAAAGGAAAATTCCAGAATTGGGGGATTCAAGAAAAGAATTTACGAGTTTTAACAAATTTAATGTTGAGGGAATTTAAACATGAATATGTAATGGAAATATTTTTTGCTGTTGAAATGGTCGTATAAAAGGTAGCCGTAAAGTTTGTTTATTTTTATGCTGAGTGTAATTTTTGGGTGTGAGGAAAATTAGGGATTTTTATGAACGTCGTCGGCATCTTAATAAGGATATTATTATTTCCTTCACACAGTGTAAAAAATAGACCGTTCAAGCTTCTTGGGATTTTTTTCTGTAATCTTATTTGACAACAGAAATGAGTAAGTTTGAAAGTGTTGTTTGACATGGTGATTGTATAAGCATGCAGAGCGGAGGACTGAGGGCTACCATTTTTGTGCTCACCAGTTGGCGCCACTGGCGAGTAAGGTATTTAATTAAACAATAAACGTTGTTATTACACGCACGGAAGCAAAGTTTGAAATAAAATCGATTCCAATGCCTTAGAAGAACGATTTAATATATCATCTAATATGCCGCAGTTTTTTTTTTTTATTGAGTTAACATTTTCCGAAACAAAGCTCCATTAAAACAGTGGTTGGTAAAACCGCTACCTATCTTAATTTGCCACAACAGTAAAAATTTTGTAAATAAACTAGCTAACCTTTTTGGGAAAAAGGCGTGAGTTTATGTATGTATGTATGTATGTAAACTAGCTAACAAGCGACTGAGCAATGGTGGCCCAGTGGTAACGGCCCCGACTTACGTTTCGTAGGTCGTGCGTTCGAACCCAGGTGCTTTAGTTTTTGTAAATTATTTCATCACTACTGCTCTAAAAACGGTGAAGGAAAACATCGAGAGGGAACCGGTATGTCCTAGAACCAAAAAATCGAAGACATGTGACATCCACCAACCCGTACCGGGCCCGCGTGGTGGATTAAGGCCCATTCCCACTCTCACAGAGAGGAGGCCTGTCCCAGTAGTGGGAACATTAATAGTTGCGGCTGTTACCACTAAGCCACTGCACTCGGTAACCAATCACTAGACTAAAATCAAGACTAACTCAATTCACGAGTTAAATACGCACAGTTTTAAATCTGCCAATGTTTTTTCAATGTCTGTTTTAGGTAAGCAAACAGTACGAGTTTGTCCCATGTTAATACACGGTCGGTAAAATTAGTCACCGGTGTCGTGGGTCATAAAGTCACTCTGTCAACTCTTAAATTCATAACCGCATATTTTGTGTTCGTACCATGTATTAAGCTACTCGCTGAGTAATGTTTCCGCTCTAAAAGATCCATTTTCCAAACAGTTTTCTAACAACAGTAGGGACACGAAAAAAGTATCGATACTTTGTAGTATTGAATACATTTCCATTTGATACCGATACTTTGTACTCCATACTTTGCATTCGATACTTTTACTCAATGAGTACTTTTTGGCAGGTATCGTATCGAATAAGAAATTAAGTTTGTAATGGGTACTCTTAGAAATTACTAAAATTACTTACCCATTTAAAATTTGCGAACTTACGGCTTACGTTTATGGTTATGGCAACTCCATCTAGTTCACTCGTTCTGAACCTTCTGGGAACTTTAATTTATATGCCTAAAATACTAAACAATTTAATTTAGTTTTTTTTTTTTAGTTTTTGAAGTTACATTTGACTTTTTCTATTATTGTATTAAATTTGTGCACCAATACCATTTGTGTTTTCATGTCCTGCCCTGCTGAAGTTAAACTGACGTTATTTACTGACTGATATTGACCTATGTTCTATGCGCATTAGGGGCCCTAAGAAAAGTACTCGATACCTTGAAGTATCGATACTTTTGTTTCGATACTTTTATGAGTACGATTTTTTTTTTATACTAATGAGTACAGTATCGATACTTTCTATTCGATACCGTGTCCCTAAACAACAGTACTTAAGGCCATACCCTGACCAAAAAATCAGCATGAGATATGAGCATTCCTATTGGCCTAGCGGAACTGTTGGCACATGAATTATGGTAGTGAATACGCCCAGATTTTAGAATAAATTCTTTATAAAATCGAATATTGGTCTTTTGAAAAAAATAAAACTTACAAAATCCTCGTTATCAAATTGTCTATCCATTAGTGTTAGTATAAAAATAATTAAAGAACACTTTACGGAGAGATGCATGCTATCAATAATTATTTAACATTTTTATGGTATCGTTGGAAGGAGATTAGTGAAACATATACCTCTTTAAAAAAAAAAGTGATCTACAAATTTAGAATCAACATTATGTAGAAATTTAATGTATTTTATTAATTTTTATTTCTTTTTAAATAAAGAGAAGATAGCATTCCCGCTTAAACTTTGGTATCTTGATCGGAACGCACAAAGCTGCGGCATGTGGTACCGGACACATTATCCTCCTCAACGCTGTCACAAACTGCGGCGGAACAAAGGCCAATTGAGGCGTTTTTCATGACATTTATGTATTCGGCACCGCATACGTTAACGTCGTGCGTTCCGATCAAGAGACGAAAGCTTTTGTTCCAAACTTAACGCTTTACGGAAACCAAGATAATGGATTATTTCAGGTACTCAATACTATATATATTATATATACTAGTAACCTATATTCCTTTCCAAAATCACACAGTAAAATCCAAACATCCAACACCAACAATTAGTGCATACACCCGCAATTCCATGCACTATTTACACTCACTAAGAGCAGCTGACGTTTACACGTGATTCGCTACTCGCACTCCACTCATTGAGTGTAAATCCGACTATTTATGTGTATGCATACAATTGACACGGTTTAATACAGTGGGATGTAGGTTACACTGACATTTGTTGGATAAATGGTATGTAACATAGTTACTTAAGTTTCTGATACTAAATATATCGCTTTTAAGCACTTATAAAAGGAAGGACTACCGCTGACTCGTTGAGCACGATGGTCTTGGATTCAATTTATAGGGAAAATGTTATTGGGTGTTGCCTGCCTAGCCTAGCTCCTGACCTGGTGTCTGATTGATGTTGTAACATTCTAGTCTGTACTATGTAGGTGCCAACAGGGAAACTAATCGTAATTGGCGAAATCTATTAGTACTATTTATACCAAACAGCCTGTATACATGCAAAGTCAAAGTCAAAGTCAAAACGTTTATTGCGAACTAAGTGTATAGTTGGTGTTTTGTTATATTAGTGCAAGACTTAGCAGCCTTTTACAAGCATTGCAATTGCATAACTCTTTCATTGGATTGAATAACGAAATTGTACGCAGCATAATGAACTTTATGTCAATTGTGTAACGTAAAAACTAAATACTGCCTTACCTATTAAAAAAAGAAACAAATTACCTACTATTTTTATTTATTTACTTAATTAAGGACAACCAACAAAGCATACACCAAAAAATACATGTTAAATTACTCATATTTTTACATTGTATATTGTAGCCTTAATTAAAGGCTGCCACGGCATGCTTTAAACAAAGGAATAGGAAATGTAGAACAGTTATAAACCGATTTTACTTTTTTAAACAGATTGTTACATCACATCATCAGCCTATTAATGTTCCCACTGCTGGGACACAGGCCTCCTCTCTGTGAGAGGGATTGTGATTGTCACATAAATACAGTTTTTTGTAACGTAAAGCCGACATAAAACTCATGAATGAATGCTGGTTTTGCTCGATTAATCCAAACAATTTTGTTCAACGTTGTGTCAACCAACAAAAAAAAAAAGAAATGGGAATACTTTCATTATGCGTACAGCTAAGGAGTGGAATTCCCTGCCGGAGACTGTATTTCCTAAGAGCTACAACCTGGGAGTCTTTAAGTCAAGAGTGAATATGTTTCTTCTAGGTAAGCGCGCTACATCGTCGACCACATCATCACTTACCATCAGGTGAGATAGTGGTCAAGCGCGAGTCTATCAATAATAAAAAAAAAAACTAGTAGTAACTATAGTAGGTTAGGTATATAAACTCTTTTATAGTCTTGCTTTTCGGAAATTACAGGTAATTTAAAAAAAATTATCTCTGGGTGCGTTTAAGAATAATTCAAGCAACCAAAAAACAACACAATATAGTATATTATTGCTCTCTACCTTATTAAGTAAGTAAGTACTTGTACTTATTTCAATCAAATATTCACAAATCGCACGCTGACTGCTTACAACACCATCACACCGTTCGTGACTGTTTGCGACTGTTGGCTGAACTCGAATCGCGTAGGTATGACTCGCGTTCCGACCGTTTGTACGAAGATACTGTTAGATACTCGTATCATTACCGTGGCAATACGCTTGTTATGTGTCACCATCTTTGTTAATTCAGAATAACATAATCATGCTGACACAAAAACGTATAACCGTTGACACAGATCGTCTGTTACCCTCCTCATGAGTGAGAACTCATTATATTGAAAACACTTGAACATGACCGTATTATGTCATTACTAGCGAAGGTTTTCTAGATGATTTTCCTTAACAACCACTAAGATAGTAATACGTAGAAACAGACTCCGTTTTATTAATTATTATGTAGTAGGTAATTTAATTATTTCTTATTGCCTCGAGTGATACTCCACTGGAAATTATTCTTCAAGCCTGTAAGTTCAGGAAAATAAGACATTTACGCCAAAAATCTCTACTTAAGTAAGTACAGAATTATTTAAATTATAGTAACTATGCGCACAGCAATAGTCCTTAAAGACGTGCTAAAAAAATATTGTGAAGGTCTCAAAAATCTGTTTTATATAATTAGCTGGTGTTTTTGCCTTTGTTGACTGTAATTCAAGAAAATCGCCATCGGAAATAAGTAACAAAGTTCAAAACACCATTAGCTTTTATTTAAGTTACTGTAGCCATGCTTTACTTGCGTCTTCTAGATGTAGGGAAGTCAATAGGTGCCTACCACAGATTACCGTGCCTACCTTGTCAAACTTTCTCTTCCTTCCCTGGTCTCCTTATGGAGTCTATTCCTTTCCCTTTCCCCAATCACTCAAAAAAACAAAGACCCGATTTTTATTTTTTGTGATTTGCTACTTAACCGGGCGATCCTGTGGAGACTAAACTAGAGCCTCCAGCCAGGGCAATAAAAGCTAAACCTAAGCCACCACGCTGAGGGCAACCCCCTGTGGAGTACAAACCTCGGCTCTGGGCGTCGCTGGGGGGACAGCCGGGCGAGCACTGCCTACAGTAACAGGCTTGAGTCGCACATTTTTATAACAGTTTGGGAGCAAAAACTGTGATAAAATGCGTGACTCAAGCCTATCACAGAGGCCGTGCTCGCCGGGCAGCAATGGGGCGGGTTGGATCTGACTATATGACTATACTTAATTCTACCGTCCGTTCGGCAAATGGCTACATGGAGAAGAACTGACAAGAACTGTCTTGGGTTGTCTTAAGGTCTCTTTTATATTGGACCATCAGGTTAAAGCCAGCCTACTGTATCAAAATGTTCAGAAAACCCAGAGTGCCAAGTAATTTCAAACCTGGATTTAAAACAAAACTAAACTGAAAATTAGGTACTATCAAATAAAACGAACAAACTAACTAACAAACTTAGCATCGATGTGTAAAATCACGTCGCAGCAACGTGCAAGTAACTCTATCGTACATAATCGATAGTTCGTTCGTGCATGCAAAAACATTGATGTCGAATTTCGTGCCAAACTTAGGTGTGTGAACTTTCGCTGCATTGTACAACTTCAGAACTTGCTGCCGTGCAAAATAACGTATGTAGCAAAGCGTAGCAGAGTTGAATTGATAACAATAAACTTTATTTTTAATAACGTTAAATATCAGCACGCCTGTTTTCCATGAAAGTCATCCGATGTGTCAAAATCAAAATATTTTAATTCAACTAAACCACTGAGGTACTTTTATTGTCCTCACATATTTGAATTTATTAATGTATGTACTTATGTAATTAAATATTGTAAAAAAAACTTTAGCTTTTCTTCGAATGCACGGTAGAATCAACTTTTATAACTTGTAAATTTTAATGTACCTAACGTTCAAAAGTGCCGCTTAGTGGCCTACTTGAAATAAAATATCTTTGTCTTTGTCTTTAATAGTCAGCAAAAAAAAAACCGGCCAAGTGCGAGTCTGACTCGCGCACGAGGTGTTCCGTACCATTATCGCAAAAAACGACAAAGAAATCATGTTTGTTGTATGGGAGCCCCACTTAAATATTTATTTTATTCTGTTTTTAATATTTGTTGTTATAGCGGCAACAGAAATACATCATCTGTGAAAATTTCAACTCTCTAGCTATCACGGTTCAGGAGATACAGCCTGGTGACAGACAGACAGACAGACCGACCGCGGAGTCTTAGTAATAGGGTCCCGTTTTTACCCTTTGGGTACGGAACCCTAAACAAGCCTTAGATCAAAATGTTTATAATTAAATTGTCTTTGAGTTGGTGTTGATTTCATTAAAATACGCCCCGCGGTTTTGGTGTGATTGTCGTGTTTTTTTTTCGTTTTAGACATAACTTTACAAATTAATTACACTATGTGATACGAATGAAACTCAAAATTTGCTTAGATCACATTGTAAAGAAAATGGTCTAATATAACATATATTTTTTCCAAATAAATACGACCAGCCATTTAGACGTGATTCTCATTTTAAAATCATCTACTCAAGGGAATCGGCGCCTTAAAGAACTAAAATTGCCTGTTTTTGTGGCTGCCTTTGATTTAACGCGGTTGCAAATTAGTTCCTCCATTATTTTAGTGATTCTATAATGAATCCGTCCCTTTTAATTCTCAAAAATCCTTCTTCAGCACTTTAGAATTTTACAAAAGGACTGCCTTGTCCCAAAACCGTCCCACTGCCTAATGTTTTAGCTGGGAAAAAGAAGTGGCGCAACAATCTTTGCAGAAAAAAGCCAATACCTACTTATAAGCGAACAGTATGTTTCACAACTACAAAAAAATCTCTTAAAGCATAGTCCAACGCAACAAAACAGCAACAATGACCATCATTTGTGAAATGCCTATACTTCGCACTTTAGCTGTCAAAATGTCGGGAACGCTTCTCAACTTGTTCCCTCTACAATGACGACAGCAGGTCCTGACAACTCTGTTTTGTGAGCACAGAAAACAGTTCATTCAGCCATGCAAAACACTGATACCGAATTTCGTGTGTCAACGTAGCCAAACTTAGCCTTGGAACTTTTGCTCACACAAGTTCAGAGTTAGCCGTGTTACTTGAAATAATTAATTGGGAAACTGTTACGAGTACGTATGGTGTACCCTAGTAAGCAGAGAAGCTGAATGTTTGAAATGTTTTGTAAAATATGGATAAAGGTTTTGAAAATGTTTTTGGAAGATTTTTAAAGTTTAACACTGACATTATTTAGTAAAATCGTATGGAATTAAATCATAACAAATGTGAAAGTTAGTCTGCCTATTTATCAGTCTGCTTGTTTCATTTTCAGGCTTAAACCGCTGAATCAATAATGATGGGTTTTGGTATAGAATTAGATTGGACCTTTGGGAATTTATTTATTTATTAAAACTTCATGCAACATAAATGTACATAAGTATTTTTTCGTTTCAGGTTGTTAGAGGATGACCAACAGAACCCATTTCCAGCATTTTCGGCATTTTTGTCTGTTTATCTGTTTGTCTGTTTATTTGTGCACGCATCACGTAGGTAACTTTTACACATTTTTTTTTCGTAACTTGAAGTATTCCTTAGTTTTTGCTTCATCGCAATCGGTTTACTCTATCAAAAGTTAGATGAATTTAAAGTGTTCAAGAAGTAAAATTATCACAACACACGCAATTCAAATACTCATTTGAACTCGATATTCGATCGATGGAGTTGTGCATTTGAAGTCGTTTTCTGAATGGCGGTGTTAAGATTCTCCGCGAAAGATTGATGACCCCAAAAAAGAATTGGTAGGTAGGTAAGTAGGGTAGGCGGAAAGGTAAGTAGGGTAGAGAGTAGGTGGTCAGTTAACGGGAGCGAAGCTGCGGGCACAGCTAGTACGAAATAATTTGAAGTTCATATTTAGTACTGTCAGACACAAATTCTACGTATAAGGTGCTTTTTCACAAAAGATGTGTGAAGTAGCGAGAGATCACTTCATTTCCCTAACAGGCTTAGCTCAGCTCTGGTGGATAAAGGCTGGCAGAATAAAAAAAATGTTTTAGGGATACGAGAAAAGAAAGTGTGCGAGGTACGCCAGGAATGCATCCACTAGGATCCTTGCACCATTCAGCTAAACACTATTTTACAGCTTCTCTACGCATCTTCACAGCGTACAAACTGCTCGAAGAGCTGGCTACAGCCACACATTTTCATAGCACGCCTACGCATCCGTGTACCGCCTACCTTCCTCGAGTATCTCTGGTGAAAAGCCACCTAAAACATGCTAAAACCACACTTCTACTGAGTATATAGCAAACCTACAAAATACAAAAAACACCACCAGGAATGCCCCAAAAAACCCGCGTGTCTAACCACCGTCCACCACAGATACATTTGGTGTCTCAGAACAAATTTTATGTCCTCACTAACGCGTTATCTTGGTCATTACTGGCGTAAATGCTTAGAATTAATGGAGTGAAGACAGATTGTAAACCAAGATATGCTGAAGGAAATACCAAGGTCTGATGAAGATAGTGTGAAAGGATTACCTTGTGAATATAAGTTCCTAGTTTTATAGTAATGAAGTGCCTTCAAGGTTGAGTGAAAATCTGCCTGTTTAAAAAAAATATAATTTCTAGTCTCAGACCAACAAAAAAAGATAGACGGCGTGCCGCGAACATCAAAAGTGAAGCCACATTTTTATCTATGTGTGTTTGGAAGGGTTGCCATTTGTTATTTTTTCATCATAACATCGTCATGGGCTTGAGTCATTATGTAAATTGTTTTGAAATAATATAGGTACCTAATAATATTTTCAATCAAATTTATTATATTCAAAATAACTAGAAGTAAATATAACTCGAATGAAGAAATCATATTTATTTATTTTCATGTTTAATCGAATGGGAAAATTTAAAATCATATTATGGCAACTCTCGCACTTTATGTCACTGCTTTCGAACGTTGAGGTGTTTTGTTCCAAGTAACCTAATATTCATAGTATATTTAATAAATAAACAATGTTATTTCAAGTACTTGCGAATGAAAAGTGATCCCGTGAGATTTTATGTGCTTTGCTATTGTTTTTACAAGTTTTCACTACACAGGAAGGCATAATTCTATTTGTTTTATATATGTTAACTAGACGACGACTCGTGACGTACTAAGAGCGATGAGCATAGTTTTAGTGTAGGTGTGTGCGTGAGCGTGTATATTTACTTGGAGGAGCATAGTTTCGTGGCTTCACTTATGATGTTCGCGATGCGCCGTCTATCTTTTTTTGTTGGTCTGAGTTTCTAGTAGTATATTTTTGATATTCGGTGTTTCTATTCAGTTATCATCGAATGCCCTTTTAAAGTGCTAATACGTAGTGAAATTTATACGTATTCAACTTGGGAGGTGCGGCAATAAGACGGGTGTAAAGAAAATAAAGAAAGAAAGAAAAAATATTTATTTGTGACCCGCACAGGAGACACGAGATAAGCAAAACACAAACAATAATAAAAAATAAATTACCCCGTGCGAGACCAAAAAGGCTCCTATCTCAGCATCATCTGCATCTGCCTAGCTTTTTCCCAACTATATTGGGGTCGGCTTCCAGTCTTACCGGATTCAGCTAAGTAGCAGTGTTTAACATGGAGCGACTGCCTATCTGACCTCCACAACCCAGTAACTGGGTAACACGGTACCCCTTGGCAAGACTGGTGTCAGATCTCAAGCTTCTGACTACCCGTAACGACTGTCTTAGTGTGTGGCTTAACGTGCTTTCCGAGGCACGGAGGAAACTCGGTATGTTGAAATGGTCACCTATCCACGGACCGACCTCGTCAAGCGTTGCTTATACTTGATGATCGACCCGTGCGGCTGTTATTATTTAGCAACGAGCTCCTCCACAGGCTCCTATCTCAGCATGTGCAACGATATTAAAAAGAAAATATCACTGCGCTGTGTCACTAATGATGGTTACTTTAATACTGAACGTTTGACAGACAGGGCACTCACACATTTACAATAATAGGAACTACCTATGTGTGAGCACCAAGCAATACACATCAGGGGGGTGACCATAAGCTCTTAGAGCGGTATCAATTTGATATCGAATAAGGGACAGATGTATATGACTTGTATACATCTGTCACTTACTCGATCTCAAATTGATACCGTTCTAAGAGCTTATGGTCACCCCCCAGAAATTCTATCAGTGAAAATAAATGCCAAAGGTCCAAAATATATGGCATTGAAAAGCACTACCGAAATGCAAGTGATCAAACCCAAATATTTTCTAGTTTTGACAATCGTTAGGATTGATAGAAAATTCTAGTCGTGAAAATGTAAGAATTTGGAGTTGACAGAAATAAAAATACTAAACAATAATTAAACTTTGATGCTTACGAATGATACTTGTTATTGTAGTGTATGGGTAACATAGTAATTAATTAGGATTATTAATTAGATTTTTCAATTTCTTACGTACAAAGTTATCGCGGTATGTAAAATCAGAAATGATAACGGACATCTTAGATTGTTGCGATTTTACTTTGTCTAGCTAGAGCACCTTATGAACCGTTTGTCATTAAAAAAACTGGCCAAGTGCGAGTCGGACTCAAGCACGAAGGGTTCCGCACCATTATTGCAAAAAACGGCAAAAAATCACGTTTGTTGTATGGGAGGCCTCCATAATTTATTTTATTTTAATTTAATAATAATTATTTTTTGAAGTGAATATACAACTAAATATTCTGTGTGTTGACTATGTGAATATTTCAAGCGTCTACCTGTTACCGTTATTAATGTCGAGCAAAAAACGGCAAAAAAATCACGTTTGTTGTATGGGAGCCCCCCTTAAATATTAATTTTATTCTGTTTTTAGTATTTGTTGTTATATGTAATAACAATACATCATCTGTGAAAATTTCAACTGTCTAGCTATCACGGTTCACGAGATACAGCCTGGTGACAGACGGACAGAAAGACAGACAGACAGACGGATCGTGAAGTCTCAGCAAGAGGGTCCCGTTTTTACCCTTTGGGTATGGAACCCTAAAAAAACATTTTAAAATAACTTCAATCTCGAAAGTCGGTGTTCCTGTTTTTGTTCCCTCGTTTTTTGACACCGACTTCAGAAATTGAAGTTACTTTTCACTTTGTAGTGTTTTTATTTGGAAGTCGGTTGTATTTTTGTAAAAAGTTTTTTATTATTCACTTTTTAGTTGTACCTAATATGGTAGGTACCTAATATGCCCAAAGTGAAGCCAGAATAGATTAACCCAGTGTGATGTTATGTTATGAAATGGTGTAAACAATAAACAGACATGCGATTGCAGCTATCCCGAGAGATTTGCCGTCATTGATTGAAGCGTTCTGATGTAAATCTCCGAAGTTATTCATCATATCTTGATGGGACCACTTGACATGCACCAGCTAACAAATAAAAAAAGAATCATCAAAATCGGTTCACCCAGTAAAAAGTTCTGAGGTAATACACATTAAAAAAAAACAGTCGAATTGATAACCTCCTCCTTTTTGCGAAGTCGGTTAATAATTTAGAGACTTGAATTGCAAACAGTTAAAACCCTATTTATGCTGTGCTCTTCAATAAGATTAATACAACCATCACTTAAAATTCCACTATCATAAACAACCTCTCATCCACACTGATTGAACCCATTCCCATTCAAAACAAGGTTCAAACAATAGCTAAACATAATATCATAACTATTGCTATCGCTTCAAGCTTCGCAAGCGAATAGGCGAAAGCGAAAACCATACATATTTATGAGTTCAAGATATGAAAACTTCGAGAATACGATGAGAATTGATAATTTTCTCTGACTTTTCATATCTACCCTTGCGTGGATAATAGGGCAAATTATACATCATGCCTTTGTTATCATAAGGGTTAGAGAACGTCAGTATAAATTAATTTTGAAATAGGGGTGGTTAAAGGTCATATTTCCATATACTGTTTCGTTCAATTCCTTACTGATAAATTTATTTCAAATTTATTTGGCCTTGTCTAGTATTTTGTGCTTGTTCGTCATTCTATCAAACCCAGACTCCTTTAAAATAATGTGATATCATCCTCCTTGTCTAGTTGTTATTGTTGAAAAAAAATCTTCAATGCATGTATTGACGATTTTTTTTTATTATAAATAAAAATTATACAAGAAAAAAGTTACAGAAATGTTTACACTATGGTATATGCAACTATATTGTTCAAATAGAGTTATAACTAATCATTGATGAACCCTGCCTCTCAAACTAGGGCAACCTGTAACTTGAGAGACAATATTCGGGTATAATTGAGCATAGATGTACAATAAGTGGAACATAATGATAGTCTATTATAATTTAGTTTTTTTTTAACTATGTAAGAATAAGATTAATTAGATATTATAATAAAATCTTAAAGCAAAATGTGTTTAGGGTGAGTACGCGAAGTGGAATGGAGTGTGTGATTTTCAGGTTTAAGAACCTGTCATTTATCTAGGTACTAGATTTTTTGAGATGTAGGTGAGTAACGATTCCGTGTAGGAATAGTCCAGGTGTAGTTGTAGATCTTAACTCAAGTTTATAATTTCTTTATCTATGTCTGTTACGCTTCAGACAAAGTAACATTGTATCTATCAGCGATAAAGATTGTAGAAACTCCTAAATATTTAAGTTAAAATTATGGTAGCGTTTATCTTTAAGAATACTCGTCACGGGCCGTACAAAATTTACCTAGCCACGGCGCAAAAGATAGTATTCTCAAAATTGAGTATAGCAGGCAAATAAATTACTAACCTACACCATTCCCAAAAATAATGGCTAACTTATTAAAATTAACTTCTATATATTATGTATTAGGAATAATAATTAAATGAGAGATATATTTATGATTAATTTTTTTAAAAAGGATTTAAAAAATAATATGGTTGACTGTTTTATTCATTGCTTACACTATTTAGCAACTTTTTTACCGATTACAGATAAAAAAACACTTAGAAAAATTAAATATTCACATAAATTTTCGCATTTATTGTTTCAATATTTCTATGATAGACACTGAAATAAAAAAGAAACTTATACTTATATTTTACACATTATAATGAAAAACATGGCATTCTTTTTTTTGCGCCTGGGCTTGTCGATGTTTGGGTCACATTTGAAGATTCTTCTTTTATACATTTTTCATATTCATTATCATCTTTTTAGCTGTAGAATCTCACTTCGTGTGAAGCCTCTTATGGATATTGTTTCATGTCCCGATGACATTCTCCTTCGTCTGCCAAATGTACATAAAACCCATCTATCCCATGATAATCACCTACAAAACGGGAGAAAAGCACTCAACACCACTCGCGGTACTAAAGCAAGCGTTTGACGCTTCATAACGTAACACAGAATTGTAACAGAGAGCAATTTGCTTTATTAATGACTTATCGTAAAAGTTTACGTGTATAAAAACAAAATGACTGCGGACTGTGTCGAATATTTGTTGTTTTTATTGCTTGGCTATTATTTTTTCGGCTAATGATAGGTCTGTAGCTGCCTCCTGCCCGCTAATGACAAAACAGTTTCATTTGGTCCCTGAAATTACTTTTGAAATGAAACATATCTAGCTTCAATTTTAGGAATTAATTAAGCCTTATATAGCTAATCTTGTTAGGCAAGAACAAGTTTCAACTTTACTTGAATTGCAGACAAAATGGTATGATTTTGTCTAGTAATCAGTATTATTATGCCCAAGTGATTTAAAAATAATATTGCCTGTTTTTGTTCCATTGCAGCGCAATGAAGGCACGATCATTAATCACTAAGTTTTCTCAAGGCTATATTTTCATTCACCGATGTCAATGATGTCCAAGATATACTTAGAAATTACGTTCTGAACGAATACAAAGTCAAATTGGTATTTTCAACAACCGATATTTTGAAATACTAGTTCAATTCAATGCTAAAGCTTGTGGCAACGCTCCTTTAGTAATGGGTCCATACAAAGGTCCATAGGATACTCAAAGGAATCACGATTTCACCCGAATTTGCCCGATGGCTGAAACAATACGCCAATGCTTGATATGTGGGTATTGGATAATACCTGGGAATGGATGGAGCGTATCTCTGAGGCTTCATTGTTCTTGTTCAGGTATCCTAACCGCTTGGCTTTAGGTATTTGTATTATTAGAATACAATATCTGTAGATGAGCCACAGCGCTGGTTAACATTGTCAATGTGTCGATTTGGGCTGCATACACATTCTATAAAGGCCCTAAAATACAGGCCCAAAAAAAAAAAAAAAAAAAGGCCTAGTTGGGGAGTTAGCATCATCATGTTACGTGGTACCTTTTTCTGTTAAATAAACATTAAAAAAAAATTAACCATTCGCACGCCAATAAATGAATTTGTTTTTTTTTTTTTATTATTATTGATAGGCTCGCGCTTGACCAACTATCTCACCTGATGGTAAGTGATGATGTGGTCGACGATGTAGCGCGCTTACCTAGAAGAAACCTATTCACTCTTGACTTAAAGACTCCCAGGTTGTAGCTCTCAGGAAATACAGACTCCGGCAGGGAATTCCACTCCTTAGCTGTACGCACAATGAAAGTATTCCCAAAACGTTTGGTGCGTATGGGTGGAATGTCCACCATGTACCGATGACACATCGCCGTACGTCTTGTATTCCGATAGTGGGCTAGGAGGAATTAGTTCATGCAATTCCAACGCACACTCCCCGAAATGTAACCGATAAAAAACCGACAGACTGGCAACTTGGCGCCGATGTTCAAGGCTCTGGAGCCTAGACTTGACCAATATCTCATTGCCGATGAGCCTCTTGGCCCGCTTTTCGATCGACTCTAGTGCATCCAGCTGGTACTTGGCAGATCCGTCCCAGAGGTGAGAGCAGTACTCCATGCATGACCGAACTTGCGCCTGATACAAGTTGAGCAGCTGTTCTGGCGTGAAGTATCGTCTCACCTTTGCAAGGATCCCCAACTTTTTGGCAGCCAGTTGAGCTTTTGCCTCAATGAATGGACCAAAATTGAGGGTCGATGTCAACGTAACGCCAAGAAGCTCGAGATGGTCCGTTATCGGCACGGTTACACCGCGGAAAGTAGGAGCCGGGTGGAATTGGCTCCTTTTAGCGGAAAAAAGACACGCCTGGGTTGATTGACCAGATTGGATTTTACTTAACTTTAGAATAATATTATTAATCGTAAGGAAAACTAGACCATCAAAGAAACATTGCAATATAAAAAAGTCGCGAAAACATTGCACCGCAGCCTTAGTCATTCATTTTTGTTCAACTTTGTGTTACTTTTACGACCGTATTTTATGTTCTTGTGACCCTAAAACCCGCCTTAGATGTTTATGAAGCGAACCCCAAATTAATGTTAGACGATATTGTTTCTGTAATCAACGGTTTTTCTATTGCAACATTAATTAAAACTTTCGCTGCGAAATACTTAATGAATTTCTTTGGTATTTTATTGCTTAGCAGTTTGGGGTTGTGCGAAGTAGAGGTGGTATTTTGCAGGCTTGTAGCGCAGGATTTTTTTGTACTGCTGGGCTCTTAATTCTCATAGCATAGCTGGCAGTGTTAACGTTACAAGCTGATTGTAGCAGACATCCTTTCTACAACAGAATGTGGGATATAATCCACTACCCGGGCCCAGTACCTACGGTCTTTTACGGTATGTCTTTTTAATTTCCAGTTGCCTCACGATGTTTTCCAACACCAGTTTGAGAGCAGGATTAGCACTGTTTACTGGGCCACCACAATTCACTGGGCCATTACTATTCACTAAGCTACTACTGCTCCAGGCCATGTTCGTACAAAACAACAATGGTCTCATTCTAAATACCTGAAAGCTCGAATGTATAATCAATAGTCTTACCTTTGTCATTATAATGTTTTAGTATCTACTCAATATTTAGTATATACTCAAGGTTAAGCAACGCTTGCCGAGGTCGGTCCGTAGATGGGTTACCACCTTTTCATAGCAAGTTTCCTCCGTGCACGGAAAATCACGGTGAAGCCGTTGGTCCCGGCTGTCATTTGAAGATCTTTAACAGTCGTTATGGGTAGTCAGAAGCCTGAAATCTGACACCAGTTTTACCAAGGGGTATCGCTTTCATTACTTGTGAGACCGCAACCGCTCCCCCGGAACTACCGCATATGGTGCCTAGGCCTGGAGGTGGCCCTCAACAAGTCGGAGGCCATGGTCTTTCAAGGTCCCCGGCGGGCGCCACCGCCCGAAGCCCACATCCTCGTCGGGGTGGCTCGAATCGCTGTCGAGTCAACCTTGAAGTACTTGGGATTGGTACTCGACAGCCAGTGGGATTTCAGCCCCTACTTCTGTTGGCTGGCGCCCAAGTTGCTGGGCGCGGCTAGGGCGCTGTCAACGCTGCTTCCCAATCTGGGGGGCCCGAGCACCGCCTGTGCCTACAGGCGGCGCTCAGAATTATCAGGGGGCATCGCACGATCTCCTATTTGGTGGATTGTGTACTGGGCGGATCCTCGCCCTGGGACCTGGAGGCGAAGGTACTTGCGTCACTGTATCGGTGGCCCGGGCGAGGAGCGAAGGGCCAGCCCGCAGACGCGGGCCGTCACTACCCGGGTGTTGAGACTGGATCGTACGTTCCCGCGACTCCGGCGTAGGTGTGAGATGGAACACCGGGGTGGTTTTTAGTCAGTAGGAGTCTGACAGACCCGTCCGGATGTCCTCCACCCTGTGGGGGACCCAGGGTGGAGGACATCCAATGAGGATCCTCTGTTGGAGGACAAAAACAATGGTGTATCGTGTTACCCAGTTACTGGGTTGTGGAGGTCAGATACGCAGTCGATCCATGTAAAATACTGGTACTCAGCTTATTCCAATTAGATTGGAAGCCGACCCCAACAAAGTTGGCAAAGGTTAGGTATTATCTACGCAATATTACAATGCTTTCAGCATTCAACAAAGCTCTGTGTTCCAATCGACAAGTAACAGAATTTGCGAATCAGCACTTGTCATTGTCAGTTGCAGAACATTCACAATTGCGAATTCCTAGTCAGCCGGATAGTTTGAGGTGGGTGAAACCTTGATAGGAAAATAGGAATTGGCGTCGTTTGATTTACGTGTATCTGGTTGTGAATTGTTTTGTGCTACATAATTTTGTGAATGGCAGATTGAAAATAGTGTTTTGGGTGATGTTTCGTAGAATTTTCTTTTGTAATAACTAGGATGAAAGAGTATGACTCCTGAGTCGGTCAACGTGAGTTTTCGATCTGTAATTTCTCAGGAGCAGCCTAGAGTCTGGGTATTTCTCAGATGTCAGCTAGTATTTAGGCTCGCTAGGATTGGGTTTATTATTAGTACCTACAACTCTGCCTAATCCCTCGGTAAATATGACGCATCTAGTGCAAAGTGTATTTTTTTTTTTTAAGTATACTCGTAACACACGAGAGCAGTGGTGGCCCAGTGGTAACGGCCCCGACTTACGTGTCGTAGGTAGTGGGTTCAAACCCAGGCAGGCGCGTTACTTTGTGTTAATTATTTAATCTCACCAAAACGGTGAGGAAAAACATCGTGAAGAAACCGGAATGTCCTAAAACCAAAAATTCGAAGACATGAGACATTCACAAACCCGCATTGGGCCCGCGTGGTGGATTAACGCCCATTCCCTCTCTCACAGAGAGGAGGCCTGTGTCCCAGCAGTGGGCAAATTAAAAAGCTGATGATGATGATGAGATGATTGACTTGATTCTAAAAAGCCCCATATTCAATTGTCGTTAATTACCGATAATGGTCTTTGTTTCAGCAGCCAAAAAATTTCATAAATTATTTCATCACTGGGACGTCCATTAAATATTTTCAATCACGAAATTATATTGATTTTGAGCTGAAAATGTCAGCTTAAAATTCAGGCAGGTAGGTAGGCAAAGTTGTTAATTAATTAAATACCTTACAAAGTTAATTAAGTACTGTAAAATAACTTGTTAATACTTTTCGATGTCGGTATTTTGTAAGGCTGTGGCA
Organism: Orthosia incerta; assembly: GCA_948252205.1. Taxonomy (NCBI): domain Eukaryota; kingdom Metazoa; phylum Arthropoda; class Insecta; order Lepidoptera; family Noctuidae; genus Orthosia; species Orthosia incerta. The sequence continues at coordinate 6,595,982 of OX411757.1, read as the reverse complement.
ATATGAAATTTAACAGAAACTAGAAGTCGCCCACATAATTTTCTTAATCTAAAATATTGAAAATAATGAGGTATTTAGCTAAAATTTAATTACACTATAATCATCTAAACTTTTCATAATAATTTACGAACGGTATCATTTTATTTTTATTTTTCATCTTTATAGCCCACAAATTGTTACCAATTAAAGTGAATAATTTTTTTTAATCTGAAATCTGATTCAAGGTTAATGGCATGTGATGTACATTGAGAAAGAAAGAGATGATGATGAAGAATTGGAAGCATATCTTAAGGACTATAGTCCTTAGGTTTATTGTCATGCCTTTTTTGTGTAGGAATCTTCAAATGACGCCCTAACTTATCCTCAAGGTGAGATAGGAGAGATTCTAACCTTATTAAATCCACATGAAATGGCCCCGTGTCATCATTACATTCCACCGGAACCCACTTTGTGCAATGGCTGTTACGGTAGAATCCTGGGGAAGTGGAGAGTCGTTCTTGCGCCTGTGTTTAACAACAACAATTTCTTTGTTACAGTAACCTTTTGGATCCTAGCTCTCGACCATGATCTGCGACTAGTCCGAGGAGAATTGGCGTATGTTGCGCTGAGTGACCCTGCTGGCACCAAAGTTGCTATCTGGGAACAGTTGTCTATGGATGAAGGTAAGACTTTTTGATAGTAACACTGGTTCATTTCCTAGACTTGTGTTTGGCGCTATAATAATTTTAGTTATCATTCTGTCCCGGATGACATCAGAAAATTAACAGATACGGAATGTACCTCATTTTAAATTCGGTAAAATAATACGTATTTCGTAATCTAGAAAAAGAAGATGAAGACGATGGGTTGGAAGCCCTCCCTCTAGGTGGACCCATAACCAGGTTAAGGTTGCGGGAATGCAATAGATGCGAAACGCAGGGGATCGGTAAATGTGACGACGCCTAGGGGAAGGCCTATGTCCAGCAGTGGACGTCTATCGGCTGAAATGACGATGATGATGGTGGAATGTACCTGGTGGTTCCGTTAATTTTGAACTCTTAGCCCTTAGTATTATTTCATCTTTGAAAAAAGTATACATTTTTATTTTAATAGAAATGTAGATGATTATAAATATCTAATACCGGTGATGTTTCAATGTATTTATTGAATCCACAACAAAACCACACGAGACAACAACCCCAGCTCACTAGTAGTATAACACAAACAACAGCCATACAGCAAATAAACTAATAAAACAAGGCCAAAACAAAGTTACACACAGTCTCCTAACAAATCTCCAAGGGGAGTACATAATACTAACAGAGTTGATCTCTGCCGTCCGCTAAAAGCCTTCTCTTGTACTCACCTTAGGTTTGAGAACCCCTGCCGTTTGACAGATTCAATTTCCTTGGACAAAATGCTTCAATGTTAAATGCTGGGTAAAGAAACGGTGTCAGCTGTAGTTTGAATAGATGTCGGTAAGTATATATTTTTGGTTTCAATGACTAAAAATATATACTTACCGACATCTATTAATATCTGTATGAATTGAATCATCAACATTATTTCTTTCGTTTCGATCGAAAATTATGTGTAAAATTATTAAATTTTGGATATCTCCACTCCTTATTTAACTACTCGTTACTACTACCTACATATGAGTACTTCTAAGTTTACACGCTGCAAATAATCAGCCAAACTTAAATTTTAACTAGAAATCAGACAAGTTCCAAGAATTCTTATCAAATCTGAAACTTAATTAAAGTCGACGTTCATTAACTTCGGTGGCCCGCAAATGAGCTAGCTAAGTTCGCGTAATTATTTCATGTAAAATAGTTTGAGCGCCTCTGTAATATACTTAAACTTGCTAGCATATGAAATTATAAAGAGTTTTTGATGATTAAACGTTCTTTTATCTTTAAAGTTGTATTAGTTTTCTCATTATAAGAATATATTAGATTTTGTATAGTGTAGCTAAGAATTAGAGGAACGCTTAGGCTATTAGAAATATTTAAAACACGCTGTACGAAACATTTGACAGTTACAAGATGAAATGTTTGTATGACCGAAAAAAAAACATGTAATGCTTGAAATGTAACTAAGATAGTCAATCCAATAAGGAACAGTGACAAATACGTTAAAAGAAATCTGAGAACAAATGATTCGTATTACAGAAGCTGAATACATAAATTTAATAAAAAGAGCTAATAAATCAAATCCCATTTTATTAAACACTTTAATAAAAACATACACGATTCATGAAAGCAGTGTTCATACCAAAAGCAGAATTCATAACTTTACAATTTCATCGTGAACATGAGAAATCCGTGGCATAACAGAACATTTATGAAAAAATAACTACGTCATCTAAATATACAATAGTCCGAGTGAAATGAAAAGGCAAAATTAATTTCTCTTCAGTCATTTGCATCTCTATCAATAAAATTTTCACATGCACTGCAATACGAATCGCACGACAATCATATTTCTGAACCAATATAACTTGGTCTCCATATTGTGTTTATTTTTCTGTATACTTTCAAATGATGAAATCCCAGTACGAGTGCGAAAGACCAATTTCCGTTGGTGGTTCCCTAGAACAATCTCTCTCTAATTGTGACGTAACTTTTGTTATTGTTTCTGCTTTTCGACTGGATGGAAGTTATGAGAAACACTGCGAATGGCAACCAGTTCTCTATTTTGTTTTCCTGTATGTATCAAAAAAGGAATATACTTTTTTGTTTCTCATGGTCCTAAGAAAACATTTCTGTTATATATCGAGTAGGTAGCTGAACAAAACAAAAGGAATGTTATTCTATGTTAAAATTTTGTTTCGGTTTTAATGACCACCGTATATTATACACATCTGTTTTTGTTATCAAGCGGTTTTGTGTTATTTCGCATTTTCAATATTTATGTTCTGGTATAGTTGCTTTCAGTGTTATTAATTCAACAGAATGAGTCGTTTTTAATCCAATTATAACTAAGCTTTTGCATGATGTCTTAACATGCTTAAATTCTCTCATAACATTATCTTTTAGGCTAAGTCCTTTTTAGGGTTCCGTATCCAAAGGGGTAAAAACGGGACCCTATAACTAAGACTCCACTGTCCGTCTGTCTGTCTGTCACCAGGCTATATCACATGAACCGTGATAGCTAGACAGTTGAATTTTTCACAGATGATGTATTTCTGTTGCCGCTGTAACAACAAATACTAAAAACAGAATAAAATAAATACTTAAGGCTCCCATGCAACAAACGTGATTTTGTAAACGTTTTTTGCGATAATGGTACAGAACCCTTCATGCGCGAGTCCGACTCGCACTTGGCCGAGTTTTTTAAGGTTTAATATTTTATATGGTTAATGTTAGTTTTGCTCTTTTCTAACTTTTAATTGTTATTGTTGTTTATTGTGCATACTGAATCAATACTTTTGTTTTCTTCTAAATGTTACTTGCCAAGTCCAGTTAAATTGGGATAAGGGTGAGAGAATATACTGATGTTGTTTGTAATGTTAAGATAATAAATTCATCTTAGCCGTCAGACTTAACAACCGTGACTGTCCGCTGCGTCTTACCAGTGAAAGCCTTTCCATGTCATCACCCATGCCAACCCCTGTCAAATTTTGATAGATTGAATTTCCTTTATAAACTTGAGTGACTTATATATAACTGTCAGATATTATTGAGAAAATATTATTTTGGTTCAATTTAGAAGATGATCTTTGCTATGAACTTCTCTATGAATAAGATCAGCCCAATCTTTTTGCAAAAATAAATTATTAGTTACTCATTAATCTGATTCCAATGACTGCCTCATTGGTCAAGTAGAAGCAAAAATGCATTTCTGCTGAACATGATCAGTACCTTAGCCAACCCAAGTTTGTTTCTCGATATGAGTAAAGTGTCATTAGGATTTTTCTTACATATATATACATTCGTATATTCTTTATTATACACAAAATAAACATATACAAATACAAAAGAAATACTTATGTACAAAGAAGAGCGAGGGAAAGAGAGGTTCGTTTGGAATTTCTCAGTAGCACCTTAGCACCTGGATTCAAATTAGAAATACCTGACGATGAACGCAATGTGTACTTTTTGGTACCCACATTATACGAATTTGTACCTGTTTGCACCTCTGCCTAAGCCATAGGGGAATACAAGCGTGATGTTATATAATATTGTCAAATTTAAACGAATGAATTAGAGAGATTTCCCAGCTAAGTAACCTTCTCAAATCTCATATATAGCTTTGTTGAATGAAGCCAACGAAACACGTGTAAACCCCGGATTATTATTACATGAATTATATTCATAACTTAATTCCACAACAGAAAGTGCTATCCTTGAGCAATTTGTCTTTCTGAACATAGAAAAAACCCAGAATAGGTACCCAAGTGATGTCACCCTTCTTTAACGTATACTGGTAATATTTTTACAACGAATTTAAAACGTCGATGTTCTCAAAGCAAACGATTTATCATAAGGACATGGGGGTTCGTCGGTAAGACATGGAAATTCTTTTACCAAGAAAAGGGATCAGGTTTAGCTTTACCTGAATCACATTCACTTCCCCATGCCTTCCTTAATGCGATAACACAAAGGTTTCTGTAGGCGTTAGGGTGGTATTTGGGAGTATGACAAATCACTTTTAAAAGACGCGTTTCAATATTGCATTAATCAATTATAAGCTTTTACAGGGGGACTTGATCTCCATGTGGGTTAATCTTATTAGAAATGCCACGCGGTGAAATAATAATAATGCCATTTCGAGCCGTGTAAATAGACAAAGGCCATGTTTGAGAAAAACTCTGATTTTTCCTGAGCCTTGTATTTTGCCGAGCCGTTGCTGTATCTACTGCTGGCCAAGGATCTTCCAGGCACTCTTCACCCAGTTCGTCTCGATGAAGTATACATCGTTTTATATTACAGACATTTCGATATGGACTGCTTCTTACCGCATGAATGATTCGCCGATATTTTTTTCCTTTAGGTACTTATAAAACATTACATAACTTTGAACCCAAAAACCTAATATACAGCAATGTCAAGAGAAGTTAAGGCATAACCTTGTCAGAGCGTGAGCCGGGTCCCACTCGAGACATAGTTTGATTAATTACATTCGGACCCTCTTAAAAGTCACACGTCATAACTGATGACAAAAACTTTGGTAGTGGACACACGTATAGTTTTAGAGATCACTGCTGTTTTTGCACACTGTCTGGGTTTTTCATTCTATATATTACAGTTTTCTTATTGTTGTAATGTTTACTCAGTCCTTTAGCGCACATTCTTTATTTCGCTTTAGTTTGGCTTACTTGGATGTTTCAAGCAAGGCAGTGGTCATGGGCCCAAAAAAACAAAAGATCTGAGAAAGTTTGAAAAATACTAAACGATTATAATGGTAGTTTATGGAATGGTCATATACTCGTAATACCTAATTATATGCCGTTGCATACACTACTTTATTTTCACTCTTAAAATAATAATTATATTTATTTTTAATATTATAAAGCTGAAGAGTTTGTTTGTTTGTTTGAACGCGCTAATCTCAGAAACTACTGGTTGGAATTGAAAAATTATTTTTGTGTTAGATAGTCTATATATCGAGGAAGGCTATATAACATCACGCTACGACCATTAGGAGCGGAGCAAAAATGAAAAATGTTGCAAAAACAAGCAAAAATATTCCATTTTGAGAGCGTCTGTTGCGTGCGCTGCGTAAACGGTTTAAGTTACGCAACAATCATGCATGTAGGTTAGGTAGGGTAGATGGGTAGGTAGGTAGCCAGTTGACGGGAGCGAAGCCGCGTGGGACAGCTAGTTTGAAATAAAACAAAAGAAACGGAAAAATATGAGGAACGACGGGCGCAGCGCGCGCCTCCATAAACAATGACACTACTTTTCTACATTAAGTCAATGAGCCCCTAAGCGCCAATAAATTAAAAAGTAAAAGTGTGCTATAAAAATTTAAAAGTTTTTTATGATGCAGTTGTTTGAAAATCGAAGGAAAATGTTGCACTGTTATGGTTTTTTTGTTATAATTTTAAAGTACGTGTTTATACAATATTTTGTGAATTCATATTTGGAACATTACGTTGTGAGTGTAGATGACACTTATTGATTGCGTTGTCTTTGTTGATTCCATTATCGTTCTCCGTTTCTATATTAGCAATGTGTGTGACTGTGTTTTGTTTACTACCAAAGAGTTATTTTTATTTTATCTTGCAGAATGGTTGGCGATCGAATGTCAGTCATGTTTGACTGATGCTTTGTATAGGCTTGTTGCGTCAATATTGTTGGGTTCAGGAAGTATGCTCTACACGTTTGAAATATTTATCACGAAATGTGTGCCCTATTTTCGATTCATGCTCATACATGCTCGATCGATGCATACAAATTCAAAAGTTCGGTTCAGTTTTCATCCCGGTTATGCCGCCGTAATCTTCATTATTTGACACATAAAATAATTCAAAGTTTCAAGCAGTATCATTAATTCATTTTCATCAGTGAGGTATATGCATATGGAATCATATAATTATTAACTTACAACAAAACCAAAAAGAAACCTAAACATCCAAAAATTCAATATAGGTAAGTCGTTATAGCCATCTAGAAAAATGGACATTGAAGTATTTTTTATGAATTGCCGTTTTTTGTTTCTTTGGCCTATTTTTTTTTTTTGCTTTTTTTTTGCGTCTTACTTATTTGTGTTTGCGATTTTTGTATAGTAGATTATTGATTTATTATATTCTTTACTGTACACCACAAAATATAATACGAGTAAAGAATAAAAAATCATAAAAGCAAGCGTACAATGGGTGGTCTTATCGCACAGGGCAATCTCATCATCGTCATTGATTAGTTGCTTTATTATTCTCAACACGAAAATTGCATTTTCTCTGCTATTGTTATCTGTTGATAATGAAATGAAATAAGAAGGAGTTTAACACCTGTTTTTGTAAAAAGTGGATTAAGACGGACACGTGGAACATGAATTGTAATCGTAGACTTTCTGTAAAAATATTAATAAACGTCATTTTGTACCCATTTGTGTTGTTTTATGACCCAATTGATAAATTTGACGATCAGGGGGGTGACCATAATAAGCTCTTAGAGCGGTATCAATTTGAGATCGAGTAAGTGACAGATGTATACACGTCAGATACATCTGTCCCTTATTCGATCTCAAATTGATACCGCTCTAAGAGCGTATGGTCACCCCCCAGGTACCGTAATTTTTACTACTACCTAGGAGCCTTTCATAAATGCTTTTTTCTAAGTATTGTGATAATACCCTAGCTTGTTATACCTTGTAACGTAAATATTTTAAGCACATCTGCAGTATGACTGTCATAGACATATTTTTTTAAATATCAGAAAAAAAAAACTATAGTCTACTGCAACCCAGTTGGTTCTGTTAACAGCAATTTTAGTACTACACAAAAATCGCAAACACAACTAAGCAGACGCAAACAAAAATAGGCCAATAGACAAAAAATCGGGCATAACAAAACTTCAAAATCCAATATTTGAAAACGGTTAAGTTTGGTGTGCGGTATTTCATAATCGAATCAGTCCAAAATGATGGAAACTACAACCTCATCAACTTAACCTGTAGCCCTGTTTACAAGCTTATACTAAAACCTTAACAATATTAATAGTATTTAAATTATGTTAGTAAAGAGAAATAATGAATAAAACAATAATAATATATACTACCTACATTTTGTAAAAAACTGAAAAGAAATAAGGTGAAAAAGAAGCCAGGCAGATGCATTTCGTGATGATTGTGGCAAGAAGCCTTTCACTCAGCATAATGCTGTGCCGTGGGAGCCCCACAGCACGGTGCTGTGGCATTTTCAGTGGTCGCCTAGGTGACGCGGACGTACGGAAACCAAATCTGTTGTGTATGTAAAAATAGATATAGAGAACATAAAATAAATACAGTAAGATAAAAATAAACTACTTAAAATTATGATGTGACTAGAACCAAATACGCGAGTATCTTGACGAAAACGCCCGCAACCCGCAACCGCAGAACATACTAAATATTCGTTTTTCTTCACAGGAGTGCGCAAGCTCAGTGCAATCTTAGCAACTGGAGCTAGATCCGGGACCTGGCGTATCGAAGCTCGTTGCGGAGGAGGTTCTGCCCGCGTGGACATCACTGTTGGGAATGGAGTGGGCAACACCGCTCCAGCTGCCCCAGCAGCTGAGCAGCATTATGTGGAACTGAGATTTGCTGACAGCATGAGAAGACGGTACAAGCCTGGATTGCCGTTTGTTGGAAGGGTGAGTTTCAAAGCAAATTTTAACTAGCTTTTTAATTTAGGGGTACATGACACAGATATGTTAGATACACATTGCCAGACACGTCTAGCGAGAAATTTAGAGGAGACCCGACCCCAAATAATTGGATTCACCAAAGAAAATTCCAAATATAAAATTCCCTTTATAAATATAATAACCTTTCAAGTATTTCAAAGAAGGTCAATACAAACCAGACTATCCAAGGTAAACAGTTTAATAGTTTCGTTTATAATGTCACTCTTCTATGTCATCACAATTTGAACTCCAAACACGATGATCGTATTTGTAACACCAATGTCAAGAAATATTATGATGTGGACTAACACTCCTTTGTACAGAAGGAAACTTGTCTTTCTAAAAATTATTTCTTCTACAACGTTTCCAACGTCTGTACTGAAGATAATTCATATTATTTTTCATAGCGCCATTTCGTACAAGTTGTGTAGCCTGAAATGGCAGAATTGTTGTAAATAGCAGCTCGTTAGCTCATTCCGCTGGAACTTTTGATAGCTCCTTTTACCTAAGCTTTAGACAATGGAGAGGCTGATGTTAGTGTGGACATGTCTGAGACAATTTATTTTATCTTACTGAGTTTAAATAATAAGATTTTCTAGCACACAACATGTACTATCTCGTTTTTAATTCCCGTAGGGCAAAATAGTACCAATAGCACATTCTTATTTTGCCAATTATGTTTATTTTGTTATTCTTACCGGTTAATCAAAATATTTTTTTGAATTGAGGGTGTCATATTTCAAATAAATAAATTAATCAATTGATGATACACGTCAACTTAAGCTTAGGCCTCTGATTACAAGACAAAACTGAGTTTTAATTCATATACATAGGTATTTACACACTAATAACTTTTGCTCAAGTCATTTGATGATGTTGCATAACCATTCATAATGATACAAAATGCAGAAATCAGCATCTTAGGAACCTACACTTACCCTGTAACTTAAAACACAATCAATCAAGAGAAAACAAACTCTACTTACGCTCCCATAACCGATAATCTAGTTCAAAGAATACCACCGTTGTGGATCAAAGCATTCTATACACCCTATATACAGCAACTTTATCCACAAAAGAGGTTCTGAACCATGATGTTGTAATGTCCTACCAATATGCAGTAGAGGTAAATAAGAGACTTAAAAAAAAAATGTTAGATGCAATAAATGAGTGAAAAGCTTTAGGTAATATTTTTTGATTATTCTTCAGATCAGGCAACCAAGGTATAACCATCAATCAAGAGCAAACAAATCCTACCCACACTCCTAGTTTAGAAACTAATACCACCGTTGCATCAAAGCATTCTATACACCCTTTATACAGTAATTCACTTTGCCCACAAAAGAGGTTCTCAACCATAATGTTCTAATTTCCTACCGATATGCAATAGAGGTATTTACTCTTTATAACTTCGTCATTCGCTTGCATCCGGGATTCGGGAATACTTTAGGTCTCATAAATCATTTGGTTCTTTGAAACTGTCCTGAAAGCTTGTGTTTGAAATTTATTATTATTTTTAGAATACTGGACATACTTTGGTCTAAACAGGTAAACATTTTCATAAAATTATGAACATTTTAAAGTAGGGGTCTTTTGGTAGAAGTTGAATTGAAATAAGATTGAGAAGATTAAGATTGTTTGTATGTTTGTTACTTCTTCATGCTCAAACGGCTGGAAGGATCTGGATGAAATCTGGCGCATAGATGGATTATAGTTAAGAATAGCACATAGGATACTTTTTAACCCGGGAAGATGTTCCCTTCGGATAATTTCCGACATTCACGCGGGCGAAGCCACTCGCAGATTCTAGTACTTAAATAAAAATAAAAGAACACAGATTTGACTGCTAAAAGTAGCCCAAGCTTTAATCTCCCTAATATAAAGCTTAACCAACGTAATTAATCTTAAAGTTAAATTAAATTAAAGTTGAACAAATCAAAGTCCAGCAAAAAAGAAAAAAGCATTAATAACAAAGAAACATTTCATTAATTCGTGATAATTTTATTATTATTAATAGTAATCGCATCCATATTCATCTTTCGTCGTTGACGACGAAGGAACAATATAATAAATTACAGAGAGAGGCTAACGAACAGCTTTTATATCGACGCTCGCTTTTCTTTCTGTCCGTCTGATGTGGCCGTTACGGTAGCGGATTATGATAAATAATAAATTTATTTTAAAATATAAAAGAAAATGTGCGTAAGACTCGTGTTGATGTAGTCAAATCATTCAACAGTAAATACTCAGTTCTCACACCATCATCTACCTATCTTATCTCTAGCTTTCAATATCTTAAGTTATTCACACGCTCGCAATCTGCACTCTTCCAATAATCTCCTCTTACTTCTAATTTTGTTCACTCTTCCTTTCATATTCAGTCCATTCTTCTTTGGAATGCGCCCAAGATCAGGACGGCCACCAGTCGGTAAGCATTTAAGCGGAAATTGCGGATTTATTTTCAGCAAAAATAAGTAGAGTCATCTTACTTTCTTCTTTTCTGTTACTTCACAAATATATATAATATACATATTATATAGGTTAAACGTTAAAAGTATCATTTATTTACATAGATAAAAGTATATAAAGTGTGTATAAAATACTTAAATAACTAAGACTACAAACATATACACTTAAACCAAAAACTACTAACTAAACCTAAAAATATACTGAACTAAAATATGGCGTCAAAAAAGTCCTCCACATCGTTGTCCACTGGTAATGTACCCAAAAGGTATATATTATATTCAATATATATGTACCTTATGCATTTTACCTGTTTTATAACCATAATCATAATCATTTATTCATTTGCGAATATGGGAACAAAATAAAAGATTTTATGCAAACAATAGTGTCCATTAGTCATATCCTACCGGCAAGCAAATTTACAAATACACAGGTATCCTATAAAACTAGAATTCAACAGTAAAAAGATATTATTTATGAATGGAAAAAAATAGCGTATGCACTAACATTATATAAGTTTATCCTGTAAATATTCAGTGACAGAGGATTATGCTTTTTTAGTTACAGTGTTTTTGTATTGTTTTTAAATATCTATCACTTATATCCAGAAAGGAATTTGGTAAATGGTTATATATGCGCGGAGCCGGATACATATTATACTTTTATTTAATAACGCTGTTTTATTACTTCACACATCACATCATCAGCCTATTAATGTTGCCACTGCTGGAACACAGGCCTCCTCTCTGTGATAGGGAATGGGCCGTAATCCACCAGTGTCCAGTGCGGGTTGGTGGATGTCACATGTCTTCAAATCTTTGGTTCTAGGACATGCCGGTTTCCTCACGATGTTTTCCTTCACCGCTTTGAGAGCAGTGGTGATGAAATAATTTACACAAAGTAAAGCGCCTACCTGGGCTCGAACCCACGACCAACAACTTGTATGACGCAGCCGATACCACTGGGCCACCACTGCTCGATTATCGTTTTATTATTTGGTAAACATATATTGATTCTGTATCTTTTGCTATTTCACTTATTAAAATAGTTTGTATTTTTCCTAACGAACATTATAACTAATAATATAAATGTACATGGTAACGTAAGAATATTTAATTTCAAACTTTAGTATGATATGCACCTGCCATTTTGTCCCTTCATCACCCTTGGTTGACTGGTAGATAATGCCAAAGGCATTTTGTCCGCCTTTGTATATTTATGTATGAAGTCTAAATAAATACATGCCTATTAAAAACAAGAGGCTCTATAAAACGTGATATTTTATCAGCGGTAACTGTTGCCAATAAAGATTTTTATCCGGCTCGAAGGACCAAAACCGGCCAAGTGCGAGTCGGACTCGAGTTCCGTACTTGGTAAATTGCGGTTTGCGATTTATGACGTATTAAAAAAAAACTACTTTCTAGATCTCGTTCAAACTAATTTTCGGTGGAAGTTTACATGGTAATATACATCATATATTTTTTTTAGTTTTATCATTCTCTTATTTTAGAAGTTACAGGGGGAGGGACACATTTTACCACTTTGGAAGTATCTCTCGCGCAAACTATTTAGTTTAGAAAAAAATATATTAGAAACCTCAATATCATTTTTGAAGACCATAGTTACCCCACACTTATGGGTATGATGAAAAAAAAATTGAGTTTCAGTTCTAAGTATGGGGAACCCCCAAAATTTATTGTTTTTTTTTCTATTTTTGTGTGAAAATCTTAATGCGGTTCACAATACATCTACTAACCAAGTTTCAACATCATAGTTCTTATAGTTCAGTCTTATAGGGAGTCAGAGGCTTCAATAACTGCTGTAAAAAAAAAATGTCAATAAAGATTATTTGTATAGTTTCGGAAAAAAGTGGCTGTGACAAACGGACGGACAAACATGACGAATCCATAAGGGTTCCGTTTTTTGCCATTTGGCTACGGAACCCTAAAAAGGCCAAAATATACAAGTATATGACATTGAAGTAGTCAATCCCAAATATTTGAATTCTTCATCGACAACCGTTTGTTGACAGAATATCACTTTGACTAAAGCCTGAGCATAATATATGTTTCGCAAGTTATATTAGAGACCCATCAGCGTCCTCCTGTCCTTATCTTAGTTTATGTTTTGTTGGCTCCATGTCTTCTTCTTTCTCTGCTAGCCGTCATCTCAATAGTCATTCACTTCTTAGCACAGAATTTTTCACATAATCCATCCATTGAAGACGAAAGATATTCGTTTTCATCTAATTATAACTCACTACCTTTTCTTCAAAGCTAGGCTCCCGTGGCTTATGCCACAACTACCGTCATTTACCCCGGATCTAAAGTAGCCTGGTAGTAAAAATCGTAATCAGTTCAGTACTGCCGACTATCACCTGAAAAGAAGACTATCTACTGCAAACTAGCTGCTGCTGTGCTCCTAGAGCCTATCTCCTGCAAAGAAACAAACAATTTACCTCTTAATTGTAATAGATGGGCCAAAAATTATGGTTCAAACGAAACAGGGCGATAATTGGGGTTACTAGGAGAAAAAAAAAGAAAAAAAAATTACCGCAAATAGATATTCGCGATGTTTGGAATATCGCGATTTTTGACCCACCTATGTTAGATGATCACGGGATCGGTCAATGTGGCGACGCCTGGGGGAGGCCTATGTCCAGCAGTGGACGTCTTTCTGCTGAAATTATGATGTTAGATGACACTGCTGTAAAAATAAATTAATACAAAACACTGTCGCACCCCGTGGATTTATAATAATTCGCGTAACAAAATATTATTAATCACGTTTAATTATCTCAGTATTTCATATCTGTACCCCTGTCGGCACAGGTTTTGGAGTAAAGCCAGGTTGGCTTGGTAAACTTAATGGTTTAATTAAGACTTAAGTTCACGTCATAATATTGTTCTCATTGCGTTCTTGGATGTACGTTTGAATTCGTGTAGAGATATAACGTTGTTAATTGTGCTTAGTAATAAAGGTAGCCTGCATTAGAAGGCATTATTTTCTAGGATGTTACGAAGAATATGTTTATTGCAAAACTAAATGAGGTCCATTCAACAAAGTGACATTTTACTAGCGATTACTTGATGTTCATCATCATCTTCCTGTCCCATGTTATTTGGCACAAACGTTTCCTTTGTCCATTCGATAAATTCGATTGTCAAATTACTAGGGTTTAGGTTTTATTGACTACTTGAAATTTCGGCAGTGCATGATTGATATGCATTTATATATTTTAAAATCCTTAGTGGCTGGTAACAGGAGGCTGACAATAGTGAAGGATTAAGTTTAATGTGATTGGAGAAGTTTTTGTCGTATTGTGAATTGTATTGATGACAGCAGATTTAACATCTGTCCGTAACTGTTTATCTTTTTTTTTTCATACTTTAGGTTCGCGCTTGACCACTATCTCACCTTATGGTAAGCTATGATTTGGTCGACGGTGAATCACGCTTGCCTAGAAAAAACCTATTCATTCTTGACTTAAAGACTCCTAGATTGTAGCTGTCGGGAAACACAGACTCCGGCAGGGAATTCCACTCCTTAGCTGTACGCACAATAAAAGTGTTCCCAAAACGTTTGGTGCGTATGGGTGGGATGTCCACCATATACCGATGGCGCTTCGCCGTTCGTCTGGTAGTCCGATGATGAAACGGGCTAGGTGGAATTAGATCATGCAATTCCATCGCACACAAACACGTTCATGATTTTCCATTATTAACTATCATAATCTTGATATTTTAATAGTAAAAACTTATTCTTTCTCCCAAGGTCGAAGCAATGAGCACCGAAAAGCGCGTTCGAGTCCGTGTCAAGCTGTACGACGACAAAACCGATATCTATAGTCAAGACATCGATATGTCAACCGGCGAAGGAGGATTCATAGTTCCGACAGTCATGGCCGATGCACCGTATGTCAATTTGCAGGTTAGTGCTTAGTACTTTAACTTTATCATTGCTGGTCCCGGTTTTATGGTCCAGCAAGTTTTATGTGAGAGAGATTTATTTTATGTGACGTTACTGCGGTGATAAAATCTGGTTTTTGAATGCTGTTTTAACTGAAACTGTTTTGGTACGTGAGATTTATATTTGGTTTGAAGTGTCAAATATGCTACAATATTCATAACTTTTATTATTATTATAAACTAATCCAGATTTAAACTATAAACATCTGTCAAGTGGGATTTTATGGAAGCAAATACGCTTTGTTATGAAGGCAGGTAGTACAGTTTATGGCAAGCTCCAAATTTAACAGTCATATTTTTCTGTATTATTTTTATAGTCGAAAGTCAGTAGAAATTATTGTTAAATAAAATTCACAAACTTAGTATAATAATAACCGAAACTTTTCTTTTATCGGTATTATAAATATACGAATACGTGGGTGTATTGACCTTATGAGACTAATTTCGCAGTATTTTCTGAATAGGTGTCTAATTATTTCACACAATATTGATTTGTTTGTAGATTTTGCAAAATTCAGAGTCAGAGCTATTCTTAGCACAAGACTATTTACACTTACTGCTATTTATTTATTTAAAACTTGCAACATACAAGTAGCGGCCTCCCTTCCGTCTGGCCTCCCTTGCAGACGGAAGGGCGGCCTTTGCCCTGCAGTGGGACGTAACGGGCTCATAATAATAATAATAATTTTTTTTTTCTCTTTGCTCCCAGCAATCTTCAGCTGATGGAGCTACTGAAAGTAACTGAAACTTTTAGTAACGCCATCAGGATGGAGTTTGGTGTGGACAAATGTGCGGTCATGCATGTAAAGCGAGGGGAGATTGTGGAATCCGTAGGAATTCAACTCGCGGATTCCATAAACCTGAGATCCCTCTCTCCAAACGAAACCTATAAGTATTTGGGTATGTCGGAAGCGTTAGGTATCAGCACTACTGACATGAAGCAATCGTTGAGGGAACGCTTCTTTGGCCGCCTGAAAAAGGTATTCAATAGCCTTCTTTCAGGCGGAAACAAGGTGCGCGCCTTCAACGGTTGGGTCATGCCGGTATTGATGTACTCTTTCGGCATACTCAAATGGACTCAAACGGAACTCGACGCCCTGGATAGGCGGGTCCGTACACTGCTGACTGCAAATCGAATGCATCACCCACGATCGTCAGTCATGAGATTGTATATCCCGCGGAAGTGTGGAGGCCGAGGCTTTTTAAATGCCAAAAACCTCCACAACCGCGAGATATGCAATCTCAGGGAATATTTTATACACACCGACGTAGGTATGCATCGAGATGTAGTAGCAGTGGACAAGGGACGACTCACCCCGCTCTCCATGGCGAATGAGAACTGGCGCAAGCCTGTAGTGCTTGAAACTAACGACCGTAGGGAAGTATGGCAGAGTAAGGAGCTTCACGGACGCTTTTTCCGGGCCCTACATGGGTCTGATGTAGACCAAGCAGCGTCCGTAGCCTGGCTGCGTTTCGGTGACCTCTTTGGGGAAACCGAAGGTTTTGTCTGTGCAATTATGGACGAAGTTATCATGACGAATAACTACCGGAGATTTATTGTGAAGGATGGCACGGTTGACATCTGTCGGGCATGTCACCGCCCGGGTGAATCGATCCGCCACATTATCTCTGGATGTTCTCGTCTAGCTAACGAAGAGTATTTGCATAGGCACAACCTTGTAGCCAGGATCATCCACCAGCAACTTGCTCTGAAATACACTCTTGTGGCATCGGAGATACCGTACTACAGGTATGTGCCCGACCCAGTTCTCGAAAATGGCAATATCACATTGTACTGGGATCGGTCCATCATCACTGACAGGACTATTATCGCTAACAAGCCTGATATAGTGGTGGTGGACCGAATCGAGAGGCGTGCAATGATTGTTGACATAACTGTCCCGCATGACGGGAACCTCGTGAAAGCCGAGAAAGATAAACAAATCAAGTATCTTGACTTGGTTCGCGAGGTTGTCGACATGTGGGATGTGGACACAGCGATCATTGTACCGATAGTCGTGTCAGCCAATGGCTTAATAGCCACGAGCCTCGACCAACATCTTAGAAGGCTCTCGTTAGGCGGCTGGGTCAAGGGCCTGATCCAGAAAGCAGTACTGCTGGACACGGCTCGTATAGTTAGGAGGTTCCTCTCTCTGGAGCCCTGACCGCCGGTAGCTTGGACCCTGTTCCCGATACCGGTGGGCCTCTATTTTTTATATTTTTAAATGTTTTTGTTTTTTAATATATTTTATAAAAATATTTAAAAATGTAAATAATAAGAAAACTGATTAATAAAGGAAATAATAATAATAATAACATACAATGAAAAAGTGTAAAGGAATAAATATATAATGTTGACGAGAGCAGCTGCCTATCGCGCACGCCATCCACCCCCGGACTCGTCGCTCAGCTCCGCCTCGCCGCCGCCGGACCTCGGATCACCAGTGTCATCAGCGGCTGCAGTTGCGTCGAGCTCGAGCGACGAGTATTTTTCCCCGCCGACGTCGCCAACACCTGTACGTCGGCAGGGGAGAGGCCGGCCACCGAGGAGCTTGGGATCTAGGAGCCAACCGGCCCCGAGCCGGGTCCCCGCTGCCGGTGGTTGTGTGCAGCGCATGAAATGGACTCAAAGTATGAATGAGAACGTCATGCGCGCATATTACGGGTCTACAGAGGGGGGAACTAACCTCACTGCGTACCGTGTTAGGATGCTGTCTCTGTTTCAGGACCTAGAACCAACCGTAAACGTCTCGGCCCAACGATTGTCGGATCAGGTGCGGGTCATCCAGCGTAATCACAGGTTAGATGACGCCGCACTTGATAGGCTGCGCTCAGAAGTACTGAGCAACCAAATCGTCTCAACCCCGACACAGACCGCGGCACCGCCAGCCACTATTGTGATCCCGCCGCGGTCCAATCTTGTTAACGATGAGGCAGATGATAGGGTTGCCACAGTAAGTAGCCAGTGCAACGAAAGATTGAGGAGCGCTCTGGAGGATGCGCTTCGCGAGTATAGGTCAACACCGACTGAACTTAGGCCCCGATTACCACGGTTGCCTATGCACAAGAAGAATAGGGCGCTGGTGTGTGCCTTGGACTCGCTGCTTAAGAACATCTTTGAAAGCAGCGAGAACCTTGTTGATACGCACTCAATCCTATATTGCGGGGCTGTTGCGGCATGTCGTTTGGCCAAAGTTAAGTTTCCAAAGGAAGCTATGCGGCCAAAGCCTGCCGTGCCAGCCTGGCAGTGCAGGATCGAACGGCGTATCGATGGGGCTAGGGTACTCATCGGCAAACTATGCTGTTTCAGGGAGGGCAACACACGACCACGTGTGATGCGCTTCGTGAGGCGGGCATTTTCGGGGACTGGAATCAGTCCTCGAGAATACATGTCCCATGTCACGGAGCGCATCGACTTCCTGAAACAGAAAGTTTGTGCATGGGCCAGCCGTATTCGGCGGTATAAGCGGCGGGTTGACCGGTACTCGCAGAATCGCATGTTCCAGAGTGATGAGAGGTGGGTATACAGAACTTGGGAGCGACCTGAACAAAGTGTGACTGACGTGTGCCGCCCGGATGATGTCGCCACGAGTACATTCTGGCGAAACATCTGGTCGGTACCCGTCTGTCACACTGAGGGTGGCTGGATGCGTGATGTCGAGCGCGTGTGTGAAGCTATACCAGAAATGGAAAAAGTAATAATTAGTCCATTTGATGTAGCCAAAGCAGTTCGTCCACTACCGAACTGGAAGTCTCCGGGACCGGACGGACTGCATAACTTCTGGCTAAAATGGTATAGCAGCTCACACGCGTTTCTGGCATCTCAATTCCAGTCATGCTTAGAGTCTGGGTCGCTTCCGCAGTTTTTAACAACAGGAATTACCCACCTGCTCCATAAGACAGGTAGTCCCGCGGAACCCAAGAATTATAGACCAATAACTTGCTTATCAACGGTTTATAAACTTCTTACATCCATCCTGAGAGCAAAAATTTATAAACACATTGAAGATAACTCAATAATGTCTACCTCTCAGAATGGATGTAGGAATGGGTCTCGCGGCACTAAGGAGCTACTCCTCATTGACATGGCCATAAGCCAGCAGGTTCATCGATCCCGCAAGGATCTGTCCACATGCTGGATAGACTACAAGAAGGCCTACGACTCTGTACCACATACATGGCTCATGAGGGTGCTGGAGTTGTACAAAATAGATGCAACTCTATGCACCTTCCTTGAGTCATGTATGGGGCAATGGAAGACAGTCCTTCGATATCCAGGATGTCGACCGATTCAGGGGGATGATGAACCTGTATGGATTAAGCGGGGGATATTTCAGGGCGACAGTTTGAGCCCACTTTGGTTTTGCTTAGCCCTGAATCCTCTAAGTACACTGCTGGAGGATTCAGGACTGGGCTATCGGTTGAGAAGAGGTGGTCAGGTCATATCTCAACTCCTTTACATGGATGATCTGAAACTCTTTACCCCCAATAAATTCCAACTGACGGAGCTACTGAAGGTAACTGAAAACTTCAGTAACTCCATCAGGATGGAATTTGGTGTGGAAAAATGTGCAGTCATGCATGTAAAGCAAGGGGAGATTATGGAATCCGAGGGAATTCAACTCTCTGATTCCATACGCCTTAGACACCTCTCCTCGACCGAAACTTACAAGTATTTGGGTATGTCGGAAGCGTTGGGCATCAACAGTACTGACATGAAGCAACTGCTGAAGGAGCGTTTCTTTGGCCGCCTGAAAAAGGTATTAAATAGCCTTTTGTCGGGCGGCAATAAGGTGCGCGCCTTCAACAGTTGGGTCATGCCGGTTTTGATGTACTCTTTCGGCATACTCAAATGGACTCAGACCGAGCTTGACGCCCTCGATAGGAGGGTCCGGACACTGCTGACTGCAAACCGGATGCATCACCCACGATCATCGGTGATGAGACTGTACATCCCGCGGAAGTGTGGGGGTCGAGGCTTTTTAAACGCCAAGATTCTTCACAACCGCGAGGTGTGCAGCCTCAGAGAATACTTTTCAAAAGCTGAAGTGGGTATGCACCGGGATGTGGTCGCAGTGGACAAGGGACTCACCCCGTTGTCCATGGCTAAAGAGAACTGGCGCAAGCCTGTAATACTATCGACTGATGAACGCAAAGAGGTATGGCAAGGCAAGGAGCTACACGGGCGCTTCTATCGGGCTATTCATGGGCCCGATGTAGATTTCCCAGCGTCCGTATCCTGGCTACGTTTCGGCGACCTTTTCGGGGAAACTGAAGGTTTTGTCTGTGCAATTATGGACGAAGTTATCCTGACGAATAACTACCGGAGACATATAATGAAGGACGGGACGGTTGACATATGTCGGGCATGCCACCGTCCGGGTGAATCCATCAGACATATTATCTCTGGTTGTTCTCGTCTGGCTAACGGCGAGTACTTACACAGGCATAACCAAGTGGCCAGGATTGTTCACCAGCAACTTGCTTTAAAGTACAATCTAGTGGAATCGGAGGTACCGTATTACAAGTATGCGCCCGACCCAGTTCTCGAAAATGACCATGTCACGTTGTACTGGGATCGGTCTATCATCACTGATAGGACTATTGTTGCCAATAAGCCAGATATAGTGGTGATAGACCGATTAGCGCGCCGCACAATGATAATCGATGTCACCATCCCGCATGACGAGAACCTCGTGAAAGCTGAGAAAGAGAAACAAATCAAGTATCTTGACTTAGCACACGAGGTTGTCGACATGTGGAATGTGGACTCGGCGATCATTGTGCCGATTGTCGTTACGGCCAACGGCCTGATGGCCAAGAGCCTCGACGACCATCTGTCGAGGCTGTCATTGGGCGGTTGGATCAAAGGTCTGATACAGAAGGCAGTACTCCTCGATACGGCTCGCATTGTGAGGAGGTTCCTGTCTCTGGAGCCCTAACCACCGGTAGCTTGGACCCTGTTCCCGATGCCGGCGGACAACCATTATTTTTTATATTTTTAAATGTTTTTTTTTTATGATTTGTTTTTATAAAGAAATATTTAAAAATGTAAATTTAAAATGTGTACATATTTGAATAAACGAAATAACATACAAGTACATAGAACGTACAACGGTGAAGGAAAACAACGTGATGAAACATGGACTTATATAGTTAATGTAAGTCTGAAATAGCCAAGTCAGTCAGCTTAATGAACCTGACACCAGAGGTGTCCACATCTTCACACGAAAAGAAGAAGACCGCAACGTTTAACCGACACTGTTGTACGTTGTTATCAGTATTTTGGTAGCCAAATGCAAGCAAAACAATTTCAATTTATTATAATAAGCTATTTAAAATGTAAAAATATTCAAATTAAAGCTACCATCGATATTCATCGATACGAAATTGGTCGAACTGCAATTTTCATCGACATTTTGCAACTAACCACGCATTTGTGCATTCTAATTTAACTAAATCATTTCATTAGTTCAAAGTAATTCTATTTATTAATTAACGTTATCAACATAGATTGAAACAGATTAAATAGAAGCTGTATTTGAATGATTCTAATTGTAATTGTAAACCAGTTAAACTAACTCGATGTCATCTAGTTTGATTGTCATTAAACCATTAATTGTTAAATGAAAGTTAGATGGCAAAGCATTTATTTCAGTTGGATCATTTCTGAAATCATCACCATCTAACAGAAATCTGTGTGTAAAGTTTAGTACACACGCACGCACAACTGTAAAAAATGTCTCATTCCAATGGAGAAACCAGCCAGTAGAATCTAATGTTGCCATTTTTGAACAAGTTAATAAAACATCTCTAACGGTGAAGGAAAACATCGTGAGGAAACCGGCATGTTCTAGAACCAAAAATTCGAAGACATGTGACATCCACCAACCCGCACTGGGCCCGCGGCCCATTCCCTCTCACAGAGAGGAAGCCTGTGTCCCAGCAGTGGGAACTTTAATAGGTTGATGATGATGAACTATAGGTAATGGTTTTCTGGGAACAATGTACGATAACTTAAGCCTGCTACACTATATCTGCAACACCTTTTTTTGGGTTGGGCAATCATCCAATGACTTATTCCGCTCTGGGTGAAGCGACTGACTAAAACCCACCCGTGTTCCTTCAGTTGCTTATGCCAGGGCTGCAGTAACTCTCTTTCATATTTACCCGCGGCGCGTGGAACACTACGCGCCGTAAACTCGGGCCTGGTCCTTATCGGACGGCGAGCGACCCATTACTTGCCGTCCGCAAGCCCTCGCCTACGGTGGCCGAGAATCGGCTTGCGACTCCCGACGCCCGGGGCGTCTCCTGCGGTGGCTAGGGGTGTAAGGGCGTCTCCTTTGCGTCTCCCTCACGCGTTCCGCCTCCTCTTTTGCGAGCATTACTGCTTTGGTATCTGCAACTCCTAAAAGCTAGAATCAACAGTAGCGACGAACAGCAAAACCTGTAGCTCGACGTGTCTCAGAAACGCTTAAACTTACTTTGATATCGAAATTTAACAGAAAAAAAAACCAGCGGGGCAGTGACAACAAACAAAATTTCCATAACTTAAGATAGAACTAGGAGCAATTATGCGTATTCGAGTTAATAATTAAATTAATTCTAACTGCAAATTGCGACCACATGATCAGTTCCCAGCTGTCAAGAATATTAAGTATCTACCCACGATCTACTCTACACATCATCATCATCAGCCTATTAATGTTCCCACTGCTGGGACACAGGCCTCCTCTCTGTGAGAGGGAATGGGCCGTAATCCACCACGCGGGCCCAATGCGGGTTTGTGGATGTCACATGTCTTCGAATTTTTGGTTCTAGGACATGGCGGTTTCCTCGCGATGTTTTCCTTCACCATTTTGAGAGCAGTGGTGATGAAATAATTTACACAAAGTAAAGCGCCAGTCTGGGCTCGAACCCACGACCTACAACTTGTAAGGCGCGACCGATACCACTGGGCCACCACTGCTTTATTCTACACTTGATTCAAATCAGCTAGTTATAAATAGTAATCAAACACGGATCTTCAACAAAGCAAAACTTCTTGCTAACATCATAAATGTTTTTTAAGCCCCTAAAGAAAATTTTACGAAAATGCCACTTATGAGGTCAATGTATTTTTTTTTTACTTAAAACAAATTTTAACGATTATCATTTTATTTTCATAGCATTTAGGACCTACTAGAGCTTGTTTATAGGAGACAAATTCATTTATTGAAAGTGGAACACCACCTTTTTGTTGACCGATTTCAGGCTTTCAGAGTGCGTATTGACCAATTCGCCCCATCTTTGGCGTCAAATCATGTTGAGCTTAGGTCTGAAAGTCTGGTCCTGACTAAACTTTTTCATCTTACCCCTCAAAAACTTCTTCATCATAGGTATCTGGTGCTCCCAGCTATACCTAACCACTAGGAAATTATCCTTAACGAAATTGTGTATACATCTGTATAAATATAGAAAATAATACTTTTTATAATTTATAACCAGTATATTTAAAATGATTATTTAAAATACACTCATAAACATTATTTTAAAAATTAGTAATATCATATAATATCAATATAAATCGATGATACACTGAAAGTTACTTGCCTGATTTCAGTACACTAATGCTCATGCGGACTACTAATGTGGGCCGGCGGGTTTGGCATCAAATTATCCACAAATGCATACACATAGGGGTATGCATTTGTAGGGTTGGTTTGGGGTACTTAGTAGGGGTTGGTTTCGGGTACTGTGGTCTTAACAAATATATCAGACGAGGCTTATCTGGAATCTCAAGTTTCTAGCGCGGTAAACTAAAAATAGCTAGTTTAATCTAATCAATCTGAAATGGCTCTCTTCAAAACTTCATAATCCTTAAAATCATGGCGGACTAAACCTCAGAACCGCACAGATCTATCTAAGTCTAAATTGGCCGTTCGCGCCTTAAACTCAAATTAGCTTTAATCGCCTCATTAATTGGGCCTAGAAACTTCGAACTTCGATGCCCTCGGGAACAGCGGTACGAGGAATACAAATGGCCAGATTCTCCAACTGTTTTCGCGCTAATCCTCCCAATCGGCGGAGTGATAGGTTGGTATTAGCAATGCAGATATTTTGGTACGGAAGTTTATGTGTCTATCAGCCTATACGCCAATGTTTGTTGATGTAGCTGTGGTTGTGAGGGCAAATGTGTGGAAAACACTGGGGAATAGAAAGTTGCAACTAAAAAAGTATTAAAAGTTTCTGGTGAATCTACTAAAATCTAAACTTATTCAAATATCATACTATCTATCAAACGGCTCTTTTACCTTCTTAATTCAAATGTTTATTTACTAAAACAAAATTAATCAAAAGAACAACCAACTGTTTTCCTTCTAAGTAAAGGAATTATTGTATCTCACGATCTTCGAATTTGTTGTAATCCTTTCAACTTTTTTTGAGATTGAGATAGTTTCTTGGTCGTTGCCAAAATATGACCCGAAACGATATAACCTAGGCTAGACTTAAACCTTTCTAGATAATAACCTTTCCGGTTAAGTGCTCCGAATAACGATATTACATGTTTTACGAATCGCCCGGTTTTTTCCAATCATGTAGAGCATCCATTTTAAATTTAGAAAAACTGGATGAGTGCACTGCCAATTGGATTGCTTGGGTTACGTATTAGAGTAGATTTTTGTTACCGGTTTTTTATGATAAATAAATTCAATGGGCAACACATAAGTACATACTTAAGTTTTATTGGCAAATGTATTATTTATGCTTCACTCGTATACACTGAAAAAAATTACTGAAACTTTTTTTTCATTGACAACAAAACTAGTTCAGTGCTACTATGTACTTAAGAATATCCAAAACCAGATTCAAATATAAGCTAGGCAACACGGTGACGCATGGCGTACATTTTTATTTTATTGCCACTTGTAATGATGATATTATAATGGAACCTTCCAATGGTAGGTGATTTCATGTACTTGAACAATATTTTTCTTCGATTAATTATTTTAACAACTTCTTGAAAATATTATCAGTATTGTATTTATGTAAAATCTACCTCCTCATTTCCAATTTAAGACTTACCATTTCCATAAATTCACCAACTTCACCAACAATTTTACACAGACATGTAGTCTGTCTATTGCGACGGATCACCAAAAATCTATCTTAGCGACCGAGAAAAGCAATTACACTGCGCCTGAGAGTGGCTATGACGTTGTCATCATGCAAATACATCAGGCCCGTATTGGCAATCCAGCTAAAGTGCTTTTAGGCCCCTGATAACTATCTTATGAATTATTATGTGAGCAAACTTGATGTGATCGTTGGACACACAGCGGTGAAGTTTGAAGAATTTTGTTACGGTTTTATTGAAGCTATAAGGAACTGATAAAAGGAGGAATGATGCTTTATACGTATTTTTATATCCTCATTTTCATAAGATGGATTCATTTCGTTCGACTAGTTTTAAGTCATGATCTAATAAAGGCCTCGTTAGTAAAGAGGTTCTATCAGACAGGGAGCGGTCAGGCGGTCAAGCGTTCAAGAAGTTAGTTTTGCGTTCGAGCGGTCAGTTGCTTACGAACCCCGCTGTTGGGCGGTCTACGCGGTACCACTATTGTCACCATGTTTTTTGACAATAGATCTTCATCGGCAGACGAATGATTGAATTTATTTATTATATATTTCTATTTTCTTAACGAATTGAATTTGGAAGTTTCTCAACGAATGGCAATACTACAAATCTAACTATCTTATGACATAAGTACCCTAAGAGCTCCAATTAAGCCTATAACAAAGCAGTAATTTCCATCACAATCACTCATTCTTTTCTTACTTCAATTAATTTTTCATCAGACTAATGAAACAGTTACAAAAAAAAGGCCATTACTCTACTTTAACAACAGTGCCGTCATGAACATAAATACTCGTAACATTCAATTAATCAAAAACTTCTGACTGTTTCGAATTCCACTCATCAAACATGAACACTAAATTAACCCTTTTATTTTCACTACATTGTCAGTGAAATAAATGATTTATAACATTTTACTGATCGCAATACAACGCATTGTGTCGCACTAGCTTATGCTAACCGCGTCGCCTGCGTTAAAGTTGAAAATTAATTACCGGGATCATACTACGGGCAGAGTACCCTATGTCCTACTCTTAAGGTTCCCCTAGTCGACGGCACGAACTATTTTGTGCGCGGGGTTAAAATGCATGCTATCTCATCCGACAACACGTGCGAAAGAGATATATGCTATGATGAGCAGTAAGAACTAGCTTCTTTCTTGACCAACCAACCCACACTGAGCCCGCGTGGTGGATTAAGGCCCATTCCTTCTCTCACAGAGAAGAGGCCTGTGTCCCAGTAGTGGGATCATTAAAATACCGATGATGATGATGATGATGAGGTAAGGGATTGATCACGTGACGTTTCGATAATGCTTGACATGCCTATACTTTTTGACATTTTACCAGTTGCTAACGCGATTCTTTCGGCCCTTGAGGCGTGATTGATCAACAAACATGCAGGCATAAGTTAATATTTTCATATTATTTTTGTTACCAAAATTTGACTGTTCGCAAAACATCGCATCATTTTACGTATTGGATATAAATTTCGCTCCATGTTTTTATGTGAAGCCATTGTTCTGACGACTGATACATGTTAATCGCATAGCCCTTGAATATTCATACAAAGCGGGCACATTCATTTGAATTAATGAGCGTTTTTGATACTATGTTGTCTTCCTCGTATGTCAACGGCGCTGCGTTCATATTTCACTTTATTCAACGCTTTTATGCGTGAGCCGATGAACTCGTTATGCGGTTATTCGGTAGCTATATGGCCTTTAGCTGCGGTTCCGCTTATGTTGTAAGATTTTATTGTGTTTATGTGTGAAGTTAGAAGTATTTCTGAAGTCAACCATAGTTATTATACAAATTAAATTCTGGTCGGCTAAATCTCGTGGAGGATCCATGATGAAAAAATAAAAACAAGTAAAAATAAACCGACTTGGAAAGCAAAACACTAAAAAGTGCAAAAAAATATTTCGTTTCGGCAGTTAGTGTTGCACAAACACAACAACAACAATTGTCTTGTGGTACCAAAGACAATTTTGGTCGTTTAGATACCGCACCACGGGATTTAAGTGACCAAAATTTTGCGGTGTATTTATTGATTACTAGTAGATATTGTTTGTGACGTTATTTTTATGCCTTTTTGTCGACGATGGTATCAGTACCAGCAACTCTGTCAGCAAAGGCAGCCTGTGTCCCAGCTGTGAGAATGTTATAGGCTGATTGACAGCTGTGATTGTATCGAATATCTGTGGAATTAGGTTATTCGTCAGTGTTTGTAAAAAAAATACATGTATTTTAATCAGAGTGAATCGAAATGTTTGAAACTTTTATGTTTCGACTAGTGGCGTACATCAAGTTAACTTAGAAAGGTATTGCCATTGATCGTGTATTATGCGGCGTATACACAATGTTGTGGTGGCTTAGAATTCGCCGCTATAGACATCTTAAAACAAAACAAACATACAACAGGCAGCCTTATCACATGGCGCGATCTCTTCCAGGCCACCTAGAACCTAGAATGGAAAGAGACAGCCTGGATAGCCAATAAGGACACGCATAAACTAACATAAACTAATTGTTTGTCGAATTTGCACTTGGTGCAAACAATTAGTTCATATAGTAAGTAGGTACTAAATACAAGATACTAAAAATAGATACATAAATACACACACATCACACATGACACATCTAAAGATACAGATAAGAAAACAACTCAGCTTATACCTACAAGAATAACATCATAGTGACCAGTAGTGCTCCTTTACAAGACTCTTAATAGCTGGCAAAGACTGCTCGCGTTTTATTGTCACAGGCAATGCATTCCATAGACGAGTTGCCTGGAGAGTAAAAGATTTGTCTAGGAAGATAGTGGAATGCATTGACATTTAAAGCTTATAATTTTTATGTTAGGTTATTAACATTGTCAAGCAGAAAAATAATCAGATGTTATGAAACTGTATTAGAAACCAAACATTTACGCACTTGGGGTGGGTAAATTTTGCTACTCATATTCTACGACTGTGTGTAGTTAGTGGCTTAGCAATAGCTAATGGCTAATGGCTCATCCCAAATTAGTTTGGTTATTGCGAGCCTAACATGTGGCAGGTTTTAGTTGAAATCCAATTATAACACCATCACAACACCCGGTTCCTACATTATGAGAATCGCCTACACGATATTAAAAAACTTTTGTTTAAAATTTTAGATTGACAATGGAAAGTTTGCTCTTCGTATTTTGAGATCTCAAATAGACGCGAGAATGAATAGATTAATAATACCCTTTCTATGAAAATAAGTATTTTGATCAACAACAAAGTTTGCTATGAAACGAACAAAATAGTTTCTCAGTAATTAATAATAAATGTCGACGGTTCTAAGTGAGGATAACGTTGGGTAGATTAAAAGTAAGAATATCTTAATTAAATCTTCGAAATTGAGTTATTAAGAAAATAAATTATAATACACTTTGAATAGCTGTATTAAAATTTGTATCGATGTTCAAGTATTTGCTACTACAAAAGTAACTTTCTTTGATCGGTATACCTACAAACAGTCTTGTGTTTTCCTTCAGAATAAAATTGACTTTCTTATTGCCAAATAGAACGAAGTCTGCCATAAATATTTACGTAACGTTACTATTATCGAAGACACCTCGTGACATCACCCGAAATTCGGGGCTTATTCGAATTCCTCGGCGCGTTGAGTACAAAATTACTTATTCAACGTCATTACCCCTATTTCATGCCAGTGCTTCTTTTATATTATCTTCACAATGATTCTCATTATTCATATCTCAATTCTTTTTTGTAGCTGTTTCTTTAGGGATCTCCCTTTGTTCCGTTTTATCGGCAGGAATTTTTTCAGTGAGATTTTCCGGCCTAAGCTTAATTCGTCCAGATAAATTATGCCGGGATAGAGACAAATAATCCAGCACTCCATTAAATCTGGAAAAAGCGAACGCTTTCAAGAAATTAGCCAACTAATCTTGGGACTGACTTAAAAGGGGATTATATCTTGGCAAAAGTGCGTGACCTTTTTTAAATTCGTTTTTGTAATGTACGTTCCGTGTAAGCTGACACTTACTGAGTGGGACGTTTTATTTATTTATTTATTATTTTATTATTTATTTATTTCAGGCAACTAAGGCCCATAGATAAAATACACAACTAAACATACAAAAACAAACTAATACATAATTAATAACAAAGTTAACATAAATCTATTTAGTACGTTGGGTCGGCGACGTATTGCGCTGAGTCGTGGTGTCATGTAACCTACCGCGGAAACGCCGATACACGACACCCTTCGGCCAAAATTCTTCCTTCATGAAGGTCTCTAAATGATGAGTCGGAACCCGCACCACAAAAGATTTGAAATTAATCTTGTGACGCGACTCCAACTGCTCGACTCTCAGGGAGAATTTAGTCTTGATCTTTATGTACTCCACGACCTCTTCTGCCTTCGTGGAGTGATGCAGACGTGACACGTACAGCTGCGTCGACGGAATAGCGGGACGCAGCAACATGTTCGGCCCTGTCAGTGCGGAACCGCACTGATTGCGACAAGCAGACTTCTTCTTCTTCTTCTTCACCACTCGAACGAAGCCTTCTTCATCGGTCTGTCCTGGTCTTGTTACCGCTGGCAACGAGCTTCGAACTTGATCAGAGGGCCCATGGACACCCCTTGCTTGCTTAGGTTGCCGCTGATCTTTTGCAGGAGCAGCAATAACGGCAGCCGAGTAAGCACGTCCCGGTGTTGACGTGCTATTATTGGTCGGCGCCCCAACGTTGGGAGACGCGGGGAGGGCGGTGCACGCTTTTGCATCGCTTGCAGTGACGGCGGCCGGCGACGAATCAAATTTTGCTGACTCGAAACTCAGCTGCGATGCATTGAATGCGCCGTGACGTGTGTTTTCGTTGTTAGCTGGCTCGTGTGACCTACATACCGTGTTGCGTAAAACTGCCATCTCGGTACGTAGATCACTGATGGTAGATTGAGATGCTTCCAACTTCAACTGCATTTCAACCAGGCTTGACCTGAGGGTTGTGATGTCCCGCAGTAGCCTGGTGACGTCGACGTGGTCGAATATGACAGGAGGTAGCTTGCGCAAATCCTTCGCCACGAAAGTCGGCACGTCGTCCGGGTCGGTCTCCTTTAACACTTTAATAATGTCCTGGAGACTCCTCTCTCCTTTTTCATCCCTCCTACGGGACGGTATTCGGTCAGCCATATGTAGCGACTCGTACAGCAGTGTTTTTGCCCTGCGTATCTCCTCTTCATTGAAGTTGGACGTGCAGATCTGTATCACACTGACCTCGTCCATGAAATCCAGCTGATACTGCAGGAATGCCAGGACCTCGTTCGCCACAAGTTCTTCCGAACGCATGGTGGCAGCGGCACTTGCCGCGCTCGGCAATAATTAAATAATTTTCGCGTTCAGTGTAGTCGCGTCCGATTGCAACGGCTGATCGCACTGCACTGACTCGCGTTTTGCTGGCTGAGATATTTGTATATTAAATTGAAAAATAAAAAGTGTTTTTATAATTTTTGATCTACTTTATAAATTCTATCTGATCATCTAGTTACGAGTATAAGTGGTTTGAAGACTTTATAAGACTTTCAAATACATTACAATCTGTTCAAACGTTCTAGTAAATTGCTCCAATTATTTTGTACTGCTATCAAAGATAAGTTTGTTATATTTATCCACCAGCGATAATTGCTTTGCCATAACCATAATAAGGATGGCTGTTGGGGAAGAAAAAGTTTTGGAGTGAGGACCGCGTACCGGAAGATGCAGCGTCGGAAGGTCTCCCTCTCTTTCTTCTTCTTCTATCATTCTTTTCATGTGAGGATGTGGCCACCTCTGGTATCAGAGTTAATTAAGCCGCTCTGGGAACCACCCAGGCCTCTGACTTGGCTATTTCAGACTTACATTAACTATATAAATCCAGGTTTCTTCACGATGTTTTCCTTCACCGTTGCCTGTGATATCCAAGATAAAATTAGAAAGTAGGTACATATGAATTTGAAAAAGTCACTTTGGTACTTGCCCGGATTTGAACCCACGACCTCAAGCACGAGAGGCGAGGTCTTAGCCACTGGGCCACCACGACATAGGACATAGGTCATAGGACATAGGTCTAGGTCCCTCTAGGTGGAGCGAAGATTTGGTCAAGGCTGCGGGAGTCCGGTCGAAGTGAAACGCACAGGACTGATCAGTATGGCGACGCTTGGGGGATGCCTATGTCCAGCGGTGTACATCTTTTGGCTGAAATGATGATGAAGCATCATCTTACTTATAAAAACTATTCCTAAACATGCATTAGTTAATTTAAGTTATTATTTTCATCACCTCGTAAACTTCCATAACTTTTTGCTCATCATCATCATCATTTCAGCCGAAAGACGTCCACTGCTGAACAAAAGCTTCTCCCAAGTGTCACCACATCGATCGGGTGATAACTATTTGGTCCTTTGTAAACAAGATAGTCAAGTACTGTACAGATATTGCAATAATCACCTAGCAGATACATCAGCTTAGATGTACTAATCCTTAACAGATACCATTACTTGACATAACCAATCAGCGCGGGTCAACGACAGCCAGTCGGATTATTCAATCAAACATCGCAAATTAACATAAAACTAATCATATTCTCTGTTTATGCAGGAAATAGATGAGATGGCTTAGTTTGGTGGTAATATATTAATCGGTAATACATATAGATTGTTAGTGGATTCTATTTCAAATAGATTGAAATGGTGAGTAGTGTGGCATTGCCAATAAACAAATCTATCACAACACCTAGTTGCTATTCCACCAATTCGCACCAAGCGCTTCCAAACATCCTTCATAAGCGCACAGCAAAAGAGTGGAACTCACTGCCTGCGTCTGTGTTTCCGAACGCATACAACCTGAATCTCTTCAAAGTTGGAGTGAACAGGCTTCTTCTGGGTAAGCTCACTCCATCGTCGGCTTTGTCTCTGTCACCTCTGACCTAGACTAGAGTCAAAAGCTAAAAAACTATTATCAACATAACTATGATTACTACATTTATGGTGTTGGTTGTTAGTTTTTGGGCAAATTACTGGAAGTATGAACGTAAATGAAGCAAACGGAATATGTAAGTATCGTAGCAGGTAGCGTTTTATAGCTTCTGCCTACCCCCATGGGAAAAAGGCGTGAGTTTATATACTCGCATTTATGTAAAATTAACGTTACTTTTAACTTCGAACTGAACGTTTTGATGTTACATGTCTTGACGTGTTCATGAAATCTTAGGAGAAGTGTGCTTGAAATGAACTATGAATGCACATTAATACTAAGGAATCACAGCTCGCTTTACCTACTTTTGCACGTTGAGATTTTAACAGAATAGCACATCAAGAGATAATTTTATTCTAAAATAGTAACTAAGGTAAAGTTTATAATAAAACGGCTTAAATAAAACAAGGAAAATGAACCAAAGAAGCACTGCCTGTAATATATCTTTTTCTACAAATTACAATCTCCCGAACACGACCGCACAAGGTCAAAGAATTTTCGCCGAAAACTGAGTTCGGAACCAATTCATTTGCCGGATTTGCAGTCTGTGGTCTAACCCCAAGATCATTAATTGAAGTTGAACTCAATGAACCTGTTTGCGGTTCCCAATCATGGGAATAGTTTGATTTGAAACTTCATTAGTCCTTGGCACTGATTGCAATTGCAGATTCGACGTAACTATGAAGTACTATGAACTGTCTCACTCAGGTAATTAGACCAAATGAATTCTTGCCAAAGTGGGATTGCCTTTTGCTGTTACAAGTTCCGCAATGGCTTAATTTGTAGTCTTGGGAAGATTCAAGATTGTAGAATTATGTAGAGGACTAGTTCTCTCGCTAAAATGAATTATGTCTTGAGCTGTATAGTGATACTATTTTAGTCAATGAGCTAAGGATTCTAGCTTTGGAGAGGTTGCAGTGGTTGGAAATAGTGCGGCGGGTCTTACAAAAACTTACGTTAATAATATGTCTTTAATAAATTATAGACGATAATAGTTACAACCATGACATGAACTTGTTTGGTTTGTCTCATTCAATATTTATATGATGAGGTACATCCAAGGACATCATTTTTAGGGTTCCGTACACAAAGGGTAAAAACGGGACCCTATTACGAAGATTCCGCGGTCCGCCTGTCTGTCTGTCCGTCTGTCCGTCTGTCACCAGGCTGTATCTCATGAACCGTGATAGCTAGACAGTTGAAATTTTCACAGATGATGTGTTTCTGTTGCCGCTATAACAACAAATACTAAAAACAGAATAAAATAAATATTTAAGTGGGGCTCCCATACAACAAACGTGATTTTTTTGCCGTTTTTGCGATAATGGTACGGAACCCTTCGTGCGCGAGTCCGACTCGCACTTGGCCGGTTTTTTTAATTATCTGATGGTTGAATGCCACTTGCAACTCATTAAAAAGAACGCTAATTCTCGTGCTTATAAACGTTCAAATTCAAGTCTTAATATCATCTCGGCGACAATAAACTTCAAAATGTAGGAAATTTTGTGTTTTTGAGCGATTGTGGATGAGATGCGAATTAGAATGTTCCTATAAAATACGGGAATTTTCCCTAAGGTACATTTTTTCAATATTAGTGAAGTTTAAACAGAAGTGGTAAGTTTTATCAGAAGTGGTTAACAATGAATTTTAAGACTTTACAAAGGAACTTGTGATACCTATTTCCTTGCCCAAAGTTTTCTCGTTTTCTCCTATTTAAATAAGTCCAACCTCTTTTCATTAGAATCCGTAGTATTCCATTCAAACATGAACCCCAACTTTCAGTTGATTTTCACTTGAAGTCCATTAGAAAACTTTCGAATAAAGACGGAGAGTCCTAGATTAGCGGCAGTCCACATTAATATTCCGGGACTAAGCTGAACCTAACTGACTAAATCGAGAGCTAGCGATGTAATCCTCAGTGGTCGGCAAACTCGGCGAAATCCACCTTTAGGAAGATTAATTGAATTAACTCCAGTCAGAACCTGATGCAGTGCAGATGGGTGTAATTCAGGATTCAATTTAAAAGTTAATTTTGATTGAGAGCAAAAGTATGGACTTATGTGGGTAGAGTGGAACGAATATTGAATTTCGATTTGCGTGTGTGTTAGTTTGGAGTTTGTAGTGGATATTATAACACGATTAAAGGATCGTTGAAAAAGTGAATCATTTGGTTTATTTTTACTTAGTATAGTATACATAAAAAACTCACGCCATATGCCCGTTGATGATCTACACATTCAACCTGCTACGACGACGACCTTACTTCACCTTTTTAACCGACTTCAAAAAGGAGGAGGTTCCCAATTCGACTATATTTTTTTATGTGTGTTACCACGAAACTTTATACTAGGTGAACCGATTTTGATTATTCTTTTTTTTTTGGAAGCTGTTGCTTCTCATGTGTTATTTAAATTTGATCAACATGTGATGAAGAACTTCGGAAATATACAACAGAACTCTTCAAGGAATGACGGCAAATCTATCAGGATTGCTGCAATCGCATGTTTGTTTATTGATTACATCATTTCATAACATAAAATCACGCCGATATGCTCTAAAGGCACTAAGTCCGCCTTTGTACTTGTGCATAAAGTTTTGAAGAGCAGTGGTGGCCCAGTGGTATCGGCCGCGACTTACAAGTTGTAGGTCGTGGGTTCGAACCCAGGCAGGCGCTTTACTTTGTGTAAATTATTTCATCACCACTTTTCTCAAAACGGTGAAGGAAAACATCGTGAGGAAACCGGCATGTCCTAGAACCAAAAATTCGAAAACATGTGACATCCACCAACCCGCACTGGGCCCGCTTGGTGGATTACAGCCCATTCCCTCTCGCAGAGAGGAGGCCTGTGTCCCAGCAGCGGGAACATTAATAGGCTGATGATGTGATGTGAAGAAAGGATCGTTGAAAAAGTGAAGCGTTTGGTTTATTTATACTTAGAATAGTATATATATAAAAATCTCAAGCCATTTGCCCGTTAAGGTAGAATCTACAGAATGCAACCTGCTACGATCCTTACTTCTTCTTTTTAACCAACTTCAAAAAGTAGGAGGTTTTCAATACAACTGTATTTTTTTGTGTTTTACCTCCGAACCTTATACTAGGTGAACCGATTTTGATTATTCTTTTTTTTTGGAAGCTGTTGCTTCTCATGTGGCCCTAGTTAAATTTGATCAATATCTGATAGAGAAATTCGGAGATATACAACAGAACTCTTCAAGGAATGACGGAAAATCTATCAGGATTGCTGCAATCGCATGTCTGTTTATTGTTTACATCATTTCATAACATAACATCACGCCGATACACTCTAAAGGAGTATGCAGATGTGTACAGTTCACCCTGGTACACTCTAATTCCACCAGTTGTTTTAAAGTATCATGTTCTTCGGGTAATTTATTCTGGCATAACGGTGAGCATTATAGATATGCCAGAATAAATTACTTTAATTACGGGAGTCGGTGTCAAAAAACGAAGAAACAAAACAAGAACACAGACTTCCGAAATTAAAGATAATTTTCACTTTGTAGTATCATTATTTGTCAGTTGTATTTTTTGTAAAATGTTTTAAGTTTTTCTTCATCTACGTTCATATATCTAGGCACGAGCGGTTATGATTACTGCGCACTAGAAAGTTGAAAAGACACAAATTAAACTAGATGTTTCAAGAATACACCAGCATATCTATCCTTAATCATATTTCCATTTTTAAATTTTCTATTCAAATATCTAAGCTCATAATTTGTCTTAAAATAAAAATAAACCGGCCAAGTGCGAGTCGGACTCGTATTCCGTACCATTATCGCAAAAAAGGCAAAACAAACACGTTCCTTGTATGGGAGCCCCACTTAAATATTTATTTTATTCTGTTTTTAGTATCTGTTGTTATAGCGTCAACAGAAATAAATCATCTGTGAAAATTCAACAGTATAGCTATCACGGTTCGTGAGATACATCCTGGTGACAGACAGACAGACGGACTGATCGTGGAGTCTTAGTAATAGGGTCCCGTTTTTACCTTTTGGGTACGGAACCCTAAAATAACCTGACAATATTTAATAACGAAACATTCAAAACTTAGCCCTACGCTTTTGGTCTTAAGGACTAATATTGGGCAGCACGATAAAAGTCAGTCAACAGAACCAGCGAATCCAATCAATGTGGAGATTAATGAAATTAGTCTGGCACCGAAGCTGACTCCGTTAAACTTGGTTGTGGTGAACTTCGGAACTAACTAATGTTGGATACTAAAGGAAATAGCCAAAGTCTGTCTTATAAAACATGGGGTACGGTAGTTAGTTCGTATTTGCTTCCAGATTTTTACGAGAAAAATAATTATATTGTTACTTGGTAACAGAAATTCTGGATCAAAAGCCTTTTAACGAGTTTAATCTGTTCTCAAAGTAAAATGAGTTTTAAAAACATGGAATATATTTTCAGATGGACATTTTAATACGAACACAGTTTTCATCAAAAAATAATTAAAAAGACTATTATTTTAACGGTTAATTTGTTTTTAAGGTTTCATTTCAGTTTGGTTTCGAGCAACATTTTATCAATTTGACTCTTATAACGAATCCTTGAAAGATTTTCTTTATCATTAAAATTAATGAAAACCCTTTTAAGTATTTATAACTGGGGTAACGAATTTCATTTTGTTTTTTGCTCACAAGTACTTTAATAATATAATATTTTTCATCTTTTTCCTCAATTTAAAATCTTAGTTTAAAATTTTGTTCAGTAGAGCAAAGCTTTCAGTATGAAATAGCTTTTGTAAAGAAAAATATATTAAAATTGTTACACACAAGACTTTCTCAGTCGTTTTCATCCGATAACATACAAAAATGAAAAACATGGAAATTGCCTAGGTAATGCAAAACGATGAAAACCAACTTTTTGCAATTAACACTATCCCACCGATTAACGATGATGAACCTAGAATGAATGATGTATCTAGATGACATAGTAATTGATATAGATATATTGACAAATTAAATATGGGCTGGCTAGGCTTTCTAAGTTTATCTTGTACATTGCTGACATCAGTGAAGGAGAAGGTCGTGAGAAAACCTGGAAATATAGTTACGAGTACCAAATATTAAAATCAACAACTTGAGCAAATGTGGTGGCATTTGCCCTGCAATGAGACAGTAAATCAAATAAAATTAGTAAATAAAAATGACCTTTATTTCCACTAATTCTAAGACTTGATTTAGTAATACTCTTCCTTAAAAATATGCATATACTTATGATTGAAATCAAAAGCTCTTCTTCTCATCTATTATTTCCTTTCTCTCACACGCATTTGTCATCGCTATTTGTAACGGTCGTCTATATGGCGTAGGCTTCCCCTTAATCAGTCCACACGTCTCTATCACGCGCTTTCTACATCGAGTTCGGTCCACAACGCTGGGTAAATATGTCCCATCAATCTCTTTATTGTCTTATCTTGCCTTCTAGTGGGATCCATTCTGTTACCTTCTTCGTCCATGTAGTGCTTTAAAATCTAAAAAGACGCCCTGAACAGTTCCATTTCAGTGATCTCATTCTTTGCTTAATAGTATATTATGATACAAGTGAACTAAGTTGCTCATTACACACGAGGCTGTGGGTAGCAACTTGCAAACTTCGTAATTCAGCCGAGCGTGTAATGAGCAGAGCTCACGAGTTTCATACGACGTTTTTCAACACATTAGCGAGGAAAAAACAAACATATATTGCTTATATCGTTTAATTATTAAAACAATTGGAGAACGTACAATTTTCAAAGCGATATTGGATTGATTTGGATGGCAATTTCACAGTTTGTGTTATATTGGTGCTTGCCACTTCTTTAGTAGATACTTTCGTTTTCTTCTTATGTAAATGTCAGTGACAAAGGCATTTCGGGTTTCTACATCCTTTGTTGTAATATTATGAAGCTATTGTCGTCTACATGCACCAATAACACCGAATATTAAGGTAACCTGCAACGAAATCAATGAATTAGTTTTTAAGAAGTTATGCTCAGGTTACGCAATTATTTAGATACGTTTAGATTAATAATATTCAACGTAGGCACCTTTACTGCTAGGCACTGACTATCCGGAGCCTCTTTTAAAAACTTTTCAACGTCAGCTGGTGACAAAACATTAGATTTTCCGAGCCGTCTCTTAATAAATGCCATTAGGTTACAGTACGTTTTGATATCAACACCATGTTTGAGCACCACCAGGAATAGATGCACCACAGGGAGCTGGGCTTTTATATTTGGCAAGTTCAGAGAAATACGCCAAAAACACATTTTCAACTTGCTCTTCCATTGTAGGAAACGATCGTAGGCAACTTATTTAGTTTTTCTGGCGGAGTAAACGGGGGAAACTCTATCAATAATGTACATCTTCTGCACGAAAACTTAACATTTCTAAAATAATTTACCATAGTGACAAATACGATAAAAACAAAATATGGGAAATGGCGCGCATTTTTCACGCGCCAAATGCTAGGTGAGTGAACATACAGCCTACTTCAAAATTATAATTTTAAGTGATAAATCCAAATATTTTAATATTGTATAACAAATTATTGTGAATTATGAATAATTTGATAATAATAAATGTTTGTTTGACTTAATTAAGTATGTAGGTACACTTTTTTTATTCCAAAAATGTATATGGATTTTCAGCGGCATAAAACCTCTTTGTTGTTACTTAAAAAATAACTGTATTACCCGAATAAAT
The DNA here is from genome assembly GCA_948252205.1 of Orthosia incerta. Classification (NCBI taxonomy): domain Eukaryota; kingdom Metazoa; phylum Arthropoda; class Insecta; order Lepidoptera; family Noctuidae; genus Orthosia; species Orthosia incerta. Next base: position 6,557,397 of record OX411757.1, on the reverse strand, counting down.
TGAAAATGCTCTGTTTACTTGCATATGATTAGCAGAAAGGTACTAATTTAGCTTTGTAGGGAATATTCTATTACGCACTAGTGTGTAATGTTATTACGCACGTGTGTGTTATAGCTGGGTTTACGGCCCTAATTATGTTTTATTTCGTATTTTCTCGTTAATACCTTTGTCTGATTGTTTTATGCAAAACAGGCTTCTTTCCATTTTTCTTTGGCAAATGGCAATATTTTACTTATCTTCCTTTCTCAACGACCACGTTTGACATCCAAACGTAAGGCACGGTAGTATGGCTGTTTCATACACTTTTTTTATGTTTAAGCTAATTTCTTTGTTTTTCAGTATTTCCTCCCAGTACTTTCCCAAGCTAAAGCTATCCTTTTTGTGTCTTTTTTCCAGTGCAGTTTTAGAACAACACGAATTGTCCTAAGTTGATATAATGCGACAGTAGTAGGCTGGTATTATTATTATAAATATATGTAAACATTATAGCATAGTACCATCAGAAACGGTATACATATAAATTGCCTATTCGTATTCCACTTAGACACCTCAAGCGGAACTTCGGCAGTTTAAATTAGAAAACGAAGCCGTGACTACTGTTTAAAGTTGAAATGGGCTCTAAGATTGTTGAGCAACAATTCCCAAACACATTAGTGGCAATCGATGTTACCACTTAGTAAAACTACTGTGGAACTTATGTAGCGTTTACATAAGTTCGCCTACCATCGCCTGAACTTCAAGAGAGCTGTTTGTAATGACTTATATATCGCTGATGGCACTTAAATTCGAGTTTCATTATATTTTTATCTACTTAGATCCTTCTGGATAACATTTTCCGTTGCTCTAGGATACTAAATGGCTTTCGATATTCTGTCGATTATACTAGCGTATATTCTTGGTCACAATTAAATATTTTTTTAGTTAACAGTTACCAAAGGTATGGTGTTTATTTCTTAATTATTGGAACTTGGGTACTACTCGTATATCTTAAAATATATTATTCTTCGTCGTATCGATGATTCCAAAATTAAATGTATTTTGACCAGAATTCAGCCACGCCAACAGCGTTGTCATTTGCCTCACAAAGGTCTTTTAAGGTGCAGGTGTTTTTGCACAGAGAGCAAGACAAAAGGTGAGGCATTGTTTGGGACGTGGCTCCGCAATCGCACTGTGGGTCATTGGAGTACCCCCATCTAACTAGGTGCTAGGTACTAGGTATCTTAAACTAATAAACAGAGTTTGCAATTTCAAAAATTATTTTCTATTAACTAAAGATTGATTAAATTTAAAGTTATAGAACTATTTCAGTTATCCATTGCTTCCGCTGTGAAAAAGTGGTAGAGCTCTTTATCCTGTTTAGCTCACTCTCTCTCACATAGTGGAATTATGATAGTTTTGACACGTAAGAGTAACCCCGATCTACGTGATGCCAGTCATACACATGGTAACCTTCATCTTACCTATAGAGATTTTCTTTAATAAATCATACCTAAGTTATGATAACAGATTTATAAAAAATCAAAAAAATAGATTTATAGAAAACAAAAAACAAACAGACGCATTCACGCCCAGAGACGTTACTTCAGGTAAGTTTTATAAGTTAGGTTTAGCGTCAATCAAAATATATTCTTATGCTACCTTATTTAAACAGTAAAAAAACTTAAAGCTGCAAATAAACGGTGGAACCTCTATTGTAGCTTTCCGTTTTCAATATATTTACTATCTCGTCTTATAGTAAAGTAAAAAGATCAGACGTTTCTATGGCTGAAACCGTATTACAATTAAAATTTGATGGTCATTATCTGCCATAGTGAATATTTCGCCATACCCTGTATACGTATATTCTCACCCATTGATCTGTGTATCTGTGACCAAGGGAAAGTATGGCGTCCTATTGTCATTCTCAAGTCACTACACACGTCCGGAACTTCTTACCTACTAGTAACGTGTGACTTGTCATATACTTTTTCTTTTGACTCAGGACACAGTTGTTGATACGAAGAAAATACGTTTTTTTAATACAGGCCTGCAGATCACAGCCAAGAGGCAACGCTGGGGCCCATTAGCAACGCTGTGACTCTTGGATTCAACCAGGACTATACCCGCGAAACCACTGTACGTGGTCGCGGGTCGCGGTCGCCAGGGGGATTGTTCGTTAGAGATAGATACTGGTTCCTGTCTGACAGGTGGGAAGTGGTACATAAACACGAATTACTCACCTTGATTCCTGCGAGAGATCCCTGGGGTCGTTCAATCCGTGGGTGTGGTCGGGTGGTGTGGGGTTATTGGTAGAAAGATATATGTAATAAAGGACAATAAGGAATAAGCGTTTTCTTCTGTATCAGAAACTTCAGCTTCCACCAGGCACGCTGTCTTAAGCGCCACACAACACCAATCGTGAATGGCGAGCGCACTTTCAACAGAGATGTGTTGATTATTTAACAATTACAATATTATCGAACTAGACCCGTATCGCGTCGCACGCGCTCGGTCACAACTTTGCTAGTCTAGTGACACCTGTCAACTCAACTAACAACTGTCAAAAATCGATGACAGCCGGTTGACTCAGTGTTGCAACAAAACGTTTTGGTTTCAAACAACATTAATAAAATATACTTTCTAAGTATTGAGTTTCTTGACAGTTTTTCTCAGTATCTATTATTATTTGAACAAGCTCTCAAATGATGGATTCGAAGATCTATTTTGACTTATATTTCATATCATGAAGCAAGCATTTGCTATATAAGAAAACTACTAAATAAAGATTCCAGTTTAATAGATAATAAAACAAACAGATAAAGAAATGTATTTATATCATCTGGGTAAATGTAGATAGTCGTGCAAAGGATGAGATGATGACGAATAATCCAGTTACAGAAAGCCCCGGATATAGGATAGGGAAGAGAGATCAACGCAACACAACGCAAAATTCACGTAACAAAGGAGGATGAATATTGAGTGAATATAAAAAAAGAAACTTTGACAGGGCATCTCTATCAATCACTCTATACCGCAAAAGAAGGCACTTAGTACAGTACTTTTTTGTCTCTGGCTTATTCTTGTGATCAATCTTGAAATATAGATTGATCGGTTTTTGTGTTCTGTGAAAAAAGCTGTGTTTCTTTCGCCCTTTGCGATACTTTTATCAGAACTTTTTTTTTATTTTATCTATTTTTTGGACGTTTATTTTTTGCGGACTTCTGAATTTTCACATTGGGCAGGACACATTGCTCGTAGAACGGATGATCGATGGAGCCGAAAAGTTTTTGAGTGGAGACTGCGTACCGACAGTCACAGCATTGGAACTCTCCTTCTCGGAAAACGCTGGATGCGAGACGCATGGGACCGTTCGATGTGCCGACACTTAGAGAAGGCATATGTTCAATAGTGGACGTCTTTCGGCAGAAATAATGATTATGATGATGATAACACTTCGCTATAGTACCCAAAAGTTCCATGTAGGAGTAGTTTATATGTCTATTGAGTGTACATTTCTAGGAAGCCTACAACTTATGTTTAAAGTTAGATTGCTCGGGATAATTTTATTAGTGTATGCTCACAACTGCTAAAGTAATCTAGCTGACTCAGAGTTTCTAAGGACTTAGAATTATGTTCATGTAGGGTACTGAAATATTTTGTTGATGACACTAGCTGCCACCCGTGGCACCGCCCGCGTGGAAATAGTGCTTCCCTCGATATCATTGTAAATCATAGCATGTTTATTTTAGTGAATAAGCTGTTTTACTTAAAGTTTCTTTAAACTCCCATCAGTGATTTGTTTTTGTTTGAAAGAGTAACAAACATCCATTCTAAAAAACTTTCACATGTATAATATTAGTAGGATTTCATAATAATTTTCTTCACTTTGCCAGAATTTATAACATAAAGGGGTAAACGCTTTTCTCCTAACACCAGATCGAATTAAAATACGCTCGAACTACGTACAGAAACTTGAATTGATATCAACTTCTGTTTTTATACAGCTCAGTGGCTTGCCAACTACCGACCGGACTAGATCCGTACGTAAAGTTGGAAACTTTTCCCCGAGATTCAGCAATAAAACACATTTATTGTTGTTTTATGAGTAGAATCTGCGTTTTATACCGTCGCGTCGTTATTCTGCTTTGTTATTGTTATAGAGGTCAAAACCGAAAGATTAAGTAAAACCGAAGTGAACTTAGAAAAAAGTTAAAATCAATAAGATATAATTTTTTTAATTAGTTTATACTTATCATCATCATTTCAGCCGAAAGACGTCCACTGCTGGACATAGGCCTCCCCCAGGCGTCGCCACATTGACCGATCCCGTGCGTCTCGCATCCAGCACCTTCCTGCAACCTTACCCAGGCCATCGTTCCACCTAATGGGAGGCCTTCCAACGTATCGTCTTCCGGTTCCGGTATATAAATACTAAAAAAACTTAGGACTATTCTTATGTCTAGTTTTGGACAATGCTAGTACCGAAGTGTCTCTGAAGAGGTGGATCTCGACACGAGGCTTCGTCGATGCACACGCCCGTACCGCGCCGTAGAGTCAGCGATTCTGTAGTTAGTTTTCGTAATGTAGTACCAAGGCTACTGGGTATCGAGACTCACGAGGCTCCGTCATTTGGTAGACTCAGTGAATCCGTAGGTACCCTCGATTACTATTGCAACTTTTCATACATGTGACGCATGTAACAGGTTGAATACTATAGTTATGAATTTATTAAGTCTTTGAATAGTTATCTCATTAGTTTAAAGACAAAAGGTGGTTTAGTCAGAAGATGCCCGGATCGGGCAAATTGTTATTGGATTTTTGCGGTAGGAAATTCTCAGTAGCAGCTCGAAGTCCTGCCCGGTTGATGGCACGGTTTCTTGCGAGAGAAGTCATTGATTTCACACAAAAAAAAATGTGGTCAAATACGCATTTCGCCTTTCAGGATAGACTCGCACCTTGTCAGAAACAGAGCTCGACAGACACGCAGTTCGGCAGATACGCAACACGACAGATACGCATTTTGTCAGATACGCAACACGACAGATACGCATTTAGTCAGATATTTGAAACCATCCACCCAGATTAATGTAAACAAAAGAATTTGTCAAATAAAAGTGAAGAAATAAAAGAGAGAATTAGGAAACCATTGCACAATAACACGTCTCTGCGTCGTTGACTGGATATGAACTGTATTGTTTTATTATCCATTATAATGATGAAAAAACTACAGCAAGCGAACCGAAACAACCAAATAGATACACATCAGACCTAAGCCGTTTTTTTTAATGTCCGTGTACCCACATTTCATTGTTAGGTTGATTAGGTATTTTTTAATCACTGAGATAGATAGCGCTGAGTGAGAGCACTGCAGTGTATAACCGTAGTGTTGTAACCGAAGCAACAAAGAAAATGGATAAATAAAATGAAATTAACTGTGGACAAGTATTATTTACTAGAGGTATTGTTTCCTTAATAAAATTATATTATTTCTTTAATGATAATAAATTGTAGTTCTAAAAACTAAAAAACACGCTTTAATGGTAAGGATAATGGGACAAACTGTTTAAATTATTGCATTGTCATCGGTCCTTGATAAGTGTGCAAAGTTTCAAATCAATCCAACGTTTTGAAGTGGGTGAAAATCACGTTCAAAGATTCCGTTACATTGATACATTGTTACATTGATACATTGATACATAGATACATAGATACATACATACCAAGCTAATAAAAGCGTGTTAAAATACGAAATAGTAGATTGTTTTGTTTGACTAATTGTGTATGTATATGACTACAAGCGTTTTAAATCCTATTTATTAATTGACTGTCATGTTGCACATCTGTCGAGACATGCATCTGTCAATTTGCGTATCTGTCGAAACATGCATCTGTCAATTTGCGTATCTGTCGAAACATGCATCTGTCAATTTGCGTATCTGTCGAGACATGCATCTCTCAAGTTGCGAGTTTGTCGAGACATGGCATCACATCGAGCTGCTTCTTTGATATGGTGCAAATCTGACGAGATGCGTTTCTGTCAACATGCGTTTTTTTGCGAAATGCGTATTTGACCACTTGCGTTTCTGACGACATGTTAGTGAACCGGCAATATGTGGGTGCATCTCTGCCTAGTGCCTAACTCTTTGGTGAAAACAAACGTGATGTTATGTTGAATAATAAATTGAAGTGTTGTTGCTACGTGGCAATGTTGAATGCAGGGAGTTCTTTCAAGATGAGTTCGGAGAACAGCTTATTTTCTCGGTAAACATTTCATCTTAGTTTTCTCCTCGGCATAAATTGGTAATATTATCTTTAAGATAGTAAGTAGCTATTCCAAGAAATGCCGTTATCTCTCCTCAATAAGTTACTTCGCAGATTTCCTCTCATAATTTACTATTAGAATACCGTTACGAGGAAAGACAATTAACCCTAATAGCATTGCAATATAAGGCTTCATAAAATTCCTTTCACGGAGAGAGCCAACATCTTAATCAATGTTTTTTTGTTTCTAACAAAAACAGTTTTACTATACGCCACTCGCTGGAACAAAAAATAATAGGTAAACAAACCATTAAAAAGGTTTTTAAAGTGTCTTCTTTACTGTCACTAAAATCACACACACATTTACAAACAGACACACATCACATCATCACATCATCAGCCTATTAATGTTCCCACTGCTGAGACACAGGCCTCCTCTCTGTGAGAGGGAATGGGCCGTGATCCACCACGCGGGCCCAGTGCGGGTTGGTGGATGTCACATGTCTTCGAATGTTTGGTTCTAAGACATGCCGGTTTCCTCACGATGTTTTCCTTCACCGTTTCTAGAGCAGTGGTGATGAAATAATTTACACAAAGTAAAGCGCCTGCCTGGGCTCGAACCCACGACCTACAACTTGTAAGTCGCGGCCGATACCACTGGGCCACCACTGCAAATAGACACAGTTAAATTTATTTATTATATGCTTTATTGTACACCATATACAATATATTAATACAACATATACAATATATTAATAAAAAGAAACTTAAGTCTAATACACATATAATGGGCAAATAAAATTGTTATTGCTTAACTTTATTTTACAGAAATATCAATATTTTAATGTATAAACAAAAAAGTGGTATTATTAAAAACAAAACCTATACGGCACTATTTTGATAATAAATTAAAGAGTGTTACAAAAGTAACCATTTTGCGTTGTAAGTTTCTATTTATAAAATTTGTCGGATTATAACCGTTTGACGTTTGTGCATCAACCTCGATAGATTTGCCGTTGTTTGATGAAGAGTTCTGTTGTATATCTCCGCATTTTTTCGAAAAAAATAATAATTTTCAAAATCGGTTCACCTAGTAAAAAGTTTTGAGGTAACACAATTTAAAAATACAGTCGAATAGAGAACCTCCTCCATTTGAAGTCGTATAGAAAATTATATCACGGACCGATCTAGCATCTCAATCAATGTTCTTTAAATTGTTTCCAACAAAAGTTGCTTAAAGGTCTATCCACACATGTCAGGGCCATGCCAGGGACGTGGACGGTCCGTGCCCCGTCAGGGGCTTAAAAGATATCGTTGTGTACATTTTATATGAACTCGTTCACACACGTCCGTGCACGGGCCAGTGACAAAACTTCAATGACTGGGCCCGGCCCTGTCACGTCCCGGGCACGGCCCTGAAAATGTGCCATCGAAATGAAAAGAAGAAAAACTAGTCTTAAAAGAATATTTCATGTGATAATTAATTGCTTTCACAAGTTGAAAGTCAGGTGGCCTCTGGTTTCGCAACGCCTTATGCGTGAAGGAAAGTTCCTTTGCAGCTACGGGTAGTTTGGCCTTGCGGGTTTTAGAGCGCGGTGCGGGGGTTATACCAAGGGTTGAGACATGGAAAAATCACGCCTTTTTTCCATGGGGGTAGGCAGAAACTACAGAACACCACCTGCTATGATACCTACGTTTCCTTTTTAACCGACATCAAAAAAAAAGGAGGAGGTTCTCAATTCGTCGGAATCTTGTATGTTCCCCGATTACTCAAAGACCGATTTGAAAATTATTCTTTTGTTTGAAATGGTATCCTTCACAGGTGGTCCCATCGTCATCAGGTCAGGATCTGATGATGGAATCCTAGAGAAATCGAGGGAAGTCCTCAAATATTATAGGCATACATATAGCGATTTTGGTATTTTCATCAACAATGCAATAATTTGCACTCAGAAAGTATCATTTGGTGATGTGGAACTGATGTAGAAGTATCAGTTGGCCAGTGGAACTCCGAAACAAAACAATGTATCTTAGTCGTGTTTGGGCTTATTGGAATCGTCATGAGATGAACTTTGGCTTTAAATGAGTTTTATGTTAATTGGAGGTACTTACCAAAACTAAAAAGTGAAACATAAAAAACTTTTTAACAATAAATCAAACCGGCTTCTTTTGTACCCATTGTTTTCCGTTATTCGATACCGAATACGGAAAAGAAAGTTATTTTTCGCTTTTTTTGTTTCGTTTAAGTTCATACAAAATCAAATCATAATAATTTTTTTTTAAATTTTACATAGGCCTACATGGGCACTTATAAAACGTCGACAAAAGGTGCACGGTTCGGGTTAGTCGTTTCCTATGGAGAAGAACCGGCAAGAAACTCCATGGTTACTCTTTTGTATGACCATATATACCATTGTATGACCATATACGCCGGTTATGGTTACTACGCAACTGACCTTTCTGAAGAACGTTATCAATACGATGCGTAAATGTCCTTCAAAAAAATAAAAAAGGAAATCTATTGTTACCCATCTTCAAACTTTTTTTTTGTAATGAGAAAATAACAACTAAATTATAATAAACACAGGATCAACAATTAAACTGGCCGTATCTTCTGGTGACCGAGAGATCAACGGCCCTTGGTAGTATCATCATCATCATATCAGCCAAAAGACGTCCACTGCTGGACATAGGCCTCCTCCAGGCGTCGTCATCGTCGCTGGTAATATCATCACCATCATATCAGCCGAAAGACTCCACTGCTGGACATAGGCCTCCCCCAAGCGGTTCCACATTGACCGGTCCCGTGCGTCTCGCAACCAGCGGATCCCCGCAACCTTCACCAGGTCATCGGTCCACCTGGTGGGAGGCCTTCCGATGCAACGCCTTCCGGTTCGCGGTCGCCACTCCAGAACCTTTCTGCCCCACCGGCCATCCGTTCTGCGAGCAATGTGCCATGCCCACTGCCACTTAAATTTGGCAATTCTTCGGGCTAGAATTGCTGGTAATATAGTTAGTTTAAATAAGAAGTTTAATTTTTTTGTCGTATTGTCATTAAAAACCCATCACGTTTGCGATGTTTCGGTAAGTACCCAATTTTTTTGTTCCTGAAAAACAGCGTCTTAAAAACAACTCAAATTCAAAATTCTATCAATAATTTCTAGTCTAAACAAACTACAATACTATTCGAAAATATTCAGCGCAAATAGTATCTATCTAAAAAAATAGAGCAACTCCTAGCCATCTTTTATAAGGTTTACGCTATTCAATAGTGGGGCAGCAAAATAAACATCATCGACTTCCTATTTATGGCCAGAGTTGAGTAAACAACTACACAAATACTGTAAATGTTGGTATATGTCGTAAAAAAACTGTTTTTTTTTCGCGAAAACGAAAGCGAATATACCGAGGACAATTGTAAAATACCCGATTATTGTAAACTAAGAGGTATTTTCCTATGAGCTCATATCTATCGTTTTGATTAAAAATATGATAAAACAACTTATCAAAGGTTAGACGTAAACACAGATGACGATAAATGCAGATTAGCTGATATGTATGATTTGCACTGACGGAAGTACTGATTAGTACGACACAGAAAATTTCCGTACGTCATGCCCTAGGCGACCACTGATCAGTGCCGTCAGGTTCCATCAAACTGAGTGGAAGCCAAAATAAGCCTAGCTGGAAGCCTATCTTGACTTGGCTCGCGAGGTTGTCGACATGTGGGATGTGGACACAGTGATCATTGTACCGATGTAGTCGTGTCAGCCAATGGCTTAATACTCACGAGCCTCGACCAACATCTTAGGAAGCTCTCGTTAGGCAGTTTGGTCAAGGGCCTGATCCAGAAAGCAGTACTGCTGGACACGGCTCGTATTGTTAGGAGGTTCCTCTCTCTGGAGCCCTGACCGCCGGTAGCTTGGACCCTGTTCCCGATACCGGTGAGCCTCTATTTTTTATATGTTTTTGTTTATTAATTTATTTTATAAAAATATTTAAAAATGTAAATAACAAGAAAACAGATAAATAATAAGGTTGCTTATTGTTCATTTCTTCCTTCCCTTCCAGCTTCTAGCTTCTTCTCATTTATCATCTCACGACGTGCATATGCCTAGTTCCTGTTCATCAGTTGATATCTGTGGCAACAAATGATCTTTTTTTTGTGAACGTTCGAGACATGTTGTAAACAGAAAAAAGACCTGATTCAAAAAAAAAGTCTCCAATAATCTTACTAGGTTTTTTTGCAACGTAAGAAAAAAAGGCCCTTAACATAAATACTAGATTTTTTTGCTAAAACACGATTTCTCAATGGATCCTGCGACATTTCATATAACGGAAGCTCGAAGTACATAAACAAGTGTAATAAGAAGGAATAATGTAATTTGGAACACTGCAAAAAGTATTCGTAGGACTTATTACAATAAAGGAGAATGGACGAAGAATGGAGGGGAAGGCATTAACAGTCACGGTTTAAACACGACTGCGTTAATAATACGAATATTACATGGACTTTTTTCCTTTAGTTTGGTTGTTGGAGTGTTTGTGTTGCATTACGTAAGCTAAATACTCGTGGCATAATATGATCACGGATTTCAGATTTAAAAGTAAAACCGTATAGCTTATGAGAGCAGTGGTGGCCCAGTGGTATCGGCCGCGACTTACAAGTTGTAGGTCGTGGGTTCGAGCCTAGGCAGGCGCTTTACTTTGTGTAAATTATTTCATCACCACTGATCTCAAAACGGTGAAGGAAAACGTCGTGAGGAAACCGGCATGTCCTAGAACCAAAAATTCGAAGACATGTGACATCCACCAACCCGCACTGGGCTCGCGTGGTGGATTACGGCCCATTCCCTCTCACAGAGAGGAGGCCTGTGTCCCAGCAGTGGGAACATTAATAGGCTGATGATAATTATGACGTATAGCTTGTGTGGATATTGACTGACGGTACGATAAAAGGCACGACTCTGGTTACAGTAACATGAAGTGTTGCGCCTGAGGTGTTACAATTACAACCATAATGATAGTTCGCATCGTATACATTTACTGAAAATTATAGGTAATAATGAGTACTAACGTACGTTTATCCACCCTTTTATTAAGATTACCCCATATTCTTCAAATCACTCTCTCTGGATGATTTAGCAACTGAATCACTACATTCTTCCCCCTCTTATTACCATAAAATCCCATCATGATTATAAGCAACTAAACGATTTATACTTCGTAAACGATGAGCCGAAGAATAATTTTGGACACCCTAAATAAAAAAAACTCATGAAAACTCTGCCCTATCTCGGCGGGATTGCGCGTAAATACTTTTAAGGGAATTTAAATTTGGATCAATCTCATTAAAGCTGACGACAGTTTACGAACTTATAAAACTTTGCCTGTGTTTATATTTAAAGTTTGTCCTTTTAACTTCCGAAAAAAGGATTGGCTGAAAACTCAACACAGGAGTAAGTCCCTGATTAAATTCATTGTTGAATTAGGATTGCGACTAAGTGTGCTCTAATGGCCTCAAAATTAGCACTGAGGTTGTTGTGGGTGCAAAAAGGCCTACATTTTGTCACAAAAGCACATAAAGTGTGCTAATTAGCATAATTATTATATGGCTTTTATTTTTCATCAAAGAGTTCAGCGAAGCAGGCAAAGGCTAAAAATTCTCTCAACAGTGAACCAAATTAGCCTCAATTTAGATCGCGTTGCCTAAAGGTCAGTAAACAGGATTCCAAAAAGGGCCTTTACGCAGGAGTGCTACCGGTTTTTGGGTCGTTTGTAATTAGGTTTTTTGATGTCACATGGGTAATTATTTTTATATACGAGGATATAATTGGACTTGAGTTTAAACATGTTAACGAATTATGGCACTTAGCGTAAAGGTACGATATACGGTTAAGAATCATTATTTCTCAAAAGAATTTCACTGGCATTGATTAAATGAGAAACTTACATATCTAAACAATTTAAGTATGTTGAGCGTACTTATAGGTCAAAAATTGCGACGAAAAGTTGTAACGACACTTTTTGCTATAGTTGTAAGCCATGCGGAGTGCGTGTGTTTCGTGCGTGTTCTAACCTATACGCCATATATATATATGTATATGTATATACATATATATATGTATGTGTATGTGTATACATATATATGGCCGGAGAACAAGATAGGAAACCCCCCCCCCCTTAACTGTTCACCTTCCCTCCCGCAATTTTTTTTTTTCCCATTCTAAAATATCAATAAGAAAAGTCTATAAAATCGTGCAACAAACCCCTCCCCCCTCATCCACTCACATTTACTCGAAATCCTTTTCATAAAATAATTTTAAAACCATTTTTTAGGTGAGATCGAAAATATACGAACGACCGAACCAACTATTCAAATTGTAAAATCCACATTTGTTAACCGTCACCTAGCGCCATCTGTCGCCATCAGCTGGAATTAAAAACCATTAATTTAAGAAATAAAATTGTATCTCGGAAACGGGAGGAGATAGGCCAAATCTGACAACAGATTAAAATATACTATAAATATAGTGTACTCTAATATATATGTATACACATATGTATATATACTAAAGGAACTTCGTTCCATCCGGGTGTCCCTTGACACCTCTCAAGTTTTTTTTTGTGATGGATTTGCTCTTGACTCTAGTCCAGGTCAGAGTTGACAGAGACAAAGTCGACGATGGAGTGAGCTTACCCAGAAGAAGCCTGGTCACTCTAACTTTGAAGAGATTCGGTTTATATGCGTTCGGAAACACAGACGCAGGCAGTGAGTTCCATTCTTTTGCTGTGCGCATTATGAAGGATGTTTGGAAGCGCTTGGTGCTAATTGGTGAAACCTATCATAGTTTTACAGTTATATTGGTAGTTAATTTGTATTAGTTTTTTTTTAAATTATGGTATCAAAAAAGAAAATCATTGCAAAACAAAATTAAAATTATAAGCCTTTAGTAGGTAGAAGTAAATAAGTACACAGAATAAGTTAGCAGTTGACGAGCGCCATGAATTAGGCAAATATAAGAAATCTGATTCGCAATCTAATCTATAATAAAATTAATTTTATAAAATTGAAAGTAACTCTGTTCCGTTTCATGCCTAAGCCGTTAAAGCAATTTTCATGAATTTTGTTCTAAGATAGATTGGACCTTGGAGATCGGACTAGGGTACTTTTGTCCCGGGAGAATGTGCCTTTGGTATAATAACCGACGTCAACGTGGGCGAAGCCGCTGGCAGAAGCAAGTCATTTATAAATATTCCATATATTACCTAAGAAGTTACTCAGGCACAAACAATATCCGATAATCTCATAACTGAAAAGAACACAAAAATACATACAGTATACAAAATAAGATACCAACCTACCGAGCCCAAGAATACCCGAATACGAAATTCATTGGAGCGCAAAGTAATCGCAGATCCACCGAATTGTGAATGTTATTATTTAAAAAAGTTCCCTTTACTACGGAATATAAGCATGTTTCAAGGGACACGACAAAAGAACAATAGAAAACAAATGAGGTGTGAGTTATTCACTGCTCCCCGTGTAATGGTCCGGGGTGGGTCCGATCAGCAAAAGGAAGGGATACACGCCTTTTAATCTAAATTTATATTCGCCGAGGGAAAATAGGTAAATAAAATTATGAGAATTGTATTGGATGGAGAATGGAGAGGTAAAAGACAATGCGAGCTCAAAATCATTCACCTTAATTAAGACGAAGAGAATGATATCGAGACGGTTTTGGTACAGGAGAATGGAAAACAAAGAAGAGTGGCTAGGAGAATAGCAAAAAGATGATGGTAAAGACGGATGATGGATTAGAGTCATGAAAACACCGAAAGAGGGAATTGCTAAGAGAATTTGATTAGTTACACGACTTAAGTACATTGGATTACTTTGATAAAATCAATTTGATTGTTATTCCTTACGGTTATTACAACACAAGATGGAAGAAAAAAATTGTTGACGCTGTAGATTAAATTGATATTACACTAACTTGGGCCCTAGGCTTCGTTTTCATAGCTCATATAAATCGCGCATTTTTTCGGAATAAAAGGTACCTTAAAACACTCAAAAATTGTGTAGGTTTTATCGGGAAAATATTACCTTATTCAAATTAACAATTTTACCCCTTCAATAATATTAGTTCAGATTAAGATATACCTCGTCAAATAAATTAAAACTGAACAAGAATCCCAACTACCTATCCCACTTCACAAAGACGAGAAATAACTCTGAAAGAAGCATCTGAAGTAAGTGAGATTTCATATCTCAGTTAACCCAGTCGTCGCCGAGTACTCGGTTTTGTCTCGCGCGATTATTTTGCAACTTAAATTGAAGTTTGAGTTACTTTACTTTAACTTGGAGAAGATTACCCGTGCAATGAAGCGAGAGAAGTAGCTGCTTTATATTATGAATTAAGAATTTGATAAGATATTTTATTCGTGAGCTTTTAATTAAAAATAATTTTGAATTTGAATTAATTACGAGGTGTAATTAAGTTAACACTAGTCGAAAAAAAATCCATACAAACGTAGTCTAGGGATTATTCCACTGTTTGACAATGTGCGTTCAAAATAAAAAAATATATAAATTTGTCTCATCATTATCTAGCTGTGTATGGAAGCGAAAAAGTAAAAAAAGAAAACATTTGAAGGTTATGAGCATCGAAAGTTCCATATTTCGACACAAATTTTAACGCATTTTTGGGCGCAAATAAATACCATAAGAAGACGGAAAATTGCAAAATGGCCTCCATACAGGGATAGATCAGTAGTTCAAAAATGCATTTAATTTTATTTTTAACAGATAGATTTAGTCGTTTTTTCATGATATCTAGACTGCCAAAGGTCTGTTTATAAAATTTCGCGCGCTCGGTTTCGTCCTCATTATCCATTTCGCTACAAATTTGCAAAAGTGTGTATTCGTACGCGAACTAGCTTCCTACTGCTGATCACAGCATCTATCTCTTCCGCATGTGTTTTCGGTTATTACAAAATGCATTTTATATTAACCGAAAACACGTGCGGAAAAACCCCGCGCACAAAATGCCAAAAGTGCCGTCGACTAGTGTACCCTTACTTAATATGTAAATGGAGCACTAGAATTTTAGCATATTATTGTAGTTTTTTTTCCATTATTTTTATTTATAAAATACATTTAATAAATGAGGCTCAATGGTATTGGAAACAGGGTCTAAGCTACCGGTGGTCAGGACCCCAGAGAGAAGAACCTCCTGACAATACGAATCGTGTCCAGAAGTACTTTAGCAGATCTATTATTAGGTACTTTAATCGTAGCTTCAGTATGTAATGTACATTTGATTTGATGCTCTTCAATAAAATAAGAATAATTGTTAAATTTAGAATCATGACTAGAATCCTGATTAAAATTATTCACTTTCTTTTTTTACCCCGAAGGAAAAAGAGGGGTGTTATATGTTTGACGTGTGTTGCTGTGTATCTGTGTGTCTGTCTGTGACATCCAGGCACACAGATACTGATACTGTGGCATCATAGCTCCTAAACGGATGAACCGATTTTGATTTAGTTTTTTTAGGGTTCCGTACCCAAAGGGTAAAAACGGGACCCTATTACTAAGACTCCGCGATCCGTCTGTCTGTCTGTCCGTCTGTCACCAGGCTGTATCTCATGAACCGTGATAGCTAGACAGTTGACATTTTCACAGATGATGTATTTCTGTTGCCTGATGCTATAAAAACAAATACTAAAAACAGAATAAAGTTAATATTTAAGTGGGGCTCCCATACAACAAACATTATTTTTTGCCGTTTTTTGCGATAATGGTACGGAACCCTTCGTGCGCGAGTCCGACTCGCGCACGAAGAAAGGTTACTTTGTCGAGAGTGTTCTTAGCTATGTTTGGTTGAAATCGGTTCAAAAATAATTTGCAATTTACTCTTTGAATCTGGGATTTTTCGCAAGATAATATCATGACATAATTACTTGTTTCAATAGATTGTCGATTGAAGCGTGTCTACTGCTAGGTTTATATGTATAGTTTGAAAAGCATCAAAGAAAAAAATAATTTAAAATTCAAAAAATCTCCCGACAGAGTAGAAACATCCAAAAAGCAAAAAATAACCCTCGTACCCGCGTCCGGAAACCGCTAAGTAAATAAAATAAACTGCTGTAAACGTTTGAAACACAAATGTAAAGCAAAAACATCACTTTCGTATTAAATGTTGGTTGTATTTTAAAGCCTTACGTAAGTGTTAAGTTTGTACTACTGAGGAGAGAAACTGTTTTGTTATTTAACACTTTTACTTACATAGTAAATACAAGCTAATTTTACATAAGTAACATCTTCTCTATTAACTTCATTATTCGATTGTTGATAAAAGTGGATATCCGGTTAGGATTTTGGTTATGAATTAGGCCTTCAATTATTTCTATCACAATTTATAATTGGTCATCATTTTTATGGTATCTCGACCTCAGAATACCAGATTCTCAATAAACCAGATTCTCAAAATACCAGATTATCTAAATACTAGATTCGCAATATATCAGAAGTACAGCTAAATGAAAAATTGTTTCAGAAAAAATAATCAAATTACAGTTACTTAGACGACGACTTACTTTTTGACGTCATGCAATGTCAACAATACAAAAATAGGTAAAGGAAAACCAGATAAAAAAAAAAGATACCGCAGTCTGTGTTTCCCGATAGCTACAATCTACTACAGCTACAGTCTTTAAGTCAAGAGTGAATAGGTTACTTCTAGGTAAGCATGCTCCATCGTCGACCACATCATCGCTTACCATCAGGTGTGATGGTGGTCAAGCGCGAGCCGATATTATATATAAAAAAAATATAGTGTTTTAGCACTATGCTTAATATTTGCTGCAAAAAGTAGCTAGGTTTTTTCATACTATTAAAATAAATATTTTGATTTCAACTGTTCGAAATTTGACATGTTGAGAATCTGGTGTTTAGATAATCTGGTATTTTGAGAATCTGATATTCTGAGATTGAGCCCATTTTACAATTGTTTTTCTTTTTTTGACATAGGTCACTAAAATTCTATGAAACGAACCCCTGATGAGTTCCATTTCATCACACTGAGGCTTTTATCCGTCGTCGGTCAGTTTTTCGACGTGGCTTTCCCGTGTCCAATTCCCAAAAAAAAACGTACGAGATTTTCACTCCATTTAGTTTCCTTTCTTCGTAGAAAAGCACATCGCCCCCCTGCGCAACAATAAGCTTTATATACCAGCGCAGGGTTGCAGGGTACTTTTAGGGTTCCGTTGCAAAAAGCTAAAATTAAACTCTTATAATTTCGTCCTTTCCACACAGTCATTTTACTCTGTTGGCACTCTATTCTTGAAAGGAAACTACTTGCACTACTAAAGTATGCTTAAGTTTTTTTACGAAAAAAGTAATTAGGAGTGGCAATCCCGATAACTAAGGGCTGAAAGCGCGAAAAGTTCAGAAGAAAAGAAAAGTGTTAAGTAGCCCTTATTATCCCATAAAATATGATATCTCTTTCCAAATGACTTTTTATCGCATCAAGGCTGGCCGATAGATGTAAACCATCGGAAAGTCAGGATGTATTTCCTTAGGTTAAGACACATCGTGTGTGGGCAGGTAGTTGGGTAGAATCGTGATAATGAAATCACACAAATTATTCGATACACTGAGTATATTCAAATAGACACAAGTTACATTCTTGCTTATTAATATTACGGATCGACACTGATCCTACGACGTCTTCGTTCTACGGCTGTCAGTACTCAACTGCCATATTCTGCTGTCCCTACCGCGCTGTTAGCAAAAGCGCGCCAATGCGTAGTTGTTCTTGCTTTGCCGCCAGATGGCGTACCTGCGATTTGTTTCGACGCCCGTACTATCACTGACTTATAAACCTATGGACTTGCCATACCTACGAAATTAGCGTGATACCTACATAAATCGGGAACTTAAGATGGCTGCCCATTGGCCAATGAGGTAGGCCATTTGCAACTGTTTGTCAGCACAACTACACAGATAAACGTACATAAACAGCACACAACTACCAATTTTACTCGGTAATCAACATGGCGACCGGCCACGCATAGACATGATTTTGACGTCACACAAAAGTGTTACCAAGTTTAGTCCTTGACAAACATTTAGATGTCTCTCTTTTCATATGTAGTTCTTGGTTAGTTAAAAAGAGACAAAACGCTTTTTGACATGCGTGTGTCGATTTGATAGATATGTGTATAACTATTCTTCATATAGTAGAATAGGCCGTCTCCATAGATTTTCCTTCCTCATTGCGTACTATTGACTAAACCCGACATATACGTCAATACTTAACACCATAACACTGTGACAAATACTATAAAAACAAAATTAGTTTCAGTTTTTCAGTAAATACAGTCTGTACTGTGCTTTCGTAAATGTTTATCCTGCGTATGGAACCCTCCACTGTATGTTGTCCAACACACACTTGGCCAGTTTTTTCAATTAGTGCGGACTGACCAGCAGGGACGTCTGAGTCGTCTGACTCACAAGTCAGACGACTCAGACGTCCCTGCGCCAAACAGATTTCTTTTGAAGTCGGTTTCCAGTAAATTTGGCACAGACCCTTTTAACTTGCGTTCTGGTGCAAGTCAGAAGAGATAATCTTTTTTTTACTAGGTTTTCCCAGGATTTTTTTCAGTGCAGAATAACAAGATATCTTTAAACTAGTGTTATTTTCGTATTCATGGATACTGTAATACTGTATGCTATGTTTAATAAACAACATATTATAATAATGCCTTTATAAGCAGAAGCAGGCACCTATACGATTCATCAAATTCAAATAAAACCCAACTCATTCCTATTATAATATTATGATCTCTTATTTCTATTATAACAAGCCCGGTTTCTTCAACTGCTTAGCAAAAGTCTCTCTGTAGATCTTTCACTTGTCTTTATCTGGGACTATTTGGTTCTTATAAATATTGAAAATAACATTCTTCCAATTCATAAAAAGAAAAACATTTCAATACAAAAATCAATTCAATTCATTCGACAGAAATATCAAATTCTGTTGAACTCATAAAGTCAATAATAAAAAAATGTAAAGCCTATTACCGCTCAAGCGTATTACTTGTGTCAAAGGCATTAAGTCAGGAGACTGAAAAGCTCTTTTTTCTATTCAATAATAATTATATCCAGTGTAGTGGAAATTATTGAGGGAAACATTACTTAAGTATAGATACGTTCTCTGTTTGGATAGAGTTGTATAAAACTTCATGGTTAGGAACAAATCTTTATTTCGAGGGTTTTCGTGGAGTTGTTCTTGAAAGTGAGACATACTACAGCTTATCTCTAAGTATTCTAAATTATTATGAATGAGATCGACCACAACAAGAAAAGGCTAGGTGCAGATTGATTGATTGATGTCCAATTAAATTAGACAGTGGCGCATAATTGCTGGGTATTAATGTTTAAACACAATAATACAAGATTAAGGGTACACTAGTCAACGGCTTGAACATTTTGTGCGCGCGGTTAAAATGCATTTTATATCAACCGACAACACGTGCGGAAGAGATAGATGCTGTGATGAGCAGTAGGAAGCTAGTTCGCGTACGAATAAACACTTTTGCAAATTTGTAGCGAAATGGATAATGATTTAGGACGAAACCGAGCGCGCGAAATTTTATAAACAGACCTTTGGCATTCTAGATATCATGAAAAAACTACTAAATCTATCTGTTCAAAATAAAATTATTTGCATTGTTGAACTACTAATCTATCCCTGTATCGAGGTCGTTTTGCAATTTTCCGTCTTCTTATGATATTTATTTGCGCCCAAAAATGCGGTAAAATTAGTGTCGAAATGTGGAACTTTCGACGCTCATATCTTTCAAACATTTTCTTTTTTTACTTTTTCGCTTCCATACAAGGCTAGATAATGATGAGACAAATTGATATCATTTTTTATTTTACGTACATCGTCAAACAGTGGAATAATCCCTAGACTACGTTTGTATGGAAGAATTTTCGACTAGTGTAACCATAAAGCTGAATTTCTATCCATATATTTTAATTAACTACGGGGCCAACGGCTTCGTGTCTCACTAGGTAAATTGATCTATAGGTATGGAAAGAAAACAGAAAATAATAAATCAAGAAAAAACAATCATATTGGATTGTTTTTACACAAGTAAAATATTTACTCAACTCATTAAATAATATGATATTCACAAGAGTTTATTTGACTTCAATATTGACTTAACATCGTCTAACTAAATTTCATACAGAATAACAGAAATTCAATATTATTGTATAAAATAAAATAGAAAAGCAATAAAATTCTGTATCGGCGGCCACCACGCGACTCAAGGGGATCAATATTTTACGACATTGCTTCTAAAAAGGGTTCTCAATACCAATAAATGGACTGTGCCTATATTTTTATAGATTTTCGGTATTAAAGTTCCTTAGACAGACGCGACGCGACATTGCGACACGAAATGTTACGCGCGTTTTCATAGAAATTGTGCCACGGTTAATTTTTCAATCTATTGTTTCCCACAGAGACACGTCTTGACAAGGCGTATCGTGTTCCTAGTTATTGAGATATGGAGGTCAGATAGGCAGTCGCGCTATATCAAATACTGGTGCTCAGCTAAGTCCGGTTAGACTGGAAGCCGTCCCCAACATAATTGAGTAAAAGCTAAGCACAGTGATTGTTTTTTCCCACAGAGGACAAAGATCTCAGTCAGCCTTCCATTCTTACCAGTGTGTTACTTTGTTTCCATCAGTCTCCCGTAAAAACCTCTATATTCTAAGGATCATCATCATCTGCCTGCCCTGGTCCCATGCTACTTGGGGTCGACGCAACACGTTTTCTTCTTCCATACCGTCTTGTACCCCTCACGCTATCACTGACTTCCTTTTCTCTCATATCACTCCTCACATATTATCACAAGATCGTGTCGCATTGTCGCCTCGCGCCTGTCTGAGGGAATCTTTAAACGTTTCTTTTTTCACACGTACTGTAGTAAATTGTAATATTATTTTTATGAGGGGCTTATTCTGTGAGGACATTATCATGAATTTTTATTTGGGCTTAATAAAATTATTTTTGTCAGGCGCTTCGGTGTTTATGGCAGAGCCATCTAGTGTGAGTTGAAAGAACTGATAGTTTTATAAGGCAGTGGTAGCATTGTATACCTATTTAAGCTAGTCCGTTAACAGAAGAGCATTTTTTATAGCATGAAGTTAGATAGATGCAACCACAGGTAATTAATACCCACTTTTAGTAAATTAATTATCAAGGTGTAACAAGTTAAACGCAAGTCAAGTGGTGCGATTGACTGTTGATTTATATTTAAGTAATCACAACAGCTAATGCACGTTTGACATTTTTTAATAAGTTTGTAATAGTTTTCGTTTCAGAAATTGAACTGAAGAAAAAAATCATGATATTCTTAATTTTACGATGCAGAGATGTAGGCAAGTAAATCTATCTATATACTATATATAGATCAATGCCACTTTTCATTGTAATTTTATAACTCAAGAACGGGCTCACCGATCCAAACCAAATTTTTAGGCTTTATGTGAAGTTTTTTTTTTATGTTGTCTTGGGTAGGTAGGGTTGGGTAGGTAGGGTAGATAGGTAGGGTAGGGTAGGTAGGTAGAGTAGGGTAGATGAATTTTTGGTGTTTTTATGGCAAAACAAAGTTTGCCGAGTCAGCTAGTTCTACATAAAAAATAAGTAAAATAGTCCAAAACAGTTTATTCAATAACAAAACAGCTACCTACACAATTAAACAGCTAGAATTTTGGCCGACGTTCACAAAAATAAAAGGAGCAATCATTCCAAATAAGTACATTTATATTCTGGTGTAAGAGAAACTACAAGATCTTGGCACAATTTTTGTATGAATCACATTTCGCAAAACAGGGCGGATGCATTGCATATGAAGTCATATTTTACAAAAACATTTCGGGGAACGGGGCTATTGAATTTAGAGTTATCATTGCGCAATATTATTCTTTTAACACACATTTCACAATATTGTGTTATTGTTGCAACACTTGTGAAATTGTTGTGCAATACTGTGTTCTTTGTATAATGTCGTTTTATTCCTCTTTATTTTAAAATATCAGGGCCTAAAACTTTATAACCAGCAATAAAATCTTTAAAAGAGATTATTTGCAACAAGTAAGACGCATACCATAAAAAATAGGTACATTTATTTACCACAATGAGGATTCAAAAAATGTGTTTGAACTCTTTGAACTCAATTTTCCTAAAACACCTATACTTACCTAGCGGATATTAAAGTACACAGGGGTGAATAAACTATAATAATTTCTATGACAAACAGTTTTTTATTTACTGTGAAGTCTGACAACTGTTTGTAACCAAATATTCAGAATTTCAAATTACCATTTAACAACTTTACGCTCCATACATAGAATTCAAATTTGCTTAACACTTTTAGTCGTACTTACTATCAATACTGTTCAAAGTCGTGACTTAGCGATGATTCACGTTGAATGATGGTATATATAGCCCCTCAACGACTGTTACGTGCCATAAACTAGCCGACGGCTTTTGTTGATAGTCCTACAGTTTTTTCCTCAAAATGCGAGTAACTAGCGAACGTTTGGCCGTTGGGCCAGAAATGAGCGGTTTTTCCGGCCTTGATAGTGAAAAACAACAACTGGTGAGAATGTTTATCGAATATTTGCAGTCTGATAAACATGGACTTAAAAAACATGGACACGGACATCATGGGAAGTTTGGAAAACATGGTTTCGGAAAGCATGGTTTCGGAAAACATCATCATGGGCACGGGAAACACGGTCACGGAATGCATCGCGGACATCACGGCCATCATGGGCCACATGGGTATCACGGACCACACGGCCATCATGGGCCATTCGGCCATCACGGACCATTCGGCCATCACGGGCCCCACGGTCATCGTGGACCACACTGCCACCGCGGACGTCACGGTCCAGAGACCGGAAAACATTGGGCTCAGTTGACCTTTGACCTGACCTGCGAAGAATCTAGCGACAGCTTTGACAATCCTATTGAGTCTAGTCGCAACCCATCGCCTCCTCCAAATGAGGTAGGAACCACCAGTCAAGAAGAACAAGCTGGAACTGACAAAAACAATCGTAAATGTTGCCGATTTGGACGTCATGGTGGACGTTTTGGAAAAAAGAAGCATAACAAAGGAAACAAAATTACTGAAATACCAAGCCAAGAAAAGCCAGTTACTGAAAATCCAAACCAAACTGATGACAACATGGAAGAGCCACAGGATAACTTGACCGAAAGGGTACAAAATATCAACATTGAAAATACTGACTAAAACAAATGAAGGTCGCAGAGACAATGGAACGCACTTGAGAAATCGGTGACGCCAGGGTTTTTACCATGCGATAATGATGCTATTTTGTGGTGTAGGTATTTTTTTATATCTTCTTTTTTTATTCGAAGAATCAGATGATGAATGAGGTTTCAAGCGTCTTTTAAAATAATCCCATATTAATCTTAATTTTCTTGATGGATGGCGTTTTAATTTTTAATCTTTGTAATGGTAGAATTGTTCATTTTTTAATAACTTTTATACAATTATTTTCGCTTTGAGTGTCAATTTATTGTTACTTAATCAAATTATTATTGTAATTAGGTTTTTCTTGGTGAGGGTTTTTAAAACTATTTTGATGTATTTGTAATTTTGTTTAACCATTGTGTTATTTTTTATTTTTAGAGCACTTTATAATGACGATGATAATAGCCATTGAGCAAATGCTTTCGAAGGTGGAAAGTCAAATACTTTGCAAAAAAGGAATTTAACAATAAAGTGATTGCAAAGGAAAGCATCAATTGATTAAAGTTTATGACCGATGGTAATAAAATATCAATAAAAATAATGATGAGTGGATTTATAATATGAAGTAAAAATTTTAATAATGACTAAAAAGTAAAACTTTTAATGTCAGGTAAGGTTACAACATCTTTTTCCTAATAAATGTATTTTATTTAATAATATGGAGTTTCATTTCAGTCTTGTTTTTACGTCAGTTTTTTCAGAAACCTTTTACAGAAAAATATCTTCACTTTGTAAGGGTTGATTTTGAAATTGGCAGTATGAAAAACCGCACTCAGTATCTGATCAATTGAATATTACATAAGTACAAAGTCGTCTTGGCATAAGGAATTAGCGTTACTTAAGTGACGCAACCACGATATATGGCAAGTGTTGAATCTTCCAGAAAATGGTATGTTTAGCTCACTCTACAGCGCCTAAGTAAGTCTCGTACGAAACATAGAATGTAAGTATACTAAACCGTTACGAGACCAGTTTAAAAGCCTGGTTTAAAATTCTGGAGCAAGTGGTAGATATATATATATCTATATATATCTACATATATCGTTCTAGTAATGTTACCAAAGACATAAGCATTAACTTGGAAATGTAGGTGTATCACTAACAACACCTTCAGGCAATACGGACCTTGTTTTAATTAATGGAAATATATTTTAATGTAGATTAAAGAAAAATATAACAGGAATCATCATCGCTGTATTAAGTTAGGGTAGAAGGTCAGGGGCCTCTAAAAAAAACCAGCCAAGTGCGAGTCGGACTCGCGTACGAAGGGTTCCGTACCATTATTGCAGAAAACGGCAAAAAAATCACGTTTGTTGTATGGGAGCCCCACTTAAATATTAATTTTATTCTGTGTTTAGTATTTGTTGTTATAGCGGCAACATAAATACATCATCTGCAAAACTTCAGCTATCTAGCTATCACGGTTCATGAGATACAGCCTGGTGACAGACGGACAGACATACAGACAGACGGATCGCGGAGTCTTAGCAATAGGGTCCCGTTTTTACCCTCTGGGTACGGATCATAGTTCTGGAATGGCGACCGTGTACCGGAAAACGTTGCGTTGGAAGACCTCCCACTAGTTGGAACGATGACCTGGTGAAGATTGCGAGGATCAACTGGATGCGAGACGCACGGGACCGGTCAATGTGGCGACGCTTGGGAGAGGTCTATGTTCTACAGTGGACGTCTTTATGCTGATATGATGATGGTGGTGATGAAGTCCATGACACCAATCAGGTATTAATCTAGATGCCCAGCTGTGTCTGAGAAATTCCAAATGGAAAACCCAATAGCACTTAACTCGATCAAAAGGCTGAAACGCCAATCAGCTAGAGGCGGTGAGAAGTGAGTTCTAGTATGTGTACATATGAGTTTTTATATGCACGTAATAAAAACTGGCCAAGTGCGTGTCTGATTCGCGTACAGATGGTTCCGTATAAACAGCTACATTCCCCAAAATACATAGGTTTTTCTTTTACAAGGTAACATTACTAACGTTCATAGACAATGAAAGCACCGAAAATTTCTCTAACGAAGGGATAAATTAACTTTGCCGTTCGAAAACTGTTGTCCCCATACATCAATATTTTTTCCAAGTACATTTTATGAGTTGGTCGACTATTACTCGTAAACTTGTAAAGCCTTCTTAGCTGTGATAGTTTTCCTTTTAATTTCGTTATAATACTGTCATGATTTTTTCTTTTTTTACTTTTCACTAAATTTAGCCATTTAAAGCTTCATTTTACGGAAACGGAACCCTGAATCGAAAAATGATTTTCACAGACCCGAAATATTAAAAAAAAATATTTTTCATGGTTTTATTTTACCAATTTGTCGGCGTGATTAATATGTATATCTATGCCAAATTATAGCTTTCTAGTACTAAGAATCTCTGAGCTAAGCTGCGGACGGGCATGGCGGAACTATAACCTTAATATTTAAACCTTGTTGACTAAGGAACCCTAAAAACCTGCTAAGATGAAATAATAGGTATGATCAATACACATACATACCTACGTAGTTAGGAAAATACGGCTTAATACTCTTATTATCGCAATCAGCAAGATTATGAACAATCAATATTTTGCTGAAAAGGGTAAACAAACAGCATATCTACATTATGGTAGATTAGATAAAACATAGTACTAAATAAATGTACGAGTATCAAACTGTACTGCGTATTAGCAACGGTCTGATAAATGAAGCAAATTATAGGTATGTGGATTTGATGATAAATTTCCAAGAACTTTTATCATCAACAATATTATACCACCAATATGAGGTCACTGCATACTGGAATCTCTCTCCTTTTCTCAAGTAGGCGAATAAAAAGAGAAGGCAATAAAGTTTTTGTGTAAATGAGATGTATCTACATTATTCATGACCTTATTTATCGACAGATCCATACACAATTTTTAGTATCGGAAATCCATATTTATATTATTATTGTAATGCAAAATTAACTATCGTCTGTGTGTTATCTTTTCTCATTTTAATGGCTGAACGGATGTGGAGAAAATTGGGCACATAGGTAATTTGATCCAGGGAATATGTTCTCTTGGGATAATTTCTGCAAAGCCGCTGACAGAAGTTAGTAAGTACTCCATTAAACAAGGATAGTCTCTGTACGAAATCTAATATTTATGTCAAGTAAGGAGATTAACATTAATAATCATCATCATCTGCCTAGCCTTTTTCCCAACTATATTGGGGTCGGCTTCCAGTCTTACCGGATTCAGCTAAGTACCAGTGTTTTACATGGAGCGACTGCCTATCTGACCTCCACAACCCAGTAACTGGGTAACACGGTACCCCTTGGCAAGACTGGTGTCAGATCTCAAGCTTCCGACTACCTGTAACGACTGTCAAAGATCTTCAAATGACAGCCGGGACCAACGGCTTAACGTGCTTTCCGAGGCACGGAGGAAACTCGGTATGTTGAAATGGTCACCCATCCACTGACCGACCTCGTCAAGCGTTGCTTAACCTTGATGATCGACCCGTGCGGCTATTATTATTTAGCCACGAGCTCCTCTCGACCCGTGCGGCTATTATTATTTAGCCACGAGCTCCTCTGTCTTCCGTAGGTACCATTTTTGGCGTTATGGACACCGACTTCCAAAAATAACTTATTTTTCACTTTGTAGTTTTCTTATTTGGAAGTCGGTGGTATTTTTTTGTAAAAAAGTTTTTTTATTTTTCACTTTTTAGTTGTACCTACCTATAGGCAAGTTGTTTAGTAACCTATAACGCCAGAATAGATTACCCAAATACCATGAAACTTGAAGATAACCGGTGAAATGAGAGATCTGCGTACCCCTTAAGAGCGTACTGCCGTGATGTTATGTTATGAAATGGTATAAACAATGAACAGACATGCGATTGCAGCAATCCCGAAAGATTTGCTGACATTTATTGAAGAGTTCTGTTGTATATCTCCGAAGTTCTCCATCAGATCTTCACCAAATTAAAATGGGACCAATTTCGAAACATCCTCTTTCAAACAAAAAAAGAATTTTCAAAATCGGTCCACAATTGACGGAGATATCGGTGAACATACACAAAACATACATAATGTCGAACATAGAACCTCCTCCTTTTTGGTAAGTCGGTTAAAAAGATGTAAACAAGGAGAAAATCATGCTGTGCAGTCGGAGGATAAATGTTCGCGAGCTGGCTGACCAAAACCAGATGTATCCTCCGACTGCACAGCATGATTTTCTCCTTGTTTACGTCATTTTAGTTCGCTTTTTAAGCAGTCAGGTTTTTTGGTTTTTGTAATTAATTGCAGACAACTTACACTATACAACGTGATGATTTATGAGAGCGATTTTCCAAATGAAGCATTTTGTTATACTCGTACGTGGACGGATATTAGTGGCAAGAAAGGGAAGCTCTGAGGTTGGATCGATAATTTTACATTACTCAAGCAAAATCCCCGATCATATCGACGAGGTTTCGTTATTTTCAGACACATGTGGTGGACAAAACAGGAACCAATATATGGTCGCTGTTTTGTTTTGGGCTGTCCATCAAATTGAGCTCCCAAAATTGACTGAACACAAATTTTTAGGATCGGGTCACTCAGCTCAACTCTACTATGCACAGCAGCATAGAATCGGCCCAAAAACACTCAAACATAATACTCAATTACAGTGTAATATTTTTCGACAGCCCTGATTATCACGTCAATGCAAGTAAAAAAAAAGGTCAAACTAAAAAACCCTATCATTTAAAAAAAATGAAAAACACGGACTTCAAAGATCCTAAGAGACTAGCCATGTGTATCATACAATTACTAAAGCAAAAACCAGTAATGGACAACGTGAACGTTGAACGTGTCAGGTGGCTTAAATCAAACTGAATCAAAAATATTTTTTAATTACGACATGTCTGAATTATTTTTTTTTTAAAAGATCTGGAGGAAAGGGAGGGAGGAACGAAAGAAAATGTAGAACCCTCTTTGGAATCACATTCCATAACACAAGACCAAAGCCCCTTAAAGAATTGTCATCGTTACGGTACGCGACTCCAGTCTAAGCACGTCGAGCCAGTCCAAAAAGTTGTCGCTGAACCACCACCACCAGCCACGAATGACCCATGTTTTCCACAGAATAAATAATACCCGTAATATAAAAAACCATTTTGCATTTCAAAAGCCAATTAATTCTCGACGAATATCATGGATGGTTCGAAAGTTTTGGAGCTGATGGCCAAAACGTGGATCGTATACCTGATGTTACGATTTCTGAAGAATCAGAAGACTCGGAGAATGACTCTAAGTGATTAATTTTTGAAAATTAATTTTTGTAGTCCAATTATTATTTGTTTAAACTACGAAACTTTTATGTTCATACAAAGTAAAAAACAATAAAATTATTTATAGATAAAATAACCAATTTAGCAGTTGATGTAATCTTTTGTTGTGTATTCGCGAAATATGTTTCCTTTTTACATGTTTTTCAGTGTTTTATCTCCAAACTCGTGTTCCGTTAGTTCGTGTGCATTAACTTTATTATCAAAACATCACATAGCTTATCTTTATTTTTAGTAGATACCTAAATACAAGTTAAAAATAAATATGAAATATTGGCGTTATTGCTAATGCTATAAAGATAATAATTGTTTGTTTATAAAGTTATACTGATACTAAGTATACCATCGCGGAAAATACACAGTTTATTTATTCGCGTCGCCGCAAGCACAGCAATGGCCTTAAATAAAAAAACAACACAAAAATAAACCGACTTCAAAAACAAAACACTAAAAAATGCTAAATAACTTTTGGTATGCTCCATATATTTTGTAGGTGACTGTGTATATTTTGTAGGTGACTCCATATATTTTGTAGGTGACTGATAGGCGTAAGTGACTGATGTATACAAGTCTACGACTTGTATACATCAGTCACTTACGCGATCTGAAGGTAGCCTTACTCTGGGACCTTATGGTCACCGCCCTCGACAACAAAAATGTATAATTGTATAATTCAAGTAATGTTTAGTATTTATTTCTGTACATGTGATTTGTAATCCATAGAAATAAATGAATTCAAACCGTATATCTTGAAAACCGATGGACCAATTTTGTTGAAACTTGCACTATTCCCTAAATTGAGAGATACTCAATCCAACACAAAAAGGATGACCACGATCCGATAAATAGTTTTGGAGAAATGCGTGGACAAACATACATACATACAAACAGTTCCAACAATGTTACATACATACGTGTCGAATTGATTACCTCCTGCTTTTTTGAAGTCGGTAATAAATGCTTCTTCTTGTTACCTTTTAGTTTTATTTTTTTTAAACTTACATAAATCAGTAACTTGTAATGTTAATACAATTATGCAGTCTGAAATCAAAGCCATCTTTTAGGAAATAGAAAGACATAACCAACAATTTATTAGTATTTTTTTAAATTGTTTCAAAACGAATGTGTCGACAATTAGCCTTACAAGCAAATTATCAAAACAATACCTACTTTAACTCACTTAAATGCAAAGTCTATTAGAAACAGGACAAGTACTTTTCCAGATATGCTTGTATTTGTACTATAAAAGCAAAACCAACTAAAAGAAGAAACAAAAATTAACTGCATTTAATTTGATTTGAAACAATACCTACTTTAACTCACTTAAATGCAAAGTCTATTAGAAACAGGACAAGTACTTTTCCAGATATGCTTGTATTTGTACTATAAAAGCAAAACCAACTAAAAGAAGAAACAAAAATTAACTGCATTTAATTTGATTTGATTGAAGTTAATTTTTGTGTTTAGTATGCAACTGTTTGAAACTTTGATAATTATAGAACACGCTCTTATATTTGCGACAGACATAATTTTATTACTAAGGACTTCATTTTAATAGCAAACTTTCCAAATGCGCTTACGCAATATTTTATAATGACTTTTGGACTAAATAATTGGTTTTGCCTTTAACCCGACGAATTATCATTAATTTGATCCGTACATGTCTGCATCCGCTCATTTTTTACGATGTGACGTCAGGATAATTGTGTGTGATGATTTATATTGGTTTATGACCTTTATTTTTACCACGGCTTCGCTCGTGTGGTTTATATATACCATAGGTCTCGCTGGGATAAAAAGTAAAAAAAAAAAAAAAAACCCGACAATTTTTTAATCCATGCTTTTAAACTACATAATTTATTTAGTAGTAGACACGTTTCGATCGATAATCTATCGAACACGTAATTATGACATGATATCTTGTGAAAATACCCCGATTCAAACAGTAAAATGCCCATAAATTTTGATCGGGTGATTCGATTTTCATCAACCATGGCTAAGAACACTCTCATAAGGTCAGCAATAAAAAAAAAAAAAAAATTAAATTCGGTTCATCTGTTTAGCATGTTGGCTGCCAGACAATAGACACAACAGAAAATGTTTTGTTTGAGATCACCGGTGACTGGAGCGGCAGTCAACCCGTTAAGAGCTATGATGCCACAGACAGACACAAATATGCAAGTACACAAACACACAGGTACACTCGTCAAACTTCAACAAAAAATTATGAAATCAACGAGCTATGATACCACAGACAGATAATTACACAAATACACAAACACGCAGATCACAAGTCAAACTTATAACAGTTTTTCCGTCGAGAGTTACAAAGTAGCCTATCACTATACTCAGCGGTAGTATAGCTTTGTAGGTAGGTAGATATCTTTCCATGAAATAGTTTTTGTAATCAAATCCGTAGAATCAAAATATAAAACATATATAAATTCAATTCTTGAAACTACTTGTTACTCAAAATACTAAAAACAGTGGTAAAGGAGATTATAGGAAACTATTCAAATATGTAAAATTCTACCGATCAGTTACAATCGTAAGTATCTTTTAGCAGTTAACCACCATGGTACCCAAGAGCATTACTTAGCTCACGTAAGTTGATTACGTGAGCTAAGTAATGCTACTAACCATAACACACAATCTATGGCTGCTGGCAGATTCAATGTACCCAGAGTCACTAATTATTTTGGAAACAGAACCCTAAAAAACGAATACCATACCTATTGAACAGTCTGCCGGCGCTATAAGGAGTGAAACGAATAAAACAGCTTTGAAAATAAATTAAAAATAAATTATATAGAAATGTGTCTTTAAATAATAATTAGCTTTAAGTACGAAATTTAAGAATGAGTGTATACTCGTAGAGACCACCGACCCCACAGTCAAACCATTACTACGGTTTTGTGGGGCTTAGTTTATAAGTTACCTACTTACCATTATGTGAATATAAATCAATAGTAAACAATCCTAGACATTACGTTCTACAAGCAAACCATCTTATCTCTTCATAATAGTAGTTAAGATTACGATATAATATATTGCCTTATTACGACCATTTTAAAGATTATGCTTATCTTTAAAATGATGGTAATAAGGCAAAAACTATGCAATTACGAACGTGCCTGATAAAATCCTCATTATTGACGCTTGAATGTATATAGATTGTAATAATTTAACAAAAAAAAAACTTCAGGAAGAGCTGAAAGATCACGCTGAAGATATTTGTGTATTTCATAAAGAATTTGTGCTTTCTACAAGCATAGTATAAGTTCTTGAAGAGACCTAGTAAAACTGGTGATGGTGATGAAAAGATGATGGTGAATAGTAGGTGTTCACTACTTTCGCCAAAAGCTGAATCTGGATATTAAAAGCAAAATGCCATATATCTACTTACAATTTGGTTTGTCTGAGAAGTTTGAATTCGTCAAAGTTTACCGAAACAAATCTTCATGAAAACTTTAAACAGCTCTTCAACTTTTCATTTTGGCAAAAATCTACAAATTCAGAATGAATTTTATTTAGCGACTAGTTGCAGAATTTGCTTGCTTATCTACTTAAAAATGTCTTATTTTTGTCTTAATTTTTGTTTTTTACCCCCTGATATAAATAAAATTATAAAAGACATCGGCAAATTGAAGGTTTTGTTTTAGCGATCGTGATAAAAAAAAGTTATATTTAGTGTCTTGCAAATTATTTCACAAAAAAATATTGTGAGAATTTCTTCCTAGAAACCACAAAAACTCAAGTTTTTGTAATCTCATCAAGCCGCAATGGTCCAGCCCTCATAATCAGTCTTCTAACTTTCCCACTGCTTAGACACAAGCCTCCTCTATGAGAGGGAGTGGGCCATAATCCACCACGTAGGTCCAGTGCGGGTTGGTGGATGTCACATGTCTTTGAATTATTGGTTCTAGGACATGCCGGTTTCCTCACGATGTTTTCCTTCACCGTTTTAGAGCAGTGGTGATGAAATTATGTTACTCAAAGTAGTTGAGCGATCTGCTGCTGCGCTGCGTGTCGCGGGTTCGATTGCCGCACGGAACTAACATTTGTACGGCCTAGATAGTTGTACCGGTTCTGGGTGTCTTGTGTATGTGAGTTTAAATGTTTGTAAACGCACCCACAATACAGGAAGAAATTCCTAGTGTAGGGCAACGTTTGTTGTCAATGTGCCTACCTGGGTTCGACCCACGACCTAAAACAACAACCTACAAAACGTAAATCGGGGCCGTTACACTCACATAGAGGAGAACATTAATTTCTTGATTCCTGACGTCTAATGTAGGTAAGCTTGTAATAATAAATTAAAAGCTTTTATTTAACTTGCAGCAGTTATCCTCCACCGATTAAAATTAAATTTTGCAAACACGTTTAGTTTGATTGACAAAAAATGGTTAGCTAAGTGACGTCATTCTACATCCAATATGGCGGACGGCCCAAGATGGTGGACTAGTTATTTTTTGTGCACTGCCATGATACGGGTATCAAATGATAGGATTTACTGAGAAGAATACGAAAAAATCTTGTTTTAAAGAAATAGTTTTTAATTAATAATTTAAAATTTCAGCAACCATCATAACATTGCTCTTTCATTTGTTACAGGCGGAGTTAGTAGCTGTCGAAGGCAAAGAAATAGAAACCCACTACGTCTTAGCCCGCGAAAGGATACGTCGATGGAACTCCACGTCCAAATGCTACCTCCTTGTGGAAAACTTGCCGACACCTCTGCAGGTATTAATACTTGCACTAACGTAACTTGTTTGGTTGTTAGTTAAATGGTTTATGTACTAGGTTTGTGGAGTAAGTTTTGTGCTTAGACTACTGAGTTTGCGTTTGCGTTTTGAAGACTGTAAATAGAAGTTGATAACAGGATGCTTTTACACGATGTTAGTTAGTTACTGACGACGTCAGTATCAGTAAGAGATCATCAGATCTGTTATTTAATTGTTATGTGATCTTAGGGATTAGCTTCTAGAACTAAATTATTTTTCAGATGCCTTATAAAAGTAATTTACCTTGCTCTTACTGTGGCCAGTCTGATGTTTAATATCTTAAATATATTGTTTACCTTTGTCTAACTCTTTAGGTAATAAATAAAAAAAGCTTCAGGTAGGCATGATATTATTTTATGTGATATTGACTTTCAGGGTATGTATCGAATAGCACTTGTACGATATACAAACATTCTCTTTTATCAAGACTTTCAGCATGATATCCTTTTGCCCCTTTTTAAACTAATTTAGTCATTTTCTTTCATTTATATCTCTACTAGCTTCTGCTAGCGGCTTCACCCGCGTGAATGTCGAAAATTATCCCAAAGAAACATATTCCCGGGATAAAAACACTATAATCTATCTCTGTGCCAAATTTCATCCAGATCCGTTCAGCCGTTCTGGCGTGAAGAAGTAACAAACATACAAACACGCTCACAAACTTTTGCCTTTATAAAACTCGTATTAGTGTGACCCGCCGTCATCTCAATAATAACTTACCTCTATTCTTGATATATTATAATCTATGGCTATTTTACCAATAACTAATCCCTAGAAAATGAAAGCTAATATCCAATTTATCTTCTCATTAATCACCAAACTGACCATTAACTCTAAAACTCTAACTCAAATGGGCGGCATAGACAGTGGTTGCAGGCAGTGTTTTAAGTGAAATGGTTTCGGCCTTCAAAACTAGCATTTTTAACAACTTCCGGACACACCGATTCAGCCTTTGAAGGCTTCTTCGATTCTTTCAAAACTTCCAATACCTATTCCTACAAAAAGTACCAATATCTATTTTAACTTCTTATCAGCCACCAAAGTGACCATTAACCCCATACGCGGCCGGCATAGCGAGTACAATCGAGTGGTCCTCCTGTGGTTGTCGGCAGCGGTTGCTGGCCGCAGTATAAGTAAAATGATTTTGGTCTTAGAACTATCATTTGTACAACATCCGGACAACCAATTCATTAGCCTTTCTAGGGTCCAAAACTACCAATAGGAACCCCAACAAACACGAACACCAAAATCCCCATTTTAACTTCATTAATTCCACAGGCGGGCGGCATAGCGAGTGCAAGCGTGTGGTCCTCCTGCGGTTGTCGGCAGCGGTTGTTGGCCGCAGTCACCAGCGGCGGGCGCGCCGTGCATTGGGCTGCCGTACCCGCACCGCCGGCGAATGACTCCGACCTGTGCCGGTTTAATTACACGTGAGTAATTTTGTGTTTTTATTGAGAACGTTTGTGTTGATTTAATAAGCCTTTACTCGCGATTTTCGTATCTGGAAGGAAAACACATCAGGAATACTACTTTTTGTTCATCTGAAAAGACGATCGTAATCGCCGACCTTAGAATACCTACAACTTGATAGAGCTGATAAAAACCTGTTTAACACATCCCATAATAAAGAAAAGAAAGAAAGAAATATTTATTTGTGAGCCGCATAGTAGACACGAGATAAGCAAAACACAAACAATAATAAAAATTTAAAATAAATAACCTCGTGCGAGACCAAAAAGGCTCCTATCTCAGCATGTGCAACGATATTAAAAAGAAAATAACGCTGCGCTGATATTCTGATAGGGCCCACTGTTGATGCCATGGACACATTCACGGAAACGGGACATACGATATTTAAGGAATAAAATAGAATAAGATAAATAATAACAAAATGGTATAAATACAGAAAGTGAGTCACAGTACGTATGTGTATAACGTATAAGACAAATATATAAATAAAACACAATAAATATACGACCAAAATCCCGACGGCTCAATGCTCATTTGTCAAAACCGTAGACAAACGACAGAGCGCACCAATCTATGGTTTCGCCTGTCATAATGAAAAAAATAATGGTGAATTATGTAAGA
This sequence comes from Orthosia incerta, assembly GCA_948252205.1. NCBI lineage: Eukaryota > Metazoa > Arthropoda > Insecta > Lepidoptera > Noctuidae > Orthosia > Orthosia incerta. The sequence goes on along the minus strand of OX411757.1, from coordinate 6,521,596 downwards.
AATTTCTGTAAAAAAACTAAATGAAAAGATTGCTAGTATTCGATAAAACAGAGTTGTGTGAATATTACTGTGTGTAGTGTAGTGTTCGCTAGAAAGTTTAAAATGAATGTATCCTATAGGATTTATTATAACTCATGAAAGATAACAGGTTTACTTGCCATACGAAAAAAGTGCATTCTTCAAATGATGGTCTCCTGGTAAAAATGTATTCTAAAATTCCGAACATACTTTTTTATTCTTTAATAAAATAAAAATAATGTTTTAATCCTCACACTGCTAAAGCCTCATTTATTACTCAAATAATAAAAACGAAACCACACTTTTACTATCAGTACGTTAACTTGCTATTAAACTAAATTAAATTACTCTCTAAAAGCGGAATAACCTATAAAGTTGGTTTTATTTCTACGGTGCTCATTAAAATGAACAATCCTCTTCCAATCTTGGTCCCCCGTTGTACTACGGAATACTCATCAGGCTAGTCCATCGAAGATCTTTTGAATATCGGTTCTTACAGCTTCGAGATATCCTTGCATTACACTGATCTTGTCTCTTTTGAAATAGTCTGGCTGTATCTCTATAGAGCTTTGATGAAGTTTTGTCTTGGAGACTTTCATTATGTGATGAAATAAGATATTTTAAAGCAAAGTAAAGATATTGAACTGGCAAGTTCTAACGACAAAAGTAGGAATTAAGCATGCTACCCAATAAGGATAATCGATTGATGATGCTACAATTTGGACAGTCCGTGGTTAATACTTAATATACACCTAGTTGACACTTCGCGTGACCCAAAACTGGCTTTACCTTGATCAGAGAATAAGCATTGCCATACAACGTGGCAATGCTGCCAGTCTTTTGGTCACATTACCAGTGGACAACAAATTGAAGGCGTTTTTCGACGCCATATTTTAGTAAACTTTATATTTAGGCTTAATTAGTTGGGTTAACTAAGAAATCTGTGTCTATAGAAATTAATCAAATATTTCTTCTTAAGTAAAGAAGAAATATTTGAATTAATTATTGCCGACCCCAATATAGTTGGGAAAAGGCTAGGCAGATGATGATGATGATGATGACTTTGACAAGTCAGCATCATTGATTATTTACGCTGTTAAAAATTAAAACTTAAGGCCGTACCCTGACCAAAAAATCAGCATGAGATATGAGCATTCCTATTGGCCTAGCGGCACTGTTGGCGCGTGAATTACGGTAGTGAATATGCCCGGATTTTAGTTTTTTTTTATAAAATCGAATATTGGACTTATGAAAAAAATAAAACTTACAAAATGTTCGTTATCAAATTGTCTATCCATTAGTGTTAGTCTTAAAAATAATTAATGAACACTTTACGAGGAGATGCATGCTATCAATAATTATTTCACATTTTTATGGTTTTGTTGGAAGGAGATTAGTGACACATATACCTCTTTAGAAAAAAAGTGTACTACCATTTTAGAATCAACATTATGTAGAAATTTAATGTATTTTTATTAATTGATATTTATTTTTAAATAAAGAATAGATAGCTCTTAAAAACTACACAAAATTCAACTAGCGCGGCGTTTTGCTCGGGGAGGCGCCTTAAATTAGGCATTTCCTTCAACAATATTTCGAGTTGCGATTGAAAGTGTGTTACGCTATTTAGGTGCGAATATCTTCGAAAAAATTTTGGAATCAAGTAACCTCCAACTCCTTTTTGCACGACTAATCTAGCTGCCACCATTACTTACCATAACATCCGATCCAGTAGCCATAATAAGAGAGCACTGCTATAACTTACCTATAAACATTTGAATCGCGTGGCTTTCGATAATTAGCCACAGAAAAATCCATTAAAAACAAAATGGCTGCATCGTTAAAAGACTGATAAAGTTCTGGCAATTAAAAAAGATGAAGTGTTTTCTCGATGAGCTTAATTATGCGAGCAAAATAGGTTAAGTATTTTTTGCGGTCAGTATTCGGATCAGTTGGTTGAGTACTCTAAATTAAATATTTTTGTGGAGAGCTTATATTCTTAATATTTTTTTTATGTAGAGTTCTTAATCCTACTTCCAAACAAATATAGTAATTATGGATTTACATATATCTATACAAATATTTAAACGAGCAATATTTGTTTATCACGTACATTTGTCATCAATCTAATATATGATCACGTTCTCGAAAACGGCTCTAACGATTTCGATGAAATTTGCAGTATAGGGGTTTTCGGGGTCGACAAATATATTTAGCTAGATTTAATATCTGGGCAAATTGAGAACAAATGAAACAAAAAAATCATCTCTCTATTTTCTCGAGCAGAACTTGGTCGGCCAGATACTGAATAACAAAAATACTTTATAACAAACGAAATCAAACCGACTTCCAAAACAAAACACTACAAAGAGTAAAATAACATTATTTTCTGAAATCGGTGACCTCCTCCTTTTTTTGAAGTCGGTTGATAATGAAAATATGAATGAATGTTGAGTGTTTTGGATCATGATTTAAACACGATCTATGCATACTTACGTTACTTTGATGTCCTTCTCCAGAAGGTTAGGTTAGGTTAAAACGGGCTGTTTTCCGCAACTCCACGACCAAGCGTGTACGTGTTGGCAAAACTAGTAAATAATAACATTTGATTTTTACGTTGTGAAGAATTTTCTTGAAGTAAGGTGACAAAACAGCTCATTGTTCTTTGTACAAATATTTTCAAAAATGACATTGACAAAACTAAAACTACAACATCGGCTTGAACTGTATAAATCATCAAAAAACATCCAGTACCAATGGTTGGTGACAGAGCTGACAGACTTGGATGCACAGAAAAAGGAAAAATATTATATTTAAGCCCATTATTTTTTTACAAGCTATTATTAAACTTGCAATGTATGTATGTGTGTTTAGATCAAATCTTGCAACTGAATTTTAAAGCAGTTATCCCACACGTTTAGTTTGAATGACAATGCATGGTTAGCTAAGTGACGTCTTTTAACCCAACATTGCGGACGGCCCAAGATGGCGGACTAGTTATTTTTTGTGCACTGTCATGATACGGGTATCAAATCAAAAGGGTTGCTGAGAAGAAAACAAAAAAAGTTTGTTTTAAAATAATGCTTTTTAATGAATAATTATATTCTTCTTCTCATGAAATATAGGCTACATGTGCGCTGACTACAAAATCATAACTTACAATATTTAGAACCTGTAAACTTAATAACCGCATTCAATATTTTAATGTTATTCTCAGTAATGGACTTAAATTCATCATTATTATTCTAGCCTTACATACGACTCCTACAGTAGGTATATTATAACAAATTATTTTACTTTTAAAGTACTTTCAACGTCTTCAAGAAATAAAAGTCCCATTTTCCATCTATCACACTGTGCAGACACCGTGTCCAATTGATTTAAACATTATAAAACAGACCGTCTCGAGAATTAAACACAGTGTTTTCCGTGTAATGGAATTACAAATACAATAAAAACAGCGTCCGAGAGGAGACGGTTATTCTCAGTGATTTATATGCATTTTGGGAATCGCCCTGGCAGGATATTTAAATGCTGACCCCATTTTTTTAAGTAGGTAAAAGCGAAATAAGGTTTTATTTGAATACGGGTCTTTTTTGCCAGTTCATTCAGTTCTTTTAAGAGTGCTATGTTCTTTTAAAATTATAAATATAAACCGTATATAAAATGCCTTCATGCTCTTATTAGGCTTCTAATTACAGCCAGTCTGTATTATTTATTTTCCATTGGAATTGGCAGTTTGGTATAATTACTGGAACTTAAGAAACAAACTAAATACTGGAACTAGGAGCTATTTATTAAGTCAATTGTGGTAAAACCAGCAGGTTTGCCACAATTGACCAATCAGGGTGCACAGTTTCACTTTATTTTAAATGTAAGTAAGTAGGTACGTACGAGATACTTGTAGTAAATTTTATTCAGGGCTTTAAATTAAAAGTTGAAAATTAAAGCTGTCAATTATGAATAAATACTCGTAACTCCTGTCAACTCACACACTCAATTAACAATAGGCCATACACCGCAAAGATAAACTTTATTGTTGCCTACTATCATAAAATATTCACCTGCAATGCTGTAAAAAACACTTCCCGGTAACAATGCGTGCTTAATAACTTGATACGACATAATATAAATATACAGCCGAAGCTTTTTGAACAATTCACTCAAAGGGCGCGGAAATAAATGAATGTTTTGGTGATCTACAAAATGAACGAACGAATGAATGAATAAAAAATATCGTTCAATGTGTCCGTGTTGGGATGGAAACAAGATTATGACTGTTTTGATGAATGAGCCTCTCGGGTCACACCGACATTGTACCAATTTTCCTATGGACCTACCTACGCTTTTAGGTCGTATTAAAATTTACATAAAAATTAAGGCTGATTGCCGTGTACTGAAATATGTATTTAAATGAGTCTTCTTCTATTTAGACTTTATCGTCGTTTTTTGGGAGAAATAAAGACGCAAAAATGTTGATTTTTTGTAAATTGAGAAAATAATGAGCCCAATATTTAAGGCTTAAGAGACACTGCAGAGACATTGGTATTAATACAACCCACGCAGATCAAAGGTCAACGTAAAGGTCGCTTTGATAATATCGAGATCAATAAAGTCAATAAGTACACAATTTATCTCGTAATAAGACAATGGAAAAGCGTTCGTATACGCGTGATAATACATATCTTAAATATCGTATCTTGCGCTAATATGAACGTATTTAGCCCCGAAAAACACACGAACATAATTAGATAAGATTGTTTAAATTTTGTCAAATTATATATATAAAATTTCAATTTGTATATAATGCTAAGTTTATCTCTCATACATTACTTACATGCCAAAAATAAAAGTGTTTAAATTAAGAAAGTAGAATTTAAAAAAATAAACATAAATAAAGAAATTGCGAAACTTCCGTAAGCCGTTTTTAACGTTGCGTAGGTCAAAGTTAAGATAACTGCCAGGGATTTGTTTATTACAAAACAAGTTTACCAAGTTAAATACAAGGTCACGTAAATCATTATCCCAGTACCTTGTTTTGATAGTACTGAATTGGCCTGTAGGCATCCTTTGTATATTTGTTTTTCCTGTTGTGTCTCCAACCCCAAGGCATAAATACAAACTCTTTATAGGGAATTCATTGAATAAAAAACCCAATTTAACATCTTGTAAATTACTATTACATGGGTCTTAAAACATAACTGGTAAAATATACATGAATATATTAATAATTATATAAATATATGCACCTAACCATTTAAGGAGTACACGCGTGATATGTTAACTTTCGCCTTGCTGTTATGAAGATTTGTACTCCTTTCTGCATCATCAGCTTTTTAAGACGACGACAGTCGCCAACGACCTTGAAGGAACAAAAGGCGCACTAGTTTCACACCCGACTCCCGACCCAAAATTCAGTAGCTTTTTTTACTTTTCAAAATATTCTATGACTTCAAAAAAAAGGCATTGTTCAAAATGTAGATAATTAAATTGTCTTTGAGATGGTGACAATTTCATAAAATACGCTCGGCGGTTTTGGTGCGATTGTCGATTTTTTGTCCGTGTTAGACATAACTTTTCAAATTAATTACATTATGTTATATGAATAAAACTCAAAAGTTCGTTTTTAGAGCAGTGGTGATGAAATACTTAACACAAAGTAAAGACCCTGCCTGGGTTCGAACCCACGTCCTACGACACGTAAGTCAGCCACCACTGCGCCTTTCTGTCTGCTTATGTTTAGTTTAATTAATACAACATTAAGTCACGCGTGTATTCCAGGCTAGGTCTCTTTCTGTATTAGACCACCAGGTCAATAGCAGGCGACCTCCATCACCTTTGTTGTTTGTTCCCGCGGTGGTCTTCTGGTCAATCTCGTGTGTGTGGTCGGTGAGTTGGAGGGAAAATATATCTAATAAATGTGGAAGGGACAATAAACGTGTTCTGAGCCGGGCTCCGGCTGCCAGCAGACACGTTCCCGACACGAACATACCTCGCTGTGCGCGAAAGATACACAAATACCAATCTCCGGGCGAAGAACAATACCACACGCGGATGGAGACACAATTCCGGTGAACGATTGACTGGTTACTTATCAGTTTACAAACAAAACCAGCCCAAAGTCTTTCTCCGGCAAACACGTTTTTAAAAGTCATGTCAACTGTCAACTCCAAGCTCAGTCGAGAATTTTTAATTCAAAATGACAGCGAGCTGACAAGTGTTGCAACAAAATAACAAAGGAAGGAACGAAACTTTTTCGTTTCGAACACTCAATGTGTAGTGTAAAAACAAAGTCTGGTCTAGTATTTTATTTTATCATCAGACCTCGATTAGAATTTACCACCTACATTGCATCAAACTAAACCTATTCTCACATTAACAACATCAACAGCTCATTTGTCGGCAACACTGCAAATTGTAACGGAACCCTAGGTTACATGTTGCGTATCGGAGCGAATACCGGCGACATGACATTGATTGTTGCCTTGTCGCACCGCAACACTGAGCTTTATTAATTGAAAACCTATACTGTGTACGGTGGGTGATGTATTAGGTTAGTCGCGGTGTGATGTAATGGGATATAGGGAAAATGTTTTGGGATGTTCTATGAGGAGCTCGTGGCTAAATAATAACAGCCGCACTGGTCGATCATCAAGGTTAAGCAACGCTTGACGAGGTCAGTCCGTGGACCATTTCAATATACCAAGTATCCTCCGTGCCTCGGAAAGCTCGTTTAGCCGCACGTTAAGCCGTTGGTCCCGGCTGTCATTTGAAGATCTTTGACAGTCGTTACGGGTAGTCAGAAGCTTGAGATATGACACCAGTCTTGCATAGAGGTACCGTGTTAACCAGTTACTGGGTTGTGGAGGTCAGATAGGTAGTCGCTCTATGTAAAACACTGATACCCAGCTGAATCCAGTAAGACTGGAAGCCGACCCCAATATAGTTGGAATAAAGCTAGGCAGATAGTACTTTTGGAATGTTTTATAGTGGACTAGCATTTCTCTCGGTTTCTCTTCGCAATTTTTTCTGGATGAAAGGAGCCTATAGTAGTAAATCACAGAGAAGCTACTATTACGAAAATAACTCACGGAAAAGGATCAGTAAGTCTTGAAAGTACCCTTGACAAAGATATTAACAAAAAATCATTTTCCTGTCTATAAAACTGATTTGGATAATAGTGCAAACGAGTGTAATAATATATCAATTGAATAGGATCCATTCAATAAATTATACTTTTACCCAATATAGTATAGAAATATTACTTTTTAATAGGTATAATTTCAAAGAGACATTTTAGAAGCCATAACGACGGCGACCTAGAAAGCCACCATAAAATTACACGAAGATAAAATGCATATTTTCTCTACGAAGCTTTTAGGAACTACCAATCTGTTTAAAAGCTTGGGCTGGATTCAGAAACTGCGATGTTCAGATTGACGGCTAAATTATTACGTAGATGTGTGGAATTCTTTACTACGACCTAGTTTTATTTAGTGCTGCTAGAAATTCATAGGCAGTACTAAAATGTTGGCCTTTTTCATTGGCCTCTTTTTCACGTAAAACATAACAGCATCCCTTTTTTTTCCGAAGGATTAGTGAGAGTGTGGGCAGAGTTTATCTATGTATCTAAAAACGATAATGTTTATGATTGTAGACACATCTACGTAAAAGATTCAGTATGTGATCCTTTTTAAGCTCTAGACAGACGGACTGCATTTCAACTGCACTCCGACTGCACATTTACAGTTTGAATACTGTTAGTACGCCTGCAACAAAACTGTAGCCCAACCGTGCAGCCCGATTACAGTCGACGTGCAGTTCAAATGCAGTTGGTCCCTGCAGTCGACGTGCGGTCGTTAGAACTGCACGCCAACTGCACACCGACTGCAATCGGACTGCACGGTTGGTTTGCAGTTGAAATGCAGTCCGTCTGTCTAGAGCCTTAGGGTTCCGTACCCGAAGGTTCCAAACAGAGCCCTATTGCTATCTCTCACGTGTCCGTCTTTCCGTCGTATGTCACAAAATTTTGTTCAGTTCTTTTTAACTGATTGACCTATGAAGATGAAATTTGGTGATAATGTTTATTGTTACGCATATTTTACTAACAAATACCAATCTATTCTACATTTGGTACGGTATCCTAATGTGCGTAGTCCAACACGCACATGGCCGGTTTTTAAAGAATTCTCAGTATAATTTAAAATTGTATAGCCAGAAAAAACATCAGCCCGATGATTATATCTACATTGCGTTAATACAAATTTACATTTCACGTACAAGTTAACATAATTATCAACCCTGCCTTAAAATTAAAGCACATTCATAAAAACTTCACTTTTCCAACTCCATTACACATAAACATTATTCGTTTGACCAAAAAACTCTAATCCTACAGAGTAGATCAGATAAAAATGCAGCAATAATCCAGCTGGCTGACAGTTTACGTGATATATAGCACCCCGTGGCACATATGTCTTGAATTATGTCTGTTTTATTAAAGAACGTATGTGCTCGTTATTAAATTGCAAAAATAGAATTGGTTTTTGAAAAGTCAATGAATGTGTTATTTTTGAAATAGTATGAAGGTAAAAGAAGCAAAAAAGTATGTAAAGATCTTAGTATATGGCGATCCGTAGATTCTGTCCAAGGGAAAATGCGTGATGAACATTAAATTTGTTAAACCTCAAAATTAAGTTTACTGGAAAATTAATGCATTCTACCCAACTGCCGAAGGAGGGTAATGTGTTTATCAGTCTATGTATGTATGTATGTTTGTTCCTATGTGGCGTTCTAGAGACCAATCGCGTTGGCCGATATTGATGATTCTTACGTCAATAGATTTGGCTTAACCATAGATTTAGTTTTTTTTTTGCTACGGGCTTAACCCTGCGAGTGTCACTGGCTACATTAAAATTACAAAAGAAAAACATGGCGGCGTTTGGGCACATTTTGTGAGGGTTTTTTTTTTCTTCCAAACTCATCGTATGGGGTATAAAATATATAACACTTATATGTTTAAATGTACCTAACTCTAAAAAAAAATAACTAAAATGTTGTAAATAAAAAAGTTTATTAAAAAAATCAAAAACCCGACTGTTTAAAAAGCGAACTAAAAAGACGTTAAAAAGAAGAAATTCATGCTGTGCAGTCGGAGGATACATATTCGCGAGCTGACCAAAACCAGATGTATCCTCCGACTGCACAGCATGAATTTCTTCTTGTTTACATCTTTTTGTCGGGTGTTTTGATTTTTTTATATAAACTAAACTGTGTCTTACAAGATGCATCTAGAGTTTTCACAAAATGCAACATACTTGAAACTTTCATCTTTTCATGCCGTGAAAAGTTATTGACGATGAATCGCGAACATTTGACCAAGTCAATGAGGTTATTGAGAAGAAAAATCTTTAGAAAAGGACTGCACTTTACGAGTTCTACAAATAATAAATAGCTGCTACTGGCCACAAGTAATTTGACAAGACATACCAATGACATAAGAGAAAATATTATAATACTAGCTGTGCCCGCGGCTTCGCTCCCGTTAACTGACTACTTACCCTACCCTACTTACCTACCTACCAGTTATGTTTTAACCCCCAACGGAAAAAGAGGGATGTTATAAGTTTGACGTGTGTTGCTGTGTATTTGTGTGTCTGTCTGTGGCATCATAGCTCCTAGACGGATGAACCGATTTTGATTTAGTGTTTTTGTTTGAAAGGTTACTCTGTCGAGAGTGTTCGTAGCTATGTTTGATAAAAATCGGTTAAGGTGTTTAAAAGTTATGGGCGTTTGAATTTGTATTGGGGTGTTTCCGCAAGATATCGTGTCATAATTACATGTTCGATAGATTTTTGATCGAAGCGTGTCTACGACTAGATAAATTTGGTAGTTTTTGGAAATTTTTAATTTTTACTTATATAGGGTCATGATTCTATCGCGGATAATCTTAACACCGCCATTCAGAAAATGACTTCAAATGCACAACGCCATCTATCGAATATCGAGTTTAATTACTGTCCGAGTATCTGAATTGCGTGTGTTGTGATCACGTTGTGATATTTTTACTTCTTGAACACTTTAAATGTATCTTACTTTTGATAGAGTGAACCGATTGCCATGAAACAAAAACTAAGTAATACTTCAAGTTACGCAAAATTTTTATGTATAAAAGTTGTCTATATTTTTTTAGTACATTTTACGTGATGCGTGCACAAAAAACAGACAAACAGACAAAAATTCCAAAAATGCTGGAAATTGTGAACCCTGGCTATTTTTTTTGGAAATATTTTCGATGTACAAAAACGACTTTTCTACGGATTTATTATATGTATTGATGATTGATTGATGATTATGAAATGTCCGCAACTCCTCGTCCAAGCTCATATTTTGCATACGGGTAGCCTATTCTCAATGAAAGAAAGGTCAACAAGGTGGTACTGAAGATTTCACGAAGGATACCTGGGATACTGAAGCACTTAAGAACAACTAAAAATACCTATACAACATCAATACTTGTTTACGAGCTGATAAAGGGTTGGCAGTTTAAAATTAATTTAAGTTAAACGGACGCGGTGGCCCGTAACCCGGCGCTAATAGCATAAGTTCCGATGGGTTCCGTACATTGAATAATGTCACCATGCTGTGACAAACTTGATTGTTTAAGTTTAACACAGAAGCGGTTTCTAGATTGATATTGGTTTTTGGTATTTGTAAATTTAATTCTTGATTAGGATTGGTCTATAAGCAATTTACTGGAAAGGTTTAATTAACATGGTCACTTATTAACGAAATTAGTTAGTACTAAGACTACAATAAGTATTGAAGAAGACAATTGTGGCACCGACCCAAAATTAATTGGCATGAGGCCAAAACAATGATGATGGCAGACACGGCGACGACGAAATAATGGGATGGATACTTATTAATGACTTAAGAAACACAAAAACAACAGTTCAGTGTAGGTATATTTAAATTCCAAAAAACATGCGTCCTTTAAATAAAATGCAGTCCTCCAGCCATCGCTTTTGCACCTTTGTGATGCATAACATTTTAATAAATAATACCTGTCTGTTCAAAATTATAATGATGAGTCTTAATCTGCATCACTTTCATACGTGATACCAATGGATTCGCAGAAGAACATTAAAACACCTACAAAGCAATCCTTTGAAATATTTCAGTACACACCAGTATCCAGGACGTATTAAAGAACATTAGCATCAAATGAATAAACATGTATGGAACATTACGAAGGAAAGCCGATAAAGCGTAGAAAATAATGGCGTTCTTAATCTACTATCGTAAATATAATGGGGACATTATAACATTTTATAATACTCGGCATAAAAATCAGTAATTTTCCAGAAACAGATAAGGAAATCAAAGGAGGATTTGATGGAAAACAGGCTTCTGGAGGTAATATAAAGGTTTTCTACAAAGGCCAATTCTCGGAACAACTATTTCTCTCTTGCATTTTAAATAAATATGCTTTAATGTTATTCACGTCTGAAGAAGTGATTACAATAGAATTAAGAAAAAAAGTTTTATGTGTACTGAACATTTCAGGCACTATATATAAGCCATTCTCAAGATACAATGTTTACTTAAACGGTAACAGCTGATATTTTAAGGTTATCACCATAAAATTGTTATGTTCTTATAAATGATTATGACTTTACCTGTAATTCCCATCGTAATTTATATGTGAGATCTGCAAAATAAAATTTACAAATCGTCAATAAGTAATCAAAAACATAGATAAGAATCACCAGAGAATATTTAACTTTCTATCACTGCCAACCCTAACGAATTTCAGACTTGATGTCCTGGATGGCAAACAATTTTGGTAGTTTTTTGACAACTCGAAATTCAGAAGAGCATTAACCATACACTCAAATGCACACTATTCAAATTTACAACCATAGTTGTAAATTTGAATAGTGTGCTACGTTGCACTTCACGCTGCACGATGCTTATCAGTAACTTGGGCTGAATATAATTAAAAACTCCCTCTACTTAACAACAAATGTTTTGAAGTAATAATACGAATTCGATATAATAATGTTGCGTTGTCTGCTGGGCTGAAGTGGGATTGGGTGGGTCATATATGCAGAATGCATAAAGATAGATGGGCCAAAATCGTCACGCAGTAGGATAGGGAAGAGTGGAAGGCTATGGGGAGACCTTTGCCCAACAGTGGGACAATACAGGTTGATAAAAAAAATCGAATTATTGTTGGACCTACTGAAGGCTTTATGAATATATTTGTATTGTATAAACTCAATTTTTTTTGTATTTTATAACTACACAGCACATGTGTGAGTACTATGTTCTGACTGTAAATCTACCAATCACTCTACCTATGTGTCGTTCGTTGACTTTTGTGTGCCCTGGCAGTTGAGTGGGTCATGCTCTCTCTAATGTCTCTCTGATGGTGGCACATGTGTTCGATCATTCGGTTCCCTTCGTGATGGTTGAGCTGAGTGGTGCCAATCCATAAGTCATGTTCGTGAACGGGCGCCATCTGTTGGGATTGGTAATAACTTAGCTGCCTCGGCCTGTTATTGTTTTAATGTTTGTTAATCTGGACGCTTTTACGTGCACGTCTTTTTTCATCGTTTTCACATATATGTATTGTTTCAACAAAAATGGTTTAGTCAAATATTTGTAATTAAAACTGATGAAAAAGTTAATTTGAAATAGTTTCTTCCAAATGCTTCTCCTTTGAGACCTACTGACGCTTACGAATTTGCAACTAGAGTCATCCTTTTTTGTTTGTTTGACAATTCAAAAGTATCTTCACGGTTTGTTTGAAATAAACTATCTGATTTTGATTTTTATTTTGTTACTATTTTGACCCTAACCAGTTGGTTAGGGTCAAAATAGTAACCAAATCAAACAATAGTAAAACTTTACTATTCTCAAAAAAGGAGCTTTTCTTGTAGGTGGTAAGGAGTTGAAAGATACTGAGAAAAATAACAAATAATTGCCTGCCTTATCCAAGACCCTGAAGGATTCCTGAAAGATTTATTACATGATTTATATCACCGAATAAAATTAATAGGGTCACTTTGCTGTGACGTTATCTGTCTTGATAATTCAGATATGATGAAGTTACGACATTTATAGTAGGTACTGGCTATAAAAGGGTTCTCGACGTCGTAACAATGTTAGGCATTGCCAAAGGTTTTACTATAGTCTGGAATATGCTATACTTAAAGCCTTGTCCCGTTATGGGTTCAGCTGAGCTTTAGTCTTCGTCATCGTAGCTGGACATGATAGTAACAAAACTCAGGTGTGCCAAGATTTTCATTGATCGGAAAAGGAGCACTGCAGTTGGTGTAAAGTATACACACAAGAAAATATATGAACATCTTCAGGATTGAGAGACTTTCAGATGGCAGATTATCATGGCTATTTCGAGGTTTGTGGAAAAGGAGTTACTGGAAGTAATGTTTGGCTAGTCTGTCATGAATAATCATTCGACTTGCATAATAGCCGATAAATTAAAAAAAAAGTATGGACAATTAAGGAAACCAACTTTAGACAGTCAACTTTCACACGTCATTTGTCTAGAATTGATTCCCAATTTAAAATTTAATAAATGAACGAGAATAAATTGAGCTTGCAAATAAATTGAAAGAAAATGATCGGATCAAAGGGTACATGCGCGATCAAAAGCAATTTGTAACAGCAATTTGTTCGATTGTCCACTTATTGAAAAAATAACGGTTTTAAATGTCCATTGGGCATGTATATCGAAACAAACTCCTGTCGTTCTGCATTTTGGGATCGGGACGAAAAAAAATGAATGAAACGCTCTCGGAAATGAAAAAGAACAAAATTGATTGTTTCTAAAGGTCTTGATTAAATAACAAGAAAAATTTAAAAGACCCCTAACATATTTTTATTTCATGCTTTTTAAACTACATAATTAATCTTGTAACATACACGCTAACGCTATACGCACGATCGACAATCTATCGAACACGTAATTCTGACACAATATTTTGCGAATATACCCCGATTCAAACAGTAAAATGCTTATAACTTTTGAATAGCTGAACCGATTTTCATGAAACATAGCTGAGAAAACTCTTGATAAAGTCACCATTCAAACAAAAAGTTTCATCCGTTTAGCACATAGGCGGCCAGACAATAGAAAATGTATTACCGGTTACCGGTATACCGGTGTATTATTGGTTACCGGTAAGGCACCGATTCCCTTGAGTAGCTGATTTTAAAATGAGAATCACGTCTAATTTTTTGGAAAAAATATATGTTACATTAGACGATTTTCTTAATAATTTGGTCTAAGAAAATATTGAGTTTTATTCGTATAACATGGTATAATTAATTTGTAAAGTTAATTCTTAAACAGACAAAAACACGACAATCACACCAAAAACGTTGAGCGTATTTTATTGAAATTAACACCATCTCAAATACAATTTCTACATTTCGATCTGAGGGTATTTTTTTAAAGTCATAGAATAACAAGGAAAGTACAAAAAACTACTTAATTTTGGGTCGCGCGGGTGTGAAACGGGTGCGCGTTTTTTCCCTCAAGGTCTTTGGCGTTAGTCGTCGTCTTAAGAGCTATGAGGCCACAGACAGATACACAAATATTCAAACACACAAATACACAAACACACAGGCATCATCTTTTTCTGTCGGGGGTTATAAAGCAATAGTTTCAAAATTATCATAATTTCAGCCGAAAGACGTCATCTGCTGGATACCTATGGATAGTACTATCACAAACGTCACGGTCTTCACACACATCGGTCTAATTTGTGGGTTTCCAATGCAAAAATAATAACATTGTTTTTTTTTTTATTATCCTATACTGTGCCCACTGCTGGGCTAAGGCCTCCCCCAAATCCTTCCAAGTATTGTTTTCCTGAGCCGTCGTGTCGTCGCCGTCGTCTGAAATAATATCAGCAAAAAAAAAAAATAAGTAGCTCGAGTGAAGTATAAATCAATGTATTTGCTATTAATTAATAAAACGTTCCGTCCCTGACTGTACATATCATTCGTGTGGGAAACCGTATTGAGGCCTTCATATTTCAGAATTCTGATATTGAAGTTTCAGGAAGTCAGTAAATGCGTATTTCCTACAACTACCACGAAAATGACTTGACTGACGTACAATTCTGAAATGAAATATTGGTTTTTCTTGGAACTTTAATAAAAGAAGGATTAATATAATATTTTATAATTTATTTGAGGCACTTTATACTTTTTGAAAGCTCCCTAGCATTTATATTGTTTGTTCAATAGCACGAACTTCTTCCCAAAAGTGCTTTTTCGTTGTTTCGTAAACAAATATTTTATCCTACTTCAGTCTCTATAAAAGAAATGTCATCTTAATCCAATACAAAGACCGAGTTCAGACAAAGGGTAATAAACGTAGCCCACAATGGGTCTAGACATCACGACATCAACCCATAAATTCGTTAGTCTTAGCACTAAATGCTTTTAGGTCAACTACCAATGTTATAAATGGACATCGTATAAAACCAATCGTCGAATAAACATCCCGTGGACGATACAACTCGAATACTGGGATACTGGGAACACTCTAGTGTTGGGAAAAACAGGCAAAGATTTATCGCGACAAATATTGGTATTGTCGGCAGAAATTTTTGATTTGTGTGTGTTGGTCCTGACAAGTAAGATCGGGAAAACAAAGGCCTCTCGTTTATAGCAGCCCAAGTACACGTAGTCGGCATTTGTTTCGTTTACATAACCGCTTCGGAGTCGATAAAAATGTCAGGGGAATTTTTAGTTCTGTTTTTCGCTTCGGGGGTTCGTGCTTTATTGAGTGAGTTTTTATCAAGTTCATATTTTTTTGAAATGTGATTTTCTGTTGCAAAGGAAAACCACACGATATAGATTATTCCTTTTTTATACCGAAGTACCTACCTTTTATTACTTAATCCAAAAAACAATAATTATATAATGTTACTCTACTGATATAAAATAAACATAATACTTTCTGTTTGTATGGTTTTGTATTGGTACAATAAAGAATAAATAAAATGAATGAATAAATTTCATCTCTACCACTCATAATTCTTCACAATAAAACTATATCGCACAAGACTTAAAACATTGCCATTTTAGCACAAATATTTATGTACTAAAGTACATACCCCACCCACGGTATCCATGGTATTTTATTTATCGTCAAACCACAATTTATGTAACATATGGTTACAAATGGGAGTATGAAATATATAGAACAACTCCAACTTTATCACTTATTACTTAAAAACATTTTAACACCTATTACCTAAAAGCATTTTACCATCTTTTCTATTATGTATTTTCATATTTAGTATTTATTGAAAAAGTAATTTTACAAAGAAATTACGATACAAAATAATATATGACTACAGTAGTGTCAAATTATTGATTAATTATCTTGTAAAACATCTCATTTATCCATCGCGATATATTGAAATCGACGTCTTCTTGATTCGTCGGTCGCTTTATTCTATATTTTACTGTGTCCTGCAAAAAAATGTTTTGATTTAAAGATGAGTCTCCCCCGATTTCTGAATTTAGAATTTAAAGTTGAGTGTTTGTTAAATACTACTTTAGCCTGGCAAACTTTGGCATTCAATTAAGGTTGACTCGTTCTTAAATTCTAATTCTTAATTCAGAAACCGGCCCTCTGAAACCAAACAAAGGAATTCTATCAAACTAAAAACTAAATGAAGAGTATATAAGGATCGCAGCAGGTGGCGTTCGGTATTTTCTGCCTACGCCCATAGGAAAAAGCGTGTATTTTGTGTGAACTATAATTGAGGTGAAGCCTTTAGAGTAGAACCGAGAGGAAACTGACTTACATATATATAGTTCCAAACTAACAGAATTTCCTCCAAAAACGCCCGTAAAAAACAATCATAAGATTTTTCTCCAAAACCGTATTGCCGTAGGAGCAGTGATATATTGCACGCAGGTGTACTTTATTGACCCAGAAACTGCTTTAATGTTAAATTTACAATGTTTTTTACTTCAACACATTGTGGAAAGTGTGATTTAGTGGCCACTTTGCTGCTAACTTGGGAAGTTGCTTCAGTAGCATTTAGTTTGTGGCTAGAACTTTTATTACTTATATTTCTCATAATATGTGGCATTGTGGATATTAAAAAGTAATAGCATTTCATTGATAATAAAATAAATACATTTAAATCTATAAAGTAATATATACTGTACTAAATGTATTTATTTTGACGATAAATCAATTTTTACAGGTATTGGCGAGAATTTGACGACTTGAACCAAATAAAATGAATAGGAACTTTAAAGTGATTTCTGAATATACATAAGTCCTAAAGCTTGTGGCCCTATTTCATATTTTATTGGTAAAACAAGTTTAGGTATAAAGAATTTTTTTGATTGGATCCTCCTTTTAGGCAGATATTGCCTGTATTAAGAGAGTCCGCTCTTCCATAGCAAGACGTACGAGTATTATACAAAGAGCAAAACGTATTATATTTTTTAATGCTAAAACTACATAAATTAACATTAACTTAAATCAAATGTGTGTATGAGTGGGTAGTATGTGTGTGAGTTTATGTGAGTGAGAGTGTAGCCTGTAGGTGTGACTGAGAGTACATGAGTGGGTGTGTTTGTGTCAAGGTTTTAGAAGTGTTTCGGTATCACAGCAGGTAAGCGTTTGTATCCATTACATTATGGATACAAACGCTATATGACTTTTGAGGATGTCAATAATCTTAATAATTGTAACGAACTAGGGACGGACATTTATTTTTTGTTTCATAAAAATTTGGATTTTTTTCACGATCCTACACGTTTCAAGACGTTCGTTTCTTATCATGTACCCAACTTGTTTGGAGTGAGTTTGGATGTCACTCCACCTGGTGCTAGAGATTGACAACATTGTTCATGATGAGATTTTTACAGAATAGTAATACTGTAAACTTCATAAGTCGTTCTTCATCTTTATAAAAGGTAAACAGTACTTTCATTCACCATCCTTACTTTGCTACAACCGTTCACGAGCATCCCCATCCATATATAAAATTAACTGGTTCTAAAATCCGTCTTTGTTCCAGGTTCCCAGTGACAGCCGACATGGCGCCTGTCAGCTCGTTGCTCGTCTATTACGTCACAGAGAACGGGGAGCCTGTCAGTGACGTCGCCAGTTTCCACGTACGACTTCTGCATAAAGAGGTAACAGTCACTTTTTTGCCGGGTTTTTTGTAACTGGTTTTCTGGTGAATTTTATGACTATGAAATGTAATGCAATTTTTTACTTACGTCGATTTTTTTGGTACCGGTTTTTTTGTACCTATTAAGTCTTTTCCTTTCTTTATCACTTGAAGACATTCTGTTTATATTTCTATTACATCTTCACAATATTATCTTTTTCAAGACTGCTAGAGTCAACAGTAGAGTCGAGTTGTAAATAGTTGACCTTAATTAGAGAAATCTGTAATTTGGTAGTTGGTATCTTAAACTGTGGCATTATGTGACTGAAACTAAGAATTGATTTCGAAGTCATGTTAATAAATTGCATTGGAAAACGGTAAGAGTGATAATGGTGCTCATAGAAAGGATTTTGGGACCCCAGTGTCGGAGAGGCACAAGTGGACATAAGTGTATGTATGCAAAGTCACGGCCAAAAAGTAGTATGATGCACGACCGGAAAACCAAATGCTTTGCACATACATCAAAATATATTTCTACTCCCCGAATAAACAACGTGTATCTAGTTAATAGATTCAGATCCACGTCGTGTTAAGCCGAATTAACATACTTTGTTTGTACTACTTTAAGCTTTATTTAGTTAAGTAAACGTACATACAAAACAGGGTATAAAAAACTTTGTTATTCGTATGTTTACTCTGCAAATACTGTGCTAATATTTAAACTAAACATTGGCCCTTATATTTTTCGAGTGTTTTTATCGCAGTGCAACGCCACTTCTCAATTAAATAGTTTGAAAACACATTTGGTTTCTACATTATTTTCAACCGACTCCCAAAAAGGAGGAAGTTATTAATCGCATTTTTTTTTTTTTTTTTTATGTGTGTCCTCAGAACTTTTTACTAGGTGAACTGATATTGATGATTTTTTATTTGAAAGCTGGTGCTTGTCATGTGGTTCAATTTAAATTTCATCAAGATCTGATGAAGGATTTCGGATATATACATCAGAAGTCTTCAATAAATGACGGCAAATCACTCGGGATAGCTGCAATCGCATGTCTGTTTATTGTTTACACCATTTCATAACGTAACATCATACTGGTACGCGGGGTACGCAGATGTGAACAGTTCACCCTGGTATACTCTCATACCACCGGTTTTATTTTAGTTTCATGTTATTAGGTTAATCTATTCGGGCATCACTTTGGGCACTATAGGAACCTAGCCCATAGAACTGGTACATTATGTACCACAACTAAAAAGTTAAAAATACGTTTTCTAAAAAAAATACAACCGACTTCCAAATAAAAAACACTACTAAGTGAAAAATAACTTCAATTTCGGAAGTCGGAGTCAAGAAACGAAGAAACGAAAAAAGGAACACTGACTTCCGAAATTGAAGTTATTTTTC
Organism: Orthosia incerta; assembly: GCA_948252205.1. Taxonomy (NCBI): domain Eukaryota; kingdom Metazoa; phylum Arthropoda; class Insecta; order Lepidoptera; family Noctuidae; genus Orthosia; species Orthosia incerta. The sequence goes on along the minus strand of OX411757.1, from coordinate 6,501,979 downwards.
ACTTAGTAGTGTTTTTATTTGGAAGTCGGTTGTGTTTTTTTGTAAAAAGTTTTTTTAATCTTGGTAAAGTTTGTTCAAAGTCATAAGTATCTCTAGAGAATCACCATTTATTTTTCACACAGTTTTGTTGATGTAGATGTTATTTAATTGGTGTGGATACCATATGTAAGTCTTTTTACTGAGCCTAAGTCACTTCTAAGTATGTTGAGACAAAGCGCTTCACACTATGGCAACGCACCGTACCCAGCTGGTATTTTCATTAGACACTCAATCTATCTGTCTAAAGGACGTTTTCTATAGTTGGATCGCTAGTTTGTGGTCACCACTGAGGGGCTATTCAGTTTACACCAATAGACGTCAATAGTTTGAGAGACGTCAGTACTAAAACTTTGATTCCGATTCACCCACTTCTTAGTTACTTACTAATAGTATGAAGACTTGGACAACTATCACCGCTGTTATCTACATTAGCAATGAAAATATTGACAACTTTCATAATTATGTTCGAGGAAACGAATGCTAACGTATCATCAAACATGATTGAAACTCACGACCCTCCTGTCTTAATCCCAACTATGATTAAAGCTGCGTTACCATCGTTTTCAGTAACAACAGTAATGACTTTTTTTTTTTTTGGGTGGGAAATCATCCAATGGCTTCTCCCGCTCTGGGCGAAGCGGGAGGGCATGTCAGACTTTTACTGACTAAAACTCACCCGTGTCCCTTCAGTTGCTTGTGCCAGGGCCGCGGTAACTCTCTTTCAAATTTATCCGCGACCCAGACAGGCATCGGCCCTATCGGACCCCGTCACTTTCGCTGACATCTCTTTGAGGTGCGCGTGGAACACTACGCGCCGTAAACTCGGGCTTGGTCCTTATCGGACGTCGAGCTACCCATTACTCTCCGTCCGCAAGCCCGCGCCTACGGTGGCTGGAAATCGGCTTGCGACTCCCGACGCCCGGGGCGTCTCCTGCGGTGCCTAGGGGCGTGAGGGCGTCTCCTTTGCGTCTCCCTCACGCGTTCCGCCTCCTCCTTTGCGAGCATTACTGCTTCGCAGAAGGAGGAGACAGCTTCCCAACAGTAATCACTTAGGATACAACTTTATTGACCGTAATAAATCATCAATATTTATTGAAATTCATAATCCTCCTGTCCTGATCCCAACTATTGTTAAAACTGCGTTTTCTAAATTTCTCGTTTTCAGTAACAAATACAATCTCTCCATATAGTTACAGTTTGTTCCACCCTTATATCATTAAATGTTATTCAAACTAATCATCCTCCTGCCCTTATCCCAACTACGTAACTCTGTAACTCTCAAAATCAGTGGCAAATAAAATCACTCAAATAAATCATTCTATTAATCTTTCACATCCAGCCCACATTGCCGCGTATTCGTTCAATTATTACTAGCCAACAAGCCTGCATGGTTCATAATAATGATTAATCAGGCCATATGAACCTTTGATCAGTCAATTGGCGTGAAATTGAAATACCGTTTACCAAGCTTAATTAGTAAATTGTTGATTTAGTGTACCCTCGTTCCAGCCCTAGCCAATTTTTCAACATATATGAAAGCACGGCTATGTTAACTGAGGGTTTTGGTGGAGGTTCACCTATAGGACCAACATTTCAACAGTTATGTTAAAGTTACATGTAATATATGTTGCGAACCTACTGCCATCAATTGGGTACAAGTTCAGACCCCAAATTGCTACTGAAAAATTTCAGTAAATTCCAATTGTTCGAAATACTTTTAAAAAGGTCTTTGATGCTTTTAATTATATATACCAAGAACGCTACGCTTTTGAATATGGTTTAGACATTGTAGCCAATTTTGAAGTGAAGTACTTCAATAATTTAATATTTCAAGCTCTTGATTAAGTTTCTGATGGCACTTGAATTAAATTAAAAGTTAAACTCAAAGTATTTCGTAATAAAAATATTGTAACAAATTGCGTTAAAGATGCTAATTAGTTTTGCCAAGAAATTCAGGCGAACTAGATGGATGTAGATCTTAATATTTTAGTTAAGAAAACTTTATATGATCAACTTAGGAATAATAAATTTAAAATCTCAACTGAAATAAGTCTTGTAGCTCCTATAAATACTGAAATAAATTACTCCTACATACATTTAAGTTTCGTCTTTATTACCTAAACTTTAAAACTAAACAAGATATGTTTAATTCTTGACATTCATGCATATTTACATAAACTATGTAAAGTTTAAATGTATTTAGTCAAGTTTTCTTACTGAGATATTTTATATCTGAGTCCAATTCTTTGATAGGTACTTACAGAAGAAGTTTACTTGACAACTTGGTTTACATTTTTAGAGTAGCGTTTTCAGATGATGGCAATAGGTGTATGGGACCTAAATATGACTTGCGAAATGTAGTTGTACTAATGGAAACACCTCTGCTTACGCCTTTCGGGGAATTCAGTGTGTTTCATCATTTATTTATTTTATTATCATATTTCTGCCCATCAGAGTTTTCACTTAACTGATGTATGTACAAAAAATCAACACCATCATCACACAACTGTAAAATATTTTAATTCGTACAAGCGTAGGCGCTCCGTCCTTTACACAGCGACGGACGTCACATCCCGTTGTGCGTGTGACAGCCCTTTTTGTACTCAACACCCTTTGTTTGGTGACAAATTTAATTAAATTGAACTTTTCGTACAACACGATACAAAGAATTAACGGATGAATGTACGATATAATGTGGGGAAATGGGAGTTATTGGGCTTTAATTACTTTGTTTGGTGTTACTTATGTGCTTTTATTTAAGACTAGCTCTGCCCGCGGCTTTGCTTCCGTCAATAGCCTACCCTACCCTACTTGTCTTGCTGCCTACCATACCTACCTACAATATTTTATGTACTGTCATTCTTCCGCGAAGAATCTAACACCACCATTCAGAAAATGACGTCAAATGCACAACGCCATCTATCGATTAGGGAGTTTAACTGTCCGAGTATCTGACTTGCGTTTTTTGTGATATTTGACTTCTTGAACACTTTAAATTCATCTAACTTTTGATAGAGTGAACCGATTGCGATAAAACAAAACTACTAACAAAACCAAGTAATATTTCAAGTTACGCACAATTTTTTATGTATAAAAGTTGTCTGTTGGTTATCCATTCATCATCCACAACCTGGCTATTTTTAGGGTTCCGTACCCAAAGGGTAAAATGGCCCTATTACTAAGACTCCGCGATCCGTCTGTCTGTATGTCCGTCTGTCCGTCTGTCACCAGGCTGTATCTCATGAACCGTGATAGCTAGGCAGTTGAAATTTTCACAGATGATGTATTTCTGTTGCCGCTATAACAACAAATACTACAAACAGAATAAAATAAATATTTGAGTGGGACTCCCATACAACAAACGTGATTTTTTGGACGTTTTTTGCGATAATGGTACGGAACCCTTCGTGCACGAGTCCGACTCGCACTTGGCCGGTTTTTTGGAAATATTTTCGATGTACAACAACGATTTATTTACTATATTTTATTGATGCAGTAGTTTTAAATCGATGTAACAGTAACATTTCGATATTTTGGTAAAATAAAACCGGCAACTGGTTCGGCTTTTATCTCAGAGATAGTGGAAAACAAAAATAAGAATAGGTAAAAATTATGAGCGAACACAAGAGCGTTCAAAAAAAATAAAGTAGTTAAATAAATAATGTATAACATAAGATGTTCAAGGGTAAAGATAAAAAAATATTAAAAGTCGTCCAGGAAGTAGCCATCTGAACTTTAATTAACGTAAATAGTCCCCTTCGGTGCACTTATTCAACATTTACTCGTGACAAAATTCTTTAATGGTCCCAATTATTTTTATAGGATACTTTAATGCAATGACAAATTTAGACCATTTATAATAATTTTAACTGATATGAAAAACCGTTTTTCTAAAGTAATGGAAAGCATAGTTTGAGCCCTTAAAACATGGCATTGTGTTCAGGATATTTATAGGTATAAAATGGTCTCTTAGTGTGGTTTCTAATGATAAAAACTATATGACTATGTTTAATTTACATTTTAAAATCATCATTGAAAATTAAGGCTTAAATCGGGGCACGTTAGTAACATAGAAAAAGCCAAAAACTTATAATAGTCAATATTCTTTCTTTTTGTATCTAAAGACTTCCTAATTCTTTCAAAGTTATCTAAAAAGAGACGTATTTTTTATTAAATATTAAATCATTCATCTTCTTTCCGTATTTCCCCTTACTCCCTGATCGCAGTTATAACGTCCAGTAATAACACAGCGTTTAATCAACGACCCCTAATGAAAGGCAATTCGTTGTCTGTTAAAGGACGCAATCAAGAACGCCTGTAATTTCCAGTGTACCCCGATATCGCTCGAATGCGTACGTATATATGTGTATTGGGTAGTGTTAACTGGGTCTTGGACATTAAATTTATTGCTACAGTAACTTTTGGCGATAGGTTTCTGCGTGTGTGAGGTTCTTACTCACGAAATACGTTTTAAGCTCTAGTTGTTTTGTCGTAAGGGTTAGAAGCTTTAGTATTTATTCGAGTTGTTTCCTTGTCACTAATTAAAGTATCTATAGCTTCTGCTAATTGCTTAGTTGTCTAGAATAATCAGTGTTGTCTGTCTGTACTTATTTTACCTGTCCTGGTCCTAACTGTTATGGGATTAGTATGAATTGTATTTATCTGTTCTATTCTTTCGTGACTATGTCAGTCTACGTTTTTACCGACTTTCGAAAAAGGAGGAGGTTCTATGTTCGACTTCTTGTATGTTTTTTTTTTTAAATATAATATGTTCACCGATGTCTCCGTTAATTGCTGACCGATTTTGAAAATTATTTTATTGTTGGAAAGAGTATGTGCCGAAATTGGTCCCATTTTAATTTGCTGAAGATCTGATGAAGAACTTCGAAGATATACAACAGAACTCTTCAATAAATAACGGCAAATCTCTCGGGACTGCTGCAATCGCATGTCTGTTTATTTATTACACCATTTCATAACATAAAATCATGCCAGTACGCTCTTAAGGGGTAAGCAGATCTCTCATTTGATCGGTTTTGTTCAAGTTTCATGATATTCGGGTAATCTTTTCTGGCGTTATAGGAAACTTACTAAACAACTTGCCTATTAAATAGGTACAACTAAAAAGTGAAAAATATAAAAGCTTTTTACAAAAAAATACTACCGACTTCCAAATAAGAAAACTACAAAGTTAAAATAAAATTTATTTTTGGAAGTCTGTCTTTCGTAGGTACCATTTTTTTTGCGTTATGGACACCGACTTCCAAAAATAAATTTTATTTTTAACTTTGTAGTTTTCTTATTTGGAAGTCGGTAGTATTTTATAATATCATGTTCCATGGAATCACACTATTACTCCATATTTTAGGATGTATCTCCTCCCTTTATCCGTATTTCATGTTAATTGTCCTTACAACCAAAACTACAACATAACATTTAATATTTGTCCCAAGGTGGCTGTAGCCATAGAAGAACGTCGATGGTGGTACCCCAGAGCAGCTTTGCAGCTGAGAGTCCTCGCACCACCAGATTCCACAATGTGTTTGATAGGCGCTCGAGCACCACCTGATGCCAGATTTGATCCTCACCAAACGTAAGTATCACATCACACATCACATCATCAGCCTATTAATTGTTCCCACTGCTGGGACACAGGCCTCCTCTCTGTGAGAGGGAATGGGCCGTTATCCAACGTAAGTATCGAGACGGATAAATAAATAGGTCTGTTACAAGATTAAGGTAAGGAGATAAGTAAATAAACCTATGTGTACACTACTGTAAAAATTTCAACCAAGTATGTTAACTTCAATCAGCCATTCATACATAAATATTCCCATTTGTACCTGCAAATAATTTGCCTTTCAGGGATACTTTTTTCATAAGAGTAACTAGGTAATTACCCAGTAATAATATTAGTCGTAAAAATGTTCTGTTGTATTTAACTTCTCTTGTAATTATATTTGCCGAAATTAGTTATCTTAATGTATTTAATGGAAGGCCTAATTGCTTGCCGGGATCCTAACTTGACTGTGAGCTTTTCCAGTACTACAATAATCGTCACTACAGTATTCGTCGTTCGTTAAATCATATAATATTATTTTTCTTCCACTTTTTAATCTTAGCGTCACCTTTCTTAGGCAATCAATATTCATTAAGGTAAAAAGAAGGAAGGAAAACCTCAATAATAACGTTTAATTAACTTCACCGTCACCTGTCAGTAACATCATTAGCTCTTTAACTACGAAGAAGAAAATTTTAATTGCCGCATCCCGTGATGGTCTTATGAAGTTGTGCGGAAAAACTTATAATTTGCCCAGTCCATGCCACCGACAGCTTGTAGTGATGCGAATAGAAACTCGTTATTGGTCGAGATATCGAATAATACTACCACAGCGGTATTATAACTGCGTTCAGGGAAAAGCGAGTTAAGCGATGCAGCGGATTGTGTGCTGAGCCAAGGGAGTGACGTCATAGCGAGCGGACGGCGAAGCGTTTGAAATTGGATTTCTACAGTAAATAGTTACTGTATTTTCTTCTATGGATTTCACAGACTGTTGCTAGGCAAGGCTTTGTGTGAAGGAATTTCATTCAACAGATGAGAATGAGACTGTGGTGAATAGGAAAGTAATTTTGATGTAGGGAAATGCAGTACTACTTTTCAATAGGCTTCAAAAGTTTTAAGAAGATATAAATATATCACCTAGAGACATAACAGCCCCACGCAAGCTTAAAATTTGTAAACCGACTCTAGATGCAGACGTGAAAGCATTTAAGAAAACAAAATTGAATTTAAACTGCAATATCGTCTAACTTGATTTTCGCCACATCAGTCTCGACGTAGTCGCAGCCCCCGTCAGACGAATCTTCTAAAATGAATTAATCCGACAGTTTAATTTTATAAAATTGAATGAGAGTAAATTGTCTGGCAATTTAATTTGATAGTATGTCTAGGGTTTAACGGATGAAATATGGACGGGTGTCTGGATAATAATTTAGCCTTAGAACTTCACTATAGGGTGCTTTCAATGTCTCTGAATTATTAGGTGATGCTACCTCGAGTAATTTATTAACAAATCGTATAACGTGATCCTGAACAAATTAATCTTAGTTCAGGTCACAACTTATTAAATTTCTTGTTCTTGTATCATCGCATTCTTCAGCAGCTTCTTCTACCTCATCTATCCCTTTCATTATTTCTACATAAATTACTAAAAATCTTTTGTCGCCTATGTCATCTTCTTTCTCTGCTTTGTGACCCTTTTTATTGTATTTATTTGGACACATCGAGATTTCATCAGACACTTTAATCTTCATAAAAATATGCATGGCACAATCCTTTCACTTACACCCCGCCCTATAATGAACAAAGAAGGAAGCACCGGGCTTTGATAGCGGGAACTCATTTTGCAGGAGCTTATTGTTTAGCAATTAAGCAACATCGTTGTTGCTATACAAACTTCTGTCTTCAATTCAAAACAAAGTTTGCAGCTCAGTGTTGTTAGTAAACAAGATGCCGATTATATTAGTTGGAGCAACAAGCATCATAATTTATACTTTATAGTCATAGAGATTTTTTCTATGATAGTGATAAATACTCTTTTTTTGACAATTCTTACCGGAAGAAAAGCCACGATGTAGAAGGACGGTCATGTGCGGAAAAAGGCGAGGAAGATCTTTGTCCAGGAGTGGAACATAACGGGTTGGATATAGAAAGATAGTGATATAAAATGATAGAGATGCTTATATGAAAGGTACTTTTAATACTGTACAAATAGTCACTAACTACTTTTTTCGGTAAAAACTTATACATCTAATTTTCAAAATAGGGAATTTCTGATACAGCTGGTAGGTATTATCATTTCTATTCCACACATTCATTGTCAGTCGTTCCATTCTGGCAGACATCACCACAAATTGCACACAGTGGAATTCTAAACCAAATACGAATGCATACATCATGGAAATAAATTACCCTTGTCATTGCCTTACATGCCCATATGAGGCAGAATTTCACCCAAAATGTGCTGCTAACGTTCAAACAATTCGCGGTACTTGTTCGGGGACGTCAATCAAACATCGTGACAATACCAAACGCGCTCAAAGCGAAATACATCATTTATCGTCACACGATTCATCTTCCTGTGTGGAAACACACTGAAGGATATCGTTTGCGTGTGCATGACAGTGTACACCATTATCATTTAGTGGTTTTGGTGGTGAAATTAGCAATTTCCTTATAGAGTTTTATTTTATACTAACTGTTCCCCGCGGCTTCGCTCCCATGGACCACCCCACAGGACCCGGGATTAAAAAATAGCCTATGTTACTCAGGAATAATGTAGCTTTCTATTGGTAAAAGAATTTTTTAAATCGGTGCAGCAGTTTCGGAGCCTATTCGGTACAAACAAACAAACAAAAAATCGTTCCTCTTTATAATATTAAGTATAGAAGTATAGATAAATAGAGATCGTAAAAGTTTATTAATAGATACATTTATTTAGCAAAGACTGATAAGGTCCACCACAATACTGATCTCTAAAACAAAGTTGCTGTCTGCCTCTGTATATTTCTCCGCTTAGGTCACCTAAACCACGCAAAGTATTTTGTTTCTGTTTGTTTGCACTTATAAGAATAACGATAAATTTAAACGGTTTGTGATTTTAATTTGTCCCGTGTGAGGCCGGGTGGATTACTAGTATAAAGGAAAAAGAAAAAGGCATAAATAAAAAATCTTCTGTTATAAAAAAAAGGAGCCCATAGAGTTTTTTGCTTTTAATGATGCCAAAGTGAACCTACACCTAGAGACACTACGAGAAACAAACAGAACAGATTTTGTAGGTGTTCTAGATTCTATCTATGCTACCATAATTGAGAATCTATAACACCTACAAAATATATTTTAGTGAAGCGACTAGACCAAACCGAGATGCAATTGGTGTTCACTGGCCTTGGGTCTTATTATGATCAATAAAATACAGTATTGCGTCATTCAGTTTTCTTCAGCATTCCTACAATTTCATTGCCGTTTGCCCGGCGAGTGCGTTTGAAACTTTTCGCCGTATTTCCAACTTCCCGTTTTCACAGCTGAGCCAAGGATTATGTCACACGATTCATCTTTCAGCCGGTTTGTCGAAGGAAATATCTTCTGCCTTTTCATCTGGCTAAATGTACGCGTACGAGCAGTTTCCGTTGTTATTGAGACGTTCAGATAGACATTCGTTTCCACTTCAAATGTTTTTCTTGTATCTTTTTTTTTCTTTGTAATGTTAATGTTGTCTTTTTTTCACGTTTTCAGAAGTATCGTGTTTAATGATGTGGGATTGATTTGTTACCTGTAATTTCTAAATCTTCATGCAAAAGATACAAAGACGGACTTAATGCCTGAGGCATTCTACCAGTATACCAGTCAACCAATGGTGGTGGGGAGATAACAGGGCATGTTCATAAAAAAAGAAATAATTAAAATAAAATGGGTACATAGTATATAAATGTATAGTTAAAATAAACAAAAATACATACAGATATAGGTATACAAATCGTGTCTCTCACGGAAGTGATCCGTAAAGATGATGTGTTTCAATCAAAACATCATTTAGCAAAAACAATTATATCTAGATTGCTTATATTAATTACAACTATATTTTTTATGAGAGCAGTGGTATCGGCCGCGACTTACACGTTGTAGGTCGTGGGTTCGAGCCCAGGCAGAGGCGCTTTACTTTGTGTAAATTATTTCATCACCACTGCTCTCAAAACGGTGAAGGAAAACATCGTGAGGAAACCGGCATGTCCTAGAACCAAAAATTCGAAGACATGTGACATCCACCAACCCGCACTGGGCCCGCGTGGTGGATTACGGCCCATTCCCTCTCACAGAGAGGAGGCCTATGTCCCAGCAGTGGGAACATTAATAGGCTGATGATGTGATGTGATAATTTTTATGTAATTTACACCTTTGCTTAGTACACTCTAAGTGGTTTTACTACTAGGTCTGTGAAAGGTATTTTTAGGTACCTATTGTATTTCAAGTTTCTCACAGACTATGGTAAATCAACGACACTTCTAACGACAATCAATGTGCCTTTGTACCTCAAAAAATCAACCTTTAATCTACATTTTCTTCTATCTACCAGGACCCCAGAACATGAAGAAGCTCCAGGGCCAGAGTTTGTCTCCGCAGGCGTCTCACTCTTTGTCGGTGGCGGTGCTTGCGGCGGTGGTGTGCTATACCGGCAGAGAACCGCACCAGCTCCTCACGCCCCTGCACACCTGGTACCTCCAGCCACGCATGATAGATTGTGGATGTGGAAGTGCTTCAATTATACGTAAGTGTCTTTTTCTTACTTAGCATCGTATATACATTTTTACTAAAGAAGGACCATCTGTTTCTCTAACAGAAGCTAAAGGTATAATTTATTTTTGTAGGGGAAGATTTTAGGTAAAAAAACCGGCCAAGTGCGAGTCGGACTCGTGCACGAAGGGTTCCGTACCAGTATCGCAAAAAACGGCCAAACAATCACGTTTTTTGTATGGGGGCCCCACTTAAATATTTATTTTATTCTGTTTTTAGTATTTTTTGTTATAGTGGCAACAGAAATACATCATCTGTGAAAATTTCAACTGTCTAGCTATCACAGTACATGAGATACAGCCTATTGACAGACGGACAGACAGATGGATCGTGGAGTCTTAGTAATAGGGTCCCGTTTTTACCCTTTGGGTGCGGAACCCTAAAAACGACGAACCATATTTAGCGACCGTATTTAATTCAAGGCCTTAAGTGAAGTGACATTCTAATCGATTGGCTGAATGACTGACATTTATGTGTTCGTGTGTTTGTATGTGTATGTGTGTGTTTGTGAATATGTGTATGTATATATGGTGTGTGTGTATGATTGCGAAACGTCACGTGGGAAATGCCAAAAATCTTAGATTTCTTGACTGTCATCGTTGCTGATCGAATGTCACTTTCTCCAATTCTAAAGGTTCTGGATATAAGACAAATTTCCTGTAAATTTCAATAAGAAGTAACCGAAATCCGATTCAAGCCATTTTGCATTTTTACCTCTGAACAAAACTTCAAAACGATTTGAATTCTTACTTTGCGTCTTACATTGCAAGAACTTTTATTATAAATACCTACAGTTCGATTAACTTCTAAATTATTTGATTAAAATTAGTAACTTTAACAACTAATTAACCTTCAATAGAATTCCATTTCGAAACAACTTTTACTTAATGTTTTGAGAATTTTCGCTAAATACATTTTCTTTTGCTACTAAAATATTAAGCAGTTTTATTATAATTGGCTTGTTACATAATCCTTAAATTTCTTGAATAGGAAATCCTTCTAAGAAAATACTAAAAGGTTTGAACTTTTACGAAAATATTAAATTAGACGGAGTAATGTTTTCGTAATTTTGTGGTGCTTAAAGTGGTGTTGTGTTTTGTTGTTTTTGCTGTTTTTTGCCTTGGTTAACGCCTTGTTACATTGCAAAAAGTACCCATATTATTTAGGCTCTAAACTGACGCATAAATCTAATTTGAACTATTTCCATAAAACATTGCCGTCGCTTCGCTGTCTCATTTTTATGTTGCGCCTGTCTATATCTGCAGTATTTTTGAAATCACGAATCTTTCCAGATATTTCGAAAAAATATATAAGTATTCCTGAGAAGAAATATTGTCATCAGAATCTACTGTGAATCTGTAACTGGCATTGCAAAACAATGTCTTTAAACCTAGACAAAAGTGTCTCGAAGATAAACAAGCATGTCTCACACTTTTGGGTACAACATCATGAAATATTCACCATACAAAAAAAGGCAGCACATACAAAAACACTCTCGGTGTACCACTAACTAATTTACCTACATTCCCCAAGGGATTCACAGAAAACAAGAAACACCTAAGTCAATATTCCCATTCTCGGCCTGTTCAATATGGGAAGAAGGCCACAGCCCACAAACTTAGTTTCATCCCAATTTCAAAGAGGAAAAATCGCGTGAAAACCCGCACCAACAAAGTCTTGGTAGTAATAAATAAGTCAACTCACATAAATCGAATTCGCTGATTCATTCTGCTGGCCAGCGAAAGTTATGCGAGCAACCAATGACGAATTGCTGATGTGGCTGGACAGAAATGTACGGATTTATGGTCGTGGAATGTTTTTGCTAAAATTCGCGGAAGTAATACTGCTGAAATGACAAATATTTGATAGGTTTAATAACCTGTTTTGCTTCTGTTTGACCACTGACAAAAAAAGAGGTGCGTTATAAGTTTGACATGTGTCTATGTGTTTGTATATTTGTGTATCTATCTGTGGGTGCCATCATAGCTCCTAAACAGATAAACCGATTTTGATTTTGTTTTTATTTCGTTTGGAAGGTAACTTTATCGAGATTGTTCTTAGTTAAGTTTGATGAAAATCTGTTCAGTCGTTCAAAAGTTATGAGCGTATTACTAAAATCGAATCGGGTTGTTTTCGCAAGATATCGTGTCATAATTACGTGATCAATAGATTTTTGATCGAAGCGTGCCTGCTACTAGATAAATTATGCAGAATGAATTTAAAATGTGTCGGAAGTTTTTAAAAATCGTTACTTTTTCATTTTTTAAACCCCGACGGAAAATGAGGGGTGTTTTAAGTTTGGGTACCTGTGTGTTTGGTTATATGTGTATTTGTGTATCTGTCTGTGGCATTATAGCTCCTAAACGGATGAACCGATGTTGATATCGTTTCTTTTTGTTTGAAAGATGACTTTATCGAGAGTGTTCTTAGCTACGTTTGATTAAAATCGGCTCAGCCGTTCAAAAGTTATTGGCGTTTTACTGTTTGAATCGGACTGCTCCTGCAAGATATCGTTTCATAATTACGTGTTCAATAGATTGTCGATCGAATCGTGTCTACTAATAATATATTATGTAGTATGTCGGGGATTTATTAAACTTTATTTGTTAGATACAGAAGTCATAGAAACAGATACAAATGGACAAATTATGTACAAAGGCGAGCGTAACTCATAATGGTTTCTGTTAACTTCTGTTACAGCAACTGCAACATTTGTGTTTGAAAAGTAGAAAATTATGTTGCTGCAAGAATTTTGCTTATATTTGGTTTAATAAGGTTCTAAGGATTTTTTTTTTGATTTGGTAGCGATGCTTAAAAATTCATGCAAACCTAAAATTACAAGTAATTGATAGATCCATAGAATATTCTTATTAGGATTAAAGGAAGGGCCGTTTCAAGATTTTAAATTTTACTTTTCTTAATCTATTAGGAGTGCTTTACTGGGACGTGTGATCAGACCCAGGGTCGAAAGTTAAATAAATCCCCAGAAAGATTCAATCAGAAAGTGGTAGGTTGGGGGAATCATTGCTCAAGATGCCTTGTATTGAAAACTTTATGGGCCCATATAAATTTTCCAAATCGATCTGCGTAAACAGGACTCTTATTTATGCACACCATATAGTATATAATGCCTGGACCATTTACTATCTACAAGAAGCTGTCAAATGTATCATATCGGGCTATTATAAGTCATGAGTGGACAGTAAGACAAACGGTTGTCTTGTCCGGCGTCCGGTCACTGTCCGGTCATCCGACGGAGACAAAGCGATGTCTCTAAATAATATTCTAACTTTATGCCTTTGAGATTTGCGTAGTCCTTGGGCGATGCGATAATACAAGTCGTTTGTTTGAGGATCAACGTGACAAATAATGTTGTTTAATATTGAATTTTATTTTTTTAGTTATTGTTGTACCTACACATAACATCACGCCTGTATGGGTATGGTATAAGAGTGGATGGGTTATGCAGAAGTGCATCTTAAGCACAGCTTTATTTCGCCATTTTATTATTATTAACCGGTCAAGGCCAGAATCCAGCCTGTATCAAGCAATTCTAGATGGAAAAACTCATTACTTTGCCCTACCCGGAAATCGAACCTAGTACCACATGCTCAGCAGTAGCTCTTGTGGGTCCGCGCCCACTCAACCCGCGTAGTCTCGACCCGAATTGTTTTGATAGGCGTAAAAACTTCGATGTATAGTCAAACAGAAAAGTGTCGATTTTACGGTTGCACCACAGGGAGACTCAAATTTAAATAATGTTTAGATAAATAAATCACTAATTAAACAAAGTAAGTACTTATCCTTTTTTTATAATACGCTTTGTACTTTGTCGTAAAAATCACAGATTATTGTCAATTATCAGTAAAATCTTATAGCTAGGTGCACGGTGTTATTTATTGAATCAGTCTTTAAAAGTGATTATCAATTATTAGGTTAACAAATAGGTACTAACTACTAAAATAAAAATATGTATTCAAAAAAGCTACATTTTTTAAACGAAATTACCGACTATCAGGATAAATTATGTATCGTAACAAAATATTAAATATTCTATGATATATTTAAGAATTAAAATATCACTTTGCCAGACTGTACAAATGGCACTAAATTGGTAGTAAAACATTTGGTATTATTCTTCGGGTCGAGTCTAAATGGGTCGAGTGGGCGCGGACCCGCTCTTGCAACCACTAGAGCAGCGACGAAAGAAATTGGTTTCCCTGAGACTAGTTACTTTACATGCTGCTACTACAAGGGTGAATGCAACTGCTCCATTCATCTTAAAGTTTGTTTGCAGCTGTATCGTCATTCAAACGATATCCACACTATTGATAGATTCTGAAAAATGCAGTGTAAGCTATAAAACATAACATATCGCCCGAACATCCCGTAAGGTAAAGCAGAAGTATCTATAAACACTCACATGTCAAAAACATAAATTCTTCGAAATATAAAATTGTGTTAAATCAAAGAGAATAAGTACCCACCTAATAAATTAAGCTACTCATAATTAATCATAAATACACAATGATTATTACCAAACAACCAAAATATAACTAGCCATAGACTATAAAATATTGCCACAACAAAAGTAAACATCCCATCACTGACCAAAAGTATGTGCAGTCATTAATCACAGTTTTGCTTTTGATATTAAATTAGTTCCCGATCACAGATACAAATCTAACTAGATGACGCGAATGTATGTACAGTCAAGGGTAAAAATTGCAGTTGTTCTATACCAAAACTAAAGTTTCTTAATGATTTTTATAGAATTTTTAGACTTTGAATAACGTTCATGACTGAAAATTTGTTCAGTTGACTGTAGTAATAACGGTTCTGAAAATTAAACAACTTTTCGTAAGTTCACTCGGTATTTTAATACGTTTTTACAAAAATCACTTTGACAACTGTTCAATACAACTGTTCCACACAACTGTTCGACGACAACTGCCTTTTAAACACTCGCAACACTTCCTACCACACGTTTTCAACACATGACGTAACGTGGTGGGGCACATCCGGAAGTGGTGCGCGCGATTAAACTTTAAATTTACAATTTCTACAAATAGTACTAAATCATAGATACTAAATTAAATTACAGATACTATAATTCTATGATCCAGAATAGAAATAGATCTGTAATGCATGATTAATGAAATTAAATGCCTAAAACAATTTACCAATTGTGGAAATAGACTATTGAAAACAGAGTTTCTAACAGTAGGGTGAGGCCAAACTAACGTAATTTTATGAGGTTTTTTTGCATTTTTTGAGTCGCATAGTTTTCATTCTACTGGAATATTTCACTCATTTTGTGACGTCGCGTCGAATGGTACAAACAGGACTTTATAGGGTATGAAACCGAATGCAGCGTAAATACCGCTACTGCGACGGAAAAAGAAGGGTGTTTTAAGTTTGACGTGTTATCTGTGTATTTGTGTCTATCTGTGGCATCAGAGCGTCCAATCGGGTGAACCGATTTTGATTTAGTTCTTTTTTACGCGACTTAATCTAAAACGTAGAATCTAAAGTATAGATTATATTATCCGTGAATTAACCTTCTTCTACATAAAACCTTTAGTTTTAGTAGAGTACGACTGCACTTATTATCCTTGACTGTACTTCGCGTTACCTAAAAATCGAGTTAAAAGAGAGCAATGCTCTTAATTTGAGCTGTTACATTTAGCGTTATCGGCACCGGATATCAACAAAAAACTAGAAAATACATAATTATGCCGTATTGAGCTATAAAAATTCTATAAAAAAAGTTTTTTTCAAATCTTTTCCAATTACGAGTATGTTGGCTTCGGCTTCCAGCCTAACTAGGTGCAGCTGGGTAACAGTGTTTTACATGGAGCGACAGCCTATTTGACCTCCACAACCCTGTAACTGGGTAGCGCGGTACTCCTTGGTAAGGCTGGTGTCAGCTTGTCTGGCTTCTGACTGTAACAACTGTCAAAGATCTTCAAATGACATCCGGGACCAACGGCTTTACGTGCTGCCCAAAGCACGGAGGAATCTCACTATGTAAAGATATCACCTTTGTCTTTGTCTTTGATTTGAGATAACATTAGATATTTAAATAATCCCATTTTACAGCCCGTTCAACCGATTTTGATTCCATTGCGTTAGTGAAACGACAAATGGAAGCTGTAGTAAACAGTTGGTTTTGGTAACAGGTTTATGATTTTTATGTCATCCTTATGGTTACGAGATAGAACTCAAAATCGGTTGAACGGACTGTAAAAAGAGTTGTAAAAATGTCTAATGTTATTTCAAGTAATTACTCAAATTGTGTTTGAAACAAGGCACGCTTGGGTATCAAACAGATTAAGGGCCTTGCGTCATCTAGTCAGATTTAAATGTCTGTGTTCCAGATATTGTTGCCCGATAAAATCATTTCATTATTCAGTTAAATTAACATACACAAGCCGGTTACATGCAGTGTAATAAATTCAGTGTAACGAAATTGAAAAGCTTTTGTGTTGCATCATATAAGCAGGGTAGCTAGCATGAAATAATTAACGATTTTCGTGTACTAAAATTGTATGTGCAATTGGAGGTATTGTAAAGGATATGGGGGTTGGTGGGGGTATATACGGGATTGGTTATTTTGTGTTAGCATTATTTGGTGTCATATACGGAAAATAGGTCATCATTTTAATTGAATAGTTCATGTTAGCGTTGTTTAGTCCTTACAGTACAGTGAATGTGGATGATCTAGCAAAGTATGTCTAAGTTATGCTGTTTTATACTGAAATCTTATTTATTTATTTATCACAATTACTGAATGCTCTTACAGTTTGACCCAACACGTGCAGTGTGTCAACAAATTCACTATTACATATATAACATCAATAATTTGTCAGAGGATATTAAACAACACAAATAAAAACATAATAATCAATAAAAAACATTACAATGCCTAAATAATCAAAGATACATTAACAATAATTTCAATTCAATAGTAAAATAATAATGTAATTATTACGAATAATAATTATATTATTATTTGTATTTGTTATTATTTAATACAATTAAAAAACAAATTCAATAATAAAAAAATCAACAAAAAAAAAAAGAAAACGTGTTTATTAACAGAAAAAAAAATGTTACAATTTAAATATTACCTCTGCCAAACTGCAAAGCAGTTTGTTAGCAGACGTAGCTCCTTTTTTTTTGTATATAATATTATATTAGCATATATTTTTTAGAATGAGACCTTAATAAAATGTATTGAGGAGGTACTTGTGTATTTTATTTTTATAGGATGCTTTTGTGATACAACTGTTTATATCTAAAGGAAGGTCATTAAAAATAGTTGGGACTAAAAAAATTGTACACCTTCTGCCATAATATACGTTTAAAAACATTATACATTATATGTTTAAAAACAATCAGCATTATCAAGCAAAAAACTCTTTACATTCCTTTAGGAATATACGAATAACGTTACAGCTATGTTGCTATATTCTGCATTACTGTTTAGGCACAACTCCCATATACCAGTAAAAAGGGATGAGCAAATTTATCAACCGGGCAAAAAACATGCATCCAGGTTGTTACTGAGATATTTCAGAAACTCAATAACAATTTGCTTTACCCGGGCATCTAAACTTGGAACCCAAACTTTAAAAGATAAATGTTTGATGCTACAGGAGACAGATTGAATGAAACAGATTTTTTTTAAATTAAACCGACTGTCTAAATGAGAGCAGTGGTGGCCCAGTGGTATCGGCCGCGACTTACAAGTTGTAGGTCGTGGGTTCGAACCCAGGCAGGCGCTTTACTTGGTGTAAATTATTTCATCACCACTGCTCTCAAAACGGTGAAGGAAAACATCGTGAGGAAACCGGCATGTCCTAGAATTAAAAAATTTGGGAATATTAATAGGCTGATGATGATGTGATGTGTCTAAATGTCGATATCTAAAATATAAAATAGCACCCAAGGAAAATTTCTCACAAACATTATTCTTCAACAGGAGCCAACTCTCAACCGACGGAGTAACCATCTCAGCTCCCTCAGAAGCCGGTCGCTGGTCTCTCTGGGCCCTCTCCCTCTCCAACCACGGACTCCGGTTCTCAGCACCCCGCACCATCAACGTGTTCCGGCCGATACAGCTGGACTTCTCTTTACCACCAGCCCTGAAGGTCGGAGAGACGGTCGAAGTGGATGTCAAGATTACTAATAATATCAATAATTGTATGGATGTAAGTATTTTTAATGGAATATTTTAAAGACTTTTTGGAAACTGAGTTCCTTTTGATGGGGACTTTTTAAGTCGACCTTATCAACATCCTCCTGTCCTTGTCTCATAGTATTTGAGGTCGGAGCAACGTTTTCTTATTCCATTTTCTCCTGAAAATCTATAAGCAGACTGACAGACACCTAAAAATAACCGGTATTACCACTCCCAATTTCAAAAACATCTCTAATAAAAATACGATAACTTAAAACTTAACCTAAAAACAAAAAGCTTTCATCATTTCCCCTTTAATAAACACAAAAAAAAACTAGTTCATTTGTGTTGGCGAAAAATACACTCGCTATAGACAATTGATTCTATTGGCAATGGGCAGTTCAAGCTAAATCGATCGTAAGGAGGCACTCACATGGAACGGGCCACATTCAGCTAAGCTAGGGTTGTGTTCAGTTGGATTAGGTTGATCAGTTCACACGGATTCATTTAGATAAATTAGATCTGGGTAGTCGTAAATAAAGACAAAGGTTTTCCCTTCAAACCTAGTACTGTTCGAGAGGAAAGCAAGAAAACCTTTCTTACCATTATCGCAAAAAAACGGCAAAAAAATACACGTTTGTTGTATGTGAGCCCCTCTTAAATATTTAGTTTATTCTGTTTTTAGTATTTGTTGTTATAGCGGCAACAGAAATACATCATCTATGAAAATTTCAACTGGCTAGCAGTTCATGAGATAGAGCCTGGTGACAGACAGACAGATAGACAGTGAAGTCTTAGTAATAGTTAGTCCCGTTTTTACCCTTTGGGTACGGAACCCTAAAAACGATATAATGTGAGAGCGTCTTGTCATAATCAGCAAAATAACGTTACGTCAAACTAGAAAAGTTACTTCTTCAAAAGTACAACTTTCTAGGTAACATCACGCCTATACATATTTCCCGAAGGACTAGGCAGAGGTTCTCCTTTAACACACCAACATTTCACCATTTATGTTTAATACATATGCAATAGGGGGCGAGCCTATTGCTGTCAACCGGGCACAAATACCGACTCCGGGATACTATTGCTGTCAACCGGGCACAAATGCCGACTCCGGGATACTATTAAGAATTTCCAGATGGAAAAATTCAACAACATTTTTCCCGACCTGGGCATCGAAGCCTGGACTTCATCCTCAGCAGTAGTGCTTGCAACCACTAGAACAACAAAGTTGCTTCTTAGGTATATGTGATAGAAACATTCAAATATCAACAAATAACTACTAGGGCTAATTAAGGAAAACATGTTAGATATAGACATCCATCAACTCGCAATGGACCCGAATGGTGGATTATTACACCCCACTTCCTTTCACAGAAAGAAGGCCTTAATCCCAATAATGACAACATAACAGGCCGGTTATGCGGCAGTGCTCAATGAAGTAATTATGTACAAAAACTTACTACAAGCTAGCGTATTCTTCTTAAAAATGGAAACCATAAATCTAGATCAGCTTACAAAATACAAATAATGAAAAGTTCTACACGTTTGAAAACCAACCGCAAATGTTTACAGATTGATCATCAATAATTTCCCGAATAATTCCAACCAAATATTTGCAAATAACAAATAGATCATTTAAAATTCTCAAAACAAACATGACCTTTATATTAACAGCGGGATCCGTTACAAAAACAAAATGTTTGTTTAGGTCCGAATCATTAACAAAATAATGAGGATGCTGTCAATATTATACTGGGTGATTTTTAATGCATTGGCAATATTTCATGGAGTAAAAGTATTTACTAAGTATGAGCAACTTTCACTATGGGTCTAAACCTGACATGGAATACCATAAATACACTCACGCCATGGGGGTGCAGAAATTACAAAACTCCTCCTGCTAAAAAAACCCCACCCCCACCTCTTCCTGCCTTAAATACTCCTTTTTCGATGAATATATTAATGCATAATCTGTCTATTATAATTATCCTCATTGCTAAGCCATTGCTAGAACACGAGCCTCCTTGTCTGTTAGCTCCTTGTAAGCAACTACAAAAAACAGACGATAAATGTACTAAAAGATGTGTTTTTATTCATATTTCTGATTAGCTTCCATATTAAAAGTTACTAACTTTCACCTCCTGAACAATTTTCAAGAAATTAAAAGTCACTGTTTTCCCTGGAATTACAAAAGCGTTCGATTTTGGTAAATCATACGTTTGAGTAATAATAATTGCTTTCGTTAGATTATAGTACATTATGGTACAAGTGTGCATTGTTGGTGATTACCGCTGAGGCGCCATTGAGACCCGAGCCATTCCGAGGACGGTAATCATCAATACACAAGTGTATCATACGACGTTTTTCAACACACTTGTGAAGAAAATAATACTAAAAAATCATTTTTAACAGTAAAAACGAGTTGTGATTTTTTTTTCACAATGGCGGGCAAAATTAATCAGTTTTCCTATGCGCGCGCATTTAACAATGGCGATCGGCCATAGACTAAAAGAATGAGGTTTCTTTTATTTTTGGTTTTTCGTGGATAGTGTTTTAGCCAGGTACAAAATAGGGAATTTAAATTTTCTTAATTACAGAGCAAATAAAATTTATATTTGAGTGAAAGTTTTATTTATTAAGCACGTACAAGTTGAAATTATCTATTTAAATACGAAGTTGCATGAAATGAGCAAGCAATAGGTAAATTCATTTATTTGTACTATTGAGCACGATCTTTTTTGTGTTGAAACTTTTTTAAGAACAATGCAACTCAACCAATAAATTAAAAAAAGAAAACTCTATAACTCACTTGTGAATAATAGCAATGAAAAAGTCACAGTTTTATAACAGGTATCATTATGTGCCTAATTGCGGTGAAATTAGAGCCACTTTATGAGCAAGTGTGTTGAAAAAATATATATTTCGCCGGTCCAAGTTTTTCGAGAAAATGTTTTTCCATAGTCATTACTTTTAAGATTTTTCAAAGAAATTCATCCACTCTGTTTCTCAGTATTGCAGAAAAATTTAATGCGGTTCTTTGGGTTTTAGAACGTGGAAACTGTCCATTATTTTGCCTCTTCCAAACAGCGTTACAGAAGTTCGTTTGTTTCGTAGATACAACAATTTAGGCAAGTAATAAATAGCAGTTCCGTAATACTTGTATACTAGCTCAACATCAACCGGCTCTGTGATAATAGCCGGTTGGTGTTGGGGAGTCCTAATCCCACATTGGACGTTTTTCGACTGAAATTATGATGACTGAATCAAGTCTTTATGACCTACCTAACTATTAAATATCTATGTCATGAATTTATGGGCAGAACATAACAATATCTTTGAGCTCTTTAAGTATATTATAGTGTAGGTATTAATTCACTACCAATATCCATTCTTTTAGTCCATCTAAAGTTTGTTTGTAAGAGATCCATATTCTGATCATATTCACACGTCATGTTCTTCATATATTTTTTCCTATGAACAAATACTAAAAGATTTCTATTAGCAAAAGGAACCATGAAATTTTTCAATCTATATTATCTATATGATGCTCATACTGGAAAAATGGAGATGACTGTTTTGAACACGTCCGTTATATAACTGGGCTATCGTGTCCTGTCAACAAAGGGTATAGGCATTTGGTAATGGAATAACTTGTGGATCTTTTGTTAGATACCTACTAATTAAAATACACAATCATGTTATTTAAACATGTTTAATTTTAGTCAAGCCAAATCATTTACTTTATTTGCACCTACGCCATCATTTATTTATTAGTAATAATGAGATTATTCATTATTTTATAGATTATATCTACATTTATCTTTATAAATACCTAATCAAGTAATCAAAACGTAATTATAACCAATCAACACACCTAAGAACTAGAATGTTTCCCAATGCAAATCTTTACTGTAATAAATTAAAGTTGCGGGTATATTTACGTGCATAACATATATTTTTATTTCTTTTCGCATAACACTGTAACAACACTAAGAGCACCAACATATCACGTCTGCTCAGCGACCATATGTCACTGCAGGGATCCAGCAGAATATCAGCGGCAGGTATATTTGCCTGACACGTACTGAGCTGGACTCAGATTTGGTGCAATCGAGACGCACACCGCACTGTGCTTTAATCGTTATATCTACAATTTGAAGTAGGTATGTAACTAGTCACTCGAGGAGTGCCCGGCTTGGGCCTCTGAGTGGCAGGTCTTGGTCACCAGGACCTGGTGAGACCTGTCTCTGCCAGAAGGTGTGAGAGCAATGCTAGCAGAGACAGTAAATTGGAGGGCAATGGCCTCCTTCTGTGAGACTGAGATGGCCCAGAAGGAGGCTGAAGAGCGGGATCGTTAGAGTGCCGATCCCACTCGAAGAAAAAGGCGTCGGGGAGGCAATCGCTTTGATGCCTAAAACGCCGAAACCCCGCCTGTGGGCAAGCAGGCGGGACTTCGAGTTCGCGGGTGGTCGAATTGGGGACTCTGTCCGCCCACCAAGTGACTTCAGGCAATACGGCAGCACGGTGATCAAGTGCTGCCGTGCACAGTGAGACTCAGGGGAGGTGCTCCTTTCAGCTTGCCCCAGAGATTTGCCCTAACAGGCGTTGCACAAAGGGGGTTCCAGGTGCTGCTGGTGATTAGGATCTTGAACTTGAGAAAATTTATGTCAAAAAACAAGGCAACCAATCACAACTGTCCATTGCCAGTTTGAGTTGAGTTGAGCATGAGTATCTGGAATACCGGCCATAGTGTCCCACTCCTTGGCAAAGGTCTCCCCCATAGCATTTTAATCATCTCGATGTTTTGCTTTCTCTGACCAATCTCCCATAAACATTCTACCTAAGTCACGCCAGCACGATATTAGCAAATAATTTCACTAAATTTTTACACACAACATTTGATACAAACGGAATACATACAAACCCACTAATAATATCAGGCAACCCAGTCCTTTGAGATACTCGAAGCAAATTACCTGGCATTTAGTTCTATAAGACATTGTACGTATTACCTCGGCTAAGTCTGTGTAAGCTTGCCAGCCTATCAATAGAAACAACCCAAGTGGCTTTGGAATTAATTTCGTTCTAACGCGAATACATACGAACTGTTTAGTTAACAAGCTTGTGGTTCATTTGTGTTTTAATGAAGGTGGTATAGATACTTAATGATAATTAAGGTGTTTGGATTATTTGGTTTTCTTCATTAAATTGGATTAATATTTTATTGTAGGTACTGTAGGAGTTGTAAGAGATATCTGCCTAGACAAATTCAAATTGTCTATAGTAAATATAAGAATACACCTGCCTCGATCTGACAAAATAAAAACTTTTGGCTACAAGTAGAAGAAACTAATCCTGATCAACATTGCTGACTAAATCTTGTTATTCAAGCGAAACAAATCCGCTTCTGGGAAAAACCTTAAGTGAGGCAACACCGGTCACTGGACTTCTCCCATCTTTTGGACCCCATGGGTTTCACCAGGTCATCGGTCAATCTTATAGGAAGCCTATTTTCAAATACCCCTATGGAAAATCAACGTTCAACACAATGTTAACGCGAAAATATCTATAGAACCATCACTTACAAACTAATTAGGCACTATAATTCGTAACTCTATCCCAACTTCGAACAATCTGCGCTTTTCAAACAGCGCCACCGTACATTGACGCTTCCACACGCTGATTTGAGTTTGAAACGCTTAAAGCGGGTAGATTGCCTAATCGCTCCATTTGCCGGGATTCGCGTCTGAATCGTCGGGATGATCCCTAGAATCCCTAATCGGGATTCGATGAGCGACGCCGATCGCAAACAAATCGGTATCACATGTGGCTATCGCAAGTTTGGGTTCAGTAGGGTTTATCGAGTGAGCTATGGTTTTTATGGCGCGATGTTATCTAAATGGGTGTGAACACTTGCGGGATGGGTACCTTCAGTTTCTAGATAAAGATTAAAACATTTCGGAGTAAAAACCTGGTCTTCCTGCTTTTGTGAACAAACTTTTTTCGTTTAGCTGGCTTTCAGGAGTTTCAATGGTCGGAATTAGTTTGATAAGCTTATCCCATAATAAAGCACTTTTGTCAACAGGCCCGTATTCTAGATACTCATATTCGATTTAAACTCAAAAATCCATCCAATCAACTGCCAACCAATAACATCTCTCGAGTTTGGCATATGATTCTTCAGCTTGACATATTATGTGTGCAGTGTTATACAAGAGTTCGGTAACATTTGGGGCGTCTAGGACCTTGGACTTGAGTACGTTAATGTCAGGAAAAACAAGCTAACCAATCACGACAGTCATTTTCGAGATTGAGTTGAGTTGAGCATGAGCATCTGGAATACCAGCCTAAGGGAATCTTGATGGCGAGACGCAATTTAATTTGGGTCGATAGACGATATCGTACAAGTATTTTCTATGAAAATTTCAAGTGCTTATCGGTCCATGTGAACGTATTTGGAATTTTGCTTAATAGAAATCGCTTATCGGTGTGATCTAAATTGGATCGAGTTAAACCATCAGACAGAGTACAGTACCACCCATTTGTTATTTTTTAACCGACTTTCGAAAAAGGAGGAGGTTCTATGTTCGACTTCTTGTATGTTTTTTTTTTTTTTTTTTTTGTGTATGTTCACCGATATCTCCGTCAATTGCGGACCGATTTTGAAAATTCTTTTTTTGTTTGAAAGAGTATGTTCCGAAATTGGTCCCATTTTAATTTGGTGAAGATCTGATGAAGAACTTCGAAGATATACAACAGAACTCTTCAATAAATAACGGAAAATCTCTCGGGACTGCTGCAATCACATGTAATTTTATTGTTTATACCATTTCATAACATAACATCACGTCAGTACGCTCTTAAGGGGTAAGCAGATCTCTCCTTTGATCGGTTTTGTTCAAGTTTCATGTTATTCGGGTAATCTATTCTGGCGTTATAGGAAACTTACTAAACATCTTGCCTATTAGGTAGGTACAACTAAAAAGTGAAAAATAAAAAACTTTTTTACAAAAAAATACTACCGACTTCCAAATAAGAAAACTACAAAGTGAAAAATAACTTTATTTTTGGAAGTCGGTGTCCGTAACGCAAAATAATGGTACCTACGAAAGACACCGACTTCCAAAAATAAAGTTATTTTTCACTTTGTAGTTTTCTTATTTGGAAGTCGGTAGTATTTTTTTGTAAAAAAGTTTTTTTGTTGTTTTGTTTTTTTTTTGTATCGAGCGATAGTCATTCCTAAAAAGCCATAATCTCAATCAGATAGGTACAGGTAGTTATTTGCTGATAGCAACAAACCTCTATATTCAAGAAAAACTAAACCGTTCGCAATTACAGAGCAAACCATCCAAAAGTCCCTTTCTATCATAACGTAAACAAATTCATTACAATTCATACAATTATAACAAACGAAGCAACATTCAAAGGTACACTCGAAAAGCGTAAATTGAACGATAAATCACGGACGAGACTCTTAAATTAAAATATTCACGGTACAGGATAAGGTAAATACCTTGTAGGTACTATCTGGGGGGATATCCGTTCGGCGATAATTGTGCACCCCACTACGGCCCCTTGCCCACCCCTTTATCCCACCTCTATTGGTCCAAATATCTGACGAATCAACACTACAAATCACACTTTGAGACTGATATTCTTTGTGGCCATGGTTTGGCTGGGTTTTGGAAAAGTCTCATTATTCAAATTTTTTTGAAAACGTTTTTGTTGATTCTAACTCTAATAACTAAAATGGTTGTCAAGATTCTATATCAATCCTATTCATTTTGAACTTTTATCAATGATATAATTTTATTTATTTTATGCTGATATATGCACCAAGGAGATAACGCAGTGGGTGCGGGTTACATCACGGGTGACATATTGAACCCTCAGCGTAACGATGGACTCTAGAGGTAACTCCCAAGTGAAGCAAAGAAGTTATGTAGAGTCCTGAGTGAAGCGAGGCGTTCATGCTGCCCAAGACGAGGACAGGCTTTATCCCATTGGAGCATATTCTACTTTTCACAACTTCTGCAAGACAATGAAAAGCCAGGGTACCATAAATTAAGTAGGTACCTATCTATTTTGCAATTAATATTAATCAAAAGTTAATATTGATGTTGGATACATTAGTCCAGCTATGGAAGCGAAGTAACATTTTTGTTCGGTACATTTATGGAAGTTGTTGTAGAGTTTATTCCAGGGGGTTGACCATAAGCTCTTAGAGCGGTATCAATTTGATATCAAGTAAGTGACAGATGTATACAAGTCAGATACGTCTGTCCCTTATTCGATCTCAAATTGAAACCGCTCTAAGAGCTTATGGTCACCACCCTGTACTCAAAAAGTGACAGGACCAAACACGGTTTTATGTTTTACATTCTTTGAAATCGCGCCTTTTTTATATTTTTTTGAGTTCTGCTTATGGTGGCAGCTCGATTTTCGAACAAAACTCTTTACAGTGCCCTACCGGCATTTTTTTACTGATAGATTTCCACGAGTTTCCACACCAATTTGACGTTACAACTTCAAATCATTTTACTCCCTTGGGAGTTTCATAGAACTTTATCTCCCTTAAGAGGTAATGCTTTTACGTTGAGATTACATGATATTTAAATCGACATTGTCGAGCAGGTGGTGTGAAAAATTATTTATTGCTGGTAAAATGTCACTATTTCTATGCTTCAGTGGTCAACAAATGTCGGACCGCCGAAATATTTTGTGCGGTCCTATCCAAGATAGATTCATCATCATCATTTCAGCCGAAAGACATTCGTCGCCACACTGACCGGTCCCGTGAGTGTCGCCTCCATATAGTTTCTAAGATGAACTTTCCGATAAACATCGCCAAGATTGAAAGATAATTGACAGCACCAACTTTAGTTTAAACTTCGGACGGATAGTAAAAGGCAAAACATTTTTCACGTTGATATTTGAAAAAGGTTTTATTTTTATTGATTACATTTATTTGTTATTTAGGCCGCGACTTACAAGTTGTAGGTCGTGGGTTCGAGCCCAGGCAGGTGCTTTACTTTGTGTAAATTATTTCATCACCACTACTCTCTAAACGGTGAAGGAAAACGTCGTGAGGAAACCGGCATATCCTAGAACCAAAAACTCGAAGACATGTGACATCCACCAACCCGCACTGGCTCCGCGTGGTGGATTACGGCCCATTCCCTCACACAGAGAGGAAGCCTGTGTCCCAGCAGAGGTAACATTAATCGGCTGATGATGATGATGATTATTTAATTAATATTATTAGGTCTTTGGCCTTACGGACCGCGACGAGCATATTATTTTAAAAAAACGGACCCCAAATTAAAGTAATTATTGACCCCTGGTCAAGGCCGTCGGTTTTCCATGTTTACCTTATACGCATTGTATACCTACATAATACTTAAACGAACAACAAACATATAAGATGCTTATAAAATTAAAAGGCTTACTTACATGAAGTTGCAATTAGTACCTAGTTATGGTTACCTAATTGGAATGAGCTTCAGTAATGATACTTGGCATTATCTCTCATTAGTTCCATATTATTATTGGAAAACAGTATACCCTTTTAGTCGACAAATAACCTATACCTGAATATAGCTTTATCAATCATTAGTGAAACAAAATAAATCTGTATAAAAGAGACTTTGATATTTCCATTTTTGTCTACATTATCGTTAGCATGGCAGTATTTCATTTCTGGTTTTTATTATAATACGACCCAGTTTTGCGTCATAATGAATTGAATTACGACTTCATTACGGCAACCGCAATTAATTTAATCAAGTTCTGATTACGTTTTACAATCCTTCATTATTAATGTTTCTAGGAAATATTCATGATATCAATTTTACACTGCTATTTTGATTTTTAATGTATAAATAGAATTACTAACACGAGAGATTTATTAATGCAAAGTCTGTTTGTAGAAACTTATAATTTTACAATGCATGTCCTCGAAAAGAGCGTTTTCCAAGCAGCCAAACTGTGCGGAAAGTGTCAATTTTTTTTACTAGTGCTTTTTACTTTCCTGTACTTTTTTAATTTTTAACTCCAACGTCAGCCCGCCGCATAGAGTTTTATTATTTGAGAAAAGTTTTAAAAATTAGTTAAGTACATATTATCATTCATATAAAAGGTAAAACAAAACTAATACTTCATTTAAGGCGTTTTTATTACTCTAGATTTAGATTTTCATCAATAAATTAATTTTAAATAAGTATTCATTAAATATGTTTGGCAGAATGAATATTTTGCTCGTGCCTTTTTGCGTTACGACGTGACAGCTTTTATTAGTTAATCTGTGGATATGCTGAGCGCCTTTGAATGAGCGCCATTTTATTAATTTCTCGCTTGGTTCAGATATATTTTTTTATTTCCTCGCACAATGCATAGTAAAATGTTGTATGATACACGTGCGTAAGATGATTTCCGACTCGTCTCGATTTATCCACTCACTCGCTTCGCTCGCTCGTGAATAAAAATAGCACTCATCGGAAATCACATACTTCCCGCACTTGTAGCATAAATAACTATACTCAGGTCCTATTTTCTAGTTTTTTTGTTTAAAAGTTTGGATAAGTTAATCTTTGTCAGT
This sequence comes from Orthosia incerta, assembly GCA_948252205.1. Taxonomy (NCBI): domain Eukaryota; kingdom Metazoa; phylum Arthropoda; class Insecta; order Lepidoptera; family Noctuidae; genus Orthosia; species Orthosia incerta. Next base: position 6,472,804 of record OX411757.1, on the reverse strand, counting down.
CCTGATCCGATTACAAATGCTTTTCCATTAATAGAACGTTTTACCATCACTAAGTTTAGCCTACTTTTTAACCGCCGACGAAAAATAAAGGTATTATAAGTTTAGTATATATGTATCTGTGTCTTTGTGTATTTGTGTATCTGTCTGTGGTACCATAGCTCATAAACGGGTTTTGATTTAGTTTGAAAGGTGACTTTATCGAGAGTGTTCGTAGGTATGTTTGATGAAAATCGGTTAAACTGTTCAAAAGTAATGCCCATTTTCTCTTTGAACCTGGGTTTTTCGCAAGATAACGTGTTATAATTACGTGTTTCGATGGATTGCCGATCGAAGCATGTTTACTACTAAATAAATTGTTTTTTTTTTTTAATTTTACTTGTTATGCTGTGGGGTATTCTCCACGGGAGTGAAGCCACAGATGAAAGCTGAAAAGCTGATATGAATGAACGCTGTGTTCTCATTGCTTACCTTCTGAGATACTTTCCTTATTATTTATTTAACAAACTAGGGACAAAATAGGCTGAAAATAGTAAAAACTAGCCTACATTGTTTGACTTTTTTATTATCTATAGGCTCACGTTTGACCACTATCTCGCTTGATAGTAAGCGACGATGTGGTCTACGGTGAAGCACGCTTGCCTAGAAGTAACCTATTCACTCTTGACTTAAAGACCCCAAGGACCTTTACATAATGCGTAGGTTTTGTACTTTTCTTTGTGTTTTCTGGTATATTATACAATTCTACACAATATAAATGCCATTCAATATAAAAATATTAATTTTTGGATACAAAACCACTAAGACTCAAAAGCGTGGCTACCGCTTTTATAACAAAGCTCTAGTCGCTATTGACTTTGCACCTCCGAGACAACTCTGGGAGGCGACACCTCGAGAAATTCCATTTCAGCTAATATCATATCGATTATATAAAAATATAACACTCCTCTGCTTCCAGGGGAAGCAAAACATGGACTTATTGCTTTTGCTATGTTTTCCTTCGTATTATTGCGTTGGTAGCAAAAGTTTGAACAGTGACAATGTTATTTCTTCAAATAGCTTGTGTCTTGTTGTTGGCTTTGTCGACATTCTTTCTCTTCAAAGTTAGAGTAAACAGGCTTCTTCTGGGTAAGCTCACTCCATCGTAGACTCTGTCTCTATCACCTATGACCTAGACTAGAGTCAAGAGCAAACCCATCATAAATAAAAAAAAAAATAAAAAAAATTCATACGTCTTTTTTGCAGAAAGCAGTTTGACTTTATTTTGCCAGTTTTCATTTTTAAACAGACTCATATTTCATTTGAAAGGTATACAAAACAAGTAATCTAGACCATGCGAAGGTGTTGAAATACTGCTAAAAATATACCATGATATGATATGATTCAGGTTTTTCATTCGGTAAGAATACTGTTTTTATCATCGATTGGTTGTTGTATAAAACACTAGGTTTTGCCCGTGACTTCGTTCCCGTTTCCTTTTCTATTGGAACCAAGCATTTAGCTGTTAAGGGAGCAGTGGTGGCCCAGTGGTATCGGCCGTGACTTACAAGTTGTAGGTCGTGGGTTCGAGCCCAATCAGGCGCTTTACTTTGTGTAAATGATTTCATCACCACTGCTCTCAAAACGGTGAAGGAAAACATCGTGAGGAAACTGGGATGTCCTAGAACCATAAATTCGAAGACATGTGACATCCACCAAACCGCACTGGGCCCGCGTAGTGGATAACGGCCCATTCCCTATCACAGAGAGGAGGCCTGTGTCCCAGCAGTGGGAATATTATAGACTGATAATGTGATGTGATGTGATTTAGCTGTTGTGTAGTTTTCGCGAAAGACGTCCTCGGCTGAACATAGACCTCCCCAAGTTTTCCATGCGTCTTGCATTCAGTGGATTTCTGCAACCTTAACCAGGTCATCGGTCCACCTAGTGGAAAGCCTTCCAATGTTACCTTTTTCGATACGCGGTCGCCATTCCAGAACTTTTCGGTCTCATAGACCATCCGATCTAAGATTAATATACTGCCACTTAAGTTAGGATTTTCGGGCTATGTCGGTAATCTTGGTTCTCCTGCGGATTTCTTCAATAGTTTTCAATGATTAAAAGAATGTTGTAATCGGTCCAGTAGGTCCACTTACTTCCAATGATAACAATAAGATTTAACGAAACTTAATATTTCCATTTCTTTCATCCCAGGTAACAGCACTCCTAGCTCTAAGTGCAGGCGCAGCATTCGCCAGCACAGGAGCTCTGTACGTCACAGAGAGACTGCGGCTTGGACCTCGTGGCGGAACGCAGTTGGTGGTCAGAGTCGCTGTCAACACACCCGGCAGGAAGAACATTACTGGTATGTGTATGTAATTTTATGGATAGGTAAACAATATTATCCAATTAAACAATCTTTCTTTGAAACAAATATTTTAGCATACCAGTCAATGTCATCCAAACCACAATTTCAGCTCAAAAATCTCAATTCGAGCTCGAATCACGAAGGAGCTGATATGTTGTGGTATTGAGCTGGCTTGTTATCCAACAAGTACTTTACTCTAAAGGAAACTTTATATAGTGCGATTAAATAAGAATTTGCTCGTATCGGTAATTTTTATTAGATAGTGTTAGCGAGTTGTAGATGACTTTGAGCGTGCCTAAGTTTAGTATTTTGGATAACAAAATACGCATTGTATAACTTTCAGAGAGAAATAATATATTATGTAGTTCACCTTTGACACTTTAATTTTTAAATAGGTTCTGAACAAAATGGACATCTCATTCTCTCCACCATATCATTGTACGTATGTTGAGTACGAGTATGGTATGTTGTAACATTATCGGCTCTACCAAATCTAAATTTTAATGTAATAGGTTACTGTCTTCTTTTATCTTTATCCTTTTCTACCATAATTGATTAATCCACCACAACATCCATCTTCCCAAGATTAAAACCTTAAATCTCATCAGCGTCAGTCCTGTCAATTTTAAGATTTATTAATAGCTACACGAATACTTAATTAATGACGAAGAACGCGAAGATTCTACCAGAAATTTATTCCGAACCTACGCTGAAGAAATCTGTTGAGCAAAATATTTTAATGAAGTTGTGGAGGAGAATTCTTAAACCGGAATCTTTCGTAATTGTGAAATTAAAGACACCCGAAATTTGTGAGCGCTGATCGTAAAGTTTGGTCGAACTTTCAGATTGTTGGGGATTAATAACGGTGTAGAGTGTGATATGGTTATGTTTTTACACATATTGGTAGGTATAGAAATAGACGTAAGCAGAGAAAAACGTATGTTAACTGCTGCGATTAGCTGACTAAAATATCAATAACAATTGAACTTTCGGTGAGATTCTACAAGGGAAATTAATTTCAGTAGGCGTTTAGAAACTGAGGGTAAGAAGATTGACTACAATTACCTACTATCATTCCATTATTTTGTGGAATTTATACTTAAGTGTCTATATCGAAGCATCATGAAAAAATAAACTTTAGAAAATCTTACCCAAACTAAAAAGAATTAACTCAATAAGGTTCTTTGGCTTTTTTTGTTTATTTTTTCCTTAGTGAAGCATTCACAAATAATATTGCCTTCATTACAACAAGAACTTGCCAAACCTCACTAAAGTCTGTTTTTTTATCTCTGAGACAAAATTGGTACATACAAATATCAAATTACTTCTTTTAGACCTATTACAATATTTGAGACTACAAGAGTTATATTTATCATACCTCAGAAGGCCTAATAAGCCCTAAAAGAAGTAATTTGACATTTGCTTTTGTCAATTTTGTCTCTTGAGATAAAAAAAACAGACTGTAGGTGCTCTTATGCCTATCATAAGTGAGATCTTTTTAACTTTAATTTAAGGCAACTTTCTGCTAGTTCAGTTTTGTTAAGATCAGCAAAGCAAAATTATTTTGCTTCATAGTTGGGAGAAATAACTTCGACTATCACTACTTTATCTTTATGAGATTTTTCTTTCGCAAGATTTGCTGTTTCAAATGAATCCGACTTTGTAGTTTGAATCTGTCCATCGCTCTTTGGATTTACCAAATTCGCAAAATGTCAGCAGTTTTTGAAGGCTAAATTATACTATTGTAGACGATAAAAGCGTCTAGAATAATTCATTTTGCACCATTGCGTGTTTTCATAATATATTTTATCTACCTAGCCTTTTATTAACTATGTTATTGCTACAAACCGATCTCGGCTAGCGTTGCTTAACCTTGAATACCGACTCTGCTGCTGCAGCTGTTATTATTTAACCACGAACTGTCACTGCATTTTGAAATTGTCACTTGTCTCAGGATGTTTTTACCGCGTTATCGTACGAGTAATTTCAGGGCATTTTTATAGAGTAGAATTCAACACGGTAAACTGGTCATAAAGAACGATTATTTTATCAATATTATGAATAAGAATAACATGGTATGCATGCTCGTGCAAAATCTAACGCCTCTTTTCTATTTGCTCTTATTTTCGTTATAACCAAATGCCCACATATTTTTTCCTACTTAACCCAAACGGTACACTTATCCAACCATTACTTCAATCAAAGGATTTGAATAGGTAATCTAAATCCTTTCATTCACTCATTAAAACAACTCTCAACACTGCAGACAATTTATTCAGGCACTTAACCCAGGTCAGAATTATTCAGCCACAATCCAGGCTGAGCTCCTGTTAGAACTAATTCTAGGACACGATCTAAGGCTGTCTTTCCACCAGATATATGTTACGTTGCGTCGCGATAGTTGTGATGATGTCGACTTTAATTGGATCGTTTGATTATTATAGCTTTTCTTAGCTCTGGTAGAAAAGGATTCAACGAAGCTAAGCTTTTTTGTATACTCGTTAAAGGGATGTGAACTAAGGCTGCGCGCTGAGAATGCAAGCTTAGAATAATTCGAGCGGAGTTACATCGTTATTCAAGTATAGTGATCTCATAGATATTCGTACATCGCTCACGCAACCGTGAGCGATGTACGAATATCTATGAGGTGCGAAGAAGAGTTGTTAATGTAAATATTAATTTGAAATTAGAATGCAAAACGTGTCTTCTATGTCACTTAAATCTGGCGGTAATAGACACGTAGTCGTTTTGTATCTTAGCTCCACCACTTCGCAATCTAGCAGGTAGTGGAAAGGCAGCCTAACTCCAACACAATCTAAATCCCTTTCCACTGATGATACATGAATTGTGTATTCAAATTGCACGATTAGTGAGACATTCTCATTGTCTACTCCAATTCACGGAGCTGTTTCAATAAACATTTAAATTGGACTCGGAGCAACAAAGCCGTGTATGTCGAGGCAAATTAGCAATTGAGACAATAGATAGGAGCTAGGTTGCGGTAATAAGTTATGATAATTGTGCATTTGTATCTCGAGAAGCAAATGAGGGTGGTTGCTGGGTAGAAGGTAGTATGTGGTATGAAGTGTTTTGATTTGAACTTATAACAGTGAAAGTTGTAACGGGTTGTTAGAAGCTAGCAAATCTCACAACAGTTTTGGTTCATGTTCAGTTACTGGCTTGTGTTGTGAATGTCAGATAGGCATTTGCTCCAAGTAAAATATTGGAATTCAGCTGGGCCAGGTTAAACGTCGACGAACGGAAGTCGACCCCAACACAGTAAGGAAATATTAGCCAGAATGATTGAGTAAACAGAGAAAGCTGAAGATTTTAATAATTTATTTCAAAACCCACAACTTTTGGGCTAGTCCACATCACCACGTCACGACGTGGTCAACGTAAAACGGTGCAGAGTCGCGGTGTGGCACGTTGACGTGACGTGCTCATTTACGTTACTTTGTCGTTAAAACACTTTACGATGCCGCAACGTTACCCGTTGTCGTTTTTTTTTTAAATTCCGGAACTTTTTACAGCATTTCTGACTGAACGAAACAACGTTTAATGTTTCTTGAAGTTTCTGACAGTTACAGCATTTCTGACATCTTTTTGCACAACTGTTTGCTAAGACAATTAAATATCAACTGAGCCAGCGCCGCGTACCGCTTCCGACTACGTCCGTCGTTCTGCGGTGACGTTGCCGTACCGTGCAATAGCACGTCACGTCTATGCTCTGCGCCGCGATTTCACACCGTTCTGTGATGACGACTTCGTGACGTGGTGACGTGGACAAGCCCTTTCTCGTATGTTAGTAACTGTCTTGTCTAGTGTTCTGGATTACAAAAGTTGCACAAAGTAAGAAGAAAACTGCAGAGCATTTTTTGTTTTTTTTTTAAATTACACACCATCTTTTTTATCGTCTGTATATCACACCAAAAAGCGTGATACAAGATAATGTCATTAAAGTTAAAGTTATATTGTATAACCTGTCTTTCACATTTAACAATCTCTTTGCATCCCAATTTTCCAAACAACTTATCCGAAAATCCAATCTACACTCTAGTATCCATTGTACACTTCTAAAATCAAAACTTCCCATATACTTAACTATCTGGAGTACCATTCCCTCCTTGTTTAGCTTCAAACCTGCCTCAATAAAATGACACTCATTGTATTTCAATTGCTTTCCGAGTGTTTTCTACGGCTGTGCTAGCAATAAACGTAGCAGATTCTATTACCTTAGCAATACGATTGTATGGTACGGGGAACGTGTGATCCTGTTGTATGGTGTAAGTTAAGAGATGAAGGTTAATGTTGGATGTCTTATTTCGATTTGAGTTTTCGGCATTTATAGCTATAGTTAGTTTATTTTAACTATCGAAAATGCCATATCGTCTTGAAGAATGTCTAGAATGTGAACGCTTGCTTTACCTTTGCGTCACAGTACTTCAAACTTTACATAATATTTTTTCCTAATTCTACTTATCTTTTCTAGAGTTCCGTACCCAAAGGGTAAAAACGGGACACTATTACTAAGACTCCGCGGTCCGTCTGTCTTTCTGTCTGTCATCAGGCTGTATCTCATGAACCGTGATACCTAGACAGTTGATGTATTTCTGTTGCCGCTATAACAACAAATACTAAAAACAGAATAAAATAAATATTTAACTAAAACTAAACTAAACCGGTTTTTGCGAAAATGGTACGGAACCCTTCGTGCGCGAGTTCGACTCGCACTTGGCCAGTTTTTTCTACCAGGTATTCGTTAAAATCTTACTAATATTATAAATGCGAAAGTTTGTATGGATGTGTGTATGTTTGTTACTCAAACACGCCAGAACGGCTGAACGGATCTAGATGAAATTGGCACAGAGATAGATTATAGTCAGGAATAGCACATTAGATACCTACTTTTATCCCGGGAATATTATGTTCCCTCGGGTTACATTCACGCGAGCGAAGCCGCTGGCAGAAGCTACTTTAATATTTCAGAAAAACTTTATCATGCTATTCTTGATGACTGTATTCAGCTTTTTATACTATATTTTCTTAAAATACTACATTAAAAGAGATGACCATAAATAGATAATTGTATACTCAAAAATCATAACAGTTGTAATGTAGAAATGTTTTTACTAAAATTGAGTCCAGAACACGCTAGACCCCCGAACCCCGCTTGCACTCTTGTTTTGGAACATCGCAATTCCCTTACGGTCATAGTCATAAAAAATAGATATAAAAATGCTGCGTCGTGAATGGGGTTCAATGGGACTTTAGGATATAAAGTTATTTTATGTTATCCTAAATTATTATTACTCTGATTTATGATGACATGTCGATGACGTAAATCTTAGTGCTTACGATGATGATCATTGTCTTTGAGTGATTGTTAAATTGTGTATGTTATATAAGGGTGTTATTTGCTTGGCAAGAGTAGCAGCAATTGTGGCTGTTTGATGGCTGAAGCATTAGACTTCGTTTACATTGACTTGAGTGACTATTTGCGTAGTATATTAGTACTATCAAAAATGTTAACGGTATCTACAGTCTAGCCGTCCATCCTACATCTTTTAACCACCGATGTATGAAGAGGGATGTTGCAAATTTTAAGGCTCTTTCTTTTTTCTATTGTGTGTCTGTCTGTGGCATTTTTTTTTTGTTGGGAAATCGTTTAATGTCTTTTCCCGCTCTGGGTGAAGCGAGAAGGCGTGTCAGACTTTTACTGACTAAAACCCACCCGTGTTCCTTTAGTTACTTGTGCCAGGGCCGCGGTAACTCTCTTTCAAATTAATCCTCGACCCAGACAGGTGGTCACTTTTGCTGACATCTGTTTGAGGCGCGCGTGGAACACTACGCGCCGTAATATCGGGCCTGGTCCTTATCGGACGGCGAGCTAACCATTGCTTGCCGTCCGCAAGCCCACGCCTACGGTGATTGAATTGGCTTGCGACTCTCGACGCCCGTGGCGTCTCCTAGGGTGTCTAGGGGCGCGAGGGCGTCTCCTTTGCGTCTCCCTCACGCTTTGCGCCTCCTCCTTTGCGAGCATTACTGCTTCACAGAAGGAGGAGACAGCTTCCCATGCCCTCTCACTCAGTACCTTGGGCTGAACCAGGGCCAGACGTGAGAGGTCACAACCGCCGATCGCCTCCATGAGAACACGGCGGTGCTCCGCCCAAGCGGAGCAGACCTCCACCGTTGCTCCTGTCCTCAGGGATGTCCACACACTGGTGACACCCGGAAATTTCGTGCCGTCTTATCCTGAACAGGAACCTCCCGATTCAACGGTGTCAGGCGGAATGTGAGGACGCCGTGACGCCTCTCAAGCTACATTTCCTTACCGCCGCAATTGTGGCGTACCCAGTCTGTGGCATCCTAGCTCCAAACAGATAATCCGATTTCAATGCGTGTTTGCTTATTAGAAGGTTGGTTTTTAATACTACTTTATCAAAAAAACTGACAACTATCATCACATTTTCTCTCTTTTTAGTGGAAGTAACGGGCTACAGTGCAGACAACTGCTCAGTGTCCTACACGTCGTTCAACAACGAGACCCTGGTCGGGTCTGTGATCAGATCAGCCAGTGTGCTGGTTCTTCCTGAAGGTCTGCATAGGACTGATACGCAGAGTGCTTATTTCTGTGCTAATGGTAAGTCAAACTTATTGTGACGATTAAGACATAGAAGCGCAGGTTTCAAAGACAACATTGTTCAACATTGTAAAAAATACAAAACTACTAAAAAATCTAGGCTGTAAATAAAATAAAACGGCAATAAATGAAAGCGTGTAACAAGACACTGGAAAAGATAAAACCAATAATTTCTAGAAATATTATTATAACTTTTGTTGAATTTTCTTATTCTAAAAATTAATCTAGTAACTCTCCATTAATTATTTATGACCTCGTCAACGACGTCAACATATTATATTTGAAAGCAAAACGCAGGTTCCATGTAACTTTCATTGAGCGAGCCATCAAATTAATTTTATCTTTTTCTTCTTTTCAGAACATTTAGCAGTATCATCCCGAGGATCTTGGGAATGGCAATGGGTAGCAGCACCGAGGAACAGAGCAGGATTAGTGCTGGAACTACGCGCACAAGGAGCGGCTCATGTGGCACTGTCTGCTATACGGGAACCTTCTGACGACATGTACCGAGTTGTATTCGAGAGGACCAGAGTTTGGATTGCTAAAGGAAAACATGGTGAGTACACCATCAAAGTTATTTATGCTATTGGAAAGATACAGAACGGATTATTTTAGGGTTTCAAGAACATGTTTAAGTATTTTCTTCTAAACTGTTAAAGCCATTATAAGGGTTTGAATACAAATGGAACTAAGAGTCTCAGTGGTTCTCGGACAAATAGTATTGCAGGGTAATATTAGTCCACCAAGCATACTCATAGTTCTATATTATTTTTACGGAGAGTATGTGGGCTTGCATGAAATAGCCAGTAAATTTATACATAGAAATGCTTGAAGCAACAATATACTATCCCTCTCTTTACATCTTACAATATCATTCACCATAAATAAACATACAAGCAACGTATACTCACAAAATCGCAATTCTCTTCCCAGGTTACGACGTCCACTTAGCCAGTGCAGAACAAACGGAGAGCGACGAGGACTGCTCAGGTGCAGACTCCTGGTGTGCTTGGTGGGTGTGGTGGGAAGGAGGTCGGCTGTCTGTTGGAAGAGGCGCCGCTCCTTCGGAGAGGAGGCTTCTGGTCTGGCCGCTAGCTCCTGATATGAGGATCAAGTTTGTCGGCTTCAGCGCGCTTTGGGGTGATAAGGCTGATTTTAGGTGAGTCATTGAAATTTTCATTTTTTGGTTAACAGTGGTATAAGAGACATTCGGTCAGTTACAATTAATGTCATAATAACTCACTAACAATTTCCTCTGATATAGAAGAAAAAAAACTAATATTTCCTAAAAAAAAAACAGCCTGTCAGTCGTGAGTCAACTTGCAAAGTAAAAGGTTGTTGAGGCTTGAAGATCCAGTAATGGTTCTAACGAGAAAGCATTTTTATGTTTTGAAGATTGGAATATCGAACTGATTCCATATGTTATTTTGAATGTATTAAAATTAATACTAACGTCCAATGTTTCAGAATCTGGAACTTCAACGAAGAAGCAGGCTTCTCCCAAGTACTTGAACTCGGTCTACCTCACGGCGTGGTACCTGGATCGGCAAGCGGAACTCTCCTTGTATCTGGCGGCCTACATCTTCCTCTGTATAGTCTCCAGACAGACTCTACTGACCAATGGGCTGAGGTTTGGAGGGACTCACAATTGTCAGCTGCTTCGGCCAGTTTGGCACCATTGTTGGCGTTGGAGCATATACCACATTTAGTTGATGATGCTGAGAGGGAAAGGATTTTGCGGAAGCTGCCTGAACAGGTAACGAATTATAATAATCATTTACCCACCTTATCCCTCCTATGTCAATTTTTAAATTCATCCTCTTCTTTGGTGTTTTTCTCTCCTTTGTTTCCTGTTAGTCGTCTTAATTATTCAATCCCTTGTAATTTTTTTTTTAATAATAATCCATTGTAATAATTCGTTTTTGGGTTCCTCATCCAATATAATAAGATATATATAAAAAATATATAAATTTTTAATGTATATATATATAAATATAATATCCATCCTTAAGATCTCACCAAGAAATCATACAGTTAAAAACCTTTCTCTTTTCAGGTGCAAGTCTTGCTATCCTTCAGAAAAAGCGACAACTCCTTCAGTGACCACCCAGGAATGAGTAGCCATCTATCAACAATTAAAATACTGGAAATTCTAACAAAAATCCAATCTTACTACCCAGTTGACCCAGAGTTACTGCAAAACATCAAAAAATGGATACAAACCCGGCAGAATCCAGATGGTTCCTTCACACCTTTGGCTGCAGATAAAGAAGTGGATTACTATCCAGTAGATATAACAAAATCTAATGGTACAACAAAGGAGGTTGACGTCAATGAATATTATTACTATGATAAAGACGGTAATATGACTCAGGAAGAAATTGACTGGGAGAGAAGAGTTGAAGTGACTGCGGAGACTTTGGTAGCTTTGCTTGAAGTTGGAGTTGAGAACCAGGTTGATGCTGATGTGGCGAAAAAATCTCAAAATTACTTGGAACATAACCTTCACAACTTAACGTCACCGGCTGCTCTTGCTGCAACTGTCCTGGCGTTAGTCCTTGCAAGGTATTTACATTTTCTTTAGGAACTTCTAAAATTACTGGAACTGCTGATTATCTTAGCAATAAGCATTTTTCTATTAATCTTAAATGCCATGTGGCCGATATCTGTAAATTAATCGAACGTAATAGAAAAGTATATATAGGGTTTTATTATACAATTAGTAATTTTTTTTTTATTATGTTTCAGGAGTCCAATTGTACCAGAAGCTTTAGTGATTCTGCGAAATGCTTCAACAACTGAAGAAGGCGAGTTTGGATGGCCAGCACCGAGAAAAGACGCTGCTGATTGGCTTCTAGAAGAAACATCTAGGAATATAAAAACCACGTCTTATGGTAAGGATATATACAAAATTGTTACATTTAATTGATTCCATGTTAGATTTTTGTTTGAGCATTTAAGCAAGAAGTGGTGAAATCAAGTGATATAATTTTACCACAATTGTACTTTATTATAGCAATTTGTGTTAATTATATTAAGGTATAGATCACATCGTAGTAAAAAACATTTTTTTTAATTGTGATGCATTTTAAACATTGCTGAAACATTGATTTATAGTACTTTATCTTTACCAATTTCGGGGCGAGATAGACAGCTGCAAGCACAATTTAGTGAGATGAGGATACTCGAATGACCCATAGTGCGATTGTCAAGCTTCGTCCAAAAAATACTGTTCTCTGTGCAACAAAACCTGCTCCCTGGAAGACCTTTACGAGCTGAATGCAAACGCTGTCGATGTGGCAAAATTTTATTCAAAATACATGTTGGAATACTCGATATGGCGAAGAAGAAGAGTTTTATTCTAACCTGTAAATGACTTAAACGTTACAGAAGCAGTAACAATGGAGCAGTACGTGGCGGGCGTGCGCGTGCTGCTGGCGGCGTGCGCGCGCGGCGCGCTGGCGGAGGGCGAGGCGGCCGCGCGCTTCCTGTACTACCGCGCCTCCACGCTGCAGCGCCACCCCAGCCTCGCCTACAGCGCCACTAAGGCGGCCGCGCAGTATGCAGCGTTGGCTCATGATAGGTGTGTACTGCTTCGTCTGTTTCCTTATCCCAAAATGATGCCAACTCTCGACAAGTGTCACGGCAAACAGACATTTAGTGCAAGATTAGGCATATTTAGTTTTGTGAAATAAAACCAAATTTGTCAATCATCTTCCAGGAGTTTTATGCAAATTATTAAGTTTATTACACCAGCGCCAGATACAATCATATCTCTGAAAATGAATGAACAGAGATGTACCAGTTTATATAGAAAACCATACTATTTATAAGTTATAGCTCTCAACAAAAACCAAAATATACATGGTAAATATCCTGAAACGAATATTAATTCTAATTACCATATTTTTTTATTTCATTGAAATCGTTATTATTAGATTTATCTCTTCTATATTACAGGCACCGAGCTCTCACAGTATCACTAGCCACCGCAGGAATGGAGCTAACAGACACTTTAGAACTACGTGCCCGTACTCCACCACGACCACTACAACTGCCCGGCTTACCTACTAAAGTGTTCGTGTATGCTACTGGTGCTGGATGTGCTACTGTACAGGTACCAACCTTCTACAAAACTTCTTTACATGATATCTTAAGCAATGCAATTGTAGTTAGGAATTAATTTTTATCATAGTATCTTTCTGTCATGAAGTCTGTCTCAGTCTGATATCGTGTGTCAAGGTTTGCCTACCTCTTTTGCATTATTTAGGTATTTGAAGACCATGACCAAAACTTTTTCAGTTTTGGAGGTCAGTTACTCATGACCAAGTGTGTCTTTAAATAGTGTGTTTTCTCTTTTCAGGGAACTATAACTTATTCTACATACACACCGAAACCTGAGAATGCTTTGTTGAACATTCAAGCTGCTATTATTGAAGAGATTCGTCCTGAGAGAAGTAGCATTGAAGACCTGCAAGGCAATCTGCCTACATTGATCATCAAAACTTGTTTCAAGTGAGTATAATTTCTGCTGGCATGTCTTGACATTTATTTCGCTTCCAACGTTTTTTTATTATATTTCATGACTTTATAACTTCAAACGAATATTATTTGATAATATTTTCCAGGTGGAAAGGCAAGGAGCGTTCAGGAATTCTTCGGCTAGAATCTTCATTATTTTCTGGCTATGAGTTGCATTCAGTTAATCCTGTTGTACTGGATGGCGCTACTTTCGCTGACTTACATTATGGATCTCGAGGGGAATCCGTGTGGTTCGTGTTTGCTAACGTAAGTATTAAAATCTTAATGATCAGTCCTTATATACATCAATTATCTTTAATTTATTATGTCTTCATATTCATATTCTCTTTATAGATCAGTTCTACCTGCCCTGTCTGCGTGACTTATGAGGTGCGCTCCAAATTCGTCATCACCAGCTTACGACCAGCGTTTGCCAAAATATATCCTTCAACACGACCTGACCTAGCCGTCGAAACATTCTTCCATGCCAGACCTGGAAGTCCACTCCTTCGAGGAATCACTGACGATGATTTTATCACATGGTTCGACAAAACTGAACTAGCTAGCCTCAAAACTAGTGCAACCATTGATAATATTTGCGAATGTGGACGAATTTGCAGCAGGGATTACGAATTTAGGAAGAACTATGATGATCATACTGAAGGTACTAGTACAACGGAACAAGTTGATACTACCTCTACTATAACAGACAGTACAACAGAAAGTACTACGGCACCCACAACAGAACCCTCGACAGCTGAAGAAACTACAATTACTGAAGCCAGTACTTCAACTAGTACAACCGAAGCTGTTGCAATTACACATGAAACTACCATAGTGGTTGAAACCTCAACTGACAGTTCTCCTATAATCAAAATCGCGAGTATTGACGATCCAATCATTATACCTACCATAACTTACATAAACACAACTGAGAACCAAGATGTTAATAATGATATAGGTCTGTTATTGCCAAAGATCAATGGAGAACTAATCGTACCAAAGTCGGTGTTACCAAAGACGCCTAAGAAAGAGGAAATTAAGAAAAAGCCGCTGCCTAGGAGAAAGGGAACTCTAAAAGCCACTTATGGAGATAAACATGAAAAGTTCTTCCTAAAGGTGAAGGAAATTGAAAGTTCTGTTACCACTACTACAACTCCAGCTTCTACAACTACAGACAATGTAAGAACGGCTACGGAAAAGTTCCAAGCAATACTTAACAAAGAGAAAGTGGAAAATCCAGTGCCAACTCCTGTAGAAGTTGACAAATCACTGCACAAAATCGTCCTTGAAAAAACAAACATTGTTGCTCCTCTTCTCCCAGTGAACATGGTGGTCAATGTAACACAAAACAAGACTGAAGTTCGTAACAAAACTTTAAACGCAAATATCACAAAAGCAAACAAAATTAATACAACAGAAAATAAAACCACAGTAAGAGCTGTACCAATAACAAACAATGAAATCACGACTGTAAGTCCAGCCAAAACAATTGTACCAGTTGCTTTTCTTCATCCGGAAACCATACCGCATACAATAACAGCAATCACCAATTATAATATCAAATCAATACACTATAGAACAAAGAAACCTAAAGCCATCACTCAAATCAAGAAACCTCTAATTAACTCATTTCACAATGCTACGAAGCACAACAAAAGCAATGATATCGATTCTGATATAATCAACAAAACAAAAAAGAAAACAATGATGCCTCAGAAGTACAATGCAAAAACAATGAAGTCGATAAACAAAGAGATACACAAAATACCGCCGACTCCAATTTCCGAAACATCAAAGACGCTGTCGGAAGCACTCAAATATGATATCGCCCCAGAAAACAAGGGTGGTTTTGAAATATTAGACAAGAACAATTTATGGGAATTACTAAAAGAAGGATCTGATAACGATCCTTCTAAACTAGAGGAAAAACTACATGTTTATAATAGACTAAATATGTTAGGACATAACATGTCTAATGTAGATGATAACCGATCATTATAAACTTTATTGTTATATAATGTATAAGATATAAAGACTTCACTATAAATATTTTTGTAACACAGTATGCCACTTGAAACCTGTAATAAATTAATCTTGAAGATGGGTCTTTGGGGCGAGTGAGTAATTATAAAAAGAAAGGTAGGAATTGAACTACTTAACGCTACATAAAGTCAACTGTATGTGTATGTTATAATCGAAATGCTGCAAATTCCGAATCACCCATCTTCATCTACAATAAAATTGTTGAAAATCTCGAACACGATTCCTAAAGCACGTTTTATTGTTGATTGTTAGAATGTATTGCACTCATCTGAATGATTTGAGTGAACGATTGTGTGAGCTGTAAATATTAAGTGTAAGCTAACTATTGACTAAGGAAAGCGCTGTGACCTATGACTTTTATTATATGTGTGACTTCTTTGCTCAAAAGCAAAGTTTTTGTTTCTCTTACCCTAGAAATAGAGCCGAAGTATTTACCGGCTTCGTAGTCTCAAATGGAATGTAAACAGTAGTTTAGAGTAAGTTATTCTGAGTCATTCTTTATTAGTTTGATTTCTGCTTGAACTTAGATGCTACTATAACTTTAGGAGAGCTAGATATTGCTGTTTTTAGTGTACTTATTGGGCTGCCTATAGCGTTCATTTTATTTCTTATCTTCTTAATAAACTTTTCTGACTACCTACTTCAATTAATCTACTCCAGTTTGATATTTCATTTGGTGTGTGTTTGCAAAAATATGCTCAAAATACCTATTGTTTTTCGTTTACTAAAGAATGGTTGCTCTAGAGAAGATGTCTCTCACTTCCTCCTCTTAAATTTTGTTGGACATTCCTAAGGTTGTAAAGGTAGCCCTTATATTATTAGTATAGTGAATCCTGATTTCTCTAATGTAAATAGGATCTCTAATTGCCAAAATAATCGTTTACCCCCTAGTATAAATAGTTGTACTAGTGTTTTAGATATGTAATTGTAATGCTAAAGCCCCAGAATTTCCATCCGTCTATCGTCTTCTGTATCTATTGTATGTAAAACGTAGTTCTAGTAGCTGTCTAGATGTCTTTTGTTGTGTCTAGGGATTGTGAATCGATGACTTGTTGCAAATCTGTCCCTCAAATTCTTTTCATTTCCTTTTGTAAACTATTGCTTTTATTGGTGTTACATCTTTAAGCGACATCTCTCGAAAGTTTATGGCCTCAGTGCGTCTAAAATTTTTGATAAGAGCGTCCTTGTCAAGTTGTACAAGCATGGCAGCGTTGGTGTTCTCTGATCTCTGTCTTTGTGTCGCTTTTAACAACAGTAGGTAGATGGCGCTGATGAAATGATTCAGTACAAATTAACCATATCCCTTGCAATACCATCTTCACATCGTTCCTATTTTTGATATTAACTTTTTTTGAACTACACACAAAAACGTAACACAGCAAGTTATAAATTCACAATACCCATGTTCCTGTAGTTTTTTAGATTTCAATTTTGTATGACTGTATGCATGAACTGTTCTTACCTGAGAATTTACTCGTAGAACTTACCTCCTATTCCTAAAACTATTACGTCAACAATAAGGCTGTTTGTCCCAATAGCCAGCAGAACAATAAACTGCCCGTAGGCCTTCCCTAGTCTTCCTTTTGTAATATTGATATTTAAACTGTTTCCTATTTTCTGTAAGTCAGCCCTTCGTTACTTATATCCCGTATTCTCCCTTTCTCTTTTACTAAGAATAGCAAAAACTTCTTGTTAATTTTCTAAATACTAACAAAATTACCTTTTGATTGTAAATATAAGATAATGTTTCTCGTATAGCTTTTTTTATTGTATCTTATAAGAAAAATATTTTAGGCGTTGCACCGATGCGTCCCTACAAGCGAGCCTGGTGTCTCTTATTAGTATTACAATCAAATGTATAGTGTCATCCCCTTATTCATCAAATCTCAAAGAATATTAAAAAATAGTTAATCCATGATCGTAAATAATCCTGTTCCTATATCCAATAGCAGACCGTCTAAGCTAATAATTTATAATCGTATTCCTTTGAAATGATTCATCAAACTTTCTGAAAACTTTTAAAGATTGTAAAAACCTTACCTATCGAATCTTAAATCAAAACTGCTGTCAAATTTCATAATATTTATATCAAGATTAATATAATTGCAGGTTGCTGGATAGTTGATGTGAGATTTGACAGTGATCACAATGATTTGGATTGACTTAACATCTTCCACTAGTCTTTAGATTTATTTTCCATTAAAATAGGAAGTGCTTCTGAAATTGAACATCTTAATTTTCAATCCAGAAGAAATCAGAAAACTCCTGAGCAATTCAGTATTTAGCCTTATTAGTACACCTGGCTTTTAAAGACCGATCGAAAGCAACCAAGTTTTTATAAATAAGGGGAAGCTAAAAATTTAATTAAGCACGATTTAAATGTATAAATGTAAGGTTGTATGATAAATAGGTGCTTGCGCGGTGGATACACGTCAATTTTTCGATATTATGTAAAAAAAGATCTCATTTTGATTGTATAAGGTTTAGTTTTAAATGTTTGTGCTTAAAGAGTAAGCTAGTCTTTCATTAAGTAATACCTCGATGTACTGAAACGGATTAGTAATAGGAAAAATAAATAATAATACATTACTCTCTGATTTTAATTTCTCATACCTAACTGTATCTGGAAACGAACTGCATCGTTACTACAAGCAGAATTAACTTTGAATGCATAGACAGAACACACAACGACATACACTTCACTCAGGCCCCCTTTCTAGAGGAGGTAGTGAGCTTTAATCCACTACGAGCGACTGTCTGTTTGTACGGATTGGTAGATATCACATGTCTTCAAATTCATAGTACGAGGTATATGACATATCCGGATTCCGGCATATACTATTTGCCCGTTTCCTCCAATGTTTATATTCACCGTTTGAAGAGTTTGTTGAGATTATATAAACTACTCAAAGTAAAGCGCCAACCTACATGAATCTCATTAGTCAGGGCTGCATAGCTTTAGTTTTGATCTAATACCCGAAACCGTCAGTTATGATCTCTTTACAATCATATGGTCAACTAAAACCCTACATAGTCATAGTAACTTGTGCTCATAAGTCAAAAGGCTCGCACCTAATTACATGGTACTCACTCAAACGTAACTGGCGAAATGTATGTATAGGAACATCACTGCCCAGCCGTTCAGTAGTGTTACTGTTCTCTATGTCCCAATCCTTCGGTGAAATATTAAAACTAAGCTATATTTTAGGCTTCCAAGTTCCATGGGAGTACGATATCGCAACGGATACAATAGCTTGCATCTCCTTATACTCTTGATTAGAAAACCAAAAGTGAATAGTTTCATTGTGTAAAGTGTGGTCAGGCAGAGGCCTGGACATACTGAATGCACTTTCAATTGAAATGAAGAGACATTTCAGTTGAGAGTATCCTGGGCCCAACTCATGGTAAAGGTACAACTTACTCAATTTGATTCGCTACTAGAAACAGGATTTTGATGCAAGGTCCACACAAGTAATGTCAATTTCCTGTCTTCAGTACACAGGCTAATCTACTGAGAAATATGTTATTGGTTTCGGGCGTTAGTCGGTGGGAGTCCAACATAACGCTCCGTTTTCTCCAGACGGAGGGGATCCATGAAGATTTCACAAAAAATACTTTGCCTATCTATACTAATACTAATACTAATCTATACTAATATTATAAAGAGGAAAGATATTTTTGTTTGTTTGTTTGTACCAAATAGGCTCCGAAATTACTAGACCGATTTAAAAAATTCTTTCACTAATAGAAAGCTACATTATTCTTGAGTGACATAGGCTATTTTTATCCCGAAAACGGGTCCTGTGGGGTGGTCCACGGGAGCAAAGCCGCGGGGAACAGCTAGTTACGTATGTAATCAATTCGATTTGTTAGATTATAGTTTTGGGAATAACGTTTAATAATATACAAAACTTGACCAATCTCTCTACAAAAAAAATCTACACCTAAAACGAACTTCAACTTCATAAATTCGATTTTTATAGCTCTGGCCACAATGACGCGAATCCAGTGCGGCACCCAGGACGCAACTGCTCACATCAATTGTTCCAATGATAAAGAAGTTTTAACAGTTTACACCTCCATACAAGTTAGTTGACACGGTGCGAGGAAGTTCTGTCCCACATTCCACGCGGGATTCACTTCAGTTTAAGTTTGACGAACAGCACTTTTCATTTCAACTGTCAAACTTTGTAAGAGCAGAGTTTCCTTAGAATGAAGTAATGGTTGATGTTTGGAATAAGTAAATTTCCTGTGTCAGTACATTTACAGAAACTGAACATTGACCCAAAGGAAGGTGATGCATCGGTTGTTACGGTATGTTATGGTATATCTTTGTAATGAAGGATAATTATTTACCTATAGCTAAAAAAACTTAATAAAATTAAAAATCTCGATTGCTTCAGCGAACTAAAAAGATGTAAAAAAGAAGAAAATCACGCTTTGCAGTCGGAATTAGGGCATGTAATACTCGTTTAAGAAGATTTTTAATTCCGACACTGATTGCCGATATTAGATCGATATTTCAGTATCGGATTCCCGATATTAGATCACAGTATCGCAATTCCGATATTAGATCTCAGTATCGGAATTCAGAAATGAATATCGGAATTGCGCACATGCGGCCTAATGGGGTTTTCTATTGTGTCTCTCTCTAATCACCTGTGACTGGATAATCGGTGCTTCGTATTAAGCTTCACATTTGTTCCCAAGAAAGAATATTAACATCATGCCTTTCTGAAAAAAGAACAATGCTAAAAATACCCAAAAATAAATTTGTTGGTCAAACTCAAAGTAGTCTCATTAAAGTACTTATTTATAATTTAAACAATATATACAATTGAATATTTCTAATCTTATGCCTATTATTAAACAAACTTACATACAAAGGGGAGAGGAAAAGGGGCTCATTGCGCATCAAAAAATTCATCCACATCGATGTCAATGGGAAACGTGCCCAGAACGCTGGCAGCATTGCCACGTTGAATGGCAATGCTGATTCTCTGACTGAAGAAAAGGCCAGCCCTCTGGTCACGCGAACAGTCGACTAACCGTTTACTAATGTCTCGAAACACTCGATGAGCACTCGGACCCCATGGACCTAATGTCTCAACCCCAAACGGCTCAAACATATAACTGCCAATAAGGCTGTTATATTTGCGCCGTTTGTGGTTTTCTGCACCAGCAGCAGCTGCCCCAGCACAGCCCGCCGTGCTAAGAAGATGGGATGGCGCAAGGGTATCGACACATGTTGCATCCCACACCAAAGGCCTACCCAACTTCCAAGGCATTATGGTCATCCCGTCCGGTCTCTTCCCATCGTCGCGTGCCAACCCATTGGGTTCTAAAACAGCTGGCACCCCGGCGGTGACAAGAGCTCGACGTATGATGTCATTAATGCTGGCGTGCCGTGCTATCCGACCAGCGCTCCTACTGCAGGATAGGTCATGGTGTCCGAGGCGGTCGACTGCTTCACCACATTGACAACGATGTGGAGCTCCGCTGGCATTACCAAGGCGCAGACATGTAGCGATCCGGAAGGTAAGAAAGAAAGAAAGAAAGAAAAAGTGTTTATTCGCCACAAAAACGACATACAAAATTTTTGACATCTTAAATTAAACCCTTTTCGGTATCCAATATTAGTAAGTATTTAAATTATGTTAGTAAAGAAAAGTAAGATTAAAATTAAATACCAAATTTGAGTACAGTACTAGGATGATGAGTAAGTACAGACAGATGCATGTCGTGACTGTGGCAAGAAAGCTTCCACTCAGCATATTGCTGTGCCGTGGGAGACCCACAGCAGGTAGTGTCACTCAACATTGTACCTATGTTGGGTGACGGTAATGCCTGTAGCCAGAGGCCCGACTCCCACTCACCCACAGCCAGTAGGCGAGCACGCTCAGCAGTATTGGTGGACGTATTTATGACTTTATTCCGTTCCAATCTGCAGAGCGGCTCATCCCACTGTCTTTGGGGAGATGGGTTTTCGGGCAACGCCGTATTTGGGCAAGCCACTTTCCAGGTGCACACTGCGTCGGCCGAACACGGCACTTCACTGTTAACCACTGACAGGGATAAAATATTAGTGGTTAATGTTTCAGTGCTGTGGACCGAAGACAGGAACGCTGGTAGGCTTATACTAGAAATTTTGCGGATGCTGAGCCCACCGAAGCGAATGGGCAGCGTGGCTTGCGTCCAGGCTCGGTCATCTAAGGCCACATTTAAGATAGATGTCAGAGTGCATCGAATAATTTCGTCATTTTTCTCCAGGAGAGGTGGCTGCTTCCATAAAGGGGAAGAGCGGAGAAAATACATAAAATTTGGTCCAAAACAGCAATACCTAATAAGAGTAAAAGCCGAATGAAGGTTAATTTTGGAGAGTCTATCCGAAATATCATTAAAATGGTTAATTTTGCCATCAATGAATCAAGAAAAACTGTCTTCCAAAATTAGGGAACCTAGGAGGTGCAGTGAACTTTTATCTAAAATTTTGATCTCTGGGGCTATTGCATAGAATTTCTGTAGGGTCGGTTGTCTGTCGGTACTGTCACAAAGAAAAATTTCACATTTGGAGTGGTTGAGGTCTAGGCCGATGGATTTGAACTGCTCTTTCAGGAATTGGAAATCTGATAAAACGGTGTCTACGTCGCCTCCTAGTGTTCCATCATCCAAATACCATACGTTAAATTTCGAATTTAGTTTTTGAATGATTGGATGAATAGCCAGACTGAAAATGACTGGCCCGAGAGGGTCACCTTGTTGGCAACCAACTGAAGATTCCAAAACATTGTCTTTGTATATTAATTTTGATGGGTGCCTACAGCATTGCCGCAAAAAGCCGAAAATTTCTGGTAGCTCTTTTTTTGCTTCAGCCAACAAAGTGTCCCTGTTGACGGAATTAAAGGCGTTTTTAACGTCAACCTTGAGGATGACCTCACTTTTACCGGAATTCAAAAAAGAGGAAAGGGCATGTACGGCAGCCTCACAGCCCCCTCTGGAGCCAAAGCCAAGCTGTAGGGGCTGGAATTTAGTAGTAAGAGTTTTACCATACAGTTTACAGCAAATTTTGGCTGCCATACGCCTGTAGGTGCACCCGACGGCAATTGGACGAATACCACCGTCCCTCTTGCGCAGGGCACATAAGTTGGCCACGTACAAGACATCGACGACGGCATCGTTCACACCGCCGGAGAGCATCAGGTTGACTAGAGCCGCAAGCTCCTTCAAAAGAGACTCACCAGCGTCCCCGGCGCCTGAAATTTATTTTAATAAATGCTGAATAGGCTGAATTTTATCAGTAAAATAATCATTAAATAGATTAGAGATACATTTTGGATCACAGATAATGTCATTATTATTAATTCTAAGTTTATCAATGCTATGTTTTGGTACATTCAATTTCGCTTGATTTATAATTTGCCATGTCGTTTTGGACTTATTAGTTGATGTCTGTATTTTATGATTATTTTGAGCTCGTCGAGTTAAATTAATGATCCTTTTAAATCGCTTCGTATAATTTTTAAATAGACTCTTATTATTTGGAGTAGGTTTTTTTCGAAACTGCCATAGCAATTGCCGTTTTCTCTCGCTGCATTTTTTTATACCACGTGATATCCATTTTTGTTTTTATGTACATTTACCGAAACTACATTTTCAGGAAAGCATTGTTTGTACAGTAACTGTCTGTCCGCACTGATGCAGTTCCTCCTTCGTAGAGTTCTCTAAGAAGGTGCACAAGATGTTTTGGTGTACCCATTTCCAGTAGCGTCTTCCACAAGGTTGGCCATTTCACAGAGTCAAACGCTTTTGAGAAATCAACAAAGTATATGTAGGTCGGCTTGTTGAATTCTCGGGCCTTCTCGATGACCTGCCGAACAAAGAAAATCTGCTCCCGAGTTCCTTTTCCCTTCACAAACCCTGCTTGCTCCTGTGCAATTTCTTTCGACAGTTGGCCAGGCCTTCAGTCGTTCGTTAAGGATGTGTAACAGTATTTTGCTTGTATGGCTGATCAGTGCAATCAGACGGTAATTGCTACATTTTTTGGTCGAGCCCTTTTTGTGGAGAGGAATGAAAACCGTGTGAGCCCATTCCGACGGCCATTTCCCTGCCAACCATATCTTATTGCAGATGATGTGAAAGCTATGGACGCCGCGTTCCCCCAATGCTCGAATCGCTCAATGGGGATGGCATCAGAAACCGTAGCCCTTCCATTCTTCAAATGCTTAATGGCAGCTCTGATTTCGGACTCAAGAATGTAAGGTTCTAGTGAATCATTCTTAGGTTCTGTAGGTGTAAAGGCTTCCGACTGTGGATCTTCAAACAGCGACCTACAGTAACATCTCCAAGTCTCGGCAATTTGCTCCAATTTGCTGACCATTTGACCATTACCGTCTACAATGGCCCAGGTTTTGGACGGCAGCGTTCTAGTTATAAGACGAATTTTGTGATGGAGGTCTCTCGACTCATATCTACCTGCATGAGCTTCTATCTCCTCACATATATGGTGCTGGTAGGCATTATGGTCCTGTCTGCATTTCCTCTGGATCTGTGCAGACTTTTCATTCAGGGCTTTAACGCTTGCACCGGCTGCTTTCAGTTTTCGACGTTTCTCAACAAGCGCAAAGGTGCCGTCCGACATCCAGTGCTGTTGCTTGGGTGTTGCAGTTGGTGTTTTGGATCCTGAGATCGCCAGCTCTATAAGAGACTTTGCCGTGTTCAAAATCTTTTCCGGTGGTTCGCTATCAAAATCTGTGTTTGTCCATTTAGCCCAGTTGTGTTCCATTATTGACTTAAATTTTGGAACATCTGTCACGTCTTGCCTGCCTCTCTTATTTCCGAGGGCTCTGGCAGCCGTTAATTTAAGTTTGAACTTGCCGATCAGAAGTTGGTGATCTGACCCGCAGTCAGCGCCAGGTAGTGTATGGGCATTCGTTACAGATGACCTCCACCGCGATCGAACCAGAATATAGTCAATCTGGTTGCGGTATTTTCCATCGGGTGATGTCCAAGTGTCCTTGGAGGGTGGTGTTGGTACTTCTACCAACACCACCCTCCAAGGACATTGCTATTAGTAATGACTAGGTTATTTTCGGACGCAAATTGTACAATCCTGTCACTCCTGTCGTTCCTAATACCCAGTCCAAACTTTCCAACGCACCGGCCAAGCTGCTCAGCATTTGTTCCAATTTTGGCATTAAAATCACCCAGAATGACAAGCAGTTTCTGTTGGGAATTTTGGCTATGGTGGCTCCTAGTTCAGAGTAGAGTAAAGCTATTGTGGAAAGGGGCAGGCTTACCAGTTTATGGAATATCTTTTAAATTGGTCCAATATTGGAGGAGGAAAGAGACGAGAGCCAAACCTCGAATTATGACTTTTTACTAAGGAAATTCAGTCGGCGCTCTCTGGCCCCGTTTCCTCTTAACGTTCGGTTTGACCTATACGTAGCCGACCTTTAAAACATTGCTCCTAAAACGGTATCAAGGTGGCCAATTTTTTAAAGTGGACGCTTGTAGGGTTATAAAACGATGATGGAAAGGCACAGTACTATTCAAATTAATTAATTGAAATACCAGAATTTAAATGACATTTGTGTCTCGCATTTAGAGCTGTCCAGCTCCTCGCCTATCCACAATCCTGAGAACTCGTCATAATAAGTAATACACGCCTTGAACTATCCAACGACATAATATGTTATACGCTATTGAGGGTAGGCAGGAATTCCCAATGTCCATGTTGTTGGACGCGACAAGGATTAACCGCATATCGTTACGTGCATGAGATAAAAGACCGATGTAACTTCGACTTCAAGAGAGCGACGTGTACAGAATTCCTAAAAAAAGTTGGATTTTCCGTACAAAATTGTCGGCAGCAGACCAGAATAGTATGTAAATATTTTTTTTTTGAGAATGACTTTGACTTGCTTGGAGAAAGTTGATCATATACATAGGAAAACAGTATTTAAAATATGATCGCAGCTTTCCGGGCACGCACAATAATATTGCACAATAGTTAATAATATTGAATAGGTCCTTTGAATCCAAACGTTCATTATTATTCACTCAATAAAATTGTCAATTTCAAATAATTAATAATTTTACAAATTCGCATCAATATTTTCGTACGACCAACATGTTTGACGACGAAGTTTTGGCGTCAGACATACTGGTGATTTTGTTGAATAAACAAACATAAATGAAAACGTATATGTGTTACAGAATGGTTGAAAAGAAGACCAGTCTACACTCACACACAGCTAGATTTGAATACACGACCCTACGCTATACTGTGACTTACCGATCGCGACCGCTCCAAATAGTGAACTGAAAAATATTAAGCGTACATGGTGCGAGAAAATAATAATGCGCAATAAAATTTAAGCTCGTTCAAACTTTTGTTCAATCATTGCGCAATGTTTCAATACTGCTACACATTGAATAATTTTGTGCAATATTATTGTAGGTGTATGGGGTGTATACTCAATATTTAAGAAGTTTCACTTCTATCACTCGCACTTTTTTTTGTAATTGCTTGAAAGGTTTCACTGCTGGTCAAAGATGTCATGTTTTTATAAACAATCTTTTTGAAATATCAAAAATGATACCTTCCATACAAATGTTCTCTCTTCGGCGTCTTGATTAGTGTATTACCTTCAAAAAGCCAGCCTCATCAATCAAAACACGCTTCCATACAATTGTCTACCTACAATCGAATTACTGTTCCACTGCCGAACAAAATCTTATTTGTTCTTCACAAATATCCCAAATTACATAAAAGATTATTTGATTCGTTGAGCGCGTAATGTGTATTTATTCATTTGGTTTATTCTTTTGTTTTATTAAACTATGTTGACTGAAAGTGTATACCTAAATAATAGTTTAAGGTTACAATTCACTAGCAGTAGGTACTAGGTATTCTATAACACCTCGCTCCTTAAAAGAATAGCGAGCGAAGTTAACTTGAAAACTGGATAAGAATTCAGTGATGTAATTAATTAAAACAACCATGATGAATACTTATTCATCATCGTTGATCAAGAAAACAATAATACCAGTAGGGCGGTTACATACTACACGTCCGTGTCCGTGATCCGTTTCCGTGATTTGAGTTCCGAGTTAATAATGTACTGAACTATGACAGATTATGACGGTTAGTGTTCGGATGTAGTGCGTAAGCTTTCTACAAGAAGTACTACGGCTATTTCAGAACCAAAATTTCACGGACACGAATCACGGACACGGATCACGGACATGGATCACGGACACGGATCACGGACACGGATCACGGACACGGCTCACGGACACGGACGTGTAGTGTATAACCGCCCTTGACTATTGTATCCTAAGTGCAAACGAGAACACCTTTTTGTATAAGTGAGCTCGGAAATTATTCATGAATAATTATTTGTCGACTATTGATTTATCAACTTGAACCAAATCATTGCCTGTAGGTATATTTATTGGTGTATTAAGCATCATGAAATGCTGTCAATTGATATATCAAGAATAATACTATAGAATTTCAAGATCAAAATAGTTCAGAGGCAAAATTGAAAGGGATTAAAGTTTGTTTACCACATCAAAAGCATTAGATCCGAGAATTTAGCCTAAAGCAGTTCATGGCCTTGAGAAGAGGAATCTTCGAAGTAACATCGTAATTTAAGCTTGTAACAAGACATTTTGAATACAGTAGTATCATTTTCATTGTCTTTAGCAAGTTATCTACAAAGGCAATACAATACTTTTCTGTTATTGGTAGAACTTCTTCGCTATTGGGGCATTAACCTATATAGGTACTAGTGATTTTCTAAGAGGGGGATTCGCCTAACTAAGGGGGTGCGACAACATTTAAAGGGGGCTTGTGTCCGCGGGGCAAGTGCATAGTACTCCTTCACCCGCGACAACTTGATATTGCTAATGATTTACGTTGCTCACTATCTACCCAGAACTAGGAATGTTGTCCTAATCTTGTCATAAGAACACGTGTAGGGTAACTGTTGCGGTAAAACAACCTCTTCTCTTTTTTCCTCTTCTATAAATACAGATTTTTATGTGTTATACTAGATTCATCAAAAAGAATTGACAAATTATCACTTCCCAAACCATTTTCCGCATAATTTAATTTGCCAAATTATTACTTAGCAAATAAACTCTTCACAAATAATTGTAACGCATACCTTATGTAAGTGAACGTCTAAAGAATAACTTGCTTACCAACTAGTACTTTTACCAATTTTAATGTAGTCACATATTTTACGCAAAATAAAATAAGCCAAATATTTAGTATCGTCAGTTTTTCAATTTACCATTTCTATTCAATCAAATTGTTTAGCCAATGACAAAAGATTTGCATTTTTATTTCAGTTGCACAGAAGGTTCTCTATTGTGTTCCTAACTTTTTTATCCATAATCCTAAGTGCCATTTTTTTGTCCTATTCATCATTTGTCCGAATGAAAACTTGCCCGAACTTATTATCACATGCCACACAATTGAAATCTCTAAATACAATATGCCCTAATTAAAAATTTTCGGTTTCGTCCTAAATCATTATTCATTTCGCTACAAATTTGCAAAAGTGTGTATTCGTACGCGAACTAGCTTCCTACTACTCATCACAGCATCTATCTCTTCCGCACGTATTGTCGGTTGATACAAAATGCATTTTAACCCCGCGCACAAAATAGTTCATGCCGTTGATAAAACGCTACAGCAAAGGGACCTTCACTTGCAATTTCTGTTAAAAAAATCACTTATCGGTGTGATTTAAATTGAATTGCGTCAAGCCTTCAGGAAGGTCGCTAAATTTAGTTCGTTTGCCTTGTTTCCTTCTCCACGACTATTGATGAGGGTCATAGGGCTTCACAGTGTTTCCTAACACCCTTTGGCCCCATCAATTCTATACACAGTACAAGGATAAGAACTTACTAATCCCCTACAGATTACCATCTCACTTATCGGTAATAAATAGTCGGTCGGAAGTCAACTATGCAATATTTATAAATAGTTATGTCATATTTGTTATTAGATTTCCCATCAGTTGATGTCCACGTTGTATTTCCTATGACGAACCAAATTAATTTAATCAATTGCTAGTTATTAATTTCTTGTTACCAGGAACCGATAACAATAAAACAAACAAATTAATATTACATTTTATCAATTGCTTTTATTCATAACATTACAATGATATTTGATCCGTAAAGGTACATTGTTATTTGAAATTTCTATGACTCAATGATTCTTAGGCAGAATTTAAAATGGGAATCGTTAAAATATCTAAATAGAATAGGATACAATACTGTTTACAATACGGTGAACTTAAACTTTTAAAGGTATAAATAAACAAATAAATTATTCAATAAATAAACCAAACTATTCAATAATAAATAAATAAATCTACAAATAAAAACCGAATCAGTCAAGACGCAAACTCGCGAGTCTCTATGTGAAATGTGGTATGACGTACGCGTTAAAGGATTAGATGTACTGGGAATGTGGTACTTAAACATTTATAACTGGTAACAGTAATCACGAACATTGATTTAAATGACATGGTTATTAATATGGATCCCGAGACTGTTGCACCCCTCATCTCCTTCTGGCATACGCCAGCCAGGCGGGTAAGTCCGGCTTCTGAAAAAGAAAGTTGTGATTATTTCAGGATTTTGTACCTTACTAGCTAGGATATTAGTATGGTTATTGCAGGGATCGATTGTCGCATATAAATACTGGTTTTTAGCTGAATTAGGTTAGAGTGGTAGTGGTTAGACTAGATTACGACGATTGCAATATCAAAAAGATTTTGAGAAAAAATAGATATAATTGCTTCATATGATCAGTAAATTTGGATTCGTTTCTAGTACAGATCAGGGACATGGAAAGTCGGAAAGTTCTTAATGAAAGTTTAACTTTTCATATTTTAAATTAGGAAATCCAGCATAATACATAACTATTGGAGTGGACACACATGTTTCAAATTAAGTTATCGTATTTTTGTCTCTTAATTTAATTAATTATTTCAAGCTACGGTCATCGTTATGAATTCATTAAACTGTGTAATATAATTCACGTAAAACAATTTAGATTTAACGACCAATAACCACAAGCTTTATTGAAATTCAATAAATTTAAACACGTTTGAACCCCTACCATTGTTTTGCGATAAATTTGTTTTATCAAAGTGGACGTGAAATAACTTCAATTATTGAATAATTTATTCGTTTGTTGAACTTAAAATTGTTCAAGTTTTAACTAATTAACTTTTTGAATTTCGTTTATAATTTCAGTTACGATTCAAGTAGATCTTTTAAACTGATAACTTCTATAGCTGTTTTATATATGATATACTATGTTCTGCTTAGAAACTAATAAACTCTTACAACTGATATCTGGAAAGAAATTATCGACGGGCTACAAATAAAACGCAAGTTAAGTGATACCAATGGCTGTTGATATATCCATTCAACCGAACACAGCAGCTAATGCGTGATATCCCACGAATCTAGCAATAATTTTCGTTCCAGAATATGGGCCCCAATTCCGATTTCTAAATTAAAAAGTTTATCAAATCCTAGTTAAGCATAGAAACCCGCAAAAAATTTGGCATTAAACTAAAAACGAAATTCTCAATTCAGAAACCGGCCCGTAGTGCTCGTGCACACAGCGGTCCGTTCTACAGGTCTGCTTTGTCGTGTACGTTTTTATTCGGAAATGGCGTAGGTAGTTGTATGAGCACACACAAGACATTATTAAAATACTACTCCGTTTTATCGGATCAAAGCCACGCGGGGCGTGCCATTACCCCCAGTAGCGACGCATCCGTTAAAACGGTACTGTAAATGCGGTGTGAACATTGCGGTGTGAGCGACGGATCCGTTAAAACGATACTGAAAATACGGCTGTTCTTTGTAAACGAGCCCTTAGTCTTCTGGAAAAATCTCCAAACTTCTAATATCATCATACAAAACAACAAGACCTACCACGATCTAAATCTTATAGTAGGATATCCAAGTCTCAATAATCCGATATAACGTTGCGAATAAATCCTTATATATTGAAAGCTACATTGAGATGCAATATTGACGTTTATTCTTCACATTCTACTTCGAAGGAATAACCACATAAAATCCCTTATAGGACGATTGAACTATAAAAGGATTGAATAGGAATTTGAAATGGGTGATTCATATCGTGAAGTGCTTTGATATCCATTATTGGAACTTGTATACTTTTTTGCTCGTAGGAGCATAAAGAAAATTAATGTATTTAAAGATTACCTTCATTTTTATTGAGCCTTTTGAACGCCTACGCAAGAGCGCATACAATAAATTTTTCCAACGATCGCGGTTTTGACAGTCGTTTCCTTTTCTTTTATTGAATTCTAAGCCACAATTTTGACGGGAAAAATAGCACCATAACCATAAATTCAAATGTACCTAACTTAAGTTACAGTGTTTTTAATTGCGAGGGCCATTGTTAATTTCAATGCTATTTTCCATTCAATTATTTCTCTACTGCTGCTCAAATTGATCGTCTTTTGAAAGTGATATCATAGTTTGTGGTACAAAAACAGACGTAGGTTGTAGTCGTGGTAGGTGTAAACCCAAATTCAGACTGAAAATTCCCCAATATGCTGTGGTTGTCTTTTAAATCGAGAGAGGTCGATGGTCTAAAATCGTGGACGTAGGTACCTTATTTAGCTTCAAAAATAAAATCTACCTTTCTCTCAAAGTACTAAATGTCAACATCTAATTGTATTAACACATAAGTACACAATATTTACACGACACGATGACTTGTTTGTTTAGGCCTCTTTATTAATTCACGAAAGCAACACCAAAGGTAAAAAGATCAAAAGAAAAACGAAGTACATTTCACTACTAGGGCTTAATTAATAAATTATGTTTGACAATAAACAGTGTCGTTTAAATTTAATTTCTAAGGTCTCAGTCGTAGGGTTTTAAGTAGGAATATCGCTGTATTTTGTTGAGATAAAGATAATTTAATTTAATCGCTCAGCTTACGGTTCGACATTTAAATGAGTAAATTCATATTGTGTTTTCGGAATACTATTTCTAGTTTTGGGATAGTTCTCTGATAGGACCACAGAGCTCCAAAGGTCACTGTTAGAAATGGGACTGTCAAAATTTCCATACAAAACATGCGTGTCAGTGTGTGTCGCAGTTTGCACATAGAATAGACGATCGCTGGAAATTCTATAACATCACCTAGCGGCTTGCTGCAATATGCCAGCACGGTGCCCTCAGCTTTTTCATATATAATATGCGTTCACCAAAGCATCGTCTGGAAAGACTCATGATTCTAGGCCGGGTGTGAAGAAAACCCGCTCAAAGCACAGGTTAGGAAAGAAGGCTAATTGGAGGCAGTATATACCGAAAGTCTACACTGTGGAAGACAAGTTATGTGGTCGTAAACCTCAGCATTCAAGTTGTTCCCGCAATGCTGAGGTTTTTACAATAGGAAAACAATTTTTACATTAGTTCTTCTTATTCGTGTTCCTCATTGCTCGGTCGGCCCGTCCGGCAAATTTGAGGAAGACAATCAGACGAGCTGCTTTCAGGCCATACTGTCTTCGGTTCTTCTCAGGGCAAAATTGCCCTCAGAAGAACCGAAGACAGTATGGCCATGTAACAGTGAGTCCTATTATCGCCTTGATTTGATCCGACCAGCTTGTAAGTGAACGATAATGGCAATGGCTAAGACAGTAGAAACGTGATCAGCGCAATTGCACTACCACGAATACCATTTTCAATAATGTCTACAGAAGTTACTGGTGAAAAAAAAAATTGAGACCTTCACAATAAGCCCTTTCGTGTAATATGTCACACGGTACAGTTTGAAGACGCAACTGTTCTCTGTTCTATGGATAGGACTCTCTAGTTGGAATTACTGAACAACCTATATTATATAGATATTTGGTGGAAATAGGTGCCGTTGAGTGGTGAACTTTATCTTGTTAAGTGTGCTTCAATTGATTAAACTTGTTATTGGGTTACACGTTCTGTTAGAGATTGAGGTATCACTTGAATTTAGTATTTTGCCCTCATGTGTACGTAACTTTATATAACTTGTTAGGATGTTTGGACATTGGTTATGTCTAACAATGACGTTGGGCGTGAAGGTGGTCAGAAGATTTATTTTATATAAATAAAATTTAGACATATTGATCAAAGTATATATTTATTGCCGAGGTATAAACACAAGATTATTTTTAAGCTTTATTTATGGAGTCAAGTCCGTGGTTATTGCCTTTACGTGGGTCTATCATAATATAAAAAATATGTATTTTGAGACATTATTTACTCTTAATTTAAAATTCAAATATAAGATCTCTCACCGTAGATTGCTTTTAATAATTCCTACTGTAGTTCCTTACTGTGAAATGTCAATTTTTAACAATAATAGCCATAAGCATACCTAGCTAATTATTTTCTTGTTATTTGGTCAGTGATTTTGACATCTTACTTCAAAGAACCTCGAACTTTTCAAAATAATTTCAATTTACCATTAAATTAATGTCTAGCAAATTCTCAATCCTTTTGCAAATTGCCAAACAATTGATTTATAAAATCATTAAAATTTAGTATGCGATTGAAAAACAATATTGGTATCGTAAATCATTTATTTTGAAGGAATTTAAATCCTTATGGAGCAAGTTAGAAATGATTTCTAAAATAAATTGGAATTTGATTTGTAACACAAACTTACTGTAATTATTTTTTGAATACAACAACGAATTTTTTAAACGAGTAAAATATTTTGGGAAATTTTACAAATATTCCATTTTATAGTAGTGTTTATTTTCTACTAATAGCTTAAAATATTTGGTAACAAAAATTTACTTTTGAGTTTCAGGTGACTTAACTAAAAAGAGTTAAAAAGAAGAACGAATGCAAAAATTAAATTAATTAAATTCCCCGTTGAACACTGATTTTTAATATACGTGTACATGTCTGGTGTAGAAAGCTCATGAAAGAAACCAATTACAGCGTTCATCATACCTACTACAGTGTTATTAGTAAAGTGATTTCCCGTACTAAAAAGCTTGTATAAACGACAGGCAATTATTAGTTGACATTTTCTACCCACGAATACTGAAAAAAGGCGACATAGAGATGCACAACCCACCTTGTACGGTAATCCGTTTGACAAAGATGAAAATAGTTTCGCCATTTACGTTTATTGTCATTTTCTACGTTAACAATTCATAGGTAATTTTTTTCTGAAATTTGATCGATCGGGGATGGAATGAAGATTCAGCATTGCTGCTGTAGGCAGGTGCTTTACTTTGTGTAAATTATTTCATCACCACTGCTATTAAAACGGTGAAGGAAAACATCGTGCGGAAACATGTCCTAGAAACAAAAATTCGAAGACATGTTTGACATCCACCAACCCGCACTGGGCCCGCGTGGTGATGTAAGGCCTACCTCTCTCACGGGGAAGATGTCTGTGTCCCAGTAGTGGGAACATTATAAGGCTGATGATGAATCATTCAAAAATTCGCCAAATTAAAGTAAGAACGATTTAACAATCTAGAGAAATGCCAACTACTTTTATACAAATATTTTATAAAAGAAGTTGCTTTGTTCCGCTGGATGCGAAAATTATAGGACCGGTCAATGTGGATCTGGCCCTGCCGAAGGCTTATTTCAGCTAA
The DNA here is from genome assembly GCA_948252205.1 of Orthosia incerta. Lineage (NCBI taxonomy): Eukaryota > Metazoa > Arthropoda > Insecta > Lepidoptera > Noctuidae > Orthosia > Orthosia incerta. The sequence continues at coordinate 6,438,573 of OX411757.1, read as the reverse complement.
AATGAAAACTGACAAATATTAACTGAGGAAAGTGCAACACCTTGACAGGTCCTGTGGTATGAAACAAGTGTTTTGACATCAACCGTGCACAAATATATATGTCGTAGTTGGTTATCAATTAAGATTGCAGGTTGTCAACGGAATTTGTAATAAGTTTTCTTATTACTAATTTAAATGACTTTACTATCAATCATTGCCTAATAAATTAGATCATAATTTATTGAGTACTCGGTGTACGCACCAATTCATTTTGGGGAACTTATTTCGATAACTGTAATCGATGGTCAAGTTCAAAAACAATTGTTGACATGTTAATTTGATTTGCTTTGTGTTATCACCATTGTTTACTTAAGACAATTATTTCTTGTATTATTAGACACTTCAAGTCTTATTAGATTTAGCACATTTTAGTGTTTTGTATCAAGTAAACACGTGACGTACTTCCGTACGTCATCGGTCAGAGTTGTTGTGGAGGGATTGCAAGGTATAAAAGAGCTTGCATCATCGTATGCAAGTTAGTCTATTTTCGGATTAGACTTGATAAAGAGCCCTAGCTCTCGACAAAACTGTCGGTTTATTTGGTACAGCGCTGTATATTCACATAGCTGTATTGGCTTGCTGATGGCGAACGATACACTTTGTATTTGGGTGGCTTAGGCTGCTGTGCGAACTGTAACCTTAAGGGTTTGTTCGATTAACTGTATTGTTGTTACTATATCTTTTTAACCTACTTTATCTTGTTACTATTTGTATTGTTTTATTAGCGAAACTAGTTCTGTAATAAAAACCTTGTTATTGTTTGCACAGTCTTGTTTATCCCAATAAAATGGGAACGCCAAAATCCTGACGATATATACCGCTCTGCCCTTCTGATCCTACATATATATATACTAGCTGTTAAACGCGGCGTCGCTCCCGTCAACTGGTTACCTACCTACCCATCTTTCTTACCTACCCTACATACATTATTGTTGCGTAACTTATACCGTTTATGCAGCGCACGCAATCGAAGCCCTCAAAAAGGATAATTTTTGCCCGTTTTTGCAACATTATTCATTTATGCTCTGCTCCTATTAGTCGTAGCATGATGTTATATAGCCTATAACCTTCCTCGAAAAATGGACTATTCAAAACAAATTTTTAATCGAAATTTTTCAATTCCAACCGGTAGTTCCTGAGATTAGCGCGTTCAAACAAACAAACAAACAAACTCTTCAGTAAAGCAAGTAGTACGATTAGAACTTAATTGGTTGATTTTAAGGTTTATTATTAATTATTAATAGGGGTTCCAAACGTACTTATTAAAAAGGTATAAATTACAAGGGCGGTTCTATTTCCGTTTCGTGACAAACAATATATTTATTGTATCAATGAATGTTTGTTTACGATTGTAAGGTTTATACGTAAATATGAGCTTTCAAAACAATGAGAATATGAGCGTGGGGGCAATAGAGAAACGATAAACAATCATATTGTTTTCAGTTTCTGGTTACAGCTATTTTAATATTGAAGGTAATCTGGCCATTGACCAATAGGTAGCCTACGTAAGGTAGGGGGATGTATCCAAAACGTTGTGTTGGTGTTGAAGTCTGTTGTAGTAGAGGCACTTAGTACAAGTAGCTACTGTAAAGTATAAAAAACCGGCCAGGTGCGAGTTGGACTCGCGCACGAAGGGTTCCGTACCATTATCGCAAAAAACGCCAAAAAAAAACACGTTCGTTGTATGGGGGCCCCACTTAAATAATTATTTTATTCTGTTTTTAGTATTTGTTGTTAAAGCGGCAACAGAAATACATCATCTGTGAATTTAAACTGTCTAGCTATCACCTTTCATGATATACAGCCTGGTGACAGACGGACAGACAGACAGACAGACGGATCGTGGAAAGTTAGTAATAGGGTCCAGTCTTTACCCTTTGGGTACGGAACCCTAAAAAGCATCTCACTCAACCTTTTTGGAGGTTGAATAAATTAATGGAACATTATAAGATACAAACAGTAATTCGGCTTTTAAAAAGAAGAATGTGATTGTTGTAAGTAGATAAAATGCGTTTATTCATCAATTATTAGCCTCACAAATGGTCAAATACCGCTCCAAATTTTAAATTGGACCGATTTATAACTTTAAAATGGAAATAATCACTTTTAAAAATGAACACGATAAAACAACACATTAAATCTTTTGGGTTTTACTTTTCCTTTTTTATTTTATTTTTCGTTAACAGTCTCAAGAAAATGTTGAATGAAATTATTCCTTTAATATCTCATATAATTATGTGGTATGCCGTATGACTGTACCATTCCCATTTTTTTGTTTGTAGGACGTTTTGCTACTAGGTCATTTTGAGAATTGGACGATCTGCTCATATATCGTTTTGCGAATAGGACATTTTGATACGTAATCATTTAAGCTATGTCTAACTAACAATAATTCCGAGTTTAATTTGCATTAATTAGTTTACGTCCCTAAAATGTAAACATTTTCTTAAAACTAATTTCTCATATTACCTAAATAGTGAACATCTTTCTAATTTAGTTGCTTGCTAACAACTTTGATCTCTATCTTGTAATAATTTAATAGTTAATTTAGTTATGTTCTAATAATTAGGCAACTGTAGTTATCAAATTATCTTTCTTGTTATAAGATCAATTATAAAAACTTGTTGACTACTTCTAGAAGATATTGGTCTGATATAACTTAATTTGTATATTTATTTTTTAACTAGCTTCTGCCACCGGCTTCACCCACATCAAAGTCGAAACTTATCCCGAGGGAACATATTCACGGGATAAAAATATCCTATATGAAATAATCTATATCTGTGCCAAATTTCATCCAGATCCGTTCAGCCGTTCTGGCGTGATTGATTAACAAACATACATATATTCATCCATCCGAACTTTTGCACTTATAATATTAGTAAGACACTATATAGCTTCTGCCAGCGGCTTTGCCCGCGTGAAAGTCAATAATTATAGCGAGGATAAATACTCCCGGTAAAAAATATCATTGCTATTCCTAACGATAATCTATCTCTGTGCCAAATTTAGTCCAGATCCGTTCAGCTGTTCTGGCATGATGAGTAACAAACATACACACGTCCAAACTTTCGCATCACTATCACTACATATTTTATTATAAAATAAATAAGGTCCCCGCCGCGTATGTACGCGATAAACTCAATGACTACTCAACGGACTTTAATGCGGTTTCCACCAATATAAAAAGTGAAAAACGAGGAAGGTTTTTGTGTATAATTTGTAACGAGTAAAGGGGCGGGCAGTAAAATGAAGTTTCCTATCAAAATAACTAAATAAACCTTCATATTAAAGCAGCTTTCTAAAAATTGATTTGGATCAAATCAATCTACCTAACATTTTCCCAACCATGTTGTGGTCAGCTTCTAGTCTAAACAAATGCAGTTGAATATCTGACCGATCTGACCTCACTCGCTTCTGACTTCCCGTAACGACTGTCAAGGATGTACAAAATATGACAGCCACGACCAACAACTTAAGACGACGACAGTCGCCAACGACCTTGAGGGAACAAAACGAGCACACGTTTCACACACACGTGACCCCAAATTTTGTAGTTTTATGTACTTTCCTCTATGACTTTTAAAAAAATAACCTTAGATCAAAATGTAGATAATTAAATTGTCTTAGAGATCGTGAAAATTCAATTCATTAAAATACGCCCGGCGGTTTTGGTGCGATTGTCGTTTTTTATCCGTTTTAGACATAGCTTTACAAATTAATTACACTATGTTAGACGAATAAAACTCAAAATGTTAATAGCTCAAAATTACGATAAGCCGTTTAGAAATTATTCTTATTTTAAAATCAGCTTCTGAGGGGTATCTGCGCCATAATGTGCTTTCCGAAGCACAGCGGAGTCTTGGCCCTATCTCTGAGAAGATCGACCCGTGCATAACCATAATGTTCATCATATTTAGATTTCCAAAATAGACGTGGAAGCAGTCAGACAATAATCCGATACAAATATTTTTTGCATCCGCGTTAGTATTTCCATCATTAGACTCTCTGAAAGTAATAAAATAATGGCAACACTTACTTCAAGATCCTTGGCCCAGTTCGTGTAGGCATCAGAGCGTTTGCCGAACCTGTGAACAAAAACACGCAATGTTAACAACTTGTCTTCTTAATAAACTAGAAGTACATATGTAGGTAGGTACACTGCTGAATAAAGGAATCCAGTAGATACCATCATTATCATTTCAGCATTCCTCTCTCGTGCAAGAGACATAGCAGAGAGCGGGGCTAAAAGTGACGGTGGTAAGTTGTCCTCACGAAACGTTATGACACTATGCCGTTGCAGGAACCGTTTTAGTTGCTTCCATTATGGTAGAATAGTAGTTTTGGTAAAAAAAAACAAAATCAACGGAACAACAAACAACACGGAATAATATATTTCTGCCTTTGATTTTTTTGTTGACAGTACAAAAAAAAAGCACATATTTTGACGAACTACAAAACACTATATTGGCGTGTGTGAACTTAGATTTAATTTATGAAGGATAAGTTTGTATTTGAAACGACGGAACAACCAGTTAGTTCTGATCGATCTCATAAAACATGTTTTGGTAAGAAAACTGTTTAACGATGCACTAAACAATATCATTCAGAAACGATAATAATCATTATTTAAATATATGCGTAAGTAAGCACACAATTTAATACAATATTCTCATAGCGCAATTTTGTATTTTATGAAAATCGGCACGTTTAGCTCCGCTCTCCCCTACTTGAACTCACGCCTTTTAACATATGGGTATAAATGAACTACATAACGCCACATATTACGACACACCATGCACCTATTGGTTCGTTGACATTACATACATCTGCTGCGTGTCTAATATAAATTTAAAATCACCCACCCTTCTTGACCAAGCAAGATGATCAATGATCTTACCTTCTCTGTACGCGAAAAGGCCGTTACTACAGTAAAACAGTAATAGAATAAGTGTCACTGGTTTCTTTTTACAGTTCATAATCATAAAGTGGCAAATGAGGGCAAGTAGCTTGCCTCAATTTCAGTGTTGTACTCTTACATTCAGATTTTCATCTTACGCCGCGTAGTCTAAATTCCAAGATTTTAGTGTTTGAGAAAATGCCAGTCACGTACAAACGTTGGCACATAACGCCATTTTCTTTGATCTACCAAATTGCGATAACGATACGAATTCTCACAGCCTTTCTTTCAAGGCTTATTATAAAAATATCATTATTCCTACTTTCATTTCGTTATAACCTCAACATTATACAGTGCTTTCTGTGAACAGTATCCATTAATTGACTTCATAAAAAGTTAATTTAAAAAACAAAAACGCGATTGCTTAAGAAGTGAACTATCAAGCTGTAAAAAACAAAACAAGCTGTGCAGTCGGAGGATCAGGGTGTCAGCCAGCTCGCAAATATATGTAACTTCCGACTGCACAGCATGATTTTTTTCTTACTTACAGCTTGATAGTTCGCTTTTTAAGCAGTCGGGTTTTTGATATTTTTATTTTTTATTAACAAGTTTTTACTTATAATTTCCTTATTCGAATTACTTTTAAACATATAAGTGGTGTATATTTTGTAATCACCTGTTAAAACACTTCATTTTGATACTCCACTCGATGAGTTTGGGGATCCGCAAAAAAGCCACCATGTTTATCTTTCTTAAGCTTCACCTATCTAAGAACACTTGGGTGGCCAAGACGTATCTACGTGTCTGTCAAGCAGTTTGAAAGATATGAGGTACTAAAGAATGTTACATACATACAAAAATACAAGATACGCGCGAAAAACATAACCTTTCCTTGCAGTCGGATAAAAAGGAGGATGTTCTATGTTAAACTTTAGAATCGACGGCAGCTTAGACTTTGATGCATTTTTTTTATCGAAACCTAACATCACGCATGAGAGGCACCTAGGCAGAGGTGCACCTAATTGTATAAGTCCGGATTCCTTGCTGCTACTGAGAAATTCCAGATGGAAAATCCCAATAATAATTTGCCTGACCCCGGCATCGAACCCAGGGCCTTATGCTCAGTTATAGCGCTTGCAACTACTAGTGCTACGGCAGAATGAATCGAAATTTTCTCAAAATGAAATATTCCAGGATTCCGCCAAAAACGAGCTTCGCTTAACACAAAGCAAGTTAATAGTAGAGCATCGCAAAATAAAAAAAAACAACCTGCAAACTATGCTGAAACAGGCAACGTTGTAAAAAGTTCGAAAAATAACGATAAATATCAGAAACATGCTGAAACAAGTTTGTTTACTGACGTATAGTTTATTCAAGCAGCCTTTGAAAATCATGTTGCGTAAAATTTCTGTCCGCAGCAGAATTTAACTTTATATTACCTACTGCAACGAATTTTGACTCCCTTTGGTAGCCACCCGTTCAAAGGCGATGTGTTTTTATATTGATTGTCATTATTGAAAATTGTATTAAGAAACACCTACATTTATCAAAAAGTTGGTAATATGGTTTGCTCTTTTGCATTGACGTATTTGTTATTATTATCTTGTGGAGGGGCCGAGAAATAATTCGGATACTTCGACCCATTAGGATATATTGTGGTCCCCTAGATATCCTACTCATCCCCAATCTCGTTGAAAACTCTCATCATGAGATTTAAAAGAAAAGAAAGAAAGAAAAACTTTTTTTTTTTTTTTTGTAGTTTTTTACAACAAGACTAGGAGATATGAGCCTATAGTCTTCTGGTCTTGGATATCCAAACCCTAAGAGACTCATTCGCTTACCAGCCAGCTCATCGCATGTGGACAGAAGGTGCTCCATGCGTTCGTTATGTTCCCCACACAACCTGCACATCGGTGTCGCGGTTAGACCCATCTTCATTTCATTTGTTCTTACTAACACATGTTATATAAACTCACATATTTCCCCCATAGGTGTAGGCAGAGACCATACTGATAGCAACCTGCTACAATCCGTACATACTCCTGTTGCTTCACATTCGATCCGTACATAGGTATTACATTTTGATCTTACGAAATTTTTCCCCAAACTATTTTCGGCTAAGATAAAATGACACCAATGAAATTGTACGGATCTAAACTGGGTTCAAGAGCCGTCAGTGTCATCATTACTGTGGCATATTGTCACTGACAGCTCTTGAACGCAGTTTAGACGTGCTAATAGCGTTCAGTTTCGGTTTAGTTCAGCAACACTAACAAAACTACGGTTAGCTTGTGGAGCGTGTGACGTGCACAGGCACACGTATTCACGTTAACCCGTCCATAGATAGCACAATAATATCGCTCATTCTCGTCGAACTTCATTCGTTGCGCAAACACATTTTTTGTTTCAAGATTTAAATACAATAAAAATTTATAAGGTCCTTTTTTTAAAAGTTAATTTCTAAATTATACACAAAAAAAAAACAAATGTTTGTGTACTAATTGTGGCAATTTTTATAAATGAGCTGGAAAGGGTTTCCTACCAACAAAGCCCAACGTTTTTAACATTACATACATTTTTGTTAACTTGTTTAGTCAAATTCTTTGTCTTTAGATTGACATGATCAGTGAAATTCTATTGGAAAATTAACGTTAGTTTTATATAAGTTCGGTAATAATATGTTCATATACAATACCACAACATTTAGCCAAAAGTTCTAAGGTTGGGTTGTAAAAAACTAAGAAATTGAACTTGTTGTGTGCCAAGAACTTTGTCTCCTGAAGTAGACGTTTTTACATATTTGTTTTGTGGTTCCGTCTAAAACAAAAGCATGAAAAAGATTTTCTTTTTACAACTCTTAGTGGATTATGTAAATTATTATGTTTACCCTGTGCTTTTAAGATAATTCTTTTAGTTCCTTTTTAGGTCTATTTTCTGGCTTATTTCTTTCTTTGTAACATGTTTCTTAAACTTAAGATATTCATAAAAAAAAGTTTTGAGATGACATGATGACACACATTAAAAAAATAAAGACGAATTGATAACCTCCTCCTTTTTAAAGACGTTAAAAACGAAACTATTTGTAATGACTGACTTCAGCAAAATTAATATTTTTAACACGCTTTTATTAGCTTGGTATGTATCTAAGGTTGTCTTGAAAAGATCGCTTTTAGCGATAAGGCCGCCCATTGTGTCACCCAGTGCAATGTTTTCTTCGTCTATACTTTCTGTAACTTATATGGTGTACATAATAAAGAGTATTCTATTTTATTCTATTCTATTCTATGTAACTATGTATCTATGTATCAATGTAACGGAATCTTTGAACGTGATTTTCACCCCCTTGAAAACGTCGGATTGATTTGAAACTTTGCATACCTATCAAGGACCGATGTCCTTGATAGGTGTGCAAAGTTTCAAATCAATCCGCAATACAATGCAATAATTTAGTCAAAAGTCAAAGTCAAATATATTTATTCAACTAGGCCAAAAAGCGGCACTTTTGAAAGTCAAACAAAAATTTAAAGAAGTAATAAAAGTTGATTCTACCGTGCGCGTTTAAATTGTTTGTCCCATTAGCCTTACCAAGATTTTCAGGATTAGAGACTTTTTAGTTCAATTTACCATTAAAGCGTGTTTTTAGTTTTTAGAACTACAATTTATTTAATTGTTAAGACTATTGTTTTCAACCTCTATTAAAAGCGCAATATTTAACCCTAAGTATTTTTCAAATAATTTCCGTTAAAAAATCACACAAAACAAACGATCATCAGCAAACAAGGTGATTAAATATACATTTTTATGACAATACGTGCAGTTCTATTTTACGTGTTAAAAAAATACAACCATACAAATTAACTTTCAAAATATTTCATAGAAATTTTAGTGAAGTCATCACAACTTAAATTATTATACATCGACTGTTTGTTCATTGTTAAGTTTCATAATCATATTTTGGTGAGTTTAGTGCTAATTAATAGTAATTATTACCTAAATAAGTTAAAAAGATAAAAGTTTTATATATTGTGGATAGGTGCTTAGATACCTATGAAAGTACTTATCCACAATCTATAAAACTATTGGCATACAATGAAATGTTACATCAATAGGATAGTAGTTTTTCAATTACGCTTTCGTAGTATTTTACCAGAACAAGATTATAATCCTAAATAACTCAATAGTTTTTCCTCCCACACAATCTTTTACCAATCAGTTATATCCGCCGACCTAAAGAAGCATTATTTCGGGGACACGTCATCAATATTCATAGTAACAATTATTGACGAAACTATTATTTGTTTTTTTGACCGAAAAAGGGATTCGACTCCCTCTAACAAACTAACAATCAAGGAGGATAAGGCATGCAGGAAATACATCAATACACGAACGTGCGCTGAATTATCGATGATGGGAGGGAAACATCGATTATCGTACCTTGGTCGGGTGTGGTAGGAGTAAATGTTGTCTAATTTCTGCAGCACGAGGAGCCGCACAGCGCGATTTAACAAGTCTGGATCGACGCGGTCTCCATCCGCAACGTCGCGGCGGTCGATCCTGCCAATATATCGATATCGATATAACAATCGTGCTAACAACACTACTCAACACGGCCAAGATACGATAGACTTTCGTTCCGTATCAAAGTGGTGTTACGAAAATGGTTTGAATATTTTAATTCGAAATTATTCTAATTTAAGAACTTCTGGATTCTCTTTGAATTAGTGACTTTCTGAATCGCATTTACGTCCCTTGAATTCTGTTGAAATTGGCGAAAGGTAGGTTCTAATAACTCGATTTTATTTTGGTCTTTGTACTTTACGTTTCTACGTCTTCAGTTAAAAATCTTATAAAATAGATGTTCCAGAATACTTCAATAAACTGTTCTACAAAGTTCTTTATACTTTCCTTCATAAAGTGAGGTTACTGTTATGAATATTGTAGGGGAACCATAAAGAATAAAGCCAGCTTATGAATAAAACATTGACGTGCGGTACGTTAGCAAGAAGAGGGACACTTACATATTATTTAATTGAGTATAGCAAAGAAAAGATGAACAAGTAGGTGGGTACTGCAGCTATATTAGCTATTCAATTGTTTTATGTCAAATTCTTGAGCCTTTGTGTTTTTTAAGAGTCATGGTTACAAAAGATAGTCGCCCAACCCTACCGGAATCTTTTTTGTTCAATTTGAAAGCTTTTTCCTTTTTATCAGCAGCAGATCAGCTAAAAATAGCCGGGACTTTCATGTATTTTTTTCATAGACACCGCTTTCATTAAACAATCGGAGTACTCCATCTAATAACTAAATGCCAACAGTTGTCTAAAGAAAACAATTATGCCAAAAGCCCGATGACAAAATCATCAGTTAAGTAACTATCAATTAAATAAGTAGGTCAGGTAAGCAACATACAAAATACGTGAGCCCAAAAGTGACAACTCTGTGTGACTGTCAGTTTCAGTTGTCAACAAAGCAAATAAAGTTAAAAGGATTGAGTCGCTAAGTTAATAATTGGTTTCCAGAAAATACCAAATAGGGTAAATAAATATTCATTGAAAGATCAGACCGACTAAATTGTAAGTGGTTTATATTGAATTCAAGCAGGTAGATACGTACTCTAACAGACCAACGAAAGCTGAACTTCTCTTCAAATTAATACGAGTAGCTACCAGCCAGCATAAAAGTTTAATTCAGTGAGGAAACATATCGGATGATAAAGTATAGATAGATCAATCAACAGTTTCTAAAAACAATAAACACAACTCCACCCTGAGAAATAAAAATGTAACATTAAAATAAACGGGAAAGCTAATATATTCCGCATCACGGGGTGGTACCACAATCGCTAGCGATAAGTTGCGATAAAGCGATAATATTGTTAACAGTTCAACAAATCGCGTAATTAGCGTGACACTCGAACCGTTCATTAAATGGTGCAACCAACCGTTAATATAAATATGTTGGTTTAACTAACGATAGTTTTATCGTAATCACACACTTCAAAAAAAGTGCCATCAGCCGTATTATGGCAATATCGCTGCAAAAGATCAAACCACACCTTTGCAACATGACGAGATTGTTTTCTATAGATCTAGAAATAAACATTTAGATTCATTCTTTCAGCGGAAGTGATTATCAATTTGTCAAAAATATTATTATGTCATTGACACCCGCAACCGAAAATTCACGTGCTCAAATTGTAGGAGATCGATGGGTCACCTTCGGTGTGTAACCGGGTTGCTAGGAGCTTCATATTTTATTTACTTATAGAACTCTTCTTGTAGAACACTTTCACAAAGTTTCAAGTCGCAAAGCCTCATAGTTTTCGAAAAATACGAGGTACCGAAGTGACTCCGGATTGATCAATAGATATTTAAATATTATTGAAATGACGCTTGTCAATACCATATATTCATATTTTTTTTACTTTTTACAAGTTTTTTAATAACTTGCAATGTATGTATGCATGTATGTAGGTATGTATGAATGATGTTCGGGTCAAATCTTGCAAATGAATTTTAAAACAGTTATTTTGAACCGATTAAGGTGAAATTATGCATACACGTTTGGTTTGGATGACAATGCACGGTAAACAAGTTTATTTTTTTTATTTGAAAATAATTATTGACAATTGCTATCACTGACTGGATGTCATTTGAGTATAGCCTCTTGGCATAATTGAGTGCTGCAAACAGATACGATGGCGATGTGGCAATATAACGACGCGAAACCCTTTTCTTAGAAATTGTTCTACGGATATTCTATGAAATAGGGTTGTTGCAATGTCACATCGCGCCTATTTGTGAGGGTCTTTGTGAATGTACATCATGTCGAGATACTATGTTGAATTATTTTTGCAAGTTTTTATTTATTATATAACACAGAATTCAACTAAAAATAAGACTAACCTATAACGTATCCGTACCCAAAGGGTAAAAACGGGACCCTATTACTAAGACTCCGCGGTCCGTCTATCTGTCTGTCTGTCACCAGGCCTGTATCTCATGAACCATGATAGCTAGACAGTTGAAATGTTAAAAACAGAATAAACTAAATATTTAAGAGGGGCTCCCATACAACAAACGTGATTTTGCCGTTTTTTGCGATAATGGTACGCGAGTCCGACTCGCAGTTGGCCGGTTTTTTATTGTTGATAGTTTGATAGACTGTTTATAGGATGTGATGAGGAGGGATGAAACGCATGTTGCTAAAAGAGTTATGAATATAAATGTGAATGAATGGAGAGGGAGAGGAAGGCCAAAGAAAAGATGGAAGGACTGTGTGAGGAGTGATATGAAAGAAAAGGTCAGTGATAGCGTGACAGGGTACAGGATGGTATGTAAGAAGAAAAGGTGTTGCGCCGACCCCAAGTAACATGGGATAAGGGGAGAAAGATGATGATGATATAAGCACGTACAAAAAGGAGAGAGGGATCGGGGCTCATTGCGCATCCAAAAATACGTCCACAACGATATCAATAAGAAAAGTGCCCAGAACGCTGGTAAGTAGCATTGCCATGATGAAAGGCAAAGTTGATTCTTTGTTTTCTATATTAATCCTTGCTACAAAATATCAAGAATTTATAGCATATTATTTTGTGTCATATATTGTCGGTTCCGTGCATTTATAATTTAAGCACACTATGGGATCCCTTTTGACAAGAAACTCATTAAGATTAGCATTGCGCTTATTTGTGTCATGAGTATGAATTAATACCGTAAGAAAAATTAATGTCTAAGCATAGTTTCTTTTCAAAACTAATATTAAAACAGAGTTATAACTGTATATGTCGACTTTCTACTTTCTACTCGACTTTTGAATCTAAAATGGGCTAGATATAGTAGGTATAATTATATTGAAAGCGTGTTGTGCATGAATTAAATCAGATGCGTCGTCAATGGACATACGAACTACAATGGAAATGCAACATTATTTTTTAGTACAATCAAGGAGTTGGTCCCAAATCGTCTGTTCCAATCCGTCACCATTAAAAAATAAAAGAAGTTTATTTTTATTATCGATAGGCGCACTCTTGCCTTAAATACCTCCCCAGGTTGTAGCTATCGGGGAACACTGCTGTACGCAGAATGAAAGTATTTCCAAAACGTTTAGTGCGTATGGGTGGGATGTCCACCATGTACCAATAGTGCATCGCCGTACGTCTTGTAGCCCGATGATGGAACGGGCTAGGCGGAATTAGTTCATGTAATTCCATCGTACACTCCCCGAAATACAACCAATAAAAAACCAACAAGCTGGCTACTCGGCGTCGATGTTCAAGGCTCTGGAGCTTTGACTCGACCAGTGCCTCATTGCCGATGAGTTTCTTGGCCCGTTTTTCGATCGACTCAAGTGCACCAAGCTGGTATTTAAGTATGCATATATTTGCAGAAATTAAGCTATAAGGAGACGGAACAACTACTATCCATACCAAAATAATATTATAACTAAGAGCACAGTTAACGAACATACACTCTACATAACTCACCTATACAAACATACACTCACGCATACTCACACCCACTTACTCACCACATTATTACAGTTACTCATATACATACGCCACTCACACTCCTACACATTCTCAGAAACATACACCATACACACACTCACACCCACAAACTAAATCCATTCAATTATAAATTGAAATTATGTACTTATAAAATACTTATCCAAAGTGTCACGGTGTGTGTGTATCACCTAACTATTAATTTGCTGTAGTATTCACTTAATTGTTTTAAGCTACCATTGCTTGGCACTTATTTATGTATTGTAAAACTCGAGGGGAATGGTGCTGATAGCCGAAATACAGGCTATGCCTAGTTCGGCTACAGACGCTAATCTCTTTACCCAAATTGAAATATTTGCCACATTGCCATTGTAAAGTAGTATTAAGTTTTTGGAAATAAATAAATTATTATTATTATTATTTGGCTGATCTGTCCCAGAGATGAAAGCAGTACTCCATGCATGATCGAACTTTCGCTTGATACAACTTTGAGATTTGTGTCAATATACATGGAACAATATTGATTTGAAGTTGACTATACATACACTGAGAAGACCAAGTAGTTACACTGTACCTTGCGTATTGTAGCATAGCAAAAACAACACATACATAAAAATACGCCTGTGTTCGCCGAAGAGTTAGGCGGAGGCACGTCATTTGTACACCCCCATTTTAATAGTTCTGTTTAAGTATCATGTAGTAGAACCGAGCCTATTGCCAGCATTCGGGCACGCCGGGATTTACTGAGCAATTGACGATAACACTCTCTCAATAACATTTAACCTGACTTGGGGACCAACGCCAGGACCTCAGGAGCCTAGCCCTAGCATTTGCCATCACAAAACCAACGAGCCAAAAAGAACCGACTACAAACTACGGTACACCGTCGTAAATACAAATCATATCAGTCGATGCGTTTAAGAAAAATGCTCCCACATTCTAAAGCCTGGTGTACCTTATATGTCCCGGTTTAAAACTTAGTCCAAAACTATAACCCGAACTACGCATCTTAACTCAAGCCTCCTTTATATGCGTCCCAAGTATCCAAAATCAATATTTCTCAATATGAACTAAAACTTTAAACTATAACAAGATCACTTCAATCAAAACAATCCCTTGTTAGGCCCAATATGTCCGATGGTACTGACAGGTGACAGGAATAAATTAAGGAAACTAACTATGCACTTAAAATTATTGAATTATTAATTTGTTTCGTGAGGATGGATATATTTAGCTTTAAACTTTAAGCTCTCTTAGTTATTTATGAATTTAGGCGGGTCATATGTGAAGTCCAGAGGAAAAAATTAAGCAAAATCCTGACAGAATGGTATCCTAGAGGTGGTAAACGAAATAGAGGTTGACTATTTAAAAAATGGGACGACGAACTTAAACTCACAGCAGGTCTAAACTGGAGAAGAGTTGCAAACTGAAAGCTTTGGAAATCATTAGAAAAGACCTTTGCCAAGAGGTACACTGGACTCCAAGATATAAAATAACACAAGAAAGAAGAGAAAAACAGCAAAATTAGCACAAGGAAGAACTTTTCCTTGTTGCCATTCCACCAATTCGAACCAAGCGCTTCCAAACATCCTTTATAATGCGCACAGCGAATGAGTGGAACTCACTGCCTGCGTCTGTGTTTCCGAACGCATTCAACCCGAATCTCTTCAAAGTTAGAGTGAACAGGCTACTTCTGGGTAAGCTCACTCCATCGTAGACTCTGTCTCTGTCACCTATGACCTAGACTAGAGTCAAGAGCAAACCCATTACAAATAAAAAAAAAAAAAAAAAAAAAAAGGTTATTGAAATTGAACTATACATTTCAAATTATTAATTTGTTTATAAGCTGAAGATGGATGTAGCTCCTTTAGATATTCATGATTTTGGGTAACAGATGAAATACACGGTGCTTTTAATTCATTGGCAATTTCACTTCAAGGAGTGAAAGTTCTCATTAGTTAGGAGCAGTATTTCCTGCCTATTTCCTGAAAGCTATAACTTGCGAGTTTTTAAGTCAAGCGTGAATAAATTACTTCTAGCCTAGGCCCAGCTTGGATCACCGTTGACCATTCATCGGTGAGATAGTGGTCAAAGGGTAGCTAATTAATAATTACATAAAATGTCTTTTTTACTGTAATGGCATAGAATACGGAGTAAATTAATTTCCAAGTAAGTATTTTCTTACACTGACTGACTTGCAGCACCAATTAGAAAATCAAGTAACCACGAAAAGGTACAGGAAATTGATCAAAATAATATTATATTTTAACATGGCAAGTCAATATTTATAACTGGAGAAACCATCAAGTAAATTTGTAACGAAAAGCCGATTACTGGCTGGATAATAATAAATGCCAATATTATTGAAAAACGTGTTATATATCACTGTTTTCAAAGGTTAAATTAACAGTTACAGGTATATGTAACTCTCAACCAAATGACATGAAATTAACCATCCAAATAACATTTAAAAAATAAAACTGAAATCTAACAATTAAATGCACACTAACAGTTATTATAAATTAAACAATGGTAAGCCAAGTAGATTTTTTTGAAAAACCTGCTATGTGCTTTATATATTTCAACAGACACATAATCTTACCGAAGCTTTACTGAAAAGCCAAATCTCTTTGCCTAATGCATCGTAAACATTTTAAGCACGTAATCGTCAAATTGGACATGCGACACTTTCGGCGAAGCAATGGAGCATCTCCATTATTTGGCACGCGAATAAGTGATTACTTGGGTTACTGCTAGATTATTAGGTGTTCCTAAGGGGATGGAACTTTAAAAAGCTTTTGGCTGTGATTTTATCGCAATTTGTGATTGGGAGGATGTAATGGTTGCATTTCTCAACTTGTTTGGATGCAGCTAGAATAGTATTAGCTGTTTTATTTCTAAATCATTAGTTTAATTACATAACACATCACATTATCAGCTTATTAATGTTCCCACTGCTGGGACACAGGCCTCCTCTCTGGGAGAGGGAATGGGTCGTAATCCACCTCGCGGGCCCTGTTTGGGTTGGTGGATGTCACATGTCTTCGAATTTCTGGTTCTTGGACATGCCGGTTTCCTCACGATGAGAATCAATGTTGAGAAAATTTGGATTTATGTATAAGCATGCGAGTAAGAGGAGATATTTGTAAACCTGAAATAGTGCAATCGTTCGGATGTTCTAGTGATCCTCTTCTTAAAAAACATTCTGCAAAACTTTATTAATAGCCCAGCAAAATTATATATCCTTACCCTGTGCACAAATAACGTTAGCGGTGGCAAACTTTATATTTTGTGCCCTGTGTCTCATATTTTTACTGAGACACATATTTTAAAGGCTATTTTTTATTTCAACTTCTTAACACAACACTCAAACGATTTGTTTTTTTCTACAATACTACTATGCCACTGGACAGGTCATTTTTATGACACGTGACGTTTCGCGAGCTTTGAAGTTTCCGGGTAAATAAATCGATATGTATTCATAAGGTTTTATTTGATCCGTACGGAACTCAGATTGAAAACAAACATCAATGTTATGTTTGGAATAGCTTATTTTATGTATAGGGTATCGACTGTATTTTAAGAATATTTTTATGAATGCCGAAATAAAAGGTCATGCGACTCAAAAAACCGGATATTTTTATCTCCACTGTTGTACTTGAGGTAAAATTATGAGTCTGTTTGTTTGTAGCGATCTCTTAAATTATGATCTGATTTAGAAAAATTGTTCTATGATAAAAAGCTAGACTAATGTTGTGGGCCATACACTATTTATTCCGAAAAAAATGCTGTTCCCAGTAGGCAAAGGCAAAGCTAGTTTCAGATCACATCACATCATCATACAATTAATGTTCCCACTGCTGGGACACAGGCCTCCTCTCTGTGAGAAGGAATGGGCCGTAATCCACCACGCGGGCCCAGTGTGGGTTGGTGGATGTCTCATGTCTTCGAATTTTTAGTTCTAGTACATGCCGGGGTGATGAAATAATTTACACAAAGTAAAGCGCCTGCCTGGGCTCGAACCCACGACCTACAACTTGTAAGTCGCGGCCGATACCACTGGGCCACCACTGCTCAGATAGTTAGTTTCGGATAGTTATGAATAAATTTTAACCTTATTTTAAACTGAAAAAACAAGATAACCGTCAGTAGGGGTAAATATATTTACAAATTCGTTCTCCCAAAATGCAGAAATCTCTCTAACTAATAAGCGTAACAAAGTCTCTAAGGCCGACTATAAAGAACACGTCTAAAACAGAAACTGCAAATTGCATTAGTAATGTACAAAACATTATTTTTAAACCTCATTGTAAAGGATACAAATCGGCTAATTTAAATTCTTAGCGACGAGTATTTTAACAAAGAAATACTTTATTGTAAAGCAGCCAACTCAAGGCGTTTCAAAAGCTTTTGAATACTTCTATTGCGTCTAAAAGGGGCGTAGGCTGAGATCAGTAGCGTTTTGGAATTGAATTTTGTAATGGAATTTACGTCTTTTCAACCGACTTTCTAAAAATGAGAGGTTCTATGTTTGACTTTTTGTATATGTTTCGGTAAACCGGTAAATCGGTATTACGCCGTCAATTTTGGACCGATTTTGAAAATTCTTTTTTGTTTGAAAGAGTATGTTGTCCAAAATGTTTTGGTGAAGATCTGATGAAGAACTTCATAGATATAGCATAACATTATTCAATAAATGACGACAAATTTCTCGGGATTGCTGCTATCGTTTGTCTGTTTATGGTTTATAACATTTCAAAATATAAAATTACGCCAGTACGCTATAAAGGGGTACGCAGATGTGGACCGTTCACCTTGGTACACTCTCATTTCACCGGTTATGTTCAAGTTTCATGAACTTGTCGATTAGGTACAACTAAAAAGTGAAAAATAAAAAAAATACTACCGACTTCCAAATAAAAACAATACAAAGTGAAAAATTACTTTCTTTTTGGAAGTCGGTGTCCATAACAAAAAAAAATGATACCTATACCGACTTCCAAAAAGAAAGTAATTTGACACTTAGTAGTGTTTTTTATAGTATTTTATTGCAATAACATTTTTTTTTGTACTTTATTAACCACTTAAACCGTTTCAGGTGAAGAAACCGGAGAAAGAAAAGGGAGTCCACTTCTAGATATGTTAAGAGAAACCAATGATTTCTTCAAGATCTATGACTGAATGAAAATAACGAACAAAACTTTAAACCTTCTTCGTAGTATCGATGATGCCATTTTTTTTTTATATATACGCTGGAAAGGGATTTTTTAGTATCTCGAAAAATAGCTAAAATTACTCTTTGTAATAAGGAAAACATACTGTGTCGGATGGTCTGAGCAACGTATACCTATGACATTTATTTATGATACGACGACGTTGGTTTTTTCTAAACTATTTTAAAACAAAACATACTTCAAATGCAAAACATACAATAAAATCAAAAAAAAAATACTATGTTTTATAGATACAGCAAAATTGCTGTAAATACAATTTTGGCAGTCAAGTTACGTGATCCTCGTTACAACTACCAGGATACACCAATATGGCTGATTAAATTGAAATACCAATTGTTGTAACTATTATAAAATGCATGTTAGACTTACTTTAGAATGCTTCACATCACACATCACATCATCAGCCTATTAATGTTCCCACTGCTGGGACACATGCCTCCTCTCTGTGAGAGGGAATGGGCCGTAATCCACCACGCTGGCCCAGTGCCGGTTGGTGGATGTCACATGTCTTCGAATTTTAGGTTCTAGGAGCACTCACGATGTTTTCCTTCACCGTTTTGAGAGCAGTGGTGATGAAATAATTTACACAAAGTAAAGCGCCTGCCTGGGCTCGAACCCACGACCTACAACTTGTAAGTCGCGGCTGATACCACTGGGCCACCACTGCTCTTAGAATGCTTATAGTTGTTCTATCTCACGATGGCATGTTACGTGACTTTTATGACGCCGAAATAAGATTCATTTTGCTACAATTCCATACCTCATCGTGAGATAGAACAACTTATACATTAGTGGCGTCCACAGAACAAAAAAAACGCCTACTACAGGTGGCGTCTGATAAATTGCATGAATTTTTGAAATAGTCTTTTGGCTCTGATGCAAAGTTCAACTTTTCAAGATACTACAACTTTGCTTTCTTGCGACTTAAAATTAACCCATGCCGATTCCAAAAATATTTGGAGATTTAAGGTTTGTAAGCCTTATTTTTCTATTTTTAGGTCTTAAAATTTTAAGACCGTATTTATTCTCACAAAAATACTTTGAATCACTTGATCTTTACTTGGCCTTTAAAAGACGTCATAAGGTATCCTATAGAGGCAACTTTCAGTGCCTAAAGGCACTAATGCAAAGTAGTGGGCATAAATTATTTAATTACTTTACTTTCTACTTCTTGCCCACTTTCACGAAAAAAAACAACCCAGAGTTTGTCGCCAGCACGAGGTTAAATTGAAAGGTCGTCATACAATATTGTCAATTTAACCTCACGCTACCAACTAACTCCGAGTTAAGTCTTTCGTGCAAGTGAGCCGTTGTTTTGTACGTATCAAGCGTCAATGTCAACGTCAAGTCCTATGCCATTCAGACTACTTTATGACGTCAGCACGAACAAAACTTTAAACAAATATTGCAAAACAACTACAGCTTGTAAAAACGAAATATTGAAATTAGTTGCTTAAAATAACTAAATCTATAAATTAAAAAAATACTTTACATACGTCGGCAGCACTGAATTGATATATATTCTAAGTACCTACACTATCTTCTTGCGTGCCTTCTATAATTTGGTTTACCAGATGAACATACAACAGCTATCATATTTATTAAAAACCCGTATTTTTTCATTGCAGAACAAAGGTCTCTGTCCCACTTTTGCCTATTTAGAGTTACCAAGGAATCATTAGAATGGCACTTTATAAATTCTCACGTGGGTGTTGCTAAGGCTTATGTGCCCTCGGACATTACCCCTATGCCATATGTCACCCTCACGAGAGATTTTCCGTGGGTGTAACGAAGAATTAATATCGCCGAAACCACGACCTACGTCTGTAGGTGCGTTGTGTCTTAGAAACTTAAGTTTCAACAGAAACTTATTTATGACAAATACATATCCTCTAATGATTTCTTTGCATGGACCTGTAGCCTCAACTAAAACAATCTTAGTATCATTGAAGGTCATAGTATATTTGTATATTATATTGTTTTCTTGAAATATATCTTACTACCTTGTTCCCTCGGATTGCCCGCATGAAAGTCAAAAAATTATCTGTATAAGCTTAACCGGAATAAGAATATTTCTTTCAACAATAGAGACTATATGGCCTGCAAAATCAAAGACTAAGAAAGGATAATATATTTTCTAAACTCCTATGTCCAGGCCATAGTTCCACCCCCCCGCCCCGGTGGGTACCCGCATTGTCGAGGCAGAGGGGCTCAGTAACCGTAACTTGGTCACCCACGGTGAAGCGAAGAGGAACTCGAGGAGGGGCCGCTCGTCAGGGCTTTTACCGATAAGCCGACGACGTAGCGGCCAACATGTGGGTTGCGGTGATGCCTGGGCGACATCGCAACTGAGGCGGCCCGCAATGTCGTATGAGGCCTCCCATACCCATACGATATTGCGGATGACGGATAGAGGCCGCGGCGGGAGAGGAGTGCCGGTATTGCGGTGCGCCGCTCTCCTTACCTTCCGTGGCCTGGACGGTGTCGCCACCATCTGATGGGAGACGCAGCAGGGCTGCAGGCGAGGTGGTGTATCGGTATAGCGTTGGCCGTTCCCTATCCCCTGCGGCCGAAAACTCGTAGGTGGCATAGCCATTGACCTTGACCCGTTACAAGAGGACCAAGGGTGCCATATATGGGGTCGTCTGGCACCCATGTGCTGGTTTGGTCCCTGGGGTGGTTACGGCGCACAGTGTGTTCTGGTGCGCCGTTGATGGGGGGTACTCCCCAGAGGAGGGTCTGGTGACGGACAGCCGCGGCGGGTTCGCGGTGAGTGCTAACGCGTGCTCGTGTTCCTGCCACAAGCGGCACAGAAGGACAACGTGGAGTTATAGTGGGTTGGAGTCCCACATAACTGCGCTATAGGAGATAGCGCAGTTATGTGGGACTCCAACCCACTGGGTGGTGGTAGCGCAGTATATATGAGCAATTCTATACGAGAAAAAGGATAGACAATCCTGGCGTAGACGTACAAGGAGGCCCGACCCCAAATATATTGAGGAGGCAGGAAGAAGAAGAAGACATTTACTTAGCACAGTTGCTGAAAGTATTTCCCCAAAAGCATTTCCCAAGGTACTTGACATTTTCCAGAAAAGATGATATTGCGCAAACATATTGTTAGTAATCATGTTTCCTGATAAATTACTTATGCTTCGTCTCTTTCTCCAAAAAATACGTTTATGTACACGTGAATTTTTCACTTTTTATTAGTATTGTCATGATCAAAATAAATGCACCAATTTATTTTTTGAGTTTCACTTTTGTGATTTCTAAACTCTAATATTTATTAAATACTTTGAGCATACAAATGTATAGAGGCGGACTTATATTTGTGATGGTATATTCTATTACTGTTTCAATGCACATCTTAGACACATTTCGTCTGTTGTTAATTCATTAAATGCATTACGTTTATAAATAAGTCTTGAATGAAACTCACAGTGCGTGACCCTTAAGGAAATCATCTTCAATATTTTTTCTTTGATATCTTACAACAGACATTGTTTTGAGTAAATATATAGGAAATATTTTGGTATAATTGCCGGGAAAAAAATTATATATTGAAATGTAGAATTATGACAATGACAGCGTCTAAATATGGATAAATTGAGAATATATGAAGAGCAGCCAAATCTATTTTTAGACTTTTCTTGCTTTTAAAGATATGCTTCTGAGTAAAAGGTACTTATATAATCTATTTGGTACAAATGATCCAAATATGGAACACTACGGTTCATGATAAGAACTCATTCAGTAATAGCTTCATTTTTCTGAGACCGGGCTTAAGAGTAAATGTTTTACTTTTTTCGTATGTTTGTACACAAGTGGCAATATCCTAAAAATAAGTTAATATTTTATATTTTGGCAAGTCCTTTAGTTATTTTATATGTGAAACAGTATTATTTTTCACGGATTTAAATTATAGAGCGGTAGTCTAACTTTTTCAAACAATATTTCCACAAGAACTAGCAGTTCAATAACAAACACATATGACATAATATAAACGCATGTATTCCCCAACGCGTTAGGCAGACAGGCCAAGAGGAGACGCGCAGTTTTTTCATGCGTGTCTTAAGAGGAAATGTGGTCGCAGACATCCGACTGAATATAAATAAAAAGTCATAATTTGGTTCTCGCCTATTTCCTCCTCCAATATTGGACGAATTTAAAAGATATTCCATAAACTAAAAAAGCCCCCATGTTTTCGTTTTTGATGATACTTTAGAAGCAAATTAATGATAAAAAAAACCTCAAAAGATCCTCAAAATTGCGCTGTCAACAAATTACACAACTGTATACTTTGGCAACAAAAAGAAAAAAATACATAGCAGCACATCATAATATATCATTTTTATTCAATTTATGGAATATATTTTAAATTTGTTTAATACTGGAGGAGGAAATAGACGAGAGCCAAACCTCGAATTATGCTAAGGAAATTCAGTCGGAGTCCTATGCCCGCATATCCTATAGGGATTTGGAGGACATGCGGTCATTAGATTGCAATTGTTGACGGGGCCCGCTAGCAATGGCGGGCCGATGCTAATCGGGGGTGCGCGTGCATTTAACTATACCCCGGGCCCCCGACGCATGGTAACGCTAGTAACTGTGGGGTTTTAGTCGGTTATTGTGGCATAACCCTCCGTTCCCCAGACGGACGGTGTCCATGAAGATTTCCCCACAAAAAAAGATTGCCAGTGGTGTATCTCATATAGTAAATATTCAACACAATGTAAATTGTTTTATGAGTAAATAATTAATAAAAAGTACACATACATCATCATCATCATCAGCCTTTTAATGTTCCCACTGCTGGGACACAGGCCTCCTCTTTGTTTGAGGGAATGGGTGGGTTGGTGGATGTCACATGTCTTCGAATTTTTAGTTTTAGGACATGCCGGTTTCCTCACGATGATTTTGAGAGGTGATGAAATAATTTACACAAAGTAATGCGCCTGCCTGGATTCAAACCCACAACCTACAATTTATAAGTCGCAAGTTAACACTGGGCCACCACTGCTCATGTACACAGACTTATTGTTTAAATCTCATGTGATCAAACTAAACTTTTTAAACAAAATCTTATAAGGAAACTAAACCCACCCAAGCGAAGAGTAAACTAATAGAGTCCTAGTTCCATGTTAACAGGGTTGTCTCCTACAAAGACATTTTACATTAACTTCAAACATAGTACTGGCAAACTTCTGTAATTGTGTGCCCACACTGAGACGTAATAAGGAAACTAGCTGTAAGCTGTAACTTGGTCAACGATGTAGTTGCTAAATTTGTCGCTAACTCACTGCTTTTGTGACAATATCCTCTAGACACCTGTTTCTTCGCAGTGTTGAGCAATATACAAGTTGAAGTTTTGGACAATATAGAGGACTTATCCAATAATGTAATTTCACAAAGGACACTAAGGAGTCTGCTGCATGGATCAGCAGTAAATAAATTATGTATTTAAAAGTTTTTATTAACCGTGCATTGTCATCCATGCCTCAATCGGTTGTGGATGACTGTTTTAAATTTCACTTGCAAGATATGACCATCACATTCTAACTTGGTTGGTTACAAGGCAAAGAAAGAAGTTAAACAGAGCTTGTAAAATATATATTCATTTTAATATTAATCTGAGATTTAGAAAAATATTTATATTTTATTCTTAAGTTATAACTTACTTCAAAAATAGAATAGGTTCTTACTTTCTTTAGAAACCAAGTTAATTTGAAATGGAAGTTAATTTTTAATACACTAGGTAAAGATAAGCAATTACTATCCAACCTCGGGGCGCAGGGGATACCTACCAATGCGTCATCTCGTTTACACAATGGCCCAACTTTTTCTAAGTATTCATAAATTATTTCTTAAAAGAATTCATTCCCTGCAAAAAACAAAAAGTCAAACAGAATTCATACTTTTCATAAAGCTAGTGTTTTTGCGTGGTTTTGCGTAGGCGAACGGCAATTTAGCCACAAAGGCTTTGAATTATCCCGCCTGGTCGAGGCTACACGCTACGTAGTAATTTTCTCCCTGACATCATGCCTTATCTTGTCCCAATTGCATCCCTGTGCAATGGCACGCCCTCCCCGCTTAAAATGACCACAGAATACACGCAACAAAGGGCAATTGTCCAACGACCAAATTGGTTTTGCGGTCAAAATTACTTCTGTGTCAAAGGAGTAAGATTGAATTTCGATTGTCTTGGGTCCTGATTTGTGTTGGTTGAAAGTGATACTGATGGATGTTAGGTTAATTGTTGTAATTGATAGGCATTTAAAAAGACTTCTTAAATAGACATTTGGGGCGTATTTATTGTCA
The DNA here is from genome assembly GCA_948252205.1 of Orthosia incerta. NCBI lineage: Eukaryota > Metazoa > Arthropoda > Insecta > Lepidoptera > Noctuidae > Orthosia > Orthosia incerta. Next base: position 6,413,576 of record OX411757.1, on the reverse strand, counting down.
CGTTAAGTTTGGGTTCGTTAATGCTCGGTTTCCTCCTTCCGCGAAAACAATTTGTTTTGCTTGGAAAAGTAAGAGTAATTTTATTGCTAAGCTCAGTAATTTAGTTACTAATGAAAAGATTAATTATGTAACCGACCCTTTATTAATTGTATTGAAGACGAGTGAATTTGAGAATAGACTGGAAATAGAATCTCTGCAGAGGATAGAATCAATCGGCAATCTTATAATTCAAACAACCATGATACCGCAACAAAGAGTATGAAATTGGATGCAAAATAGACAAATAAAAAAAAAATTACTTTAAATCCGTGATATTTTAACGATTATAAATAACAAGACATAGAATTTATTTTTGGTCTCAAATTCGTTACGGCTATTCACAAAGAAGACGGGGATTTCTGGGCCTGAATGTAATAAGTTGAGGTATGGTTTAAAAAAAGGGTTATATTTTTCTAATTCAAAATGTGAAAAATCAGCTTAATTCACAATCTGGAAAATGAGAAATCCAAAAATTAAGATGGTTACGAAGTAAATCGAATATCAATTAAATTATAATCGATTAACGTGACGGAGTTCATACTATTTAAGAAAATGCTCTCACCAGATGATTAATTGAATTAAAATAATTAAATCTATTAGAATTAACGTATTAAACAGTTTACACCAATTAAATATCTACATAATTAAGATAAATCGATTCACGTTTACTAATCGATTATTGTATTTTTAGTCTGTGCTAACACTGACTTGACGTTGATATGCATGACATGACACTCTGTCTGTCATTATAGTCTATGCCAGTGTTTTTCAACCTTTTTCATGACACGACCCCCATAATATGAAAAAATATTTCGCGAACTTCGACATTTGTTTTTTTTCAACCTACTTCAAAAATGATGAGGTTCTCAATTCGACTGTATGTATTTTTTGTATGTTTGTTCCACAATTACTCCACCGATTGTGGAACGATTTTGAAAAATCTTTTTGGGTTTGAATGGTTATACTCCCGAAGTTGTCCCATTGACACTAAGTCAGAATCTGATGGGATCCCATGGAAATCAAGGGAACTCCTCAAATGTAATAGGCATACATATAGCATTGGTATTATATATATTTCATCAACAATACAATCATTTGCAGTCAGAATTAATTATTTTGTGAATTGGAACTGACGAAGAAGACCACAGGTGGCCACTGGAACTTCTCAATGATAAACCCTTATCACGTCACGAGTATAAGATATCTCGAATAACCGACTATGATGAAGCATATTCCTACTCATAAATAAATGGTAATGATGATAATGGTACCATTGAATTGATCAGATGATGATGCGGGAAGGTAGGCACTGGAACTCCGAAACAAAATAATGTATCCTAGTCGTGTTTGGCCTTATTGGAATTTGCATGAGATGTTCTATATTTTTAAACCTTATTGTTTTTTTACTGAGGTAGTTTTCGCGACCTCTTGCGACCCCCCAGGGGGTTGCGACACACGGGTTGAGAAACACTGGTCTATGCTGATACTTAGTCGTTTCGTACATTGAGGTATTAATGTACTAATGTAATATATAATATAATCGTTTCGTATCGTCTAGTGCGTGTGCATTTTAAGTGTGTTTCCCCCCATAGTTTTATTGATATTTTCCTCGACCCCTGCTTTCATTCTACGGACTTCTGATCTACCTTCTTGTACGACCCTTGCCTTGCTACCATACCGGACACTGAGAACTCCGCTTTAACGTTGAACTTGGATTATTATATTATACACTTGGATATTGACACAATGGATCGTTGTGTAAATTGTGGCATAGCGACTAGTCGCTGTAATAAAAAAACCTTTTTACAAAAAAAAAACTACCGACTTCCAAATAAAAAACTACAAAGTGAAAAGTAACTTTATTTTTGGAAGTCGATGTCTTTCGTAGGTACCAATGCAAATAGTTTTTTTTATTTTCCCTTTTTAGTTGTACCTACATAATAGGCAAGTTGTTTAGTATGTACCTATAAAGCCTTTGAACTTGAACATACCCGGAGAAATGAGAGATCTGCGTACACCTTTTGAGCGTACTGGCGTGATGTTATGTTATGAAATGGTATAAACAATAAACAGACATGCGATTGCAGCAATCTTGAGAGATTTGCCGTTATTTATTGAAGAGTTCTGTTGTATATCTCCGAAGTTCTTCATCAGATCTTGACCAAATTAGAATGGGACCAATTTCGGAACATACTCTTTCGAACAAAAAAAGAATTTTCTAAATCGGTCTATAATTGACAGGTCAAAAATCGGCTGTTATGTACAGATTGTTACGTAACCTCACTTTTCATTAATCTCTTTTATCTCGGCTCTCAGATTGCCAAAATCTGCAAAATTTCCAGTGAATTTTTGATAATATAGTAGCTATCAATTAACACCAATTTCATCTTTTTACATCCAGGCCCAAAATTGTATGAAAGCGTATCCGTCTCCTTTGAATGGTTTTGGTAAACTAATTATAGACGTTAATCAGACAAATGAGGTCGATATCTGCGTGGGATAACAAGAACGTTCCGATACGTGGCTTCAAAAGATTATCAACTTTAAAAATCTCCCGACCGATGACAAAATGTGATAGATCACACTCTCTATCCAATAATATGTTCAGTATATTTAACGCCTAAGACGCAGAATTGTAGTACAATGAACAAAAAGATTATTAGACCATAAAAGTTAAAAAGCCAGTCAAATATCATTTAGCAGTCGGATATTAATCTCAGGTACTTAATAAGAATTTTTTTCGTAACACCCACTTGAAAAGAATCAAAATTAAATTGTGACACTTCTAGAAAAGTCGAAACTCCAAGGCGATAAATAATAATGTTTCCCATAAAATTTTGTTATGTTGCCGATATATATGCTTATACTTTTTATTTTCTTTGAGCCATTATTGTGGATCATAGTTAGATATCGAAAAAAGGGTGATAAAAATGCTTTTGATCTACGACACTTTAGGGAGCATATACATGCACACTCGTGAACCTCTGAGTTTCACTTTTTTTTTTGCAATATTATTATCACTATGTGGAACATTTTTCTATTTTACGAGTGTTATATTACTTGAATTCATAGGTTTTCCAGTTTCTAATATTATCGATCCTAATAATTAATTTCTGATTATCGAACTGTTAAAATTTAACCAAAAACATTAGTACAATATCTTCTGGTTTCAGAAACTTTCTATTTTAAAATTTATGAATGACAACTACAAAGTTTTAAGCTATCCAATGATTGATTAAAGTTACGTATAATTAATGAAAATTAATGAGTTTGTCCAAGGGATTAAACTAGAATAAAGTTACAATTGGAAGGAAGTGACTTAGTCCAGAAAGTTTGTCCTAAGCTAAAACTTTTTCGATTTCACTCTCGTCGTAACAACATAGGGACCGTTCAAGGTGAAGTTAAACTGTGTAAAACTTATTTTGTTTAAAGCGAATTGAAGTTTTAAGAGTCCATAAAAGCTAACGTTTTGTTGTGTTTAACTTTTACTGCAAAGTACTTAAATAATTTCTAAGAATGAATTTAAGTCTAAATCTCTTTAGCAAGCAATTAGAGTTTTAACTACCGATACAATTTTGAAAAACTTTATAATCTTACTAAGAAATTATTGGGGATTTACTTCAATATATTTTTCAAAACACAGATATATTTACAACCAATTAATAGATTTAATCGTTACCTGTTAACACCTTTGAGTCACCCCATCTCCAAGTATCGTTGAAAAGAAAACCTCTCAGACGGTACTTCTATCAGGAGCAGTCCACCTATTATTGCTACCTATACATACATCTACTGTTAAGACCATTTCAAGTATAAAGCGGAGACCTATCAGCATCATGATTATCATCATCCGGATCGTTTTCATTTAATACATTCCTTTTATCCGCTTCATATTCGAAATGTTCCTCTAGGGATGAGCCAACATACCTTGGTCTAGCAGCCTGGGTATAGTAGCGGTCCAGTTCTTGAAGCATGCGAAGAGCGTCAGCCATGTCGTGAGGACCTTCCTCCCTGGCTTCAGCCAGGCAGACGATGGCCAGGACCACAGCAACGGCGATTGCAATGTTCTTGTTCAGCATTTTGGTATCTAAGGACAATACATATTAAAGGTTATATAATTATTGTTTTGTATAGCAGGCTGGTATTTGAAAAAGAGTTACCGCGGCCCTGGCTCAAGCAACTGAAGGAACACGGGTGGGTTTTAGTCGGGAAAAGTCTGACATGTCCTCCCGCTTCACCCAGAGCGGGAGAAGTCATTGGATGATTGCCAATCATAAGAAAAAAAAGGGCTGGTGTACGCAACTCCACATCTAAGTTGTACGTACAGGTTATTTAAGAAGATGGTCTAGTTGGTTTTGTTTCTGTGAGTGTTGATTATTAGAGTTTTGGGTTTGATCTCTGGGTCGAGTAAAGAGTTACTGGGTTGAAGTATTATAAAGTGGTTTATGGAACAGGCTTGCCCGATATTACTTGATAACTGGGTTAAATATTGATATACTATTTTTCTCTATGGAATCTACGGGGAATACAGATATGACGTTACGTTATTACCTAAATCCCCTTATAGAAAATACATTATAGATATTTGAGGTCAGTCTAAAATAAGATGATTGCCCTCAAAATGTTGAACATTAATTTGCAACGCCACCCACTCATATCTATTAGGTCTGTTTACAATTTCTCGGCAACGTTTTACCAAGTTCATTGCTTATTATAGAAAAATGAATATCTGATCGAGGTTTTGATCTCATTAACTTAATGTATCGTAAATCTTTGCTATACTAAATTTTATCAGGCCTTAGTCCCTATTGACTTGGCTAATCAGAAACAAGAACAAGAAAGTTTGCCCATATTTTCTCCTACGAAGTATAATTTTCAATAAATTTAGGTGTAGTACTCTATCTACATAATTATAATCCAATTTAGGGCGAAATTCTTTTTGACGAAACAAATTACCGAAGTAGTTGAATAGAAACGTGTTGTTTATCCCTTGGACCCTAGACCATGTGACAATCTATCAGCGATTACTAATGATGACTTCTGTTTTTGTGTCCACCAGTTGGCGCCACTGGCGAGTAAGGTTCTTAAAATACAACTGTTAAACTTTGTTATAACTCGCACGGAAGGAGAGATTGAATTAAAACCAGTTTTCTAATGCCGTAGAAGTGTGATTTCATATTATAAAATTTTGCAGTTTTGTGCAGCCCCTTTATTGTCAAAAAAAAGGTGGATATTTTTTTCTAAAACAAAGTTCTTTTAAAGCAGTGGTTGGTGAAACCCGTACCAGTGTTGTCTTATCCCATACAAAGAAACCGTGCCAACGCTCTATACTGATTATTCTGATTATTTTTTGTACATCGATCGCGTTCGGTCCCGTTCCGTTCCGTTCCACGGATATAGATGGTGATCTATCTATCGCCGTGGAACAGAACCGAACGCGAGCGTTTTACAAAAAATAATCGGTATAATCAGATGAAAAACGCTAGTTACGTCGGCACGGTTTCTTTGTATGGGATGAGGCATCTGTATGCTAGTATTATATTATCTGTGCCCGTATCTATCTTAATCTGCCATATTTGGAAAATATTCACAATAACAAAAAAATGTAAATAAACTCGCCCTAAAAGCCAAAAATCTATAAAACTTGACATTTTAAAGACCTCACTCTACACCAGTGCCAAATTCAAACGCAGTAGCCCCCATTAGTATAATTAGAATGTCACTATAAGTAGACGTTTTGGATCATAAACAAATGTAACATCAAACAAAGAACCATTCAAAAGACAGAAATTATCCGTAAAGAATAACACAGCACAGTTATACAGAACACTTTGAATGTTCATAAACAAGAGGTATCCAAGCCAAGGCAAACGCAATATAAATATCCATGCGAGCAATATAATATTGCTTTTAAACCCCAAAAACAGAGGAAGATATCTCATCTAGTTCGTTTTCCATCGGGGTAGGCAAAGGACACAGAGTTATTCTGTCACATCTTATTGGGGCCAGAATCCTACGAGAAAGTTTTGACTATAAATTTATTATTGTCCCTTCAAGTTTTCAAATGATGTGAGCATATATTTCACATTAGACTTTCACGTTGTAGCCTCTGGAGGCGAAGTGTCAGGCAAATCAGAACAAATATTTCGTTTATTTTGGGAGTTTCCGAGTATTGTAATGTATAAGTTGTTGACTTTATTTCTTACTCATGAGTCCAAATTCTAATAATTTTGGCGCTAGAAAATAGGAATTGGGCAGACTATATTCACTTGACATAAATGATAAGAAGATTCAAAGAATGTGTATGAAATGATAAAATTATGTTTTTTACGTAGGTAGGTAACACGGGATACATTTTACATGTCTGAACTTAAAAAGAGACAAGTTTGCGTTTTAAATATTTACGAGTAATATCAAAATTGCTAAGCTACAAAATATTGCCAAAATTTATTCCTTCGAAACATTTTGGAAAAGGGAAAAAATTGATGATAATTTTAATATGAGATCGTCATACTTGTGGGACCAATCGATGTAAATAAAGGAAAATGTAATGATTATTTATCAAAATGTAGCAAGACATAACTTGAACTTGAAGGTGCAAGGAAGGCAGAAGTTTGATGAATAAAAAACGATGGAATAATTACAGTCCATTAAGAAAAAGTGTGTTCAATTATACATGAAGCCACCTGTGCTAAACCACCTGTCTTGTATTCGTATAACTTAAACTTAATGTTCTTTTTTTCTTACTTTAGATTAATACCTTGTAGGACTAGATAATTATGAACATAAACGAAAATGAAGGATTAAGTATGTAAAGATCGTAGCAGGTGTCGTTCTATAGTTTCTGCTTACTCTTTGGAAAAAAGACGTGAATGTATATATTAACACCTAAAATTGTAAATGAACCACCGGATTTAGTTCTTGAAGTACCAATCTCTTCAAATAGTTAAATTCCAAAAATTCTAAAGATGCATTATTTTTCTTCAAAGTATGCAATACTATGTGGCAAGAATATTTCGTCTACCAAGCTTTCATTTCAAGGGGCTCTAAAATATTAAATTACTCTGGCTGAGAAATGAGAATTTGTCCGGAAAAAAAATGGAAAAGGAATATTGGGTTACCCTCGTATTTGTCTTTTTCAGTCTGGGATGAAATGGTAGAGATTATGGCAGTCTCACTACCAATAATAAGAATGATAATGTTATACTAAATTGCTTTTAGTTGTGCAGTGAAGAAGCTTAGTAATTATATTTTTTTCTTTGTTAAACTATAATGATTCATTTTTTTATAGATTTATAATGTATAACAAATAAAAAAAACTGGTAAACTGAATAAATTTTCAAAAACTGAAGCGGAAATATCATATACATATAAAAAGTTTTATAAAATTAAAAAAATAGGTCACTTATCGCATACACGTGCCTTATAATTTAATCCTACGTAAAAAGGTAGTTTTTAAAAACAAAGACTCTTTTGTTTACGTTAAAAGTTTGAGATAAGCTGATCTCAAACTTTTAACGTAAACAAAAGATCAACACTAAGTTTTAAAAACCTCTTCGGAAAAATCAAACAAGGTAAATTAATTTGTTTTTTTCTGGCCATTTGAAGGTCGTACGGACCAAAGATTTTCATAAGCCTATAATAATGTTAGTACAGACAGTTTCTCGTCAAGATATGAACGCCTCTTCATATTATATAAACGGGGGCGTGTTGGTTTTCGTGAAAATGATAAACAATGGCATAACTACTTGCATACACAATGTTCCTCTTTTAATCTCTGACGGGTTCAGCAAAATTATAATTAGTTCCGAAAACTGTATGAAGTTTATATGCCAACATGTGGAAGGAAAAGCAACTGACTTGATATAAGTTACTATGCTCAAGAACGCTATTCACATATCTTTGAATAAATGGTAAGCAATATAATATACTGGATTTAACGAAAAGATACGATCATATTTTAAAAACTGATTCTTCCATGTAAATGAGCAACTTGCTCAAAGGAAGTCATAGTCAATTCTCAAAAAAAAAAAGGATTTCCATACAAATTTTGATCAACTGACGAAAACTTTGTATGGAAAATCCAATATTTTTGGGAATTGCCTATGACTGCCTTAGCAAAACATTTTTAAAATATGGTAAATTTATTTACGAGAAATAAATCTCTTTCATTATTTATTTTTACAGAGCATTGAGCTGACGCATTCAAAGATTAGGGCTAGAAAACTACATTATAGTACACTACACTGGCCTAGAAAATAAACCTCTTTGACCGATATAAAAATATCATGGAATATAGGAAAAATATCATCATCATCTGCCTAGCCTTTTCCCAACTATACCACAGCATTTATAACTATATGTATAAGAATGCCGCTTGCCTGTTTACCCTTTTGATTGTAAAAGTGCTTGGGAGCTTGTGCAAACAGAATTACACGTAAGGGTCTTATCTTAACTGTGCGTCAATAATTTTAAATGCTTTCGCCCTCTTAGAAAAAATGTCACCGTCCGTTGTCCGGTGGCAATGGTAACTTTTTGAAAAGTAGGTCTTTTCTCCAACTCTATTTTACATTAGACATTTAAATAAGTCCTTTTTACAGCCCGTTCAACCGATTTTGACTTTTATTCAAATTCAAATTCAGATTAAATTTTATTGCAACCATAATGTACATACAGGTGGTAAATATTAGTTACAGAAACAATTATGGACCCTGTCGAGCTCAGCAACATTCTAGATACAGTTAGTGTCTAGGAGAGAGGAATAGCTCTTAATGTTTTTCTTTGTAATTAAAATTTCAGTTATCCATTTCTTATTGTTTTTTTATTGCGTTGATGATACGAAAAATGAATGCTGTAGTAAACAGTTGGTTTTGGTAACAGGTTTATGCTTTTTATGTCATCCTTATGATTACGAGATAGAACTCAAAATCGGTTTAATGGACTGTAAAAAGAGTTGTAAAGACGTCTAATGTTATTTCAAATGGATTATAGTCCACACTATCGTACAACTAGGAATATAAAGCTCTTTGACTTGAATTTAATAGTGATGATTAATCATCACTATTAAATTCAAGTCAAAGAGCTTGAAATTGATGGTGTATCCGAGTCTGGACAAGGTTTAGACGTACGAACTTTCTGAATGCGCTATGATATTCGTAATAATACAGAAAGCAACACAGCGTGATTTTTTTTCATTCAACAAAATTATGACGTAAACTAAATTACTGTTAACAAACTGTCGAAATGCCTGCCCAAATGTCAACTGGATATTTTTTTAAAGAATCTGAGGTGTTTTAAAAAATGTGTAGGTTATTTTACTTAATTAATTAATTAATTTATTATATGCTTTATTGTACACCATAAAATACATTAACAAAAATAAACTTAAGTCTAATACACATACAATGCGCGGCCTTAACGCATGCCGAATTATTATAGTGAATTATTATAGTTTTTGTATAGCTAGCTAGGGGAGCAGTGGTGGCACAGCGTGTTACTTTGTGTAAATTATTTCATCACCACTGCTCTCAAAACGGTGAAGGAAAACATCATGAGGAAACCGGCATGTCCTAGAACCAAAAATTTGAAGACATGTGACATCCACCAACCTGTGTCCCAGCAGTGGGAACATTAATAGGCTGGTGATGTGATGTGATAGCTAGCTATACCAACAGACGATAAACAGCTATGAATATGACAATCTTTCAGTTAACATGAATAATACTAGACAATGTTATAATATTTGACGCCTCAAATAATTCCTAGACACAGTTCCGAATTTCAGCTTCTCTTATTGGCCTTTATGTAAAAGATATCTAGCAGTGCAGTGCAATTGTCTTTAGCGTGTATTAAAGTTTCTCATTACTTAGGTAATCGCACAATAAACGAAAGCCTACCCTGTTGCCTTTACTTCTCAAAATTTCACCAAACTTGACATACTTAAAGTTTAAAATATTTTCTGACATGACTGCAAAAGGCCCTTGGTTTGTTTGGGATAAAAGGACAATCCCTTACGAGGGTAAGAAAGGAATATCATTGTACCTTTAGTTGTGCGACTACGTCGGATTTAGAAAACTACACCGCTTTGAGAAGTTATCACACCGAGATGTGCCGGGATAAAAAGTAAAATACCGACTTTACTACATTCCGATGGGATATTTTTTTTAAAATTTGATAGATAATTGAGATGATCCAGGCTATGGATTATCTCAACTATCGATGCACCAAGTTTTATCCAAACACGTTCAACTGTTATATAATTCATGTGCAACAGACATCAAAACATCTTTACATTGTTTTATAGTAACATGATTTTGACGTCACAATGAAAAAAGGTTATTTACAATGTCATTGAAAATATTACTGGAAAGAAGTAAAAGTAAGTATTTGTATGGTTAACGTTTAGAACCCTTATTTAATTGAGAATTCTTTGTAAAAAGGATTAAATTGAGTTCTGTGGGACGATCGACAATGTCCGTCGTGTTTGAGTTTAAGCTTCGCGCTTCGGCCAGTTTGAGTTGAGCTTATATTCCCATCATCGAGGTATCGGCAGACAAGTTTTACGCTTTTTTCAATGACAAAAACTCATATTAAAATTGGTGGAGGACTTGTAAAAGATTTGGTGAAAAGTTTGTTAATAAATGATGTCGTTAAATTCAGCTGTACGAATAATGCACCAATAGGATGTACAAAAGTATTAAGCATTATATTGGTAAAAATATTCTATATTATTATTGGTGATTACGCGTTTGCTGTTCTAAACCTCTAAAACACCGATATTTTATAATTCAATGCAAACAAAGTTTAAAAACTGTAAGCAGATTATTATTTTTTATGTTACTCGGGCCATAATAACGTATCGATTGACAGTTTATTCAAAAATGAGATGAATAGTTTAGGCGCTACGAAGTAACATACGCAAATACAAACATACATAGACTGCTGAAATCATAACCCTTCATTTTGGCTTCGCCAGGCTTCGCCGTAGTCGGGTAAAAACTAAACTTATTAGCATGTCAAAGATGTCAAGTTACATTTTAGAATCTCTTAAAACCTGCATATCTACTAATTTTAGGAATCAAAAGAAAATTATTACTTTAAAGCAAAATATACCACATTCATATTTTAAAGCCAATGAATTTTATTAACATGTCACTTGCATACTATGCACTATTTCTAAGTTTTCTATTAAAGCTAAATTAAAGGTCTTTGAAATAATTTATTTAGAGGATTCGTTCCTAGAAAATCTGCAATTGCTCTTTTGCTAAAATTTAATACGAGTCCACCGTTCTAGAAAACACTCCATAAATTCTTAAAAAATAAAGCATAAGATGATAAATAAAAAACTGTATCTAACTCCATTTTCTCCGAATTATTTATTACCAGGTTTCGTACTTTAGTCATTAAGGATTGTTATGTTAAGTATTGTTCTTTATTATTCTTTTTTTCTGTTCCTTTCTGTAATGTGTTTGTTTTATATCTTAAGGTTTTATTAGTTACATAATTACCTATGTTACAATAAGCAGTTGTACACAGTGTACACATAGCAAGATTTTGTTAAACAATATTTTTATGCCCAGCAAGGCTGCACACAGTGAAACAAAATATTTTTACCACAACATCTTGCCTGTGTGTCACAAATAAATACATTCGAATTTAAATTTTTCTTTTTTTTAAGTATGTTTTTATAATTGCATACGTCATGTAAAATAATAATTGGTTTTTAATAATAGCTCAAAACGTGGATGCTTAGATTGTTTGGTCATGTTGAGATGATGAATGAACTATTACTACTATGATAATTTACAAGACAGACGTGAATGGAAATGGCAGGCGGATACACCCTAGAAGGACATATCAAAGTCAAAGTCAAATGTATTTATTCAATAAGGCCACTAAGCGGCACTTCTGAACGTTAACAATTAAAATTTACAAGTAATAAAAATTTATTCTACCGTGCATACGTAATTTTACATGGATCCTATTGGTGGTATCTTCAGAAAGGCGAGGTGCGCAGTACCCATAACCGGCGGGCATGTATGAGTAGATGTAGGAACGTAAATGAAGCAAAGGGAGCATGTAAGGTTCGTAGCAGGTGGCGTTCTGTAGTTTCTCGCTACCCTGGTGTGAAAAAAGAGCGGGTTTATGTAAATATTTTATATGAATATAATATTTCCAATTTGTCGTTCTTGATTTTTGTGCTTCAGGAAATAGTACGTATACAGATAACATTAAAATAATATAAATATACATTTACAAATAAGTATTCATAAAATGTAACGAGAATTGTCTCTCGGAAGTAGATAAAACATTGCCATTTTTAAATCAACAACATCTGGCAATTTCAAGTAAAAAGGAAGGCAAAGAAATAAAGCAGGTATTAGGGATTCGTAGCATAAATAATAATATTTGGATCAATTGCCTTCTGTAACGATTATTAGGAACTTCGACTGTTCGAAACACGAAACATTTAACTTACTGATATATATTAAGGTATATCTACAGATATTAAATAAACCTCACTTCCAAGCAGAGCAGCTTAGGTAACACTGAATAAATGCTATATTTTTATCACAACTTAGAAAAGCTCCAGACAAAGCTCCAGAGCCTTGAACATCGTCGTCGAGTTGCCAGTTTGTCGGTTTTTTATCGGTTAAACTTCGGCGAGTGTGCGATGGAATTGCATGATCTAATTCCACCTAGCCCGTTTCATCATCGGACTACCTACCGTACGGCGATGCGTCATCGGTACATGGTGGACATCCCACCCATACGCACCAAACGTTTTGGAAACACTTTTATTGTGCGTACAGCTAAGGAGTGGAATTCCCTGCCGGAGTCTGTGTTTCCCGACAGCTACAATCTAGGGGTCTTTAAATCAAGAGTGAATAGGTTACTTCTAGGCAAGCGTGATTCACCGTCGACCACATCATCGCTTACCATCAGGTGAGATAGTGGTCAAGCGCGAGCCTATAGGATATTAAAAAAAAAGCTGTGATAAAAATATACTTAGCTTTTTTTGAAAGATTAATCACAGTTTTTGTTGCGGTTCTTTAACCACTTACAATCGAAACTGTTCTGGACTATTATTGTCTTGTTTTTGCCCTATCTATAAATATGGTATGGAACCTTTTAATCCTCCCAAAATTAAGTTCCAGGTATTAGTAAACCTCTAAAACTTAAGGTATAAATCGTGAAAGCGTTCTGGATTCGCTGAAAAATATTCAAAGTACGTGTATCATGCAAGTTAATTTGAACTAAGATGCCCATCAAATACCGAACAAGAATATCGAACGATCAGTCAATAAGGCTCATTCATTTTATAATAGCTCTAACGAAGCAGACAAGACAGCAAAATTTCGCAAAATCCCCTTATTATTCACGCTATTTGAATTCTTCCGAAGAATTTCACTGATGTCTTCGGGAATGTTACTTATATAAAACACATCGTGGTTTTTATTAACAATTCGTTTGTTGTTTGTCATTCAGTGAGAGAAACCAAAAAAAATAACTGTTTAAAAGGTGAAACCTTTTGGGAAAGACAAGGCTTGGGTTTTAATCAAGGAAATCATTGGAGTAGAATTGTTTCACAGAATTTTTATGTTTGCTTAAAAAGGCTGGATGTGTTTAAAATTATTTTCTAGGTTCTTATCACCTTCCCTCCCGGTGAAAACGCCTTCCCACATTGTCGAGGCGGGGAGGGAGGAAGGGGCTGGCTCAGTAACCATGGCTCGGGGCCACCGACCTGACCCATCACAAGAACAAGGGTTCCATACACGGTGTCGTCTGGCGCCTATGTGCTGGTTTGGTCCCACGGGAGGTTACGGCGTGCAATGTGTGTGCGCTGGTGATGGGGATATTCCCCAGAGGAGGGTCTGGTGACGGACAGCCGCGGCGGGTTTGCTGGTGAATGCTTATGCGTGCCCGTGTTCCCGCTATAAGTGGCACAGGACGATACCGGGTAGTTTTAGTGGATTGGAGTCCCACATATCTCCCCGTGGTAGCACAGTATGCATGAGCATTTCCTCACGCAAAAAAAAGTTTTTAAACATCCTGTTGTTTTATCCCTTTTTATTGGGAACGGCCGAATGTCTTCTACTGCCTTATGTATCTCAATTTATCGTCATCTAAGTAGTCACCTCATTTGTAGCCATATTATCATCGTTTACGCAATTCATCCATATTTTCTTTGGCATTTCTCTAGCTTTATAACTGTCTATCAACACTCATACTCAAAGCTTTTCTCGAGTCATGTTCCTCAAAATTACTAAAAATTAAAAAAATTATTAATTACTTCTATGATAATAAAAAAGTTTTCTAGAAACTTAGCGTTTGTGAATAACAAACATTATGGGACGAACGGATAAAATCACCCTTAATCTTGAAACTTCATACTTTCTCCATCGAATTAAAGATTAAAGATTCAACAAGGAATCCGTACAAAGGCTTTTACGGATTATTATGTCTTGCTCATTTCAAGATATGAATCCAAACAAAATCTCGTAACCATGATATTGTAGAGTTTAGTGTAAGAGTGATGGCATTATCTCGTCTTGAGATAAATCTGATAATTTTGGTAAGAAACTTTAGCCTTCGCACGTTTAATAATTGTATTGTATTGTAACTAATACAATACACATACATACAGACACGAGCTCTAGACAAACTTAAATTTTATGTCAGGTATAACCATACATTATTGGTATTAACCAGAGATATTGTACTGTATTACTCAGGGAATAACGTATAGTTTTCAGTAGCTCATGTCAATCTCATAAATTTAGAACTTTTCGACAATCCTTGACTTCCATTTTAACATTTACTGAAAAAATTACCGTAAATTTTAAAATTTTACTGTATTTTTTTAAATACTGTAAATTTTTAAATGGACTTTTTATTCTTACGTAGGTATAAGATGATCCTGGTTTTTGTCACCAGTGCGAGCCAACTGTGAAATTGACAACGTGGACCTTCATGGTTCTTGTGATGGATGAAAATATTCAAATTAAAATAGTTAATTTAAATATGTTACTGATAAAATGTAACTATTATGGCTGAATAAAATAAATACATAAAAAAATCAACAGATGGCATCAAAAAGTCAGTTTCACGAAAAAATTACGTTGTGGAATTCTTCAGTTTTTATCTCTGATAAAATGTTCCCCCTTTTCACGTTTGGTCACAAAAATTGGGTATCATTATCTTCATGTACGTAGTAAATATTCACACAGGGCCACTTATAATTATGTACTATTATTTGAAGTGGTTAAATGGTGTAATAAATAAATCATGTGTTATTATAGTAATACTACGATTGTATCATAATTATCTTATCAATGCAATTTCCGAATCGGCTATTTTTGTGATGTTCCAGAATTTGTTTGTGTTTCGACTTTTTATTGCACTATTTATGTTATAAAGATAAAAGTTAATGTACTGTCCAACTAGGGTCGTAGTAGTACATTTAAATTGTACTACCTACTTAATGTTATCTATAGTTCTACGTCATGACAATAATTTATTATTAGTTTAGAGCTCTGCTCGGGTGAAAATAGAGAAAACGACGTTTTCTAAAAATTAAACTTAGATCGATTTATCGCCCCCGAAACTCCCTGCACACTAAATTTCATGAAAATCGTTGGGCCGTTTCCGAGATTCAGATTATATATAATATATACGGGAATTTCTCGTTTAAAGATAGTGGTCAAGCGTAAGCCTTTTGATAATAAAAAAAAATAAGACTTATATTATCGATACAGCATAAAAAAAACAATATATGGGTGGTCTGGCTAGAAAGAAGGTTACTATTGAGATGATGGCCAATATATAATGTACTTATGGAAGAAGAAAACAGGCTGCGCAGACCCCTAATCAACAGAAATAACGAATAAAGGCACACATCACATTATCACATCATTAGCCTATTAATGTTCCCACTGCTGGGATACAGGCCTCCTTTCTGTGAGAGGGAATGGGCCGTTATCCACGCGGGCCCAGTGCGGGTTGGTGGATGTCACATGTCGAATTATTGGTTCTAGGACATGCCGGTTTCCTCACGATGTTTTCCTTCACCGTTTTGAGAGCAGTGGTGATGAAATAATTTACACAAACTAAAGCGCCTGGCTGGGCTCGAACGCACGACCTACAACTTGTAAGAAGATACCACTGGGCCACCACTGCTCTAAAAAAGGCACAGTCACATCCTATTAGTATGCACCGCGTGAGTTTTTATAGCATGATTTGAGTCATCTTTAATGCCAACAATTTTGAAATTTGTGTTTTGAGTTAGCATGTCTCTTTTTAAAACACGGTTCCTCATAACTTAGTAGTTATTAGTACTGCAAAAGAGCCTAAAGCATAAAACCAACATTTTACAAATTGTTCTAATAACCAATTCATTCGATTCCTATCCAATTTTCAGCGCGTATCGAATGTTTTTCAATATCTTTTCCCTTTATACCAAGATACCAAGATTAATTTCAATAATTTTTGTTGCAAGTTTTTAAAGAAAATGTGAAAGTTGGCCAGTGACAACCTGACGATCATTAAAATTTTAATTATGAACGGTGTCGTATTTCGTCGTAAAATTTTGCATCAATCACCTTTTCCCTGTACTTTGTTACAAATTTTATTTTAACCCTTTTTCTTCTTCTTTTAAGATCAGTGACATTTTCCCTTTGTTGACAACATAATTAAAGGTAACTGTTGTATTAATAAAAAAAATACTTCTTTTCCTCATCTTTTTCGTAACCTACATTGCTGTAATGAGACAGACAATTACCAAAAACTTTACCAACTACAATGATAACTGCTTGTCCAAGAAAAACTTAGTTTCTCTTCATTTTTCCTCTCATGTATCACCACAGTGCAAATACATGAGTCTGTGCTATACCACTCCAGGGCAAAAATATCCCAGTATCCCTTCCATATTTCCACTTTTCCCGGTCTTTTACATGTGTCGTCCAAATAGTGAAATAGATAAAAAACAATTGAAATGACTCAACTTTACAACTTCAACCTACAACGGAACAGCTAATACCAATGAAAGTCCCATCGACATTCATTCCACAGTTCAAAAGTCAAAAATAGAGAAAAAGCCATACATTTTGCTTTGACTTCGTAACGACCTAAACAATGCAACTGGTGCGGAAGTTTCGAAGAGCTCTTAATTGGCCCCTGAACTGTTTTGCAATGCGTGACCGAGGGTGGGATAAAAGAACAAAGGAACTCAATTAATTTTACAAAACCCGGTATAAGTAAAGGACTAAAGGGGATCGGTCTATTGCTCAGTGCTAGCGGTCTACTGGTAAATATCTATCCTACTCGTATGTTCGAAACTCGATGCCTACTTATTGACAAGGGTCAATTAAATGGACCTATTATGAGGTAAGTAGGGATAATGCTGTTATAGTTTTCCAAAGGAAGCTACATTAAGACCCTGTATAATGGTCACAATATCGAGTCTTCAACTTAAAAATTAAACATTCATAAAATTGCTATTTTTGGCGAAATAAAGTTTAGTTTCAATTTTTGATTCGCCTCAATTTCTCTATCAACATTCATCTCATCGTAAGCTTTTACCTCGCTTAAAACCAAGTTTCTAAAACTTTATTCTCATGTTAGCTTTTGTGATTACAAGATAATATTATTGGCCATGTTAGCCAGGGGTTTCGGTAGCAAGCTATCAGAAAGGGGTTAAACTAAATAACAAAATAACTTTAATCCTTTGAAAGGTACGAAAAGTTAAGTATGAAAGGGCAAAATTAAATAAAACAGAGCCACTTCCAAGTAAAAAGGATCACTTTATGCAATAAAAACAAAGTCACCAGGATTCAATACCTTGTCGGGTGTCCTATGAAAATATTCTGTCATATTGTCTAAAGCTGTGCTTACACCAAGCAGTGGTGGCCCAGTGGTATCGGCCGCGACTTACAAGTTGTAGGTCGTGGGTTCGAGCCCAGGTAGGCGCTTTACTTTGTGTAAATTATTTCATCACCACTGCTCTCAAAACGGTGAAGGAAAACATCGTGAGGAAACCGGCATGTCCTAGAACCAAAAATTCGAAGACATGTGACATCTACCAACCCGCACTGGGCCCGCGTGGTGGATTACGGCCCATTCCCTCTCACAGAGAGAGGAGGCCTGTGTCCCAGCAGTGGGAACATTAATAGGCTGATGATGTGATGTGATGTGTGTGCTTACACCAGCAACTTTTTCTGCAGTTATTGCATGGCAATAGTTGCCGGACCAATAATTATATTTGATTCAGAAATATTACTTCTTACAATTTTTGCTAGCCAAGCCGTGCATCTGATGGGATTCTTTATTGTCGAACTATCACAAAATCTTTCATCCCAACCAAAACAACTAACGAACCAATAGGCATGAGTTTTACAAAATTCTTCCTTAACGTGGATGTAAGTAGGTATCCGCTGTATTTTGCATCGCAACAAATTGCGATGAAAATGGCCCAAAATTTAAGTTGCCCGAGGTTGCGCGAACTTAATACGGTTACTTTGTTTCGATTGAGTTAGCCGCGGGATGAAATCTGTTTTTGTACTTGGCATTATCTGATTGGTTTGCGGTTTTTCTGATCATAGATAGTTTCAGGTAGGTTTTATTGTGCATGCTGTTTTTTTTTACACATGACCACCGATTATGCGTAACATCTATTATTCTTGCTTTAACCATTGAATGACATAATTGAATGTTAAAAAGCCATTGTGTCTCGCGTGGAGCTGCGTTTCCGGCAGTCAAGAGGTTAAAGGGCACTTCAAATACCAGATGTGACACATGGAAAAGGAGGAAATTATGTTTTTTGTATTTGTAAGTAACCAAACATAAGCTTTTATAATCAATCTGCCTAGCATTTTCCCAACTTAAACAAGGGTTGCAAGCTACTGCCTATCTCACCTCCACAACCCAGTAACTGGGTGACACAAAGCCATTTCCCACTGTGTAGCCCTTTGGCAACACTGTTGTTAGATTTTCTGGTTTCTGACTACCCGTAACGATTATCGAAGATCTACAAATGAAATTCAGGTCCAACAGTTTAAAGTGTTTATGACACCAGTCTTAGTAAGCTTTATAAACACAATTTTCTTTCTTTCTTTCTTTCTTTTATTTATTTATTGGGACACATTATTAACTCACAATCTTTCTCGTAATTATATATATCGCAAGTTTTAAATTGAAAAAAAAAGTATGGCACTACTAATTAGCGTGCTTGTACCTACAGGAAAAGGAAATACTTATAAATAGCTACGGTAAGTCATTTTAAAATAGCCTGGCTTTAATAAGTATGATAGTAATCTATCTAACTATTTCCAAAATGAAATTCTCTTCGTTGGTAAGCGTATTATTTGAGAGCGGCTGGACCTATTTGATTATGTTCTATAAATTTTAATGCCGAAAAAAATACCTACTGAAAATGTTGTTTCGAAAATCGTAAAACTAGCGAAAACTGGAAGTGCTTTTTCTATGGGTATTTTTAAATGGATTCGGTTTGGACAGGGCAATAATACCTTTTTAACACGCTTTTATTAGCTTGGTATGTATCTATGTATCAATGTAACGGAATATTTGAACGTGATTTTCACCCCCTTCAAAACGTGGGATTGATATGAAACTTTGCACACTTATCAAGGACCGATGACAATTCAATAATTTGGTCAAGGTCAAAGCCAAAGTCAAAGTCAAATATGTTTTTTGAACTTGGTTCAAATTTACAAGTAATGAAAGTTGATTCTACCGTGCGCGTTTAAATACTTAGTTTGTCCCATTAGCGTTACCAAGATCTTCAGGATTAGCGACTTTTTAGTTCAATTTACCATTTAAGCGTGTTTTTTAGTTTTTAGAGCTACAATTTATTTAAGGTTAGATTATAATTAATAAAGGTTTAGTTTTAGGAATGGGTTTTGTGTTTTTCGTGGTGGTCTTATATTTCTTTCGCTCAAATAGTCCTAATACTGTCACAAACTATAATAAAATGAAATAGAAGACAGCGTTTACTCTCCTAACTTCAAATAGTTTCTAAAATGTTAAAGATCTCTTTGACATTATATTTTTACGTAACCTTTAGAATATAATTATAAAGACTTTTGAACCACAAAGGGATGGTACCTAACCATCTGTTATTTTCTCATAAGAAATATTTACGAGGTTTCATTATGTTATCAATTATAACGATATTAACCCCTAATAGAACGCAAATCTACGCGAGACACGATGTTTTTTTAATTGTTTCAGGTAATTACGGCATACAAGGGGTTGAAGAAGAATGTGCTCGTTAAGGGCCTACATACGCTTTAGTGCCGTAAAACGGCAACTTTCTAAAGCATACTCCTTAGTAACGGCTATAATAAAAGGTTTGAATAAAATATATATTTATTACTGATTCATGTACATAATTTTGAACACAAGGTTTTTATGTGTAACTAATAGTTTTGCTTTAAAAAAATACACACAACAACTTTTGGAAACTCCTCCAAAACGACTTGGATGTTTAAAAATATTTTAACACAGAAGAAATGATGGCTGGTATTTCTTCATAACTAACATAGCATATGTAAATCAAATAATATTTTGCAAACAAAACTGTTCAAAAGGAGGTTAAATTTTGATATTTTGGCATCGAGTGGACGCACGGCCAGTACTGCGTTAGCATTGGGGTGTATATATCGCCTTAAGGTATTGGAATATATCTACATATGTACTTAGAAAACGACATACGCTTATATGTGGCTAAAGGTACAAAATTAAAAACAAAGTTCTATTCCAGCCTTGATAATTCCATTTTGTCTTGGTATTTCACCGAAAATCTAATCTTTCATCTTTATAAGTATTTCTATAACTAGAACAAATACAATTTTGGTCCCAAAGGAGATCATTCAGCGTGCATACATTATTGGGCTAAAGTAAGCTAAATTTAAAAGTGTGCGGCCAAACTCAAAAGTTATATATTTCAAGGACTACGTTATTCTCTTAATTTTTCAGTATCGGATCGAATCATTCTGCTTCAAGTTTTTGATTCTATAGGATCGAAAAATATTTTTTACTTACCTACTTATTTTGATACAAGGATATAGTGATGCATCACTTTGTCCTAATGTTGTCGTTAAATCTATTAATTTTAAAGTTTATTAACATGTAAAGCAACTTTAAAACGAACTAACTAATACTTACTTTAAAACGAACTAACTAGCTTTTTTTTTGCTCCTACTCTGAAATAGCCTAACTCTTGCACTAGATCAAAAAGGATAGTATTTAAACGAGCGAAAAAAAATTCAAATTAAAGGTGTAAAAAATACTGAATATGGCTTACTGAAATACTAAGTGGGCGACAAACAGTGGGCGAATACAAATGTTTAAAACAGCGACTTGAAAATATAAGTTTGTCGACAGGGCTCCTTTTTCTGTCTGCAGGGTCTAAAGTAACCTAACATGAAGGAGATGACGGGAGCTAAGTTCGCTCGCTTTGCTCGCTCACTTCAGCTCCCGTCATCCCCTTCGAACCTAACCTATCCGTGTCGGGGTGCCCTAAGTTCCCGAGCTCGCTTCGCTCGCTCTTGGACACGAATAAACCCGAACTCCCGCACTGCACAGTGATGTCGCCTCGATAGTTGTTCAGCTATTTTCAAAATAATAATATTCTAAAATAGAAAAAATAGAAACCCAAATACAATTAAAATATGTAACAATATTATTACCGCAGCTCACAAAAATCTCCTAAAAGGTATTCTCAAATCGGATAAATAGTTACTTACTTAGTATAATAGTCGCCCATTCAGTATATTTTTCCCTCGGTTAATAATTTCCCGATCAAAAACAATCTGCTTTGGACTGGAGAGCCGAATGTCAATTGTAAGCAATTGCCAATTGTGAATCTGTATGGACTAAAAAAACCGGCTCTGCATCCATCAAACGTTCAAAATCTCTTTTGACCATTGTCGTACCTAGCAGAGATTTTATTGAACGATTTCAGAGCTATCAAGATTTCCAATACGCTATGAAATTCACGCTCGACATCACTTTATTCGTTTTCCATTGTTATAAAAATATACGTCGAACTCGAACCGATTAATTTTATTGGACATCGACAAAAACAAAAGTTTGTTGTTCTACTGAAAACAACAAGCATTTTGTATGTTCTGTCGTATGATAGCGAATATCGTGAGCAAATACGTGTTGAGGACCTCGAACTTTTAATTCGATTGTTAAAAGCAGAAAAGCAAATAAACGTTAATAAAATAATATATTTGACTTTATTTTCCTGTTATAAAACAGACTGTTTTAACAATTGAATGTGGTGTGATGGTTTAAATCTAATCTAATACCTTTAAACAAGCAATTCTTGTATATATATAATCTGAATCTCGGAAACGGCTCCAACGATTTTCATGAAATTTATCATGCAGGGGGTTTCGGGGGGCGATAAATCAACCTAGCGAGGTTTCTATTTTAGAAAACGTCGTTTACTCTATTTTCACCCGAGCAGAGCTCGATCGCCCAGGTGATGTGAGAGATGGAGCTACATATTATTATGACAGATAGCACTGGTTGGACAATATTCATGGTGCCATTATTACTTCATACATGGACATGGACTTAATTTCCTATTTCCATTTGACCATTCTCTCATTTGATGGTAAGCAACGACGGTATATGACTATATCTAAGACTATCAATCCACCTAGCCTTTGAATGCAGGAAATAAAGTGAAAGGTGTAGTTGCGACCAGCCAGTCGATGTCTAACTCGCTGGAAGAAATAATGGTGATTGTTCAATGGTTATTTGAACGTTTTGGAATGAATTTTTGCGGTGTGGACACTAGAGGCTTTCTTGTATCCTTTTCAATGGGGCCGGTTCCCAGTCTAACCGGATTCAGCTGAGTATCAGTGTTTTAGATGGAGCGACTGCCTATATCTGACCTCCACAACCCAGTGATTGGGTAGCACGCTACTCCTTGGCAAGACTGGTCTCAAATTTCTGGCTTCTGACTACCCGTAACAACTGTCAAAGATCTTCAAATGACAGCCGGGACCAACGCCTTAACATGCTTTACAAGGCACGGAGGAAACTCGCTATGTAAAAATGGTCACCCATCCACGGAACGGCTTGGCAAGCGTTGATCCTTGAAGATCGAGTCTTGCGGCTGATACTATTCAGCCACGAGCTTCTCCTTATAATTATATTATTTAGTACTGACTAGGGATTATAAAGGGTGCGTTCAAGCACAAAGTATGGAAGTGGCGGCGCGCCGCAGACAGAGAGTCCACTACGAACAAAGTGCTATTTTGCACGCACACATTGACATTACGATTTTACAGGGATTCTCGGGCAGTATTGGACAGAGCTCAGTCGCGGCTGTCACGAGTGCTATCGCGGGCGTTTGTCACGTCATTCATTCTATTGGAAGAAGTCCAAAATATTATATTTTTCGATGCCTTGCACATGTTTTCGCATCATGTATTTAAAGAAAACGTTTTCCCGTACATTTAAATTCAATAATCGTGCATTTAAACAATGTTGCCATTGACGAATTCTAATTCGTAGATTAGAATTGGAATTCTTCGATTGCGGTGCAGTGCAGTAGTTTTTTTTTTTGAGGTTCATTATTTTTTACTAAAATAATAAAATATACACTTTCTTGTTTCAAAAATAGTAACCAATATTTTAATTAATTTATATTTTGAGGTATACACGGCCTCACTCATCATTTACAGGGAAGTCTAAACGAAAATCCCGAGTCCTACGGAACACTCGGCACGTGAGTCCGACTCGTATTTGGCTGGTTATTATTTTTCCATTTAAGTTATTGGTGGTATTATTGTCGGCAAAGGGTGGACAGCTTAATCTAGAAACACGTCAGTGAGTGATGTAGGTACAGCCAATGTTATGAAGCCTGAAATTACATAAAGATGCTTACTGTAGTTCTTAAGTTATAAAGTTCAAAACAAGATAAAATATTAAAATTTTATAATCTAAGAAATATTTAGAATTTTTTTAAGGCCATAGACGAAATTGTACATTGTAGCTTTGTTTAAGGAAAGGCCATGACAATTATCATCCTTCTAGATCTTAATTCTTCTTCGTCGACCTTGGCGCCTTTTTCACATTTATGTTTTTGCCGAGCTTGGTGCCTTTTCACATTTTTATGTTTTTGGTGGGATCAAAGGAATTACACCATTGTTGTGTGGCGTCGTGATCTTTAATGAATATTTGATGCTCTGTCTACACTCTAAGGCATGTAAGCATGATATGATGTATAGTTAGACGAATCGATGTATTTATTTTTGTAAACTTATATTGCTCTTTTTTAAAATTCAGAATCAATATAGTAGCAACCGTAGTGAATCTGTCAAGTTTAGGTAACACTTTTCGAGGATGACGGGAGTGGTCCTTCTGTATACTGACACCACTCGTGACTCCTTGCAAGGTTTTAGTTTTTGTTCCTAAGGCCGATGGCTCCTTTAAGAATACAAACTTGCTATAAAATAGAATACTTCACTCCTTTTTCTGTTATATGCGTAGCTTTCTTTTGAGGGTAAAATTTTTGAACATGTAAATCAGTTACCAAGATCATCATTGTGCTTCTAAAGATATTTATAGAAAAGGAGATTGCCTAACATTCAAAGACAAAATTTATAAAGAGAGAATATTTTATAAGATCATTCTCTAAAATTAGATTATGAAAGAAAAAATATCTTCTTTAATCTCGTGTGTTCCGTATTAGATTATAATCTGCTAAGGTTAATAGAATACGACCAAAAACACTTAAAAAAAAAGTTTAATCTTTACAAGTTTTACTTCAAAGCAATGTATACTTTGAACTGAACGAGATAAAAATAAATCAAATAAAAGTCGTTCAAACAAATAAACAAACGAAAGGGTGAAAACATTGAAATGTATGTTGCCAATGTATTAATTGATTCTTTGAAGGATTTTTTTAAAATAAATATCATTAGGTTATATCGTCTCACAAAGAGAATCTGTGGTTTTAATATTTTTAATTTTTTGTTTTGTTTGCTTGTGGAATATCTAATTGAACGATTTAATGAATATCGAAATCAAAGAGAAGCTATTAGGAAGATTATGAAACAATGCAGGGAATAGTTTTTTAATTGGAATAATATTTTCTATTGATTTCCCTGAAGTTCCATGTTCACTATCAATTTACTCAATCGATTAGGTAAGTTGTTAAAAAAGTTATATAATGTCAAACCATTGTTTAGATATGTAATCGAATGAATAAATATTGGTAAACATGGGCCTCAGAAAGATTTATGAGCACCAGAAACTTATAGATATTTTAATAGTTCTTATCATTACTAAAAAAACCTGAAATATTGTGTGCGTATACTAATCGAGATCCATGCAACAAGGGAATTTTAAATTTTGGCTCACCGGTAGTTTGACCCAACTTTATGCTATTTTTTTCTTAAAATAATAATAGCATCATCATCATCAGCCTTTTAATGTTCCCACTGCTGGGACATAGGCCTCCTCTCATAGACAGGGAGTGAGCTATAATCCAGCTAACACGCGCGCGTCGCGTATAGGCCACGCGGACCCAGTGCGAATTGGTAGATATCACATGTCTTCGTATTTTTGGAAATAATAATATAGACCTAGTGTGATATTTTTCGGACACTTGGTTTCTAAAAAAACTTTTTTACAAAAAAATTCAACCGACTTCCAAATAAAAACACTACAAAGTGAAAAATAACTTTAATTACGAAAGTCGGTGTTCCTGTTTTCGTTTTTTACACATTCTTCCGAAATTGAAGTTATTTTTGACTTTGTAGTGTTTTTATTTGGAAGTTGGTTGTTTTTTTTTTGTGAAAAGGTTTTTATTTTTCACTTTTTAATGGTACATAATGTTCTATAGTGAGTAATGCCCCACATGCCACAGTGATGCCAGAATAGATTACCCGAATAACATGTAAATTGAACATAACTGGTGGAATGAGAGTGTACTAGGGTGAACTGTACACATCTACGTGCCCCTTTAGAGCATACTGGTGTGATGGTATGTTATGAAATGGTGTAAACAGTAAAGAGACATGCGATTTTTTTTTTATTTTTTTTTTTATTTTAGATAGGCTCGCGCTTGACCACTATCTCACCTGATGGTAAGCGATGATGTGGTCGACGGTGTAACACGCTTGCCTAGAAGTAACCTATTCACTCTTGACTTAAAGACCCCGAGGTTGTAGCTATCTGGAAACACAGACTCCGGCAGGGAATTCCACTCCTTAGCTGTACGCATAATGAAAGATTGTAGCAATCCCGAGAGATTTTCCGTCATTTATTGAAGAGTTCTGTTGTATATATCCGAAGTTCATCATCAGCCAAATTTAAATAGGACTATATCGGAATTAACTTCTTTACTCAAGGTTTTATGCTCGAACACATATAAAAAAAAAAAATTAACATCTGAATTGAGAACCTCATTGAGAACCTCCTTCTTTTTGGGAAGTCGGTTAACATAGCGAAAAGTATTTATGGTGTCTTGTGAAATGAGAAAAGATAAAACTTCCTACGATCGTGAATCAATTTGTCTATCTTCAACCTAAGTTTTCCTCCAAAGTCTAAAGTAGAAGTTTTAAGTTTTTTTGTTTTCTACACTAGAAGTTAAGAAGATCAGAATATAACTGATTATACAATTTAAATAAATTACATACGTGACATAAAACATGCTAGTTAAGAAAAAATATCCTGAAAGATTTTGGATACCGTTGCCTAATATTATAAAATATTGCATACCTACTTAAGTCAAACCTACATATGAAGTACTCGTAAAATGTGATTTTAAACAGTTTTCTTTTCGTTTATAAATATATAATTTGGTCTACGTGATCGAAAATGGTCAAATTTTAATGAACGTGTAACGGACGTACCTATTTGTAAGTATTATTCCGTACAGAGTTCAAACCGTCCAAAATATTTATTCATTATTTATTTACCTACACATAATTATACTGTTGTTTTTAGAGCCCATCATCATCAGCCTATTAATGTTCCCACTGCTGGGACACAGGCCTCCTCTCTGTGAGAGGGAATGGGCCGTAATCCACCACGCGGGCCCGGTGCGGGTTGATGGATGAGACATGTATTCGAATTTATGGTTGTATGGCATGCCGGTTTCCTCACAATGTTTTCCTTCACCGTTTTGAGAGCAGTAGTAGAAAAAAGTAGGACCCAAGGTATCTAAAGTAGTCAAAATATGTCTTGAATTTATGGAAAAAAAAATCTCAAGAAAATGAGACAAAGCAAAATGCACTGGAATTTTAGAGGAAACTTCGAAAATACTTTTACTTATTATCAATTTTAATAACATATTTTTTTATCGTGCTTTGTTTTTAAAATTCATTTCAAAATGGGTCAAAACTTGTATGGCTTTAAAACGTATTACTTTTGTTTTAAATAAGTATCAGCCTTGAAATAATAGGGTTTAGTCCCATCTCGGCACTCTGTCACAAATCATGTAAGGTTCACATAAAGACACAGTATTAGTGACTAAATCAGCTTGATTATTTCCGTGGCTGGCGTGAATATGTTGACATGTCTAAAACTGCAATTTGTCAGGACGGCCATTTTAAAGTTTTGGCGTCTTCTGGTAAATCGGTTAATTAATTTTACATATGTGTTTAAGTTGTTTTAAAGGTTATTTTGTGCCATCTTTTCAATGATGACAATAAATAAACGAAATTTTCCATAGATTGCAAAATAATAGACTTGTCAAGTCGTTCACCAACGAGTTATCAACTTATGCACCGAGTTGTCAACTTGTTCACCAACAGTTATCAACTTATTCACCTTCTGAGTGGGAAGTTATAGTAAGTAAACAATGTAATTTAATGACAACCACATTATTTTAATTGGATAGCAAACAGATGACAAACATAAAAAAAATATTTAATTTGCTGCTACTCACTCAAATCAAGTAATGTTGTTTTAACTGAAGAAATATTTAATTCAAACACCACGAAACTATCAGTTTAGTATTTTCGCAATAAAAAAAATTATAAAAAAATAGAAAATTGCTTTATTGGACCACAAACAACGTCATCAAACAGATACAAGTATGTTACTAACACAAATAACTACGTTGACTCCTCAACCTCGTCGCAGACCATTCGTATTTTATTAGACCTCAGAATCCTCTTCATCTGGGTTGTCTTCGTCCAAATCTGGATCAGTAGATGCAGAGACATCACCGACAGTTTTTATATTAATATAAAACTCTTTGAACGGATCGTCAATCAGGTCAATCATGTCCATCAAATCCTTTTTTTTCTCTGCACTGATTGGCAAAGCTTCCTTGGAGATTTGGCTCAACCTAAAGACATCTATGGTGGTTATTCCTCTTTTCCGAAAGTTCACTGACTCGAAAGTGGGTTCGCGATCCAGGCTTTTCTTGAAATTTATTTTTCCTACGCTGTTTTTATTATATTGCAGCCATTTAATAGGTTGCCATAGAAATTTGTCCCCAGAATCGTCCAGTTTTTTGATAGTAAAGGGTCCTTTCTTGGCTTTTAGTTCAGCAAAATCCAAGAAATCATTTACCGTCATCACCACGACCTTAAATGGTTTCTGAACTTTGCAAGTCCTCACCAGCTGCACCCAATCATACAAATGATTTATTCTCATTTGTGTTCTCTTTTTTGTTTTCTCAATAATAGCGTGGTCAGAGTCACACTCCATATGTGTGTGCCCACTGAGGAGAAATTTGTGATTTATCTTTTGCAGCGTCGGATGATTATGTAGCAAAAACATAAACATCATTGCCACGACATTGTTTTTGTTTTGACCACCACAAGTATCCGAATAAAAAATCAGTTCTTTTACTTCGGAGGACAAATTGTTGCAGAAGTGCCACAAACATGAGGCAATTTGGTTTGCACCTCGAGCTCCTATTGTATCGTCCCACATGTAGCAGGTAGCCTCATTAGTTGCTAAATCATGCACTGTTAAATTAAAAGACCAAAGCTGTCGTTTGTAAAACGAGACAGATGTTTTTAAATATGGAGTCGGCAAGCACTGCTGGAGGTCGAATGCAAATGCCCTAACAGACGAATCTGCTTTGACATTCTCTTTATCCACACGTTTTTCAGCATAAGCTTTATCAGCTTGATGTTGGTGTTCAGCTAATTCAGCAGTTAAATTAATTTTGCGATCTTCATCTGCAACTTTAATTTTAGCGTTCAGCACATCGCACGTGTTGCATGTGTCTTTTGATGGTTGCTTAAACGACAGATTGAGGTCGTGAAAGTATTTGGCATATAATTTTAACGAGACAGGATTTGAAGAAGTGTTTTTATACTCTCTGTACATTTTGGCGATTGACAGGTCAGCAGCTAAATATTTCTTCCCAGTCGAATTTCTACAGTAGTGACTCTCATAACTTGGAAAACTCAAAATGTGGTGATTGACAAGCGAAATGTCTTCGATAGTCTTCTTATTTTTGGGAGGTTGACGACCTCTCTGATCCTCATCAATGATTCCGTTGGGAGACATTTTTTTTTTTTCTATTATAACATTAACAAATCCCTTGGTCTCTCCTACAATTTTACAAAAACACTCTTTACAAACCGGTTTCATCTCATTAGAAATCTCTAGCATGTATTTACAGTAGCACTCTCTATTTAATGTCCTGCTGCCCGTTTTTTGTGATTTTTTCGGGAAAATCATTACTGACTTAGACACAAATGCTGCCCGTCTATCTCTATCTCCTAGTTGCCAATAATTTTCAAAACAATGCGTCTGTTCAGCCGTTGTAATTCTTTCAGCACATTTTAGTCTACATGAACTCAACTCTTTCGGTTTTCTGTCAGGAACTACTTTACCTTTTTCCGTTATATAACTCTTTCCTGTATTCCGAGGTGTTTTGCTTGCATTTCTCTCCACTCTTGATCTTCCTTTTTTTGTATTATTATTAGTCCTTTCTTCACTAGTACTTTCGGTTTACATGTATTACAACTTGGGTACATAAGTTGTCAACTAAACATATTAATTTAACGTTACAAGTTTTTTATAACGGACATGTAGTGATACCTATACTTATTACTTTTAGTGCTCAGAACTTCGTTGGCCGTAACTGGACATCTCAATATATCGCAATTTCAACAGAAATTCTTCGGTGGGCCATAACTTGATATCTCAATTTGTCACGATTTAATCAAAAAGACCTCAGCTGGCAATAGCTTGACACTTCAATTTGTCAATTTAAAATAAGTACTTAAACAAAACTTTTAAGTGTATTAATTGAGATATCAAATAACGAATATTATTTTGGGTGCTGAGTATAGGTTGATATAACAAAATATCAATGTTCGATCACAAAAACATGTGAATCGTTAATTTGACATGAGGTTTTGTTAAGTTAGACATGTCAAAATGCGAGATGTCAACATATTACCAAAGTCGATTGCTCCAAAAATTATGTATATCTATAACTGTCAATTTTTTTCATATAAATTCCTAATGCGTAGGATGTAATAAGCCAATAAAAAAAAAGTCATAGAAGTCGACATGTCAATGTGTTCACGCCAGCCACGGATTTATTCAATTAATTTGAATCTAGTCAAGTCCCAATGTGTCCTTCCCATCTCGATGATTTGTGACAGGGTGTTGAGATGGGAAGGTGCCGAGATGGGACTAAACCCTGACAGAATTTCTCACTTAGGAGTACTATATCGTCGAACTGGCTATGACAAAATAATAAACATTATTTTTAACCCCAAATTTGGGAAATGCCATATCAGTGTGGCATACCTACTTCTAAATAATCAGTTCCTATGTTTATAATTATGGCATTTTCAGGTTGGGTACGCAGAAGATTCTCTACTTTTGTAAGATCCTACTGCATGTTAATAGCCTAGTATAAAAGTACTCAAAGCCGCGGTCAGCAGCTTAACATAGAGCTCTTTTAAATAGCCTTTATTATTAATGTGATGAACTTTTGCATTATTATATACTTTTTTGCTTTATTTCTGTTTAACATGGTAATTTTCTTTTTAGTTTTTTTCTATCCATGTAACTTTTAAGTACGCTATTATATTATTTTTATATTTGGACATTATGAAATAGATGTTTCGGTATTTTGAATAACATACGATTTAAAAGAAGTTAAAAATCACTGTATAAAGGCGGATTTTTCAAAATTATATTGGCCTGTTATATGGTAGTTTTCAATTTAAGAAAACTAATGCCAACGTAAAATTGTTAAATCATATAATTATTTTTACTACGTATGCAGGTGTTGTTTATGGTGATGATATTTTTATTAGGACGAAATTTTATTATGTCTAACGCAATTTATTAATTAAAACTTTGTTCAGAGATAAAATCACTATACTGAAGCAGATTTAATACCTTGTTGACATTTTCTACCTTGGTTTTTATATTCTCAATTTAATTTGATACTTTTTTCAATAGGAACGTTACTTGCGTTTATTTTCGAAACCCAGACAAATAAATAAAATTAAAATCTTATTTATTTGAAAACAAATAAGAAACTAAAGAGAATGCATAAACCCTCTATTTTCAGACAAAAAAAAATGTTTGGTGGAAAGTAAAGTTTTGTTAATACACAAAGGGATTAAAAAACCTAGCAATTTAATTTACCCGACGCAAACTTGTTTTTAGAAAACATCTGCATTTATTTAACGAAGAAATAAAATAAATATAATTTATTACAGCTCTGGAAATTAATTTATATCCCCGTAAAAGTTTCCAAATACAAATAATAAAAATCCCACGTAAACACAGAAACCAATTGAAAAAAAAACAAATACCGAACGAATTTCCCCACTTACCTTAGATTTTCAGCGGAGTGACGACTGCGGAAACTTTTCGAACTTCGAAGGGCCGGAGCGCGCGAAAGTGCACCAAGTTAGAAGTGAAATATGAAGTCGCTAGCACCAGCATTTATAGGCAGCTGTTGGGCGGGATGTAGGCGGAGCCACGCACGCGTAAGCAGCATTCAGCCACCGCTGTGACGTGTGTCTTCCTGGGAAAATTAAAAAAAGAAACTGTCACAAATGACGATAACTAAGTCTTGTTAAGAGGCGGAAAAGATTAAAACATAGGTGAAACAAAGACGATTTATACTATAGCAAATTTAAAATATTTATTTTAAGAATAGCTTTTAATAATAATTAAGTAAATTAATTGTTTATCCCTATGATTGGTATACCTTAAAGTTCATCGTACATCGAAATACGTCATCATTGGTTATTTGTAATTCTATTTTAACTTCAGTGATATGAATATTAAATGATTGTCACTATGTATGGAGTCATCGTCATCAAAACCATCTTTACAATGTATAATATTTATTAAAATAATAAGCAGAAATTGGGATATGTAGAGAACAGTATAAATGAAATAACCATTCTTTTATACTTATTCTTGTGAGTTATTTTATTTTTGTTTTTTTTTTCTCGTGTCTATATCTCCTGTACGATCCACAAATAAATCATTTTTCTTTCATTCTTCATTCAAAAAAAACCCTTTTTGATTCCATTTTTTTTTTCGAGAACCGCATCTTTGTCTGCTATCCTTTTGTTATACTCCCCGTACCCCCCATATGGAAAGGGTTTGTGGCTTTTTTATAAATTACGTAGAAGTCTATGGAATATAAGTGTTTCGTAGCAGGAGGCTTTCCGTAGTTTTTGTCACCCCATGGGAATAAGGTGCGAGCTACTCAGAAATAACATAACATTATGAGTTATGAGAGCAATAAATTGAATTTGAATTTGAGTTAGTTCTCCAAAGGGATAGGCCTGCCTATGTTAGAGGCTGTATGTTAGCTAGTAATTTTTTGATGCTATTGTCATCGACCTGAGCGAAAACAGTGAGCAGTGGTGGCCCAGTGGTATCGGCCGCGACTTAAAAGTTGTATGTCGTGGGTTCGAGCCCAGGAAGGCGCTTTACGTTGTGTAAATTATTTCATCACCACTGCTCTCAAAACGGTGAAGGAAAACATCATGAGGAAACCGGCATGTCCTAGAACCAAAAATTCGAAGACATGTGACATCCACCAACCCGCACTGGGCCCGCGTGGTGGATTACGGCCCATTCCCTCTCACAAAGAGGAGGCCTGTGTCCCAGCAGTGGGAACATTAATAGGCTGATGATGTGAGCGAAAACAAGACACCGGGTGGACTGCTAAATTGAAACTCGAAATGGAAAAACCTAAATCCAATTTACTTGACCAGGGGATTGATTTTATAATTCTATACTTAGTAATCGCGCTTGCATCCACTGCAAAGTTTCACAGAAACTCCTGAAAAGAGGTCATTATACTATGAATAACTTTTAGCATGGTTGTGGTATGTCGTGGCACATTTAGTTACTATAAAACTGCTTTACGTCCGTCACGTCGTCGGTCGTAGGTCCAGTTGAAAACCAGCGTCGGGCACTAGTTGCCCGACATTTTGCTGTCCCAAAATGTCACGTTTATATTGTTTTCTCGCTTTTTAGGGTTCCGTACCCAAAGGGTAAAAACGCGATCCTATTACTAAGACTCAACGATCCGTCCGTCTGTCACCAGGCTGTATCTCATGAACCGTGATAGCTAGACAGTTGAAATTTTCAAAGATGATGTATTTCTATTGCCGCTATAACAACAAATACTATAATAGAATAAAATAAATATTTAAGTGGGGCTCCCATACAACAAACGTGACTTTTTTGCCGTTTTTTTGATAGTGGTACGGAACCATTCGTACGCCAGTTTTTTATTGTTGTTTAGTCTAAGTTTTCTTTTTTTATGTTTATATAGTGTGCTCTAGTAGCTTGTGTCAAATAAATGTGTTTTCTTTCTTTCTTTTCTTCTTTCTATACAGAAAACCCCAGAAATCGCGAAAAAATGTCAGCTGTTCAAAATCAAAATCACTTATTTTTATTTTACATAGGCCTACATGGGCACTTATAAAACGTCGACAAAAGGTGCACGGTTCGGGTTAGTCGTTTCCTATGGAGAAGAAACGGCAAGAAACTCCATGGTTACTCTTTTTTTTTTTTTTTTTGTTTACAATATTTCCATGTTACAGCATTAGTACTTGGATATGGGGGGACCTTTGTTCCTTTTACCTTTTGTTAACAAATTTATAGGGGTTGACTCAAGAACCTCCTCCTTTTTTGTCACTTAATAAATGTATAGGGCAGTTGTTTTTTTTGGCGATGTTCTTTTATCTCCTTTTATACTTACGAGACAGAAATAAAGATTGTATTTGTATC
The DNA here is from genome assembly GCA_948252205.1 of Orthosia incerta. Classification (NCBI taxonomy): domain Eukaryota; kingdom Metazoa; phylum Arthropoda; class Insecta; order Lepidoptera; family Noctuidae; genus Orthosia; species Orthosia incerta. The sequence continues at coordinate 6,379,289 of OX411757.1, read as the reverse complement.
TCGTTACAACGTTGGCTATACATCCTTATTTGTATGCGAGAGAAGCACGTGCCAAAAGGGACGGTCGTCTAAAATAAAATTCTTTTAAAAGAGAAACTTAATAATGCTGTATTAAAATTAATTGTAATTGATATGCATTTTGTTTATAGTTTCACAATAAAACTTTGAAGTAGTTTAAAACATTTACTGAATATTAAATTAATTCATGGCAAGGTTTGTATAAATTGTGGCTTTGTACGAACTAAATGCTAGTAGCAGAAAGTTCTTGAAGAAAAAAAGAATGTAATAAAATGGAGAATGGATGAGGATTTTATCTCTTTTTTTCACAAAGGTTACGTACCATAATACGTATTTACCAATTACATTACCGGTGACTACTGATGATTCGTGTTTTGCCTGGTGGCCCAATATCGAAAGAGACCTCAAGAAAGCCCAATTGCCAGAATAGACAACCCAAGACAGAACCACTTGGCGAAGGAAAGTGAGGAGACCCTACCTCAAATAATGGGACCAGGGAAGGAAGAAGAAAACTGTTTAGATTCGTGCACACTCGCCGCATTTCTGGAATTTTGTTTCGCGTAGCACGGAGCTACGAATTGCTACGCGGACGTAGCACCGTAGCGCCGAAACGGTGCCCTTAGTTGGTAATGAAATGAAACGATAATTTTCAGATTTAAGAATTTATTTCTCCAAAGAACTTATCAACATTCACTTTTAAGGTTACACTAGTCGATTTTTTTTCCATACAAACGTAGTCTAGGGATTATTCCACTGTTTGACGATGTACGTTCAAAATAAAAAGTGATATAAATTTGTCTCATCATTATCTAGCCCTGTATGGAAGCGAAAAAGTAAAAAATAATAAAGTTATGAGCTTCGAAAGTTTCACATTTCGACACCAATTTTAACGCATTTTTGGGCGCAAATAAATACCTTAAGAAGACGGAAAATTGCAAAACAGCCTTCATACAAGAATAGAATAGTAGTTCAACAATGCATATAATTTTATTTTGAACAGATAGATTTAGTAGTTTTTTCATGATATCTAGACTGCCAAAGGTCTGTTTATAAAATTTCGCGCGCTCGGCTTTGTCCTAAATCATTATCCATTTTGCTACAAATTTGCAAAAGTGTGTATTCGTACGCGAACTAGCTTCCTACTGCTCATCACAGCATCTATCTCTTCCGCACGTGTTGTCGGTTGACATAAAATGCATTATAATTCCGCGCACAAAATAGTTCGTGCCGTCGACTAGTGTACCCTTAAGAAGAAGAACACAACAAATCTTAAATTTCTATTTTAACTAGTATCTATTATTTTTATACTTAATTTTTCATTGCACACCGATTACAAATGTAAAATAAAATTCATATACAAAAGCGAGCTAACTCAATATCGAGTTTTCTTTCTCATTTGAGTGATATAAAGAGATCACAATAAAGGTTCCAATGTACAATAATTTTACCTTCTCTATCAAAACTTTTCATTTAACATCTTTACAAAACAAATCCTAAATTACTTAAAAGAATCCTTCAAAGACAGTTGCAGCTCTTAGTCTACAACCGGCTTAAAACTATGCAAAACATCATAACAATCTGTGCCCCGAAAAGTTACCAAGAAAGGGTTAAGTACTATTAACATAAACCCTTTGCCGATTGGAATACCTCAATTAAATTGAATAGCTGTTGTACTCAAATCTTGATAACAATTAACTGATACGGAACAATTCAATTATTCAATTAAAGTACCTGAGGTGCCTACGCGTTTGGTGAAATTATGTTTTATTATCTTCTGGCACTTTGGTACCGTATCGCGGCTTTGTTCGCGAGATTATGGAAAAATGCGCAAAAAAAACACCACACTTGTGTGCCTTTAAGTTTGTGTCAAATAAATGTATGCTCCGTCTTTTTAGGTCCGTAGTGAACAAGGAACCCTTATAGTTTCGCTATGTCCGTCTGTCCATCCGCAGCGTAGCTCAGAGACTCTTAAAGCCATAATTTGGCATGGATATACAAATTAATCACGCCGATAAAATAAAAAAACAAGAAAAATAAACATTGTAAGCTCCTTTAAAAAAAGTGGGAATGATTTAATCCTCGTCAATCCCATAGTGTGGGGTATCGTTGGATAGGCCATTCAAAAATATTACGGGTCATTGAATACCATTTTTCGATTCAGGCATCCGTTTGCGTAAAATTAAGATTTAAATGCCTAATTTTTGTAAGAGTCAACTGACCCCCTGCCAGCTAAATGGTTGCTTTTGGATATGTGAAAAAATCACGACAGTAGTATATAACGAAATTAAACTATCACAGCTAAGTACAAGTTTACGAGTGATAGTCGACCAACTAATAAAATGTACTTGGAAAAGTACATTTTTTGTATATTGATGTGTAGCGGTATATCATTCTCACAAATAGAATGCAGCATGTAGGGTATAAAACATTTTGTAACTTTATATATGTACCTGCTATGTATTAATTTTTGTAACTGAATTTGTATATAAGGAACCGTTTTTGCCGAAATACATTCATTCCATACTCAACCTGCATTGGCGTCTCATTTTCCTAACCTTCGTATCTAACAGATGTATGGAAATAGCAGTTTTCGAATGGCAAAGTGAATTTTGTCCCTTCCTTAGAGCAATGTTCGGTGCTTATATTGTTTACGAACGTTTGCAATGTTATTTTGGTGAATGTAGCTGTTTATACGGAACCCTCTGTGCGCGAGTCAGACTCGCACTTGGCCCGTTTTTTCGGATTTTTCTGCACAAAATTTAACACTTAATTTTTAGGCCTGAAATATGGCATAAGCAAAAAACCCTTTTTAGCTTGAACCCTGCGGAAAGACTCATACTGTTTTACCTGATATTGGTCCGCTTCTAGTTTTCGTGTCGACGTTTAATCAAATCATACTTCTTGGTCTCAGTTGTTGGCTATGTTTATTGCAGCGCGGCAGCGCTATATTTTGCCAAATTATATTTGCAACAGCCCACTTACTCGGCCTTAATAAATGTTACAGACAGAATTATCTACTTACTACGTATACGACTATGTATTAAATTAGTAAGCATTTTGGTATGTATGTTAATAACTTTGTATTCTAGGCATTTGCCTGTCTAGAAAGTTAGGTCTGCCAGAATTGGTTTCATTGTCAAGTAAGTTGAAGCCTGAAATGGTCATTGAATACAAATACCTAATACCAACACGATTAAAGCCTACTTTTAGTTCTCTGAATGACCAACAAACTTTATTAAGGTACCTTACACGGCGCGACGTAATTTAAATTGTGTCGATAGTCGATATCGTAAAAGTATTTTCTTAGAAAAGTGCAAGTGCAAATCGGTCGAATAGCATCTTGCTGCGTCCATGTCAATGGACTTGCAATTTTAGTTGGTATAAATCCAATCGCGTCAAGCTTTCCGAAAGGTCGCTTAACCGAATAAAAAGGAAGTTATTGTAGTTTGTGCCCATTGTTTAATGCTAATCATGAAGCTCATAATAAACTGTGATGTTATTTAGGGTTATTTTTACCAAATTCAAAAAAGGAGGTAATCAATTCGATAAGTATATGTGTAATATTATTGGAATTCCCCAATGTTCACTTATGTTACTCTAATTGGGCTTCTAAACATGTGTGCTAAATTTCATAAGTGTATGTTTGTATGTATGTTTGTTCACGCATATTTCTCTGAAACTACTTCTCGTATCGTAACCATTCTTTTTTTATTGGATAAGGTATCTCTCAACTTAGGGAATAGTGCAAGGTCATCCAAATCGGTTCTGCAGTTTTCAAAATATGCAACATACAACCGAACACCTTAGCGACAAACAGCACGAATGTGTAAATTGAGTTATTATGGGTATTTTGTCAATCCTTTGGGTACTTTACTATAGAGCTTGTTCACTTTTTAGTGATAGTGTAATACAACTAAAAACAGAGAAATAAAAACTTTTTCACAAAAAATAAACTGACTTCAAAAGCAAAACACTAAAAAGTGCAAAATAACATTCGTTTCGAGAAGTACCAAAGACCGGTGTCTTTTTGGCTTCCGAAACGAAAATAATTTTGCACCTTTTAGTGTTTTTTGTGAAAATGTGCAAAATAACTTTCGTTTCGGAAATCGGTGTCGAAAAACGATAAAAACGTACCAAAGACACCGGCTGCCGATACGAAAATTATTTTGCACATTTTAGTGTTTTACTTTTGAAGCAGGTTTATTATTTTTTGTGTTTTTTTTTTAATTATGTATTTGAAATAACAAGAACGTGTCAAATCAAAGCCTACTTTAATATCAAACATCACTTAACATACAACATAGAAATCCTAAATATATACTGTTCTAAAATAAGGTGTCGAAAAACTCCTCCACATCGTTGTCCACTGCCCAAAAGACTGGCAGCAGTGCCACGTTGTATGGCAAAGCTTATCTTCTGACCAAGGTTAAAGCCAGCCTTTGGGTCACACGAAGTGTCATCTTTAAACAAAGCGTAACAACGCTGTGGAGTAGTTTTTCGACGCAATATTTAAGAAATGTATATTTTAGGATTAGTTACTTAGGGTTTTAGGGTTAGTTATTAGGTTAGTAGTTTTTCTATGTGTATGTATCTATGTAAATAAAATATAAATAGACGACTCATTAAAAAAAAAAACTCTGAAATCAGATGTTACTTAAGTTTAGTTTCTTCACCACGCTTGGCAGTCAATAACTTACCGAGGATAGTCGGATCATTTTTATCCTTTTAAAAATGGTTAAACATCTCCAGTTTCTATAAGCTTAATTTATTCAATCATGTACTTCATAAGCTGTCTGGAAAAGGCTTTAATTTTTGTAATATTACACTTGGTAACTACAGTACTCTGGTCTGTAGCACAATTCATTTTCTTAATCTACCTGAGCTGAGGAACAAATGAAAGAATAATACCTATTCGGAACGTGTCGTCTCCTAAAATAACTTCAGGCATTTCATTATTTCGATGCCTAAGTTCCTTTATTCGTAAACTGAAAGGACACTATCAAACAAAGTAATTTTTTTTTAAATCAACAGCTTTGTATTTGGAACAGACGATCATAGCTCTTCCTTTGCTGTCTTGATGATTAAATGTTCATGTACCTACTGCCGAGATCCTTAAGAAACATGGTGAGTTGAAAAATTGCTTCAGGATGTAATTTTGAGCCCTTTGTATTGTGCCTATGCTGGAGTCATATGCTGAACCCCATAGTTCGATCCCATATTATGTCCATAAAGGTTTGAGCATGGTCTTGTAGATTAGGAGCTTGTTTTTAGGGATAACTTGGAGTTCCGGGCGAGTAACCAGAGAAGTCCCCTGTATTTTAGGTTTATTTCATCCCTTTTCTTTCCCATATGTCTCGTCCGTGTAAGTCTGCGGTCTAGGTGCATACCCAGATATTTGGCTGAGTCACTTTGTGGAAGAACATAATTACGCATCGAGACAGGTTTACAGATTCCCCTGCGTAAAGCGAATGTTACATGGACTGATTTATTGGCACTAGCTCTTAACCTTCATTTGGTCAGCCACTCGTCAACGTTGTTCAAAGCTCTCTGCAGGATTATGATAATGGAACTTCGGTGGGACAACTGCTACACGAAAGAATAGCTGTATCATCCGCATATGTCACTACCAGAACACTGTCATCCTGTGGAAGATCGGAGTTGTATAAAGTGTATAGCAATGGGCCCAGAACTGATCCCTGAGGCACTCCAGCTAAGATAGGGTGAAATCTTAATATGCACTCATCTTCTTTTATTTGGCATATTCTATCGCTCAGATAGGATTCCACGATATTAAAGAAGAAAGATGGTCATAGGGATTTTATCTTGCATATCAATCCCCTATGCCAAACCCTATCAAAGGCCTGCTGGATATCAAGTAATGCAGAAGAGCAGTATTCTTTCCGTTCGAGTATTTATCGGACCGTTTTGCAAACTCTATGGATCTGTTACACAGTGCCGTGTTGCTGCCTGAAACCAAACTGGTGGTCAAGGCTCTCTGGCCAATTTCATGTAGCTGTCTGGTTATAAAAAAGTATAAGAATATGTGACTTAGGTGACAACTCATCCACAAAATATTTCATCAGCGGTGAAACGTTTTCTTTTTAAAATTGTAAGGTGACGAATCATCCGCAAGTTCGGATGAGTCGTCGCATAGGTAATATGGTGTGGTTATATCGGCCAAACAGACAAATAAACATTATTGTGTATAGGAACATTGTCTGATCTTTGGTTTCACCGGTTTCACTAGCGGCTTTGTGTAATTCTTGATTTAACCACGATATTAAAGCCGCTAGCGAAACCGGTGAAACCAAAGATCAGACCATGCTCCTATACACAAATGTTTCAATTATAACTATGCGACGACGCATCCTAACTTGCGGATGATTCGTCACCATACAATTTTAAAAAGATAACGTTTCATCCGCGGATGAAATATTTTGTGGATGAGTAGTCACCTAAGTCGAATATGGACTTCTGGTGGGTCATGAATTAACTTATCGACCGTTCTTATACTCGTATTAGCTTGTTTTTCTGAACAAAACACAACTGCTTACATAAAGGTACGATAACTACACACTCCTTTACACCTACATGTTTTCAGTCCATTTCCTTGTCATAAAAGTCTCTTCTTAATTCGGTACATCACGTCCCTCATCTACATAATGACAACCTTATAAACATGAGTCTCACATAAAACAAAAGACATGGGTTACTCTTTTAGTCCTTATACTGACAATTAATTTTATTTGCACCCACGTAACATGTTAAAAACAAACAGGTAACAGTGTAATTAGTGTGGGGGATAAGGGTTATTTTTATAAACAGGTTATTTTTTAGGGTTCCGTACCCAAATGGTAAAAACGGGACCTATTACTGAGACTCCGCGATCCGTCTGTCTGTCTGTCCGTCTAACAGGCTGTATCTCATGATCCGTGATAGCTAGACAGTTGAAATTTGCACAGATGATGTATTTCTGTTGCCGCTATAACAACAAATACTAAAAACAGAATAAAAAAAATATTTAAAAGGGGCTCCCATACAACATACATGTTTTTTTGCGATAATGGTACGGAACCCTTCGTGCGCGAGTCCAACTCGCAAGTTACATTGCTCAGTTTTTTTGCTTCCGAACTTACCAATTATTTCAAAAGACTGTGCAATCCCTCATGGTACCGATTGTGATTGACTTTTCTGTAGTAAAATTGTACAGGTTTTTAGAAACAAGGGTTTACTAGGGAGTGATATCATTATTATTTTAGTAGGCTCATAGGGATGAGTTTCCTATGACATGTACACCATCGATCCTTGAAGGTGCTAAAAATACTTACGGTATATAAGTTAGACAGGCTTTGTCTGTAAAGCCAAAAGAGACAATCAAACCAATAAGGAAAAACATTTATTTTACGTTACGTTGGTTGCAGGCCAATGTAACCAAAGAGGGTACACTTACTAGCTTAAACCCACGTGTAACAGTGAATTGTCGATATTTTCTTATTAACAAGAACAAAGGAGCCACCCAATCCTACATGGCAAGCGTTACCTGGTCCGAATACAATAAAATCTGACTGTATTGTATTTAATCAGAGTAAAAGGATTCACCTTATATAAGTTGCTCCTTACAGCACATATCGTGTTAGTGTAATCAAAAGAACGCCATCAAGTGGTCAAGTTGTTTTCTAAGATTTGCTTATAAATGGCTTAAATGTGTATGCAAATTTTTGGGATGGAAAATACCTCTTGAAGGTGCCAATCTTAATAGGTGAAGGCTTCGATCAATATTGATAGAAGGGTGAAGGTGTAACATAGATAAAGTAGAAGTTGAGATAAGTATAGAAAAAAAAATGTGGAATATTGTACTGTAGACCAATGCATGAAAAAAAATTTGGACCTGACATTTTTAGAATAATATTCGTAATAGATTTGATTGCTAATTATTATTTACAACTTTTTCACAATGGTACGGAAGGGGCGAAGCCTCTAAATAGAAGTAGGTACAATATGGCTGAAAATGATGATGATATAAGTTAAAGGTAACGTTCCAAAATCAGCAAGAATGAATTATATTCACCATGTACCCAAGAAAGATCTTTCAAATGTTGTTTTCTATTTGATAATAAAAAATAACCATCTAAAAAATTAAAACGGGCTTTTTCCTGATTTAAATGTTTTTTACTTTATTAATTTTTTTTAAGGCATAAGATACAATTAAGAACAAGATTTTTGCAAAAATCATCTGGTAAAACATTTAATAGAATCAGCTGTAGCCATGTTCATTTACCTCGCAAAATGTAGGAAGCAGCCTTTTCTTTTCATTTTAAGCGTTGATATTTGCATTCCTGCATTTTATTAGATCTTTGACAGTAATTACGGATAGTCAGAAGCCTGAAATCTGACCCCAGTATTGCAAAATGGGTATTGTGTTGCCAGATAATAGTGTGTAGAGGTTAAATAGGCTGTCGCTCCCAATAGTTGGGTGGCTAGGCAGAATGATTTACATTCATGTCTTTGATTATTCCTATATTTAGATGTATTCCAATAAATCTAATGTCAAACGCTTGCCTGAATCATACGATAGAACTTTATTATTAACATTACGCTTGGCAGAATCAAATTATAGAACTTTATCGTTAACATTACCTAGTAATATGGGTAGAAACTAGTGCGGTTATACAAAATATCGCCCTGTCTTAGCGAGCGTCGAAGCGTGTTTCAAATTTAAATAGCCTTTATTTCTGGTAGGGAAGTATTTATTACAAAATCATTAGGTACCTATTATTTTTTATTATTATATTTTATTATAGTTTTTAAATAATGCATGCATTTATTTAATGTCAATACTGTGATCAAAAATTTCTAAATTAATTTTAATTCTATACAGATCAATTGCTATATGTATACCGTTAACTTTAAAATGTAATTATATTTATTTAATGTCAATTGAGTAATCAAATTGCTGAATTAACTATTAATCTTACACAAATCAATTGTTATAATTTAACTTTAAATGTAATTTTATTTATTTAATGTCTATTAAGTAATCACATTTATGAAATAATTATTAATCTTATACAAATCATTTGTGTGTTATAAATTAACTTTAAATGTAATTCAATTTATTTAATGCAATTTTAGTAATAAAGTCATGAATTCTTTATTAATGTTATAGATATCAATATGTTATAATTTAAAATCCGAATTGCAATTATATTTATTTATATATACTTTACTGTTACACCAAGATAAAACAATACAAAAAGACATTTTGAAACAATATTACATTCGAAAATTCGATTCAATATTATTCTTCATCATTGTATTTTTATTTGTTTTTCCATGTGACATCAGTAACATTTATATCATCATTAACTTCAGTATCAGATTTCCCTTGCGAAGCGTGGCTGTCAGGGTATATATTAATTAACGCTATTTTTTTTATTACTTGATTAGTCTATGTTTATAATATTAGTTAATTGATAGTGGTGATTGGCAGGCTGAGGTGGGATTGGGTAAGGTGAATGTCATTTTGGATAAATCAAGAGAGACAGATAAGCTCACATCAAACAATGAAAGAAAAAAGAAAAAAAACTTAATTTGTGATTCGCAAAAGAGTTACAGACAAGTAAAAAAAAACTAAATACCTACATAATTAAAAATTAAAAAAAAAACTCGTGTGAGATCAAAAAGGATCCTATGTCAGCATATGCAGCGATAGTAAAAACAAATCTGATAGGGCCCGCTGTGCAATGGACTCAAACGCAAACAAAGAAAAATCAAACGCAAACAGGAACGTTAACAATTAACAAGGAAAATGTATGAAAATGTATGCTCGTTTTTCGAAGATAATCTCTCATATTTTAGCAATTCTTTATCGCCCTGAGATTTGCTGTTGAAGAACTAAAATAATACAGGTAAAAATTAGAAAACACACTATTTGTGAGTGCAATAGACAATTTTTATCCCGAAAAGCTGCACGGTTCCTATGAAATAGGCCAGGATAAAGCTAATAGTACTTGCATAAAATAATTAAAGACTTGCTAAGTTTATCTTGGACATCGCTGACAACGGTGAAGAAAGTTGCCACAATGCGTTCCAGTGCGTCGATAAACGAATAAATAATATCCAGCCAGTGGCAATTATTCTTTATTATCTTACGGAGAGTAAGATAATAAAGAATAATTTCCACTGGCTGGGTCACTGTTTTTTGGTGATGCAGCCGCGTTCTGGGCACGTTGACATTGTCGTGGACGAATTGTTTTATGCGCAATGAGCCCTTTTCCCCTGTCCCCTTTGTGTATAGATTTATTTTGTTATTAGTCTTATATTTTAGGAATATTATTTATAAAGGAAAATAATTTTCTAATTCCTCTCTTTGGTAATTAATTTCGTTGCGGGTTTCAAGACAGTTATATTCAGTTACAGAACGATTCACGTTTATCCGATACTCATCGAACTTTATTGCCTTGGCGCTTTCCTATTGGTAGTCACTGTTGATTCTGGCTTTCAGGAGTTGCAGTTTTTTGGGCATGTGTTCAAGTTTATCCCATTAGACAGAAAAAAACTATTGTTGTAAATGTGAAAGTGTTGTAGGCAAACTTTCAAACTTAATCAACCGCTGAACGGAGTTATAAGTTTCTTTGAACATGACCTTGATCTGGCTTAGAAAACTGATACATTTTTTTTCCTGGATTACGTACTTTTCTATCGGATAATTTCTGACTTTCGCGTGTGCCTAACCACTGTTAGAAGTTAGTTGACTACAAACAAATATCTAGCTTTTATCAGCGGCGTCACGTTCAAGTTCAAAAACTAAAACCTGACAACTGTAAAATCTCGCTCTAAAAAAAATTAAACAACTGAAATTGTTATGTACAAACTATTCAATATGTATCAGGTATTAAATAAATTAACTTACATGTAATTTATATTTTATTGGATTTCATACATATTCATATTGGTGTTCAGAGGATAACCGTGGTCGTATGTCACTTACCGTGACAACACAATACATTCTGCAAAGTAGCAATGATAGTACATGATGGGGAGGGACGTTTTTTTTTGTTCTTTACTTCTTGCCTCCTAGAAGGCGCCATATTCAATTTAATGTGACGTCACGTACGGACGGACAAACAAGACGCTTCCAACGAGACCTCATTTGTCAAGCTTATAACAAGCGGACAAACAAGACGCTTCAAACGAGACCTCATTTGTCAAATTATGATACTACTTATCATAATTTGACAAGTTAGTTGTTTTTAGATGTTATGAGGGAACAGATGAACATACATACACACATACTGGTCAAAAACATAAACCTCCCTTTTGCTTCGCTGTATTCGGGTAAAAAATAAGATACATTTACAACAAAAATAACCATAGAATTTTCTTCTTAGAAGCCGCTCGTCACGAAATCACCGGAATTGAAAAATCCCAGAAACTTGATTAGGATAATTGTAATACTATTATACTTTTGACTCGAAGTAAGACTTAAATAGATTTGTCTCTACCCCTCGTTTATCCTCAATCGTGCAAGGTAAATTCAATGGCCGCTGCTAAGCTTTAAAAAAAGGAAAATGTAAAAAAACAAAAAACTGAACAGCGAAAAAAGTGTTCTTTTAATAAAAACTGAAATGTAAAAAAAATACATGTTAGCTAAAATTATCTGAATGTAATATTCTGGAACATAACGACTTTAACAGTCGGAACCCATTATTGGGCAGATTTGAGCTGGTTTAGTTAGGGTTCCGTACCCAAAGGGTAAAAACGGGACCCTATTACTAAGACTCCAGTGTCCGGCTGTCTGTCTGTCTGTCACCAGGCTGTATCTCATGAGCCGTAATACCAATTTTTCACTTCAATGTAAGGTTCAGTTGAAAAAACCTAGTTGACTGACATTTTCCTGAACTGGACCTTTTTGGCGCAGTCACGGGGAACACTATATGTGTAATTGTTTCAAAATTAAGTTCCCTTTTATTTGTACCTACATTGTGTATCTGTGTGTGCCAAATAAACTAGTTTTATTTATTTCTTTCTTCATTCAATGTGGCGACGCTTCGGAGAAGCCTATATCCAGCTCAATGGTGGACGTATTACTTTTATTAAAAAAACATTATACAGGATAGCAAATAGAACTAAATATGTACGTAAGATTAAACCATAACAGTATAATATTATATAAGTAGTAGATTTGTAAGTATGGTGGTGCATTGTAATGTAAAAGAGCGCCTCTCGCCATCAAACGTAAAAGTTTGGCGAGTTTAGAAATAAGTAACACCTATTAAAATATCATTAAATAAATAAAAAAACTGCTGAAATGACGACGAATGAAGAAGCTCAATGAATATTAATATTATGCTTTAAATGCATCATCATCAATAAATAAATAATATTTGATGGCTACAATAGTAACCAATTTTACCATACAAATAACTCACTAAAAGATGCCTCAATAACACAATGTTAAGTATAATAAAAACGTCATATCAATTATCAGCACCTAATTCATTACACATTTGCCTAAAGATAAAAAAAATCGGAGCTAAACCCTTAATGCGAGGTTCCGTTAGGTCTTATATTTAATCCCAAATAACCAGTCAAGCTGAAAACCTGTTATATTTATTATTTACTCGTCAAACCATAATTTTTCAGGTTAGTAGGTATAGTTCTAGGAACATTTGCCTACGTCAGTTTTGATACCACGTCGTTTGTGGGTAGTCAAGGCAAATATCTACCTACATACGTTACGGAAAGATAACTTAGTATTGGCCGTAATGGAGTTCTAACAGAATGCGAGGGCCGCTTATTTGTTTACTGGTGTTGTTAACACTGACGTGCGGCCTATTGTATGCCTGCCCCACCCTCCACCCTGACTGGAAGCTAAAAACTTTGAGAAACTATTTTAATACAATTGGAAACAATGCCTCGAATCACATAGGTATGTCAGTGAGTAAAACACAGTTTGAAGTTGGAGGCACAGAAATTTCCAAAGATTTTGAGCTCGCTTCGCTTGCTCATATTTAAAGACATGATTTTACTATCTTCTTTATTAAACCTTTCTAAATAAGCCAGCAAAGTAACTCATATTTACAAAATATTATATGTGTTCAAAGGAACTATTATTTTCTTTCGCTTTTCTGCACCAGCCGTATATTAAGTCAAAAGAACATTTCGAAATTTCTAATGTCTAAGACTGGGACTAGGCTAGGACCTAGGAATTTCGAGCTCGCTTTGCCCGCTCTTTCATTTGAAATTCTCTGAAGCTTTTCTGCTTACCGGTGTATGGCCCCCGACATGCTTAGTCCACCTCATAAATGCCTAATGCTTATAGAGTATCCTATATTTAAATGTTAAGTCGCCCTTGGCCCATCCACCGTACTAAACAGGAAAAAAAATAAGTTCAATATAGAACCCTCGTTATCCTTATCAAAATTCCACAAAGAACCCTAAAATATAATGTTACAAAGTCACGCATTGATACTCTTTCAAAGCCGTCCACTCAAAAGGTTCTACGATCAATTAATCCATCCTGCGGTTGATCACCGATCTGGAATGACTAATGGATCACCACTTCAGAGATTAGCGATTTGAAATCTATTGCTATCAGCACTCGATTACTCCGTGCCATAGAGCACCGAGACGCCTCAGTGGTCAATCCTAGAGACAGCAAAGTCAAACTTTCCATTCAAACCAAGCGTGATGGAGCGTGACAGTGGGCGTCACCGTTTATGATAGAAATTAACGGTCCATTGACAATTCTGACTATGGCTCCATTAGATATTATCACTTGATTGTTGATGAAAATACCAAAAACGTTATCATATAGGCCTAATATTTAAGAAGTGCCCTAAATTCCTCATGCCATCATCAGAACTGAATTTTGTAACAAAAGAATCCTTTCAAGTAAAACCTCCTTTTTTAACGGAGGCTCAATTGTTTTTTTTTTTTTGTTGGTTACCTATCTAAGAACTCCATCATTTATAAACCGATTTGGAAAACGTTTAGACCAGGGACGATAATTTTTGAAAAGGAAAGAAATATATTGTATTAAATTATAAATAAATACTATTGTAGGATGAAACCCATTGGAAAAGGAAGAGAATAAAACAAAAATGAAAGGAAACATAATTTACGGGCGATCTGAGGTCGGGAAGTTCATGGGGGTCAGTTTTAAGGGTAGACAACGGTTGTGTACGTTACCCCAACAGGAAAGTGGCTCCTGGAGTGATATGAGTGCAACGTATAATTAGAGCGTAATCTGCTGTGAATGTGCGCTACATAAAAAACATGTGCGTGTCGTCGTTTTTGAAAAAAACGGAAAAAACGTTTCCTGCTAGGGTAACGTTGTTCCAGCAGGAAAATTCTAAACGAATGATCGGAGTGAGAAATATTGTGCATGGGCAGAGAGCTTATAGTTGTGCAAGAATGTGCGCTGAAAATATAATAAGTGCGTAATCAGGTTTTCGAGATATTGCATTTCCTGCTGGGGTAACGTTTTGCAGAATCGTGTATCTCTGAAACTATTGTATGTGCGCCTGTAGAATAAACATACACGAGTAGCTCTTGATTTGTGCGTATTTGTGCCGGAGTTAGATTTTAGAAAATATTTATAGTTTTCAAGAAATCGCACTTTTTTGAAAACCCGAAAAAAAAACACAGCGCCTAAATGGGAAAACTTATAAGCTCGCTGAAAACTGTAATCAGTCCATCTTGACGCTTGAATTAACCATAAAAAGTTTCAAAAGTATACATGCTTGCGTTATCGAATAATATTGCTAAAAGTCAAAACGACGGTGTCATAACTTTGACGGCAAAATACGAGAAACCGGCTCAACCCAAGATGGTAGGTATAAAGCACAAATAAGAGAGTTTAGTCAAAAATATATAGTGAAAATATTCAGCTTGGAATGTTTCGCATTAAGTAGATTTAAACACAAAACTAAACATGTAAACAACGGCTGGTTATCCGACCAAATTCGAATGACTATAAAAAAGCGACGGATTCATACATAACGATGACCTTCTTAATTGCACGTATTAAACCTAAGCTGTTGTCCGTACAGTCGCGTTCAAACGTTTGGTGATTTGACCTAATTATGGGGGCTAATTAAAAAATACATTAAATGCACCTTGTGACCATAACAAATGAAAGAGCTTGTTGATGTAGAAATTATTATTTTTCTTCTCTAAATTATGTTTCTTAAAGTAATAATGGGATCAAATTACAGACCTATTAATCTCAAATTAATTAACTCAAACAATTTTTAGGGTTCCGTACTCAAAGGGTAAAAACGGGACCCTATTACTAACACTCCGCGATCCGTCTGTCTGTCTGTCACCAGGCTGTATCTCATGAACCGTGATAGTTAGACAGTTGAAATTTTCACAGATGATGTATTTCTGTTGTCACTATAACAACGAATACTAAAAACAGAATAAAAATAGTATATTATGCAACTAGTGAATAAAGGACGGTTTTAAAGCGAGGGCCATAGATGAATCACGAACAAATAAAGGATTCTATCAACTGAATGACTCCCTGCGGTCGTGATTCAGTCTTAGAATCCTGAGCGACGCGACTCGCGAGTGACTCATGGCCCTCGATATAAATCCGTGTTATTCAAGAGTTGCATAATTTTATATCATGACTACAAGAAAAAGAAAGATTTAAGCGAAAATCACAATGAGTAATAATAAATAAATGTTTTATTACCTTCAAAATTTACAAAAAATTTGAAAACTCAGGGTTTAAAATTTTTTGTAAATTGAAGCTGAGCTAGGTAACAGCATCTGTTTTTCAGGGGCTAGTGACTACCTCCGTTACGTTACATAATTGTAATTAATTAAACACAAATACAATTAATATTAGAATTACAATCCAAATAAGTATTCACTAAACATCCCAGACTAAAATCAAAATCATGAAAATCATTATTGAAATCCTAAATATTAAAAATCATGAAAATCATTATTGAAATCCTAAATATTAACAAACTGAAAATTAAATCGATTAACTAGTTTGAAAGTCGAATATTCTTTGCACAAGGAGTTTGTATCGATTTGTTGTTGTTTTTGCATTGAGATGGACGTCGAATATATATTGGTGTGTTCTAAATTCAAACACTAAAACAGTGAGTAAAAGTGCTTTTTATTCACTGTTTTCAGTGTATAAAATAAGCTTTTTAGAGGTGGAATGGTATAATAGTATATTATGCAACTAGTGAATAAAGGACGGTTTTAAAGCGAGGGCCATAGATGAATCACGAACAAGTAAAGGATTATATCAACTGAATCACGACCATAGGGAGTGATTCATGATGATTGAATCACGAGCATAGCGAGTGATTCAAGTGATAGAATC
Source organism: Orthosia incerta (assembly GCA_948252205.1). Classification (NCBI taxonomy): domain Eukaryota; kingdom Metazoa; phylum Arthropoda; class Insecta; order Lepidoptera; family Noctuidae; genus Orthosia; species Orthosia incerta. The sequence continues at coordinate 6,362,917 of OX411757.1, read as the reverse complement.
CTGAGCGTCGCAAGTGATTCATGGCCCTCGATATAAATCCGTTTTATTCAAGAGTTGCATACTATATTTTATACCATGACTACGAGAAAAGGAAAGATTTAAGCGAAAACCACAAGGAATAATAATATATAAATGTTTTATTACCTTCAAAATTTACAAAAAAATTGAAAACTCAAGGTTTCATATTTTTTGTAAATTGAAGCTGAGCTAGGTAACATCATCTGTGTTTCAGGGGCCAGTGACTACCTCCGTTACGTTACATAATTATAATTAAGTAAACACCAATGCAATTAATATTAGAATTACAATCCAAATAAGTATTCAATAAACATCCCAGACTAAAATCAAAATCATGAAAATCTTCATTGAAATCCTAAATATTAACAAACTGAAATTTAAATCGATTTAGAATTTGAAAGTCGAACATTCTTTGAGTTTGTATCGAGTATTTTAAGCGCAAGGAGCTTGTATAGCATTGAGATGGACGTCGAATATATATTGGTATGTTCTAAATTCAAACACCAAAACAGTGAGTAAAAGTGCTTTTTATTCAATGTTTTCAGTGAATAAAATAAGCTTTTTAGAGGGGGAATGGTATAAAAATATTTAAGTGGTGCTCCCATACAACAAACGTGATTTTTTTGTCGTTTTTTGCGATAATGGTACGGAACCCTTCCTGCGCGAGTGCGACTCGCACTTGGTTTTTATTATAAACAACCACCATAAAATTTTTGGTCTGGATGTGTCCACAAAATTCTGAATGTATTTTAATGAAAGTTGGAATAAAGAAGATAGCTTATACCTTGGCACTACTTTCCTAATGTTCTTACGTAATCAAGTGCCAAGTCACGGAAACAGCTAGTAGAATGTAATCCAATAATAAGTTAATTATTTTAATACTTTTCTACTTCAGTGTACTCAGGCACAACACGTTTCAACCGATTCGTGAGTAAAGTTAAGAAGGTCATCGTTATGTATGAATCCGTCGCATTTTTGTAGTCATTCGAATTTGGTCGGATAACCAGCCGTTGTTTACTTGTTTAGTTTTGTGTTTAAATCTACTTAATGCGATACATTCCAAGCTGAATATTTTCACTATATATTTTTGACTAAACTCTCTTATTTGTGCTTTACACCTACCATCTTGGGTTGAGCCGGTTTCTCGTATTTTGCCGTCAAAGTTATGACACCGTCGTTTTGACTTTTAGCAATATTATTCGATAACGCAAGCATGTATACTTTTGAAACTTTTTATGGTTAATACAAGCGTCAAGATGGACTGATTACAGTTTTCAGCGAGCTTATAAGTTTTCCCATTTAGGCGCTGTGATTTTTTTTCGGGTTTTCAAAAAAGTGCGATTTCTTGAAAACTATAAATATTTTCTTAAATCTAACTCCGGCACAAATACGCACAAATCAAGAGCTACTCGTGTATGTTTATTCTACAGGCGCACATACAATAGTTTCAGAGATACACGATTCTGCAAAACGTTACCCCAGCAGGAAATGCAATATCTCGAAAACCTGATTACGCACTTATTATATTTTCAGCGCACATTCTTGCACAACTATAAGCTCTCTGCCCATGCACAATATTTCTCACTCCGATCATTCGTTTAGAATTTTCCTGCTGGAACAACGTTACCCTAGCAGGAAACGTTTTTTCCGTCTTTTTCAAAAACGACGACACGCATATGTTTTTTATGTAGCGCACATTCACAGCAGATTACGCTCTAATTATACGTTCCACTCATATCACTCCAGGAGCCACTTTCCTGTTGGGGTAACGTACACACAACGGTTTATCTCGATTTCCAGCAAAACTACAGGCCCCATGGAAAAAAGTTTAATGGCAAAGTTATAGGTAATAAAAAGATTTACAACTTTTTTTACACTATTTTCACATAAACTCAAATTTTATGTAAAAAATTCAAATAACCAAGTTTTTGGTTTTTTATTTTTATCTTTTACAAAAAAAAATTTTTGTCCTGGAATTTGGTGAAAACTTACCTTTTATGTCCCAAGCACTTGTAATTTTTTTGATTAAAAATATTTTTTTGTCACCTTATTTTGACTTAATATCGAAAAAGCACCCTAACTTTCAATCAAAATTTTCACGTCAAAATATCTGCTTTTTTTAAAAAAAGTCGATGGTCTTTTGGTTCGTTGAAATCTCTACTTTCTGATGGTGTAAAAAAATATATACATTACTGCGGTAAATTTAATTTAATTTAAAAAAAGAAAAAACAAATAGTAAGGCCCAGACCCTACTTTTCCTTTAATTTTTCATATATTCTCTTCCTATTCCAGTGGGTTTCACCCTACTATTATTTTTTGTCACTTTTTACCATTTTCAAAGGCTTCGGCACTGGTCTATTTATTTTGAAGTCTATTAAAAAGAAGATCCCCGAGAGCTACAACCTAGGGGTCTTTAAGACTGAATAGGCTACTTCTAAGCAAGCGTGCTCCACCGTGCGTCGACCACATCGTCGCTTACCATTAGGTGAGATAGTGGTCAAGCGCGTGCAATTAAAAGAAAAAAAAAGTAGCAAACATCCCTTAGTCACCACCGTTCGGCGTTGCGTGCTCTGTACTCTTTACCTACATTACACACCATACAGACTCTTCACGTAAGTGGTTTCATTTTAAAGTCATGTCAAGTGTTGATAGGTGTGAGCAGCTACTTGAAAGGGTATCGAAAAACAATGTAATTGTAGCCGGCCAGTAAGGTCTGTCACGTGGCGTAGTGTATAGTGTAGTGTATCAATACCAATATTATATATATAATTATATATACTTCTATAACTACTATAATATTATAAAGAGGTAAAGTTTGTGACGTTTCAGAGAGTAATCTCTGGATCAATTGAACCGATTTTGAAAATTCTTTCAGCAGTAGAAAGCTACATTATTCTTGAGTGTCATAGGCATATACATTTTCAAAATAATTAGCGATTCTTATGAAAATTGCAATAATGTAACCCAAAGTAAAGTAGCAAAATGTTGCCATAAAATTCATCCTTTGGCGTGCGTTGAGAAAACTATTGAAACATAAAAATTATTAGGTAGATAGGTTCGGTAGGTCGGGTAGGTAGGGTAGGTAGGGTAGGTAGGGTAGGCAGGGTAGGCAGGGTAAGCAGGGTAGGCAGGGTAGGCAGGGAAGGCAGGGTAGGCAAGGTAGGCAGGGTAGGTAGGGTAGCTATCAGCCACATGGGTCGATCAGGTCGGTCTTCAAGGTTAAGCAGTGCTAGCCTAGGTCAGTACGCGGTAGAACGATTCTCCATTATACACCGAGACTGAAACGGGAAATAGATGTTGCCGGCTGTCATATAAGAAAATTGACAGTTGTTACGGTATTCAGAAGCCACAAGTAGTTTTACACCAGTCTTGCCCACAGAGAAAATAAAACTACGTTCTAGTCTTGCCCAGATACGAATTTGGGATTATTTGTTGTTGATTGAACTGTCGCTACGTAGGTACCTACCTAACTTAGTAGAATACTTTATTTACAAAATTTATAACTTCTCTTGACGGGGACTTTAGCTACCTAGCCTTTTCAGTCAGTGACCAATACCTGGGATAGGTATACAAAAAGTAACGAAAGGGTAGACTGCGAATCTTTGGTCGAATTTTTATTTGGTAATATTGTAAGAGTTTGCAACCGAAACTAGAAAATGAAAAACCGCAACTTCGATGGACCTTCGACACAACTCTAATAGGTACATAACGGCTCACTGTTCGTATTGGCCGATGTTTTTTGGAACGAAGTTCCTTATCGCGTGTTGCGAAAGGGGGCTAGACGGAAAAAAATCTCACGAAAAGTTGTAACGACACTTTTTGCTATAGTTGTGTGCGTGCGGCGTGCGCGTGTTTCGTGCGTGTTCTAACCTATACGCTGTTGTGTTTACGAAGTCGAGAGAGTATATATACATACATATATATACATACATATATATTTAGTTTCTTAACGCCAGACGTACAAGACCCTCCACCACAGGCCGACTCGAGTCAACACTACTCGAAAACTGACCCCGAGCCGCCACTAATAACGAACCGGCGATTAAATCAGAAAACATAAAAACCTCCATATCTCGGAAACGGTTGGAGCTAGCTCAATTCTGAGTAAAAATTTGCCCCCCTGGCCGGAGAACAAGATAGGATAACCCCCCCCCCCTTAACTGTTCACCTTCCCCCCCGCATTTTTTTTTACCCCATTCTAAAATATGAATATGAAAAGTCTATAAAATCGTGCAACAAACCCCTCTTTTTTTTGTTAAAGTTTAGCTTCTTTCTGTAGCTAATGTTCATGCGTACTGCGCTACCACGGGGATATCGCGCAGTTAAGTGGGACTCCAACCCACTAAAACTCCATGGTGTCCTCCTGTGCCGCTTATGGCGGGAACACGGGCACGCGTTATCACTCTCCGCGAATACACGGGCTGTCCCTCCTCTGGGGATTACCCTCCATCACCGGCGCACCAGAACACATTGCACGCCGTGACCAACCCAGAGACGGGCGCCAGATGTCCCCGTGTATGGCACCCTTGGTCCCCCTGTGACGGGTCAGGTCAGTGGCCCCGCCACCTACCACTTTTCGGCCGCAGTGGATAGAGACCTCCCCTCGTGGCGACTCCGTAAAGGCCGCGGAAGGTAGGGAAAGCGGCGCACCGCAATGCCGGCACTCCTCTTGCGCCACGTCCTCTAACACTCAGCCGCGATATCGTATGAAAGGCCCAGGGAAGCTCCATACGACATCGCGTACCGCCTCAGTAGCGATGTCGCCTCTGTTACCAAGCTGCTCCGGAACGTACTTGTAGGCCGCAACATCGTCGGCTTAATCGGCAAAAGCCCTGAAGAGCGGACCCTACTCGAGTTCCTCTTCGCATCACCGTGGGTGACCAAGCCACGGCTACTGAGCCCTTATCGGTTTCTGCATAACCAACCGGGAGGAAGTAGATAGATACCAAGGTTCCTAATTATTTTTGCCGCCAGTAAGTTGGGTTGGCGGAGACGGCCCAAAAGTGCACACGTGCCGAAAATAAATCACCTAAGTACCTACAAAGAGTAGGTAGGTATGTTTTTGTTTTTTGATTGATTCACAAAGGACAAGGCATCAGAACATAGAGATAGAGCAACGCCGTCGCCCGCCAGTCCGCCGCCACCGGTGGCCCGAGGGTATATTTATCTATGGGTGGCCCGTGCCCGTGTTTCTGCATGAGAAATAACAGTCATGGTTTAAATTATTAACAACAATACAGCTTTTTGACGTCCGCTAACTCCATCTAGGTTTGTCTTTCAGAAGCTTTACGATGCAAAATTACTTGAACAAACGCCTCGTGAACGTACACTCGTTGCCTGTATTTTATGGAATGGTAATAATGATTATATAAATGATATTAATTAGTGTGGAAATTGAATGGAATCTTGTGTTAAATATTACAAAACGTTCCAACATAATCCCTAATGCAGACATAGATATTCCAAAACACAAAAATATACTTTGGCAGCACTGATTTCTAAACGTAAATGTCAAAGATTCTTGGCGGGAACTTGAAAAAGAGCGGGTTTCAAATTTTTTATAAAAGTTTATTTCCCTAGTTTTCTTCAATTTAAGTTACCAAAAGTACAGTAAAACTACACTGGTAGTATAAGTTTACGTTGGAAATGGATGGTAACGAGGGGGGCGGGGATAACCCGCCCGTCTCACACAAACGTCCTCGGCCTGAGGACGGAGGCACCTCCAGCGGCTTGGACTCTAGTAGCGGCGGCGGTGAGCGTATTGACTCCATGTATTTACCTTATTTAAAACCAAACTATAAAAGACTCTACCCGGAGAACTCCTCCAATACGGAATTTAAAGTGTTTGTGGAAAGTAAAAATGCAAAGGACAGATTAGGAAATAAAAGTCCCATTTATTTAAATCACATTTTCAATAACGAAGTAAAGGGTGTGGTGGCAATTCAGCGTGTAAATGCTAATAAAATTGCAGTTACATTCAAGCAATATAATACGGCAAACAATTTTATAAGCAATTCAACTTTTATGGAGAAATATGAAATAAAAGCATATATTCCTGCAGCACAAATAGAAAAAACAGGCATAATCAGATTTGTACCAGGTAATATTTCTAATAAGGAACTCTACACAAAACTATCTTCCATTTATGAAATCATTGCTATCAGAAGATTCACAAAAAAAGTGGGTCAAGAGCGTGTACCACTACAAACAGTTAGCATTACTTTCTTATCAAACGTATTACCCTTTAATGTGCACTATGACTTGTTTGCGTACAGAGTCTTCGATTATATCCCACCATTGCAGCAATGCTTCAAATGCTTTAAATTTAACCATTCGGCTAAAATTTGTAATGGCAAGCAACGATGTTCGATCTGCTCAGGGGAGCATTTGTATAAAGATTGTGATAAGCCAAACGAGATCTGCTGCATCAATTGTAGCGGTCCTCATCTAGCAATAGCAAAAATATGTCCAATAAAGATTAAAAAAATTACTGAAAAGAAATCTAAAATTACTTATGCAAGTGTTGCCTTGACTAAGATATCTCAAAATACTGAATTTCCTCCACTGCCGATGCCGAAACACCCACTTCAAAATGTAAATAAACCTGTAAATATTAAACCTGTATATAAAAGTGTAAATAGTAATGTAAATAAATCTGTACATAGCAAGCCTGTTTCCCAGGCTTCCAGCAATGATGTCTTATTACCTCCAGTAGACATCAAGTCTCAAATAATGTCCAACAATGATGTACTAATGGCCCTGGTACAGACATTGGTGGAATTGGGCAATAAGGGTGACTCTACACCCATCACTACGCTAACAATTAAAGATATGTTACTTAAAAATCTATCCAATTAATGGATTTAAGTCCTCCTAGAACATCTCGATTACGTATTGCGCAGTTTAACATTCAAAGTGCTAATAGTAAAAAGCCCTTACTAATTAAGTTCTTGCGAGAACAAAATATTGCTGTATGTTTGCTAAATGAGACTTGGTTTAAAGACAATAGTAACTTTAAAATACCTGGATATAATATTTATAATAGAAACTCAAAAAATGAACATAATGGAGTAGCCATATTGATTAAGGCATATTTTCAGTATAATATTTTCAACACCAGATTTTATGAAGATATTCAAACAGTTGCTTTATCACTATCCACTGAAAAAGGTAATCTTTCAATACTTTGTGTATATTGCCCTCCTATTTGCGGGCACATCAGAATGAACAGGCTGCGTAATATATTAAGAGATCTTCCTAAGCCAATTTTTATGAGTGGAGATTTTAACGCTCATCATATTGCATTTGGCTGTTTGTCGACTAAGGGTCGAGGTCGGGATTTGTATGATGTTATAGATGATTCTGAATTGTGCATTTTAAATGATGGCAGTTTTACTACAATTAATATTCCCACACGTAATCCATCTGCTATTGATGTCAGCTTCACTAGTCCGTGTATTGCACCATTTTGCGAATGGTCTGTGCATGATGATGCTATGGGCAGTTATCATTATCCTACTATAACTGAAATATCTTTGGCTGTTGATAAATATCAAGTTAATCCTCCTGTCGAAAAGTTTTTGTATGGTAAAGCTGATTGGAATAAATATCATGAATTATCAGAAATATTATTTGCAGACATGTTGATAGATGAGGCAGACCCTATGTCTTCGTATTTAGAATTCTGTAATCGTCTTGCTGCCCTGAAGTTGATGGTAATTCCTAAGTTTACTAAGCATAATAATTTTAAAAGTAGACCTCCAACACCTTGGTGGAATGAAATTTGTGAGAAGGCTGTAGTTGCATCATACAATGCCCTAAAACTGTACAGAAGTGACCCTAATATAGATAACTACATTAATTATAAAAGGCTAGATGCCTTAAAGAAAAGGACAATTTCAGAGCAGAAGAAAATAGGCTGGAATAATGTATGTCATACTTTTAATAGGACTACTTCTATCAGTAAAATTTGGAATTTCATTAAAAGGTTTAAAGGAATTAAAACTGTAAATAAATCATACAGAGATGAGTTTATTCCTGCATTTTTAGACAAACTTTCGGATAACACGAACCTATTAGAATCTAATAATTTATACACTTATTTTGGGAAAAATAACAATAATCAAAATTCAAAATTTTTATTGGAATCTTTCTCATGGACAGAATTCATTTTAAGCCTACAGTCTAGACGTAATACAAGCCCCGGCCTAGATGATTTTCCATATGTTGTGATAAAAAATTTGCATGAGTCTGTTCAAAAAGTTTTTTTAAATATTCTCAATTCACTTTGGAATAAAAAGTTGATACCAGACTCTTGGAAAACACAGTGTGTTATTCCTGTACTAAAACCTGATAAATCACCAGATAATGTGAATTCTTATAGACCAATATCTCTATCATCATGTCTCGGCAAAATATTTGAAAACATGGTTAAGGCTCGGTTGGATTGGTATGTAGAGGCGAATGGTATAATCCCTCATGTGCAGTATGGCTTTCGTCGTGGGCGTAGTTGCGTTGACAGCTTTGTATCTTTGATCTCGGACCTGAAAAGAGCAAATAATTTACTTTCAAACACTGTATGTGTATTTTTAGATGTACAAGGTGCTTTTGACAATGTTGATCCCGGAATCCTGGTAAAAATTTTATCTGATATAAATATCCCTGGTCATCTATGTAAATGGATTTATGAGTTTTTAAGTAACCGAACTGTTTATGTTAAGCATAATAATATACTACATGGGCCAAAAATAGCATCAAAAGGCACCATGCAAGGTGCAACATTGTCACCTTTATTGTACAATTTGTATACAAGTGAAATATGTAAATATGTAGATACAAGTAATGTAAATATCTTACAATTCGCTGATGACATAGTTTTATATAGTAGTAACCCAAATTTACAAATAGCCATTGATAAAGTTAATAGTGCTTTAAATCAATTATCTAACTATTATAATGGTAAATTACATCTTAAAATTAATGCATCTAAAAGTAGTTTTATGATTTTTGGCAAAGATGATCCAACCTGTGATATTGTATATGGTGGAGAAGCAATTAGTAGAGTTTGTTCAAAGAAATTTTTGGGAGTTATCATTGATCAAAAAATTACTTTTGAAGAGCATATTAGACATATTTCACAAAATGCTTTAAAAGGATTGAATATAATTAGATGCCTTGCTGGAGTTTCCTGGGGAGCAGACCCCAAAACATTATCTATTTTGTATAAAGCAATAGTAAGGAGCCATTTTGACTATAGTGCTATAGCTTATCTAAACAGTGCTCATGCCCATAAATTAGACATTTTGCAGAATAGAGCTCTGAGAATCATTTCTGGTGCTATGTGCTCGACTCCCATTAGGGCCATGGAAGTTGAAACTAAAATTATGCCTCTGATTTTGAGACGTCTCCTTATTGCAGAAAGATATTGTTTGAAATTGTTGTACTCAAATAACACACAAATTATTAACAAAATTATACCTCATAGAATCAGTACTTCTGGACCTTTGGCTACTGGTAATTCTCTCCTAATTGGTCATTCCCCAATGCTGCTCAATATTTTCCTGGAAATTGAGAATAGTTGTTTTAGGATTAAAAAGCAGTACCCTTGGCCGTGTTATACTTTTTCATATCAAAGCATTATACATCCCATTAAAGTAATACATTATACAGTTGACAATAATTTTGACATGCTAAACTTTCTTTCTGAAAATAATGAATATTATACATTTTATACTGATGGCAGTAAAGGAGATGGTTATGTGCGCTGTGCTGTGTATGATTCACAGATTAAGTTTACTCAGAGTTTTGTTCTGCAAAATGTGTGTTCGATATTCACTGCAGAGGCTTATGCAGTTTTTCAAGCTCTGAGGCGAATTGAAAATGTAAATAATTGTAAATACTTTTTGATTGTCACTGACTCTTTAAGTTTAATTAAAGGTTTAACTAACCTCAAAATTAATTTTAAATCTAATTTTATTTTGTACATTATAAAAGAACAAATTCATCGATATTCGCTCAGGGGCATTGACATTTCTTTTATGTGGGTGCCATCTCATAAAGGCATTGCTGGCAATGAAATAGCTGATAGAGCTGCGTTTGAGGGTGTTAATGCTTTTGACCTAACAAATACAGTATATGTGCCTATGACTGATTATCTGTATTCTATAAATGAAAATATTAAGAATCTGTGGATAGAGATGTGGAAGAAAGACCAGGAGACAAAAGGAAGGTGGTATGGAAGCATTCAAGAGAGCTTACCTGTAAGACCTTGGTACGATCGACTTAAAGATGCCAGCCGTGACTTTATAACCACTATTAATAGACTGCGTTTTGGCCACAACCCTGTGCCATCACACCTTGCAAGACTTGGCATAATTCGAACCAGTACTTGTACATATTGTGAAGAAAAAGAGGGAGACATGGATCATCTATTCTTCAGTTGTCAGAAATTTTTGATTGACAGACTAATGTTAGCCAGTGATCTTAGTGATGTGCTAAACCTAAGTGATAGTTCTTCCCGCCCGCCGCCGCTTAAAAAATTATTAAAAGAATTGAACTGTTTTATACCGCTTTACAAATATGTTAAGAGTACCATTCAAAAAATTTAACATTATAGTGCAGTAAATACTTTATTGTGATAAAGTGTTACCCATCAAAAAGACTTGGCTTAAAGGTCTTAGTAACCAGGCCATAATCTTAAAAAAAAAAAAAAAAAAAAGTAAATGTCAAAACTCAAAAAGAAAAGAAAACACAAGGAGTTTTTGGCGGGATTTTTTCGAGTGAAGTTCAGCGGCTGTTAATATTATTTGCAAATTGATTCCTAGTGGATATTGTGATATAAAATTGGTGTAGTTTTGTGTCTCAACTGTCTACGCAACTGGACAATATGTGAAATCATTGACAGAAGCGATCTCAGGATAGTGGAGCGGAGAATTTTATTGTAGTATTGACTACCTCCGCTAAGCTTACTGGGAAGGCTGACTCAATACAATTTGCTGCCAAATACTCCATAAAACATTAGAATCTGTTACATCCGTATTCTAATGCATACTAAAGAATGTTAAAATTGCACTGAAGACTAGGCAGCATGGTCTCAGACCTTAGCCTGTTCCGGCAGGAACAAAAAAAAAAAAAAAAAAAAAAAAAAAAAAGAAAACACAAGAAAACATCAATTTCAAATTCATAATTTGAAGGGCGAATACAACGGATTCTAATAATTCGTTACGTTTTTATTTATCGAATTTGTTTAATCATTTTAACTCGTCATAAACTCATAAACTATGGATTTGATTAAACCTCTTTTACAGAATCATTCGCATAATTATATTGTAAAACAAAAGAGTCCAACCTACGTAGAAATGTACACAAAAAGTAACAGAGATGTCGTGTTAGCTTGTAACAAGGTTAATATTTAGTTATTTCAGTGGTTTTGTGTAATAAAACATGGAAGCATGTCTAAATTAATAGTGTATTTGCTTGCAGGCCAAACAATCTTCTTATGTCACGGAAACAGTTGGTAAAAACATTAGAAACGAGGCTGGTAAGTAACAACATTCTTTTGTTTATTATTAACATAATATCAAACATTTATTTTATAGCAAGTGAAAAATTCGTTAATTATTTATTTTGTCAGGATGCTTGCTAATTCATCTTGAAATGTCTTGAATAGAAATATAATGAAATTTGAATGTACCTAAGCCTTTTATATTTTCTGATGAAAATTTACCTGAAGTAGTTTTCTCTTTGTAATAATACCTAAGTTTCATTGTTTTTATCTCCAACCATTTGGAACTTAATAATTTTACAGAAGAACTAGACTTAACGGGATCCCCACTCAAACTTGATTTAAGTCTACACACAATCTTGGACGATACAATGATCACAGATGAGCCACAACTATGGACAAAGGAGGAAGCTACTCATGTTCCTATTTCACTGGATATTGCAAGGTTAGTGATATTTCCAAGGTTAATGGCCAGCCCAAGTGGTAAATGATATGTATTGGAAAGGTCAATCTCTTTATTATTTTATACTATTGCCACTCTAAAAAGTGTATTCCACATAGTGAATAAAAAGCACTTTTAATCAATATTTTGGTGTTTGAATTTAGAACACACAAATCTATTCAACCTGCATCTTAATGCTATACAACCTCCTTGTGCTTTTCGCTTAAATGTTTTTTTTTCTCGTAGCCATAGTAGTATAAAGTATAGTATGCAACTCTTGAATAAAACGGATTTATACCGAGTGCCACAAATCACTCACGTCACTCAGGATTCTAACACTTGAATCACTCTCTATGCTTGTGATTCAATCATCATGAATCTTTAGAATCTTTTACTTGCTTGTGTTTCATCTATGGCTCTTGCTTTTAATCTGTCCTTTATTCACTATTTGCATAATATACTATAAGTTAGAGATTATGTATCGAACTTGTTGTAAATAAGGAAAAACTATTGACTTTAGTGAAATTTCCTACTCAGATCTCAGATTCCTTGACTTTTTGCTAAAATCTATATAATTATGCTATGTATGGATTTCTGATAAGTAACACACTTTTGCCTAGTTTGAAAACTTATAATGAATAAAAATATAATGTAAATACAGATGAGACTTTTATTTTTTAATGGCTTTTATAATGGTTTTAATTATGGAAAATACATACTTAAATGGTCTCCAGGACCGACATCAGGTGGTAGTGTAACACCTCAAGTGCCTAAGGGCTTATGATCTATATTATTTAGCTGAAATATTGCTGCCTTATTACTTCCAAACCAAATAAAAATATACTGTAAAATTGCTAAAACAGTGCACCTTTTACCAACCCTCTAATTATTATTTTCAGACAAATAGCCAACCTTTACAATAAGAACCGTTCCCAAGTATCTGAAGAAGATTCCGTACCGCTATGGATACTACTCAACCCGCTTGAAGATGGCAAGCCTTTATTGCTAACTGTACAATCAGATAGTTGTCACTTGGCTAGAGGCATAGTTACGTATGAAGGCAGTATGAACCAGGATGACGTTGATTTAGATCTGTTAGTTGAAGATTATGCTCAACAGGAGGGATTGACTGTGGATTTGGTAAGATTGTTTTCTTTTAACTTGTTGTGTAATAGCTTTGTATTAACTTTCTGAGATTATGTAGAACTAATGATCTGGGCACTGTTTAATAAACGTTACTATCCAACAATTTTGAAAATAAGTGACATATTTGTAAAGTTGTATGACAAGTGCTGTATAATAAACCTTACAGTTATGCTGGATTTTACAAGTCAAAATATTACAAATGTTTTTTAGGGTTCAGTACTTTTGAAGTAGGTTTATTTTTTGTGAAAAAGTTTTAATTCTCTCTTTTAAGTTTTTGTACACCATCACTAAAAATGAGCAATTTCTATAGTATGGTACCTAAAGGATTGACAAAATACCCATAATAACTCAATTTACACATTCATGCTATTTGTCGCTAAGAAGTTCAGTTGTATGCTCCATATCTTGAAAACTGCGCTGAAACTTGCACTATTCCCTAAGTTGAGTCACTCAATCCAGCACAAAGATTCACGATGAAGATCACGATCCGATAGAATAGAATACTCTTTATTTTGAAATTTGATAAGTAGTTTCGGAGAAATGCGTGGACAAACATACATACACTTATGAAATTTGGCACATCTGTTTAAAAGCCCACATAGAGTATCAATGTGAATATGTTACCCTAAGAGTCACAATGGATTTAAGGAATAGCGATGTAGATCTGTTGAGCGATTCGGCTGACGCCCGGCGCCACCAAACCGGGGATGTTGGCGTGAAATGTGCTACCGGCCATCTGATTGTGTCAGATCAGGCAACACATGGAATCTAACTGATAAAACGAAATCAGTTAGACAGCCTCACCACCTTAGCACTTCTGAATTCGCACCTTAGCACGAATGTACGCGGGCTAAATCAACCTAAAAACATCAGATAGCAGAGAGTGAATCTTCGGACTCAGCGAAACACACTGGAGAAATTCTGGGTACTTCTCGACACAGTCGAATAAAGTCTACTTCTCAGAATCTGAAAATGAGAGCTACAAAGCATTCGTGGTACCTCTACGGCTTAGACAAGTACGTCAGTGGTTACAAGCCAATTAACAACCGAATAATCGCCATCAAAGTTAACAGAACTCCCTGTAAATTAAACATCATTCAGGTATATGCGCCCAATCCAGCGAGGACAAAATGGAGAAATTCTACAGCGCCTTGGCAAAATCTCGCCAAGAAATACCTAAACGGGAGATAACAGTGGTTTGAGGTGATTTTAACGCCAAAATCGGCAAAACAGACAGCGACGAGCATCTTCAAAGAGTAGTCGCGAAGTATGGAATCGGCAACAGAAACGAAAGAGGCGAACGTATGCTTCAGTTTTGTTGTGAGTAAAAACATATACGGCGATTGTATACTTGGATTTCTCCTGGCGACTGTTTTCGAAACCAGATAGACTATATCCTCATCCGGAGTCGATGGAAATCGTCTGTCATGAATACTACGACATACCCTGGGGCGGACTGTGGCTCTGATCACCAACTTTTAGTCACCACAATCCGACTTCGGTTGAGAAACCTCCACAAGCAAGAACGCACACTGAACATGCGCCATGTTGACCTACAAGCCTTCAGAAAAGCGATTGAAATTAAAGTACTTGAGTGTTCTTTATATGACGCCACTGACCCTGACGTCACTTGGAAGTCTTTACAGAAGCTTGTTGTGCAAACTGCAAAAGAGAACATGCCCCCAAAACTACCATGAAGCTTTTTTTTATCTGCGGAAACGGCTGACATTATTCTTCGTAGACGTGAGTTGAAGGGGGAAGGTCTAACCCTACAAAAGAATTAGAGTTTATATGACTAACTCAGCACAGTGGTTCAGAAAAGATGTCGCAGAGACTATAACCAACACATCAACAACATCTGTGCTGATCTCAAACAGAATTCTGCGAGGAATGAAACTAGAGATCTTTTCCGCAAGGTCAAAGAGCTTACTAAATCTCGTAATACGAGAACCTGCACGATGGCAGATGAAGCAGGTAACATATTGACTAAAAAGGATCAGGTTCTGGGACGCTGGAAACAGTACTGCACCACACTTTATGACACCGGTCAACCTGTCACATACGGCGCACAGACAGACTTATCACCGCAAGAATCCGAAATTCTGCAGTCGGAGGTCGAACATGCCATTGGATGCCTCAAAAACAGAAAATCGCCCGGTAAAGATAGAATTCCCGCCGAGTTACTTAAAAACCTAGATCCCAAAGGTGTGAAGCAGATTTTAAACATCTGCAATTCCATCTGGAAGACCAGGAGATGGCCTGAAGAGAAGAGTCCGTTATGGTTCCACGCCATAAAAAAGGCTCTACCAAAGTCTGCAGCAACTACAGGACCTGAGCACTTATTCCACATGTCAGCAAGATACTCCTGTACATAATAAATAATAGGCTATAACACTTTCACTGGGCCACCACTGCTCATCAGCAGTGGTGGCCCAGTGGTATCGGCCGCGACTTACAAGTTGTAGGTCGTGGGTTCGAGCCCAGGCAGGCGCTTTACTTTGTGTAAATTATTTCATCACCTCTGCTCTCAAAACTCTCAAAACGGTGAAGGAAAACATCCTGAGGAAACCGGCATGTCCTAGAATCAATAATTCGAAGACATGTGACATCCACCAACCCGCACTGGGCCCGCGTGGTGGATAACGGCCCATTCCCTCTCACAGAGAGGAGGCCTGTGTCCCAGCAGTGGGAACATTAATAGGCTGATGATGTGATGTAACACTTTCTCGATCCACAAATTCCAGAGGAACAAGCAGGGTTCGTTAAAGGCAAAGGAACGCGGGGACAAATCCTGAACGTTCGGCAAATCATAGAGCCGGGAATTTAACAGCCCTGTGTTAATGTGTTTCATTGACTACACTAAGGCCTTTGATTGTGTGCGGTGGGATAAACTATGGGAGGTTCTAATGGACATTAGTGTGCCTCAGCATCGTGTTGACTTGATCCGATGCCTCTACAACAGCAACCGCTCTTTAGTGAGCATAGACACCGATTGTTCAAATGTGTTCTCCATCAAGAAAGGCGTTAGATAGGGATGCTTCATTTCAACCTTACTCTTCAATGTATATGGAGAGTATGTAATTCGAAAAACTCTTGAGGCCTGGGAAAAGGGGTTTGCTGTTGGTGGAAAGCGCATTTCCAATCTACGCTACGCTGCGATGACGATACAGTTCTCCTTGGTGGGTTGAGACGTGGACAATCCGAGCAAGGGAAAGACAGAGGGTAGACGCATTCGAAATGTGCTGCTGCAGGCGGATACTCCGAATACCAAGGACAGCCAAACGCACAAATGTGCCATCCTTTCCCAACTCGATATCAAGACCAGATTGTCTACAGTATGCCTACAGCGTATTTTGACATATTTCGGTCACTTAATGCGAAAAGGAGATAATAAGAATACCGAATCGCCAACACGATGTTCTGACCAAGTGAAGAAGCTACGTCCTCAAGCAAATTTCAGCAGGTGGTGATGGCAACTTTGGACCGGAATCGATGGAGGCAGGTCAGCCTCCAGAGGCAGTCCGCTTAAAGGGGTAAAGTGACTACGATCCTCAGTAATGAGGGACCGATTGAAGAAGAAGAAAGTGGATATTGTGCAGTTCTAACAATTTTACATACGTACGTCGAATTGATTA
This sequence comes from Orthosia incerta, assembly GCA_948252205.1. Classification (NCBI taxonomy): domain Eukaryota; kingdom Metazoa; phylum Arthropoda; class Insecta; order Lepidoptera; family Noctuidae; genus Orthosia; species Orthosia incerta. The sequence goes on along the minus strand of OX411757.1, from coordinate 6,346,173 downwards.
CCGCCTTTTTTTTGTCTATAAAAAGAGGTTTCTGTTGTTGGTTACTTGTTTACTGGTCACTGTAGCCCTGTATAATTTTAGTGCTGGGCAAAAGCCTCCAAGGCCCAAGACTTACAGCTGTTTTAGTCCATGGCTACTTCATACATTGGTTTTAAATTCATTGCTATTTTGTTAGTGCAGGAAATTAGGTAAAATATAATCTCCCGACTATCATTACCATCCCACCCACCTTTTAAGTATAGCAATCCATGAAGAATCTCTCCGATGGCTAAAGCCATCGGAGAGTCACTCATACGTACTCATCTTACACCACTCCTAAAAAATAACATCAATATTTTGTTTTACAGATCTCAACTGTAGTGGATTGCAAGTACCTAATCTCAGGCATTTCCTACGGTTCCCACAACACTGATGAGCTAGTCAATGCACCACACGGTAGCGTCACTGAGTTGCGCTGTGAATGGTCCGGGAAGACACTGCACACGCCTTTTATAAGCTGTAAAGTTAATTTTGTGAGTATATTATCACTTTGTTATTAAACTAGCAACCCATCATCTGCCTAGCCTTTTCCCAACTATATTGGGGTCGGCTTCCAGTCTTACCGGATTCAGCTAAGTACCAGTGTTTTACATGGAGCGACTGCCTATCTGACCTCCACAACCCAGTAACTGGGTAACATGATACCTCTTGGCTAGACTGGTGTCAGATCTCAAGCTTCTGACTACCCGTAACGACAGTCAAAGATCTTCAAATGACAGGCGGGACCAACGGTTTAACGAGCTTTCCGAGGCACCGAGGAAACTCGGTATGTTGAAATGGTCACCCATCCACGGACCGACCTCGTCAAGTGTTGCTTAACCTTGATGATCGACCCGTGCGGCTGTTATTATTTAGCCACGAGCTCCTCTCTCCTCTCTATTAAACTAGCGACCTAAATTATATAAAAAAACCTTCCTCGTTTATTTCACTTTCTATTAGTGAAAACTGTATCAAAAATTCAAAATCCGTTGCATAGTTTAAAAGAATCTGAGAGAAGAGAAAGCTGAGAAACAGAAATGACGTCGGCAGACTGCGACTTTGTTTTATACTATTTGAGATTTTGGCCTTAACATTGCTGTCCCTAGCTTACCATAATCAGTTCCTCACGGAAAGGTGAGTTGAAGTAGGACAATTTATGTTAAATTATTGCATTAAATCATCAGTATGTCAGGTCAGTCCCATTGGACACAAATAATATTATCAATATGTTATAAATCATCACTTTATCCAAAGTACACTACTATTATAGTTTATCAATATTTTTGTCATACTTTTTCCAGGAGCAAGAGATCATAGTGGGTCATCTAGCGAGTCCCTGTAATGCTATTTGGAGGTCTGTATGTGCGTTACACAATATGAACCAGCTTCTAGTCGACATGACTGCTGCAGGATTCGCCTCTGTCAATCTGGAAACTGCTGCCATCAGGTAAAACTATTAAGTTGTTACTTTTAGCATAAATTAGTCTGTCGTCTAGGGCTTGAGGTTGCAATCACCAGGACTGTAGCCCTCCACGGGACAGAAGGCAGGTTCCTGGTTTGTCAAATTTTGTTGCAGCAGTGTTGTATTTGTCACAGTGGATCTTTGTCTCTGAGGTTGGCTGCAAGACCCTGCGCAGTTGCTATTTTTGTGTCAGTGTTGAAGTAGAAGATAGCATTGTATAACTGCTTCTTACACTCGCTTACGTTTGTCGCATCGACCTATCTCGCTTACTCGATGACAAACTGTTACTTATGCGCAATGGTTAGCATACACAACTTCAGAGACACAAAGATCCGCTGTGACTACTATATATATAGGTTTTTTCTATAGTAAAGTAGTAGAGGCTCATCGGCGACGTTGAACTGGTGAACGCCAAGCTTCACAGGTTGGCTCATCGCCGCATAGTTGCCTGCTTGTCGGTCTTCTTCAGACTACTTCGGTTAGTGTGCTCAAGAACTCCACAACCTCATCCCACCAGCCCCCTTCTACCATCGGACATCTAGACGCACTGCAAGTTATCATTCTTACCTTGTTGCCATTCCACCAATTCGAACCAAGCGCTTCCAAACATCCTTTAAAATGCGCTCAGCGAATGAATGGAACTCACTACCTGCGTCTGTGTTTCCGAACGCATTCAACCCGAATCTCTTCAAAGATAGAGTGAACAGGCTTCTTCTGGGGAAACTCACTCCATCGTCGACTCTGTCTCTGTCACCTATGACCTAGACTAGAGTCAAGAGCAAACCCACAACAAATTAAATAAATAAATAAAAAGTTTTAAATTACCAGGGGTGTCCCCCTGTCCTATTGTAGTTTTTTTTTTTTATCCATTTACATTCCACCTATGGATCAGTTCTTCTAGGACTAGGTGATCAATTGATATTAAAATTCTTGATAGTAATTCTTAGTTGTTTGCCCTAATAAAATAGTCACCTGTCCTAATTTCAAATTCTATCTACATTCGTTTCAGAAACAATGTCCCAGGATCCAAGCGTACAAACAACGCCAAACGCGTAAACGAACTTCTAAACGAAACTGAAACGTACGCGTACACTGCAGAATGTCCTGCGGGCGGCTGTATCTGCGTTACCGAAGATACCACTACGCTAGGACAGTGTCTCAATGATATGAATACTATTGGCTCTAGTAATGACTTTACTTATAAACTCTGGGATATATTGAGAGGTAAGCATTCATTCTTCAGTTCTCTTGTCATCTTCATCATTTCAGCCGAAAGATCTCCACTGCTGAACATTGGCCTCCCCCAAGTGTCGCCGTATCGACCGGTCTCGTGCGTCTAGCATGCACTGGATTCCCGCAACCTTAGCCAAGCAATCGCTCCAAGTGGGTGGTAGTTGTAATAGTACATTATGGTACAAGTGTGCAATGTTGGTGATTGCCGCTGAGGCGCCATTGAGACCCGAGCCGTAGGTGAGGGCCTTAAGAGAGCCGAGGACGGTAATCATCAATACACACGTGTATCATACGACGTTTTTCAACACACTTGTGAAGAAAATAATACAAAAAAAAACATTTTCAACAGTAAAAACAGTTGTGATTTTTTTTTCACAATGGCGGGCAAAATTAATCAATTTTCCTAAGCGCGCGCATCTAGTAATGGCGATCGGCCATAGACTAAAATAATGTGGTTTCTTTTTTTTTGGCTTGTCGTGGATAGTTTTTTAGCCACGTACAAAATAGGGAATTTCAATTTTTCTTAATTACAGAGCAAATAAAATTTATATTTGAGTGAAAGTTTTATTTATTAAGCACGTACAAGTTGAAATTAATACGAAGTTGCATGAAATGAGCAAGCAATAGGTACATTCATTTATTTGTACTATTGAGTACGATCTTTTTTGTATCGAAACTTTTTTAAGAACAAAGCAACTCGACCAATAAATAAAAAAAAAACTATAACTCACTAGTGAATAATAGCAATGAAAAAGTCACAGTTTGATAACAGGTATCATTATGTGCCCAATTGCGGTGAAATTAGAGCCACTTTATGAGCAAGTGTGTTATAAAATTGTAGCCTAGTGGTAGCGGCGTTGATTGCCTAAGAGTTGCAGGGTGTACATTTGTGAATAGCCACTCGTCTTCTACGAGTATTGTTGTGGTGTATTGCATACGCTAAAGTTTTCTTTACTTTATTACCTAATAATATATTTCATTTTGCTGATTTCAGATTGCGAAACAGCGGAGGAACTAATAACATTATTGATTCAAGCCCTAAAATTCATATCGTCAGGAAAAATACGCCCATTTGTAAGTTGATTTTATTTTAACCATATCCACCTACTACTTATACTTCGCTTACTATACTTTGTATCTTTTTCTCTTTACATGCTTTCTCCAAAATTATTATTTTCCATAGCGGAGGGCTTGCTAAACCAATATAAAGCTTTACCTAAAATATAACTTAATCTTATTACAGATAGACGCCAATAACAAGACCTACCTATCAAAACTAGTTCTGAAACTATCCCGAGGGCACTCTCAAGCCTCTAAAGTTCTAAAGAACTTGCGCGCGAGTCCTCCACAAGCGTTGTCGTTGGTCGCCCAAGTGGGCACTGATAAGACCATGTGGGAGTATACCAGAGTCATGTCCTTGTTGGAGCACTCCTTCTTTATTGCTGGGATTTGGAATAGCGATGCGAGGTATGCTTTTAATTTTTAATGCCGCAGATGTTTAATGGCAAACAAAAAAATACTGGTCTGCTGATGAGGGTAACATCCGACGATGAACCTTTGCTATGCAACAGAGACGGCTGGACGACACGTTTGGCGTAGTGGTTGGGTGACTGGCTGCTGCGCTGTGTGTTGCGGGTTCGTTTCCCGCACGGGACAAATATTTATATGACCCACATCATTGGAGAGCAGTGGTGGCCCAGTGGCAACTTAAAAGTTTTAGGTCGTGGGTCCGAACCAAGGCAGGCGCTTTACTTTGTGTAAATTATTTCATCACCATTGCTCTCAAAACGTTGAAGGAAAACAACGTGAGGAAACCGGCATGTCTAAGAACCAAAAATTCAAAGACATGTGACATCCACCGACCCGCGCGTGGTGGATTACGAAATCCATCCACGGTTGTCTTGAAAAGATCGCTTTTAGCGATAAGGCCGCCCATTGTGTCACCCAGTGTAATGTTTTCTTCGTCTATACTTTCTGTAACTTATATGGTGTACATAATAAAAAGTATTCTATTCTGTTCTATTACGGCCCATTATCTCTCACAGAGAGTGGATGGATAAAGTGAGAAATGAGTATTATAGAGGAAGTTTGAAAGTGGCACCAATGACAGAAAAGTTGAAAGGAAACCGTTTGTCCTGGTATGGTAATCTGATGAGGAGGGATGAAACGCATGTTATTAAAAGAGTTATGAATATAAATGTGGATGTATGGAGAGGGAAGGGACGGCTAAAGAAAAGATGGATGGACTGTGTGAGGAGTGATATGAAAGAAAAGGGAGTCAGTGATAGCGTGACGGCGGACAGGACGGCATGGAAGAAGAAAACGTGTTGCGCCGACCCTAAGTAACATGGGACAAGGGCAGGAAGATGATGATCTCTCACAGAGAGTAGACCTGGACGCACAACGAAGTAAATAGCAGTCTAAGTACGGATTAGGGGTCCATCTAATCTATCCTATTCATGACCTACACCCGTGCGAATCCGAGGCGGGGCGCTAGTAAAGTGTAATAATAAATAACATCTGTTTTCTTTACAGAACCCACGAATCTATAGAACAAATAAACCAAACAATTCAAGACATGACAATGAGCGGTGGCGATTTCCAGTTGAACCCCTTCGAGAGTTTCACGTCCGCTGAACATTCTATACGGTTGGACTGCGAATCTTTCTACGAGGAGGATCCTAACGAGCTGACTGTTGATGACTTCGCGTCGCTGAAGAAACATGGACTTGTTAGTGAGAAGAAAGATGTCAATGAGGTGAGTTTGGCGTGGTTTGGCTTAATCTTGATTACAGGCAGTATAAAAGTGAAGGAAAATATAGTGTGGCTCTGTAGCGAAAAAACTAAATCACAAAGCCTCATAAAAGTCTTCCAGAGTGCGGTTATTGTTACACAGAGAGCATGACAAATAACATTGGTTGGGACGTACAAGTGCAGAGGCATTGGTTGGGACGTACAAGTGGTGAGGCATTGGTTGGGACGTACAAGTGGTGGGGCATTGGGTGGGACGTACAAGTGGTGAGGCATTGGTTGGGACGCACAAGTGGTGAGGCATTGGGTGGGACGTACAAGTGGTGAGGCATTGGTTGGGACGTGGCACCGCAATCGCATTGTGGCTCATTTGAATACCTTCATCTGACTACGTTGTGCCTGCAGCGGATCACCTGGCTTCGTAGTCGGTTTAGAGATTTCCAAGATGGCCATGGCTGGTGATGGCCAGTAGGGAGCTTTTCTGCAGATTCAGTATTATAGTCAGTTGGAGAGGGATATCTGAATAGGCAATTTTTTTTAAGTGGTGCTGTTGAACTCATAATCATTCGGTTTATATTATTTGCAGGTTCCATTAATAACCGATGAGATCGACATAAGTCCGTGGAAGAGTCTTCTGATGAAGTTCGCTCAAGTGCACGTGTGCTTGGAGCACCTTCACCGCGCCGAGAGCTGTTTGAGAATAGACTTTGGTAAATTAAAATACTATTATGTTATTCCTTGATGAGTCCCTCAAAATACACAAGAAATTAAAAGTACTCTCAAAGGAGACTAGCCGTCGGTGCAGGAGATATTATAGTGCATGAGTGTGTATGAAAATACAGGTGCACTCTTTGTTTCCTCACCATTAGAGTCAGATGGGGTGGCAATCCGACATGACCGGAGGTAGATCCAGCGTAGGACCAATAGTCCGGTCAAATTAGACATATCATATTGCATTTATTCGCATAGAGCTGAAAATTGATGCGAATGTTCGGAACACCATTATAAATTAAATGTAAAAACTCCCCATCGATCCCACACTTGCAAAAAATTTTAACAAATGTGGGTTTTTTGCGTTTTTTAGCCGAACGGTAAGTTTTATGATAAAAATAGGTTCGACAAAATTGTAGATTATGCAATTATCTATAAAAATGGTCACTACAATTTTTCTCCTAAACGTCAACGTTTCTGAGATAAAATGGTTGAAAAAGTTGTATTCTACATAATATACACACGGTTCCACGCCACCTGGCAAGAAAAAAAAAAAAAAAAGGTAGTGTACTTGGCGCGAAAAGGCCTATTCAAAATTACCTATGTAAAACTGGTAATATTGGACATGATGAAAGCCGTGTGAATTAAAAAAAAAATGGTTAAATTATCCTTCTCATTCATAATCATCTGATAATTCTGCTTCCTCTTCTTCCTGTTCTTGTGCGTCTTCTTGTATTTCTTCTTCTATATTGTTATAGATAATTGCATAATCTACAATTTTGTCTCACCTATTTTTATCATGAAACTTACAGTTCGGCTAAAAAAAGCCAAAAACCCATATTTGTGACCTTTGACCTTGAATAAAAATTTTTGCAAGTGTGGGATCGATGGGGACTTTTTAAATTTCATTTATAATGGTGTTGCGAACATTCGTACCAATTTTCAGCTCTATGCGAATTACTGTAAACTTAACCCCATTTTTTTTTTGGTCTATTTTTGCCGGACTACAACGGCTTCACGTGCTTTTCGAGGCACGGGGGTTTCATCATCAACTTCCAAACTCTGATTGCACTGACAAATTCCAAATGGGAAAACCCGATAATTCGTTGGCGGGGCAGCCTTTCGTGTGTGGCTGGCACACTACTTGGGCCTCCAACTACCTGCGGTCGGCCAGCGGCGCACCGTGCCTCGGATCCCGCTACCTTACGCGACTAGTCTCCCGATACATCCCTAACCGCGCGCGTCAGGCTGGTCAACCTGCAGTGGAACAGCTATCTCGACCCAACTCCTCTAGTTGGCTATACCGAGCATCGTACCGGAACACGGCTAAGCCCCTTGTCCCTACTTCTTTGCTCGATGGGTGGTCGCAAGCTTTCGACCGAAGCCTACCACCAGTTAGTGTCACCTGATTTGCACCACCCGGGGACCAAGGGAATCAAAAAGGGGTACACTCCTACGGACATGGGTGACTCGGCCCCCTAAAATCGAACCCATCCCGGGTTCGATTCTCACGCTTCGCAGTCGCAATAAATTAACTCAGTATGTTAAAGTTCATTGCTATACATACGATTCTCATAAGATGTTCCTTAGTATCTGTTTCACCGCCTGCTACACCGGCAGGCTTATAAAGTATCTTGCAAAAGCAAAACGATAGCGGTTTTAGCGCAATTATAGGGATGTTTCCTGGGTAGAAAAATGATAATTCTATTTACTCCGTCAGTGAGATTATCAAATAATATTGAACCCGTATTTTTTAATTTATCAAATAAATAAAAATTTACAAATAAAAACCGCATCAAAGTTCAGGAGTGGGGGCTTTTGACGTCACTTTGTCAGTATAAACTGTAGCACACCGTGACGTCACACAATATTTCAACGCACTGTACCCTCGTGATTTTTTGTTTACGTGACAAAAGAAAAAATATGTGTATAATATTTTCTGGTTATCTCATTGACCATTCATCGGCGTCTCCGTAACCTTGAGGACTCTAATTTCACAACGCTCTGGGTTCTGGTGGACACAGGTCTGGATAAAATTATCTACGCCTGTGTCTACCGTTCGCACAGCGGAGATCAGGAGACAACCAGGCTCACAGAGTACCTCAGTGAGGCGGCTGATGCGGCTCAGCAGCGGTACCCTTCCGCCCAATTAGTGTTACTGGGGGATTTTAATGCCCACCATCAGGAGTGGCTCTTCCCACACCAGTGCACTGACCATGCTGGACGGGAGATGCGTAAGCTTTCGCTAGCGCTAAACCTCACCCAGCTGGTCCAGGGAGCAACGAGGGTACCGGATGTTGATTCGCACACAGCAAATTGCTTGGACCTTCTGCTGACAACAGATCCAGACAGATACTCTGTGTCGATAGGTTCACCCTTAGGTAGTTCCGACCACTGTCTGGTGAAGTCTGTATCCGTCTATTCCCCGCCCGATCCCAGCCCAAGAGGCACCCGACGGGTTTGGCGGTACAAGTCAGCAGATTGGGATGGTATGCGATCTTTCTTCGCATGCTATCCTTGGCAGCCTACTTGCTTTTCTTCGACTGATCCATCGTCGTGCGCAGACGCCGTGACGGATGTGTTGCGTCAGGGAATGGAGTACTACATTCCGTTCTCTGACGTATCAATGTCTGGCGAAGACCGGCCATGGTTTGGCGCCGAATGTAAGCGCGCCGACGCGCTTAAACATGGGGCGTACCTGGCTTGGGTCGACGCTCGATCGCGTAAGGCGAGTGACGTGGGTCTGAAGAAGAGGGCCTTCAACAGGGCTGCCAAGTCCTGCAAGTTAGTGTTGCGAAGGGCTCGGTTCGACCACATTGGCCGAATAGGAACCAAACTTGCTTCTTACCCAGCAGGTAGTAAAGCGTTTTGGTCTCTGGCTAAGTCGGTCGAGTCGAACTTCTGCCGTCCCTCACTACCACCACTGCTAAAACCCGATGGGTCGCTGGCCCACTCCGCTGAGGATAAGGCAAATTTATTTGCCTCTCTTTTTGCGGAATCTTCACGTCTGAATCCTGGTGACGCGCGGCCTTCTCCTGATGGATGCGAGACGAGTATGTCGGACATTCGTATCCATCAAAAGGACGTCCGTAGGGTGCTACGCAACCTCGACGTGAACAAGGCTAGCGGCCCTGATGGAATACCAGCAATTGTTCTTAGAACCTGTGCGCCTGAACTGTCTCCGATCTTGACACGCCTATTCCGCCTTTCGTATAGGGCTGGAAAAGTGCCGAATGCTTGGAAGCAGGCTAACGTACAGCCCGTGCCCAAGAAGGGCAGCCGAGCTGACCCGGCCAACTACAGACCCATATCTGTAACCTCCATACTCTGTAAGAGTATGGAACGCGTACTCAATATTAAGCTCCTGGCATACCTAGAAACTAACGATATCCTGAGTGACCGCCAATACGGCTTCCGCCGAAATCGGTCTACTGGGGATCTTCTAGCGTATGCCATTCACATCTGGAGTGAGGCCATCGAGAGGCATGGGGAAGCGCTTGCAGTCTCCCTCGACATCTCGAAGGCTTTTGATAGGGTCTGGCACGAAAGCCTTATTGGTAAGCTTCCTTCATTCGGTTTGCCCGGTGGTCTGTGTGATTGGATTGCAGACTTCCTGAGAGATCGGTCCATTCGAGTGGTTATCGATGGCTGCTCGTCGGACCACTTGGATATTAATGCCGGTGTCCCTCAAGGGTCAGTACTCTCAGCAACTTTATTCTTGCTGCACATTAACGATCTGCTAAAACCCGGTACCTTTGGGTATGCAGACGACAGCACTGTTGCTGAGAGATACTTGTCCAACGCTCGTACTACCGGGCCTCAGGTCCAGTCTCTCCGGGAGGCCATGGTGGAGCGCTTAAACCTGTCCTTGCAGGCAGTCTCCGAATGGGGCGATGCCAATCTGGTCAGGTTTAATGCTGCTAAAACCCAGGCGTGTCTTTTTTCCGCTAAAAAGAGTAAATTTCACCCGGCTCCAACTTTCCGAAGTGTGACCGTGCCAATAACTGACCATCTTGAGCTGCTTGGCGTTACGTTGACATCGACTCTCAATTTTGGCCCTTACATTGAGGCAAAGGCTCAGCTGGCTGCCAAGAAGCTGGGGATCCTTGCAAAGGTGAGAAGGTACTTCACGCCAGAACAGCTGCTCAGCTTGTATCAAGCGCAAGTTCGATCATGCATGGAGTACTGTTCTCATCTCTGGGACGGCTCTGCCAAATACCAACTTGATGCACTAGAGTCGATCGAAAAGCGGGCCAAGAGGCTCATCGGCGATGAGGCATTGGTTAAGACAAAGCTCCAGAGCCTTGAACATCGTCGCCGAGTTGCCGGCTTGTCGGTTTTTTATCGATTACATTTCGGGGAATGTGCGATGGAATTGCATAATCTAATTCCGCCCAGCCCATTTCATCATCGGACTACCAGACGTACGGCGATGCGCCATCGGTACATGGTGGACATCCCACCCATACGCACTAAACGTTTTGAAAATACTTTTATTATGCGTACAGCTAAGGAGTGGAATTCCCTGCCGGAGTCTGTGTTTCCCGATAGCTACAACCTGGGGGTCTTTAAGTCAAGAGTGAATAGGTTACTTCTAGGCAAGCGTGCTCCATCATCGACCACATCATCGCTTACCATCAGGTGAGATGGTGGTCAAGCGCGAGCCTATATAAGATAAAAAAAAAAAAAAAAAATTTGTCAACTACCCTATTGCTTTTCAATACAGAAGTGTTTGGCGGTTATTTTAGAAATAAGTGCTTTTTACAAACAGCGAACGATTAGCAAACGATTGTGTAAGACCATACCTTCACTGTAGGTAAATGCGACTTTTATGGCATAAAGCATTTGAGCGCGCGATGATTGCTCTAGATCGCTGTTTGTTACGTAATAATCCTACCGGCCTGATCCAGCCACCTTGTAAAAGATGTCAATAAGCAAAAATATATTGTTTTGTTTCAGCCAATCTAAAACCTATAGCGTCCCGCCTACTAGAACACTACGTATCAGAGAAATCACCTATTCGAACTGTGGGGCAACTGATGAGTGACCCGGTACAGAAGATCTGCATGCCTATCGCCAATAATATCGTACAGGATCATTTGAAGTAAGTGCTGTTCACTATTCTGAAATCAGTAGTTCCCTGTCAGGAGACCCGCAGCCGTATTGCGTAATGTATTCGCAAAAGGCAAAGAGTATGAAAAATCGACCAATCACATAGACGAATATCCACATCGCGTCAATCAGCTCTCTTGTGATTGGACGATTTTTCATACCCTTTGCCCTTGGCCTTTTGCGAATTCATTACGCAATAAGGCTGCCGGCCGACGCCCGCTGCTAACCGTCGCTGAACATTTCACCATTATTTACCACCAAGCGAGGATCTCCCCGCAGGGTCTAACCTTCACTAGTCTACTTGGAAGTCCCTGAACCGCCTCAGAACTCAACTAGGAAGGTGTACACCTCAAACCTCCCAAATTGAGTCTACCTCGACGGAACAGCAGCAGGATGTGCATGTGGTGGTGAGTCGCAAACCACCTCCTGTCCTGACCTCTGTGCCCCGAAACATGCACCAGGGTGTTCTAATGGGCTGCCACCGATGACTCCGTGGAAGTGGCTAAGTTTTGTTCCATACAAATTTAAATGATGAAATTTGAATACAACTTTCTTTGACACGATGATTCTTACACACATTGTTGCAAGGCACGAGTGCAGCCCTTGTGAATTTTATGAACACTAACGAAAAGGTTTAAATTACAGTAGTTGACAAATGATGAGATGAGCCAAAATTAAATTGAAATTGGCTTCCCAGAAATCAACTAGATCGAATAGATATAGACCAAATAAGCAGACTCATACGAATGTTTTAGCGCTGTCCTAATACAACGCGATCATCGCGCGAACACGCGACCGCGCGATCATTTGTATGGCGAAATCGAAAAGCGCCCTCTGTTGGCGCGACGTCGCGTTCGTGTTTGCCATACAAATCAACGCGACGACGGTCGGCTGTTCGCGGGATGATCGCATTCCGTATTTCCACTGTTGCCTTCGATAATTCGATATGTTTGTATATTTATTTATATTCATTTATTATGTATTGCTTTAGGAAGCCGGCCTTCTGGTATCGTGTAGAAATGACAAGAAAAGAAAATGCAGCTGGCAAAGGTATCCAAAGAGACTCCAAGATGGTGTACGTCTTCTCACAGCAATCAGTATTCCCTCCGGCTGTGTGGCAGAATTTAGGTAAGTTTTGCTGAAGAATAGATATTTTTTTACCTATTTGGTAACTTGTCTGACAGAAAATTTAATATGAGCTTTGTTGAATTCGTTTTCGGAACGAAGTTCCTAAACGCGGCTTGCGATTGAAGTTGCCTGGTAGATATCGTCACGTAAGGACCAGCGCTCACTGACGGCATGGCACGGCAAATGATTTTGTCGTGGACAATTGATTTTCGACCTTATTTCAATAACTTAAGCGCTGAAATTCCTTTATTTATACACAAATGCCGCGGCATGCAGCGGTAGAATGATTTAGTATGCTGAAAAGTGTCGAGCCGTGCAGCGGCAAGGTCGAAAATCATTTGTCCACGAAAACTTCCTTTGCCATGCCATGCTGAGTGCCATGCCGTCAGCGAGCGCCGGCCCTAACGAAGCCTCTCAAGACGTTCGGTTCCGTTCGGAGCACTTGCCGCCATACTTGTTAACATCATAAGATTATTAAATGTGACTTTTGCCTGATGGTTAGGGCGGTAACGCACTACACGCCCGTGTCTGTGATTTGAGTTCAGAGTTCAAAATGTTCTGAATTATGACTGATAAGAGTTCGGATGTAAACAAATGTAAATTTCACGGAGACGGATCGGATGTAGTGCGTAACCGCCCTCAAAGTATACTCAGGTAATTAAAACCGTTTTTAAATAACGAACAAAACTTATTAAATTTTTTAATAATAAATATCAAGTGAATTCTTTTTTGTGATTGATGTAATTCATATGTGGGTTACATTGTTTGATAATTGCAATGAAATTCTTTCCTGACGGGGGCTCCCATATCGCAAACCTTTCGTTTTGAGTGTCCATACACTTGCCATGACTTTTACCAGGATTATAATCAATCAGATTTTCCTCCGCAGAATAACCACAGGAAATTGATCCTTTTGTGGGTTATTTGTACCAATCAGTAATGTTTTTCTCGGTGATAATGATATCAGAAGTATATGAACGTATTATTAGAAGATATTTTGGAGACCATCCATCTTTAAAAATTGTGCCAGATAGGACAGCCAGTACGTCATACGATAAGTTTTTCTTATAAAATATTGTTGTAGAGGTAGAATTATCAAAATCAGTGTAACCATATTTATTCCATACGTGATCAATAATATACTCCTTTATTTAAAAGTAATGTAGAGTTCGTATTGTATGTATTTAGTGGAGTTTGTAAACTAACACAGTTCGGCTGTTAGTTGTATTTTTATCATCCTGCGCACCCAGACGGCACGGCATGGCATGGCTTGGCAAAGGATTTTTTTCGTGATAAATTATTTTCGACTTTATTTCAATGAACTTGGCACTGACATTCCTTTATTTTCACACGAATAAACCGAAATATTTCGTCCGTGATGCGCAGCATGCTGTGGCACGTCACGTTATGCACAGGAGCGCTGCGGCATACGATATTCTTGTATGCCGCAGTACTCCGGTGCAGTTTGTAGTGAGACGCATAAGTTACTTCATTTCATTAAAGGAATGTAAGTGCTAAGTGATTGAAACAAGGTTGTATATAGCCCTTTGCGGTGGCGATCTGATGCCGAGATACCGCGAGATGCCTCAGAATTCGCCGGTATTCCGAAGTGTGCTTTACAGCGCCACGCCGTGCCTCGCTGAATCACGATGTGCCGTGACGTCTGGCCCTTAATGAAATATCTCACTTAGTTCGAATTTTTTTTTTCAGAGCCACCTACCGAAGAAGTTGCTGAAGTGACAACGCTAGGAGAAGAACTAAAGTACCACGTCACTAAATACGCATTTATTAGCAACAAACTTATAAATAAATTGCCATTCTAGTGATTTCAGACTTTACTTATTTTGTAAATATACGCCTTATAGTTAAAATAGTCATAATAAAAATAATTTTAAAAACTCAATTTGTTGTTATTGTTCTGATTTCGCAGAAATTTATCTATTCATGAGATGGATAAGCGCTGTTTCACTCACTTTATTTCTCCACTGAATTCTAGAATGCGTATGGAGGTGTAGGCACAGGATGGAAAGCCCACAACCTCCATTGATAAGTGTGCTAGCGCGATGCAGGGTTTTTGTGATTTAGGTCGAATTTGTCGTCATAGATGTCGCTACATGCATATTAGTTTAATGTTGTAGCAGCTTTAAGCCATTTTTCTGGAACGAAATATTCGCAGTATTTAAGTGACCAAATTATTATTATTTAACGCGCATTAACTGCTACGATTGTTGAATAGTTTGTGACGCGTCGATAATTTCTTATCAGAAACTGGTGGTTACACTTCTGCCGATTGATTAAGTTTTTTATATCCCACGCATATCTGGTTATCAGTCTCCCTGTGGCGACCGTGAATCGGAAGACGTTGCGTTGGAAGGCCTCCCACTTGGTGGACCGATTACCTGGTGAATACGAGACCCACGGGATCGGTCAATGTGGCGACGTTTGGGGGAAGCTTTTATCCAGCACTAGACGTCTTTCGGCTGATATGATGACGATGAAGATATCCGGTTATTGATTAGTTTATTGAAGATACAGGATGTAAAAAGGAAGTTAAGTTACTGATAAAGCTATTTTTGTGACGATATTTATTGCTTCATCTGGCGTAATTACAGACACAATAGAAAAACAATTAAATAGACGCCGACGAAATAAAATAAAAAATCAGAGTTATAATATGTTCTATTAATTCAATGAGACTCAAACTTGTACCTACGCTATGCTGAGTCTTAAGTTAGTTTCTCACTCCATCGTCGACTTTGTCTCTGTCACCTCTGACCTAAACTAGAGTCAAGAGCAAACCCATCACAAATAAAAAAAAAGATGCCTACGCTGAGAAAAGTTTTTTTTTTTTATATTTATTTGTAAATATAGGTTACAACATTAAAGAGTCACTATGTTTTGCCATGAGGCGTACAAATATGATTTGCAATATCCATTACAATTGATTACTGTTACTACGTCTGCTTACCTCACCGCGCTTTCTCACACTAAAGAATTTTAGAGGTCGCGGCAATATTTATAGTTTTTTACATAAGAAATTTTCGTTTGTATTTTTAAGGCAAATCAAATCAAATCAAATCATTCATTGGTTTGCACTAATATAATGTTGTTTGACACATATTTTACTATTTCTGTGGGTATACCGTCATGTCCTAGCTTATTATTAACATTGGCTTTTCTTAGTAGACGCCTTTTTTAGCGTGGGGAAATGCTCATGCATACTGCGCTATCACGGGGAGATAGCGCAGTTATGTGGGACTCCAACCCTCTAAAACTCCAGTGTCCTCCTGTGCCGCTTATGGCGGGAACACGGGTACGCGTTAGCACTCACCGCGAATCCGCCGCGGCTGTCGTTCACCGGACCCTCCTCTGGAGACTACCCCCATCACCGGCGCACCAGAACACACTGTACACCGTGACCACCTCAGGGACTAAAACAGCACATGGGCGCCTGGAGTTCGGATTTTTATCCGGTTTATAGCAATCGGCTCGCCACCTATTACATGGTACCTACTTATCTGGTGAAATGTTGGTGTAGGTATATCTCTGCCAACATCTTCGGCGTGATGTTGTGATATTTGCCTATGCTACTGCAGCTACGAAAAAGAAACTATCTCTAACTGCAACAAAGACGCCAAATGAAAGAAATATTTCGGTAGCCCAACATTCTCTCCAGTTAAACACATAATGAGCTTGATAATAACATCTTTCTTACCTTACGGAACATATAAATTAGAAGATCAAAGAATAAAAACGAGGTTCAAATAAATAAATAAACGAATGAATCGGTATCTCTTTGATGTAGGTTTATTAAACCGTGTGCGCTTGTTACCAAAGTAATTGATCGATCGGGTTTACAATTGTTTTATAGTCTGTCGTAAATGCAGATTCTGGGTTATCCCAGTTGTATGTAGGATTAGTATTATTCTTCTTGGCTGCGTTTGCTTTATCTGTTCTATCGATCTGCAAGGTGTAGGTAATTCTTCATCGTATCGCTGGCACGACAATTATTCAAATTTGTTTGCCCTAAGTTTTCCCACTTGCACGGTATCATCGGTGGCAGCGCATAGACTACCCCCAAACAAATAACTACAGACAAATAGACTAGTAATAATGTTTTATTATTTTATTGTTTCTCTTGAACTTGTCCGAATGGTTTATTGTGTATAATGTTTGTCCTATTTTCTTAAAGCAAAAGACTTTGAAGAGACAACTGGCTTCTAAGATACAGGTACATACACCTAGTTTAGAAGTCAGGGTTTTTCACTCTGGAACACTACCTTAAGGTATTTTTAGATCAACATAATGTAATGCATTTTTGGATTTGTTTTATTTATGGAGTAATTTGGCAGCATGTAGGTAATAGAAATGAAAACTCCTCCACCTTGTATACCTTTCAAGCAACGCAAGTTAAGCGACAGTAAACGACGTCCGTCCGTGGATGGGCGGCCGTCCATTATACCGAGAGCCATTGGTGCCTCAGTAGGTCCCGGCTATCTTTCATAGATCTTTGGTAATTGTTACGCGTGGTTAACCATGGAAATGTCGACTGATTAGGCTGATTATTTATCTAAGTACTTCGACCGCGTTCGGTTCCGTTCCACGCGGGCTATATAGATGGTGTTAGCAGCGATTGCAAGTAAAAGGGTTTTCGGTTCGCGACTATATTTTCTTTAAATGCAGTGACGATTTGTTTTATAGTATTTTTTGCAGTTACAATATTGTACCAAAATGTGTTACAATAAAAATCGGGTGGCATGCCTCAGATATTTAAAACCGTGTCATCTATTGGAATCAATTTTGAATGATCCGTTCAAATAATCTTTGAAATGTGAATTAAGAGCCCAAAATTCCATAATTTTGTGCTTAGGAGAGTTGATTATTAAACATGTATGAAATACAATTTTTATGATCAATTCTAGAAAATGTTAATTTTACACACAATTCAATAACAAATCAAAGCATATGGCGCCATCTAATGACATTTATTTTCCTTGTTAGCGCTGGGACCTCGCGTTACCGTGTTACTTTGTAATCGGGTTATAGAGGGCAGCAGTCGCTCTGTTGCATGCTTCACAGCTGCATCATCTAAGATTACTCCAATATTGGAGTAAGCTTAGATGATGCAGCTGTGAAGCATATAGTTAGGAAAAGGCTCGTTATATATTTATTCTGTCTGCCCACTGCTGGTCA
Source organism: Orthosia incerta (assembly GCA_948252205.1). Taxonomy (NCBI): domain Eukaryota; kingdom Metazoa; phylum Arthropoda; class Insecta; order Lepidoptera; family Noctuidae; genus Orthosia; species Orthosia incerta. The sequence goes on along the minus strand of OX411757.1, from coordinate 6,328,565 downwards.
AAGGTGTTTCTCTGCCTTTGCCGCGCATTTCAGTCAATAACAAATCATCTAATGACATTTATTTTCCTTGTTAGCGCTGGGACCTCGCGTTACCGTGTCACTTTGTAATCGGGTTATAGAGGGCAGCAGTCGCTCTGTTGCATGCTTCACAGCTGCATCATCTAAGATTACACCAATATTGGAGTAAGCTTAGATGATGCAGCTGTGAACTATATAGTTAGGAAAAGGCTCGTTATATATTTATTCTGTCTGCCCACTGCTGGTCAAAGGTGTTTCTCTGCCTTTGCCGCGCATTTCAGTCAATAAGAAATCATCTAATGACATTTATTTTCCTTGTTAGCGCTGGGACCTCGCGTTACCGTGTCACTTTGTAATCGGGTTATAGAGGGCAGCAGTCGCTCTGTTGCATGCTTCACAGCTGCATCATCTAAGATTACACCAATATTGGAGTAAGCTTAGATGATGCAGCTGTGAACTATATAGTTAGGAAAAGGCTCGTTATATATTTATTCTGTCTGCCCACTGCTGGTCAAAGGCGTTCCTCTGCCTTTGCCGCGCATTTCAGTCCTCTACTGGTGTGATGTTGGCCGGTCTTTTCGATAAGAGCCAATTTCATCTCTCCATCATCGTCTTGACCATTATCGGTAATTCCTATGCACCTATTGTTGGTAGTTTCTTGTGAAGGGGATGGGTCATCTAAGGATGGGCTGAACTATATAGGTGTAGGTACTAGGCATACATTTACAAACAAAGGCTTCCATAAACCTTTTCGCAAAACTCCAGATTATTTATAACATTATATTGTATAATATTTTAACAATTCCTCTCAGTTAATATTGGACCAGATACTAGATCGTGGATCGGTAAATAAAATGGAAAACGCTGGAAGCTGTGAACAAATTCCGATCAACGCCACGTTTTGTTGCTCTTATTGTATTTGCCTGCCGAACGTAAAGTGAATGCAGGCTCAACGTGTTGACTGTTTTTGTCACTTTAACCAACTTCCCAAAAAGGAGGCGGTTCTCAACTCGGATGTTTCTATTTTTTTTTATGTAGTATGTTCTGTCATAACTCCGTCATATATAGACGGATTTGCCAAATTCTTTTTTGTTTGAAAGGGTCCGGACCCGTGCTTCACCCAGGTGGAGAAACTTCCAACTGATGACGTTACTATACAGTGATGAGCGTATATTGTACAGTGACGCAGTGAATTGTTTTCCCTATATGATACAAAAGTTCTAAACAATTATTTTAAAGGAGTGAAATTATACGTAGGTACATACAATTATAGAATTACTTTAATTAAAATTATTTTTTTCTTATATTAAATTTAAGTATAGTATGTAATTATTTGCAAACCTTTATGGTGCACATGATAGAGGTTGAGTATTGTTTACAAACCTTTGCGGTCCATAAAATGTATAAAAATAAATTCAACGCGTCTGCGACGTAAGGAACACTGTGAAAAAGACCACTTTATTTTACATTTACAAATGCAATTAATTACAAATGAAATTGCTTTGGGCTATTTTTTGGAAAAAATACGTTAGAATAAATCAAATAAATCGTATTGATTCGATTATCCTCAGCCAATGGAAATCATTTCGAACAAGTTTCATCATCATCATCTGCCTAGCCTTTTTCCCAACTATATTGGGGTCGGCTTCCAGTCTTCGAACAAGTTTCATATATTTTTAAAATAATCATATTAATATATATACATATAAACTACACAGCATTAAAGTAATCAATATTTTAAGCAATAAACAAGAATAAGGTTTTTCCTTGTAACGACTTATAAGGCAAGACTAGGTTAGATATATTAAGTTATGTAATTACCTTAATTACTTGACTGTACTTATCATCAGTTGAAGCACGGGACCTATTAAGTCCCCGTGCTTCACCCAGGTGGAGAAACTAGGTGAAGCACGGGTCCTGACCCAAATTTTTCATATCATAAGCACCCTGAAACAAAATTACAAAAAAAATAATCTCCCCCTAACCACTGAACGGATAACGATGAAACTTGGCACAGAGGTAGACCATGTCCTGGATTAGGACATGGTATAATGTTGTCTTGGGATAATAAAACATTTAGTAATTTAGTGAAGCCGCGAGCTTGGAATCTAGTAGGAACATAAAAATCACACACAAAGTCACAGCGGATCTTTGTGTCTCTGAAGTTAGTTTCTGCGAACCATTGCGCAATAAACAGTTTGTCATAGAGTATACTGCATACAGTAAGCGAGATAGGAAATAGAAACATCTAAGCGAGTGGAAGAGGCAGTTATACAATGCTATCTTCACCTTCAACATTGACACAAAAATAGCTACCTACTGCGCAGGGTCTTGCTGCCAACTTCAGAGATACAAATATCCGCTGTGATCGCTGTACTATAAACAATGATACACACCGGAGGATAAGGACAGGGTTGGCCTCCCATTGCATCCCTCATTGTTTGACCGAAAAATGTGTCACACAATTTAAAATGCATCTCAACGAAACTGGGACGGTATCTGTTTGTTAGAAACTGGTAGAAGATGAAGTCCAGCTAAAACATAACAAAAAATGATACCTTTATGATCAATACTCACTCTGTTACATTATAATTACTACCCGAAACTTTAAAAATAATATACATTATTTTTACTTTAACTTGCATTGTATGTATGTATGCTCGGGTCAAATCGTGCATCTAAATTTCAACCACTAATCGCTAAACGGCATACTAATTAAACAAACTAATTGCCATTTTGTCAAAAACAAAAGAGCGGCCAGGCATACTTTCTGAAAAAATATTATCATTATATTTCTCTGATAATATACCTCCTCTAGACAATGATCGGTCAAAGGAGAGGTAGGTTGAGACAAAAACATGCGACACCAGCCGTTTAGTCTCATCGTCTGAGAAACTGGTCATGAGTTACCAAAAGTATTTAAGCCACTATACTTTCCGTAAAATTTTCATGAGCTCCGGTGATTTAGATGTTTGTGAATTCCTACAGAAATAGGAGTGTGTAGTATGGATTTTCAACTGAGAGCTTTCTCAGTTGAAAATCATTTACGTGTTGCCTTTGTGTCAAACAAACATATTTTTTTATTGTTTTTTTTTTTGGTTGCCATATTTAGCAGGTAAACTGGCAACCCACAGCTTGCGGCTAACGCAATCTTATTTTTCCAATTTTTTACACCAGTTTCGACGTTGGATAAACTTTTATATTTGGGTTATATATTGCCAGGCAACCCTGCAGCAATGTATTCTACAGCTATCAAGTATCATTCATGTAAATTAAGTTTAATCAAAAACCTTGAATCCCGCAGATTTTTGCAGTTGGATCTTAAGCTATAGGTAAGTGTTTGTTTAAGTTCGTAAGTTTTTGATTGTACAAAATATTTAGTCCTATAAAAAGTTATATTTATTATTTCCTCTCAGTATTTTGTACTAACTTTCAGGTTATTGTCCAATTTGTTATTTACTTCTACAAACAGCTGCACATAGTATCTCGGATCCTGTCGGTTCAGCCGTCTACTGAGCTGAGTGCAATTTTTACAGTAACTCTTGTCATACCAGTTTACCACAGGGCGCTCAGTACTGATGAAAGTTATCTACAAATTTTATTAAATAATTAAAGCTCCATATAAGGTGAATATAGTAGTTTCAAGTACTTATTTTAAAGTTGTAAAAAAATTTACAAAAAAATAATCTAGGTTCGTTTCGGAAGTTGATGTATTTGTACCTAGTTTAGTTATTCTATCTTTGAAACTAAATTATGTACATTACCCAGCTATGTTACTGTTATATAGAAAAATTAACTAGCGGCATAGGTACTCACACTCACAGAATAACACTGATGAATTTGATAATGCATAAAAAAAAAAAAACCAAAGAAAAAATGTTTTATATTCATTTTTTTATCAATTATTGTTTTGTAAGGCCTGTTTTTCTTCACAGTTTTGGATCAAAAATGGCCGTTTAGTCTGTTTATTATGGTCCAATGATGACTATGATGATCAAACCGTTTAAATTTTATTGTACCTAATCTAGTTAGTTTAGACGGGCTGTCTCCGCAACTCCACGACCAAGCGCGTATTTTGGTACCTAATCTATACTAATTATACATTTATTGAAAGGTCGATCCCTTTAGTACTATTTGAATATTTTTTTTAATTATATGTAATACCACAAAATACGGATACGGTGAATTACGGCCCATTCGGATTCTCATAGAGAGGAGGTCTGTGTCCCGAAGGGGGACATTAAAAGGCTGATGATGACGATGTAATACCGAAACTTCCTGATACCTTTTTTGATAGAAAATCTATTTTGTCAGTAAGTCACTGCTTGGACTAGGAGGTTGCCGCTGCAAAACTAGAAGCTAAAAATTATATACCTACCACTGACTAAGGACAGAAGCACGCAAGCGCGATGCGACACTTTGACAATATTTGTACGCCCAGCGAGGCAGCATGCACTGAAACAATATTTTGTATGTTACACCATTTAGCATGAAATAACAATGGTTATATAAATTTTTTTAAATTACTTTTGTCCTTTCAAAGGTACCTACTTGAAATGCTTATGCATACAAATGAAAATAGCCATCCAACTTCCAAAGATAAACACTAAAAAGTGCAAAAATAACTTCAATTTTGGAAGTCGGTGTTATTGGTACCTTTCGTTTTAGGGTTCCGTACCCAAAGGGTAAAAACGGGACCATATTACTAAGACTCCGCTGTCCGTCTGTCTGTATGTCTGTCTGTCTGTCACCAGGCTGTATCTCATGAATTACTGTGATAGCTAGACAGTTGAAATTTTCACAGATGATGTATTTCTGCTGTCGCTATAACAACAAATACTAAAAACAGCTACACAGACAACTCGCACTTGGCTGGTTTTTATTATTAACTAGCTGTTGCCCGCGACTTAGTCCGCGTCAAACTCGTAAAACTAAAAAAATCGTGGCAAATTTTGTCCACTGCTGGACATAGGTCTCCCCCAAATGTCACCATATCGACCGGGATATATGTACGTTTTGCATCCAACGGATTACCGCAGCCTTAACCAGGTCATCGCTCCACCTATTGGGAGGCCTTCCAACACGTAGCGTCTTCCGGTACGCGGTTGACACTTAAGAACGTTTCAGCCCCATCGACCATCCATTCTTCGAGCAATGTGGGTACCACTTAAGTTTGGCAATTCTTTGGGCCTTCGGGTCGGTAACCCCTGGTTCTCTTGCGGATTTCTTCATTCTTCAAACTACGAGCATAGCTCTCCAATTCCCTTTGGGTGACTTGAAGCCTGCTGATGAGGCCCATTGTGTGTTATTCTTTCACATATTCAAAACTTCGTTCTGTCCAGAGTTGGCTAGCCCCAAGTTAGCTACAAAATAATTCCTCCTTTGACACTAACCAATTCTCCGTCTAAATTGTTTCAAAAGAAAATTCATATCCAACACCAGAAAATATCAAAGCATTGTTTTTCTAATATCAAATATCAGCGGACCATCATTGTTAAGGACTTTGTAGTCCATCATTTTATCCCAAGTTTTGTCACACAGACAGCACTTCAGCGACTCACTAATGAGTTTTTCTGCCGTTTCCGCGACCCATTGTGTGAGCAGTCGACGCCACGGTAAATATATGTACAAACTTTAATATACATGTATGTAGGTACACGTACAGCCTATATGTATAGATATAGGAGACATACACGAAACATGAATACTGAAATTTGAAGCGAAATTTACTGCCTGGGTCAATATTGACACTTTCTGGCCCGAAGCAATTTGCAGTTTTTATTAGTTTGATGTTGTGTAGGTGTAAACATATTTATCCGACAGGGTGTTTTTTTTACTGGGACACTATGGGGTAATCCAAATAATCCTATACAATATAGGAAGAATATTCTATACTAATTGACATTAATTCAGCTCTAGTTGTCATTCTTCACCCGGAATACGAAGAAAATCTTCAAAAGCAGATGGCATAATATTATCTTCAGGGTTCCTTTCCAATTTCGATCAATTATTGATCTACCTACTGCACCTTAATATACAATATCGCACTTCTAGAGTCTGGCAAACGAAAGTAGACACTCGAATTATTTGCAAACTTTTTATATGACAATGCTATACTAATGACAACCTGATTTGTTATGGTCTTGATAATAGCATTTATAAGTGAAAAATTTATAAAACAATTAAAAGTGGATTACGGAAGATGTTGTATCGCATGATATCTAAATATCAAGAAAAACAACAGGATAAAGACGCCGAATTCAAACAAAAACATGATTGTTTACGTGTGGTGTGAATAAACCAAAATTATTATAGAATACTGTTATTTTTTTATTCAGATTGATACCTAATATATAAAGTATTACCTACCTAAAGCACCTATAGTATTTTTATTCAGACGAAGTAAAATAAATAAATCTCTAAAGTATCAAATTAGGTTATTCCAAGTATTTCAAACTAGTTTTAGGGTTGCCATGCTGATATTTTTTGTTAATTTGCCGCGCTTTTTCAGTGTCTACTTTCGTTTGCCAGATTCTATCAAGGAGCACGTTGTGTGGTCCTGTTATGACATCATAATTTTACAATTAAATCCCGTAACCGACATTGTTTGGCATACTCCACTTACTACAAAAATAGCCATCACCCGTCATTCTCAGGTTATGAAAATTTCGTAGTACTCTCATTCATGTTACGTCCGTAAACCAGACGTAGTGTTAAATCATTATAAAAACTGCACATACATATCTGGTGTTTCCTCTGCCCTCTTGATCCCATTCTCTTAAATTATGATGGATCATTGACTTGATGATGTATTAACTGAAAGTACAGTCGGTCATAAAACTTTTAAAAAGAAAATAATGGTGATGGTAACTCTTGTATGTTGGTAACCCTTTTAATTGGAGTTACCAATTAAGGTTCACTGTAATAGGGTAGTTAACAAAAAATATCTAACCAACCTAAAAATATTGGACACTTATTTTTTCTTTAGCCACGTAAACAAAAAAATACGACGTGACGATGTCACGGTGTGTTACACTTTATAGGTACTAACAAAGTGACATCATAAGCCCCCAGTCCTGAACTTTGATGCGCTTTATCTTTGTCAATTTTTATATAATTGATGAAGCAATGGAGAGAGCAATGGTGGCCCAGTGGTATCAGCCGCGACATTCCACTAGATTGTTAAAATTTGCATTGTAACACATTTTGGTACAAAAAAAACTGTAAAAACGTGCAACAAAATACTATAAAACGAACCTTCACTGTATTTAAAGAAAAATATTCACGAACCTAGTAAACCCTTTTATTTGCAAGTCGCTGCTAACACCATCTATTGCCGTGAAACGGGATCGAACGCGATTGATGTACTTTCAAAAATAACAAGATTAATCAGATGAAAAACGCTAGTTACGTCGCTACGGTTTCTTTGTATGGGATGAGACATCTGTATGCTAGTATTATATTATCTGTGGTTATTATTAGTTTAACAGCAAGGTATAGAGACGTTTAAAAGTGAATGAAGGATAATCATTAGGCAACTTAATTGTAAATAGGTTCCTGATATTACATCTAAAACAGTATAGTCTGGAATAGAGATGTAGTGTACGTGATACGGGTTGTTGATAATTATCAGCATCAGCATCCGCGAAACTTCAGCATCATTTTCAGCATCAGCATTGATCGATGCTAAAAATTAATGCTGATATGCGAGACGTGGCACGACTGCTTGAAGTCGAAAACACAGCACAGCTAAAGTTTGTATAATACGAAAGATAGATATCAGGTTACTTAATTAGGTACTTCTAATTTCTAGTATAAGATTAATTCTTTTGTTTAATAAAAGTCACCAAATTATTAGAATAGAGTAGAATAGAAAACATTTATTCGACATCACAAAAGCAACAATCACAAAGTAACAGAAAAATAATAAAAAGATACAAATAAGGTTTAAGAATGGCGCCGGGCGTGCCCATACCGAAAGGGTTACCAACTCAGCATTTGCTGGGCGTCAGACTTCCAGCGCTGATTTTCAGTTGGCACCCGGCTAGTGACACGGACGTGGGTGAATAAAATTGATAATTAATATAATGTAAATATGTAGGTGCTTAAACTTGTGTATGAAATGTACGTAAAATTGATGATAAAAAATTATATAAATTATAATATACAATAATATAAATTGTATAAAGTGACACAATATGCCAGTTATAGTTTTCTCAAAATACCCCAAAAGTAATCTCCAAAGTCGGTCCGAGAAAAAAGAAAAATTACAATGTGGCGTAGACGCAACAGGCTCAATACTTCCAGCCAACATCTTCCCGACTCATTACCTAGAATTAGGCACATCACTTGATGGACTAAACTAATGTGAAAAAGATATTAAATAACAAATTGTATTAAATAAAAATTAAATAAAAGATTTGTCAACATTAATGTCATTAATTTTCTTAAGTTTAGCCTTGAAAGTACTTATATGAAAACAATATTTTTTTTTTAAACCAAGTAAAACAGTGCAACTTTTGGATATAAATTCATATTGGTCAGCACTTTTTCACTGTTTTTTTTTTAAAATAAATTAATTAAAATCAGCATCAGCATCCGCTGACGTCCGCTAATGTCGAGACGTCTCGTATTTACCTAATATCAGACAGACCACAGATTATCTGGCAAGAATAGGTACCTATTAATCATCAAGTTGTTAACACTACTCAATGCCACTGATTTTGTGTTAAAAGAGTTCGGTAACATTTGGGCGACTAGGGCTTGAGCAAGTTAATGTCAAAAAAACAAGCCCATCACAACTGTCCATTGCCAGTTTGAGTTGAGCATGAGCATGAGCATTTGGAATACCGGCCAAGAAACTAAACAAAATAGTATGTTACTAACCCGTCTGAAATATTAACGACTGCGGATTGTATGTATAACAGATCTACGCAGTCGAGAGGAGAGAGCATATTTTCAAAATATGTAACTCAATTACATTGTTTGAATAATATTATTCAATCAGTGTAATTGCTTATTGCTATATTGTCAAAATCTGTAAGTACTACCGTTAGGCTACCATTGAAGGTTAGACCTAGTTTCGAAGATATAAACAGTATAGTAACTGGCTCTGCTTGAAAATAAGTACGAGAGGATTGTTGCTGGAAAATATCCCTTATTCCAGAGTCTGCCAGTGCAAATCCAGAAACTTTTCTTTGACATTGCAAGTATTTATAAGAAAGCACATGGTCGCTGCGTAATGGTACAATATTGGTACTCAGTATCATCATCAGGATTAGTCTTGCGAATAAGATTTTTTGTCTTCTATGTGGAACCCTGAGAGACCTTTACGAGCCAAATGCTGACACTGTCGACGTGGCTGAATTCTGATCAAAATATATTAAAGTAATTTGAAATCATCGATACGATGGAGAAGAAAAATGCTGATTACAAATTATTACTTATTTACAAATATTACAAATTAGGCTTATAAATAAATAACTTTCAATAAAATTTTCCCCAGCATGAATTAACAACCCAAACAAAAACGAAACGACCACCCAAAATGAACACTGCATAATGCATTCACCGTATAATGAGTCCAGAATTCCGTGCACAAGTGTACCGCGATCGTACATTGTTTACAGGACGGCCATTTTGTTTACCACCGGGGCCACGTGTGGCCACGTGCAATAATTATCTCCTTATTACTCAATCATATTGTGAAGCTATTCGGGGAATGTTTGGACAATCGTGTTCGGGTTTATTAGGTCGAGCCCCGGTCAGTATCACGGTGTATTAATGGAGTTTCTATTGTAGCTTCGACATGGGAATAACAATAGTTTTGACTGGGAATTGGAAAGCGAAAATAAAGATTTGTATCCCAGAAATGGTATACGGAGCAAGGGAAAACCAGAAAGGAGATGGGAGGATGAGATATGACTTACAGCGGACCATCTGGAGGAGCGTAGTCCAATGGAAACAGCTAGAGGAGGTCTTTGCCAAGAGGCATCGTGAATTTAGAGATATACTTTAACTACATGAAACGGATAAATAAAAACCGGGCAGAGCTTTGTTCAGATCTTGTATTCACAATCGAAAGAGACAAATAAATGATGGGCAATCGCTTATATTAACATTATCCTCGTTGATGACATGGCTTGACTGGAGAGGAGGCTTCAATATGGCGGCTTAGCTTCGGCGGGCTCGGCGGGTATTGGTCGGTTGCACGTAGGCCGACGTCACATCCGTTACATTCGGCCATCCTGGAATCATTGCTCCCGCAATTGGAGCAAAACACATCATTAGCTTTCATATAAATAAATTAGGTATTCAGTGTCACTACTATTGTTACTGTCTGATATAGGTGCTTTACTTCTATATGGCCTTAGCGCATTAACAGTCTAAGCACCCGTGAGCTTTTGGAACCACGTTAACCTTTTATGTCTATAATCCTGTATATATAATATGCCACTACTTTATATAATGCATTTTCAATATGGACTTAACAGATTCTTGCAAACCATTGTACCACATTCAATGTAAATAAATTATGGCTATAATAAATATGTTATGGCTATGGGTTTGACATTGACTTTAGTTACTATATTATGACCTGAATAATAGTCATCCAGTTTGTATTGACTTTAGCTAATTGTAGTCATAAAAACAACCCTTTTGTACACATAATCACTCTTGCGTTATCTGAAGTTTTATTTTTACATTCAATATGACATTCAAAAGTGCCGCTTAATGGCCTGGCTTGGCTGGCTTGCCTTGCTTGCCTCTCTAGGCTGGTTTGGCTGGCTTGCCTGGCTAGGCTGGTTTGGCTGGCTTGCCTGGCTAGGCTGGTTTGGCTGGCTTGCCTGGCTAGGCTGGTTCGGCTGGCTTGCCTGGCTTTACTAGGCGTAATACTAGGCCGTACTAGCCGTAATACTAGGCCTTACTAGGCGCAACACTAGGCCCTACTAGGCGCAACACTAGGCCCTACTAGGCGCAACACTAGGCCCTACTAGGCGCAACACTAGGCCCTACTAGGCGCAACACTAGGCCCTACTAGGCGCAACACTAGGCCCTACTAGGCGCAACACTAGGCCCTACTAGGCGTAATACTAGGCCCTACCAGTCGTAATACTAGGCTCGACTCGACTTTACTTAACTAGCCTCGACTCGACTTTACTTTACTAGCCTCGACTCGACTTTACTTTGCTAGACTTTACTTTGCTAGACTTTACTTTGCCAGACTTTACTTTGCCAGACTTTACTTTGCCAGACTTTACTTTGCCAGACTTTACTTTGCCAGACTTTACTTTGCCAGACTTTACTTTGCCAGACTTTACTTTGCCAGACTTTACTTTGCCAGACTTTACTTTGCCAGACTTTACTTTGCCAGACTTTACTTTGCCAGACTTTACTATGCTAGACTTTACTTTGCTAGACTTTACTTTGTTAGACTTTACTAGGCTCGGCTTTACTTGACTTGGCTTTACTTGACTTGGCTTTACTTGACTTGGCTTTACTTGACTTGGCTTTACTTGACTTGGCTTTACTTGACTTGGCTTTACTTGACTTGGCTTTACTTGACTTGGCTTTACTTGACTTGGCTTTACTTGACTTGGCTTTACTTGACTTGGCTTTACTTGACTTGGCTTTACTTGACTTGGCTTTACTTGACTTGGCTTTACTTGACTTGGCTTTACTTGACTTAGCTTTACTTGACTTAGCTTTACTATAATCATAAGCCCGCCAAGCATTATAAATGGTTTGATTTCTACGTTTAAAGTAACCAATAGCATGTGGACAAGCAATATCATTTAATGTGTACCTAAACTGTTTAACAAACCACGTTTGCTCGTGAAGGCCTTAATATGGTACCTCATACCATGATTAGGAGAACCAAAAAGGCAAAATATATTTTTCAGTGTCCGAATCGTCAGGATAGAATCGATAGTACGCAAGTGTCGACTCGGCAATTACTAATTTGGAAAACTCTTCGTCCTACAATCATTACCAACTACACATGGACACATGTACATGGAGTTTCTTGTGCGTTCTTCTCCATAAAAAGCTACTTTTCCGAATGCACTGTAGAATAAATTTTTGTTACTAGTAAATTTTAATTCATATATGTATGACGTTCAAAAGTGCTGCTTACCGGCCTAATTGAAATAAATATATTTGACTTTGACTTTACTGGATTCAGCCGAGTACCAGTGTTTTACATGGAGCAACTGCCTCCTCAACCCAGTAACTGGGAAACACGATACCCCTTGACAAGACTGGTGTTAGATCTCAAGCTTCTGACTACCCGTAACGACTGTCAAAGATCTTCAAAAGACAGCCGGGACCAACGGCTTAGTGTGCTTTCCGAGGCACGGAGGAATCTCGGTATGCTGAAATGGTCACCCATCCACGGACCGACCTCGTCAAGCGTTGCTTAACCTTGAAGATCGACCCGTGCGGCTGTTATTATTTAGCCACGAGACAATTGTACAAATACCCCTTTCTTTTTAACAAAACTGACCTAAATGGTTTACATGAATCATAAGCATTGATTCAGACGGTTTAGGAATTTAGATGTAATGTTCGTTCTTTCATACACTAACTGCCCTTGCCATATGCACAATGAAGACGTGCGGTCATGTATTTTCTAATGAATTGAGTCATTTTTGGTAACCAATATACTAATTTATTAAAATCATGGTGACCAAAGTCATCATGATGCATTTGCACTATCTTATCTATCTACCCAAGCTCCGAAGCTCCTACCAGTCTACTGCCATTTAGGGTTTTTCTATAAAGCTTCTCGTCAACAATCAAGTAATTGCTTATTATGTCCGGATGGACGGTGTTGGTTTTTAGCTGGTTAATTAGTGAACTAAAGCTTGTCGTCATGGCATTGTAACGTATATAACCAGTATCAGTGACTTAGAGACGGTTTTTTTATTCATTGTATCGACTGGATTTCTGCCAAGTGCACCTACATGTTTCATACGATGGGCCGGCCTATACTCAACACTAATGTTATAATATTTTATCAAAAACCACTATCCTGCGATGCGTGATCGTACCTTGGACCGCTGCACAATCAGTAACAACCTTTACATGACATATTTACCTATAACATACACGCGAAATCTACGTAACGAGTCCAACAGCGAGAGTTTGAAGCTCATAATAATGGTCCATGCTATATGCTCACTTGTAACCCGACTGGTCGTAATGAATTTTATTTGCAGTTCGTTTTTGCATCAATATACGGGCGACACCTAACTTACACGCATCCATATGTACTTCTGTAGGAAGCGCGGGGTCATACAAAGCGAAAACAGGCTTAGAACCCGAAATATTTTGCAATCATTCAAAACTAATCCAATAACGGGTACACAATCAACGCGAAATTTGGAATACACTTCTTAAAATAACTGCACAATCCGATAAATTGACGTACCTACATGACACACATTACTAGGCAAATGAAACTTGAAACTGCCAACTCGGCTGTCTGCCACTAGTGGCAATTTGACCTGACCATTTAAACGATTTGTTTTTTTTTCAAAACTAGTGTATTAACGAGTATTCATATTTAACTTTCAGTATTAAGTCCTTTTTTTGTTAGACATTTTATAAAATAATAACACCAGAATTTAAACCAGTTGAGGGTAGAAGTTCTTCTAAAAATGCCAATACCTACTTCTTTTGGGTATCGACAGATCTACCGGCAGATTATGCTAGGTACTATATTAATAAATCTCACACTGAAGGTCTCTTTTCTAAACTAAATGGAACCCCGGTATACTTATACTACCTTTGCTAGTTCTATGAGTTCTGTGTTTTATGAGTATCATCTGGATTAATTGCCAACTTTGGACCATACTGATACGTAACAGTCAAAGTAATCTTTGCCAGATAACTCGAGAAACTTGATCATCTATATAAGATTACAGAAATCTTTCATTTTACAGGGACATTTAAAGCGCGGTAATCAACACAGAGGCACAAAGTATGTAAGCGGCGGCGTTCTATTTTGTGACAAAACTTAATATCGACGTTCTTTTTTTACTTAGTTCACCGGATAAACGTAACTGGATTCAGATTCCAGTATCTAAGGATGTCTCATGTCTATACACGGGTTGATCAGTTGTGTGTACCCGAAGCAAAACAATATTTGTATTTGGTTAAACTATTTATTCCCACTTCTAAACTAAGTTGCTATGGCCTGGCTAGAATAAGAGTTAATTATAAGCACCTCGGATCAGGGAACATTAAATAAGCACATACATGAAGTCATGCCTTTTTCCCATGAGGGTAGACAAACTACAGAACGCCATCTGCTTCTATCCTTATATTCTTGTTTCGTTTACGTGAAAACATAGTCATACACGCACATACACGGATGCTAGTTATGCAAACTAGTTTTATCTTTATTATTGAAAATATGGCGACGAATAAAACAAGTGGCTATGGCCTGGATAGAATTAGAGTTATCGATATTGCGGATATGGAAATGAGAAAGACAACGTACCTGGCAAACTGGCTGTGGCTCCTGGCAGACTGGCTGTGGCTCCTGGCAGCTCTCGGCCCTTGTTAGGACCTCTCCTTGCAGTCACACGCAGCACAGGGTTTGATGCAGTCTTGCTCGGCGTGCAGTTGGGTCGATGGCAGAGTGTAGCTCACGCCGTAAAGCTTGTAGTGTCGTTCCGTTGGTAAATAACACAAACTTCTTCGATTTTTCTTCAGTCAGGTGATCTTGCGGTTGTGGCGTGGATGTGTTATTAAACGAAGATTAATTTTTGTTCATACCACTTCTGAGTGAAACGGATAATTAAAAACCGGGCAGAGCTTTGTTCAGATCTTGTATTCACAATCGAAAGAGACAAATAAATGATGGGCAATCGCTTATATTAACATTATCCTCGTTGCTGACATGGCTTGACTGGAGAGGAGGCTTCAATATGGCGGCTTAGCTTCGGCGGGCTCGGCGGGTATTGGTCGGTTGCACGTAGGCCGACGTCACATCCGTTACATACACGTATAACAAGGGACTGTGAGAAGGGCTTATAAATAAACAAAAAAAATGTACCGATATTTGGGGTATGGTAGGGTATTATACTCTAAAAGAGAAAAATCTATAAATACATTATTGAGAGATTAACTTACATTTTCTAACTGCTTTTTGCATAAACTATTTATGCAAAAAGTAGTTAGAAAATGTTAGTTTTAGTTCATAAAATAACAAAATAAATGTTAAAATTCAAAATAAATTTGTAACCCTATTGCAGTATCGAGAGACGCTAAAATAAATGAATGTTCAATTCATTATTAGCTAGCAAGACTCGTGACGGTGATTCTGGCCTTTGCTTTTGAATATGGCGATTCCATGTCTCTGGCATTTTTGATCATCAGAAGACGGTTTTTCGGCAGTAAACTTTATAGCAGTGATGGCCATCATAGCATACCTAAAAATAAATGATGATAATAATCCCGCCCGGAGATCATCATCATTACAGTTTGATTGTTTTATATTACAACTAAAGTCACCTACAGGTACATTCTACATCATTTATTGTCCAATTTCCCCAAAAAATACAATTTTAGGCAAGCTGGATATTGTTTCACTTAACTTTGATATTGTCAATACTGATTCAATTAATTCTATTAAAGTTTTGTTATCTTACTTGAAAGGAAATACCACCTTAGTTTACTGATGAAACTAGAATATAATTAGGGTAGGTAAATTAGTATCTACTCGTATTAGGAATTTATTAAGTGGAGATAATACCCGTGGAAAAAGGTTCCGTACTAAAACTGTTAAATAAAAGAGCTTTGTTTTTCATACAAAATTAATTCTTCTAAATTCTACAAACATAATATAAGATTCTTCAATATAATAATAAATAATAATAAAAAGCTTTTATTAACAATCTTATAGTAAACATTTTAACTTATTTCTACTTAATACTACAGTAGTGTTTCAGCACACACACGTCATCAGCCTATTAATGTTCCCAATGCTGGGACACAGGCCTCCTCTCTGTGAGAGGAAATGGGCCGCAATCCACCACGCGGGCCCAGTGCGGGTTGGTGGATGTCACATGTCTTCGAATTTTTGGTTCTAGGACATGCCGGTTTCCTCACGAAGTTTTCCTTCACCGTTTTGAGAGCAGTGGTGATGAAATAATTAACACAAAGTAAAGCGCCTGCCTGGGCCCGAACCCACGACATACAACTTGTAAGTCGCGTCCGATACCACTGGGCCACCACTGCTCTAACAGATAACAGTAGTGTTTAAATTATTATAATATACTTTTTCTTAATTGACAGCGGTTTCTCGATTTTCTTGCTTTCCAGCATAGGCCTTCCCAAGTGCTTTCCACAAACATCGATCTCTTGCTTTTCTAGTCCAAGTCGTCCCTACCACCTTTTTGATGCATCTTACCATCTACCATACTGTCTGCCTTTCCTTCTTGTTTTGTTTTTTGGACACTATTCTGTCACTTTTTCTTATTTCAATATAATATTAACATTGTTCATAATTTAGTTTATTTATTTATTCAGGACCTCCAACGAAAGATGTACACATAAAACACAATGGATCATCAACATGAAGTAATAACAAGTGTACTCCCTCAATTATAGGAGGCCACAGCATGCATTTTAGATTATCGAGTAAATAGAAACTAAAGTATAAACTGTTATTACAAGATAATAGTAAAACATAAAAAGAAAAAACAAATTAAAACATGGCATACTTATAAAAAAAGACTCGATATATGTAATTAACCATAGGATTTACCAACATTATGGCAAACCAGACGGCAAAAATGTATACTTTTTACAAACATTATTAGGTTAAACAAATTTAAAATAAAAACATACTGACATAAAGGTATACAAAATTTAAAAAAAAAATTGTTACAGAGGGTAAAGCACTTTTAAAATAAACTATAAAAAAATATAAAATTAAATTAAAATCTAAAACATAAAACTATAGAGTAACTTAAAAATAAAAACAGAACCTCAAATAATGATTTTTTAAATTTATGCAATGGCTCACAAATGTCAATGTCAGAAGTTTTCGACAATAGTTCAAATGTATTCAAAGCGCAATAAGTAATTTGCAATTTCTTAAATCCCGGGCTTTAATCGTCATGTTTATCATTGCGGGATTTTAAAGGAGGTAATATCAACTCTTATGTTACTTACTTCCAGACAAAAAGATTAGGTGTTAATTAGGTAATGCATTAATTACGTCATGTCAAACTAGCTTGGGTCTAGACAATGGATAGATAGAATAATATTATATTAAGCTTCATTGTATACCATAAGATTAACTCATAAACATCTATTTCTATTTGTTAAGGCTAACTTTCATTACCCTTTTTTTTTTTCTTTGTATGAAATAATGCGTATGCGTAATTATTTAGTACTTAATGCGTAATAATCCTACTAATATTATGAATGTGAAAGTTTGTATAGATGTGTGTGGGGATGTGTGGAAGTATGTTTATTACTCAATCACGCCAGAACGCCTGAACGGATCTGTATGAAAGGAGATTGCCCATCCTTCTATGGACCGCCGTTGCGCATAAAAAAAAATTGTATGATAGCGTAAATTGGATATAAAAGAGGGGAGAGGTTTTTTTTTTTTTTTTTTTATTTGTGATGGGTTTGCTCTTGACTCTAGTCTAGGTCAAAGGTGACAGAGACAGAGTCGACGATGGAGCGAGCTTACCCAGAAGAAGCCTGTTCACTCTAACTTTGAAGAGATTCGGGTTGAATGCGTTCGGAAACACAGACGCAGGTAGTGAGTTCCACTCATTCGCTGTGCGCATTATGAAGGATGATTGGAAGCGCTTGGTGCGTATTGGTGGAATGGCAACAAGGTAAGGATGGTAACTTGCAGTGCGTCTAGATGTCCGATGGTAGAAGGGGGCTGGTGGGATGAGGTCGTGGAGTTCTTGAGCACACTCACCGAAGTACAGTCTGTAAAAGACCGACAAGCAGGCAACCTTGCGGCGATGAGCCAAGCTGTGTAGCTTGGCATCCGCCAGCTCAACGTCGCCAATGAGCCTCTTGGCTCTGCGTTCCACCGAGTCAAGCGCGGCAAGCTGATACTTAGCTGAGCCATCCCAAAGGTGGCTGCAATACTCCATGCAGGATCGGACTTGCGCTTTGTAAAGGGTTAAAAGCTGTCCAGGCGTAAAGTATCGCTTCACTCTATTTAGGATGCCCAGCTTTTTGGCCGCAATTTGAGCTTTGTACTCAATGGAGGCGCCGAAGTTGAGGCTGGATGTCAACTCCATGCCCAAGAGCTCGAGCCGATCAGTCACAGGAACAGACGCACCCCGAAAAGTAGGAGTTTGATCGAAGATACTCCTTTTTGCGGTAAAAAGACACGCCTGTGTTTTGGTGGCGTTAAAGGAGACCAGATTGTCATCACCCCACTGGGAGACAAGGCTTAAGGTCAAATCTGTCCTTTCCACCATAGCCTCTCTCAAGGAACGAACTTCATCCACGCTGGTTCTTGCGCTGGACAAGTATCTCTCTGCAACAGTACTGTCATCTGCGTACCCAATAATACCAGGCTGAAGTAGGTCATTGATGTGTAGCAGGAAAAGAGTTGCAGAGAGAACAGACCCCTGAGGTACTCCGGCATCAATAGCCATGAAGTTAGAGGAGCAGCCGTCAATGACCACTCGGATCGACCGTTCATTGAGGAAGTCTGATATCCAGCTACAAAAACCAGCGGGGATGCCATAAGCAGGAAGCTTACTGAGTAGACTCGCGTGCCAGACCCTATCAAAGGCCTTCGAGATATCAAGCGAAACAGCAAGTGCTTCGCCGTGTCTCTCGATGGCTTCGCCCCAGCAGTGCGTGACATACACAAGAAGATCGCCAGTTGACCGTCCCCGGCGAAAGCCATATTGACGGTCACTGAGGAGATTGTTGTCTTCAAGGTAGGTCAGCAACTTACTGTTCAGTACCCTTTCCATAACTTTGGACAAAATGGAGGTAATGGCGATCGGACGGTAATTGGCAGGGTCTGCACGGTTGCCTTTTTTGGGCACTGGTTGCACATTTGCAAGCTTCCAGGATTTCGGTACCGTTCTTTTTACAAGAGAGAGGCGGAACAAACGAGTCAACACAGGAGACAGTTCTGGCGCACACTGCCTCAGCACTCTCGCTGGGATGCCGTCAGGCCCGCTGGCTTTGTTCACGTCTAGACTGCACAATACTCTCCGGACCTCTTTAGCGTGCACAGCGATCTCCGGCATGGAAGAGTCACAGTGAGGTACAGTAGGTGGTTGCTTGGAGCCAGCGTCCAGACGTGAATTGCCTGCAAAAAGGGATGCAAATAAATTTGCTTTGTCTCTCGCAGAGTGAGCCAGCGACCCATCAGGTTTCAGCATCGGAGGTAAAGTGGGCCGACAGAAATTCGTTTCGACCGCTTTAGACAGGGACCAAAACTGTTTACTACCCGGAGGGTGCGATGCTAGCTTGGCCCCAATACGTCCAATATGGTCAAAACGTGCCCGACGCAAAACCCGCTTGCAGAACTTGGCGGCAGAATTAAAGGCTCTTTTTTTCGCGCGAACCCTACGCGCTCTAACTTTGCGGTCGCGGGCCCCGACCCAGGCTTGGTAGGCAAACTCTTTTCGGGCCTCAGCGAGGGCGCATTCAGCATTATACCAAGGTCGGGATTTGGGACCGAGCGGAATGTCGGAGAATGGAATGAAATATTCCATTCCCTGCCGAATCACATCCGCAACCGCGTCCGCACAGCTCGAGGGGTCACCCGAGGAGAAACACACATGCCGCCAAGGATAAGACGCAAAAAAGTGCCGCATCTCGTCCCAGTCTGCTGACTCGTATCGCCATACTCGCCTCGTGCCTCTAGGGCTCTCATCTGGAGGAGAGCAAGTCGAAACGGATTTCACTAGACAGTGGTCAGACGTTCCCAGCGGGGCTGAGACCGACACCGAATGACTGTCCGGATCAGTTGTCAGCAGAAGGTCCAAACAATTGGGTGTATGGCCGTCTACATCCGGTACCCGTGTTGCCACATTCACCAGCTGGGTAAGATCTAGCGTTAAAGCAAACTTGCGCGCCTCCAACCCGGCATGGTCGGTTTTCTGGTACGGGAACAGCCACTCCTTATGATGGGCGTTGAAGTCCCCCAGAAAAACAAGCTTCGCTGTTGGGTATCGTTGCTGGGCTACATCAGTCGACTCTACAAGGCTATTAAAGAGCGCTGTTGACTCCTGGTCACCGCTATGGGATCGGTATACGCCGACGTAGATAGACTTCTCCACGCCTGTGTCCACAAGCAGCCATATGGCAGAAAAACCCGATTTCTCAAAGCAACGGAGACGACGACAACAGATGTCATCGCGGACGTACACACAGACCCCAGCTTGCTTCTTGAACTTGTGTTCAAGAGAGTAACCCGGGTAGTTGAGGTACGCCACGTCCGACGGAGTTGTTATCTTCGTCTCCGTTAGGAAGAACAGGTGCGGCTTCTCGGTCTCTAGGTGGTGGTGGACCGGATCAAGGTTGGAGTGCAACCCCCTGATGTTAATGAGGTGCACTTTAAGTGGGAGGAAGTGCAGCCGTTGTTTAACCTTATTTCTCTTCTTTGCTTTGGTCATTGATATTGTTAGAGTTGCTGGGGAAAAAGTTGAACTGTCGAGGCGCTGCTCAGATAACCAAGTGGACCACTAAAACCAACTCAACCTATGGGGAACTCATTTGGAGACTGCGGGGACGCCCGAACCCCCCCGGATATGGCCACCGGGTCCTCCCATCCAGTCGCCAGCTGGCACGGTGGAGCATACCGGGATTTTTCGCGAGTTGGCGGGGCAGCCTTTGGCACGTGGCTGGCGTGCTACTTGGGCCCCCTACTGACTGCGGTCGGCCAACGGCTGGCACCGTGCTTCGGATCCCGCTACCCTCCAGAATGAGCTACCCGGCAAGTTATTCTCAGAGACCACGACCGGTTCTGAAAAGCGCAACTGACAACCTCCTTCTCCCCCAAAGGCACTGGCACTCCCACACACCGACGGAATACAGCAAGCTGCTTGGCGCCGGACTCCGGTGGGATGGTGGTCGCGAGCCAGGCGGCCCCTTGCGGAGCCTACCACCGCTTAAGTGGGATCTTTCAGCCGTACCACAGGCAAGCCCGTGGTGCCGTTGCCCGGGGTGGACCACTAGGAGGTAGATCCCATACCACCCCAAAACCCAAAAGGTCATACTTTCAAAGGAAATAAAAATTATCCCTTTAATTTTGTGGGGTTTTTGTTTTTCTTTGATTTTCTGTTCGTTCTACACAATCCACTCCACCAGCACAGAAACAGTACAATAGTCTTCAAAAAGATTTCTTGAGTGTGCAGGAATCCGAAGACTGCTGAACACGAACTCAACGCAATGATAAGATAATAATTAGCACAACAAACTCAACAAATATCAAAGCAAAAACAAAAGTTCGCTGCCGCGCCGACAGGATGCTTTGTTTGGCATCTAGTTTGACTTTACATTTGACATTGACATTTTTGACACTGAAATTTTTGATAGTTGACAGTTCACCTTTAATTTACATCGCCTGTGGTAGTGTTACCAACAATTAATCTAAATCACCCTGACCATAAGTGATTTGTTAATTAGAGAAAGATTTTTAATTAGTAAAGTAATATCATTTTAATTATGTTATATATAAATAATATAAATAAAAATATTAATAAAGCGGGAAATGTCATGATTGAAATGATTTTTAAAACTCAGCGTCTTCCCTTACACTATTAGTTACACCGATTATGGGGAGTTTCATAAAATGCCAACACTGTTTTCACTAAAGTACGCCATTAAAATAAAATCGAATAAATAACTAATTAAACACAAAATATTAACCCCACATACGATTTCGATCAAATTAAATAAGAAAACTTAGAAAAAAAAAGTATAATTTATGAGTATATTTTTGTGGCTATACTCTTTCATTATAAAGCGATACTAATTTTGGTCATTCTCCTTTAGCACAGACATAGAATATGGTTTGAAACTTTTCTTAACTCCAAATAGGCGCTAAATTCAGAAATCGGCCCTAACTCTACTATCGTTTTTACCATTGTGTATACTTAATTTATAATGAAAAGGCCATTGACATAGAAAAGGCCCTAAAAATGTATAGGTTCAAATGTAATTGTTTGTTCCAAAATTTGACAATAACCCCCAATTATCTCGAATTCTGAATTCAAATGTGAGTCGTTATAATAAATGATAAATGTTTTTTTTTCTGTAAGTTGTTTTTTACAAACACTTTTACATGTCGATCATATTTTTTTAAACTAGATGAGGTCGGCGTTTTGCTATAGTCGCAGTCTCTTTTAAAGTCCAGACAAAATCTTGGTTAGATCATGTGAAGACCATGTAGACCGATGTCTGAAATGGTCTTTTGAGGTAACAACCAGCCAGATTGAGTGGACCTTATTACAGAGACAGTGTAGAAACCCTCCATAGGTACGCACTTTTAAATCAGGGAGTATATCATACACTAACTCATCCATTGTAACGCGAAGAGTCAATCGATTTTGGGCCTTATGTGAAATGTAAGTAGGTATTAGACAAAATCGGACAAGCCTAATCCAATAATAAGTTAAGTATTCGATTACACTTGCCTGGCACTAGGCTGTCCTTCAAATGTGCCTGTATTCGTTCCTTCTATCGAAAAACCTTGTCTCCTTTGCCTTGTAACCTTGATGTTAATGTTCTTATAAAAAGTACCTACCTAAATCACCTTCGCCAATTAGTCAGGTACATAATATCATTGTTGTCAGACACAGCTGTACGGCTTCTACACGACTGATTTAACGGATCACTGCTTTTCAGGGCATTCACTTCAAGGATGAAACGTACTTAGGTATGTAAGTACGTACCTGACAAAGGGTAGACTAAACAATAGCGTTTTTTTTTGTATCTATCACGTGAGTGTTTGGCCTGTTGTGTGCCTCTTTTATAAAAGATTCAGGGAGACTGTCACTATACTTTACAAAATATTTACAGTACATCATCCCGACATCGTTAGGCTTAAAAATGTTCAACGACAACACTCTTCGTATAGAATGTACCTTAATTTTAACTAAAGATAAGCTGTAAAGTAACTATTAGAAAAATTATATTGTAATGATTTTCCAAAACCCAGCAATGCCTTCTTGTCTTTCCTCATTACAGCTGAATAAAGTTAACTTCTTAGCAACCTTAAACGGAATCAATAATTTCGTCGGTCTGTTTAACAATGTCATTTCGTCCCGAGATTGTTGGAATTTGTTTAGGACCGTTTAGGATCGACCGTTGCAGAAATTCAGGTGGGTTGGGGTCAATTTGATTGAATTTTACTCAATCATTCATCTCGAGAAATTCAAAGGTCAATTTGGTACTTTTATTTGTATCGGAATCTGACATTTGGTCTTTGATTCAATACTTGACGAACAATAGAAACACTTGTATATTTCCATTGTTATTTATTCCTTTTGAATTTAGGATAAGTATGTTAAGAAATTCTTTTCCTTAGAAGTCTTCGATAAAGTTGTTCACAATTATCATTTTATACAATTCAGTGTTCACGGAACCTCCATTATTCAGATTTGATTTGTCTCCTGAAATGGTAAAAAGTGACTTATTTTTATAACATTAAATACCTACACGAAGCACATCTACTAGTCTCTTGAAACAAAATCATAAAAAATATGACCAGATTCGTTTTTGTTTCTTGTGGTTATCAGTCTCTTTTAAAAGCCTTCCTCCAAAAATGCTTTCCTTTTTCTTCATCCCTATGTTCTTTCATTACTCAGTCAAAGTCAACACTACGTACCTCAGTCGGTTGCTTATTGCTAAGTGTCTTGATTGAACGACTAAACATGATCTTTCTCCATTTGTGGCAATCTTTGGCAGGTTATGGCACTTCGGAGATATTAGTATCTAGGTGCTGCTTCAATCGTATAGAAAATTGTAGACGATAATACGACGGTCGCCTAGGTCCCTTTTCTAGCTGACCACAAAATACTTTAGAATCAGTCGAAACACACAACGCGAAATCTTAAAAACAAAACAGCACCAGACAGTAATCCGGAGCACAAACAGTTGCCCCAAACGCATACCGTGGTTAAGAATACAAACTAATTAACGGACAGGTTGAATACATCCCGCCTCTCGTCTCGACGACCTCATTTTAACAGATTGTGTTACGACCCCACCGGCTACCATGCAACAGCACATTTCTGGAAAAAAAGTTAATCCGTACTCCTGGTTTTTGCAGTGCTGAAAATATTCATTTTCGACGGTTGGGATTTCGTAAAGAAATGTCTGCCAGGATATATTTATTGTTCTATGGTAAGCCACGCTATGGCTTTACGAGGGTAAAATTTCTGCCTGGAATTTTCTAACCGCATGACACAAGTCTCGTCTCATACAAAGATGGAACGAGCAGTGATCATGCTTGCTTACTACGTGCTGTCGATTTATTTATTTAAGTTTAAGCCAACAATGTCTGCCATTACTGGGAAAACCTCTCTCAAAATCTTTAAGGTAGCCCTGTCTCCAAGGTTGTATAAAGTACCTACATGCCTAAGATTTAATAACTTTGAAGTAGGTAAGTAATACATTTCCTGTTTCCTGGCAATTAATTATTTTGATCACTATGATGCAGGAAGCATTTATCAATATAAAAATTCTCAATAATACTTATCAAATTTGATGTAGGATTTGAACCAAATTGAAAATTTATATCGAAATTCTGTAAGAAAACATTCTGGTCAGGGCAAGCATGCTGGATACCCACACACAAACACACGCGTACGCACAAACACGCATACACAAACACACGCACGCATAAAACACACACCTAAGCACATACAAAATACGTGCACTTCTCACACGTCGAGAGCTGCCTTATTATTATCTATTTTAATTTTTTCCTTATTTTTTCTATTCATTAGCTTCATAAATTTCATTGTAAAGATACCACTTAAGGGAAGAGTGACACAGCTCCGACGCAAGTACTATTGTAACTTACTGGGGATGCCTCAGTTTATGTATGACACAATATTTGAGATGTAATAAATATGTTTGTATTTGTTATTTGTAAATGATTTAGTCGGTCCTCGCGTGTGTACGAAAGTATTTCTGAAATCTGACGCCCACACTGCGTTACCGGTAATAAAGTGTGGGATGAAATTTTAATGACGAGGAAAACCGTGCACTGCGAATCCGTGTCTATATGTGGAATATTTACTTATTTAAAGTGTTGATGTAGTACTTACACTAGACTTTAAGCTTCATCACCCTATGTTTCTTGTAAGTCAAACAATAAGCGAAAACATTGTTCTTGAAAATGAGGGGTAATTTGCTGCCAAACTTATTACCCAAAAGTTTGGCAGTTGACAAGATCTTTAATTAATTAAGAGTAATGACTGTAATTTTAAATCTCTTAGTTACTACCGGCTACCAGATCTACAAAATTTTGAAGATTTACGTACCTACTATTTGTCTCGATATAAAATAGCATGTACATATTTTAAACTTCTTCTAGGCACCTATACCACGTCAAGGAGCTTTTCGTGTGAAAGTGTGAATTCATTTGATACTGACGTAGATTTAAAAACTTGTTGTGCTGATCCCAAGTAACATAGGACAAGGTCAAAACGATAATTATGATGATGACTTAGGTAAGTACTAATTTCATGAGTCAATAATCACTAATAAACACATCAACACGGTCTAGGGATATTTTTAAAAAAGCGAATTACTATCAATGTGTTAATTATTTATATGACATGTTTATATTTAAAAGATACGTTATTTAATAATATTCTACCATTTTTTAATAATGGGTTCAACTTCGATTAAAATTTCAGGATTTTATGGAAAAAAAATGAAGCATAGACGGAAACCGTATATGAATTAACTTTTAATTTATGAGTAAAAACTTAGAAAAATCATTTAATTTGTGTTTATAAACTTGAAGTTAGTAGTCTGAGAAAGCGCCCATGATGTTCATAACACATCGGCAAGATTCGGCATGCTCAGAACAAGGTTGTCAATGTCTTGCTGCGGAATATTGTCCCATGTCCTTCTGAGGTGCGCAAAAAGTTGATCTTCTGTAGCCAGATTTTCAGGAACTTCCTTCAGAGCTCTTCTTTGCAGCATATCCCACGCATGCACAATGGGATTTAGATCTGGCGATTGAGCAGGCCAGTCTAAGGCCCTAACATTGTGTGTATGTAACCAAGCTGCTACCGTTCTCGCCGTGTGTGCCCGGGCATTGTCGTGCATGAGCAGGAAATCTTGCCCCATTTGTGTTCTGTGGGGCAAGATTACGGGCCCCAGCACCTGTTGGACGTATCGTTCTGCCGTCATATTGCCCCGCACCCAAACGAGATCCGTCCGTCCTCCAAGACGAATTCCTGCCCAAACCATAATTGTTCCTCCTTGGTATGGGTGAACTTCCTGAGGGTTCTGAAGACGGCTCCATCGTCCAGGAACTCGCCAAACACGCGTCCTACGTGAATCTGGATGGAAGCCGAACCTGGATTCATCCGTGAACAGCACATTGGACCATTGCTCACGGCCCCAGTCCACGTGGTTCCGAACCCATTCTAATCGTCGTTCACGATTGCCTCTCCGTAAAGGTGGGACCCGGAGTGGTCTACGAGAGCGTAAATTGCTTTCATGCAGTCGCCTTCTTACAGTTTGGTCACTCACAAGCACTTGGTGTTCCACTCGCAGCCTTTGGACCAATTGAGTCGCCGTTGCATTTGGTTGAGCTCGCGCAGTAATTTGCAAAAATCGGTCTTGTCTGGGGGTAGTGATGCGACTTGGCCCCCGGTGCCTCTCCGCTACTTCACCTGTGGCACGATAGCGTGTCCACAATCTTGAAATTACATTTTGGTGGGTCCCTATGGCCTCAGCAACATTACGCTGAACAGACCCAGCTTCCAGCATTCCCACAGCTCGTAACATCTCCGCCCTCGTCAAATGTTGGCGTTGCATGGCTACAATACCTCAATTTTAACTTTATCTTTCGTTTAAAAATTAAAAAAAACTGTAACTAAACGTAATTCGTATTGTTTTCTAAATTTCGCACAAATGAAAATTCCCTCTCCTACACATCAAGACATTTTTATGCCACCGAAACAAAAGAATTTCCAAAAATTTGCATTTGGCATTAGTCTGAGATAAATTACAAACAAATCGGTGTATAAAAGATTCCAATGCGGCCAGTACTTTTCGAGTTATTTAATTGAGTATGAAATATCCCTAGACCGTGTCGATATGTTTAGTAGAAGCTCAATACAATACCGAAGAAAGCTAACACAAAGCGTAGAATTAGCCACAAATTAGCAGCGAGAAACTAAGTCTGTCTATTGAAAACTTCCTGATAATGGTATGGCGTTGATATATTCCAGAAGCATTTGACTCATGGACATGGAGAATGGACTGAGTTTGCCCTATCCAGTAGTATACAGAAGGCAAATTCTACCAATTAAAAAATGGTCACATTTAAATCGCAATATCATCGTGATGTCAAAAACTTGTTAAAATGTAGGTAAATTAGAGGTGCGAATACAAAAACCGGCCAAGTGCGAGTCGGACACGCGCACGAAGGGTTCCGTACCATTATAGCAAAAAACGGCAAAAAAACACGTTTGTTGTATGGGAGCCCCTCTTAAATATTTATTTTATTCTGTTTTTAGTATTTCTTGTTGTAGCGGAAACAGAAATACATAATCTGTGAAAATTTCAATTGCCTAGCTATCACGGATATTGAGATACAGCCTGGCGACAGACGGATCGCGGAGTCTTAGTAATAGGGTCCCGTTTTTACCCTTTGGGTACGGAACCCTAAAAACGGTTTAAGAAACAAACCTCAGGTATGAAGTAAATACGGACAAAAAAGTGTGAGGGTGATAAAGCGATCTTGCTGGCAGTTGGTGTTTTTTTTAGGCTTCTGATCGGGCCACTTCACAACCTTGCGATGTCACCTTCCACACTATGATCTACAGAAAACTGTGGTATTGACCACACAGTCGCTTTGTCTCTTTCGACAGAGCGGTCAATTTTGTGAAGTTATTGGCCAGTCCATTCTCTATGTCCATGGTTTGACTCACGGTGCTATAGTGATCGGGGCTTTTTCTGTAGAATGACTGGTATGCTGTTTTGTTTATGTTGGTTCTGCGTTGTCGAGAGAATAGAATATTTCACACTGTATTTTGGAGTAAATAAAGTTAAATTAATTCGTCGCTCTCCTTATTTCTTTATGCAAATATATCTCTTTCTGTGTTTTTGGAAAATACTTTGCTCTGGGTTAGAGAGTAAGTTTTTAAACTTTTCACGGTATAAATACCACTTATCTCGCACTAAGTTTTCCCGCGGCTTTGTTCCCGTGGCCCCTCCTACACAAACATTACATTTTTTTTGCGGGATAAAAAGAAGCCTGTCGAATCAGTACCTAATGCCAGATATTATAGTCCCCGGCATGAAAGTTGGCAAGGTTTTGAAGGAGTGGGGAAAAACACCACATAGGGCGAACGGAACGTGGACGCGACGTGATTGGTCGGTCGATCCTTGTGTCAACTGACTAACCAATGGCGCGCTCGGAACGTTCGACGCGCCCCGGTTCACTACCAAAGAGACCTAAAAAACGACTTCTGCGCCTCTAAAGACTCTTGCTAACTTACGTGCCTAGGATTATACCGCCTGCAAATAAACAATAAACGATGTTAAGTACTGTGAGGACTCGCATATTAAGAAGGCAACCTACTTGCCTATATTAAGACTGGCAACAGATAACTTCTGAAAGGTAATTAAATTTCGAACATAAAAATAGGTGAAGATGTTTTTTTGCTAAGCTTGATGGCAGATCTAGATTGTTCGCCTGAAGGCAGGCTCATATTGGCAAAAATATAATAAGTAAAACTAATTTATCTTTCATTACCGGTACACCTCTGTCTACCCCCCTACATTTGGTAGCAGCGCCGGGTAAAGTATCCCGGGAAATAATAAAAAATATATAAAAAATCGCGTGTATACGGCGTACAGTATACGTATAAGAAAAAAAACCTAGAAGAAAAGTATATTAAAGACGGTATAGTTCGCGTGTGCATGGCGATACAGTGCACGAAGCCCTATCGGCGTATATAAAGCGAGTTTAGTGATAACAGAGACTGCTGGTAACCTCTCGTTGCCTCCCATAAGCGGATGGAAGGAAAAAAAGCTAAGTGGTTTTGTTTTTTTATATAATTGAGCGTAAAGCAAGCATGATGGATAAGTATTATTCGGGCACGGACGGCTACTGCCTGGAGGAATTCCTAACCGAATTCAAGTCGGTGGCCGAAACAAATGAATGGAGAAAGAGCGACTACAGCCTGATTTTAGGAGGATTTCTACACGGAGCCGCATATTATTATTATCGTACTATTTTTAAGTATGATATGGACTTCGCAGTGTTGTGCGATTGCTTGAGGAGTGAATTTACAAAATTTCACCGCAGATGTCATTATTGCGAACAGCGCATAATAATCTGTGAAATAAAGGCCGAAGAAAAACGACTTAATGTATTGTGTGAGGATGTTAATACACATTTATTTTCTAGTATCGTGATAAAGGACGATCAAACACAAAACAATGTTCAGTGCAGTGTGGAAATCGTTGACCACGTTGACGAAGAGGCCGACGCAATTGTTGACGATGTTGATCACACCGACGGAGAGAGCTGCTTGTTCGAGGACGATGTTGACCAGACCAGCAGTGACGACAGCCCCGTCGATGACAAGTTTGAGGTGGAGTCTACGTTCCAGGGCGAGCGCTCGGACGGCCCAGCTGACGACGTGTTGGAGCCCCTACCCAGCAGCGTATGTGCGGACGAGGGTATTGTATTGTATCGGTTCAGTCCAATTTGCTCCAATAATTCCGATTATCTTTCAGAGAACCATGTTCAGATTCCATCAGAACAACGAGTTGCAGTTCCAACAGAATGCCAAAGTGGTGTCTTAGATGTTAACATGCAGAATTACATAGATTTCAACCATATTATCGAAAATAATATCGAAATTTTTCAATCTGACATAAAACAGAAATTTATAAATGTCATATTGAAAAGAAATGATTTGACAGCATTTAAGAAAAGTTTTTCTCAACCGAAAGAGATCCGTAAGAAATTTAAAGAAGTCACTAATAAGGTTTCTTATTGCGCCAACATACATTCAAAGAAGGCGATCGTTAAAAAGGGTATGATCCGAATTAAATATAAAAGAATTTATAATGAAACTTCTTGGGGAGCAAGATTTCGTAGAAAGAAGATGACTATGTTTGTTGTAAATAAAAATCCGATTCAGTTCTACCATAGATGTAATTTAGCATTAGAATATTTGCATTATGTTCACGATAAACAAATAGAACTCGTAAAATGCAAGTTTTGGAAATTTTATAGAAAGAAGATTAGGTATAAAGTGTAGTAAACAATTCATTATTATTGTGTAAATAATTTGTTAGGTAACATGATGTGATTGTTGTGATGTCTTATATTTTGTGCTTTATTAAACAATGTTTTCTTTTCATGTCGAGCAAATGAATAGAATCCAACCTTGAAGGAATATGCGATGCGCGCTGGGCATCGATAGAAACTTAATGCAATTTATTGTTTTAATGATTTATCTGTATATGTGTTGGTGAAATTAAATACTCTTCGGTCTTGTGTTTATTTGTAAAATAGGATCAGCTTTTGAAATAGCAGACAAAGTCTCAAATACAAATCCATAAGGACTAAGTCTGAAACAGTAAAATGTTAATAAGAAATATTTATATATAAGCCCATAAGGCAAATAAATGATAAAAAGCACAGTTGTCATTTTAAGAAATGGTTTGACACATAGTGCCACAGATAATATAAAAAGCACAAGTGTCAAAACCTTGACAAAAGTAAAGCTTAGTGGTCATTAAAAAATTGGTTTGACACATAGTGCTATAAACAACACAATAAAGCACAGTGTTCATTACATTAGAATTAGATTTATTTATACTCTATAGCCACAGATTAGTTAGGCCGGACCATAGATACAGAATAGAGTTTGGAGTTATAAGGTCCATTACAGATAAACAGAAATAATATTGACATGATTGATTATGTAGAATGTCATGAGCTAAGGAATAGTTTGACACGTTGTGCCATAGATAATATAAAAAGGTACAGGTTAAATAGAAAATGCGATATGATAGAAAAGCTAAATTGAGAATATGCCGAATGAATTAGTGTTGCTCTATAAACCTAGACGAACCATAAATAGAAGTCTAAAAAAATAAATATTAATTGTATATTGTATAAAGGCCCGTACCGAATAGTTAGATGTAAATTATGTAATAAAAACATAATAGTAGACGAGTTAGAGAGATAGTAAGTGTAAATAGATTAAAACCTTTTAATGTTAGAGTAGTAGAGATAGGTTTAAATAGATAAGAATAGGGTAAAAACGTTTCAATAACGGAATAGGCCTGCGACCAAAAAAAAAAAAAAAAAGATAAAAAATGTAGGAATGTCAACTGTCAATTTAATTCACTGAAGCTAATAGGGATGGGGGAGTAGGAAAATGTATCGATAGTTTTCTTGCGACTTTTCCAAATAGTATCGATATATATCATGTTTTTCTCTTTTGCATATACTGATGGATTGTATGCCGCTGGGTGAAGAAGAGGCTGGCAACATTAGCTACGCATCGAAGAAATTTGTGATTATATGTTATGCGATTAGGGCTACATAGGCTCAAACCAGGATAATAGTATAACCCAGTGGGTTCCTTAAGGTATTAGTCATAACTGAAACCGACTTTGCTAATGGGGCATAGCCTTTGCAAAGGATGTCGAGTTGACATCATTGGTCCAGTTGATGGTTGTTGTTTAGTTAAAAAATATAAATATATTTATCAATTTAAATCCTGGTGCAAGTTCTATGAATAGGATTTGAATTCGATGCGATCCAGCCTTTCCTTCTCTGGCCTGATAAACGCACGAGATCGAAAAATTGTATCATATCTGAATTTTTAGAAATTTAAACCCCATCCGGGTCGATGTGAGTTGACGCATCATTTTGTTAGTGTCGGGAGGACGCCTTGGTCCTTTTCCTGGGGTTTTGGGCAAGGAGGTTCAAGCATGACGGCGTAGATTTGTTAATGCGTATGCGCACGTTAGCCGAAGTTAAAAGCACATATTGGAGCATCCGATAACTCGTTTGTCATGACTTAAGCCTTCCCCTTTTAAGGGTCGTACCTCAATTGTTAATGTGATTCCCCAGTTAGGTAAATGTTCGGGTTAGGATAAGGTAGGTTTGATGTTACCTTTCAAAAGATGGAATAGAAGCACTCATATGATTCTGCGCATCTATTCGTAGGGGCGTAGCTCATGTGAGGACTCGCATATTAAGAAGGCAACCTACTTGCCTATATTAAGACTGGCAACAGATAACTTCTGAAAGGTAATTAAATTTCGAACATAAAAATAGGTGAAGATGTTTTTTTGCTAAGCTTGATGGCAGATCTAGATTGTTCGCCTGAAGGCAGGCTCATATTGGCAAAAATATAATAAGTAAAACTAATTTATCTTTCATTACCGGTACACCTCTGTCTACCCCCCTACAGTACCTCTTTATTATAATTTTAAGTTTTTTTGAGATGACGGTAGATCATATTTCTTCATGCCTTCTTGAACGTGTTTGGTAAACAGTATGCTGTAAGATCGTTTTTAGTGTACCTATTTTAAAAAGCCAGCCACCGTATTCTCTTCACAGTGTACAATTTACAATATTGGCACAGTAAGGCTTCGCAGTCCATTACATGCCCCACTGTCCTCAATCGTCAGAGAATGTGCGGGTAAATAAAAGATAGACAATTTTTAATATCAAATGTAATGTCTGCTGGGATGGCTGTAAAAGGCGGTCTACCATTTTGTAGGCAGGGCATTATACAACATAGGGGAGACCGGGGCTGAACGTGCCGGTTTTCATAAAATTCAAAATTGAGCTATGAAAATAGTGTATAACATATTGCGTGGCTTATGCACATATTTGAAGAATGATTATTGGCGTTTCTGAATAGTGATATTGTTTTTTGCATCGTTAAACAGTTTTCTTACCAGAACATTTTTTATAATATCAATCGGAACAGAACCACGAACCCTGCTATGGGGCTGGTTGTTCCGTCGTATCAAATACAAACTTATTCTTCAAAAGTTAAATCTCAGTTCACACATGCTAAAGTGTTTTGTAGTTCGACCAAATATGTGATTATTTTTTGTGTACTTAACAATACATTTACTCGAAAGTTAAATCAATATTCATGTACAAAGGCGAACTTAACTCCAAAATGAAGTTTTCTTCCAGCAAACCTTTCAGTGATAGAGATCAACAGTTAACGAAAAAAAATCAAATCCAAAAATATTTTATTTCGTGAGGATAGTTGTGTCGACGATTTTTTTTTTTTTCATAATTACTATTCTACCATAATGGAAGCAACGTAAAACGGCTCCTGCAACGGCATAGTGTCATAAATTTTCGCGACAAACATCATACGGCACGCTCCGTTTTTAGGGTTCCGTACCCAAAGGGTAAAAACGGGACCCTATTACTAAGACTCCGCGATCCGTCTGTCTGGCTGTCTGTCTGTCTGTCCGTCTGTCACCAGGCTGTATCTCATGAACCGTGATAGCTAGACAGCTGAAATTTTCACAGATGATGTATTTCTGTTGCCGCTAAAAATACAAAAAACAGAATAAAATTAATATTTAAGTGGGGCTCCCATACAATAAACGTGATTTTTTTGCCGTTTTTTGCGATAATGGTCAGACTCGCACTTGGCCGGTTTTTTACTTGCGTTCTATTCTCATCGGAACAATTTACCCACGGCACTTTTAGGCCCGCGTTCCCCTACTCTATCTCAGAATGTAGTAGATAAAAGTAGACAAATATAAATGGCACCGTTTTAAGCCTAAAACCGTCCATTGCTGGGCATGGTCCTATCCTTTTGCCGGCTCTTTATGTGGATCTTCGCCTACTGTCATTGCACCTTGTCTAAGAGCGTCCTTCCAAGTTTGTTGTTTCGCGTTCTCCGCTCAAGAACACGTCTTTTCCCTCAATGGTCATTAATTCATAAGCTGTTACGGCTAGTCCTTTGCACTTCAGCAACAAAAATGACTAACACTCAAAATAATATTTTTTTTGACCTGTTTACAACGAGATGACGCAGACGGTTTAAAATGTAGTAGGTTGTAGCAACATTATTACTAACTACACGAACGACCTGACGAAGTTCAAACACTTACAAATTAATTTAAAATACTCCCGGGCTTGCCTCTCCAGATTTAATTTGTTTAGCATTCTACTTTATAACAAGCGACGTCGCAGGCACGAATTATATACAAAACGCCTTAAAATGCTGCTAGACTTAAACTGTGAAGACCCGGGCAACTTTGAGCATTTACCACGTCCTCTTTTACGTTTTTCAAGGAATATTATTTCTCTTGGAAGTCTCGGGCCTAATAAAATGAGTACTTAGAATTTTTTCATGCGAATTTTTTATTTTATGGAAGCCGAGGCTGCTCTTACCGGTTCTAATTTTAGGAACCTTTGAGTTTCAGTAAATTTAGAGTTGCTTTTAAAGGCGCTGTGGAATTGGTTTTTATAAAGGCGGTAATTACTGAGAGTTGAAATGAATTGGAGTGAATCAGTTCTCTTTACTTATATATTCTTTATTGATTCTTATCTTTTAAGGGTTGGCAAAGGCGAATATTTTTATTAAGTTGCCTCGGACCTGGTGGCCGATTTTTATATGTTACCAAAACTGTTGAATTCTAAAAATACCGGTTGAGCTTGGCTGTGATTATAGAAAAACGCTCCTGGAAGCCTCTCTTCGTTCTGCCTCTATACTGCCTTTAAAAACTGTATTTTTACCCGATTGCGGCGAAACCAAAAGGAAGGGTACTGGTTTTAGCAGTCTATGTATTTAAGTATGTATGTTTGTATTTACGTATGTTCCTCCGTAGCGCCTAAACTATTCATCCTATTTTGATGAATAAGGTGTCAAACGACTCGTTATTATGGCCGCCCGGGTTACAAAGGCTAATAAAAACCGTAATCGGGTTATAGTTTTTATTAAACTTTTTGCTTGTTAATTGATAAAATTTCAGATAAAATGGTGTGAATATGAATCGCTTCTAAGTAGATAGACAGAAGGTCTGCTATTACAATTTTCTATGAAGAGAAGAACACTGCTAATGACGTGTGTTTCCAGTTCCCAGCAGAGTAACATAAACATAGTTACTTTAACTTGAGATGCTCATCAGTTTTCCTTTCTTGAGCAACTTGATATCCAATTTGAAGTAAGTTGAACAAAGGGGAAGTTATCAAAGTATTCTCGGTATAGTGTGAGTGTGTATTTGATGCGAGTAGTTACACTGTCGAGATGAAAAGGACTAATGAGCACTAAACTTGTCTAGTTTAAAGTTAGTAAATTTGAAAGTTGTAACATCTAGTCATACGGGTGTATTTTGCAGTAATAGAGCTCTTTGCAAAGGTGATATTCCTGGAAAGTTCTAAAATCATAGTACTTTCTTCTGCCAACAGGCAGGTTTGGTGTGTTGAATAATATGAGGGCTTCAGTAACAGGAACGTAACATGAGATATTCCAGCTTTATCTCTAGAATGGCAATGAATCTGCGATTCCTTTGGTACCTACCTATATTGCAAATTCCATTAGTGTTATTGCCAAGCAATTTAATAAACTATTAAGGACCGCTTGAGCCACTAGTAATACCAACTCCGAGTTAGCATAGTAGCTAACTTGGGCCCATGTATGTCATTTATATTTTAATTTTAGATTAAGTTTAATTTTAGATTTAGTTAGCTACTAACTCTGAGTTAAGTTTTTGGCGCTACTGGTCCTAAGCAAATTATTTTTTATATGCCTAGGCTTTTTTCATGGAGGTGGCTAACTGTATACTTGATATCAATAAAAACACTGTCGATTATTAAGACGACGACTAACGCCAACGACCTTGAGGGAACAAAACGCGCACTTGTTTCACACCTACGCGACCCACAATTTAGTAGTTTTTTGTACTTTCCTTATTATTCTAGGACTTTAAAAAAAAGCCTCAGATCAAAATATAGATAATTAAATTGTCTTTGAGATGGTGTCGATTTCATTAAAATACTCCCAGCGGTTTTAGTGTGATTGTCGTCTGTTTGTCCGTTTTAGACATAACTTTACAAATTAATTACACTATGTTATACGAATAAAACTCAAAATTTGCTCAGATCAAATTAGTAAAAAAATAGTCTAATATAACATATGTATATTTTTTCAAAAAATTACGACTAGCCATTTTGACGTAATTCTCATTTGAAAATCAGCTACTCAAGGGAATCGGCGCCTTAATAGGTTTGATCATTAACACAATTGAGTCACAAATTGTCTGTATCGCCTTCTCGTTATTATTGATTATTTGTCAGCAGCCATATTTGGCAATTAACACATTCATGTATCACCTGAACTATAGGTAGGTACAACCTACTATTGTTTGTATTTTCAAGATAGTAACGTGTGAAGGAACTATATTTTAGCTGTTACCTAATTTGATTTCTCATGTAGGTAACATCCACAAAATTGAATAGGAGTTCTGAGCTATTTAGGTACACCTACAAAAGTTACTCACGTGAAAACACTAAGATGATGTGTTGAGAAACCATTAGCAAGTAGGTAAACACTACCTACTTACAATCCACAAGGCATCATATACTTTGTTGCTTAATATTAGGCCATTCATCGAAAAATTATGAATGAAAATCAGGAAAAGTATTGCCATAAATTCATAACTGCCTTCACATATTGGAACAGGTAAGAAACAGCCAATAAGTAGATAGGCACCTACTACTTATTGGCATATAGGTACTCGTACAATATAGTGTGTAAGAACGTACGTGCCAATATTTCCGATTCGGTAACGAAGATGACTCACATTGAGCACCTGTGTTCTAATCAAAATTCGATAATACTGACTCATTTGGACATGACACCTGTCAAAAGCATAAATAAAAGACTGTTCTCTTCAAATATCTATAGTAGACCAGGGTAGATAATTTTTGAAACCAAAAGAAAATTACAGTAGGATGAAACCCATTAGAAAAGGAGGGGAATATGATCAAAATGAAAGGAAAAATAAATTACGGTCGATCCGAGTTCGGGAAGTGGGAGGGGGTGAGTTTTTAAGGGTAAAAAATGGTTTATCTTGATTTCCGGCAAAACTACAAGTCCTATGGAAAAAAGTTAAATGGCAAAGTTGTAGGCAATAAAAAGATCTACAACTTTTGTAACTTCTACAGCTTTTTTCAAAAAGTTTGGGGGCCAAACTTTTTGAAAAAAGCTGATATTTTGACGTCAGAATTTTCGATTGAAAATTAGGGTGCTTTTTTGATATTAAATTAAAATGAAGCGAAAAAATAAATATTTTTAATCAAATAAATTACAGTGTATTTGGGACATAATAAGGTAAGTTTTCACCAAATTTCGTAGAAAAAAAAATTGTTTTGAAAAAGATATAAATAAAAAACCAAAAACTTGGTTTTTTGAATTTTTCACCTAAATTTTGAGGTTATGTGAAAAATCTGCAAATACAAAAGTCGTAGATCTTTTTATTGCCTACAACTTTGCCATTTCACTTTTTTCCATAGGACTTGTAGTTTTTCCGGAAATCAAGATAAACCATTTTTTACCCTTAAAAACTCACCCCCTCCCACTTCCCGAACTCGGATCGACCGTAATTTATTTTTCCTCTCATTTTGATCATATACCCCTGCTTTTCTAATGGGTTTCATCCTACTGTAATTTTTTTTCATTTTTTACCATTTTTGTAGGCTTTGACCCTGGTCTATAGGTATTTTGTTCCAACATAATGCAGTTCTAAAAACGTAATTCAATTACGTACCTACTCTCTCCCTCCATAATCTCTTCTCTTATGAAACACTAGCATTGACAACGATTTCGCCCGCCTGAACGTTGAAAAATAAGCGACGGGAAAGTACTACTTTACCGTGCAATGTTCTAATCCATATATAAATAAATATAAATATATTTATTCGACACAGGCACAACACAACAGCAACAAACATGGAGTAAAAGACAAAAAAGTAGGGCAGAGACTAAATTGTTCTGGACATATCATCTCTTTGTGTCGATCAGACGTTTGAGGTATGATGGATTCAGAACCATCATAGCATAACGACTTTTAGGTATTTATGATATTAGCTGGATAAAATGATTGGCAACTTCAATTTCAGTCATCATGATTTCTGTTGAAAGTCAGGGGATACCTATGCCCACTTCTGAACATAGACATATCTAAGCGTCGCCACACTGACCAAACCAATGCTACTAACAAATTTTTAACCGACTTCAGAAAAGGAGGAGGTTTCTCAATTCGGCCGGATATATATCTTCTGTATATATAAAAGAAAGTCGTGTTAGTTACACTATTTATAACTCAAGAACGGCTGAACCGATTTGGCTGAAAATTGGTGAGAAGGTAGCTTAGAACCAGGAGACGGACATAGGATACTATTTTTTTTTGGTTTTGGGTAGTTATAGGGTAGGTGTAGGGTAGAGAATGTTTGGTGTTTTTATGGCAAAACAAAGTTTGCCGGGTCAGCTAGTATATAGTATATATATATATATTATGTGTGTTCGATAGATAACTTCGTCGTTTATGAAGCGATTTTGATTTTTTTTTTTTGTTGGAAAGGTTATATGTCAAGGGTGGTGCCATGATAAGGAAACCAGAATCTGGTGATGGGATCCTAGAGAAATCGAGGATACTTCTCAAATATTTTAGGCATACATATAGCGATTTTGGTATTTTCATCAGTAATGCAATCATTTGCACTCGGAAAGTATCATTTGGTGAAGTGGAACTGATGAAGAAGACCACAATGGCCAATGGAACTCCGAAATAAAAGAATGTATCCTAGTTGTGTTTGGGCTTTGGATTCGTCATGAGATGTACTTTGGCTATAAATGATTTTCATGTTAATTGGAAGTACCTACCAAAACTAAAAAAAATAAAATAAAAAACTTTTTAACAAAAAATCGAACCGACTTCAAAAACAAAACACTACAAAGCGAAAAATAACTTTCTTTTCCGAAATCAGTGTCGAATAACGGAAAACAATGGGTACACACCGACTTCGGAATTGTAAGTTATTTTTCGCTTTGTAGTGTTTTGTTTTGGAAGTTGGTTTGTTTTTTTTTTTAAATGTTTTTTTCATAGCCAAATCATTTCAATATTTTTCCAACGTAAGTACAGTAAATGAATACTGTTTTTAAACTAGATATACAATCTCCAAGCAAAGCGAGCAGCAAAAACTATTGAGATAAATTAAACCAACTTAATTAAGAATGAAAACTTACTTTCAGAGGGAACCACACTTGGCACTATATTAATTAACTTGACTGAATTAAAACTAATCAAGTTTGAACGCGAATGAAGCCCTGCAAAAGCTTTTTCTTGACGCAAGTGGGGCAAACCCGATTTAACATGGTTATGTTACCAAGTGTAACGGCATAGTGAATAAATGCATAGGCACTGTGTGTTTTCATTCGTAGGCTGGAACGTGACCACAGAACTGAAAAATGTGCTAAAACAAGTAGTAGGCCAATAGTGCCATAGTCTAATTCATCAAAATCTCTCATTGTTTAGCACGTGTTAAATAAGAATGAAATTTGCTACACAGCTGCATATTTATCGGTGCTAAACAGTTCAGAAATTTTGTTACTGATTTTCTGTAAGCATCACTTTGAAAATGGTATTGAGTTGTAAATCCACATGTTTTAGGTACTTAATTCCAAACTTCGGTTTTGATGATGACTTTAACTTTACAGATTAGTAACATAATGGGACGCCTCAAGACCTCAATATTTCTTGTACAAATCATTCATGAAATAAATTACGTGGCGGAGTTCTGGTCGAAACACAACATCTAAATTAAAAACTCTAAATGAATTCTTCGACATGATTTATATAATAATTTATCTTTATTGAAAAAAAAGCAAATACATTTCACACTTATCATAATATTGAAACTTATGACAAGTACATTACGTTAAAAGATCATGATGAACCCTAACTTCTAAACTAGGCCGAGCCTGTATCTTAGAAGTTAGTCGCTTCCAATGTATGTATTCATAATGTATCGATGAAGAAGAAGATTACATAAAGAATCATTAAAATTAAAAAAAAATGTTAAAACTTACATTTTCATTAAATCTAGAATATAACACAAAACAAACAAAACTTTCATGTTTGTGTGTATTACTCGTCAAAAGTTATGAAAAGATAGACAGGCGTTTGTGAACTAAAAAACAAAAAGGCGAACAATTTATTCCAAAAATAAAAGCCGTGTTTCAATAGCTTTTGACTAACCTTTTGCGTTCTGTTCAACACACAGCGTTTGAAAGTGTGGAAGTGATGTGCGGATCAAGTTGATCAAAGGTGAATGGGAACCAAAAATATACAAAAAGAGAACGCGCTGTATAGGCTGTATAGAGCATCTCTTTTGTGGGAACTTGCGTCTTATGAAATCGAGCATTTTTACTAGTGTACCTAACTCGTGTAAAAATTATCCATTTCTTCTTTTTCTAATTTATCTTTTGCAACAACCACGGGAATGGAATACAAATTAGTCTTATAATATTTAATAAAGTAAATTGTATTACTTTTAGTCTATTTTGTCACCTTGTTTTCATACTAATGCACTGCATAATATCTTCCTACTTAGCTCACATGAATTATGTAGATACTACTAACTGCTCAGACCTTTGACCGTAAGGGCGTTGATCTCTAATTAGCTTGATCAATTTATGTCTTCCGGATCACTATACTCGCTTACATATCGCTGCATTGGAATTATCATTGACTGTGCATATCCCGTCTATTGTACTCATTTATTAGAACGATGCATTCTTGGAATGTTCAGTGAACTATCCTGTCTTTTTTCTTCGTATTGCTGGCACGACGGTAGGTACCTAAATCAGATTTTAGCCTAAAACTTCGCCACTACTACGACATCGTCGGTGGCAGCGAAGAGGTCACTTTGACTGCATGTTTCTGGGCATAAATAGCAGGATAAATGCAGCATAGGCTCCACACCTTTCTGCCAGCATCCTATCCTTAACGTGAAGGATTTCGCCTCAAGATATTCAGCCATTTAGAAGATAACGAGATTGTATGAGATATGGCAGAAAACCGGCACTACGTAAAAAAGTCCGTCCCTCAATTTCAGTGTGTAATTCAATGTAATTCCTAAAATAGAACTTCCATTTACAAAAATAGCGCTGTGACATGCCAGAACAATATTAGGCTGTTAAAAAAATATCTGTGAGTAGCTATTCATAGCTGGATATACAAGCTAGACTTTTACCAGCGTGCATATGCCTATCATTTGTGCTCGACCACGATCACAAAGAGCTGTTGATCAAATGTGTCGACACCTGACATCTGACCTTCAATTTTTAGGCATTACTGTCTGCTGGTTCTATAAAGTGCTTGTAGACACTGCTCTCAAACCAGTTCATACGGTACTGCCATGAACTTCAAACATTTGTGAAGATCTGATTGTGTTCTTTTAGCTTCTGGACTACTGGTGCCTTGATATTAATTCATCATTCTCCTTGAAACTCTAATGCGATGCCATCGTGGAAGGAAGCACTTGACTGTGTGTCTACCTACTCCACATTAGTAGGAAAACCAACTCGTCTGACATCACAGATCTAATCAGTTTGACATCTCTGCAGACAGATGGCCGAGTGACCTATCGGTCGCGACGCCCGACCGGATTATGTGACTCATATGACCTCACAACATATTAAGGAATCGCTCTCGTATATAACGTGTCATTTGGCAAATCCAACAATAGTTTTAGTTATGGTTGAATACTTGTTAGGCGATGGAGCATTATTTAAGACCTACACTTCAATCTCGTAACAATCACGATCTGAACGATTTTGAAGAAAATTCCTAATCCATTGGTTCACATGTTAAATAATTAAATGCATTGAAATTGATGAAGTGTTGTAAAGTGGGGCCTCATCCTCGAAACTTTTTTAGCTTTAAACTTCTGATGACGTTTCACAAAGTTTCGCTTCGGGGAACATAGTGTGACTATATGTCTCGAAGAAAGTGCAGTACACCATATTTCAAAGAGAATATTGTGTACTAACTAACGGAATTAAGCATTTCAAATGTAGCACTGATGTTCGTGAACGTGAAGGATTGATGCTTTTAATCAACATCAGTCATCCCTGTTCACGAACATCAGTGCTGCATTTAGGTACTCGTATTATAAACCAGTGTCACTTGTATTTTTGTAGGCAGACTTTATCATCATTTTCGTGCCCATATACCAATATACTTAGGGTCTGCACAAAATGACTTCTTCTTCCATACTGCATACACAATCTCTGTAGTTGTCCCTTTTCTAGTCACTGTATAAGTTTTCGTCTT
The DNA here is from genome assembly GCA_948252205.1 of Orthosia incerta. NCBI lineage: Eukaryota > Metazoa > Arthropoda > Insecta > Lepidoptera > Noctuidae > Orthosia > Orthosia incerta. Next base: position 6,285,980 of record OX411757.1, on the reverse strand, counting down.
AATGGTCTACTTATATTCGCTCAGAATGGGCCTCATCAGAAGGCTAAAAGTCACCCAAAGGGCAATGGAGAGGGATATGCTCGGTGTTACCTTGCGTGATCGAATCAGAAATGTGGAGATCCGCAAAAGAACCAGATATATCGACATAGCCCGAAGAATTGACAAACTTAAGTGGCAGTGGGCAGGGCACATTGCTCGCGGATCGGATGGTCGATGAGGCTGAAAAGTTCTGGAGTAGTGAACGCGAGACGCTGCGTTGAAGGCATCCCATCAGGTGGACAGATGACCTGGTGAGGGTGGCGGGAGTCCGCTGGATGCGAGACGCACGGGACCGGTCAATGTGGCGGCGCTTGGAGGAGACCTTGCACGCCTCGTCTTTTACACGCTTCATCAATTGTTTCTTTGATCTTCCTACTATATTCTTATAGCCACATCATACTAAAAACTTTTCCCTACCAAGGCAGATAATTTTGGATTTATCCAACCAACTTTCTTCTAAACCTACCTATATTGATAAAATCGTTCAATCAGGTTGTGTAAACATTTGCTTGCTTGTAAGTCAACAAAGCAGGCAGCCTTGAACATTGACATATCGACATCAAAGGGACTGCTTTTACGAATCTCGATTTCTTTAACTTTTTCTTATAGGTCTTTGCCGTCGAGATATTTAATTTTATTTATTTGTAGATAAGTGTGTATATTTAAGTTAAGAACATATTCGTCTGTTTTCTATTTAATAGATCGTTAATTCTCTTGCCAAGCATTTTTTTTTGTTCTTTGTTAATATGAACAAAATTCTTAATATGTTACGTGATAGATAGTGCCCATTTGCACTTTTTTACACAAGTCCGTAGCACTTTCTTAGAGTCTGATATAATTTATAAAAACACTATGTTCATGTGTTATATGTATAGCACAACATTGTCACTATTATTCATTCACTTTGTACACTACACTTATTCAGAAGATAAGAACTAAACCTTTTGAATTAGTGTAGTGTACAAAGTTATTTAGCCGTTTAGCCTACGCACTAAGTCTGTGTTGTCTAGCAGCTGGATAGCCTCAAAATTCACGTGTCGATGAAATCTGCGTTCGTGAGTTTCAGAAAATTTTTGGATGATGGTGGAGACGAATTCCATTTTAATGTCACGGTGAAGTTCGTCATTTTTTATGTACCAGGGTGCATTTACAGCATCCCTGAGGACTTTATTTTGAAATTTTTGAATTACTTTGACGTTGCTTTGTTTAGTACAGCCCCAAAGTTGGATACCATACGTCCAAATTGACATCAGTATATGCTTATATAGGGTTATTTTATTATCTATGCCAAGCATTATGATACTCGTAAAAAGATGGATCGATGTGTGGAGTTATATGAAAGAAAAGGGAGTCAGTGGTAGCGTGACGGAATAGATGAAAAAGACGTGTTGCGCCGACCCCAAGTAATATAGGATAAGGATCATCATCATCTTTCTGAGATGATGAATTTACTGAATGTTTGCGGAGTGGTGTATTTTGTCAGAATATTTATAATAGATGCAGGTATCGATTAACCTAACGGTTTGGAGCCTCAATCCTTACGTACATTGGACTTTCATTAAAATCAGCAGCCTCTGAGATAGACTGCAGAACATAGGTAAGCCGAGAGCATCGCCAGAAGGACCTGTGATGTGTGGTGCCTTAAGAATTAAGATAGCTATTCCCTATTTTCTTAAAGTTTTCACCATAACTTTAACGAGTCCAAAACAATATTAAATCTTCATTTCACTACTTTTTACTTACAAATCTAATACACACAAGTAAACTAAACAGTACATTTCCTCACTATATGTGATGGGTGTCCGACTGTCCGCGCCCGATTGGACCTCTGCCCTCTCTTAATTGCGACACAAGTGGATAATAGTGTAATAAGATAATAGCACAGGAAGGAACACGGACTTTGTTACAAGGGACCCATCAGCTGTTTTTAAATGGTCCTATTAATTACTTAGTCATCGAGGATTGCTGCACGTGAAGTGGTTCTTGAGTACGACTTTTTTGTTTTTTATTAATTGATGAGACTCCTAAGATTTGTTCTGTGTTGATTACCGTTAGCTGCCACGAGTTTTGTACCAAGTTAAACTTTATTAGAGTTTTAAGCTTGTTTTCTGATAAGAAACTAGTAGCTACAGGTAATTGATTTGTTTGGTATAAGACTTCTTTCTGAAAATTATCTGGCTTGAAGCGGCCTACTGCGTTTAGTAATTATTTTTGCTCTAGGTTATTAATTAATTTGAAAGTATTAATAGACGTGTAGCGTTCATGTTACCCTGAGACGTTTAATGAGATTGTGTACCTATGTCTAGAAAATAATTTGCCTTTTTCGTAGATTTTCGCAGGGAAAAATGTTTGAAGTAGTACCAGACAACACAGACTTAGGCACAAGTAAAATAATTATTTATATGTATTGTCTATGTATATCTTGGATATCTGACAACGGTAAAGAAAAATCGTGAGGAAACTTGGACTTATCATCATCATCAGCCTTTTAATTTTTCCACTGCTGCGACACAGGCCTCCTCTCTGTGAGAGAGAATGAGCCGTAATCCACCACGCGGGCCCAATGCGGGTTGGTGGATGTCACATGTCTTCGATTTTTGGTTCTAGGACATACCGGTTTCCTCACGATGTTTTCCTACACCGTTTTGAGAGCAGTGGTGATAAAATAATATACACAAAGTAAAACGCCTGCCTGGGTACCTACAACTTGTAAGTCGCGGCCGCTTGGACTTATAATTAGTTTATTATATGTTTGTGCTCCATTGATGTAATTGCTGCAAGGCGTTCCAGTGCGAGGTTAAACAACTAAATAAATAACCGTAAAATAATTTTACTATATTATATGAAAATTCTAACACAAAAAGTAAAGTATCATAATCTGTGGCCTGGAATCCCGAGCTCAGTCAGAACAAAAAAAAAACTAGACACTAGTGAGTAGACGGTAAACGGATAGACGGAGGTGAACTTATAATCGGTCGATCCTATATACCACACATACCCTAGCTATTTTACAAGCTTAGCACGAACACAGTCATAAATAAAGATTATGGTGGAAGAGATAGTGGAAAAATATAAAAAATGGATACCTTACTGTGACGTTAAAGTTTCACGCCAGAAGAAAGGATGGCGCATTTTAATTTCAAATTGTTGGCGAGGTGAGTCTTTTGTGATCGTGGCGTTTGAAATACTACTGAAGGGGACTTTTTTGAAGGAGGTAGTTACCAACCTAAATGATTCATAGAGTTGATTTTTCCAAAAGTACTTTAAATGATTGCTTTATGCTGAATGGTTTTAATATGATTGATGAAAAATGCACGGTTTTGAGACATTTTAGTATTTTCTATGGAATAACAGACATCTACGAAGGTATTGCCGATTTTATTTTATTCATCCTTTTTTGTCCCTCTGCAGAAAAATGGCCTTCTATCCATTTTGCCCGGTTTTAGGCAATTCTGGACCAATGTTATCGATAGGCGTCAAGCTCTTCCTGAGATATACTTAACAGAAAAATTACTACATGTGGACCGTCAGTTTCTATGCAATCGAAAACAATAAAATAAAAAGTAAAAACAGTCTTAAATTTTTATCGCTACCTACCTATTTACAAAGTTGTGTCATAATAAGTATTAGGTAAATGGTGACACATATGACGTGCTGTCTCGGTTTTCCTCTAGGTATTATAATATCTGATTTGCGTCGTAAGGTAACCTTATAAGCACGTTAGGTACCTCTTCAAAACTGTTAGACTAAATACTTTCCTGTTTGTGGTCAAGTGGTTTGACATAAGTAAAAACAACATCGAGCTGGAGGAGCCCTATAAGCTTGAATTTAGTCAAAGAATATCCTTCATCACAAACTACGTCCAGCTTTCATGGTCTGAATATGGCAAATGACGGGGCGGTCATAGCAGCCATGTTAAGGTTGGAAAAAAGTTAAATAGTTGAGATTACGACAAGATAAGTAGAAGAAGAAGCAGTCGAAGAATCAACCGCAAAACTGGAAATATAGTTTAGGGATATTGTGGTGGCGTATTGTGGGAGAGAATTTCCATAGGATTTGATTGATTGATAGGTTCTTAACCTTTGAATCGATTTTCAAACGGCCCACTTATTATTCAAATTAACTTCATAAATGTCTATGTACAAGGTAATCAGCTACGTAAAATTGCTTTTACGAACTCCGTTCAAATAAAATTGCTGCCATACTTTTGTTCCACCGTTCAAATTCCTTTTAACATAAAAGCCTGGAACTATTACAGTGGCGGACACTTCAATATTCTCTATACACTTACAAGGAGGTACTTCCTACACATAAGTGTGGCTTCCGACTAACTCGATTTGCACGCTGCTTCCTACGGATACCAATTGATATGGTTTCAGGTTTAGTCGACTCGTGTCATCGCATACTTATGTAAGAGTGTTGTAAAGTCGATGACTTGCATTTGCAAGTTGTTTTCAATGAAGGGATTTACCGCTTGCTCGTTTTTCAAATACTGAAATAGTAGGCCTACCTAAAAAATCAACTTCTATAATTAATTTTTCGAGCTTATTACTTTACTTGGCAGAAAGCCTTGTACAGGAGTCGGATCGAGAAGTTGATTTTATCGTTCACTAAGAAACTTCGCCTTGTGCATGTCTTGTTAAATTACAGGCCGATGAAACAATCACTCACTTTCTCTGTCATATTCCCTACAACAATATCTACAGGTACAATATACAATATTTTATGACTTTAACAAAAACAAGTTAAGTGTACGAAGAAACCGACTAGATGCCAGCATAAAACCTGTCAGAACCTACCTTCTGAAAGAAATTGGGGTGTTCTATTTTATTCATAACAGAAGACCGATACGTGACCGTCATGCTTAAACCAATGGCATTCCCTGAGCTCACCTTTCACGAAAGCATTCGTTCCTTTCCCACAACGAACGTAAAAATAGGAGTGAAATCAACATCAAACGACAAAGATAATAGAGTTTAACTAAAGGTACATAAGGACCTTTCTATGGCGTAATTTGAGGTCCTCAAGGGGAATTAGGACCTGTTGCAATCAGCCCGAATCCGAGCCTTCCTTTCCCTCGTGGAATAGTTTTTGGGCCCTTTTAAATGACCGGCATTTTCACTTCAAAGTGCTTTTATGTGTGATGGCATTTAACTATTTTTTTCTGGTATTTTCTTATCAAAACTCCACTGGCTTATTTAGAGTTGTTCTGTAATGTAGTCCATTTTAAATTCAGTACAGCTGTGATATTTTTCTAGTAATAAAGGTTGTGTCAGTAAGGTACAATCAATTTGAGGGTAGGTACACAGTTCTGACAGTTGGGTTATGGACTATTTCGCATATTTGGACACAAATCATCCACAATATAATGGAATAACACTGTCCCGTCACACCTGTAAATAAAATATAGCTTTGACGTCGGCCTATGTTTAGAATATTTTATGTTGTGAACAAAAAGAGTTACTGCCTGTTTCTATGTTTGATTTTTTTCGGTCGGATCCCCCCGATCTGAATCCCTAGGGAATCAGTTTTATTTTATAATATTTTCTATACCGGTCTATCATATAAAAGAAAAAAGAAAGAAAAAGTATTTATTTGTGACCCGCACAGGAGACACGAGAAATCAGCTTAAAATTAAACAAAATTAAAAATAAAAACCCCGTGCGAGACCAAAAAGGCTCCTATCTCAGCATGTGCAGCGATAACACAAATAAATACACACACACACACACAAATATCACAAATAAATTTAAATATTTTATTCCGGTCGGATACCCTAGTTATCTATTAACAGATTCTAGGCTTTGGAAACAGATGGCAATCGTTGATTAATTTTATCATCGTACATACTCGTTGTAGTACACTGTTTATTTTTATCTGTTTACTCTTCTTAACAAAAAAAATAATAATTGAGAGATAGTAAACCTTTCTATTTTTGAGCCAATGTATCTATCATAAATTCATAACTGAAACTCAGAAAAATGGAATTTACTTTTGACTTTTTCCTCCGACCAAATCAAAATATGTTTATTTTTGCCCTAATAAAGGAATTTCTCTATCTCTATTTCTCTAGATACGATACGATAGCCTGCAAAGCTATCAAACATTAAAGTAAGGTGTATCAAATTCTTCACTCTAATTACTTAATTCAGAAACTGGCCCTCAGTAGTAGATTTTAATCACTAGCAATTACAACTTTTCAAATAACTTTCAGAAACTTGTGTTAAAATTGTCGTATCAAAGGCGTAGCCATGAGCTAAGTCTAAAAGTACGTAGCGCGTAGCTCAGGTACTAAGAAACTATGAACTACAGGAAATTGATCTTAAAATTGAGTTGAGAGCAATCAAAGTTTCTTGATAAAGTTGGTGAAGGCTTTTAACTTTAGATGTATGCAAGCTGTAATACCACTCCTTGTAAGGTAAGTTATCATCATCATATAATAAATTTATATCATCATAGTATATTAAACAAAATCAAATCTGTAGAAAAGTAATTTTTTTACATCGAAAATATTTCCAGAAAAATAGCCAGGGTGTTAAAGGATAACCAACAGAACCAATTTCCAGCATTTTTGTCTGTTTGTCTGTTTATCTGTTTGTCTGTTTATTTGCGCACGCATCACGTGAAATGTACGAAACCAATGGAGATAACTTTTATACATAAAAATTGTGCGTAACTTGAAGAATTACTTAGTATTTGTTTCATCGCAATCGGTTCACGCTATCAAAAGTTAGATGAATTTAAAGTGTTCAAGAAGTAAAATTATCACAACACACACAATTCAGATACTCGAACAGTTGAACTCGATATTCGATAGATGGCGTTGTGCATTTGAAGTCATTTTCTGAATGGCGGTGTTAAGATTCTCCGCGAAAGAATGATGACTGTAGATAAATATTGGTAGTTAGGCAAGTAGGGTAGGGAGTGCACTTGTGCAGACAGATGACGGGAGCGAAGCCGCGGGCACAGCTAGTTATAACTATACGTCAATACATTTCTTGGTGTACACCCGCTACTTCTGTATAAAGTACGTAGTTACGTAGAAGGTTCGTAAAAGCCATTTCAGACGAAAATGAATTAAGGGCCTACATACGCTTTAGTAACGGCTAGGTTAAAAGGTTTGAAAAAAATATATTTTTATTATTGATTCATGTACATAATTTTGAACACAAGGTTTTTACGTGTAACTAATAGTTTTGCTTTAAAAAAATAATTAACAACACGATAATTTTCGCAACTTTTGGAAACTCCTCCAAAACGACTTGAATGTTTAAAAATATTTTTACACAGAAAAATTGATGGCTGGTATTTCTTCTTATGTAACATAGCAATTGTAAATCAGATAATATTTTGCAAACAAAACTGTTCAAAAGGAGTTTCAATTTTGATATTTTATTTTAATCGTTTCGTCTTAACCATGCGAGTGTCACTGGCTACAGTAAAATTGTAAAAACGATAAATGGCGGCTTTTGGGTGCCATATTGTGGGGGCTCATTTTTTTTTTCTTCCACACCCATCGTGTGGGGTATCAAAATAAAGGGTTTTAAGAGGTGATTACAAAAATATATAACACTTATATTTTTAAATGCTCCTAATTAAAAAAAAAATATAACAAAAAAATCATGCTGGGCAGTCGGAGGATACATCTGGTTTTGGTCAGCCAGTTCGCGCATATCGTATCCTCCGACTGAACAGCATGATTTTCTTTTTGTCTACGTCTTTTTAGTTCGCTTTTTACGCAGTCGGGTTTTTTGTTATTTTTAAATATATTTTGTTCTACCTAGTTTTTTTGTATATATCTGTCATATGTGAAAGGGAATCGTTTGTCTTAGTTTGGTCAAGTGATGAGGAGAAATGCCACGCATGTTAAAGAAGAGTTATGAATGTACGGGCTAAAGGTTAAGTCGACCTAGATCCTTTTAAAGGTTGTAGTTTCCATCACTCCTGACTGATTTGAAACACCGTACCCCAAATTTAACCGTTTTCAAGATAATAGAAAGAAGTTAAAAAAAAATGCCGATGTTTTGTTTATTGGCCATTTTTTTTGGGATTTTTGCCTCTAATTTACCTATTTGTGTTTGCGATTTTTGTGTAGTAGATAAGTTGCTTTATTTTTCTCAACACTAAAACTGCACTTAACTGAACCAACTGGGTCGTAGTAGACGATTCATAATACATTGAAATAAATTCGTAAAATTTTTGCTTTATTTATATTTAAAAAATTGGCCAAGTGCGAGTCGGAGTCGCGCACGAGTTTCGTACTACTATCGCAAAAAACGGCAAAAAAGTCACGTTTGTTGTATGGGAGCCCCACTTACATATTTATTTTATTATGTTTTTAGTATTTTTTGTTATAGCGGCAACAGAAATACATAATCTGTGAAAATTTCAACTGTCTAGCTATCACGGTTCATGAGATACAGCCTGGTGACAGACGGACAGACAGACAGACAGATCGTGTAGTCTTAGTATAAAGGGTCCCGTTTTTACCCTTTGGGTACGAAACCCTAAAAAAGAGAGTGACGGAAAGGCCAAAGAAAAGATCGAGATGGATTGACTATATGAGGAGTAATATGAAGCGTGACGGTTGACAGGATAGGATTCGAAGAAGAAAACGTGTTGCGCCGATTCCAAATAACATGGGATAAGGGCAGGAAGATGATGTCTTAAATACGCTGCACGCCATGGTGCAAACTGTTAGTACAGCAAAAAAAAATACTAAATAAATAAATGACTTTTCTGTCAAAATCTGACAGTTCTGACAAAAAATGACCTTCCTGTCGAAAGACGAACTGTCCCACCCATAGATTTAGAATTTTTTTTGCTACGCAGTCCCACCTGTGAATGGCAATGAATGTGAATTGGCAGTATTGTCAGATTTCCTGTGAACACAAGAAATCTGACAGTACTGCCAATTCTGATGTTTCTGTCAAAAATCTGACTATATTGATGATGATGATGTATGTACATATCTTGGTATACAGATACACGTGTGTTATAAGTTCGCTATTTCAGTTAAGCTTTCATTGACGACGTAAAGTTTTGTTTGAAGTTTGACAAGGCCTTGTTGTAGCGTGCCGTAACTTTTAAAACTGTGTTAATTGATGTTCCTCTTTGAGTATTGACAAATTGAATTTGGCAAAGGCCTCCCCCATTCCTTCCATTTCACTCGGTGGTGTGTCTCATCTCGCCAATTCTCGAGGAAGACGACACCGTCTCGCTGTATCAGGGCTCCAGTCTTTCGCTTTAGATGATCTTATAATCATAATAAAATTATATTATTTTTGGGCACATGCGAAACAAAACTGGGCACCCTTTTTCCTTCCTCCCTTTTTCACCTCTCTATCTTGTCCGATTTCTGGCCACGTCTGATAATTATCCACATGGTCATAATTTTAGCTAACATTTTCCTTCTTCATTAAGAAAACAATGCGTTTTAATTATTAGATTATTACCTCATTATTATTCTCTAATACCTATTCGTGGAATTTATCACGTTGCATGATATAAAAATGATTCCATGTACTGGTACCTAATGTTTAGAAATAGAAAATGTTTTACATAGATAGATACCTACACATATGACATTCAAAATGAAACTTCTTTAATGTACCCATATAAAATTCCTGCTCTTTATAATATGAAAGCAGGCATATAGCATAATGTTATCATTTCCATGGATGGGAGAGAGAGCAGAAAGTAACGACCGTTGCCGAAAAATATACCTACTATTAGCATGAATACAACCTGTATGGCATACGTAACAGTATAATGGATATAGTATATTCAAAAAGGCATAATACTCGAAATGTTTTTATACTTTTTTGCGGCTGACGTTCGCTTATCAAACACGTTGATCTGATGTTGGGTCAGGGACATAGAACGGGACATTTACGCTATCAGTTGCCTCTACCACGGCTATAATATTTTTATACATATAGTATAAATGATTGATACTGGCTTAAATTCTCTTCAAAGAGAATAATTTGTGATCGAGTGAGAAAACTAAGAAAATAAAAATGAACTTGGCAAGCCAAAATAGTAACAAAGTGAGTTTTATTCAAGAGGATTCTTTATCAAAAATTTAATTTACAATCGAAGACTGAATGCATAATTATCTATTTAAGGTAAATCCAGCACACTCTGGGTAAGTAGCTACCTACTCAGACCTACATTCCAAGTATTATTTTTGAAGGAACCCTTTGGAAGGAGTGGAGGAACCACTCCAATAGATTCAGTCACAGTCATGTCAATAATTAACAAGTTAAAACTGTCTACTTGATTGAGAATATCGGGGCAGCGGGTCTACTCCCAAAGCACGAAGTCCGTAATTTCAGCCTTAGTTACGGGCATTTCCTACTCCGTTTAACCTACGGACGGATGATTGCTAAGAATGAATAACAACACAATTTGACAGTTGTACCTACTCCCGATGTGTTTTTACACTTCCGAAAAAAAATTACTTAGCACTTGATTTTTTCACTCCGAAGTATCGCAATACTTTCGGCCAGGGTCCGTAACTTCGTTGATGGAGATAGGGAGTAGACCTCCAGCCCTGCAACCATGCTTGCGTAGTAAGAATTACTAAGAAAACTCTAAAATCTCGTGGCCCATTTCAAACTTCTCTACAATTATGAAGTCAACTATTAATAGTACCATTTAAGACGTCCATTATTCTCGCATACAATAAATAAAGTTTTACTTTATACGAATCCAAAGTTTTCAGCCGTAATTGCAAAGTTAAAACAGTTGATGTAATACTACGCGCTTTGCCATCAACTTTACGGATGCTGTTAGGGTCATCAATAACTCAATGTTCTGTTGCGTTTTTATTAGTAAATATAAAAGCCTGTAATTTCATATCTCTAATCTCATCAAACAACTCTATCAAAGAATGATATCAGCCAGTATTTTTTTCCAATTCAGATTAAATATTATGGTAGGTGGATCATTACCTATAGGAGTAGGGGAATACCAAAGAAACGATCGATACATTGTATGGAAATAATATGGCTCGAAAAGAGGACTATTAAAATAATATAAAGTCTCCGTCACGAGAAGCTATAAATTTTGTAAATAAAGAATTCTACTAAGTTACGCAGCCACAATTCAATCAACAACAAATAATCCTAAATTCAATCAACTCTAAGTAGGTAATATAAAGTGTAATACAACACTAAAAATTTCACTTGGACGGGTTATATTTTAGCGATACAAAGCGCTGTCGACTAATGTTTTGTGTTAGACGCGTTCCAGTACAGTGACGGAGACGCAGTAAATAGAGATATGTGGAAGCTCAGATCAAATAAAAAGTCAAGACAAGCTAAGGCGTAGATTATTGTACGTGTATGTGTGTGTAACTGTGTATGTATACGGTAAGGCGTAGTTTTAACCGGTGTCAGCTTGTTTTTTGCAACCTTCCATCTTGAGTGTGGAAGAAGAAGTGCTTCGCCAATCCTTGATAGATTTGAAGGGAGGCAGGAGATTGGAAATAGGATGATGTAAATGTACGAGTATCTACGCAGGTAGCTTTTTTATGCAGAGAAAGAACGATCTTCGATCTCGCTGTCCAGGTTTCTTGGTGATGTTGTACTTAGCCGTTTCTCAATAGTGTCTCTCCTTAACTTTTAGCCATTCACAGACTACTTAGATTGGTGTCTATTTACAAGTGGCACTAAATATACTTTCAATGCCTATCTTATAAGTTTGTCGCTTTTAGGCGATGCTTATGGTAAAAAGCACTATGCAAGAACTATCATGACTCTAAACAAAACTGATAGAAATAACACAAGTTTTTATAACTGCATTTTAGACATCCTGACTTACGAAATGACATCCCTAAAGCCCGTAAAAGTCACCCGCTTAACCAGACAACTTGTACTGTGAAGAAACTGTGAAACGTTCAATCGTATCGATCTAACTTGTGTGACGTTGTGGACTCATGGTGACTTGGAGAAGTTGTGAGGGAGAATTTATTATTACTTAAATGGAGTGCGATTATCTTCTGCAGCTAATCGAATGTTTAAGGGCTTTATGATGAAGTTTAATCGTCTGCCATCGACGGTTTGGACTGATGGGTTAAGATAGGACTTGAACGAACCTGAACCAGAGCAATTTGTCCAGATGATAGGTACTTTAAAGACGGCTTGGATTTCAGATGATAATGAAGTAGGTAGGTCATCATCATCATCATTTCAGCCGAAAGACGTCCACTGCTGGACGTAGGCCTCCCCCAGGCGTCGCCAAAATACCAAAAATACTATATACCTACCTATATTTACTTTGCGACAGCTGAAAGTTTATAATCGACGAAATAACCATCTTCCTGCTTTAAAATTAAATATCTCTCAGGATCAAAACAAGCTGATAAATATTTAAAATTATCAACGTGTTAATCACAATTACTTTATGAAAATAAATTCTCCCACCTCGCAATTAATTGACCTACTTCGCGTTTTGTCACTTGACGGTAACAAACTACAAAAAAATATGGGTACGTTCCACTCGTTTCGAGGATATCTTAATGATGTCGGCTACGCCAACCTGCAGGAAATCACTGTGCAAGTTTTATTTAATTAAAACTTTACTCATTTTCATATTTTATTTTAAGTTCAAGGTGTTATGTATAGTGATGGTAGTGCAGAGGTGAAAAGCTGGTGAAGGAAGGACGGGTCATCTCCTGTATCGATGCCAGGAATCTTTGCTAAATGTCACCAAACTTATTTCAGATAGTTCGTTAAAAAAAGTTAGAAATTCAAAAAATCTAAAAAATTCGACTGCTTAAAAAGCGAACTAAAAGACGTAAACATGAAGAAAATCATGCTGTGCAGTCGGAAGTTACATATTCGCGAGCTGGCTGACCAAAACCAGATGTAAAACCCTTTAGTTTGATACCCCACACCATGGGATTGGAAGAAAAAAAAAATATTGGCCCCCACAATACGGCGCCCAAAGTTCGCCATTTTTCTATTTTTCAATTTTAATGTAACCAGTAACACTCGCAAGGTTAAGACAAATCGATTGACGTACGAATCATTAAAATCGGCCAAAGCGTTTGGTCTCTGGAACGCCACATAAGAACAAACATACATACATAGACTGATAAAAACATTACCCTCCTTCGGCAGTCGGGTAAAAATAAGCAAGGGAGCTTGTGCCTAAATAATAACAGCTGTACGAGTCAAGGTTAAGCAACGCTTGCTGAGGTCTTTCTCTGAATGGTTGACAGTCCCTTACATAACGAGACTCCTCAGTGCCTCGGATAGATCTTTGACGATCGTAGGTATTGCGTTGTTCACTTTGTAGTGTTTTTATTTGGAAGTCAGTTTTAATTTTTGTAAAAGAGATTTTTATTTTTCACTTTTTAGTTCTGGTACATATCTATAATGCTCACAGTTAAGCCAGAATGGATAACCCAAATAACAGGCAACTTGAACTCAACCGGTGAAATTAGAGTGTACCAGGGTGCACTTTACACATCTGCGTACCCCTTTAGAGCGTACCGGCGTGATGTTATGTTATGCAATGGCGTAAACAATAAACAGACATGCGATTGCATCAATTCCGAGAGGTTTTCCGTTGTTTATAGACGAGTTATGTCTATACTTAATAATATATCTATACTAATATAATATTAAAAAGTGGAAAGATTTTTTTGTTTGTTTGTTTATTTGTACCGAATAGGCTCCGAAACTACTGGACCAATTTGAAAAATTCTTTCACCAATAGAAAGCTACATTATTCCTGAGTGACATAGGCTATTTTTTAATCCCGAAAACGGATCCTGTGGGGTGGTCCACGGGAGCGAAGCCGCGGGCAACAGGTAGTGTTGTATATATCCGAAGTTATTCATCAGATTTTCACCAAATTCCCACACCACATGAGAAGCACTAGCTTTCAAAGAATAAAATAATCATCAAAATCGGTTAAACTAGTAAGAAGTTCTGAGGAAACAAACATAAAAAAATACAGTCGAATTGAGAACCTCCTTTTTGAATTCAGAAAAACTGACATCAATCTTCCAAGGGGTACCGTGTGTGGAGGTCAGATTGACAGTATCTCAATTTAAAATATTGGCATTCATCTGAATCCGGTTAGACTGAAAGCCGACTCCAACATAGTGTGGAAAAAAAAAGGTAAGCATAAAGATTTCTTAAAAAAAAACTAATGTAACAAATACAGTGTAGCGCTTTGCTGCAAAAAGCCATAGCCAAGCTTACCTCAGAATCCGTAGTGAAAATAGAACGGTAACTGTCTTTGACAACAGCGGAGAGCGAACTAAAATCGACAGCGATTTTTGAGAAACAAGCTGCAACTTTTTCACTTTAACTCGAAGCTTAGTCGCAAACGCTACTCTGAAGAAGAAGCCCGGGATTCGACTCCAGTGTCGGGTAATGTGATATTGGGTTTTTCCATCTGGAACTTCTCAAAAGCAGGCAAGAGTCTGGTTTTGACCATCACATCTTCAGCCTATTGTGTTTCCTTCACCGTTTTTGAGAGCACTGCTCTCAGAAACGGTGAAGGAAACACACAGAAGTGATGCAATAATTTACACAAAGTAAAGCGCCTGCCTGGGTTCGAACCCACGACCTACAACTTGTAAGTCGCGGCCGATACCACTGGGCAACCACTGCTCTTGGTTTTGCCCGGTCTATGGTAATAGGTTTGCCCCCTATTACATGGGACTTAAACATAACGGGCGATAAGTGGGTCTACTATATATATATGCACCTCTACCCAACCCTTCAGGGAATCTTTGAATTGATAACAGCCTGGTTATCATGGTGGCACATGTGTTGGATCATTCGGTTCCCTTCCATGATGGTTGAGCTGAGTGATGCCAATCCATGCGTCATGTTCGTAAACGGGCGCCATCAGTTGGGATAGGTCATAACTTGGTTGCCTCGGCCTGTTTTTAATTAATTATAAATGATGTTGTTTATTTTAGTCTAGACGATTTTACGTGCACGTCTTTTACATCGTTCTCACATTTATCTGTAATTTTCCAACAAGAATAATGTAACCAAATACTTGTAGTAATTGAAACCTATTGAGGAAAAAGAGTGTCCGTGGAGTTTCTTGCTCAATCTTCTCGATGGAGACCTACTGACGCTTGCGAATGTGCAACTAGATTCATTAGTTTTTTTTTGTTTTACCATTCCAAAGTACCTTTATGGTTTATTTGAAATGAACTAACTAACTAGTTGATTTTGATTTTATTTTGATACTATATCTACGCAAAGTAAAGGACATAATTTTTCATTTAATTAACAAAATTCATCCTACATTTTTCAATGCATACCCCACGTAACAAAACAAAATTCAAACGAAGATGAATTGTTCGAAAAACAAGGGGTGTCAACATACCGTTAAAATAAAAGAGAAAGTCCCTGTGAAATTGATAAACAAATTGGCAGCTTAATGAGTTTTATTTGTGTTAGCACTGAGGTCCAAATTCCGGTAACCCAGTTCGGACTGCTGGTGTTGTGCGTGGATGGCGGATTATCCGCAATCGTTGTTTCGGATAAAGCACGTCTAGCTGTGTTTAAAAATTGTTAGGATCGGATCAATTCATTAGAAATACAATCTATAGTTTCATCACTAGAAGAAAAATAATATTATTATTCAGCATAGCAATAAAAACCAAAAATAATATAAGAGAAAATAACAACAAAAAATACACAGTAATAATACCTATCCTACAGCTTGTGAATCTATAATGAAAATAGTAGCAGGTAAATATTTACCATGTCGAAAATACTAGGAAGGAAAATTGTACACACAATACAATTCAAAAGATCTATTTAATTTCCTGAAAATTTGATTCATATCGGAATATGAATGTAAGTAACTTTTACAATACACTCACACCAAAACCATAAAGGAGAAAAATCAATTTAATTTTGATTTAGTACGGTCCGGATATTTTCGAATATTGAATTCTTTCGGTTATTCGACTTTTTCGGGTACTGATAACAAATTGTGACATCCTTAATTGAAAGCGTACCTTTAGCAGGCGCTGCAAACGGTTTTCCAACAAGAACCGTGTGTTGTGTGGTTTGTGTTAACAGTATTTACTGCATGTGGTTTTGTTATACGTGATTAAGGGTACGTGTGCTCATTGTAACGGGGTGAAATACGTTGCCTAATATATTCTGCTTGAAAAGGATGAAGTCTCTAAGTACCTATGGCTGGATTTATGTAAAGTGCAGTTTGATAAATGAATTCGTTAATTTAAAAACATTTAAAACCCTGGTGGAGATTAGGATTAACATTATCTTGATTGCGAAAAATGAGGAATTCTATCTGCACGAATGCATATATTTTTTTAAATTCTTACAGACAAACAATTTACTTAAATTCTCTAAATATAAATAACTCTTTATCCCTCAAAGTTTCTTAATCTTAATTCAAATTTAGCTAAACATCATTAAGTTAGCTAAAATTTACATCCATACCATATTTTTCCAAGACAAACAATTTATTTAAATTCTCTAAATATAAAAAAAAACTCTTTATCCCTCAGTTTCTTAATCTAAATTCGGATTTAGATAAACACCATTAGGTAAGCTAAAATTTACATCCATACCAAACGACTTTAACCAAACTCGTATCCGAAATCAGCTTTTACCATGCCAACCCTCACGTCATCCCAAAACAACAAACATCAAGAATTACTGACGCCATCATCAGCCAAAACTGACACTCATAAGGCTGCCTTCACCCCAGCTATGTACCGTGCCCGTACTCTCCCCCGGTCGGGGTGGCGGGGACGCGGGGGTAGCTGCCCGGCTCCAGGGCCGTAGCTTACATAACGCCGAGAAAAGCGGATGTACAACCCCTGGCTGGAATGCTGTCTCGCTCGCGCAATATTGAGCGGCGTTTAGAGTTGAGGAAGTTTTCACGCGGTTGTTTTAGATGAGAAGTTCATGGTTGCGATATTTCTTTTCTGTAAGTACTAGTTTTTGTGACTGTAGTAAAGGTAGGTGTTTATATTCTAGCAGGTTTTGGGATTAAATACTTAGGCATTGTTTATTTTTTTTTATATTTATGTGTTGAACTACGACATGTTTTTTAGTAAATCATATTCAGGCATACAAAAACCAATTCAAAATAAAAACTTGTTCATATACAGTACAATGATAAATTTGGTTTCACAGTAATAATTGTTACCCTAATTCCTATTTAATAATGTGCCAAAGCATCAAACGTAGGTATTACCTACATAGATGAAAACCACTCACACGTCAGTGATAAGGTTGCCGCCAAACCAAGTCACACGGGTTATTCCCGAGTAAACATGTTTTGCATTATTGGATCCTAATTTGTAAAATGTCTTAACTCATATTTATGAAGTATTAGCTGTTCCCCGCGGCTTCGCTTCCGTGGACCAACCCACAAGACCCGTTTTCGGGATTAATTAAAAAATAGCCTATGTCACTCAGGGATAATGTGGCTTTCTATTGGTGAAATATTTTTTTAAATCGGTCCAGTAGTTTCGGAGCCTATTCGGTACAAACAAACAATTTTTTTTTTCTCTTTATAATATTAGTATAGACTAGCTTCTGCCCGCGGCTTCGCCCGCGTTAAAAGTTAAAAAAAATGCGCCGATAGCCACCAAACTTACAGGATTATCCTCTGGGTCAATCTAAAGATTGTCTGAAAATTTCATTAAAATCGGTCCAGCCGTTTCGGAGTCGGAACATACATACTTTCTCTTTTATATATATAGAAGATAGATAATAGATAATATACCTATTCTAGAATATTAATTTCGTCAGTTATGTAGGGTATGTATATTGACGTCTGTTCAGTGGCAAATAAATAATATGTTTTCCATTATTTCTATCTTTTTCTACCAAAGTTACAAAGCTTGATAAATAAAAGCAGATTCACTTTTATCCAATACCTTCCCAGATTATGAATGACACAACATACTTTCACTTTCATCGTACGCGCCGCTCGCTATTCGAATACCGATCAACTTTCTGACTGACTGATTGGCTCCTTGGTACAGCAGGTTGATAGTCTAGACGGCATTTAAATGTCGGTATTATTTAGTTAGATTGAATAGTTTTATTGAGAGGCATGTTATTAATAATAAATAAAAAAAATAAGGTTGTGTTTAATTAAATATTATAAATCGCCAATCGGTTATAATCTACTTCGGTTTCTATGTAAAACCCTTCCAAAATAAATTTTAGAAATGATAATGAAAACCGTATCAAAATTGGTCTAATTGTTAAAAAGAAATAAGTGCACCTACGACATAAAAAATACTTTAATTCATACTAATAAGTGATGATTTTTAAATAAAACATTTAATATTAAACAAACATCGTAGGTAAGTAATAGTTAAAATGCGATCATTAAAAATTGCAAGGAAAATTGCTTGCGCAGTGAACACGGCCTTACTACGACCCGCACATGTGCCGATTGTGCTGACATTTACGTAGTGCGCTCCGTACCGCCGCGAAGACGCGCGTCCGTCTCGCGCCATTAAAAAAATAGCGTTCGAATTTCAAAAAAATATTCGAATTGTGTATTTTAAAATCCGAAATAGAGAGGTGCCTATGTTTTTTTTTATTCAGTGCTCAGTTTTAATTTTACGTATTTTTGAATCTGTTCTGTTACTGCGTATTTTGGATGTGAATTCGCTAGGGGAGGTTTTCCCTGGGAGAGCATTGCTATAGCAACGAATTTACGTCAAGTTCACGGGCGACTAGTGCATTTTCGCTCGATAATGAGTAGTTTTGGAGATTGCTGAGTTTGATTTAAGACCATCTTCGAATAAAGGTGAGGTTTTATTTTTATTACCTATACGATTTTTAATTAGAGAAAACATTTGGTTATCAATTTAAAATCGATTTGTTACTGATTTGGTTATTTATCTAGATTGTATCAACTGTTATAATCAATGTTTTTTTTTTGGGAGAGTATACATTTATAATTAGTAATAACTTGAAACTTTAAAATTAATATTTGACCAGTAAATAACCGGTTTTGCTAGTAATATAATATCCTAATACAAATTTTCTATAAATAGGTTTCATTTTCCTTAAAAAATCAAGTCTTACCCAAATATTACCACGTTTTACCCTCATCTCAAAACGTGAGCAAACTAAATCGGAATGACGCATAAATCAAGTCAAAGATATAAGTAAAAGCTATAACATACAAGTAATATATTCTACAATAATACTATAGAAACTATAGTCAGGTCAGTTTCCCATACACCATTAGCACAATGTCGTAATAACTTAACGCGAACTTACGTCCAGTCCTACTTAACTTATCAATCAAGTTTCATCCTTATCGCGATTACAATAGAGTTGATAATGTGTAACGAAAAAAAAACCGGTTTTAGAAACGCAGCGATTTTTCTTGGCGAGGTCTCGTTGCGTCGTTGCGTAATGAATGAATGTTGACATTGTATGGTGGTAGTGTGATGGGAGTGGGGCACTATTGGTACTCGCAGTTTATTCGGTTCATCGAGTAGAGTCGGCTTCACGGTGCATGATCTGATGGACAGTGTTACAGCGGCGTTTAAGACGACGACTAACGCGTTGGCGTTAGTAGTCGTCTTGAAGGAACAAAACGCGCAGTCGTTTCACACCCGCGCGACCCAAAATTTAGTAGTTTTTTGTACTTTCCTTATTATTCTATGACTTTAAAAAAAAAGCCTCAGATTAAAATGTAGATAATTAAATTATCTTTGATAAGGTGTTGATGTCATTAAAATACGCCCAGCGGTTTTGGTGTGATTGTCGTATTTTTGTCCGTTTTAGACATAACTTTACAAATTAATTACACTATGTTATACAAATAAAACTCAAAATATGCTTAGATCAAATTATTAAGAAAATAGTCTAATATAACATATAATTTTTTCAAAGAATTACGACTAGCCATTTAGACGTGATTCTCATTTTAAAATCAGCTACTCAAGGGTATCTGCGCCTTAAGTTAGGGTTAAGTTATAATGAAGAAGCAAGATTTTAGTAAGTAGTATTTAACAAGTAGGAACAGAATAATCTCTGGCTTTAAAATAAATATTTATGTATTGAATCGACAAAAATCTCAAACAAAATAGCACATTTTACGTTTGAACGTATCTAATCAACGAATTTATCCGCTAAGGTCGTGACTCACATATAAAAAATAAATAATAAAAAGATCAAAAAAAAAATTACAACATAACAAAACTGAAGTAAACATTTATCAGTGGTATTATTTACGTCCACAGCTGGACATTGGATTTCCTCCATAATGTATGAATCTATGAACCGTATTATAAATGAATGAATGCCGCCCGCGGCTCCGCTCGCGTTTATAGTGTTTTTATCCCAAGGTATCATTATATCGGTATAAAAAGTATTCTGTCCTAAATCCAGACATGTCCTAAGACCCGTGTAACAAAGTTTCATCCAAATCCGATCAACAGTAAAGACGTGAAAATGGAACTTTATAATAAGAGGTAGTAGAAATAGGTAGTATGGAGTTTGTTGATAAAATATAAAACAATGACTAAAGGACACCGATATAACAATGAGACCTTAGTACATAGATAAAACCAGTAGTTACGAGTGACCCAATACACGTACCAAGTCATAGACCTGAATTCAAATGAGATTACAGCAACCCGTCAAAACGCACGTCGATCAAATCCATCTGTATATTTTTATCCAGCTTGAAAATTCGCAAAACGAAAATATGCTTCGAAAATGTTTGGTTGTAAAATCACCGATTATTTCATCATGCCATAATTTTAAATAAAGGGCATCAGTAATTTATTAGGGGTTGGCAAAACATGTCTTCTTCCATACTTCTCTGTTAGCCCTCGTCTCTGTAGTTGCCACTTTTAAAATAAAAAAAATCATCATATCAGCCGAAAAACGTCCACTGCTGGACATAGGCCTCCCCCAAGCGTCGCCACATTGACCGGTCCCGTGCGTCTTGCATCCTCGCTACCTTCACCAACTGATCGGTTTACCTAGTGGGAGGCCTTCCAACGCAACGTCTGCCGGTTCGCGGTCGCCTCTCCAGAACTTTTCTGCCCCATTGGCCATCCGTTCCGCGAGTAATGTCACTTAAGTTTGGTAATTCTTCGGGCTATGGGCCTAGCCTATGTTCTCTTGCGGATATCTACATTACTGATTCGATCAAGCAAGGAACTCCGAGCATAGCTCTCTCAAATAAAAAACCAAATTCAACTAAACCATTTAAAGGTACTTTCTGGCCTTATCTTTCATACACTCCATCCATCGTTTCTTTATTCTTTTATCTTCTGTTATATTTGTTACAATAAATCAATCAGTCTAGCCTTGTCCCAACTTTGTTGTGTTCGGGGTTCATTGTAACCGGATACGGCTTCTATCTTTCTTCTTTTTCGTGTGAGGATATGGCCACCTCTGGTGTCAGAGTTAATTAAGCCGCTTCTGGGAACACCACAGCCCTCTGAATTGCTATTTCAGACTTACATTAACTATATAAGTCCAGGTTTCCTCACGATGATTTCCTTCAACGTTGCCTATGATGTCCAGCATTGACCGGACAGCTAAGTACCAGTATTTTATATGGGACGACTGTGTATCTGATTTCCACAACACAGTTGTCGGGTAAAAAGTTACAACTTGGCAACACTGGTGTCAGTGCCGTAACGAATATCAAAGATCTGCAAATTAAAGTCGGGACCATCGACTTACGTGCTTGCCGTGGCACGGAGAGGAATGAGATGAGATGGATGATGGTGGGTGACCATAGACCGACGTCGGCAAGCGTTGCTTATCATTGAAGATGCGGCTGCGTATGCTATGCGGCTATTAGTATTTAGCAACGAGCTCCTATAACTCCCATATACGCATCAAAAATACTTATATTGCATATATTGAACATGTGTGCTCTAAATACCTCTATTATTATCCTACACGTGCCTCTTTTCCTGGTTAATTGAATTAGTGAGGGCACGAAGAAATTCTTAATCGAGGCTGATTCATGACACGTTGGGTCTTTCGGTACATGCTTAATTCGGTTAACCGGCTCTGTAGTGTTGGTTCCTGTCAAGAGTGATAATTAGCTGAACTTATTGTGAGAATATAATGTGCCGTATTTATGTATATAATGTTCCTATAATTATGTGCAATCACAGGGTCCATTTACCAGATATTGTTAATTTGGTAAAGTACAATCTTATTTAAAAAAAATGTTAATTTGAATTGGTATAGCCTGTATTGTCTGCTAACTTAATTACTAGGAGTAAGGAGAAATACTTAATTAGCTGGTGGCTCAGTGGAATGTACTTTGCAATTATATCCTCGTTGTGCTAATCTATCCTACCCTGACTATCGTCAATTATGTCAGGATTCTTCTTGCTCTCAGGCTGATCCAATGATATTTTTCGGGTTCCGTACCCAAAGGGTAAAAACGGGCGACTATTACTAAGACTCCACTGTCCATCTGTCTGTCTGTGTGTCTGTTTGTCTGTCTGTCTGTCTGTTACCAGGCTGTATCTCATGAACCGTGATAGCTAGACGGTTGAAATTTTCAATGATGAAGTATTTCTATTACCGCTATAACAAACACTATAAACAGAATAAAATAAATATTTAAGTGGGGCTCCCATACAACAAACATGGTTTTTTTTCCGTTTTTTTTGCGATAATGGTATGGAACGAAACCCTTTGTGCGCGAATCCGACTCGAACTTGGCCGGTTTTTTTTTCAAAAGTTATTTGCTTAGCTCAGAGGAGAGCTGTTGGATGAGATTTCTGCTTTCGTATGTCAAATTGTACCTTTACGAAATTTAAATTGTCTCGATATTGCTTATACGTGGTATATTATAGAATAATTGCAGGTACAACGGTCGATATGCATCTCATTCCGTCCATGAGAACATACTTAGTTTGCAATTTAAATCGTCTATCAGTGTGATATTAATCGAATCGCGTCGAGGTATCATTGTGGTCGCATTTTACTTGTTTATCTTACAACGTTAAAAATGCGTGACTTCTAGTATCCGTGACTGCTTCGATAGATTCTATGTACACAATATTTGTGGAAGTATAGGATCTATGCGAAGGTATGTCTTATTTATAGTGTTAGTTGTAGACACGGGTATTATAGTTAATTATCATCTTAGCCATGACACGCTCGTAGTAACACAATAATAGTCACGCAGTTAACTATTAAAGCATTTGTTATAAGTACTAACTTACAATAATAATTGCTCTTAAAGTTATACGTATGATAAGTTTCAACTAATGTTAGCTTGGGAATACACCCACACTGAATAAGTAACCGAAAAAAGTACCAACAGAACAAATATAACAATTACAAAAGTGAGAAAATTATTTTAACTAGCTGTTGCCCGCGGCTTCGCTCCCGTGGTAGTCCCCATAGGACCCGTTTTCGGGATAAAAAAATAGCCTGTCACTCAGGAATAATGTAGCTTTCTACTGGTGAAAGAATTTTCAAATCGGTCCAGTAGTTTCGGAGCTTATTCGGTACAAACAAACAAAAAAATCTTTCTTCTTTATAATATTAGTATAGATATAGTCTGAAATCTTATTCATGAAGCTATTTCATGGAAAAGTATTTATCAATATTTTGATACGAGCCGCATATTATAATCTACATGTCCAGAAATCGTCTTTTAAAAAAAAACTTTTTTACAAAAAAATACTACCGACTTCCAAATAAGAAAACTACAAAGTGAAAAATTACTAAATTTTTTGAAGTCGGTGTCTTTCGTAGGTACCATTTTTTTGCGTTATGGACACCGACTTCCAAAAATAAAGTTATTTTTCACTTTGTAGTTTTCTTATTTGGAAGTTGGTAGTATTTTTTTGTAAAAAAGTTTTTTTATTTTTCACTTTTTAGTTGTATCTACCTAATTGGCAAGTTGTTTTAGTAAGTTTCCTATAAGGCCAGAATAGATTACCCGAATATCATGAAACTTGAAAAAAACCGATCAAATGAGAGATCTGCTTACCCCTTAAGAGCGTATTGGCGTGATGTTATGTTATGAAATGGTATAAACAATAAACAGACATGCAATTGCAGCAGTCCCGAGAGATTTGCCGTTATTTATTGAAGAGTTCTGTGGTATATCTTCGAAGTTCTTTATCAGATCTTCACCAAATTAAAATGGGACCAATTTCGAAACATACTCTTTCAAACAAAAGAAAAAAATTAAATCGGTTCACAATTGATGGAGATATCGGTGAACATACATAAAAGAAAAAAAATAAAAAAAAACATACAAGATGTCGAACATAGAACTTCCTCCCTTTTCGAAAGTCGGTTAAAAAGAACACTTTCAATTTATGACCAAACATTATCATAAATGTTGGTTAAAAATTGAAAGTGTTTTTATTACTGGTACTCCGCATGTTAAAACTATCACTATTATAATAATTTTTAATAATCTTTAGGCTCGCGTTTGACCACTATCTCGCCTGATATTAAGCGATGATTTGGTCTACGGTGAAGCACGATTACCTAGAAGAAACCTATTCACTCTTGACTTAAAGACCGCAAGGTTGTAGCTATCAGGGAACAAAACTCCGAATGGGAGTTCCACTCCTTAGCGGTGCACACAATGTAAGTATTAGCAAAACGCTTTGTGCGTATGGGAGGGATGTCCACCATGTACCGATGGCGCATGGCCGTACTTCTTGTAGTCCGATGATGGAAAGGGCTAGGCGGAATCAAATTGTGCAGTTCCGTCGCACACTCCCCAAAATGTAACCGATGAAAAATGCAAGACGAATAGAATTTTCCCTTTTTCAAACCGGAATCATGATGGCGTTGACCTAAAGTAGAACCAAAAGTTGATTCACCCTGTATAATTTATATCAGGCTTCTCATAAAACAGGCAGTGTATCGTTTATGTCACTATTTTACTTTTATTCTATGTTTGTGCCAGATTGTCTCAAGTAGAGCTTTGGCACTGATTGTCACACCGTTAACCCCGTTACAATAAGGACAAATAGGTTAACATTATGTATGACCTTTTTCCTTGACCTAAAATCTTTATACAAAATGATACTATACACCATTGTTTGATCTCAGAATTTATTATCATAGACCGCTGTCAAACGTGCCTTTATTGTATTTGATATTAATTAATTCATGTTGCAGGTATGTTATGTTGTTGTTATCGAATAATGATTTGATATTACGAAGTATGAATAAAATAGCGTAGTGTTTACTACAAGAATATCCTGTATATTTCAACAATGATTTGTCAGAGTCAACATTACTTGAACTAAGCAATCAGTTCTTTTATTCGGAATTGAATTATTTTTTTATTGTTACAAACAAGATTGATAGAATACTTTTTATAGTAAACCATAAAAATTACAATTTAAAAGTTAATACGCGTAGTGTAAGAAAGGACAGTCTTATTGCTACAAAGATCAAGCATAATGTCTACTTGATGGTTCAATGCGGATCAACGCTTATGGACTTCTCTAATACCAGAGATATTAGCAAGTGGATACCTGTACATGCATTAAAGCTGGTAGGTATGTCTCTGGTCCTTGTAATAAATATATTCTTCTTCTTCCACCTCGCCATCTCTCGTTACTCAGAGTCGGCTTTCCTAGTCCTGGGGCTCCACTAGTTCCGCTTATAAGCATCGTCAGTAGTAGGTAGACCGCACCGCTTCGTGTCTTTTTGATCAGTCGTCATCCAGCTGATTAGCGGTTTACCTTTCCTCACTTTTGTGTTGTATCCTTATAATATTGATATCAAAATTATTACGAGTATCTGGCCAGCCGGTGCAATTCATTCATTGGAGAAATCATCAACGCTTGCGGTTAGATTACTCCTATTGATTGATAGCATGCTACTACATAATGACAGGTCGACGCTGATGATGACGCATGTCATAAACACGTCACCGATCATTGCTAACGAGCGCCGATCTCATTAAAACTAATAAATTAACGTGTAGCTCGTGTAGTGACAAGCTTTGTTCTTGATGGTGTATTATTTTGGTAGTAACAACACTTAAAATATTGGAGAAGTGCAACATATTAGATTCGTTATATTACTTTCTGTGATAAGCAAGGGTCTGTAAAAATTGGCTACAAGATCACGTAGATCAAAGGTCTAAAATTTTGGAAGTTGTATATGGATGGAATTTTGCTAAATGGTATTATTTTATACTATGAAATCTTTAAAAATATGCAAAGTCAAATCTGCGTCATCAACTGAGTACCTCTCATGCAGAAATTCCTTAAATGAGGAACTTACCACTTAATGAAGCTGTCCCTACTTCTCTGCTTGAATGTTTTTGTTATAATACTATCCAAGTTTTAAATGATGCCCCCTCTTTTGTTTTAAAGCAATCAAATTTAAATAACCTTTGCCCAAAGACTATATAGTAACGTAAACATCTATCGTGCTACTATAGATAGCAGAAACAAAACACATAAATGGGTCCCATGCATTTGTGGGCGAGTATAACACCATGTTTTATAGTAATTTTTACAAGGGTTTTACCTTATCGCTATCGTGATCAAATAGATAACAAAATGCCTTCAATAACACGCCAATCTGATAGAATATCTTTATCGTTTGCCACAACGTTCACGGAAAGAGGGGAGGTTTGTCATTAGGCCCTTACAAACGACTGGCAAAATTATTTCCTGATGGTTGACCAACTTTGGAATTGAAGTCTGATTAAAATAAAATAATTATTGATGTTGTAAAATTAAGGTTCTGATAATAATTTTAGAAATTAAACTTTGAATTATAAACATTACATAACATCCCACCTCAATTTCAGCACCTATTAGTACGTAATTAATATATATAAATTAATTAACTTCATAATTTTCCCTTTTACATTTAACCTCAAAGGCACGTATTCGTTATTAACCTAAATTAATAAAAATAAAATTCAGCCTACTATGGAATGTTTAATAAGCAAATAAAACAACACAACACAATATTAAAAACAATATCTAAAGGAATCTAAATACAAAACCAAATGCTATCTATATGTCGAATAGGCGGCCATTTTGAATTTAGGCAATGATTTGTCGAAATCGATTTCTTCATTTAATTCAGATGCCATTACTTGTCCTTCCGCCTTGTTTCATTCCTGAAATTCGTGACGTTTCACTTATATTCTAAATAAAGTCTTCGATATTTAAATACTGGCAGTTGCTTTGCTTTTTTATATGCAGTGTATTGTACAAAGCTTCAAAGATCTTTTGGTGCTTGAATGACTTTGAAAAGTGGGCGATTAAGGTAAATATAACAAAACATCACCAGTATTCTCGAAAGGGTTAGATTAGACATTTCGCCAGTTAGGCTTCATCATCATCATCATGATATCAGCCGAAAGACGTCCACTGCTAGACATAGGCCTTCCCGAAGCGTCGCCACATTGACCGGTACCATGCGTATCGCATCCAGCGAATCCCCGCAACCTTCACCAGGTCATCGGTACACCTGGTAGGAGCCCTTCCAACGCAATATCTTCCGGTTCGCGGTCGACGCTACAGAATTTTTCCTCCCATCGGCCCATCAGCAGTTTGGCTTAAGGCGAATGTAAATAGGGGGCGAGGCTTTTGCTATCAATTGCACACACAAGTTTAGACTCCGGCCTGCTACTGAAAATTTTCAGATGGAAAAACCCAAAAACAATTTTGCCCGACCCGGATGTCAAACCCAAGGCCAACATGCGACAACTAGACTAAAGAAGCAGTTTGGTAAACGTTTGAGACATTACAAGTTAAATTTGTTTTTGAGACATTCCAAGTTTCGATAGCGGCAACTCACCAAACGAGCCTAGAAAAACTAGATATCATTATCAGCCTTTTTAATGTTCCCACTACTGGGAGACAGGCCTTCTCTCTGTGAGAGGGAATGGGCCGTTAATCCACCACGCGGGCCCAGTGCGGGTCGGTGGATGTGACATGTCTTCGAATTTTTCGTTCTAGGACATGCCGGTTTCCTCACGATGCTTTCCATCCGCGTTTTGAGAGCAGTGGTGATGAAATTATTTACACAAAGTAAACTGCCTACCTGGGTTCGAACCCACGACCGATACGTAAGTCGCGGCCGTTACCGCTGGGTCACCACTGCTCTTCTCCACAACACAAACGAATATATGTAGAACAACTATATATAGTCCTACAAAACTGCAAATTGATTGTCACTTTTATCCCAGTTAGCTTCAAACGTTATTATTTTTCAAACCGTCCATTGAAGTTCTTCTCGTACCCCAATAACACTTCCTATTTTTAAATTATAACGTAATTTTCTTTTTATAGCCTCCGATGCAACAATTCCTTTTCTATCTCATCCATATTTAGCATCAGTGTTCCAAATCTGCCAGTTCCAGCAATATGAAATCGATTTAGTCTCCGATAACTTATATTTTTAAGTTAATATCATGCTGTTTTCTCGCAGCAATACCATGTAGAAATAATAACTCACTGTAACAATATGGAAACGACTTGAGTATTTTACTAAGGCATAATCAAGCCCAAAAGAAAAAAAGTGAGATGAGGGCGAGATATTTAAAAGCTCGAAATGAGGTCGATATTATAAAATACTAGCTTCTGCCAGCGGCTTCGCCCGCGTGAATATCGAAAATTATCCCAAGTGAACAGATTCCAGGGATAAAAAGTCCTATGTGCTATTCCTGACTATAATCTATCTCTGTGCCAAATTTCATCCAGATCCGTACAGCCGTTTGAGCGTGAAGAAGAAACAAACATACAAATACACACACACTAACAAACTTTCGCTTTTATAATATATATATTGGTGTGATTCGAGGTGCCTACAAACCTAACAATAAACTTTCCTGTAATTTAAAAACGAGTGTTAATTAATGAGATAAATAAATAAAATCTTAGTAAATACGTTAGGGAAAATTCGTTAATGTATCGTCATCGCTTATAATAGAAGACTATAAGAAGAGTAAATGGCCGATCCACCATAAAAACTGTTAAGATAACCAGTTTTCACAATTCTTGTGTAGGCTTAGAAAAAGGTACTTGAGTTACAATGACGCATATTTTAAATATTTTGTTCTATATCCTCATATTATAACATGAGTAAAGAAACACTCATATCATGCCAAATTTATTTACACAAAACAGCAAGTTGACATTGTCAAAATTAGAGATCTGGGGAGTGACCAAAAGCTCTCAGAGTAAGGTTATTTTGAGTGTGCGTAAGGGACAGATGTATAATTATGACCTTTATACATCTGTCCCTTACGCATACTCAAAATAACCTTACTCTAAGAGGTTATGGTCACCCCCCTGCTCCCGTACCATGACGTGTCAATACTATCATGGTGCGACTGGAAAAAAGGGACAGATGTATACAAGTCATATACAAATGTGTTCCTTACGCAACTTCGAAATAACCTTGCTTTAAGAGCTTTTGATTACCCCCCTTTCAAGGTTAATAACTTTTTGATGGCAGATTTAAATTGACGGGTTATTTTACAC
The DNA here is from genome assembly GCA_948252205.1 of Orthosia incerta. Lineage (NCBI taxonomy): Eukaryota > Metazoa > Arthropoda > Insecta > Lepidoptera > Noctuidae > Orthosia > Orthosia incerta. Next base: position 6,256,459 of record OX411757.1, on the reverse strand, counting down.
CAAAACATAATCATCAGCCTTTTAATGTTTTCACTGCTGGGACACAGTCCTCCTCTCTGTGAGAGAAGGAATGGGCCGTGATCCACCACGCGGGCCCAGTGCGGATTGAGGATGTCACATGTCTTCGAATTTTTGGTTCTAGGTCTTGCCGGTTTCCTAACGAAGTTTTCCTTCACCGTTTTGAGAGCAGTGGTGATGAAATAATTTACACAAAGTAAAGTGCCTGCCTGGGTTTGAACCCACGACATACAACTTGTAAGTCGCGACTGTTACCACTTGGCCACCACTGCTGCAAACCTAACATAGGTTTAAATCATTATCATGTCATAATATACTGTCGCTGGGCCCAAAGGATCATGTTTGACTAACCTTAATGCCATCAGTAAATTCATTTAATCATCAGTACAAAAGCTATTAGCAAATGTAAATCTCAGGTTTTGTGATACGAACATTACGAACACAACAGCTCTGACAATGACAATACCACAATAAAGGCACTGGACCGTTTGCTAAAGCAAAAAAATCTATTGTTAATATTGCTTGGCATTCTTATCGTGTGCTCTGGACCTAAGAATGGGACAATTATGTGTCCCGGTGTACTGTAAAATGTTATTAGGATTTCTGTGCAGGTTGACTCGACTTTTATGTTGATAGGCTCCAATTTTTTCGCTATTTCACCCGATTAAGTGAAGTAAGTCGAAATAGATGATTAGTCTTGCCTCTCTTAGATATCGCTATAATATATTCACTTGTGTTTTTAATTTTAACTATAAAGGTATTGAGAGAGCTTTATTTCTGATTCCTGGAAATAAACAATCGGTGCGGCACAAAATTAAACGCAAGTTTTTAATGCGATTAGCCGTTGAAAATTCATTCCAACCATCACAGCCGTTAACGCGCGTTTGACAATTTTTCGCGATAATATTCACTTCAGAACCGGGGCCTAACTCCAAGCAAGAAATACGCCTAAGTGTAACGCCTTTTCCGTCCCCGAGTGATCACGTTCAAGTAATGTTATAACATAATCAAACACACAAGTAGGTACTTAACTAACCTATTTACTATTGTCAAGCCTCCTCACTAACGACAAGACAAAGCCTACTACACAAGACACAAAACAAAAGCAATCACACAGACACACACACAGTTAAATAAACAAAACTTAATTTTACCCAACACGGAAACTACGTGTTGTGAGTTAAACTCAATTAACGAGTAAATCGAGCAACGCGTACGGCGTCGAGTGTAATTGCTACCAATCTTAATAAAACGCCTGAGTCGAGCAGGTGTGAAAAATTAACTGAGCCTGCCTTTTTATTGGTGCAGCGGGTCGGTTGGACCATCTGCCGGCGCGGTTGGTGCATTGCTTTATATTAGAGGTGATTCAATGGCGCCACGCTGCAGATGTGAGGGTTAAGAATTCATTATTGTAGTTGTGGTGAAATGGAAGTGTTGAATAAAATTTCCACGTATAGTGATTGCAATCAATTAACTCAAAATCAACACTAAAAATCTCAGCCTATTATAGTCTGCTGGACATAGGCAGAGGCTTTTGTGCACTTTGGCTGAGCCTAATTTGCACCACAATACATCACATTGCACTATATCTTGAGAGCAGTGGTGGCCCAGTGGTATCGGCCGCGACTTATAAGTTGTAGGTCATGGGTTCGAACCCAGGCAGGCGCTTTACTTTGTGTAAATTATTTCATCACCACTGCTCTAAAAACGGTGAAGAAAAACAACGTGAGGAAACCGGCATGTCCTAGAACCAATAATTCGAAGACATGTGACATCCACCAACCCGCTCTGAGCCCGCGTGGTTGATAACGGCCCATTTCCTCTCACAGAGAGGAGGCCTGTGTCACAGCAGTGGAAACATAAATAGGCTAATGATGATGATGACGCACTATATTTTTTAAATATTTTGTGTGCTTATTGCTAAATCAAAGAGGCAGATGGATGGAAACGACGGGCAACATTTGAAATTTCTGGACTATTAATAATGCTGTAAATAAAAGCAGTGACTCGATTCCATCTATTCCTCAAAACATGACCTTTCTGTGTAGGCGGTAACTGGGTTTGGTTGCCCGTAGCGACAGTCATTAATTTAGGGTTTCTTGGTCGAGATCAATCGATACGAAGGTCAATAAAAGACCTCAGTGCTTATTTCTCCCGAAGAGTCGATTTAGACTAACTGCGAGTGATTTATAACATTATTGTCTCCATAAAATGACGTTTGATTGGTCACAAAACAATCATTTACGAGTTGATTCCCAACGAATTTTGACGTCAAAGCCTATATCAATAGACGGTGAAATACCAAAAGTATGTGATTTGGACCAATCAAAGCATAATAAAAGAGCTTATAAACCCGCGTCACGTCATAAAGGCCCCGTCTTTTACTCTTATGACGTGTTATTTCATCCTGTCACTGTCTCACAAAGCAAAAAGGCGTAAACGACAGTTCTTTTCATAGGAAAAGAAGCTGTCGCTTACGCCTTTTACTTTAACTTCAGGAAGACGTCATGTAAATAGGGAGAACGTGGTTTTGAATATTTTTCATAGCGTATTTTAGGCTTTGTTACGAACACACTGAGTACCTTGTTGTAGAGGCCAAGGATAAAGAAATTACACAAGCTTTGTTATGAGCGAACTTAAATAGGTACTAAAATTATTTGTTTTAGTTAAATAAGAAGAAGACAGAAAATGTGTTTAATTGTCACAAAACGACATGCAATATAATAACACGCTTATGCTAAACCCTTAACAATAGTACTAGTAGTACTTAAATTAATTTAGTAAAGACGAGAAATAAATCAAGCAATAATAACATATACTACCTACATTTTGTTTATAACAGAAAGGAAATAGGGTGAAAAAGATACCAGGCAGATGCATGTCGTGATTGTGGCAAGAAGGCTTCCGCTCAGCATAATGCTGTGCCGTGGGGGGCCCACAGCACAGCGCTGAATTTCAGTGGTAAACGATATTAAAATGATTTTTAGTTTCATGTGCATTGTCATCCAAACCAAACGTGTATCCAAATTTTCAGCTCAATCGTTTGGGGATAACGATTTTAAAATTCAGTTGCAAGATTTGAACCACACATAATATCAAACAAACTAACAAGGCAAGTAAAATATAAGCTTAGAAAAACTACAAAAAAAAAACCGTTTTATTATTTACGGTCAATCGAGGCTGCTATTAATGGAACTTTTTAACCCCAGTGCTCTTTAAAAGAGATCACAAATCAAGGTAAATATCGACTGAAAAATTAAGTAAAATGTCAATTTCCTTCCATTGCTAGTGGAAAGCTCCAATTAAAAGTGTTCCCGGAAAATTTCAGTTCTATAATTGTAATCCCGGATTGAAATCTAAATGGAAAAAGTTCACGTGCAAATCTCTGGGAGCGAGGTGGAAATGATTTAATAAATCTTTGTATTGAGTGGCAGAAATAAACATACCGAGAATGTATCTACATATTTTTATCGAGGCTTTATACTATTCACAGAAGCTCGTGGCTAAGTAATGAAAGCCGCAAGGGTTAACTTCAAGCTTAAGCAATGCTTGCCGAAGTCGGTCCGTGGATGGGTGACCGTCCATTACATACCAATACTCCATGGTTGTCCATTGGTCACAGCTGTATTTTGCAGATCTTTAACAGTCATTACGGTAGGCAGAAACCAGATAATGTAACACCAGGTTGGTCACGGCTGTCTTTTGCAGATCTTTGACAGTTATTACGGTAGTCAGAAGCCAGATAATGTGACACCTGGTTGTTCATGGCTGTTTTATGCAGATCTTTGACTGTCATTACGGTAGTCAGAAGCTAGATAATGTGACATGAGGTTGGTCACGGCTGTCTTTTGCAGATCTTTGACAGTCATTACGGTAGTCAGAAGCCAGATTATGTGACACCAGGTTGGTCACAGCTGTCTTTTGCAGATCTTTGACAGTCATTACGGTAGTCAGAAGCTAGATAATGTGACACCAGGTTGGTCACGACTGTCTTTTGCAGATCTTTGACAGTCATTACGGTAGTTAGAAGCCAGATAATGTGACACCAGGTTGGTCACGGCTGTCTTTTGCAGATCTTTGGCAGTCATTACAGTAGTCAGAAGCCAGATAATGTGACACCAGGTTGGTCACGGCTGTCTTTTGCAAATCTTTGACTGTCATTACAGTAGTCAGAAGCTAGATAATGTGACACCAGGTTGGTCACGGCTGTCTTTTGCACATCTTTGACAGTTATTACGGTAGTCAGAAGCCAGATAATGTGACACCAGGATGGTCACGGCTGTCTTTTGTAGATCTTTGACAGTCATTACGGTAGTCAGAAGCCAGATAATGTGACACCATATTGGTCACGGCTGTCTTTTGCAGATCTTTGACTGTCATTACAGTAGTCAGAAGCTAGATAATGTGACACCAGGTTGGTCACGGCTGTCTTTTGCAGATCTTTGACAGTCATTACGGTAGTCAGAAGCCAGATTATGTGACACCAGGTTGGTCACAGCTGTCTTTTGCAGATCTTTGACAGTCATTACGGTAGTCAGAAGCTAGATAATGTGACACCAGGTTGGTCACGACTGTCTTTTGCAGATCTTTGACAGTCATTACGGTAGTTAGAAGCCAGATAATGTGACACCAGGTTGGTCACGGCTGTCTTTTGCAGATCTTTGGCAGTCATTACAGTAGTCAGAAGCCAGATAATGTGACACCAGGTTGGTCACGGCTGTCTTTTGCAAATATTTGACTGTCATTACAGTAGTCAGAAGCTAGATAATGTGACACCAGGTTGGTCACGGCTGTCTTTTGCACATCTTTGACAGTTATTACGGTAGTCAGAAGCCAGATAATGTGACACCAGGATGGTCACGGCTGTCTTTTGCAGATGTTTGACAGTCATTACGGTAGTCAGAAGCCAGATAATGTGACACCATATTGGTCACGGCTGTCTTTTGTAGATCTTTGACAGTCATTACGGTAGACAGAAGCAAGATAATGTGACACCAGGTTGGTCACGGCTGTCTTTTGCAGATCTTTGACTGTCATTACAGTAGTCAGAAGCTAGATAATGTGACACCAGGTTGGTCACGGCTGTCTTTTGCAGATCTTTGACTGTCATTACGGTAGTCAGAAGCTAGATAATATGACACCAGGTTGGTCACGGCTGTCGTTTGCAGATCTTTGACAGTCATTACGGTAGACAGAAGCTAGATAATGTGATACCAGGTTGGTCACGACTGTCTTTTGCAGATCTTTGACTATCATTACAGTAGTCAGAAGCTAGATAATGTGACACCAGGTTGGTCATGGCTGTCTTTTGCAGATCTTTGACTGTCATTACGGTAGTCAGAAGCTAAATAATGTGACACCAGGTTGGTCACGGCTGTCTTTTGCAGATCTTTGATAGTCATTACGGGAGTCAGAAGCCAGATAATATGACACCCGTCTACTCAAGGGATTACCCAGTTACAGGGTTGTGAAGGTCAGATAGGCTGTCGCTCTGTGCTTGCATCCAGGTAGACTGGAAGCCGACTCCAACGTAGTTGTGAACAAGCTAGGCAGATTCATACAATATTCAGGTCGAGAAAAAATATTAATAGAGTAAGACCACGAAGAAGGATAAAGGCGAAAAGTAAAATAGAAAGGTACAATTTCTCATTCGATATTATCCAGATAACTATCTAAGTAGCATCAACCCACATAAGCTTTAACGTTATTATTTTGATAGATTCGCAGAATATCCTTGCCAGAAGTACGGGATAAACCTATTATGTGATATACCTTTCTACCTGAAACAATTTTGGAATAATGTATATCAATAGGAGAAGGTCCACACTTATGCTTTCATCTGTGCCAAATGTAGGTAAAGGGTTTCCTAAGTCTTCTTGATGATTGATCTTTATAATTGGAACTAAGGTATCCTTGCTCTAACTCTCTAGAAAATGCTTTGTGTCATGGTCACTTCTTAGTTTGATAAACAGCTGCATATCTTATTATTCCGAAAACATATCCGCTGACATGAAAGAATTTTTTATCACATCTATTCAAAAAAAGCTCTTTTATTCATCGTAAACAGGGGCTAAAATAGCACATTAATCCCTTGGGGCAAAAGTAATTTGAATTTGGAATATAAATATTGATAGTAAATATTCCAATCAGCAAAGAGATAAATCACAAACCACACATCACATCATCATCAGCCTATTAATGTTCCCACTGCTGGGACACAGGCCTCCTCTCTATGAGAGGGAAATGGCCGTAATCACGCGGGCCCAGTGCGGGTTGGTGGATAATACAAACATTAGCCTCTAATTATTTCTACGTTATGTCTTATGGTTCCAAATTGTATGTAAATAAATAAACGTAACGTTCTTCTTCTTAAGTTGCACTTACTTATTTTCTCATAGAGGGTGATAAGAAGTAGTGTCCAAGCAACACTATTTTAAGCTCGAGTGACGTACTTTGAATCCCTCGCTGTGCTCAGGATTCTACTTTAGAATCCTTCGTTCCGCTCTGGATTAAAAAAAAACACTCTCGCTTTTAAAATAGTTGTTTTCTCCCTACAAAAACAATCTACTATTTTTAAATTAGACCTAAACATATTACCGATAGATTCAAATCTGGAATCAGTCTCTGAGAGACTACGTACGTTTAAAGCGCTGAGTCTAGAATCATGAAATTAGACAGAAGTTTTACTTAAACAACGAAGATGAGACAAGAGACAGAAAATACATTTTAAAGAAACATAGACAGGATTTATGGAAATTAAACTCTGGAAAGGATTCAATAAGAAATGAAAGTTTTTATTGAAGACCGTCATTTTAACCAATGGTAAAGCCTATTCGGCGCACGGCTTGTCTAGACATAAAACCGTAATAGAGAGAACTACTCGTAGTAAAATACGAACGATTCTCATATCTTTTATCGGCTTTACGTTGTAACAGATGACTGCAATCACTCTGTTGTAGAAAAATCAATATCCATTTGCAATCACACTTAAGGTTACACTAGTCGATAATTCTTCCATACAAACGTAGTCTAGGGATTACTCCACTGTTTGACGATGTACGTTCAAAATAAAAAATTATATCAATTTGTCTCATCATTATCTAGTCCTATATGAAAACAAAAAAGTAAAAAAGAAAAACATTTGAAAGTTATGAGCGTCGAAAGTTCCATATTTCAACACAAATTTTAATGGATCTTTGGGCGGGGTAATAAATACCATAAGAAGAAGGAAAATTGCAAAACGGCCACCATACAGGGTTAGATTAGTAGTTCAACAATGCAAATAATTGTATTTAAAAAATATACATTTAGTAATTTTGTCATGATATCTAGACTCCCAAAGGTCTGTTTATAAAATTTCGCCCGCTAATTTTCGTCCTAAATCATCATCCATTTCGCTACAAACTTGCAAAAGTGCTAATTCGTACGCGAACTAGTTTCTTACTGTTCATCACAGCATCTGTCTCTTTCGCACGAGTTGTCGGATGAGATAGCAGGCATTTTAACCTCACGCACAAAATAGTTCGTACCGTCGACTGTCGTATTATAAAGGCGAAATTTTGTGAGTGTGAGTGTGTGTGTTTGTATGTTTGTTACTTCTTCGCGCTAAAACGGCTGGACGGATCTGGATGAAGTTTGGCAAAGAGATAGATTATAGTCTGGAATAGCACAAAGGATACTTTTTATCCCGGGAATATGTTCCCTTGGGATAATTTTCGAATTTACCCGGGCGAAGTCGCTGGCAGAAGATAGTTGGGAATATAAATGTTACTTATGGTGTTACAACATAAATGTGTATAAGACAAACCTGGTTAGATCTCATTTGTGCATGTGTTAAAAGATATTGAGTAATAACATCACAGACTCGCATGTCTGTTTACTGTGTACTAGGTAACAACAGCTGTATCCTAGCCAAGTTACAAACTTTTTGTATCGAATCTCTTTCTACAATTGTTAACGCTTTCTATTTGAATAGTCTGACCAAGTGACTTAACGTTCAAATGTGTCATGCTCATACTTTTCATTACATTCGTTTTCTACTAGCTTTATCGATTGTGGAGTGTAAACTTGGCTACAGGTGCAGGACCTTCTATATGCTACATAGTCAACCCCTGTACCCCGTAATATAAATTACTTTGATCCCATCAAGGTAGGTAGGAACTTATAAAAAAATGTCAAGTAGTCAGTGACTGTAATCTTGAACTTCTTTTTGAACTTGAATCTTTCTTTGTACATAGGTATTAATTTTATGCTGTCAAATCGTTGTTGTGTTTTAGCATGGCTATAGCGGTCATTGACCCTCCTTCATTTCTTGCATTATTTATTTCAAAAACTTTAAGAAATACATACTTGAAGCAGTCCAGGGGCTTAACCATGACCAAGCTATCATGGGGCAACTGTGAATAAGGGACAGATGCATACAAGACAAACACATCTGTCCCTAACGCACAGTGGAAATAGCCTTGCTTATTTATGGTAATTCCCCTGAATTGATATTCGCGATTATCAAATTTTGTTCTAAAGAAAATTGGCACAATGGTTTATTATTCGTTAGAAAGGTCAATGACTGTTATTGCCATGCTAAAACGAAACACCTATAGCACATAATATAATTGTTGTCGCCAGTTTTCCGACAGACCCTACAAAACCACTTGAAACTCTTCATAACTTAAGAACAAAGACTGGACCGAAACATAAGAACGGTCACGAAATAGGAATACTGAATTTTCCTCAATTCCCCTCCTTCTATAACGTTTTTACTAACTGAAATATATCTTGGCTTACACCCCCCATCGCATTATGTTTGAGATTGTTGCGGCTTAGTCACCGTGGAAAACTCATTCCACTTTTCCTTAAACTTCTCAATCTTTGTGAGAGAAAGTTGGTTAAAAAGAAGCGAAATCTGAAAGTTGACAAAGCTTCCATAAGCGGACAAGATTAAATCTGTAAAGTATGTCGTAATTCCTTGAGAGGTCTCGGGCAAGAAGCTACCCCTTTACTTCCTGACCTTACAGATACCTACCTACCTAAGTACGGTTTGAGGAGTTGCTATCAAAATGTAACTTGTTAAAAATATTTTTGATCGGGCAGGACTTAAAATTTCTGTTGAAATCAAACTTAAAATTACCTGCTATACCCATTACCCACTTATCAATAAAGCCTGATTAGAACAGATCTATCTACATATCCGCAACGATCACTTTCACTACTTCTAAACGCCAATATATTCATCTAAATACGGTTGACATACATAGCATACCTGCTACTGACTCACGTAAACAGCGTAAAAATACTACCTACTAAACATGTCTAGACCTAGATAATATGAACTTTATGTCACGGTCACAAGGGTCATAATTGTAGCTATAGTTTCTACAAATACCAAAGGCTGGTCGACCTTAACGGGTCTTACGTAAGCGTACGTTCTAAGCAAACAGGTTCTATTCGAGATGAAGAAGTATCAAATGTTTTGGTTGTTTTCTTGTGGTAGGTTTGTTTTTGTGTTGGTTCTAATATATGGTAGGTAAAGTTTGGAGCGCAATAGCATTTTCTTGAAATAGTAGTAGTCTTAAAGGGCGAAACCGTTTCAAATAATGTGATTCGTCAGTATCAGTTACTTTACCAACATCTGGTTTATTTTGAAAACAAAACACTACTATTTTAGTTGTAAATCACCGACAAATTTTGTGCCGAAGACTTTTGAACATGTGTCAATCATTACAATTTTACTTTTAATACATATTCATATTTGCGAGTGCCATATCAGTGACGTCGTCGCAAAATTATAATTTAGCATAACATACGATCTACTAAAATAAATTGAAATAGTCTATTGGTTTATGTCCAAGTGAATGTTGTATATTTACCGATCGTAAGTATATTTGGTCCTTCGAGACTTGTTGTACTCCTTTAGAGTCTTGTAACTAGTCCCGTAGGACGGAACTGAACCTACCTTTAGAGCCTAAACTATTCAAGAGGACTAAAGGTTTCTCTACCTATGTTACGCTTTGAAACACTTTGCTCTGATGTTGACTAGCTACCGGTTTCTAGAATGAAAATATCTACGCGACACATATTAAATGCAAGTCTAGTGATGCAAATGGTTGTTGAAAATTCTTTGCAACCAATCTCTGCAAATAAAAAAAGTTAATTAAATCAAAAAACCCGACTGCTTGAAAAGTGAACTAAAAAGATGTAAACAAGAAGAAAATATTGCTGTGCAGTCGGAGGATACATCTGGTTTTGGTCAGCCAGCTCGTGAATATGTACCATCCGACTGCACACTTTTTTGATTTTATTAACTTTTTTTATTTACAACTTTTTAGTTATACTTTTTTTTTCGAATGACTTTAAACATATAAGTGGTATATATTTTTGTAATCACCTCTAAAAACCCTTCATTTTGATACCCCACTCGATGGGCTACGAAGAAAAAAAAATTGCAACCCAAACAATATGGCGCCCAAAATCCGCCCTGTTTCTTTTTTTTACGGCACTCGCGTCAGATACGCGCGAAAAACAATCCTTTCCTTGCAGCCGGGTAAATACTTGGGTTTGACAGATTGTCACATTAATTTTGCGTTAAGTTTTATTCCAGAAACTGCCTTACACCCTGAATCACTGGAGTCTTGATAAGGGTCGTTAAGATAGTACAAATCCTATATTTAAGACCCTACACTATTTCACCCAATATTATTGTCACTACAAGGCCTGATAATATCACTGTAAGAAGAAGGGTTCAATTTCGTAAGGTTCTAGTCCCAAAGGGATTGTCAACTCGCGACCCTTCCCGTTTGCAATCAACAATCTTTTAGATGTTTATTGTGTTTGTGCGGCAACCTGTTTAAAACTTTGAGAACTAGCTATTTCTCGTGGCTTCGCTCTTGTGGTTGGATAGGAACCGTCATTTTTTCTGGGATGAAAAGTAGCCCATGATGCTCAGCGGTAGTCAATTTTTCTATTAGTAAATTATCGTAATACGATCAGTACTCCAGAGATTACTTATATATAAATAAAAACAAACAATTAATTTGAACTCTATTTAAAGGAATAATAATAATTTAGATTATTGTAGAAAATTTGATTTGCGTGAAGGTTGATAGAGATTATAATATCTAATTTCATCGTTTCAATTTTATTGAAAAATGTGCCGGTTGCCATTTTTCGATGTTGACCTTCACAAGCTCAGTTTTAAGACTACATCGTTGTTTGGGGCCTAGTAAGAAGGTATTTGTGTTAAGTCGTTGGCAAATTTTCAATTTCACCCCGGAGTCTTCCATTTTTTTTTTGGTTTGTGTAAAAGCTCACCTTTGATCCATTAAAACGCCCATCTGAAAATAAAAGGCCATAAAAAGTTATACCTATATTACTAAAACAAAGGTTCTATCAGTAAGCGTTTAATCCTGAAGCATCATTGAAACATAATTCACCCGTTCCATTTAAGAGTAACAAAGGCAGAAGCGTGTCCATTAAAAGCATTATATTGTTCATTTACGAACAAAATACTTGTGTTGTAACTTTAAGAGCATTCTGAATACTCTATTCATTAACACCCATGTCGCAGTGTCTTTGGTTGAAAGTCTACTGATTCGTACTTAGTTCTTAATGAAAACCTTTTATATATGATCGATGGCTACTTAGTGTAGTTAATATAGTGGCAAACAGATCAGGTGCAAATATAAGGGCGTGATTGCCTTTAACAGAGGTATGCAAGTGTCGGTTAGATAGTGGAAAACGGGACACAGAGGAACTTGATTTGAATGACTAATGCTTTCTTAAGTGGGTTCCATCATTCGAAATTATCAGTTTCTATGACAAATTTCCTTCATCATCATCTTCCTGCCCTTGTCCCATGTTACTTGGGGTCGGCGCAACACGTTTTCTTCTTCCATACCGTCCTGTACCCCGTCACGCTATCACTGACTCCCTTTTATTTCATATCACTCCTCACACAGTCCATCCATCTTTTCTTGGGCCGTCCCCTCCCTCTTCATCCATCCACATTTATATTCATAACTCTTTTAGTAACATGCGTTTCATCCTTCCTCATCAGATGACCATACCAAGACAAACGGTTTCCTTTCAACTTTTCTGTCACTGGCGCCACTTTCAAACTTCCTCTAATATATTCATTTCTCACTTTATCCATTCTCGTCACTCCGCACATCCATCTCAACATTCTCATCTCTGCTACATGCAATCTCTTTTCATCCATGACATATGACAAATTTCCTTAATAAGTTTATATATGCAACAATCCTTAGATTACTAAACAATCCTATATTCCATTAGTCACAAGGCCTTAAGGTAATCAAATCAAACCAGAAAAACAAAAGCAGAAAACAACAAAAGTTTTGCAACATTCGATTTTTAAGTGTTTTCGACGAAAACTTCGAACCTAAATTAGAACGAAACAATAAACGCGGAGAGTTCATAAGGAGAGAAAAAGAAAAAGAAGTTTAAAAAATAAACGAATGCCGAAGAAAAGTTGGAATTGTTCGCTCTTGAATAAATTCTGTGTAATGTGTGGAGCTGAAAACCGTGAGAGCTTTCGTTTAATTTATGTTTATTCCGAACTTTTATTATTGTTTTGTTCAAGGCTATTAATTTGGTGGTTTCTGCGGTTGAAATGGTTAAATTTTGCGATTGTTAATCCTTGTAGTTTTGGTCTGGAATTTTGGCTCATTAGGCATCTTTTGCCACAAATATTAATGGTATCATAAGGCTTTGGCAGCTACGAAACTTAATCTTTTTTGACTGCTTTAATTTTACGGCTAATGCAAATTATCTGTTAGCAATTTTTATCAGCCAATTTTTTTGTTTGCCAATTTGATTGTTCTTTAATTGTATCCACCACCGTTTTCGAAGTTACGCTAGATTATTTGAAGCATTTCGAAATCCAAAGATGGTTTGAGCTTATAACAAAATAAGATTATTATAAATATTGGAGAGTTAAGTTTGCAACATAATTCCTACATTTTACCTACCTAATAAACCACTAGTTTCAGTTTTCCATAATTGCTAGTTTACCTTTAATTCCCATCATGATTGTTTATACTGTTCAGTTCCCTTACGGCTTGTTGCCTTGCGTGCGACAACCATATCAAATTGCCTAGGCCATTAACGGTGTTGTTGGAATCAACATGGAAATAAACTATTACGGAATCCCTTGTGTTAGTATATTAACCTTCAATTTTGTACGAAAATATCTGTATCAAGGATGTTATCGATGGAGGTCAAGTTTAAGGTCAACTCTATCAACGAATGACTGGAGCTGCCACTAGCAGATACCTATTGTGATTTTTGAACCAAGATTTTAATTAAGACTTTATCCGCCACACTTTTCTAAGCCGCTACAACTTAGAAGACAGAAGCAACATTGCCAATCACCTGAAAAGCACCGAGTCAATGAAGCTGGATGAGTCTCAGAGAAACGATCAAACTTTCTTGGATCCCGCAACGAAATGAATCAGAAAATAACAGCAGACGGGTAATCTTTTTACAAAGAACATTTTGATGTTTATCAGTGATTTAAAAAAAAAAATAGTTACTATTCCAGTCCCGTAGCTGCTTTCAGATAGATAACTTCTGCCGTGGTAGAAATATTAGCCTATCAGCAAGGTATTAGGGCGACTGATTGTCTCAGAACCCTCTAGAGAAGACAAGAAGCGCCGATATCAAATAAATTGGCATAAAAGCAAAAGGATGAGAGAGAACACGTCTATAACTGAGTACTTACAATTAGTATCAACCTACGTCATAACGCTCATATCACAACACGCTAAATCCTGGAAACATCAACAACGTATTTGTTTGGCTTCATATAAATAAACCGACTGATATTCGTCGCAATCGAATAACAGCATTATTCAATTAAACCTAGGCCTTGAGCGCCAGTGTTTCTGACTGATTGACAGGTGCACTGGGGTGCATCGGTTCGTGCATTAATAATCTTCTGCTACGACCTAACACATCTGTGTTAAATTAGGAGGATGTGAACTTGAGTGTTCTTTTGGGAAAGAAACTATTTTCTTCTTCTGTAACGACTGATAGACTCAGTGCAAGGCTGTGTCTCTGGCGCCAAAATTTAGTATATTCAAACTCTATAATGGCATCCGTTCCCCATCACCACGTCACGACGTCGTCAACGTGGAACGGTGCGGTGTCACGAGTCCTAAAAATACACGTCACAATGCCGCAACGTAATATGTTGTCGTGCCTTGAAATAGTCCGGTTTTTTTATATTTTTTTATTCCAGCTTTTCTGACAGAACGATACAACGTTTTGTTTCGTTTCTTGTAGTTTCTTGAGTTGGCCTGCCTCAGGTGTCGGCACATCGAATCGAATCGTCCTAATCTCGCATCCAGGGCATTCCAACGGCCCTCACCAGTTTATAGGACTGCTTTGTGGGGCCAAAATTCCTAGGTATGTATTATGAAAACGTAGTTTTAGGCCAATTATCGCGTCCCGTGGCTATCGTTTGTAGTAGAAATGTGTTTGGTCCTTTGTCCCACTTTACGTTTTATTTGTAGCGTACCTTAGTAACCATGCAGAGCCTGGCAATATGTTTGTCCCCTAATTGCACACCAGCTAACCAGCGTCATCTGCTTAACCTACCTCTTTGGGGAATAGTCGTGATGTTCCGTTATTTACATTGAAACACCCAGACCCATGTTGTATTTCCAGCAATCCAATTAATATTCAAAGCTCCCAAATTCTGGCAAACCAAGCCTAAGAGTTGGTACTAACTAATTAAGTTACGAGCAAACTAAAGCGTCACGTTGTCATACTGTGACTCATCTAATTAGTTCTGTGGTTGACAATATACACAACACGTGTATGTCATAACTAGGTTTTTGCTCGCGGGATCGCTCGCGTAGCCTATACCGTGGGAACCGTGTATCTTTCCGGGATAAAAGTAGAGTCATTATTGTCTTATATGAGTGTCATACACTCATCGATAGGTAAAGCATTCTATCAGTAAAAGAATTTTCGTTATTCGATAAATACTTCGGCAAGTAAAATTAAGTTAAAAAAGTAATCTTGGGAGGTTACCTTTTAAAAACATAATTCATAATACCCTCAAACGATATGGAAGAGGAAAACGTGTTGCGCCGACCACAAGTAACTTGTAGAGGATGATGATGATGATGACTCAACAAAGCAACTACTTGTAACTCTTTAAAATATGATATTAATTCATAAATACGTACGATCATTAAAATACCTATACAAACAAGTCAACAGCACGTACCTATATACTGATATCCTGAGTCATCAGCCAGTACTCCATTTCAGACTCTGCTATCTCGAGATTGACGTTCTATTGGCGGCAACGTAATTTATTTTATTATTTTGTTGGGATTTTAAAGCACAATTAAGTCGTCATTTCGATTACAATTGACGTAAGCATTACTGTAATTATCAATGTTATTGAATAAAACTTTATTATGGAACGTCTCAATTTGTAACAGGTTCACTAAATACCTAATCAATAGTTACTTTTTATTTCTAGAAAGTTCTTACTTCTTAATTAGTTTTTAATAAATTATAAATATTTTAATGCAGTCGGTATATTATATGTAAGAGCAGTGGTGGCCCAGTGGTAACGGCTCTGACCAACGTGTCGTAGTTCGTGGGTCCGAACCCAGGCAGACGCTTTACTTCGTGTAAGTTACTTCATCACCACTGCTCTAAAAAACGGTGAAGGAAAACATCGTGAGGAAACCCGCATGTCCTAGAACCAAAAATTCAAAGACATGTGACATCCACCAACCCACAATGGGCCCGCGTGGTGGATTAAGGCCCGTCCCCTCTCTCACAGAGAAGAGGCCTGAGTCCCAGCAGTGGGAAAATTAATAGGCTGATGTTGATAATGAAATTGAATGATTTTGTTCAATGAAAATGTTTTTTAATTTCCTTTGCGAAACTGTAAATACTCATTTTCATTGCTCAGGTAGGTACTGTAAACATTTACCTAATCAAACAAATAATAAAATACGCAATGATCCAATGGCTATGATGATTTTTCTATAAAACTTCATAAAAATGTGAGGAAATTGAAAAATATAGTAACCTTACATGGATAAAAAACCCATTTTGTATCGGCGCCTCACCGCTAATGGAAGAAAAACATGATATGTTGGTATCTCTTGACTGTTTGTCATCTTGCGTAAGTGAATTTCCTACCTATAGTGAGTCAACCATGTTGTCTATGACATCCTAGTACTAAGAGATGATTAATGCTTCCTAGTTTCCTGATGACTGGCCTATATACTTACTCGTAAGTATAGCAGGTAAAGTTTTAGTTCCCCATTATATTTTAGGGAACTTAAGATTTGCTTGCCTTGAAACTCAGGCAAGTTTAGAGTTTGTACGGAGTCGTTTGTTAATTTAGACTACATTTCTTACAACAAATTTGATAAATACTACTACTATTTGGTTTATTAAGTTTCAGATTTAAAAAGTATAGAGAACATCGATGAAAACTATTTAAATGCACATATTGTTATCAATGAGCACTTGGGCAGTCTATATTATTGTCTAGAACTACAACTGCATTGTTTTAAGCAAACTTACAATTAGAAGACCACAAGTAGAATTGGTTAATTAATTAAGTCAACTGACAATACATTGGTGCTATTGTACCAGTAAAATAACAACTCACAATAATAGTATTGTATACTCACGTAAGACATTAGGAACGGCCAGGTAAACACCTCAAACAGCCGTATTGCGATTTAAATTACCTACGCTCCATACATTTTTTACGATACGACCGAAAAGAAAAACTCTAGGCCTTGTGAGGTTATCCACACAATAATAAAATATTCAGACTTAGGTGTTGCTGGGCTCAAAATAAAATGGCCGCGGGCAGTTTTTGTATTGTTTTATTCTGAAAAGTTACTAAAATTGGAATACCGTTTCGAATTCTACGAACATAAACCTGAAATCCTCTGCGTTTTACGTTCCGAAAAATCGTTCAATCGTTATGAAAAATAGATAAGTTTCAGCTGCTGGATAACGCGTTGCTGTTATAGATTTACTTTTTGATTTCAAAACATACTGTGATGCAAAATCCATAGGCACTTTATTACAATACACCTGCTAGTTCTAATCGTCATTCGTGATGAAGAGTCAGCAAACTAAAATCAGTATATTTGCCTTGCCTTTTTCCAACTTTATTGGGTCAGCTTCCAGTTTAACTGGATTGAGCTGGATACCAGAATGTTACATGGAGCGATTGCTTCTCTTACAACCCATCAATTGAGTAACGTGATACCTTGGCAACCCCATGTCAGGTTCAGAAGTCTCGTCTATAAATGACAGTCGGAACCAACATCTCTGTAAAAGATCTACAAAAGACAACTAGAACCAACAGCAAAACGTGCTTTCCAAGACAAGAAGGTGTCCTCGTATGTCAGAATGGTCTCTCATCCATGGTCTGAGATCAGCAAGCGTTGCTTAACCTCGAAGACTGACCCGTGCGGCTTTAGCCATGAGTTCCTGCAGCAAAGTTAAATATTAAACATAATTTTAAGCAACCTTTTACTGTAACGTACTAAGTAGTCAGAAAACTAAATGAAAGAAAAGAAGGAAAGAAATAACCACAACCAAACTAAACAACAACACAAACAATAACAACAACGCAACAACTAACTAAACAAAATACAACAACAAAATGCAACTATCCCATTACATATTCCAAAGTCAACGTTAAGAATTCGCGCATGTAACTAAAAAAATGCAAAGCAAAAACTATGTACCCATCCAACAGAATCACTCTGGGCACACGGTTCACCAAATTGTTTTGTTGTGTCCACAATCGATGCTATTTCATTACTTCGTACCCTTTTATGTTTGCACAGCAGTATTGAAGTCAATGACCGAACCTGTTCACCTAAATTAATGAGTATATGCCTGCCATTCAATACTTTGTACGAGTGCTTGTATAGTATGGGTTTTGGAGACAGTTCTGTCTGACCGTCGATACAAGTGTGACTTTATGGCATGTTTGACTCGTTAGAGTGCTCCAAGTGCCACCTGCACTTTTGAAGACTTGATACCGCAGATGCCTCTATAAACGTGGCCACCTACTGGGCCCAAACTATCTAAGGGTTAAATCACAATGAACACGGAAAGAAGAAGAAGTGTAGCTTTGACTTAACTACGATCCATCTCACATATTCTTATACTGCATGCACTAAGAAGAATCAAGTACGTTCATGAAAGCGTCGGGCAAGTGCCGGAATACTAGATTGCAGAGCTGGTGATGTACAGGACAGGGCAAGGTATATACACTTATCATAGCTCTTCGTGTAATAGTGTATGGGCTAATAAGATATATGGCTCGTGCTATAGACAAAAATTGAAAAAACAATAGGGATGAGTAGAGAAACTGTTCGTCACTACTTAACCTTTGGCACTTAGAAGTTGTTACTATTGTGTGAAGCATTAGTCATACTGCTGGGATATTCTCTTATAGTTTTATATGGCTATGGAAATTAGGATCTTACTAACGTATTCTTCTTATCGATTTTGTTAAGTATTCGCATACACAATCCATCAGTATGTCAGACTTCAGTAATGTCTTTGGAATTAATTTAAAAACCTAGTTGTGCGGATACTTCAACTGTTTCACTTTTACCACTGTTTGTTTGGCTTAAAAGGAATACTATAAAAGAGCCCATATTATGGGCACAAACATAGTGCAAGACGTTCTAAAAAAATATGACCTATTCTCAACTAAGGTCTAAACGGTAAAAATAACGATAGATTAAAGTCTGACCTCAGTAGAAACTCGTCAAGTCTAGAGGAAAGTAATCTAAATTAAGAAGGTTTAACCTTTGCCTCCTCCCACAGTTACGGCGACCCCTATAAATTGACCCTAATTCTCCGACGGCCAGTTTAAATTAAGCTGTAGTAATGTATCGGCAATAATATTTGTGTCCGCCGACTGTTTAATGACGCGAATGTTATTGGATATTACCTGTAATAATTTCTCTAAAATATCGCGGGACTCAATATTATGGATGGGTTGGGAAGATTTGGTTGAAATTTCGCTTGACTGAGCTGCTCAATTTTGCGAAAATGCAAAATGTAGTGTAAGAATTAAGATTATGCAAACTAAATTGGAAGAGGGCTGAGCGTGCTACCTTAGTAAACCTGTAACCATACTACCACTTAGGTATAGAATTCCTTAAAAGTGTTCAAATACAACTATTCAAAGGCATTAATAAAGACCCTATAGAAGTGTTGAAAATAAATTTCTGGTAATTAATAAATTTTATATAATAAATCATTCTTTAAATCTTGGTTCTTCTGATAATCTTAATATCATTTCCCCATTTCAAGCCGTGAATAAAAATGTCTCCTAGGTAAATACTATAATAATTCAGCAATTTTCATTAGTAGCCGTAGCCTTTCAGCTGCATATCTTCTCATTTTTCTTTTCAACATATTATACTCTTGAATGCGAAGCATTTTTACTCTTGTAATTTATTGCATATTTTTAGTATTCTAGCACATAATTAAATATCTCTTTTCGAGCTATCAGTTTAATAAGATAATGGAGGTCTAGACTTTATTTTGTTCTTGTATATTCAATAATGACAATGATGTTTTATTTATAGCAATTTCTTTTGTGATAAATAATATTGCGTTTGACTGTATCCTCTTACATTTACTCTAGTTTATGTAATATCTCCAAACATGTTTCTTCATTTTCATTCCCATGCTTCTTATTCAAGTAATCAAGTATTTTAATCGGTATTTGGATGTTTTTTTTTTAAAATTTGAATTTGATCTAGTTTATATTATATCTCCACACCTGGTATTGCCTGTCCATTCTAAGTATTAGCTTTTACTCAAGTAGTCAAGTATTATAATCACCATTTCTATATTTCATAAAAGAAGCTTAGCTTTCTCCACTTCCCATTCCCTGAGGAACTCCAAGCGCTCTCTACATCTTGCAATGTAATTACCAACAATTTATATTATGAACAACACGTCGTGAATTCCATAAACGACAACTGTTCAAGCTTTCAACAAGAACAATAAAATCTTTGTACAAACATTTATTTATACCAAACTTCTGCGTTCGAGTTCCATGAAAAATCACCGTTGGGACGGGCTCTTTTATTGGTAGCACGCAATGAGCGAAAAGTTAATAAGGAAGAATTTCCAAAAAGTATTTTCTTATCCGATTGCTGACTTTTCTGCAATTCAGATGCTGAAGAAGGAGATATCCTAATTAATGACATACATAAAGAAAATTAAAAGATAAATCCTATCCCTCATTCCTCTTAATATTTGAATTGTGCCAAAGCGCCAAAGTTACCTTTGCTCTACATTTTGTGCATCAATATTTCGTTGATCATGCAAGGATAGGTTTTGTAATTAAAGTAGACTCAACTTAATGCATTAGTTACCCTACTGAAGCAGGGTTAGTTTTGGATCCTTGTTACAAAAATAAGACCATAACAACTGACACTACTGTTGACATTATTAATCTTATTACCAATCATGGTTAAGTAAGTCATTCAACAAGGAAAATGGACAATTAAATTCCACGTTAATCTAGTGGGTAACTTAAAATATTTACAAACTCAGCTTTTAATCAACAACAAGTTATAAGAACGATGGCGGAAAACAACTTGATGTTATGCAATAAACCAGTCTCCTGTCGTGACGAATGCACATGCTGCAAAGTACCTTTGATACTGATCTGAGACAAATATGATTAAAACATAATGTTAGGTATATATCAATATGAATTTCATGTAAAATTGCCAGCAGAGAACTTGGAATTTACTGAATAAATTAGTTTCCTTTATGAATCATAAGATAGGAATTTGAATGGCTGTATGATGATTTAGATCGTTTTATGATGGAGACCTAAGAATGATTACATTTGACCCATTACTAGCAGTTGACGCTAATATGAGACCGATGTTCCTACTTAACGTCATGATCGTAACAAAATTCATAATAATTTAAAACTCTTAAATTACATTCGAATGAATATAAAGCTTAAAAAATACGTTACAAATTCTATAGGAAAATATTGATCGTCAAACCACTAAACACTGCTTTTTTGAATTTGAGTTTTTTTTTAGATTAGAAGAAGGAGCGACGCATAAATGCGACGATAATAAAGTACATAAAACTAACTTATAATCTCAGCTACATAAAAGCTAGTACATACCATTTTAACCTCAAACATTTGCTTATAATTAAGCAATTACATTAAGCTACTCGAGAATAATGATTAAGGATTTATCAAGGATGTTGAACAAGTAACATGTGGTTGAAAGCTTGCTAACAGGCAGCGTATATAGCCACTTATGCTTATCAACAGGTTTAATCTTGACTTAACTTGGAAGTTGGATTAAAGATTATTAAGGGTTTGGAAGACATTGGTTTGGTTAGAGATGTTCAAGCCAAGTCAATATCAACTAGCGATGGCTAGACATGGCGAGTAGTATGACGAACCTATGTATGAGGCTTATTTCGAGTGATTTTTTAAAGAGATATCATGGGTCGCATACAAGTTATGTTTGAGCTGTGTCTGTGAATGCCTTAACAGTATCATGTACAGGCTAAGTTAATATTTTGTTCCTAAATATCAATATTGATTCCAAAGCTAACGACCCATCACAGGAAAACAAACTCAGCAAACAGAATGAAGCACTTGCAATTCGATATCAAGCAGAAGAATATAATAATATAAACAGCGTCAAACGCGCTTTCAAGCGCTGCACTTAACTTTGACAGCGCGTAAACCTCAGCTCGTTAAAAGCGAAGCATGGAAATAATACAACCTTACTACCAACGAGGGGACACCTCCTTTTAATGACGAAGTTAACCGTTTACTTGTCCCTAATTACCATCTTATAAATCATTTTTATCGCACTGCTGGTTCACATTACACATTTTGGTTGGTGCCATAAAATTATTTGCTTTGAAATAATTGTTTTAAAATACTTTTAACAATGAGCTATGTTAATTAGGCATTTCTTTCTGACAGATTTGGGTACTTTATTTCCTCTGTGATGTGATGGATTGTGGTAATTTGGGCAACGCGAGGTTTCTGCCCTGCGTGGGGAATGAAATAATCTTACCTGTAATATCGGCAGTTTGTTTTCCCGCAAACGGAGTAAGAGGTTATGCTCGTAAACGTCCTGGCAGCCAGCCACAGCCTAATACATTACTGCAATTTTAGAACCTTACATTTTCGAAAAAGGGGAAATACGAGTATCTGGAAAGCTTCATACATTAAGTTCATATCCTAGGTTTTGATTAAATAATGTGCCTTCTTTATCTCTTTTTAGGTTACACTGAAAGCTTTGCAGTTTGCACTGTTGACCACTCAGAAACATTTGAATCTTGTTTTCAAAACGAGGAATTTCCATAATGGCATCTCTCTGAATATCTTTTATGAATGAAAACAGTATTCATGAGGCGCAACGTCCAGAATGCCTCACAATTTTTGCAGTAAATCTTTTGATCTGAAAAAGGAACTAATAGCTTAAGAAAAACCGGCTAGATCGTTTTTATACCCGACATACCAAGGCCGATCTCCAATCTTTTGACTGAGCAGACGGAGTTTACCGCACCGTTAATAGAATCCTCCTCATTCCGGCCATTAGGACCTAACCCAACATCCCAAAAGGCTGAACTATCGCTAATACTCGTAAATTACCTCACTGTCGTCACTCCTGGTAATTTTGGTTGGGCAAAATGAGCGGCCTTTCAGTTCCTGCCGTAGATAATAACGAGTGTACACGAAGAAATGTTTTCCTAAAGAAACCTTCTTCGTTAGCAGCCGTTCATTTTCTAGCCACCTTGAAGTTATGAGCTTCTGGTACGCCTAGTTAGTGTATTTATTTTCTTGGTGTTGGTAAATAGAATTTCACCGAGGAAGGCAATTAGACCGTGTTTGTATAGTATATAATGTCTGTTCTTGACAGTAATGGTATCAGTGTAATAGAGACGTTGTCCTTTATTTGAGATCTAATTTATGTCCTACTACTTATTGACACCCTGGTAGGTACTTACATTCTAATTTGCTGAAGATCTTAACGCCATCATAAATGTAATTAAATGACTGCTTATTTCATGATTATGAAATAAACACAAAATATGTATAAGCATAGAAAATCCTGCCTTAAGACACAATATCAGGCTTATAAAGTACTATTGAGTCACCAAGTTCGGCTAAACTCTGAGCTAGGAGTCTTTAATCTTATGCTAAATACCGTCACACTCTCGGAGCAGGCTTATGAACGGTATATCGCTAAACTAACTTACTTTGAATAGGATTTGCGTCTTCGGGCGAAGAGAAACTGGAGGCGAGGAAGATTTAATACTTAATATAGTAATATTTGTTGCGATGCTGCTTTTAAGAGTTTATGTGGATTGCACAATACCATAGGATTTATTCTGTTCATAAGTGCTTAGGTCATTATCTCAAGCTTCCCCTTTGGGCTGCTAGGTAATATCTTCCCATATGAACTCGAACACCTCTCTTCGTATTGTCTTTTTTGGCAAATCTGCCATGAACATGAAAACTTCGAAACCTTTAGATGTTGCTCGTCTTCAGCCATTTACTGTTTGCCGAATTTAGTCTGTCTGAAATGCTGTGCGTCAAATTCAAATTCATTTATGGATTTTCGGAGCTAGAAAGCAAATTTTACACCAAAATTGATGTTGATCTAAAAGTGCTACTACGTATTCATAAACGTTAGTTTCCATCCTTTTGACGGAAACTATTCCGACCATCCAACTAGTCCGAAATTATAACGAGTATTTCTGACAAATTCCTACACAGCTTTAGCCTCAACGAGCGATCTATTTCACTTTTACATGGACCAACTGGATCGTTTGTGGTATTTGCGGTGAAAACTCCTGCTATCTACTGAACAGACTAAAATCATTTACTCTTTACAGCAGCTTAATGATTTTAAAAACCTACTACTGATTTTAATGCATCTAACTATGCTTTGCTTTTCAGGTCTTCATAATCTTAAGATAATCCTGAAAACTATGATGACATTAAAGAGTCCCTTGACGGCCTTAACGGGGTCCTATTTTGTGCATAAAGAATTCCTCATGGATGTCCACATGCCTAGAGTTGCTGGAGAGGTTTGTAAGACTCATACTGATCAAAACCACACGGTGTTCTCCAACTGCCTTAGGCTGTGGTGTCGGAATATTTGATCAATTCGTCACGCCCTCTCGGACAGGTTTTAGCCTGATTCTCCCCTTCAAAATTAGCTTTCCTATTTGAGTTGAAGGATAGTTAGACTGTACAAAATGCTTAACTGTGACACTAAAATTAATAAGGCAATCCATTCTGTATTGGTGCTTATGAACAATGAACATCGATTATAACGTGCGGTTACAGAATATACGTGGCGTGTTTGTAATGATATTCGTGGATAATGTTGACGCACAACGACATACATAAAGTTACCATGAACCGCAATTATGCTATTATTTAGCATGTCCATGTTATATACGTATATAATAGTAGATATACTTATATAGCTGGTGATTGTAAGATCTCCTGGCATCTTAACACAATAAAATCGTCCAAAATCAACCTAGCTGTAATCTTTGTACTGCTGGGCCAGGAGTCATTGAGGAAGATTAGGCGGTAGTTAAAATTAACGCCTTGCTTTTAACCGCATCAATGTTTGTCTAAAGTTGTTTTAGGTTTATGAGTGTTATATGCTTTGGTGCAAACTTAGTACAGCAAGCAGTTGTTATTAAATAAATTTTCTTTTGACGATGCAGAAATCTACCAGATAATCAAAAAATCTGCATACAATTGACACGATCCAACGTGAACTTCCAGTATAAATTAAATACTACCAGTTAATCATATATCATTATAATAATTATATTCATCTGACTATACAACATCTACATAGGTAGAAGTAGTGACCGGTATTGTTATGTCAAGGTCCCCGACATCCAATTGACGCTATTGTCGCGGCCAGGCGCAGCCGCACTCAATTGAACGGCAGGATGCACCGATGCAGTTTTGTTTTCACACCTTTTAACAACAATAATCAAAACAGATTACTGTCTGTTCATGTAGCTGAGAGATTCATTTTAGAATTTTTGATAAAGATACCTACTAAAGAAGGCCACCAGAATATTACCAATAAGGTTCGTAAGAACTTGTAGCTAATACGTCCTGGCGTTTCGGCATACGTCTGCCTTATAGATATCATAATATTAGTAAAATATAATAAAACGCACTTCATTTTAAAGCAATATACCAATTTAAAAAATATATATCCAAAAGTGATACCAACTACACTTTGTGTTACTTTTAAGCGTATCATCATGCGTCATTAATTTTAGTCAGCTCTTGCAGCTAAATATCCACATTAACATGATGATTTTAACCGACAAATCGTCTACAATAGTAGCTACTGGCTAGCTAGACCAAAGCCACATAATAGAACACCGCAAACCTGAAGTTATCCCGCAGATTGGCCACAACGCAATAATCCTACCACAGCGTCGATATTGTAGGGCGAGGCAGCTGTAAAAGGGAAAAATAAATTCTCTGTAGTGTTGGCTACGAATATATGTCCATCCATCTGTAACTTGAGTGCTGGACTTGTGTCAATCAGTGTGGCAATATTCGTTCTATATCCAATGCTAACTCTTTTAGCTGTTTTTATACTTCGAGGTATATTTCATTTGGTCTTTGTTCTTACTGCCTTCGTGTTCTTCTTTTTTCTACTAAGTGACTCTATTTTCCCTTGTATTTGACGGCGAAGAGATTTTGTGATCAGCTAAGCATGGCGACTACTTTTTATCTGTTTGGAGCAATGTTTAATGCAGCACACAGCTTATGGTGCTCGTGTCGTCATGCCTTTCGTTCATCATGATACTAAATTATCAACAATTTATATCAAAACTCATCAAAGGTCTGCTACTAATTTTGATGTGTATCACATATTTTTTACTGCATTGTATCTACAATATATATATTGGGCACACGGTTGGCGCAGTGGTTGAGTGATTGACTGCTGCGCTGCGTGTCGCGAGGTTCGATTCCCGCACGGAACAAATATTTGTATGACCTACAGATAGTTGTTCCGGCTCTGGGTGTTTGTGTATGTGAGTTTATATGTTTGTAAATGCACCCACGATACAGGAAGAAATTCCTAGAGTGGGGCAAAGAAAAAAAAAATAATATCTTTTATGATAAATCAAGTGCTTCGCAAGCTTAAAACCAATTTGTTAGCGATAATAGCCAACCATAGATGGCTACGCCATTGAGAGTTCAAATTATACCCCGATGAGCTATCGCTTCGAAACTACTTTCAGTTTAAAGTAGTTTAACGAAAATCGATGTTGATAATAGGCATTTTTGGGCTTGTCATTTCAATTTATTTTGAACTAGGGGCCTACCCGGCTGTTGCCAGATTTTATATGCCTATGTCCATCTGGAATAATGTACTTACCATTCAAATGGTGAAATAATTTTTAAATAAGAGTAGTGTTTCCAAAGATTACGCTCCACATTTATATTACACTACTTACTACCATTATATCTATGATATTTATAGTACTCATATATAAGTAGAGATAAGAAAATGTGCTACTAAAGTACCTAATGAAAGTAATTAGTGGTGCGGGGGCTGAATTTCGGGGTCAAACATACACTTAACTTAATATAATTATGATAACACTAGAATACGTTTTCAAGAAATACCTACTGACTATTAGGAGATGATAAAATAATGTTAATGTAATAATAATGGGTACAAGGAATACTCGGTTAATCTTTCTAGCGGAATATTTTGGTCTCACCTTTAGCACTGTAACAGACTTCATTTAGGCTAGTGCTGCCTTATTAGCCTTAGGCTATCCTTAATGATCACATGGCCTTAAAACACAACTCCAGAAAATATTGAATGATTCCTTTTTTGAATAATATGACTTAGATAAATTCACCCAACCGTTTGTCTTTATAGGGTCTCTACCTAATGTAAGGTAAGCCTGCCAATATATGATGACAGGTCCCCTTGTCACATCCCTTTATCCTTTTGCAAACTACAGAAATAGCTTACGGGACAACTAAAGTGTCAAACCTTCACCTGATTGGTAGTGCCAAAAAGCACTTTGGAAAACAAACGTAGTAAAGGTGCGAGTTCACCGCGCGACCGCGACGCAAGACCGCGACGCGCGACCGGTGCAGTAAACGCGCGACACTACTTGTCCTTAGGCTTTGCATGGGAGTAAGTTCGCGCGCAAGATCGCAACGCGCGGCTGAAAACCGCTAGCCGGCCTCGCTCACGGACGAGTGGTGCCGCGCGTCGCACTCGAAGTGCCCGAAGATTATGTTATTTAACAATAATCATTTGACTTCAATATTGAAAATTATATTTTTTGGCCTCTAGTTATATAATTTGTTGATAATAATATTAATATGATATCATATCATCGTATTCTTCTTCATCCAATAGTAATTTGATAACTTAACTTTCCATTGCAATGTGAAATAATATTTTTTAACAATATACGGGTCGGTATAGTCGTTAAAGACTAAAATTGAAGAGAGTTTGTGTACGACACAAGTCTTGGTCCCGCGTGTGAACACACCCCCCGAGGCCGCGACGCTCGACCGATGCACGGTGCTTCGGCCGCACGTCTCGGTCGCGCGGTGAACATGCACCTTAAGACTTATTCATAATATTCTACCCATACAATATTCATGAAGCTAAACGTTAAACGAGGGGTTATGAGCCAGGAATGGCAAGAGGAATTCTCTTCAGTTTTCTTAAAGGTTCCTTTCTTTCTGTTTCGATCTAAGTATTAATGCGTTGATTTTCTTAGAGAAATGGATGGCGAAAAGTTAGGGCTGTGTAATCGTTTTGAGAAAAAATATCTACATACCTTACAATTTTTTACTAACTAGATACTGAAATTTCATAAAAAAAAATTATTACGAAGTTCTTTGTCATGTTCAGGCAGTATTTAAATGTTACTAAACTATTTTTTTTTATGTTAAATAATATTTTTCTGAAGTCTTTTGGACTACCTTATCTTGCTTCTTATGTACTTAATAATTAGTCTGCATCGATCACCAAATAAATGTAGCGAAAAGATATATTTTTTCGTTCTTTGAGAGTTTTAAACGTGACGTGAAAGAAGGATTTGGGTGCCAAGATTTTCGGTGACTGCCTTAACCAGAACCAAGCAGACAATCCCAGCACTCCAAA
This sequence comes from Orthosia incerta, assembly GCA_948252205.1. Classification (NCBI taxonomy): domain Eukaryota; kingdom Metazoa; phylum Arthropoda; class Insecta; order Lepidoptera; family Noctuidae; genus Orthosia; species Orthosia incerta. The sequence goes on along the minus strand of OX411757.1, from coordinate 6,228,191 downwards.
CGCTCAGTAGTACAAAAAATCTTGGCAAGCATAAAGCAACTACAGCAGATCAGTGTCACGGAACTGAAGACACTGCAGTGCAGTGTCCCGATTAGCTCGAATACGAAACGAGAACATCCGTGACAGTACAGGCTACATGATAAATACAGCCGCTTATTGGATGATGAGAGAACTATTGATGAGGAAGAGGTTATTAGAAGAAACATCAAGCAAACGATTATGCTGAACACAGAGTCAGTAAATTTTAAAAGTATGAATAACCAAAATATACCAGAAAATTTAAAAAAATATGAAGCAAAAGCAGTATATAAGCTATAATTATTGCCTACTAAGAAATGAGCGTGAGTTTATATAAGTACGTATATTAAAAAAATATCAGTAATTGTATTCGAAACTTTGCAAAGGATAGACAATAAAACATATCACAAATAAGGAACAACTGAGATAAAACAAGAATAAGACAGAAACTAGAGAATCTAGTTTACAGAAGTACCTCGTCGTAAAGTTTCAGCATGTTTTGAATGGCACATTTAGAGCTGTTTCTGTAAAAGTGTAAAGAGCAAGTTTGAGGTTAATTAAATGGCCGTTCCACCGCCACATTCTGACTCCATCTAAAATTAAAAACTTCAGATGAAGTCAGAAAGATGAATGGAACAATAGTTTAGATTATTCAGTGCTACACAACCATACAAAACCATTTGTTAAGCAACAAAATAAAACTTTTCGCAGAAGTTCGTATGTGAGGAAGTTACTTTAAAAATCATGTACAACAAAGACTTCTCTTTCAAAACCTTTCTTTGTAAGCTAGAAATGAAATAGATTTTACGGAATATATCGTGTTTCATTCGTATCCTTATAAATTTTAAATTTTTCGAACATTTTGCGGCGCTCTCGTACGTAGGCGGACTTTTGAAGTTTTGAAGTCTTTTTGGCTATTTTATTGCCCACTCCGACTGCATTTGCAGTTTTGAACTTTTGAATCGAACTATTAAAGCGATTATTTGTGGCTTCGCGTTTGACCTCTTAGATACCGCTACTACGGTACTCGATATAACTTTAAAGTATTTACTGTGAGGTACGGAAATGTTTTTTTGCCTATGTTTTGAAAAGTTCCCTGCAGGCAACCAGGATCAGAAGGGTTATACACTATTGGTGGTTGGCTTTTATAAGGTGCAGTTTCCAAAAATCATCGTATTGCTTTCACTAGATTTACTTCTCTGGTTCTCTAGTCCAGCAGATCCCTGTCACTTAGCTACATTCCTGATGATGGCTTGACGCGATTCGATTTATATCACACTGATGGGTGATTTAAATTTCAAGTACGGTCACATGGAAGCAAGTGATGCAATACGACCGATTTCCACTTATAATTACCTTATAAAATACTTCAAATCAAATCAATCAAAACAAAATTATTTATACCATTCCCCCTCTAAAAAGCTTATTTTATTCACTCAAAACAGTGAATAAAAAGCACTTTTACTCACTGTTTTGGTGTTTGAATTTAGAACACACCAATATATATTTCTCCATCTAAATGCTATACAACCTCTCTGCGCATAAAATACACGATGCGCATAAAATACACGATTCAAACTCCAACAAACTGCTTGTGCAAAGAATATTCGATTTTCAAACTCCTTTATCGATTTAATTTTGAGTTTGTTTATATTTAGGATTTTAATTTTGATTTTAGTCTAGGATGTTTACTGAATACTTATTTGGATTGTAATTCTAATATTAATTGCATTGGTGTTTAATTAATTATAATTATGTAACGTAACAGAGTTGGTCACTGGCCGCTAAAACACAGGTCCTGTTACCTAATTCAGCTTCAAAATTTAAACCCTGAGGTTTCACATTTTTTGTAAATTTTCAAGGTAATAAAGAATTTATTTATTTATTTATTATAATTCCTTGTGCTTTTCGCTTAAATCTTTCTTTTTCTCGTAGTCATGGTATAAAATATAGTATGCAATATAGTATAAAACGGATTTATATCGAGGGCCATGAATCACTCGCGTCGCTCAGGATTCTAACACTTGAATCACTCGCTATGCTCGTGACTCAATCATCATAAATCACTATTTATCACGAGCATAGCGATTAGCGAGCGTTGGGAGTGCCCTACGGTCGTGATTCAATTGTTAGAATCCTTCACTTGTTCGTGATTCATCTATGGCCCTCGCTTTAAATCCGTCCTTTATTCACTAGTTGCATAATATACTATTATTTTAACTAAACCATTTAAAAGTACTCGACGTGTATGCGATGTCCGACCGATATCGCCTATCGTTCCATCAGTTTGGCTTACTCTACCTACTCATCATCATCTCAGCCTAAAGACGTCCACTGCTGGACATAGGCCTCCCCCAAGCGTCGCCACACCGATCGGTCCTGTGCGTCTCGCATCCACCGGACTCCCACAGCCTTGACCAGGTCATCGCTCTACCTACAGGGAGGCCTTCCAACGCTATGTCTTACGGTACGCGGTCGCCACTCCAAAACTTTTCGGCTCCTTCGACCATCCGCTATCCGTTGCCTACCTACTCACTTTTCCATAATAGAATGCAGCACCGAGTCAAAAGAAATAACGGCTCTTATAAAAACTCGTAGGTACCTTACAACACAATGTCATTTTCGCTAGAATAAGCCCTCGCTAGCATTAATTTGCACATTGCTGACTTTGCAAATGACAGCAATTTAAATATTGTTTGTTGAGTTTTTGTTAAGGTTTTTTCTCACAATGCGGTGTCATTAAACTGTTGGTAGTTGTCTCAAAATAATTTCGTACTACAACATATGGTTATGCATTGTTTTGTCCAGTAATGGCATGTCATGGTCTCTGAATGCAAGTAGCTGGTATAAATGGGTAAGCAAGGCTTGTAATGAAATTTCCATAAGTACATACAATAAAGAAACACAAGTAGGTACACTTACATAACGTAAGACCACGTTAGACTAAACGTTTCCACCAGCGATTTGCGAGGATGCGTAGCGAGGGATGTGTTTATTAAGAACCAATATAATCACTTCTCATTTACCTAGCCTCTCTCAGCGCAGCTCTATTAATTGGAAACGTTTTTGTACATACAAAATTAGGGCCATCCCTTATTTTGTATGTACGAAAACCTTGCATTCATATCCCTCGCACACATCCTTATGTGTGCGAAGGATGTGTTGTGAGGGATGTGTTGCGAAGGATGTGTGCTAGGGACGGACGCGAGCAGTGTTGCCGTTCTAGCGACTTCGTCGCTAGTTGTAGAGAATTTCATGAGTGGTTAGCGACAAAAAAATATGAGTTAGCTACAAAAAATAATTCCACGACTTCTAGAGGCTTCAACTTTCACTGCCAGTGATATTTTATCTGAATTGCCATTTCTTTTGATTTTGAAATGTAGGTACAAACACTTATGAAATTCGCTAGAACTAGCGACAAAGCTGCTAGAATAGCAACACTGGAGGTCACTTGGGCAATGGCGCGCGCGCTCCGCTCCCACCACACTGAAACTCTTCTGAAACGATCCCGCTACACATCCTCGCATCGCCCATCTGCACACCGTTTCACGGCAACGCTACGCATCCTCGCAGAGCTCAGCGGCCTAGCACTTAACTGGTGGAAACACTCACACTGTTCCACAGCCTCACTAGGCATCCTTTCATCAATCAGCTACCTAGCACATCTTTGGTGGAAACGCAGCCTAACGCTATTTTGGGGGTACGCGGAACAGGGTGTAAAGTCTCACAAACTTCCATAGAAAAGGGGGGATCCTCCGACCAGACGGGTTGTTGTGTCTGGTCCGGGCAACTGCCCAACGGCAATTGTCGGACTGTTGTATGTGTTCAAATCGCGCCCAAAACTTTACTTGCGCGATGCAGGATTTGTGTGACGTCATGTCATTAATTACTTTTCACATTATTTTTCACACAATAACACACATAAATTCTTCTTTGATGTTATGTCAACATGAGATGACAATCTATCTGAAAATCCATTACTTGTTCTTCTTGTTTTTGTACCAATGTACTTGAATTTTGACTAATTCCGTTACTGTTAAACAAAATACATTTTGCGTTTCCCAGAAACGACACGATATTTAGACAGTTATGCTATAACCCGAAATCCAAACAATAATTTCATGTCCAAACAAACTTTATCAATGGCTACAACAAATTTCGCACAATTTGTAATCATATTAAAATGATTCGTTAACGGAGGGTCCCAAACTGAAATGTCAGGAGTTACAGCGCTAATAATTGTTCTAAATAATTCGTCCCGTTTGTTTAAAAGTTTTCTACAGTCGGTGAAATAAATTAAAAAGTGGTGTCTCGACTTCGCAGGGTTGTTTGTTGAGAGGCATTAAGTTTATTAATGTTACCTGTAGGTTTCATACGAGTAGGTAGTAACTCATTTTAATAGCATCTCCTTTCCGAGCACACTTTTTGTACACAAGTTTTTTGAAAGGTGTAACAACATACGCTATCCAAATGGTTGGCTTATGACAATTTTCCTATTCAACGACACCTTGGACACAGTAGGTCACATTCAGTGTTAACAATTCCGAATTAAGCTGGCCTTTTTTTGATAATTTCATTGATCCTCCGAAGCGTTCTAGGCTAGGCAGCTCAAGTCAACGTGTTATCGCTGTCAAGCGGCTTACACTAAAATTGATTGAAGCCGTTACAAAAAGCCAGCACTACAATACTTACAATCCAACATATGTGATTACTAGCTTCTGGCAGCGGCTTCGCCCGCGTTTAATTCGAAGATATCCTAGGGAGACCGTACATTGTTTCCAGGATGTAAAGTAGCCCATGTGCTATTCCAGACATGTAATATATATTACAGATATATCTCTATGCTAAATTTTATCCAGATCCGTTCAGCCGTTCTGGTGTGTTTGAGTTAGAAACATCCATTCATCCATCCAAACTTTTGCAATTATATTATTAGTAAGATTTCGAATAGAATATAATAATTAGAATTAATATTTGTTTCGGGATATTTACCATGTACATTTTGTTTTTTGTTGAGAGCTGGATATTTCTGCACCGTTACAAGCGCCATGATCACGAGAACTAAAGTATTTGCGGGTGGGTGATATTTACGAGCTGACATATCTGTCTACCCTCTTCCTCACTCGTTTTTCACGCACGATGCCGCTACCACCAGAACTTTTCTCACTAGTTACTCGACACTGTTCTCGACAGACGATGCTCACTGTATCCACTTTTGACACTCGTTCAGTAGTTTTACGACCTTTACATAGTTGAATCACTGGATTCCAGGCTCTCGACAATTGAAACCCGATACTTAAATAAGATTAGGTTTACAGACATAGAAAAACATAATAGCACTATATTAAAACTGTATCAGTAATTCTATTATCCCTCCGTTCCTATGATAACAGAACCTACCTGTATAATTAAATGACACACGATTTGCATTCAAAAGGAGATCCGAAACTTTAAGGGGTATCAACAAAGAACAGCCAAACATAAACAAAAAGTAATTATCAACTTGTTTAATTTGGCTTTAGTTAAAAGTGAAGCTGATGGAAATAATGGTAAAGGAAGAATTCTACAAGTTTTATACATGTGAAATTGTATGTATACCTCTTAATCATGCTCTAACGGTTGAACCAATATGGTTGCAATTCGGCACGCAGGTAGAGTATGACTTGTTTATTCTTTTAAAATCTCACCATGATAACTGAGGTGAAGTCAAAGTCAAAGATTTATTTGCAGATAAAATCATAGGATAATGATATGCAATTTTTTTAAGTGAATGTGGAGTGAAATATCATTACTCTTGAGGCTATAAATTGACAGCTCTCTTCGAGCTCACATCACCTAAGCAGTCTTAAAAATGTCACCATGAAAAAGGTAGATTGACAGTTCACCCAGGTTTTCAAGCAATTATAATAGTCCGTTTGATTTCAAAATCGGAATACTTTTATCCGAGTTCGTTTTAATAGTTTTCTAGAACACGAGTGAAAAAAATATTCCTAACAATGATTTATTTTTCTTTTGCTTCCAAAGTAAACACAATTAGTGACAATCTGTGTGTTTTGCCTTCAGACTCCCTAGACAATACCACCGGTATATTGTTACGTGAAAACTGGGCTACCCAACGTATTCCTTTACCGATTAGACCAAGTGATAAATCGTGTACATGTTTCGAAAACATATTGGTCGGCCAACCCCGACCTCAAAGTCCCTACAAAGTTAGCCAAACAACATTTAATAGATTGTTAACTAACATCCTAATGGAATAAAATCCCGCCCAAACTCACACCTTCATCACATACAAAACAATACTTTAAGCCCCATAAAAACAAAGTTCAGTTTTCAATGCTTCAGTCTCCCTTTGATTTGGAATTGGCCCACGTTCGAGTAGGAGCGACGGAAAAAATCTATTGAACATCAAAATTACCTTCCGCGTTTGCGGGAAACTCAAACTTGACCTACTTTGTTTGAACTTTACCTTTTATAATAATTCACAAAGTTGTATAACAGTCGTTAAAATAGGTTTAGTACGACAGGTATTGTAGGTTTCCAAATTGTATTTATGGTAATGGTAAATTCGCGTGACATGGGTTGAACTGGGTATGCAGTTAAATTGAAGGATTGAATTTGTATGTACAGCATGTTGTACTATTAACCAATTTGACTTAACATTTTTCTAATTTATAATCTTCTAAAATCTTATTTCCCTGAAGACTATTTTGTTACGTTAAATCACCTGATGTGATATCAGGCGATCGCAGTCCACTATCGCACAGCGCATCGTGTTTATAATCCACGTGGAATCCCGCGTAGCGGTCGGAAATTATCCCAAAACACATCACTCGCAATACAAAATGTCTAATTTATTAATCTTAGGTTTATATGTTACTAACACTATATGGATTTATGCGTCCAAAATAAAGCTATTTAATCCTCGCGGCTTCGCTCCCTTGGCCCACCCCACAACCCGTTTTTGGGAAAAAATTGCCTATGTAACTCAGGAATAATGTAGCTTTCTACTGGTGAAAGAATTTTCATTATCCGTTAAGTCGTTTTTGAGTTTTTCCCTTACAAACAAATCTTTCCTCTTTATAATATTATTATTAGTGTAGATTTTTATTTAATCCAGGGCATGGTATATCCGAGTGCGAAGTTTCAACATTCAACTCTCAAGACATAAAAATGTAATAAATAGACATACAGTTAAACAGAGAGAGATTAGTGACACATTTTTCTTACTATAAACACATCACACTAATTATATAAAGGCGAAAGTTTGTGAGTTTGTGTGTATGTATGTTTGTTACTGCTTCACACTCAAACGACTGAATGGATCTGGATGAAATTTGGCATAGAATTAGTCTACAGTCAGGAATAGCACTTAGGATACTTTTAATCCCGGGAATATGTTCCCTTGGGATAATTTACGACTTTCACGCGGGCGAAGCCGCTGGCAGAAGTTAGTAATAATTATGAGTAAGTAAACAAGTAACATCTGTCATCCTAGATATTATATACTATGCATATATGCAAAGTATCTAGGATGACAGATGTTTTAAAGACGTATGTCAGTTAAAAATAGCATAATGATTGATATTTTAATAATAAAACAGTTTACTCATTCAATGAAACTGTATTTACTACTAAATAATGAAAACGTTATAATTAAAAGCTTAATAACACCAGATCAGTCCATTGATTGTTAGTGCTAATAACTTATTTAATTATATCGTCCAATGAACTTAATTAGCGTTGGAATTAATTTGATTCCTACTTTATTTTGTTAACCTTTTTGTTTTACAAGCCAATTAGTTCCTGTCCTGTGAATAAAATAACAATTGAAGAGTGCGAGAGCATTTATTGTGGCCCCTTGTTTACGGCCTTGTCTTACGAGAAGAAAGTGTGGGTTCCAACCCAGCCAGGTGCGTTTATGTAATTTATTTCATGACGACTACTCTCAAAACGGTGAAGGAAAACATTGTGAACAACTGGCATGTCCTATAACAAAAAACAATCGAAGACGTGACATCTACTAACCTTCACTGGGCCTGCGTGGCGGCTTACAGCCACCTCCCTCTCGCAGATAGTATGCCTGTTGTTGCTGTAGCAGTGGGCCAGCATATTAAATGTTGATTCTTCTGTGTTATGTAGTCCATGTGTGCTAGGAGAGCAATAGTGGCCTAGTGGTATCAGCCGCGATTTACAAGTTGTTGGTCATGGGTTCGTACCTAGGCAGGCGCTTTACTTTGTGTAAATTATTTCATCACCACTGTTCTCAAAACGGTGAAGGAAAACATCGTGAGGAAACAGGCATATCTTAGAACCAAAAATTCGAAGACATGACATCCGCCAACCAGTACTGGGCCTGGGTGGTGGATTAAGCCCCATTTCCTCTCACAGAGAGCAGGCCTGTGTCCCAGCAGTGGGAACATTAATAGACTGATGATGATGATAATGTAGGGATCAATAAATCTATAAAGTTAATACTGGGTAGGACATTTTTACGCATCTCTACTTCACAGAAAGATAAATACAGAATAAATCAACCGAATCTATACCCGAATCTATATCTATAGGATTGATATACCATATTTACACTTCAAGAAAATAGGAGTCCTACAAAAGAATACACACAAAAATAGTTTCATTGTACTATAAGATCACAAGAAAAATCCATCTTATTCTTTGTCCCAAATAAAATCTGGTGTAACATACTATAGACGTCGTAATACGGAACCAATCACATTGTGTTTCGGTACCTATTTAGTGGGGATCAATCGGGCTTTGGCAAAAACCCGAGGATTACGGCGAAAAGAGAGGAAGCTATGGACAAAGCTGGGGTAATCACTTGTGTTAACGTGAACATTGCTGGCTGATGTATTGAAGCTGTGATTTTTTGACTTCTGTTGATAATTTTAGGATATTTTATTCTGTTGTTTACTTTCATACTGCTACAAATAGAGCAAGGCAAATACCTATCACGAAGCTTGACAATGCGCAAAATGCGTAATTTCATATTTGTTTGAATTCTTAGGCTTCAGCCCAATCATAAGTTATGTACGAAAACTCAGTAATACTCGAGACAGAAGTCTTTAGATAGATAGATAGATAAAACATTTATATAGTGCACATAAAAGACACAACACACAAAATCTTAGTTAAATTATTACAATTTTCAGGTAGGTATGTTTGTATGTTCTTTCGAGTATCTATTACTGGGTTTAGTTTGTCTTCTTCTTCTTCTTCCACCTCGCCACTTCCAGTTACTCTGGTTCCGCACTTCGTCAAGTCTTTCTGGACACCGTCATCCAAGATGTCAGCGGTCACCTCTCCCTCTCATTTATGTCATCATGGAATGGCAGTTTTTACGTGGGTTTGAGTTTTAGTGAGTATACATATTAAATGATTAATTTTAAGTAACCAAAATTTACATTTCCACCACACCGTTTTAACAATTTAACGTGATGGTATTAAATAAACCGTCTATTTTTCTGTCTGAGGGATGCTCCGTTTAATTAAGCGCATGGCTGATTCCTAAATCATATCGAGCATTATTAAGGTCGGGCAACATCGGGATGAAGAGGATGTAATGTGATTGTGGAGCGTTATTGGCTATTATAGAACTGGGGGGTAACCATAAGCTCTTAGAGCGGTATCAATTTGAGATCGAATAAGGGACAGATGTATCTGACGTGTATACATCTGTCACTTATTCGATCTCAAATTGATACCACTCTAAGAGCTTATGGTCACCCCCCTGTTCCTATTTCGAATGAACCAATGGCGACTGCAACATTTTTGTGACGTATACTTCTACGTCATAAAAATGTTGCAGTGTGGTTTGGATATTACTTCTGCACACAATGCCCGAAGCTAGGAGCTTTAACCTCAATCGCTCCATTCGTAGAGAGAGTTCCATAACAGAAAGTCGTAACTCCTAACCCTGCAATGGAATATAAAGTAGGGATCTTGTATTGTGTGAAGAGAGGATTAAACCCCTCAAAAAGTAAACCAAAAGATCCCATTTTTCCAACAAACAGAATCACAAAGCCTCAAAATCGGGCATTAAACTAAACCGCGCCATTTTTAAATCACCGATTCGAGTAAAGTGACCCAATTTAATCGCCAAGTCGAATAAAGTGAGCTGTTCTGCAGCGATTCCAGCCGCTTCGTGGCTTCATACGTACGCAGAAAAAATAGCCTAAGATCCGACCGCAGAAATCTGAACAGGGTTTTTGATTGACCTTAATTTTCATGAATGATACTTGATAGCTGTAGAATACATTGCTGCAGAGTTGCCTGCAAATATCTACCCGAAATTATCTTAATCAATTAAATTAAATTTTATGTTTGGTAGTTAATTATCATATAACTATATAATAAAATATATAATGAAAGTGGTGTAGAAAATAGCAAAAATAAGATTGCCAGCTCCCAGTTAGCCGCAACCTGTGCATTGCCAGTTTACCTACAAAACCTGGTAACACATGAGTGACGGCTAACTGAAAGCTAGATGATGTTCCACCCACGATACAGGTGAAATTCCTAGTAGGTATATGAAAAAGTTAAAAAAGGAACAAAAAAATTACGGTTTTAGCCAGTGCGGCCTGACAAACCTGCAGTAATATTTTCTACTATCAAGAATCATTCATAAAAATCAAGTTTCATCAAAAACAAATTACCTGCAGATTTTGCCAGTGGGATCTCATACTAAAAGCGGAGGCACGATGTAAATCTTGACAAACAATTTTCGTTGCCTTGAAAGTTGTGGGTCAGGGTGACACGTGAACATAGAGCTAATTCTTTTTTTGCTCCAGTTTGCGCATAATGTGCAACCTTTTTGGAATCTTTTTTTTTTGTTTTGTAAATTGTAGCTTGGCTTTTTTTGTTAGGATAGGGGTTTTGTTCGTGTTAGGTTATGTAAAGTTTCCTAGAAATTGTGAAGTTTTCTCTGTCGTCTTGTGTTTTAAAACTGTTTATCAGCATATAAGATTAATCTATGACCTACATACACTCAGCCTTTTCCCATGGTTAGGCAGAAACGGATACAGGCGTGATATTATGTGTTATTAGTATTACCAAGGCCGCTTGTTTCATGATGGCAACCGTATACCTATTAAAAACTCTTTAAAACTTGAACTAATGAGTATTTCGAATAACTTATTTTTGGAAAGAAATATAATACCAGCATGTTACTATCTCACTTTATCCTATATGAGAAGAGGCGTTTGCCCTTTGGCAAAGGCCTCTTCTCATATGGGAAATGCACGAGCTTTAACCATTACGCTTACTGATGGCAGGCGATTTCAAACTTTCATTGACTGTTGAAAATTTGACTGCCCGATTACGCTTCATTCGAGCCAGCCGTGGCGCCCATATGCCCGAAATCATGTTTAAGCAGTAATGACTTAATAATACTTTTTAAACACAGCCAAAATACCATAGCAATAAAATCAATTTTTTCGTGTTTTATTTCATTTTTAAATCCAAACCTAAAAAAAAGCAGCCTTTATTAGTCCAAGTGTTATTCTCCACCGATGTTAGCGACGTCACATTGGTACTTGCTCGGATTTGACCGTATCACCGCAAGGACGAGAGGCAAGCTCTTAGCCCAGTAGCAAATTATCATAAAACTTACATGATTGTCATGCGCGTAAGCTGCTGTGATCGCTCTGATAACGAGTATTAGCAGTCCGACTGTGCAATAACAGAATTTTTTTGTCAACCAAACAACATGTCTTCCGATAGCCTTCCACTCTGCCGATATGTTCCCATCGCCGACCAATCCGCCAGCGTTTCCGTTACCTTCCTCGGCGATGACACCTGTCCTCTGGCTCCCACTGAGTAACGATTCTTGCCCTGTTCTAATGCATTCTACAGACTTTTAAGATAATTTAATTTGTCTACTATCAAACGTACTAGCAGCAGTGGTGGCCCAGTGTTAACGGCCGCGACTTACATGTTGTCGGTCTTGGGTTCGAACCCAGGCAGGCGCTTTACTTTGACTAAATTATTTCATCACAACTGCTCTCAAAACTGTGAAGGAAAACATTGTAAGGAAACCGGCATGTCCTAAAACAAAAATTCTAAGACTTGTGACATCCACCAACCTGCACTGGCCCGCGTGGTGGATTACGACACTGTTTTCTGAAGAATTAACTCCCAAGACCTAGTTCAATGCAGTACATACAAATAAATTTTAAAAACAGGAAAATTTGCAAGGAAGCGTTTCCCGGCAGCGCGACTTGAATAAAATGCTAAGATTTTAGTCAAATGGAAGGAATGACATACAGGATCTTTAAACGAAAAGTTCTTGCGATCGTAATCAAATAAGTGAGCAAGGATGACTGATAGATACTCGTAACATAAGCAAAATGTCACGTTCATTCCATTCTCTCTCACAGAGAGGAGGCCTGAGTCCCAGCAGTGGTAACATGCCGATGATGACACGTACTAACCCTGGCGAGTAGCCAGGATTATTTATTTATATATTTGATTTATATATGCTTTATTGTAGGTACACCAAGTTAAAACATAGAAAAGGAAACTTTAAACTAAAATACATACAACGGGCTGCCTTCGCCTACGGGCGGCCTACGGATCTCTTCCAGGCAACCTGGAATGGACAGTGATAGCCTGGAAATGAAATGGGGTTGACATTGGAGTAACACATAACATTATGAATATTTATTTTAAATATACAATAATATTATAATAGATACAAAAATACATATATAAGTTATATAAAGATACATAAATACATACGAGATATATATAGGCAATGAAAGTAAATGTTGACTAACGACAATCACAGTGACAGGTACCTAATGGTCTATTACGAGTCTTTTAAATACGGGCAATGCATTCCACAGACGAGCACCTTGGACAGTAAAAGATTTATCCAAGAAAGTGGTGCAATGCATTGGCATTTTAAGTCGCAAGTTATCCGATGACCTAAGTCATTTCGTGTGGGAATCGCAGATAAACTAAAAACGATCAATGAGGTAAAGGATTAATTCGTGTCTACTAATAACCAACGGTAATAACCAACTAAAAGAAAAAAATACACACACCTCCATGATCACTGAGTTAAAACGAAATCGATGTCGCAGTCTTCGGCACGACCTAATTTCCGATTGCGACGTCCTAATCCGGATTTACTGAGGCCTATATTGGCTTCATTTAGGCCTCGGCCTGTCAACGACGTGTTTTAACTGGTTTAATTTTAATTAAAGGATTAATTGAATTCATTTCGACGGATGGACTACAGTTTTCGGTTAGTTGGTCTTCCGTAGAACTAATTAGTCCGCGTGTGTTTTATGGATGTTTCAAGAGTTTTATTACCGGCAAATTGAAAATTCGGATGTCCAATTGGAATTCATGGTTTTACCTTCTTTTAATTAATTTGCAAATGAACAAAAAAGTTGAAAAAACGGCTAAAGAGCTGTAACTTAGATATGATTAGAATTTATCATCAAATTATTGTGCATTATTATTTTGACAAAAACCGAATAACTGTACAGGATTGACTTTTATTTTCATCATCTAATAAATGGAGACTAAATAACTTTAAAAATAAACACGTGACGCGAAAGCAATGAACAAAGAAGCAACACAAATAAAATGCAAATGTATTTTACTTCGGTGCAGGAATCAATAAAAGAGCTCTTTTTCTAGCGAGACAACAAAGAAAATGCTCTCCCCTCCCCGTACATTAAACTTTATTATTAAAAGAGCACATTTAGTTAATACCTTAGTCCAATATTTTTGATGGTCCATTAAAAATGGCCGGCAATGTTTTATTTATGAAAATATTACAATGGAATGTTTTAAAATTTATGTCGAAAAAGTGTGTAAAATTAAAGTTTAAATAAATTATTACGATGCTTTTAAAGGTAAATTAATGTTTAGGTTTAATCAATATTTAATCAGTATTAATAGTACCTACCTACCACCATAAAAGAGATAATTTTGTGTGGAACGGAACATTGCATGCAAGTCGTTTCTTAGTATGGCCCTAGGGACTCTTCCCTTCCGTTTCCTAATCAATTAATACTCTTGGAGAAAACGGCTATAAACCATTACATTACTACTATTTTATTATTACTAGGTTAATAAGAAAAATCAGCAACTTATCAGACTGCTATCTACATTATTTGGGTTACCTAAGCGCTACAAAAATTAATTGCACTAAATGTGAATTTTTCGGATATTCTCTTGTTGGTGTAACCAACTTATAAGACATGAATCAATTAGTATTTTTATCATATCTCTTGTACGATAATGAATTGTGTAATTTTAAAATTGGGACTTGTTGCCTTAATAAACAAATATTATTATTATTGTTCATAAATAACACAACATCCAAGGTCGAATAAAAATGCTATCCATGCAATTAACTTTAAAGAAAAAAGTGCCCAATCAGGTTCAATTAAGTATCAAATTTCTAATGCCATCTACTTGGCAATTTCTCCGCAATCATGTCGTTAACATACACACACACAATACCAGAACAAATGCCTTAATGTTCAATCACAACTGGGCCAGTGATTACTGTTGCACTTAATGATCCGTAATAGGTTAATTTCCTTGTTGTTTTGTCATGAGTTTACCATAAATGCATTGCAACTAATACAAAAACCGGCCAAATGCGAGTCGGACTCGCGCACTAAGGGTTCCGTACCATTATCGCAAAAAAACGGCAAAAAAATCACGTTTGTTGTATGGGAGCCCCATTCAAATATTTATTTTATTCTGTTTTTAGTATTTGTTGTTATAGCGGCAACAGAAATACATCATCTGTGAAATTCAACAGTCTAGCTATCACGGTTTATAAGATACAGCCTGGTGACAGACGGACAGACAGACAGACAGACGGATCGGGGAGTCTTAGTAATATGGTCCCGTTTTTACCCTTTGGGTACGGAACCCTAAAAAACATAAAAACACTGTGTTTTATAGTATCGGGAAGTACAGAAAAATTAACATATGCATAATAGACTTTAGCAGAAGTGGTTAAAGTATTAGTAGCTTCAAAATAGTTCAGTAGCTTCTATATCATAGGGAGGGTTTTCTGGAAAATGCACGCTACCAGTTCGCACCACTTTCGCAAGAGGTGTTAAACTTAGAAAATGTAACTTATGGCATCAACATGTCGTAGATCTCAATTTAACTAATTTCGGCAAATACTCGTATAAGCATTTTGCCAGGTGCCTGCACCTGACGTCTCAGTACTGCCAAAATCCGTCATTGTGTCGTAATAATAGCAGTTCGTCGTGGATGTGGTACGGTAGTGACTCTCCTGGTATGATCGCTGACATGATCTGTCATTTGTGATCTCAACCATCGACTCGGCGCGCGACACTCCGCTAGTGACGTTCAGCAGTCATCACAACCTTATCCGACTTTTTCAGTGATTCCAGTAACAATATAGGTGGCGCTATTCTACGCCAGCAAATAATACTTAAGAATATACCTGCATCTCGTTTATTACCTACCGACGATTAGAGTTATTCCGCACTGCATTTTTCATTAAATAATTGTGCCCTTGACTCAGTAGTACCTGGGTAGGTAATTGCCATCATTATTGTCCTTTTCATACTGCAGTTAATTCTAGTTTTGCGGCATTCTGACACAGGATATACTTTGATTATTATCTAACAAATAGGGCAAAGAATTGTATTCCAACTTCCATTAAGTACCTTAACAGGAAATTAAAACAACTGCTAAGCACCTGTATATGTAATAAACCCACGACTTTTCTCATGGGGGTAAAGAAAAACTAATGAGCGACATCTGCTACTCCTTTTTCATCGTGTGCATTCATATCTGAACATACACGAATGCTGGTTATGGGTGACCTTTCCACAACAGCAACAAATGAACTATTGCATATTTCCTTTTGTACACAAATCGCTAAATTTACTTCGAAGTAAAAATATTATACCACGAATCAAAATCAGAATCAGAAATCTTTATTTGTAAGTCATAGGTGGTAAAATGGTTCAATTTTGAGTTCGCTACAATCAGCCATTGATGGCATAACAAAATTACACAAATTAATTAAAATTCAAAAAGATTGAAAATAATATACATTCAAAAATCGAAAACCGTGATAAAGTAATAAAAAATTAAATAAATTTAAAATATTACATAAAACATGCTTAATACTATAAAGTAATAATAAAAATTCATAAATGGCAAGAAATAGAAGTGAAACATTGGACGACAAAGAAAAAAATAAAGAAAACATTAATTAAGATTTTAATAGTCAATAACATAGATGTCTAAAGATAAATTAACAAATAGCTATGTCAGGTTTTGTCTACCTTAAAGTCATTTGTGGAGTATTAACATAAATTTATTTAATAAATTCTTTATTTCTCGTGGAATTTCTTTATATACCGGAGCCATTCTATAGATAGTAAATCATTAGTATTTGCCTACGTCCATGTGAAAGGACAGTGTGTACAGTTCAGGGCGACATTTCCGCCTTCCAACCCACCCTTTATTGTAACTGTATGTATAACACATAAGTGAAGTGGCCTGGATGGCTCGTTCCGAAAAATAGGTACACGCTATTGAAATTTTGAACAGAATAACCTCTACAGTTGAAAACATTTCGGAGCACAACATAAACTATAGAATCGTAAGAGAGGTAGTTTCATTCACCTGGGTACTGTTATGTTACTGAAAACAAAGGAGAGATAAGACAACGTGATTTCCGAGGGTGAGTGTGAGTGAATAAATAGGTCACACCTCCTTGCTGGGTAAAAGGATTTCATCAAATGTATGTAAGAGATAGAGGTTCTCCATTCCTACCTCTCTGTGTAACTATCATCATCATCATCAATATCAATATCATCATCATCATCAATCAATACATATAATAAATCTGTAGAAAAGTCGTTTTTGTACATCGAAAATATTGCCAAAACAAATAGCCAGGGTGTGTGTAAAGGATAACCAATAGAACCCATTTCCAGCATTTTTGGAATTTTTGTCTGTTTTTTTGTGCAAGCATCACGTAAAATGTACGAAACCAATGTAATCTACTTTTGTGCGTAGCTTGAAGTACCTATTACTTAGTTTTTGTTTCATCGCAATCGATTCACTCTATCAAAAGTTAGATGGATTTAAAGTGTTCTAGTAGTAAAATTATCACAACTTACGCAATTCAGATACTCGGACAGTTGAACTCGATATTCGATAGATGGCGTTGTGCATTTGAAGTAATTTTCTGAGTGGCGGTGTTAAGATTCTCCGTGAAAGAATGATCACCCTAGAAAAAAAAAATAGTAAGCAGGAAGGTAACTAGGGTAGGGTAGGCAGTCAGTCAACGGGAGTAGAGCCACGGGCACAGCTAGTAACTAATTTTGCTGCATGACGTAAAGTTAGACTTAAAATTCAAGAAAGTTTTTCTCCAGCTGTGGGACAGCGCGAGCTAAAATAACGCTTTGAATTTCGTGAAAAACACACCCGAAAAGTTTTGCAACATGACTCGTTGTTCGTTATATTAATTGATCCAAAACGGACGATTAGGTACCGAAACTGCACTTGTAAAAAATATGCATCCTTTGTTTCATTACAACATTCCTCAAAAACTGTAGTTTATTGAAACGTAAAATAAAAAAAAAGAATGCCAGGCGTTGATTGGGGGGGGGGGGGAGGGGCATTATGGGTCACTTCGACATCTGAATTAAATTAGTAATCATTAAAAATAAACCGAACAATAATACAAAGAATGAAAAAAAGAAGTGAATGATGTTAAAAATATAACGATTGTCTTCGATATTTGATGAGGTGGGATAAAATGAAACGCATGCAACTAAAAGAGTAATGAATTTATATTTGGATGAATGGAAAGGGAAGCCTAAGAAAAGACGGATGGATTGTGTTAGGACTAATATGACAGAAAAGGAAGTGCATGATAGCGTGGAAGATGATGATAATGAATATATTGAAAGTTTTTCTTCCACCCAGTGTAGGTAGTAGTATCTTTGTAGATAGGTACACGGTATTAAAGTGGTTCTCCTCTTAAAAGCTTTTAATAATTAAATAGAAGATTGAAATATTGTTCCAGAAATACATAAACATTTTGATTGAAAACTAAATCATTAATAATACATAAACTGTAATTTTTGGGTACAGATTAATGCTCATATTTTAATTAGTTGCTGCTTATTAGTGACTTTGGCTGGCTTTTCCGAGACTTGAAATTAGAAAATCTGAAATATATTTTTGAATGAAAACGAGGTAACTTTATTTCGAACACAGCAATCATTTTATTACTTAATGATGAATTAGGATAAGAAAAAAAATGTTTATTTCATGTTTTTTAAAATTGTTCTTTTCCGTACCATAATCGCAAAAAAACGGCAAAAAAAAACACGTTTGTTGTATGGGAGCCCCAATTATTTATATATTTTATTTTGTTTTTAGTATTTTTTGATAAAGCGGCAACAGAAATACATCGTCTGTGAAAATTTAATTTTTTTAGCTGGCACGATTCATGAGATATAGCATTGTGTCAGACAGACATACAGACAGACGGTCAGTGGAGTCTTAGTAATAGGGTCCCGTTTTTACCCTTTGGGTACGGAACCCTAAAAATTATATGTTCAAAGGGCAAAGCCCAAAAGTTCCTAAACTTCAATAAAACATAAGGATCTCTTACACCATTCATTACATACCGAGTCTTTTCCGAGCCCCAGATAGCACTTTAAACTGTTGGTCCCGGATATCTGACATCAGTCCAATATCTGACGCCAAGGGTCATCGTGTTACCCATTTACTGGGTTGTGCAGGTGATTCGAAGACATGTGACATCCACCAATCCACACTGGGCCCGCGTGTTGGATTATGGCCCATTCCCTTTCACAGAGAGGAGGCCTGTGTCCCAGCAGTGGGAACATTAAAAGGCTGATGATGAGGCCAAACTGGCGGCTGCTCCACTAATACTGGCATCCAGCTGAATTTGGTTTAACTGGAAGCTGACCCCATTATAGTTTTCTTTTTTGTTTCTTATTTTTTTAAATCGTTGGTAGTTGGGCAAAGGCTAGGAAGATTGATTGATCTCTTAAAACCTTTATCACTAAGTCAATAAAACTTTTCATTGCAGAACCCAACAGTGTTAACTGTAACACAAATTGACTCGAAAGTGTTTATTGTAATTGGGTGAATACCAACCATCTCTGAGCGACCTAAATGCATGTGATTTATGGGCGAGTGCACTTACCCAGAGAAACATGGTAAGTGCTTACGAAGACGGGTTTAGTGTTTTTAGGCTCGGTTTTAGTACTGCTCGGCCTTGGGCCTTTATTTTATTGTTATTTAGTGTGTAGTATGCTAGTTCATTTGTAGTTAAAATATATTGTTGTAGTTTCTTCTCTGCATATACTTTCCTATGCGTGATTTGCAGGAGATCCCCAAATTGAGCAATGTTATTGAGTATGTGTGTGTTATGTGGGTTTTGTATTTCATTTGGGATTTCTCAGTAGTAGTTCGTAATCTTCTTTCAATATCATTGATAGGCTAACGTTTGACCACTATCTCATCTGATGAAGTCTAAATTTGTTTTCAGTCGAAATTAATATTTAGTGAATCATGCAGTTTAAGTTTTTATCGAAACGGGCTCTGATAATCTCTTAATTTTAAGCTATTTACTTACTTTAGAATTTGGTCACCCATGGTCACTGCAAAATTGACCTCGTATATTTATTATACTTTATTAAACAAAGGAGAATATTGTACTGTTAAGGTATTTAACAAATATACATTCATCCGATAACGATATTGAATTTGCGTCGATTTTCGGCTATTGTAGCTACATTTATTTACATCGGCAACGCTAACGAAGCTTTCATTTGATGAAATATCTGGCCGTAATCGAAATTGTAACAGAAACCGTTTGCTATTCAAATATCGATGGACAATTTGAATGATTTCCGTTGTATGGGCCTGCCTAATCTAGTAATTATTTGATGCAAATAATTATTTGATTTGTGAATGTGGGGAGGTTTGACTCCTTATTAAATTACATGTTGGGATTGGGACAGCGTGTACGTAGAACTGTTAAAATACAAATAAATCTATTGACCAAATTATTGCCTGATGATTTGACACTATGTTCCATTTTACTGCAATGTGCTTATTGCAAATCAAGGCACATTGCACCAAAACCAACACCTATTTATAGTAGTTTATGCAATGGTCATATAATAGGGGTTATTAAAACACGAGCGTGGTTTTCAAACGGTAAAATGTTAAGCTTTTAAAGGATGTGCAATTGTACTTAGTTGGTACAATTCCAAATACTTATTCAACCAGTAAGTAAATTCAAGAAGACACAATTAAGCTGGCTGATGGTACATAAAGTAAAGTAGGTATACTGCCTAATTGCAACAATTCCTATAAGCAATAACGTTGGAGTTTTAAATAAATTACTTCTAGGCACAAAGCGAGCTCAATAAAAAAATGTCTAACAAAGTGCATAATGCCTTACATCATCATCTTCCTACCTTTATCCTATGTTACTTGGGGTCGGCGCATCAAGTTTTCTTCTTCCATACCATCCTGCCCTGGCACGCTATCACTCACTCCCTTTTCTATCATATCACTTCTCACGGACTATGTATCTATCTTTTTTTTGGCTATTAAAACACGAGCGTGGCTTTTTTTCACATGAGGCGAAGCCGAATTTGATAATATTAACACGCGAGTGTTTTAATACCTAATTATATTTCGTTGCATACACTATTTTATCTTCACTCATACAGTTGAAATAATATAAAAGTAGAAACGAAAAAAATATGCGGGGTGGCGGACAATTTAGATTCTCATTGCACTATGACTGCGCAGCGCCTGCATCCATAGACAGTGACACTTATACTTTTCTACATTAATGAGCCCATGAGCGCCAATGAATTAAAAAGTAAAAGTGTGCTATAAAAAGTAAAAAGTTATTTTACAATGCATGTCCTCGAAAAGAGCGTTTTCCAAGCAGCCAAACTGTGCGCAAAGTGTCACTTTTTTTTACTAGTGCTTTTTACTTTCCTGTACTTTTTTAATTTTTAACTCCAACGTCAGCCCGCCGCATAGAGTTTTTATTATTTGAGAAAAGTTTTAAAATTAGTTAAGTACAGATTACCATTCATATAAAAAGTAAAACAAAACTAATACGTCATTTAAGGCGTTTTTAATTACTCTAGATTTAGATTTTGATCAATAAATTAATTTTAATTATTCATTAAATATGTTTGGCAGAATTAATATTTTGCTCGTGCCTTTTTGCGTTATGACGTGACAGCTATTGCACATGCGCAGTAGAACTATGAACTATTAGTTAATCTGTGGTTATGCTGAGCGCCCTTGAATAAGCGCCATTTTATTAATTTCTTGCTTGGTTAAGATATATTTTTTTATTTCCTCGCACAATGCATAGTAAAATGTTGTATGATACACGTGCGTAAGATGATTTCCGACTCGTGTCGGTTTATCCACTCACTCGCTTCGCTCGCTCGTGAATAAAAATGCCACTCATCGGGAATCACCTACTTCCCGCACTTGTAGCATAAATAACTATTATGATGCAGTTGTTTGAAAATCGAAGGAAAATGTTGCACTGTAATGGTTTTTTTTTATAGGTAAAATTTAAAAAAAAACCATTAACCAACAGTAACAATATTTTTTGAATTCATATTTGGAACATTATGTTGTGAGTGTAGATAATAGTAGATTATTGCATCGAGCACAAAGTAATTTATAATTGCACCGAGTGCCTGATTTAGAGCCCGAGCGCTAGCGAGGGCTCTAATCTAACAGGCACGAGGGCAAAATAAATTACTTAAGGCGAGGTGCATAATCTGCTTTTCTTTCAACTATTCTCTATAGGAATAGTAGATAAATCACTTTTTTAAATTTCTTTCATTTTGAAATCAGAGTTAGCAGCAATCATTTTTTAAATTTGGAACAAGTAGGATAGAAATGAATAATACGTTTGTAAAAAAAAAAGTATTGATATCGGCTGGCTGAATAGAGCTAATCCATTGAGATTGGCAACTTTTGGTGCGATTAAAAAAAAACAGTGCAATAATGAAATTTCATACATTTTTATTGCTCTAGAGCATTGAAGACTCGCTTTGTACTGAGTTTTTAGTGTGATTGTGATGCAATTAAAGCATAGTTGGAAGAAAAAACTTTTAAAGACCTAGGTATAGATTTTTTCAGAAACGAAGCTATGGCCACACCTATATTAAAAGCACCAGTTAAGATAAACGACCTAACTTACGACTTTAAAACTACCTCACGTTAACCGACCACCAGGACATTAGTACCTATAACTCAGGCAGCAGCATTAAAATTCTACAAAGTATTTCCCAGTTGGCCCTAACGTGACCCATATTATATTGTCCATGGTAACTGGACTTGGCTGAAATCAGTGGTAATTTTTAACACACGAGTAATGTTTTACACCATTCCGCAGGGAAATGGAAAATATAGCGACCGCAGCGCATGCCTCGATTTCCACAACAAATAACTATATTGAATCGTGTTGGCCGCATTGGAAAATGATAATTTCACAGGCGATTTTCAACCGTATGTCGAAGGAAAACGGTTGGATGTTCCTATTTCCCGTACTGTGTGCATAACAAAATTTCTTGCCCGGCGTACAATTGGTCGCCTGTTGACGGAAATAAGGCATATGCACGTGGAATTCGAAATGAAAGTAACTTATTTTGGAAAATGCTCAGGAAATTATTCATACAGGATATCGAATATGCAGCCACATATTGATGAAGTGGCTTTTGCATATACGAGCTTATAGCTGAAGTAGGTTTCATGAATATGTAACAAAATGCTTGAATGCAACAAAGCCTTTGCTGTTGAATCTGATGCCAATTTAGTTGTAGCTTAGTTTAAGCATTGCATTTACAAACGGTAAAATGTTAAGCTTTTAGAGGATGTGCAATTGTACTTAGTTGGTACAATTCCAAATGCTTATTCAACCAGTAAGTAAATTCAAGAAGACACAATTAAACTGGCTGATGGTACATAAAGTAAAGTAGGTATATTGCCCAATTGCAACAATTCCTATAAGCAATAACGTTGGAATTTTAAATAAATTACTTCTAGGAAGGTCTTCATCGTCGACCACATCATTGCTTACCACAAAGCGAGCTCAATAAAAAAATGTCTAACAAAGTGCATAATGCCTTACATCATCATCTTTCTGCTTTTATCCTATGTTACTTGGGGTCGGCGCAACACGTTTTCTTCTTCCATACCATCCTGCCCTGGCACGCTATCACTCACTCCCTTTTCTATCATATCACTTCTCACGGACTATGTATCTATCTTTTTTTTGGCCTACCTCTCCATCCATCCAAATTTATATTCATAACAATTTTAGTAACATGCGTTTCATCCCTCCTAATCACATGACCATACCAGGACAAAAGGTTTCCTTTCAACTTTTCTGTCACTGGCGCCACTTTCAAACTTATACTCATTTCTCACTTTATCCATTCTCGTCACTTCGCACATCCATCTCAACATAATGCCTTTCAATTTCATCTAAATCATAATTATTATTGATCCTTTCGTTCAGTTTTGTTTTTAGTGCTGCCTGAATATCTGTCACAACTACTCCCAAAATGGTTGTAGCTCCATTGGCTTTTACAAGTTTTTGTAATTTTTGCCCGCAATGCTAGTGCGGTCGTGTCGATGAAAAACGCAGATAGCATCGTATTGAAATATTTTCCGTGTACCGTATTTCATTGGCACTCGGGATGCAATGTTAGGTAGCCTGGGGACAAACTGTACCCGCGGGTATTTGCACCCCCATTTGTGTTGGCGTAAAGGGGGATTTTAGAATTTGATGGCCAAATTGTTATTTCAGATTTTGAAGGATTTTTGGTGTGTTTGCCTCAAGGGTTTTATCATGGATATTGAAAACTTGTACGTTTTTGAAATTGTTGTGTTATTTAGTTTCTTTTTAAGATTGGGTTCTATAATGAACTTAATTATCTAAATAATTGGGTCTCCCAATTACAGGACATGTATTTCTAGTCAATTTTTTTTAATGAATTTAGAAAAAGACGTCCAAAGTAAACTCACATTTTTTGCCACAGACAGCATTATTTACATCACCATTATCTTCCTTCACATTGGAACCTTCTCAGAAATCTTTAAATCCCAGATTATGCGTCGCGTAAAAACCTTTTTGGTAACAAAGAGGTTCTTTTCAGTTATAATAAGAAAGAAAAATGTGCCGAGACGGGTTCTCCTCAAAATAAGATCAATAAACGTTCCGGAGAGAAGTATTAAAATATTATTCGGTCTGTCTAAAGGGTGAGAAATGGGCGTCTTAAGATGCATTATCGGTTTGGTCCCATGTGCCTGTGGTTTATAGTTATAGCTGATAATGTTCAGGCATATCTCTTGTGGTTTGCTTGATGTATTGGTTACATAAATGTTCCCTATGTATATGGGATCGGCTAATCTGCTTCGGTATTTGGCGGAATCCTTACTTTATTATATTCTTATTAATTGAGAAGTTATAATTCATGTGATTCCTGGATAGTCAAACATGTATTCAGTACAACCGTATTCCATTTGTGAAAGTTTTTCAGAATATTATGTCATTTTGATATCATTTAGGGTTGAAGAAGGTTACGGGACCAGAGGGCAAAATATATTTCTTTTATTTCATGTATTAGGTATATTCATAACCAAACAATAAATATAAATTGTCTACACATTGTTATTATCCTAATAAGGGAGACAAACAAATTACGTCAACGCAGACGAAGCAATATCTCGAAACCGTTTTACATGGTGACTTATCTCGAGTATAACCTTGTTATTCATAAAATCTGGTCGATCGATAGCAGCTGCGTCTCATTCAAGCTTGGCTCCACACTCAGTGGTATCTGGTATTAACGGAGAACTGAATATATTATGTTGGTACCGGAGAGGTTTAATTTATCTTTAAGTACCGCTCCGATTGTTAAACTTAAGCTTTATCAAACGATTGGTGCCACTCTAGGGAGGAGTGTCGAATTTTAAGTAGAAGACATTGTGACGATAAAATAATTTAGAGTGTATTTTCGTGAAAATATTTTAGTATCGTACAAGCCTTCTATTTATAATGAAAGAGATTTCGTTTGCGATATTTTGTGTCTGTTATAATTTTCCCCATGCGTAATATGATCGATTATTTTCTCCCTTTGAAACTTTATTGTTTATTCTTGTAGGATCGGTTTAAAAAATGAACGTTATACAATACATTTATTTATCTTTATGAGTATGAAGCTTGAAGGCTTGATCAGGAAGTCAGTAATACAAGAAGAGTCTTTTTTTGTATTATTGACAGGCTCGCGTTTGACCACTATCTCACACTAATGGTAAGCGATGATATGGTCGATGGTGAAACATGCTTGCCTATAAGTAACCTATTCACTCTTGACTTCAAGGCCCCCAGATTATAGCTATCAGGTAACACAGGCTCCGGCAGGGAACTCCACTCCTTCGCTTCCACACATCTTTACCGATATCTTTGTTTTTGTCTTTTTGTAGCCCACCTGACTATCGCAGCTGCTAAACCTTACCGTATACTAGTCACGTCCGCCTAGAACGTGTTTTACGTGCCATTGCATCGCTCTCGTCACCCAGAAACGAAAGAAAGTTAAAAAGTTTTATCGATTTCACTGCTGAGATAAATGCCTCAACATGATTGTTTCATGTTTACTTCTTTTATTTTGCTAGCTAGTTTTATTCCACTGCTGGCTAAAAGTCTCCTGCTCATTCCACCTCTCTCTGTACAGACCTGTCAAGGAAAGATCTTTGTTAAAGTCCAGCTCAACTTGCCATCTTATTAATATGTAGCCTGATGCGATTTCGCTTGCCATGAATAGGGAGGAGTAGCGGTCGTGGTATCAGAAGCACTTGGTGATGGGGCCCACGGCTGGGTGATACTAGTAGCGAATTTATTTGTATCCCGGGACCCTGACTGATTTTAGAGGTAGAAAATGTGGGGTTTTAGTCGGTTGAAGCCTGACATAATCCTCCGTTCCCCAGACGGAAGGTATCTCTACAATAATAATAAAAACAAACAGTGGATCATGAATTTGTTCCATTTTTACTTTACTTAATACACAAAATAAATGGTAGCAATGATTTTTTAAAGTGCAACGACGTGCTTGTTGGCGGTTTTTATTCGACTGCATTTCCATTAAATTCTCTCGCTTTAGCAGTTCAGGAGACCCGTTTGTGGGTTCGTTTAATTATTTCATTATCTTTAATGCGATGATTGTTTTTAATTGTTGTGCTATCGATGACGCTGAAAAACAATTGAGTAATATCTAGGTGCTTTAGATGTATATGCATATTGTCCTTATCATGGCCAACCTATGTGCTTTAATACTGAGCATGAATCCTCAAGGATTGACCGTTTCGGCAAAGTAGGAAAATCTCGGTCAAGCATGTTGATTATATCAGTTTCCTTTTCTGTTGATACTGCTGATATGCCATATGATCTAAATACAGTAACTAATGAAAAGTACCTTATCGTTCTAATGCAGCTTCTAAGTCCTTGGCGTTTATTTTAAGTCTTTCTTTACTCTAGTTGCCTGTAGCAGTGGCCGTCAGTTAGTTTATTTCAATAAACAAAGGTTACTAACTTAATAAAATTAAATCAAAAGAAGTAAAGCCCTTACCATCCCTTATTCTGACAATCATAACACCAGTATAACAACCTATATCCATCTTCAGCATCATATCTAATTCTCATACATACGCCTCCGGAGAATTACCCACGTCAATTTCTGAGAGAATTTTAACGAACTAAGTACCGTGCTTAGTCCGTTACGCGTTTCAAGTAGACAGCAGCTGTACCGTGTATCTGAAGACGTGATTGTAATGAAAATTTAAATATAAATTTTGTATAAGAGTGAAAGTACGTGCATTTTTTATTGGAAAATACTTTTAAAAAGATAAAGAAGTAAAGTGTTTTTTGTGTGTACATAAATAAATAAATAAATAAATAAGAAGGTATTTTTTGTAAATGCCCATGTTACGTTCTTGGTTACCCAACTCGGAACTTTTTTTTTCAAGTTAAACCATATTTAACTTATGTCACCCAACTCGATTCCACCTCAAATACTGAGATAGGAGCCATTTTGGTCTCGCACGGGGTTTGATTTTTTATTATTGTAAAATTTTTTTTTGCTTATTTCTCGTGCCTACTCACAAATAAATATTTTTCTTTCTTTCTTTCTAAATCATCAAGGTGGCCGTATAGCTTGTTATAATTTGACATTCATTAAGGGATTTTTCATGGTGACAGTCGAGTGGAGTTTCTAAAATGGATGTGGAATATAGGCCTCGTAGATATTCGTGGCCTTGCTATTCTTTTGGTAGGCTAAATAAGAGTTCTCAGCAACAACCTCACCTCATCATACGCAATTTCGCTAGTCTTTACGTTGTGTTAAAGTTCACCTTTCATTTGTTTTGAATTTCTTTCACAAAACTATAACGAGATGTGTAATATGAAAAGCTGCCTATGTGTTGATATAATTGTAACTATGTATCCTATTGTTCCAGAGTTTGATGGCGTTTATTAAGTTCGGGTATGCGCTGGTGGTGGTGACGCTGCTGCTCATGATATGGGCATCACTGTCGAGAGCGTTGGAAGTAAGTAACTTTTGAATACATATAATACCTCCTAACTGGTTACACGAAATAGCGAGTTCATTACACTTCAGTGACAATATCGTGCAAACGTTGAAGCGTAAAGCTTAAAACTGCACGCGATTGACGACTACTGTGGACCCAGCTAGGGGACATAGGGTCTTAAGTAAGTCATCATGCAAAGATAGAAGTTACGACTGTGTGTTTTGAAAGTCATGATGCGGGAAGTTGTTTGTTTCCATCTCTTTGAAAATAACCGTAAGTAATCCTAGTAGTAGTAGTTATTAGCGTAAAGTAGGGATAGAGACCCACCAGACCCCTTCTTCCATCGGACATCTAGTCGCACTGCAAGTTATCATCCTTACCTTGTTGCCATTCCACAAATTCGAACCAAGCGCTTCCAAACATCCTTTATAATGCGCACAGTGAATGAATGGAACTCACTATCTGCGTCTGTGTTTCCGAACGCATTCAACCCGAATCTCTTCAAAGTTAGAGTGAACAGGCTTCTTCTGGGTAAGCTCACTCCATCGTAGACTCTGTCTCTGTCACCTATGACCTAGACTAGAGTCAAGAGCAAACCCAACACAAAAAAAAAAAACTATGTGAAAACAAAGATGTCAACGATGCTGTAACTTTCATTACATCCATATTATAAAAGAAGGACGTGGAACGTTCTTATATTGCTGCTTATTAAAACATCAATTCCAGCACATTGACCTCTGACTAAATTCAACATTCTCAAGTGGGTAATGTCAAGGTTCTTCGCACAAAGATCCACTTTGCCTTTCAATAATGAAGTACTAACGACTTTCATAGACCCTTTGTACAAAGGAATGGGTCCATAGAATACTTAACAGACGTTTAATATGGGCTATACAATATGCCAGCGAAATTACCTCGCACGGGAAATGGGTAAACGATCGTATTTTTATTATAAAGCTGACTATGAAAACGGAAATGACGCTGCAGGTGGCTATAATAAATTAAAACTTAATTAGTGGCAGGCAATTGACTAGTAAAGGCATTTTGGGCTCTGAAAACAGAATCAGAGAGATAGAAATCTAGTCGATGACACTGTAGTGTCCATCTGGAATAATGTAGATTCATTGGTGTTTTCTTTTTTTTCAAATTTGTTCGTTGGCTCTGGATGTCAACCTCAGGATATGTACTCGTATACACAAACTCACACAATTCGCACACTCTCTTGATAATATGTTAAATAGTAAGTCATCTCAAGTCCATATCTAGACTGCATCGTTCCAGTTTCAAAACGATATTCATTCAAAACGTCCAAAATCAGCAATGTAGAACATCTTATTCAGTCTATTTTCGTAAACTTCTCCGAAGAAGACTAGTTGTTTGTAGATGAGCTAGCAAACACTTGGGTCGAAGGATGCTTGCCTCTTGTAGCTTGCAGCTACGATTGCCACTGTTTTGCATAATAACATTCAAGCTGCAGAGGTAGGGAGCACTTGGGGACAAACGTTTGTAGAGCGCTTCCGAAGAGAGAGATCCTTTGGTTCTGCGTGACTGAAATCGTCGAAATCAATCAGTTCTCAAGCATTCAATGCTTGAGAATCTAATGGAATATCCATAATATTTTCAAGTGTGTCTATTAGTTTTTTTATCTTATATAGGCTCGCGCTTGACCACCATCTCACCTGATGGTAAGCGATGATGGAGCACGCTTGATGATGAAGTTTCGTGTAATTTTCGTTAATTCGTCTTGAATAATAAAAGTGTTACACTACGAATATGACATAATATTGAAAATAAATCGTTTGTCATATTTAATCGTTTATGCATATTGTGATTTAAACTTTAAAGTAATAAATATAAATAGTGTTGGGTGGAGAGGTAGATAAAGGCCAAATTTAAATAAAATGATTCATTAAAAAACAACTTTTTTTAAAACAACCTTTTTTCATATTGATCTCTGCAAACCCTTTCATTTGATACCCATATCATAGCAGTGCACAAAAAATTACTAGTCCGCCATCTTGGGCCGTCCGCCATATTGGATTTAGAATGACGTCACTTAACTAACCATGCATTGACATCCAAACTAAATGTGTATCATGTATGCAAAATTTTATCTTAATCGGTGGAGGATAACAGCTTTAAAATTCAGTTGCAAAATTTGATCCGAACACACTTACATTCGTACATTGCAAGTTAAATGAAAGCTTGTAAAAAGGATATTAATTATGGTGTGATATGAGAGTGGAAGAAGAAAATGTTTTGCTCCGACATCAAGTAACATGAGACAAGGGCAGGAAGATGATGATGACCACTTATTGATTTTGTAGGTCAACGATAAGCAATAACACAGAAAGTTTGACCCACATCAAGTATATTAGGCGATATTGGCCAACGTTCTCCCAAAATTCAAGGGATATTGAGCAAACATTTGTCACCAACTGAACGCTAAAGTTAGCAAGTTAGGAAACTGTGATGAAGTTGTTACCGAAATGCGTTTTAAAGCCGAAGGAGATATTAATAAAGTGGTTTATTACACATATGAGTAGGTCGAGCCATCTTTAATATGTCATTAAAGATATTTCTATCGTATCTGTTCCTATATATGTCATTTAATTAGCCTGTACACATCCATCTTTATTTGTAGGATAACAAAGATAGATGTGTACTGCAATATTCTTCCAAAAGCTTCTTTCAAACTGTAGTCTGATAACCACGCTTCACAGTTTAATTTTTGATTTCATTGACAGGTAAATAGTACACAAAGGAATACTGCACATCTTCTTTAACAATACTTGCTGAATTAGTAGGACTGCATTTTCTATTTTTCCCCGTATCCCTTAAACCAGTATTTATTATCTTTTGAAGTGGACGCATTTATAAACGCACTCACAAAATTGCAAATCAAATGCTTTGCTTCCCTAATTCTTCTCCTAGCTTTTGTGGTGGAGTCACCTTTCTCATCTTCTCTACTAACAAAACATACAGTTCAGTCAAATTGTTAAGAAAAGTCGATAATAATATATGAAGCCATTCACCCTTCTAAAAGGAAAGGCGAAGGATACTATCGTATATCGTTTGCCAATGTCGGTATAAGAACCCGATGTGATCCGGCCCCGGCTATCTATCGGTATTTATCCGGCGCAATTTCAATCCCGGTCTAAAAATTTCATAAAAGAAAATCTACTTTATCCTTCTGAGAGCTTGCTTTATGAATATCATGTCGATAACTTCTTGTATGTTATATACATAAGTTTAGGAATCTTTATGAGAATTTTCAACTTTTATATTAAGTACAATCTGTTGGCCCGATGGGATTTTCCCCCGTCAGAACGAATTATCTTTCATACATCACTTCTTCGCCAATTTAATCTCTAAAGGAGATGAATTTTCGAAAAGTCCCTGTTTATGACATCGGAACTTAGCTTCTAATAGACTAGTTCGAAAAACTATGTTTAATGTTGCAATAACTAACACAATTATCTAACTAAGAAAAAAACCGGCCAAGTGCGAGTCGGACTCGCGCACGAAGGGTTCCGTACCATTATCGCAAAAAAAACGGCAAAAAAATCATGTTTATTGTATGGGAGCCCCACTTAAATATTTATTTTATTCTGTTTTTAGTATCTGTTGTTATAGCGGCAACAGAAATACATCATCTGTGAAAATTTCAACTGTCTAGCTATCACGGTTCATGAGATACAGCCTGGTGACAGACGGACAGACAGACAGACAGACGGCTCGCGGAGTCTTAGTAATAGTGTTCCGTTTTTACCCTTTGGGCACGGAACCCTAAAAATGACATCTTATCGTCAAAGAAACACAATGTTCCCATAATACACCTTGTACTTTACCCACAAAAAGTTAAGTTGTGGCTTTTCGGTAACCACAACACGAGAGCCATAGACACTCCAAATAAATAGAAGTTGGATACATGTGTCAAAAAGTCTACTTGCCACAATGTGTCTCCCATTGGACACAGGGACTCGTTCCATCGTTATCCAATGTAGACTGTAGGAGTCGATGTTTTACGGGAATTTTAATTGCAAATACTTCAATACAACTGTTTGAAGTCTGTGTTACAGGGTTCTGGTATTACAGGGGTATTGATCGGGAACCAAATGTGTTTATTCGTAAAAACCTCTGTTGTTATTTTTATTATATTATTGAGATTTTAAAATGAGACTACTCATCATCATGTTCCTGCCCTTGTCTCATGTTGCTTGTAGCCGGCTGTATACTTTTCTATTTCTTCTTCTATTTTTCTCTATTACACGATATCATTCACTCCATTTCTTCCATCAGTCCTCACACAATCCATTTATCTTTTCTTTAGCTTCCCTTTCTCTCTCCATCCATCCAAATTTATATTCATAACTCATTTAATAACAAGCGTTTTATATCTCCTCAACACATGTTCATTCCCCATACCAAGACAGATTTCGAGTTTTCATTAGGAGTCAGATCACATTCAGTAAGTTCCCTAAGATGGGATAATTCTACTGGCCAATGTCATCCCCTTCAAACCAATGTGCAATTCAGTTTGCCGAAAACAATTGCCTACCGAAACCTACCAATTCATAACCTCAAGTTACACAACGAAACAAATTGAAACAGAAACCGAACACTAATTTCAGTTTACACGGGCAGCCGTGAAATCTAGAGAGATGTGCGCTATAACGGACACTGAAGTACGCACACAAATACTTGACGTGAACAACAGCACACACACTACTGTGTCCTAAGTGGCTTGGCAAGCCCGGCTTTCAGGCTTTTGATTTTCCCCCCTTTCCTGTTATAGACTGGATTGGAGTGGAGGAAATTAGATACTCATTCCTTCAAGGGTGTGCTTGTTGAAGGATGGTAAGATGGCTCTTTTAATTAGCTATTTATAGCCGTACTAACTTCTGTTCGTGGCTTCGCCCGCGTGAAAATTGATTTTTATCCCAAATGAACTTAGTACCAGGATAAAAAGTATCCTATGTTGTAATCCAGGTTCTGGTCCATCCATATGCCATGTTTCATTCAAATCTGTTTATACATGACAGCGTAACGAACAAACAAACTCACATCCGTATTTAAAATATGAAATTTGGAATTTGCGATTATCAATATCAAAAGAAAAAAATTATACGCGATTTTATGATTCTTACATATCATACTAATTTTAAACACCACTATGACGTTTATATTTACTAGAATTCTCAAACTTTCA
Source organism: Orthosia incerta (assembly GCA_948252205.1). NCBI lineage: Eukaryota > Metazoa > Arthropoda > Insecta > Lepidoptera > Noctuidae > Orthosia > Orthosia incerta. Next base: position 6,195,295 of record OX411757.1, on the reverse strand, counting down.
CGTGCTAAAAGAACTTCCAAAATCGACAGGCGAAAACTTTCTCATACAAAATAGAAAAAGTGGAAGATGCCTTTGCTTTTGCCTCCTTTTTCGTTTTAACCACTTCGGGAACGCGATGTATGCAGAATACTTCAGCTCGACTGAGAGTAAAACCATTTGTGGTTAACTGCAGAATCTGTTAAGAGCTAGACGGTTTTAAAGACTCATGTGTAAATTATGCTGGAGATGAAACAAAGACTCTCGCAATTAATGTAATGAATAAGGAAGTGAGATAATTGTATCAGGTATAAGATCGCATTACTAAGAGCCGTCTTTTAAATGGGATGAATTATATTAATTTTCATGTAACTTTACCATAATAAAAACAAGAAATCTTGGCAGAAAACTTTTAAGATCTTGACCTAATGCTACCGACTAACTTTATCAAAGAGCTAGATAGTGATTTACCAATCTATATTTTGAAATTTTAAATGCAAATGTAACTCTGCTCCCTGCCTCTTTGTTAACTTTAACGGCGGAACTGCTCCCGGGTAGACCATGTGCTGGATTATAACATAGGATTAATTAATATCCCGGGTGAACGTTCCCTTAGGATATTTTCAAATATTAACGAGGGCGAAGCCGCTGGCAGAAGCTGTCTCACTTTAAATGTCTGCCTGACTATAAATCAGACTAGTTCAGTAACAAGGCTGGCCGTACGAGCAAGTCATCTAGCTAGCAGAAAGATTCACAAATCTCCAACCATACAGACACCAGACAGGCCTTATAAAATTTTCGCCCCAACGTCGGATACACTAGCAGTTACGATTGGGTCTCCGGGCTGGAAGTAAGTGGCCTATTATTTTGCATAACATATAATATTCACAGTATATTCTGGCCTTTCAAAGGGAATATTTGGCTAGGGTATAATCCGTGCGAATAACAAGGTTATAGTCTTATTGTGAGGCTATTGTGCTTATAGTTTTACTGTTTGAAAAGAGTTGTGGGTATTTCTTCGAAGATAATTCTGGCAATCAGTTACAAAGTACCGGAGCATAGGAAGGAAAACATCTTGGCAAACGAAGATCAGAGACAGAGTCAAATGGAAGAAGATCGTTGTGGAGGCCAGACCCTTAAAGGAGCGTAGTAGCTTGTAGTGCCGAAGGAATAAATGATTCGCAAAGTATCCACCATATTTGCCGACTAGCAGTCTCAATGCACAATACAGCCATTCGAGCCAAGGCAATGGTCAACCCAACTAGACTACTTCAGTTATCTAACTCTTCAAGACATGTCGGGATTCCGGTGTTATATAGGATATTATATAATTATTTTCTCATTTGAGAAGAATAAAATCTGATCCCTGTCTGAAAATAAGTCTTGTTTTGGGTAGACTCGAATAGGTTTTTTATGTGTCCTATATTGTATCATGTGGTATGCAATTAATAATACGACACTATTTAAATCCTATTATCTTTTACTATTTAATATAAGGTTGTAACGTAAAGATGCAAACAGCTTTTAAAAATCGCTTCTGCCCGTGTATATGAACAACTTTCTCCAAGTAAGTCATTGCCAATCTGTAGGCAGGTACGATAAACGGAGACAGAGTCTTCATGACCTCGATTTTGTTAGTGAACATTAAAGATCACTTAATTTTATGTCGTGAGAGTCATAAGAACTTGCCATCAATTTATGCCATTACTTGCATTTTACGACCAGAAGTGAAGACGTTGCAGTACTTTCAAACCAATATTAAAGTTGAAGAATCTATTTCGTCATTATGGTTTTTCTTTAAAATTGTTTCAGAGAGAGTTTGAATTGACAGATTTTATTGTTTGTATGTATGTATCTAAGTATCAATGTAACGGAATCATTGAACGTGATTTTCACCCCCTTCAAAACGTCGGATTGATTTGAAACTTTGCACACTTATCAAAGACCGATGACGATGCAATAATTTAAATAGTTTGTCCCATTATCCTTACCAGGATCTTCAGGGTAAGTGACTTTTTAGTTCAATTTACCATTAAATCGTGTTTTTTAGTTTTTTGAACTACAATTTATTTGTGACAAAACATTTCGCTAAAATTTAGCTGTTCTGAATTTCCTACTTAATTAAGGTATACTAAAATTTGATTGTTGCCTCGTAAATGACGTTCATCCCGTAAAATGGTTTTACGCGAACAAAGACCTCGAGCTTGATTTCATTATGTAGTTAGTACAAATAACCTAATCTGTGACCAGACTCAACGAACGAAGTTAGTAAGTCTACATTTCTCTTACTCACTGTAGTCAATGATGAATGTCTGTTTCTGCTACTACCTACTATTATAAATGCGAATGTTTCGATAGATGGATGACAAACTCACTCAATCGCGTCAGAACTCAGGCTGAACGGATTTAAAGATATTGAAGAAACAGCTAATAGGCTAGTTGACCTTACCCAAAAATATTGGACACGTATTTTTTCTTTTGCCACTTAAACGTAAAATTACGACGAAACAGTGCGTTGAAATATCGTGTGACGTCACGGTGTGCTACACTTTATACTGACAAAGTGACGTCACAAGCACCCACTCCTGAACTTACATGCGCTTTATCTTTGTCAATTTTTATTTTTTTCTATACTAATATTATAAAGAGGAAATAATTTTTTGTTTGTTCGTTTGTTTGTACAAAATAGGCTCCGAAACTACTGGACCGATTTAAAAAATTCTTTCAACAATAGAAAGCTACATTATTCCTGAGTGACATAAGCTATTTTTTAAACCCGAAAGCGGGTCCTGTGGGGTGGCCCACGGGAGCGAAGCCGCGGGCAACAGCTAGTATTTAATAAAGCAAAAAATACGGGCTCAATATTATTTGATAATCTCACTGACGGACTAAATAAAATTATTATTTTTCTACCCAGGAAACATCCATATTGCACGCGCGCGGCGGCAGCTCATATGAGTCGATCGTACTTTCTGCCAATTTTGGTGAGAAAAGTATAAGTCGATTGTACTTTCTGCCAATTTTGGTGACAAAAGTATAAGTCGATCGTACTTTCTGCCAATTTGGGTGACAAAAGTATAAGTCGATCGTACTTTCTGCCAATTTTGGTGACAAAAGTATAAGTCGATCGTACTTTCTGCCAATTTTGGTGATAACAAATTAACTCTAGGTAGCTTAAGCTTTTGCAAGCGCGACAGCTGAACGTTGGGTTTTGAGCATGATCCCCACGTTAAAGTTTAGATTAGGTTTCCTCATTATAAAATTCTAAGTAGCAGCCTGGCTATTAGAATTTTTCTTAGTTGATTTTGCCATAATACCGTTCCACTATTAAATAAGAATTCATAACTAACAAAACGGCGCAATGTGTGCGTGCCATAACTGCCACACGCCTTGGCGATTCCTTCGATAAAAACAGGCATGATTTTCTAAGTATTGTTCTTTCATACACAATTGAACATGTTTGTTCGTTATTGTCAAACATTAGAAACGCAATATCATTTTATTACTGCAGCGGCTCGGTGTGAAACGATCAGGGTGGACATTAAGCAAGCAATAATTATAATTTCTATAGGGAAATAGCCACCCTATTCAGATTATTATGGGGTCATGTTTTTCAGGTCCTATTCGTTGAAAAGCAAATTATAATGTTCAAGTATGTTTAAGTAATTCTAAAAAAAACAACGCTATAGTCAGTTTTTTACTATACGTGAAGGAAGGAAGGGTTATGTTTTTCGCGCGTATCTTGTATGTTTGTAAATTTCTTTATTACCTCATATCTGCCAAACGGCTGGATGGATTTCGACAGTTAAGCTATTGTTATATTCGTCTTAAAGCCCAAGAGTCCTTGGATAGGTGTTTAAAAAGAAACAAAATGACGGATGTTTGGCGCCATATTGTTGAGGTTCTGATTTATTTTTTCCTCCATACCCATCAAGTAGGGTATCAAAAATGTTTATATTTTTGGCCAGCCAGCTCACGAATATGTATCCTCCGACTGCACAGCATGGTTTTCTTCTTGTTTACATCTTTTTAGTTCGCTTAAGCAGTCACATCACATCACATCTTCAGCCTATTAATGTTCCCACTGCTGGGACACAGGCCTCCTCTCTGTGAGAGGGAATGGGCCTTAATCCGCCACGCGGGCCCAGTGCGGGTTGGTGGATGTCACATGTCTTCGAATTTTTGGTTCTAGGACATGCCGGTTTCCTCACGATGCTTTCCTTCACCGTTTTGAGTGCAGTGGTGATGAAATAATTTACACAAAGTAAAGCGCCTACCTGGGCTCGAACCCACGACCTACAACTTGTATGTCGCGGCCGATACCACTGGGCCACCACTGCTTAAGCAGTCGGTCTTTTGATTTTATAGACTTTTTTTATTTCAATATTATGTGATTTTTGTGTATGATGTAATTAGTTGCATAAAAAAACCAATGATTGCATTGCTCTGCCAACTTTATTATGTTATGACCACAAACTGCCTGCAACATTCGTATAGCAATTGACAAGACAGCCACATTGCTCAACGCCTATACCGTAAAAAAGGGATGTGGGCAAATCCAAAGCCCGACTTCAGTCTAACTCAAACATAAACATAACCCCAAAAAAGTATGTCATGTACTCAGTGGATCTCTCCAAATTATGAACGAAACCGTCCGCTAAAAAGTACATGTGTTATGTTACCCTAAATTGATGCGAAAACTCCCAGAGAGGAGGGTTTTTAGGGATCCTCACGCCCCTAAAACCCGCTATTACTTACCGAATACCGCAATATGTATAAAAACCGAAACATGGAACTTTTGGATCGTATTCCAATCCATTTTGTTTGTTTTTGTGCGGCTGTTAACTTTTTATACAAAGTGGTGTAGGAAGCTATCTATTTGGTTGAATGGAATATGGTGTATTGGTTGCACACAGCCTCCCTATTCTGTAAAGAACTATCCGTGAAAACTTAGATGAAGTACCCTGAAGTGAACTGTCTTCCCACCTTGAGAAAATGATCCATCCAGAACGGCCAGCTCATTTCAGATCCACTAGTGAGATTTTTACAGAATAGCTATTCTACAGATATTGATTCTGATTTGTATGTTTAATAGAACCTTGGCAAGTACAATCGTTAAGGCAAACATGGCATTTATTATCTGGCCTTCGATGTAGCAAAAATAAACTACAATTCACTATGCAGATTTTTCATTCATGAATGTGGTATAAAAACAGTATATTGATACAGAATCTACATTCACTACAATTATCTTGGAGTTAACAATTCCAATCATCATCACCATCATACGAGTATCAGCCGATAGACGTCCACTACTGGATATAGGTCTTAGGGCATGCAGAACCGCATCTGTTTGCAGGTTTTTGAGAACCGGGTCTGGCAAGCAGTTAGAACCGGGCGAACCGGTTCTCCCGGTTACGGCTGATTTTTATTTAGTTTTGGAATAAATCATAGAGAATTTGACAGGATAAGCAATTATCACTAGGAATATGAAATAAAATAGTTTAGACTTGTCCCGGATGTCAGCCTCTACGAGATTGGGATGGCTTTGAAACAACTTAAGAACAACAAGGCGCCGGGTGATGACGGAATTACGGCCTACCTGAAGGCGGGTTAGAAAATTGGTACTTAAGGCCCTTCAGAAGATGTTTGATTCCGTCATACTCAAACCGAATCCAAAAACCGCCTCTTTTATAGCGTTTGTGGACTACGATAAAACCTTCGAATCCATCGAGACTTGGGTTGTACTGAAGTCTTTCCAAAACGGTGCCAAATCATAAATTACCGGTACATCGAGGTGCTGAAGTGTTTGTACAAAAACGCCACCATGTGAGTCTGACTTCAGAATCAGACTTCGGATCCTATCCTTCTGCAGCGTGGTGTGAGACAGGGAGACGTCATATCTCCTGCTACACTGGAGAATGTCTTCAAGGTTCTGGACTGGACAGGGGTAGGCATCAACTTCAATGGCGAGTACATCACTACCTTCGGTTTGCCGACGATGTAGTGGTCATGGCTGAGACCATGGAGGACCTCAGTACAATGCTCGATGACCTCAGTAGAGCTTCCGAAAGAGTGGGTCTAAAAATGAACATGGACAAAACCAAGGTTATGTTGAATGCCCATGACATGTTGCACCCACTCCTATCAAAGTTGGAGACTACTCTCGAGGTTGTGGACGATTATGTCAACCTGGGACAAACGGTGCAGTTAGGTAGGTCCAACTTCGAGAAAGAGATCAACCATCGTATCCGACTCAGCTGGGCAGCGTACGGGAACTTGAGCGGTATCTTCTTGACCAACTAACCACAATGTCTCAAGACTAAAGTCTATGACCAGTGTGTGTTGCCAGTGATTACTTACGTGATAGAGACGTGGTTGCTCACAATGGGTCTCATCAGTAGGCCTAAAGTCACACAAGGGCAATGGAGAGGGCTATGCTCAGAGTTTCCTTGCGTGATCGAATCAGAAATGAAGACATCCGCAAGAGAACCAAGGTTACCGACATAGCCCCGAAGAATGGCCAAACTTAAATTGCAGTGGGCAGGGCACATTGCTCGGAGTATGGGTAGCAGTTGGGGCCGAAAAGTTCTAGAGTGGCGGCCGCGTACTGGAAGACGAAGCGTTGGAAGGCCTCCCTATAGATGGAGCGACGACCTGGTCAAGGCTGCGGGCGTCTGGTGGATGCGAAACGCACAGGACCGATCAGTGTGGCGACTCTTGGGGGAGGCCTATGTCCAGCAGTGTACGTCTTTCGGCTGAAATGATGATGTACTTTTCTTTATAATTTTGTTTGGCTTACATATCGAGAACCAAAGAGCATTAGCGAATCTTCTTCATCTCTTATATAGGTTTCTTTTGTGTACAATTGAACAAGGAATAAACTTGCTCTTAGCAAAAATTGCAGTTAAATTAAAACTTCGAGAATTAAGCAAAAAACTGATTTTTGGGCTCTTTGACAGCCCATTTTTTTGCTCCTTTGCGATTTTTATGCACTTTTCAGGCAACGTTACTGCTACCATAATGAACATAATTCCGGTGAAAGTACTTAACTAGGGTTTTTTCCACAGCAAATGTCTTTAATTCCTGGACTATAACGCGTATTTTGAATCGAAGAAATAATGTGACCCATTTTCGTATTTTTAAAGAACCGGAGGAACCGGGTCTGCTCCGCCCAGAACCGTTTCTGAAAAAATCTTAATAGAAAAAATCTTTCGGAACCGGGTAGAACCGTGTGCATGCCCTAATAGGCCTCCCCCAAGCGTCGCCACATTGAGCAGTCCTCATATTTACCTACAATTCATAAGATTGTTTCAGAAAATTGGTCACTAAACGTAGAGCGTTGGCAACTATGTAATTATCATGGTCATCCAGAACTTCTAAAAATAAGTTACAATATAGTTAATAATTTATCGATTTTCTGGGTGTTAGCAGTGCAATGAACGGTTCGGTACATAATAACTTCTACTTCATAATCATTTCGTGAAGAGTATTCAGGGCAGCTATCTATATTTTCCTGTCTGTTAATAACAACAAACTTACAATCACCATTCGTCTACCAATATAACACTGTTTTGATTTTCCTTTAGTCTGTTAACCGTCGCAATCTTTTAGAGGCCCATGCCAGGTTCATTCAACAATTTGACACATGTCTCATTGACTCTAGTTACTGGATTAGGTTAAATGTGGGTTCTATAAGTGCTCCCCTGTTATATAGGCGTGATGATATGTAATGTTCTAAGTCTTGATCTCTACACGTCCCTCTATCTGCTACCAGCTACCGCATGTCCTAAGATCTGTAGGTCATAATAACCACTATGTGGAACACAGACACAGCCCTTGGCATCGCGAAAAAACAGTTAAGAATGACGAGAAACGAATACACACACAATGGAACACATTAAATAAATAGAAATAGCTGGATAAAAGTCATGGAAGAAGCCTAACAAGCAGTGTATGATACAGGCAATAGTAGGAAGTTCTCTCTTCCGAGTTAAAAGACAAATTTAAGCAACAGGTACACAAAGTTTCTTCTCCCTGAAACTTTAAACAGCCTGCGTACTCAAAATCACACAAAACTCCTCTTAAGGCTCTCTCAAACAATAACAAACTTTGATTGATGGCTAGACAAGTCTTTAATAAAGTGGATCTTTTGTAACACAGTTATCATTGCTCGCCTTAATTTCTGCGAACAACAGCGTCTACAAATTATGGACGTTCATCTCAAGTTAAGATATGGCGTCCATTTAACTTGGCTCTTTAAGAGATGGATAGAGATCTGTTTGTTTCGTTTTAGATGGTCTTAATGGAATTGGGTTTTATTTGAGGACGTTTATGATTGTTTTTCCGGTCTCTTTTCTTGGAAAACTGATTTTTGTGACTTTATTTAAAGGAAGTTCGAAACCATTATGCTTTTCATATTGCTGCTACATGTCTCACCTTCACACTTGATGACGGGCGATGAAATAACCACGCTCCACAAACATCGTTTCGTTTGAAGAGCAATACTTTTTGTGGAGAAACTACAAATTTAGAGACTTCAGCTGGGGTATATACTAGCTACTTAGTTCAAAAATACTCGCTCCATTATTTAATTCTATAAAAATGTTTACGGAAATATGTCGCGATAATAGCTTCTTTTGCGGAAAACGACTACCTATCAGAAACATAAAATCTAAACAAAATGCGACATTATTCAAGCATTATCGTATATAGCGGCGGTCTACGATGCTCATTTCCAGCAATAAACATTTCCTTACGTCTACGTATACGTAAAACTCAGCTGAAATATACCTATAAAAACTTGATTCTAATCTTAGCATCAAAATAGAATAGAATTTAATTACGGGGAAGAAGAAAACGTATATTGCAATCCTTCCGAATAAACTTCTTCTTTTAACAATAATAATATCCCCACAATTTTACGTTATTGCTAGCTGGTTCCCTGTTCCATTCAGACATTGCCTTCCATTTATCAATCTCTAACCTTTATTTCTTTTCTTCCAGCTACACGTCGACCAAGGCCATCCACCATGTCTGTTCCAAGCGTTATGCTCCTGTTCGAAGCCAGCAGGAGACCTGGGCATCGTGACGTGCAACCACGTGCCGATTCTCAGGGTACCTGGCACCATCAACAGTTCCAAAGTCTTCATGCTGCAGCTGACTGGCAATCAGATCAGGGATCTGGAGCCACAGTTCTTCCAAGCAACAGGTTAGTTTTTTCTTACTCTTTCGCTATTCTTTTCTGATTATTTTCTTTGTTTTTTTTTAGTTTAATCGTTAGTTCTGATCTCGTCGAGCTTGCATTGCTTCGGCGATTTTCTGGTGATCGCCATCGTTGGTTTTCGTTTTCAAAAGTTACAAAGGTGAAAATTGTATGATGGTCATATTGATCAGTAGAGAATATTTTTTGGGAAAGAGTGTTATTGATAGTCAGGATTGCATTAAATAAGACTTTTCCAATACGAAATGTTCGAAAAATTCTGAGCATAAATAAAAAGGAAACGTTTCGTATAAAATAATATCTAAGATATCCCGATCGCGTTGCATACAGCTACATACATTAAATATATCCCAAGGCGGCGTTTGAAACATTTTGTGCGAATAGACTGGAGACCGCGAGTGGAATTTAAAAATATTATATTGCAATGCAATGGCTGATATTATACTGTTAGACTAATATCAGTTTATATCGTTTTAGAATGTCATAGAATCTTGAATGTTATGAGACTGATATTGTCCTTTAAAGTATCAAATCTAATAAAATTTGGAAGCAGTTATTTTATACTATACATGATATTTAGCTTTCAGTACCTACCTATAGATTATTGGCTCTCAAGTGCAAACAAAATAGACCCTAGACAAACCGAAGGGTTATTGTCGCGTCGCTTAGTGTGAAGATTCTGACATCCAAGTGACAAAACTTTATAGTTAAACACAATATCAAAATCCTTCTCCTTGCATCGTTACCCCAATGCTGGGGCCGTGACCACGGGTTTAAGTTAATATTATTGGTAAGACTTGCTCCTACTTTTAGCAAGATGAACGGCTAATAATGAGGCATCAAAATTTAAGAATAAAAATGAAATTATATGATTTAAGAAGAGAAGAGATAATAGTATACTTTACAACCTGCATTATTAAAGTCTAACATTGTTACACAACCTTCAGGGAGAACAGGTTCACATAATAGAAATTATGCAGTAAAACTTTCGTTTGAAGTTTAACCACGGAATAAATAGTAGCACTAGCATAACCTCAGCATTTTCGTTACAAATCGCACTTGTATCTAAACAATTTGTTCCTCTTCATTGTTGATGGTGTGAAACAATAAAAAACATTTCGTAGTATCTATAACTACTATTAAATATTAGATACCTAAAGTAACATATTTATATCCTCACAATTATAAAATTTAAAATTCACAGTTTTCAGCAAAGCAGTGTCATTCTCTAAAGCTTTAACATTGAAAAAAAAAACAGTGGAGTATTCTTAGATAGAAATAGTCTATGGAAGCTTCCTTTAAAATTATGAAAAATAAACTGAAATATTCAGAACCTTGTAGAACCCCAAAAATCTCTACTAAATTGTAACTTCCAAGAAGAGCAGTGGTGGCCCAGGGTTAACGGCCGCGACTTACAAGTTGTAGGTCGTGGGATCGAACCCAGTTAGTTAGCTATACTTTGTGTAAATTATTTCATCACCACTGCTTTTAAAATGGTGAAGGAAAACATCGTGAGGAAGCTGGTATAATACGAAACATATTATGACATCCACTCGCACTGAGACCGCGTGGTGCATTACGGCCTGTTCTATCTCACAGGCCTGCACGCACAACGATCCAAATGGAAGTCTAAGTCACTTTGGCTCCTATTTGGTCCGTTGTGCCAGGTCCAGGTCCATCTATCCTATGTTCAAGATTCATAGTTTTGCCCTAAAATTGCGGCAAAAACACGAAAATAAGTACAAATGCTAACTAGATTACGGCAAGAACATTTTATATTTGATATTACCAACATACATTCTCATACTCCGAGCTGACTGAGCGCCATTTGCGACTGACACCGGTAAATATAATAAGGGAGGTTTGTCTTAATCCTCCACTCAGCGTTTCATACTAAATAAGTAAAGCGCTTGAGTATGTGACGTTCTGCCTGATATGCTTATATCCGCCTATTGTGATGAGCGAAGAGTAAGCAGATTTTGAATAAATTAATACTTGAGTAGAGAGAAGGTATTTTGTTTTGTTGAACGCTCAGTTGTTTTATGAAAGATAGGGATGGTATATTCGTTTAGGTATTTATTGCTAGGCATAGTACTGGCGTCGTGTTCCTAATTACTGAGGGTCGCGATTCCCCCGAAAGGAGATCAAATTTTCTCTGATGATGTTTCTCCATCCGTGAAGAGCTCGTGGCTAAATAATAACAGCCGCACTGGTCGATCATCAAGGTTAATCAACGCTTGACGAGGTCGGTCCGTGGATGGGTGACCATTTCAACATTCCGAGTTTCCTCCGTGCCTCGGAAAGCACGTTAAGCCGTTGGTCCCGGCTGTCATTTGAAGATCTGTGACAGTCGTTACGAGTAGTCAGAAGCTTGTGATCTGATACCAGTCTTGCCAAGTGGTACCGTGTTACCCAGTAATTGGGTTGTGGAGGTCAGATAGGCAGTCGCTCCATGTAAAACATTGGTACTCAGCTGAATCCGGTAAGACTGGAAGCCGACCCCAATGTAGTTGGGAAAAGGCTAGGCAGATAGATAGATGTTTCTCCATCTGTGTGTGTCCTTGGCGTCGTGGAGGGTGTACAGCGTTGCACGGATTTGGTCAGACCATCTGATCGGGCTGCGACCCCTCGGCCTCTTGCCTTGCTTTGATACTGGCGATAGTAATGAGGTTTTTTTGAAATGGCGTGCAGTAGATGGAAACACGGAGACGTCCGGTCAAGGCAGCTGTAAAAGCGCTTATGTTTTCTGGCATTAGTTAAATTGACGTCTTAAGTTACATTTGCAAACTGGAGGACCTCTTGCCAAAGTGGCGTCAACGGTGGCGTCGATACCCTCTTTGTTTTCTTTTTTTTTTTTCTTCTTTTTCCTCCGAGTCGATGTTTTGATCAATTCTGCCCAGCGTTCACTAAGGTGTATGGGCAGTTTAGGAACTCCATCGAGGGTGTCATATTCTGAACATCTCAATTTGAGACCCTCAAATTGGTTATCAAGGTTTAATAAAATCTCGTATTACAAAATTGTGATTACGTAGGAATTCGCTTGCCATGATAATATTAGGCAAATCCACTGTTAGACATTCTTCTAGAATAGCTGAAAATAAAAAAATATTCAACATAATTAGATACACAGAAGATCCCGATTTTCTTTAACTTTATTTTTTACGCATCTTATTATACACGCCCTTGAGCTTAATCGTAACTGAAATATCTTTTTATCCCTTAACGATAATGTTAATGATGTACTTAACGTTAATGTAGGAGCCCCATCTTAGGGCAAGACATTTCAAAGGATGCATATCAATGAACACAATACAAGACTTTAAGGCAAGATTAGAAAGTTAATTAACGCTTTACTTAATAATCTTAAGCTTCAATCGAAGCATTTATTATTTTCCATCGAGCTTCAAGTTTCGCCTGCATGGAAATTTCCAAAGGAAAAGTGCATTTTTCTGGCATAAAAAGTATCCAGTGTAGTTTTTTATTTGTGGCAGATTTTGCAAAATCAGGAATTCTAGACATTACCTTGCACAAACACAATCTTTACCTCTTGGTATTACTAACTTTTTTTCGCTAGGGCCCGCATTCGTGGCTCATTTTTTAGAGGAACCGTGCTTTTTTCCGGAATAAGTAGCCTATATCAATTGGGAATAGAACAACTCTCTATTGATGATATAATTATTGTAATTCGATTTTCATTTCTAGAGATTCTCTTGTAGAAACATACAATTTAATAGATCTATGTAAATTCGTATAGACTAGTTGTTGCCCGCGACTTCGTCCGCGTCATACTCGTCAGACTTTTTCGTTCTGCTGTTCATTTTGCCGAGATAAAAAGTAGTAGCCTATGTAACTCTTTATAACATGAGCTATCTATCAGTGAAAGTCCCGTTAAAATTGGTCCAGCCGTTTCGGAGATAACCCGGAACAGACAGACAGACATTAAAATATCTTAAAATTACGTATTTGTTATTAGTACCATATATACTTTCACAGGCATTCAATAACACGTTTTTATTTTGATAATATATGTAATATCTATATAGTTCATACTAACAACAATATACTTAAGTTTTATTTATTTGTTTAGATCTTCTTCTTCTTTTCGTGTGAGGTGTGGCCACCTCTGGTGTCAGAGTTAATTGAGCCGCCTCTGGGAAACCCCACAGGCCTCTGACATGGCTATTTCAGACTTATATTAACAACACAAGTCCAGGTTTCCTCACGATGTTTTCCTTCACCGTTGCCTGTGATGTCCAAGATAAACAAACTTAGAAAGTACATATGAATTTGAAAAAGTCACATTGGTACTTGCCCGGATTTGTACACACGACCTCTAGCACGATAGGCGAGGAAGACGACGACACGACGACGACGATTTGTTTAGATGTATAAATGATAAATTAACAGAGGCAATTATTTGCAGGGTTGTACCGTCTGGCAATCAACGAGAACCCGTTAGAGAGTATCCATGAAGAGGCGTTCTATGGTCTCGACAATACACTCTGGGAATTGGAACTACGACAGGACAAATTGACGGCCGTGCCTAGCAGGTCGCTGAGATACTTGCAGAAACTGAGGCTTCTGGACCTGACAGGTGATTTATATTTGGAATTTCTAGTTCAATTTAAGTTGTTGGTGTAAATTTTGGACCAACATTGGCGCTAGACAAACTTGTTGTACGGAAATTGGAGCGAGATTTCACAAATTTTGATCCAATATTGGATGGAAGTCGTGAAAGAATAATTGATGTATTGAATTTTGTAAATGCGTTTGAGATTTTCGGTAATGGGTTGGAGTCTGGAGTGATAAATTAACGAACCTTACATGTAAAGATTTATTCGATGTGAACTGAGATGAATTGAATTACTTAGAAAAAGGCTCTCTGACTCTCTGGAAGCTATTAGCCTTGTAAAGGAGGCCGGCGATTTATTACTACTTAGGTACTAAACCTTCTTTAGAGTCTGTGCACTCATGTTTAATTAAGATTGATAGAGAAGATGGCATAACCTAATTTCAAGACGCCAACAAAATTGTTTTGTGATGCGCTTATTATAGTGCAGATACACGTGTTGCTATCAATACAAAACAATATCGAATCTTTTATCAGAATTTTATCTGAAAATAACATTTAAAACAAAATGGATAGAAAAAGAATAGAAGTCTTAATAAAAGAGAATTTGTTTACTGTTTTTATTGCTACCGAATCTCTATATACTAGATAAATAATATACTACGAGGATATTATATACAACAGAGCAGTAGCCATGGCTAGTCGACATCATCTAAACTTTTCATACATACCGACAGTTATTGGTTTCTTTTCTTTGATAGGCTCGTATTCGTCCCCTATATCACCTGTAGCAGTGGAGTCTCATCCCATACAAAGAAACCGCGCCGACGTACTATACTCACTATTTTTTGTACATCGATCGCGTTCGGTTCCGTTCCACGTATATAGATGGTGATCTATCTATCGCTGTGGTACGGAACCGAACGCGATCGATTTACAAAAAATAATCGGTATTATGAGATGAAAAACGCTAATTACATCGGCATAGTTTCTTTGTTTGGGATGAGGCATCTGTATGCTAGTATTATATTATCTGTGCCTGTAGGTACTCGGGCAGTTAGACCTGCAACTCGACTCCACCTCAAATCATAAAATTTACTAATACAACTTATAATTTATTGGCATTAAGCAAAGGTTTTCCCGTTTTTATGGCAATGGAGTCGAGTGGAAGTTATTCAAACTGATTTGAAACACGGGCCTTTCGCTTGCAAATGAAAATATGAAGCAAAACAATACTGAAAATTGCAATGGACGGGCGCAAGAACGAATATTAATGGCAACGTTGTCTCTAGTGGCGGTTCTGTGCTCTGCGATATAAACTGTCTCCATTGTCTCCGTCAAGACTAATGATTTCTATTCCAACAATTCCAGGGAACGAAATAACAGACATATCGGGAGACAACTGGCGAGGATTAGAACACACGTTAACGACGTTGATTCTCGCTGACAACTCGATCGCGAACCTGCCTCTAGATGCCTTCTCCAGCTTGCCTATGCTGGAGACCCTGGATCTACATGGAAATCATCTGTCGGTGATCGATAGTGGGGTGTTTCGAGACGGGATGAGCCGATTGAATAGGGTAAGTTGAACCTTATGATGTAAATAGAATTGTTGGTTATTGCCAGTGTTATTTTGTAGACTTATGTCTAGAAAACAGATTATATATTTGCATGTTTGCAAATAAATTTGCATGTTTAACCCCTTTTTACCGGTTTTTGCATATTTCAACCAAAAACTAGTTATGATGGATATTTAAGTGCATATCGACGTAGAATCGACCATTCCTTTCTTTGTTTTCTGCTTAAAAGATGTTTTAAGCGATCGACGAGACAATCTTTCTACCGAACATTTGGAACAGACCCTAGTCGTTTATGTTTACAATACTGAGTAGCTAATCTTTAGATACTTTTGTCCGATACAAATGGATTTATAAAAAAAAATGTACTGATTGTATGTGGTTTTCTACATAAAATAACTAATAATGAATAAGTTTTTATTATTTGATGTAAATTTCAGTTTTCATGCTTATTTTAAACGTTTTTCAAGTATATTTCGAGCTTTTTGTATTATAATCCCAACTTAAGAGGAAATACGGGCAGGAGAGCGCGCGCCGACTGAATTTCCTTAGTAAAATGTCATAATTCGAGGTTTGGCTCGCGCCTATTTCCACCTTCAGTATTGGACCAATCTAATAATATGCCATAAATTGAACAAAAAAGATTCTATGTTTACTTTTTTTATTTATAGTTATCAAATTTGTACACTAGGCCTTTGTGGAATCGCAATTTTGAGCATTTTTTGAGAGTCCTAATGCTTATAAAGATAATGTATCATCAAAAAGGAAAACATAGGGGCACAGCATATATATTTGTTTTACAGTTTATGGAATATCTTTTAAATTGTTCCAATATTGGAGGAATAAATAGGCGAGACCCAAACATAGAATTATGAATTTTTACTTAGGATATTCAGTCGGATATCTGCGACCGTATATCCTAGTAAGTCCCCACTTATGTCTGTTGACTATAAAAATAAGATGATCTTACTCTTCAAATAGGAGAGTGTTTGTAAATAAAGTTAACACTAAGTAGATAAGTAATTACGCCTTTCTGTAAGCATTAACGTTTTACTGCAAAGCTAGATTGTCTTCTTTTCAAGATGATGTTAAATGTTCTTATTGTATTAGATAAGTAAGCTTGATAACAAAACCTTCTCCTCGGACAAAAATAAAAATACACTCGAGATATAAGATAACATTTTTGCTGAGCACTAATCTAGATCTCTAGTGGCCTAATTACAGACTGAAAAGTTACTGAACGTGCCTTGTATCTTTAAAACCCTAATACAATTAAGAATAATTATATTGGCTTAGGTACCTACTCGTGCTTACAACTTCTGTGAAAAATTTAAATTAAACTAATGACAAAAATACATAAAAAAACAGCTAAGTTTGACCTAATCGTTAAAGTCACGCAAACTTTAAAATTAGGCATTATGGTTGTAGGTATTTTTACTGTAATTCAATAGTTTCTATGACTTGACTCGGAATTGGTTCGTGCCAACGCAACGTGTTCGCCGCGCGGCTGCCGCTCGGTCTACCCCAAATACCTGTCAGGATACCACATTATTACCACAAAATAGTAAAATATAAATAAAAGCTACAAAGAAACAACACAAAAGAAAGAAATGCACTTCGCGCATCTTCATACTGTCTGTAGTGGCGGAGCAAGGTGGCATTCAAATGCATTGCAGTTTTCGTGGTAACCACGTGGTATCCACCCGGTAACATGTTTCCGATAAAGATCATTGGCCATAATCCGAACCGCTTTGAGAAGACTGGCGGACATTAACCAAAATAGTTTTAAACTAAAGATAATAATGTGACCTTTCATTACAAATATTTATTTGATTCAAAATTGATGGTGTAAAATGTATCGAATCGTTAAAACAAAATAAAAATCAAACGGTTTCAGAGGATCTTATTTTTCGTCTGTACCTTTTTTTAAATATGAGGTTTTTCCTTAAGTTTACCGTGTATCATTACTTTCCAGAATTTTATCGTTATTAGCGACACTATCGGAGCGTGTAATAAACAGCGTTTTTTTTCTTAAACCAACTGGTTATATTCCTGGCTAAGAATATTGAGTTTTCAAAAAGCAGTTTACATATTTCGTTTTCATCAAAACGGCCCCGAGACTCATTTCAGTATAGCTTTTCCTCATAGTTCGGATTTGGCCCACTTAAAAAAACTCATTCTGTATAAGATAAAAAAACGACTTAAGGTGGAAGATACGGTCTGTTCCCGGCACTTTGCCCGCTAGATGGCGCTGAAATCATTATTTTCAGTTTATTTCTAATGCCATAGTAAATGAGGACAATATATTAATTACATTCTGGTATATTTCGTTTGTGTACGCCATGGGTATGGTTTCCATACTAAGATGCCCAATGACCTTTGAATTTTGTAACCTTGTAAATAGAATCCACATTCGCCAGTAACATGTCGTGAAGCGCAACGACCGCGCGGTGTTCGCAAGATAACTTTTTCGGCGTCTAAACCAAATGGTTCTCCCTATAAAATGTCCCAGAACATTTGTACTTATCATTTATCGCCATCTTCTCTAATTTCAGCTCCTTCTCGGAGACAACCAACTGGCCTACATTCCGTACGAAGAGTTATCGCCGCTACGTCAGCTGAGGTTCCTGGACCTGTCCAATAACCTGATCAAACAAGTTCCACCGGCGCATGATCTGAATGGGATCAAACTGTCTTTGGATTCTTTGAAGTAAGTTATTGATTATTTTCACCAATCTATTTTTATTTTTATCGCGATAAAAGTACTGTTCTCGGTAGTGGTAAAACCGAGAACAGTTGCCGGTTATAGAATATGTTTTAGCATGAAAGTAATCTAGTTTACCATTTCTGTTGGATCAATGAAAACTTGCTATTTTTTTCATAAAAGAGTCATTTGTCATGAGTAAGTTGATTATATTCCAAACTTGATATGCTTTTATGTACATTATTAAACACGTTTTTCATATCAATGTTTTCAGATTAGACAACAATCTTATCAAGATCCTGTATCCCGGGTCCTTCAAGTACTTCAACGTTTTGAATTCAACTTCTTTGGACGGGAACACTATATATGCGTTGAGAGTAAGTTTCGAATCAGATTTTATTAAATAGTTAGATATTTATTTATTTACGTTTTACTGAGTTTCTAGTAGTTTTTTTTAGTTTTCATTCAAGTTTTAAACTAATCGGGCAATCTCAAGTTAATAAATATGTGTTTTGTTTGCCACGATGGCGCCACGCATTAAGTAGGACTCAATACGAGGGAGGTGAGATGAACCTGACTGTCACTGGAAGGACTGGCCCGCAATGGTGTCCAGTCGTGTGTGGAAAAGGGAGAGAGAGGCTTTTGCCCAAAAGTGGCCTAATATATCGGGCTAATTAGATTAAATTGGCATGTAAAAAAACACTAATTATTATCTGGAGTGGTTTTGACTAAGTAAACGTATATCTAAGCGGTGGTGGCCCAGTGGTAGCGGCCGCAACTTACAAGTTGTAGGTCAGGTGAGTTCGAACCCAGGCAGGCGCATTACTTGAACACTATTTCATCACCACTGCTCTCAAAACGTTGAGGGAAAACATCGTGAGGAAACCGGCATGTCCTAGAACCGAAAATTCGAATACATTTTATATGGGCCCGCGTGATGGATTTAAGGCTAAGAGGGAATCCTCTCACAAGTCTCACAGAGAGGAGGCCTGTGTCCCAGCTGTGGGAACATTAAAAGGCTGATGATGATGAAACGTATATCTATCGTGATTTTCTTTTAATTAATTCGTTGAACCAGGAAATCAGTTTACTTTAGCCATTGAGAATGATATCGAGCTACACCACCCAATAAAACAAGACCATTAACAGGAAGTGTGTATATTTTCACATAAAACAGCACAGCATTACGGTATATAACACCAAGAGGTTCGAGCTCGTAAAAAAATTTACTTCCATGTTTTACTGTATCATCGATCTTAGGGATAAGTTAATAGCACAGCTGATGCTCATAAAATCTTGGGTGTACGTCGAAACAAGTGTGAGTACTGGGTTTTATCGAAGAAATATAAATAAGGTTCTTGGATAGGTTAAAAAAATATACATCTTCATAGACTTGTCTTAGATTGTATCATAATACCAAAGTCTAAATAATGAGTAGTAGTTTATCTACACTCACAACGTAATGTTCCAAATATGAAATTATATAGGTAAAATTAAAAAAAAACTACAACTGCATCATAAAATAACTTTTTAATTTTTATAGCACACTTTTACTTTTTAATTTATTGGCGCTTTTGGCCTCATTGATTTAATTTAGAAAAGTAGTGTCATTGTTTAAGGAGGCGCGCGCTGAGAATCTAACATGTCGAATGTGATAAACCCACGCTCATGTTTTAATAACCTCTATTATATGACCATTACATAAACTAGTACTATGGTATCTCATTAAATTCCTATAGTTAGATCAGACGCTTCCGATTAAGAGCCGCAAAAAGCTATCTTACTAATATTTTAAAGGCGAAAGTTTGTAAGTGTGTGTGTTTGTATGTCTGTTACTTCTTCATGCTCAAACGGCTGGACGGATCTGGATGAAATTTGGTACAGAGATAGATTATAGTCTGGAATAGCATATAGCCTTTTTATCCCTGCAATATGTTCTCTCGGGATAATTTTCTACATTCACGCTGGCGAAGCTAGTTATAACTAATAATTATAATAAACATAAATATTGGCAATGCTGCAAAACTGCTCGAGAAATCGCTGCTTGGTCATTATTTTTAATTTCACTATCAGGCAATGGTCATGGCAGGGCATGATCGTCCATATAGGTAGATATATGTGACACCACGTTTAAGTACTTAAGATAGCTAAACTCATCTTTGCGCACGGCGCCATGTGTGCGTGCGCTTGTAATTATATACATTATGCATTGTCGTCCGAGCAAACAACCACCCACACATGCTTACCCACACATAGCGCCGCGCGCAAAGATGATTTGAACTATCTATAGTAAAATTTTCCTGTAGGTGGGGTGGCTTCATTCAATCGATACTAGTATAAAGTGTAATAAAAAAATATTTTCCCCTTTTTTCAGGAAGATGCCTTCAGAAACGCCAAGATCAAGACCCTATCGCTCCGGGACTGTAGTCTTTCGGAACTATCACCAGCTTCCTTCGCTGGTCTGGAAAACAGCCTGCAGAGCCTGGATCTGTCTGAGAATAACTTGACCATGATATCAAAGTTCATGCTTAACAAACTGGATTCCTTGAGGTTCTTGAACCTTAGAGAGAATAAGGTGAGTTTCACCCCCGAATTCTGAATTAAGAATATCAGCATGAAAACATATAATTGAAGTAGAAACGTATGAAAGTTCAGCTCTATTCCAACTTGCGCTCTGCATCCGATTGTAATCCGACCTGAATCTGAGAAGTATCAGTCCATAAAAACTGTAGTATTATTTTTATTATATAGAGCAGTGGTGGCCCAGTGATATCAGCCGCGACTTACAAGTTGCATGTAGTGGGTTTGAGCCCAGGCAGGCGCTTTACTTTGTGTAAATTATTTCATCACCACTGCTCTCAAAACGGTGAAGGAAAACATCATGAGGAAACCGGCATGTCCTAGAACCAAAAATTCGAAGACATGTGTCATCCACCAACCCGCACTGGGCCCGCGTGGTGGATTACGGCCTATTCCCTCTCACAGAGAGGAGTCCTGTGTCCCAGCAGTGGGAACATTAATAGGCTGATGATGTGATTCTTTTTATGAGGGATTGCACACTGCATCCGAATCCAATCCATCGATAGAACTGTGATCTCAATTTGAGCTTCGAATGGGATAAAATGGTCATACCCTCTTCAACTGCACGGTTGTCGGATCGCTACCATTAGTTAAAATATTATCCGTTTTATTTCAGGTTGATGTAAACCTTCTGACTTCGACCACACCGTCGGACTACGTTCAGACGTCGTTCAACAACTTCCAATACAAACTGTTCTACCTAGACATTAGCAGCGCCAGCTCCATTGAAATGAATTTGCAGGATTTTAGAAGGTCGGTCTATTTGCATTCAAAATTATATGGTTTATGTTTGAAAGAAGATGAAAAAAAAAATATCTATAAATCCAGTTGCTGACACGAGATTAAAAAGCAAATAAATTTATAAGTGGCCATCTTAGATACTAACTCTGAGTTAGTAAGATAACCCAAGGTGGCGCAATTGGTTCTAAGATGATTATAAGTGTAAAGATCCATCATCGTCCTGCCCGTGCTCATACCATTTAATTTCTGGTTGGCGCAGTATTTCTTCTTCCATACGTCTTGATAAGTCTTCTCCTCAGGATTTGCCTCCTTTCTAGCCTCACTAGGGAATCCAATCCCACAAATGCAGGATCTCGCACGTTTGCGGGAATGAAAAAAACACGCTTATACTTAAATCAAGTCAATTCTGCCTGCAAGTGCGGAAGCCGAGCGTGCCGCTCTGGCGGCTATTTTTTATTTTATATGCAACAAGAACAGAACAAATTAAAAAAATGAAATATCAAGTAATCTATATAAATAAAAATGAATTGTTGTTCGTTAGTCTGATTAAAACTCGAGAATGGTTGGGCCGATCTGGATAATTATTTTTTTGTTTTGTTCGACAGAATACAGGGAAGGTTTAAAAACAAAAAAAAATGGGGAAAAAAGGGTAGGGTAGGTGTAGGGTAGGTGTAGGGTAGGTGTAGGGTAGGTGTAGGGTAGGTGTAGGGTAGGTGTAGGGTAGGTGTAGGGTAGGTGTAGGGTAGGTGTAGGGTAGGTGTAGGGTAGGTGTAGGGTAGGTGTAGGGTAGGTGTAGGGTAGGTGTAGGGTAGGTGTAGGGTAGGTGTAGGGTAGGTGTAGGGTAGGTGTAGGGTAGGTGTAGGGTAGGTGTAGGGTAGGTGTAGGGTAGGTGTAGGGTAGGTGTAGGGTAGGTGTAGGGTAGGTGTAGGGTAGGTGTAGGGTAGGTGTAGGGTAGGTGTAGGGTAGGTGTAGGGTAGGTGTAGGGTAGGTGTAGGGTAGGTGTAGGGTAGGTGTAGGGTAGGTGTAGGGTAGGTGTAGGGTAGGTGTAGGGTAGGTGTAGGGTAGGTGTAGGGTAGGTGTAGGGTAGGTGTAGGGTAGGTGTAGGGTAGGTGTAGGGTAGGTGTAGGGTAGGTGTAGGGTAGGTGTAGGGTAGGTGAATGTTTGGTGTTTTTATGGCAAAACAAAGTTTGCCGGGTCAGCTAGTTTTCAATAAGAAAATAAGTTGTTTTTTATGCCTCTTAATCAATTAAAAAGGTCGACTGAAAATAAAAATCTAAAAGATGAAACGATAAATATTGCATTATATTGTTCCTTAAAATAAGCTGATTAAAAAAATTTGAAAATACTATTTGTCTTTATTTCTTTTTTTGGGGGTCCTACTATAAAGTAAAGTAATGTTTTTTTTTCTCGTCTATTATTTTCTATTTTCGCTTTACAGAATGAGATCACTCCGCTACTTATCAGTGAGCAAACTCCTACGCCAAAGTATCAGAACGGAAGACTTCCAAGAGTTTGGAGTTGAGCTGGAAGACCTGAAAATCTTCGGCAGCACAGTGACGAGGATCGAGTCCAGTGCTTTCCAACATGTTAGGACTATCAAGACTCTTGATCTGTCAGAGAATAATGTTGAGTTTATTGACCCGTTCGCATTTGCTGAGGTTAGTAACGACATTATACTAAGACTAGCTGACCCCCGGGGATTCACTTCCGTCAATTGGCTACCTACTTACCCTACCTACCATACCTACTCTACCCACCTACCCCACCTACCCTACCCTACCTACCCTACTCTACCTACCATACCCTACCTACCCTACCCTACCCTACCTACCCTACCTTACTTACCCTACCCTACCTTACCTACTCTACCTACCCTACCCTACCCTACCTACCCAACCCTGCCTACCCTACCCTACCCTACCTAATCATGTAGTACATATTTTTTATGTATCATCAATAGTTTTCTCAGCGCACGCCAAAGAATGAATTTTACATACAACATTTTGCTACTTTGGGTTACATTATTGCAATTTTCATAAGGACCTCTAATTTTTTTGAAAATACTTTATAGCCACTCAGGAATAATGTAGCTTTCTACTGGTGCAAGAATTTTCTAAATCGATTCAGTAGATCCAGAGATTACCCCCTACAACGTCACAAACTCACAATTCACAAACTTTACCTCTTTATAAAATTAGTATAGTAGTACATATTGACATGAATATTTGCATAGACATTCATTATCATGGACCGGAGAGTGACATAATAGAATAGTTAACGAAACATATCTGTTTAGTCCGTCAGTTACATAACCTTAAAATATTGGACACGTATTTTTCTTTTGCCAAGTAAACAAAAAATTACGATTATACAGTGCGTTGAAATATTGTGTGACGTCACGGTTTGCTACACAAACATACTGACAAAGTGACGTCACAAACCCCCACTCCTGAACTTTGATGCGCTTTATCTTTGTAAATTTTTATTTGTTTGATAAAGCAAAAAATACGTGTCCAATATTATTTGATAACCTCACAGACGGACTAAATATGAATATAATTTTTCTACCCACGAAACATCCATATTAGTTATATATAATTTTGTATGCGGTTAACTACTAGTTTTTGCTTAATTTGTCTTGAATATAGTAAAATTTTAAAAAGGGATGATGGTGTTAGACTTAAGTTTCCCTTTTATCAACTTGGCCTTTCACAGTCCATTGTATGACATGAACCTCCTTCAAATGGTTCACAAACACCTGGCTCGCCTCCTTCTGCATCCATTCTGTTATAGTGTCTGCCTAGTGTCCTTTCAATACCGAAAATAATTAAATTGAGTATACCTACTACAAATTGTACATTTAAACATTTGCTTCTTATCTTTCCAGTTGCACAGCCTAACAACACTAAAAATGGCAAACGGTCTAGCAGACAACGTGAAGATACTACCGTTCGAACCGTTGAAGGCTCTTATAGAACTACAATACTTGGACCTTAGCAATAACAAGCTGAAGAATGTGCCAGATACGTCCTTCCACTTCTTGTATAAGTTGAAACACTTGAATTTACAGGATAATTATATTGATCATTTCTCCAAAGGAACTTTGCAGGTTCGTTTTAGATTTTATTTTTAGAAAGAACATTGTTATGGCTAACGGGGAGAAAAGAATTGAGTGGAAAACAGTATGGAAAATGTTTTATCACAAGAAGATAAATTTATCACAATTTGACTATAAGTCATATTGCAAAATTTCTAATTCTTAGTCATCATCTGCCTAGCCTTGTCCCAACTATATTGGGGTCGGCTTCCAGTCTTACCGGATTCAGCTAAGTACCAGTGTTTTACATGGAGCGACTGCCTATCTGACCTTCACAACCCAGTAACTGGGTAACACGGTACCCCTTGGCAACTGCAACTGGTGTCAGATTTCAAGCTTCTGACTACCAGTAACGACTCTCAAAGATCTTCAAATGACAGCCGGGACCAACGGCTTAACGTGCCTTCCGAGGCACGGAGGAAACTCGGTATATTGAAGTGGTCACCCATCCACGGACCGACCTCGTCAAGCGTTGCTTAACCTTGATGATCGACCCGTGCGGCTGTTATTATTTAGCCACGAGCTCCTCTAAATTTCTAATTCTTAGTAAATGAGAAAAAAGGCACATTCTGCCGATAACATCTGCCGAGGCACTGCAGTGACAAATACGCATATGCATCAAACGTCGCGTCGTTTTTCAACACACTCGAAATTCTAATCAAATTTCATAAACATGATGTTTGGTAACAAGAAAGTTAAAATAAACTTACTAACATCTGCATTTTTTTTACAGGGTGACATCCACGGCCAATTAGAAAGCATCTGCCTAAACCTAAATCAAATAAGGCAAATAGTTCAACACGCGTTTGTTGGTCTAAAAGAGCTACAGGAGGTTCTGATAGAAGACAACATGATTGAGCTCATACAAAGGAGGGCTTTCACCAGCCTTGACAATCTGAAGATTATCAATCTAAGAGGAAACAGGATCAACGAAATTAGCGAAGAAGCCTTCCAGAATATTCCTGCTCTTACTGAGTAAGTAAAGACAATTTTCTTTAAGTAGAGTGTTACGAAAGCGGATTATATCAGTAGATTTTGGACCAGTGTTTTGGAAACTAAACAAAATTTAAGGTAATCAAAAATCGGCTAAACATAATAACGCCGAAACGTAGGAGTACTTTTAGGTAGGACGGCTAGCCTTTCGGAGAATATTTTACCGGATCGTTGATTGACGATTTAATCGTACAAATTTTGTTTTTCGTAGAATAACGTGTTACTTGTTTATTAGAACTTTGTTTATTTCAGGCTGGACATATCTTTCAACCAACTCGATACGTTCAAATTTTCCATATTCGACCAAGTTGGATCGGCGACTGCTTTGAAGGTCAACGCCTCATACAACAGAATAATTACATTGACAGATTCCAACGCTCCAAGTTTCTTCACATCCAACTTTTACCCACCACCCAAAGCTCAAAGTAAGTTTTCATTATCTTTTACTATTAATCTGTGGTCTTAGTGCGAGTTTTTATACGTTCTCGATAGAGTTAGTTAACATATACGTGAATTTGTATTGATAAGCGCCATCTGGTGACACTTCAGTGAAACACTAGAACTAGAATCAATATTATAGTATTTATTTAACTATATTTTTTCATTCAAAAAGGCCGTTTAATAGTCCAATTGAAATAAATGATTTGACTTTGAAACATTATCGATACATAGTTCTATACGATTTGATATAAACGAACGTTTACGTTAACGCGATTGAGTAAGTATAAAAACTCGCACTAGGCCCTCTGGTGTTGTTGTTTGCATCTATTTTACTCTTTTTATGTTTGTTTTTTTCTTTCTTTACTAACTCTGTCATTAACCTCCTCTACTTACTTCTCTCTCATATCATTTCGGATGTCAAGACTTTTCATCAAACTTCAGTATGTATGAAAGTATGCTCTTTTATTATTTTTCTACTATATACGATTTTATTATTTGTAGATTTTTTTTGATTATTTTTTAAATTTTAGTTTGTTTATTTCTTTATTTATGCTTCTACTAATATTTTTTGCTTTCTACTCTTCGCTTTTTGCACAGGTTTCACTGAAGAGGAAGATCTTGTATTGACTCAAGGTGATAAACATACTGCTTTTAATGAAATAATATTTATATAACTGCTATATTTCATATCAAAACTTAATGGTAAGGAAACAAAAGTGTAACAATAATGTTTTTTCAGGCCTTGGGACAGTCTCAGTAAATATCAGAGTTTTGGATTTCTCGCATAATAATATTACTTACATCGCACCGTATTATTTCAGGTAAGTTATTTCTTATATTAGTAAGACAATAGTATAAAGCGGGCGCACGGGACAGTTGGGCGCACGGTTGGCGCTGCGTGTCGCGGGTTCGATATCCGCACGGAACAAATATTTGTATGACCTACAGATAGTTGTTCCGGCTCTGAGTGTTGTGTATGTGAGTTTATATGTTTGTTAACGCACCCACGATACAGGTAGAAATTCCTAGTGTGGGGCAAAGATTAAAAAAAAGAGCATCATATCACACTCAGATAGAGTCGAAGCGCAGCGACGATTCGCCGCTGTCTAAAAAAGCATATAGCATATTGACCCCTATCTCCACCACGTATTGCACACATTATTATCTAGATAAACAAAAGATGCGCGAATTCGCAAACATTCAACAGAATTTGCGTCGCTTTGACTTTACTTTACGTTGTGGAAATAGGTGTCTACTTTCTATGTACATTTTAGAACCGACACGTCGCTTTGCTTCCTCTTTGTCTCAATGTGCTTTGATCCTAAGTTTGTATCCTGTAATCTACTACATGCTGGGTCAACTTTATTAACAATATTTTCATTATATTCCAGGCATGCAGATTTAACTCTAACAGAATTACATCTGTCACACAATTTAATCAGAAACATAACCCGCGAAGTATTCGGTTCTATGCACATGCTGCAATACTTGGACCTATCATATAACTTTATATTCCATATGGAATACGATTGCTTCAAGAGAGTCAAGAATTTACAGGTGAGTTTGCTAGATTTGTCTTAGATCTTCCTAGGGCTTCCAGTCAGGTAAAAATTTGTTGTATTTTTTATAAACAGCCTGGAAATATGTTGAAATCAACTGATTACAGATAAATTAAATTGTTTCGAATATTAGGAAAGCTACAGTTATGAAAAATGTATGTTAAGTATTAAAAAAAATGTGTTATTAATAAAAAAAAAACATAATTTATCTAGATGATATCACGGATGATTCAGGCTTCATTCATTTGACTGGAAGCTGACCCCAACATAATGTTGAAATTGACTGATTGATATCATCGTACTTAAAATCACCTTTGAAAATAGTGCACCTTTTTAATTTCAGATTATTAATTTATCTCACAATCACTTAATTGACCTGCCTGTTGAAATATTCCACGACATGCCTTCATTAACATCAGTGGATTTATCGTACAACCATATCAAGAATTTGGCAGACAATCTAATTCCGTCACCAGCTTTAGAAAGGTAAGATTCATTTTCAGGAGTATGCAAACATCTTGATTGATTATTATTATTTATAACGAAACATAAACTCCTACTTCTGAGAGAGAGACCTATCTGTCTCTCAGATTTAGGAGTTTAATGATTATTTATAAAAAAATATTTTAAACCATAGCCACTTAACATTTTTATGGACCAAGAAATAAAAATAATAAAATTAACAAAACATGATATAATGAGTGCTTCACGGCTGTGCCAAAGAGAACCCTTAGGTCTGCTACGTAATGCACACATTGCTATCAAGATAAACAAAAGACCGCGCATTTGCGCACATCCTACAAAGTTTAAAGCGTCGATTCGGCTCAACTTTACTTTCTAAATATAAGGGACAATATGCTTTGTTAATTTTTAGACTTATGTTCCGCTTCGCTTCGACTCTGTCTCAATGTGTTTTGACACTAACAGACTCTATTGATTATTTTTATAAGTAAATAAGTACGACTGAAATATTAACAATATATTTTCATCCTTAGGTTAGACCTGTCTAACAATTTACTGTCAAGAATACCAACAAACTGCCTGTCACCTGCTGCGTCTGCCAATTTGGTAGAACTAGACTTGAGTGGAAACACCATCCCTGCCGTAGGTCTAGGAGACTTGGTCCAAAGATTCCGGGTAATTATTATTTCAATAGATTGTTAGAAATAACCTAAAATTCCTTTGCATCTGTTTGAAGTTTTGAGAATTAACTGCTCGATACTAAGATAAGCATTTGATCTGCAACATGTAAAGTTGAATATGACGTTTGATTTTTGTATTACTTGAATAATTGAATACTAATGCAATATTATATTATGGGAACATGACCAACTTACTTACTTAAATATACTTAAATATAGAAGATACCTAGCAAGATACTTATTTATGATAATAAGAGATTTTAATATAAGAAATCAATATTATGTATTCATAATTTGAAATAGAGCTTTTTGCAACCTCTACTTTACCTGGAAAAGCTGTCAAACTTTGGCATTAGAGACTAACACCTTCTTAATTCAAAATTTTCAATTCAGAAACTGTATAGAAAGAGACTATCATTTTGGTATAAGTATCAAAGACAATAATTCACTAAGACATACTTCTTTTAAGACGATTGATTTGATGTGCCATTTTATGTTTTAACGGCCGGAACAGCCTTTCGAAGGATATGAAAAACGGATCAAAATTCGTTGATCATGTTGCCACACATTTCTCTAACAGAGTTTTACAGTAGTTATCGCCAGTGTGTGAGTATGCTAAATGCTAATGTGTTGTCCTACCATGCATGTGTCGCCAGAACCAAGAGCAAACGGGCGAATACTGGCCCGAGGAGCCCGACTACAGCGACGAATACATGTACCACACGGCTAGGCGAGATCACACGAGAGTGTTCCACCAAAAAAAACAATACCCGCAGAATATTTTGTACAAGGTAGATTGTAATTTAGATGTTCATGCCATTACTAACCTTGTAGTTATCATACTATGTTTGAATTCAGAATGCGAGATAATTATCAAATAAAAAAAATATTATGTGATCCGAGTTAATATACTGAAATTTTCACTTAAATAAAATACATAACACTAAATTTGATACTTGAGTTGGTGGTGATAGATTGAAAAAAATATCTCGAATTATGAATACAAGTATAAATACTTTATTGCACCGCTTCTTTCTGGCTTTTAGTTATCATTGTGATTTTTCTGCCTATTAACATTGAGTTGTGGTTTGTATCTCATAGAATTTTGTTTTCAGCGCTTTACTCATGAATTTTGTTAAATATTTTCAGCATGTTATTTTGGTTTTGTCAACTTTTACTTTTCAGTTATTGCCTGAGATTATTTACCATTAGCAATCATTTCTATCATCTTATTATTGTGATCTACAGTACCCCTACTGTGACGTATCAATTTGTGATTCCGTTGTGACAAAGAGATAGTGTTATTCGTCTTGTATAGCTCTTTTTGTCTCTCACAGCGGAATCATGATTGCATTTGCACGTCATAGTAAGCTGATTTTTCTCTCTCCTTTAACTTCATCGTTTATAACTTCTATTTATTTTTCAGTCTCTAGCATGGTTGGACTTATCAAATAACCATCTTGTGCGAATAGAAGGTGGATCCTTCTCAGCATTGCCTAGGCTTCGATGGTTGGATTTAAGCAATAATTCGCCGTTCAATTCTGGTGACCGAGGAACTACAATATTCAAGGGGCTTGAGAGGAGGCTGTCTCATTTGGGACTGAAGAATGTCAGCTTGATTTCTGTAAGTCTTTACTACCCAGAAGCAACTTTTTAATGTTACTCATTGTATTGTTCCATTGACCAGAGACTAAAAATCTTAATATTACTTTATATCATTTAGTTGGGATCAGTCGAAGTGGAGTCTAGCAGTGGACATTTTTTGACTGCAATGATGTAAATGATTTTAATATATTTCTAACTATAAATCTACTTTCAGGTGCCATCAATGTCATTATCAAAATTGAAGAGTCTGGACTTGTCATATAACAATTTACCTTCAATTCCACCTGATACAACAGCCAACCTGACACGTCTTAGATCATTGGATTTATCGTACAACGATCTTACTGCCGTGCCTGTGGTAAGTGACAATACTTTTCAATTTACTTTGAGGAAGTTCCTGGTTCTACCTTTTTGTCCCTCTCTCTTTTTGTTTCCATTAAATGTTTTCTTCCCTGTCTATTTCTGTGTTTGTGTCTCTTTTTTATAATCTCTCGTTTTCTTTCCACTCTTTCTTTTATATATATATATATTTGTCACATTGATTAACTTTCATTTTTCTTTCAGGCAACACATTCACTGAGTGATCTTCGCTGGCTGTCTTTGTCTGGAAACCCTATCACTGCCTTGATGAATACGAGCCTGTACGGAGTTTCGCCTCGCCTTGAATATCTTGATGTGACCCGTCTACGACTTAGGATACTCGAGGTAATTGTTTGCTTGTAAAAACCTTACTAGAATATTAATTAGTTATTAAAAGTATTTCGCAAACTTCATTTCTGTTAAGTTGGCCGTCCCGCAAATGAGAAGATTCTTCAGTTAAATTTATTTGATATTGTCTTTATATTTCCAGCATGGAGTCTTCAGCAAAATGTACGGTTTAAGGACATTAAAAATAACAGCGTATTCAAGCGTGAGAGATTTCAACGTACCAAAAATGCTATCCTACAACGCCGGCTTAGAAAACCTGCTGATAGAAACCGATTATGATGGAGTAGAGTTCGGAAAGGAAATGTATGGACCACTGCCTCTCAAACTCGACAATATCACTATCACTGGAAGATACCTCAGGTATCTGACGCAGTATTTGTTGAGCGTAAGTATTGGAATCTTAATCTAGTTAAAATAAATAATGGAAAGTGTGCAGCTAAATCATCATTCTATGAAAAAGTTAATGAATCCTAAGGCCTTATTGTTGTGAGTTGTGACCATAGTTAACCGTGGGTAGGACGTTTTACAAACATAATAGTTTCAGTTTGAGAGATAAGAGATGGAGCTATCAGTACGAATAGCACCGTCTCGTTAACGGAACGTCAACGGAACACTGATGTCTTTACAGTTCACACTGCCCCTGGTGCCTCTGCAGCCAACGTTATTCTTTGGAAATAAGCAGCACCTTTGTGCTCTTATATCTGTTTATGTTTTATTAAGTTTACACTTATATAAATTATACCAAATTTCAGGGAGTCCAATCCAAAGTACTTCGCCTCACAGTCTGCAACACAAGTGTGGAGGAGTTAGCAAGTGAAGTCTTCTGGAGACCAGGTCGTGTCACCAACATGACCTTGGACCTTCGAGATAACTACATCATGAGGGTTCCGAACCCTTCGCAAAGGGGGTGGCCCAAAGTCCCGAATACTGTGTTCCTGCAAGATATTCTAGTTGCTGGCAATCCTTTGGCTTGCGATTGCGGGATTGGGTACGTGAGCTTGTATTTAAGATCAAAGAAATGTTATATTTTTGATTTATTCATGTAAATTTAAGTGGAGCTTTTTAACGACACTGCCTTGTGGCGCTCCACACGATTGATCCTCAACGTGAACGTTAATAATCTAGATGAACATAA
Organism: Orthosia incerta; assembly: GCA_948252205.1. Lineage (NCBI taxonomy): Eukaryota > Metazoa > Arthropoda > Insecta > Lepidoptera > Noctuidae > Orthosia > Orthosia incerta. Next base: position 6,163,244 of record OX411757.1, on the reverse strand, counting down.
CTTTAACAAGCTTTTATATTAAAAAAAAAAAACAAGCTTTATTCGTATTCTTCTCAGCAAACCCTTTTATTTGATACCTATATTATGGCAGTGCACAAAAAATAACTAGTCCGCCATCTTAGGCCGTTCGCCATATTAGATTTAGAATGACGTCACTTAGCTGACCATGCATTTTCGTCCAAACTAAACGTGTATGTAAAATTTCATTGTAATCGGTTGAGGGTAACTGCTTTAAAATTCAGTTGCAAAATTTGACCCGAACACACTTACATACATAGCTTGTAAAATAGGAAAACCTTTGCAAGGCCCGAAAACCAAAAAGAAAGAAAGAGAAGAAGATGAAGGAAGATAAAATTAATTAAAATAATTACTATGTTTTTAGATGGATAAAAGCCTGGGACCGCAAAAGACGGCAGTACCTCTGCGACAGCCCATCTAAATGCGTGTCAACGCGCGACGATGTAAGATTCGCAACGTGTCCTACGTATGACAACAGAACTTTTGCTGATGTGAGTTGGTTTCACAATTAAATTTTAAGAGTTACAGAGTAAGGTTAGATCTTCAGAAGTAACTCTATTCTCTTCTATTCTGTACATTCCGTATCGCGTACCAGAAGTCGCTGCGTTGGAAGGCCTCCCACTCACTAGGTGGGCCGGTGACTTGGTTAAGGTTGCGGGGGGCCCAGCCCCAGTCGATGTGGCGACACTTGGTCTTTGTTCAGCAGTGGACATCTTTGGGCAGAAATTATGATGACGTTGATGTTACTGATTTATTTAATCACTACTGCTCTCAAAACGGTGGATCCGAACACACTCCCTCTATGAGAGGAGTGCTGTGTCCCAACAGTGGGAACATTAAAAGGCTGATGATGATGATGTTCCTGTAAATTGTCCCACTGCTGGGATACCTACCTCTCTCTTTTTCACACAATTCTGTCGTTTGCTAGTGTGGGCTAGTCCTTTTGGTAGGAGACATTTACTAATCGGTCCAAATAACTGTGCACTTCACCTCCACTCCCGCCAACCCCCGCGGCGTCCCGCGTTCTCTTTATGCGCCAATAGCGAGAGTCTAACCTCAGAGTGACTTTACAGCGCGAAGTGCACAGTTATTTTAACCGTGCTACAGTGATGTTTCATTTTGAAAGTCCATTTTGTTTAATAATTATTTTTTTCAGGTTCTGTCAAGAGATCTGGATTGTGAATGGAACAAAGGATTCCTGGGATCACCTAACTTCTACATAGTCTTAGGCATGTCGATCCTAATGTGTATCTGGGTATGAGGATTGTTCTGGCTACTTGGGGTATACGAGGAATTCAACCTGATTTTGGCAAGGGTGTATAATTCTATCAGTTAGAGGCCCCATTCAAGACATTTTCGTATAAATTATTAGGAAGAAAACAATTTTTGTACAGAATTAAATTCTGATGCTTACCAACTTTTCGATATTTTGAAACATATTATAGAAGTAAAACTTGAAGAAGATTCTTATTGTTCAGATAAAAAAATATGTAAATAAAATCAAATGCAATCGTTAAGAACTGTAAGAATCTACTTCGATCAAGAAGATATCCAGAAGCGAGTGAGATAGGATTGAGATGTTTTTTCATACTGTACCTGTTTACATGGCCTACATACAGAGTCTTGGTCTGGGGTGATCCTGAATAGCCAAATCCTAGTTAGTGTTAGTGAAACGGAAGTATATGCTTTAAGACTTGAAGTCAGGACGTGGCGCTGGCGACAGAGAACAAGTGACTTTTGTATACTTAAGTGATTGCGATAATTCTAGTGAAGCCTACTAAAATGTGATTTATCGTTTTAAAAATGGAAAGCAGATGTGTGATCTCAAAAGAATCGTTGGATATGTTACCGTAACGTCATATTTCTTAATAAATTACAGTTTGCGTTCCCCCAAAAACCTATTTTGCGTGTGTAGTTTTAAGATTTTGATTTCTACATTTCACGCATTTCGTGCACTGCCTTACATTACGAATTTTCTGTGATTATTGTCCAGAATTTATGTCCAACTTGTATGGTGCGTCTGATCTTACACGATATTGTTAAGAACCGCGTGTGGAAGTGCACTTAATGTGTTTTAGAAGTTGCATTTACGTCGATTTATTAGATAAGTTCACACGAAAGCAATGACTTAATTATGATCGTCTAAGTAGACTGCATTCGCTCGAATGGTATATGTGTTCGTCCATTATTAAGAGTAATAATATTATTTATAGATGTATTCATTTTTGTAATAGGTGACTTTAGGTGTAGACTAATCAGAACATTTATAAAGATTTCCTTATATTCAATGTCTTTAACATTATCTTTATTGTCATTTCTTTCATAATACTTAGTTGTTTTAGAATCGTCGATCTGATGATTTGTAAATATGACAAATTCTTGTACAAATAAAGTTTCAAATCATCTCCCATGAAGCCTATATTCAGAGTCACTATCTTCACTAAGAAAGCTTGATCCTATTCTATTTACTCTTTAATATTTTTCATTGTTTAGCTGTTTACAAAGTCTATCTGGTTATTGTTGGATAAACATATTTTATTACATATTATGTATAAATAAATGTGTCATTAGCTGTTACTGTATCGGAGCATGCTGTAATATATACATCATTCTACGTATATACTAGGATTTTATCGACTGAATTTAAGTGTTTCGGAGCTATATCGCTGGTTATTGTGTAAGAAATGTTGTTTGTATGATGTCCAATGTGGCTTGTTTTTATTATTGCATCGCTTAACTTTTTGGTCACGTTTTCATTTTCCTACTAATGTTTTAGACATGCACGCTAGCAATAGTTTAGTCGGTTGAGAGTTGCATGTTACTCATTAGCTTTCTAATACATTTCTATAAATGAGTGAGTTAAATTGAATACCTCTTCTTCAGTGGTCCAGTATGTGCTCAGGCCTATTGTTGACTTTTGTTTTCAATGCCATTTCACGATGCACTCGATTTTGCTCATAACTTCGATATATCATTCACAAAACAACTTTTAGTGTCACACTGTTTGTTGTTAATTTTGGTATTGAAAACAAAGGGATGTCGTTGTAACAATGAATATATTTTGTGATATATATTACTCTAATCCTTCTATTTTTGATAAAGCCTACAATGAATATTGCTGAACTAAACGGGAATTATATAGCTGAATAAATTGTCATTATTAAAATAAATAAAACTTTACCGCTTCTCTTTAAAGTAGAACAGACCGCGACGTCAATTGTTACATTACATAAAATATTTTCTTCGATGGTACTAAATGAAATATTGTATTTCATTCGAATAATAGCTTGCTTAGCCTCTATGGTGTAGGTAAATAGTAGCCCAGCATCATGTGATTTCTGACCAATGGTAGCTAAAAGCATTTTGGATGGTCGGCTATTTTGATTATCTATAATTTTGTATCGTCTTTTCTTAAGTACGTCCCTACAATTGTACCCTACAATTAAATGATTGCAAGAAAAAGTACACTATAAGTTACAAATGATGTGAAATGGAATATGTCATAAATTTGTTATTTTATATGTCTTTAATAATCTAGGGTCCCGGACTTTTGAAAGGCGTACCAGGGGCCGAAGCCATTAGTTATTTTATTATTACTAATTTTGTTTGTCCGGTTTTACAACGGCTCAATGTAATGTTTGCAAAGACTCAACTTCATTGATTATAATTATTAGTGCCATCTGTAGCAAAAAAACTCGAATATAACGAGACATTACAAATTACTTGTTAACTCTTCTGCAAGGTCCATTGTGATAGAAATAGCTAGTGCCAATATTACAAAATATAGTGTTTATATTACAAATAAACTTTAAAAGAAGTGTAGTTTTTATTTTGCGATTGGAATCGTGAGATGGAAATTACAAATGTTTGGTTGAGTCTTAAGAAAAGTGGCAGGAACGAGTTGAGTAGATGCAAAATTGAGCAATATGTGTGGCGCTCATGCTCAACTTGACTGTCGTGCGGTAGTTGATCGATTTAATATTGAACGGAGAAATTAACAAATTTATAAGTTCCCATATATTGCCATAGATTTCATCAATAAACAACTATCGTGCTACAGTTCAGTTATTAGGTATGTGTGCAACGAGCCTTCAATATATCTGCCGGTATTATTTGGTTTGCATAGATATAGAAGAAAATAAATAATCTAGTAATAAATGTTTGTTTTTATTTTATAATTTTTATCGTAATAAATGGTCCAATCGTAAAATAAAAATTATGAAAAGCAATAGCTTTATTATGTTCTCAATACGCTGTAAATAAAATATGTTTTAACTATATTTTCTTTGTAAAATAAGGAGATTATAAAGAAATCTAACGCATCGCTACTTCAGTGAATTTAAATATTATCATTTTCAAGGAATGTAGGACGAAGGAATGTTTTTGTCTTCACTACTTAAAAATAGTGTGAAATAAAAATAAGTAATCATTGAATTATTAGCGTATTAAAATAAATTATTGCGTAAATAATATACTGTGTTGTTTTATTTCCCTCCTTGAAACTCTCTTCTTTACGGAGCACTAGGGTCCGTAAATAAAAGGTGCCGACAGAACCGTCACTAAAGACACAACTGAGGTCGCGGTCCCATTAAGCACTATTCCATAACAGTACATTATGGTACAAGTGTGCAATGTTGGTGATTACCGCTGAGGCGCCATTGAGACCCGAGCCGTAGGTGAGGGTCTTAAGAGAGCCAAGGACGGTAATCATCAATACACACGTGTATCATACGACGTTTTTCAACACACTTGTGAAGAAAATAATACTAAAAAATAATTTTCAACAGTAAAAACGAGTTGTGAAAATTTTTGCACAATGGCGGGCAAAATTAATCAGTTTTCCTAAGCGCGCGCATTTAACAATGGCAATCGGCCATAGACTAAGAATGAGGTTTCTTTTTTTTTGGCTTTTCGTGGATAGTGTTTTAGCCACGTACAAAATAGGGAATTTCAATTTTTGAGCAAATAAAATTTACATTTGAGTGAAAGTTTTATTTATTAAGCACGTACAAGTTGAAATTATCTATTTAAATACGTAATGCATGAAATGAGCAAGCAATAGGTACATTCAATTTATTTGTACTATTGAGCACGATCTCTTTTGTATCGAAACTTTTTTATGAACAAGGCAACTCAACCAATAAATTAAAAAAAACTCTATAACTCACTTGTGAATAATAGCAATGAAAAAGTCACAGTTCGATAACAGGTATCATTATGTGCCTAATTGCGGTGAAATTAGAGCCTCTTTATGAGCAAGTGTGTTGAAAATATTATTTTCGTAGTACAAGAAGAATTGACACTGCAATGCACTGCAGACATGCAAGGCTAGACAGATATGGCAAGATTGAACTAGCTAGTAGATTTTGATGGCACCGGCCTTAAGGCCCTACATCCTCTTTAGTGCCGTAAAACGGTAACTTTCCAAAGCATACTCCTTAGTAACGGCTAGGTTAAAAGGTTTGAAAAAAATAAATATTCATTATTGATTCATGTACGTAATTTTTAATACAAGACCTTTTTGTGTAACTAATAGTTTTGCTTTAAAAAAATAATTAACAACACGACATTTTTGTACAACTCTTGGAAACTCCACCAAAACGACTTGGATGTTTAAAAATATTTTTACACAGAAAAATTGATGCCTGGAATTTCTTCATAGCTAATATAGCATATGTAAATCAAATAATATTTTGCAAACAAAACTGTTCAAAAGGAGGTTCAATATTGATATTTCGGCATCGAGCGGGCGCACGGCCAGTACTGCTTTAACATTGGGGCGTATAAATCGCCTTACAGCCTACGCCTGCAAGCGACAATCATCTGTCAATTGGTCTGTACACAATGCCTTAATATATCGAATTATATCGAAGCGAAGATTTCATTCGGTGTCAAGATCCGAAGCGTTTGTTATTGTGTAATTGAACCACTGACCTCTAATATACAAGTACGCTGGACTACATATATTAGATGAAATGACAGTTGATTTTTGTGCCGAATCAAAGCGCCCCACTCGAGGTTCTCAGGAACTAAAATTGACACATTTAGAGATAGGTTAATACCGATATTTCTCAAGATTAGGTAATACTAATATATATTATTTTAACTAATACGAGTATATGAGTATTAGTAATATTTTTAAATTACACTAATATCAAAATAGTAGACTTGGCAAGGCGTATCACTCATCTACTGTATTGACTTCTCATAATATGTTGCAACTAAATATCTCATATTGGTATTAGTGATGAATGTTATATGAATGCCTAATCATCAGTAATAATATGTTAAAAAGCAATGTGTAATACTATATTCTGGAATCATCATCATGATCATCCACAGTCCGACTTCGCCCACTGCTGAGCACAGGCCTCTCTCTTCTTGTATCAATCACCTCGTTCCTTTCTGGAATTAATTCTGGAATAATATCATGATAATTATAATTGTATTAACAAATGTTTTTAAGTCAAACAATTTATATCTGCATCTGAAACAGAGTTGAAAACTGATATAAGTCTTCACGTCGCTGGAATGCGATGTCACTCTTATTTGCACCTTAACACTACAGAGACAGGATCTCAGCGATAAGAGCGAGAAATATGTCCGTTGTAAATTATTATCCATCTGATTCGTACGCAAATATTTGTATGAATGATGTTCCAACCGAGTGAATCCAAACTATTGTAAATGTAAATATCAACTAACTAGTATACTTGAGCGAGCAGATACTTGCTCAAATATACTAGTTTTAAGGATAAGTTGTTAGCCTATCCCCATATTTAAATCTCACTGATCTGACAGTAACGCGCTATAACTTTAGTAGCACGCTATCCACTAGTTTATAGCTTGCAATCTGATTGAAAGTATTTTTCAGTTAACCTTTACAGCAAGTTTTCTATTACTTAGAAATTAATCTCAATTAAAATAATTGGGATTTTCTTGTTCTCCTAAGTATTAAATTATTCTCACGTATTTTTATACCGAAGGCTATGTCCCATCTCTAATATTAGTTCCATGGAATCTCACGTTAAGTCACGTTGCTATCAGCGCCAAAATGGCGAAAATCAAATGTCTTAATTTTGTCATCGATAATATGAAGTCCAGCGTACTTGTATGATAGAGGTCAGTGAATTGAACCTATTATCGCCAATAGCACGGAGATTTTATCGACACCACCAGCCAGTGTTGCTTCTAGGAAACAATTTTTCGGTAGCGCGTGTTTAATTTATGAGCCTCTGCTTAACAGACTAGACCCCGAAAAGTCGACAATATTACTATTTATTAAATATTATATTTAATAAATAGTATACTCTAGTTTTGTAATTTTACTTACTAAATATTAAATAGGAATATAAAAAATTACTGTGTTATTATTTTAATTCTCCACCCGTCCCTTATAGTTTTTTAGGGTTCCGTACCCAAAGGGTAAAAACGGGACCCTATTACTAAGACTCCGCGATCCGTCTGTCTGTATGTCTGTCCGTCTGTCACCAGGCTGTGTCCATATATATACAACAAATGTGATTTTTTTGCCGTTTGTTGCGATAATGGTACGGAACCCATCGTGTGCGAGTCCGACTCGCACTTGGCCGGTTTGTTTTTTATAAAATATCTTGAGATCCACGAATCCGCATCCGCAGATGGGAACCGTAAAATATCCACATCCACGTTCACAGATGCGAAAAATCTGCTTCAGCAACATCCCTGGTATGGCTGCTTATCATAAACCTCAATATTTTTAAACGTACTATTTTTAACGGCTCGGGTCTCAATGGCGCCTCAGCGGTAATCACCAACATTACACTATGTACCATAATGTACTATTTTCAACACACTTGCTCAGAAAGTGGCTCTAATTTCACCGCAATTAGGCACATAATGATACCTGTTATCGAACTGTGACTTTTTCATTGCTATTATTCACAAGTGAGTTATAGTTTTTTTTTTATATTGGTTGAGTTGCTTTGTTCTTAAAAAAGTTTCGATACAAAAAAGATCGTGCTCAATAGTACAAATAAATTAATGTACCTATTGCTTGCTCATTTTATGCAACTTCGTATTTAAATAGATAATTTCAACTTGTACGTGCTTTATAAATAAAACTTTCACTCGAATATAACTTTTATTTTCTCAGTAGTAAAGAAAAATTTAAATCCCTTTTGTACGTGGCTAAAACACTATCCACTAAAAGCCAAAAAAAATAAACCTCATTCTTTTAATCTATGGCCGATCGCCATTGTTAAATGCGCGCGCATAGGAAAACTGGTTAATTTTGCCCGCCATTGCGAAAAAAAAATCACAACTCGTTTTTACTGTTGAAAATGATTTTTTTGTATTATTTTCTTCACAAGTGTGTTGAAAAACGTCGTATGATACACGTGTGTATTTATGATTACCGTCCTCGGCTCTCTTAAGACCCTCACCTAACGGCTCCGGCCTCAATGGCGCCTCAGCGGTAATCACCAACTTTACACACTTGTACCATAATGTACTATAATAATTAAATTACTTTTTCTTATACAAACTATTAGAAACCACAGAAATGGTTCGAGGTAGATAGGTATCAATTCGGCGAACCTATTAGGTGCAACTTACCTTACCTACATAGATAGCTACACTGCTTTTATTATCAAATGGTTCATATTGGTTTCAGATATGCATCTATCATTTCATAGAAATCCAATTTCGGTCACAATACATCAAACTACAGTGTCGTGAAATCGAAATGCAACCAATTTGGACGAGAGGAACGGCCAATATATGTATCTCTGGAACATCGAAGAATTCAATAAAATCTGGTTTAGTAATCAATATTTGGAGACTAACTTATTAAGGTAATTCAGAGTATACTAGGCCTACAATAAATAATAATTGACTATATTGGTACAAAGGTAGAAAATACGATACGATTGCATAAATTGATGATATACATAGTTCAGTACTCAGACAATATTTTGGGTCATATTTCAAGATTTAGTTACTATTTTTATTTAGTTTAAATTTAAGTTTAGCTTTCTGATCTGCAGAAAGGCTTATGACTAAAAATAAAATGGATTTGGGACAAAAATAGTTAAATATATCTAAATATTCAATGTTTAACAATATAGTTTTATTTATATAAATGAAGTTTATATTAATAAACTAAATTATATTTGTTTATATGAAGTTTCATATTCTTTTCATACCGGGTGACACCCTGTACCTATAATATTTATGTATAAAAGAGAAATTATGTATGTATGTAGGTACCTTATAGGCGAGCAATGGTGGCCCAGTGGTATCGGCCTCGACTTACAAGTTATAGGTCGTGGGTTCGAGCCCAGATAGGCGCTTTACTTTGTGTAAATTATTTCATCACCACTGCTCTCAAAACGGTGAAGGAAAACATCGTGAGGAAACCGGCATGTCCTAGAACCAAAAATTCGAAGATATGTGACAACCACCAACCTGCACTGGCCCCGCGTGGTGGATTTCGTCCCATTCCCTCTCGCAGAGAGAAGGCCTGTGTCCCAGCAGTGGTAACATTAATAGGCTGATGATGTGTGATGTGATGTGTACCTTATAGACTCCGAAACGGCTGGACCGATTTTAATGAAATTTTCAGACAATTTTAGATTGACCCAGCAGATAATCCTGTAAGTTTGGTGGCGATAGGAGCATTTTTTTTAACTTTGAACACGGGCGAAGCCGCGGGCAGGAGCTAGCAGCTTATAAATCAGAATAACAACATATCTAGGGTCAATTTGTAAATATATTGGGCGAAATAATAATTCCACGCGGTCGAAATACTAATTCCACGCAGGCAAACCCGCGGGCGACAGCAAAATAAGTCAATTTTTTTTTATCGTAATGGCAACTATCTGTATTTCAACATTAGTCTAATAATAAATTATTACATCCTCAATAACATAATAAGAAACAACAACATTATTTTGGTCTGTTATGCCTTTCATATCTCATCTAATTTTGTTCGCGGTAGGGAGCTCGATTCAATTACTGGCATTGTAGTAGATTACCACAAATGGACTGCCATCTAGGGCGCGACCTTTCTGTTTTGACCTTTGAAATAAGAGGATGATATAACAAAAAGCTACACGAAGTGAGTGCTAAAATATTATGTTGTGAGGATCCGGGCGTTAAGCACTAAGATTTTCGTGAATGAGGACTCTTTTTCGATATCTGACTCTTTTTATGAGAGCTGGGGGGTGACCATAAGCTCTTAGAGTAAGGTTATTTTGAGTTTGTGTAAGGACAAATGTATATGACTTATATAAACACATCAACACGGTCTAGGGGTATTTTTAAAAAAGCGAATTACTATCAATGTGTTAATTATTTATATGACATGTATATATTTAAAAGATACGTTATTTAATATTCTACCATTTTTTAATAATGGTTAAGGTACTTCGATTAAAATTTTAGGATTTTATGGAAAAAAAAATGAAGCATAGACGGAAACCGTATATGAATTAACTTTTAATTTATGAGTAAAAACTGAAAAAAATAGAAAAATCATTTAATTTGTGTTTATAAACTTGAAGTTAGTAGTCTGAGAAAGCGCCCATGATGTTCATAACACATCGGCAACGATTCGGCATGCTCAGAACAAGGTTGTCAATGTCTTGCTGCGGAATATTGTCCCATGTCCTTCTGAGGTGCGCAAAAAGTTGATCTTCTGTAGCCAGATTTTCAGGCAATTCCTTCAGAGCTCTTCTTTGCAGCATATCCCACGCATGCTCAATGGGATTTAGATCTGGCGATTGAGCAGGCCAGTCTCAGGCCCTAACATTGTGTGTATGTAACCAAGCTGCTACCGTTCTCGCCGTGTGTGCCCGGGCATTGTCGTGCATGAGCAGGAAATCTTGCCCCATTTATGTTCTGTGGGGCAAGATTACGGGCCCCAGCACCTGTTGGGCGTATCGTTCTGCCGTCATATTGCCCCGCACCCAAACGAGATCCGTCCGTCCTCCAAGACGAATTCCTGCCCAAACCATAATTGTTCCTCCTTGGTATGGGTGAACTTCCTGAGGGTGCTGAAGACGGCTCCATCGTCCAGGAACTCGCCAAACACGCGTCCTTCGTGAATCTGGATGGAAGCCGAACCTGGATTCATCCGTGAACAGCACATTGGACCATTGCTCACGGCCCCAGTCCACGTGGTTCCGAACCCATTCTAATCGTCGTCCACGATTGCCTCTCCGTAAAGGTGGGACCCGGAGTGGTCTAAGAGAGCGTAAATTGCTTTCATGCAGTCGCCTTCTTACAGTTTGGTCACTCACAAGCACTTGGTGTTCCACTCGCAGCCTTTGGACCAATTGAGTCGCCGTTGCATTTGGTTGAGCTCGCGCAGTAATTTGCAAAAATCGGTCTTATCGGTAGTGATGCGACTTGGCCCCCGGTGCCTCTCCGCTACTTCTTTGAAATTACATTTTGGTGGGTCCCTATGGCCTCAGCAACATTACGCTGAACAGACCCAGCTTCCAGCATTCCCACAGCTCGTAACATCTCCGCCCTCGTCAAATCTTGGCGTTGCATGGCTACAATACCTCAATTTTAACTTTATCTTTCGTTTAAAAATGAAAAAAAACTGTAACTAAACGTAATTCGTATTGTTTTCTAAATTTCGCACAAATGAAAATTCCTTCTCCTACACATCAAGACATTTTTATGCCACCGAAACAAAAGAATTTTCAAAAATTTGAATTTGGAATTAGTCTGAGATAAATTACAAACAAATCGGTGCATAAAAGATTCCAATGCGGCCAGTACTTTTCGAGTTATTTAATTGAGTATGAAATATCCCTAGACCGTGTTGATGTGTGTGCATCTGTCACTTACCTGATCTCAAAATAATTCTTATGGTCACCCCCCTGGCCTTATCATTTTGATGTATCCACAAACTTGCGACGCACTATGAAACTGATATTTATGGATAGAGGACACTCCATCATCACCAGCATTTTGGCTAACAGACGGCCATTGGTACAGTGCGCGCGGAACTAGTTGGCGCGCCTTAGGTGACGACAGGGGTGAGGGGGCGGGTTAGGTCAATGGACAATGTCAATGGGTCAATGGGTCATCACACCAATTGTCAATGGGTCATCCCGGATATTACTGGCACCCCCGCCTCTCCGTCCCACCGCTCACATATCTAAGGCGCGGCCAACTAGTTCCGCGCGCACTATAAACACAGATCTACCCCAAATATCGCCTCATCGGCCGGTCCTGTGCGGTCTCGCATCGAGTGGATACCCGCAGCCTGAAACAGGTCATAGGGCTGCCTAGTGAGATACCTGCCAACACTGTATTTTCCGGCACTTGGTCGCAAATTGATGCAGTGGTTATGTGGCTTTACAGAGTTACATTCGCATTTATAGTATTAACACAGATAATATATATTAGCATACAGATGCCTCATCCCAAACAAAGAAACCGTGCCGACGTAACTATCGTTTTTCATCTGATTAAACTGATTATTTTTTGTACATCGATCGCGTTCGGTTCCGTTCCAGGGTGATAGATAGATGGTGTGAGCAGCGACTTGCAACTTAAAAGGGTTTACTCGGTTCGTGAATATTTTATTCTTTACACATCTGTTTTAAAGTATTTTTAAGCACGTTTTTACAGTTTCATTGCACCAAAATGTGTTACAATACAAATTTAAACAATCGAGTGGAATGCCTCAGAAATTTAAAACCACGCTATCTATTGGCATCAATTTTAAATCATCCGTTCAAATAATCTTTGCAGTGTAAATTAAGAGCCCAATATTTCATAATTTTGTGCTTGGCAGAGTTGATCAAACAAGAACTAACAATATTTATGTTCAATTCCAGAAAATGTTAATTTCACACCCATTATTTATATGTCGGGTTTAGTCAATAGTACGGACGTCAAAACAAATTACAAGCAAGCTACCTGTCGGCAAATCAAGAACAACTACGCTTTGGCGCGCTTTCTCTAACCACTTTTGTTGTGGGGACAGCAGAGCAGAATAGAGCAGTTGGGTACTGACAGCCTTAGAGCTAAGACGTCGTAGAATCAGTCTCGATCCTTAATATTAGTAAGCAGGATTGTAACTGTGTCTATTTTAATAAAACCAGTGTATCGAATAACTTGTGTGATTTCACTTCACTATTGTACCCAACGGACCTGCCCACACAGGATGCGACATCAGAATTGGGATTCAGTCGTGCTAATGAGATCACACTTAAAAACAATGCTAGTGAAAATGGCGGTTACATTCTTGGAAAAAAATTGCGGTGTCAGTTGAGATGGAAACAGTTGTAGTTTGTTTCTGCGACTACCTTCAGTATTGAATAATGAAAAACCAGTCCGGAGCGGAGCAGCGAGGAGGCTAGTAACAACCAAGGAGCTGGACAGGTCAAGGAGGAGCGTGTGGACTTGTGGAAAGATCCATACACACGGATCTTTATGCCAATCTGGTGAGTCGTTTTCAATTTGCCCACCATAGAAAAGTGTGTTCATTGTTTAAAATTCTGGTTTTGTTTACGGTATGGCCCAATGTCAGGTCTATAATCTCATGTAAGTTATACTGGTCGAGTTATAGTGTTGCTGAAGAGTTATTAATCTACTATCACTGGTAATAGTCCTTAGCTGGCTATTATTGTTCGTACTTTAGAGCGATGTAGAGGCATTGCCGTACCAAACACATAATTCTGGAAATCATGATAATTCCTAATGAAGTTATTAGTTTTGAGTTAATAAGGTTTGATTATGGGATTTCTATTCAACTTGAGGTCTACTCTCTTAGATAGTTTAGGCCTAGTATGTGACGTCGTTAATTGCGATTTAAAATGCCCCTGATGCTATAGCATTCATTGGATTCTCTAAAGCCCATATACCTACCTGGACACTTGGGACATTGTAATTTATGGTTCATGTTTTGGGCAAGGACTCTGCACTCACATTTGGTGTCCATAATAACCCATTTTGCCGTGCCGGTTTAGGTTACTACCCCAGTAAATTTCTATCAAAGCTGAGTATGGTTAAGATAACTGTGTGAACATATACTCTCGTAATGTTTTTCACGTTTCAGATACCATATTGCGTCGCAGTGGAGCCTCTGCTGCAGGCTAGAGGTTCTAACGCTGAATGCGAAGTTTGACGTGTCAACATCTGAGAGGTAAAGAGGAACGGCAGGCTAGCAGTTCACAGGTGGTAGCCGAACGTTACGAGCGCGCGCAAGTTTGAAATGGAATACTCGGTAAGTCGCTTCCATGCCATTTCGATAGTGAGGTCGAATGTTCTCTAGTGAAGAGATGCTAGTTCGAGCTTAAAGAGTGTTCATGTTTGATCACTGAATTGGTCGTGATTATATCTAGCACTATCACTAGGTAATTAAGACACACTTAGTAAAAAGCAAGTAGTTAATAAGTTTCCTATTGGCGGTAATAGTTTCAACATTTGGTTCAGTACGAACTTTAGGATGAGATATCCAAAATGACCGCACAACTAGTGATTTTCAGTGGCAAAGCGATTTAGTAATGTCGTTGGGCCAACGAAATTGTATCGAGTTAGTAGATGATTATTATTATTATCGATTTATGAGAATTGTGCTGGACGTAGCGTGATCACTGGCCCCGAGAAAAGAAGGGCGTAAACCTTCTGGCCATTGCCGCTGAACGCCCCGATCACACACGAATTAAGGTTCTTGGATGCCTGGCTGCATCAGCGACGTAAGGTTGCAAATCGACTCGAACGATTCAACAGTGTGTTGACTGTACTCAAGTTACTTCCAGGTTCTGGGTTCCCTACTTCTGAATCAGCACTCCTGGTGTCCAGGTCCCGAGGTTCAGCTCGACAGGATCGAAAAGGGGTGTCTTCATTGGGGTTGAAGTCGACGAATTAAATGAAACACTAAGTTATTCAGTACACGGCACGATTCTAGGGCTCTCAACAATTACTGAGACTTGATTCTATATAAGAATTACTTCTTATTTACTAAGACAAGTACAAGCGACTAGCTTTGGATGACTACAAATTCTATTTGGGACCGGGGTAGCTATATACCCTCGGACCGTGCCATTATTGAGAGCCCCGCAAATTCTCGCCGAAAATAATTTTTATTATTGTAAAAAACCCTTATCAATATTTGGTAATAGGGTTACCGCACCCCTTCCACGGTGCTATCAATAGCTGGATTTCTTCGTACTGTAACACAGTAACGCCCCCTATCTCTGTATCTAATCCATATACCTAATTTCCAGGTATTGATAGCTTCCCTAGACTATTTCTATAAAATAAAGGGACAATTTCCTTTATTTTCCGGTTAAAATCTTAATAGCTTTTAACCTAGCCTAAGGATATCTATAGGTTGGGCTGACCTGCTGGTGCCAATAGCAGGCTGTCTGTTGACGTCTAGAAAAAAAATATTTTCGGGATTTTTCTATGGGATATCATCTCTTATGTACTGAGTCTATAAAATCCTAAGTCACTTCACCGACTTAATGATTTTCTACTTAGGCTAACCAGACAATCACCGCCTATTATGGGGATTCTGGTAGCCGATAGACCACACTTTACATTCCTAGTGTTTATATAAGTCTATCCAGGCTATATGCACATAAGGTGCCTCGATAAGTACAAAATCAATAGCTGGTCACTTTCTTTGCGCCCAGCTATCGGGCAAACTATTTACAAAAACCTAATAAACTTGAGACGACACGCTAGCGCGTTTATCGGGCCATCGGGAGGTCCCCAAAAATTCCTTATTTTCGGAATTCCCAGGGGTGTATAGTCCCGGCGAATGCCAAAAACGGACAAAAAATTACATTTCCAGAAACCTATTTTCTGGAATTGTACTTAAACTACTTGAGCGATTTTCGCTCCAAAGTAATGACTTGGTAGCTAGTCCAGCAAGCCATCCGAAAGTACTTACACCATAAGTACATCTATTCCCTTCATGGAGTTATTCCACCTGAAGGGTCTACAAATTTCAACGTTTTACGTTGTTTACATTTTTCATGACTGTTCATCTCGCTGACTATCCAAGCGATTCTTCCCATCTAGAGACCGCCTGGAAGCCCTTTTGGCAAGCTTTCCAATGGTAGTACTTTTACCAGTACACCTATATGTTTTCTAGGTACTTAGGGCACCTAAAACCGTAAGCATTTGCCGAAAACCAGATAAACAGCATATTCCTACATATACCGACTTGATATCTCAAGTAAATGGGCTTTATATAAAAGACTACGCTAACTATGAGGTGTATATAGGTTTCCCGTCTCGGTCTAGGTCCCCTATATACCCTAAAATGACCTAAAACCATATATTTGGTTTTTTGAGCTATCAAGTCAATATTCATATTTATATAGCGGCAACTATGTGGTTTTCGCATAGTTTCATCATTATGTACTGATTTCATGTCTAGTACATAGGATAAGCCCTTAAACCATGATTTTAATTACTATAATTTGTTTTCCAAAGCTCCAAAACTATAAATATCACGTGGAGCCACCTCGCGGCTCATTCGGAACTAATCCGTCGTCGAGCAATGACGTATCGTACGACAGGAATTTACGTTTTTCGTTATGATAACTCTTATCAGTATGCTTTCTAATGCTTTTACTCCATTAAGGGTGAACTATTGAACCCTATAACATACTGACAAATACAAAAAACATTATACTACTATCTCAAAAAATGCAGGTAAAATTTCAGTATAAATATAGACGTGCCTCTAAAAATTATTTTAGTATTAGATGGCGCGCCGTGGTAAGCAGACATGTCTACACATACATACTTTAAACTTCTATGAACCATTTAGTATGGTTGATGACGCTTCGTCGCGAACAAGAATCATTGGTGCGATTCTTGTCTGTGTTGGTGCACAGAGCCCCTCATGTGTTGTAGCATATGTGGCGGCAGATATGTAAAGAATCGTTGGTAGATGCGATTCTGGCTTGTGTTGGTGCACAAGTCACAATGAAAGTTTCATGAGTTTAGTATGCATTGCCTTTGAATAATGTTGTGTGGAAAACTGTAGTACGAAAACTAAATAAGCCCTGTATTAAGTTCACGATAGGCGATTATGCTAGGACGGTGATCGTTATACACCGAAAGCTTTAAATAGGTACGCTTAGAACCTACCAGTACACTGTAGGTTAAGGAAGATGCCAGTGGGTTATGTACCAGTTGATGCCAAAAGGATTTTGATGATAATGAGCAAGCTTAAGGCTTCGAGTAATTCAGGCTATCGAACTGGTGGAGGTCGGAGTCTGGAGACCGTTGTGAGAGCAATACAATTTCTGGTCGGCTAGAGAGCAGTGGCGTTAGAGGTTTTACTCGAGGGTTTTTATAAGCTTGGCAGTTGTTGCTGCAGCAAAAGTCTGAAAGTTTGTTTGGAGCGACTAGTGGTACATGGCCTAGAGTAAAAAGTATAAAGAGTAGAGTTCTAAAAATTCCCTATTTTCACGAACCCAATAATCTAGTTTGGTCAGGAGTAGCCGAGCGTTGTGTCGCAACTGTTGGCCTTTATGGCAACTATAGGCCTGTATGGCAACTGGAGGTATTTATGGCAACGGTAGGCCTGTATGGCACCTGTAAGTCTGTGTGACACTGTCTGGTGAGAAAATTCGTGTTTGTGTAAGGAACCTTACAGAAAGTTCCTATTGAGTCAAGAGGTAAAAGAAAGTAAACTCACACAGCCACGCGTGTGGAGAGGTAACCGTGTTAATGTTGATGACGTTCGAATCGTCAAGCCCTCATTACCAAAATTTTTATAATTTTGGCATTTCTAATTCTGATTACTTTGCGTCGATCGTGTTAGTAAGACACACAAATTTCAAGTAACAATTGAGATAGTAGACGAAGTAGATAATGAATTGACGTAACATAGGACAGACTAAATCTCTGTGTGAACAGGTTTTGAGTTCAGAGAGTTGAGTTGGAAGGATGTGAGAGTAGAGCAATTGTTATTGCTAAGAGAGCTATGAGATGGCTAGGATAGCTATGGTATAGCTAAGAGAGCTATGAGATAGCTAGTAGAGCTATGTGATGGCTAAAGATCGTGAATAAGAAACCTGGTGTATTGTTTCTTTTGTTTGATTTAATATGAGAGTAATGACTTCAAAATGTGATTAGTTACTTTTAGGTACCAAATCGATGATTAAATGCCAATTTTCTTTAAAACTGGAAATAGAGAGATTTAAATGATCATGTTTTATTGTTTAAAAACTGTTTCCTCACTCACCTAGAGTATGAGTCAGGATTGGACGAGCGAATACTGCTTGGAAATGTTGTATGTTTCAGAAAAACATCCCTTGTATGATGGGCGATTGCCAGATTGTATGGAGTGGACTAAGACGACGTGTGGTGCAACACGAGGTAACCATGAGATGGCATGGAGCAAGGACAAGAAGATGATGCCTGCGGGTGCTAGATTTGGGGATCTGTCACCTGAGAGAGGCCCGAGAAAGCGACGTGCTGTATTCCACGCTCGCCTCTCAATCGGAACTACGGCCTACAGAACACCATGTGGTTTTAGTCAGTAGGAGTCTGAGAGACCCCTCAGCTTTCCCCAAGGGCTGAGGACATCCATGAGGATTTCCACATGATTCGTTACACTGTTAAAACCTGACAATGAGGAACAGACGAGGACGCCTGTCTCGCAGGTTGGCCGTGTCGGGTTTAGTCAATAGTACGGACGTCAAAACAAATCACAAGAACGCCACCTGTCGGCAAATCAATAACAACTACGCTTTGGCGCGCTTTCTCTAACCACTTGCGTTGTGGGGACAGCAGAATAGAGCAGTTGAGTACTGACAGCCTTAGAGCTACTCGTAAGACGTCGTAGAATCAGGCTCGATCCGTAATGTAACTGTGTCTATTTTAATAAACCCAGTGTATCGAATAACTTGTGTGATTTCATTTCACTATTGTACCCAACGACCTGCCCACACACGATATCTTAACCTAAAGAAATACATCCTGACTTCCCGATGGTTTACATCCATCGGCCAGCCTTAATGCGACATAATTATGTATAAAATTTTACATCAATCACAAATCAGTGCATATCGCGCCATTTAGAATTTTCTTTCTTAGCGCTGGGACCCCGTGGTATTAATAGAATATGAATAGAGGAAAAGACAAGGTAAAACAGACCGCTTGAACAAGAACTATTGTATAAAAAAAAGATTATAAAGATATTATATCGTTTTATTCACCACTTTCTTGAGTAAGACTAATGCATAATTGACTCTGAGCTACTTATTAATTAGACTTAAATATAGTCTTATTCTATTAAGATTTATGATTAATTTCTGAAATGGCTAATTGTTTTATCTGCATCCCATTTTGTTCACAGAGATCTACTGCCCCCTCATCTTCTTTGTCACACCTACTAGTCTAGTCAACAAGTTCAAAAACGTGTTAAATAGTAATAAAGCTCCTAAAAATATGTGCGATAGCTAATTCGATTCGGAATAACGTCTTATAAATGTTTTTTAAGGGTTTATTAGAACATAAAAAATTGCGATTGTTATTAACAAAATAAGATAACAAAAAAAAGGTATTTAGTTTTTCGTTAATAATTTCTAAAATAATGATACTTAAGGAATTTTAAAAAAAGATCCTGAAAGAGGAGAAAATTTCCAATAAAAAGTACTCCCGGAATTCTATCTCTATTATTTATAATGTTTTTTAACGCTGAAAATAGGGCTCCGCGAGGTCGTTAGTTATAGGCGCGCCGTCTAAAAAGCCGGTATGTAACCTAAAATATTTTTTTCCTGTTTTAAATAACAATATAAAATTTTGAATAAATTATTGTGTAATCTAAACACTTGAACGAAAAATACCTCGGTGAAAGTATGCAAAAAGTATGAAAGTAGGCAAATAAAAGTATGTTGATTTTTCAAAAAGTTACACCATTGTTAATTAACAAATTTTTTTCGAATCTCTGTTTTTATAAATTACGACATATAAGTTTAAATAATTGATCTATAAATTTTTTGCTTCGTGGAGCTCTGCTAATTTTTGTACTTAATAAAGTAATGCAAAAAAAAAATATAATTAACAAACTTTGAGTTTATTAGTTTCTTAATTATTTTTTTTTAAATTAACAAAAAAAATAATTTCCAAAAAATGTTATATTTTTTTTTTACATGTTATTGCTGTTTTTGCATACTTAAATTAATATCTATAATTAGCATTGGAAAAAAAATACGTATTTGTTAAGAAATTGTTTATAAACAGTCTATTTAGGTAATTGTTTAAATAATTAGTTAAGAAATATTTTTTTTCATAAAAATCACCATTGACCCTTTTCAATGGAGTAGCAGATAAATATTATTTTTTATAAATAATTTCATTGTTTATTAACTTAACAATTTGTTATGAACAAATAATATTAACCGTTATATTTTTGTCGTTAGATAACGACCTCGCAGAGACCAATTTTCAGCGTAAAGAAAAAAATATAAATAATAGAGATAGAGTTCCAGGAGTACGGACTTTTTTATTGGAAATTTCCTCCTCTTTAAAGATCTTTTTTTTAAATTCCTTAAATATCATTATTTTAGAAATTATTAACGAAAAACTAAATACCTTTTTTTTGTTATCTTATTTTGTTAATAACAATCGCATTTTTTTATGTGCTAATAACAACAACAACATTTTTCTAGACGTCATTCCGAATCGAATGAGCTGTTGCACATATTTTTAGGAGCTTTATTTCTGTTTAACACGTTTTTGAACTTGTTGACTAGACTATAGCGCAAGCACTTTAACTTTGAACATCTGTAAAAAGTACTTTCAATATAAACAAGGTGGACCTTATTAAGGACTTGTACGTCCGTCGGTCTTCCTTTCCCCTAAATTTGAATATCACACTTGTATAAACTATCCAACAACTCTATTAACTGCTGTATTCTTCTCTCCCGGGGCGACGTAGAGTATAAAATCGATCTTCGATGGACCAGTGTCGTACCATAGCTTACATTCTATGGCCAGCGATAAACCCATGGTAAACTCTGAAATTTGCACTGCAACCAGAGGAGAGTTCGTGTGGGCTTCAAGCGGAAATCTACTTGCGTCAAACCCTGGAGGATCAGGGTAATACTTTATTCTGCCAATGTGTTCTTTATCATAAGAGTGGTATCCGCTACACTGCAACCAAAGTTTCGTTCTGTCTGCTTTCATCCATGTCTGAACTTCTGCCGGCGCCGATTTCGCAATTGTCGAGTTGAAATGCAGGGGTTTGCCAGCCCAGTTGAATTGCTTATTTATTCTTACAATCACACAAGGTGTGTCCCCATAACCATAAGGGAACTCTCCACATGGCCCTAAATTACTAACTTCCCTTTTCCGCCTGTTGGTTTCAAGGAACTTGTCAATTGCCTGAATGTATTTTTCATAGTGCTCCTTTCCGCCGTTTTTATACCAAATCAATGGGGCACTGCCCTCAGATGTCGGTGTTGCTGATAGTCCTATACCGTGTTCCGGATACGTGAGCAATTTAATTTTCGGTTCATATGTATTAAAGTCAACCTGAGTCTTTATTATTACCAAGGCAATATAGAGGCATATGAGGGTGAACGTGGAGAGGAATATAAGATACATAGCTGAGTACGCTAAGATAAGGATCCAACTTTTGCCGGTTCTACAAAATACTTCTCCTGTTTCCCGGTTGTATATGCCTTTTGAGAAACTCTGCCAGAAGGAATCTGGTTCTTCATAGTCAACTCCGATGGATGTTGTAGGCGCAGAAACCGGCGTTGGAGGTGGTAGTGATCGTCTTGGCCTACGAAACGGCCCCTTTCGTGGTGGTGGACCCGACAGCGATTGCGATGTTCGACCTTGTGACGGAGGTGAACCCGACAGCGATTGTGATGTTCGACCCTGTGACGGTGGTGGGGGTGGCGGTGGCGGCGGGGATGATTGCCAGTGCGGCGGCGGCTGACCCTGCAATGGTGGCGGATTAGACCTCTTCCTTGCACTTTCACCATTATCATTTGGTTCCATTTTACTACGAGAATAAGTCGAAAATAGTCTTACGCGGTGACATTTGTCAAAACTCAATATCACTGTCAATTAAAATTGCTAAATTCACTATGGTTATGGTACAAGTTATTTTTGTATGAAGAAAAAGTTTGGTAACGAGAGTTTTCAGTTTATATGGGGTTAAAAAAATTGTACTGGATTTGTAATTATAGTGATGATAATTGTACTGGACTGATCAGGCCTGTACTTGGTCCTGTGACAAACGAGTCAACGTGCTTTTCTAGGTACCATCATCATCATTAGCCTTTTTTTAATGTTCCCACTGCTGGGACACAGGCCTCCTCTCTGTGAGAGAAAATGGGCCGTAATCCACCACGCGGGCCCAGTGTGGGTTGGTGGCTGTCACATGTCTTCGAATTACCAACTGCTGAGAAATGCCATAGGAAAAAATCCACTACCACTTTTCATCACCTGGGAATCGAACCTAGAACCAACCAACAAGGTCTAAATTAAAATCGTAGCTATCGTCAAATTACAAGAAGATGAATCGGATCCACTTTAACAAATAGTAATAATAATAGTTAGTAAAATTAATTTTATTAATCCTTAAGTATGTTACAAGTATACATTGGATATACTATTGCATCCTCAGAATGAAAGTGACCTGCGACAAAAAATGCAATGAGCGAAATAATAGTCTTCTAAAAAGTACACGTTTGGACTCGCTCGCTCGCACTTACGACAAAAAGTAAGACAACAGTAAGTGACAGATGTATACAAGTCAAATACATCTGTCCCTTATTCGATATCAAATTGATACCGCTCTAAGAGCTTATGGTCACCCTCCAGACGTGTTAAAACATTATAAATATTCTATTTCAAAATGGAACAAAATTAGACCGTTTTGTGAGAGATTTGGAGCTGAGTTTGGGTTGCTGCTGGTGCGAATGACGCACCAATTAAAGTACTGCACATCATAGTATAAGCAAAATTGACAGAAGCAGTATTAAGTATGTTGCATTCACCGTCCGCTACAACTTTTGGATCGGCACCTGATCTCTCGCCTGGAAGACTCACCATGATATGGAGGAAATATCGCAGCTTCGCATGGACATGCAAGAAAGTTTAAAAAAGCAAGATACAAAATTCTTTGATTTAAACAAAATTTTCAGTGAGCTTAAAGAGCAAAATAAGGAAAACACTGAAATCCTGAAAAAAAATCTTGAAGAGACTACGGGTTTGTACATGGATTTAAGACCAAAATATGATACTTTACTCCTGAATAATAACGCTGCGCTCACCAAAATTGAATACCTTGAAGAAAAAGTAGAAGCACTACAGCGAAAACAGTTGGAGACTACAGTAGAAGTTAATAATGTCCCTGTTAATGAGAACGAAAATTTAATTGAGGTTGTGAACCAACTACATAGCTCACTAAAAGTTCCTTATATTCCAAAACACATACGTCAAGTGTACAGGAAAAAGTCTGGACAAAATAAATCCATATTTATAGAGTGCCAAACTGCAAAAATGCGTGCGGACACTTTAAAAGCTAACA
Organism: Orthosia incerta; assembly: GCA_948252205.1. Lineage (NCBI taxonomy): Eukaryota > Metazoa > Arthropoda > Insecta > Lepidoptera > Noctuidae > Orthosia > Orthosia incerta. The sequence goes on along the minus strand of OX411757.1, from coordinate 6,139,702 downwards.
AGTCCTACAATATGAACAATAGAGATGATAAATATAATACTAACGTACTTAAAATATCTGGAACCAAGCAACCGGTCTACATCTCAGAAGATCTTACACCAACTGCCAGAAAACTTCTATAACAATCCAAAGAGTTAAAAACGAAGCACGACTTCAAGTTCTGCTGGGTTTCTAATGGAAGGATATTTTTGAAGAAATCGGAGGACCAGCCAGCAATATTGATTAAGTCCACCGAACAAATCCAAGGTATTGCTAAGAATATTGTTGCTCCTCTTTCGGAATCATGACTTATAATTATAACTAAGTTACTTCCATGTCTGATTCGCTGCTATTTTTCTATTCCATTTTTATTAATGTGTTAACTATTAACTATGTTAGGATCCTAATTCTACTGTTTATCAACAATCCTTAAAAAAACTGTTCACATACACATAATAATAACAATATTTACACTCTACAATTTAATCTCACACACACGACACTTTACGCTGACGATAGTAAGGAATATCAGCTTTGTGCTGCCGACATGACTAATAAAATCAATTATTACAAGCTGATTTATCACAAATTTTACACATTGAGAAAACTGTAAATGTCGGCAAGACAAGACGTAGATATTCCTGAAAACTGCAAAAAAATATTAAGTAAAGATGACAAATTCAAGATAATGACTCAAAACATAAGAAGCTTGAAACATAACTTTGACGACTTTCAGGTATTACTGGGTCGGCTGGATATGGAATTTGATATTATTGTTTTGACTGAATGCTGGGTTTCAAAACTCGCGGCACTACCCAAGATTGACTCATATAAATCGTTCGCTACCGCTAAATCAATTAATCGAAATGATGGGGTAGTGATATACTTCAAAAATAATCACATCATCAGCCTATTAATGTTCCCACTGCTGGGACACAGGCCTCCTCTCTGTGAGAGGGAAAAATAAATAATACCTAAAATTTATGAACCTTTAAGTGATGATGATGAAATGAACTGCCTTGTTTCTACTATTGGAAAAGAACTCGCTCTAATATAGATCGCCTGCTTTTAAAAATATTAATAAGTTTCTAAATGCACTAGATAATTAAAGATGTATAGTAATATAATTTTGATAGGACACATAAATATTAATATATTAGATAATAGCAATCCAAATTCTTCGAGATACTTAAACTTACTGGCCTCACACGACCAGAAAAGAATATTGCCATTCTTAAAAGCTCGTCTTCACCCCAGACAGTCGTTTGCGATTCCACAGTCACAGAACATTCCTCTGTTATGATCTCGCTGTATAAAAAGGTTAAGTCTCAAGCTAGTAAACCTAAAACTTACAAAAGAATTGACTATCAGGCAATAATCGAGGACCTAAAGCAAATTAACTGGCCTTCTATTTTTTTCTTTACAGCCGACGACTTTAACGTAATAACTGATGTGTTTTTGTCGGCTATAACAGAAGCAGTAAATAAGCATACAACCATATATAAACCTTCTCGAAGGAAACGTGCTATCAGACCCTGGATAACATCTGGTCTCTGCAGATGTACGAGTATTAGAAATAGAGACCAACTCCATAAAAAGCTACGGAAGGAGCCAGAAAATATAATTTTAAGTGTTACATATAAAAGGTACCGCAACACCTGCAATAATCTTTTGAAAAAACTAAAAAACAACTACTTAAGGTCAGAAATCATAACGCACAAAAATAATCTAAAAAAACAATGGTCATTAATTAAAGATGTTTGCAATTTTGCAGATTTGGGTAATGACAACGAAGATCTCTTAAACATCAAACCTGATCCGCAAAGTTCTATTAATCATGTAAACATTTACCTTGCAAATTTAGGATCCCAATTAGCCAATAATATACTAAATAACGGCCGGAGGTTGTCTGAGGCACCCATTATTGGACCCTCCAATCTCAAACTCTTTCGTCCTTCTGCCAACGGATACTGATGAAGTAGTGATCTATCATACTGAATTTAAAACAGTCCAATGCTACTGGTTGTGATGGAATTCCTATTACAATGTTAAAATTAGGTGTGGATGCACTGGCTTGGCCCATAACAATGATATGCAATCAGTGCATGTCGATGGGTGTTTTTCCCAAATCCCTCTATAAGGCTTTAATAATTCCTATCCATAAGGCGGGGGACAAAGACTGTGTCTCGAATTACAGGCCAATATCGCTTCTACCTTCTTTATCTAAGGTTCTTGAAAGGGTTATGAACAGTAGGCTTATTCGTTACCTTGAATCTCAGAAACTACTCTCAAGCAATCAGTTCGGTTTCAGAAAAGACAAGTCCACTAACGATGCTATAAAAAACCTAACTTCTGCCATTGTTGATGACCTTTATTCAGGGAAGAAAACCATTGGGTTGTTCCTGGATCTAGCAAAAGCATTCAACACGGTCTCGGTTCCCCTGCTCCTTGCAAAACTGGAACATCTGGGAATCCGTCGCATAGCTCTTAAACTTTTTACAGGCTATATGTCTAATAGAACACAATGTGTTGGGATAAACAACTACATGAGTAAACTGGAGAACGTGTCTTTCGGTGTGCCCCAAGGGAGTGTTATGGGACCCACGCTTTTCCTTATATATGTGATTGACTTGTGTGATTTACAGTTAGGGTAGGGCCAAATCTTTGTGTACGCAGACGATACAGCTCTTTTATTTAGCGGAAAAACATGGAAAGAAGCAAATGAAATGGCTACAGAGGGCATTGGCATTGTCTCAGACTGGTTACACTCAAACCTTCTTACCCTAAATACACTCAAAACTAAATACATACCACTTAGTTTAACAAAGAGCAGTGAACCACCTCCTAACATTATTCAAATAAAGGCCCACACATGTAATATCTCGGTAAATTTCCCTTGTCATGAACTCTCCAAATCATCTGCAATCAAATACCTAGGTGTGATCATTGATCAGCATTTAAACTAAAAAAACAAAAACATAACGAAAGAACATGTCTCAACCCTTACATCTATGGAATATACGTAATTTTTGTCCACCAAACTTATCCTTGTTAGTATATTTTTCCTTATTCTTCCATTATAATTTATGCTATTACGGCATGGGGGGTACTTCCAAGACTGTTCTTATTGGTTTAGAACGAGCGCAGCGTGCAGTTCTTAAGGTAATATCTCACAAAAGATTTAGATACCCAACCCAATTGTTGTACTCAGAATTATCAATCCTTACAGTGAAACAGCTTTTTATTAAGGCCACATTATTAAGTCAGCATAAAAATCAACCCGACTTTGGGACAAAAAGAAGGCAAGATATTGTATGTTCGGTGCCTCGCTGTAAAACTTCTTTTGCGCAAAAATTTATAAGCTCTATAATAAAATATCAAAGACCATAAAGTTTCGCCATCTTAATAGTCATGATTTTAAAACTGAACTCTTTAAACTTCTAAAATCACTGAACTATGATTCGACTGAATCAATTTTAAAAGTCGATATTTATCTGAGTTACCTTATTACATCACATACACAAAAAACAACTGCACAAACACTCACACACTCAAAAACAAACACGCAATATCAACTACACGCGTTATTTTAAGATTGTTAGTTTAGAAAAGTTGTGATAAGCGGTACATTTCTGACCTAAAACCCATTTTTTATTATTTTAAATTACTTTTTATGTAATTATATTGCAAACAACAATATTTTGTGTAAACAAACAGAGCATCGAAAAATTTTACGTATACTATGTCAATTTAAAGAATTACCTACTAAGACAGAAATAATAAATCCCATTATTTTTTACGTTTACCCTAATAAATTACATCTGCTGTACCTACTTTGTTTGGTCTACGAAATGTTTTTCTAATATAATATGTTTTTATCACTTGTGTAACACTAAGGGTAACTGTGCGGTGATCGAGGCAAACTGTTCCACCGTAGTTTAAAACTAGTTCGGGGATCAGGATGAATCAGTTCCGTTTTTTCAACCTTTTAGTGCCTACCTACATAACTGTTTAGAACTGTGCAAGCTTGTAAACTTATTAAGAGTCCCTACAAGTTTCACGAGCCAAAAACAGAATACAGCTACTTTTCCAGCGAAAATTTCTCAATAACTACATATATTATAAATATGATAAAATTTCTCAATAACTATATATGATAAAAATATAATGACAAAGTTAAAAACGGTCGGTCGTCTACAAGCCCTTGAGCGAAACTGAATACCACGCGCGATCGCAACGGTTTATAAGACAATGTATTAAAATAAAATAAGTACTCAAAAATAAAATATAAAATTGGATTCGATTGATAAACTCAAATTTCAAATTATTTATCAGTTATTTTTATATTCAACATATTCTTACACGTAGGCGACGCTTTTGCACGTGATAAAATTGCCTTTTTTCCGCGTGGACAATATATTTTTTTAAGTACAAATAGAATAAAATTAAAAAAAAAAAAATGTTGGCTCTCTAGTATACTATATCCCCAGTCCACACCATTTTTTGCAGATTTTTATATGCCACCAGTAAGCTGGAAAAGCAATTGAAAAACCTGGTGTTTCGGAATTACGTAAAAACGAGTGTTAGGAATTACTTTTTTTTTATTTAAATTGAGTAGTTATCAAAAATATGTAATGTACATTTACTAGATAACTATATGACGCAAAAAGTTGCGTCATATAGTAAGTAATAAGATAAAATATTTATCATATTATATCTTGTAGTTATTGAGAAATTTGCCCTGAAAAAGTAGCTGTTTTCTGTTTTTAGCTCGTGAAACTTGTAGGGACTCTTAAGTGCCAAACTGTAAACCAGACTTCAACCAGGTTACACCAGTGCAGTATAATACATGCATTTTAAATTACATTATTGATATCTATAGATACCCGATTACTTAATTCGAAAAAAAAAAAGAATTGGAATTATTATTTTTTACTTGAAGGCATATATTTTTAAAATCAATTTGAAATTATGTACTAATTTAATTATGCTCATTGAGGCGGGCGGTCCTCTTTATAATATTATCTTATAGAAATATTAAAATTTTTATTTCTTTTGTCGACATCAATATATAAAGTAAATAACCCGACTATATCACTAATTGAGTAGCGAAAAACTTTCGAGAGCGAAATATTGAATACAGTAAAAAATTCCGAAAGAGAAAGAAACAAGGAGCGTGCGTGCGAGGATCCAGGAACGAACCATACCATTCCCCGTGGCTCCTTTCACAATTGGGTTGTTGAAATTAAAAAAAAATGACGATTTTTTAAATGTATTTTGAATCTTTACAAAACATAAATTATATTGTCGTTGCAAAAATCTCTCAAATATTTTTTTCAATTAATTGCTTATAGCAATTGAAAATCAATAAAATTTTAAAAAGAACCACCTGACTACGAACGGGCCATGATTGGTCACCATGTTGGTGACGTCACAACGTTCAAGGAATTTCACGATAATACAGTGTCACGTGAATTGACTAATAATATCCGAAAATTTGTGCAAAAATATTATTTATAAAAGCAAATTTTATTTAGTCATGTGTGATAAGGGATTCATAAATGCTAATTTCGATAAATTACACCACACTACAAAACAAAAGTTTTGAGCATAAATAAATTAGTCGTAATGAATATTACGTGTAAGTGGACCGGTGTTTGTTATTATTTATTTATTTATGTACACACTAAGAAAAATAAGTAATACAGATAGAAGAGCACAAAGGTACTGCTTATTTCAATAGAAAATTCTTCCAGCAGACCTGCGACAGGAAAGTTTGATGATAGAAGAGGACATAGTGTGTAGAAGTGTGAAGTTATTGTTGTTTACCAGATAAATTTAGAAACATAATTGTCATAATGGTATCGTTTTTACATATAAGTAGATGATATTCGTGTAAAATTAAAAGTAAATAAACACGATTGGTGCGCAACTTCGGTTTTTGATATCAAAAAACTTCATTAGGTGCCTCTAAATATTATACAACCCGAAATCTGTGGAGCCTTTATATTTATTTATTTTTTGCATAACATCCTTAAAATTTTCGATATTTCCCATTATTTACATATCCCTTAATAATATTAAACACTTATGTATATAATATAATTACAAACACTAAAAAACTTTGTAGAGAAAAACGTGAAAATATTATTTGGTAAATTTTCAAATATCTCTTAAACCGTAGAGAGACCGTAGCCAATCGTACTCAACTCAAACCCACAGCAAAAACACTCTATAAACAGTCTTCAAACCGTCTCGCTGAATAGTTAACATAACACTTGTGATTTAGATTTTATAAATAATCGCTATTCATGTAAATTTTGTTGGAATATCATCCGTGACTGCGAGTACGAACACGGCATCGAAGGCGAAGCGAAAGACCGACCGCGAAAGCATCCACCTTCGCACCGCTCATCTCATAGACCAAGTAAATAACAGAAGTGACAATGATCAACAAGTGAACTCAAAATTAAATAATAGTAATTTAATTTTGTTCATGAGATTTTAAATCACTTCTTAAAATTTACAAAAGTCAAACCATACTTACTGTTATAAATATGCACCTGATCACATTCAAATGCTCGACAAATTTTAATGATGGTCAGTGGATCGTCTTGGATTCTTATGACAAAATGTGACCTTCCGTCCGTCGTTATTCTTGCCTGCTAGTTTTCAATGCACTTATTTTTATATTACTGCTTATCTCAAAAGAATAATAGATAAATTGGTTGGACTTGAAAGTTAGTTTGACTTGTCTACTTTTCACTTATTTTTATTTTACTACTCTTTGACTAGTATGACATCACCTACAAGTTTATCAAGTGACGTCCATTCCATTCCATCATTAACTGTTGTCTATGGCTGTGAATCAAACAGTACAAAAGTGATCAAGGCCCTCCTGCCATACAACCAGATGACCATGGAAGACTTCCGCGACGCATATCCCGAGGAAGCTCTCGACCCCATCAACAAGCCCACCTTCTGGCCCCACACGGAAGACGAGCAGCTCGGTTACGTTGACCCTGACAAGCCAGCACATTCCGGTCACTAAGATAATTAACCAGTGCCTTGACACAGCTTCAAGAGATCTAGCAGTCATCATATATCAGCTCCGAGTGATAGTTGACAGTTTTATGAAGTGTTGTCAAGGTTCTTTAGGCAATTGCAACCATTTTGTTCTATATATGTAGGAATAAATGAAATCTTAAAGGCGTCGACCGATTTTCACAATTCAAACCATAGATATAGTATGTACAAGATACACAGAGTCAGATGAAAAGCGAAACCAAAAAAATAAAATCTATGTGTTAGGGAATTTGTCCATGTGTTAGTTAAAATAGTGTTGATAAAAAGTACATGTTCAGTATCGATATCGATACTTGGTGAACACCATAAGAAACACGATTAAAGGGTTGTTGGTTATATTGAACTTTAATAAGAGCTGGGCAAAAACCATGCTTTGCTTTAATTAAAATACAAATTACAAAATAATATCTCGCATGCATTTAAAATACGAAATATTTTTAAATCGTGTATTTAAAATATAAAATACAGTATTTTAACTATTTTTATTTAAAATACAAATAACAAAATACAGTCGGTCATCCATCGTGACATTCGTACTAATAAACTTAATCAATACACAGAAGTTAGGTGAAAATAACCGTTTGAAATGAAAATGACAATTTACAAGGTATTTGACAATTTGACGTACGCGGTCGCCATTTTGCTTATGAAAGCTATCAAGCGCTATTTTCTGCAGAACGCATCTATTATTAACATCGCTAAATGTATTTTGAATCCAAAAGTATTTGAAAAACTAATAACAAAATACCGCAGCGTCAGGTATTTGAAATTGACGGCACGGTTGGCGTAGCGGTTAAGCAATCGGCTGCTGCGCTGCGTGTCGCGAGTTCGATTCCCGCACGGAACAAATATTTGTATGGCTTACAGATATAAGTTGGTTTGTACAAACACTTTTACATGTCGATCATATTTTATAAAACTAGATGAGGTCGGCGTTGCCTATCTGACTACTCCGAGAAGAAAGGACGAAACAAACTCAGAGGTCTCAGTCTCTTTTAAATTCCAGACAAAATCTTGGTTGGATCACATGATCTAACCAAGATTTTGTCTGCCATTATATTCACATGAATGAGTGTGTTACGTGACTTAGAAAATTGTAACACCTAATAACACGTCCCCACATGAATAAAATGACATTCCTCAACCTACTCGAAGTAACAAAACATCAAAACTCTCCGATTTTTTTTTGAAAATTTAAGGATAATATAATAAACATGCAACTTAAAGTACAGTTTAGATAAAAACATCTTCTTAATTGTAACTTAAATCTATTTTAACTAAACTTGACTAAATAAGTTTGTATTCATGTCATGATGTCATTAAAAACGATTAAGTTTTTATCGATACTCATGACGTCACCGGTTTGTCAAGCCCTAGTGTAAACAAACAATTTACTCTTTTACATAATATTTTCGTATATTTTGTTTATATATACGAAATATACTTATATACAACAATAGAAATCAATATACTATTGTAAGAATCTTTTTCTGAGCCGATTACTAGCAGAAATTCCTCAAAATATGGCTTAAAACAATCCCAGGACAAAATTGTATTTACCTATGAAACGTGTATTTGTAGGGGTTATTTTGTCTTGTAACGTCAAATCCACTCACAAAACAAGCCACCATAATTGTATAATTAACAGTAACAATTTAAATATAAAGATTATGATTTAAGGGTACACTAGTCGAAAATTCTTCCATACAAACGTAGTCTAGGGATTATTCCACTGTTTGACAATTTACGTTCAAAATAAAAAGTGATATCAATTTGTCTCATCATTGTCTAGCCCTGTATGGAAGCAAAAATGTAAAAAAAGAAAATATTTGAAAGTTATGAGCGTCGTAAGTTCCACATTTCGACACTAATTTTAACGAATTTTTGTGCGCAAATAAATACCATAAGAAGACGGAAAATTGCAAAAAGGCCTCCATACAGGGATAGATTAGTAGTTCAACAATGCAAATAATTTTATTTTGAACAGATACGTTTAGTCGTTTTTTCATGATATCCAGACTCCCAAAGGTCTGTTTATAAAATTTCGCGCGCTCGGTTTCGTCCTAAATCATTATCCATTTCGCTACAAATTTGCAAAAGTGTGTATTCGTACGCGAACTAGCTTCCTACTGGTCATCACAGCATCAATCTCTTCCACACGTGTTGCCGGTTGATATAAAATGCATTTTAACCCCTCGCACAAAATAGTTCGTGCCGTTGACTAGTGTAACCTTAAATGCAAGAAATTCACCGCGGCGTAAAACAGATGGGACGCTATGGATTCTTACTCGCGAAAAAAAATTACATATTGGTACTTCATTCTCTCTCTCTTTTTCTCTTGGGCGGTTAGTACATGATTAGGATTTCTCGCTCGCACGCTTCATGTATCTTTTTGCGTAGCAAAAAAAAATCTAAATCTATGATTCAAACAGAAATATAAGTTTTACGCCATATCTGACATTTAAAATTAAAATAATGGATATATCTCCATAAACAAAAAAAATTGTAGTTTATGATACTGTTGCATAATAAGGGGTATTAAAACATGAGTGTGAGTTTATAAACCAAACCGTAGGCGAGGTTTTTAATAGTATTCACACGAATGTTTTAATACCTAGTTATGTGCAGTATCATACACTACTTTACCTACACTCATACATTTTGGGATTGAACCTACATAATATATTTTTTTAAGTCATGACAAATGCATCATATAATAATCTTGACTTTGCTGGTAAGAGATTATGAGTAATTTCCTTCGCCGCATATAAAATGTTTGGCAGAGTCAAAGTTTTCTTCACATTCACTAATATCAGACATTTTAAGCAAGAATTTAAAAAAGTCATGAAATTCAGTACAGCGAAACCTGCAAAACGTATGAATGGCGCCAAAACCCAGCACATCACCGCATTATCCGCGCATGCGCTTAGGCTTAGCACACGCACTGCGATATTTATTCGCGCGAATTTTTCCGCCTATTCTGCGACCTATGGAATTGTATGAAGCTGCTCGCATTGCGGTAAAAAAATCGTGCGGCAATAATACCGCATGAAATCCGTGTTTTGCAACAGAATCCACCGCACCGCAGTGCGAATTTAATTCGCGCGAATATTTTGAGCTCTATGAACAAGTGGAAAGAGACAAAAGTTCGCGCAAATAAAAATCGCAGTGCGTAATAAGCCTAAAGCGGGCATTGTCACAGACAAGTTAAAATTGGAATAATTTTTTTTTATTAGGTTCTATAAAAATGGCATTTCAAAAAAAAATTATAATTGATCGAATCGCCTTAGTGATTAACTTCTTGGATTTGGCCTGTATCGTAATAGAAAAAAAGTTATTTTATGATGCAGTTGTTTGAAAATCGAAGGAAAATGTTGCACTATAATGGTTTTTTTTTAAATTTCACCTTTCCACGAATATAAAGTACGTGTTTATGCAATATTTTTTGAATTCATATTTGGAACATTACGTTGTGAGTGTAGATAAACATGTTTTTAAGTTACGTACAATGTCACCTTTGCTTGAAAGTTTCCTTAAAAATTTACTTTTCTCAATCTTTAATGATCAAATTAAGAAATAAATCCGAATCTAATACTAAATTAGAACAAGATAACAACATAATTAACACATTTCTCAAAACTTTAGTATAGTTTGCTAGGTACTTGGCTATTGCGCGAATCACATAAATATAATGAGGACTTTTTTGTAATATTCGCACAAAATGGTACGAAGCAAGCATGATAACTTATAAGGTTCTATATTTTTGATCAATATATTTGATATTCATCAATATAATTGACGATAATAACAAGATTGAATCGGTTAAAAGTCAAAACACTGTATTAACAATGTGCTACAATGAGTAGAAATGGACGATGTGACGTCACACGGGCTCGGGTTTGTTCGGGAGCTGTCGGTGTGTTTTTAGTACTGGATTAAAAAAAAAAATTCAATTTGATATTCATCATCATCATCATATCAGCCGAAAGACGTCCACTGATGGACATAGGCCTCCCCCAAGCGTCGCCACATTGACCGGTCCCGTGCATCTCGCAACCAGCGGATCCCCGCAACCTTCACCAGGTCATCGGTCTACCTGGTGGGAGGCCTTCCAACGCAGCGTCTTCCGGTACGCGTTCCCCACTCTAGAACCTTTCTGACCCATCGGCCATCCGTTCTGCTAGCAATGTGCCCTGCCCAAAATTTGATATGACTTTGTAATTATATCGAATAAAAAAAACCTAAATATAGTTTTGTACGAAAACTTATATATGATCTTTCTATTAATTACAAAAAAAATTTGGTTCAACAAACCAATTGACGTCCTTCATATATATTATTTATTGCAGTGAATATTTTGATTTTACTTTTTGGAAGTTGAGTAGGTTTGTTTTGTTTGAAAACACTCATATTAAAATATTTGTTTTCGGTTTGTAATTATTTGGAGATTTTAACGAAGCCTATCGCCGTAACGGCTATATTGCAGTATTCCAATTATTAAGTGACGCTGGTTATAAATCTTTATTACAAACGCTTGCCTCTTCCCGCAGTGGTATATTATATATTTGAATAGATAGCATGTTTTTGGATTTTGTAACTCTTCTTCAGTTACCATCGTCCTATGTGGGCCCATTTTAGACTTTGTGAGCCGCTGAAACCGTTTTAATGTTCATGTTATGTATTATGTATATGTATATATATGTATTATGTATTATGCAACTACGGAACCCTCTTACTGCGCGTGGCCCAACTCGCACTTGTCCGTTTTTTTACTGATAATTCGGACTCTTTTTCACCACAGGTTTTAGAATAGTATTTTTAAGGTTAGTTTATTGCAAAATCAGAAATTACAGGAAGTTAGGATTAAGTCAGACAGCTAGTAAGTAACAAAGTTGGACTCCAGATGAACACATCTAAAACGAAGTTAATGACCAACAGCTTAAAAGTACCGATCTCGATTAACAACGGAAGCATCGAATATGTCGAAGAATATCCATACCTCGGACAAATTATCTCCCCAACACAACTCACTGCCAAAGAAATCCTAAACAGGATTAACTCGTCATGGAAAAGGTACTGGTCATTAAAAGAGATTCTTAAAAACCCATCAATACCTCTCAAACTAAAAAGCCAAACATTCAACTCCTGCATTCTTCCTGTTATGGCGTATGGCTGCCAAACATGGCCTCTTACTACCGAAAATATAAAAAAGTTAGAAACATGCCAACATAACATGGAGCGTAGCATATTGAACCTGAAGAGAAAAGATAGAGTGAAATTGAAAGACATAAGGAAAAAAACAAATACCTACTATAGACGTGAAACTCACAATAAAAAAACTTAAATGGCAGTGGACAGGCCACACAATCAGAAGCCGAATAGAAAAAGTGGACCAAAGACGTCACTGAATGGTACCCGAGAGAAGGGATGAGAAGGAGAGGGAGACCGATGCGAAGGTGGGAGGACGAGCTGCGATCGACAGCAGGAGCGTCATGGAGGAGAAAAGCACACGATCGTGTACTGTGGAAGGGTCTGGGGGAGGCCTATGCTGAAAAGCAAAACAAACTGATTAACTGTACAAAAGTTAATAATATGTAAATAATTAGTCATAAGTTTGTAAATAAAGGCTATTAAATAAAGGGTATTTTGTGTACCGACATAACACACTTTTTGTAAAAGGTTTTTGGTATCATAGTGACAGCAGAACACTGACTCCTAAGTCACAGGATCTCCTAGTTTAGGTGTCAGGGTTTACTCTATCTGTATAACCTTTATTCACTGTAATTCATGTATGTAGTATGTAAGCATTGTTGAAGGTTTTTGTATAAATAAAGATTTTTATTTATTATTATTATTATTTGAATTTGAATTTGAGGATTAAGTCACTTTCATTCTAAGGGTCTTCTTCATCTTTTCGTGTGAGGATGTACCTCTGGTGTCAGAATTAATTAATCTGCCTCTGGGAATCACACAGGCCTCTGTCTTGGCTATTTCTAAGGGTATGACTATAATAATATCTACAGCCGACACACAACGAAACTCTCCTCTGAGGCGAAAATAATAAAGTCCTTAGATTACCAAAGCCATCAACGGCCATTCTTTCCTAATGGACATCATTATCGCGACGAATGAAATACGTATTTCTTTTCATATAAGGGCAATAAAAAGTTCTCCGTGGGTTTCAATAGCTGTTCCCGAGTTAGATGGCTGTTGCAATAGTTATGTTGATAAACTCATTGTTTACGAGAAAAGTTCTTTGTGAAAAGTGTGAATGTTCAAAGTTTTTCTTTGTTAAGAATGTCCTGTGTTTTTTCATTTATTTATTTATTAACAAGAAACACCAAATACTCGATTCATCATATCAGCCGAAAGACGTCCACTGCTGGACATAGGCCTCCCCCAAGCGTCGCCACATTGACCGGTCCCGTGCGTCTCGCAACCAGCGGATCCCCGCAATCTTCACCAGGTCATCGGTCCACCTGGTGGGAGGCCTTCCAACGCAACGACTCAATTACACATTAATATTACAAAGAAACATCCAGAGACGATCCTATGAAAGCAAGTCACTTACAGGCATGCACATCATTTACAGCGTAAGTCTCATGTATTATAAAAAGAATATAAAAAAGAAACATAAAATTAAAAGAAGACAAAAAAAAATGAAATAAAAATATATAATGTAATGGATTAAATTAGAATTCAACATTATCAAAAAAAATATCAATACCGTTATCGATGGAGCAGACTCTGTCGTATAAAGTGAACGGTACTCTCTTCTCCTAAAATTGTTTGTCCGAAAATCATTATCCATAATACGTTTGCTATAAACTTCAGTAACCATAATGTTCAAAATCCCGAAATTTTGTTTAACATAATTATCATTCGTTCTAAAAGTATTCTGTCATAATATCGAGTACTATAATAATTATATCTCCTAATTTTACATGACCTAAAGTCATATGTCCTAAGTAGGTATTGTGTTATAATTTTTTTAATCCTAAAACATTTGCTAAAAATGAAGTTTTAGTGACAGAAACGAATCGCTGTAAATCCGACTCCACGCAGTCTTTCTGCTCTAATCTAGTGTAATTTAAAATCGCGTAGGCGCGGAGGGGCGAGGCGGCCCGCGAGTTGAGAAGCAGGTGGTGAGCGTTAAACCCATCTGCGACGATAAACTCGCGTGGGACCGTCGGAGCATCGCAGCGCCGGAGCCGTGACAGAAACCATGCCTGCTGCATGTTGCATGCTTGCTTGCATGCTGCATGCTGCGTGCTTGTTAGCACGGGCTTTATGTCTTTATTATATTATTGATTGTAATATTTATGAGAAACGGATTTAGGACATATTTAGGAATTTCAATTTTATGGCATGTGATATTAAGTTCGGATAAGTTATCATTCGGACAAATGATGATTAGGACAAAAAAAGTTACGGCACTTTAAATTATGGATAAAAAAGTTAGGTGACACAATAGAGAACCAAAATGAACATTCTGTTATGAGGAGTATGGCGTCCCAGGTTTGTGCGACTCGTCTGAGTAATAAATGTTCTAGTGGTGCGCTTGGACTTGACGTGAGAATAACGAGCCACGTCTAAGCTAATTTTGTTGGGTAGGACTGGCGTTAAAGTGGTCCCGTTTACGGTTTAATATGGTAGTATCAAATCATTTAGAGCCCTTCGTCGCTTAAATGAAGTCGTCGCCTAAGTCTGAGCGGGAGAAGTCATTGGATGATTTCCCAGCCAAAAAAAAAAAAAAAGGTTGTAGCTATCAGGAAACAAAGACTCCAGAGGGAATTCCACTCCTTAGCTGTACGCACAATGAAAGTATTTTCAAAACGCTTTGTGCGTATGGGTGGGATATCCACCATGTACTGATGGCGCATTGCCGTACGTCTTGTAGTCCGATGATGGAAAGGGCTAGACGGAATCAAACTGTGCAGTTCCATCGCACACTCTCCGAAATGTAACCGATAGAAAACCGACAGGCTGGCAACTCGTCGTCGGTGTTCAAGGCTCTGGAGCTTTGAGTTGACCAGCGCATCGTTGCCGATAAGTCTCTTGGCCCGTCTGTCAATCGACTCAAGTGCATCTAGTTGGTACCTGGCAGATCCGTCCCAGAGGTGAGAGCAGTACTCCATGCATGACCGAACTTGCGCTTTATACAAGTTGAGCAGCTGTTCAGGCGTGAAGTACCGTCTCACCTTCGCAAGGATCCCCAACTTTTTTGCAGCCAATTGAGCCTTTGCCTCAATGAAAGGACCGAAATTGAGGGTCGATGTCAACGTAACACCAAGAAGGTCGAGGTGGTCCGTTATCGGCACGGTTACACCACGGAAGGATGGAGCCGGGTGGAATTGGCTCTTTTTTGCGGAAAAAAGACACGCCTGGGTCTTAGCAGCATTAAAACTGACTAGATTGGCATTGCCCCATTCGGAGACTGCCTCCAAAGACAGGTTCAAGCGCTCAACCATGGCCTCCCGAAGAGACCGAATTTGAGGCCCGGTAGCCCGTGCGCTAGACACATATCTCTCAGCAACAGTGCTGTCGTCTGCATACCCAAAGGTTCCGGGTTTTAGCAGGTCATTAATGTGCAGCAAGAACAATGTTGCCGAGAGCACTGACCCCTGAGGGACTCCGGCGTTAATACCTAACTGACCGGACGAGCAGCCATCAATTACCACTCGGATGGACCGATCCCTCAGGAAGTCTGCAATCCAGTCACACAGACCACTAGGCAGACCGAAGGAAGGAAGCTTACTAATAAGGCTCTCGTGCCAGACCCTATCAAAGGCCTTCGATATGTCAAGGGAGACAGCAAGCGCCTCCCCGTGTTTCTCGATGGCCTCACTCCAGATGTGGATGGCATACGCTAGAAGATCCCCAGTTGACCGGTTTCGGCGGAAGGAGGGCGGTCACTAAGGAGGTCGTTGTCTTCTAGGTATGCCAGGAGCTTATTATTCAATACACGTTCCATACTCTTACAGAGGATGGACGTTACTGATATGGGTCTGTAGTTGGCCGGGTCAGCTCGACTACCCTTCTTGGGCACGGGCTGAAGGTTAGCTTGCTTCCAAGCCTTCGGCACTTTTCCAGTCACCATCAAAAGGCGATATAGGCGTGTCATGATAGGAGAAAATTCAGCACAAGTTTTAAGTACAATTGCTGGTATCCCGTCCGGGCCACTAGCCTTGTTCACGTCAAGGTTACGCAGCACCCTACAGACCCTAAAAAAATGACTCTGTAGGGCATTTGTGGTCATTAAACCGCAAGCATCTAGTGATTTTTTTGAACTAGCTCAAGACGGTCTATGTGAATATTATAGGTAGGGTTCCAGACGGGAGATGTATATTCTACTAGACTGCGCACACAGGCATTATACAAGACTTTCAAGGCTACGGTTCCACTAAATTCCTTGCCAACTCTATTAATAAACCCAACCATTTTCATAGCCTTCCTAATGACGTTGTTAATATGCGTGGCAAATGATAGATCGCTGCTAAGCATTACCCCAAGATCCCGTATGTTTTTATCTTCTTGCAGCGTGTTCTATTGAGGGAGTAAGAAGAACGTAAGAAGTGCTTTTCCCTTTTTTTTTTATTACATTTGCTGGCATTCAAACTCATTCCATTTACCACACACCAGTCCTGAACTGAATTTAGATCAGATTGGAACAGCTCAATGTCTTCTTGTGTTTTATTCGACGATATATTTTTAGGTCATCTGCAAACTAGAAAAGGAATAATCTTTTTTGGAACGATGTTCTTTAACACGGCTTGCAAGAGGAGTTGCCTGATAGAATTCGTCACGTAACGATATTTTCGGTTCCGTTCGGCTTAGTTTGAATATTATCGTCTAGTTAAGTGACTTCTTCTGATGGTCAGAGTATATTCCCTTAAAATAAAATTATTTTTCAGAATTTAAGTTATTATTTTATTTAAAAAAAAAAAATCACCTGAGAAAAGGCATGAAGAACATACACACAAGAAACTAGAACTGGCCAAGTGCGAGTCGGACTCGCGTATCGAGGGTGCAGTACAAACAGAGCCTACATTCACCAACATAATTAGGTAAAAATATTAAAGTTCATAAACAATAAAAGCACCGAACAGTGCTCTAACGATAAGATATTTTTAAGCTTCCGTACCCAAAGGGTAAAAACAGGACCCTATTACTAAGACTCCGCGATCCGTCTGTCTGTCTGTCTGTCTGTCTGTCCGTCCGTCTGTCACCAGGCTGTATCTCATGAACCGTGATAGCTAGACAGTTGAAATTTTTACAGATGATGTATTACTGTTGCCGCTATAACAACAAATACTAAAAACAGCATAAATTAAACATTTAAGTGGGGCTCCCATACAACAAACGTGTTTTTTTTGGCCGTTTTTTGCGATAATGGTGCGAAATCCTTCGTGCGCGAGTCCGGACTCGTACTTGGCCGGTTTTTTTTCTTTTCCAAGTACATTTTAAAAGTAGGTCGACTATTACTCGTAAACTTTAAAAATAAAAATATATATATAATACACATTTCACACAGGAATTTCATCAGTTGTATTTAAATCCATGTAATAGAGGGTCAACCTTTTTCCCTCAACCGGGTACATTTCCTGATTCCAAGTGCCTACTGAGAAATTCCAGGGGGAAAAACACAATGACTCTGCCTATCCCGGGCATCAAACCCAGGACTAAAGTCAGATAATAAATAATACCTTAAATAGAAGCCAAACTAAGGTATGACTAATAGATGCAGATTCCACATATACACCATACAGTACCGAAAAGTTCAAACGTACCTGTAAAATATGCACATTTATCAATACTATTAGTCGACTCGCCAACGCACCACCGCACAGGCCAACAGACCGATAACGACTGATCGCCCCATTTTTTTTTTTTTTTTTTTTTGAGTGACGTCTCGCAGTTTCAATCAAAGTGATTGGTTACTGCTTAACCGGACTATTCCTGCGGAGACTAAACTAAGCCTCCAGCCAGGGCACAATTTTCTAAACCTAAGCGACTGCGCTGAGGGCTACCCCAGGTGGGGTCGAAACCTCGGCTCAGGGCGTCGCTGGAAGGGACAGCAATGGGACTAGCTGGATCTTGACTATTTAGACTATCATTGATTCTACCATCAGTTCGTAAATTACCTACTGTGGAGAAGAACTGACAAGAAACTCCACTATCTATATTTTGATTTTGTTCAGCAGTTCGCGGGCTGTTTTGAACTAAATCGGGGCCTGTTTTACTGGGATTTCGCGTCGGTCCTCGGCGGCGAGGATGGAACGATTTTGTTTTAAACTTTTTAATTGTGCTAGTTTCCCTACGGCTCTCTTGGAGCAGGGTTGTGGCGTCGTCGGGGGTGATGAGAGTGTGCCTCGGTCGGCGAACTCTAGAGATTTTCGAGGGTTTATAGCGGGTGGCCTCTTTGATTAGGGGATTACTATGTTTGTCAGCTGTTTCAAAGAAACGCTTGGTAAGGCGTTTCATAAACTGCTGTAGTGTGGGGATTTTCATATCAATATGAAGTTCCTGATTACGGACAAACCAGGGGGCACCCGTGATTTTCCGGAGGAATTTATTTTGTATTACCTGCAGCCTGTGTATATGACGAGGCTTTGCATGTGCGAAGACAGCGCAGGCATAAGTCATGATGGGACGGATGATCGCTGTGAAAATGCGCAGCTTGCACCTAAGTGACAAGCTACTGCGCGCGTTCACCATCCCGTGGAGTCTGCTCATAGCGAAGGCGGCTCGCGAACGTACCGTCTGTATGTGCTTGGCGAAAGTGAGGTGATTATCTAGGGTAACACCTAGATATTTGGCTTGCTTTTCCCAAGGGATCGGCTTGCCATACATGGAGATGGGTTTTGGGGGATTATGGTTTCTAAAAAATCTACCAGACTTTGAGAAAAGGACAGCCTGACTTTTATCTGGATTAACTTCTATTCTCCAGAGTCTAAACCACTTGCCCAGGGTGTTAGCAGCTCTTTGGAGTTTTTTAGCTATGGAATAGGGTGCACAGCCGGTGTAATATAGGGCTGTGTCGTCAGCGAATAGTGCCAACTGGGTTGTTTTATCTTTAGGGATATCACTGGTGTACAGTGTAAAGTTTATTGGGGATAATACTGAGCCTTGAGGGACTCCAGCTCGTATGGGATGAGGGGCGGAGAGTTCGCCCTCGACTCTATAGCGGAAAGTACGGTTCGACATCCAGTCTCTTAGGATAAGCACTAGGCGGTCTGGAACGCCAAGTTTATATAGCTTATATATTAAGCCATTGTGCCAAACTTTGTCAAAAGCTTTCGCTATGTCGAAAAACAAGGCACCCGTCATATAACCACGCTGGAATCCAGCACTGGTGTGTTCGACGATACGATGCACTTGTTGGACACATGAGTGTTCGGAGCGAAATCCGAACTGCTCGTCAGGAATGAGGCCTTTCCTTTCCGCAAAGTCTTTGAGACGTTTATGAATAATCCTCTCATAGACTTTGCCGAAGGTACTAAGTAAGCTTATAGGGCGATAGCTTGTGGGCTCCGATTTCGGTTTACCCGGTTTAGGGATGCCTATTACGGCGGCCTGTTTCCACATTTGTGGGAAAATATTATTACTTAATGCAGCGTTGAAGATAGCTGTCATTAGTATGTAACCAGAATTATTAATAAGACATTTAGCATATTCTTATTTTTATTATTAATGAACTGGCATCTCTGGCATAACAAAATGAGAGCACAATAATATTTAAAAATTATTTACTGGTTTAATTTAGTGCTTCCTTTGACCCTGCCTCTTCTTCTTCTATTCCATTTTCTGATACCCATTTCAGGCCTTCTGATGAAGGTTCCCCCTCTCCATCAAATTGCTCTAACGTTAGTTGAGAACTCATGTTATTAATTAGTTACCTGGCACTAATGAATTAATACACGAATCGTCTCGCGCGCAGGCCCGACGACTTTGAGCCTCCGAACAGACTCCAGCACCGTAGACCACACACGTACGCTGCGGCAGGCTTTACAGAGAGCCGAAGACAACAACCTGCCTTTCCGCTCAGCGTCTATGAAACACGTAAAAGTCCTCGACTTGATCGAGACTTGGGCTGCACTGCAGTCCCTCCAACGGCGCCAAATCGACCACCGGTACATCGAAGTGCCGAAGCGCCTGCACAAAAATGCCATTACGCTAGTCCGACCTTGCGACCTGGCTCCGGAACCCATCCCTCCGCAGCAGGTGTGGTACAGGGAGACGCCACTTCCGAAACCTTCCTCCGCTACACTGGAGGACGCCTTCAAGGTTCCGGACCGGAGAGGGCCAGGCACCGAAATCAACGGCGAGCACTTCACTCGCCTTCGGTTCACCGATGATATAGCTGTCATGGCTGAGACCATGGAGGACCCCAGTACAACGCTTGATGACCTCAGTAGAGCTGCCGAAAGAGTGGGTCCAAAAATTAATTTGGATAAAACCAAAGTGAGGTTAAACGCCCATGTCGCACCCATTCCCGTCAAGATCGACCATGCCTACCTGGGACGAATAGTCCAGCTAGGCATGCCCAGCCTCGAGAAAGAGGTCAACTGTCGAATCTCACTCGGCCAGGCAGCGTCCGGGAAGATGCGCGGCATCCTCTCATCCAGGTTTGACGGGGACGGCCACGCTTTCTTTTGCCTTGGGGATTCCAATCCAGCGCTTTCTTAGGTATATGATCAGAATCCCTTCGCAGCGTGTGGCCGATCCAACTCCATTTACGACGCTTGATCTGGCGGTCAATCGGGCTCTCGTGGCATTGCCCCAAAAGCTCTACGTTGGTGATGGTCTCGGGCCAGTAAATGCCGAGTATGCGACGAAGACAGCGGTTGACGACGACTTGGATCTGGCGTGAGATGTCTTTTGTGACCGTTCACCGTAAAGCAGCACGGATTTGAGTTGAGAAAGTTTTAAGTTTGATCCTTCAGGTCAGTTTCCGCCAAACAGGTCTCAGCTGTGCGAAGGTAGCTGATCGTGCTTTAGCAATCCTTGATGCGATGTCCTCTTCACTACCTCCAGTCTATGACACGACGCTCCCGCGGTAAGTGAATATGCGGACGCGTGCCACTGCCTCTGTTCCAATCAGCAACGGTGAAGTATTCTACACACCAGATCTCATCTCTTGGGTCTTCCGGGTGTGACCAGTATGTACCACTACTGCTTCTCTCTTTTTTTTTCTTTGATAACTGTCAATTTAATGACCAGTAGGCATAATCTACTGCTATTATTGTCATTCTCTGATGACTGTCAATTGAATGACCAGTAGGCATAATCTACTGCTATTACTGTCATTCTCTGATGACTGTCAATTTAATGTACAGTAGTATTCTACTGTCTGTCAATTTAATGACTAGTAGCTATATTCTACTGCCTGTCAATTTAATGACCAGTAGCTATATTCTACTGCCTGTCAATTTAATGACCAGTAGCTATTTTCTGCTGCCTGTCATTTTAATGACCAGTAGCTATATTCTAATGCCTGTCAATTTAATGACCAGTAGGTACGTTCTACTGCATTTGTGTGCTCTTTGATTTATTATTTTAGAACTAATCATGTAGCTCAAATAAAATAACTAATCATGAGGTCACGGATTCGACTCCCAGGTCGGCAGTGTCACTCGGTTTCTCCATCAGGAACTTCCCAATAATACACCACATGCGTAATTTTATGTTATGCCAGCGGTTGCCACCTAGGCTCACAGTTGCAACAAAGGCCAACTAGGCTATTCTTAACCAATTCAATTCAACTCTTTTAGAATTTGATTGAACACAGTCACAGTCGTTCCAAAGAAACTTCGAAACTCTACTGCAGCAAAACTGCCAAGTCAACAGAAACCCTCGAGTAAAGCCTCTAACGCCACGGCTCTCAAACCGTCCAGCAATCGTATTGCCCTCACACAACGGTCTATCTAGACCCAGACCTCCAAAAGAGCTAAACGCAATATCGCGAACCTACGGACTACTTGTGTTGCCTCAATTATACCGATTTACGGCCAAGATTAGGCTTAACCACTGGTACGGTACATGCTACGGCTGATAGACTGAATTACTCGACCTTCTACAGCTTGCTCATCAAATATCATTATCGAAATCAACATCGACAGGAACGTGAGTACGTGATCCACTATCATCTTCCTAAACCTATCGTGTGTATACTTCCAAGTTCTAAGCGTGCCTATTTAAAGCCTTCAGTGTCTAACGATCACCGATAGCGAAAAGTTCCTCTAAGCCTTAGTAGTAATTGATCAGAAACCGTATCAGCTTAGATCATATACAACGCTCATGGCACGACTGCCGCAGCAGCTAGTGACACTCATGCCACCCATATCGTCACAACCTCAAGTGATCATCACACATCACTTCACATAGAGTCTACGACTTCTAGGTTATTACAAAACCAATACAACGAATCTCCTATGAGACCCGTGTCCCCGCTACACCACCAGCTGCCCATCGCCCCCTGAACAACTCACAAGTGAATTGCAGGTACGACTACAGAAAAGTGCGTACAGTGTGAGCTACGGTATGTGCTCTCCTGCTCGGTGGAGGAAGCCTCCTCACTGTTTTCTACGTTTAACTCGTTAGGAGCACAACTTAGAGGCATCCTTTGTATGCGATCGTGAGCGTCATTATTCATTCTATAATATTTACAGATTTCAAAAGATAGCGATCGCGGGATCTAATACTATCATCATGTTACTTTAAAAGTAAGCAAGTGAATTAAGATCTGAAGACAAAAACCGATCGATCGATCCATCGATCGATCGATTTTTGAAAATGAATGAAAACGACTCACCAGATTGGCATAAAGAGCCGTGTGTATGGATCCACACATACACACGCTCCTCATTGACCTGTCCAGCTCCTTGTTTGTTGCTAGCTTTCTTGTTGCTCCACTCTGAACTTATTTTTCAGTATTCGAGATTCTGAGGGTAGTCGTAGAAAACTAGACGACTCCTTAAATTAGTCCCACATTGTTCCTGCCATGTAGACGCGAAGCAGAAGGGCTTACTTCTACTGCATTCAGTTTTGGTGGGACCAAAACAATACGTTGCAGACGGTGTTGTGTGCCAACAGTGTGCACAGTGTGTGTTTACGAGGTTGAATTCCACAGCACTACTCAGCAAGTGCACTACTTATCGTATACATTTGATGCGCTTCAAAAAGAACCGCCACTGATTTTAACTGTCACCGTCACACACATTTTTTTTCTTGTTTTATTTTTTATTATTTTATTATTATAGAATTGAATGGAATATAATGCATTGTAACCAAAGTCTTCATGTTCCTTTTAGAGAAAAACAACTTTATTTTACTCTACGGTTTTATCCTCGTCGCCAATGTAAAATGTGCACATTTATCAATACTATTAGTCGACTCGCCAACGCACCACCGCACAGGCCAACAGACCGATAACGACTGATCGCCCCACTACTCGGACCGGTATTTATAACCGAGCGACGTATGCGTACGAGACAACATTACAATACTGTTATCGGCTTGTAGCGCGATCTATTGACATCTACATACACTACAGTACCCATCATACGCCGCAAAATTATAGACTTAAACATCCTAAGCCGAAGTGTTTTCCATTCGATGGTTCGCGATACTGTGAAATTAAATGACTGTTTCCACCAAAGCTATGCGAGGTAACGAGGTGACGTGAGGATGCACAGTAAAACTGTCAAACGGTGTGTAGCTAAGCGGTGCGAGGATACGTAGCCCACTCTTTTCAGCTATACGCACACACATCCCTCAATTTATTCTATGTAAATACATAACTCTGCCAGCCCTTTTCTACCAGACCACCACTAAGCCCGATCAAGAAAATGAATTGATCCCATCGGTGGATATTTTTATCGCGCACCGCCATGTTACCTCGCACATCTTTGGTTGAAAAGCACCCTAAGTCCAGCTTAAAATACTCTGCAGCTCCACACTGAATCTACCTACTTAGTAAGTTATTTACTTAAACGTATCTGGTTGACACTGACCTAGTGTCCGCTGTATAGAAGCTATAACCTATATCATTTACACATGTATAGCAAGATTAATAATCCACTGCACCTACACAATAACGCTAAGTGTTTGAGTTAGAAACATCAATATACTCGTAGAATGCAATAAAGGTTGCCGTATACGGGCAACTCTTTGCTACTTATAGTTAGCAATCTTATTTAGACCGATGCTAAAACATGCTGTTTTTAAGACGTGACTTGTTCTTAGTATACAAGCATAACTAGACCATAACGTTCCCACTGCTGAGAAACAGGCACACTCTGTGAGAGGGAGTATGTTGTGATCTACGACACAAGGGCATTGCGAGATGAAACAGGTCACATGTCTTCAAATATTTTGGTTCTAAGACCTATACTATATTTTCCTTCACTATTCGCGTTAGTTCATAATGATGAGCACAATGGCTCCTATTTGGTTAATCAGTTATCATCGCGTGTATTCATTGTTAATCAAATCAGCACGTAGGTTTTGCAGCATGTGCCTACTTGTGCTAAACAACACTAAGAAAAGGCATTAGCCGTATATCAGTTTCATTTTGGCATAATCAAGATCATGATCATCATTTCAGCCACGATGACCACTGTTGCAGATATCTATTGCTTAACATAGGCCTCCTCCAAGTAGCGACACATCGACCGGCCTTGTGCCTCTCGTAACCAGTGGATTCCCGCAGCCTTGACCAGGTCAAAAGTCCACCTAGTGGAAGACATTATAACGCTGAGTCTTCCTTTCATCGTCTTTTTTGCATAATGTTGCCAAAATATTCAAAAAGTGGCTGTCGCTGACAACTAGAACTAACTAAAGTAGCTCGTATACGTAACCGCAGACCAATGCGCTTGAAGTATGCACAGAATATTTATGCAGTTTAGTACACATACTCGGACATGTTAGCTTACCTAGGTGGGTTCTGTAAGTTCAAACGTTCTTCTGACGCAGTCTAATTACGCGTGCCTTGAACTCGTTTTGTGCTTAACAGGTGTCAAGCTTAGTAGGTCTAAGGTTCAATTTGCTAACGTTTTTGAGGTTCAATATCTCTGTTGGAGCTGATTTCTAAAAATATGTGAAAAATTTAAGAGAATTCTATTCCGCCTAGCCCGTTTCATCATCGGACTACAAGACGTACGGCGATGTGCCATCGGTAGATGTAGGTAGGTGGTAGGTGGGCATCCCACCCATACGAACAAAACGTTTTGGGAACACTTTTATTATGCGTACAGCTAAAGAGTGGAATTCCCTGTCGGAGTCTGTGTTTCCCGATAGCTACAATCTAGGGGTATTTAAGTCAAGAGTGAATAGTTTATTTCTAGGTAAGCGTGCTTCATTGTCGACCACATCGTCGCTTACCATCAGGTGAGATAGTGCTCAAGCGAGAGCCTATAGACTAAAAAATAAAAATAAACAGTAGGCAATGCACCTGTGGTTCTTTTGATATTGCAGATGTCCATCGATTGCGGTGGCTTCGTGCTTGTTTGCTAATCTATGGCATAAAACAGATTAGTTTCTATCAAAACGGTTGAAATTTTTAGAAAAACGATCGATACACAAAATCCGAAAACATTTCCAACTATTTGAACAGAAAACTGTTTAGCTAATTTGGTCTCGTATTCAGAATGAACATTGTTTCAAATACTAATACAAAACTGCATCTGGTTAGACCTTAAAACGACAAGCTTGGAATGAGAGGACGTAGACTATGCTATAAACTTTATCGCCCAGTTTAAGCAAGCCGTCATTTGTGAAAATGAAAATTGTTATGAGGGGTCATGTTATCGCGGTTAACTTTTTGAGCTTTGCTTTAGTCACATTGTTTGCAGTGGCATATACAAATGTTTGTGATACAACTTTCTGTGACAAAATGTTTTTAGCCACGAGGCGACTTACTGACGCAGTACCATAAACATTAGTGGATTTCAAAAAAAATCGAAAGACCCATTCATCCAGCAAGATTTATTTTACAGTCCGGTCTTCTATAGACCTGAAATATACAATATAAAGCTTTGCGCACATATTAATCAAAATCCCAACGAAGCAAAAACATCTAGTAAGAAATCCTTCATAAAAAGCCTTTTTTTCCAACGCAGTTGTTCACACCAACTGGACCGAAAATTAGGCCCCGTCCAAATCCGCTTTCAAGTAAACGTTTGAAAACGGCAATAAAACGGGATAGGGTCGGTTCACGGAAACGGAAAGATATCAAATCAGTTGTCAAACGGTCCCCAGGGAAATGATACATTAGGGAGAGCCGTTGAAACCCGTCTCATATCTGATCCAATCTCTACGACACACGAGTGGTCACCCGATACTGGTAAATGGCATGGGTAACATTGAACATATTGGAAAACCTAAAACTAAAGGTTTTGTATGAGATTACAAGGATTTCACGTACATCACAAAAATCCCGATTAATTAATCTACACTAACATTTTAACGATAAAATTGTTTATTTGTTTTCAGAAGGAAATCTCTAAAAAAACTGACCCGAGTAAGAAAATTCTTTTACTAATAAAAAGCTATAGCTTAACCCTCTTACTAATAAACACAGAATAATGTTAAACTAGGTATAAACCTATGAAAATGTATGGTTATTCTTTTGTTATTCCTGGTATAACTTTATTCCGCGTTTATTAGTAAGAGGGTCAAAACATAAGCCAATATTTAAAAAACGGTCATTGGTTTTTTTGTCACCCAGCGAGAGCTTTATCCAAAAAAGACCTGCAAACTCATTCAATTAAAATAAAAGTAAACTGCTTCATCAACTGTAATAATTAGTTCATTAGTAAGGATATCATATTCCCAGACAGATTTCAACCATGTTTTTTATTTACTTTACTGGTAACTGGTAAAAAGCCATAATTCGAAGTTTCGCCTATTTTGTCCTCCAATATTGGACCAATTTAAAAAATATTCCATAAACTGAACAAGATAGATATATCTTATGGAGGGGCCGAGAAATACCTCGGACACTTCTACCCATTGGGATCTTTTGTGGTCAAGATAGATATATACTGTGCCCCTATGTTTTCCTTTTTTTATTTAAATTGTCAAATTCGTACTCTAGGCCTCTGTTGACAGCGCACTTTTGAGCACATTTTGAGGGTTCTAGAGCTTCTAAAGATAATGTATCATCAAAAAGGAAAACATAGGCCTTTGTCCTGCAGTCTGGGACAGGAACAGACGGGTATTATATTATTAGTTTAGATAAACAAGACGCTTGTACGGTCTCATCACCGTACAGTACAACTATTTTCTTAATGTCCCTCGGCAATTTTCGCATTTCCGAATATAAACGAATGCTAATTTCCATGTCCATCAATTATTAGATTTATCGTGTATAATAATTTGTATTCAGAACTAAGTTCTTTATTGTCGTTTTGCTTTGATTTATGTGTGATCTATATAGAGCTGTAATTCTATTTTCCTATTTTACTTTAGTAGCTTTCCTCCCATTTTAAAATAAATTACATTAAGTTAAAAGAGTATTAAAATCTTGTCCCGTACATGAAATGGTCCTTCGAGCCGGATTTTCGGCGCATGTACGCTAGACGCGGTACAAAGCCTTTGTCCGGCAGTAGGACAGTAACAGATTGGTATTATTCTATTAGTTTGGAAAAACATTGTAATAGTATAGTATGTTGTAAATAAAGTCTTTACAAATACAGCCAGTCATTTGATTTTATGCCGCTCGGTCCATGGGAATTGACCTCGTCCAATTTCCTCTTTGAAGGCCGAGGCCCTTCGTCGTACTCGGTACTTAAACGGCATAACGTAGGCTTCACTCTTTTATTACTAGGATATGACTTTATGGTGGTAGACGTAAAATTGTATGAGGTTTGGCAGCGAAAAATAAAAAGGAATGAGAGGAAATGTTTCAAATGAAACTGGAATAAACTGGACATGATATTATCATCTAGTTACGATTACTGTACCGTTTTACTTTGATGGCAGTAGAAATAGCAAAAATACTACCCAGATCATGTAATGGTCTGACCTACAGTTAAGGGTACACTAGTCGACGGCACGTACTATTTTGTGCGCGGGGTTAAAATGCATTTTATATCAACCGACAACACGTGCGGAAGAGATAGATGCTGTGATGAACAGTAGGAATCTAGTTCGCGTACGAATATGTGAGAGGAGCCTCATAATAATGTAGCAACACTAGTGCTCTATGGTGGCATCACTCTAGACACTCTATGGACAGGCCAGCATGTAAAACGATTATCTCATGTATAATATAGAATTGTAATAAATACAAATAAAACTACATAAAGAACTAAGGAGTATTTTATTTATAAAATACCACTTACATGGCGCTGGGACAAAAACGCAATCGACGCGGAACAAAATAAGAGGTAAGAAATGGAACAATTACAACCTCCGCCGCCATTATCTTTTGTTGGGACAAAATCGAAAAAAAGAAGTTTTGAGAACTGGAAACAGAGGTTTGATCTGTATTTCCTGGCTAGCGGAGCAGACACTCGTTTAAATGACGAACAGAAAAAAGCACTGCTACTACACTGCATCGGTGAAGAGGGACTGCTAATTTATAATAGTTTCGAGGACAAAGCGAGTATATCATATAATGAGGTACTCACACGTCTGGAAAAACATTGTAGTCCACCCACAAATGAGACTTACAACAGGTATTTGTTCTTCTCAAGAAAACAAAAATCGGAGGAACAATATGAAGAATATCATACAGCATTAAAATCTCTAAGTCTAGATTGTAATTTTGGAACACTAAAAGATAGCCTTATAAAAGATCAAATAGTACTAGGAATTACTGACAGTAATATCAGAGAGAAGCTTCTGAGAATACCGGACTTGACACTTGACAAGTGCATGAACATATGTAAAGCGGCACAAGTGGCTCAGAGTCAAATACAAACTTTAAATAATGACGTCTCAAATGAAGTATGTGCAGTAAACAGAGGAACAAGTCGCCCATCAGCAAGTAATAGAGAGCCAAAAGCCAGGGGTCGAAGTAGAACTCCAGGTCGGTCAACTTTTGGTGCGAGGGGAACATCCATTTACAGACAAGCAAATTATCAAGAAAAGTCAGGTGAGCGCTTCAAAAAAGATGATAATACATCAAGATCTTGTAGAAAATGCAATAAGTTGCATGGTTATGCTAAATGTCCAGCATATTATGGTAAAAAATGTGCAAAGTGTAATAAATTTAATCATTTTACTTCATGTTGTACTTATAAATGTTCAGTCGTTAACAGTGAAAATGTAGAACAGTTTAAAATAGATACAATTTATACAGTAAACTCACTAAACTCAGAATGGTATGAAAATATACAAGTAAACAACAAATATATAAAATTTAAAATTGATACAGGTTCTCAGGTGAATATCATAAATAGAAATACAATGAATCAACTGAAATTGCAATTATATACTTGTAAGAATATAAGATTGACAAATTTTGATGGATCTGACATCAAATTACTTGGAACTTGTGATGCAAAGTTAAAATACAACAATAATGACTGTTTATGTAAAATCTTTGTAGTGCATTTTGACACGCCCAGTATTTTAAGTTACTCAACTGCAGTAAAGCTTGGTATTATAAATAGGGTGAGTTTGGTAAATTAAACTGACATGGTATCAGAATATAGTGAATTATTTACTGGATTAGGTGAGTTAAAATATGAATATGATATTAAATTAAAAGAAAATTGTGTACCTATTGTAGAAAGACCTAGAAAAATTCCATTAAAATTACAAGATCAAATTAAAAGTGAATTAGATAAACTAGTGAGGTTAGGTGTCATTAGGAAAGTAAATGAGCCTACTGAATGGGTTAATTCTATGGTTGTAGCAAAAAAGAATGACGGTTCTATCAGACTTTGTTTAGATCCACAGAATTTGAACAAATGTATAATTAGAGAGAGATTTAAAATGAGTACTTTTGAGGAATTAGTTGCTAGGATGCCTAATGCTAAGTATTTTTCGGTGCTTGATGCCTCTAAAGGATTCTACATGATAAAATTATCAGAAAATAGTCAATTATATACAACATTCAACGCTGGTGAATTTGGTAGGTATTGTTATAAAAGACTACCCTTCGGTTTAAACTCAGCACCTGAAGTTTTTACTAAATGTTTCCATGACATATTTAGTGATATTAAGGGGGTAGAACAATATGTTGATGAATTGTTGATATGGGGAGAATCTAAAGAATCCCATGATATGAGATTAAGACAAGTTTTGAACAGGGCTAAACAAGCAGGAGTAAGATTTAACAAAGATAAATGTCAGTTTGGAGTCACTGAGGTCAAATATGTTGGTCATATATTGAGTAGCACAGGTATTAGACCTGATACAGAGAAAATTAGAGCTATTGTTAATATGAAAGAGCCTACAAGTAAAAAAGAGTTACAAACATTTTTAGGAATCATAACTTATGTATCTAAATTCATACCTAATTTATCAGATATTACAAACTCATTGAGAGAATTGGTTAAAAAAGATTCTTTATTTGTTTGGGGTGAAAAACAAAAGGTAGATTTTAATAAATTGAAACAAATCTTAACTACAGAACCAGTTTTAAAAATTTTTGAGATTAATAGTCCTATTACATTATCAGTTGACAGTAGTAGTACGGGGTTAGGAGCAGTTTTATTGCAACATAATGCACCAGTAGCTTATGCTTCTAAAGCACTAACTGATTCGCAGAAATCATGGGCACAAATTGAAAAGGAATTATTAGCAATTGTATATGCATGTGAAAAGTTCTATCAATACATATATGGCAAAGAGATTACAGTAGAAACTGATCATAAACCGCTTGAACAGATATTTAAAAAAACTATGAATGAAACACCTCTAAGATTACAAAAATTAAGAATGCGTATACAAGGTTATGACTTAAATATTAAATATAGGCCTGGTAAAGAACTCTTAGTAGCTGATGCATTATCTAGGTCATATGTACAAGACAGCATATGCAATCAGAACATTGATGAAAAGATGGAAATGCATGTTTGTATGATTATAGAAAATTTAAATATTAGTGAACAAAAATTACAAATATTTCAGGTAGAAACAGCTAAAGATGAAAACTTGATATTACTTATTAATTATATTCAAAATGGTTGGCCTAAATATTCAGATATTCCATTTCAATTAAAGTTTTATCATTCTATTAAAGAAAGCTTATATGTAGCCAATAGTTTGATATTCAAAGATTCAGCTTTGTTAGTACCAAAAGCATTACGTTCTGATATGTTAAAGCAAATTCATTACAATCATATGGGTTATGAAAAGTGTAAAAATAGGATCAAAGGATTGTTATACTGGCCACATATGTATAAAGAAATAGAAGACATGATTAAAAATTGTGACATCTGTTTACAGTACCAGAAAAGTCATAGTTATGAACCTTTAAAATTAAGAGAAGTTCCAGATAAACCGTGGAGTACAATAGGAGCTGATATGTTTTTCTTTAATAATAAAATATTTTTATTAATAGAAGATTATCTTACTAAATATATAGAGATAAGTGAATTAAAAAATCAATCAGCTGAAGAGCATATAAAAGCTTTACAAAAATCATTCTCTAGATGGGGAATTCCTGAATTACTATATACAGATGACGGAGCTCAATACAGAAGTTCTGTATTTGTAGATTTTTGTCAACAATTTGGATTTATACATAAAACATCAACACCATATTATGCTAGATCTAATGGGATGGTTGAACGTCACATTCAAACAGTTAAAAGGATGTTAAAAAAATGTTTATTAGAAAATAAGAATGTAGAGTTAGCTATGTTAGAATACAGAAATATGCCTATTGATAGTGAGTTAAAGTCACCTAATGAGATGATGATTGGTAGACAAGTAGCTTCTTTCTTACCTGTGAACAGAAATGATTATGAAACAAAGTATAAGAAAATAAAAAGTTATGTACAAAAGAAAAATGAAAGTTATAAAATGTATCATGACAGAAAATATAAGGGTAAAGGAATGACATTCTATAATGGACAAAATGTGTATATTAAAGATAGAAATAAGAATGAGTTAATCCCAGGTAAAATTGTAAAAGAAGGGGATAAAGATAGATCCTATGTAGTGTTATTGGAAAATGGGCAGAAAGTTCTGAGAAACAGATATAATATATTTAAAGGGTCAAAATATAGAAAATTTAATGTAAAAAATACATATGATTATGACGATGAGGATCTAGAATGTATAATACTAAATAATAAAATAAGTGATAATGTAACAAATGTTAATGTAACTGATGATGACTGTGTTGGCAATTTAGCCTTTAGAGATATAGACTATAATAATTGTAGCAAAGATAATATAAGTGACATTGTGGAAAATAATGATAATTTAAACTTTGAATATGTAAATTGTGATGATGTTGATAACTTTGTAGACTGTACTGATAGTGAACAGACTGATGTTGGAGCTAGTAATGATGTGGTAAATAGCAAATCCAAGAAGACTGTTACATTTAATTTTGACAATATTGATGTAGAAAGTAGAAAAACTAGAAGTGGTCGATTTGTTAAGAAACCAAATTATTTGCATGATTACTGTAATGATTAAATTAATAATTAGAAAAGAGAAGGGATGTGAGAGGAGCCTCATAATAATGTAGCAACACTAGTGCTCTATGGTGGCATCACTCTAGACACTCTATGGACAGGCCAGCATGTAAAACGATTATCTCATGTATAATATAGAATTGTAATAAATACAAATAAAACTACATAAAGAACTAAGGAGTATTTTATTTATAAAATACCACTTACAGAATACACACTTTTGCAAATTTGTAGCGAAATGGATAAAGATTTAGGACGAAACCGAGCGCGCGAAAATTTATAAACAGACCTTTGGCAGTCTAGATATTATGAAAAAACTACTAAATCTATGTCTTCTTATGGTATTTATTCGCGCCCAAAATGCGTTAAAATTAGTGTCAAAATGTGGAACTTTCAACGCTCATAACTTTCAAATATTTTGCTTTTTTAATTTTTTTGCTTCCATACAGGGCTAGCTAAAGATGATGATAACAAATTGATATCACTTTTTATTTTAAACGTACATCGTCAAAAAGTGGAACAATCCCTAGACTACGTTTGTATGGAAAAAAAATCGACTAGTGTAACCTTAACGTAAAATCTTCTGGGATACTAATGCTTGAAATAGCCCAATTACCTTTCGGTGCTTGCGATTCCGTCGACACGGCCACGGGACTTTTAATAAACACCTTTTTGTCTTAGGGATAACGGACAGCCCGCTGTGCAGAGCATGCATGGAGGAGGACGAGACAGCAGCGCACCTGCTCCTAAGCTGCCCAGTAATTGCTGGTTACAGGGCCAAATACCTCGGTGAACCAGGTACCGTACAGGAGGTAGTCAGCAACACGAAGGCGCTGCTGGCCTTCTTCGAGGAGTTGGGATGGATCGAGTGAGGAAGTTGGCAGAAGGTTAATTCCCACCCGTACGCAAAATACGCGCTTGGTCGTGGAGTTTCGGAAAACAGCCCGTTTTAATATAACCTAACCTAACCTTCCGTCGATACGGCTCAAGTAGGTAGAATACTCAATTGTTTATTGCATTTCACAACGTATTAACTTACTACCGTGCGGTGCATCAAGAGAACATGTTACTTTCATCTACTGCGATACTAGCAGAATGGCTTTTTACCCAAAACTGTGTACAATCACTCGAATTCATCAACATATTTTATTAGTACACTTATTCAAACTGAATGCATTTATTTATTAAAAAGCATAGCCTATGTCGATGGCTGAGTTACAATGAACAAAATCACATTTTCTTCCCAATTTACATTCCCTCTAATATACGGGAAGTTCAACAAACTGACCTGGATATGGCACAGACCGGATCTACGGATGTACACGCTTTTATTCGTCTATATTTTGGGTCAACTTATGTATAACTCCAAGCGATGTACCAGGGTGGTAGTCCGGCTGGGAGTTAACCAAACATTTATTCTGCAAATATTGGTATTCTGTTTCTCGTGCGGTTTTGTGATGTTATACCAAAGTTTTCGATGTGTCAATGAATATTTTCTTAATTGGAAATATATTTTTAAACAAAAAGCACCTACTTGTGATTCAGTTTGAGTTTTAAAATTGCTAGCAACGTAAAATTTTCTCAGTGGGTAAATGGTAAGATACGTTTTCTGATTTCCAATTCGACGATCATGTCCTTAGAGAGTTCTACAGAACCTTCGAATTTTGTAATTTCTTTAGCAAAAAATCCAAAGCTTTGACCACATTTCAATATGTTTGTAAGATATAAGACAGGTTACATTTTCAATATTAACACGATGAATGTAATGTACTGCAAAAAATGGTTAGTATCCGTTACCGAGGCCAGATGTTGTCGAAAATGGTCATTTGAATCTTATAGATAATTAGTTTTGCGGCTTCTGTAATTGTTGCGCACATTTTTAAATTTGTTGCGCTTATAGTTTTTTAATTATTTCACAAAAACATTTCCTGCTGGGGTAACGTTACCCCAGCCAGACCTTTTTCTTTCTAATGGGAATATTTAAATAATTACTAGCTATAAAATTAGTTGTCTAGATGAAGTAAATGTTGTGCCTTATTTTGTATTTGTTCTTTCATCGGTTGCGAAGTTATTCGAGATTTTGCTGGGGTAACGTTTTTGGTTTTGCTAGATCTTTGAAATGGTTAAGCGGATTCTTATCATATTTTGTGCATGGCTTCTTAGGAATTAGTTTAAATTTGTTCTGCAATAAAAAAAACAAAATAATACATAGCTTAAAGGTTATTTCATTAAATAGAAAAACACTTCAATTGGTCCCAGCACTCTCAATAAGAGCTCTAAAGACTTACTTTAAACGTTATTTTAAAGCTTGTAACTGCCTTCAAATGTATGTGAAGTTTCATTAGTATCCTGTAAGTATTTAACAAGTTATGATGATATTGAGTTCTTCACGAGCACGGTCTTGATGCGCGCGGTGTTATTTGGCCACTGGATTGGATATATGAACTGAATGTTATGTCAATTATTAGTTTTTTAGTTCAGTTGTATATCAGTAAAATTTCAGCTCAGTACATTGGATACTTAATGAGATAATACGATTAAAGTCATCAGGAAGTGAATGACCGTGGTAACCCGACCAAGTTTAGGTGGTTACGAAAAAGCGAAAACGCAAAACATTATGGTACCTTCTAAAATATGTAGGATAGTGTTACAAATTTAGTACAGACATGTACACAAGTTTAAAAAAAAACTACGTGATTATTAAATAATTTTTATTGACAGGTAATTTTGAAACTCGAATCGTCATCTATTTGCGAGTTTATATCAACGCGAGTGTCGCAACAAGGTAATTATGGATTTCTTAAAGTCTAAGTGTCCAAGGAGTTTGTGGAAATAAATAAATACCTACCTGTTGCGGTAGTCCCGACTCCCGGCATTGATAACGATAAAAATCGGTCGCTAAGTCATGAATTTCATTAATCAAGTTTCAAGTCATATTTTGACAATATATACACAAAAACCTTCCACTTGAATCAATCTATCTATTAAAAAAAACTGCTTCAGAATCCGTTGCGTAGTTTTAAAGATCTAAGCAAACAGGGACAGACAAACGGGAAGCGACTTTGTTTTATAGGTACTATGTAGCGAAGGATACATATGTCGTTATCATTGTTAAGAATTCCAGTCTAGGTAATAATTAAGTACGAAAGAAAAGAAAATAATAAGTTCCTAAATTTAAATATTTAAGCCTTAAAAAAATACAGTTTTAGATAAGTACCTAACAACATGTACATATTAATAATAATTTTGCTACTATTTCTGTAGTTACATTATACAAGCTTACCTTGTTCGTGAATTCATCAAGCAGCCTGCACCATAACTATGATCATCAATAGAAGCACTCCACATTAGCAGTAATTCGCCACACTTATTATTTTACATTAGCTCTCACGCACTCTATAAATATTTGCAAAAACAGGAAACGGAACTGCCGAAACGCATGCGCACTCTACAAGATGAATTATGTGATTACGGAGCATGTTTAGTGCGATATGCAAACAATGCGCCCCTTCACCCCACCCCTTCCGCGTCCTACCGAACGACATGTTATATCAGTGATTTTTGATAAGTTTGTGCAACTGGAAGATAATAATAATGTTTTCATAGTACAGATATTATTATATTATTAATGTATTTAACAGTGTACGCGTCTGTACCGAAATTGTAAGGTGTATTATACTAAACATTTCAAAAGATAGTATAATGTTCTGCGTTTTCGCTTTTTCGTAACCATCTAAACTTGGTCGGGTTACCACGGTCATTCATTTCCTGATGACTTTAATCGTATTATCTCATTAATTATCCAATGTACTGAGCTGAAATTTTACTGATATACAACTGAACTAAAAAACTAATAATTGACATAACATTCAGTTCATATATCCAATCCAGTGGCCAAATAACACCGCGCGCATCAAGACCGTGCTCGTGAAGAATTCAATATCATCATAACTTGTTAAATACTTACAGGATACTAATGAAACTTCACATACATTTGAAGGCAGTTACAAGCTTTAAAATAACGTTTAAAGTAAGTCTTTAGAGCTCTTATTGAGAGTGCTGGGACCAATTGAAGTGTTTTTCTATTTAATGAAATAACCTTTAAGCTATGTATTATTTTGGTTTTTTTATTGCAGAACAAATTTAAACTAATTCCTAAGAAGCCATGTACAAAATATGATAAGAATCCGCTTAACCATTTCAAAGATCTAGCAAAACCAAAAACGTTACCCCAGCAAAATCTCGAATAACTTCGCAACCGATGAAAGAACAAATACAAAATAAGGCACAACATTTACTTCATCTAGACAACTAATTTTATAGCTAGTAATTATTTAAATATTCCCATTAGAAAGAAAAAGGTCTGGCTGGGGTAACGTTACCCCAGCAGGAAATGTTTTTGTGAAATAATTAAAAAACTATAAGCGCAACAAATTTAAAAATGTGCGCAACAATTACAGAAGCCGCAAAACTAATTATTTATAAGATTCAAATGACCATTTTCGACAACATCTGGCCTCGGTAACGGACACAAATGGTTATGTGCATTTCTTTATACTGCTTTTAAATGCGCGTGCCTCCGATCAAGTAATCTAAGTAATAACTTATAAACTAGCTGATGCCCGTGACTACGTCCGCTTCAAACTCATAACTAAAAACTATAATACCTTTTTTTTCACGGTACCCTAATTATTTTTTTTTTAATTAAATAAAATAGTTTCAATTACTCCATAAAACATCAGCTATCTGCCAGTTAAAGACCCGTCAAAATCGGTCCAGTAGTGTCGGCGATTACCCGGAACAAACAGACAAAATATATTTATTTTGTTACTGTTTTAAGTACCTTTTCTACTTGCATATTCACTTACTTAAAAGCTATTATTTTGATATTAAAAACAGATGCTTTTATTTTATATTAAAATGTAAGATATAATATAGATGTACAGTAGATTTCTACTTTTTATGTCTCGTTTCAGTTTCAAGGCGACTTAAACGTACAAGTTCCGATCCATTTAAATTCTTCTGATGGAAAACTTTTCAAAAGCTGCGCTATTGAAAAGTTTTCTGTGAGGCTATTAAAGCTTCAAAACATATCTTCAGACGTCGTTTTGATTTTTATGTTATTAGGAAAAAAGTGTACATGGCAGATGACAGAGAAATTAGCTTAAGAGATAGCTGGAGGGGCACGTGGCTCATAATGTTAAGGCCGTACCCTGACCAAAAATTCAGCATGAGATATGAGCATTCCTATTGGCCTAGCGGCACTGGTGGCGTACTGAATACGCCCAGATTACGGAAGACGTTGCGTTGGGAAGCCTACCAGGTGGACCGATGACCTGGTGAAGATTGCGGGGATCCGCTGGATGCGGGACGTACGACACCAGTCAATGTGGCAACGCTTGGGGAGGCCTATGTCCAGCAGTGGACGTCTTTCGGCTGATATGATGATGATGAACTTACGACTTCTCCAAATGTCGGTATGCACTATATATCGTCATCAGAAAGGCAAAAGTACTAAAGCGCCATTTTAGCTAAAATGAGTTTTATATATGGTAGGATAAGTTTTTTTTTTCTACACATTATTCTTGTACTCGTGGTAATTTGAGCATTATTTAAGAAGTTAGTGGCGCTTTAGCATTGACATTTTTCGTTTTTCTCGCTATGTCTCTTTTACTTACCTAGAGCAAATTACATGATATATATTGTTATTGTCAGTAAGTATTTTTCCTTACTGCTATCTGACTGTCGACCCTTCATTAGAAACCTAAAATTACTAATTCGGTTAATTGATGTTGTTTAAGTCATTATTACTTGCCGCAAATTGTAACGGATGCATCGCTTAGTAAATTTGCCTTACTTAAAAATTTATGGACTTAATGCTTTAGTACTTTTTCCTTTCGAGATTTATAAATAAAAAATCTTTTTAGTAACTTTGCTATAATTATCTACTTTTTATGTGAGTATTAAGCGTATTTATTTTTTTATTTATGTGGTGAAAAAGTGTTTTAGTTACAAATATCTTACTCCACAAAATTATAGTTGTACGTTAAGTATGACAGCACAAATATCAGCAATCTTTTTTTTGAGATGGGTTTGCTCGTGACTCTAGTTTAGGTCAGAGGTAACAAAGACAGAGTCGACGGTAGAACGGGGCAGGTGGGATGATGTCGTGGAGTTCTTGAGCACACTCACCGAAGTACAGTCTGTAGAAGACCGACAAGCAGGCAACCTTGCGGCGATGAGCCAAGCTGTGAAGCTTGACTTCTACCAGCTCAACATCGCCAATGAGCCTCTTAGCTCTGCGTTCTACCGAGTCAAACGCGGCAAGTTGATAAATAACTGATCCATCCCAAAGGTGACTGCAATACTCCATGCAGGATCGGACTTGCGCCTTGTATAGCGTTAAAAGCTGTCCAGGCGTAAAGTATCGCTTCAAGCTATTTAGAATACCCAGTTGTTTGGCCGCAATTTAGGCTTTGTACTCAATGGAGGCGCCGAAGTTGAGACTGGATGTCACCTCCATGCCCAGGAGCTCGAGCCGATCAGTCACAGGAACAGACGCAACCCGAAAAGTAGGAGTTTGATCAAAACGACTGTGTTTTGGTGGCGTTAAAGGGGACCAGGTTGTCATCACACCACTCCCTGTCTCCCAGACAAGGCTTAAGGTCAAATCTGTCCGCTCCAACATGGCCTCTCTCAAGGAACGAACTTCGTCCACGCTGGTTTTTGCGCTGGACAAGTATCTCTCTGAAACAGTACTTTCATCTGCGTACCCAACAATACCAGGCTGGAGTAGGGCATTGATGTGCAGCAGGAAAAGAGTTTCAGAGAGGAGAACAGACCCCTGGGGAACTCCGGCATCAATAGCCAAAAGGTCAGAGGAGTCGCCGTCAATGACTACTCGGATCGACCACTCAAAGCAAAAACTTTGTATGTCAACCTATCCAAACATAGACCGATGATGTGCAGTATCCAGTCCGCCGTCCTCCCAGTGGCTCTGCCCTTCAAACGCCGCTTTATCCGTCTGAAAACTAATTGGACACAATTTTCGAAGACCGTAGATAACGAGCTGTTTAACATCCCGCCTACCTCACTAAAATACGACAAATTCGTAAGCGTAGTCGCACGGAAATATATCCCCCGAGGGTGTCTCACATCGTACATCCCCGACATATCCTAGGAATCTGGCAATCTGCTAAAGACGTACGAGCAACTGTTCAACATTGACCCCTTCTCAGCAGGAATCGTTGAAACTGGTGAAAAATTGCTGTCACTTATAAGCTAACAACGCCAAAATGGATGGATAGGGTAACTGGTATTGCAATGAAGCATAACAGCAAAAAGGCATGGACCACTATCCGCAAACACATCAGCGAACCACCACTACCTCATACGCCCAGTGCAGTGAAGGCTAGCAAAGTTGGCCACCAACTTCTTAACGGATAATCATCACAACGCCCCAACTTCTGAAAGGCAAATCATCACAACGCCTGAGCAGAGTCCCCAAAATGCTAGACAAATTATCACCCGAAAGTGAATCTGTGTGAGACCCATTACAGCTAGCAGGCATCGTCCCAGCCATCTGAAGGCTGAGCTCTGGCAAGGCCTTCGGATTGGACGACATTTCAGTCAAACAGATTAACTACCTCGGCCCAGTATCTGAGTCACGGTTGCTGCAACCCTTTAACCATTCGTCTTTTGAGGAGATCTAAGGTCATTGTTATTCCCAAACCTGGTAAGCCTAAAAACTTTCGCATTATATCGCTCCTCTGCCACACGTACAAACTGTTCGAAAGACTACTGCTAGCTCGCCTCTCAGGTGTCGCCAAGCTAGATTTAGACCTGGAATGTCTTGCTCCGGTCAGATACTGATCCTCACACAACACATCGAGGATGGGTTTGAGACTAAGAAAGTGACGGGTGCAGTATTGGTGGACTTTTCGGCAGCCTACGACACCATTAACATTAGGCACTTGTTTTGGAAGGTAACCAAATTAACAGAGGAACCAAAGTTTTCTCGAATTCTTAAATCCCTCAAAAACACAATCGTGTGCCTTCCACCATCGTGATAGTCAAGCGGGCCGAACACTCAACATCTTGTGGCAGGGGGAGCCAATCACTCATAATCCCCACCCAAAATATCTCGGCATCACTTTGGATAGGTCCCTCAACTTTAAGAAAAGTTGCGAGAATGTTAGGCAGAAAGTCCACGCTAGGAACAACCTGCTTTGTCATCTAACATCTACCAGATGGGGAGCGTCTCCCCAAGTCCTGCGAACAACTGGAATGGCGCTCTGCTTTTCGGCTGGCGAATATGCCTGCCCAGTGTGGAGCCGCTCCAACCAGTCCAAGTTAGTGGATACAGCACTGAATGAGACATTCAGTGAGAGAAAGGCCGGCTTTGTACTGGTTGACTTAAACTGACCCCAGTATGAATGTTGTACCCACTCATCGCCTTTGCACCCCCGGAAATTCGTAGGACTGTGGGAAGCCGCATGGAAAGCACGAAGCAAGAGGGTGACTCACGCCACCCAATGTACACCGCAGCTCGGTCCCCCGGAGGCTCAAAAATCGAAAGGGTTTCCTTGGCTATGTGAGCTCGGAGAGGTGCAAATTCTGTCGGGAGAAGTTTCACTCTGACCACTTCATCGAGCCTGCGGAGAGCCTTTCACCTGGGCACACGTTTCTGTGGCATATCTGAAGGGTTTAAATAGACTCCGCACTCAGGTCGGCCGCAATAAAGACAATATCCACAGGTGGAGGTTCTCGGATGAATCTTGAGTGTTTGTGCGGCGTCTCCCCGCAGACCATGGAGCACCTTTTATCTTGCTCCGCATGCCGTGTTGCCTGTTCTTGTGAGGATCTAATGGCTATGTCAGCGGACGGCGTTGCCGACTGGGCCAGGCAAGAGATCGAGTAGGAAGGCTTGTCATCGACACGCTAAGAAGAAGAGACTCCTCTACAACAATAATCACAAAAAAATACAAACTTTTATTCAGGACAGAGACCAATCCAAAAAATCAAAGATCAGAATCAGTCCAGAGTTATAAATAGTGTAACTAGCCCGACTTTGTTTTATTTTTGAGTTTTTTTACAGTTGATACAGTAGGAGGATTTTTAGCAAATATACGACTACAAGGCAATAAGTCAAATTATTTTAGATCTTTACACTTTATTATTCGTATAAGTAATAATGACTAAGACTTATTAGTTTGTAATGCATGTTAGTCGTTTTGGCGTTTCTAAAGTTCAATGGATGTAACTGAATTGTGTTTATGCTTTACTGTACCTGAATATTTTTATGAAGATTAGTATTTTTGTCTTACGAAATGGTCAGAGCATTTATACTAAAGCGACACTATCTTCGGAAATACAGTAATAATAGGCAATATGTCAACTTTAAAACATAGATAATAATATAACAATGATTTTTTGCCTTCAGCCTATTTAAATTGGAATACTAGAAAAAAAGATATGCCAGATTTAGTAAAAAAAAAGTTTAAATCGCTCTCCTGTAAAATGCACTTTTGGCACTTTAGTATTTTTGCCTTTCTAGTGACAATATATACCTCTGGCATAACCTTTTGGAATTACAGTCGTGATATTATGTTATTTATTTATTATCTATACTGATATTATAAAGAGGAAAGATTTTTTTGTTTGTTTCTTTGTTTGTTTGTACCGAATAGGCTCCGAAACTACGTCCAGTAGTTTCGGAGCCTAGCCTATTCGGTACAAACGATTTGAAAAATTCTTTCACTAATAGAAAGCTACATTATTCCTGAGTGACATAGGCTATTTTGTAATCCCGAAAGTGGGTCCTGTGAGTCCACGGGAGCGAAGCCGCGGGCAACAGCTAGTTATTTATATATACTTTATTGTACACCAGAAAATACAGGAATAAAAGAAGCCTATAACTAAAATTTGTATGCTTTTCATATTCATTTGGGGTGGATTGCCATAATCGCCACGCTTGGTAGGCGGGTTGGCGATCGCAGCAGAAATCGCTGCTGCCCATTCTCTGGTCCCTTAGTCGCCTCTTACGACATGGCGACACCCACGAACCGCTGGTTGCGGGACGCACGGGACCGGTCAATGTGGCGACGCTTGGGGGAGGCCTATGTCCAGCAGTGGACGTCTTTCGGCTGATATTATAATGATGATGATAACTAAAAAATAAACAACGGACGGTGTTATACCAGATGCCGCCAACAGCTCCACCCGAGTCATATTAGTAGGCACTTCTCCCAATATCTTTATGAATTACTAGCTGTTCCCCGCGGCTTCGCTCCCGTGGACCACCCCACAGGACCCATTTCCGGGATTAAAAAATAGCCTCTGTCACTCAGGATTAATGTAGCTTTCTAATCTTTATAATATTGGTAAAGTTTGAAAGAAAGAAAGCATAAGTGTTATTCTGAGCTATATTTGTGTAAAGTTTCATCAAAATCCGTTCAGTGAAAGAAACCGAGAATTCCGTGCGTGAAAGAGTAACAAACATCCACCTATCCTCACTAACGTTCACGTTTGTAATAGTACTGGGATAAGATTTTTAAAATGACGTCATTATTTGAGCAAAATACTTAGATATCTATAGTTACTTCTGTTCCCTCAGTAGCCCTCAGATTATGAACA
Source organism: Orthosia incerta (assembly GCA_948252205.1). Lineage (NCBI taxonomy): Eukaryota > Metazoa > Arthropoda > Insecta > Lepidoptera > Noctuidae > Orthosia > Orthosia incerta. The sequence goes on along the minus strand of OX411757.1, from coordinate 6,096,395 downwards.
TGTCATTAACCTCTAACGGAAAAAAGTGTTCTTATAAGTTTGACGTGCGTAGCTGTGTGTTTGTGTATCTGTCAGTGGCATCATAGCTCTTAAACGGACGAACTGTTTTTGATTAAGTTTTTTTTTGTTTGAAAGGTGACATTGTCGGGAGTGTTCTGATGTTTGATGTAAATCGGTTCATCTGTTATGTCGTGGTGGCCCAGTGGCTAAGACCTCGCCTCTCGTGCTTGAGGTCGTGGGTTCGAATCCGGGCAAGTACCAATGTGACTTTTTCAATTCATATGTACTTTCCAAATTTATCTTAGACATTGCTGACAACGGTGAAGGAAAACATCGTGAGGAAACCTGAACTTATAGTGAGTTTATTTTAAGATTGTGCTCCATTGGTGTAATTGCTGCAAGGCGTTCCAGTGCGAGGATAAACTAATAAATAAATAATAAAAGTTATGGGCGTTTTACTGTTTGAATCGAGGTATTTTCGCAAAATATCATATCGTATTTACGTGTTCGATAGATTGTTGATCGAAGCGTGTATATTATTAGAAAATTATGTAATTTTAAAAGTAAGAAATATAAAAAAATATGTCGGCGGTTTTGAACATTTTTAACTTATACTTCTACCACATCTATTTGACGAACCCGAAATTCCCTTGCAAAGTGAGTAAAAAGATTTCAGTGGCATATTCTCTAAGTAGTAAGGTTTAGTGACCCAAATACTGAGGGGACCCTTTTCTCTCAGTTTACTTGTAGATGCATAGACAGATAAGCGGCGTAATGTGAGGTTCTTTTTCCTTTTTCTAGGTCACTGGAACTGAAGTGTGAAGGAAAATCTTACATAATTTTCCTTTCAAAGTGTTGGTTTTGAGGCCTTTAAGTTATTATCAAAGGTAATGGATGCTTGTTTACTTTAAGGTTCCCCTTGTTGACGGCATGAACTATTTTGTGCGCGAGGTTGAAATACATGCTATCTCATCCGACAACACGTGCGAAAGATATAGTTGCTGTGATGAGCAATAAGAAGCTAGTTCGCGTACGAATTAGCACTTTTGCAAATTTGTAGCGAAATGGATGATGATTTAGGACGAAAACGAGCGCGCGAAATTTTATAAACAGAACTTTGGGAGTCTGAAATGAAAAAGCGACTAAATGTATATTTTCAAAACAAAATTATTTGCATTGTTGAATTACTAATCTATCCATGTATGGAGACCGTTTTGCAATTTTCTTTCTTCTTATGGTATTTATTTCCACCCAAAGACGCGTTAAAATTAGTGTTGAAATATGTCACTTTCGACGCTAATAACTTTCAAATGTTATATTTTTTTACTTTTTTGTTTCCATACAGGGCTAGGTAATGATGAGACATATTGACATAATTTTTATTTTGAATGTACATCGTCAAACAGTGGAGTAATCATCGCCAGACTATGTTTGTATGGAAGAATGATCGACTAGTCATTTTACTCTATATTTTGTTCTATCTTTGATCTTCTTGGCACGATCGTTTAATTATGAACCTCAACCATTGCTTTCCATCAGGCTTGATCAAGGACAAGAGTGAGATCATCTTACTAATATGATAAATGTGAAAGTTTGGATGGATTTGTGCATGGATGTATGTTTGTTACTCAATCTCCAGTTCTGCCAGAACGGATTTTGGCTGAACGGATCCGGATGAAATTTGGCACAGAGATATATTATAGTCTGGAATAGCACATAAGCTACTTTTTATCCCGGTTTAATGTGCACTTTTCACGCGGGTGAAGCCACTGGCAGAAACTAGTTGAAAATAAAAAGTAAGAAAAGTACCTAATATATTCGCGAAAAAATACTTCAGGCATTAATTTAACACTACATTTAAAATACTACACCAAACGCAACTACATAGGTAGACATTGCTATTGACAGAGTTTTCTATTCCACGACCAAGACCAATCATTTTGTTTAGCAGTAAACTTCATGATAGAACGAAAACAAACCAATTTTTTTCATTTATAGTTTACCTACAATCATCCTTAGCTGCATGAGTAACCCATCTATTCGTATCCCATCAATTTTCCATTACACTTAACATAATAACATATCAATAATCACCATCATCACTCCCATACCGTTCCCGCTGTGAACAATATTATTTTCAGTTCACTCTCGTCCTCGAGTACCTTCCTTCAGTCTTCAGTAGCTCTCCGGACTTCGACGGGGTTGGACGTTCGCTCCTTTTCTCGATCAGAGCTCTCGTAACATCGAAGTTTATCTCTGCGGAAAAATGTTTTATATATTATTTCGTGTGTTTTGTTTGAAAGTGCTTTAAAGTTGGTGTGATGTGATTTTCTTTGGATATTATCTCTAATTCAATGCCTGGTAAGAATTCGTTTTAAGGGTACACTAGCCGAAAATTCTTCCATACAAACGTAGTTTAGGGATTATTCCACTGTTTGACAATGTACGTTCAAAATAATAAGTGATATCAATTTGTCTCATCATTATCTAGCCCTGTATGGAAGCAAAAAAGTAAAAAAAGAAAACATTTGAAAGTTATGAGCGTCGAAAGTTCCACATTTCGACACAAATTTTAACGCATTTTTGGGCGCGAATAAATACCATAAGAAGACGGAAAATTGCAAAACGGCCTCCATACAGGGATAGATTAGTAGTTCAACAATGCATATAATTTTATTTTGAACAGATAGATTTAGTAGTTTTTTTCATGAAACCTAGACTGCCAAAGGTCTGTTTATAAAATTTAGCGCGCTCGGTTTCGTCCTAAATCATTATCCATTTCGCTACAAATTTGCAAAAGTGTGTATTCGTACGCGAACTAGCTTCCTACTGCTCATCACAGCATCAATCTCTTCCGCACATGTTGTCGGTTGATATAAAAGCATTTTAACCCCGCGCACAAAATAGTTCGTGCCGTTGACTAGTGTAACCTTAATAAGATTATGAGCTTTAATTTATTTTTTAAGTCTTTGTTTTGTTTAACTTATGTTTTTTTGTGACACATTACTCATGTGAATCATGTTTATACTCTAGTAACTATAGAATAGAATAGAATACTCTTTATTATGTACACCATAGAGAGCAGAGAGCAGTGGTGGCCCAGTGGTATTGGCTGCGACTTACAAGTTGTAGGTCGTGGTGAGTTTGAACCCAGGCAGGCGCTTTACTTTGTGTAAATTATTTCATCACCACAGCTCTCAAAAACGGTGAAGGAAAACATCGTGAGGAAACCGGCATGTCCTAGAACCAAAAATTCGAAGACATGTGACATCCACCAACCCGCACTGGGCCCGCGTGGTGGATTACGGGCCATTCCCTCTCACAGAGAGGAGGCCTGTGTCCCAGCAGTGGGAACATTAATAGGCTGATGATGTGCATATAAGTTACAGAAAGTATAGACAGAGAAAACATTACACTGGGTGACACAATGGGCGGCTTTATCGCTAAAAGCGATCTTTTCAAGACAACCTTTAGTTCTTAAAATAAAGATTACCATACCTGATAAGACTACTCAGCTTTGGGGCATTATTGGCTTAATAGAAAAAATAAAATATTCAAACTATATAATGTAATAATTATTATTAAACTATACACTCTAAATAGTTTATTTTCGATGTTCATTAAAAAAAGAGTTATAAATTTAAAGTAATATATATTTTTTTAATATATCCACTCACTTTACATAATTTAATACGTTATCAAAGATTTTTACTTTAATAGGTAGCTTTAGAAATATTTTGAGCGGATCAGCAAAAGCACAAACACTACAGATCACTTGAAACAAACTGGCTTACTCCGAACATCTACGAATTACATACATTATTACCCAGCATTCACCTTTTTCGATCAATATCTCGTATTCTAAATAAGTTACCAAGCAGGGTTGAAGGGTTTGTGTGAATGTAACATAAAGGGATTTAGTTAATTATGAACGTCTTTAAGACAGCTTTGACTTACGAGTACCATTACGAATGAGAACAAACACCTATTCCTACATATGAGGATTATTCGGGATCCTGATTCCTTGAAAGGAATAAATTAATATTAGTTATATGCTAGCTTGCTGTGATAGCTTGAAGATAAGGGACTTGCAGCTCAAGTAAATAAAATGATGTTCAAACTAGCCATCATATTATTATCTATCATCATTATCACATCATCAGCCTTTTAATGTGCCAACTGCTGGGACACAGGCCTCCTGTCTGTGAGAGGGAATGGGCCGTAATTATCCACCACGCGGGCCCAGTGCGGGTTGGTGGATGTCACATGTGTTTGATTTATTGGTTCTAGGACATGTCGGTTTCCTCACGATGTTTTCCTTCACCGTTTTGACAGCAGTGGTGATGAAATAATTTACACGCGCCTGCCTGGGCTCGAACCCACGACCTACAACTTGTAAGTCGCGGCCGATACCAATGGGCCACCACTGCTCTGCTATTATCTATACTAATATTATATTATCATATTATAAAGAAGTAAAGTTTGTGAGTTTGTGACGTTGTAGAGGATAATCTCTGGATCTACTGAACCGATTTAGATGAAATTTGGCGTGGAGATAGTTTGAGACCCTGGAAAGGGTGTTAAAACACTTTTTGCGCTGGCGAAGCCCCGGGTAAAAGCTAGTAATAAATATTTTGATTTCGACTGTTCGAATTCTGATATGTTGAGAATCTGGTGTTTTGAGAATCTGGTATATTAAGAATCTGGTATATTGAAAATCTGGCATGCTGATAGGCCTTACCAAGGTATGGTCTGAAAAAAAAAGTGACTGTCACATCGGAATTTTGAAGGAACGTTTTTTGTGGCCTCCAAGCGAAATTGCAAGTACATTCGCTTGCGCTTGTTAGATTTAAAGAGGAACCCCATATAAAATGATCGATATTTACGAAGATAGCAAGCTTGGAATGTCAAGATGGTTGCTGGTTATTTACTGTGTATGTGATGTATAAGGATAAGGTTTTATGAATAAAAGCACAGAAAGACAAGACTAGGTATTTGTTTCAATTAGGCTTGTCAATTAATTCATATTGAGGCTCAGAAAGCTTACCGCCCGTTCGCTAAACTAGTTCTCGTGGAGAAGAAGGGCAAGAAACTCCACGGAAGCAACTATGGTTGTAAAAGTATTTATCTTTTATATATTTTACAACCATATAAATATCGTTTATTACAATAAAGATCTAATTATATTATGGCCATTATATGATGAATCTTGTAACATTTCACAATGTTACATAATCAAAAAAACAAGGATGACTAGCCCTTAAATCAATTTAACATTATTATGAATAAAGGCCACAACATGAAATAGACTTTCAACAATAGCAACATTACAACCATTAGCAATAATTAAGTTATAATATCAAATAACTTACGTGAAGCTTGTGTAGTCCATATTTCACAAAATATAACAATTCAGGAAATAACAACAGGTCTGTACTGGCTTGTAGTTCACAGCAAAGTGTGTCAACTAACGAATTACACAGTATTTATAGTAACGAGTCGAACTGTCAAATGTCCCCACCATTTTCTACATTTCTTTAAATAATCTCACAATTAGGTCAATAATCAATTCTTGAGTAATGAAACCTTTTTAAAACTTATCAAGACAATTAAGGAATTGAATATCGCATAATTAGTCATTCTTAATCAATATTCGAAAGAATATTGATACTAACTGACAGTCTTGTACTAATTGTCTCAAAGGACTTATAATATTAAAATGGCAATATAAAATCCAGGATACATCACAATGATCATTATAAATTACGTAATATTTTATTGGAATATCATCACTATGGTTTATTTGTAAGTTTAGAGTCATTTCCTGTACACACAACAATATTTACTCAGGTGGGTACTCTAACAATTGTAGGTATTTGACAACACAATAATAATTTTGGTAGGTACTTAGACATTTGTCGGTATTTTGTAGCAAACCATTGTGCTTAAAAAGTGAAAGTTAATGATTAAATGACGTCACACGTACTTCCAATACTAACACGCTCATTGCGATGTAATTTGACAGCACTTGAAAATTTCTTAGAAAATACGAGCGCGATATCACCTAACGAACTCGCCAGCACAAAGGTCCCTAAGACTGCCATTCGGTTCGTTCGGGATCTTAGCGCAAAAGCTTCCTTGGGGCTTCATGGCTCTCCTCACAGCAACTTCACTGTTCCAAGGATTTGTGCAAGTTAGGAATCTATTCCTCGTATTGGAATGCGAGGTCGTAGATTCCATGTTATTATTTTCTAAAATATTCCTTATCTTCCAGAATAACAAATATATTTCAATGAAAATAGGTTTCAGTAGACATAGAATACATTAACATCACCAATGTGAAACAAATCCGGGTTTTCTAAAAACGAAACGATATAAACGTCCTACACGTAGAGTCCAATTTAATTCGAAAAACCGGCCAAGTGCGAGTCGGACTCGCGCACGAAGGGTTCTGTACGTGGTAAATTGCGGTTTACGATTTATGACGTATTAAAAAAAAACTACTTACAAGATCTCGTTCAAACCAATTTTCGGTGGAAGTTTACATGGTAATGTACATCATGTATTTTTTTTAGTTTTCTCATTCTCTTATTTTAGAAGTTACAGGGGGGGACACACATTTTACCACTTTGGAAATGTCTCTCGCGCAAACTATTCAGTTTAGAAAAAAATGATATTAGAAACCACGGGTTGATACGGGGACACCATGGGTTTGATGGAAAAAAAAAATTAATTTCAGTTCTAAGTATGGGGAACCCCCAAAATTTATTGTTTTTTTTTTCTATTTTTGTGTGAAAATCTTAATGCGGTTCACAGAATACATCTACTTACCAAGTTTCAACAGCATAGTTCTTATAGTTTCGGC